>CM070643.1:8302600-11287600 GCA_036346575.1 Dendrocalamus sinicus | reverse complement strand
ATGGAATGTGATGAACTGAATAATTGATGATTGATTCTAGGCTTCTAGCTAATATGGTGAAATGTGATATTTTCCATGGAATGTGACAATGTGTGATATTTTCCATGCAAAACTGAAAATTCTGATTGTCAATTTGCCATGGAATGTGTGATATCATTCTTGTCTGAAAAACTGAAAAGTATTAGTGTTTTATGCCTTAAAAAATATCTGAATTTTCGTTGTAGGAAACTAGAAGTTATTAGTCAATACAAAATGAAGCGGACGAAGACATTGTCATCTGAATTTTCACTGTTGGAAACTAGGAGTTATTAGTCAATACAAAATGAAGCGGAGTTATTAGTCTATTATGTTACATTTTTTATATTTTGTTATCATGCCATGTTTTTTATTATGTTTTATGTTTATTTGTTTAGTATTGAACTCAAGTTTCATATCAGTAATGCAATTAGCTAATTATGATATACTTTTGTTATATCGTGGCAAGGGTATAAATTGTCGTTAGTTTTAGGTTGTTAGAGTTCAGCCCGGGGCGTAACCAAATCCTGGTTCCGCCACTGTTGATCATATGGAAGTGTGTGTGATGCATGATGCCTTGTCGTAAATTGGTGGTGATCGGTTCGGCTTAAAAGCCTCATGGCTGAAAACACTATAGTTGGCTGAAAAAAGTACTGTAGCCGACAGAGGTTTATTTAACATAATTAAATTTTAAAAAATTTAAAAATATAAAAAATATGTTAGCCCATTACGTATAATACAAACAAATACGGGAAAAAAGAACCGGCAAAAAAGCTCAACAAAAAACCAAAAGTTCAAAAAAAGACAAAATTTATGAATAGTGAAAAATAAGCCAGAAGTCAGAAGCCGAAACCGAATTGATCAGGCTTAATGTACGCAACAAGTAGCTAACAACGTGTACTCAGTAATACTATATATCTTCGTATTACGATCGTTTCCGAGGCAGACATTAGGGTGTTTTTTTAATTTTTTACTAAGGTTAATGGGTTTTTTTACTATAGCTAATTAGTCTGAAAATGATGATTACTAAAAGAAACAGAAGAACGCCATCATTGGCTTAATTGGAATCAGCCAGGCCCGTATTGACGGATGGGTAGTCCAATCCCGGCATGTTCGTGACGTCCAGAACTGTAACTGGCATAAGCATGGCACGGTCCTGGGTGCGTTTTATGGGCAGACTTACACGGTCGGCATGGTCTTCCGTCCCATGAAGAAAACTGCTGGGTTGTCATGAGTGTAATGCTGTGAATCGTGTAAGTATTGGGAGAACTAGATGCGAAAGACGCCTTGTTAGTTACTACACGGACTGAAGGAAGAAGTGGACAATTCGTAAGGGATGTTTTTTTTGAAAAATTTCAGGTTTAATTCCATAAAAGGAGGGGTTTTATAAAAAACCAAAAACAAATACGTAATTTTGGAAAAATTACAGGGCTTTATTCCATAAAGGAGAGCTTTCTAAAAAATTAAGTATTTGTATGTAATGTGGAAGTCTCCGTATGCAATTTTAAAAAATCGGAGGACTTGATCGAAATATCGTGATCAAAACAACATAATAGATTAACGTGGTCGAAATATCATACTTGTAATAATGTGATTGGTTCAACGTTGTCCATATAATTTGATTGAAACGTCGTGGTTGACCAAGGTGGGAGACCAATGTGGTCGAGTCAAAGATTCTGGTCAAAACATCATGATTGATTAATGTGATTGAACCAAGGTGGTCGAGACAACGTTGCCAAAATGACATCGTCAAATCAACATGGTCGATTAACGTGGTCGAAAAGACATAGTCAAGACAACGTGGTTGATACGACGCGGCTGAAACGACATGGTTGAAACATCATCATCGAATTAACGTTGTTAAAACGATGCAGTCGAAACATCATGATCGAAATAATGTGGTCGACACACCGTGGTCGAAAGATAATGGTCGACACAACATGGGTGAATGAACGTGGTCGAAACGACGCCGTTGAATCAACGTGGTTAATCAAGATGGTTGAAATATCATAGTCAAAAAAACGTGATCGAAAGAACGTGGGGTGAACATTGTAGTTGAACTAATATGGTCAAAATATCTTAGTTGAAACATGGTAGTCGATCCAATGTGGTCGACACAATATGGTTGAAACGAATGTCGTGATCGAAATATTGTCGTCGAAATAACGTGGTTGACACACTATGGTCGAGACATTATGACCGATCAATGTGGTCAAGCCAAACATGGTGATCAACAAAGGTGGCTAAAACATCGTTGTTGCCAAAGTGATCGAACCAACAGGGTGGAAATAACATAGTCAAAGCAATGTTGTCAAAATAACATGATCGATTTAACGTTTTCGAAATAACGTGGTGAAAATAACATAGTCGACCAACGTGATCGAAGAACCATGGTCAAAATAGCATAGTCGAAACATCGTGGTCGATTAATGTGGTCAAATCAATGTGGTCGACCAATGTGGTCGATCAAGGTGGTAGAAACATCCTATTCGATAAATGTGGTTGAGACAATGTGATTGAAACATCGTGGCTAGCCCATGTGATCGAAACATCATGGGCGACCAATGTGGTCGAGCAAACATCATAGTCGATAAACGTACTCAAACCAATGTGGTTAAAACATCGTGATCAGTTAACGTACTTAAACCAATTTGGTTGACAGATATGATCGGGACAACGTAGTGGAGCAACGTGGTCGAAAAATCGTGATCGATTAACTTGCTCAAACCAACGTGGTCGGATCATCATCATCAAAACAACATGGCCGAAACAACGTCATCGACAAGCGTGGTCGAAACACCGTGGTCAACAAACGTGGTCGAACATTGTACTCGTAACAACGTAGTTGAGCCAACATGGTCGGAGCATCGTGATTAAAACGACGTGATTGAGATAAACATCGTGGTCAGAACATCGTGGTGGTTGAATCAACGTGATCGAACCAACACGATTGACACAACATGCTCGAAAGAACGTAGTGGAAATATTGTGCTCGTAAAACATAGTCGAACCAACATGGTTGGCACAACGTGATCAAAAGAACGTAGGAGAAACACCGTGATTAAAACATTCTGATGGAACATGACGGTCAATCTAATGTGATCCGAACAACGTGGTTGATCTAACGTACTGGAAACATCGTGCTCGACTACTATAGGGGGGCAATGTGGTTAAGGCAGACATCGTGGTCGGCCAACCTAGTTGAAATAAACATCGTGATCAACCAACGTAGTCAAGATAAATATCGTGGTCAAAACATCGCGGTCAACCAAACGTGGTCGGCACAACATGATCGATCCAATACGGTCTATCTAATGTGGTCAAAACAACGTGATCGACAAAAGTGGTTGACAAATGTGGTCGGATAGTTGTAGTCGAAACAATTTGATCGAAACATCCTGGTCGCAAATATGGTCAAAACATCTTGGTCAACCAACGTGATTGAAACATCATGGCTGACCAATGTGGTCGAGACAAACATCGTAGTCAACAAATGTACTCGAACCAATGTGGTCGATAAACATAATTGGATCATTGTCATCGAAACAATGGGATCGAAGGAACATGGGACACACATGGTGATTGATCCAACGTGATCGACCTAATGCATCCAAAAGAAAGTGGTCAACCAACATGGTCGAATTATTGTGGTCAAAACAATGTTGTTGATTAAGGTGGTTGGAACATCGTCCTCAAAAGAACATGATAAAAAAAAGGCGCTCAAAATATCGTGGTCGATCAAAGTGGTCAAAATATCATGATCGAAAGACGTGGCCGATCAAGGTGGTTGAAACTCATGGTCAAAATATCATGGCCAAACATGATGTAAACATCGTGGTCGAACTAACGTGGTCGAAACATCCTAGCGGAAACTGGATGGTCAAACCAACGTGATCGAAAATATCGTGGTCATAATAATGTCATCAGTTCAACGTGGTCAAAATATTGTGATCTAATGACATGGTCAGAAGAACGTGGGCTAAACATCATAGTCGAACAAACATGATCAATCTAAAGTGGTTCGCACAACATGGTCAATCCAATGTGGTCGAAACATCGTGGCCTAAACAAATGTGGTCGATCACCATGGTAGAAATATCGTGGTCCAAATCAATGTGGTTGAAACTTCATATCAAAAAACGTGGTCGAAACATCATAGTGAACCATCGTGGTCAATGCGACGTGATCGGCACAACATGATCGATCCAATGTGGTCAATCTAATGTGGTCGAAATAACGTGGTCAACAAAAGTGGTCGACAAACATGGTCGGATCGTTGTAGTCAAAACAACGTAATCAAAACATCCTGGTCAACCAATGTGATCAAAATATCGTGGCTGACCAACGTGGTCACAACATCGTGGTTGGAACATCGTGGCCGAAAGAACGTGGTCGACCAAGGTGGTCAAAACATCGTTGTCGATCAACGTGGTCGAACCAAGGTGGTCAAGGCAACATGGTCAAAACATGGTCATAATCAAAACAACGTGGTCGAAACATCATGCTCGTAATGATGTGGATAGAAGAACGTGGGCAAAACATCATGGTCAAATGACGTGGATGGAAAAACATGGGCTAAACATTGTGGTTTAAACATCCTAGCTGAAACAGGGTGGTCGATCTAATGTGGTCAGAACAACATGATTGAAACAGCGTGGTCGATACACCGTGGTCGAAATATCATGGTCAAAAGAATGTAGGGTAAACATCGTTGTCAAACTAACGTGGTCAAAACATCCTAGCAGAAATAGGATGTTCGAACCAACGTGGTCGAAAATATCATGGTTGAAACATGGTGGTCATAATAACATCATCAATTCAATGTCGTCACCACAACGTGGTCGAAACATCATGGTCGAATGACATGGTCGGAAGAACGTGGGGTAAACATCATAGTCGAACTAACGTGGTCGACACACTATGGTTGAAAAACATGGTCGAATCAACATTGTCAGCTAACATGTCCAAACCAACGTGGTCGACGAACGTAGTTGATTAACGTGGTCGAAGCATGGTGTCAAAACACCTTGGTCATCATCCTCGAAAGAACATGGTTGGCTAACCTAGTCGAAATATCGTGGTCGAAACATAGTGGCCGAAAAAATGTGGTTGACCAACATGGTTGATCAAGGTGGTCAAAACATCGTGGTCCACCAATGTGGTCGAAACGTCATGATCAAAAAAATTGTCGGTCAAAATGTGTGATCAGAACATCGTGGTGGACCAACGTAGTTGAGCATGGTGTCGAAACAACATGGTCGGCTAACGTGCTTGAACCATTATGGTTGACGAATGTGGTCGGATCATCATCTTTGAAAGAACATGGTCAACTAGTGTGGTCAAAAAATGTGGTCGATCAAGGTGCTCAAAACATCGTGGCTGAAACATAGTCGCCAAAAAAACATGGTTGAAACATCTTGGTCGACCAACGTGGTGGATTAAGATGGTGGAAACATCGTGGTCCGCTAATGTGATCGAAATATCGTGATCGAAAGAACGCAACAACCAACATGGTTGATCAAGGTGGTCGAATCAGACTGACACAACATAATCGACACATCGCAATTGACCAATGTGGTTGAGAGGAACATCGTGGTCGATAAACGTACTCGAACCAACATGATCGGAACATCGTGTTCGGTCAACATACTAGAATCAACGTGGTCGAGATAAACATCATGGTCAACAAACGTACTCGAACACATGCTAAGCGGACAACAACTTTCCATTTGTGGGAACTCTAGTTGACATCTTTTAGTAATGAATATGCCATATAGAACCTCTGGGATAAATAGATACTCTAAATTAAATGACATAGTTGCAAGAGAAGTACTGCATAAATAAAGCTGTCAAAGCAGAATACAGAAGGAAAAGCAGGGAAAAAAGAAATAATAGTCTATTTACCATGCAAATAACACCACCTAATTATTTTTGAACTTGGGCAAAATCATGCAAATAAGACCACCTTAGATATATACCATAAAAAATCAGTTCACTTTAATATCATCTAATTTTTTAAAGCTTGGGCAAAATACCATTCTGTCTGGTTCCGTTTACATCTACATTCGCCCTACCAAGCACCGTGGTCAAAGAGGTGATCGAAGTGCCGTGGTCAAAGATGCCGTCAAAGCGACGTGGTTAAAGCGTCGTGGTCGAAGCAATCATCGGGGTCAGTCACCTAGGGCATTCTGTGTAGTCAAAGCACTATGATCGAAGCCGTGGTTGAAGCACCGTAGTCAAAGCCGTGGTCGATGCTCCGTGGTCGAAGCGCCGTAGTCAACGCCGTGGTCAAAGCAATCATCGGGGCCATATAACCAATGGTCTCTATATACATAAGGAACCATAGCCAAACCAACATCTCTTACATAATCATAGAGGAAAGAATAGCATTAATATGGCAGTCTAAATAGACGTAGTCATGTGAAAATGGCAAAAATGGTACTTCTGCCGCACGATCACCGGGTGGCAGTAGCGTGGAGCTAACATATAGACAGTGGAGCCTCGTGGTCGTGTGACAGGGACCTGTCATTGGGCCACCGTGCTAACCACGACCATTCGACCACCTCAGCCATTTGACCACTTCAGCCGTCCGACCACAGCCATTCGACCACCACGGCCATTCGACCACTTAAGTTGTCCGACCACGGCCATTCGACCACCTTGACCATTCGACCACTCCAGCCATCTCACCATGACTATTTGACCACTTCAGCCATTGACCACATCCGATCACGGCTATTTAACCACTTCAGACATCGACTAATTAAGGTAGGTAATTAAGCTGGCTAATTAGCTAACTTAATTACCTTTCGTCTGGTGGTAGGGTGGCAGGCAGGGAGCCGCATGGTGGCCGGGCGGTAGACCCCTACCGCACGGCCACGAGGCTCTGCTACCCACAAGTCAGCTCCACACCGCTGCCGCCCGGTCACCGAGTGGCAAAAGTGCCATTTTTGCTATTTCCGCATGACTACGGCTATTTTTGCAAATACGTGTTCAAATGTGCCAAAAAGTGTCAAAAATTCTCTAAAATCTCTTTTAGAACCATAGAGAAAAAATAGCATTAATGTGGTAGTCTAATCAACTGATGGTCTCTATGTACATAAGGAACCAGTCTAATCAACCGATGGTCTCTATATACATAAGAAACCATGGCCAAAGTAACGTCTCTTATAGAACCATAGAGGGAAGAATAGTATTAATGTGGTAGTATAATCACAACAACACTAACATAGTAGTCTAATCGAGTCCAAAAAGAAGCCCCCCATTGAGACCAAATAAAAGCACGCAAAAAAGATGTCACAAGAGCACGCAAAAAAAAGGTGACACAGGTCTAAACCCCGCCGAGAGTACAAAGCACAAAAAAGAATGTCACCTATCTGAACTTGGGCAAAATACCAATCAGTTTGGTTCTGTTTACATCTCCATTTGCCCCTACCTCCTATCATGACTGAAGCCATAATCGAAGCATCATGGTTCGAAGAGGTGATCGAAGCGCTGTGGTCGAAGAGACGTGGTCAAAGCAGTCATCGGGGCCAATCATCAAGGGCATTCTGCATAGTTGAAGCACTGTGGTCGAAGTGTCATGGTTGAAGACGTGGTCAAAGTGTCGTGGTCGAAGCGCCATGGTTGAAGCAGTCATTGGGGCCATATAACCGGCAATCTTTATATACATAAGGAACCATGGCCAAACCAACATTTCTTACAGAACCATGGAGGAAAGAATAACATTAATATGGTAGTTTAACATCTCTTACAGAAACATAGAAGGAAGAATAACATTATTGTGGTAGTCTAATCACAGCAAGACTAACGTAGCAGTCTAATTGAGTTAAAAAAAGAAGGCATATCTAAAGCACACAAAAACAGGTAGGAAGTTAAGCCCAGGAAACCTCGATAAGGATAGCACCTCAGGAAAATCGGGGGGAACAAACCGAAAGCAGTACCTCACACGAAAGCAACCAGCCTGATAGATTGGGGCGTGCAAGAGAAGCGTGCTAGATGAAGGCATGGAGAACGCAAGGAAACAACATAAGCTGCACGCAGTGAAACCACGACCAAGATGATGAAACCCTATATAGGCATGGTCAGGAAACCCAATCCGGCGATTGAAACCAAACACACACCAAGAACTGAGCCGAGCAATGGAACACAACCAACGATGCGGCAAACAGATTCCTCTGGAAGCCAATAGGGTAGTGTAAGGAAGAGAGCAAAAAGTGACATGGTACGAGGAAGACAAGTAAATGGGGGCACTGGCAGTATAGCGACACAAAGATTCAAGAGAACACGTGGAGCTGGCCCAAAGGTCCTACATTATGCGGTCCATCCATTCGGAAGGTCGACGCAGCAGCAATGTAAAGAAGGGTTTTTCGGCAAAAAAGCAAGGACGTGTGTGGGAGGGACATAAACAATAAGGATCTCTTTGTAATTACGCAAAAGTGGAGGACTTTTTTGTAAACTCATTGACGTGGCGTAGGGAGGCCGGGTTTAATATAAGAAGTATTTTGATAGATTTTGGTGGAATTAAAGTGTAGGACCTTGGCATGAATGTTGTATTGACTTCCACCCTATCCGAGACACAGGGAGGTGTATACACCTGCGTACCTACCTACGCGAGCTGAGCCATCCGATCAAACTGAAAGTAATGTATATCAAATCATAGCGATGAAAAGCATGCATGCAATGCTAGCTTCCCATAGGCTGGTATGATGACTCTTCGAGCCAGATTTGCCTAGCTATTTTCTCTCTCCGTCCCAAAGTTCAAAGCCACTGTAAATACGAACAACAAGGCACTAAATCTAAAAAATAATAATGTTATTGAACCATATATATCCATATTTAAATAACATACTACAACTAGTCATCCACTTTATCAGTATTAAAGGATAGGTATATTGTGAAAATATTACAATAACTACACCTTTGATTTCCATAATAGATCTATTAGTAGGATACCCGTGCGTTGCAATGAAACCCAAACCTAACATAAATAATATTTTTCTTCAACACATAAAGCAAATCAACCAATTACAAGATGGTGACACATATATCTACGAGCACCACGTTATTGTAACATGATAGAACAAGAACTCCATGCGACAATTTTGTAAATGTACAATAGGAAATAACATTTTTCCGTGGTATACTTTAGTACATAAATAACTAGCATACCATCTTGTAAAATAACATCAAACCAACTGATAAAGTTGACATCATGACATTCCATGGTTGTTTACCTTCAAGTTCTTGTGTGCTAGCAACTTGAGGTCCGAAGATGAAATTGCTATAACCCATTGTCATAAAAATAATTTCATATCGAGAATTCATTGTTATTTACAAAAGTTGAACAAAACCCAACACTGAGTTGACAAATAAGTCTATTATCCGCACCAAGATATTTGTTATCTTGGTAGAGAAATTAACTTCGCATCAATAAAAAAAAACAAATCAATTTAGTATAGAACACGGGACTGATGTACCTATATATTTTAAAAGTTCACCTTTAGAGCATTCAAAAATTTTAAAGTGCCACTTTGTGTAATAGTTCCAAGGTAGTCTTTGAGTTTATCTTTGGTCCTTCCAATGCCAGTGTCGCTGTAAAATTCAACACATTGAGGCTGAATAACAAGTTCCATCACTATTGATGCTTAAATGGTATGTGGATAAAAAGGAACAACTCACTAGATAATGACCAAGACAATATCTAGATCAAATAACTCTGGGTTAAATCCTTACTTCAAACTCACCACCATCAGACGACAACACAGAGGGATCAATTACACTGAGGAATCTCATATTGTCTAATGGCTCACTTACATTGCTAGGGAAATAAAAAAAAAGTGTGAGGATCAGATAGTGTGAAGCTGTAGTTCTTGAACAACAATTCTGATATGGACATAACAGGAATTCAATCATACATCTTGAGTAGAAGAATAACCTTACACGCTCCCAAAGGAATACATTGTTGTATCTAAAAATTTTGAACAATCAAAATCAACAAGCGGCTAACATGCAGGACAGAGAGAAACATTGGATAGACATCAAATCATCAAACTGCAATATTATTTACAAACAAAATCTCTACAATGAGAAAAGCAACATAATTACTATGATGAGAAGAACAAGATCATAATAAATAGAATTATAGAAGCATATGTTTTATCACCTATTTTGCATGTACAATGGTGCAAATGTTAACCATGTAATTCTATCTCGACTTAAATAGCAAGTCACTGCTCACTTGTTGTTGCAACATTAAATATCTTGATCAGTTAAGATATCGTAAGAAACACAATAGCAAAACAACAACAATCAAGAAGCTTTGCACAATACAATCCATCTCAGCTAGGCCCACGTGCACCAATGGTAGTGCTTCCTTAGCTGCCTGCTGCTCAGCTTGCTCGAGTAGCTAGAGCCTAAAGAAACTTGTGCATGACAGGTGAATAATGGCGATGCCCATCTGCCTCATTGGTCCACCAACATCTACCTCGTTGGTCCAAACATTACGTCAACCAAGTGGTGGACGAGTTTACGGAAGGTGACAGGCAACGAATCATATCGACAGTGGCATCTTTTACTACCTTTCCTCAGATCCAGGGCGACGATATCCAGTGACTGAATGGTAATGGGCTTGCGTGAGGAACGCCAGGCGAGCAAAAGCAATAGTGCACGATGTCGAGGCTAAGTAGGATTTTGGGGTGGACACTCGGGCACCCATGGTGGCAAGAGGGAGTGAGGATTTGGGGGTAGACGCACAGAGTAGGTAGGAGGAGGCCCTTTGCACAGGTGGGAGCAGAGAAGCGATGGGCGATGAAAGGGATGGAGGATGTGGTGGTTGAAGGCGACCATGGACAATGGTAGTGCTACGAATGCAGGAGTGAAGGGGGAGGAACGAGATTTGGGAGTCCACCATCGACGACAATGGCAAGCGAGGTAGGGTGGCATGAGCGCCGAAGAGGAACACGAAGGTGGCGCCCATGGGGAGTAGGAGAGGGTCGGCTGTAGTGGGGCAACATGAAGTGCTAGAGATGAGAAAACACTCAGTGAATTAATCACAAACAACAAACTCTGTAAAAGAAGAGATCAAATAGATTGTTTCGCTTATCGTGAGTGGGCACCAAAGCCAAGATCGAATCACCTTCATTCTCTGTCGCTGCCACACCGATATGGGCTTCTTCCTGCCTGGACTCCACACGGCGTCCTCCTCTGTCTCGATCTATTTCTCCAGCCTCAGCCTCGCCCACTGTATGCTGCTCCCAGACCCAAAGGTCCAAGGGGCCGCAGCTAAGCCATCATCGCCTATAAGGATTAGTGCCACCACACGCATGTGTCGATGTACCATCGTCACTTTGCAATTGCATTGTGTACCCTAGGGATGCGCAGGATCCTGGGCGTCGATGACACATGGACGGCAGGCTCAAAGGGAAATCAAAGTGAGCAAGAGATTCGGGATGCAAAACTAGCCAGGAGGTTCCAAGATTGTGAGGAAGAAGTGGGCGGCAATTTTCTGGGGAGTGGGAGGACGTTTTCACAAATTGCAAGCAATGGTTTTTAGGGAAGAAGAGGCCAGGTTGCCGTGCCCATCGGTCGGCGCGCAGAAGAAGCGGTTGCATAGGCTTAAGGGCTACTTTTCTGTGGAAGAATGAACCTACAACCACATGTAGGATTACAAGGATTACTGACTAGAGGTGTGTGAATAGAAGATTTTAAAAGTTGTCACTCTAAATTAACAATTTTAACAACAATGAGTAATTCAAAGAATCTAGCACAAGTTAAGAGCTAAAAGACTAAGTTTTTCTAAGGCACCACAAGCAATGTCTCTACTACATACAATTTTAGCTACACAAGATAATTCAATTTAATGGCTAAAAATATAAATGTGGAAAAGTAAAATTAAGAGATAACGACAATGGAGACAAGCGTAGTTTTACCCGTGGAATCGAAGACTTGCCGGTTTTCACTTGTCCACATTAAGGTAAGCCCAAATAAGTTAGACCGGCTCCACGAATTAAGCCTAATGACCTCAAATCGACTAGACTTGTTCTTCCTTCGCTCTGAAGATGACAAGCACCACACCACTCACAACCGGCATCAAGTCTCTTCACAACCTTTTTGAAGAGATCACCGCGCAATCTTCTCCCAAGCCATCTAGGTGCCAGCAAACACCAAAAGTAATAAATCACAGCCCTTGCTTGAGGAAATACTAAGTGCTAAGAGGATTAATGAATGATGCAAATGCCTTAAATGCTCTCAACTACCTTTAAAGTGAAATGTGAGCAAATTAAGTAGTAAAGAGTGCACCAGTAGCTCTAATATATTCAATGAGATCAAGAGTCGATGCCATGATGCTAGTGAGGGGGTATTTATAGCCCCCAACCATAAATTCTACTGTTTAGGTAAAATCCCACAAAAAATCACTAGGTGCGGTAACTGTCGTCATCTATCAGTTGGTACTACCACACCTACTATTCAATGGCTCTTTTGTATGTAATTAATATGTCTCAACTAGCCATTGAACTTTAAATGTGGTACTACCGCCCTTACAAGGGCTAGTACTACCACCATGCCGCACGATGGTAGTACCGTTCGATACAATCGGTACTATCGGTTTCCAGGATTTCAAAAAGTGTCCAAAAATATGCCCTCTGAAAATTATATACCGCCAACTAAAAATTGGTACTACCGCATTGCAATAGTACCACACTTTAGGTGTGGTCATACTAGCGATCGGTAATATCGCCATGTATCTACGATCCTATCGATTATCCTGACAGTGGTTTTTCAAAAGCAGTTAAAGATGCATGTATAACTCTTAGTTGATCAAGATGACACAAATTAAATCCTCAAGCTACTAGGTATGATCCCCCTTTATAATATGGCATGTAGCCTACAAATCCGGTCTATCCTTCAAACACCGAGACCGGTAAAATCTATGAAAAGATATCCTTATGATTCAATATACTTTTGTCTTGAGTCATGTCGATCCTTCATAGTTTTTGTATGCCACTATTATATTGTCATCCATAATCTATGACTAAATCTTAGCACATATATTAGTCCCATAACACAATATTATCATTAATTACCAAAATCAATTTTTAAAGGTCTAGATGGTTTTACCACCAATTTATATTTTAAGTAGTAGAGAAGATATATTGTGAGACGGTGTTTCTTAATAATTAATAATTAAGATTTATATTATGGGACGGAAGAAGTAGTAGCTAGTAAACTCTAACCTTAAGCATTTTTCTTTTGGAATTAGCCTGACATGCATTAAGGTGGTAGATCTAGCAAGCGATTAGTAGCATTTGTAGCAAGTTCTGCTCTAGGGACAAACATGGCCCCAGGGCAAGTGCAAGTTGTCCCGAGCTGCATGCGTCCAGCCTCCTGCTCCTCCTAACTATCCAGACGTGTCAGTATCCGAAACACGTACGGGTCTAGCTAGCTACTAGCTAGGCCCTATACAAGGAACAAGGTGCCCAATGTGCTACCATACAATAACTGATTAGGCCGTACAATCAGCCCGTGTAATCACTACTAGGGGAGTGACGGAGTGGAGGTTTAGAGCCTTGATAAGTAGGCCCTTGATTAGATATTTCAAAGAAAGGAGCAATTGAGTGAGACCCTTGATTTAGGGCGTGCTTTCAAAATTTACAGGCAGCAATTTCTCGGGAAGGAAAAAAGGGTTAAATTATAACGGGTTGGTCTCTTCCATGGAATTAATTTTGTCAGATTAATGCATTGGAAGAATGGGTTTCTAGCTATCCAAATACTCTGATTTACGAGTACCAAGTAGTTGAATTGGATTCATATCAAACATTAATGGCTGTTACTCAGGGATAAATTAATTGGGTTAGTTATTAAATGTACTGAAAAGATATGTTTCTCTTCAGAAACAGATTCGGCCCTGATCGGTTCGGCTTGAGCTTCTGGCTTATTTTTCACTATTTATAAATTTCGTCTTTTTCCAAACTTTTGGCTTTTTGTTGAGCTTTTTTGCCGGTTCTTTTTCCCCGTATTTGTTTGTATTAACATATTGGGCTAACATATTTTTTATATTTTAAATCTTTTTAAATTTAATTATGCTAAATAAGCGTCTGTCAGTTACAGTGTTTTTTTCAGCCAACTACAGTGCTTTTAGCCATAAGCCATGAGCTTTTAAGCCCAACTGATCACCACCCAGCTAGGCAGTACGAATCCAGGTAATGACGTAAATGCATTCAAAAGTTAGGTTTCTCGATCTTGCTAAAAGATAAGGAGAGTGCACACGGCTAGCTAATAACGACGGTTCCTTCTTTTTTTTCCATGGCACAACCGAACGCCCTAGCGTCTGATTTGGACGTACAGTGTCGTACCATTTCTATATATAATAAAAAATTAATAAAATCTCAATGTTACACATATAAAAATAAAACATTATACATATGAAATTAAAATGTAACACACATGAAATAAAAATATTGCACAACAAAACACCTACCTCCATATGTAACCGGTGACGAGCGCGTTCCAGGTGATGCGGTCCCTAACGGGCATTCTGTAGAACACTCTACGGGCGTTAGTGGGGCGGTGGCACTTGGCATACATGTTGGCAAGAGCGGTGGCGGCGAGGGCCTCAGAGGCAAGGCCCTGCACGGTGAGCTAGGCGTGGACGACGCAGCTGTTAGCAAGGTCGTTGTAGGCGGCGCAAAGCGTGAGGAGGGAGGTGAAGGAGCGGATGACGGGAGTGTACCTGTGGAGGACATGGTGACGAAGGCGGCGAGCGTGCCCGACAAGTTAGAGCGTGCGGCCGCCTCCCTCGGGGGCGTGTGGTGGGAGGCGTTGGCAAGCGGCATGTGCGTGGTGGGAGGCATCGGCAGGCCGTCGATGGGAGAAGTCCATTGGGGAGGAATGGGTGATTGAGTGGGTGAGGTGAAGCTGATAAGGTATATGTAGAATAGATGGTGGGTGAGTGTACGAATGATTGCCTTCGTATGAGACGTCCTTACCGTATTGTCATGACTAGGAAAAGCAACAGATTTAGAAGATTTTCAAATGCATAAATCACCCCCATCAAATCTGATATATTTATACCCCGAACATAATTAATTGTTGCTCGCGTTTACAATTGTCGATATCAAAAGTATTTTAAGGGTAATTAAATGCATTTCCTCGTATCAGTATGATGAATCGGGCATATATATAGTCTCTTTAAAAATACTTTAAAGAGTTTCAATTAATACAAATTTTAAGCAACAAATTTTCTTCTCTTTCCTCTCATCCCCTGTTCTATTTCTTGCATAAGCACGTCACTATCATCCAATGAAGCTCAATATCTTCACTACATTATGCTTCTTGTGATATCCAAACCGACTTGTTTGGTCAGGCTTCGGCTGTGCTTAGCTTGATGGAGTGTGTGTGTATATATATAGGAAAATAATTTTATATTTCTGGGGTACATATTTTTAATTCTCATATACCATTTTAATAGTGTTGTTATACATCTTTATCTATTTGAGTATACTCAAATAATAATTATAAGATACTTCAAAATAAATTCCATAAAAAATTTCATCAAAATTTACTTTTTATAGTATGATTTGTGGATACACTCTTTTTATGTATGGCAAAAGCATATATAGCAAAATTAAAGATTTTTGGTGAAAAATTTTCAACTAAGTCGCCTTGAAGTATCTTATAATTTGTATTTAAGTATACCCAAAAATAATAAAAGAGTATAAAATAGTCATTTAAGTAGCATATATATACTATTCTATGCGCCGGAAAGTTATTGCATCGTGTGAGTGAAGTTACTGTCAAATACATATAGAGTTATGTAACTGACAGTAACTTCACTCACACACGACAGTAAACTTCTCGACGCGTACAATGCGCACAGGTGCAGAATAGCGCAGCCATATGTGTGTCTATGTATATATACATGTGTATGTATATATGTACGTGTATATATATGTATGTGTATATATAAAAGCCCTATATGATTGGTCATGATTAATACAAATCACACATAGCTGTTCAATAAAGCCGAGTTAAGCCGCTCCAGGTGCCTAACTGGAACTCATGTTCCTTTGAGGTCGCTGCCGTAACACGTCCAGCGCGCGCCATTGTTCTAATGCAAGCTAGCACTGCACTGCCCTGTTGTCTCTAGTGCATACGTGTACATGTACTCCATTATTTTTCCCTTTAATTTTGCAACCGAAATTAATGATGACGAGACCAGCTCCTCGACAGGAGCACAAACCTTGGCAGCTCGCAACCGTCCATCGCTCACAAACGATACAAATGCGTACCTAATTTCCGAGGAAGCGGCGGCCGCGCTAAGGGTGTCTCCAGCAGCTGGCTATTTAGTTAGCTAGATCTGATGTGGCAAGGAAAAAGTAGGAGAGAGAGTAGTCACTAGCGACGAGCAAATAGCTGATCTATTTCACGTAGTCCAAGAACATGAGAGAGGAGCATGTGGGTCCAACAGTATAAAATAGTCTTTGCTTTTGTCTCTCACCTCCACGTCGGTGACTATATAAATAAGACTAATTATTACTATCATGACGCCCTAAAGCTAACATAAACCGGAAGGGAAAAGAAAAGGAAATGGCCGATATATAGGTGGCGTCCGTGTTCCAATGATTGAAACAGAGAGGCTAACTGGCGAAATGGACGGCCTGGATGGAAGGGAGGAGCCCGATTTCACTGTCCAGATTCAGCTGCTTCTATTGCAGTCAACGCCGCCCCAAACGGCCACCAAGATTCCGTTAACTCAGGGAGAAATATTTTTCTACAGCGGCATGGCTAGGGGTACGCGTGAAGAGACCTTGGCCTTAGGCCCCGCTCGATTGGGCTGAAAAATAGTGGCTTATGACTGAAATTGCATTGTAGCTAGCTGAAATTACACTATAGCTTAATGTGGCTTATTTGGCATAATTAAATTTAAAAAATAGAAAAAATATGTTAGCTCATTACGAACAACGCCAGCGAATACGGGAAAAAAGAACCGGCAAAAAAGCCAAAAGTTCAAAAAAAAAGATGAAATTTATGAATAACAAAAAATAAGCTAGAAGTCAGAAACTCAAGCCGAAATAAGCGGGACGTAAATGTTAAACAGATAAAATTAACCGGCTATTGATATGCTCAACTAACCTAGAGTAAAAAATAAATGTGTCTTTGTAGACAACTTATCGACCAAATGAAGCTACACAATTTGTGGCACAAAATAAATGCGGTGACAAAAGATGGTGAAACAGAAATAAGAATGTAGGCTACATGAATGATCTTAGTGTAGTTATTAAGGCACAATTTTTTGAAAGTGCCTTGTTATATATTATTTGCGAATAATGTGATCATTAGTGAGTGAATTAGTGAGCATATAGATCAATGGTTATATGCGGTATTCATGAACCCACAAATACTTGTGCATGGTCATCTTATTAAGTCTAATGACGCACCTAATATAATTTTCTATCTACACTAGTTGAAAAAAATCAAACGGGTGCACCTAGCACAACCAATAAAACCCAAAAAAAAATAAAGGCAAAACCAAAAAAGAAGGAAGAAAATTACAGGGGAGACTCCGGAAGCAGAGACCCCAATCATCTGGATTTCTTCGACATATACTGCAGGGAGGTAGAATCCAAAGCCCTCGTTTGGGTTTGTCTCTTCCTCTCTCTCCTCCATTCTCCCACCCACCCCTTCTCTCCCCTCCTGTGGGTGTGTTGTGGAGAGGAGAAAAGGAAGGAGAGCAAGAACCAACACCAAGAGCTGCTGCCAACCGTGCACAGCCTGGGCTCTGATCATTGATTGCCCAACTATTACCTTCCTCTTTTGTGATATATAATCCCATCTATCCCTTATATATATCTTCGCTTGGTTCTTGGCAATCTCTCCTTTCTTTTAGATTTCCTTGGCTTCAAGATAGGCCTCCACACCATCGCTTGCTAAGTAGTTGCTGTTCTTGCTTTTTCTTGATTGCCTAGGGTCTGGGATTTTTTGGTTCTTGGGTTTCTTGGTCTTCCCCCAATCTTGCAATCTTGTAGAGTATTTTGAATTGTTTTTTTCGCTGTTGGGAGCCATGGATGAGAGGATCCCACCACCCTCCCTCTTGCAGTACTCACCGTCTCCTGTCCATTCTTCCCCTCATCACCTCAATTCTTTGAGGTATTCTGCCTCTGAAAGAGAGAGGTGGGTTCCTGCTTCGCTATCTTGTTTTTTTATTGTCTGCGATTGCCTTTGTCTCTCCCTATTTTTTTCGGTCGGGTCTTGTTTAGGTTTTTGATCCTTTTTCTTGGAAATCTTTCTGAGGAGTACGAGATTTGATGCCTGTGGTGGAGATTTCTGCTTAATTCTGAACTTCTGGATGTGATGTTTGGCATTGATCAATGATTGGATTGTGATGGAGGAGTGATCTGTGGAAATAGGGATTTCCGTGATTGCTTGCTGATAGATTTACAAGAGCTGTTCGCTGATGATGACTATTAGGAATAAATAAGCGCTTTATGTTTGATTTGTTGCTGATGGATGTAAAAATTTTGTGTAATAAATTGCTCATTGTTGATAGTCGCATGTAAAATTTTATTTTTGTGGATCTTGCTGTATAAATCTTATTAAAGTTCTTGTTTTTACTGTTTTTTCGTGGGCTTGTAGTTATTTTAGATAATTCAAACTATCCTTCTACTCTTTGGAATATTGTTTTAATCTCACATGTGAATAGTAAAGTCCGATTGTCTAATGTGATACTAATGAGATTGTTTGTTTGGCAGATATCTGGCTGAGTTGCTTGCCGAGAGGCAGAAATTAGCCCCATTCGTGCAAGTTCTTCCCTTTTGTACCAGGCTCTTGAACCAAGGTTGTTTCTTTTGCTTCCAGACATTACTGTAATGCCGCTTGCTTAATGCTTATATAGCCCTTTATCAATTTAGTTGTTATGAGTTGTTAGTGATGTAGTACATTCACTATCACCGAAATGATGTAGTACATTCACTACCACTGATTGCTATGTTTAGTTTACCCTAAGTCTTTTATGTTGCGGACTGTTAGTTATGAGCTGCTGTGACGTTTTGATGACTGCCTCTGCTACATCTTTTCGGGATGGTTGATGGTTTTCATGTCCAATACTGTTTGTACCGTGTTATTAGTCTATCAGAAGAGTTAACCAGAGGATGCTTGTTACTAGATTTTGCTGTTAATTCATTTATCATATATCATGTTGTCTAATACTGGTATAATTAACGGCAAAGTAATAATTTGTCCAGTTCGTGGCCATAAATAATGACTTTGTCCTCGTGATTGACTTCACACTCAAGAATGGGTGCTTTTTATGTCAACCACAAATTTCTATCTTAAGAATGGTCACTGTGCAACATATGCCTATTCTTTAACTTAGTGGAGTGGTTACTATCTCCTTGCTACCATAATTCGAGGCATTGGATAAATACAGACATCTAGTGGAGATCACCTTTTCCCAAATTTAGGGTTGTCACAAATAGCATTATTGCCATTATTATACTATAGCATACCAAATAATATGTATTATTTTCTCACCATGATCGTGTTTTGTTTAATGCAGAGATTTTGCGGGCATCTTCCATGCCACCTAACCATAATTTTGTTGATCCTGAAAGAATCGAGCATGGTAGCCCATTAAGGTTACCTGGCCACCCAGTGAATGGTCAGCCAATGGATCTGGAGGGATGGTCAGGAATGCAAACAGAGGTATGCAGATTCTGGAAATCTTTGATTATCATGGATTTACGTGCTTGCCTTGTCACTGCATTTAAATAGCATGTAAGCCCTAGTAGAAAGAAGGGAATGCATATGGATTGTGGACCTTGCATCTTCAGATTGCTTATTTGGTGGATGTTGTTCGTATCCTGTAGTCAATTTTGTCAAAGGTTGTCACCTATCGCTAGTTATCAGCAATGAGTTGATCTTCGAACATGGGATTAAATAACCTGACTTATGTTAATGACTGATCATGAAGATTATTTCTCCATATTGAATTGTCAGATTAGCCATTGCATGTTTTTTTTTGGGGTGAAGGACCCAAATTATTTGTATCCTCTCTTCAATGCTTATATTGTCAACTTCTCTTAAACATATTTATGGGGAAATTCTCCTTTTTCAGCATATGGGGGTTCTACAAGCATCATCTATGGGCTGGAATGCAGCTCCAGCACTTTCTGGCACCCCTGTTGTCAAGAAAGTTGTGAGGCTAGATGTTCCTGTGGACAAGTATCCTAATGTATGCATGGCTTTCTTTAGTGCTTTCCTTTAACTTTCTTCAATGTGCTATCACGAATGTTTTACACTCTTTTGGTTGTTATCAGTACAACTTTGTTGGCCGTTTGTTGGGGCCACGAGGGAACTCCCTGAAAAGAGTTGAAGCTTCGACTCAATGTAGAGTTTATATCCGTGGATGTGGTTCAGTGAAAGATTCTGTTAAGGTAACTAAGCACATTATAATATATTGTTCTTTAGTTCCCTATTTTTAATATTATTATTTGGTTAAAATCGTTGGGACAGTTTTAGGATGTACTGTGTGTTATTACCATACTTATTATGTGGAACTAAAAACTAGGAGCGTATGTTTCCTCATGGTTAAATCAGTTAATTTGTTCTATCACTTATGTCATAAACAACCAAACTTCGGGCTGGCCTGATTGATATGCAACCACTGCTCGGTTAATTTCAGATGCACTGCACTATCCAAAGCTTATAGTATGATCTCCAGACTACAATAGTAACACTGGAGGAAGTGTGCAACATGCTAGTTAAGGTTACATTTTCAATATGAGCTATTTCGAGTTATTCTGCTATCATGAGCTGCAATCTAGGCCACAGTAAGCATGTAATTTCTATTTAGAAATTGTTACTATGTCGCCCATGAATATTTCGTCATTCAAACTCTCTTGAAGATGTTTACTGTGGTTTGTTTGTTCCAGTTGTTGGTCTAGGTCTAATGGTTTAGTGGGATGCCGCATGCTATCATAAACATACAGTTTGATTGCAGTGAGTATTTAGTAGGATAAGTAGAAGTGCTATTGTAATTGAGGTGTATTTGTTGCTTTATTTCATGAGCACTTTACTTCACCTTTTTTTTTCTTTTGACTTTCTGCTTCCACTTAGCCTTTATTGTTTTGATATTTTGTTGTTCACTGGATACTGGTGGCATCTTAGTTCTATCTATTACATCTAATAATTCTTTACCACACTAATCCATATTTAGGGTCATGAGCTTCAAGCATAAGAGATTGCCCTGATGTTAAACTGCCACATATAAGCTTTTGAATCTGATATTTGTCTGTAGCGACTGAGATAATAAGACCGTTGCTTTCTTGATAAATGTAATGTGTAGTTCCGTTTGTTTGCAAGAGTAACAAGACCTGGGTGCATTTCTGTTTTGTCACACCCCCTATTGATGCAAATATCCTGAATAAATTATTATATAGGAAGAGAAGCTGAGAGATAAACCTGGGTATGAGCACCTCAATGATCCACTGCATGTGCTTGTGGAAGCAGAGTTTCCAGCAGATATTGTTGATGGCCGTCTAAACCAAGCTGTGACCATCCTGGAAGATCTTCTGAAACCAATTGTAAGCACCCTCATTTCCTCTTTTGCTGCCATTATCTTAAAGAGTTTTGGTATGTACTGTTAATATGGTATTCTCGGTCTTGCTAACTGGTGCTATCGTCAGGATGAGTCCAAGGACTACTACAAGAAGCAACAACTGAGAGAACTCGCCATTCTAAATGGCACTCTGAGGGAGGAAAGCCCAAGCCCTCACCTTAGCCCTAGTGTGTCCCCCTTTAACTCCACCGGGATGAAGCGTGCAAAAACAGGGCGGTGATCTCAGTCCCAAAGGCTTCATTCTCCGAAACTGGTCATGACTCAATGTCTGATCACAAGCTGCTGTACTGCTGGAGATGATTGGTGATGCATATGCTGGGATCATCAGTGCTGGCCTATGCCTGTCATGATCTGCGTAATTTATCAACCGTATGTCCTTGGGTGAATTCTCTCTGTGGGCTTGATGTTTGACGCTATTATTATTTATTCTTTGTGCATCTGACTCCTAAGTATTAACATTATTGGTTTGGGTAAGTTAACAAGGCCGGTTGGCCACTCTAGAAGTTGGGATCCAAGTGTCGGACAATAATAAGGTTTTGTCGGTGTACGTGAGATAGTTGTAATATGTCAAGGGCTGATGCTTTGGTGTGCTAGTACAAGACAACCAGACAAGTATAGTTGAGACAACCTCCATTAATGATTATTTGCATTCATCATACATGTCTTTTCTTGTCCTCTTCATCAAGCTTCATCTAGCACTTGCGCTGCGAAGCCTAGGTGGTGAGTAGTATGATATAACTGCTATGTTGCATTGCATCTTGATAATTCTCCATTGATAAATGGAAGCGGTTTAGTATCTCTCGTTGGGCGGTGCCCCATGTTACTATGTGCCAAATGATGCCATGAACACTTGCATAGTTGCATGGTAAGCTTTTCTTTCCATTTTGTTGGGCAGCTTGTGGTCGAGATCATGTGCACGGTGGCAGTTTAGGCCATTGAAGTGACGGCCAGGGCAACAAGTGGGGTGAAGAGCGTCTGGCATGGCCACTAGAGAAAAGCAGCTCTCAATCATTTGTGCAGGCTTTTCACGCTTTTGCCAGAGCAGCTACGCATAAAACGTCATGGATCTTTCCCTAGATTACCTGGCCTGTTGTCACTTTTTCCTGTGGTCCATTGGGGAAAGTTCGAATGAAGAAGAATAGTTATCAGTCTCGTCAATTTTCTTGCAACTTGTGCGGCGAAACTGCTTCCAATTTATCCAGCTCGGTGAAGTAGTACTTTGTGATGATATTGATTGCACTGATATTGAAAGGAGACATGCCTTTTGAGATTGCACTGATCTTGAAAGACATGCTCCAATTTATCCAACTCGGTGTAGTACTTTGATGATATCGATCTCACTGATCTAGAGGCCTAGTTCTTTTTTGGGGCTTTTTTTTAAAAAAAAATCTGTTGTTCGGTTTTTTTTATAGTAAGTAACTTTTAAATATAGTGTTTTTTCAAATTAGGGTCTACAAATTGTTTGTAGTATACACTATAACGACTTTATTTATATCAGCCAAAACCGTAGCTAAAACTGTATGCGAGTTTCTGTTACTTCATACTCTCTATCATGAACAACCTAAAAATTATAAACCAAAAGCAAAAAAACAAGTCATTTAGATTATGATTTATAGCTTTCCCAAATAAACAAACAAGACAGTTTTTTTTGTTATCTTTTTGAAGTGGTTTATCGGAACAGTTTTTTTTAAAGCGGCTTATTGATATTCAATTCATTTACACAAGCACTCATACTAGAGTCAAAAGCCATCAGTCGCAGCTGAAAAAAAAACCCCACTCTGAAAGTGAGTCCCGTGACAGTAAAAATATCCTTAGGCGTTTTAGAGTCGTTATAAGGCTCCCTTACCGGTTGGACTACAGCAGTAAAATGCTGACTATTGAACATTTCGTAGAAGGAACTTAGAATTGTATAGTCTCGTGGAAAATTCTCGTTCCTTATTTAACACAACCTGAACCTGTAGTTGAATTGGACGTCTTCGTTAACATGATATTTTTAAATTGCAATCTCTCCCACGGAGTAGGAGACATTGATTTAATAAAATCATCAATAGCATTTATGGTCTGTTTGGTTGGTGCCTAAGCTTGCCATGCCTAAACTTAGGCAATGTGTGGCTGCCACAGAAAGTGTGGCTAACAAAATCGAAGCCACACTTGTGGCAAAGTTTAGCAAGAAACTGAGTCTATGACGTGTGAGGCCGGGTGCTAAGAAAGTGTGGCATGCTACAGTTGCGTCAGTGAACCAAACAGCTACCTAAAAACTGTGGCACACCTAACTTGTGGCTAGGCAACTTCTGATCATGAACCAAATAGACCCTTAATCTCATCTGACGCAGGAAGCGTTTGGTCCAGTACTATGGAGGAACGCAATCTTGTTGAACAAGATTGCCCAAAATTAGGACTTCCTTTAGCAAGGTAAGCAAGTTTATTAAACAAAAGCGGCACGCTTAAGACGAGATTAAGAACAAGACAAACGGTCAACATATGGACGCATAATAAAAGCCAGAAGAACGACGTTCTGCGAGATATTTCAATACGAAACAGCGTTCTGCAGATGGGCATAGAATATCGACAGCGACCCTCTGCATGATATTTCAATGCGAGACGGCGTCACAATCACATGATGTTGCATCCTAGCACATCGTTGACAAATTAATCCTTCCAGGCTCCAAGAGGGTAGAATATTGACAGCATATCTCATGAATCCCTGAAAATATTGGCTGTAACATCAAACAAGCAAGAGTAGAGTTCATTTCAGTTCCGCATAGGCACGTGCAGTGCCTGAAGCTTCTGAGTATCAGCCTGTTCACTCCTGTGCTGTTTACTCTACATTCGCCTCCACTTATCGATCTCCTTTGATGTTGCCTTGATCAGCTTCCTGGTGCTCTCCATCAGCTCATCAAACAGGATATCAAACTGTTCACTGCAAAGTTTTCTAACAGAATTATGTTAAAAGATGAAATAACATGCAGGACGAATGCACTATGCACAGCTTAAAGCCTTAACCATAGAAAGACTTCTACAATTTCACCAAAGCTCACATCGAATGTAGGCACCACCCTTTTTTTTTAAGTAGGCGCCACCTTTTGACATCTCTAATTAAACATATAAACAGATTCAAGGCCAAACACATCCCCTCTATGGATGTAAGCATGTCAAAACAATAGGGAATGGAGTCATCTTGCAATAGTACAAAGCATACTTACTCATAAGGAAGGTTCTTGGAACTCTGAAATGATCTCCTGATGTTTGAATGTCTCCCGTTCTCGTCATATGCAATTCCTTTTC
The DNA here is from genome assembly GCA_036346575.1 of Dendrocalamus sinicus. Lineage (NCBI taxonomy): Eukaryota > Viridiplantae > Streptophyta > Magnoliopsida > Poales > Poaceae > Dendrocalamus > Dendrocalamus sinicus. The sequence continues at coordinate 11,262,684 of CM070643.1, read as the reverse complement.
CAAAACCATAACCAAAACCTATTCCTATTCCACATCCAGCACCAGCTCCAAATCCCAACTGTAAACCAGGGAATCCAGCTCCAATTCCCGCACCTGTTCAGTCACATAAAAACTGAGAAAGGAACAGAACAAGATGACTCCATGTTCAACAGTGTCACAAGTCAGCACATGCAAAACTAGATGTGCTCTGGTGTTCGGAATCACAGCCTACATAATTTCTTCCTCTCAATGGTACTCTCTCAGTATGAAGAATTCAGGAGGCCAACATCATCTATTATATATTTTGTCACAACTAACACAACTGATTACAGTGAGAGCCACAGTTCAGAGCAGGCGCATGAAACTAGGCTTGAAGAGTTACAGCTTTTTATCAAGGGAGAACAAAATGCATAGGATGCGTAGGAATCTAAATCTCAGTCAAAGACATATCCAGTCAAATATAGTGCAGAGGACCTCAAGCATCCATGTATCTAATAAGCTTACTTTACTGCATTGAATTAGAAATCTTGCCATCACACAGCGAAAGCCTCTGTAGCACGGACACGTGTCAAAACCGCCGTATCCGTGTCCGACACGTGTCGGACACGAATACGACACGGACACGTCTCTGACACGTGTCGGCGACGTATCGGCCGATTTTAGAATTAATTTTAATTATTAAAATTCTCGACACGTGTCGGACACAGTAAATATACGAGTCGGACACGGCCTAGACATAGCCAGCCCAGGACACGGCTGGCCCAGGCCAGCCCATCCCTAACCCTAACCATAAGCGCCGATTCCCGAGCACATCATTCCAATCGCTCGCTCACGCTTCTCCGCATCGGCTGCTCGCGCCGCTGCCCGCTCCCGCCGGCTCCCGCATCCCGCCGCCGCCCGCTCCCGTCGGCTCCCGCATCTCGCCGCGCTTCCATCTCCTCACTCATCTCCTCGCCACCGGCTCCGCATCTCGCCACCGACGACATCTCGCGTCTCGCCGCCGACTACATCTCGCGCCCCCGCCACGACTACATCTCCGTGCGTCGCGCGCCCCGCATCTCCTCCGTAGTCTTGCCGATCGATCATATTACTTTTTCCTGTGTTAATGGAGTTCTTATTTCTAAAAATGGTATTCACATCAACAATTGTCGCCAGGATTAATAAAACAATTTATGAGGTACATATTCCGAGTATACACTTTACAAATTACAAGTTTACAATTTACATTATTTCAGATAATAAGCATGTGGAAACATAGAAAATAATATACATATATATTATTTATTTATTTATTATTTAAATATATATATCCGTGTCAGCGAATCGGTATTTTTGGGAAAACGGCGAATTTCCGTGTCGGTGTCGTGTCGTGTCGACGTATCTGTGTCCGTGCATCATAGCCGAAAGCTGAAACTGCTATTAGGAGGGTAATCTGGATTCACACTACTGGTTTTAGTTTTTCAGATGTTAGAAAGTTATATACTTATATGAGTAGCTGTCTCCTTTTCAAATTGGCTGCTGAGCTCTGCATTCTCTGCTCATCAGGTTGGTTTGCTCTTAGATGGATACATTTGGTGTCATCAAAAGTATGTCCTTAGACATATAGCTTCACATTTTTGGATTGACGCCATGTGGCTCTTAGCGAACAAATTTTCAGTTGTCACCAGATACACTCTACCAATCGTATTAGGATTCTTGAGTCTTGATACCAATCATATTATGATTCTTGAGCCTTGAATTCCTCTTTAATCAAGAATGAGAATGACATGTCAAGTCTACAAATATTTCCACCACAAAGATACTCTTAAGCCTAACTAGTCATCCTACTATTGGACAGTCGCACTGTTCTTTATGAAGGGCAATGAACTCATTTTCACATGAACCGAATCAAACCTGCATGGCCAATTTGGAACACAAGATTTTCACAGGAATTCCATAGCAAGGGAAACAGCCCAATTCCTGCATTTCAAACAGGCCTAAATGATCATACTTGAGCCCTCCGATCTTACTTAGGTGGTGATCGGTTCGGCTGAAAAGCTTGTGGTTTATGGCTGAAAACATCAGAATTTGGTCAAAAGCACTGGTGAATGACGGATGCTTATTTAGCATAATTAAATTTAAAAAAATTTAAAAATAAAAAAAATATGTTAGCCCATTACGTATAATACAAACAAATACGGGAAAAAAGAACCGGCAAAAAAACTCAAAAAAAGCCAAAAGTTCAGAAAAAGACGAAACTTATGAATAGTGAAAAATAAGTCAGAAGCCAGAAGCCAGAAGCCGGAGTCGAGTTGATCAGGGATAGCTGTCTAGCTGACAACATGCACGTCATTAGAACTGCAGGGGGTGTTTATAGTATTTATATACTTCAACTAATAAGAGAATCTTAAATCCAATTGTTATTTGAATTGGCTAGCCTGATCCTGATGGGTCCCGAATTCCCACAAAAAAATACAAAATTAAACACCGGCCATTAGCCTACGTGCCAAGTGAAGCTAATTAATGGCAAACATGTCCCATGTCCACCCCGGTTGAGCCGCGCGAAGATAAGCACGCCTTGGCCGTTAAAACCCTCGCGAGCACTCGCTCCAAGTTGCTGGGTCTGGTGCTTCGCGAACCTTACGGGGGCGTTTATGGAGAGACAGGAAGGAAGAGGAAGCAACTCGGAGTGAGTGGATGGTAAGGAACGCACCGCCGATGAGGCCGACGCCGACGCCGACGCCGCAGCCCGCGCCGATGCCGAAGGAGGGCCCCAGCTTGCCGAGCGCCTCCGACCTCGCCACCGGAAGGCCCCACCGCGATGACCCCCTCCTCCCGCCAAACGCCATCTCTCTCGCCTCGCCTCGCCTCGCCGCGTGCGCGTGCGCTCGTCCCCAAGGTTCAGGAGAGGGCGACGAGTCGGAGACCCTTCCAGATTCTCTCTCGCGTCTCACGGTTGGGGAGGGAGGAGCCCGATCCGTTTGGCGGCGTCTCGCCACCCGATCTGCCTCGTGATTCGTGTACACGGCCGACGCATCGTTGGTTCGTGGGCTACGGCCCATCCCGCACCTGCGCGGGCTGGAAACGTGCAGCCGCATACCCAGGTAGAGTCCTCTGTTTCTTTGGACGTCACTGCAAACTAGTTATGAGATTCTGCACCCACTCGTTCAACATTTAGAACCCCCAGAATTCAGATTTCAAGAGCATCACAATTCACAAACTTGTACATATGTTACTGGGGAAATGGCGCCTGCTTGTTATGTAAGAGATTAATGATCTTTAGTTCTTTACACCTTTGCCAACAACAGTTGAACTGCCCAGTTGGGGCATCAAAAAGAATGGGCAACAATTTACTTAGCAGGACTGTTGCTCAATGAAATAAGGCAACTCCTGTTTACATGAATTACAGCACATGGCACTCTAGACCTGCTCGTCAGAACTCAGCAGAAATAAAATAAATCACAGAAAAAATGGTTAAATAGGAAATTGAGTGTGGGGGAAGACATGTTACACGATATATATGAAGGTGGTCAGATTAATTACAAGCTAACAATTCTTGACAGCATGAATGCATCTTCAAGCTCCCCGGCCAAACCCTCATTAGTTTCCTGCGTGTCAAAGCAGATATTAGAGGAAGCAATGCAACCTAAAAGCTCTATTTCCCATTTCAGTGTCTAGTGTTTATTCACCTAGAAGGTTATTCATCCACAACAAACCAAAGATGAAAATAACCGGGGATTAACAGCTTTTGATCTGCCAAGGCAAATTTTCGGTGTTATTGTATCAGGTATCCTACCAGTGAATTCTTCATGTTAGTTTTTGTTATGTACTGGTCCAATGCACCGTCTCCTCGAAGAATTTTAGCCCCACATCCTGGCCTGTCAATAGAACTAACTGCCTTCTCATCCACCACAACAGCGTCTACTCGCTCATTTCCTGTTTACTCATCTGGGATCTGATTAAAAGGAGCATCAGAATGTATATAGCTAAACTTTGCGTCATTAACTCATTATTACAGAAAAATGCAAGAGGCCTACCTCATACATGGCCTCCAATAGAATGCTTTCCAAGATGGCTCTTAGACTACGTGCACCAGTCTTTCTGGCTATGGCCTTCTTTGCTACCATGCTCAGTGCACCATCTGTAAAGTGCAGCTTAACCTGAAGAGGCAAAAACATAATAGAATGTTATAAATTACTGCATACAAGGAAATCTATTATCATGATAAGTTTTCGTGGGCTCACTTTGTTGAGGCTAAACATTTTCCTGTATTGTCTGGAAAGAGAATTCTTTGGTTCCGTAAGAACCTGAATGCAGATCAAATCACTTAAATTAGCTTCAGTTGGCAAAAAAACATAAAAAACCTGTGAGAACTTCTACAGAAACTGGATAATCAGGTTTTGTCATCATCATAACAGTTTATGTGAGAGAAGAACAAACACGATTCCGAACTAAGGACATCAAAGGCATGGGCCAGCAACACTATGTGCATACTCGAGTAGGAAAGTTTCCCAATTGAATAAGATTGAAGAAAGACTATATTTTCCTCGAACTACCTGAACAAGCTGAACTGCATTGAGAGCTGCCAAACTAATAAGAATGGGCAAGCGTCCAATGAACTCTGGTATTAGACCGTATCTTGCAGGGGCGGACCTAGTTAATTCATGGATATTCGTCTGAATACCTAAAATTTTTGGCAAAAAACCCATTATATACAAGATATAATATATATATACTAGTAGTTAGACCAAAATCAACCTATTCACACCCGTTCAGCCTAAATTAGCACCGGCCCATTCCCTCTCAGTCTCCGGCTCTCCCCGGCCCAAATCGGCGCTCACTCTTCTTGGCCCATTTCCCTCCATGTCACACTCTCTCCTCAGTGTCTCACTCAAGTCTGTCTCGCCTCTCCGTTCGTCTGGCGGCGGCGCTGGAGGCAGGCCAGGAGCGCTCAGTCGTCTTGTCTCGGCGTCTTGCGGCGGAATCTAGGACTCCAGGTACGCTTGCGGCAGACTCCTTCAGTCCTGCTCCTCTGACCTCTTGGCTTAGATTTGTTCTTGTTGGATTCGGCATTCGGGGATTTGTTCATAGGCGCAGCACACATGAGTTGCTTGGAAGTGCAGATGGCATAAGCCAGCAAAGGAAGAAGGCTTTTGTAGTGATTGGGATTAATACTACCTTCAGTAGCAGGAAGCGTCGAGAATCTGTCAGGCAGACCTAGATCTGGAATCTGGATGCCTCAAGGTTCATATTTTGCAATGTAGCCTGATTGATTTCCTCAAGGAAATTACACATGAATATACAACTAGTCCAATACAATCATTTTTTCAATCATAGCTTTCAGTTTAAAAAAAGAATAGTCACTCTCTTTATAATATTTGGAAACGTACCGGAAAGAATAGTCGCTCTCTTTATAATTTTTTCATGGAGCTGTAGGTTAAGGTCTAAAGGAACTCACTTCTATAGCGAAACTAGAAACCAGGGACGAACGAGCATACAAAGGTTAGAACGCAAACCTTGATCTTGAATCAAACACAACCCTTTATAGGACAACAATGAGTATATTAATCAAATCGTTGATATGTCACTGAAATGATTAGTTCCCACCAATTCATCGTAAGATTTAGAGAATGGTTTGGTGGCAGAGAGATCAACCAAAGGGGAGCTATGCAAGGAATGTCTTTATATGTTTCAAAATGGAAAAAGGGCAAAAAATAAAAAACAGTTCCACTGCTTGTTTGAGAAACTACAGAAGGAAATTCATAAGGAATAAGCAAGACATCTGGAAATTACGCAAGTGTTACTACCAAGTAGCAGCAGTAATGCTTAACTCCGAATTCATATCGTGCGCAAAATGTCAACGTCGAAGGGCATGCAGTACAAGTAAATCGAAGTTTGCGCTTTTAGAAGGAATGAGTACGGAACAAGAAGCATATCCCCAGCAGAATCACCATCAAACAAGCAGGATGGACATGTGACCAGTATTATCTTTTTTTTTCCTTTTGCATTTTTTGTCACGTGCGCGTGCACATGACGTGAGAACTGGATCGATCCTCCTCCAGCCGGTGAGCTCGTGAATCCCACGAGCCACGAGATAGAGGGACATCTTTTCAGATTATGATTCATAGTTTGTCGCTTCTTTTGAACGAACCAGGTGATTTCTTTGTTTCTGTTTTGAAACGATTTATTATGATAATTTTTTCGAAACGACTTATCAGTTTATTGGTATTTAATTTGTTTATACAAACACTTATATCAAAACTAAAAATCATAAGCTACTGCTATAAGGGTCTGTTCTTTTTGGCTGCGACTTATGCTTTTTGGCTGAATTTTTTGAATTTTGGCTGTTTACGGTACAGATTACGGAGAGATCAATACTCACTTGCGATTTTGACTGGTACAGATGTTGGGCTTTTAACGTGCACTACGTTTAACTTATAGACCCCGTATTGAGAAAATACTCCGTTTAAAAGTTAGGTACTGTAGCGGCTGCGAGAAGCCGACCGACTTCTCACCAACCGAACATGCTCTAAATCATCTGCTGCAGCTGAAAAAAACACATAAAAACAAAAAAAAAAGCGTATGTACCTGCCAAACTCCCATGGCCAAGACTTAGTGCCTGGGCTTTGCAGAGAGGGCCAGTTGTGCCATCTGACCTAGAGATGGCAATGGGTACCCGAAACCCGAGTACCCGATGGGTTTTACCCGATAAGGAGGCGGGTATGGAAAGATATCTTCACCCGCGGTATGCTAATGGGCAAAAATCTCTACCCATCGGGTATGCGGGTCTGAGTGCGGTGTATACTACCTGCACCGCGCATACCATGGTAAAATATACCCACGGTGTATATTAGATATAGCAACAGTACATATACCGTGGCGTATATATATATATATATTCAAACGGCCGATGGAAATACCCGCACTCGTATATACACGTGCCGTATATACCCTTATCAATTCGGGTATGGGTTACCCGTCGGTATAAATACCGCGCGGTGCGGTATGGGTAAGTTTCTATACCCGTGTGCGGGTACGGGTATTGTAGCGGGTGCAGGTGCGGGTATCGGGTACGGGTATGGTTTGGCTATACCCGACGGGTATTTACCCGTTGCCATCTCTAATCTGACCTTGTGAGGTATACATTTTAAGGCCCAGCTCCACGCTAAGTGGGAACATGATTCTCATGGACGAGCAAGGCTCAACTAAAGGTGTGTTTGGTTGCCTGAATCTCCTTTATCCTGGCTGGGTGGATTTATATAATCTGAGAAAAAATCTGTTTGGTTGCTTGTATGAGTGGATGCAGTCTGCATGAGCGGATGCAAAAATACACTCTCATCTGGGATGGGTGGATACGCTCAAAATGAGCTTCACCGCCATCTGGATGGGTTATCTGATGTATCTTATGCGGTCCCACGTGTCGACCTCTCGTGTTTGGTAGATTGCATTCGCTCATACAGCAATCAAACAAAGATCTCGCTTTTTGCATCCGCTCATGCAACCTCACTAAACATCTTCTTTTTCTGAAATACGATTCCACTCAGCCTATATCCACTCAGTCAGGATATACGATACAACCTCCATCCACGAACCAAACACATCCTAAGACTCTGAAGAGTCAAGGCTATTTGTCCATCGTTCTAGAGAGATGGTACAAGAGTACAAACCTGAGTTGAAGTTGCTGATCGCGTCGCTACGAGCCCTCTCAAAGCTTCGGAGCGGGAGAAGTTTTGAGACAGCACAGCTGCACAGCAGCACTTAGCCTTGTTCTTTTCACTCTCCTTTCTTTTTCCGCTTTGAAATGCGATTTATTTCCACCCAACTGAACAGATGTCATCGAGTCTGGTCTACACTTCTTTCGGCCCGGAAAAAAGAGGGAAGACTCCCTACGGAGTCTCTCCCATTTCCAGTGCGTTTCATTGCTTTTAACTAGAGCTGGATGCTTCCAAGTTTTGCACGCAGGAAAAGTAAATTATCATTTCGCTTTTAGTTCAAGCATCCAGAAATCGTTGGCTGTTGGGTCGGTGGGCCCGGCCTCTTCCCTGCCATGTCAGCATCTGTGCTCGGCCCAGAGAAAGAGTTTTAGGTATTTTTTGGCCCTGTGAAGCATAGCAATACCAGAAATAGCCCCCTGATGTATACAGTGTCATTTCTGGTCTCTCCCCGAGTGCGGGACTCCGGCTGTCCCGCACCCCGACACCGCAGCACCCGAAACATGCGGTTTAGGAGCGCATGATTCTAGCAAAACGTCTAAAGCTGTATGTGATCAAAAAAACTGTCGTGGTCGGATATGGCCGTGGTCGAGCAAGATAGTGGTCAAATATAGGTGTGGTCGAAAGCAGCGGTGGTCAAAAGCGGTTGCGGTCGAAAGCGGTTGCGGGTGAAAGCGGTTAGGGTTGAAAGCGGCGGTGATCAAAAGCGGAGGTGGTCGAACATGGGTGTGGTCGAAAGCGGTAGCGGTCAAAAGCCGAGGTGGTCGAGGGATGCAGTGGTTGAATAGCCGTCGTCCGAGGGGCTGCGGTCGATGCGGGGATATCATACGCTCCCAGACCGTATGACTTAGGTGCCTTGGTGCTGAGATGTGGGACAGCATATACATCAATCTGTCGGAGTCCCGTGCTCGAGAAGAGGCCAAAAATAGCATTATATACATCTAGAACTACTTTTGGTATTACTATGCTGCCCAGGGCAAAAATGCCCAGGATGTGAAACTGACGTACTGTACAGTATAGCACTCACCAGAAGACGACAAATAAAGCAAAGCCAAAATGGAAATCTTTCTCCGAATTCGTCTGCGCCGAAATTCTCCGGCGACGACTCGGCCGGGATGGAGACGACTGGATGTAGAAATTAACCTCGGCCATTTGTTTCGTTCCTTTTTTCTGTATGGATTCTGAAGACTACACTGCATGACGTTTGCATGGCGTGTAACCTCATGCTGTCATGCATTGACATTATCTCTAGTTGTCTACTGTTGCAAGCAGAGCTGGATAGATGCATAGAATACTCCTTGAATTTTGAACAGCATAATGAATTATAAAGGAGTGTATGGTCATTCTTTGTCAAAAAGAAAAAAGAAGAAAAGAAAAGCTGTGAATGATGCACAACAGCACGAGTTACAGAGGAAGTATCGGGAGCGCAAGCTCATCCTCTCGCTACGCTCGTGCAAGCAGGGAAGCATTTGGCCAGCTACTCCAAGAATCCGACCAACACCCGGCCTAACTATCTGAACGATGCCTGTCCTCTATTTGTTAAATCCAAGTCTTTCTGCTCGACAAGAAATGCCGGTTTTCTCCTGCGTCTGCACGAAGCCACGAAGCATTTGGCACGCGTAAAGAGGCTGCAAAGGTGATTAAACAGAGTGGAAATTGAAGAGATGCGTTTGGATTCTGGACTCTGGAAATCGGAGGTGTCAAAATGGTGTGCGCGGTGCGGCGTGCCGCCATGCATGCGTACGATCTCAGATGCATGCGTCGACGTGTGCAGCTGGCCAAACCGTGGTTTCTGGCTTGCACTTGGCTGGCTGTTTCAGATGCTGGCGGCTGCGTCCGGCGGTCATGCCGTTCGTTTGGCTCGGGGAAATTTAACTTTTTGCCATTTTTAACATTGTCACATACTCAAATGCCATCCTCTACATTGTAATTAATATTTTGCCACTCTCCGTCCCACGTGGCGCTTAGTCACCGCCATGTCACGCCCACGCCGCCGCCGCCGCCTCCGCCGCCTCCCGCGCCTCCCGCGCGGGACGGAGGCGCCGGCGGCGCGGCGGCGGCACGCGCAGCGCGGAGCGGGAGGCCAGCGGCGGCGCGGGAGGCCGGCGGAGGCCGGCGGTGGCGCGGGAAGGCGCGGCGGCGGCGGCGGCGCGGGAGGCCGGGCGGCGGCGTGAGCGCGGCGTGACATGGCGTGACTAGGCGCCACGTAGGATGGAGAGTGGCAAAATATTAATTACAATGTAGAGGATGACATTTGAGTATGTGGCAATGTTAAGAGTGGTAAAAAGTTAAATTTCCCTTTGGCTTGACTTGGTTTTTTACTCTTGTGGCAGTCCCGCGGAACTGGATTGACCATGGAAATAAAATAGTAGTAAGAGATTGCTACATAATTGCTTATGTATGTTACTTTCCCCTGCAAATAATTAGCTGAATGGCATATTTCTACAGCTGACGATGACTACTAGTACTCTAGTACTTCCTTTAGTTACAAAAGAATGCATTTTAGGTTACATACAATTAATCTTTCTAAACTTTAGCTATGATATCTTTTTCAATATTTAGGATAAACATATGAAAATAGTATGTTTGTCTCGAAAAGAACTTTTATAGAAATATAATTTTGTTATATTTTATGAATCTATTACAATGTAAATTAGTGGTTAAACTTGCTTTTTGAGGATTATGTCAATAACCCTGCAAATAATTAGCTGAATGTCATTTCTACCGCTGACGATGACTACTAGTACTCTAGTACTCCCTTCGGTTACAAAAGAATGCATTTTAGGTTACATGCAGTCAAACTTTTAAACTTTAGCTATGATATCTTTTTCAATATTTAGGATGAATATATTAAAATAGTATGTATAAATTTGCCTTGAAAAGAACTTTCATAGAAATATAATTTTGTTAGGTTTTATACATCTATTACAATATAAATTAGTGGTTAAACTTGCGTTTCGAGGACTATGTCAATATCTAAAATGATATTCTTTTGTGATTGGAAGGAGGTATATTAAAGTAGGATTTGTTCGGTCGCTGAGAATTACTGCTAGATGTATACCGGGATATGTCGCCTATTTAGCATCATACAACACTACGTTAATGCGGGAGGCTATCTTTGTCACTTGCATTGCTTCCATCGCTTAAGGAACCTTGGACTAGGCATGCACGCGCGCAGTGGAAAAACAGAGACAATTTGTCATGAAGGCTCCAATAATCCTTTTTCTATAGACTCCAATAAACCTGATAAAATGTGTCTTCAAGCACTTGTGGTGTCTGCAATGACGTAACTTTTTCCTAGGGACCCAAGGGGGAAAAAAGAAAGAGGTTTTGTTCTGATTACTCAATGACTAGACGTCACCCACAAACAGAAGTGTTCATCCCTACCAGGTGAACCGCAAGCCATAGCCAGTGGCATCGATCACAGAGCGCTAAACTAGAGGTCACACCAAAAGTGCGGGGCAGGAGAGTACGCTAAACCTGAAAAATGCTTTTGACCATACCACTCAATTCTCAAACGAATACATGAGCCGGGCTCATGAGTTCATTGAGTTGTAAAACTTCATCCAATGGAACGAACTAACCTAACTACCGACCTTTCACCTGGTTTTCGTGCAAAGTCAAAGCAACGGAAACTGCACCACCATGCAACGCGAGACTCGAAGATCACCATAAAAACAAGCGAATCTTGAGACGAAATGGCCAGACGAAGAGGCAGATGAGCGGCCAACTACCAACGGCGACCGAACCGGCAAGGCACGAGAGCGACTCTCGAGCCTTGATGGGCAGCAACCGGCCAGGCCGCGCCGCCGCGCTGTGACAACGGGAAGGGGAGGGAAGAAAGAAAAATCTGCGTCCACATGAGAAAACGAAACGCGCCACCCAAGTTGGCGCGGCTCGACAGAGATCGGCAGTGCCGCCACCGTCGTGGGGCCACATGGCGCCTGCGAAACCAGCAGCGCTGCCAGTTCGCCACCTACGCTGCCGCGCGACCGTCCGTTTGCTGCGCCTCAACTCAACGCGCGGCTCGCGAGGGTGTCTCCACTCCACATGCCTCTGCCTCTGCCTGGCAGGATGCCACACGCCAAACTCGGGCCGGGGCTCCGGGTGCACGTACGGCCTCTCCCCCTCGCGCGGCGGGAAAACGAAAGTCCGATCAGAGCTTTGGCAGGATCTCGTGAAATTGGAATAACGATAGGTTTCGTTTGCGCTTACGCATGCGTTTTGTACTCATTTGCGGCTAAACCTCGTGAAATTGGAATAACGGTAGGTTCTGAGCGTCTGCTTCGCTCGCATGTGTGTATAACAATTATTGAAATACCTGTAGATTAGAGTCAACCTTAAGAGCATCCCCGGTGAGTTATATCTAAATTTGTATATAAAATTATTCACGTCATCTAACAATAACATAAGATACAACCACCTCGACCCCTCTATTTCTAGCACTGGATTACACAATTATTTTTAACCATTTCCTCCATTGACCCAATTTGTCATTCTCGTCCGTCCTCTCCCCAACTTTCTTTCTCCCTCTTTCTTCCCACCTTCTTCATCCTCAACTCCATGACCTCATTTTCACCAAAGCATCCTCCAAGGCGGCATGGCCTCCACCCGAAGGCCCTCCTCCTTCAACTCCATAGCCTCCACCGTGCATTTCTCCCTCAAAGTCGTTGGTCGCCAACAACGACACCCTGACCTCCCAGTCACCTTCCCTTCCTCCATCGTCCTCCTCACATAGATCTCCCCCTCCTATACCGTTGCCCATCACCTCGAAGTCGGCGGTTCCCAAATCCAACAGGATTTTGAACCGGCAGCACTAGGACCTAGTCAAATCTAAGTTGTGGTTGTTGGAATTGAGGCGATGGGAGCGTTGGACGACATGACTAGTGTGCTCATTGAAGGTGGGGCCAAGGGCAGAGCCTAGTTGTTCCACTGGGTGTCACGGGACATCGGATCCAAAAAAAATTTTAGTATGGATCAACGTATTTGCCCCATGTGTGTACCCTTAGCTTAAACTCGGTGCACCCAAGAGCTAGCACTAGCCCATAAGGAGTCAAACTCATGTCAGCCCATGGGACAGCACTTAATCCAAGAAGGAGGACTACAACAGGCCGAGACATCCAGCGCTGCCCATGAGTGACAAGATTATATGAGTCCATTTGATCGATGCCGAAGTGCAGGAGCTAGGAGACGTGCGCTGTGCCCCATAGCTACACCTAGCCACGCAGTAATCGGTCATGCGGAGAATGGGAGAAATTGACCGCTGCCGGCTGCCCTTTCTTACCATCTCGCCGAAGCATCGCCTGGCCCAGTTCCCGTTGCCTCATGCCCTCGTCGGCCAAAGAAGGCTTAGACTCACTTGATTTATATGTACTTTATTCAAAATTTCTCTCAATTCTTTTGATTTATTTCGTGGATCGTGGCGCCGAACTCGGAGCCATGGATTGTGGCACCGAGCTCCCTGCCACCGGGCCGCACGCGGCCTTCTCCTTTCCCTCTGTCTCTTTCGTTCATTCGCCTTCATTTCTTCCTCTCTGCCTCCCCGCCGCCGCCCCCTGGTGCCGCGCCTCCCCTCACCGCCGCGTCCCGCCGCCGCGCCCCTGGTTCCGCGCCTCCCCTCCCGCGCGTCCCGGCCGCCGCCTCCCGCCGCCGCCCCCGGTGCCGCGCGTCCCGCCGCCGCCGCCCGCCGCCGCCCCTGGTGCGCCGCCTCCCCTCCCGCGCGTCCCGACCCCTCGCCTCCCCTCCCGCTAGCGCCCCGGCGTAAGTACATGCAATTAAGCCAAGAAATTTTTGGTAGAACAGTAAAATTTATGGGATGTTGTTTTTGGATAGCTAGCTTTGTACATGCAATTTGCATTCTTTGGATACATGCAATTTGCATTCTTGGTATAGATCTTGCATTCTTTGGTAGAACAGAAATGGAAGATGAGTAAAATAAAGAGTGAGTATGCACAGCGATTGTTGATCTGCGATCTTTGTTGTGAGACAAAATATACTAGTGTCGTCCCCGGTGCCGCCTCCTCCCCCACTGCGTCCCCGCCGCGCCTCCCCGCCGCCACCGATTGCTCCTTGTTGATTTTGATCGGTATATTTTCACGCTTGGTTGCTTCTTAGTCAATAATATATGAAGTATATGCTTACTTCTTACGTAGGAGTAGCATTGTGTATGATATGTGTTGCTGATGAGGAGGTTTACAATTGTGGGAAATGTGATCTTTGCAGCCTTGATTTGGATTATGATGGGCTTGCATTAGGTTTTGCTTGATGCCCTTGCTTGTGCGTGCTATGTGTTCATGGTTAGATAGTGTGTTTGGTCGTTGAAATGGGACAGAGGAAACGATGCTGTGGCCTGTAGGATGGGCCAGTGTGATAGAGAAATCACTGTGGTATGCCTGTCAATGCTATCGTATCCTTCACCTTTTACAAGCTTGTTGCCTGGTTCAACGAAAGACACGCACATGTAATGGCGCTACAGAGTAAACAAGAGAGATGGGCGCCAAAACCGAAGCGCCACCTTGAAAGGGCAAAGGCGAGGGCTGAGGCACATGAGGTACATTGTTTTGACAACGTAACGGGCACTTACGAGGTTGTAGAAAAGGGTGGTACAACGACCGATGGAGAGCTCCGGCCGACGAGTAGGCATAAGGTTGTCCTTATTGATTTCTCATGCACATGTGGTAAACCGAGGCAGTACCACTTTCCGTGTTCTCATTATGTTGCAGCAGCAAGGCATCGCAACTTTGACTACGAGCAAGATACCTCGGTCGTTCGGTGTTGACAACCTTGTGCTTACGTGGTCTCCCGTTTGAGCCTTACGGGATGAGGAGAGTGGCCACCATACACCGGGCCCAAATACATTGCGGATCCGGATAGCCGTTGGAACAAGCGTGGAACCGGGAAGAGGACGAGACATAAGATGGTTATGGATCGGCTTCCGGGAAGAACGAGGCGAGGAGAGCAACCCCTTTCTTATCGACCTGAGCGAAACCAATGTAGCGGATGTGGTAGACTTGGCCACAATTCACGCACATGCTATTGGCCACTTAGTCAGGTGCGAGTCCTTGTTGTTCGTTATGTTTCATAGTTCGTCTAGTTGTTTTTCCATATGCAATTTGCTATGTTTCTTGTTTAATTTCTTATTCTTTCCATATTTTATGCATGTTCAATTTTTTTTGTTTACTTATATGTTGAACTGAGAAATTAAATTTTTTTTGTAGGATGGCGCAATTCCACCTGCTAGACCCACACTACGAGGAGAACCACCGAGGACGGCTCACCGCCGAGGGGAGGGTACTGCATTCATCACTTCCTGTGTAATTTCAGTTTATGTTGATGCATTAACTAACAAAATTGGTGTATTCTATACAGGAGCTGCCCATCCTTCGTCCTCGAACCCATGACGGGTTCCTGGACATGCGGTACGACGAGAGGTACACTCCCTTCTGGAGAGGGTGGCCTAGACGCCATCTCTTACTGGTTCGCCGTGGGTTGCCCACCTTCAACCCCCCGGCCATCACTGCACTGATTGATAGGTATTCTCCTAAACCATTGCTCCACTTGCATGTTCATTGTTTATCGGCTATGTGCGCCTCAAATTCTCTAACATGTAGTCGTCTTTTTTGTATCATGTAGGTGGAGGCCGGAGACTCACAGCTTCCACCTCCCTTTCGGGGAGATGACTATTACGCTCCAGGACACTCAGAAGATACTTGGTGTCGGCATTCACGGCCGTCCGGTGATCGGACCGTGCATGCTGCTGGTTGGAGAGCCAGTAGAGGCCTTCCTCGGGAGAGCTTCCTCCCGAGGCGAGCCATCGCACTCGGAGTTCGATCACATGGCTACGGCAGACTTTCGCACAGTGTCCTGCAGACGCGAACGAGCAGACAGTTGCCTACTACTGCAGGTACGGTTGGATATCGAGCCAACTCGTCGTCTAATCGAGCTTTTTCCTAAAATTGACATAGTTTGATTTAATATCATTTTACATATAATTGCAGGGCATGGATCCTGCACTTGTTTGGCTGCGTTCTCTTCCCCGACGGAACGGGGGACAGCGCGTCATGGATGTACATCCACTGCCTCACTGACTGGGACACGGTGAGGCAGTACAGCTGGGCTTCCGGGGTGTTGGCGTTCCTTTACCGCCACCTCTGCGAGGCGTGTCGTTGGAGTTTGCCGACCTCGACAGTAGGTGGTTGCCTCTACCTCCTCCAGCTGTGGATGTGGTGTCGTCTACCAGTTGGTCGTCCCACGGTTTCGCCTCCTCGTCCGTGGTTCGTAGAGGTTCCTCTTCGTCGACGACCGACACTTGCATATCTTTGGGACCAGGTCTCAGTTCCCTACGCCAGGACGAAGAGGGCCTACCTAGAGTACATGAACGAGCTAGATGCGCTCACGGCCTCCAATGTAAGTTAATTCCATTCGGTATCGTGATTTTCATTTGTTAGTATATGACCTTTAACGTTAAATTGTTGCTATGCAGGTTAAGTGGGAGCCGTACGCCGAGCCAGAGGTGGAGGCCGTTCAGTTCAGCGCAACATGCGGCATAGACGAGGCCCTCTACGGGATGAGGTGCCCCTTATCTGCTTTCTATCTTTGTTGAGTATCACCGCCACATAGAGTTGCACGCCGATTTGGTATGAGGCATTGTGGCGATGCGCCGTTCTCCACGTCGTGGCCTTGCACAAGTAAGTGGCATGCAATTTCAATTCTAACCTTGGATTCCAATTGCACGAGTTTCTACTAATTTTAACTATTGGTTTACGTGACATGCGATTTGATCGTCGGCGATGAAGAAGGTCAGCGACTTGAGCGGCACCACCACGTGTGCGTTGAGGAGGGGACACTTTCGGGACCACGTGGACCACAATGACGAGCCGCACACGAACGAGCACTTCCGGCGGTACCAAGTTTGGTACCAGCGTGCGACGCGGTCCAAGCTTAAAGGACAATGGACTGAAGCTAACTACGCGGACATTGAGTCCTCCGACGACGAAGACACGCCCTACGACCAGTCTACTCGACTTGGGACGCAGGTGGAGATAGCACCAGTCCTGGACCGTGTGGTAATGTTCAATCTCATTGCTTATTTTCTAATAGACATAAATACCACTACATATAGCAAATTATCCATTCTTTTGCTTGTTTGCAGGGCAACACTCTGAGGTAGTCCGTATAGGACATAGAGCGTTTCTCCACGACAGTCGGCGACGTCAGGACGCGTAGCTTCCTAGAGGTAAGCTTCGACATAGCCACTCACAAAATTAGTACCTAATATCTTCGTATCTTGTTGGTTAACAAAATATTGGATGACAGAGGCTGGCAGGTCGGCTACGTCGTGCGGCTGGTCGTTGTGGTTGCAGCACAGGTGCGGCGAGGGTCGTAGACGTGCCTGCGACACGACTTGCAGACCCGACGCGGCTAGGGTCGTACACGGGGCAGAGCTCGTCCCCCACGAGGAGCGACACTTTCCCTGATGAGGGCGGTGAGGACGAGGTGGAGCAGCAGACTTACGATGAGATAGGCCCGTCTCAGCTCGTAGACGCTCCTTCGACGCAGCCTTCACAGCCTGTACCACGTAGACGCCGCCGCGAGCCTAGCCGTTACACTCTAGGCACCGACGCCCTGGGTAAGGGTAAAGGTAAGGCTAGGAGGCAGTGATACTTATGTGTAGGCTTGTGGTTGGGCTTAAAAGTCGTTGTATATATGTTGTAATGAGCTAGGAGGCACTTGGTATGTGGTTGGACAGAGATGTGTTTGTAATGAGCTACTTGTTGTATATATGTGTATATGTTATATTCATGTGATATTTGTGTTCGAATCTGTAGTCTGTACTTTGTGGTTCTATAATTCCTGCAATGAATTTATGTTTCCAAACGATCGCAAAGGCTACGAACTATGAATTTATTACGAGACTACAGAGCTCTGAAAAGCCTACATAGGAACATTTATTGCTAAACTGGAATCTGAAAAGCCTACAGTGTTTCACATAAACGCATCAAAAAGGCTACGAACTATGAATTTATTACGAGACCGCAGCTCAAAAAGCCTACATAGAAACATTTATTGCTAAACTGGAATCCTGAAAAAGCCTACGAGCTGTTTCCTGCAAACGACTGAAAAGGCTACGAACTATGAATTTATTCCGAGACTACATGCTCTGAAAAGCCTACATAGGAACATTTATTGCTAAACCGGAATCTGAAAAGCGAAAAGATTCGCACGACCTCCTCTCCATGGACTATGCCCATCGCACTGATAACCTGCCTACATAAAGCCCTCCTATGTCTTTCATACCACATCTTCTCCTCAAGCCATCACAATACTACTACACAACAATGTCTTCCTGGAGGTCCGACCCATTTGGAGTGCCGGAGTGGCATGAGCGCCCGAAGTGCCATTGCGGCTTTAGGGCGATGTTGGGAGTCCGGACGGATCGAGTACAACGAGCCAAATACGCCGTAGGTTCTTCAAGTGTCGGACACGGATGACGACTTCGTGGTAACGACGACAACTAAATCATTTGTTTCTCGTTATCGTTTTTCAACTTGATCCATGACATCTACCACGCCACACATAGGCTTGCACGTTCATCGAATGGGTGGATCGGGTGTCGCCGGCATGGCCAAATAACCGGGCAGTTGAGGTGGAAAACAAAGGACAATACTTTGTCAAGATGACTCAGGCGCGCGAGGTGGAACGACAGATGCGGCTTGAGCAAGAGCGCCGCGAGGGTGGACCAAATCCGTCTAAAGGGCAAGGAGGATGAGCCGCAAGGAGGGAGCGATTAAGTCTGCGTGAAGCATCCATCAAGCGTCGGGAGGAAGAGCTTCAAGCTCGTGAGGCGCTCTCAAGACCAAGAGTGACAGGAAGAATGATGCAATGGAGCCATCCTCGTGGCCTAATAAAAGGGGAAACAACCACGCTACACCTAGTAGAATAGACCCACGCTATCTACGGTCTATGTAATCCTATTATTATGCAATCGTATTGTGTTTGCCTAGTCAGATCGATTGCACTTGAGACTACCGGTATGACGGTATTGCGTGTCGGTGCTTCACAAAACTACAATTTAATAGAGTGCATAATGTTGCCCACCCATGCTTGCTCCAAAGAATGTCCGCATAATGGATTAGTTTGCATATAGAAAAGAACAGGAAATCATGCCTACTCACTTCAAAATTGTAAATCATTACATGAAAAATTCACATTTTCAAGCACATAAATGTCCGCAAAAGAACAACAAGACATTAAACTATATCCTCAACTTCATGATTATATCATGTGATTTGAGGTAGCGACATAATTACTTATGGGCAATATAATGGAAAAGTCTAAGGCACATAGGTTCTTACCTTCTCTAACAATTAGTGTTTGACCATCGGAGTTCCTCGCTTAGGAAAAAGTTACAAACATTATTACGTTACTAGCACCAAATTTTCAGATTGAACACGACATTATCAAAAATGTAGCAGAAACAAAAATTGTGTTTCACACGGTTCATCAATTTTCGAATGTTTGCAAAGCTACGGATTATTTTGAAGGCGCGGCGAGAGTGCCATCGGTCACGGCGGCGCTTCTGATTTTCACAGCTCGGCGCCACGATCCACGGCTCCGAGCTCGGCGCCACGATCCACGGCTCCGAGCTCGGCGCCACGACCTACGGCGCCAAGCTCGGCGCCATAATTCACGGCTCCGAGCTCGGCGCCATCGACCACGGCGCCGATGTCTTTGCCACGTCGGCGCCACGCAGCCACCACGCCAGTGCGGGCCTGGCGCCTCGGCGCCGTGGAGCACGGCGCCGAGATGTGTTACCTCGGCGCCGTGGGTCACGGCTCCGACCCCTGGGTCCAAAAACGGAATTAAAACTATCAGGGGTCTAAATGTGAATATTTTTCAAAAAATGGCTAAAATAGAAAAAATTCAGTGCAGCAACAACACCCATGAGTGATGACGATGGCTACTGGTGGGTTGGTGGGACGGTGGGCTAGTGCAACAACACGTGTGGTGTGGTTTAAGGCACTGGGATGCAGCTTCCTCTCCCAATGCATCTTTTGATTAATTAGGGCTGCTCATTTGAGCTTTTTGTGGCTTATGGCTTATTTTGCACTGTAACTGCTGGTGGTTTTTGGCGTAATTAAATTTAAAAAAATTAAAAATAGAAAAAACAATTTAGCCTATCATAGATAATACAAAAGAATACAAAATAAATATAAAAATGCTTAAAAAGTTAAAAAAAATAAAATTAAAGAAATAATAAGGTAGAATAAAAAAAAACCCAAAACGAGTGGGTACCGCTGCCAGAACGCAAAACCCTGCTACTTCCCTAATACGAAACATACATTAGACTCGGCGGCCATTTCACTCGACGGCGCGCTCACCCGTACTTAACGCAATAACGCCCGCACGGGGGTGGTGCCGGCTCTGAATTCCCTGGCCCACATGTGCTGGCGAAGGAAGCGCACACGCCCCCCCACCCCGCGAAATATCACGCTCCATGGACTGGCCCCTCCCCGCCTCCAATTCGGAATGGGGCTTCCATGTCCCCCGCTCCCTATTCCCCTCCCTATTCCCTCAATCTAGACCACTCACTAATGATCCAATGGCCAGTTTTTTATATATTTTCACAATTTGCCCATCCATCATAAATAATAAGAAAAATGCAGAAAAAATAAAATTTTACTGTATTTTTATTATAATTTTTGTACAAAAAAATAAAATTATAATAAAAAATACAGGAAAAAATAAATTTTATTTTTTCTGTATTTTTTATGATGGATGGACAAATGGTGAAAATATAAAAAAACTGGCCATTGGATTATTAGTGAGTGGTCTAGATTGAGAGAATAGGGAGGGGAATAGGGAGTGGAGACAGCGAAGCCCCATTCAATTCCACCCGCGGTCCATCTGCCGCTCACTCAGCACTCTATTCCCCATTCCCCCTAAACATTCTGCAATGACGCGTGGCCCCAACGACAAATCTACCCCCACAAGCAGTGGACATGAGTAACAATACAGGTTGCTAACTGTTGTACCCGTAGACGTTTGTACGTCACCACGCCACAATGGACCACCACGTTGGCGTCCTCACGCCCTGGTTGTTTACTTTTTGGGGGGTTAGAGCATCTCCAAGAGAGACTCAATATTTTGTCCTCTAAAATCTCATATTAGGAGTCTTTCTAAAAAAATTATCCTCTAAATCTTTCCCCTCCTTCAGCAGCTCCTCTAAACTTGGATCCCTAAAATTGCTATCTAGGTACTGTATATTTGATGGTGATCCACCTCAATTTTAGAGTACCAAAATTATTGGGCGTGTTTTAGAGTATCTGTTGGAGGGTTATTTTTAGTTTCATACCCAATATTTTAAGATAGGGGGTGAGAAAGAGCATCTCTTGGAGATGCTCTTAGATCAGCCCTGCCCAACTTAGTTTTTTTTCTTTACTTATAGTTTTTTCATTGTAGTTGATTTATTTTATATTATAGTTGTTGATAACTTTTTGATATAATTAAAATTTAAAAAATTTAAAAATAGAATAAATAAGTTAGCCCATCACAGACAATGCAAAAGAATACAGGGAAAAAGAAAAGTAAAAAAAGCCCAAAAAAAGCTGAAAATCAGAAAAAAGATGAAATTAAGGAATAGTAAACTAGAAACCAAAAGCTAGATGCTGAAGACAAAATGAGCAGGGTTTTATTCTCTTCAATGATGAATGTCTGAAATACTCTTTTACAAACAAGCTGAAAAGAGGTCAAATTCACACATCACAATTCAAAGATCATACGTGAATATGAACAGATCACGCATGAACACATGTCAAATTCACAGGTCACACATGAACACACATCAACAGATTACGAGTTTTTGCAACCAATAAAAATAACAAGGATCACACGTGAACATACCTGCTCAAGGATTACCATGAACACACATCAAAGTCAATCTATTCACGGATAAAATTCACACATCCGGCTCACACATGAACACACACCAAAATCAGATATCAGAGATCCAAACATGCGCACACACATGAAGGCACATACACTCATATTCATATCAGGGGCACGAGTCCATACATGAACACTCACAAAATCACATGAACTCATATCCATCTAGATTAGGAGGCTAGGTGCTCTTAGATCCAAACCAGGGGTGCTAATCTACAACAAGGGTGAGAAGTCAAGGAATACAACGTCGACGACTTAGGGAGGATAGAGGCGTAGACGATGAGGACAACGGAGCCAGGTAATGTGGTCACCGTGTGTTGGGTCTCGGGGAAGGGCAGTGGCGTGTTAGGGCCTAGGGAGGACGAAGGTTTGGGGGACGACAACAATGGCGCTAGGAAATGTGACCACCGGCGTCGAGGAGGGCGAAGGCATGTTAGGGCATGGGGAGGGAGGACGGAGGCGTGGGGAACGAGGACAGTGCAGCCCGGAAACGTGGGTGGTCATCAATGAGGAGGTGACCAGAGCATGGCGGCACAAAACCTACCTGTGATTCGTGAGAGTGGAGGCGGCCAATTCAGGTTGGGAGAGGGAGAAGAAATGGGGAGAGCAATGAAGGATTTAGGGTTTATATACAATGACATTTTATGGATAAATTAAGTGAAATTGAGTGGCATTTGGGAAATGACAACCTACAAAAGCCAAAAAAGCACCTCTTGGCTGGATTTTAGCTTAGGCTTTTTTAAAAGTTCGGTTAAAAAGGCATCTCTTTATTTAGGTTTTGACTTTTTAACTTTTAAGCTGGAGAAAAGGGCTAAACAAGCATGTCTGATTATATTGATGACCGACAAACATGCCTGATTATGTTGATGACTGGTGGGTCCCTCAAAACAAGTTGTTGTGCGTTCTTTTTAACTCACTGATTATTTTTAGTTATAATACAAATTTTAAATAATTAAATTAAATATTAATATGTCAATAAAGTGTTTTAGGAAGATTATTCTAACAAGTTATTTTAAAGAGAATTGGTTCGGTCCACGTAGAGGTGTTGGAGGTGTTAACACCTCCACTGCATCTAGCCGTTAATTAACGAGGGGTATAACTGCACCTAGCACCACTTCTGCACATCACTCAGAGACACCGGAGGTGTTAAGATCATAAGAACCGTTGAATAAGCTATATTGGACGGCTGAGAATAAGAGCCTGTTTGGATCGCCTAGAACTAATTATTAGTTCATTAGTTGGTGGACTAAAAATTAGGTGACTAAACTTTAGGTGACTAAAAATTAGTCAAGTGCTGTTTGGATACATGGACTAAAAGGTGGTGACTTTCATGGGCAAAGACATTTATACCCCTATATTTGTTAGTGTGTTGCATGTGGAGTAGTGGAGAAAGGGTAGCAGGGGTATTTTCGTCTTTTGCTGTTTGGTACCACCTTTTAGTCCACAATTAGTCCACATTTGCCAACTAATGAACTAATAGCTAGTTGGGGATGAACTAAAAATTAGTCCAGGTATTAGTTCACCTGTTTGAATGGACTAGATCTAAACTTTAAATGACTAAAAATTAGTCAAAGGATCCAAACAGGGCCTAAGTGAATGTACCAAACTAGAACTCTATTTTAAAACGGTAGCGATGGACCGAAAATTACCGGCATTCGGGTGCTTTTCTGTGCCGTCTCTCACCTGCATCTTGGGCCCTTGGCATTGTTGGCGTCCTCTGCCTTCATATAACTTTTCTCTCTCTAACCACTGCCCGTCTGCCCCGCCTTGGTGTCCTCTGCGCCTGTCGCGACCACTCGGCGAGTAATTTTCATTTCGCCCACCTGACTAAGCCTCGCCCTCCTCCTCGCCGTCCCCTCCGCGAGGCCATGGGGCCGACGGTGGGGCTCAAGCGGACGGCCAAGCAGACCATCACGCTGCCGCCGCCCGACGCGCGGTTCGCGGTGCGCGAGGCCGTGCGCTCCACGATCGCCTCGCCGCCCGTCGAGGCCCCGGAGGCCCCGGCGAGGGTCGCGGCTCCAGCGCCCGCCGTGGAGGGGTTCCTGTGCCTGGAGGAGGTGGACGGGAGGCGGTGGAGTTATGTGGTGGATGGAGGTGCGGCGAAAGGGAGGGGCAGCGGCGGGGCCGTCGTCCCCGTGGGGGCCTCCGTCAGGGCCGTGCCGCTCCAGTCGCCGCTGCCGCCTGCTGAGGTGAGCAGTTTGGTGGAATTGTGACATGCTGTGTCATGTTTGGTTTCGTTTTTGGTTTGATAGCTCTGCGCTGGGTTTCGAGGGCCTGATTTGGGAGGATTGGTTGCGGATTTTTGGCGGTTTGATGGTTGGATACGGATTTGATGTATCGGAGGCGTAGCCATCTGCGGATTTCTTTTTTAGGTCTCGTTCCAATCGTGATTCATGAAGCTGCGCAATAGGTGTGTTTTTTTTCCTCAGGATGTTCGCTCGCTTATTCTGGCCTAGGAGAGTTTCTTACTGTACTAACGCGATATTTTCGAGGTAATTTGAGATGAAATCGGGATAAATTAGATTGTATGGTACTTGCGGGACTATGACTTTATTTGTGGAAAAGCTGTTTTAGTCATATGATTGTTTGCACCGTCAATTTATAGCTGGGTCGAAGGAAATTTGTGGAAATTTTGGCATTTTGGTGGATTACAAGCGAGATTAAGTTGATTGCTGACTAAAAGATTTCCTGTTTTATACCTGTGGAAGTTGCAATCTTCAGTCTATTGTCTATGGTTTTCTAGAGCAAAATCCCGGATTAGTGGAATTGATTTCAGAGTTAGTTTTTTTCTTTACCAGTTTTCAACTATTGAATAGAGGTTCTCCATTATTATGGGAAGATGTTAAAGTGTTGTGTGAAACGTTGAGATCATTCCTTTCGAATAATTATAGTTAAGGCATCTATTAGTAATAAACTAAAGTGACCACACAGCTTTAAGAAATAACAACACTACATACTATGGCTGCAGGAAATAATGGCATTCATAAGATCATATGTTGTGCCTGAAGGGTTTCCAGACAGTGTTACTCCTTCATACGTCCCATACATGACCTGGAGAGCTCTGAAGGTATATTTTAGAACTTGTGTTCACTGTCTTGATTCAAATATATCAAGCTAAGTTTCATTTTTTTTCACTGCTCAGCATTTTTTTGGTGGAGCAATGGGTGTGTTTACAACAAGAACCTTGCTGAGCTCCGTTGGAGTCTCTCAAAGCAAGGTAACCCCAGGTGCCATTGCTATCAACTGGATCCTCAAGGTAAATAAATTATGCATATTCAAGTAGCTATTTTTTTTCTGGTCACCGTGCTTGTCTGTGCAATTTATTCAGTTGGTCAATTCATTTGAAGACAAGTGCAAATTCATGCAAAGTACTTTGGTCAATCCACTAGCATGGGCACAACATAAGCGAGCAAAAGGAAATTACTAGGTAGAATAAAAATCACGTCTTTGATTGACTAACTTCTTTCCAGTAGGTAGCTCGTGTCATAGAACAGCCTTATAAACCCCATGATAACCTGGAGAGTCTTATCCTTCTATGATTAGTGGCCGTCTGATGTGCACAACATAGTAGCAGTATCTTCTGTTTTGCTGATGTACTTGTCTTTACTTTATATTCTTAGTAATCGAGTAGGTACCATTATCCGTAATATAGTTGGGATTACACTTCTGCTTCAGGATGGTGCTGGACGTGTTGGAAAAATGCTTTTTGCACGTCAAGGAAAGAAGTTTGACTATGACCTAAAGCAGGTAAAACATGTGAAATCATGTGTTCATTATTGCAGTATCTACGCTATTTCCATTTTCTTGGTCCCATGTGTACGATTAACTGAAACTGAAATTCTCTGCAGCTCCGCTTTTCTAGTGATCTCTTGCTGGAGATAGGAGCTGGGATTGAGTTAGCTACTGCGGCCTTCCCTCAATTTTTCTTGCCTATGGCTTGTGTGGCAAATGTTGTAAAGGTCTGTTCTCACCAGCTGTTGCAAGTTACAACTATTGGACTTCAAATATATATACTCACTATTCTGTTTCAAAAGTATTGATGAAGAACCTTCTTTTTCTCATGCAACATTTTAGAATGTCGCTGCTGTTACATCAACCTCAACTCGCACGCCAATCTACAAGGCCTACGCAAGAGGAGAAAACATTGGGGATGTCACTGCTAAAGGTGAATCCGTTGGGAACATTGCAGATCTGGTAATTATCAATGTGTTGCCTTTACAATGCCTTTTATTTAGTAGCGCATTAATTGGACATGCAGCTGAAATTTGCTGTTTTGCTAGCATAAGTTGACGGTGTGTGACTGTTTTATTTGGTGTGTCAATGTCACTGTATGGCGAAAAATGCGACATGCCCAAAGCTTTTTGCTTGCTTATGAATGTTAATGATCTCATCTGTTCACTTAATTTAGCAACAATTCTGACTTCACTTTGTTGATTTTGCATGAAGCTGGGCACTGGTTTGAGCATCTTTATCTTAAAACGGAATCCATCATTGGTGACTCCATTTGTCTTCCTGTCATGTGGATATCTCCTGAGTTCATACCATGAGGTTCACTTTAATTCTTCTAGTTTACCACTTTCTTGCATTAATCTTTTCTTACACTCTTTTAAGTCATATGTTGATACTGTTTCTCTTACCAGGTGAGGTCTGTTGTGCTGAATACCCTAAACAGGGCAAGGTTTACCGTTGCAGTGGATTCCTTCATTAAGACTGGTAGGTCAAATTATCTGTTTGAATTGTTCTGGAAGGTGCAAGAAGTACTTGTAGAATTATTTAGATGGCTGCAAAATTGATCTTTATTCAATTGTTCATTGGACTAGTGAAGCAGTACTTATCTGTAAAATAACCCCAAAGGCGAAGACAAATGATATCAATATAATATTACCACATATCAAAGAATAGAAGTTCAAAATCTTAGAAAAAAGACTTTACCAGCACCAGGTTCCTTTTGATCAATGCAGAATCATGCTGAAAATGTAATATTTTTTGTGTGTGTGGTCATGTGGTGGCACAACTCAATGCTTTGGATACACTAGAAAGCTGCATATTGAAAGTAAAAACCAAAGGTTCTCAAATACACTTCTTTTTTTATTTACACAATGTACACATAATTAAGTTTTAAAATGCTGAGCTCGAAACTGAAATTTGGACCTTTCAGAATCTTCAGAAGTTTGAAATTGAAATCCTATTTAGGTGTCTGTTGGCTTGATTGTGATTATGTCTTATATTTGAATCTTTAATTTTCTTTGGTACAGGGCATGTCCCTTCATTGAAGGAAGGAAACTCACAGGAGACAATATTTAATCCACCTTGGCGGCATGAGCCAGTCACAATAGGTTTGTACAAGTGTTGTTCTGATTGTGGTCCTATCTTGATACATGTGGAATGGTGTTTCATAGCCTATATCAACTTTCTTTCAGGATCACGATTTGGAGATGCATTTCAAGAACCTGCTTCATTTGTTGCCACAAGGCCTTTGTTTGAGGTACATCCTTGGATCCTCCAGGGGGAAAAAATTGCAGCTCCCTGGCCACAGCCAACAAAAAAAAAAAACTCATTATTTTTATTTTTTTGGTATGACCAATACTTTCCATCTTAATAATAGGACGAGAGATACATGGTAACATATAACCCAACAAAGGATAAGGTATATGCTTTACTCAAGGACCAAGCAAAGTCAGATGACATTCTCAAAGCTGCTTTCCATGTAAGCATTTGTTTCTCACTGCATTGCCATTGTTATGGGTGTTTTGGTTCCTTTATCGGTTTATCCTATATATTCTGACATGATGTTCTGTTGTACAGGCTCATGTATTACTGCATTTTATTAATGCATCACATGCACGGAAGCAGATGAGCTCAAACCTGTACCAACGAAACATGGATTTCCTGGCACACATCGCAGAATCTTGCAAAATTGTCTCTTCCTCTTATGGAACGTTCAAGAAGAAAGCAAGAGAACAGGTAACACTCCTATGTCGTTGTGATAAATGCGCTACCTTTATTCCAACTACTAGTTATAATTGTGACAAGCGAGCCACTTGAATGAAACACTTGCTACATGACTAACTACATCCCTCTTTTTGTATGTCAGGGTTGGATAATGTCAGAATCACTACTCAACCCTGGGAAAGCTCGATTATGCGGCACAAAACCGCAATGATTTTACTATTTCTGTTTACGATCGACGGGATGATACCATCTCTTGCTGCCTGACTAACTTTATAACGAGACAGGATCCTCAGTTGTTAGTAGCTGAACTAACATATGTTGGAGCCCCAGCACTAGGTGTGAATCAGTGAACCTATCATCTCGTGCAGCCTAATTTTGGTAGGATCACAAGCTACCAAAATCGAGATAGGCCAAGAAGACGTGAGTTCTTGCTCTTTTGATTAGTAGGCTCTTTACACCAAACAATCAGTTTGACTGATTGTTGTCTGCTTGAAACTTATCTGCAGGAGGAATATGCCAAAACGGCAAAGTAATGCATGCGTAACAGGGAGCGCTGATTCTACCATCGACGAGGGGACTTCCTACTGTTAACTGCACAGAGTAGAGGGACGTATATTTATGTTTGCTGCTGTATAATGGACTTGGCTAGCCATCCTACTGTAACCGGTTTTGTATGAGAAGCTCCCTATCCACCTTTCTTAGGGCCGTTTGTAAATTCCACTTTTCCTCCATGCAGAGCTGTGTCGATGGACGGTATCCATCTTGTACAAACATGCCTGTGGTAATAATCGGAAGCGTGTTTTAATTTTATTATTTTTGCTGTGTTGGTTTTCGGCAAGACCATGGGCTGCGACCTGGCAGTTGCTGCGAGGCTGCGACGGAGCAGCTGCTTGTCCTGCCTCTGCTGTAGTGTTCAGTGATGTGAGTGTTAGGACTGGGGAGGTAGGACCGCTGCACAGGAGTTCCTCTCGCGTGTCCAGTCGGATCTTGGATGCTGCGTTTGACGCTGCTTTTCTCCAGTTTTGCCCTTTTACCTGAAGACCCACCTTGGAACGCCAATGTGGACTCCTCTGAATCCTCTCCCACGTGTGCAAAGAAAATGGAGCTTTCTTTTTCAAACGTTTTGATGTTTTCCAAGAGTGCGCTCGGCTGCTTAAGATTGGAGAAAAATAGACACTTGCTGTTGCCTGCCATGGTGCCAGTGTTCTGCTGTGTTAAGCTACAACTAAAATGTTATTATGGAAAGTGCTACATGGTCTGTGACAAAAAATATCGTGACCAAGATTTAGGGGGCTGAAGCTACACTTTATTTTTCGGTAGGCACAGAAGCTACAGTTAGTTATGCGTAAACAGCTCAGATAAATCATAACTACAGCTATGAAATGAAAAGAACTAAATTACATACTCCAACATATACAACTTCGGTAGTCTTAAGGCCTGTTCTTTTCCTCCGAAGCTGACGGCTTTTGGCTTTTGCTACAGTACCTAACTTTCAAACGGAGTATTTTCTCAAAACGGAGTTTACAAGTTAAACGATCTACACGTTAAAAACCAAACATCTGTACCAACCAAAATTGTAAGTAAGTATCTGTCTCTCCGTTATTTGTACCGTAAACAGTCAAAATTCAAAACTTTCAGCCAAAAGCCATAAGCCACAGCTGTTACCAAGCAGACCCTTACTCGACGATAGCTTACTGTTTTTTAAGTGCGACCATGAACAAGCAAAACGAGTGAAAGGAGATACTGCAGGTGTATTCTAGAAGCACGGGACAGCTAATTAACCTTTTGGGAAGTGCTCAATCATGTTTGGTTCGACGTGCCCCGATGATTCCATGGATTTAATCCGTCGTGAGCTACACAGATCGAGCAAGTGACTTTTGAGGCGAAGTACCTTGGATTGCCGACGCCGGAGGGACGTATGAAGCGTGATCGATTCCAAATTCTCAAAGCACGACTTGGGAAACAATTAGCAGACTGGAGTGAAAAGCATCTTTGGATGGCAGGGAAGGAGGTTCTTATTAAATCAGTGGTTCGGGCTTTGCCGACCTTGGGAGCATTTGATTTTGCCAAAGATCAAAGGTGGAATTAGCTTGCGGGATCTGAGACTATTTAATCAAACTTTGTTAGCCCGGCAAGCTTGGCGTCTCCTTTACTTCCCGGACAGTTCGTGCAAGATTGTTGAATGCTAAATATCTCTACTAACATAAAAGGAGAGTTTGTCTATTCACCACCTCCTCCTTTTCACCCTTGCATGAGAATGAGATACGACCCATCACGGATAGTGTAAGTTAGGCATATCAACTATTTTTTCAGTAAAATTTTTTAAGGTCTACTTCGAACATATGAGTGCCGTAAGAAATAGTTTAAATATTCTTGCAGAAATTAGAAAATATAAAAAGAAGCTTTAGTTTCAATTTTTCGATTAAATCATTTAACACAAGATAAATTGTCTTTGAGTTTCACAAAACACCGTTGAGAAAAAAAATCACATAGTATAAGACCTAAGATTAATTCGTAACCTCACATTTGATTATATCTATTACTTTTTTAGACATTTTACAACGCACAGACACTTACTAGTTTTCCTAACATAAAATATCTTATCGATACCGTTTTTACGGGGAATGCTTCGTACGTGGAGAGCTACTGAATATGGGCTCGAGCTTCTAAAGAAGGGCCTTATTTGGCGTATTGAACTGGGGATCAGGTTCGTATATTGCGTGATAATTGGATCCCACGAGGTTTTTCTCTACGGCCTGTTTCCAAGCGTGGCCGATCGAGACTTAGATGGGTCTCTGAACTCATGATTCCGGGGACAAGAGAGTGGAATTCAGACCTTATACGACAGACCTTTGTTTCGCTGGATGCTGCACAAATTCTGAAAATAAAGATCCCAATAAGACATGCTGGAGATGTTACTACGCGGAACTATGAAAAGTCAGGAATTTCTCTCGGTAACAAGTGCTTATAAGCTGGCCCTTGACTTAATGACGTCTAAAAATGCTTCCTCGAGCAGTGTTTCAGTGTGCAGGAGAACCAGTTGGAGCAACATTTGGTCAGCCAATGTGTAATATCTGGCCCGGCCCAGCCCGGCCCAGCCCATGTATGCCACATATATGAGAGAGAGAGCCAGAGGGAGAGGCCAAAACGAGATTTTTCTCCTCCTTCCCGAGCATTCTCGCTGCTGCCACCTCCCCCGTGCTCGCCTGGGCGTCGCTCTCTTCTCACGTTGCTGCCGCTGGTCCGCCGTCGCCGCCCGCAGCTCACCGCCGTCGTCGCTTCGCTGCCGCGCGCCGCCGCTCACGGCCTCGGCGCCGCCGCTGCCGCGCCGCGCTCTCGTGCCGTCACCGCCGGGTGCGCCGTCCCCGCCCGGTGTGCGCGCGCGTCTCGCCGGTGCGCCGTTGCGCCTCATTGCGCCGCTTCCCTCATCGTTGTTCGTCGCCGCCTCGCTTCCCGACCACGCCGCCGTCCCGTTCGCCAACGCCGCCCATCGCTCGCGCCCGCCTCCCCGCTCTCGCCGCGCCGCCCCGGGGTGGAAGGGCGGCCGTGGAGCGAGAGGGTAGCCGCCGCCGTGAGGAGGAGCCGGTTGTCGGCGTGAAGGGAGGAGAAGAAGAGGCGCCGGTGTGAAAAGAGAGGAAGAAGGGAGTGCGGCCGCCCATGAAGAAAAAGAGGAAAGAAAGAGGGGTGCCGGCCGACTGGAAAAAAAAGAAAAGGAAAGAAAGAGAAGGAGAGAAAAGGAAAGAAAAAAGAGAAGTCTGATTTGCGCCAGGTCTGCCCGATTCGATTGAGAAAAAAGAGGGCTGTCCCGATCCTGTCGCTCGGGGCCAGGGTAACGCCTCGAAACCTTCTCCCTGTTTATTTGCCGAGTCGGACATTATTAATACCGATCATTATAATTGATGCATGCGATCAGTTAGGTATCGTTTATTAATATGAATGTCTGGACAACGAAATTGGTACTGCCACTGTTGATCTGGTCGATCTGTGACAGAAGAGGGAGAAGGAAAGCATAATTTGAGGTTAAACAGTATAACTGATTAAAGTGAGATTAAACGTGTAGAAATTGATCGGCGAGTATAAATAATGGGATCGCTCAATTTATAGACTGGTTAAGCATCGGGTCAATAAGAGGTTGCCTAGTGAGACAGGAGTGGGTTATGTCGATTGGACGTTTGAGCGATGTTATTTACTCGTAATTGAATGTATTGCATGGGTGATAAATTGAAATAATTACTGCTTGTTCAGGTGGCGGTTCGAGTTTGGTGCCGTCCACGTACCGTCCACGCACCGTCCGCCAGGTTAACAGGCAAGTGCATGGTAGACGGTAAATTGTGATGAATGTTATTCATGATTCCATGCCATGATTTACAGTATTTATGAGAGGATGTATGTGATTATGTGCTAATCATAGTTTGATGAGTAACATTTATGATTAGACATTCACATTTGGAGCATATTGCATCATGCAATTGCATAAGAGTCAGGTCGGTGAGAAAGTCTTACGACTAGTCCGGAGTGCTCGTGAATAAGACCTACAGAGGTAGGCACTCCACGGGAGTGGAGGTTGTGACCTCGTATGAAAGAGGACGAGGCGAGTGGTCCATCGACGGGTGAACACTCCGCTATACCGATATAAGCTACAGTTATAGAGCATACAGATGCATTGCATGATATTGCATTGCATTACATGGATGTAAAGTGATACGATTCTGATTGTGATTTACTGATTTACGATTCTGATTTGCGATTCTGATTTACGATTCTGATTCGATTCTGATTTACGATTCTGATTCACGATTCTGATTTCTGATTACAATTGTGATTTATGATTTCTGATCCACGATTGTGATTTACATTCTGAACATAGGGTTGAATTACAGCTTACAGACATAGAATTGATATACAGTATACAGTTACAGACTTAGCTTACAGTTTACAGTTATAGAGTGGATTTACAGATTACAGTTCCTGAAAATTGATTGAATTGCTAAAGTGATGTTACTGTTTTATCGTGTGCTTGCTGAGTCTCCGGAGTCACCCTTACTTTGTCGTTGTTTTTA
Organism: Dendrocalamus sinicus; assembly: GCA_036346575.1. Lineage (NCBI taxonomy): Eukaryota > Viridiplantae > Streptophyta > Magnoliopsida > Poales > Poaceae > Dendrocalamus > Dendrocalamus sinicus. The sequence continues at coordinate 11,230,058 of CM070643.1, read as the reverse complement.
GGTGAAGGATGACGACATGCATGGATCGGGATAGCACTTTTGGCACTGCACATATGAAATAACAGTTTAGACGTTCACTGAGGTTTTATGTTTAATCTAGGGTTAAGTCTCAGTGGCTCGTTGTGTGGTTTTTTTTCTAGCGAGCCATGTTGGTGGGTCTCACCTGGTTGTGGAACCCAAAACCTGTTTATGTTATGACTTGTGAAATATGAAGTTAGTTGTTTTTATATTTATCCTACTGTTAGTTGTGGTTTGATATCTGTGGGTAATGATATAAAAAGAACAGGGAAAGTGCTGCTAAAAGTTGAATTAGCAACACTTTTGGAATTGGTAAGGGTGTGTGGTAGCATCTTGGGCCCTGTGGAGGTCCGAGGTGTTACACAATGTGATGCCCAACGTGAAGAATTTTGCATGGCGATTACCAAGAAATACGATGCCAACGAATGCAAACAAGAAGTCTAGGCACTTCTTGGAGGATGATACTTGTGGAATTTGTGGAATGGAGGCGGAAGATGGCCTGCATGCAGTGGCTCGTTGCCCTCATGCTTGAGCCCTCCTGGACATGATGCGGTCTGATTGGTGTGTGCCAGACGCTGAACAGTTCCTAAATAATGGTCCGGATTGGTCCTCCTGTTGCTAGATAAGTTGACAAAAGAGGACCGTGACTTTTTACTGCTCATTCTTTGGAAAATCTGGATTGATAGGAATGCTTTGACACATGGAGATGCAAGCTTCTCAGTTGAAAAATCAGCCTTTTCACTTGCGTGCTCCCTACAGCACCATGAATCAACTCCACTTGAAGGAACCGGATGCAATAGGAAAAGCAGTTTTAGGCGAACTGTATCTCCTGCGAAAAATCTGAATGCAGGAATAATTGTGACGGCGTCGACGCGGTTAGCAAGGTGGGAGGCGCCGGTTCAGCGCTGGCTCAGAATTAACGTCGACGGAAGTTTTGTGGAGCAGTCAGGGAAGGCTAGTGTCGGAGTTGTGATCAGGAATCCGGAGGGTCAAGTTGTGATTTCATCCAGGAGATATATTTTCAGCTGTGCCTCTACAGAAGAAGCTGAGTTTACGGCTTGCCAGGAGGAGCTTTCTTTGGCTCTGCAATGGTGCCAGGCTCCGATAATTCTTAAATCTGATCGCTCGTCGTGTATTCCTGCCTTACAAGCTTCAGGAGTAGTCAGGTCGAAACATGCTGCTATGATTGGTGATGCAAGGACCTGATGGCGCACCTAGGAGAAATCCGGTTGACCAAGGCAAGGAGGGACGAGAATAGGGTAGCTCATGAGCTAGCTCAACATGGCCGACGTTTTTGTTAGTCAGCAGTTTGGTTAGCAGGTGTTCCTAGTTGTATTAGTGCTCGAAAATTGTAACGCTACCCTGTTTAGTAATCCCTCTTTCCCCGAAAAAAACATCGGTAGTCAAATGATTGGCAAAGCCTATAATGTGTGATTTAAATGATACATGTGGTGGAAAATATAGAACATGTGGACGGCAGAGCTTGACCGGAAATCCGGAATGCACAACACGCAGGCGCAGAGTGAGAGCCTAGCTATGTTTTGGGATGTAACTTATCACTTTTGGTTTAAATTTTTGAATCCTGATTATTTGTAATAGAAAGTATGGAGAAAGATATTCACATGCGATTTTGGCTAATATAAATGAAGTTATGATAGTATCTATTATAATTGACTTAGAAACCTCGGCTTAAAAAGACACTACATTCAAAACTAGTTACTATAGAAAGTTAAGCTAGAAGTTCAAAAGAACCTACCTACAGTCATAGACGGCTTTCACTTTGTAGAATCGTATACCATAATCAGAGTGAGTGAATGATTGCCTCCGCTTCTTGATACCTGAAAATAAATATCAAATTAAAACCAATAGAGCCGATAGTAAAAATTAGCTGTTTACCTGATTTTAGAGGCACCCGTATGAATTTGTCAGTGCAGCATTCCTATGTAGTTCCGCAGTTTTGCAAACCAGAAAATAAACACGTAGCATTACATGAGTCAGCTGACAAAATACCAAGAGCACAACTAACAAAGAAATGGTCAGTAGAGCAGCACCTTCAGCTGACAACGTTTACAAACTAGAAAGGCCGATGTCAACACACGAAAGATGTTTAGTTTTTAAACACAATTAGGCCGAACAACTAATCAACAGTTATAGTCTAAATAAAAAACAAGCTTACAAACTAGAAGACTACGCCACAATAATATCTAGAGATCTTGACACCTGGAGATGGTTCCCTTCTAACAATTTCACCAATGCTTGTTACTCATGCCCTGGCCCTCTTGTTGCTGCAATCCGGGCACTTGTACTGCTTGATATGCTCGGCTCGAGCGGGTGTGATCTTGACACACTTCCCATGATACCACTTCTCGCAGTTATCACAACAGATCCAAAACTCGTCCTTGCCATCATTGGTTCCACAAGTTCCACACAGAGTGTTGTCATGCTCTTCATCCTCTTCATCTCCGTCGTCGTCGCCACTCCCTTCATCCTTGGGGGCAGACAGCTTAGCCTTCGAACGAGACTCAGCTCTCGACTGCTGCAGACAGAACGTGCGATCAGCAGGAAATCAGGTTGCATGGCATCGAAAAGGCATATATACTTACCACTTTTGAACTAGGTTTGTTGCTCTTGCTACTACTGTTGGGTGTCTTCTCCTTCGCCTGTTTCTTGGCGGCTCCTGTCACTACCTCAAATATCGTAGGCAAGTTGTTTATCATGTTAAATAGTCGCCTCCTGCATAAGAAAATAAAGTAGCATAAAAATGTAACTTCGGAAGGTAGACAAGCCTGACCAAGGTTAAAATAATCAGTGGCTAAACGTGGCTGTTTTCTAACAAACAGATAAAAAAATACATACATATTCAATAAAAAATATAAACACACAGATTCAGACGGAGTCCAGTGTGATTAGGTAAAGACATTGAAGTAAGCTTTTGGCAAGGTACAATACTCCCTTGGGAGTCTAGATAATCTAGTGGATCTGTATTTCCAGCATGCTACAGCAAACCGTAATAATAACCCATGTTCAAATCACGCAGTAAACCTGGCTATTCTCCCTTGTAAGCTTAAGAGTGATATTTGGGGTGTCTATGAAAAACCCTCTCTTGTTTCTCTTGAGGTTATGAAGTTGTCTTGACTCAGCTAAACTACTGTAGTTATCCTCGCATCAATCAACACTCGGCACTATTTGTTACTTGGACACAATCAGATGCCAGTCGCTGTACTAGATTTTCACAAAATAACACAGGAGGAAGCAAAGCTGAAGGAGATGGGAAGACAAGGAAATCAGTAAAATAGTGAGTGAATTATAAAGGAAGACCACAGAACAAATGGAGTGCAATGATAGGTAATGTTCATCACTCACAGGGGAAAAAGGTAAAACAGTATTCATTGGTTCACCCCAATAGGCCAATACCCCATTCTTAAGTCTTAACCATTCGTCCTATTAGATCATTCAAACCGAGAACTACTGTACATACATTAAGGTTTCAATTATTGTCCGGAATAAGGTCTCCATCTTTGTAATCTCATTGAATGGCGAATTCTACAATATACCATGAATAAATCAGAGCCAAAAGGAGAAGACACATCAACAAGGGAGGAAAACAACACAGATGCTTATGGATAATTAGTGATAAATTCTAGGTGCAATTATATAGTAGAAGTATATAGTTGTAATGAATATTCTAGAATAAAATACTAGTCTGAAGGTCTTTCAATAACTCGTTTGTACAGAATTACCCTTGGTTGCTCCCCAAAGAACATGCCAAAACCATTTTTAAGTCTTAATTGTTCACCAGAGAGAACAGCGTCTATGGCATTAAGCACTTAAACAATCAAAACTCTGTACAAAGAATGGACCCAACACAGCACACAGCACAACATTCCATTTGTCAGTAAATTGTGCCTGGAAAGAGTTCAGAGGAAGTAGTTTGTGCGTCTTTGTGCACGTATGCATGGCTGTACATATGTGTTTTTGCTTCTCTTCCGAAGAAGGTTGCCACCAAATTGTATACATCTTAGGTAATTCTTACTTTTAAATGTAAAAATCCAAAGTTAAGATCCTTTGATTTCGCAATCATCAAAATCGCAATGTCTCTAAAAAACAAAATTAGTTAGTCACACAAGTTGTTACTTACTACAGTATGTCCATTTTGTAACAAATTGAAGCACACCCTCCTACAATATCGTGTATATTTTCTAATGTGTCTGAGGATATTTTCCACAAAATAGTTTTGCTAATTTATCTGAGTAGCATTAGACCATGTTGTGCCAAGGTGTACATTATGTTAAAAAACAATTAGAATTAACTATAGTAACTACTCTGAACACAGTGAATACTAGTAAATTCACTTTTTAAGTATATCCATCGTTTGAACAGCCATATGAAGGTGCATGTCCAATATTTGGTTTGCCAGAACATAATGAATATGAATCAATTGTGCAAAAGAGTAGGCAAGTCCAGTATGATATGGCAATGGAAGATGAGAATGAAATGTGGCAAGGGAAGATGAAAAATGAAAGGCGGCCATCATAGAACTTCACATAAATCTGATTCCAAAGTAGCAGCCTAAAAGTATATGCAGTGGTAATATCATGTGAATCAACATTAGCATCATTTGTCCATGCAGCAAACAGACATTCACTTGTAATTCTATCTTCTTGATAACCACTAATGATGTGGATATAATCAGCATCAGTCATATATTCATGATCATCGTAATTATTAACTGGAAAGAGCTCTTAAGTCACATCAAATTATCCAAGAGAAGGAGTTGGAATGCTTCGAGGCACCGGTTTAACCGCTAGCTCCATGTCGGTCCAACCGATTTGACAGAATTCCAAAAAAATATACCTTAGTTACTTAGAGCTTAAGTAAATCAAGTCCAGCTTGAATTTCAATTTTCTTTCTTGTTTCACAAGGAAACAAAATTGTATTCTTTTATTTTGTACTGTAGCAACCAGGAGCAATGCAACAGGTCGGTTACTGTAGCAAGATGGTAGCAGCGTGCAGGTAAGAGTTGGCGAGAGCATCTATATACACCATTTATTCATGAAACTGTTGTTGTTTTCATTTCTAATAAAATCTAACTTATCCAAACATATGAATTACTAAAAGTCTAACCATGTCTGCCATGTGGGGCCTGCGGTACTCCTGGTGGCCCATGGCAGCACCAGCACGCCAAAGTTTATTTCCTTTCAAGCGCGCCAAACGCGGCAGGTGATCAGGCTTAGAGATAAGCCATATCTTTATTTCCTTTCAATTAATTTACTTTTCCTTTAAGCCAGCTGAGGATAAGATTTGTTATTTCAGATTGATTTGCTTGTTAGTTTCCATGTTAGGGCCAATCTCTATATAATGAGATGTGGTGCAAGTTCGAGAAATAAGAAAGAAGGAAACCCAACTCTTCCTCTCTTGTCCGCTCTCCCTGCCCCTGCCGCGCGGTAGCCCCAACATGGCTCCCAAACCATGCCCCAGGGGTCCAGGGCCGCGTCTAGTTACTCACCACGACTACCCCCCTTCGTTCCAATCCATCCTCGAATAAGCCTAAACGTACGTCGACTTGGAAGCATTAAGCATGAGATAAGCATTAAGCATGGGATGTAATCACAAATAAGTGTCAAAACCGCCGTATCCGTGTCCGACACGTGTCGGACACGGATACGACACGGACACATGTCGGCGATGTATTGGCCGATTTCGGAATTAATTTTAATTATTAAAATTCTCGACACGTGTTGGACACAGTAAGTATACGAGTCGGACACGGCCTGGACATAGCCGGCCCAGGAATGGCCCAGGATACGGCCGGCCCAGGCTGGCCCATCCCTAACCCTAACCATAAGCGCTGATTCCCGAGCGCATCATTCCCATCACTCGCTTGCGCTTCTCCGCATCGGCCGCTTGCGCCGCCGCCCGCTCTCGTCGGCTTCCGCATCTCGTCGCCGCCTGTCGGCTCCCGCACCTCGCCGCCGCCCGTCGGCTCCCGCATCTCGCCGCTGCCTCCATCTCCTCACTCGCATCTCCTCTGCCCGCCGGCTCCCACATCTCGCCGCCGCCGACATCTCTCGCACCTCACCGCCTACTACATCTCTCGCGTCTTGCCGCCGACTACATCTCCCGTGCGTTGCCGGCTCCCGCATCTCCTCCCGTGTAGTCTTGCCGATCTTATCATGTTACTTTTTCCCAGGTTAATGGAGTTCTTATTTTTAGAAATAGTATTCACATCAACAATTGTCGCCAGGATTAACAAAACAATTTATGAGGTACATATTTCGAGTATACACTTTACAAATTACAAGTTTACAATTTACATTATTTTAGATAATAAGCATGTGAAAACATATAAAATAATACATATATATATAATTTATTTATTTACTATTTAAATATATATAGCCGTGTCGGTGTATCGGTATTTTTGGGAAAACGGCGAATTCCCGTGTCGGTGTCATGTCGTGTCGTATCGACGTATCCGTGTCCGTGCATCATAGGTAGCAACCGACTTAAAAATCTAAGTAGAGGGGGGTATTTTTTTCTTGTAGTAAGAAGGCTTGATTTGATGAATGATATTACACCGTGTGTGTTCTCCAATGGACTGAATATTTGTAGGCTTTATCACCATGGCTGTGAGTAGCATACTAGCATGGTGTGGTGCCAATCCTTCTACCCGTATGTGTGCTCTTGCGACTTCCTTGTGAGATCACAGAAGCCGCCGGGTCAAGGGCAGCCAGTTTGGGCGCCAGCTCCGTGCTTGGCTGTATGGATTGGATTCTTATGAAGGTTATGATACGATTGTAGTGGTTGTAATATTATGCTTGACACTAGTTACTTCCTTTATCAAATCGTGCTGCTTCTTCGAGTTACCTTGGTGAAGATAGTTGTGTGATCATGGTTGGGGTGTTCTTACCTCATTTATCGATCATGTTGCTTTCTTCGAGTTATATTCGTCGTTATCTTTGTCGTCACCGTGAAAATCGGGCCACCCCCCTACGGGTTCAACCTAGCAAGGTCAATCTGTATCAACTAAATAAAGGCTGAGATACTTGATGCGCTAATGAAGCAGTGTCCTAAACTTCAACCTTCTTCTTTGGGATAATGAAGCAGCGCCCTAAACTTCAAACCTTCTTCTTTGGGCCCAAATTAGAAGAACAAAAAGAATAAGTAGATATGTGATTTACTGATTTTTGTGACATTAGGCAGGGCAATCAGGTGCAAATTCTGTGCAGTTCTCATTAATGAATGTATTTAGCCTTTTAAATATAGATTGGCTCGCAGCATACATGAAAATACAGAACCAGATATAGGTTTAAGAATAGGGAAGGTAAATAATATTAAATAACCTTTACAAATGATTGTTAGCAAAACAACCTATAAAAATCTTACTAAAACACGGTTCTAGTGTCCTATTCACTATTCAAGAAAAGGAGGTGGAATAACGGCACATGAAAACCAAGAGTATATGTTAGAGAAAATATAAAGTGCACTTTAAAAGTTAAATATTATTCCTAACATAAAAGACCCTCCTGTTCGTGTTACAACAGAGGGGCTTGTAATTCATAACTGTAAAGGGGAATATAAACTGAGCATCGAATAGAAAAACAGTACCAAAAAGAAGATAAGAACAACTGGTTCTATTTTTTTTAAAAAAAAATACTATAGCTGATTTAGGTGTGATATTTCTCACTAGCTTAACTTGCCAATGTACAAGCCCATTTGGTTTACATGTTCTGCGGTAAGAAAATATGCACAGGAAATATTACATTTTACAGCTCCAACATTAGACAAAATACACTGTTGCTGTTGTTCAGACTGCACTGTAGAAATCTTGAGTACAAATATTAAACATAGGTGAAATGCCTTTTGTCTCTATTGCTTGAACTAAAAGGTGTATTTTTTTTTCTCGAACTACGCAGGAGAACTGCGTGTCATTTCATTAAGAAGATAGAAATACAATGGAAAGAGGCAAAGAGCCTTTTCCAAAACCCACACAAACACACACGAACACACACACAAACAAAAACACGATCAACACCAGCTCCTCAAAAAAAACACACACGAACTAAAAGGTGTATTAAAAAGGGTTACTTAATGCACCTATAAATTAAGGTGCAGTGGTACTTTTGTGCCATGCCAAATAAAAATTTGACTATTTGAGTGATATTTGAGCAATTATGATTAAAATATGGGCAAGAATACATAAGTTTCACCCATTACTTTGATCTAATCATGATGACTTCAAGTTTGTACTCATTTTACTTGGAATAGCAGTGCAGCACACTCCATTAGGGTACAAAAAGAATCAGAAGGTGGCAGCCAGGAATTCCAGTGACTAATCCTTAAATATAACTTTCTGGTCTATTGTTCACAATGCAATCATATAACAAAATAAAATGTGAACATGAGGGAAAAAAGGACCCCTGGAGTCATAGCAGCATATATTGTCAATTAAGGAAACTGCATAGTTCAATCATTGTAGAAATGCGGAATAATTACCTAGATTCTTTGTCAAACCCAAACCGGGCTCCAAAGTAGAATGCGACGGACAGTAACCAGGAATCACTATGAACTGCAACTAGCGCCAACCAGTCCTTCTCATTCATGCCATCCCTAGCAAAGTTGATTCCTAATGCTGGTTCCGGGATCTCTGGGGGTACTTCCTCTGCTGGCAAGGTCACCTCCCATGTCTCATTAGGATATCCATAAAGGCACAGGTTCTCCTTTTCTGTTCAAAACCAATGAAATTTAGTAGCCATAACAAGATCCTACGCAGCATCTGTATGAGAAATCATGACCAGGAACTACAGTTTTTACAACTTAGAAGTTGGTCTACAACTATGCACAGTTGCTCACCAGTGTGTAAGGCTCAAGCAGATAGTAGTGCGGACCAAGTCATAATAGTATTTATTAATAATGGCAGGCAACCAAAACCTCATATTAATTACGTGAATAGGGTAAATAACACAAGCAACCACGTGACGCACGGTGCTATCAAGTATCAATGCAATGAGAGAAGCATTGATAATTCTACTAGATAGTCCCCGTGTTATGTCACGACTCCACTGAATTGACTGTGGCAACATCAATGAATCTAACAAACCAACGCATACACAAGCATGCACACTCACGTAGACACCCAAACACACAAAAATCAACTAATCAACAATCCCATGGCAGCAATTGGCCTAAATATATTCTGCAATTTTCAGTAAATATTGTCCACTTTAAGCTACCAATCTCGGTCTGATGGCAACAGACACAGTGCTAACAACCCAACAAAAAACGAAGACCTAGCACCGAATCCACAGTTCCCATCAACTAAACAAAGAAAACTTTTGCCCGGAAAGCTGTACAGCATTGATGAAATAAAAAAAACACCAATAATTCCAACTCCGAGCACCAGGAGTGGGGGAAAAAAAGGATAAAATTCTCCGAATTTAGCTTCCAATCTCTCAACAAAGCAACCAAACCCAAGCAGCAAAAACACGAAAAGCTTCTCCGCTCCCAATCCCCAACCCGGACGGAAAACCCGAAGAGATCGAGCGCACTCACCGGGGTCGCAGAGCTTGTAAAACTTCTCCACCTCTGCACAGCAAAAGGAAACAACAGCTCAATCACACGAATCCACACAACCACGCGAGAATCGGGAGCCGAATCGGAAGGGAGCGGAGGCGAGCGCGCGCACCTTGGGTGAGAGCTTTGATCATGCCGGCGCGGCGGCCGCGGAGGTCGCGGAAGACCTCCTCGGCCGTGCGCGAGGCGTACATGGCCCCACCGCCACCACCGTCCATCGGGGCGCGGGCAATGGCGGCTAGGGCTCGGACAGGGGCGGCGACGACAAGGAGGCGGCGGTGGTGGGAATGGGAGAGGGCGAGGGAGAAGGGCAGCCTGGGAGGAGGAGGTGGAGGAGTGGGTTTTTATTTGCAGAGAATTTTGTGGGTGTTTCCGCGAGGATTTGCACCCGGTTTATTTGATCCGGGGAAATTTAACTTTTTGCCACCTTTAAGAATGTTACTTATTCAAATGTCATCATCTTCGTTGCATTTAACAATTTGCCACTCTTAACATGTGATTGACTAATTTTTTGTCACTTTTGAGCCCACGAAGCGCCATGTCAGCGCCTCCCGCTCGCTGCCCGCCATGTCGCGCCTCCCGCCCGCTTCGCCGCGGCGCCGCCTCGCCTCCGTCCCGCGCCGTCGGAGAGCACGAGCGCGCGGCGGCGGCGCGGGATGGAGGCGAGGCGGCACCGGCGAGCGGGAGGCGCAGGACGGAGGCTCGTGCTCTCCGACAGCGGCGGACGGAGGCGGCGCCGGCGAAGGAGGCGGCGCGCGCGCGCGACGCAGCGAAGCGGCGGAGGCGCTGACATGGCGCTTCGTGGGCTTGAAAGTGGCAAAAAATTAGTCAACCACATGTTAAGAGTGGCAAATTATTGAATGCAACGAAGAGGATGGCATTTGGATAGGTAACATTCTTAAGGGTGGCAAAAAGTTAAATTTCCCTTTGATCCGCGCGTGGGTGCGTGTGTTGGTGGTGTTCGATACGGGGACAACCCCGCTGGCCTCGCTTCAACGAGAGGTGGAACCGGTCCACCGTGGACTCGGAGGACGATTTCTTTTGTTTTTGTGTCTTCTATGAACGATCTCGTTTTTGTGTTGTTGTTTTGCATTTTCTTTTGTATTTGGGCTCTGGATTGCAGCGCCCATGTTGTTCTATTTTTTTTATTGTGATTTCAAATATGAAATATCATAAAAATAATTTGAAGCTTATCACTAACAATTAGCTCGTCATCTGGTAATTACACCGTGAGGAACCGAGTTCCAACTACTTATATGGCCTGCTTCCCAGTTTAGTATGGAACAATCGGATTACAATCCATTTTAGTATATGTACACATCGTGATCCAAACAATAATAATAGAATCTAACACAGACATTTCATTGGGCTAGTTCAACCATTGGTAGATGGCTAAACCTTGTCTACATAGACATATTACAGATCATGCAGACTAGTTCTTTTTAGTTTATATAATTTATGATTTCTTTCGAACAAACAAACTGAACAACTTTTTTACCGTCATTTTAAAGCGGTTTATCATGATAGTCTTTTTTGAAACGATTTATCGACATTTAATTCGTTCGCATAATCACTCATGTTATAATCAAAATTCATCGGCCACAACTATAATTTATCAGTAGTAGCTAAAAACAACGTATCCGCAGACGGATTGAGGTTCTACTGCCAATTAAACTGCCCAGACACGATCCACTATAAACCGTGAGGGAGAAGACACATCGCAATCTCGACACATATTTATTTGATCAGTGGTGGGTAAGAAACCAACCTACCAACCATAAAAAGGACATGCGAGGGAGGCTCAACTAACCGCTGATCGAAGCAGGTAGGCCCGGCCATGGCAGAATGGCAGCTCACCGCACCACCACCTCCCTTCCCCAGTTCCCCTTCCCCAAGAGCTCAACATTGCACTCCTCTCTCACCCTTCGATTTCAGAGATGTCAATTCATGTCTTTGCATTTCCCTCCCTGTTTTTTTTCTTGGAACATTAGGTATCACAGGCAACTTTGCCCATTGCTCAGAGGGAGTTGAGGTTGTCCCAGAAGAGCTGCATCACTTGGCCATGGACAGTGGTGGACTGACTGATGGCCGATGGGCAAGTTCTGTTGGGTGAACAGGACAGCAGCTCAGTTGGGCACTGGCCCTGTCTGAGGCGCATATGGGAAAGTTCTGTTGGGTGAATAGCATCAACTGTTTGATCTGCACTTTCTTTTCTCTCGGATGTAGTAGTTGTCACACAAAGGGCAGGCGTATTTCTCATTTTTCTCGGATCTTGTTCACTGACAGTCAATTGTCATGTTCCTGCTCCACTGTTTGCTCAACAGAGACAATGAGATTCTGAAGGACATATCACTTTCTGTTTTCGGGAACAAGCACACTGTGGAATGGATGATTACTAATTAATTAGTCGAGTTGGATTATACATGCATGTTGTCAGAAACACCAAGACTGGGGGAAAGATGTTTTGATTCAAGCAACAGGTCTGAAGGAAACAACAGATTAGAGCATTGTCTTTCTGCAGAAGTATGGTAGTGCACATACCACAGATGCAGCTAAATTACTTCATGGCCCACACTTCAAATGATCTTACAATTTCATCGGCAAAATACAAGTATAATACCAAGCAGATCCTAAAAGGATTCCTGACACTAAAAGAAGGCGAGGACTTTGAGCGGAGTCGCTGCTTCTGCCGCCGGAGAGGTGGGAGAAGACGACGGCCAGGAGGATGGATACGGAGTTGGTGACGACGAAGAGGAGAAGATTCTCAGTGCGGTCGGGGTTGTGTCTCTTCTTGGCCGCGGCATGGTGAGGCCCCGGCGGTGCATGGCTAATTCATCAGCTCAGACTTCAGACCTCTCTAGGAGACTTGTCTCGCTGCCCAACACAGTGGCCGCGCGCACGTACCAGAGGCTAACTCGGTTGCAAAACCGTGCGGCGGCCACCGTGGTTGCGCGTCGGCACCTCGCAAATGTGGCACCACCCTCTGAACCGGCTGCTGCCAGCCTTCGTAACATCTCAAATTCTTGGCTCTATCGTTGGCACTGAAGCTGCATCCATGGCCGCTTACGGGGCTTACTGTGAATTGCTTTGGCATAATGATCTCTCATGCTGCACACGATAATATTTGATGTCCTCGCTTTCTTTGGTATTGCCTGCGTGCCAGGGGGTCGCGCATTTGCTGCAGCCTGCTGACCCAGGTGTTACATATCTGAGGGCTTGTGCTTGAGACTTGAGCAGGGCCGGTCGTCCCCCTCCCCCTGGAACAGCTAGAAAATACGAGGTCCAACTCGAGCCAACTTATGGTCTTCCGTGATCAGGATTGTTGAATTGTTGACCAACCACAATGGTGAGGTCCAACTTCACAGTTCTGTCAGTTCAGGTGTGCAGAGCTCATACGTGCAGTGGCGGAGTAAGAAAATCAGGGATCCCAAGGCGAAAAAAAAAATGAATATAGGGAACGGCTCGGTTCAATCTCATAACAAATCAATCAAGAAACAAGCTCAGGTTCTTTAAGGCTTAACAATTGTTAGAGTCTAATCTTGTTTTAGTTCTTCCTTCTCTTGCCGAATCCGAGTCAATATAGTATATGTACTAAGAGTCGGGTGTGGAGTCCGTTTGTTAGTCTAATATGTGGCCTTTATAAGGCACGTTAGAGCTTCTGTAATCAGCGGAGAAGAAAAAAAATTAGCAGCAGATTGGAGGAGAGAAATAAAGGAGTTGAGAAGAGAGTTGAGAAGAAATAAAGAGAGAGAGAGAGAGAGAGAGAGAGAGGGAGACGTTCCCAGGTGTTGTGTTTTGCTATTTCAGTTTGCATCACGTGGAGAGCAATTGCGCGTGAGGAAAAAAGCCAACAGAGGCGCTACTCTGTTTTGTGGTGACGCACGAGTGTGATTCGAGAGCCAAAGAAGTAAGAAAATTGTAACAAGTGGTATCAGAGCATAGGTGACAAGACGAAGGCTCAGGGTGGGCTAATCTCTCTCCAATACCCTCTCCTGACGATCGACAACTACCCGGTATGGGCAATGAAGATGAAGGCGAACATGCGCGCGCCAGGGAGTTTGGTGCGCAGTCGATCCGAAGGGGAAGGACAAGAAGGTGGACGAAAAGGTAGATCAGGCGGCTTTGGCCCTAATCTACCAGGTGGTGCCATACGCAATGATGCATCAGCTTATCGGCAAGGAGACGACACAGGAAGCGTGGGAGGCGCTTCAGACGATGCACGAAAGAGTTGATCGTGTCAAGGAGGTGCGGCTTCAAAATTTGCGGAGCGAGTTCGAGAATCTGAAGATAGAAGAAAACCAGTCGGTGGACGAGTTCGCCGACAAGCTGAGTTCGTTGTACAATCAGATTAACTCTCTTGGCGACAAGATGGAGGAATCTGTGGCGGTGAAGAAGTACCTGCGCGTGCTTCTGGAGAAGTACATACCTGTTGTCACAACACTTATGTACTCCCCCGATTTGGACAAGAACAAGATAGAGGAGATCACCGGATCTCTCAAGGCGCATGAGGAGTTACTGAAGGGGTTTCAATCACGTAAGGAGCAAGAATCTCACAATGAGCAGGCATTGCTAGTAAGGAGAGATCCGAGAGACGATCGTTGCTCATCATACAACCGCGGGAGGTGGCGCGGTCGTGGTGGCCAGAGTGGTCGAGGCGGCAGGGGTGCCCATGGAGACAATGTTGGGCAAGGAGGTGGTGAGAGATCCTATGATTTGTCACATGTCAAGTGCTTTGAATGTGGCGAATACGGGCATTACGCGATAAGATACCGCAGCAATAAAAAGTGCTTCAATTGTAACGAGTTTGGGCACTTTGCTTTGGATTGTAAGAGCAAGAAGAAGGACGGGGAAGTGAACCTTACCAAAGACGAAGAAGATGATGACGGAGAGCTAGTACTTCTCTCCTCGTATGTTGAAAAGGAGTCGATCATTGTGGAACTGAATAAGGAGAACGTAGTTCCAAAACTACGCACGAAGGAAGGAAGCCATGATCACACGGATCAATGGTACTTGGATAATGGAGCAAGCAACCACATGACGGGAGATCGTTCCATGTTCCACAAGCTCGACAAGAAGGTTTGGGGCAAGGTAAAGTTCGGCGACGGCTCCACGGTGGAGATAAAGGGTAAAGGAACAATGCTGCTGCAATGCAGGAACGGAGATAAGAAGTTGTTGACAGGAATCTATTATATACCAAGTCTATACAACAACATACTAAGTCTTGGGCAGATGACGGAGAGAGGATGCAATGTGGTGTTGAAGGATGAGTTCTTACGAGTGTATAACAAGAACATAGATTTGTTGATGAAAGCGAAGAGATCTCCAAATCGGTTGTACAAGGTTCCTTTGAACACTTGTAAACAGGTTTGGGTGGAGAGAGGCACAGATGGTCGAGATGCAGAGGCAGCAGGAGGCAAGCCTAGCGCACAAGAAGACGTAACAAGGAAGGAGACCGAGTCGGCAAAGAAGCAAGACGGGGCATAAGACATAGTCGTAACGAGGAGCGACCACGGCAAGCATACAGTGGTCGTAGCAAGTGGCGAAGGAGGTGTGCACAGGCATGCAGCCAACTCCGAACGAGCACATGCAGGCAGAGAGAAGCGGAGCGACGGCTTGGGTGGTCGGCACAGACCACATGCAACAGGCATGGTCGTGGCAAGCAGAGGCTCAGGAGGAGCTCTCACGCGAGCAGCAGAAGGAAGTCGGAGATGGGTCCCGAGGTGGCGAGAGGAAGCACATCGTGGAGGACAGTGGTCAAAAGTAATGGCATACGACAGTGAGAGGAGGTGCTCATGGAGGAAGCAGGAGCAGGTGCTCCGGCCCAGGCAGGCATGCAAGGTAGAAGCAGCAGAAGAGAGGTCGACGTGATTAAGATAGAGAAACAAGATTAAGGAGGTGATTGTTACAGTCTAATCTTGTTTTAGTTCTTCCTTCTCTTGCCGAATCCGAGTCAATATAGTATATGTACTAAGAGTCGGGTGTGGAGTCCGTTTGTTAGTCTAATATGTGGCCTTTATAAGGCACGTTAGAGCTTCTGTAATCAGCGGAGAAGAAAAAAATTAGCAGCAGATTGGAGGAGAGAAATGAAGGAGTTGAGAAGAAATAAAGAGAGAGAGGGAGACGTTCCCAGGTGTTGTGTTTTGCTATTTCAGTTTGTATCACGTGGAGAGTAATTGCGCGTGAGGAAAAAAGCCAACAGAGGCGCTACTCTGTTTTGTGGTGACGCACGAGCGTGATTCGAGAGCCAAAGAAGTAAGAAAATTGTAACAACAATTTATCTCCGCAAATGTAGAATGCAAAATGGAAAACTCTTAGCCAGAGAGTAAAAACGATTCAATTTTCAGAACAAATCAATCCAAAAACAAGTGCATCGCATTATATTCGTTCAACATGATTCATAACATAATTGCCTTCACATGGATTCCACGTGTCTATGCACTAGTACATCAAGTTTCCAAGCTCTGTCCATAGCTCTGCACCACTTGGCGATGGATTCAGAGATGAGGGTTGTGAGCTAATTGGTTACTGCCGCTGCGGCACAGCTGGGCAACAGGGCAAGCTCAGCTGGATGAATAACATCCACGTTAGCAGTTCGGTTTGCGTCAAGGATAGACACGTTGAACCACACAGATATTCATGGTATAATGGCAGGGGCTGTAGCGTTGGCGCATCACAGAATACAACAAACTTGGATGTTTTGAGTTGATGTGTCTTGTCCACCTTACCCACAAAAATAACTTATCCTCGTCTACAGAACACAAAGTACAAAAGTTAACAATTAATACAAATACTATCTTACATGTAACTGATACTAGAAGCGTAACATAGAAAAAACACTAGTTATTTTGCCCTGCGGTGTTTATGGATGCCACTGTAGCTCGCCAACTTGGTAAATACTTGAGCACCTTTATTGAGGAAGACAAGAAAATTAGAAAGGACATCAACTGTAATATTTCACTTGGAAATAAGTCCATGTTACCATCCACACTCTTATCCGAGTTCGAAAATCAACCGAACCTCAAAATTTGACATTTGACACCTCGAACTCAGCAAAACACTATTTCCTCCGGAAAACACCTAGCTATGGTTGACATGACATAATGTGCAACTTCGCTGGTGTGGCATCCACGATGACACAACAATGCAGCTCGATGTCGTATTTCCTCTCCCCCGTCACTTTTCTTCATTACATTGCAGCGGTAAAATGAACTTATTGCTTATTCAAAATATCTTATAATAAATTAAGAAAACCATAATATAATGCAACAAATGAGTTCAATCATGGTTGAGAACTAATAGTTGTAGCAAGCATTATAGTGTGTAGTAGTATATGATTGGCATGGTGCAAGTGTGGGACTGCTTCGAAAGGCTAAAATCCTAGCTTTTGACTTTTTGTGTAAGCTTTTACTGAAGCGGATGTTAGCCTTTTGTGAGTTAAAAAATAAAAATAGTAAATGCCTTTTGTGTAGGCTTTTTACTCTAGTTTTTTTTTGGGTTTTGGTTTTTTTCATTCCCTTTTTTCCCATATTCTATTGCATTGTCCATGCTAGGCTAATTTGCTTTTTATTTTTATTTTTTTAAACATAATTACATCAAAAAAATTACTCGTATTTATAGTGTAAAATAAATTAGTTACAGTGAAAAAGAGAAACAAACAAAAAAAAAGTCAAATTGAGCTGGGAGCCCGCTATAACATCGGTCATAAACTGGCACGATGGGTCCACTCATCAGCTACACTGCTGCCCAATCTTGTCAATCCCGCGTACCATTAACGACAGGGCCTTATCCTACATTTCTAAGTAGTTTAGGGGCTTAAATCAAAAGGTTAAATTAAGAGGCTTGATTGGATACAATGAATAGTTCAAGGGCTCAAGTGCAATTTTTTCATACCCTTGCATTTGCTTCAGTCGGTGCGCTGGCCTGTTCGATCTTCGACACTCCCAACACTGTATTGAGTACCATAGCTTTGTCCATTGCTCGAATATGAAATAGTTCAAGGGCTCAAGTGCAATTTTTCCATACCCTTGCATTTGTTTCCTCTATGTCCTATCCGTGTGCTGGACTGTTCGTTCTTCGACACTCCGACACTACTGTATTGAGTATGATAGCTTTGTCCGTTGCCCGAAGGGGGTTTGTACCAGAGGGGCAAAAGCTGCACCACTTGGTGATGGAGAGAGAGGACGAGGGCTGTGAGCTAGTAGCCTAGTACTTGGGCACTGCCGCTGCAGCACAGATGGGCAACAGGGCAAGTTCAGCTCCATTGATAGGTTTGCACTTCCTTTTCTCTTGCATGTTGAAGGCACGCATGTTTGAACTTCACATCTTTCTCAGAACTTCCACTGATTTAGAGAAGTCCGGAGGAAACAACGAATCAAAACGCTGTGTTGCCTCTGAAAAAGCATAACAATGCACCGGCTACAGATGCAGCTTGATTCATGGTTCGTACTTCAAATCTTCCACTTTCATCTGTAAAATTCAAGAACAATACCAAACGGAACCTGAAAGGATTCCTGACACCAAGCAAACAATGACACACAGTTACTCGATAGGTCAGTATCGTATATATCATGCGCTATTTTTACTGCTCTGGCTCCTATTTCATCCTTCACGTCATGGGTTTCTTAAGAAGAGCCGAAATGTACCACTCGTCGGCTTTTGGCAATCGATGTCGTAGTCGAGGTCCCCGCCCTGTCCAACCCACCGGCGCTGCTCCCGGCCGGTGAGGTCGAAGCAGCCCTTGCAGTCGTGTCTCCCCGAGCGGCGAGCGCGGTTCACGAGGCACAAGTAATTCTTGCATGTGTACGGGTCCCACACGACGGACTGTCAGGCGGGACGGACCACAGGCTCTGCGGGAGAGGCGTCGGATCCGGGAACCCTGTGGTGCTCATCCCCGAAGCATGAGCCTCTCGGCGAACGCCGCGTCGGACGGGCAGTCGCCGGCTATGCTGTACTTCATGTATGTCTTGCGCTCGTCGCGTTGGCGGTGACACACGGCGCCGATCGCCGGGTACAGCTTGTCGGAGTCGAGGTTCGGGGTGTAGCCGAACGGGAGCGTGTGCGGGCCAAGCGCGAGCGTGAGCTCTTCCTCTGGTATTAGCTTCGGCGGCGGCTGGGTACGCCGCAGCTTGCCAGAGTTGGCTATGAGCCTTTTGATGACAACGTCGGTGGCGTCGACGAGGCGGTGGAGGTTCACGTCGAGGCTTTGGCTGGAGGCGAGGACTTTGAGCGCGACGTCGAGAGCGGAGTCGCCGCGGAGGTGGGAGAAGGAGATGGCCAGGAGGATGGAGACGGAGTTGGTGACGACGAAGAGGAGAAGAATCTTGGTGTGGTCGGAGTAGCGCCTCTTCTTGGCGGCGGCATGGTGAGGTGCCGGCGGTGCATGGCAGTGCTGCTTGCGCCGGCAGGGGCGTCCATTTGAGGCTGGTGTTGGGTAATTGGCTTTCTTGGGTAGCCTTTGTTAGATTTAGTCTCACATGGTTTGTGGGAAAGGAACAATCTCACATAAGTGCATGAAGAACCCTCTCTCCTTATGACACAAGTGTGCAAAGTGTTCCTCAATGAGGTACATGCACGGTCTCTTTTGGGACAAGCAGACGAGGAGCGTGAGAGTTCTTGGTTTTGAAAAAGTATTCACTCCCTAGCAAGAATGGAATCAATTGGGTTGATGCTAGCACTTGCTGCTGCACAAGGATGGAAAGTCTATCATATGGACGTGAAATCTGTGTTCTTGAACAGAGAACTACAGGGGGAGGTGTATGTGTGTTAACCTCCAGGATTTGTAGATGAATGTTAGATCGAGGAGACCGGCTAGAGGGGGGTGAATAGACGGTCTAAAAATTCTTTTTTAATTAATTATCAATTTCTATTTGGCTAAACCAAGCAAATAATGTGAAAACTTAACTCAAAAAGGTTTAACACAAATAACGCCTAAAACAACCGGGTTCATCTAAGTGCACAACAAGCTAAGCCTATGTTAAGGTTTGCAATTCTAAGATGACAAGTAATCAATTTAATTCTATGAACATAAATTGCTTGAATGTAGATTGAACACAAAAAAATAAACCATAGTTGACACGGTCACTTTTTACCATGGTGTTCGAAGACTTGCCGTCTCCCCTAGTCCACGTTGAGGTTAGCCCAAATGAATTGGACCGGCTCCATAAATTAAGTCAAAATACCTCAATCCACTAGTGGTAGATCTTTCCACCTCTGGGTAGGTGAGCTCCAACTTTTACAACTTTGCCTGATCTTTTCACTTTGAGAAGATCATCATGCACGACGCCTCCAACACCATCTAGGAGTCATCAAACTCCAAGAGTAATAAGTCAAGCCCCTCACTTGAATATCACCATATGCAATGAATGCACAAGCTCGTGTGTGGATATACAATCCACCTCTAGATTTAACACATGCAATCTAGAGTCTTCCTCCTTGCTCACAAGGGACAACGCATGACAATTGAGAAGAGAACCTCACACTAGCTCAAGAGAGAAATGGAGTGCCAAAAGTTATCCTCCAACCGACCACAAGGGGGTACATATACCCCACATCTCAAAGCTAGTCGTTAGGACAGAAAAACATGATTTCTAGAAGTACCGCAGGCAAACGACCGGTACTTCCGCTCCCCTCAGCAATGGTCAGAAAACTAACTGTTGTAAGCAAATTCGGTAGTTTTTTCATGCAAAGTCTAGCTAGTACTACCGATCATCGAAAGTATCGCAGCACTTGTGCGGAACTATTAATTTCTTCGGGGATGAGAAGACTCCACACAAGTGTCTATCTGGAAAAAATGTATCGCTACACAAGGTGGACATTCCGTAAATTAGAAATACCGCTTACACAGAGCCAGTAATACCACTCGCTGATGAGACCGCTCACACAGAGCCGATCAGACTACTCACACAGAGTTGATCGAAAGTACCAATTTCGACTACACTGGTCCCTGACCATGTCAGATGGTTCGACCACTCAGGTTTTCAACCACATTGTCCGGTTCGACCACACAAGTCTCCGATTACGCTGATCTTTAACCACACTAGTCTCAGACCACATTGTCCAGATCGACCACACAGGTCTCCAACTACGCTGGTCTCTGATTTTGCAAAACACATTTGCAAATTACAGTATCATGCACACAAGGATTATCCATGATTTCCAACAAGTTACAAAACATATTTGCACATTTTTAGAATCATGACACGAGGATTATAAATATGAGCTTCAACCATTTGCAAAACACATTTGCAAATATAAGCCTCATACTACAAAGAATGGAAATATGAACTTCAAACACTTGTAAAACACATTCGCAGTATATAGTCCCATGTTACAAGGATTCAACACATGAGCTCCAACTATTTGCAAAACACATTCGCAAATACAAGGCTCATGCCAAGAAGAGTTAGAACAAGTGAGGTTGAGCTATCAACATATGATGAGACTCAAGCTATTAGAAATGACCCCTCTTCATAGTACGACAACCTATACTAGCAATCCGGTCTTTCAATCAAACTCCAAAACCGGTAAAAAACTAGAAACACATTCTTAGCCCTAGTTAGTCATACCATTGCCTTGCGCATCCCCTTGAAGCTGATAACTCACATCTATACTTTAAGTCCGGGTCATCGTCTTCACATGCATCAACACATTATGCGTCCTTCACTTGACCCACCAACACATGATGAGTCTTCATTTGACTTGATGATCAACATATGATCATATCCCCTTGGACATGCATCAACTCATAATGCATCTTTTCTTGACTTGATAATCTTCAACACATGAAGTTATCCTAAGTTTGCCTTATTTGTGGATCCTAACCTATTTATCCAACTCATGAAAAATATTATTCACAAGACAATTGTCATCAATTAGACAATTACCAAACTTTACCATTAACACATATTGGAGAGACTAGATTCTACAATATTCTCTTTTTGATAATTCATGATAATCTTAACAAATAATGAGATAAAAATTCGTTTGCGAATATATATCATATACACAACACTTGTATACTCTAAGATAAGCTTTTAAAACAAATCTTACTTATCCGGTTGTCATTAATCATCTAACCATTAAAACATAATGGAAGAACTAGATTACAATCCGATCATGAGTATATATGAACTACACAAGCTATATATACTCAAGGGATATGTTTGAAAGTAAAGATCCTTAATATGTAGAAATAGAACTTGGATCAATACTAATAAAATCATAAAACAAAGAGTAAACTTTCCCTAAATGTGTGCATACAAGAATATATTGTGAAAGTATATGCGCATAATCAAGTTTGACTTATTTGGTGAAGTTCATTCTATATTTCGGATCCGAGGAATGCATTAAAATAAGAATGTGATATTGAATACATACATCTTATATTTTTCACCTTTTCATCCAAATGAGACTAGGCAATATGATAATAAGTAAACATATTAGTCTCATAATTGTATTTGTCATTATCATCAAAAAACAATTTAATGGATCTTGAACTTACAACGAAGCCAATCCTCAAAAATTGTTACGGCTCAACAAGGCACTATATGAATTGAGGCAAGCACCACATGCTTGGAATGAAAAGCTTGACAGCAGTCTTTCTTCTCTCCATTTTTAGAAAACTGTATCGGAACATGCTGTGTATAAACGAGGAGAAGGTGAAGTGCATCTGCTTGTAGGTGTTTATGTGGACGACCTCATAATTTGTGGATGACCTCATAATTTTGGGTCCGCAGGTTGAAGTCATCCGACAATTCAAGGAAGAGATGAAGATGTTATTCAAAATGAGTGTCCTTAGGAAGTTGACTTATTATTTAGGCATTGAAGTATGACAAGGTGAAGATGGGATCTTTATCAGTCAATCAGCATATGCTCAGAAGATTCTTGAAAAGGTTGGGATGAAGGACTGCAATGGGTGTCAAGTTGCCATGGATGCAAGACTTAGGATGAGCAAAAGAAGTAATCAATCACCAGCAGATCCTATTCAATACCGAAGCCTTATTGGGAGCCTCAGGTATTTGGTGCATACAAGACCAGAAATCACATTCTCAGTTGGACTGGTGAGTCGATTCATGGAGGTGTTGACAACTAAGCATCTTGCGGCAGTAAGACATATTCTGCGTTATATCAAAGAGACAAAAGGTTTCGGCTATTTTTACAGAAGGAGCTCTAAAGGAGAATTAAACATAGAAGGTTTCTGCGACAGTGATATGGCCGAAGATGTGGACTACCATATAAGCACGACGGGGGTGCTGTTCACATTGAATGGAGACCCAATTAGTTGGTGGTCTCAAAAATAAAGGGTTGTTGCTTTGTTATCCTATGAGGCAGAGTACATAACAACAATGATAGCTACGTGCCAAGGAATTTGGATGGCGTGTTTACTTGGTGAAATGATGATAAAAAGCTGAGCTGTATCAAGTTATATGTGGATAACAAATCAGCCATAGCCTTGGTAATGAATCCTATTCTACTTGATGGAAGTAAACATATTGATACGAAGTTTCATTTGATCCAACAATATGTGGAAGAAGGAAGCATAGACATCGGGTTCATTAATTCTGAAGAACAGCTCGATGATGTGCTAACAAAATCACCTGGGCGAGTTCGGTTTTAGAAACTACGAAGCAAGCTTGGGATGATCAGGTGCAACGAAGTTAGGGAGTGATTGTTGAATAACTTCACTGCACCAAATTAGTTGGAACTAATCTTGTGGAATTCGTTTTTGAGTCTGTATCAAATTGAGTCCAAGAAAATTTAGAAATAGAATTTCAGGTTTCAGAGTCGGTTTAGGCATATGAGTCATGTTTGGATACGTAGAAGTATTGTCTATGTTTAACATGTAATCTTGTGTATAAATAGAGGAGAAAACCAATAAAAAGGTGCGGCGATTGGAGCACTACCAAAAGAGCTCATTTGTTTTATCTCACATTTTTGTTTTGAGTTGCCGCCACCATAAGTCCGTAATTGAAGATCGGACGAAACATAAGTACCGAATACGCACTTGAAGAGGCATCAGAGTGGTCGTAGTTGCAGGGGCGGAGGAGAATGTGGTCAAAGATGCTCGAGTTTACAGTAGAAGCCTTGGTTACTCATAAGCTATTATGAGTACGCATGCATGACCAAGAAGGAGTGGTCTTAACACACGAGTACGCACGCACGAAGAAGTGGTTGTAACTCACAATGTAATCAAAACTTCATGTTGTCATAATCTGCGTGCTCATGGTCGAAACCTACGACAAAGGAAGACTATGTTTTAACAATTAGTATCAGAGCCTAGGTGCCTAATATCTCTGTGGGCCTCATGGTTGCAGTGGTCACAACCAATGTGTGTGAGAGAGAATGTTAGGTTTAGTCCCATATAGGTTGTGGGAAAAAAGAAGCATAACTTAAAGTATAAAGGAGTCTCTACACATTGGACTATTTTTTAGAAAGAAGACTCAATTCCACTTATAAGATTATTGTTTAGTAGTATGAATAAGTGCAGTCAGTGGACTTTGGTGCCAACGCACTTATCCTGTGACCTTGATAGTAAAACCCATTGAATCCCAGAGGGTCCGATCTCCCAGCCTTCCATGATGCCCATCTGCAATTCGTGCAAGAATGTGTTCGATGGTTTCTACCTTTAGTTATAGATATCGTCATAATTTCTAGCTGATTTCTTATCTCTTTAAGTACTTCGAGACTCGAGGGAATGGAGTATTGAACACTGCATGTCAGCATTGCCTAAGCATTAACCATGGTCAGTTCTGACAAAATGACCAGAGAACCTCTCGTTCGTTTGATTGATGGATAGTTTGCACGTTTGGAGTACTCAATAGTCGGTGCATATGAATTGGCAGAATTGCACTGCACTGGATGGTTGCTCGTATCTGGAGTGTGTATTGGGGAACAAAAGGAAAAAGATGCAGGGACAAGCTTGAAGTGCAAGGGTGAGGAACTAAAGCCCTGTTTTTTTTAACTTTTAATTTTTTTATAGTAATTATTTTTTAAACGAAGTGCTTTTAAGATAGAATCTACTAGTTAATTATAGTATATACTGTACCGACTTTATTTATATTGGCAAAAATCGTACGTGAATTTCTGTTACTCAATCTCTCGTATAATCAACTCAAAAACCACAAACCGTAACAAAAAAATAATAAGGCTTAGCAAAAAAAAGACCCTAATCTCCACAGTGCGTTTCCTCAGGCATGCTAGTAGACCATAATCCGCAGCCGTCGTCCCATACTTCTATAGCAGTAATTTTTCTGCGTGCATGAATTACGGGCGTACGTATAGCAAATTCGCACCTATGCTGGCATACATTTCCCCAACGTACGTGCACACACATTTGAACGGATTGAACGCCACCCGTTTCGCTACGGCGCCGCGTGATGCTCCCGCGCGCACCGCCGGCTGCAGGTGCCGTACTGCCGTGCACGGTGCACCGGGCCACTTCCCGTGCGACGCGGTCCATATCCCATCCCACCTCCCGCGGCCCATATTACTACGGACTCCACCCATGGCCAGTTTGAAACATCCTAAAATTTCAAATTTATTTTAAAATTTGTTGAATTTCAGCTGACTTCCAAACTTTCGCAATTCGGCAATCCTTGGACTTTTGCGCCTTCCCTTCTCAGCATTTACGCTTTCTTCTACCTTTGGCGCCTTTCCACTTCTCGCCACCTCCCCTCCACTCGGCGCGCTCTCTCGTTCGCCGCCGCCACACCACCGTTGCGCCGTACCCATCCGCAACATCGCCGTGAATCGGCGGAGCTTCGATCTCCTCCTTGGGCGCGGCGCATGAGCCCAGCCGCACTTTTGGGCCGTCCGTTACAACCCCTCCCCTGCATGGGCTATTCCGTGCAGTCTGCAGTCCATAGACCAAGGTGCTTGTCTCAGTCCTCGCGCTCGACACTCTTGAGATCTGGGACGAACCGACGTCTTCCATGATCAGGACACACGTTGACGTCTTCCGAGTTCCGAGCGCCGGCGCCGCCCGCGAATAAACGGACGCAAGGTTAAGCCGGAGCCATTTGACATTTTTGGTTGGGGCATGCAGGCTCGGAGTCTCACATCATCGGAGCCTTCTCGCCAAGGGAACTGTAGTTTTCAGAGGAAAACCGCAACACAACTCGCACATTTATCGGAATGGTCAGCGAGTCATACCTCCCAGTCAGCAGCAATGTCAACAGAAGAGTTCAGCAGTCAAAGGTCAACAATCATACCTCCCAGTCAGCATCAAGCCAGCGCCACCGCAGAAATGTCAACATCGGAGTTCAGCAGTCAAAGGTCAACAGGTCAACGAAAACAACAAAAGTTGATAGCCACGCACGGGATGGAGATACCTGAGCCCTGACCCAAGTAACAAGTTACAGTGTGCCTGCGTACGGCAAGAAACGCAGGCTGACCAAACGGTGGTGGCCTGACCTGACTGGCTTCACCTCTGGCTATTCCTGCCTGAATTTTGCGCTATCTTGAGAATCAGGAGGAGGCCGGTCGATCTGTATGTGCCGCACTAAGCACTAGCTAGTACACCGGCCATGCAATACGACGTGGTAGCGTGAGCTACCTCACCGCAAGAATTGAGCTCCCAAGCCAATCTTGCCTGCTGAACGAATGTCCCTTTTTTTTTGTTCCTGAAGGGAAACGAATGTCCTGTTAACTCTGAAGTTCTTGCGCACTTTTCTTAACAAGTTCTTGTGAGTTAGGCTTAACTGTGTGCATGCAAACTAATATGAAGAATTTATCAGCTGTCGATCTCTTTGGATGCTGGCAATCTAGGTTGCTAATAGTACTAGTTTTTGCGGCATATATCTGTGCAACCACTCAAGTTTGCCATCAAGAGGATTCAGTACAGCTAAAGTGGTAGGCTGGTAGCTATGGATTCAGTTGAAGTATGGTGGTACAGACAAGTGGCAATATGCCGCATATATATCCTTTGGATTTTATTTCATACTAATATTTTGATTTTTGATTGTTTGATTTATCCGAACTCACTTCTGTCTACATTATTCACAGCCAGGGTTCAGCATTTCATCTGAAATCGCCCCCTTTCGGTACCCTCCGAAACAAGTTTGATTCGGCCAAAATTGGGCCGAATTTGGCCCTATTTAAAATTTGATTAAATTTCATCAAAATTCAAGTAATATTGGAATTTTTCGTCCGAATTTTCGAAAGAAATAGATGAAATTTCGGAAATTCGTTCGTCTCGATGACCTCCGAAAGTTTTTCAAACCGAATCATTTAACCCTGTACACAACGTCCTCAATTTTCTCTACTCAGTGGATCATTATGTGCTGACGAATTAAGAAGATTTGTTCATCACGATTCTCTTGTGTGCTGTTCCATTTCGAGAACCTACTCATTGTTATAAATTTTGGTTGAATGACGAAACGATTGATTGTACGATAATTTCTGCGTGATTCTTTCATTTGTCGATGGAATAGTTTGCTATGTCTGCAGGTTTGACCAAAAAAATAGGTTGATTAATTAACAGTATTAGTGATTATGTTCAGATGAACTGCGTGAAGTAAAACTTTTAATTGAACAGTTCCTCATCAATTCATTACAGAAAAATATGTCCAAAATCCTATAAGTCAGAATGTTCGTACTTAGTCCTAGAAAAAAAAGAATGTCTTTACTTTGCAGGCTTATTCACAAAGCTGCAGTACTACCCGCTTAGTAATACTCGTATAAGCCGAATCTGATTATGTATTAGAGTTGGCAGAATATTTTACAATAAAATTGTATCTACGAGGTGGTTAATTTCTACTCATCCCTTTGCGCATCTATAGAGGTTATACTTCGTAAAAAATGTTCCGCAAGTTAGGTTTCTTCTACTAGCAAGATCAACATATACTGACAAGGCCTGGAGAAACAAAAGTCAGACTGATATAAGCTAGCTTCCGTCGTCTGCAAGTAACTCCTCAACACACGGCTGATCTATTAGATTACTACTAACTTCTCATGCCATGATCAAAGTCCCCCAAAAAACAAAAAACAAAAACCATCTTGTGAACGCGTCCATGCACGAGCTGCTTGATTTGGAGCAAAGCGCTGCATTATGCATTGACTTGTCAGGAACATCACGTTCGTCGAGAAGAACAGTACATACCGACGTATAATTCCAACACTGCTACGGTATATTGACTTTGCTGGACATAAGCGTATACGTACAGTTGTACATACAGGACGTATGCGCATGCATGGTCCAGTCCAACAATGCATATACATACATACGCTTAGACGTACGTACGCAGAGAAGGAACGGCACATATGCAGTAGTAGTAGTACAAGTTCCATTCAACTGTGCCGATCGACAGTCTGACATTATATCAGCGGCATATATATATGTCAGAACGAAACAAGCTCACGTGACTGTCCCAATGATCGATCGATCGTCCTGTACGTACAAGTGTGTCAGACTTGGTCGCTTGGGATCAGATCTGAGTGTGAGGTCCAGATGATCGAACGCATGCATTCATGGTCAATCTGCAGGATATTTCGTTTGATTGAAGCAGAGCTAGTGTACACAAGTACATGTTTCAATTGATTGCTTACTTCTGCAGTGAGACGCATGCATTGCTCAGAGAATTACTGATGATAAGAACACCAGATTTGTTCATCTTGTTTCTTGTTTCACGAGGAGCTAGTAGCAGCATATGTAATTGAAATGGAGGCCCCCCTTCCCCAGCGTGTGTACAGGGTACAGACACTGTCGGGCTATTAGGGAATCTCTCAGGTAGGGCTCCGGTTTGTGACATGGTGCACATAGCTAACGGGCTTCTTTAAATGCGTGAACCCTGCAGAATTTGTCATCATATGAATGGATTTGGTTGGCGTCTGCTGTTAGAGATGGGTGATGATCAGCGGGCTAGAGATCATTTTTCTTCAACTGGTTACGGAAATGCTATCACTCATATAAATCAGTTTCGTAATCGTATAGTTATTATTTCATAAAAAATAAAGGATGAAAACAATTAGGCCCTACTCAAAAGGGGCTTATTTTGAGTGGCTTTTGGCTAAAAATCACTGTAGCTGGTTGAAAAAACATTTTAGCTGATGGTGACTTATTTGACATAATTAAATTAAAAAAATAAAAATAGAAAAAAAAACAGGTTAACCCGTCACGGACAGTACAAACGAATACAGGAAAAAATAAAACCGTCAAAAAAGCTCAAAAAAATAAAAAAAAAATCAGAAAAAGACAGAATTATTGAGTAGTGAAAAATAAACCAGAAGCCAGAAGTCCAAACCGAAACGAGCGGGGCCTTAATCTCTCCGTTAAAAGCTTGCAGTACCACACATGCTAGCTTTTGTGGCATGCAGCATGCAGACTCAGAAGTCAGAAAATGTTGGGCCTGTTCTTTATCTCACAAGTTGGCGGCTTTTGGTTTTTGCTACAGTACCTAACTTTCAAACAGAGTATTTTCTCAAGATGGGGCCTACATGTTAAACGATATACACGTTAAAAGCCCAACATCTGTACCAGCCAAAATCGCAAGTGAATATATGTCTCTTCGTAATCTGTATTGTAAACAGCCAAAATTCAAAATTTTCAGCCAGAAGCCATAAGCCCCAGCCAAAAAGAACAGACCCAACTGTAGCCTTCATCTGGAAAACAAATTTTGTCCTCATCGTAGAAAGCGTATATTTTACAATATATATCACGCAGCCGGCCTAGAAAACTTGAATTGGTTGAAATCCACAAGTCGATCGAATTGCATATGTGGAGATATTTCTCTGAAAAAGTGGCCGAGAATTGGAGATATATGAGAAGCCCCTATGCAAATTAAGCTCGGCAAGATCGGTGGTTGTCGCCATCGAATTTCGACTTGTTAATTGCTACTAGCTAGAATTTTTTTTCTCCACAAGCATTTTTTTCCAACAGAAAAGAAAGGAAATGAGTAAATGACAAACACACCACAATCTTCGTTAAATAATTGAGAAAAATAACACAAAAGAAAGAAGTACTAGAACAGTCATCTGATTGTTGACGTGCACAGAAAGGTTGGATGAAATAATTAATAATGTCACGAAACGAGACTAAACGAGGGCTAATCGAGGGCCTACTAGAAAGGCCTTGTGTCTAATCTCATGGCTATCTAGTTATAGCAGCATCTTTTCATGTGAACGTTTCTTGTTCCTTTGTTTAGTTAATACAAATCAAGTCATTTTCATTTGGAAAAGTAGCCCAATGATGCCGAGGTCTCGTTGTTTTTCCAGCAGTAAATTTCTACATGTAGAGGAGATTCATCGTCTCATCGTGGACTTCCTCTGGTAAATTATTCCTGGTTCTTTTTCAGTTCACACCAGCACCGAACTTCACATAGAAATTAGAATGCCACCTGTAAACATTTTTGTGAGGATTCTTTGTTTTACCCAAATGACAAAGAAATTAATTAGCGCGTGCACTGGTTTGAGAGTTATCTTCTACTCCCTCCGTTCCCAAATACATATCATGCTAGTTTTCAAATTTTATTTCTAAATAGGAGTACATATTGTTCTACAATTTTGAGGCAAAATTTTACCACCTTTTTCCTTTGCACATCCGTTATATTCATTATTCCCAAGTTCATTTACTACTATGTACTAGAGTACACACGTCATCCATGAGCAGTAAGTGAATATCATCGATATGGTTAAGATAAGATGTGCTTTCAGATTGTTGAAAGAAATGGAAGTAATATAGATCTGCAGGGACAATTAATCCCAGGTCTAATTGGAGACCATATTGATATGTACAACTGAAGCTAGCAAATTGACAGATGATATAGGGCCTGTTCTTTTCCTTCGAAGCTAGCGGCTTTGGACTTTTGCTACAGTACCTAACTTTCAAACGGAATATTTTCTTAAGATGGGGTCTACAAGTTAAACGATCTACACGTTAAAAGCCCACCATCTGTACCAGTAAAAATCGCAAATGAGTATCTGTCTCTCCGTAATCTGTACCGTAAACAGCCAAAATTCAAAAATTTCAGCCAAAAGCCATAAGCCGCAGCCGTTGCCAAACAGGCCCATAGGCGTGTGTCCGTATGTGCTAGTGGCAGAGAGAGGAGATGGTGTGTGTGGGCCTAGAACTAGAAGAGATAATCTGAGGTTGCATTGGTACGATATGTACGTGTCGACTATATCGGCTTGCATATCCCAACTTGTTTGTCACGGATCGTCCGTAATTAATGTAAAAAGGCCCTGTTGAAACACATTGTGTGAGCTAGAGCCAGTGGTCTCGACCAAAGGATCCATGAAAACGAAAGAGATCCAAACAAATTAAGAAAAAAAAAGTTTTTTTTTTGCAAACAGGAACTCATGGATATCGATCGATCGAGAGGTCACGGGCCTCACTTCACTCCTCCAGCTACGTCCATGGCTCCATGCAAGTACAGCTAGCATCACACCCTTTAACAAACTGGCCCTGTTAAGATGCATCTTTTGTTCTAGTTTGTGCCTAGCTAGCTAAGATAGCTAGTTTCTTCTTCTCATTGTGGTTGAGCTAGTACGAAGAGTTCAGAGAACATGACAGTTTATAGGAAGAAGAAAGATGCAACGGCGAGCCCTACATGCCTCCTTTTTGAGATCATACGGTGCGTCTTATGCTCTGTCACGAGGGATTACTTCTTCTGAGGCCTTTTGTCTTGGTATGCATGCATGAGCTTGTAAGAAACCACCAAGAACGATAGGGTGTGTGAGTAGGATAAAAACTACGTACCTAACCATCTCATCCCTGCTTAAAGCTGGCTTTGGTAGGACCGACTTATGTATGTCGCCAATGACCATCATATGTTGCCTTGTCGAATTCCTGCTACCTGCTAATCTGTCATTTCTACTTTTTACCATGAACAGTCCATGCGTTTGGCCATTCGATCGATTCGAAAGTGTAAAGTAAATTTGTCTACTTTACACCAGCTGCAAAAGTGCAATGTGATCTAAGAAGTGTCTAAGCATCATCCAAATATTTTCTTTCTAACTATCATCTAAATTTATGACTCTTGGATTAGAGATTAAAGAGCTCTTTGTTTTTAAGGGGGAGATTTTTTTTTAAAGGAAAGGAGGTAGAATTCAAGGGGATGAAGAGAATTCACGGCTATTAGATCTCTAATCCAACAGTCCTAAATCTGGATGATAGTTAGGAAGAAAATATTAGATGATGTTTAACAAAAACCCATCTATATATTCTAACATCATATTCGTACGCGCGTACTGATGACGTACATCCTTTTATGATTCGTGCTGTATCATTTCCTTAGAACAAGGCGTCCATTAATTGATCGATCGAAACATCTCTGGTCGTCTTTGCAGATCAACATCACAGCATCCTTGATATACATGATCCATGATTCATCAGGGACCGTGCATATATGTAACCTTCATGTGCAGCTCCTAGCTAGCATGTCCATGCAGCTATCAGAAAAATTAGGCCAGATATACAGTTGCACTGTTCTAGCTAGTCCCTGCAGATTTAATCCTGACCAATGCTTTGCGCTTTCCCTTTCTGCGTTACCTGTAGCTCCTTTCTGGCAAATGTGGCAGTGGAAAGGAATGTCACAGAAGCATCGCACTGCCATCCCCAGACACCAAACACTGTACCCTTCATGCATCCATATGCACCCACTCGCCGGCCGCCACGAGCATGCAAATCAAAGGGGAATCCAAGAGAAGCACACAGAGATCTGTTCGCATCACTGAGTTAGCAGCCACTCAGAGAAAAGATGTCCCTGTCACATGAAAGAAGAACAAAAGCTGAACATACACACACACATTGCCTTAATTCATTTCTTCTATCCTCTTTTCAGTTTTTCCATCGTACTTACTCCGTATGACAAGACTAGGCCAGGAAATCACCAAGATCACTGGAGGCCACATTAATGAAAAGAATGGAAATGCAGCACGTCCATCCATCACTCGGATGTGCGCAGACGCAGAGATACGAGACTTCCACAATGAGGTTGGTGATGATATAATGAAGATGCAGTTGATGTGTTTCTGAAGGTTTCGTCACGTAGTAAGATTAGAAACATTATGAAAAAAGTTTGTAATGGGAATGATTAGAGATTGGCTAAAATTCGTGTTTAGAAGGGTTTCGAGTCTCTTGATTTTTGGAAGAGGTAGAGCTTGGTGTTCGTGTTTGAGGTAGACACGGTTTGGATATTAGCCTATAAAAGTGTGACACCCCAACCCATATTGGCCCATGTGTATGTACACATAAATTTCTGGGTTAGTCACACCATGCTTGCTTACCTTGGGAAGCACTTACATATAAGCCTAGGAGTTCCAATGGTAGCACCCCCGGTTAACCGTTTTGCGCGAAGCGAGAACAAAAGTGCAAGCGGGTTGCTACATGTGCGTGGCCTATCTAGAATGTGGTTAGGTCTGAGCCGGTTTGGACCCTAGAGCGTTACAAATGGTATCAGAGCCGACTCTCGCGGTTACATGGGCGCGTGCGGGTCAGGGGCGTGGGCATATGGCGCATGGCGCGTGTGGGCCCGGAGTGGACACATGGCATGGCATATGTGCTGGCATTGAATGCACGGACATGTGCCAAGAGGGGATATCCTTATCATTTGCCCCGGTGTGGGTATGTTGGTCCGACAAGGACGTCGGGTCCTTTGAGGGGGGTGTATGTGACACGCCGGCCCATATTGGCCCATGTGTGTGTGGACATGAATTTCTGGATTAGTCCCACCTTACTTGTTTACCTTGGGAAGCATTTACATATAAACCTAGGAGTTCCAATGGTAGCACCCCCGGTTAACCATTTTGTACGAAGCGAGGACGAAAGCGCAAACGAGTTGCTACGTGTGCGTGGCCTATCCAGAATGTGGTTAGGTCTGAGCCGGTTTGGACCCTAGGGCATTACAAAAAGTAAGGAAGGCTAAGGGCTAATGTGTGGCTTTTGACAAAGTTTTTGGTGCAGTTATAGTGAGGCTTTCATCGAGAAGGTTTTTAGGGGTGTTTGAGATGACACTTTGTAAATTCATAAAATTCTAGCAATAAAGTTAGGCTTGAATCCATCTGTTTCTTGATTTGTGTAAAGTACATTGGTAATTGCTGGTGGTTTAGATCATACGACAACGAGCAAAGCGATCGAGTGAAGCGGTCAAGTAGCTCAATTGATTGAGCGAAGAGGTCGATTAAATCGGTTGATCAAGTGATCGTACGCTAGGTATCTAATCAGACGATTGGTTTTCGAGTAGTCAAAAATATCACTAATCGTCTGAAAATTTCAAAAAGATAGTAATAATTATTCACCCTGTTTTGATTGTAGTAATCGATACTACACTTCATGAGACGTCCCTTTCCCCTGTTTAGCTCGGCTCCTCCATCGCTTTCCTTCCTGCACCGCTCGATCGTAGGCCCCTCCCTGCTCCGTCTGCGACTCATAATTTATAATCTTATGCACCTCTCGTGTCCGTGTGTGATGTGGTGTGCCACATGCGTGGTGCCGTCACGCTTGCTCGTCGCATTGCGTGCGTATGTAGAGCGTAGACTAGTGGTTAGAAAGAAGAGTAGAGATATATCACTCGGTTAATACACACACCAGCGATACGATCGATTAAGGCCTTGCTTTTTGATCGATATATATTGTCCCAAACACTAACCTCTTATCCTTTCCTCCTCTCCCCACTTGCACTACCCCGGGCTCCTTTCCGAGAGGAAGCAGCCACTTAAACTTGCTCGTGCTACTCACCTAGCTAGAGCCTGCCCTAGCAAGCTTTGCGGAGGAGGAGGAGGACGACGACGACGCAGAAGCAGCAGGCATGAGCAGATACGAGAACGGCCATGGCGGCGCTGTGGCGGCAGCAGCAGCAGGAGGCAATAAGGCGGGGGAGGGCGGCGGCGACGCGCACGAGGACGACCTGGTGATGCCGGGGTTCCGGTTCCACCCTACGGAGGAGGAGCTCATCGAGTTCTACCTCCGGCGGAAGGTGGAGGGCAAGCGCTTCAACGTCGAGCTTATCACCTTCCTAGACCTCTACCGCTACGACCCCTGGGAGCTCCCAGGTCCGTCTCAGGAGAATTGCTAGCTCGTCCTCTCTCTCTCTCTCTCTCTCTCTCTCTCTCTCTCTCTCTCTCCAAGCTCCTCCTTGATTTTGTTTTCTGCAGTGGTGAGTGACATCTTTGTTCTTTGTGGGTTTAATTTCCTTTGTGTTTTCAGCAATGGCCGCGATTGGGGAGAAGGAGTGGTTCTTCTACGTGCCGAGGGACCGCAAGTACCGGAACGGGGATCGGCCGAACCGGGTGACGGCGTCGGGGTACTGGAAGGCGACAGGCGCTGACCGGATGGTCCGGGCGGAGAACAACCGGCCGACAGGGCTCAAGAAGACACTCGTGTTCTACTCCGGCAAGGCGCCCAAGGGCATCCGCAGCAGCTGGATCATGAACGAGTACCGCCTCCCGCCCGCGGACACCGACCGCTACCGCTACCACAAGGTATCCATATATATTCTGTTACACCATGATCCTTCCATTTGCACAAGCAACAAGCAAATTTGCAGGTAATTTAGAAGCCAAGAACTAGGGTTTGTGGGTTTGCTTGGAACCTGTTCGTAGTTCTTTGTTGTCGGGTTTTGATTTTAGTCGATCTAGTTTTGCCCTTTGTGCTTTTAGTTGGCCTCATGGTTTTCCCATGAACGGTGCATGCGCCTTTTCAGATCTACAAGTTAATTAGCTAGGGTTTCTTCTTTCTTTTGCTCTTTGGTACTATTCCTGCCATGAATACGCCTAGAACTTACTCGATTAGCTTGTAGCTCTCCGGCCTCTCCCTATGTACTATCCTGAACATACTAACCTAGAATCCTAGATTACACAATGTTTTTGACCGGAATTGTGACTTTGCTTATGTAATTAGCCAGATCTGAACTAAATACCTGGGGAGACCCATGCATCCCCCAATTCTTCGTATGCCATGTTTGCTTTCTTGGTTGCACTCAACAAATCTGATTAAACAGCAACGCATCTCCTCACGTCCATGAATTTGCAGACTGAAATATCTCTCTGCCGCGTGTACAAGCGCTCCGGCATCGACAACGGCCGCGGCCATCTCTCCTCGGCGCGCTCGACCCACTCCCGCGGCGCCGCGGCGCCACAGGACAACAAGCAAGGGTCGTCGTCATCCACGCCCACGCCGCCACCAACTCCGTCCAAGCTTCACCACCTTCTCCAGGGCGAGTGCACGTCGCCTCCCGCCATCACGGATCACGCCCGGGCACACAAGGCCGCGGCGCCACGGCAGCTAGCCGCCGCAAAGCCGTGCGGCGGCTACCTGCAGTCTGCTGCGAGCCCCACCGCGGCGGCCGGCGATCAGCAAGAGGGAACCGCGGCATTATTGTACCAGCAGTACTCAAAGAACACGAACGCCTTCGCCTCCACGTACTCGCTGCTCAACCTGGTGAACACGGCCTCCATGGGCAGCTCCGCCGCGGCCATTGACGAACTGAGCACACTGGTGGGCCACGGCGCCCAGCCGTCCTACTTTAGCCCGGTCGGCAGCCACGGCCACTTCCTTCCCCTGCCAACGCCGTCGTCGCAGCCGATGGCGCTCGGGACGCTACCGATGTCTCTGGCCACCATCTCCGACAAAATCTGGGACTGGAGCCCGATCCCCGACTCGTCAGGTAGGGATTACAGTAGCGCTGGATTCAAGTGACGGTTGAAACAAGCGTCCACAGTGCATGCACGCGTGCATGGCTGTGCACGCTCTGATCCCAATGGTACCACCATGTAGCGCGCTCTCTCTCTCTCTCTCTCCCCCTCTGTCTCTCTCTCTCTCTCTGTCTATCTGTTGGTTCACAGTTAATTCTGAGGAAACGACCAATGTAGACCACTGTACCCCTTAATTAGTCCACAGATCATACCTTCTTAACTAGTATGATCAAGAATTCAGGATAGGTAATTTGTAATTCCTAATGAGTTGCATATAATAACCTCCCCTTGATCATCGATGTGACAGTCAATTACTTCACTCCATTCAGTTCTTCTTATCAGGATATGATAGGAATGTGGTACATGAGTGCTTCACGTACTTGTTTGTCTAGTCAAAAGTGCGTCTTTTTTAACTGCCTGACTTTTAACACTGCACTGCACATAAAATAATGCTGCTCGCATGATTGGGAGATGACCATGGCAGAGATTGCTTCTTTGGAATGATTGGAAGAGAGGATTTGCAGGGGGTTGATGTCGGCTGTATATATGCATGTGTATGCGCACAGCACAGGACTGTGTCAGAGAGGTGAGGATTATACATAGTCTGTGGCAATCATGTGAGGGCAGCATTTGTCTTTAGGCTCTGCCTGCGTAGTGTGCTCTCTTGTCATGGACTAGCAACCAAATTGAATTATCATTCCTCTTTGTCCGCCCGTGCTGGCTGTAAAAGATCGATGGATCATGAACTTGTCAGAGTGTGTCATGGACTCAACAATGGTTAGAGTTTTGCCTGTTTGAGCTTTGCAGATACATGAGTATGGAAAGGAAGGTGGCATGGGTGAGGATAAGATACCTCCTGTCTAGCTACATGCCATGCCCATGAGAGGATCTTCCTATCGATTGGACATGTCAGTCTATTGGTAGGGAGTAAGGACTAAGCTAGTTAATCTGTTCTGTTGCTGAATCCTGATACAGTATATATGTAGGTTTTTGGTACTTTTATATTCTCTTCTTCTTGTTATGCAAGTACAAATTAATCTTGTTATGCTAGCAGTGCTATGTAGATATATACCAAGTCATAGAGATCAACCTTGCACGCTTCCATGCATTTGTACTCTTCAGCATTGGAGTACAATCTATTTCAGAGAAATCTAGTTGAATTACAACTACAATAGTGCTTCCACCAACCCCAAAAGTCTATGTACATGGAGCAAATTAAATGGGAAAAATTTATACGTCACCTACTTTTTCAATTTATCCCCCCATATCAAATTATAATTTACTTTGTCTCCCATAAGTTAAGTTAGCGTGCAAATAACCCCCCAAGCTGCATGTTATAGCACTGTGTCTCATGTTTTCATTATCTTGGTTACTTGTTCAATGGAGTCAATACCTTTTCAATGACGCTAATACGTATTTCAATTATTTAGATGTTTTTGATACTTGTAATACACCAGTTCGTTACTAATATTACAATGCTAAAAACTTGTTCTACAAATATCAAAATCATCCAAATCATTAAAACAAGTATTGAAATCGCTTAAATAAATACTACAAAAATTAAAATAAGTACCCAAGATAATTAAAACATGAGAAAATAGTGCGAACATGCTATCTAAGGGGGGCATTTGTAGGCCAGTTTAGCTTATGAGGGACAAAGTAAATAAAAATGAGATATAAGGGGCAAATTTAAAAGGCGGGTGACCTAAAGGGGCGTTTATGAATTTATCCCATACAAATTAAATTGGCAACGGAGGTTCACGGCCTCACGGGCCGCACGGGTCAACTGCCAGCAAAAATATATATGGCAGTGCGTCGGCGAAGAGCTTCATTGGTATGGTCAGCGAGTTGAAGGGTAAGTGACTACGGTGAATGAGCCCGCGCAATTAACCAGCTCTCGATGATTGCAGTAAAAGAGAGGTGGCACGAGCAAATGTGTGCGGTCAAGGGCAATGTGTTTAATTTTAACTGAGTAATTGTAGTATCGTATGTTATAGTCAGAGGGGAGGGAGTGTGGTGAATGATTGTCTCTGCTTTTTACCACCTGAAATCAAAACACAACACAGAGAAACAAAAGAAAACGATCTGAATTGCCAAAAGAGAATAACGACCGCAGCTGCTTGTACATGGTTGAAGAAGCTTTGTCGCTCGACTGGTCGTTACGACTGCTCGTCCCGAACGCTCATCGCAACTCGTCCTGAATACTCGCTTACAACCGCTCGTTTCGATCACTTGGCACGACAACAAATCGACCTCCTGCTCATTCTGATTGCTCGACATGACAATGACACACAAAGTCGTGATCTCCTTCCGCCTGAAATCCCCAGCTGTTCGACCACTGCCCGAACGAGTACACGCCAAAGACAAAACAGAGCACGGAAAACAGAGAGCAAAGAAATGATGAACTGGAAGTCGCCGAAGATCTCTTTCTGGAAAGAATCTGATCTATTATTTCATTATCAAGTTCTTGGCTACAAAGCGCCTCACAGGACCCCTAAAAACCTTCTCCACAAAAGCCTTAAAACCTCATTCACTAACCTACATCATCCCCTACTTTTATAGGCCAGTGCACAAGGCATGTTCAACTCAAACACCTCAAACCATGTCCCTCTCCCCCTGGACATGATATCTATCTCTTCCCCAAATCAAGGGACCTGAAACCCTTCATAACATGGGTTTTAACCACCTCGTATAAGTTATGGACTCCATCCACAACTCCATACCTTACACACGACAAAGCCTCCAAGATATCTCCTCCTGTATCTCTATCGTGCACCATCACCGCGTGCTCTCGCATGAGCCGATCACCTCACGTGACCACCTGACCGCCTGGACCTCAGATTACCCCCTCCTAGTCTAGGTCCTCCTCGTTACCGACCATGGCCTCTATGCTCACCTGCACATGCAAAGACCAAAGAAACCATCTCCTGCTACAATTCTCCCCAACTTGACCATAATCAACACACATTAGTAAAACACACTCTTGTCCATCCCAGGACAAGAATCAACCCATCTACGACCATGAAACAGATCGTTTACGACCATCGCTAATTGAAACAACTCTTAGACCACCCAATACGACCGTTAAAACAGAGTACTCGTAACCCACAAGTACTCGGAAACCACGCTGACTACCAAGTACCGACTACCGAGTATCGAGCAAAAATCATAACTGCAACACATACTCGAAACCTACGAGTACAGACAATAATCCAACACACGACCGCTTACCACAATCGTGAGACCACTTCTATCGAGTACCGAGTTCTCCGACTACAAGTACCTCAAGCAATGACCATTCATCATCAACCACCACACACTGACCAGTCAACCACTGGCCCAACATGAGTATTCGACGTACTCAAAGATCACAAGAGTGAAGCATTCGTACCGACCATGAAAGTCTATGAGTACCGATCGTGAAACCTATGGTCATATTCTATAGTCGTAGACTTTGTACTTGATAGTCATAGATTTTGCAGTTGATAATCGTAGATTTTGTGATCAATAGTCGTAGACTTTGCGATCAATGGTCGTAGACTTCACGATCGGTAGTCGAAGGCTTTGCGATCAGTTGCCATATGATTCACGATCGGTACTCATAGACTTCATGTTTCATACGAGTGCTTCACTTCCTGTGATCTATGAGTACTTCGAGTACTCGTGTTTGGCCAGCGAGATGATTGGCTGGTGCTCGGTAGTCAGAAGGACTCGATAATAGATGGTCGGTGATCGGTTGTCGTAAGTGTTGCGATCGGTTGTTGGAGACTTGTGGTATGTGATCGGTACTTAGTAGTCAGTACTCAATGACTCTGGTCGGTAGCGATGCTTGTTATTCCTGAGTGTTCTGAGCAGAGCGGTGGTATTTCCCGAGTACTTATGGTTTTCGAATACTGCATGAGCTAGCGGTCGTACAAAGTTGTTTGGAGCTATTTTGTGGAAAGTGATGGAATGTGTAGTCGTAAACAACATGGTTGATGGTCGTGGATGATTTGTTCTTGTCTATAGATGGACATGGGTGGTATGAGTGTGTGTGTGTGTGTGTGTGTGCTGATGACGGTCCAGTTGTGGAGAATTTGTGTCGGGAGAAAGTTTCTTTGGTCTTTGCATGTGCAAGTGAGCGTGGAGACAATTATGGTCAGTGACGAGGAGGACCGAGACTAGGAGGGGTAATCTAAGGTCCAAGCGGTTGAGATGTCACACGAGGTGGTCAGGCTCAAGCTGGAGCACGTTGAGATCGAATGTGGATGATGCGTGGAGGTGTGAAGACAGTTATGGTCCGTGACGAGGAGGACCGGGACTAGGATGGGGTAATTTGAGGTCTAGACGGTCGAGATGTCACACGAGGTAATCGGGCTCATGCTAGAGCATGTGGTGATATATGTGGAGAAGCTACAGGAGGTGCGGTCCTGTAGACTTCAACACGAGAGTTCGTGATGCGTGACGGAGATACAGGAGATGCGTCCTGTAGGCTTAGTCATGTGGTGAGATTGAAAACGTTATGGAAGAAGTCCGTAACGAGAAGGTTTAGGTATATGGTAAAACCCGTGTTAGGAAGAGTTTCGGTTTGCTTGATTTGAGGAAAAGATAGAGTCGTGTGTTCGAATTTGAGGCGGACATGGCTTGAACGTTAGCTTATAAAAGTAGGGAGAGGCTAAAAGCTAACATATGGGTTTTTAGAGAGCTTTTAGGGATGACATGAGGGCACTTTGTAACCACATTCATGATACAGAAATAATATATCAGATCTATTCCAAGAAGAATTTACTGGCATTGGTGATGTGTTTCGTGAGCATCATTTTTCTTCTGTCTCCAACATGTACTCGTCCGAGCGATTGAAACGTTTGAGCGGCTGAAGTCTTTGAGCGGAGGGAGATTACAACTACGTGCATTGGTGGTCGTAATGAGTGATTGAAGGGAGCGGTCGGACGATCGGAGCGTTCATCGAGCATGTGCGAGCGAATCAGCGTCTTGCGGTCGTAATCTACATCCAGTAATTTAGATTATTTTTTCTTCTACTTTTAGTTTTGATTGTAGATTTTAAAAAAGGGAGATAATCATTCACCCTTTGATTGTGTCATACATCCTACCTTTCCCATATATGTTTTTCTTTTATTAATGCATTGGCAAATTTCCTCAAAGCAATCAACTGGTGGGTGCCTGCATATAAAAAATACAGGCAAGGCTAGATGGCAAAAAGCAGCAGGAATCACAATATCCACATAAAGGTTACAAAGATGCTATATGGGTTGACGCCCAAAAGCGGATCGATAAAGGAAGCACTCAGCATCTTACGCCGAGCGCCTCGGTGGATGACGTCATTCGGTGATGAAACTCGCCGTACGGCCGGGGCCAGGTCGATCATGCGCAATAGAGCTCAGACTCCCCCACCACAAACTCCTAACGAGCAGAAATCCATAGATAGCACTGTAACTTAATCGACAGGCCGAGCAAATGTACGTACGTATCGTCATGTACTGTGTACAGCTTGTACTAGCTTGATCCAATTGGCGCGTACGTACGTACACGCTAGCTCCTGGCTTTTCTCCACCGATTAAGCTACATGTACGGGACCGCATCATCGACGAACCGGACGGCGAGGGAGCAGACGATCGGAGCAAGCCCCCGCTTTTATAGGCGCGCGCGTGCGACGCCGCACGACGAACGTCGCCGCGGGCCATGATGACGAGCACCACAACCGCGGTCGCATTTTAGATCCGTCTTATTCGCTCGCTCGGCCGCTTTTGGCCCACACGGATGGCCGCGCGCGATCTGTCTCAGGCGGCTCGGCTCTCCCCTCCTCCTGCGCACACCACACCACACCCGCACATGTGTCGAGCCGGGCGCGCCGTTCAGCTGTTGATGATTAGCTACGCGCAAGTTTGGGCGGAAAGCGCGCTCTTCGAGGTGATAAAGGATAGGCTTTTTGCGCACGCGCGATCGCACGGTTACCCCTGCTCTAGTGCTCTGCCCTGCATGGGGGCATGATTGACTCGTTGGACTCCTGCTGTACTGTGGTCGTCCAGGGACCATGGTGGTTTGGTAATGACGGCTAAACTTGGGGGAGGAAATGGACTGAGTGAGCGGACGACGTCCCGACCCGACGTACAGAGGAGAGCGTGGTCTCGGAGACGCATGCCAGGTGACGTACACAGCACGCGCGACTTTTGGCGACGTACGTATGGTACGCACACTCCCCGCGCGTTCGTGGGAAGAACCGTCTCGATCCGCCCCGCCCCCCCGTGCGCGCGTGCGGGGCAGAAGTTGTCGCCGTCCGCCACAGCATTTGGTGGCTTCGCCGCGCGCGGCGTCGTCCGTGCGCCCCGGCACGTGGCGAGGTGGCACGGCGCGGGCGAGCGGGGACCGCGCGTGCGCACGCGGTGGCTGCGCGCGCGTTGCCCCGAGTCGTACGAATCGTCGGCGCTTGCGCGCCTGTTGCTCCACGTCGTAAAATTTCTCCGCATGCACGGCGGGGCGTCTCTGATCAGTTCATCTGGTAGTACTTCTCGAGTTAGGATTCTATGCTTTCCGGACCAACTCATGCACAGATTCTGCACCTGTGGAATATAAGAAACATGCATGGGAAAGGGCTTCAGACTCGATCGCTCGATCGTCCTATCATCATCTATAGATCCTAGGAAAGCTAGGCTACAACCTCAGCACACACTTTCACCCCCCCCCCCCCCCAGTCAATTGAACTGTTGCAGAGTGCAGATATACTACCACTAGCCGGCTTCAGCAGCTAAGCTTCAACCAAAACAAGTCACGAAAATATGCATCAAACTGGACGAACTACTACTAGCTAGTACTCCAGTTTATTGTATCTCGCACTAATTCACAGGGCACTGATAAGGGGCAGAGGGACATCTTTCAATTCCTGCGGTGAGAATTCTAGTCAGCCGTGCAGTAGGAAATCAGTCAAATCAGTACTGCATGCCTAAGGGCCTGTTTGACAAGGGCTGCGGCTTATGGCTTTTGGTTGAAATTTTTGAATTTTGACTGTTTACGGTACAGATTACGGAGAGATAGATACTCACTTGCGATTTTGGATGGTACAGATGTTGGGCTTTTAACGTGTACATCGTTTAACTTGTAGACCCCGTCTTGAGAAAATACTATGTTTGAAAGTTAGATACTACAGCAAAAACCAAAAGCCATCAGCTTCAGAGGAAAAGAACATGCCCTAAGTCATATAAATGCCAGTTATTATAAGCAGTGGCTAAGCTGGGTCCAGCCACCGCCCTTTCCTTAATACAAAAACGCGCTGTTTTGATCATCCATTCACCTGTAACTGACTAACTGGCAGCCAAGCTCTGGTGATTGGCTTTCTCCAGCTTGCTGCCACTGCCATTCAGCAATCCTCCTGCAGAAGACAGCAAAACTCGGTGTTCTGTGATTCTGTCCCTTCGCGGCGGAGAGAAGTGATATGGACGGTGTTGGATCTCAGACGATATCGGGGATGAGGGTTATGGCGAGGTTAGAGGTAGGAACGCCGTTGTAACAGCCGGTCGGCCAGGAAGAGAGGAATAGGGAGGAGCCGGGAAGAAAGACAGGAGATGAGGTAAGTCTTGCTTATCCCTTTATTGAATTTGCTAACCTCTGATATACGGAGACAGCCTGAGTAACAATCAATCTTTATCTTAACTAACACGGAAAGTATTATGCGAAAAGGAAACTAATCAAGCCGTATAGATAGAAACTAATAGTTGCTACGGAACCTGCACTATTCCGCGTCCGGCACGCGGACGCTGGCTCCGGGTTGCGCCGTGTCAGGTCCGGCTGGCCCGTCACCTCTGCGGTTAGCCTCCGCGTTCTCCTTTGCTCGACGACGGTACACCAGACCATAGCGTTTAGAGATAGTATCCACAATGAGAAGTTTGGGTGAATTCTGCACCAAATAGCTCCAGGAGAATAATACTCCATGATGTCACTAGCACCACACAATCTACTCCAAATTAATGATCAGAATGCATACCTGGGTATGGCATGAGTATTAATATTGGAAAATGGCTATTCATAAAAGAAAGATGATATGTACTATTATTGCTGGAGCATATTATTATTGGACAAATTGAATAACAGCACAGGAGGCATGCTTTAAGTTCAGCTTGTAAAACAGAATTATGCTCAGAGCAGCACTGCAGCTGCAGGGCACTGTCTACTCGGATTCCAAGTTTCACCTCCAGAGTAGAAACATAGGGGATTCCAAGTATCCCCTCCAGAGTGGAAACATATGGGATTCCAAGTATCCCCTCCAGAGTGGAAACATATGGGATTCCAAGTTTCCAATCCAACGCCGAAACTGAGAGGGGGAGTAAGCAAAAATCATTTATTTCCAAATTTTTCAGAGAACAGCTTA
Source organism: Dendrocalamus sinicus (assembly GCA_036346575.1). Taxonomy (NCBI): domain Eukaryota; kingdom Viridiplantae; phylum Streptophyta; class Magnoliopsida; order Poales; family Poaceae; genus Dendrocalamus; species Dendrocalamus sinicus. Next base: position 11,185,483 of record CM070643.1, on the reverse strand, counting down.
TTCAATCATCAGTGCTGAATACATTGCTATACTCTCCCATGCACAAGTATCCAAATGATCGATAGCTGCATCGGTACAAATGCTCTAAGCGTCTAGTCATCGTATGGCCATCAATTAGGTCCCTGTATGTTGCAGAGGTATCAGTAAAGTGGTCTCATGTCAGTACTGCATGAGTAGAACATTGCACATCACTGGCACCCATGCATAGTAGCTTTTTTTCTTTAAATTGGAACAGAACAATGTGCTAGAACATGAAAGATCCAGGATATCCGATCTCTGTTTACACAGCAGGCACTCGAGAGTTAAGAACATATGACACCCTTATAAGCAAAAAGGTAAATCATTGAGCATATCATTCACAGAAGACTACAGTTTTTGAGAGATGCTTCTATACTTTTCTCAATAATGATTTGCACAATTTTTAAAGTACGATGAATAGTCGATATATGTTACTTATCTCTTCATTTGCTTCAAGATTAGTGCTACTCTTGTTAGATAGGAAAGCACAGAAGCACTGCTCTCAGTTTTTTTTATATAAATCAGTGGATTCTTTCGATTAGCTCACAGCTGGCTAGGGGTGTGTACTAAAAGGAAACTGAAACCAGAAAAGAAATATGTACACTTGAAAAGTAAATTTGAGGTGCCACAATAAAACATAGAAAGCAGTGAATATGTCTGATATACCTGCACTATGAACACCATTCTCGAGCGTTCTGGAACATGCGTAGCCATGGGCTTGGACCACTCGTCTCAACCTGCCATTCCTTGGGATACCATGGATATTGCCACATCATGAAGCAACGCTCTGGGTGTGGCATCATAGCTAGGTGCCTTCCATCAGGGGAGCAAAGAGCTGCAATGCCAAGTGGAGAACCATTGGGATTGAAGGGATAGACCTCAGTTATGTTATTAGCGTCATCACAATATCGCACAGGAGCCAGATTAGACTTCACAACACTAGCTAGAACGTTTTCATCTGGGAAAAAAGCTCTTCCCTCACCATGAGCACTCCAAATCCCCAAGGTAGAACCTTCCATCCCTTTGAACATGATAGCAGGAGAATCCCCTATGGACACACTGGTAAACCGGCACTCGAAACGACCAGATTCATTGTGAATAAACCTCGGCTGGGACATGTCTCCACCTGTACCAAGAGAACCTCCAACATCTGATCCTGGCACCCAGCCAAGAAGAGCCATGAGCTGGCAACCGTTGCACACTCCGAGGCTGAATGTGTGTGGCCTATTGTAGAAATCCTGGAATTGCTGTATGAGGGGTTGGTTGAACCTGATTGATGCAGCCCAACCTTTCGCTGAATCCAGCACATCTGCATAGCTAAAACCACCAACAAACGCAATCCCACGGAACTCCGCTAGAGAAGACTTCCCTGCCAACAGGTCTGACATTGTGATATCCCATGGTTCAAATCCAGCAGCATAGAATGCAGCAGCCATTTCCCTGTCCCCATTGCTCCCTTCTTCACGAATGATGGCGACCTTTGGTTTTGAGGATGCAGTCAACAGTTTCTCATCTGTGAATTCGGGAGTGAAAGACAAAGACCATGACGGCAATGTTCTGCTTTTTAACCCTTCTTTCTCAAGTTTGACACAAGATTTCAGCCGTTGTAGCTCCTCAAGCTGGAAGCTTGTCTCCTCCCAGAGATCCCTGAGATCCGAAGTTTTTTCCTTGAGATGCAGCTTGCCGTCAGCAACCAGCTCTATTTCTGGTGATGCAGTAACTTCTCCAATTACATTAGTGGATATGCCTGCTGCTTCGAGCTTTTGCTTCACAACATTGAGATCTTTCGAGTGCACTTCAATAACAAGGCCAAGCTCCTCAGCAAATAGTGCTTGAAGGAGGTCACTATCTTCCAAGCCTATGTCCAGCTTAACACCACAGTTACCAGCAAATGCCATCTCAAGAAGGCTCACAATAAGACCACCATCGCTTATGTCATGGCCGGCTGAAATAAGGCGTTGACTGAGCAATTCCTGAATGACCTCAAATACTTTCTTCAAGTAGGGAATGTCATCAATGTCCGGGCAGTCATTTCCAATTTGATCAAATGCCTGTGCTAGAGCAGAACCACCAAGCCGGTGCTTTCCTTTAGCCAGGTCAATGTGCAGCAGAACTCCATCCTCACCAAGCTTCAAATCAGGAGTTACCGTCAATGTAATATCAGGACATGTCACGTAAGCACTGATGACCAGATTTCCGGGAGCCTTGACAACCTCACCATCACATTGAGCTGCCATGGAAAGACTGTCTTTTCCCCCATCTATTGCAATACCAAGTTCAATCATGCAGTCAGCCAATGCAACAGCAGCATCATACATATCTGCACCTTCTCCGTCAAGCTTTGCAGCATACATCCAGTTTCCACTTGCTTTGACATCAGCAAGGGATGTAACTTTAGCCCAAACCAGATTAGTCAATGCCTCCCCAACAGCAAGTCTTGCCATGGCCTTGGGATTAAGCAAACCCTTTATTGGTTGTTCTCCAATAGCGCAAGCACCACCTGTTAGGTCTGTGTACGTCTGTGCAATCACAGCCACATCAGCAAGTGGAAGTTGGAGTGGCCCAACTGTCTGCTGTTGTGCAACTAGACCTGTCACACACCTGTCAACCTTTGTGGTCAAGAAACGTTTTGAACATACAGAGGGGAGCCTCAATACTCGCTTCAGAGCATCCATTAGTTTGACCTCAGGTGCGATGTCTAAAGGCTCACTCATTTGAGGAACTCGCTTGAATTCAAAGGTCTTCTGAGGCATATCTCCTAGAACTTTTTCAAGCTCAAGTTCTTCAACAGGGGTTGGAGGAGGAAGGCCATTCAACTTGGCATGCTCCACAGCAGCACTGTCAATCAAAACAATCTTCCCACAGCCATCAATTTTCCCAATGACTGCCATTGAAACCCTTTCCCTCTCACAAAGTGATTCCAACAGACTTCTGCTCTCAGGCTTCACCAGTAGTGCATCCTGTTCCTGGTACTCAGCACCCCAGATCTCCAAGACAGACAATGTATGGTCACCAACAACAATTGAGCGGATGTCAATTTCAGCACCCTTAGGATAGATTATTTCCTTCACTACATTGCAATTTCCTCCAGCTCCCTGGTCATGAATGCTGACGATGGGGTTGCTCTCTCCCATTTCTGCACATGCCCTGACCACGCGATACAGTTTCTGTGCCATCTCAGCATCTCCACGTTGCACTGCATTGAAATCAAGCTCTGCATCATTCTGGCCACTAACCATGCTTGAGGCAGCACCACCACCCATACCAATTCTGTATGCTGGACCACCAATCTTCACAACTAGCATGCCAATTTCTGGATCCCCCTTCGATGTGTGTGCATGGTCCATTTGCCCAATGGCTCCACTGAACATTATCGGTTTCAGCCATTCACGCCGCTCACCATTTAGCAACCTCATCCCAAAATTTCTGGTAAATCCCTGAATTAGAGGCTCACCAAATTTATTCCCGTAGTCAGAAGCACCATCACTAGCATCAATAAGAATTTGCAAAGGAGAGGCTAAATTCGATGGGTACGAAAAAGATGGATCCTCCCAGGGCGCATCTGAATCGTCAATTCGAACATTACCAACACAATAACCAGCAGTGGAAGCAACAACAAAAGAACCCTTTCCAGTGGCATGTGTGTCTCTTATGCGACCACCTGCACCTGTCTCGGCTCCTGGGTAAGGTGCTACAGCACATGGAAAATTATGGGTTTCTGCTGTAAACAAAATGTCAAGTTCACGCATCATAATGGTTAATGGTGAAGTGGAACCCGGAATTGTTGGACATAGCTGATTTACTGGGTATCCTTTTATTGCGCTTGAGTTATCCTTGAATCCAATAATAGAGTTGTTGGGGTTGGCCTGCAGGGGACTCTTGACTAACTGAAACAAAGTTCTAGGCATGGTCTCTCCATCTATCACAAGCTTTCCATTGAAAAACCAATGTCTGCTGTGTTCACTATTGGATTGGGCGATATCAAAAAGTTCCACAGTAGTTGGATTACGTTTGATGTCATCTCTGAAGAGGTGGGTATAGTAGTTGATATCCTGTTGATCAAAAGCAAGTCCCATCTTCACATTTATTTCTTCCAAAGCTTCCCTCCCCCTTTCAATGACTGGAACAACACTGACAGGTTCAGGAACAACATCTGACTGAAATGATGTGAGCTTGTTAGGATAAACACACTCTGTCATTCTATCATGAACCAAAGCAACAAAGTCACCGAGCTGGCTTTCATCAAGTGGGCCACTGCCAAGCTCAAGGCACAAAAGGTATCTTCTTGATCTCTCCAGGCGATTTACTTCCATCAATGAGAGAGATTTACAAATCGAGACAGCATTGGTTGAAAACGCTGTTGAAAACGTCATCCGTGGACCAACCTCAACAATTACACCATAAGAGCTTCTAGAGACTTCCTCCTCCAAAAAGCTCCTTGTTTGTAACTTATCAGGTTCATAAGTTTCTGCTAAGAGCCACTGAAGTGTTGCACGCTTCTCAGGAGTTAGTGCACTGTCCAATTGAATGTTGAAGCACTGTTCAGTCTTTATATCAACAATATTAGCAGAAACTTTTGCCTGCACTTTCCTGAGTAGCTCAGTGGTCTCACTCTCTTGAAGAAATGGTCTACGGTATAAGTGAATAACTCCAACTTCCACTGCAGCATCAGGTTTATCAACCAATGGACTGTCAACCCCCCTGGATACCACTGCACCGGGAGCTGGCAGAAATCGGATATTAGGAGCTGTAGCTCTTTGAACACGTGGCAAACAAATATGCTGTTGGTGAAAGCAATGTTGAGCCATTCGCAACCTTCTCAATCCAGAACTTGCAGCCATGAAGCCATATCTTTTTCGCTATGTAAAGAATTAACACATAAGAACACAGTTTTGACAGGAAAAACAATTCATAACTGTGAGTATTCCATAGGTTCCATACCATATTCCTAGGAAGGCCTTGGAGGCGTAACAGATTGCTTACTGTCATTTCACCAGGCGATGCCATATTTCAATAAATCCTTGGTTTTCTTTATATAAAGGGAAATCTGCAACACATGGATCATGAATCAGATGTCGATTCTACAGTGTATTTAAGAAGTAAAGCAAGGTATAAATGTACACGGGATTGAGCATGGTGATGCAAAGAAGAAGAAAAATAGCAAATGATGAAAGAAGACTGTTCTTTGTTAATATTTCATTTACAAGAGTTGAACTCAAGAATAGACTTTAGCTCATTATATTTTATTCCTGAGCTCAAAGGCTGAGATGGTTGCGTTCTTTCAAATGTAAACAAGAAAGTAGTGCTACCAACAAAACAATGAAAACAAAAATGATTTTTTGAGTAAAACAGAGGTACAAATTCTGCCTACATGATCAAAATAAACTCATTTGGTTATAAAAATAAACTCGTTCTCCAAGCTCATTGTATTTTATAGCTACGCTCAAAGACTAAGATGCTGTATTTCTTGCAAATCAAAGCACTAAATAACAAGTACTACCAATGCAACTGTGCCAAATTGATTTCTCCTGCAAGAAAGAGGTAGCAAACTCTGCCTATTTAATCGAAATAAGCTTATTCCAATTTCATGTGATGTTTCTACTTGCCTCTTTTTCTTTTTCTTTTTGAAAAGCTGCTTCGACTTGCAAATTATTTAACACATACAGTTGCTAAACCAAAACTCTGTTAAATCCACAATCGAATTTACCATCAACAGTTCCACAAAACACAAGCTTTACCAATAGCTGAAATTACAGTTTATGATTTTATTCATGGAGATATGTACAGCTAACTAGCAGAAGAGCGCACAAGTGACGGGGTGTTGACCACACGAGACAGCAACACATAGTACAAAATATCTATCTTGCAGCTAACCGAACCAGCGGACAGTCACATCCACACTTTTAGCACACCTAAGTCGCTTGGGTTAGTCTTGCAGCTGTGGAGCTTACGTTGGATGCGGTTTAACAAGGTGAATCAAACATGCGAATGTGATCAATGATTCAATAACTCCAGAAAAATCTCACCCCCACACCCTAACAAACTACAAAGATTTAACCAATAGTCCAATACTTGCGCCTTACCATTAAGAGCAGAGAAGTATCAAGCCACTAGAGACGAATCTGCAGTTTCTATGAGAAGTAAAGGCAAAATAGAAGAGAAGAAACCATCCGCACACAGAGATTAAGAAGTTCACACAGATACAGGGGATGATCAAGAAAACCGAGTGAAAGCAACAGAGAGGGGGAAGCAGCAATGAGAGAGAGAGAGAGAGAGAGAGTACCAGGGACCAAGGGTAGATGTAAGCGATGAGGAGACGAGGCGAGGCGACGACCGACGGCAAACCGGAGCTAGACCGTAGGGCGGCGGCGCGGTGGACAGGGCGCCTATATGCGAGGGAAAGGCGGCGGCGCGTACGACCGAACGAGAATGATGAGTGTCCTTTTAATTGACGGCTCCCATTAAGTCCACTTTTTACCAAAAGGTCCTGTTGCTCCGCCGCGAATTAGGTTCCACACATTGCGTGCTAATCTCCATTTGCACCGAGAATTTGAGACAAGTATCAATCGGGCGGCTAGGGCTGGGAAGTTTGGATGTAGAGCGTCGGGCCAGGACTAATGGACCGAAGAGCCCTTACTGGGCCGAGCACTCATCATGGCCCACGACAACTTGCATCTTTTCCGCCCGGCTGTGCGGGTATCGAGGTATACGGCGCGCAGGATGCCCGGTTCTTTTGTGTGGCAGCTTATATTTTATGATTCTGATTTATATTTTTGATTATTTATTAAAAAAATATAAAGAAATAGATATTTGTATATGATTTTTTGCTGATATATATAAAGTCACTACAGTATCTTACCATAATATATCCCTTTATCTGAAAAAGACGTTTCGTTTAAAACTGCATACTTTAGAAAAGTAAAAAATCAGAAACCGAAAAGAATCCGCTTTTGTGCGAAAGCAGACAACCGGTAACACCTTTCTATCCCCCAATCCACCGTGAGCAACTCTTTTCGGCTTAAGGTTATGTTTTGTAGCTGTAGTTTATGATTTTTAGCTCTAGTACGAATGTTTATGTGGATAAATCGAATACTGATAAATTATTTTAGACAAACTGCTATGATAAATTATGCTATTTCGAAATGACATAGAGAAACAACACGAATAACTCAGCCGCACAACGTCGTTCCATCGAGCAATATGCTAGTAGTATCATGGAGTTTCTCCTACATGACAAGTTTCAGTCGTACGCGCGCGTTGGTAATTTGCAGTTGGTGGATGAAAAGTGCACTGACATGTTCCGCAAAGACTTCGGAGCAGTGTGCCGTGTGATGATATTTCTGTCCAAAACGACCCCACGGACCGAGAGGCGCAGAGGGCCGTGCTTGGTGCTTCTGCCTGCAGTTTCCTGGAGATGTCATCATGGCTTAGGTCCAGGAATGTAACGGTTCTCCTTGAGTCTCGCCTATCGATCACAGACTAGGACGAGACGAACGATCTAGATGTGTACTGTGTCTGTATTACTGTGCTGTGCTGGTAGCTGGGACCCAGTGATCTACTGGTCGTCAGCTCAATGAACTTCCAGGGTTACACAACTCCCCCTCTCGATCGGCACACAAGGCATGAAACTATACTTGATTACTGTAAATCATAGTACAGTACCCGTTGCATTCTGTCAGTCGTATGGCATGTTTGGTTGGATATACCCTTTACGTCCTACTCTAAATGGTTTTAATTTTTTATTTTTTTTTATTTTCAACTAATTCAAGTCAGAAACAATTTGGAACTCGTCATTTCTAATTTTGATTTTTTAGCTTCTTTGGTTTTTTTCTCTTTATTTCTTTACATTGTCTATGACGATATAATAATTTTTTATTTTTCTTTTAATTAAAAGACTAAAAAAACTAACAGCCACTACAGTACAATTTCAACCAAAAATTAACAGCCAAATCTAGAAGCTTAAGCTCTTTGGAACACCCCAAACCTAACCCTAGCAAAGTGTGGCATGTCACACTTAACTAAGAAATTGGCCACCACAATTCAGGGAAATGGTGATAAGAAAATTAGTGTATAATGGGTAAGCCACATGACTAAAAAAGTACAACGATACCATAAAAAATCAAACTCGATTAACTTAAGGGAGCATTTATATTGGCTTTTGCAGATGGCTTTTGACTAAAAAATAAATAATAATGGCTAAAAGAAGTGGCTTTTAGAAGGAGAAGACGAGCGATGACAAAAATGATGGAGAAATATGTGCGTGTGATGGAAGCGAGAGGAGTAGGGTGCGTGATGCACATGTGACCCCCTGTCGTCTCCTGGAGAGAGATGGTAGAGAAAAGAGTGGAGAAGTTGTTTCGAGAAGCTGAGTATTCATATTAGCTTTTGACTTTTTTAAGCAAAAGTTAGAAGTAGGCAGCAATGAACCCAACATAACCTTAGTCTAGTCACTCGGATTGCCCTTTGCAGTGGACTTCCTTCTTGAAAGGCTACGCCAAACCTTCACAGTCTCATGACCTATCAGCGAGCAGCGGTTGCGACTCGCGAGTAGAGGTGGGAGTCGAGCCAGGCTTTTTCGTGCCAGCCCGAGGCCCGGTTGGCCCGGCGCAGCCCAAGCACATTACAGGCCGCCATGTAGCGGGTCGTGTTGGCACGGCACAGATGAAGGGCTATGCCGGGCGTAGAAAACCGGCCCATCTAATGGTCAGGTCCAGCCTAGCATAGCATGCCATGCTCGAGCCGCCCGGCACGACGAGCACTAAGGCGGTCGCCACCGCCTCCTTTGCATTACTGGCCGTGCTCCGCCTCCTGCACCGTCGTAGGAATCTTGCGCTCCATTTCCCCATGGCCGCATTGCAAGAACGTACACGAGATCCACCAGATAGAACTAAGAAAGGCACAACAAGAAGCTAAAGAAACCAAGTAACATAGAGGCACTCATTAGTCATCAGGACCAAAGAAATAGAGTAATTAAGAGATAATGCCAGGACCAAAGAAATAGAGCAAGAAAGAGAGAATGTCTGCTCACCTCACCACTGAAAGCATCTATGCCCCTAAAAATGGTTTTGGTAATTAATGATATTATATGAATATGGGATTAATATGTTTATTGAGTGTTTAAAAGGTTTAGTCTCGATGACAAATGTGAAATGCATACTAAGGATCAACATAAAGCTCAATATAGCTTAAGACAAAAGTATAAACAGTCTAGGATCCCTTTTTGATTTTACCGGTCTTAGAAGAAAGGTTGAAAGACCGGATTATTGGTTAAACACCATACTATTAAGAGGGATCAAGGTTAGTAACTTAACAACATATTCTTGTGCTATTTGGATCAATTTAGGATCATGCATGGACTTAAAACTAAAATTGATGGCCAAACTATGCACTGTTAGAAAAATCAGAAGTACTGGAGTGTAAATGGCGATACTTCCGTATCTTGGAAGTTCCAGTTAAAACTAGTGGTACATTTTTTCCAAAGAGCACCCTTTGAAACACTTTGTTTCCTTGGAAAACAGAAGTACTGGAGTTTCAACGGCGGAACTACCGCAGAGCGGTAGAACTGCAACTCCTGAGTGGTACTGCTGAATCTTGAAATCTTTGAAAATCTGGGCAGTACGTTTTTCCCAGAGAGCGCCAAGTTTTGGCCGCAAGACAAACAGAAGTACCGCGCGCAGAAATCAGAACTACGGAAGATCGAAACTATCGCGATTATAACGGCGGTAGTACCACGCCAAATTTTAATGGCTTGTTCTGACACTCTAATATAGCTGTTACTGCTGCTATAGTACAGGTGCGGTAGTTCCATAATTTGTACAACGGTACTATCGCTCGTCCTGATTTTTCAGGATTATTTTATGTAACGGCTATATTTGGTTGGTGGGGGTACAAATACTCCCCCACCAGCTCAAGGATAGAATTAGAGACTACATTGCAATATTCTTGAGCATAGAGTATTCACTCCATACCTGATTTGCTTTCATTCCATTCATTTTAGGTAGTTGAGCCAAAATCAAGTACATTCATCTAGATTGATTCTTTGGCACTTGATCGCCGTCAAGCGAAGCTTTGGATTATTACTCTTGGTGCTTGCTAGCACCTAGGCAGCTTAGCGAGAGTTTACGAGGTGACCACTTTAGGAAAATTGTGAAGAGGCCCGGCGTCGACTTGTGAGTGGTTTGGTGTCCACCATCTTCGGAGCGGAGGAAGGACAACCACTAGTGGATTGAGAAGTTGAGGCTTAATTCATGAGCCGGTCCAAGTCGTTTAGGATTTCCCCAACGTAGATTAGGGGAAACCGAAAAGTTTTCGAACACCACGGTAAAACCTAGTGTGTCAATTGGTTACTTCTTTTTCTCTACATTATGCACTTATATTTCTAATTTTGTGATTGCTATGATTATCATATTTACTTGTGCTAGAGATATATTTGTAGAGACGTGTGCTTGTGGTGTCGTAGCTATACGAGAATTGTGTAGGTTTAAACTTGCATTGAAATCTTGTCTATCTATAATTTGTGGTAATTAGTTTTAAGAGGCAAGAATTTTTAGAATTTCTTATTCACCCCCTCTAGTCGGTTATCCTTGATCCTACAACCACAGAGAAGCCTCGATGCACGACAGGAGAAGAAGGGATCATGAAGGAGGCGGCGGCCACACCCGCACGGCAAGAGAAAAAGGTAGGGCTCGAGACAGCCAGATGGGACGATGTCATCAATGTGAGCTCACTCTGGTATAGTTTGTGTAGTGCTGTATGCTGCGACTGTGAGCCTACAAGTACAATTAGCTAGTGGTGGTGAGTAGGTGACCCAGTGAGCCATGAGTGCATATATACACAAGCACCTCTTGAATACTAGTATAGTATCCAGTTATCCTCTTCGGATTGGCTTGGACTGACTCAGCTTGCCTTGTCCTCCTCATGTAATTGTGTAGTGCTTCTATTTTCCTTTTTCGTTAGAAAGCATGTGTTGCTCTGTGGACCGTGAGTCCGTGATCGTGAGCAGCAGTATTGCAGCATGCAGTCAGTGTGGTCATGTCATCATGTGCTCGATTGAGTAGGTGATCTAGTGATCTGTGAGCAGCAGCACTAACATGTAGTGTGGCCATGTCATCATGTGCTCCGCTGAGTAGGTGACCTGGTGAGCCGTGAGCAGCAGCATTGCAACGTGCAGTGTAGTCATGTCATTATGTGCTTGGTTAGGTGAGAGAAATGCAATTTCAAGTTGGACTAGTCACTGGTGGTGGCGTGGAGTGTGCACTGTGGAGTGGATGTGTGATATCGTAGTGTGCAGGCACATGCAAAAGCAAAACATATAGTGTAATAGTACATGTATAACCGTTTGACTTTAACTCAATTCAATCTTGCATAGTTGCATGCATGCATCAATATTGGAGAGACCCACTAGTGATTGAATAAGTCATGGGCATCACGCCTGCATGATGCATTAAGGACTTGAAGTGATGAGTGAGCGACACTAAAAAGAAAGCAGAGTTACGCAACGGTCGGGAAGAGGAGCAAGCGGCGGTCAGGAGGAGGAGCAAGAAACATTTGAGAGGAAATCAGACAACGATCTTCTGTTTGATGGCTATAAAATCAGGCACCTCCTCTCCTCATTTCTTCACCATCGAAACACAAGTCTAAGTTTCTCTCCTCATTGGCTACAAAATCTACTTCCTCTCCTCATTTATTTACCACCAAAACACTAACTCTAATATTCTCTCCTCTCTTTGCTCTACTCAGTAGTCTGTATAATAGAAAACTCATTATGCTACAAGGAGCTCCAGCGCAGTATGCTATCGAGGAGTCATAACACATAAAGGGAAGCAAGGTGACTTAGTGTAAGCTCTCACTGTTGCTCCCTAGTCCTCCTCTGGCTTCGACTCCAGTTGATGCTCATCAGCTCTCCCAAGCATGGGAAACTACAGTATGGATGACTATCATATGGACGGTACAAAGGGCTACGAGGAGTACCAGGGCGGTTTGAAGTCAATGGGGGACACCAGACTTCTCTCCATTGTCCACGAACGACAACAATGGTGGGTCTGGATGAAGGGCGAATTGTTGGAAGCACATGACCTGGAGCTAGGAAATCTAAGACAGCCAAATAGTAGAGCTCACAATGTGTAATTATTATAAAGTTAAATTAACTACTCGTACAGCTGGAGAAACAAGGCACTTAAACCAGCACTACAAAGCATGCTTGAGCAAGATGGGTCGCACAACCGAGGGGGAGTACAAACGCAGCTAAACTTTGAGACCGATAGCTCTGTAAGTACTTATGTATACAACCTGCTTTCTGCCTATGAGGAAATTGCTAAATATATTGTTTCAGAAGATCATCCGATTAGAATAGGTGAAAGTCATGCATTCTAAATAATTATCCAACACGACTTTTGTCTACAGTACAAAATGTTAGTAGGAGAATTACTACATCTGATATTTTACAGATATATCATAAGGAACTAGCAAAACTAAAAAAACTATTCTTACAAGCTCAGTTCTCTTTTGCTAGAACTTCAGACATTTGGATATCATCGCACCAAATGTCCTGGATAACTCTATGGAGTATAAAAAATCGCACGATAGCCCCGTGCCCCAACGTACTCTATGGAGTATAAAGCGTCGGGAACTTAACCGTTATGGGCAACTCTATGGAGTATAAACAAATCACACGGTAGCCCCGTGCCCCAGCGTATTCTGCTGAGTATAAAGCGTTAGAAACTTAGTCGTCCTGGGCAACTCTACGGAGTATAGATAGTAGCGTGGGACAGCATGCACGGATGCGCGTGCTTCGCATATCCAACCAAGGAGTCCTTGGCGCGGACCGTAACCCTAGTGAGCCTCACACGTCTCACCGGGGAGTTCGCCGTGCTACTTCGTCCAACCACCTCGCTTGGTCAGTAGCCACAACAAGGATCTTTTTTGTGTTTTCTGTATGTATCCTGACAAATTTAGCAACAACGCGAGATCGGAGGCCTTACAACAGACGCAACAAAGAAATACAAGATTGACATCACACTTATAGAAGAAGCTAAAGGAAAAGTTTAGTTCTTCGCCCTCTCAGCCTTAGTCACCCCCAAGTGGAATTCTGTCTCAAAACTGAACCACTACCTGGAGCATGATTTTGGAAACATCAATCCTGATCTTACTAGTAGAGGCAAGATAAACTTGCTCGAATGGTAGAAGAACAACAAGCGGATATTTTCTATACTATTATATTTTGCACGAGCTTTTCTCCTAGTACCGGTGTCCACCATCTCTTCACAAGCGACATTCAGCACGGTAGCGAGAATACTTGAAGAAAGGAGATCATCCCTCGCGTGCAAGATGATGGAGGCAATCACATGTGCCAAGGACTATGAATTAACTAAAGAGCGGCAACAACATTAACTGGAGAATCTTGAAATCGTGCACGCATACACTGGCCTCGAACGAATGAATAATCTGGACATTGATGAGTAGTTAGTATATACATATGTTGTTATAGTTAGTATATGCGTATATTGTTACTGTACTCTTTTCCTTATTCGAGAAACCCCAATCTGGAGTGTAAAGTTTTTAACGAGGCGGTAATATTGTATATGTAAAATATCAAGAAAATCTCACTTGTCCTCTAAAATATTTACATAACTAATTTAATTTTAACTAGTTTCTAATGAGGCGAGCACGAGAGAAATAAAAATAACGGCCGTCACCACTATCGTCGCCGTGTCTATAGTTACTGTAACGCCCCCGTTTCCAGGGGCGCGTACGGACACGGCATTCCGCAACTATTCACGCTTGAACAGTTATGGAGTGTCGTGCAAGAGTATACCATTGCATGCTTACAATAAAAGTCCAGCATATATTTCACATAAGGATTAACATCCAGTTTTCGATAGCGGGGCGTGCAAGCCCAAAGCATAATTACATCAAAAGCACCAAGATCCGCTTTGAGCGCGGCAAAGACCTAAAGCCATGGGTCCTCGTCGAAGAAGAGCTCCTCAGGGGCGTCCTCGACGGGGAGACCTTCACCTTCGCCTTGATCCTCTAAAGAGGGGATTTAGCAAGCCGTGAGCCAAACAACCAGCTCAGCAAGTCACAAAGGAAACCCTAACTTACTACTTGCACGGATCAACAAAGGAAGGGAGTATACTTGGTTTATTACTTTGAGTGGATGCAGTTTTATTTGCAAATATTTTGATAAAACAGACCCAAAACTACTCCTTACGATCTCAGGGGTTTTTCATGAAAAGTTAATTAACCAACTAATCAAGTTAAAGCATTTACAAAACTACTTAAGTTCCGCTGATGGAATCACCCAAGTGACACAGCTCCATTAACCGGGAGCACAGCGTATTCGAATACCATTTATTTGACTCTGCAGAGTTTGCTCAGCTTTACCCACACGATCCCTTAACTCCCGCGACAGAGTTAAGGAAGCCAGGTCGTTTCACTGCTCAATTCTTTATATAGGCTCTACCCGGTAAAATTCACTCGGGTCTGGCACATGAAAACTCCCGTCCGCTTCGAGTGAACCCTACCGTTGTTAGGTATCCGCAGCACGGCATACCTAACCCAACTACTCAACCTCCAGACTTCTCAACACCTGTAGAGTTTCAATCGAGTTGAGCAGCTACTAAACCAGTGTTGACAAGTCAACTCCTGTGGTTGAGCGATCACTATGACATTTTTCTCAGCGTAAGGGTCTCAGTCCTTATATTTTCACATGGCCTGCAACCTCGCCAGGTCCGTGACCTCAACCTAGGGTAAGCGGTGGGCGTCGACCGTCTCGCGGTTCCCCACAACACCCTTACCCTAACTTCAATCCTAGGGTAAAAGATGGGCAAAGACCGTCTCGCAGCTCTTCCCCAACCCTTACCCTAACCTGTGCACGCCGACACTCTCCGCCCTAGGGCACGGTGTCCCATACCACCCTACCCTAGAGTCGGATTTTCCAAAACCTATTGGCCCGCAGCCACGACTTATTAGTGTAAGACTTTGAGTGACAATAATAATCTACAGTTATCTAGATTAACAGATAATTATTTTTAGGGCTAACAAGAGCATGGCTACAAATTGAACATGACATTTTGTCGGTGGTAGGATTAACTACATAACATGTCATTCTAAACCTTTTATTTTACTTTAAACTAGCATTTCACAACTAACATAATGCAAATAACATAATAACATAATTAAACATCATGGGATTCAATATGATCAAAGGTTTTGTGACTTGCCGTCAATCCGGACGATCTCGGCTAGCTCGAACGAAGAAGCACCTAGATCCTGAGTCTGCACCTGAACCTCCGGGATCTCCGACACTAACGCAAACACAAAAAATAAGTAAGTCCGGCTTGAAACTATTCAAGCGAGGAAAAATAAACTAATTAAAAAGGAGTAAAATGCATAAATCCTCAAATTAGAATTTTTAGAATTTATCTAGGATGAATTTGGGGAAATGGAGGTCAAAATGGGTTCAGGACATTATTTGGAGCAAAGTGGTGAAATTTGGGAATTTTTGGGATTTTCTAGAATTTATTTGAGCTTTTCTGGATTTTGGAAATTGAAAAATTGTTAGAAAATCAGGATGAACAGTAGAAGGTCGTCCCGTTGCTACAGTGCGGTCCGGCGGGGAAATTCAAACACGCGGTGGCGACCCAAGCGCGCGCGGGGGGTGCGGCGAAGCAGGTCGGGGCGGCTCGGCCCAATCCAGCGCGCGCCCACCCGCCTGAGATGGCGGACGCGTGGCCCGCTCGGACGGTGAGGATGCGGGGTAGACCGAAGGCCTGGATGGAACGGGCGGAGATCGGACAGTGGTGGCGAGGGGTAGGCGGCGAAACGGTATGGGATGATCCGACGGAGGGGAGGAGGGGTGTTTAAGGAAATCGGACGGTGGAGGGAAGTTGTCATCCGATGGTCGAGAACAGATGACATCGATTGGGGTAGATGGCCGGGATGCGGCCACGTCCCGAGGAGGGGGGTCTTCTTCCTCCTCCAGTCGCTACAGTACCCCCGCGGCAGGGATATGGTGGCGACAGCGGTCCGGGCGCGTGGGGGAGCGTCGGCGGCCACCGAGGGCACCAGCGGATAGGTCTTCAAGAGGGGACCCCATTTTGGGTAGCGGGATGGTGTGAAAGTCAATGGAGAAGGTGGGAGAAGAAAGGGGGAAAATCGACTCCCCGGCGGTGGAGGGGGTTACCGGAGCCGAGAGGGTCCAATCGGGGAGGGTTTTACGGTCAGGGGAGTAAGAGGCTCACGCTGGCGGCGGAGTTTCTAGCTGGAGAGTTTTGGAGCGAGCTGGCCACGGAAGGGGTGCGACTGCCGGAGGGGAGCTTCGACGCTGGCGCAATACGGGGCTTCACCTGGTCAGAGAAGAATGCCACAGTGATCAGGGAGTAGTAAGGGTGCTCTAGGCGCAAGGAATCGGTGAATGGAGGAAGGAAGAAGAAAGTGAGCTTGCGGCGGTCACCGGCGCAGGGGAAGATGGCGGCGGGGCCTGGGGCAGTGAGGCCTCGATTGGTTGCTCCTGAGGACCCTTGGAGGTGGTAGGAGGCGATTGAGGGCGGTGGAATGGCTTGGGGAGTAAAGGTGCGCAAGGGAGAAGGTGTGTGGTCTATATACCTCGGCGGAAGGGGGAGAAACCGCAGAATAGCCGGATGGGGGAGTTGCTGGCGGGTCTCCTCCGCGCAATGGGCGGTGTCCGGCCCCTGAACGGCAGTAAAGGCGGCGATACGGCGCGGGAGCGGGTGACCGGGGCGGCATGGGCAACGGCGAAGCTTGCAGGGAACGGGAGGAGTGGGTGAGGCTGGCAGGTGGGGTCCAAGGGGAGGCGACGGCGACGCGTGGCGCGGGAGTGGGGTTGCCTTCGGACCGGGGGACGGCGGGGTGCGCGGGCGCGGGCAAAACCACGGGCGGTGTGCGGGCGCAGAGGCGGTGCGGGAGCGGGCGCCAGCGCGTGCGCGAGGGAGGAAACGGGGAAGGGAGCGATGCCAGCGGAGAGAGAAAGGAGAGAGGCACCGGGGAAATGGAGAAGGCGGGAATGGGGCGAAGGCGCCAAGCAAAAGGGGAAAGCGGCAGCGCCAGAAAAGGAAAGCGGACTTTCGGAGAGCTTTTCAAAAAAGGAAAGTTTTCAGATTTCACACAAAATCCAGCAAAAATAAATGAAATTTTTGGTTTGAAATTTTTAGAGTTTTTCAATTACTTAAAATTAGACTTAGACCGATACGACACAACACTGATAAAGCACGACACGGAGAGATCATCGGACCAAGCTGGCACGGCACCAGGCACGCCGGGCCACGCCGTGCCGCGCCCATGTCCCACTTCTGTCACTCGCGAGATTCACCGTCCACGTCCGATCACTTAAACAGCAGCACGTACGGTCCTGATAATTAACAACCGACGACTAATACGAAGGTTACACCAGACACATAAGACCGGGAGTTTCTTCTTGTATTCAACCCGCGCGCCGTGCGCTGTGTACCGGCTCCGGCGACTGGGCTATGATGGGATGGCGCCGGCCACTGACACACACGGCGGCATACGACCCCGACCGACACGAGCGGACGGACGGCATGAGTGCCTGCCGTGCCAGCTGCCGCTTGCCAAATAGCACGGACGCGGAGCAATCCGCGCGCGAACTCAAGCCTAATTGGTGCGGCAATCAACGTTACTTAGAACCGACGTTGGATAACTGCGCGTGAGTTGCGACAAGAAGACGCGCTACCCTCGAACAGAACCAAACCCACTGCGAACAACTCCACCACCCGGCTGCTTTCGGCGTTGGCTCGCGAAGTCGCCCGCTCCTCCATCTGGCCGGCTCCACTGGGATCCACCGCGCGGTCTCCGCTCTCTAGCCCGTCCGTTTCTTTAGCTTTGCCATTTGGCCGCGGAAGTTAAGGTCGCGCCTGCGGCGGAGATGGGGGATGCCGGTGGGGAGGCGGAGGCGAAGGCGCTGGAGTTCACGCCAACGTGGATCGTCGCGGCGGTCTGCTTCATCATCGTGCTCATCTCCCTCGCTGCCGAGAGGTGCCTCCATTACCTCGGAAAGGTGACCAAATCAACCTCCCGTCACCCTCCTCGTTTCTAAACTCTAAACTGAAGGCGTTGGTTACTGTTGCGTTGCTAATCTCTCATTCATTAATGCGCTTTGGCGTTGTTCGCTGCGAGGGCAGACGCTGAAGAGGAAGAACCAGAAGGCGCTATTCGAGGCTCTCCTCAAGGTGAAAGAAGGTACCACCGATCTTCATTTCTGTCTAGAGTTCTCTTGCATTGCGGCGATGTTGCGAGACGTGGAAGGTTTATGCGGTTCTTTGAGATAAGAGGGGGCTTTCTAATGCAAAATGTTGCTCTTTTCTCTGCTCTTTTTATCCTAGCTTAGATCAAGCTGCAAATGTGAGACTGTGATAGAGTCAAGTAACATCTTGTCCTAAATCTGAATAGAAGTGTTTTTTTTTCTCGAGAACACCTGAATAGAAGAGTTAAAGGGTGTCTCATGTACAAACATAATCTGTGCTTTTAATCGGTGTGATGCAGAGCTGATGCTTCTGGGGTTCATCTCCCTGCTGCTGACTGTGTTCCAAGGGATGATCCAGAGGACATGCATTCCTCCCGGGTGGACCAACTACTTGCTGCCATGCCAGAAGATGGAGTACCAGGCCGAGCAGGGCCCCTCGGAAGCGCATTCTGTTGCTGCCGGAGTTCTCGGCCTCGGCGGTCGACGGCGGCTTCTTGAGGGTGGGGCAGGGGCCAAGCATTGCCAAAACAAGGTGGATGGATCATGAGTTGGAACAGTTACATAGTACTTACTATGTCACTCTGATACAAGTTATGGCAGTCTGTGCTTCCAATCCTTGAAAGAACATCTGGAAATTTGGCAGCTTGCGCCATTAATTGTACTGACCGTTATGCTTAATACGACTTCTTCTTTATGTAGTATGCTGCAGGTTGAGTACTTGGAATAGCACATGGGTGGTCTTTCCCCTGTGCAGCTGTATTGGTCACTATTGGCCACCACATGAGAATTATAGCAACCATCTGGAGCCTCTAATGTGGAGTAGGAACAGTACATGACTACATGCAACATTGTAACAATTTAGCAAATTAGTTTGTAAGGTAGTATCCTGGCACAGAATCAACATTGACAAACTAGGTTGGTTGTTTAATTTTTTTTAAAAAAAGGTAATGGTGTGGAAGAGCACATGCTCAAATAGATTGAAAAAGTAGCATGTTTGTTTTAAGTAGCAAATTCATTTGGAAGAACCATTGAAAAATAGCCAAATATGTTTGCCAGGTGCTAATTACTGATATTACCTTTCTCATGTTCCATTCTGGTACTAGTTTGTGCTTGCCTTGCTCATTGAAATGTTAACGACGTGGGGGCAGTAAGAGTTAATGGTTCTGATATTTCCTTATGATCTTGGTGCTATGTGACTGAACTCCAATTTTTCTTTCAACATCTGAAAAGTTGTGGCAATATGGGGCAATAAAAGTAAATGATCCCAGGTATTTCTTATGATTTTTTTGTGCTAACTCAAGTGTTTTTGTCAACAGGGAAAAGTTCCCTTGTTGTCGCTTGAAGCGCTACATCAGTTGCATATTTTCATATTTGTTCTGGCTATCGCACATGTGATTTTCAGTGTTTTGACTATGCTTTTGGGAGGAGCAACGGTAAACTATTGGTGATATTCGTTTTGATTCACACACATGAATAATCTTTGTTTCAACTTTATTTGAACACTCCTCTATTACTCAGATTCGTCAATGGAAACACTGGGAGAATGAAATTCAGAAAGATGATGCAGGAAATGGTATTGGAATCTTGATTGCTGCTCCATATTTTGGTGCATTAATATAATTAGTGGTCTGGTCGAAATCGCTATTCTGAAAATAAGTTAATGATAGAGATGTACTAAAGAAAAATAAGGTTGCCTTCTTGATATTAGTTCTCCACGTGATGGGCTTATACGATCCTCTGGAACTGCAGGATCTAGGAAGGTGACCCGTGTGCATCAGTTTGAATTTATCAGGGAACGTTTTAAGGGTATTGGCAAGGATTCTATAATACTGAGCTGGCTGGTAAGAAATGCATCTCATGTGGTTTTCAGTCAAAAGAGTATGTATTTTGTATGAACTACACTTAAATACAAGTCATACTTGACTACAACAGCTTAATTATCAAATTATCTTTCTCAAAGTAACTAATTATCAAGTATCAGTTAAACCTACTTATTAAGCATTTTCTTTCAGCATTCTTTTGTCAAGCAGTTTTATGGGTCAGTTACTAAATCGGACTACACAACAATGCGACTTGGTTTCATCATGGTAAGAATAGTTCAACAATACGCCAACATTCTATTCCCTTTTTATTTATAACAGGAGAACCTTTTTCTTTGCAGACACATTGCCGAGGAAACCCAAAATTTGATTTCCACAGATACATGGTACGAGCTTTGGAGGCTGATTTTAAGAAGGTGGTTGGCATAAGGTAATTCAAACTGCGCAATCATAGTTACCTTCTTTTCATAATTTCCATATCATAGGTAGAAGTTCTTATCTCTGGTTCATTTACTAGCAGTCGTTGAGCACAATCGATGAGCCTAATTATCATTATCCTTGCTATGTCTTTTCTCATTTAGCTGGTACTTGTGGATATTCGTCGTGATATTCATGTTGCTGAACGTTAATGGTAAGTTTCAATCACACCCTTTCTGAAAGAACTGTTAGAGATATATGTATAGTTTGTTATTCCCCATTGTTATAAAGAGTTCTTTGCATATTTACCACCTGTACTTTGTGTATATATATTGGCCCATTGGCCTCATATGAATACAAGCGCTATTTATAACATGGTATCAGAGCGTACCTAGGGTTTCCCGTCGCTCCGCTTGTCGCCTCGCTGCCGCCGCCGTCGACTCCCCCGTTGGCCCTGCCGACTCCCCCGTCGTCGTCGCCGCCGTCGACTCCCCTGCCGTGTCGGCCCGGCGACTCCCTGCCGCCGTCGGCCCGCCCGACTCGCCTCGCCGCCTCCCGCCTTCCCGAGCCACGGCCGGATTCGGCGCCGCCGCCGCCTCCGGTCGTCTTCCCGAGCCGCCGCGGTTCGGGCCGCCCTCGCCCTCCGCCTCCGCGCCGACTCGGTGCCGCCGTCGCGCCGCCGATCCTCGGTGAGGCCGCCGAGGTAGGCCGCTCCGCCCCCGTCGCCCTGGGTCGCCGCAGGAGCCGCCGCCGTCGGTCGCCGTTCCGCCCCCGCCGGCCGTCGTTCCGCCTCCGGCCGAGGCCCGATTCTGCTGCCTCGGTCGGTTTTGTAGGCACTCGGTCGGTCAGCCGGTCAGTTTGACCGGATATTAAAAAAAAGCAAAAAAAAACGTCGTTCTAACCGCCGCGCCGTCCAGCGCCGCTTGTTAGACTTCGTTGCCTTGGTCGCCGCGCCGTCCAGCGCCGCCTACCAATGGGCACCGTTTCCCTCCCTCGCTGCCCGGTGATTTTTGATGGTGTTAATTACACCGACTTCGTGTCTCACATGTGCATCCACATGCGTGGTCTTCGTCTCTGGGGCGTCCTCTCTGGCGATGTCACCTGCCCGCCTTGCCCTATTCCTCCGACGAAGCCTACGCCTGTTGCATTGCCCTCGACAGCCGATAAGGCCGCTGCGAGGCCGCCGCCTTATCGATGATGATGCTGCTCTACCTACCAGAGGCTCGATTCCTACAAGGATCGTCGACCACCTACACTCGGTGGTACGATGACGACGCCGAGCCGCTGCTTGTCTTCATCGCCGATGTCCACCTCGATTTTCCACGAGGTTGTGGGACTCCTTCGCTTTCGGATGTGGACTCATCTTCGTCGGCGCTACAAGCCCTCCGGTGATGCCCTGCACTGTCCCGTGGTCCGCCAGAGCACTCTCTTCAGCATGGTGATGCTATCGTTGACGCTTTACGCTCGAGTTCTGCATGCGCGTCGCTTGGACTCACTTCGCTTCGCTGGCCGCCGTACTGTCCGTCTTTGCTGGATGTACGTCTTGACACAGTTTCAGCGGGTTTACGAGTTCCTTACTCGCCCGTCCCGAGTTCGAGCAAAGGCGTGCCCGGCTCCTTGCACGCCACCCTCGTGTCACTCTCCGGAGGCTCTTACCGAGATACGCGCAGAGGAGACTCATTTGAATGGTGCTGATCCGATGCCACTCCCCTCGTGCTCGCCGCTCGTCGCTCGCTACTTTTCCTCCTCGGCGGCTACCACAGTGGTGGTGGCCGTCCTCCGTCTGGAGGTGGCCGTCCTCACTGCTTCCTCTGCGACAAGGATGGCCACACCGAGTCCCGGTGCTACAAGAAGAAGCGACATCTTTCACGCCGTTCTTCTACTGGCACTAGTGCTTCTACGACGACGTCTGCATCGACTTCTTCAGCAGCTTCTCTCACCGAGAAGGAGATAGCCAGACTTCGACGCCTGCTTGCCGCCTGTGTTCTCCTCGACGAGTTCTGCGAGTTCGCTCATCGACTCTTCGCACTGAGAAACCACCCCCTACACAGTCAGGTACCTCCCCGTGGATTCTTGATTCTGGAGCATCTTTTCACATGACTCCTGATCCTTCCACTCTGTCTTTTATTACTCCTCTTGATTCTCCTATCAGTGTTCTTACTGCTGATGGTACATCTCTTTCTGTCTCTGGTAGAGGATCTCTTAGCAACTCATCCTTTCATGTTCCTTCTGTTGCTCATGTTCCTTGCCTTACTATGCAGCTTCTTTCTGCTGGGCAGATTACTGACCTTGGTTATCAGGTTATTCTCGACTCTAACTCTTGCTTTGTTCAGGACTCATAGCGTCTCTGGGAGCTTGACTGGCTTCATCTTCCTTCCGCTGCCACCACCGCCGCCAGTCTCTCCGCTTCTGCCACTTCATCTACTGGCTCTTTCCAGCAGTGGCATCACCGTCTTGGTCATCTGTGTGGATCTCGTCTGTCGTCCTTAGTTCGTCGTGGTCTTCTGGGGTCTGTCTCAGGAGACGTGTCTTTAGATTGTCAGGGCTGTAAGTTAGGTAAACAGATTCAGCTTCCTTATCCTCATAGTGAGTCTGTGTCTCAGCGCCCTTTTGATCTTGTTCATTCAGATGTTTGGGGTCCGGCTCCCTTCGTTTCGAAAGGGGGCCATCGATATTATATCATTTTTATAGATGATTTTTCTCGCCATACTTGGATATATTTCATGTCTTCTCGTAGTGAGGCCTTGTCTATCTATAAACAATTTGCCACTATGATTCACACACAGTTCTCCACTCCTATTCGTGTCTTTCGTGCTGATTCTGCTGGCGAGCACCTCTCTCGTTACCTGCGCAGCTTCCTTGCTGAGCAGGGCACTCTCGCCGCTTCTCTTGTCCCGGTGCTCATGCTCGAATGGTGTCGCTGGCGCAAGCATCGTCACCTCCTTGAGACGGCTCGTGCTCGATGATCGCCGCCTCTATTCCACCTCACTTTTGGGCCGAGATGTTTCCATCGCCACCTATCTAGTCAACATCCACCCTCTTACGCTCTTGAGGGAGCGATCCCTGTTGAGCGTCTCTGTGGTCTTCTTCCTGACTACTCTACCCTTCATCTGTTTGGCTGCGTTTGCTACGTTCTCCTCACCCCTCGAGAACGCATCAAACTGACCGCTCAGTCTGTTGAGTGTGTCTTTCGGGATCTGATCAGAGCGAGCACAAGGGCTATCGGTCTGGGATCCTGTTGGTCGTCGGATGCGGGTTTCGGGATGTGACTTTCGGCGAGTCTCGTCCATTCTACCCACGTCCTGCCTCTCCTTCGGCTTCCTCTGTGGAGTCTCTGTCTTTCTTGACCTTTCCAGATACACCTATATCTGTTTTTCCCCCATCCACCTGTCCCACTGAGTCTCCACATATTCCCCCTGTGGCCTCTCCGCCGTTGTCGCCGCCTGTGTTGTCTCCTACGACTCCGCCGCCTGTATCATCTCCTACGACTCCGCAGGCTCCTCCCACTACAGTACCTTCTCCCCTTATCTTCTATACTCGTCGACCTCGTATTGAGGATCTTCCAGATGAGCCATCTTCTTCTGATGCTCCATCTTCCCCTGATAGGTCATCTTCTCCTCGCTACGCTCTCCGCGATCGCCAGTCGATTCGGCCTCCTGCTCGTTTTGCTTTTGCTGGCGCAGCTACTCGTGAGCCTGTCTCCTACCAGGATGCTGTTACTCACCCTGAGTGGCAGCTTGCCATGGCCGAGGAGATTGCTGCCCTCGAGCGTACTGGTACTTGGGATCTTGTTCCTTTTCCATCTCATTCTCATCCCATCACATGTAAGTGGGTCTATAAGATTAAGACTCGCTCTGATGGCTCTCTTGAGCGCTATAAGGCGCGTCTTGTTGCTCGTGGCTTCCAGCAGAAGCATGGTGTTGACTACGACGAGACTTTTGCTCCTGTGGCCCACATGACCACTGTTCGCACTCTTCTTTCGGTGGCGTCTGTTCGCCACTGGCCTGTTTCTCAGCTTGATGTCAAGAATGCCTTTCTTAATGGCGAGTTGCGTGAGGAGGTCTACATGCATCCGCCACCGGGTATTCTGTTCTCGAGGGCATGGTCCGCCGCCTTCGCCGCTCTCTATGACCTTAAGCAAGCCCTCGTGCTTGGTTTGAGCGCTTCTCCTCTGTGGTCACTGCTGCTGGTTTTTCAGCTAGTGATCATGATCTGCGCTCTTTGTCCACACTTCGCCTCGTGGTCGGACTCTTCTTCTCTGTATGTTGATGATATGATCATTACGGAGATGATTCTGAGTACATTGCCTTTGTCAAGGCTCGTCTTAGTGAGCGCTTCCTTATGTCGGATCTTGGTCCTCTTCGTTACTTCCTTGGGATTGAGGTTACTTCCACTTCAGATGGTTTCTTTATGTCCCAAGAGAAATATATTCAGATCTTCTTGATCGCGCCTCTCTCATCGATCAACAGATCGTTGAGACTCCCATGGAGCTCAATGTTCACCTCGAACTCTCGATGGCGAGGCTCTTTACGATCCGACTCGCTATCGTCATCTTGTTGGGAGTCTTGTCTACCTTGTCGTTACTCGTCCGGATATCACTTATCCAGTTCATATTCGAGTCGGTTTGTTTCAGCTCCCACTCGGTTCACTACAGACCACCTTCTTCGAGTTCTGCGATACCTTGGCGGGACTATCTCTCGCCGTCTCTTCTTTCCACGTTCCACTCGTTCTGACTTCGTGCCTATTCGGATGCTACTTGGGCCAGCGATCCTCCGATCGTCGGTCTATCTCTCTTCTTCGTGTTTTTCTTGGGGATTCTCTTATTGCCTGGAAGACGAAGAAACAGACTGCAGTGTCCCGTTCGAGTGCAGAGGCTGAGTTGCGAGCCATGGCTCTCTTGACAGCAGAGATTACTTGGCTACGGTGGTTACTTGAGGATTTTGGTATTTCTGTCACTACACCGACCTCTAGCGCTATTCATAACAAGAACAACTCTGTGGTTTCTAGTTTCCTCAAGAGTCTTCACTTCTTTATGTAGTCGCTTTGCTACTGCTTTACTTGTTCACTCTAGGCTTGCAATATTATCATCCTCACTCTTTACAAGTATTTTCGGTTCATATACCTCTTGCTAATCTTCAGGTTGGCACACATACTTTTGGATCTCCTTCATTCCCCTTCTTGTAAGTGCTTCCGTATTATACCAGAACACAGATAAAGCTTGAATTGTGTAGGTAATCGAGACTGACAACTTACTGGACATTGCTTCCTTTTCCTGCTTACAGCTTTTGCTGGCCGTCGGCACCAAGCTAGAGCATGTCATAACTCAGTTGGCCCATGAGGTTGCCGAGAAGCACTCCGCAATCGAGGGTGACTTGGTTGTCAATCCATCAGATGAACACTTTTGGTTTGGCCGGCCGAGGGTAGTCTTATACCTGATCCATTTTATTCTCTTCCAGAATGCGTTTGAGATTGCGTTCTTCTTCTGGATTCTGGTAAGTGTAATGGAAATCCACATAGTACAAAGAACTAAGACTGATCGAAGGTTGAATTCAGCGCCTTTTCCTTTCTCTTTGCAAGACCACCTACGGCTTCAACTCCTGCATCATGGATCACGTCCCTTTTATTGTGCCAAGGCTTGTCGTCGGGTAGTTCACATTGCTTCCATTTCCTTGTCCCATTTTTAACGAGCATGCAGCCTTATGTTTAATTCAGACTTGAATCTGTGTATGTTTCAGGGTCATTATTCAACTCCTCTGCAGCTACAGAACCTTACCTCTATATGCAATCGTCACCCAGGTGTGTAAATAATTGTCGTGACTGATCGACAAACTGTCGCTTTCCAAACCGCTCCCCACTACGCCCACAACTATCCATTCTCTCCTCAACTCCCACTGCTGCATCCCCTCGTCGCCACCTCCCCCACCACATCCGCCCGCCACCTCCCCCACCACATCCGCCCACCACCTCCTCTCCCATCTTCCCGCTTCCCCCTCCCCACCGCATCTGCTCGCCGCCGCCGCCTCCCCCTACCCCCCCACTCCTCCTCCCTATTCCCTCCCCATCATTTGACTCCTTCCCCACCTTGCCGCTTGTTCCCTCCCCGACGTCTCCACTCTCCGACATCTTCTCCCATATTTTGTCTGGTGAGATGATTTTGTGTGAATAGGGTGGTGTCTTTATATATGAGGTTGTCGTAGCCAGTGATCGAAGACTGTAGTTGAAGCAAGTGGTCGAAGACTGTGGTCAAACACTGCAGTCGTAGCCAGTGGTTGTAACTCGTGGTCGTAGATCGTGGTCGAACACCATGGTTGTAGCCAGTGGTCGTAGCCTGTAGTCGTAGCCTGTGGTTGTAGCCCGTGGTCGTGGCCAGTGGTTGTAGCCTGTGGTCCAAGACGGTGGTCATAGCCAGTAATCGAACACTATCGTCGTAGCCCGTGGTCGTACGCTATGGTCGTAGCTACAGTGGTCACAGCCAGTGGTCATACGCTATGGTTGTAGCTACAGTGGTCGACGGTCGATTGTCGTAGCTACAGTCGACCTCGGCGCTAGAAGACCTGTATGGTCGGAGATGTAATCGAGGTGTTGTGGTCGTAGCCAGTGCTATGATCTGTTGGCAAGATGTCGTAACAATATTAGAAGTGCAAAACATTTGATTGTCTAATCTACTAGTAATTAATTAAATAGTAATTAGTTATTAAGGTTGTCAAGGTGAATACGGCCTTCAAGTATGACATGGCTTTTTCAATGATAGGATCTAACTAATTATCAAGTCATTTTAAACTATTGTTTTAAATAAATAACAATGCATAAATAATGATATATTGAAGTAATGAATATTAAATAATAATGTAGGAGCAACATGATAAAAACATGCAACTTGTTTTTTTTTATCTGGAGTCTTCAGTTATTTCTTTGTACGCTTCAGGTTTACACTATCCGCCTTAATTGCTTCAGTAGCTTCTTCATTGACCAACTAGTCAAATCCGAATGCTAGTGTAAAAGAACGAATATAAATAAACCATGGACTGCATTTGGATGCATGCCATAACTAGTCTGCGGGCAAGAGCAAATGGGTGGGTTCTTTTGGACTGAGATTATGGCATATAGCTGTAGCTTATGGTTTTTGGTTTAAGCTGTAGCTTATGGTTTTTGGCTTAAGCTGTAGTGTTCTTTTAGGATGATGGCTTATAACTGAAATTGTTGCGTTCTGTTAGGCTGATGGCTTATAGCTTATTGCTGATTTTGAGACGTGAAACCCGTAACATATGACCAAAGGTAACAAAGTGTTAAGAAAGGTTTGTAGACACGTATGTTAGTAACATACGAGTTAACAATGACAGACAGATGTACATGACCCATTTATTGCGGCTTCGAAATGGAACCATATTACCCTACAACAAGATTGTACGAGATCATCTTCCGCACATAATCCATTTGCGTATCCCCATTGAGCACTGCCTCTGTTGGCACCGTCATGCTGTTTGATTCGTCTGAACTGTACCCAGGCCCTGACCGAATGGGGCCACGGGAGCGCCCGCAGCAGTCGTCACCAGGCCTAGGACTAGGGGGATTGCCGCCGCCTTCGTGGATGGGGTTGCCAGCAAGGGGGTTGGGCGAGGGGATGTCGTCAAGGGGTAGGGGGCCAGGGGATCTCCGCGATGGGGAGTCGGGGCACGGGGATCTCGTAGACGGGGAGGCAGGACAGGGGGATTTCGCAGAGGGGGAGGCGGGGCAGGGGATTGATGGGGAGGCAAGGCAGGAGATCTCATGGAAAGGGCGGCAGGGCAGGTGGATCTCGTGAAGGGGAGGCGGGGCAGGGGTATCGGTAGGGGGAGCTCGCGCGAGTGGGATATTGCAGGGGGGAGCTTGGCGAGAGGGGTATCAGTAGGGGAGCTTGGTGAGAGGGTGGGAATTCGGCGTGGCCGTGGAGAGCTCCGTGATGGCTACCTAAGGGGGACCGAGAGGGAGACAGGCGGACGGAGAAACAAATGTGACTTCGTAAGCGCTATGTTTGGGATGGCTTATGGCTCCACCGGCGAAAGCATAAGCAGAAAACTGTAAGCCTTCGACGTATTCGAACCCATCCAATACATTGATCTGTGCTCCTACGCTTGGTCCTTAGCCAGTGTGCGAAAGCTAGACTACAGGCTGGCTCCACTGAACCATGATGCAACACTTTCGGTTCGTGACATGGACTGCTAAGTGCTAACGTTCGCCATTTCACCTTTTTGCCCTTTTGACTAGTAAACAGACCACATCGCAGTAATCCTCACAACGACTGTTTGAAACACAACATCGAGTTCTTTTTATTGGATGTTAGTACGTTACTTTCCGCTCTTACGAATTTTCCTGAAACATGTTTTCTTCTTCTTCTTAGCACCATGAATCACATTGTCCAAAGAATGAAAAGGGAAGAGAGAGAGAGAGAGAGAGAGTGAGAGAGAGAGAGAGAATAAAGCGCAGCACAAGCTTGTAGTTGAGCCACATTTCGGATCAACTTGTCATGGTACTCTAGCTGGTAGCACAAAATATACAAACGAATCTATATATTCCCACTGTTTCATACGGTGACCAAATAATTCTCCCTGTTTTTATACAGAAAAGGCTAACAAATTCTTTGGACCGGGTAAAAAAGCTATTGATGGCTGAACAGCATGTGTAATTCTCCTTCGTTACCCCCGACTTTACAACTTCTTTGCTACCAGCAGTGACCGAGTTAGGAATTTTTTAAAAACTGCACTGTTGGCTCAATGTCCCGCTGCTAAAATGGATTGGTCGTCTTTTTTATCAATTTAAGTTTTTAGATAAACTAGCTGATATATATAACTCAATATGGTATCAGAAACAAGAGGTCAATCGGCTGATATAATTAAAAAAATAATTACAACCCACTTGTATTTCACGTTTTAAGCCTATGAAAGCTTATATATGAGAAGAGTGTTGAAATATACGTAAATTATTTATCTTTACTTCTTAGCTTAAATTTTTAGATGAATTAACTGATACATGTAACTTAATACCGGTCAATAGCGTACCCTACGAACACCAAACCTGCAGGCAGCCATCCGAAAGAAGCCGTGCCGGCAGCACTCAAAAGCGAGGAAACGAAAAGGCGACCAAATGCTGCCTGGTCAGATGCACCACCCCCTCGCACACACCGTACCGCAACTAACACCACGACGCAGTTGTAGAGATGCCACTACTACCAGGCATGGAATTCATGCCCATGCGTGTACAGTTCCACATACACCGCACCTGCGCCCGGCCGCCTCCAAAATCTCAAGCTCAGCCTTGGCGACGTACGGCTCGGCACGAGCCGACGTATGCATGGAATACGGCTATACGAGGTTTGGAATAGGGAGGGACTTCCACTCAAAATCTGCAGCTCGCTAGCTGTAGCGATAGCGAATGAAGCGCACACATATATATACACCTCCTCTCCTAGCAACCTTGGCCTCAGCGTTGTTCAAAGAACCTGCTTAGAAGCAAGCAGACGCCCACTTTTATAATCAAGTCGTTGAACAACCAGCTCCCGTTCTATTGCGGCGGCCTCCATTCATTCAGGCTACGACTCCTCTATTTGATCGGGGGAACCTGATTAATCAGCTTTGCAGTCCGCGGCTCTGAGTCTGTACTTTGATCCTTGATCCCAACGGAAGCAACGGTCGCCGTACAATCCCGTCGGCACATGATGGAGAGGAGAACAGCTGTGAGGAGAAGTACTACTGCTCATCATAAGCGAATGCAGGTGGCGCCGGTGGAGCATAGGCAGCAGCGCCCGCCCGGGGCGAGCCGTCGGAGACCGCCGCCGTCGACGCCGCCGGGCTACTTCAACGTCGAGCTGGTGATGGTGTTCCTCTGCGTGACTGCGTCGCTCGTGTTCCTGCCGCTCGTCCTTCCGCCGCTGCCTCCGCCGCCGTTCTTGCTGCTGCTGGTGCCGGTGGGCCTGCTCGCCGTCCTGGTGGCGCTGGCGTTCGTTCCGCTCGATGCCCAGAGCAACGTCGTCGGCTCATCTTGCTCGTAGAGAGTGTTTTTTTTCCATTGTCTTTTTCTGCTTCTTTAGATTTAGCATACACAAATTTTTAGTTTGGCTTTCTAGATTAGACCGAACTATTTTTTGGTTTTGTAATTGTTGAAACGTGATGGATCAGTTGAATTCTAAACCATGGCACATGATCTCACGAACTTATGCTTATTGTAACAATCCGTGTTTAGATTAACTTTAAGCGAGGAGTTACGAAGCTAAACGGGAGTAATTAAATAATTAATAAATAAAATATAAGGTAATTTAAGTTTTTCTGTGTATTTTTAAAATTGGAATCTGTGAGCGGTAAAAAATGGGTTGCATTCATAATTTCAATTTGAGAAATAAAATTTAATTATGTGACAATCAAAAGCGTTCAACTCAAATAAAATATATATCAATCCATCTTACAACATGTAAATTAATTATAGCAAACGAATCACATCCATCAAGCGACAATTAAAATTTATCTGAAATCAAATAAAATATTACAGTTTTCAATACATTAATACGACAGTACAATTACAGTGAATTTACAATTCCTAGTCTCAACCAAGTGACCGTCTCAAAAATATAAATAATTACAGTACAATTATAATTAATTAGAAATTATAGGATTTAATTCACACTGAGATTCACTGGCTTTACTAAACATAAACTGCGGTATTAATTGTGAGCAAGTAAATATGAAAATACCAACAAAGACTGAACAAAAGAAGAAATTAAAAACAGTTGGTCTGAACCCTAGTTTAGATATCGAAGTGGGCAATTCACTTATCAAGATACCAAATCGTCTAGGCCTAGTCGGCACCTCTCGCAACTGTAAGGTTTCATCATCCGGCGTTAAAAACCAACCTGAATTCATTCCAAAGTTCCATTTTGCAACCAACCACCCCAAAATATCCAAATGTCACCCTTGTGCATAGTGAAGCTATTGCCACCACAGAGGACATAGCAAGCCCATAGGAGAGCACAAGAAGCCACATGGAGAAGATAAGGCCGAAGACCACTAGAGGGAGGAGAGAGATAGCGCATTGCATCGAAGGCCAGGAAAGGCAACCAGCTAGCAAAGCCAACTCCATTCCCCTTTTCCACCCCCCACCAGATCCATCCCCTTCCCAAATCCCCATCAGCTAGCCGAAGGGTAGAGGGGTGAAGCAGCATGGCCTAGAGAGTCCAACCATCCTAGGAGGTGAAGCAAAGCCAGGGAGAAAGCACCGGGAGCCACAAGAGTCAGACGACCATCATTTCAAAGCCACCACCAACACAACCAAGCCAAGAAAGTGACATGCAGCGTTCACCTTCAATCCTTTCCTGAATCAAGCTGACAAGGTAGCCCACACCCCCCCTTTTCAATTTTTGCCATCGTTTTCATAGGACCACACCATGTGAACCAACATGCACAAATGAATCAGCCAACAATAGCATAACTAGGCCATCACAAAGCAAAGGAGGGAGTAGAGAGGGGGGGAGTATACCCTAGGTGAGTTGCATTGAAGATGGTACACCATGTTGGCATAACTACTCGCACCCGATGGCCATCGCACTTCACGGCATGCGGGAGGCCTCGAGACGCACTGTAGCACCAAGATAGCGCACCAATGCCACCCTCACCATCCACAAGCAAAAATTGACTTAAATAAGAAAAGGGAACAAGCCCAAGACAAGAAATTGAATTAACAGAAGGGGAAGAAAGGGGAGAATTAAATCTGAGTAAGGGATAGCTGATTCACAGCCACTGCCTTTGGATCCAGAGGTCTGGTGGCCGGAGCCAGGCTAGAGAGGTGTAGGGAGGAGCTCGGGTGGCCATGCCTTGGCCAAGGCCAGCTGGGAGTAGAGTCGAGGTCATCGTATAGATGGTTCTGTTGTGTAATTAAATATCTTGTTAATTTTATTAGTTGCTTTTAAATTGTAGAAAACCACTAATATTTTTTCAATATTATTAGAATAAATTAAGTGTCATTAGTATATTAAAACTTGTACCCATATAGATTAAATTTGTGTACTGCCGTCTAAATCACTCAATTGCATATTTAATTACTCAGATAATTTTGTTAGTTGTATTTAAACTGTGAAAACCTATAAATAATTATTCATGATTATTAGAATCAATTAATCACTATTAGAAGATTAAAATTGCACGCGGTGATTAAAAATTGTACATAGTGATTAAAATTATGCATGTCGATTTGAAATAGTGATTAAATTGTAAAAATCCAAACTCAGCTAAATAAATTTTGAGGGTAGTACGGGGAAATAAATTTTTTTCTATTTATGTACATTAAACTATGTAGTTGGATCAACAAGGTCAAAGATCGACGTGATCGATGACCTGTGTGGTTGAAGATCAATGTGGTCTAAGATCGAAGTGGTTGGAACCGATATGGTCGAGATATGTGTGATCGAAAATAGCGTGGTCGAAACCAATGTGGTCAAGATCTATGTTATCAATGACCAGTGTGGTCGAACCAAGATGGTCAGAACTGACATGGTCGAGATCTGTGTGATTGAAAACTAGCATGGTTGAATCGATGTGGTTATGATCGACGTAGTCGAACTGACGTGATCTTAAATCGACGTGGTGGTCAGAGATCTGTGTGATTAAAGATTGACGTGGTCGAAAATCAACATGATCGATACGATCAAGACTTGAGTGGTCAAAACTAGTATGATCGAAGACCAGCGTAGTCAGAGACCTGTGTGGTGGATCCGGACAATGTAGTCGAAGATCAGCATGGTCGGAGACTAGCATAATCAGAGACCTGTATGGTCGAACCAGACAACGTGGTCTGAGACCTGAGTGGTCAAGCCATCTGACATGGTCAGGGTCCAGTGTAGTCGATGATCAGTACTTTTTACTAGCTCTATGTGAGCAGTTGGATTGGCTGTGTGTGTGGTCTAATCAGCGAGCGGTACTACCAGCTCTGTGTGAGCGGTACTTCTAATTAGCGGAACGTTCGGCTTATGTAGCTGTACGTTTTTTTCCATAGAGACACATGTGTGGAGTCTTCTCGTCCCCGAGGAAATTGGTAGTTCTGCACGAGTGTTGCGGTACTTCCGATGATTAGTAGTACCAGACTTTGTACAACAAAACTATCGGATTTGTCTGCAATGGCTAGTTTTCTGACCGTTATTGAGTGGAGCAAAAGTACCGATCGTTTGCATACAATACTTCTGGAAATGTCATTTTTTTGCCCCAACAGCTAGTTTCGAGGTGTGGGTTATGTATACCTCCTTATGGCCGTTTGGAGGATAACTTTTGGCACTCCATTTTACTCTTTTGAGCTAGTATGAGGTCCTACTCTTAGTTGTGTATGTATTGCACCTTGTGAGTAAGAGGAAAGCTCTAGATTCTATGTGTTGCATCTAGAAGTGGATTGTGTATCCACTCGAGTTTGTGCATTCGTTGCACGTGGTGAGAGTCAGACAAGGGGCTTGACTTATTACTCTTGGGATTTGCCGACTTCTAGACGGTGTTTTGGCTTAATTCGTGGAGCCGATCCAATTCGTTTGGGCTAACCTCAACGTGGACTAGGGAAGACTGGAAAGTCTCCGAATATCATGGTAAAAAGCAACTGTGTCAATTGTGGTTTGTTTTTTGTACTCAATTTACATTTAGCAATTTATTTTCGTAGAATTAAATCGATTGCTTATCATCCTAGGATTACAAACCTTGACATAGTCTTATCTTGTTGGTGCACTTAGGTGAACCCGGTTGTTTTAGGCGTTATTTGTGCTAAATCTTTTTGTATTAAGCTTTTGTATTATTTGCTTGGTTTAGCCAAATAGAAATTGATAATTAATTGGAGAAGAAATTTTTTAGACCGCCTATTCACCCCCCCTCTAATCGGTCTCCTCGATCTAGCAAGGGTTCCCAAATTAAAAAAGGGCAGGTTTGGATCCTCTACATAGGGTATTATATAAGAACATGCAAACTTTACTTGTGTAATGGTCCGTATAAATCGTATCAACAATTCTTTCGTTAAAAGGCGGACATAATAACTCTATCAAGATTAATATGCACTCCATAGACGTGTAAGTAGATTTATCTAGGGAGGAACCAGGCAAGGTTTCAATTGGACTTTGGGCCATAAAGAATACACCTCACGCATACATTTGCAATATAGAGTGTCGAGTGAAGGGGGTGTTTGGCCCGACCAACATCTGTTTTATAATAGCAATGGTGCCTGGAGAGGGTAGTAAGCCATCTAGAGCCCACAATTATAAATAAGTCGGGCAGAGGTATAATATACTAAGATAGAGTTGGAAGTTTTGTGCTTTGATTTGTGCATCATATCTAAATAAATGCGAAGATCCACTCCTACAAAAATCAGAGTGGCCATAGGTCAAATGATATAAGCTTGCACAATACTATATAAATCATAAATTCATATATGTCTCCTAGACTAGAGGCTACGGGAACCAGCGGAGGTTTTTATCTATTTGTACGAGTGTTCAATATATTTCTAAATTAATAATCTGAAATTCTTTTTCAACCTAAAACATTATTTTCTAAATGAGATTGAGAATGAGTATGAACATGAGGATGAAAACAGATATTCTAAGAGATGTTAGATTATGAGCATACAATGTATTTTTGTTAAATAAGTTTGCTGAATAATCTGTACTCAATCTTACTATTATTTTCCTTTGTTTAGAGTATAGCTATTCCGAAATTTTACTTGGTGTGAATGAGACCTACCTGGAGAGGTTCTTTTCCAATGGGAGATAGATGGTATTGAGCACCACTCGTATAAAGGAGGCCCCTATACGTGACATGGAGTGACTAGAGAGTTACCGTTAGCACGGGCCTGGCCCTTAGGGTATCTGTAATATTAACATGTTGTCTTTTTATTTAGTACTATTGTATAATTAAAAATTGAATTAGAACTATTTAAATTTGGTATTGTATTATTCCAGCCCTTATGGCTTTGTAATTAAACTTTAACCCTATGTAGCTATGATCATGTAATATTATATTATGTCTCTAATTATTATTGCTATAATATTTTGATGGACTTATTATTTATTAGAGTAGTGTTTTATCAAGTAAATAAATAATATTAGTTGATTAGTGTTATTGCCGCTCGAGAAAAACACAATTTCGTCACTCTTGGCTAAATATGCATGCGTTAGGTTAGGACGGCGGCGAATTGTGGCACCTGCATCACATGGTTGTGATGAACCGGATGACCGAAACCCATTTCTTTAGCCCAGACAGAATGACATCCTGTACACCATTCGATCCGAAGCTTCCTGGTTACCCACACATACTTCACGGCGATTGGATGGTCCAACTTGCCATCTTTTCTTTAGAGAATATGGCCGGCCGATCTGCGCATTCGATTCCCTCGCCCGATCGAGCCGACCCACGGCTAAACCGCTATAGGATCCACGTCGCCGTCGTGGCCCCGGCCGGCCGTGAGGCACTACTCTGCTTTTCCAGCGAATCCGAACGTTCGTACCCGTACGTGACTGCGATGTTTCAAAGGGATGGACGCGTGCTTACGCCGTTTCGCCGGTTCGGTGGGTTCTTTTTCACTCTCGCTTTGCTTTGTTACTTCAGTAATTAGTTTTTAAATAATATTTTTTTAAGGCAATATCTATATGTAAATTATAGAATACACTGTACTAAGTTCAATTATACCAATCAAAATTACATGTGACTTTTTCTCTCTTTATATTGTCTTTCACGAACGGTTAGAATTCAAAAATTATAAACCAAAAGATAAAACCCCAGCTCAAAAGAATTCACCCAGGTGTACGTACAAAAGTGCTACAATACAAGAGAGTGGCTCATCGTACATAGGGCTGTAAACAAACCGAGCCCAAGGGAGCTCAGCCTACCAGGCTCGACCTCAATGGAAGCTCGAGCCGAGCTAGAGCGAGTCTAAGTTGGCGGTCGATCTTTGAGCTCAACTCGAGCTCGGCTCAACAAAGCTCACTAGGCTCGGTAAGACATGACTTTATGCTTTCATCAAGGAAAATTCATTCTCACATCATAATTCACAGGGACAGCTGAATAGGGAAATCACCAAACAAGCAACAAATCAAATCCACAAATAAAAAATAACTAAAAGCCACTGGAGGGTGTAAAGGCCATGGCCGGGCCAGAGCCAAGGCTAGTGTGGAGGGCCAAGGTCGGCGTGAGGTGGCTCAGGCGCTAGAACCGAGAGAGCAATGTCGGGCTGCAGGTAGGTTGGCTGGAGCTGAGGCCGACATGGAGGGCCGAGGCCGAAGGGGAAGCCGGGCGGCGGCCAGAGGACAAGCTGGATTTGGAGGGGAGACAGCAGTGTCTGTCGCAACTGGGACTAAGAGGCGTGGCGGCCGAGCAGGGTGGCGGCGCGTAGGAGATCGGAGGGAGGCCAGAGGAGGCACTAGGGGCCGGAGCTAGGGCTGGGGAGGAAAATGGCAGCGCCGGGGGCCGTGCATCGGGAAGGAACAGATGGGCGAGTGGGCGACGAATCCAGAGTAGATCGGCTGGAGAAACAAGAGAGAAGGAAATGGGAGGGGGAAAATGGATGAAGGAGAGGTTGGAAGTAGATCGAATTGAGTTCAGACCAAGTTAAACTTGAGCAGTTCACGAGTCTTAAACTTTTTTACAACCCTAGTCGTCCGCTCGTCTAAAAAAAGGAAGAAAAAACGTCGACTAACCAAACACGTACGTTCATCACTAGCACTTGCAGAGCCAACATTTGGGCATCCGGCCGGAAAGTTAGTTCGAAGTGTTTAACGTATTGGTTTGCGGATTGTGACGGGTTTGATATATGCTCTAGTCCAAAGGAGACAATGGCTCCGCTCAGTTGGGCTGAAAAATAGCGGCTTATGGCTGAAATTGCACTGTAGCTGGCTGAAATTATGCTGTAGTTGAAGGTGACTTGTTTGGCGTAATTAAATTTTAAAAAATTGAAAAACTGAAAAAATATGTTAGCTCATCACGGACAACGCAAATGAATACAAAAAAGAACAAGGAAAAAAACTCAAAAATAAGCCAAAAGTTCAGAAACAAACGAAATTTATAAATAGTAAAATATAAGACAGACATCAGAAGTTCAAGCTGAAATGAGCATGGCGGAAAACATGTGTAGTGCATGGCATGTACCATAAATGTTTAGTACTTTCTGCAGTGTGGCTGATGGACGCGATGTTGTAGCACCTTAGAGCATCTCCAACAGTATGAGCTAGTTACTAGCTCTAAGACAACTTATCCAATAGTACTAACTTTTAGCACATAGCTCATAACATAAATAGCCTCACATAACACTCTCACATAATCTTGGAATATGTGTATGAGCCTAGCTCTTGATCAAGAGCTAGTTTTTCTCTCTCTTCTATTAAAATATGAAATAATATGCTTAGAGCTAGCTCATAGGTCACTATTGGAGATGCTCTTAGGGTGTGTTTGGTTGGTGGAATGGTCATGGGATGGAACCATCCTGTTCCAATTTTGAGGTCATCCAGCTGTTTGGATCATGGGATGGAATGGCATGAAGTGGAAGCAAACCATTCCTCCTAAAGGAATATTCCTTCAAAATTCGGAATCAACTCATCCCCCAAAATTTCCCGGACGAAGCCATCCTGGGCGCCCGCGCCGTCCTCCCGTCCGCGCCTCCGCCGCGCCTCCGCCGCGCGCGTCCTCTGCGCCGTCCTCCCGCGCGCGCCCTCCGCGCCGTCCTCTGCGCGCCGCCGCGCCGCCCGCCTCGTCGCCGCCCTCCCGCCCCCGCCTTCGCGCCGCCGCGCGCCGCGGCGACGGCCGCCGCCGCGCGCCGACGACCCGCCGCGCCCTCCGCCGGCGCCGACCTCCGCCGCCCTCCTCCGCGCCGTCCTCCTCCTGCGCCGCGCCGCGGCGGCCTCTCGCCGCCGCCGCCCGACCTCCCGCCGCGCCTCCGCGGCGCCGTCCTCTGCGGCGTCCTCCGCGCGCCGTCCTCTCGCGCCGTCTTCCGCGCCGGCCTCCGCGCCGTCCTCCCGCCGCGCCGACCTTCTGCGCCGCCGCCGCGCCGGCCTCGTCGCCGCCGCCCGACCTCCCGCCGCGCCTCCGCCGGTGCCGACCTCTGCGGCGTCCTCCCGCGCCGTCCTCCGCCGCCGGCCTCCGCGCCGTCCTCCCGCCGCGCCGACCTCTGCGCGCGTCCTCCCGCCCGCGCCTCCCCCCACCAACCAAACAAAAAACGGAACGGTTCGATTCTTCTCCATCCCACTAACCAAACAAAAAACAGAACCATTCCATCCCACTAACCAAACATCCTAACAGAACCATCCCGTTCCATCCCATCCCAAAAAACTGGAATCATCCCATCCTATTCCTCCCCATTCCACCAACCAAACACACCCTTAATGGTCGTAACCAGGTCACGAGAGTTCATCGAGGTAAATAGCTACAAATAACCCACCAAGCATACAGCTGATGAGAATTGAACTCGAGTCACCCGCCTTCGAGGACAATAGCTCGTCATGAATTGGGCTACCCGTTGGTTGGGGGACTTTTTCTGTGACAAATGTTCAGAGTCGGATTCACGACTATAATACTGACATTGTAGCGTTGAGCCATATGTTAGCTCCGTACCTCTACACGAAGGGTTGTCGGCATCGGGATCTTAAATAGAAATCCCACGTCCCAAACGAAACCTCGCTCCCAACCCTAGACCGAACAAGCTGGTCAGCGATTCTCCTATGGCCTTAACAGGGTATTTATTAACTTCTGAGTCCATCAGCCTGAACAAACTCAAAACGGGCACACCGGCACACCACATGACTGATGACGGTTAAGGATGGGCCTGGACCCATGCGTCTTTTCCCAAGCGCTGCCCGGATCAGCCGGTCGAGCCAGTTCTCAATATTTTATCCTCTAAAATCTTATATTGGGAGCCTTCCTAAAAAAATTGTCCTCTAAATCTTTCCCCTCCTTCAGCAGCTCCTCTAAACTTGGATCCCTAAAATTACTATCTAGGTACTGTATATTTGATGGTGATCCACCTCAATTTTAGAGTACCAAAATTATTGAGCGTGTTTTAGAGTATCTGTTGGAGGGTTATTTTTAGTTTCATACCCAATATTTTAAGATAGGGGGTGAGAAAGAGTATCTCTTGGAGATGCTCTAAAAAGTTTCATCTTCTAACCTATGATTTATAGTTTTTTATTTTTTTTCTTGCTTTCTGGCATTTTGACTTTTGTTCTTCTTATTTCTTTGCATCGTCTATACTAATATAATATTTTATATTTAATTACGTAGAATAAATCAATAATAAGTATAATACAAAACTGCTCTCGGCCCTCTGGGCTGCCTGACCCAACGCTGCTCTGATTTATGATTTATATTTTTTTTCTTGCTTTCTGGCATTTTGACTTTTTTCTTGTTTCTTCTTATTTCTTTGTATTTTCCATAATAATATAATTTTTTTATATTTAATTACATAGAATAAATCAACAGTAAGTATAATACAAATAAACTATAAGCTTCGGTCTAGACCAGATAGGGCTGGTGGGTCGAGACAAAACTGCTCTCGGCCCTCGTGGGCTGCCTGATCCAACACTGCTGCTGATCAAAATCGCGACACGGGCCGGCCCCGAGCCGACAGAATCCAATCCGGCGACCAGCGCAGAAACCGCCTACTCCTGGTCCTGCATTCACGCATGGGCCTGCCTCTACCCTACACAACTCTTATTAACTGCAACCCGTTGGGCCCAGTGTTTCTTCATTATCACTACTGTTTTTTCTTTTGAAGCAAATCGCCCCTAGGTTCAGTACTCGAGTAAGTTGATGGCACCAGTGCTGAATTGTAGAGGAATAAGATGATGCAATGCACGGGGCCAGCCAAATGCCACGAAGAGAAGACATGGGTTTCAATAGGCAACAGTACGGCAGAAGCCTTCCGGTTGTATTAATTCCATCTGCTCCATTTCATATGGCTTACTAGCACTGGTACTACTAGTTTGTTGCACACAGGGATGCCATGCTGCGTGCAATGCATCATGTGTTCCTTAGCTGGGCCAATGGCGGCTCCACTGTTTTGTTGGTGTGCATTGGTCGCCGTACCACTGTGGGGACAAATGAGCGTTCAAAGGAGCAACTAGGGTAGTAGCAGTACTTCACTGCTTTTCCTTTCCGAGTTGCAAAAGGTAACTAAGGGCCTGCTTTTCATTTCCTAGTCGCAAAAGGTAAGTGCGGTATATTTATATTGATTTCTATTTCTGTTAGAGAAACTAGAATTTAATATAAATACTTGGTTTCTCGAAACGGCTTTTCTACTACTCTCGATGCTGTCTCGCTTCGGATATAAGGTAAGGGGCCATGGACACATCACATACCCTACTTATCTCGCTCCCATCCTATGCACATATATCTCTCACTTTACCCACCACTAGTGCTCTCCTTCTAAAAATCATTTCTTTCACTACTACTGTTCATTTTAACAAAAAAATATTAGCCACAATCAATATAAAAAGAGCCTAACACTCTCCAGGCCGATGGCTTGTAGTAGCATGTTGTTTATTGCTTCAGAAGAATATAAGCCTGTTCTTTTCGGCTGTGGCTTATGGCTTTTAGCTGAAATTTTTTAATTTTGGCTGTTTACGGTACAGATTACGGAGAGATAGATACTCACTTGCGATTTTGGCTGGTACAGATGTTGGACTTTTAACGTGTAGATCGTTTAACTTGTAGACCCTGTCTTGAGAAAATACTTCGTTTGAAAGTTAAGTACTGTAGCAGAAGCCAAAAACCGATTTCAAAAGCCCAAAAGAACAGGCCCTATACTAGTCTCTTTACATACTAGTGCTACATTGATGTTAGCATCGGCCACACGGTGGTGTGTCTTGGTGGACAACGTGTCGGGGGACTACAGT
Organism: Dendrocalamus sinicus; assembly: GCA_036346575.1. Classification (NCBI taxonomy): domain Eukaryota; kingdom Viridiplantae; phylum Streptophyta; class Magnoliopsida; order Poales; family Poaceae; genus Dendrocalamus; species Dendrocalamus sinicus. The sequence continues at coordinate 11,144,145 of CM070643.1, read as the reverse complement.
GACACATGTGTACTCCTTGGCATGGCTAGCCAAGCCTCATCTCGGTCGCGCGTGAATGTCCACGTGGCTGCCCATCGCATCTTGGTGAGCGGCAATGTCACCAGGGGCGGAGCTAGAGAAAAATTGAGGGGGGTGCGGCACTTCCTTCATGCCATGTATATGTATACATACGTACAATGTTTAAGCGTGAAAGTTTAGAGATTAGCACTGATTTCCGATTTTCACGTGGGTGCGGCCGCACCCACAATCATCTACGTAGCTCCGCCCCTGAATGTCACGGCTGCAACGACATGGGCTTCCTTGGTGTAGTTGACCGAGCTTAGTCTTGGCCGCGCGGTGGTGTGCGTCTTGGTGGCCTGCGTGTCAGTGGCTACAGTGGGATGAGTGTCCTCTGCGTGACTAGCCATGCTTGGTCTCGCCCACATGTTTGTTGTACATGTGGCTGGTCGGGCCTAGTCTTGGCCATGCAGGGGTGCGCGTTTTGGAGGACGATGCGTTGTGGTTAGCTACCCCTAGGCTTCGTCGTCTGTGGAGAGGTCATGTTTGTTGTTGCTCCACAAGATGCTTGCCTTGTGTAAGTAATGGGTGCTTTGGTAGGAGCTCTAATTTGGGACTTCTGCGTTGTTGTGTTTGGTGTTACCCCTTTGGAGTCGATGAAATTTTCTTTTCCTTGAAATGAATGGCAGAGCTCCTACCTCTGGTTAAAAAAACATAGGCACTAGTGTAATGCAAATGAGAGAATTGTATGTTTATGGAGACGACGCGGCTATCCTAATTAGCCTGTGTTCTTAAGTGTTGTGACTTTTGACTAAAATGTTACTGTAGCGGTTGTGTTGTTAGCTTTATTAGAGTATTCAATTAAAGTAGAAAAATAAGTCTGCTATATCTATCGGATAATGCAAAGGGAAAAAACGAAAAAAAAACATGTTAAGAAGCAAGCCGGTTTCAAATGGCTTGTGTTTTCGGAAGTCAGCAGTCAGAAACTGCCGCTAATTAGAACGGGGCTAGACTGGTAGTACGTTCAGAGAAAACAATGATTTTTGTTTTGTGCGTTTCTTTAGGAGTTTAGGGTGTTCAACGTTCAAATGTTTAAGATACAGCCCCAATGAAGGGGAAATGTGAAGTTCATAGTATATTTTGTCCACCAGATATGAGTGCATACGGAATGTACAGGTCGCACATAGTATGCATTTTGTCTGTAGTATTCTTACGTGTTCACATAATTGAGGCTTGTACCTATACAATTCTAATCATTGTGGTTTGTTTCATTTGTTCATCGGTTTCGATTAATTTCGGACGAGAAAAAATCACAAAAAATAATCTAGAAAGCACCAGAGCATCTAGTGCGTTTCTGTGTGTGCTGCGCTAAACGACTGGATCGATTCTTCAACTCGAAAAGGCGACAGGGCCCACGGTACTCTCTCTGGAGTCTGGACTGGGCACCATTCAATTCACCCTTGATCGTGCAATCACAAACCATTTGCTCCGCTCTAACAAGTTTTTACTTCTGGCTTCTTAATTTTATTTTTTTAGTTTTTTAGGTTTTTTTTGGGTTTTTTGTGTTTCTCTTTTTTTATTACTTTGCATGGTCTATGATGATATATATTTTTAAAAAAATAATTACGTAAAAAAACTACCCGTAAATAAATCTATTTTTAATTGCTACAGTAAAAACCAGAAGTGTGAACGTATAAACCCTCTGTAAGTCTGTAGCACTACCGAAGTCGATTGAGTTAGTACTTGCTTTCTTTGGTCACTTGACACAGTTGCCCAGCCCCTCCCCCCTCGGCCGCTTTTAGCTGGGGCACGTAACCCTTGATCCTGCAGCGCTCACAAGTCACAAAATTGCATGCAGCTCAAACAAACAGGAGATGAAGGGGGAGGGAGAGAGAGAGAGAGAGAGAGAGAGAGAGAGAGAGAGAGAGAGAGAGAGAGAGAGAGAGAGAGAGAGAGATTTGACAGTATTTTGTGGGCTAGCTAATCTCTGTTCCACTTCGGTGGCAAGTGGCAACCCAGGACAGTCAACGCTGTATTCTCTGACGGTCTGGCCTCCTCATGTGCTGCTGCAACCGAGGCTCTAATCTGATGCAAAACAGAAGGGCCGCGCCCTCATGTCAGCACACACGGATCATACCCGACCATACCATGATCATGATGCAACACCACCGTCCTCCACGCTGCAGTGACCGGCGAGCGCCCAAATGACGATGCAGGGACGAAATGAAGAAGAAGAAAATACGCGTGTTATACTAGAGCGCGCGTATGAGTGTCAATCATATTCGCAGCATAGCAGTGAGTGTATGCTGGCAAGTCTAGTAGTACGTAGTATCAATCAAACAGCAAATCCATTTCTGTTTTGCATGTCCTTTGCGTTACCACATTGGCACATCGCCACATCTCCCACAGCATCATCGAGAATTCAATAATAGGTTTAACAACATAGAGATTACACTACCACTACCACCATTCCAAAAATTCCGACACGAATGCCAAGAAAAGTTTGAGAACAAATTTTACAAGACCCATCTCAGGAGTACGAGTACCCACAACCGCTACCAGTGCCACTACCCTCCGCTCGTTCTGTTCCTTCCGGCGGCTACTCCGCCGCCGAGGCCACAGCCACAGCCGCCATGCCACCACCTTCCTCCTTCGCTGGGCCACCAGTAGCGGGGGCCTGGGAGAAGATGCTGGCGCCGACGCACGGTCCGCACGTCCGCTCCACCCAGGCCTCCAGGTCGTTGCCGCCGGGCTGGCCGAGCACCCGGCGCCCGAAGCAGAGCCGCCCCACGGCCACCGCCATAGCAGCAAGCACGGCGAGGATGGCCAGCACTGCGATCACCGGGCCGTACGACCCCCTCACTGCCGTCCCGTCAGCCTCGCCTCCCCCGCCGTACCCTACCGGCACCATCAGCTGCGGCGGCGGGGGCACAAGCGCCGACATTGCCTCCGGGCAAGCGCTAGCTAGCTCCAACGCCTTTGTTCTTTAGGGCTATCTTAAGCGAGACGAAAGACGAGCTAGGAGAGTAGAGAGACTGCGTTGGTGGAAGAGAAGAGAGAGCAAGGCAAAGGGAGCGAAGGAGCTGGCTTTGCTTTCCTTTTTGTATTTGCTTTTCAAAGCTTTTTTTCATGGTAAATAATTTTTCTATATTATTTAGATTTTAAATGGAGTGTCTTTTTAAGACACCATCTATTAGTAATTATAGTAGATATTATAATAACCTCATTTACATCAATCAAAATCTTTCGTGAGTGCCTCTCTCTATACTGATTCTTTAAAAATGTTACTATTCATAAGTCAAACATAAAACTATTAGCAAAAACTAATATAAATAAACCCAAATTCCTTTCCCTTCCCCTGCCTAGAGAAAGAAAGGAAAAAAGAGTTCGCTTCACTTGCCCTAACATTTAAGCGCAATGGCTGTAGCTAGCTCTTGGTCATGTGCATGTAAAATGCCTTATTCTTTACGGAGTGTCTTTTTAAAATAAGATTTACTAGTTGATTATGTTAGACACTGTACCGACTTTAACTGTATCACCTAAAATCGCGCACGACTATCTATTTATTCATACTCTCTTTCGCAAATAGGCAGAATTCAAAAGCTATAAACCGCAACCGAAAAAACACACCCAAAGTCTTGAGTTTTGGCTCGAAGTAGAAAACCTTTTCCTTACGTTTGCATGGCCATTTCCGTGGTTCATATCGTTAATCAACAGCGTTCATCGGCGCATCTACTGTCTTGACTTGTGGGAGATGAAGAGCCTATTGATATTGGTTACGATGGATGTCTTTTGATTGAAAATAAATAGTAGTGGCCGAAAATAATAACTTTTAAAAGAAGATGATAAGCAGTAGAAAAAGTAAGGAAAAGATACGTATGAGAGACGATAGTGGGAGAAGTGGTGTGCATGATACATCTATGATTTTCTGTTTATTTTTGGAGTAGCATAGAATTGAGAGAAGTGAAAAAAACTATCTAGAAAGGTAGAATATTTATATTAACTTATGACTTTTTTTGTATAATTGTTTGGAATAATTAAATAAGGACCTAAGTTGCCATCGCTGCTTGTTCACGTATAATAGCGACCTTCGGTTGGTGGCCGGGCGTGAATGGCTTCACTGGAGCATCCTTTTTCAGGATGTCCGGCCACGACCACCGGGTGGTAGTAATTAGCCGTAAGATACACCTCGGGATACGTGAGCCCCGACAGCAACGCCTGTGAGGGTTAGGTGGGCACGTACCGTGCAATCACACGACGCGGGTCGGTTGGGCTAAAAAGCTGTGATTTATGGTTGAAATTGTATTGTAGCGGTTGAAATTTTGTTGTAGTTGAAGGTGACTTATTTAACGTAATTAAATTTTAAAAATTTTAAAATAGAAAAAATATGTTAGCTCATTACGGACAATGCGAACGAATACGGGAAAAAAAGAACCGGCAAAAAAAAGGAAAAAAAGCTAAAAAATTTAGAAAAAAGACGAAATTTATGAATAGTGAAAAATAAACCAGAAACTGAAATTGAAATAAGCGGGGCCTAATTATCTTGCAATGTTTGGCTAATTACGTACTATAGCAACTAGTAGTGTGCCCGTGCTAACGCTACGGTAACATACAAAACAAGATAAAATTTGTACCAGATCCCCCACGCACTTCCTCCACCTCCAAAAGCTGACTTATTGCAGTGTTCACCGTCATGAATCTTGGTGGTTCATACACCTTCTTTCCTTTGAAAGTGAATAGCCAAATTTAAATCCAATGACAAATGATATATCTAGCTACACTAAACAATGAGAGCTGAGAATATTGAGCATAGCTCGTTCTCATAAGAAATGTCATTCTCGCACTGTGAGCTACGAAAATCATAGACAGAAAAAGGTAATTACCGCACAAGGACTCGAATGTTGGCTCCTTAACACGAATATCTGCATTGAATAATTGAATTGATCAAAGAAAGAAAGTGATAATAGTAAAGCAAGAATATTGAATACAAAGAAAATTTGTGGCCCCAAGCTTTTACTTGATGTATATTGTTTGAACAAGAGGAAAACAATCATGATGATAAAAGATTCTTGTGGGTCAAAACTTCAAAATAACCTGGGTGAAGTCCATGCCCCTAATCAGACTTGCATACATATGCAATGACACAAAGAATCATGCATCCAAAGCCCATATGTATATGCACACAAATAGAAGGAAAAAAAGCATGCCTACACATACGCTAGTCACTTTTCCATTCGAAAAAAGGCAGACTCAAACATGTGCATACATACACATAATACATAAAGACCGAGCATGACATGAGGTACACGGTTGTTTCCTTTGTACAAAGATAGATTTTAAACCCCAAGGACATAAATTGAATCGAGGCCTGCGAAATGTAAGCAACAATGCACAATCACACTACATACCTATAGTAAACTGACACACAAAGAACATAAATGTAGAAGAACGCATTCACATAAGTACTTACGAACAAGAGTATGTATATGAATCGTCACATGAGCATCCACATATGAACAAGTGCTGCAATGCCATGGGTATCCTCATGTTCATGGCGGCATGGCCACGAATTCCGCAGCTGTGCACTAAACATAATCGCGCATATCCAAACCTCTATATGACAAATGAGCACGTGTATGCTGTATGCACACGCCATCGCAGAGCCAACTCAAACAGAGGAACGCAAAGAAAGCAATCATTACAGAACGGTCGCCGACGACCGGAAGGCGGCGTCGGTGTCCGCGCCTCGCGCGGCACTGGTCGGCGTGCTCCTCCACCATTTCACGGTCGGCCACCGTGATCTCCTTCCGTCTGACTTCTCTGCGTGGGGAAAGCAACGAGGTGTGGCGACGGCATCGAGTCCGCCACGCGGCATTTGCGCGAGCAGGTGGTGGGCGACCAAGAAACGCACGAGGTCGGGCGGCGACGAGGGTCGAGGCCGAGGAGAGGAGGGAGACCTTGGCGCAGCGGGCGGGCGGCGTCGAGCCCCGCGACCGTGATGTCTCGCTCGTCGCCGAGGCCGAGCCCCACGATGTACAAAGATCGCGTCGCGGCGTGCTCCTTCCTTTGCTCGCGGCGGTGGAACCGCGAGTTTGGACGGGATGGGAACTTTGGGCCAGGACCGGTCGTCCGCGTCTACCAATCCCCCGGTGGGCGACGCCGATGTCGGCTCTCCAAGAGCGGATCTCGGAGGAGTGGAGGCGCGGGAGAAGAAGGGGTCATCGTCGGTCGGCGGCGCCCACGGGCTCCTTGCCGAGATGCGGCCGTGGAGCGTGCGGCGCGGAGGCGAACGATCTCCTCGAGGAGATCGCCGAGGAGGAAGAGGCGGCGGAGGCGAAGGTGGCGTCAACGAGGAGCGCCGAGGCGCGGCGCGGCCGCGTCTTGGGCTCGGAGGAGGGCCTCGCCCCGCTCGAGGAGCGCGCGGGTTCAATGATGTGCATGATCCGGATGATTTTGGCCTTAGGATCTTCAATGAGTAAGAGAAGAAGACTTGAGGAGAGATCTGAGTAGGCTTAGATTAGGCATGACTGTAGGGGTGGTTGAGGGGTGAATTTAGTAAAGAAAATTTTGGTGTATTATAGAGGGGTAGAGATTGCACAGACTCAGACAGTAGTACAACTGGCATAAGCCATGGAGTAGAGTTGTTCTCTTTAATACTAGTGTATGTGACTAGCTAGGGTCTCAAAAAAGAAGAGAGCTAGTAGCCAGCTAATACTCGAGGCTGATGCTCGGATGGAATGGGTTTTTTCGGCTATGATTTTTAATTTTAATATAAATATTTATGTGTACAGATTAAATATCGATAAGCTATTTTAAAAAGATTATTTTAATAATCTATTTCAAAACAATAACGAAAAACAAGATCATTTATTTATCTGTTAAAAAAACCATACACTATATAAAAAAGTTACAAATCGATAAAAACCAGGCCGTCAAAGCATAGCCAGGCTGGGGCGGAGGCATATTTTGCCCCGCGCGAACGAGCATTTGTGCGGTTTTGCTGGTGCCGTGGCCCGCAGACGGACGGACCGACCGCCGTGCAGTGGCTCGCCCGTGGGGTCCGGCTCTGCGGCCCTCGTGGGCGCGGCGAGCAGCTGCCGGCTAGGCAAGTTCGCCCGCGCGGGCGGCAGGGAGCACTCGCGCGCGTTCGTCGACTTTCCAGCTTCCTTCCCCCTCGGCGTTCTGGCACGCACGCTGCGCGATGCGCGTCCTCTATTGCGTATTGGGCCGGACCTTTGATGGTACACAACGTACTAGTAGTACTTGCTCAGCCGAGCCCTTCCTTCGCTTCAGTTTGGCTTCCGGCCAGGATTAACAAGCGTGCGGAATCGTTAGGCCCGCTGTTCGTTAAAAGTATCCTCCCCTTCGCGGTTTGCCATGCTGAATGGGCTGCCTTCCACTTCCGTCGTGTACGCCTGTTAACTCGGCTTCAAGTCTCCGACATCTGTACCTTTTGTCTCTCTCTCTCTCCTGTTCCCTTATTGACGGTTGTGTACTGCTGCGTACGTTAGAATGAATTACTTATTTAGTTCCATTGTACCATTTTAATTTAAAAATTATCTTTATATTATATGAAATTGTCTTTAATTTGGTTCCATTGTGACTGTTATCCACGCCTCCAACTCTAAGATTCGCTCCTATAATGTATCTATATACCTCACAATATAGCGTTCATGGGAAAGATCGATCCAGTGGACAAAGTCGCATTTCATAATCTGCTGGAAAGGATTATTAACATGCAAACTCTATTAGTAGTAAGAGAAAGCAGATTATTAGATAATTGTAACCCAAAGTGTGGGCATCAGAAGAAACATCGCCCGCCATTGAAATGACCTTCCATGACTTGCACGACCGCGTCTTCCCTGTGTCTGCATTTCGGCCATACCAGTTGAGCATGCCTGTTTGGCATCAAGCGGTAGTTAAGGCTGAAGTCCTCCCTCCTTTCCAGGGAAAAGGCTTCCTATGACCAGGGGCGGAGCCAGGATCCAGACAAGGGGGGCCGACCCGCCAAGGCACCGGCATCATAGGCCCTGGGCGCCGTTTATCGGCAAAATTAAACATACAAATATATAATTAAACATACGCATGTATATTGTCATATAAATTCAATCATAACACATATGGCAAAATAATGTAGCATACGTATAGTAACACAAAAGAAAGGTACTTTCATTACATCTCCACAAACTTGAATTTGTTACATCTCCACTAAATTGAATTTAGCACGACGATTACCAACTAGATCATAATGGTGAAGAGTGGTGGTATTATCATTTTTGTTTGGAGAGACTTTATGAATAACATGTTTCGTTTTAAAAATCTCGCCGTTCAGGCGAGGCCATCAAAGATATCAACGAGTCTCACATGACAGAGTATGCGATTGGAGAGTCCATGATAATTTGATACAAATGCGTGGCAAAAGAAAAGGAGTGCATACATTACACGACAACATAAACTGCAATGTGCTAAAGAAAGGCATATTTATGGTCCTCTGAAGTTTGGGCTACAAAAAACATATGTGTTTAGTAGATAAGCATGGATTGGATCACCAACTCGAGATGAAGTGTAAGGATCGTTTCGCAAAGTTGCTTCTTCAGTGACACAAAGAAGAGTCTTGCCCACACACTACATATCATAAGCCGTAAAGAAAATTCGAGGAAACACTTGATTTTATTTGGTTTTAGCATTGGCAAATACTACAAATATGAAAAATCTCCGATTCTGAGATTAATTACATGAATCAAAATTCCATCTACATCTCCCGATGCCACTCAACCTCAATTAGGACAAAGATGACTCGCTGGCTTTGTCCATTGGGATTGGGTGGGGTCCAGTGGACCGTGGACCATTGGGGCGGGCCCTGCGCCCCCTCTCTCCGCCCCTGCCTATGACGACCTCATTCCGACCGGTCCCTCGACATCTGCCATGGTATGTTACTGTACGACATAGAAGGTAGTTCTTCGTATGGTGGGCACGCATTTTATAGCAAACGGGATAGGTTTGAGCAGTGACAAGACTAGACGGGGTAGCTTTGCGTAGTGACAAAACTAGACGATGCAGCTTTGCACAGTGAAAAGACCAAAGGGGCAGCTTTGCGTAGTTACAAGACCAGACGGTGCAGCTTTGCGCAGCGAAAAGACCAAAGAATGCAGCTTTGTGTAGTAACAAGACCAGATGGGACAGCTTTACGCAGTGACAAGACCAAAGGGTGCAGCTTTGCCCAGTGGCAAGACCAGATGGGGCAGCTTTGCACAGTGACAAGACCAAAGGGGTAGCTTTGCGCAGTGGTGAGACCAAAGGAGGCAGTTTTGCGCAGTGACAAGACCAAAGATGACAGTTTTGCACAATGACAAGACCAGATGGCGGTAGCTTTGCACAGTGACAACACTATGCCTCGCTAGATACTTTTAAGAAAGACAAGGCAACACTCTGCATCGTAGGATAGTCACATGAAATAAACCACACAATGCCAACCTTTTGGCTTATAAAAGAGGTGGAATATATATGGGAGAGAACACTACACAACCATGTGTTCCCCTACTAATTCTCTTTCAAAGTACGTACTAACAACCTCTCCCATCCATCTGCAGTCCCTGAAACCGCTATGAAGTTACCGCAAGTGGATCAACCTAGAGATCCTGATGTGCTAGTGTTGTCCCGATATTTCGATAAGCAGGATAATTTCGATTGGACGATGATTAACTCTCACGATCTGGGCTACGAACGTATCATGTACGAACCAAGCAATCGCTAAACTGATCACCAAGTCGTTATCAACCGTGTCAAAAATGCGGTTGACTTGACCACGAAAGTCTATTCGTGCATGCAACCGAAGAACACGCAAGAACAAGATAATAAGTAATATGAAATTACAAATATATAAATTGAGTTTAAAAAGGATGGATTCCGCAGAGTTTCTTTACAGTTGATCTAGTCGACACAATCAAAGAACAAGAGTTTTCACAGTGAAAAAACTAAGCAAACGAAATCTAGGAAGCTAGAAGGGTGCGTCCTCCTTAAATAGGAGAGGGAAAGCCGCGTAAAACTAAGAAATAAGGGGTGATACTATTCATGATACTATTCACATAAACAGTACAGCTGTGAACAGTATGGGCCTAGAGAGGGGGTGCCTTCCCCTTGGGCCCAAGCATTACAAGGCCCAATTTGGCCTAAACAAGTGATGCAACACCTTATTTTGATGATTATTGTTTACACAGGAGAAATTTGATGTTGAGACTAAATCCATTGGAAAGAGTATGAGAAAAGCTTTCCAACAAGTACTCGTGAAGCTCAAACGGATTCCGTTTGTGAAAGTTATGCACATTTGAAGTTGAACATGTCAAGCTGAATCCGAATTGATCTGGAGGCCAAATTGGATTTCAAAACCTGTCCAACTTGAATTCTTGCTTCAATTGGTCCAAAAGTGATGTGATGCTACAAAAAATATACATTTGTATTATTAGATAGCATCATATAGTTCATATAATAGAAAGGCACCCCTAAAAACGAGCTCACCTGATAATTTAAGTGAAGTGTACGAGTTCTTGAAATTAGAATAGCAAGCATAGCAAATATGATTGTATCCATAGGGGTCATGTCCTCATCAAATCCACCCACATGATCAGTGGACTCTCGACTACGAGGGGTGGAATGTCAAAAGGGCTTGTGAGATCTAGGAGGAGATGCGCTGCAACAACGAGCAAACCGAGCATATACGTCGAGAGACGAAAGCTCATCTCAAGGTGTGCACGCGCAGGAAGCACGAGGCTCACCCGAGAGGGAGCGAGAAAAAGAGGGAAATGGTGGTCAAGGCCAAAGAGGTCGCCGAAGAGTTCAATGCCAAACTCGCAAGTAAGAGAAAATGTCTCTGGTCCATGCAGTAGGTCTGACTGTCCCGCACTAGTCCCCGAAGGTCCAATTTATTTCTATTCTACAAAAGCACATATGTATTGTAGGAATACTTTAGTTTGTTGCATCGTACATGATGATGTTTTTTTATGTACGTAACCAAACCCTGTGCGCCGTATTATTTCTAGCTTTATTATAAAGTCTATTTTAATTCATAACATCAAATCTCGTCGTCTTTTCACATTCAATTTTTCATGTGGTCAATATCACTTACCTTCGTACTTACCAATCGTTGCTATATCAATCGTCCTCACAAATGTTTTAGAAAATTTCTTGCAATACAACAACATATGTCGATCGCAAAATGTTATTGTGAATCTGATATATTTTGTAACATTCATAATCTACGAAAATTATAAATGGATCAATCGTTACATCGCATTGTCACTTACCTTTGTTCTTACGAGTCATTGATGCCTCAATCACCCCCCAAAATTCTTCCAAAAATTTCTTGCACTACAACAACATACGACAATCACAAAATGTTATTGCCAGTCTAACAGATTTTATACCGTTAAGAATCTACAAAAATCACAAACGGGCCAACCAACCTACATTGTGTGCCCTTTTATTTAAAAAAAATAACATTCTGCAAATAATATTTGCTACATATATTATCTACAAAAATTGCTATTTATTTTTCCATGATTACTTCCATCAAATCAATAAAAAAAATATTACTATTATTTTTCTCAATTAAATTTTTAATTAAAATTGCAACTAAAAATAAAAAAATCTTAAATTTCAATACCAATTTACATTGAAAAAAGCTAGAATGCTTCCGCGGCGGGGTGACGCGCCAGACGGCCTGGCGTAACGCGGGGGACCTCCTTGTGCGGCGGGCAGACACGCTAAGTGGCCTGGCATGGTGGAGTGACACGACACCTGCCTTGTGTGCTATGGCACTGCGCCATAGAGCTATTTTGAGAATTCCATGCGAAAAGAAGCTAAATCTAGGGGCCTGTTCTTTAACGGCTTTTAGCTTTTGCTACAGTACATACCTTTCAAACTGAGTATTTTCTCAAGACGGGGTCTACAATTTACTTGTAGTATACATTAAAAGCTCAACATCTGTATCAACCAAAATCGTAAGTATTTCTCTCCGTAATCTCCATCACGAATAACTAAAATTCAAAAATTTCAATTAAAAACTAAAAACCACAGTCATGTCAAACAAATCCTAGAATTGCCCGCCAGAGGGGCCAGGTATGACCAGATTTCGGCGAAGGACGCCACCATCGGCCAACGACGGACTAACCACCGCGCTGTCCAGTAATGAATACTTGCTCTGTGACGGATTTCTTTCACCATCGTACACCATCATAATTCATGGTACTTCGATCCGTTTCCATGCCGCGCGCCACAGACCGGAGGCAAGGGTTCGAGCAATGTACATCGCCATTTGCACAACACATACGTAAAAAGTTGTGAACAGAAGGTTTAGTTTTAATCTTTGTTTCTGATGAAGATCGAGACGGAGTGATTGCGCTTGAGCCAAGACGCCGGTACTGACTCGGGGCTCCATTCATAGGGTTGGAGTAGTATTTACATCTTCACAAATTCATGTATATACACTTAGGTTGGAGTACAAAGTACACATGCACTAGATAGACTACTCTTCAATTTACCCTGAATCTTACCTTAAAACTAATCAAAACACTAGCAAAACCAAGCGCTTCCTTCATCGATCATGCGCGTACGCGTGCACGCGCGGATCATGGGCACGCACGTACGCTCGCACGACGCACGTCTTCAGTGTCACATGCCGCTGATGCAGGTGAAGATCCTGGCGCTCCTGCCCCTCGTCAGCCCGCCCGCCCGCCACTCCGGCGACGCCCCTACCTCGCCGGCCAGCTCCTCCAGCGACCGGTGCCGCCGGTGCGTCATCTCTCTCTCCACGCGGAACGACTTGCCGCCGTCCGCCTTCCGCACCATGCGATCGTCGGCGCGCACCCACTGCTTCTGCTCCCAGGCGACGTCGCCCACGCCGCCGCCGAACCCGCGCGCCGAGCCGGTGGAGCTGCACCTGGAGTGGCTCCGGTTCCGCCTCTCCTTGATAGCCTTGTAGATGAATGGGATGAGCCCCTCCATTTGATGCTAATTAAGTTTGGATGGAAAAATGGTTGGCTTTGGAATCAAGTCTGGCAGAGCCTGGCGTTGTTTTATAGTGTGGAGTTGCACTCGAGCCTCGCACAATGGCTTTTTATTGCTTTCAAGAGTGAGATTAAGAAAAGTCGTTTGACTGGGGCTTAATTTTCTTGCGTGTGGTCGTTTCGTTTGCTTTGTGGGTAGTGCTGCATTTGGGTTTTGGCTTTGGTTACTTGTGCCTGACAACCTTTGATGTTGATGGCTCTGTCTACTTTGTCTACTTTCTTAGGTAATAGCTTGTGCTATGACTCTGTTAATTGGGACAGGCACTAGGTAATTGTAGTTGTCTGAGTTGATGGTTTTAGTTGACCGTCAGTTTTTCTTTCTTCGTAGTTAGATTGAAATAGAACTATAGAAGTACTGGCTGGTATATCAGCTTGAAGTTTTCTTTTTGATTATGAGCTCAAATATTTTGAATCGCAAGAGTTAGGCAATCATTTCACTACTATGTGCCAGAAAGAAGATGATGGAGGAAAAATAGAAAATTAAGAAAAAGAATGTAGTAGTATACTATTTAGGTAGTGATAGGACAAAGTCGTATCTTCTTGCTTGTTAATGCCCTGATCAACTCGGCTTCGGTTTCTGGTTTCTGGCTTATTTTTCACTATTCATAAGTTTCATCTTTTTCTGAACTTTTGGCTTTTTGTTGAGCTTTTTTGCCGATTCTTTTTTTCCCGTATTTGTTTGTATTATACGTAATGGGCTAACATATTTTTTTATTTTTAAATTTTTTTAAATTTAATTGTGCTAAATAAGCCTCTGTCAACTCATGATTGCTTTTTTCACCAATACTGATGTTTTCAGCCATAAGCCACGAACTTTTCAGCCGAACCGATCACCACCTAAGTCAGTTTTGATATGTGGCGTGAATAGAATCAGATAACGTCGAAAAGTCAGCTCAATGATGTCCTGATCCTTGCTGCAAGATAAGTTTTTCTAAGAGTTATAGTAACGAACGGTATACCGTTACAAAGGATTTTAATGTTATAGGCAAATTTTAACATGTTTTTATCTAAGTTTTATGAGTTTTATAAGATTTCAGATCGTTTTGAACATGCTTCATAAAACTTAGTAAACTTAAACACGAAACCTCTTGAAACACCATGAAATTTAGATATAAACACTTATAAAACTTAAACATGAAACCTCCTAAAATTTAATAAAACAACATGAAACTTACATATAAAAACTTATAAAACTTAAGCATGAAACCTCTTGAAATTTAATAAAACACTATAAAACTTAGTCATAAAACCTCATGAAACTTTATAAAACTTAGTCACGAAACCTCCTAAAACTTTATAAAATCTCATAAAACCTGAAGGTCAACACCATGAATCTGCCGTGCTGCTTGCCATGCCGGAGACCCCACATTGGCTCGTCCTTCACAGCCACCACCACGACGCCTGCTACGTGCTCACCCGCACCACCAGCCATGCCGCCCTCCCCGCCAGGAGATCGTGTCGTCCATCCACGAGAAGGAGGCACAGCCATTGTCGAGTGTGTGGCGCGACATCTTGGTCCGGTTGACACTAGTCTTCCACCACGTGTTGCTCGCCATCCTCGGCTTGTAATTCTTTCAATAGGCCTCCGGCGTGGCAACACTCGTGCTGTACGCGTTGTGGGTGTTCAACCACGTCGGCATGACCTCCCAACGCATGGTGCTCGGTGCCACCATCCTCCTCAACGTCGCCAAGATGGTGTCCATCATCATCCCGTTCTTCCTCACCAACCGCCTCAGCCGTCGCCTGAGCTGCTCGCCAGCGCGGGCAACATGGTTGTATCGCTGCTAGTCCTCAGCTTCTCACTACGTGAGTCCCCATCGGAACTAACGCTTCGTGAATGGAACACGGGTGGGATCTTTTCTACTTTGGTTTTGGCTTCTATTGCTATAATAACTAGCTTATAAATAGTGTGTCTTTTAAGGCAAAGTCTACAAGCAGATTATAGTATACACTGTATCGAGTTCAGCTGTACCGGCTAAAATCACATGTGACTTTTTCTTTTACGTAGTCTCTCACGAACAATCAGAATTTAAAAACTATAAGTCAAAAGCCACAGAAAAAAAAACCCACCCCGCGTGTGGCTGAGGGAGAGAGAAGGAAGAAGACTCTGGATGGAACACATGTAGGCGATCGATCTATCGGCTACAAAAATCGAACGGTTTCTAGCTATCCTGTCCAAACAAGTCACGACGGTACACCGTACAATAGTTTTTTTCTCTTTCTCTAAAGGCTAAATACGGTCCATTTGAGGTAGGCATGTCCATCTTCATGTTTATTTTAGCAGGTTTTCTAGGAACTGTGTTGCAGCCATCAAATTTGCTTGATGAATTCACTTATTTTGGACTGAATTGGGCAATTAGCACAGTATCAATTGATTATCCATTTCGTCCGGATGCAGTGGTTAGTTTGGACCGTGTAAACTAAGTATGTTGCCTACAGCTGAAATTTAATGTTTCTCACTGCACTGGCATCCAAACTAATCACAATGAAAGACGGGAAAACGAAAGAAGCTATGGTAGAGGAAAGTTAGGTAGTTACCAGTTGCTATCAAAAGCTAAAAAGAAAAAGAAATCTCGTTGGTTGATGCATCATATGTTTTGGATATTTATCTACTCGCTGTACCAGTGTAGATCTGTAATCCTCACCAAAAGTTGAATGCACGATTTCATGCATAATCATCGGCTACAGTCCTACAGTTCGTAGTAAAGTCGCCGTGATATGTATCCATCAATGGAAGATGGTTATACTACAGCTTGAAGCCAGAAACAATGGAAATTATTGTGTTGCGCTACACGCAAGTAAGTTAAGATCGTCTTTACAATTATTAAAAGTTTGTTTTTAGTGTCTGAACTCTGAAGACGGAGCAAGCAGTGAGGTATATGTATCTAGCTGTCTACCTTAAAACTTCAAGATGATGCAGAGGAATAATCTTAATTAATGGGACAAAATAGGTCACCAAGCTGCCTAGCTAGCTGATGGCAGCTCATAACAAGCATACAAGAATTCAAGGGGAAGTTGCCGATGCCATCCATCAAGCATCAGCCCTGGTCCGGTTGACCGAGATTTCCCATTCACGCCTCTGCCCGGACAAGAAAGGCACATGCTGTTCTTAAGCTTTAGGTACTCTTATTGATGAGATGAGATGAGCATGGCACGCAGGCAGGCAGGCAGCACTCAGTGCGCAATAGACCGGCCACCTAACACAAGCAGCTGGCTTCAACCTTCATGACTCACTCGACACATATCACAACTGAAGCGATTTTTTTTTTCTGGCGCCAGTTTCTGCTTTACTGAACATACACAACGTGCAAGTTGCATTTGGGGAAGTTTGATCAGAAAACATACGCTTAGCATGATAGCATCACGTTTTTAAGATGTGAGAATACAGGGAATTGGCTTCTCGGTTTCTTGTCCAAGTGTGATTTCAAGTGTCCATTTTCCATCTGACATCTCCCGAAACAAGTAATACAACTTTTGTTTTCACCAGCATGTTTTCATAAGTAAGTTTGAGGGCATTTCAGTAACTTTTGGTAAGCTAGTACTTAAGTCTGCTTAAATATAATGCAGAGGGCCCTTTTAGGGCATTTTGCCTTCAAAAAAAAAAAAACTTGTTCTTGACGGCTCACATTGGAACCATTCTCCAGATTTCGTAGGAAGTTTCCACTGGTTACACATGGTTGGCATCTAGAGGATTCACTGCCGTTCAACATCCATTATGATGCTACGTAGAAGAGGATTTGTTGCCTGGTCACCAAAAACTACCGTCAGTTTTGACCGGCGGTGGAGAAATCTGCGGACTCCGGCCGGTCGCAGCCGTTGTTTCGCCGCATGTTCGTTTAAAACTAGAAATATTTGCGAGCGCTCGATGGAAAGGCAATGTCCAGGGGGGAGCGACTTGTAAAGAAACGCTGATCAAAATATGAAAATGATGATATATTGGCACGTCACAGGGTTCAATTCGACGCGACAGCCTCTTCCCAACTGTTCTCTTTTGCCACGTGGTACTACTGAAACATCTGGAAATAAAAATAGGAAACTGAAGGTTGGAAGCATCTATGCCCATTTTTTCAAGCACGGAAGGAAATGAGAAAAAGGAGAAAGATGCTAACATACTTCCTCGTTACATGATCGAGCACCTAGTGGACAGACAGACATGACACCAGCACCAGTTCATCGAGGTAGCTGCTAGCCTACGGCAATAGCAGAATGGCACGCCTCAAATCAACCCTGCACGGAAGCGAAAAAAAGCATGGAGCTAGCTAAATTTCATTTCTTCTTCTTCTTGAGAATTCTCTTTCATACAAAAGAGAATTGGAAGTCTCTATGCCCGACTGTATGCACTCGCCGTCCTGGCCAGGTTTGGCCCGGCCCGAGATTGCCCTTTTCTTTGTAGAAGCTAATCTCGCAGCTACTAGGGATCCGAAATCCGGAGTTGAGTCCACAGATTTTTTTAGGATTCCAATTGGAAGACCTTGAACAAGAGGATTCGAAACAACTTTACGAAAACCGACCATCGTTTGGACTTCCAAAATTGCAATACGTTCTATACTAAGATTCGCTTCAAAAATTGCAAGACGGAACAAGTTTGAGTTTGAGCATATCTCAAGACCTATCGTAAATAATACAATATAAACATATATCGGCATTTAATTCCAGCATGGAAAAACATACTAAAAGAATATTTCAAGCAGTATATAAATGACATAAATTGTATATAAACATGTAATTCTTTCATACCATTTATATCATAACATATACTCATCATATGAATCAATATTACTGCTGAACTCATTATGTAAAGCACTCTCATGAGCAGAGAATAATTAAAACTAGCACAAAACTCAAGTTTTAGATCATTGATTAGCGCTCTCAGATGTAGGATTACACAAGATATAATCTTGGCCGTCCCGCTACTATGGTATATACTCTTCACTAATTAAACATGATAAGTGAGATTCAAACTTTGAGCTCTTAAATAACACTTTGACAATCTTAATTTCAAACTACCAACAATATATATTTTCGGCTAGCAGACAGGGCAATGCCAAAGTGATCACCAAACAACACCTAAATTAGCCAAATAACTTGATATATTTCCAGAGTATAGGGTCACAATTTTAACAAGTTATGCAACAAGCCGAATTAGCTAACAGAAATGTATGTATCATGAATACTATTGATTACAGTATATATTTCGAAAGTATCTAACTGCAGGGCAGAGAGTCAAATAACGGCAATAACAAAGATATAGAGCTCAAGTTTGAACATTCAATTTCAGTATTAGACCGCAATTATCCTCATCGAGCTACTGATTTGAACCCACAATTTCCCATGCAAATTTCAATCAGAGATAGCAACCTCTCACAGAATGGATATCTGAAGGAAAATGCTTGGAGTAAACAATTGATATACTCACAATGTTGGTGATACTTGAAATCACCGAGAAGCAGTCGAACAAGGTGTAGGATCAAGGATACCGACTAAGGGGGGTGAATAGGAGGTTTTAAAATTTTTCTTGTCTACTTAATTAATTCTTTACAATTTTAATAGTAAGAATGTAAAGCAATTAAACCTACACAATTCTAGTTAAGCAAGCAACAATTCTAGCTCTAAATCAAGCAAATGATCACAATAAAGCAAACAAGTAAGAGCTAGAGTAAAGCAAGAGAGATGTACATAATCGATATTTTTACCATGGTGATCAGAAATTTGCCGGTTTCCACTAGAGGATAGCCCGAACCAATCGGACCGGCTCCACGAATTAAGCCGAAACACCTCAATCACTAGAGGTAGCTCTTCTCCGCTCCGGGTAGGTGAGCTCCGACCTTCACAAGAATACCGGGTCATCTCACAATCTCCTTTGAGAAGATCACCGATCAATCTTCCGCCCAATCGTCCAGGTGCCGGCAAGCACCAAGAGTAATAAACCAGGGCTTCACTTGAACGCAAATGAGTGCCAATAGATCAACTAATGAATGTAATACACTATTTGCTCAACCACCACAAATTTATACAATGGGGTGGAGTGAATGCTCTATACTAAAACAATGTTAAATGAGTCTCTTCTTACTATCCTTGAGCAGTGGTACGGGTATTTATACCCCTCACCAGCCAAAACTAGCGGTTCGGAACAAATTCCTGAAAAATTCAGGACGAGCGGAACTACCGCCGTTATAAGGCCGGTAGTACCGCTCCCATTTCTGACGCGGTAGAACGACTATGTCAGAGCTCTGCAGTGACCGTTGGAATGTCGGCGTGGTACTACCGCCGTTGAAAACTCCGGTACTACCGCTCACCGGTAGTTCCGCAAAGTCGACGTGGTACTACCGCTTGAGCTGAACTTCCAAAAGTCTCAACTGGCGCTCTCTGGAAAAAAAAGGCTCTGTTTCCATGCGGTAGTTCCGGCATTGAAATTGCCGGTATTTCCGCTCCGCGAAAACTCAGTTTGCGTCCGGAGGGTGCTCTCCGGAGAAAAGGCTCTGCTCGGGTTCCGGAGCTTCCGGTCGCCAGTAGTACCGTTTCTGGGCACGGAACTTCCGCTCTGCGGTAGTTCCGACGTTGTAAACTGTGATACTACCGCTCTTCCAGACAGAGCAAAGTTTTGATTTTAAATCTGATTTTTAATGAATGCATGCTTCTAATTTGATCCAAATGGCACATAATTTTTGCTACCAAGCTACTTGCCATGATCCCTCTTTATGGTACGATTATCTAGCCTACAATCCGGTCTTCCACCTTTTTTCCTTAAGACCGGTAAAAATAAAAGGGATCATATTCTAAGTATACCTTTGCTTTGAGCCATTTTTGGGTCTTCACATTTATCTTTTGGCTTGCATCTTGTCACCAACACATAGACTTTACCTTTATAACTCATTAAACATGTTAGTCCCATATTCATATAAATTTATTAATTATCAAAACCATTTTTAAGGGCCTAGATGCTTTCACAAGGCAAGGCACACAGGCTGCGCTATCCCAGAAAACCAAGCACCTCGCTATGCCGTGCAAAGAGACGATGGTAAACGAAGATACAATGCCACACTCCAACCTCGGGTAGTCGAAGTGGGAATCGAACGTTGGGGTAGACACCGCACAATACCACCAGAGTGCACCGGCTGAATGCACTCAAATGCAACAAAGGATTGTCATGGCCTTCTTCCTACCTCGAAGGCAGGGGCCGGCGGCGTGGTGACTGCGAGTGGTCAGCTCTAAGGAGCTCGAGTCAGCCCGCGCCTCCACTGCCGCCTCTCTAGTCGCCACCTCCCTACTCGCCGCCTAAATTACCAACCGAAGAATCGGCTGAGGCCAGGTCCAGATCCGGGCGAAACGCCGCACGGGAAGAGATTGAGTCTCTTCCCCTTATCTCCTTCGGTTGGCCCACCTACAGGTGGGCCCCATTTCTCTTTTTTTCCTCTTCAATTGAGAAATTATAGAAAAGCCCTTACATAATCCAATAGGACCACCCCTACGAATTCCAGGAAACAAATAAATTTGAAAACTAAAACAAAGAGTTTTTTTAAAAAAAAGAGAATTGATTATGTACCATCGAATAACTTCCTTCTTTATGATATGCCATTGAATAACTTTATACCATTGGGTTCCAATTTTTCTTTATAATATGTGTTGTCAGGGCGGCCCAACCCTGTAATTGGGCCTTGTAACTAGTACAATATGTAATAGTCCGAATAGTATAGAGAAATGTGCCAATGTACCTCACCTTTTGTAATTATCAAAGGGGAATTCCCATTCTACCCCATTATGTATATAAACCCCCAATAGAGGTATGAGAAGGGGGTTCGACTCATCTTTCCTGTCTCTAGCTCTCTTTAGCTCTACTTTCTCTCATGGTCTGGTGAGCACACTAGACCATCCAGCTTCTACTGGTTTTCAAGAAAAAAGAGTGGTGCTATTGGCGACGGTCTACCGTGCTGGTGTACTCCCTGTTGTGGCAGCTTCTGTTGAGCAGGTTTATGCAAACACCTAAGGAGTCACACATCCAGGCAGTCAAGCAAGTCCTGAGATATGTGAATGGCACCTTTAACTCTGGTTTGGAGTATACGCAAGGAGGTGAAGGACGCTTGATAGGCTACAGCGACATTGATCTCGCTGGAGATGTGGAAGACAGAAAGAGTACGAGTGGTTTCGCTTTTTACCACTCGAGAAGCCTGATCGCGTGGAGCTTACAGAAACAGAGGACAGTCGCACTCTCCTCGTGCGAAGCGGAGTTCATGGTGGCAATAGGCGCAGCTTGTCAGGCAATTTGGCTCAGAAATTTACTGAGCGAGATCACTCGGAGGAAGCCCAAACCAGTGACAATGTTCGTGGACAACAAGTCAACGATTTCACTCATGAAGAACCCGGTGTTCCATGGAAGAAGAAAGCACATTGACACATGTTTTCATTTCATTAGAGAATGTGTGGAATGAGGACAAATAAATATGAAGCACATCAGCACAGAGGAGCAACGAGCTAACATCCTTGCAAAGGCACTTCCCATAATCAAGTTTAGTGAAATACAAGATTTGATCGGAATCAGAAACCTCACAACCTGAGTCAAGTTTAGGAAGGTGAATGTGGTCAAATAAACATGACTAGCTTCAGGTTATGTGTGGTCGTAACGACCACATTGTGCGTGGTCGGTTACGACCGCGGTGTGTGTGGTCGTAACGACCAGCGTCATGGTTGTAAGCATTGTAGAAATGGGTATCGTAGTCGTAAACACCGGGGTCATGGCGCCTGTGTCTGCAGTGGTTGTAGCTGCAGTGCCGCGGTCGAAGACAGGCCGTGGTCGAGCTCAGTGACCGTGGTCGTGCGGCCAGTCTCTGGAGCAGTCAGCGCAGTTGGTGGTAACTGTAGCAGGCATCAGCAAGTTAGTGGTAACTGTAGCAGGCATCAGCAAGTTAGTGGTAACTGTGGTAGCCGTCAACACAGGTTGTCGTGGATAACGCAGGCCATACATTGGTCGGCTAACTGTCCGGTATGGCAGGCTGCGGGTAGTTAAGGCCGGAGTACACAATTTTAGTCTGTTGAGTATGTAAATGAGTTTATAAATTGAATCATGTTGTAAGTTATAGTTACATAAAATGAAAAAGAACACAAAAAAAATTGCCCCAAACACCCTCCAATCGAGGGCTACAACTTTGTTTCTTTTTGCTATCTGTTTTTTAGTTGTTCGTTGTCTTATCTTTCGTTTCCGTTTGATATCTACGTGTTGATCCGGTTCCTCTTGCAGCCTCCACCCTCGTGACGCGTGAGCTATCTCCCCCACCCTAGCGAACCACCTCCCGATGGCCGCCTCGGAGCCGGTCCGAATGTCCGGTGGAGGACCTTTTCACGGCGCTCCACCGCCACGTCCAGGTCGGCGAGTTTTCCCTGGCCGTCAAGGTCGCCGACCAAGGTCAAGCACCCACACCTTCTCCTCCTTGTCCCCCCTACGCGTCTCCGGTCTCCTGCCCTAACCGCTGCGCGGCACTGACGCTCCGGCTAATTCGACTCGACCGACAAGGCGCTCGCCGCGATCCGCGCCGCCGAGCACCTCCCCATCGACCTCAGCTACTACAAGGTCATGCAAGCTGATACATTTACCCTTGGTCGCGCGCTGGATCTGTCTGTTTACTTGTTGCATTGCCTTCGTGGGCCAGTGGGCTGTGGTTTTATGATCTAGGAGTGGTCAGATCCGCTTGTGCTGATGTCCTAAGTTAAACTCTGACGATTTGGGTGATGACGAAGTGAAAATTTTCAGAAGCATTTCACCAGTGGAGCTTAGATTGCAAGCGATGATGCTGGCAACATTGCATATCAAGTTTTGTGCCCCCCAAGAACAAAAGTTTTGCTATTGATGTTTGTTTCACCGTGATTGTTGCACGCTGATTGAATTCGCGTGCGCTTCTAAGGTTGTATTGCATACTTTTGGATGAATATACCGAGGGGAGGGAAGGCAAAGTTTCATGAACAGTTCTTGGCAGCATGCTGGCAAGAACCGATGTCTCTGCAAGCTAAATATATGCATTGAAGCGTTTGGTTTTATGTTACGCTGCTCTAACCTTTTTAGAATTTGAGGTTCTAGTGACCCCAAGAGTCCATCATCGTGTGTCAAGAGATAGTATACATGTGTTATTTCTTTATCTGTTCTGATATTACTTGATAAATGCCATCCAGCTTAAAAATCCTGACAAGGTGGTCTCTTTTGATTCATTGCATATGTCTGTATGATCCACCATACTTTGCGAAGTATTAGGTGACACTGTAGCGGCTTTATTTATATCGGACAAAACCGCACGCTAGTTTCTGCTACTCCATACTATCTCTCGCGAGTAGCCCAAAAGTCGTAAGCTGCAGCCAAAAGTTATAAGCCGAAACTAAAAAGAACAGACCGGATAACTAATAATAAGACATAGTCAGGACTCAGGATACTGTGAGATAGCAATAAACTGGATGCTGAACTAAAATTAAATTCAATTCTCCATTGAGTGCTGATGTTTGCTATTTCTTTTAGGACTTTTATTTTCCTATATTTTTTTCTTTTGAATTGTGGTACAAATTAGAAGGTGGTACTGGAGAACTGTGTACTTCTTTTGCCCTCAATACGCTGTTAGGACATCTTTGTTTCCTTATTACTAAAAGAATAATTTGTGCGGTTGTGCTAACTACTACTTTTATCTGTATTCAGGCCTACTGTTACCACAGGCAAAACAAACTGCAAGAAGCTCTGGATGTACAGTTAGGCACAGTTAGGCAGAATTGGAAATTGCGTGCAACCTTTGCAGATCTATGTGCATAAGAGTTGGTTGGAAGTAGAGTACTGGGCTGTCAAACTGACTGAAACTATACGTCCCATCTGCAGGGCAGCAAGAGAACAGGGGCAATGGGGCCAAATGTGATCGAAAGTGAAACTCAGGTTACGGTTTGCAGTAGTCGGACTTCTACTAAGCAACTCAAAAGGAGCAAACAAAGGACAAAATTCTTCATCAATTATCTGATAGAGCAGGCTTCAATTGTTGAGGGAAAAGATGCGTTGTTCAGAGAAGTTACTCTGCTACCAGCTGGGAGTCTGTTTCTCAGCGGTTTCAGCGAGATTGCGGTGTTGCTGACATGCAAAGGAGGTCAATAACTCTGAGGGAGAAATGGCAAAGGATAAGAGGATAAAACCCTTGGCGTCGCCTCATGGGATCATGCTACTAGGACAATAAACTTGAGAGGATGATTACCTCCAGTATGTTATGGCAATGTGACCTTGCCCTTTTGTTTGCACTTTGCCGTACTGTGTCACATTTTACTCTCATTGCTAACAGTTTTTTTGTTGCAATAAAAGTTCATCCGAGGGACTCATGGTTGCTGAATAGGCCCATTGAGGGTTATGACGAACTTTCTTTCATCTTCAGTGATGATCAATCTACTGCTGAAATTCGAACGAACAAGGATCAGTGTGCTCATTCTGCTGATAATCAGATATCTCAAGATTCCATGGAGCAAAAGATAGATAATGACGATATCCACTATTTAGTTCTGAAGATTGGAGAATTAATGGACGCTGTAAAGAGCTTAAAGCCCAGAGAGTTTGCTAATGACTAGTGGAAAGCAGTTACAGCTTGCGGTTACAATGAGAGGATGCCAATCACTGCATTTGAGTATTTTCCGAAGAACGAGATCGAAGGAAAGATTTTCCTTGTGCGCAGTCCGGAGCTGCGCAAGGAATGGCTGGCTAAGTTCTTCTCTAGCCTTTTGTAATGATTCTTGATCTGTTGCATCCTCCAGTTTAGTTTGATTTTCCAGATTTGCTCTTTTCTTAGGAACCATACTTCCAAAGTGTGTGTATTAATATCTGGCCACCTTTTGGATGTAAAGACAAAAGAAATCCATCTTTGCATGCATGTACAATAGTAAAATGGAGATTCATGTTCCTATTATAAATTTTTAATAAGAAAGATAAAAAGTCTCTGAGCATTCATCAAATGCAGGAAGCAATTATTTTAAAGACTACTGTTGTACAACTGCTACAACTACTTTACCTTGTATCATGTAGTTAAAATGTGTACATCTGGTATATACACACAGCATACCACATTTGGCAAGTTGCTACAATTGCTACAGTTGACCGCCTGACCAATTCACAACCTAACCTCTATTGTCATTTAACGAGTCAACATTCGGAGTCACAACAACATGCCGATTTTCGATCTCCCCAAGTAGGTAACAGTGTCTCTCGTGTTCATAGCTACTGCATGTTGCGCCATCCCACGCTCCACTCCTGGGTTCACCTGCAATGGAAGAACCCAAGTGCCATACATAAGAGTTCTTGCTAGATTCTGAAGAAACAAATAAGGTGTCAACTATGTTCTCGTTAAGAGAGAGAAAAGTGAACTAACGTCAAACATGTCATCTCCCAACCCCATCTTGATCTTGCCACACTTGTATACCAGCATTTTCCCCAAATATCCCCCAGGCAAATCTTTCAGATTTATCCTTCTTTCACCTCCTTGCTGATGGCCTTTCCATTCCTTTCAACTACAGTGGATGGTATTCTTGCCAAAGGAAGAGATTTCGGCAACTGGAATAGGAACATTTTTCTTTTGTCATCTTCTTCCTGTTGTTCCAAATTGCAAACAAATTGCATAAGTGCCAGAAAATATCAAGGTAATTTGGTAGGGCTGAGAGGTTCGTACGGGCAAATCGAGCTCTTTTGCTGGACGAATGGAAGTTTCTGTTAGAGTGATCTCAGGGCTTTGGCCCAACGGCCAAAGCCCATCCCTTGACCGCGCTCGATCGGGCGCCACCCGCTTTGGTGGTGGGCCCCTCGCCGCCGCTTATAAATCAGAGGTGGGGCCGGGCGGCACGCATCACGAGGTTGACCGCGCCGCCGTCACCCCACCGACAAACCCTAGACCCGATCTGTAAGAGGGGGCGCTGAGCCGACGGGAAGCACCACCGCCGCCGTTCACCGCCGCCAGGGAGACGCCGCCGCCGGGACACGCCGCAGAGAGCCAGCACCTCTTCCCCGACCGCCGCCGCCGTGCGCAGATCTTCACCGCCGAACCCGAGATGGCCTCATCCTCCTCCACGCATCGGAAGGTTGGTACCCCTCTCCTCTCGGTGTAGCACTCGAAACCCCTAGAGAAAAGGATAGCCCCGCTAGATCTAACCTAGGAGATCCTAAAGACCTAATACCACAATGGTATCAGAGCATCTAGGTTTAGATCTAGACGGAGGAAAAAGAAAAGAAAGAAAAGATGGGAACGAAGAACCCTAACCCTAACCCGAACCCTAACCCCAAAGAAAAGACCGGGACTTACCGGGGACCGCCGTCGTCGTCGCCGGCGTCGCGGGAGATCGGCCGAGCCTTGGGCTCGCGGCGCTCACGTGCAAGCCACCGTCGGCGCATGGGGACAGATCCGAGCGCGCGCGCTCGGAGGGCACCGACACGGAGCCGCTGACGGCGGCGCGCTCCTCTCGGGGAGCGCGCGCGCGGCGAGGGCCCGCGGCGGCGCCGGCGTCTGCTTCTTCTCCGGCGGCTGGACGAGGTCGCCGCCACCGCCGCTTTCGCTCGGGCGCGAGGCGAGAGAAGGGGGAGGAATGAAATGGCTAGGGTTTTCGGGGGCGTCCGTCGCGGCGGTTTTTGTTCGGGCGATTTTCGCTCGCAGCCGTCGGATGGCGACAGACGGTGCAGATGGCGCCGAGCACGTCGGGCTCCCTTTCGCCCAGCGCGCGAGTAATCACGCCAGCCCAGTTGCGCGCGAGCGCGCGCGCGAGCGAGCGAAACCGTCGGATGCGAATCCGACGGCTGACGAGGCGCGAGCGCGCGCGTGAGGCCGAGCGCGCGCTGCGGCCGCCGGCTGCGCTGCGCCGCGAGATGGGCCAAGCGCGAGCGCGTCGTCCGCGGCCACGGTTGGGCGCGCGTGGCGAACAGCCAGCGCGCGCTTCGGCGCGCAGCGAGCCAGGCCATGGCGCGCGCGTGTGACAGCGCGGAGAGCGCGCCGAGCAGGCGGCCGGTGGGCATGGATCGCGTGGGCGGGCCAAATGGCGGTTTTGCACAATAAATCAAGAAAATTGATTTTTATTGATTTTGAAGCTTTTGATGAATTTGATTGAAATTTGATCCAAATCTCGTAAATTTTGCACCAACGTGTATATTTTTCAGAGATTAAATGTATCTTGTATAATGCTTCGAATATTGAATTATTTTGAATAATTACAGTTTCCGCTGCAAAAGTCAATATTAATTGATTTTTCATTATTAAATTCGAACCAACGGGAGAATTTAATTTTGGAAAAATAGATAAAATTTCCAGAAATTTATGATATTGTTATTTTCTGACCAACGTTGTTAATAACAGTATTATAAATTTTTTAATGTTGATTTTATACATTATTTCTATTTACGCCAACGGTGATGTAGATTTAATGTATGATAGAATTATTTTTAAATTGTATGTCGTATTTTTACCAACGTTGGAAATAAGGCATATAATTTTGATGTTACGTTCTCACCAGTATTTGAAATATTTTTTCAGAGGATACAACTTAATGAGTTGTATTAGAGAAATCCCACTCAAAGGTGATAATTATGGAGAGTGGAAAAAGTTAGATTTAGCTTTTATCTTGGTGAGGTGGACTGGGTCCTCACTACAAGACGTCCCACCGAGCCTTTGGCGCGGTGAGGAAACAGAATGAGGATGACACCGCATGGCGAGAAAAGACAGAGGATCATGCTCCTTACGGATGTCTTATGACCTTGATCATAAGAAATGGACCACACCAACAAGAAATGTATGGTCAGTGATAAAGAACACAATTGAGCCTCGCTATTCGGGCTCAATTGCGAGTGTGACACTGTCATGAATACCTTGATAAAATAAAGAGTCGGTTCACTCGGCTCTTCAAAGACTTATGCTACACAAATTAAGCACTGTAACAGAGAGGTATTCAGCGGTGGCAATGGCATAAGAGAGCACATTCTTAGAATGAGCAACTTGGCATCTAAACTTAAACCGATGGATTTGGCTCTTAAGGATGAGTTCCTTATTCATTTGGTTTTGCTTCTTTGCCAAAAGAGTTTGACACTTTGTTGTCAACTATAATATGCACGCTGAGAAATGGGACATGGAAAAGTGCATAGCTATGTGCGTGCAAGAGGAGGAAAGAATCAAAACCTCACGTGGTGGTTCTATCAACTTTGTGAGGAAAACAAGAAAAGAATTACAACATAACCCCTTCTCAAAGAACAAGGGCAAAGCCTCAGACATCACCTCAACAGAACAAATTTGTTTGTAGACAAAGACCAAGGCCTTCATCTGCAAGAAGACGGGACACTACAAGAAGGATTGTCCTGACTACTTAAAGATGATAATGGCTAAGAAAGGTGAGAACATTATTACCTTTATAAATGAATGCATGTATGTACAATATTCGAAATCCACTTGGTGGATTGACTCAGGAGCAACTGTTCATGTTGCTAATTCTTTACAGGGATTCCGTTCGACGAGGACTACGCAAAGAAAAGAAAGATGCGTTAAAGTCGCAAATGGAGTCGAAGCTGAAGTTGAAGCCGTTGGCGATCTTTCATTAGAATTAGCTAATGGCTCCACTCTTTTACTTAGAGATGTCCTTTTTGTACCCTCTTTACAGAGGAATTTGATTAGTGTGTCAAATTTGGACAAAGATGGTTATGATTGCAATTTTGGAAATGGCAAGTGCGAAATAATGTTTAATAAAGAATGTGTTGGTATTGCCATATTACAGAATGAGCTTTATTTGTTATCATTATGTGATGATGTGAATGTCGTATGCGATAATGAGAACGTTGCGTGCGAGAAAGTGATTGAATCTCGTCTCACGAATGTGAACAGAAAACGAAAGAGAACTCTAGATGAGTCGTCGAAATTATGGCATCGTCGTTTAGGCCATATTTCGAGGGGAGAATAGAAAGACTAGTAAAGAATGATATTCTTCCTCCATTAGAGTTCTCGGACTTAGAACAATGCAGAGAATGCATTAAAGGAAAATATGTAAAGAAAATTAAAAAGACGCTAAAAGAAGCACAGAGTTCTACAAATTATTCACACAGATATTTGTGGTCCTTTTCTGTGAAAAGTGTGGATGGATATGACTCGCTCATAACATTCACAGATGATTACTCCCGTTATGGATATATTTATCCAATCAAAGAAAGAAATGAAGCCTTGGATAAATTCAAGATATTTAAGGTGAAATAGAAAACCAACACGATTTAAAGATTAAGATAGTCCGATCGATCGTGGGGAGTACTACGATCGACATACCCCATATGGACAAGTTCTGGACCTTTTGCGAGGTTTTACAGAAAATGGAATAGTGGCCCAATATTCTATGCCGGCGAACCTCAAAGAAAATGGAGTAGTGAAAGACGCAACCGCACCTCGATGGATATGGTGCGGTATGATGAGCTACTCCACACTCCCATTGAGTTTATGGATGGAGGCGTTGAAAACCGCCATTCATATTCTCAACAGAGTGCCTAGTAAGTCGGTGCCCAAAACACCGCATGCGAGTTGTGGACGGAAGAGTTCCTCACTAAAGCACTTACGTGTGTGGGAGTCTGCTGAGGCTAAAGTATTTAACCCAAACCTTGGGAAACTTGATCCCAAAGCGATGAAGTTGCCATTTCATTGGCTACCCGAAAAGTCAAAAGGTTATCGTTTCTCTTGTCCGCACGGATACACAAAGTTTGTAGAAACGAGACATGCTGTCTTCTTAGAGGATGAAATGATGGGGAGCATGGTAGCTCGAGAGATTGACCTTGAAGAGAAGCGGGTGTTTGCGCCCACTCCGATGATTCAAGAGCCATTCTTCACACTACCTGCTGTCGCTGCACCGACGGTGCAAGACACTGTGGTGCCAGCACCTGTTATTGTTCCTCCCGTGGCAACAATGAATGAGAATGAAGAACCTGTTCTTCAGGATCATATAGAACCTATTGCCACGATGAGGGGAGCAACAAAGACCTCAAACAGAGATGTACCAAATGAGGAGGCCCAGGAGGTCTCAAAGAGTAAGAAGATCACTATTTCGATGATTATCAGATTTATCATACAGAGGAATTTCAAATGGAGGATGATCCCACCTCATTTGAAGAAGCCATGAGAAGCGAAAATTCTCAAAATGGCTTGACGCCATGGAAGAGGAGATGAGGTCCATGAAGGCTAATAAAGTGCAGGACTTGGAAATTATTCCTAAAGGAGCCAAAACAAGAGGGTCAGTAAATGGGTCTACAAGACTAAACATGACTCCCAAGGGAATGTAGAAAGACATAAAGCGCGACTTGTGGCAAAAGGCTTTACGCAAAGAGAAGGGATTGATTACAATGAGATATTTTCTCCGTCTCATGTAAAGATTCTTCGAAATCATAATGGCATTAGTAGCACATTATGATTTAGAGTTACATCGATGGATGTAAAGACGGCATTTCTTAATGGGGATTTGGAGGAAAATATTTACATGGCACAACCGAAAGGTTTTGTCGTGGAAGGAAATGAAAGAATGGGATGCCGCCTAAAGAAATCGATTTATGGGTTAAAGCAAGCTTCAAGACAGTGGTACTTGAAGTTTGACAAGACAATAAGAAAATTTGGGTTTAAAGAGAATGTAGAGGACAAGCGTGTTTATGCAAAGTTTAAAGATGGGAAGTTTATCTTCCTAATCACGTATGTGGATGATATCCTGCTAGCTAGTAGTGATGTTAGTCTCACATCGAAACAAAGAAGTTTTTGTCCTCAAACTTCGATATGAAAGATCTTGGTGAAGCTTCATTCGTTCTAGGGATCAAATTCACCTGATAGAAACAAGGGATATTGGGACTGTCACAAAGGCATACATAGAGAAGTCTTAAAGAAATTTGGTATGCATAAATGTAGTCCTTCACCTGCACCTATAGTCAAGGGCGATGATATGGGGATTTTCAATGCCCGGGAACGATATGAGATCGATCAAATGAAAGCGGTTCCATATGCTTCACTGTCGGAAGCTTACAAGATGCTCAAGTGTGCACACGCCCGACTTAGCATTTGTTACTGGGTTACTTGGCGATTCGAGCAATCTCGAATAGAACATTGAAATTGATAAAGAAAGTCTTGCGTTATTTGCAAGGAACAAAAGGCCTCATGATGACATACGTAAGATCGACTTACTCCATATAGTGGGTACACAGATTCGATTTTGCGGAGATGATAGAAAGTCTACATCCGGATATGTATTCACTCTCGCTGGAGGAGCTATATCGTGGAAAAGCTCTAAGCAAACCGTCACTACATCGTCCACAATGTATGCCGAGTTTGTAGCATGTTATGAGGCTACGGGGCAGGTGAACTGGCTAAAGAAGTTCATACCCGGTTTAAAAGTGGTTGACGACATCAATAGACCACTTAAGTTGTACTGCGATAATGAACCCGCAGTAACGTATGCCCACAACAATAAGTCAAGTGGTGCTGCCAAACACATTGACATAAAGTACTATGTTGTGAAAGATAAAGTTCGGGATCAAATTATAAGTCTTGAGCACATAAGTACCGCAAAGATGTTAGCGGATCCGCTTACTAAAGGCTTACCACCCAACGTGTTCAGAGAACATGTAGCCGACATGGGTTTAAGGGAAAGCCTATGATTCCTGGACTAAAAGATGGCCCAAAGATTAAAGTAACTGTTTCAGAACAGAGAGGTGTATTGTAACTGTTGAATCTATCGGCGATTGACCGTGATGATGAGACATGTTCTATGCACTAATCTGTGATGGAATGTGTAAAGTCAAAAGTAATTAAAGATAAAGTATAGATTGAGATCAAGGGGGAGAATGTTAGAGTGATCTCAGGGCTTTGGCCCAACGGCCAAAGCCCATCCCTTGACCGCGCCCTGATCGGGGGCGCCCAGCCCGTTTTGGCTGGTGGGCCCCTGTCGCCAGCGCTATAAATACAAAGGTGGGGGCCGGGCGGCACGCATCACGAGGTTGACCGCGCCGCCGTCACCCCACCGACAAACCCTAGACCCGATCTGTAAGAGGGGGCGCTGAGCCGACGGGAAGCACCACCGCCGCCGTTCACCGCCGCCAGGGAGACGCCGCCGCCCGGGACACGCCGCAGAGGAGCCCAGCACCTCTTCCCCGACCGTCGCTGCCCGTGCGCAGATCTTCACCGCCGAACCCGAGATGGCCTCATCCTCCTCCACGCAGTCGGAAGGTTGGTACCCCCCCTCTCTCTCAGTGTAGCACTCGAAACCCCTAGAGAAAAGGATAGCCCCGCTAGATCTAACCTAGGAGATCCTAAAGACGTAATACCACAGTTTCACATTCAGTTGAACTTGGCTGAATTAGTCTCCTGTAACTCAATATTGTCATCGTTGTCGTCGTCGTCGTCGTCATGATCGTAGAAAATTCCTGACAACAGTTGAACATTCCCGTGAGTATTCCTAGTGGAACGTATTGGTCAAAACAATGGATCTTATGATGCCTCAAATTCATCTGGATTGGAGGTAACAGGAAAGACGAGGGATTTGGAGTGCCACCTTTTGCCATAGCAGGTATAGACAAACAAGGAACATATACAAGTCGTGTCTGTCATGAAAAAGAACAATTTCCTAACAGAGCAAGGTTGAACCAGAGAGAATTTTGGTGAACTCACAGGTTGACCTTGCTTCTGCCGTTCTGACTGGCAGTGATATGTCAACTCCAGCTGCAGAAGAAAGCGTTAAAGGGAAATTCTGTGCTGAGTGCTCATCTCCGAAGGGAATATGAAGAGGATTATAAAAGATTACTGCCTAAATACAACACGTTGATCTTAAATGCATTGTGCTGGTTTGAAAAACTTCTTGCCCTTAAATCTTAATGACAGCCTTATAATTAGATCTAAGTATGCATGTGGCGGTAAAGGGATACAGACCAACCTTTTGTACTTGGCAAAGTTTTTGCTGCTCCTTTGCCAGTCTGAAAAGAACAAACAGAAGTTCAGCGCTAGAAAGGAAGCTACCTTTTTCTCCTAAGTAAACAACTAAATACTATCTGACATAACAAATGAATAACAAATCAACTAAATACTTGTTGATCGGTAAAGTCCGCAGCAGCGAAGCGGAAGGAAGGAGACGCGTTGATTGGTTTGAGAGATGGAAGTTACGTCCATGTGGGCCCTTGCTACCAGCGACCGAGGCAGGCTGATTTGCCTGCACCTAGTACCTCGTTATGACATTGGAGTATGAAATTTAAATGATTCAGCGAAATTCCTTTGTTCCAAAGGAGCCCTTAAGACTTCTTGGAATCGAAGTGTCTGCATATACGTATCACAATTTCTCTATGATCGAATTGGTAACAGGTACAGGTGTGTTGTGCCGATTCCATACCGGTTGGATTGTTTCCAATTAAGAAACTAGTAGTAGCACAACGGTCCGTTCAAAAACTGATTTAAATGCGATAAATTAAAATTCAAGGGAGAAATTTGCTTTTAAAAAAACAAGGGGAAAGATTGCAGCTCTTTCCCGATGATGCATATGGAAGAAAACGTACATCTTCTGACATGTAATACTTGCCATGCATGCCATCCTAAATCAAAGACTCATCCAAACAAACTGGACACTTTCTATTTCCTTACTACTCGATCGATCTCCTATTGCCTGCTGGTGAACGCCGAGTCCTCTGTCACGGGCGAACCTTCGCTGGTGTCTGCACGATGTTAACGCCGAAAATCCTCACGCTGCCCGCCGCAGTCGGCGCGGGTGCAGGCTCGGCCACCTCCACGGCCGGCGCAGGTGCAGGCTGCGCCTTCTCTTCCACAGGCAGTGCAAGGGTAAGCTCTGTCACTTCCACGAAGGCCGGTGCAAGTACTTCCCCGGGCGTGGCAAGGCGCAGGCTAGCGTTCTGCTTCTTCTGCCCGATCGGTGGACCCGCGTAGTGCTTCCTCATGTGGCCGCCGAGTGCCAATCCCGTGTCGAACTCTCGGCCGCACACCTTGCACGCGTGCTTCTTCTCCGGCTTGTCGCCTCCGCGGCATGCAACGGCGCCCGCGCCGTCGCCCTGCTGCACTCCCGCGGCTGCGGCTTCCCTCCGTCTGTTCTTGTGGCCGGTCACGTGGCCACCTAGCGCCTGGTGCGTGGAGAACCACCTCCCGCACTCCGCGCACGTGAACCCCTCGGGATGACCTTGCTCCCCTGCAAGCGGCGGCCCCGAGGGCTGGTGGGCGACGACCCGCGGCGCAACGGGCGGATGGACGACGACCTGGTTGGAAGGATTGCCTTCTGCCGCCACGATGGCCATGGACTCATTCGGATTCAGCTGCGCGCTGCTGCTCCCGTGTTCGATCTTTACGCCGGAAAGATTGGTTCTTGCGAACGCCATGGGCATCGGCTCTGCTACGGAGAGCTTGGGCTCTGCAACCACAATGGCCATGGAGTTGTCCACTTCGTCATCGGGGAAGACAGCCCTGCCACCGATCCAGCCCCGCTTGCCGGTCACAGCCCAGCTCCCGCCGAGGGTCACCGGCCGCTCCTTCTCCATCCGCTTGTCCTGCCCCTGGCGCCCATGCGGATCATGGACCCTCATGTGGCCGTGCACGGGCTTCTGGCTGTCGAACTCCCTCCGGAAGATGGGGCAGGAGAACGACGCCTGGGCGACGGGGGCGGCGCCGGCGCCGGTGCTGCCATCGCTGGTGGTCCCGTCCGACCCGCAAGAGGACGTGGACGACGGCAGGGCATCCCGGCCTCCCGCAACGATGTCCTCCAGGCGGCGCCGCTTAATGACCTCCGGGCGGCCCTTCTCGCCGTCGCCGTCGCGGGGCTGGAACACGTAGCTGGTGTCGTCGTCGGTGTCGGACCCCGAGTCGCACCCGGGGACGATCTCGCCCTCCTCGATCTCGTCGGGGCGGCGGTCGGTGGAGCAGGCCATGGGGACTGGTTCAGAGCCGAGTCGCTGCAAGCACCACTAGGGTTTCGCTGTGGCTGTGTGTGCTGCGAGAGACAGAGAGAGGGAGGGAGGGAGAGAGCAGTATTAACTAGGGTTTGCTCTCGCTCCGCTCGAGGCGCTCGCTGCTTGTGTGTGTGGGCTGGTGCTTGCGGAGTTGTGGGTGGCAGCACGCTGCAGGCTGCCTTATATAGCGCCAGGGTCGCGTGCGTCCGTTGGAGTGATCGACGCGGCCGCTCGCAACAAGCCGAGTCCAATGTGGACGCGGACTCCGCCGACCCGAGGAAACAGTGGTTGGGCCTGTTACGGCCTCGCGATTTGAACGGGGTTTTGCCAGAGAGAGGTAGAGAGATTACTAGTGGTAATCCTGTTTAATTTGCTTAGCTGGTGGTTAGCTAACGTAAACACTCCCGATTGGAGTCTGTTGGTGTAATGAATCTCCTCCCGGCCGGACGATCGAGCGTGGTGATGCGAAACCTCCTCATCCGAGAGAGTGCGCAGCGCACCAAGCAATCGAGAGGAGATATACGTAGTGTGCCGTATGGAATGTAATCTCTAATAGCATCTCTCTTCTTTTGTAACTTGACAAAAACTTCTCATGGTGGGTCTTTGGGGGGTCAAACTTGGTAAAAGTGGGATCAAATGGCTGTGACTCGAGGAGCGAGGGAGCGTTTTGATCCAACGGCTCCGGTGTCATGCTCGGCTGGTGCGTTTTTGGGGTCCGGTTTCTTGGCCATCAAGATGTGCAACTGCACTCAGGTACCCAAAGGAAGTTCCGCTTTTTTGGGAAAGATAAAAGGAAACGAACAGAAGAGAAGTGTCCGCAGATGTTAAGTTTTGCTACGCGTACTCTGGGCTCAGTGTGCGGGCTTTAGCCCATGTAGCGCCCTGTGGCCTTGCCATGGCTAGCAACTCTCGTTCACACGCTTAATTTTTGACGTTTGCAGGTGCATGGAAGCCTTCTCATAGCCGACAAGGTGCTTTGATTCTTCACCGGCCCAGCCCATACGCGCGGCCCAAGGAAGTCCCCTTCGGTTTGTTGCCGCGATAAACTCGTACGCATTCATTGCACGGTTGGGCTCCGGCACCCGTGAACAAGCTTATGCTCAGCGGACGGGAGCAGCACACGGCCAAGCTAGTTACGTGTCGAGCACTTAGCTCAATGCAACAAAGAGAAGCTTCGATCATACACTAGCACAAATTGGTTGGTGTATTTACGAGTAGGGCTCGAAGGCACCGTCATTAGTTTTGGCGTAGGTGATGCGAGTGCAGGAGGCAGAGCGAAAGGGAGTGTCAACGTGGACGCCGAGGTGAAATTCCCTGCATCTACTGTTCCTTTCGCGGTCGCAGGCATGCGCGCGTAAACACACACATTCTCGCGTACGAATCATAAGGACTTGTCGCTTCGAGTCAGTCTGAGTCTGTCCTATATGTACCACTACCCCAGCCCAGTGCGTATTTATACTTCGATCTCCTCCTGTCCATACTGCTGCCGCCATTAATCTCCTCCTGCCCTCGCACGCATCACACACTGAACTCCGAAATGTGAGCCAGAGAGAGAGAAGCACCAGCAGCAGCAGCAGCATCTCTCCGAGGCGGAGTGAACGAGCGAAAGTAAAAGGAGTGATGCAGAAGGGAAGATGAGCTGGGCTTTTTAGCAAGCACAGGGGAATGCAAGAACTGAAAGTACGGGGGGCAGGGAGGTGAGGCCATGCGAGTGATGGGGCGGCTCGTCTCTACATGCACAAACTGCTTGGCATGGCATTGCATTCATTCATTCTGATGCCGTCTCCCGAGGGGCGGGACCCCCCTGGCGCTCACCGCCGCCGCCGGGCCCCATTGGCCCGTGCCCATCCTACCGTTCCATTCCATCTCATCTCGCTGTCAAAATGCGCCCGGTTATCTGGGAAGGTCACGGTTTTCACCGTGCGTATTTGTTTGGAAATGTAAATAAACATAAACAATTGTGTCAAACTCAGGACTGAAATAGGAGTTTGTTAACTATTGCATAGCTTGACGATGTGGCACTTCGGCTCAATCTCTAGCTGACAAACCGCGAGTTCGACTCCCACATGTCGAGTGGTCTACTTGTGCTAATTTCTCATCGTGATTTTCAAAGTACTGGAACTAGTGATATATACGTGTGTTCTGTGAACCTTAAGGCGCACCTGTACGATCAAAAGTGGTGGTTAACGACCGTTCAATAGGAGTAGTAACGTTACTAAACATATGGCTATCTGCACATGCCGCTAGTGTACGTGGGACTAAGGCGTTGTTTGCATCCATAACACTGTAGCATATTTTTTATAAAAAAATTGGCCTCAAATACCAATTTTTATAAATCTAGCTCGTTCTGAGCTTAACACGTGCGATAGCCGACACGTATCTCTGGCCACACCGGCGCCACCAGAGCTCAGTAAGACGGTGCCAGCGAGGCAGTCCGGTCACTACTACAGAAAAAGTCATCATAGACGGTTCAAAAACATCATTACAGATAGTTTTGTGAGTCGTCTGAATTTATGGGTCAGTAATAACATGAGGTCATCACCGACGGTCTTCGAACTGACTGTGATAGCCACTATTATGGACGGTTATTAACTCATAACCATCTGTGATAGTCAACTATCACAGACGGTTACGAGTTAATAACCATTTGTTATATTTGTCGGTGTTTTAATACCGATCTTACGTATAATTTATTCAGATTCGAGGGAAACTCTTATCATTAAGATATGGTAATACAGAAGAAAAATATGGGAATTTTTATACAGGTTCGGGCCTTCTCCTGAGAGAATAATAACCCTACGTCCTGTGTTGCGCTCAGAGAGGAAAATTACAAAGTGTGTAATGAGAAATGCCTTGCACTATCTCTCGCTTGGATCCGCCTCCTCCCACCTCTCTCCGACATCAACCTTTATATAGTCGATGAAGCGGTGGCCGTTGTCTTGCGCTAAAACACGTCCCAACGGTTCAAATGATAACCGTCCATTGGAAGTTATTGTTGGAGAGATATGAGGGCGGTTCGCCATACAACGGTTGTTGTCAGAGAGAGATCGTGTGCGGTTATTAAAGATAAGCGCACATTCTAACTATCTTGTTAAACGACTCTATGAGGCACTAGATAGGCTATTCGTAGGAAAGTATACGACTAGGAAGTGGTTGTAGGAGGAGGTCGCAATAAAACTTATGACAATATGGTCATAGAGAGACTTACAACCAAAGAGTAGTCGTAATAAGACTTACGACTATATGGTCATAGAGAGACATACGACTAAAGAGTAATCGCAGTAAGAC
Source organism: Dendrocalamus sinicus (assembly GCA_036346575.1). Taxonomy (NCBI): domain Eukaryota; kingdom Viridiplantae; phylum Streptophyta; class Magnoliopsida; order Poales; family Poaceae; genus Dendrocalamus; species Dendrocalamus sinicus. The sequence goes on along the minus strand of CM070643.1, from coordinate 11,105,889 downwards.
TTACGAGAGACTTACAACTAAGGAGAAGTCGCGGTAAGACTTATGACTATGTGGTCGTAGAGAGACACACGATCAAGGAGTAGTCGCAGTAAGACTTACGACTATGTAGTCATAGAGAGACATACGACTAAGGAGTAGTTACAATAAGACTTACGATTATGTGGTCGTAGAGAGACTTATGACTAAGGAGAAGTTGCAGTAAGACTTACGACAATATGGTCATAGAGAGACTTACGACTAAGGAGTAGTTGCGGTAAGACTTACGACTATGTGGTCGTAGAGAGACATACGACCAAGGAGTAGTCACGGAAAGACTTACGACTATGTAGTCGTAGATAGACATACAACTAAGGAGTAGTTACGGAAAAACTTACGACTATGTGGTCGTAGAGAGACATACGACCAAGGAGTAGTCGCGGAAAGACTTACGACTATGTAGTCATAGATAGACATACGATTAAGGAATACTTACGGAAAGACTTACGACTATGTGGTCGTAGAGAAACTTATGACCAAGAAGTAGTCGCGGTAAGACTTATGACTATCTAGTCGTAGGGAGACACACGATCAAGGAGTAGTCGCAGTAAGACTTACGACTATGTAGTCATAGACAGACTTACAACCAAGGAGTAATCACATTAAGACTTACAACTATGTGACTGTAGGAAGACTTATGACCAAGGAGCAGTCGCAGTAAGACTTACGACAATATGGTCATAGAGAGACTTACGACTATGTGGTCATATAGAGACTTACGATCAAGGAACAATCGTCATAAAACTTACGACTATGTGGTCGTAAAGAGACCTACAACCAAGGAGTAGTCCAAGTAAGACTTATGACTATGTAGTCGTAGAGCGACTTATGATCAAGAAGCAATCATAGTAAGACCTTACAACTAATAATTAGAGGATTATTATATCCTTGCTATCTAGCCCCCCAACTTCAAGTGAAAGTAACTTACTTGAGAATGATAAATCATAAATGAAAAATAGTCGAAAGCAAGGCCTTCTTGACCATTATCGATCAGGAATAGGCTTGGTCAATAGGGTAATTTTACTTGAGTTGAGAAGACAAAAAGACAGCAGACAGAGGAACTGAAATCGATTTTCCCTGATATGACATCGAATTGGTTCTCAAGTCAAATGTAGCTCGAGGTAGGCCCTGCCAAGCTCCTAGCGCTCAATAGGTGGCCGATGCACGTGAAGTGTGGCCGATTAGCTGGACGCGATGCGACGTGACGCGCTCGGTAGTGATTCCTGTGGTTTTCAGTAGGGCTTGGCACTACCCTCCGCGCCCACATGGCCCTATCAGTCACCAACGCTCCTCATGCGCATAAAATTGTCCTCTTGTCCGAAGCCCCATAGTTGAGCTTCTTCCTTGTCGAGCGAGAGAGAGCAGAGGGAGAAAAAACAAAGGAGAGTAAAAGAGAGTTTAAATTAGTTTTTTTGGATAGTTTTGTTGCGATTTAGAAGATTTTGCAGTTGAAATTTGTGTAGATCGGTGAAGATCATTCAGAAAAGGTATATTTCATTTGGGCGAGAGCAATACGTTTAATATGTTATTACGGTTTCATTATACCAACAGAGGTTTGGTAGTATAAAATACGCTTGGTAATTATGTTTAGTTGATGTATGTATTTAGTTGCTTCTAAGTACTAGTACTAAGCAAAAGTTGATTGGTGCTTTGTGGGCACCGATCCAACCCACCAACTTAAATGTGGATTACATTGTGGGCTAGCTAGCTACGACCGCGTCGTACTTGCACCCCTTACTTCCCATGTGTCAGTCACGAGGCCGCTCACCAATCCCGTCCGGTGGATTTACGCGCGAGCGCACCCGAACTCACAGAGGGCCGGCCGTACGCGCATGGCCGAAGGATGGGTCACCTCGGAAGGGACTTCTCTCCCCTCGCTCACTCCGCGACACCCGCCCGCCTCGCCGCTTTTTCGCTTGCGCACGCTCCTTCTCCCCGCTCCGCTCCACCCCCATTGTTTTCCGTGCCGCCTCGCGAGAAGCACGCGCCCACCGCTCCGCGCGCCCGCGCTTGTAATTCCTCACCATCCTAGCTAGGATATCACCGCCCTAGGACGTGCGATCGGCCACAGACTTCGCGCAAAAACACGGCCTAGTCAGCCAAGTTTTTGAGGCGAAGTTAGCTCCTCGTGGGATGGCTCTTACCACACACAGCTCCATCCATGATCCATGGATGTGTGGGGACTGAAACGTGGCGCCGTACAGTGGATAAGCACTGACATGTTGCAGAGTTATCCCTGTGCGTAGTACCACACACTGATCCCGATCGATTAATTGCCGAGCTAGGATTGGCAGCCGACCACCCGCCGCGCGGTCCAGCCTCTAGTACAGTACGTAGTACTAGCAGCTGATCTGACAACCCTCCCTAATGCTCGCCCCCATCACAGTAGTGAACTGGGGTAGCACAAATTTACAAACGACAGCTCTAACTTCCAAGTAGTCGACATCCCCGCGTGTCGACTTACTTGATCTCATACTACTACACGTTATCAAATACTAGGAGCACGTACGATCTGCAAGCTAACTAGTCATGACGAGGGTTTGTCGATGCGTGAGTTGTGACCATCACGGCATTGAATAGGAAGGGTCCTGAGAAAGGGACCCCAAGAGCTCAATCATGCACTACATTGTTGCTGCTACATGCATTGAATTGCGTCCATGGTTGTGTTTAGCCCTGGGCTGGTTTTATTGGCTTGGCAGGAGGATGGCCGGCATTCTGACTCACTGGGAGATCGAAAGGTCCCGGTTCCGGCCGGTGGGCTAAGTGTCTATTCGGGACATGCTCTTTGTCATGGGAAGGACATGGTCATGCATGCATCTTTCTAAATCTAGGACCAAAAGGGTTGAGCGCCGAGAGCTAGATGAATTATTATTCGGTTATTTGCTTATTCAAATCTTTATGTTCGGTCAATTTCCTTATTCAAATCCAATACAGTGTAACTTTAAGCTTACAAAAATGTGTCTGCCTCGAAAGAGAATATTATACAACTATATATGGAATTTAGACAAATACGGCATATGCGTTGATTGGGTGTTCATATCTACTTCGGCATTTCTGATTTGATGTATTCAAATCCAATATACAATGTTCTTTGTTAGATTTAATCTTGACTTAAGAGTCCTAGCGTAATGGAGTTCGATTTCATCTGTAATTCGAATTGAAGTAGCGTCCAATTCGAAGTCCTAGTCGTTTGCTATTAGGAGTCTTAGGCATATAAATTACTTTGCTTGTAATCAGTTTATGCATCGCATGATTTGCAAGAAATAAAGCATAGCAAATTAGAGCAATAATCGTAACAATTGGTATCAGAGCTTGTGAGATCGAGAGAAAACCTAGGGTTCTTTTTGCTGCCGCCCGGGATCTCGCTCTGGGCGCCACCATCGCTAGCGCCGCGCCGACCTCGAGAGCGGCCACCGCCGCCGGCCTCAAGGCGGCCACCGCCGCCAGCCGGGAGAGGCACCTAACGCCACCGCGCGCGCTGGCGGCCCGGCCGCCGCCTCTCAGCCTTCTCACTGCCGAGGCCGCCGCCGTCGGTAGATCCGTCGCAGATCCGGCCGCCTACGCCGTCCTCCGTCGCAGATCCACCCGGATCCGGCCGGATCCGGCCGCCACCGGCCGTCCTTGAGAAGCCGCCGCCACCATCTGCGCCGAAGGGCGAGCGGCCGAGTGCGGTAGGAGGCGGAGGCGTGGAGCAGCGGCGACGGGGGAGAGGCGCGACGTCTGGAGGAGGAACCGGCGCCGGAGGTCGAGCCGAAGGAGGAGGCGCCGTCGCCGTCGCCAAGCCCGGATCCGCAGAGGCCGCCACCGCCTGGCCGGATCCGCTGCCGCCGCCGCATCGCCCCCCGCGCCGGACGCCTTGAACGGAGAAGGAGAGGAGCGTGGCCACGGGAGAGGGGCGCGCGGCGGGGAGGCGCGAGCCGCTGTGCCAAGGAAGAGGAGGCGAGGCGTGGAGCCGCGGCCGAGGGGAGGCGCGCACAAGAGGCGACGCGCGGGAGAAGGGCGCGACTCCTGAAGGCCGGCGCCGGGGAAGATGCGGAGGCAGAGCCGCGCGTGGAAGAAGAGGCAGAGGCGCTGCCCGGAGGGAGAAGCCGAGCGGTGCGTCGCGGCACCACGGAAGAAGGCCAGCGGGAAGGAGATGCGGTCGGTTTGGGCCAAAGAAAGCTGGCGCCGCGTCGGAAAGAAACCGAGCGGCGCTGGCGAGCCCGTGACGGATACCTTCGAGTAAAGAAGACCGAGTCCGAGTTGGAGCTGACAGCAGCCCAAATAAAAAGAGACCCCAAGCATCAGATCTAGCACCCAAAACGCAGAGCAGCAACAAGAGCAAAATTCAAGAAAAAAGAGGAAAAGGAAAATAGCAATTTTTCCTTCCGCTTCTCCAAGGGTCTTCAAAGTAGCGGAGTTTTTGATCCGCGCCCAAGATCATGTCGCGTGAATCGGAAAGCGGTCTCGACGCAACGAGGCATCATCCGTCACGATGGCGAAGGGAGTTCCGCCATCTCGCCATTATCCGATGCTCACGGAGAGCAATTATGCAGCATGGGCAATCAAGATGAAGGTATACATGAAGGCTCAAGGTGTCTGGGATGCGATCGAGAACAGCAACGTCGATATGCGCAAAGATCAGATGGCATTGGCGGCCATCTACCAGGGCATCCCAGAAGAGACGCTCTTCCTACTGGCCGAAAAGGAGACGGCCAAAGCCGCGTGGGAGGCGTTGAAAGAGATGCATCTTGGCGCAGATCGCGTGAAGGAAGCAAAGGTACAAACTCTCAAGACCGAGTTCGAGGTGCTGCGTATGAAGGAAACGGAGTCGATCAATGACTTCGCCGTCCGGTTGACAGTCATCGTCAACAAGATACGGGGCCTTGGCGAGAAGGTGGAAGAGTTGTATGTGGTAAAGAAATTCCTTCGTGCTATTCCCTCACAGTTTCTCCCGATTGCTTCATCATAGAGCAATTTGAGACCTAAAGACAATGACCATGGAGGAGGTCATCGGTCGTCTTAAGGCGTATGAGGAACGCATCCATGACACTAGCAACAAAGGTGAAGGACAACTCTTGTTGACTCGCGCCGAGTGGGAGGCTCAATCAAAGCGTGAAGGCAAGAACGCTTCCAGGGGTGATGGCAATGGCCGTAAAGGTCGGAGGTTTGATAAGGCAAAAGTGAGGTGTTATAACCGCAATGATTATGGACACTTCGCCCGTGAGTGCCCAAAGCCAAGACGAAGAAAGCGTTCTCAAGGGCGCTCAAATAAGATGAAGTGCTCAAGATGAGTTGAGTCAGGGACGGTTGAGATGTGTCGCCATCCAAACTCAAACAAGATGGAAAGAATTTAGAAAGTCAAGATTAAGGGGGAGATTGTTAGATTTAATCTTGACTTAAGAGTCCTAGCGTAATGGAGTTCGATTTCATCTGTAATTCGAATTGAAGTAGCGTCCAATTCGAAGTCCTAGTCGTTTGCTATTAGGAGTCTTAGGCATATAAATTACTTTGCTTGTAATCAGTTTATGCATCGCATGATTTGCAAGAAATAAAGCATAGCAAATTAGAGCAATAATCGTAACATTCTTTTTGGCTGTGTCTCATGGCTTATGACTGTAGTTGATATCTTTTGGCTCTAACGCGAGCGTTTGTATAAATGAACCGAATACCAATAAATAATTTCAGAAAGATAACGAAGAAACCACCCTATTTGTTCAGAAGAACCATAAGTCAAAACTGAAAATAGAGAGACCTATATATTACTATCATTTTAAACCTAGTTTTTTTCAACCCTCCGCTGACAATGCACCCAGCTAAGCCTCGACCCAACCTGTGCAAACACCTCATGGCCACCTAGCCTTCTAGATTACTGTGTACCTCATCTGCCTCTGGACTGCCTCCAGTCACGACCATTATGGTGCCTTAGCCTTCTCACTGCTTCACCTCTCGCCCACCCATCGCATTCTACGTAAGCAAGTTGCAACCAATGTTGGAAATAATCTTGTTTCTTTTGTTGGTAGTAGTATCCGAGTTGTTTGACATGTATGAGTTGTGTCCATATACCAGTATACAAGTAGTGGATAGAGTAAGAAACCGAGTGGTGGTAGAGTCCGTTTTATAGTCAATATATTGGGTATAAGTCGAAGAGCAATGTAAATGAGAAAGAAGTAAACATGAGCAATCGGTTATGATCGAGAAGTTGAGGGAAAGAAAAGAAGAAAAACGGAAGTGCTTTGGCTCCTGGAAAAATGGACTGTAGTGTTCGCGTGCTTTATCGAGTGCTTGAAATCATCGAGAACCAAGGGTGCTCGAAGGTAACGAGTACATGAGTACTAGAAGAGGCGCCAGTGGAGGAAGAGCTGGTAGGTGTGGATACCAGTGCGGCAATAGTGGAAGATGAAGGGAGTGGAAGGCTCGGGTAACGGCAAAGCCAAGACGGCTATGAGAGCAGGTGCTCTAGCCCAGGCAAGCGTGCAAAGGAGGACGAGTTCATTCCAGGTGAGAGACGTGGCAAGCGTTGGTTTGTGTGAGGCTCAGGATAGAGCAAGCGTATGCTGTAGGATAGTGTTGACCTAGGAAGGAACGGCGCACGAGAATGGAAGAAAAGGATGGGAGATGAGAGAAGATCAACATGATCAAGTTCCAGAAGATAAAAGAGAAGATCAGTATGATCAAGGTGAAGATACAAGATTAAAGGGGTAATTGTTGGAAATAATCTTATTTCCTTTGTTGCTAGTATTATCCGAGTCGGTTTGACCTGTACGAGTTATGTCCATATACCAGTATACAAGTAGAGGATAAAGTAAGAATCCGAGTCGGTGGTAGAGTCCATTTTGTAGTCAATATATTGAGTATAAGTAGTAGAATAATGTAAACGAGAAAGAAATGAATAGAAGCGATCGGTTGTGATTGAGAAGTTGAGGGAAAGAAAAGAAGAAACGTGGAAGTGATTTGGCTCCCGGGAAAACGGATTGTGTTCACGTGCTTTATTGAGTGCTTGAAATCATTGAGAACCAAGGGTGCTCGAAGATAACGAGTACAGGAGAACTAGAGAGGCGGCAAAAGTGGTCATGGTAGAAGGTGTTGTTGTTTGCAGTCGAAGTATCGAGTACTCATAACTCGGTTACGAGTACGTGCACAATAGTAAGGAGTGGTCGTAAACCACAATGTGATCGTAAATGAGTTACGACTATTAAGATCGAAACTTCAACGTGATCATAAATATCGATTGGGCCAACAATCAAGCCTTTTCCGCATTCACCTATTGTGAATGGTGGTATCGACGCCACCTTTGCAGTTCTCCCTTTCTCACTCTTTCACCCCTCACAGCCGAAACTGACATCATCGTCTTCTTCAAACCTACTGCCGCCAACCACCATATAGTTGCAGTTGCAACATCTCTATTTCATTGCACAACCTTCGTCTACTGCCACCTAAAGGTCGAAGAACCTTCGAAGGAGGACCAGAGTATAAATCATATAGCAAACTGAGCGATAGAATTTGACGTCTGCAATTTTTTCACCATAAAATCTAGCACAAGCAAATATATAAATACAAATAAAAAACTGGTAGGATATAAGACTTCTTCTTTGCTTGGAGGCTATAAATTCTCAAAATAATATGTGAAAAAACTTGCAAATCCTCTCATTAATCAAGAGAAAAGGAGGAACATATAAGTCACTTATTTTGGCGGTGCCAGCTAGTAACGGTGTAAATTAATCACACATTTTCAATCATAGACATTGGGATTTTATAGCAAAGAAAACTATACTTTCAAATATAGCGCACGCAATTCAACTTGTTAGAAAGAAGAAAAAACAAAAGATTACACATCTATCTACGTTTAAAAGCTGCTAAAACTTCATACATGATGACCATAGATGCAAAAGATTTAGACTATCAAATTGGCATTGTAGGTGGCCAATCTGCACCCCTTCATTCCATCCCACCCCCCACAATAATAACTACTCATCCAATAAAGAACACAGATATATACCAAATTCCATTCTTTTAACCTTCTCTCCCCCTCCCTTCCGTCCCCGTACAACCCATCCCCGCTTTTCCTCCCTATTCCTCGCAACATATACACCACACCTCACCATCTTTTTGTTTCCCCTCTTTCACTTCTTCCTCTCTCTAAAAAAGACACCTAAAGAAAGTAAAGCAGCAAGGAGGAAAAAGGAGCACACTCCGTTTAGAAGGAGCAGCTAGCAACAGCCGGGAGGAGAGGAAGGCGAGGAGAACGGTGAGGAGCTAGAAGAGTGTGGAGGCGAGGAGGCGGCGGTGCGGCGTCGCAGAGATAGCGGAAAAGATCGTCCAAAAAGGGGTACGTACGCAGCCATGCCATCCACCGCCGGCGTCGGATCCGATAACGTCTTTCTTTCCTTTATCCCCTTTCTAACCTTTTCTTTCTGTCTTCCTACTGCACAGAGTCAACACTCTTTTCTTCTTGGTTCCAATTAACTAAGAGTCCGGCCAGTGTCCAAGAAAAGCATATGCCGGGACTTTGTATTCAGATATCTCATGCGCACAAAGTCTTGCCATTTCACAAAGAAACAATAGTTTCAGACTTCGTATTATTCTCGAAAAAAGAAATTTCATAGCCATTTCAAACACAAGAAACAAGCAGGCACTCACTTTTGTTCCTTTTTTCTCTTCTTTTTCAACGGAAAGAAATGGTATTGTGATTTCTTTTCCTGTATTTGTTTCCTTGTTTAGAGAGAAGGGGCACTAATGTATGTACATTTTTATTATACTTTCTTGTGCTTTTTAGGCAGTGTTCTTCATATTTAGCAAGGATGGCCTCATCGTCAGCGTCGTCGGTGCCATCGCCGTCGGGGTCGGTGATCACCACAGCGTCGCCATCGTCAGCGGCGAACTCGGCGGTGTCGGGCTCTCCGTGCGCGGCATGCAAGTTCCTGCGCCGCAAGTGCCAGCCTGACTGCGTGTTCGCGCCCTACTTCCCGCCGGACAACCCGCAGAAGTTCTTGCACGTGCACCGCGTCTTCGGCGCGAGCAACGTGACCAAGCTTCTGAACGAGCTCCATCCCTACCAGCGCGAGGACGCCGTGAACTCGCTCGCCTACGAGGCCGACATGCGCCTCCGCGACCCCGTCTACGGCTGCGTCGCCGTCATCTCCATCCTCCAGCGCAACCTCCGCCAGCTCCAGCAGGACCTCGCCCGCGCCAAGTACGAGCTCTCCAAGTATGAGGTGAGATTACACCCTTCTTTTACCATCACTCATACAATAGCATATGCATGTAGGCAAATTTGTTAAAATCCCGATTCTAGTAGTAGAATCATACAATTCTACGATTTCGCAAAATCAACCCGATTCAAGTTGTATCTTAAGTCATACCAAGTAGAATCGTGGTGGAATCACGATCTTAGTCATAGAATCGTATAGAATCATAGTAGAATCATGCAGCATCCAATATTATGAAAGATTTTGATAATTGATTGTGTCCTATTGCTCAATTCCAATTTTATGTTAAGTACTAAGTAGTTAATAGTTTAAACATTAATATTCGGATGTTTGGAATAATAAAAATTAACTTAATTATTTTACTTTTTATGTAAAATTATCAGATTATGACAATATTGATAACATCACTATCGTAGCACTCAATGATATAGAATTTAAATTATGAATCTAGTCGTGAATAAAATACATTTATTAATAAAATTATATACTAAATGACCAAATAAACACTTATATCATTTTTGGAATACATGGCAAATTGAAAAAAAAATATGTTTATGTAGAATCGAATAGGATCTTAGATTATACAATTCGATCCTAGAGTGCAATCCTACCAAAATGTTTTTGATCTGATTCAGAATCATGATTCTGACAACCTTGTATATAGGTACTTGCTACATTTGTTACGTTCTTGTTGGTGTCCCCGCTTCTTGATTTTAGGCTGCGGCCGCGGCGGCGACGGGGCCGAACGGGCCGCAGGCGATGGCAGAGTTCATCGGCAACGCGGAGCCGAACGGCGCGCAGAGCTTCACCAACGTTGGGCACTCTGTGGCGCTCGGCTCCATCGGAGGCGCGGCTGGCTTCGGGCAAGAGCAGTTCGCCACCGTGCAGATGCTGTCCAGGAGCTACGAAGGGGAGCCCATCGCGAGGCTGGGGGTGAACGGAGGGTACGAGTTCGGGTACTCCACAGCGATGGCCGGCGCAGGGCCGGTGTCCGGCCTCGGGACGCTCGGCGGCGCGCCGTTCTTGAACTCCGGCATTGCCGGCAGCCACGAGAGGCCCAGCGCCGGGCAGTAGTAGTGGTGCGGTCACTCTCTGTTAGGCATGGCTTTGCACTCTTTGCACTGTGCTCTAGTTTTCTTTCACTTCTGCTCTCGAATAATTTACAAGTTTTTTAGTTTGCGTGTCTGTTAGTTCGTTATTTCGTTAGTTTGCTGTGCCATGATGCATGACTGGTAACTGGTAAGGATCTTGTTGCTAAATTTAGTGCAGTACATGATGCTAATTTGGAGCATTGTTATTGCAGGCTCTGTAGAACTGTTTGAATACATTGTTGATGATCAGTAACGTTTGTACTTTTGCAGTACTGTTCTCGCACACTATTTGGCCTTTACTCTGGTAGAGTCAGGGTTAAAAGTTTCGTTTTGGAAAAAAATTTGGAGGGCACTAAGACGAACGAAATAAACAAAAAAATTCTTTTCATTCAAAATTTTGGATGAAATATTCAAACCGCATTCGATTTTTAATGAAATTTAACCAAAATTTGGACAAAATTCAAATGGAGATAAATTCGGCCAAAATTTGACCGAATTGTATTTCATTCGGTGGGTACCGAAAGCACCGAAATGACCAAAATTTCACTGAAATTTCGGCAAAATATTGAACCCTGGGTAGAGTACTTGTTAGTGTCCATGCACTGCACTCTGTGGTGACCAAACCTTAAGCATTATGTATATTGGTGCTGTATTTAGTGTAATCATAGAGGAATGATGTTATGAAAGTTTTTGTTGAGATCATTATTTTAGTACTGTTGGTCCCGGAGAAAGCTAGTTGTTTCGTATTTGATAGTGCTGTAGGATGCCAGTTTATATATGCACAACATTTCATGGAAGCGCGGCAACGATAGAATGGCATGCCTGGTGTACTGTAAGTGAACATATGAAAAGGTATTCTCATGCAGTATTGCGTTTGAGATAGAGCCTGCACAGAAAGTTCCTGCCAAAAGTTACTGGAATCAACATGGGTATTTTCTGTCAACTATCACCAGCTAACTGGTAGTACGTACTATATAACTAAATACCTCATCTGTGCGAAAGTACTGATATTTCATGTCTTGTGCGTGCAAGGTCCCTTTCAATGTGTAATGAAAAGAGCTAAAATGGTAGGGAGTAATAAGGTTTTGTTGCACTGATCTATCTATTATAAGTTATAACTAGCTAATCAAGATCAGTTTGCCGCTGACACAGTTGCATTGTGTTTGTCAGCCTCAACTGTGGCATGTGTTTGCCAATGTTTTTCAGGTTACTGACTAGAAAAATCCATCAAATGCTGAAGACAGAAGTGGTGAAAGATCCTAAATATCCCCACCTTAGGAGTGTTGATGTCTAGTCCATGTTACATGAAGAATGCATGTTTACTCTGCTTACTTTGTCAATGCTTTCTCTTTTGTTCCATCCACAATGTCGAACATTTTTTTGTGTCTTTGTTGTTGTCTCTGTACTGCTGCTTGCATGCTTGTCCCTGGCTTTTACCACTAGGACGGCTTCCTTAATTAATATATAAGATCGATGTAGTGGATCAAAGATATACTACTCCATGGAGTAGACTTTTTAGCGAATTTGGTACTGTTAACGACGGTATTTATAAAAGTAGCCGTATGCGCAACGCCGGTGAGGCAACACATGGGGGGGCGAGGGTGCCGGTGGTAGGTGCCTGCTGCCTGGTGAGGAGATGACAGGTGATTAAGCCGGCTGATTAGTTGGCCTAATTACCTGCCTTAATTTTTTTTGTAGTATTTGTTTGAATTTTTAAATATAACAAATGAGCTCAAAAGATTACGAAAATTTATGTACAGTTGTCTGACATAACATACTTGATGGTGTAATTTTTGTGTAATTTTATCCGTTGTGAATATTGCTCAAAGATTCATAAAATTTTGATACTTGTATGGGTTTTTACATATAGTAAATGAGATCCAAAAATTATGAAAATTTATGTGAAGCCTTCTAACATAGTCATAGTTATTGTGTAATTTTGTGGAAATTTTATGTGGTCCAAATTTGCCACGTTTTATTCATATTATTTTAATAATGAATTTACGAATATTTCACAATTTTTTTAAAATTTCATACATTAGAAATACTTGTACAAGTAAAAGTAAATATAGTAGTAAAAAAATACATCACACTGTATGTGATATGGCTCACCCATATGAGAAACTGCTACCTCCTCACCGCGTCTGCCTCCCCGTACGTGGTCTTGTCTTCCGTTGGGCGCAAGCATGTCCCGTGGGGTATATCAGTCGGTCCAGAGGTTGCGTCTCCGGTCGGAAGAGGTATAGAGACTGTTATATTTAATTACTATTTATTAGATTAATAAATTATAGTCAAAAATTATAAACCGGAATAAAAAGGAACAACTCCACCAGCAATCGTCAATTCGGCCAGGCCTAGTGCATTTGCAACCCATATGCAAATGACGAAATGAGCCTTCACAAACTAGTAGAGACAGTATGCATACATGCCCAACAACATATGCATGTTCCTACCCCATTTCATGCATAAATGCACAAATAGTTTGCATTGTGCAAGGCATTGATACGTTGCACAAAGCTAGCCTTGGTGTTGCTGTGTTTCTCGCTGTGCTGTTGGCCTGGCGCATGCAAGCAGCTTGCGTTGTGGCAGCAGTGGATGCCACACCCTAGGAAAAAGCTGGCGCTGTGTGGAACCAGTGGTTTGAGGCAGCAGCTGATACCTCTGTATTCTGAATTCTGTGCCTGAGGGCTACTACTGCTACGGCTTAAAGGTTGACCAAGGTCGATCACTTGGAGTGTGTCATTCGGTTTTGAACCTTTTATCCCTCTCTGTCTGTGACTCTGTCTCTGGATGCATCTCTCTCTCTCTAAAATTTTGGGGGGTTGCTGCGTGAGGCAGAAGGCATGTTGCAGGGACTGGCAGGACAAAACGTAATAAGAGAGAGTCGTGTCATCAATGAGAGAACTCAGAGAAGGCAGGCAAGCAGTTCTCCCAAATGTCGTTCTGCAGGAGATAATCAATGCACACCTCTGCATTCATGGCTACATACATACGGGTAGGGCTTCAATACAGAGTTTAAGCGTATTCAATTATTCATCACGCTAGGCTCGAACTCGATAAAAACTCGAACCAAGCTTGAATTGGCAATTGAGCTTGTAGGTGGGCTTAAGTTTAACTCGGACAAAACTCGAGTGGGCTTGGTTCGGTTAATATAGGGCTCGGAAATACATGACCATCAAGAATATTCACAAATTTTCAAGTGGTTTATATGAACAAAAAAGAGAGAGAGATTAGAGGAATAGTTCATACTCGGCATTGGCGTCAGCAGGGGAGACCGGAGAAGGGCGTCGACGGTGGAGCCGTGGAGGAGGAGGGCAGCGTTAGCCACGTCGCAGTGTGCCTGGCTTCAGCTACTCGCATCGTTGCTTGGGCTGGGGTTGCTGGATCTAGGGCAGCTGTCGCCCGGTCGGTCGAAGCCCGGATGGGACTATGGAGCAAAAGTGAGTGGAGTGGAGGATAAGGTTGGAATTTTGAACCTGAGGTGAGGAGTGAGAGGATGGTGATTTGAATTTGGGCTGAGGGAAAGATTGGATATTTAGATGGGCTGTGGGAAAAACGAGCCTAATCGAGCTATTCGAGCTCGGCTCGTTGAGGCTCGTGAGTTCGAAATCAGGCTTAAGTTTGACTTGTTTAAAGCTCGAGCCGACTTCAAATCAAGCCCAGAGCAAATCGAGTTGGAGCAACTTACAAGTTTCGAGTTTTGTTTATAGCCTTATATACAGGCATACCACTATACCAGCACTGTTGCAAACACTGGCGCGTTCTCAGGCTGCCTAGTCTCTCGCACACGCACCCACAGTGCACATTTTGTCCATTGCTAGTTGTATTTGACATATTACCATTAGTAGTTGAATCTAGCTAGGTGTACCAATGATCATCACAAAACACACACACACATGCATACTAGTAATAGAAGGGGGAAAACAATTTTCGTGCAGAAAAATTATTGTACCCGCCGAAAAATGCGAAATTCAGAACTTTGGTAAATTTCAGTTTTTTAAAAAAATCTGGTCAAATTATTCAAATATACAACTTGAATTAAAGAAATACAAATGCCGGGTGTCCTTGCAGAGCGTGACGAACGCGGCCGTCTCGCACCACGAGTTGGGGCCGTAAGGCCCAAGGACCGTGCAGAAGAAGTGGAAGTGGTGCAGCGGGAAGCGCATGCCTCCTTCGAGCACGTCGGCGTACACACAGATGGGGTCCTCCGGTGGCAGCGTGCTGGCCCCGCCACCCGTCGTGAATTGGGGAAAAGGAGCGATGAGTTGGGAGAGGAGTGCTGGGTTAGAGATGGATGACGTGCTTTGGGCTGTATGGGTTAGAGATGCATATGATATATGTGGAGGCCGGCAATGAGTTGTGTACCTCCATAAAAGATCACCAAATGCTTAACTACAATGATGCGTGCAACTGGACGTTCTTCGCAACTTAATTAGTTGAAGCAGTTTAAGCCTAAAACAACTAAGCTCAGAAAAATGAATACGTACGTAGTATGCAAACAAAGCCTTTCTACTAGCCGAGAGTGTGCGCTTTGCCAAGCTTAAGCTTCTTCAATAATATTTCAGCAGCAGAAGAGTAAATCTAGGCAAAATGGGCGCTGATTATATAAGGGCTGACAAAATAATTAAAGAGCCTGACAAATATAGCATGCATACACACACGAGATTGATCCAGGCACACACCAGAATCCAAAGGTAGAAGAAGGCATGCATGGGGGCGAACTAGGTATATGCACCGCCACTGACACAGTGACACGGAGTAGCATCCCTTAGTTAAGATGAATGGAATGGATGGGGGGAGGAACAAGAGGGCGCCAAAACCAGGCATGTAGCGCGGCATGCAACGATGGTGCGGCAGGCGGCGAAAGGGCATTGATGACGACGGTGGTGGCAGCGCGGCACAGTGCGCGCGGAGAGAGAGAGAGAGAGAGAGAGAGAGAGACTACTGCTGCTGCTGCTGCTTCTCCGATCCTGTGCGCCGCGCGTTAAATGCGGATGCTTCTGTCTGCTGCTGCTTCTCCCCTGTCCCGGACGCAGCGTCGGCCACGAGGCATGCTCGATCTGCGTCCGCGCGGCTGCGTGCTCTCTTTCACGCCTCCTCGCCCGCGCGGCGACCAGCTACTCCACTGTGAGTTCGGGCCCAGCCGCGAGCGCACGGCGCACCGAGCGTTAATGCGCCTCAACGGCCGGCCCCAAACACCCGTACGTACGTCGTGCCTTCGTGAGACATGGAGCGGTTTGATTTTCGGGGCGTTGGATTGCTCTCACGATCGATCATGTCATGCCGCCGCCTGATCCCTTTCTAGCGCCGTCTCGCACGTCGGCTGCGGCTGCCACCACCATGCACAACGACCAGCAGGCTAACCGGAGCGCGAATCTGACGGAGCTCGATCGAGTTTCGGTGCTGCTTGCAGAGGTGATCGAGGAGGATTTGACTTGGGCTTTGAGGAGGTGGACAGGAACAACATCCCACGGATCTACATTTGGCAGCTAGCGCCCGGTCCGAGGGCGCCTGCATGCATCCACATAGGCGGTGCAAAAGGCAGCCGTGCCCACGTTGCGTCTCATCAAGGCATTCACCGACGTACGTACGGCCGTGATCGGACAGGGGTGTCATTCTGCCACGAATTAATAATGGGGTACGTCGCAACTCTGCATCGGAAATCGTGTGACCTCACACAAACTCAGACAAAATGACCACAGGGATACTGTAACAGATCTAACTCTACCAGACGAGCACTAGGCTTGGGTTAGCTGCAGGATCCAATTCCACTGCTGTCCGGCCGGCCGACCGACCGAAATGGACGCGTGCTGAGTACAACTCCTAGTCTTAGGGTCTGTTCTTTTTAGCTGCGGCTTGTGACTTTTGGTTGAAATTTTTAAATTTTGACTGTTTACGGTACAGATTACGGAGAGACAGATACTCACTTGCGATTTTGACTGGTACAGATGTTGGGCTTTTAACGTGTAGATCGTTTAACTTTGTAGACCCCGTCTTGAGAAAATACTCCGTTTGAAAGTTAGGTATTGTACTTGTCGCACGGCGGTAAAGGGTATGAAAAGCTCCATGCCGTCTTTATACTACTCTTTTGTCTTTTTCCTTTAATTTCTTAAAATCTGTGTTGTTAACTTTTTTAAAGTTTAACTAGCAATAGACTTAATACTATCTAGATGGACTATATAAAAATTATATTATTAGATATATTGCTAAAATATTTTTTTGTAATATTATAATTTTATTAGTATATCTTAGTGTAAAGTTACAAAAATTTATGGCCAAAGTTGCATCTTGGAGATTGTAAAAAAAAATAAGTAAAAAAGAATAGAAAGAGTATGAGTGGGTTCTTTTGGGCTGATGGTTTATGGCTTAAATATTTGAATTCTAGCTATTCACGAGAGGTAGTACGCAGAGAAAAATATCCGCAAACGTCAAGACTTAAAAACTGATTCCATCACATATGAGTTCATCAAGTGATTCAAATGCAGCTTCTGTTTTCAAGAAAATATTACATTTCCACCACCACATCATCAGCCTATATCTACCAACTTCAAATAAACACACTAACTTTACAAGTTCACACAATTAGCATCGCATTCATGCCAATGATTTCATGAGCATTTTATCCCAAACTTGGGATTAGCCATTGTTTTACTTCTGCAAAAGCATAAGCCCCAAAACATTAAGAGTTTAGACAGGGGCCGAGTCAGCAGGTTGAGAATTTCAGATCCATGCTCAGAAATATTTGCAGCACTGACTAAAATATATAACCAAAATTCTCAAGCTCAGAATACATAGTACTACAACATTACAAAGCGCTTCGAGTTTCGTACACAATAGCTTTTTCACCCCACAACAACCTACAAACAACGAACAGCACAATAAACTGGGAAAAATTCAAAAATTACACAAATGTAACACCGATAGTTTTCTGATGATAGCAATGGTCTTCTGCATTGTGGCCCCATCAATCGCCTCTATATCCATGGATTGAAAGTATACCAAAATGGTTATGCCAGAAAAGACTGACTGACTTTGTTAAGTCTTGCGCTTCGTATGGCCCTCTATTGTTTCTACCTCTCTGGCTTTGATGGTGTTGGAGACGATGGCGGCTTCAAGTCATGGTACTGCATGACAAAATGCAAGTTACGGATTGTTGCATAGGTTTTTGTTGTCAATACTAATCATATCAACAAAGAAATAGACATATCTAAAAGACACTGGATATCAAAAAGCTCAGCTAGTCAAGCTATTGAACAGGGCAGTCTGTTTTTTCCCCTGTTAGTGCAAAGCACTTGGATTGCGAACTGCAATTCTTGCTTGTTGGTTTCCCAAATCAATTCAATAAGTTGCTGACAATCGAACCAATTAAATGCCCCTTGCTATCTTTTACAGGACCTAACTACCTAAATGAGAGGCTGAGACAGACATAAGGCTTTAAAAGGCAATACTATGTTCAGAAACCAGAATTTTAGTCTACAAGCATACTACATACAAGGAGACCAGGTCATTGCCATATCTTTTTCCTACTACATCATTTAAGATGGGTGATAGTCAAATATGGTTTAGTAGATCTAGTTTGGCACGCCTTTTGTGTGAGAGAACTACGGAATATAGAATTTTTGCAATGGAGTTTATTGTCAGTACAAAGGCAGGCAGGCAGGCATGTGCAAATGTTGTTGCTATTTTACACCTGATACTGAATGCTAGCTAGTTAGAGGTTTGATGAAAATCAAATCTAGAACCTGCTGAATCACTTGAGTATGGTGGTGATAAGGCTACGGGATCATACATTTGGATATGGTGATAATGGTCTACTGCTTGCACATTTTGCGGCTGATGTACTTCCGTTGGGATTTTCATGACCATCTTCGATTCCATTGACTGTGTTAACTACAGAGCTGCTAGGAGAAATTAACCCCTCCTGCTGATCATCTGTTCCATTAGTGCTTACATCTGGGTACGCTAACTTTTTGCTCTTCTTTTTCCTTGGAAAAACATGAACAGATGGGGGAAGATAGTTCTCTTGAATTGCCTAACAAAATAGCAAGATTTAGAAGTAAAACAATGAATATTATGCATTTATGTGCTGTGTCGACTATTGTATCACTTTAAACCCACATTAACATAACTAACCTGCCATCCTTCTGGGCCTCTCAGTCCCCCCTTGATTGAATAGGCTTCCTTGAAACCATTGTTGAACAGTAGCTCAGCCACTTTCATGGAATTACCATCAAAGCTACCTTACACAACATAAACTTAAGTCGATAACAGATTGCAGCATGACAAAAGTTCAAGAATTTAAATGTCACTGTCCGAATTCAGAATTCAAAGTAACAAACTATGGGAGGTGAAATTCGCGTGGCATCCATTTTATTAATTTGGAAGATGCACTACAATGTCACAATAACTTTTTGTATTCATTTATTTATATATTTTTTGAGTCAGACAATCATGTAAAATAGATACTAATCGGATGGAGAAGAGAATAACAAAGGTTTATATTTTGTAGTTCAGTGCCTCAGAAACAGTGATGTGACAACTAGCAACATAGAGATACTCTGAATTTCTCGTCCTTCTAAGCACATACACCGATCGCTTGCAGAACAATGGAACATTCTGATTTACGACTGAACATTCAGGTTCACAGTACCAATACTAGTAAACATAAAACATCTAGTACTATGCTAAAGTATTTTTACTACAACTGCTTTGCACTTCTCAATTCTAGGTTGTGTACACTGCATACAGTAAACATCTAGAACTATGCACATTAATCCTACGAATCCTAGTCCCTGGACATCGCTTTTGAGGTTGAATCCATCCAATTCACAGAACTACTGCATCCACTAATACAGTCACAACATCCGCAACATAAACAAGAACCGTCACAGAATGCATCAATCGGGGTTCCACTGAGCACTCACTTGTCAAGGACGCAGACGACGGTGTTCGCCGGGTCCGGGAACCTCGACATCACCTCCCTGAGAAATCCCTCCTCGTCTTCCTCGTCGAACTCCACCTGCACGGTGCTCTTGCCGACGAGCCTCAGGTTGGGCGGCGCCATGAATCGCACGCTCTTGCCCCGCCTGATGTCTAGCAGCTGCGCCTCCGGCACGTCGCGGAGCTTGCGGAACGCGTCGATGGCGCCCACTGCCTTGTACTTCTTGAAGTACTCCTGCACCAGCGGAATCACCACGAGCCAGACGAACACCACCCCGGCCACGAAGAAGGGGTTGCGGTTGTTGAAGTCGTCGATGGCCACCACGATGGACTCGAGGCTGACTTTCCCGTCGGCCTCCGCCGCGAGGGAAGGGAGCGGCCAGGACGCGGCGGTCACGGGGAGGAGTAGGAGCTCGCCACGCCAAGGCGCCGCCGACTTTCGCGCCAAGATTGCGGCTTTGGGCGCGGCGGGAGTTGGGATTCTGGAGGAGCTGGGAATCTTGGCTGCATTGGGCGGGGAAAGTTTGCTCCTGCGAGGATTTCTTGGGGGTTTGAGGAGATTTGGGAGGTGGGAGTTGGAGATTTGGAGGAGGGAGCAATGTTCTTGGAGCTGGAGGAGAGCCATGCAAGCAACGAGGCTTGAGCTCCGTGCAGCGATAGAACAAGAGCTCTCAGCTGCGAGATGGATCGATTGCCCAGACTATCCGATTACTCCTTTTTTCATAAAAAATAAATCACTAAATTCTGAGGAAAAAGGAGGAAAAGGGGAACATGTATGGGCCTTGGGCTCACACATTCTCGCATGGGTCTCCACGTAATCCGTGGAGACCGTGAGAAGCTGAAATGATATTGGAATCGGAGGGACGCCAGCATGAACCAATCCCTCGAGAATCTGCAGCACGGCGCTCATGGAGTCATGTTCGGCCTCACGCTCTCGTCGTCCTGTACGCACCAGCACGCCCTCTCCGCCACGTATCCATTCCGGCGCGAGGTACCCGCGGTTCCCCTCATTGTGGTCAGGACACCGCTGAAGTCACAACCCATGAGCCATACTGAATACATTGATACATATATTAAGATTTACTTCATTAGTATACGCACGCAGTGAGATTAACACAGCGAAAAATCTAATCATACTAGCCGAGTTCAACGCACGCATGCATAGGCAAGAAGCGCCCGATGTGCTCCTAGATGACGGCAGCTTCGGCGCCAGGCCCATCGCTGCTGTAGACAAAGTGACCAACTTACCAAAAGTTACGTGCATGGCGTGGGAATAAGGGAAGATAGGTAAGGCATCATCTGGATCTGGTGTTACCTAATTAGTTAGCTTGGGGCTGGTGCTGGCTTGGACGCTTGGACTTTGGGCTGGTGTTGACTTGGGGCTGGATCGGCTAGTGGACCACGCACGCTCGATCGGTTCAGACAGCCTTTGTTATTTTGTTCTCTTTTCACCATCGATTGATATTCTATGTCGTGCCAATTTCAACTTACACGTATTTTTTGGAGCATCTTGCTTTGTTAACATTCTGCGTGTTTTTCTTTTTCTTTTCTCTCCCTATTTGTCAACGTATTTAAAACTTTTTTAAATAGATGTAGTTCTTGACATATAGAGACACTAATTTTTAGTATGTGGGGACACACACTGTGTAATTTTGGACTCTAAGTAACAAAATTTAAAATCGGCATGGGGTTGTGCCCCCTCACTTGATAATGTGATGCACCCGCTCCTGTCTAAGAGGATGTTGTTCAGGTTTGATGTTGTAGTGTATGATGTAGTCCATGCATTTCTCATGGAGATAATCCAGTCCCCTAGCAAATTTCAAGAGCAATTTGGAACCTCGTGCTTCAACTTAGGATGGCCTGACTTCTCCCAAATAGGTGTCGATCGTGCTGAATGGCGCCGATCGTGCTCACCTCTACACGGAATTTCTTCTCACCCCATGAACGCCTTCGAGCTTCTTCATAGCCACCACAGTCGCACCTTGCAACGACCCTCTGAATATTGAACCAAAGGTCCCTCCTCCTAACCTCTCAGAGAAGTTCCTAGGAGCGGCGAAGTCAGAATGAAAATAAAGGGGTTCAAAGGACTAAACTAAATTGATACAAATATAATATTTATTCAAATTCATATATGAATAGAAAAACAAAGAGAAAAGAGAAATACAATGAAGGTATCTCACTATTGGAAAGCGGGCCATGAAAATATATAAATATGCTTCGAGTAGCGATCTATCATCTGTGTATCAAAATTAGCAAAATTAGTGATAAATCAAAATTAGCAAAATACTACAAAATAAAGAAATTAATGTCAAGTCATAATCGGACAGCTCGACCTTCTCTAATTACTAACAAAGACTAAAATGCCGAGTTGTCGAGCCACATATAGGTGTACCATATCGTAATATGTAATATTTAGATAGGCTTCCAATCCTCATATAAAATTGGATTTAAAAAAAATCCCACAAACTCAATTTTGATGTGTATCAACACAAATCTAGCCAAAATTCTTTTTCTTCCTTTTTTTTCCTATTTTTCCTCTTTTCCCTCTTTCCTTTTTCCTTTCCTCACTTTTCTCTTTCCTTCCTTCTTTTCTTTTTCTTTCCTCCCATTCCTTTCTTTTCCCATGCTTCTACTTCTCTCCCCTTCTCCTACCATTCTGTGAACCCAATGCCACCACCTCCCTCTACACATAACATCACCGCCCCTTGCTAACAGCGAACCCACCGCCTGATGCCACCACCTCCTCCTCTCTTCTTCTCTCCTCCACTCTCTCACCTCTCTTTTTCTTCCTTTCTCTCTCCTTGCATGCTTTGATACCACCGTCACCTCCCTCTGCGCATGATGTCACCGCCCATTTGCCGGCGGTAAACCCGGTGCCACCTCCTCCTCCTCTATTCTCTCTCCACTCTCTCTCCTCTCTTTCTCTTCCCCTCCCCAACCCGCACCCCCACTGGCCCCTAAAATGGTTTTGATAATTAATGAATTTATATGAATATGGGACTAACATGTTTATTGAGTGTTTAAAAAGTTTAGTCCCTAAAGTGATGATGAGACGCATGCTAAGGGTTAACATGAAGATCAAAGTGGCTCAAGACAAAGGTATATGTAGACTAGGATCCCTTTTCGCTTTTACCGGTCTTAGGAGAAAGGGTGGAAGACTGGATTATAGGATAAATATCATATATTAAGAGAGATCATGGCTAGTAACTTGATAGCATATTCTTGTGCCATTTGGACCAATTTAAGATTATACATGCTCTTAAAACTAAAATTGATAGCCAATATGTGCTCTGTCTGGATAATCGGAAGTACTGGAGTGGAAACGGTGGTACTTCTGCTTCCAGAATTTCCGTCAAAACGAGCAGAACATTTTTTTTCAAAGAGCACCCTCGGAATCACTTTGTCTCTGCGGAAAACAAAAGTACCAGGGTTTCAACAGCGGAACTACCAAAGAGAGGTAGTATCGCAACCTTAAATGGTACCTCCGGAGCATGGAAGCTTGGAAAATCCGGGTGGAACGTTTTTCCAGAGAACACCCTCAGAATCACTTTGTCTCTGCGAAAAAGGAAGTATCAGAGTTTCAACGGTGGGACTACCATAAAGAGGTAGTATCACAACCTTAAACGGTACTTCCAGAGCACGGAAGCTCCGAAAATTCGGACGGAACGTTTTTTTCCAGAGAGTACCAACTCTTGGCCTAAAACAAATGGAAGTACCGTGCCAAAATCTCAGAACTTCCAAATATTGGAACTATCGAGATTACAACAACGATAGTTCCGTACCGACTTCCAATGGCTAGTTCAGAAACTCTAAGGGCCTGTTTGGTTGCCTGCATCAGCTCATGCACCTGCATGCGCGTGGCCAGGCTGAGGAGGGAAGCTCCTCAGCCGCAGTCTGAGCTCACCGCTCCAGCTTGCTTTTGCATCCACTCATGCAGGCTCTCACCCCGATGCAGCCAACCAAACACCATCTTCTTGCATGAGCGGATGCGAGCTACTCTGATGCAGGCAACCAAACAGGCCCTAAAATAACCATTACTGCTATGTCAGAACAGGTGCGGTAGTACCGGCAAATGAATGGCGGTACTTCTGCTCGCCCTAATTTTTTCAGGGATTGCCCTATAACGGCTAGTTTTGATTGGTGAGAGTATAAATACTCTCCCACCTACTCAAGGACAGACATATGAGACTCTATTGAACACACTTGAGCATTGAGCATTCACTCCACACCTCAATTTCACATTGTGCATTCATTTGAGATGGTTGAGCCAAAACAAGTGCATTTCATCTCTAGATTGATCCTTTTGGCACTTGATTGCCGTCAAGCAAAGCTGTGAGTTTTTACTCTTCGTGCTTGCCGGCACCTGGACGGCTTGGCGGGAGTTTGCGCAGTGACTTCTTCAAGAAGGTTGTTAAAAAGCCCGGCGCCGACTTGTGAGTGGTTTGGTATCCACCATCTCCAGAGCGGAGGAAGAACAACCATTAGTGGACTGAGGAGCTAATACTTAATTAGTGGAACCGATCCAAGTCACTTGGGCTTTTCTCAACATGGATTAGTGAAAACGGCAAGTTTCCGATCATTACGGTAAAATATCGTGTGTAAATTGGTTATTTCTTTGTCTCTTCTTTCTGCTCTTGTATTTCTAGTATATTGTGATTGTCATATTTATTTGTGCTAGAGCTATTTTTGTAAAGACTTTTGCTTGTAGTGCCGTAGACATATAGAATTGTGTAGATTTCAATTGCTTTAAAATCTTGCTATACTAATTGTGGTAATTGTTATTAGAATGCAAGATAATTTTTTAACACCTACTATTCACCCCCATCTAGTCGGTTATTCTTGATCCTACACACGCCATCGTCATTCTCGGCGCCGTCGCGGCCCACCGACGATCCCTACCTGCCGCCACCATCGCTTCCGCCTCCCGATGCGGTTGACAGTGTCGAGGGCGCCGCTATTGCCACCCACCATCTCTTCCATCACTGCACATCCCTATCCCACCTAACTCGATCCATGCCCGAGCGTCGTTCCACCTACTAGCCACCACCACCATCCTCCTCCGACCTACGGCACCGACGGTGCCTCCGCGCCTCGCCACCCTACCACTAGCGCTGTCCAACGCCGGTCCACCACCATCTACAGTCTCTCTTTAAATTTGGAGGTCCTAATGAACCTAACCCTAACCCAAGATCTAACCCTAATTTACTGGAGCCACCGTCGGAGCTCTTGTCAGGGCTAGAGAAGGAGATAGAGGACGAATCTAGAGGCAAAATCATACGATATTGTGCTTGCATGTAAGTATACAGTGTCGCTCCTGAAGGTATTTGTGCCTTCCTCCACAAGGCCGAGCTGCCGCACCCACTGCCGGAGCCGCCGTGCACTATGCTCCGCCGCCGAAGCCGCTGTATACGCCGCGGAGATCAACGCCGAGCCTCCGAGTCTGCCGCCGGAGCTACTGTACATGTCGCGGAGATTATCGCCGGAGTCGCCTTGCCCGTTGCTGAGATCACCGCCGAAGACGCCGTTCCCGTCGCCAATCTCCTGTTCAAAGTAAAGATCATGCGTGCATGTATAGTGTACGTGCATGAGCCATACACATGCAGCACGCACGCACGCACGAAGTGCGTGCACGGGCTGTGTGTGTATGCACTCGTGCCTCCTTTCCCTGGAGCTCTTACTTCACGCGACAAGGAGACGAAGATGCCGCGCCGCTTCCCGCACGGCCTACTCGACGCCGAAGACACGTGACATCGCCGACACGAGCGAGCGTCCGTCTTCACGGACTACTAGCTACTGCTAACCACCTTCTTTTCCAACGCTCACCCGGACGTTACCGCCGTATTGTCAAATCGGCCAAACCGAGCGCAGCCACGCTGATCAACGGTTGAGATGGGACCACTGCCTGAAAGTGGGTCCCTTTGAGCACCTGCTAGAACTTATGGATCACTCCCTCTGTTTTAGATTACTTGGGACGGTTGACTTATACCAGCCAAACTTTATAATCTTCGATCAATAATTATTTTCTAAATATTTAGACTGATTGTGTTAGAATAATATTATTGGATTCATCACAAGAAATACTTTCATAATATTATATTTCCACAACATTATATAAAATATTGGTGTAAACTTAGCAGTCAAAGTTTAACTTTAAAGATCGTGAGAAGTCAATAGCGCCGAGTGATGTGAAACAGAGGTTCTATCAAGATACAAAAATCATTCGCATGCTAACATAATATAGGCCATGTTCTTTTGGATTTTTGGCTTTTTAGCTTCTCCGAAAGTCCAAATGAACAAGGCAACTTCTTGAAGCATATTTTTCACATGGCTTCTCAAACCCAAAACCACATATGTTATTTATGTTAATATCTTTGTTGTCCACTATCATTTCAAAAAGTACAAACAAAAATCATCAGCCGCAACACAAGAGAACAAAACCCCATAGGCCGTAACTGTGCTATCGGGCCTAAATTTCCGGTGTCCAAACCTGAGCCCTTTTAAACGCCAGGCTGGATCCGTTTTGCTCGGTTCTATGTAGGCATAGTCGAGACTGGGGAGTCTCCAAGGCCCAGAGCAGGCAAAGCCATATCTACTAGGCTTACGGCCTATTAGGCCTACAGAGTACCACTCCAGGACACAGCTCACTAGCACCCACGTACTAGTTCACGACACGCCCCGCGACACGAGTACCACTCCAGGACACAGCTCACTAGCACCCACGTACTAGTTCAACACCACCATAAGCAGTTGGTGTCGGTAAGAAAGGTAGTAGTAATTTGTTGCTGCGCCATCCTGCATTAATCCGATCTCAGGTCGACGGCAACCCTGAAAAGAACTTAACGTAATTCGATGGATCCGCGATCACCTTGAGCGATCTCGGGATCGGCGGCACGTTGACGTCGATGAGCCCCTCAAGAACCTGCACCACCATGCCCATGCTCGGCCTCGCGCTCTCGGCATCCTGCACGCACCAGCAGGCCACCTTGCACGCCCTCTCCACCTCGGCCATGTCGGCGTTGCCGCGGAGCTGGCTGTCCACCGCGCTCCTCAGGTCGCCGTCGAAGAGCAGGCTCACGGCCGTCGACGGGAAGTAGTCCACCGTGCCGTCCTGCCGCTGCTCCACGTTCCTCCGCCCCGATATGATCTCGAACAGCATCATGCCGTAGCTGAAAACGTCCGCCTTCGTCGTGATGGCCGTGCCGGCTATCCACTCCGGCGCGAGGTACCCTACCGTGCCCCTCATCGTGGTCAGCACGCGGCTGAATTCACGGCCCATGAGCTTTGCGAGCCCAAAGTCTGCAGCTTTCGGGACAAACGTGTCGTCCAGGAGGATGTTCTCTGGCTTGACGTCGCAGTGTATGATGCAATCCCTGCATTTCTCGTGCAAGTAGTCCAATCCTCTCGCGATTCCCAGAGCAATTTGGTATCTTGTCTCCCAACTCAGGATACCTTGGCTGGATCCGAAGAGATGCCTGTCCAAAGAGCCATTTGGCATGTACTCGTAGACGAGCAGCCTTCGTGTTCTCTCGGAGCAGAACCCGAGCAGTCTGATCAGGTTGACATGCTGAATCGTGCCGATCGTGCTCAATTCTGCACGGAACTGCTTCTCCCCCTGACGAGCGCCCTCGAGCTTCTTCACCGCGACCAGCGTTGAGTCAGGGAGCGACCCTTTGAACACCGACCCGAAAGCGCCGCCGCCGAGCTTCTCAGAGAAGTTCTTGGTCACGAACTGCAGGTCACGGTACGTGAATGCCACCAAAGAACCTTCAACTCTCCTCAGCGCCTGCATCCTTCTTCTTCTCAGGACGAAGACTGAGACCAGAACAATGACAGTGACTGCTGCAACAACCCCGGCGACGACGAGTCCGATGATCAGTTTCTTGGTGTTCCCGGTGTTGGGGAACTCTGATGCAGCCAGGCGGATCGAAATGGCGCCGCCTCCAGTACCAATGTTGCTCGTGTCTTGGAGGTTGATGAGGTCTCCGTACCACAGCGAGCAGCTGCCGTTGTACGAGTAAGCGGTGCAAGAACAGTTGCCGAGACACGAGAGCTCACAGTCGTGAGCACTAGCAGCAGCCACGCTCTGCGCATCGCTCTGCAGCTTCACATTGGGCATCGTGTAGAACCCGTCGTTCTTCGGCTTCTGCATGGCTTGAACGCCGCACTGCAGGCCGGTGTTCCTGGCGCAGCCCGCGGTGTGGTCGCCCCGCAGCCACTGCTGCGGCTGCCGCTCGCGGAAGCCGCGGAGGCAGCTGCAAGGCGGCAGCGCGTTCTCGGTGCACACGCTGAAGGGCCCGCAGAGCGAGTAGACGTCGCACTGCGCCTTGGGCTCCGACCAGAAGAGCACCCACTGGCCCGCGGCCTCCACCCACGTCAGGAACTTGATCTGCCCTGTCACGTCCACGAGGAACCGCGTCACGACGGCGCCGTCCTTGACATCGTAGATGAAGTAGCTCTCGTTCTCGGCGTCGACGTAGCCGAAGGTGTAGAGGGACATAGGGTAGGCGTTGGTGGCCATCATCTCCGGCACGGCGGTGAACATGTGGCCGGTCCAGTTGCCGCTGGTCCAGTACTGCCTGCTGTCGTTCCAGTTGAGCAGGTACTGGCTCGTGCCATCCGGATCAAGCTCGAGGGAGAACATGCCCGGCGTCGGGTCGTTGTAACCTTTCCATGCAACCAGATGGGTGACCTCGCCGGTGAGCTTGTTCCGGCCGAGCTTGCCGCCGGGGAGCCACGTGTCGCCGAAGTGGTCGAAGCTCTGCCACAGCACGACAGAGGTGTTGGACGCGTCGGCCAGGACAAGGTTGCCCGTGTCGAGGATGACACCGACCGTGGAATTGGACGGAATTCCGGTGACGTCTGTAGACCAGATTGGAGACATGGAATGGTCGAGTAGGACCATGTTGCCATCGCTTGATATGGAAAGCTGAGAGGACTCCGGGTTAGAGATTGGGGTGTGCCTATTGGCAACCCACACCTTGGTGTGCGCTGAGATTTGGTTGTACCAGATGCCCATGTACCAATTCTGCGAGGAGTTATCTGTTGCACGTGAGAAAAGGGTTACGTGATGATCTAGAATTTGTGCTCACAATTCTCTTCTAAGGCTCATTCACGATTTATTTAGCTATATGATTTTAAAAACTGTGCCAGCAGAGAACAAGTCAAGTACTAAATCTACGTGATTGGGAAAGAACATTAATACATGAAGACAGCTACGAATAATTCCAAAAAAAGAAGAATTTCACTTCGATTTAACGCTAGCTGTTGATAATTCTTTGCCTACTTTTGATTTTTTTAATATACTACAGGAGACTGATTTTTCTGGATGAGACTAAAGTATTCTAAAATTGAGCAGTGAGCTGTCATATTCTTCTCATCATGACATTTGAAACGAAGAAACGTCCCTTTCTGGAAAGAAGAATGTGGACTGACGTAAGATTTTTTATTCAATATTTAAATGCTATAGTACATGCGTAGTTGTAAAGAATATCTGGAGGCAGATAAAATTATAGAGTAATTAAAGGTAGCTTATTTAACACAATTAAATTTTAAAAAATTAAAACATAGAAAAATATGTTAGCTCATCACGAATAACACAAATGAATACGGGAAAAAAGAACCAGCAAAAAAGCTCAAAAAAGCTAAAAGTTCAGAAAAAAGATAAAAATTTATAAATAGTAAAAATAAGTTAGAAACTCAAGACGAAATAAACGGAATGCTAAGCGGCTCACAGCGCCGTGGGCCTCGGGTTGAAATTCTGCTTTAGCGACGGTTAGTTTTTTAAGGAAAAAATTAAAAAATGAGAAAAAAAATCATTATATTGTACAATACAAAAAATAAAGAGAAAAGTCAAAAATGTAAAAAACTAAAATATACTAAAATTAGAAGTCAATCCATTTTAAATAACTTCTAATTTAAATAAACTAAAAACTAAGAAAAATTGAAGCCGAAGCTGTTTGAATCTATTACAATTAATACGACTTCACCGGTTCACTCATCGTACTAGGAAACTTACTCATAAACCTGAGGCACCGATGCAATCCCATACAAACAAAAGCAGGCAACAAAGAATCAATGTCATATAGTCTAAAACTAAACTTACACTAAGATCAATAGAACATCCACCGTAGGTGGGTAGTAAGGAGGTACCTGGCTGGAAGAAGCCGAGCGCGAACTTGCCACGCTTGGACACCAGGCTCTGCACGCCGGACAGCGGCCGGCCGACGGCGACGGTATCAGCGGCGCGCGACGGAGCTCCTTGCAGAAGAAGCAGAAAGCTCAGGGGCAGAAGAACCGAGCAGGAGCACGGTCCACGGCGAGTCTCCATTGTTCCAAGCGCGCGACAAGAACGCCGGGCTGGAACGGAGTGGCAGGGAGGTGGCTTCTAAGCAGGCACTGCCAAATACTACTACTAGGAATCGGGAGGGAGAAAGCGAAAGGGAGCAGCAATATAAAAAGGAACGAGGCGTCGATCGTCGGATCGATCTGATCTCCGGACTCCGGCGGTCTTGGTCGATCGCTGTCACACGGCGACTTTCGCTCCTCCTGCGGTGGGGAAAGGCGATTTGGCAAGCGGTCGCGCCGGCCGGGTATTGGATGCGCCAGCCAGTAAAGGCGTCGTACGAGTGGAGTTAATGGCTGACTTCGACCGTCTCCTCGAGCTGTGCCGCAACGTGTTTTCAGCTTCTCGCACTTTTTCACACGACCGGCCCTGCCTCAGCTAGGCTCCCTCATTTCAGATTCAGTTTTTAACTTTTAATTTATTTTTTATATTTAAAAATTTTATTTTTTCTAAATTTTTAGCTTTTTTTGAGCTTTTTTGTATTCGTTTGCATTGTTTACGATGAGCTAACATATTTTTTTTCTATTTTTAATTTTTTTAAATTTAATTACGCCAAATAAGCTACCTTTGGCTACAGCGAAATTTCAGCTGCTACAGTGTAATTTCAGCCATAAGTCACATCTTTTCAGCCTAATCGAGCGGGGCTAGATTTAGGCTTCCAGGTTTTAGTTTATTATTATTATTATTATTCTAATTTTTTGGCTTGTTTTGAACTTTTTTGCCGGTTTTTTTTTCTCGTATTCATTTGTATTATATATAATGGGCTAACCCATTTTTCACTTTTAAATTTTTTAAATTTAATTATGCTAAATAAACCACCATCAGTTATAGTGTAATTTTAGCCAGCTACAGTAAAAATTCAATCATAAACCACTAAAATTCAGCCCAACTGAGCACCACCTTTGTGTGCGGTTAGGGCATTCTCTCTCGCCGCTCTCCTTCACCCTTGCCATTTTAATGAGGTACGCACAATCATTCTTCCTGACGTACTCTGTTTTAGCTATATTTTATTGTTGGTTTGTACTTATTCTCTTTTTTTAATTCTTTACTACATTACTTTTCATCCTATATAGGTGCCACTTGATTAGGCTGAAATAAGTTGGTTTATAGCTAAAATAAGCTAGCTTATGGCTGAAATTGCACTGTAGTTGATTGAAATTACACTGTAACTAATGGTGGCTTATTTGGCGTAACTAAGTTTTAAAAATTTTAAAAATAGAAAAAAACATGTTAGCCTATCATGGACAATGAAAATGAATACAAAGAAAAAGAATCGATAAAAAAGCTCAATAAAAAAGTCAAAAAAGTTAGAAAAAATGTAATTTAGGAACAATGAAAAATAAACTAGAAACTCAAGCTAAAATGAGCAGGACCATAGATAGCTAATTATTAGCTATAGATATTATATAACTCAGAGCATTGAGAGTGCTTCGCTGACATTAGTTATCGATGTGAAGCTAATTAACTACAAATCCACATGAATTCATGCAATATGGGCTGAGTTCTTTTGGGTTTGTTACTTGTGGCTTTTGGCTTATATTATAGTAACTAACTTTTAAATGGTATGTTTTTAAAATAGGGTTTACAAATCGATTATAGTAGATACTATACTGAGTTCATCTGTATCGATTAAAATAGCACATAAGTGTCTCTCTTCATATTCTTTCTTGTGAATAACCAGAATTAAAAACTATAAATGAAAAGTCATTAGTGTTAGCAACCGTATGCATGCGTTGTTAGCATTGCCCTATTCTCTTTGGCATATCCTTTGTTTGTAGCTGACTTGTGTTAGTTATGGCTAATTCGTTACGAACATGTATCTCTTGTACGTGTGTGTGTACGAATGATCAATACAATTGTTATTGCATCGATTCATCTCTCTGACGCTTTATAATTAGGGACAACCCACCCATGATCGGGCCAGTGGGGCAGTGTACTTGCGGTAAAAAAAAATCACAGGGGCGGGCTCACGTGATAAGAGGGAGGTAAGTACTTACACAGTTACACTACATGCATGTACTGGGACTGGACCGGGACCCTGGTCGTTTTGGCATCCTGAGCGAGCATTGCATGTTAGGCCCATCTAAGTACAGTGATGCACTGTTCTTAATTAGCACGATTCCCTCGACCGATCAATTATGAGTATCCATGTAGCTAGGATTATAGCAGCAGCTAGCTAGCAGCACACCGATGGATACGCATCATCGAAAGTGCGCGAGCTACCTGCGATTCTAGAATCAGTGCAAGTCAAAAAAAAATTGTATTTGACTATTAATAGATGAATAATTAATAAAATTAATAATACTAGATATTATCATGGAATATGCTTTCATAATATATATATATATAATCTAAAATAACATATTTTTATATAAATTAATAGTTTTTGCAGACTTATATTTGGAATTAGAGATTAAGCGTACAAATGGCGATGCACCATCAAACCGCGAAAACCGGGGTTGGTGTGTCGCATTGATCGGCGCATGCCACCGGCACCAACCTTGTGCAATCCGGGCGATAAAGCCGGAGCAGTGGATTTGCATGCTCTGGTGGGTTTCCAGGGTCAGATGAAGCCATCAATGGCGGAGCACGACGCACGCCCGGCTACCCGAGACAGCAGAACACGTGTGAGTTTAAAAGGTGACGCTAAATATATAGAGATGCATTACGTGTTTGTTTGTTTGTTTTCTCTTACTTACCCTAGTTCACTTCTTGCTTTTTGTCGGGATAGAATTTTCGAATTCAAATTCTTTGTGTATTATTGCAATGGTCTCAGACCTTATGGCATCTTTATTACAACTGAGTTTACAAAACCTCTTAACTTACAAAACACAGCGAAAGCAGAAACAAACTTTAACGACGATCCATCCATACACCACAGACAATTGACTAGGAGGTGTAACCTAATACTCTGGAAAACCTTAATCGAATCCACATGCGAAGTAGTCGTAATTTCATTCTTGAAATTCATAATCCTCTGAGTTACTTTGAGTGTAACATGTGACTACATAGAATACTCCGCAAGTCTCGGAAAAAATGCAGTATATCTAGGCCTTAACAAAGGGAGGACAATATGGTTCTTTTGCGCAAAACAATATTTTATTTCAAATGCCATTATATATTTTCAAAAGTATCAATATAACAAAGTAATTGAAACAATATAAATTAACATAAAATTTTCTAATGAAGGTTCCAACCACCAACACTAGTAAATAGGTTCTAACCACTAAGGTTCAAAACTACGAGTTCCATCCACCCGCCTGGCTCTATCCGCCAGGACATACTCTCGAGAATTCCATCCAATCTCAAGTTCCCAAAACTTTTACTTTGAAAAACAAAACCAAAAATCTACCATGTGAAAGCACACCTTGCTCCCCCTTGACTGTAGGCATATCTATTCGAATAATTTTACACTCTACAGAGGTCGTAAGCGCTTCGTAAGCGTTGAAGCGGGAGGTGAGCTTATGCGCAATGCTGAGCACGCGGAGCGCAAACTAGCGTTGGGGAAGATGGTGAGCGTGGTGTTTGTGGCGTGCAGCTCGGCGTGCCGCTTCAGCACTAAAACTCCACGTGACACATTGGCCCGATGCAGCGCCAGCACGGTCACGAGCCCCGCGATCCCGGCACCCACGATTACCACCTCTGCAACCATATCGGCACCGCCACCAGCCATCATCACCTCACTGGCCACCTGTAGGGTTTCCACAGGGGGGAGAGACTTGGCTGATCTCTGAAGGGGCTGATAACCTGATGCCGCTGATCCGCATTGGGCAAATGGCCCAGCCTATTGCCCAGGGGGATAGGGCCTAATAAGTTTGATAGATATTTGGGCTGATTGGGTATGAAAATAATGAATTTGGCCCAATTAAGTGTATACATATGCATATTTTGTATATACTAGTTTTTTGCTAAAAAAATTAGGTATTCATCTAAATACTCTTGAATCACTGTAAGTCTGCCCTTGCTTAGCGCCAGTGAGCGAAGGTGAGGGAGATGATGGCACCTGGCAAAATGGGTTGCTAGGGATCCGAGGAACACATAGGAAATGACGGCACGTCAAACAGAGCACAGTGACGATGTGGGCGGCAACACAACATGGGATGGAGAGAGGTACAACATCCGGGCATTGAATGCAGAAAAGTAAGGTGAGCACAGGCTAGAACACGGCATGGTAAAACTAGAAAATTTGTTGGCTAAGCCGGAAACTCACTGGAGACAACACAATCGATATTTGAACAACGACGGTAAAGGAAAAAAAAGAAAAACTTGATATCTCGATGCTCGGTGAATAAAAATCAAATCCACTTGTAAAGTAGCTATTTGGGATGGTTTGACACGTTTTGACGTGAAAGGATTGGAGAAAGCATCACCAGATAGATGGAAACACGAAGCGCCCTAGGCGGCCATGGCTAGGTTTCAAAAGCAATATTTGTGGAGGGTTTCCAGGGAAAAGGAGGGAACCATCACATAGAACGCGATGAGACAAATCTAAAAGAGGTGATGATACGGGCTAGAGCTCACTGGAGACGACGAATCGACGTCGGGAAGCAATTTCAGGCAACTTTGGGAAAAACTTGACTATGGAAAATTGGCTACACCAAAATCAAATCAAATTGGTAGATGAGTTCCTTAGATGCTGAAACATGAAATGATGCGAACGGTTTCGAAGAAAACTCATCGGAGAGTGAGATGGCATGGTGGAGGGAGGAGGCCGGTGCATGGGAAGGCTTAGACGGTGCACAGGAGGTTCTGAGGGTCGGGAAGGATGATAAAGAAAGAATGAGAGGAATGGATTAGAAATGACCGAAATAATGCAATGTCGGTTTTCAACGTTTAATGGCTTGGAAATTAAAGAACTGACGGTTTAATGGCTAAGAAATTGGGTTGGGTTGATTAATAGCAGTAAGTGGAGACGTTTCTGGCTGCATTTCACTTCTTTAGTGGGATGGAAATGCATGGCAATGGCTTTTGGGAAGACTCGGCTGAAGAAATAGAGAGAGAGAAGTAGGAAGATGGCTTCGGCTGGGAAGGTGACGAATGGGGAGAAGGAAATAAGAAGAAAAGAAATGGTGCCTAGTCACAAGGAGGAAGAACGAGGCTAGTTGGTAGCTGAGTTCGTAAGAACTTGAAAGCTAAGCGAGGGAGAACTTGCAGTAATTTTAGAATGGGTAACTTTAGGAATTTTCATATTTGTATATATTATTATTTTTTTAAAGGGAGAAATGCCAAGAAAAATAAATTGGACTTAGAAAAATTAGAACAGACATTGTTCTGAAGATTTGAATTCGAATTTCTGGAATTCGAATTTGAATTTGGGAGTTCGGATTGGAATTGAAAATTTTGTTATTTTCTTCCAGTGCTACAAATAATCCAAATAAAATCCCAAAAAATTAAATAATTATTTTGAAATTAAATTTTGAAGAAAAAAATAAAATTTTGAAATGTTGCACTTTCCCAGCCAGCCAAGCTCATGTGGTCAGTGGTGTATTTTGCGGGCAGCCCGCAACTGCTCTACATGGCCCGCTTTAACTCCCTTGTGGCCAATGCTGAAGCCACAGCCCGCAATGCACACAGGCGCAATGAGCTTGGTGGGCTTCGCGGCTGAGTCCACTAAATAAAACTAACAGTCTAGCAGTGGAGGTCACGCTAAGCATTTGTTGTGGGTTTGCAAGTTACAAAAAAAGTTCCCAAGCAAGCTCGGATCAACTCCCAAGCAAGCAACCCTGTTCCTGTTCAGAAAAAACTAAACAAGTTATTAGTCCCAGACTACCAGTAGCTCAGAAAAAATTCCAATAAATCACAAATAATATGGAAAAATCAAGAGAACTCCAAATTTGATGAAGCTACCACTGAACATTATCAGCCTCCATCATCTAACATCAACATCAAACACATCAAGCTAGCACTGAACACATGAATCATCGAACATTGACATCACACAATTTGATGCTCTTTTCTAAATAAAAAACATACTACTACCATACAATCTCAAATCATTCGATAAACCAAAGATATACTTGATAACCCGGGTCATGTAAAGACTAAGTTTTGCTTCTTGTGCCTGACCAAGGAATAGATCAGGATAGCATAGGAGAACTTGTTGGTTTGCAACTCTTCTACTGATCAAGGCACACAATACTGATCAAAAGGATGGACAATGGAAGAAGAGCCAAGGACAGAGAAAACTGGCAGTGCAGCACGAAGTGAATACATAGCCTGCAGCCCTGCATTGATAATAAAATAGTGATGACCGACTATAGTTAATAAATAGAATGCATTCATAAAAAACAATAAAAGATAGTCAAAGTGTACCAATATTCAGAATGCATAATTAAAGAAAAATGATAGCATCAACCTACTATCCACTGGCATATCATATCATCTTGTTTTGACAACAACTTAAAAACCCCAAAATTTCAAACCAAAATTTTCCTTGTTTTTGCTGAATTTTTGAGTGAAATCTGGAAACTTTTCCTTTTTGGAAAGTTCTCCCCGAAACCCGCTTTCCCTTTTTGGCCGGGCGCCTCCCTCCTTCGCTGGCGCCCTCCCCGATTCCCGCCTCCTCTCTTCTCCTAGCGCCCCTCCCTCGCACTCGCGCTGGCGCCGCCCCGACCCGCCTTTCCCCTCGCCCAGCGCCTCCCTCCGCTCCCCCTTGTCCGCTGGCGCCCCCAGCTCCTCCCCGCCTTCTCCTCGCGCACGCGCGGAGCGCTGCGCCCTGCGCCCGCGCCCAGACCACCTGCGCCACCCTCGGATCCTCCCCTCCGCGCCCGCGGTTTCACCCTGACCGCGCAACCCGCCGCCCCCCCGGTCCGAAGGAGGCTCCGCGCCCTCGCGCCACGCGTCGCCCCACTCTTGCCTTGGTCCCCACCTGCCAGCCTCTCCCCTCGCTCCCCTTCTTCCGCAAGCCTCGCCGTGCCCGTGCCGCAGCTCCACCTGCTCCCGTCGCTCGCATTAACTCCTGTGCAGAGCCGACGTCACCCCCTCCCCATCCTGCGGAGAGACTCCCCACCGACTCCGGTTGACTCCGCGCCCCGTCCGTTGCCTTCACCCCTAAGCCTCCGCTTCCTCCGCTCGGGCATAAAACCCCCCTCTCGGCTCCCTCTCGTTCCTTTGCTTCCCGAGTTTCCCTACCGCCCGCAAACACCTTCCACCACTCTCGTGCACCTCCCAGAGCGGCCGATTGAAGCCCCGCCGCCCGTAGCCCCGCCATTGCCGTCTTGTGAGCCGGCGGCAACCCGGAGCCAATCTCCCGTTTCCCTCCCTCATTCTTCATTTCCCTTCGTCCAGAGTATCTCCTCGGTGTGCTAATCTTGTTGGTTCTTGTCTCCGGCCAGGTGGAGCCCCGTGGAACGCTATCGCCAAAGCTCCCCGCCGGCCACATCACCGTCTCCGTGGCCAGCCCTCTCCGCTGCTCCCCAGCTCCCACCACCACTGCCAACGTAAGCCTTAGACGCCCCTGAGCGTGTAGCCGCCACCGATTGGACTCAGTCGGCCCCGGTGACCCCCTTTCCCCGCCGGGAGACCGAACTTCCCCTTCCGCCTCCTACCTTCCCTACTGATTCCCTCGCCTCTCAACTGCCCAAAATGGGTTCCCGAGGTCAAACTCCACCTGTTGGCACCCTTCCCTGTGGCCAGAGGTCCCCGCCGTCGCCGGAGAGCGGAGGCACCGCTGTCTCCGTTCCTCTGCTGCGCGCGCACGGCTGGAGGAAGCCGACGACGACGCGGCCCTATCTCCTCCGTCCGATCCACCCGTTGCCACATAACACCGGCCGTCGGATGGAGTCACCTCCCCACTGTCCGATCCTCTTAACCTCCGCCTTCCACCTCCGTCGGATCATCCCGTACCGTTTCGGCCGTCCCCTTTATCGCCACCGTCCGATCTCCTCCCACTCCATCCGGGCCTTCGGTCCGCCCCGCATCCCCGCCGCTCGCGCCACCCACGCGTCGGCCATCGCGACCGAGCGGGCACGCGCGTTGTTGGGCCGAGCCCACGGCCTGCCTCGCCGCTCCGCTCCCGCGCGCGCGTTTGAATCGTGGACCAGGCCGCACTGTAGCAAAGCGGCCGGGCCGCACTGTTCAAAGCAATTTTCCCAGCTTTATTAATTTCCAAAAATCCCAGAAAATCCAAATAAATCCTATAAAATCACAGAAAATCCCAAAAATTCCCAAATTTCACCACCTTACTCAGAAAAATGTCCTGAACCCATTTTTGACCTCCACTTCCCCAAATTCATCCCAGATAAATTCCTAAAATTCCAATTTGGAGATTTATGCGTTTTATTCCTTTTTAAATAGTTTATTTTTCCTCGCTTGATTAGGCTCAAGCCGGATTTATGTTATTTTCTGTGTTTGTGCTAGTTTCAGAGATCTCGGAAGCTCAAGTGCAGTCGCAGGATCCAGGCGTTTCTTCGTTCGAGCTAGCCGAGATCGTCCAAAACAACGGCAAGTCCCAAATCCTTTGATCATATTGTATCCCATGATGTTTAATTATATTACTAGGTTATTTGCATTAAGCTAGTTCTGAAATGTTAGTTCAAAAATAAAATAAAATGTTTAGAATGTCATGTTATCTAGTTAAACCTACCACCGACAAATGCCATGTTAAACTTGCAGCCATACCTTTGTAACCCTAGGAA
The DNA here is from genome assembly GCA_036346575.1 of Dendrocalamus sinicus. Classification (NCBI taxonomy): domain Eukaryota; kingdom Viridiplantae; phylum Streptophyta; class Magnoliopsida; order Poales; family Poaceae; genus Dendrocalamus; species Dendrocalamus sinicus. Next base: position 11,067,656 of record CM070643.1, on the reverse strand, counting down.
TAATTATCTGTTAATCTAGATAATTGTAGGATATTATTATCATACAAAGTCTTACACTAATAAGGTTGTGGCTGCGGGCCAATACGAATTGCAAACCCGACTCTAAGGTAGGGTGGTATGGGACACCGTATCTTAGAGCGGAGAGTGCCGGCGTGCACAAGGTAGGGTAAGGGTTGGGGAAGAGCCGCGAGACGGTTTTCGCCCATCTTTTACCCTAAGATTGAGTTAGGGTAAGGGTGTTGTGGGAAACCGCGAGACGGTCTACGCCCACCGCTTACCCTAGGTTGAGGTCGCGGGCCTGGCGAGGTTGCGGACCATGTGAAAATATAAGGACTAAAACCCTTACGCTAAGCAAATGTCATAGTGATCGCTCAACCACAGGAGTTGACTTGTCAACACTGGTCTAGTAGCTGCTCAACTCGATTGAAACTCTACAGGTGTGGCGGAGGAGGAGGTTTAGCAGTGAGGTTAGGTAGGGCGTGTTGCGGATGCCTAACAACGGTAGAGTTCACTCGAAGCGGACGTTTGTTTTTCTTTCCTTCTTGTGCCAGACCCGAGTGAATTCTACCGGGTAGAGCTTATATAAAGAATTGAGTAGTGAAACGACCTGGCTTCCTTAACTCTGTCGCGGGAGTTAAGGGATCGTGTGGGTAAAGCTGAGCAAACTCTGCAGAGTCAAATAAATGGTATTCGAATACGCCGTGCTCCCGGTTAATGGAGCTGTGTCACTTGGGTGATTCCATCAGCGAAGCTTAAGTAGTTTTGTACATGCTTTAACTTGATTAGTTGGTTAATTAAATTGTCATGAAAACCCCCTGAGATCTTAAGGAGTAGTTTTGGGTCCGTTTTATCAAAATGTTTGCAAATAAAACCGCATCCACTCAAAGTTAATAAACCAAATATATTCCCTTCCTTTGTTGTTCTGTGCATATAGTAAGTTAGGGTCCCTTTGGGACTTGCTGAGCCAGTTGTTTGGCTCACGGCTTGCTTAATCCCCTCTTTAGATGATCAAGACGAAGGCGAAGGTTTCCCCGTCAAGGATGCCCCTGAGGATCGCTTCTTCGACGAGGACCCGTGGCTTTAGGTCTTGGCCGCGCTCAAGCGGATCTTGGAGCTTTTGTGATGTAATTATGTTTTGGGCTTGCACGCCCCGCTGTGGCAAAATGGATGTTAATCCATATGTAAAATATATGCTGGACTTTTGTTGTAAGCATGCAATGGTATACTCTTGCGCAACACTCCATAACTGTTCATGCGTGAATAGTTACGGAATGCCGTGTCCGTACGTACCCCTGGAAACGGGTGCGTTACAACAACAAACTATCTTTTACTGGTTGGCTTCAGAAGCTCAGTCTGAATTCTGCTCCAGAAGCCACACATCAACAATTCTGCTCGGTCTGGATTCATTTCACCAGTGCATTCAACCATCAAGAATCAAGGCATTCCAGAAATTTTCAGGAAAACCAGAATTATGCTGAGTCTGAATTCATTTCACTAGTGCATTCAATCATCAGGAATCAAGGCATTCCAGAATTTCTCATGCACCAACAAGAACAGCCAAGATAGCACTAATTACATTCAACAAGTTGGCACCAATCTGCACTCCACAAAGTTTACACTCACCAATTGCATTCAAACTTTTCACATTGAAGTAGCTACATTCTACGAAGCCAAAATACTATACGAGTGCACTAAAACTAGCACAAACAAGCACCACGCCACATCGCAAGAGGACGGTACATCTTGCCGATGTCGCCATCGCCGTCGCTGTGGCACTTGCCGCTACCGCCAACGCCAAACCCTAGAAGGGATTTGGGGGGTGCACGGTGGAGAGGTATAAGGATAGGGTCGGAGCCGCTGCCTGAGATGGGGAGCTCGGTTAAATCAAGAAACCTCAGAATTCCCTTTACGTTGGACTTTGGTCAAATCTAATCCAGGTTGAGATTAAAAAGACAACAGTTCCCTGGGTCAAATCCGACGTGAACAGCCAAGCAAAATGCGGCAAACCCCCTCCTTTCCTGTCGCGAAATCCGAATCGGAATCGATGGAGCCAAGAAAGCCGCTCAATCAAATCCAGCTCCTGCCAAAGATTGAACTTTTTTTACAACCCAGGCTCAGATCGCACCATAATGTCCGGACGAAAAAACACCAAAGCAGACGCGGATCCACCCACTTGGGAGCGATCGCTGCCGCGAGCGACTTAGTCCGCTCGCCGTGTCGCCGCGGTCGCAATGGTGGCGGCGGCTCGCGTGCGGTTGGGTGAGTGGGTGGGACTAATGCGGTGGGCGAAACCCTCTCGGTTTTTGTCGAGGTCGCCGGAGCCGCTGCTCGAGATGGGGAGCTCGGTAGGGGGTTCCGTGCAAAATTCCAGTGCCTCGCATGGCAACTGCAGGATCGAGATCGGACGGCCAAGACTCGTGGCCTGCACACGTGCACCGGCTTCATCGTGTGCACAGGGTACGCCCTCTCGTAGGGTTATATATATATATATATATATATATATATATATATATATATATATATATATATATATATATATATATATATATATATATATATATATATATATATATATATATATATATATATATATATATATATATATATATATATATGTATGAAAAATACTTTTACTCTCGGGTGTAATTACACCCATCTCTAATATACCACCTAAACAAACTTGAAATACTCCTTTATCACTTTAGGTATACTCATATACTAATTATAAGATACTCCAATATAAACCATACGAAAAAATTGCAAAGGAGTTCATAGTTTTTAGCGTATTTTATAAACACCTTCATATACGCACATAAAAAAGAGTATGTCAAAAAAAATGTACATACCACCTCTGAAAAATTATTCATACCACCTATATGGTCTTAAATACTCGTATACTACATGTACATACCCTCCGTTACACGAAATACTCTCTACATTGTGAGATACGACAATTCACCTTCAATAATTACAAAAAATAAAGACATATCGATACATTCCTTTAGATAGATCATACTATACTATTGAGCTTACCTCAATGCCTACTAACTAATCCTAATAACCCAAGGGGTTGAGCACCCACAATCACAACATTGATAATAATACGAAGTGTTTAGTGTAATTAAGGCCCTCCGTTTGTGATTCTAGAAGGTGAACGAATATCTGAAGATCGAGTTAAGAAAGTCCTTTATATCAACTTCTTCCGCTGTTTCACATCATTGAAAGTCTTTTTGTGTGTACCTATAGCCAGAGTTTCCATGAGATCGCTGCAGATACCGCTGTCCAAGTCGGGCTCAGTTTTGCATGACTGTTTTTGAGCTCGTTGTGCACCAATTCCTCCACTTGCTCCTTAATTTGTGGCTTGCTCAAGCTTCTGAATTTCCGATGTCCCCATTTCAATTTTTCCCGAAGGCCAAGGCCCGTTCTTCTTGTTCGAACAGTTGTTTTTTTAGAAGTATTATCTACGCAAAAGGTCCTAATTAACTACAGGAAGAAACTTAATTTCAGCTGGATTGAACCACGAATGTTCAAAATCCACGTAGCTTCCCTTTTCCCTGTGAAGCTTAACTAATCTGATATTAGATTTGTAATAACTAAAGTGCAAGGTGTCACAAGTCTGGGTGGTGTAGTTGGTTATCACGCTAGTCTCACACACTAGAGGTCCCCAGTTCGAACCTGGGCTCAGACAATTTTTTTAATCTTTTTTGTAAGCTTATGTTTAATTTTTTTAATACGTCTGTTTAGTCTTTTTTTAATCTGTTTCTTGCGAAATATCAAATATAGATACAGATGTTTTGCACCTAGCTTGTAATCTTAGGAATGAACTAACAATAAGAATGTACATTCTAGATTTAACATGTTGAATTTTCTAAAAGGTAATCAGTGTTAATTTGGTTCGAATTTGTGTATTTGACATACCTTATCACATTTTATCAACGGGATGCATCATCCATGGCTTGAGCCTTTCATTCCCAGGTTAAATGAACATTGCATAGAACGATTCCCAGTTCGTGGGCGAGCAACAATTAAAACGATTAACATTTTCATGTATAGAGGGCATTCGCATTGTATTTCGCTGATAACTTTTAACTAAAAATAAATAATAATGATTAAAAAAAAGTAGATTTTAGAAAGACACGATGTTCGGCTGTGCGATCTATCTTGGACAAAGGATGGGCACTACACTAGGCCCATCTCTCTGTTTGTTAGAGCAAGTCTCCGTGTTGGGTCCGATTTAGCACTGAAGGTTTTTACTGGACCACTTTTCGGTCCATGAATGAGCTCGCCGTTCACACAATCACACTACATTCCCTTCCCCTATAGGCTACCTTTTGCCTTATTGGATTGTTAACCAGTGGCAGCCTCCTCGCAACATTCACCTTGGTCGGATTTCACTTAGCTTTCCCCTGAATCCTGAATTATCACTCTAGTAAACCAAACTAAGCCCCCCCCAAAAAAAAAAAAAGAAGTTAGCAATGTTCCAGCGAAACTGATCAACCTCCGTCCCATTTTCATTGCCGGAATTGGCTCGGCTCACGTTTGCATAGATTCTCGTTTTTGCTGGCTGTTAGGAAACCTAGGTCCCGGATTGAAGTCTTGACTCATGTGGGCACCTCATCACTAAGCTATAAATAGGGAGTACTGTTAGCTGTTTTATATACGAAATCAAAAAGAAAGCAATAAAAAAAACTAGAAGTTCTCTCAACCTCTCTGTGTTATCAAACTACTATTTTTTGTCTTATGTGATTGATCTGGTTTTGCATTAGCAGAGGAATCGATCAGACTGGTCGCCAGCGACAGTTCCTCAACACGTTATCAATACAAATCGCTCAAATGAATCGAAGATAATCATCGAAGCATTAGTAGATTGAATTGTCTGCATCTAGATCGTTCTAAATTCATAGATTTCGCTTTCTAGATTATTTTTCTATGGTGCAAATCAGCTCTAATCTATCGTGAGTAGATTGAAGTCGCTAGCACAATGTCGATCGGTAGATTACATGAAAGAGTAGATGACGATTGCACTGTATATTGAAAAAAAAAGAAAAATACACGCATGGCCGGCCCCGCACGGCCGCCGTACGCAAAATGGCCACCAACCATCCTATCCACGCGCCGACGCGCGCGCCATCACGCCCGACGAGGCCGCCCGCCGGCTCCTCCCGAAGTGCCGCCGCTCCTTCGCTCGGCACCATTGCCGCTCTGTCGCCCGGCGCCACCGCCGCTCTGCAGACAAAGCGTCGTCGTTTGCGTGCCGCTGGACCCCCTCGCACGCCGCCCGATCACCTCGGTTCCTGCATGGCCGCCGACCGTGCCACCTCGGTCTTCATGCGTCACCTCGGCTCCCGCACGGCCGTCGCCGTCCCGCATGGCCGTCGACCGCACAGCCTCAGTCTTCGCGCGTCGCCTCGGCTCCTGCACGATCGCCGACCTCGCCGTCGCTCCTGAGGAGCCGCTGCCCACTCCGCACGGCCGACCAGCTGCCCGCACCCGACACCGACCAACGGCTTCTCCTCATGCGCTGGCTCGCACGCCGTCCGCTCCGCCGGCCTCGCCGTCGGGACAGGCCGCCTCGCGCCTGCCCGAGTCGCCGCTCGGGTTAGCCTGCCGCCGCCACTAGCAAAACACTGGGAGGGGAAACCCTAACCCAGCCTCTTAAGCCAGCTGAACGGGCCGAAGGCCTAGCCTGGAGGAAGCACCGACAATTTTGCACAAAAGCCCTCCGATTTTTGGAAAATTTTCAGATGGGTCTCGAATTTTGCAGAAAGACCCTCGAAAAATCAGAAAATTACGCGAAAATTTTATCTGAACTGAAAATTTGCGTATAGGCCCTCGAAAATTGCAGAATTCACTGAAAATTCATATGCTGGCCGTAAATTCAAAAATTTCAGCCAAAAGCCATAAGCGCAGCCGAAAAGAACAGGCCCTAAATCAGAAAGAAAGCAATAAAGAAAAATCAGGAGTTCTCTACCTCTTTGTATTATCAATATACTATTTTTCATCTTCTGTGATTGGTCTGATTTTGCATTAGCAAAAAAATTGATCGGACTGGTCGCCAGCGATGGTTCCTCAACACTAACATCCCTTGTACATGACACCTGAAAAAAGGAAGGGCTCAACGACCCCCCAAAAATGCCAGTGTTGCATGTACATGTTTTTTTGAGAGCCACACGGATCAGCATAACTTCGCATAATCACAACCATCTTGTGTTTTTCCCTCTCAGAATGCAGCAAGTTGTTTTGTGGGAAACTGATACGTGACACTAAACTTGACGACAGCCACCACCAGAACTCGAAAATGATCTTCGATGGACGCGACGCCGCGCCCGTGAGATGTTTGCTTGCTGAGCTCAGGGTTGCTTGTGGATCAGCCTATAGTTATGTTGGATTGCTGCTATCTTACGTCCACTGCCTCGTGTAGTATGGGTGCGGACATATACAGATGCCTATTGTGTCCTAGTTAGTAGCCGATTGGGTACAAAGATTGCAAATAACTTCTAGAAATTAGAACCACAGTAATGTAAGTTGATACATATGAAAATCGAAGTCTAAAAAGGTCTGCCAAATGATAAAGCAGTAGTTAACGGCCGGTGATTGGTGAACAGCAAACCAAACCGGACCTTGACTTGACCGAAGTAGTTGTCGAACCTGAGCATTATGAAGTCTGCCTAGGTTGAGTTGAGATGTACCCAACCCACCACTACACGAGGTATCAAATTTTCTCTCTTACAGCAATCACATATTCACATGTCCAATCAAACAATCACAACTTCTTAAAGTTCAACGAATGCGTGAGGAATCCCTAGTTTCTACCTGCATTCCAACGGTGGTTAATACTAATCCATGCATCCCACTCCACTCTGATGGTCAAAAGATCATTTTATCTACAACTCGTTTTGCCGCATAGCAGTAGAAAACGAGGCAGATGAAATCTAAGTTGCCGATCTTGATTTCCAAATGCAACTAGAGAAGATGGTAAATCGTTAACCAACTAGACAATACAAACGTGTGCAGATTTAGAAACGGGGTGCCTTTAGTTGGTTGATCAAGTAGCTTTCGTTTATTAATTTCTTAAGGCGCATTTTGGTACCGAGGGCTAACTTTTCGCCTCAATCACGAAGTGTCTTGAAATGGTTTTGGTAGTGCCTAGCCACTTACAAATTTCCTGTGTCAAGTTGAGCCCCTCTTTGCGAATTTTGGAGGCAAGTCTTGCAACTTTGGTGCGCCTGATGGAACTGGAGACTAGTAGATGCGTGTCCCCTCTGGTACCACAAATACGTAGGCAGCATCTAAGTACGTAACAAGAAGCTTGATTCGTATTCGTGGTGAGCTCCAACCTACACCAGCACTTACGAAATCATCCTTCCTTGAAAAATGGTTAACTCGATTACTAAAGCAATCATTCAAGGTGGATTTATGAGTATTGAACTATTGATAAATAGGAGACTAGAACCAATTATATTGAGACCTCCCGTATGCCTCACGTAAACGCCTTAATGCATATACACAATAAGGGAGACCATCAGCACACCAACGCACCTAATGACCTAATGCTGGTGATTGCACACAGAATGCATTTTCTCGCTACAGTCACCAATTCAGAAAAAAAAAAGTAGCATACATACGTGGAAATTAGGAGCTGATCCAACCGGCTTAAAAGCCTCAGCTTCAGACTTCGGCTGTTGGTTTTTGGTTATAAATATACTATAGCGATTGTTAGCTTTGTCAGAACTAAAAAATAAGAACAATCGAGAAAATTGAAAAATACCGCTGTATCTTTTGAGATAATACAAAGTAATAAAAGGAAAAACTAAAAATTCGAAATTAAAAAGCCGTCGCATTCGAAATAGCTTTTCATTCTAAATAGCTTTTGAAAGCTGAAAAGTCAGAAGTCGAAGTCGGTTGGAGCAGATATAGCTTCCATGATTTGCTTCGAAGAACCCACCAAACCCAATTTGAAACGGAACTCGTACATTTTAGTCAATTAACCTGGTCTCCCATGTTAGGTTTCTGAAATTTGCACTCAACTACCGCTTACCACACGCCCTAAGAATGCTCTGAATTACCGATTCGCCCACTTAATTCACTTCCAAATTTAACCAGAGCCCACTATATTCTATATCCCGCCACTATAAATACACGTGTAAGTTAACTCATCATAAGGCGCCTATACCCTAACAAGCACCTGCAAGCTAGCCTGCGACATTAACAGCTCGTCACGACCGTACACCCGCCAGAAATATATGGCGATGGCCAAGCCGATCCTGAGCTTGCTCGTGCACCTCCACGCGGCGCTCCTGTTCGTCCCGGAGCCGGCCGGCGCAATGTACAACGTGCTGCACTACGGCGCCCACCCCGACGGCGCGACGGACTCGACGCAGCCGTTCCTGAGCGCGTGGGCCGACGCGTGCCGCTCGCCGCGCCCGGCCACGGTGTACGTGCCGCCGGGCAGGTTCCTGGTGGGGAGCGCCACCTTCTCCGGCCCGTGCAGCAGCCGCGCCGTCACGTTCTCCATCGCCGGCACGGTGATCGCCCCCTCGCGGTACGGCTGGCGCGACTCGTCCGGCCGGTGGATCACGTTCGACACCGTGGAGGGCCTCACGGTCTCCGGCGGTACACTCGACGGCCGCGGCGGCGCCCTCTGGGCCTGCAAGCAGCAGCAGCAGCACGCCCGCTGCCCGTCCGGCTCGTCGGTACGCACGTCAAAACTCAACAAAGCCTGTGGTGCGTTTGGTACGTGACGATGCTAACATGTGTTCGCTCTTCGCCGGGCGTGTGCATGCAGTCGCTGACGATCTCGAACTCGATGGACGTGGTGGTGGACGGGGTGAGGTCGGTGAACAGCGAGCTGTTCCACGTGGTGGTGTTGCAGTGCCGCGGCGTGACGGTGCGGCGGGTGACGGTGGAGGCGCCGGGGGACAGCCCGAACACGGACGGGATACACATCCACAAGTCGAGCCATGTGGCGGTGTACGACGCCAACATCCGCACCGGCGACGACTGCGTCTCGATCGGCCCGGGCAACTCAAACCTCTGGATCGAGCGCGTCGCGTGCGGCCCGGGCCACGGCATCAGGTGCGTACGTACATCAGCTCGGCTCGGCGTCGTGATGCGCGGCAACTATACTAGCGGAAATGGACCAGACCTGGGCCCGGTACTGCATGCACAGGATTTGGTGTCCTACCTAATTCACTAGCTAGCTAGTTGAGCTAGAACTACGTGCCCTCCCAGCTAGATTAGTTTCTTGTGGTTACTACGTACTAATTAATCAGGGTGTACGCATGCTGATCTTTGTTTTCGACTCTTATCAGCATCGGGAGCCTAGGCAAGCAGCAAGGGATGGCGGTGGAGGCCGTGCAGAACGTGACGGTGAAGACGACGTGGTTCACCGGTACGATGAACGGCCTCAGGATCAAGACGTGGGGGGGCTCCAAGCGCGGGTTCGTCAGGGGCGTGACCTTCATGAACTCCACCATGTCCGGCGTCGACAACCCCATCATCATCGACCAGAACTACTGCCCCGACGGCGTTGGCTGCACCGGCGAGGTAACTGCATGCACAGATCATACAAACGTACATGTACACATGGACAAGATCCAGATTGAAATGAAATGATGCTTATAGAACCTTAGTCTTCTTTGATCTTTAAACCTCACTCCTTTTCGAAGAGCCGATGGATATCGGTGCTAGGGGTATAGGGCATGACTGGTGATAAGGGGTGCTCGCGCACCGGCTGCTTCACTGTTGGGTTCGTCCCTGCATGTAAAAAAAAAAACCTGATCTTGATACTCGCTCAGTACGTGAAAAAAATAAAATCTCGCTCAGTACGTGATGAAGCGCCTCATTTTAATTTGATTTGTATGCTTCTTGATTGTTGCAGAGTTCGAGTATCAAGATCAGCCAGGTGAACTACGTGGGCATCCGCGGGTCGTCGGCGACGCCGGTGGCGGTGAACTTCGACTGCAGCCGGAGCAACCCGTGCAGCGGGATCAGCCTGAACGACGTGGAGCTGACGTACCAGAGCCAGGTCGCCGAATCCTCCTGCCGGAACGCGCAGGGGAGCGCGATCGGGCTCGTCGTGCCCCCGAGCTGCCTCTGATCAGAGTGACAGAACCGACCGGACAGTGACATATATCACGTGTATATACATGACATACGTTACACGGACAGTACTACTTGTGACTATAGATAAATATTGTAAGAGCTTTTGGATTTATTTTTTGTTTCCCTGTTGTAAGATATATATGAATGAGTGATTTTAACTTTTTTATACTTAGGGTTGCAATAGGTTTTAAAAACTTGATTTTTATGCATAGTGTAAGTATCGCTCATGAAGTTATAATAAATAAAAATTCAATTAGTTGACCCTCTACAGAGTGCCTGTAAGTACGAAATTCCGGATCGGATATACTATTGTCGTCCACAGACTATAATTGCTTCTTTATATCATCAAAGGGGTAGAGTTTTTTTCCCCGAGAAATCAAATAAATTTTGGCCTTAAATTAGTGGCACTTGAACTTGATGTATGCATGCATTAGTTTTTCTTTTTCGAACTTTATATGCATACACTAGTTTCAAAGTTTGTCATAGTTATAGGTAAGTGTTTTTTTGACTATGGCTTATAGCTTTTAACATTAACGCGAGCTCTTGTGCAAACAAACTAAATGCTGACAAGCTAATAAACAATTTCAAAAAACTGTCGTGATAAGTTATGGAAAAATAGTGAAAAAATCATTCCATTTAGGCTATGTTTTGTACAGCTCCTGCTTCCAGTTTTTCCTTCGGATCTCGTGAAACAGTGCCAAACACTCAGCTTTCCAAACCGATCTTATTCCATTTTTTGTGAGGAGCAAAGTTAAAAAAATAGATTCGGGTGAAAAACTAGCATACATAACTGCATGTCCCCAACATGTAGCTGGTAAATTACAATTCTACAAAAGTGGTCGGACAATAAATTTAATTCTCTTAATTAATACCTCTGCTAGTCCATTCTGGGTGTGGACATGCAGTACAGAATACTCAACTGTAATTCCCATTGCAATGCAATAATCATCAAATGCCTTTGAAGTAAATTCTTCGGCGTTGTCCATTCTGACAGACTTTATGCGATGATCAGGGAAAATATTTCTAATGCGAATTATATGCGAGATCAGCTTTGCGAAAGTATGGTTTCTTGTAAACAATAAATATACATGCGACCATTTCGAGGAAGCATCGATGAGCACCATTAAATATTTAAATGGTCCTGATAGTGGCTGTATGGGACCACAAATGTCTCCTTGTATGCGTTCCAGGAATGCAGGAATTTCATCCTTCACTTTCAGAGTAGAAGGTCTACTAATTAATTTTCTGGTGGCATATGCAAGGCACACAAAATCTTCATGATTCGGGAAATTCTTTACATTAATATTATGTCCCTGTGAATTGTTTATATTTCTACTATTATTTTTTATATTTCTCATCAACCTAAGACCTGGGTGGCCTAATCTATCATGTCAAAGATAGAAGAATTCCAAACATCTAAATATTGTTTTCAGGGCAGCATAGGCTGCAGGTGCCTTGATATTGGTGTAGTATAGCCTAGTTTCTAATGAAGAAAGCTTTTCTAATACCCTTTTTCTATTTTCTTCGCGTTTCGTAAAGAGCAGATATTCCTTACCAAACTCTTCTTCAGTCTCAACATGGAAACCATTGGTGCGAATATCCTTCAAACTTAGGAGAGTTATAGTCGATTCTGGGTACAATAAGGCTTCTTGAATGACCAAAGTTATACCCATTATGAGTATAATTGTGGCTTTTTCTGAACATATTATACAAGTATCGTTACTGGCGATTGTTGTAAGGCTGCCAGCATTCTTACTAATCGACTGAAAGTATTTTGTCTCTCTTATGATGGTATTCGTTGTGCCGCTGTCGGCTAAGCACACTTCCTCCATAGGGCACTAGACGTATTCTAATATAAAGTATTTTATTAATATGTAGCAGAAGGTGATCAACACATAAATAAAATACTTAAATATCAGAACATATCATGCCATTATAAACTAAATAATTCAACATCATCCAACCATTACGAGAAAACAAAATCGTTTGAATACCATTCATGCAAATTCTAACTTATTCTTCCATACAAAAGTAAATGACAATTAAAGTCTAAATGTATTCTATGCATTAGATTGAATCTGCTAAGAAGTCAAAGACTTCGGCTACTATTTTCTCGGGGGTGATATGCTCTTCCAAAGAAATCATGGCGGTGGCACTTGTAATGTCAAAAGGGGGTGCTGCTGCTGGAATGGTTTCGACCTCCATCAGCGCATGCAGCTGCTCAGAACTCTCGCTCTCAACAGATGCAAAGTGGGTTTCAAGATGCCCTCTGCCATCCTTCTTCTTTTGAGCATAGAAGGCATTGATGACATTTTGCATCTCTTTATAGATCCGCGACCAGTGCCCCCACTTGCCACACTTGTAGCAGGATTGGTCTTGCTGACCATAGGACTTACCGTCCCGCTTTGGCTTGCTTGCCTTATTCTCACGTAGAGCATTTGAGTTGCCCTTCTGGGCTGCGGTCTTACCCTTCTTTCCCCTTTTCTTCATTATGGGCTTTCACACCTTATAGTTCTCGGCGTTGGCTTCATGACTAGTGGAGCTCCTAGGTGGCTGTGTGACATAGTTCTTGTAGAAAACTTTGTTCTGAGCCTTTGCAACTTGCATCATATCAATCAATTCAGCATACTCCTTGTAGCCATCTTAACGATAATTGCGTGCAGACTACACTGCATTGGGGTGGAAGGTGGATAGGGTTTTCTCAATCTTCTACTCATCTATGATCTGCTTGCCACAAAATTGAATATTGGTACAAATTCTGTGCAGAGCAGAATTGTACACCCCGATCGTTTTGAAGTCGACAAACCTCAGTCGGATCCACTCTTGCTCTGCCTGAGGAAGGATAGTGTAATTTAGCCTCTCGAACTGCTTCTTGAGTGCAATCCATAATGCTAGCACACTCTTCTCTGCCATGTACTCATTCTTGAGAGTGAGACAGAGATGGTGCCTGAGGAAGCGAAGTGCCTGATCATTTTTCTCAGGAGTGGGTTGAGCATCCTGCGGTGCACCATCCCAATGGTAGCGTGGAGCTTCTTGGCTCCAAGTACTATCTCGATATCGGAAGCCCAAGTCAAGTAGTTTGGCCATACTGGGCCAGCATCTCGAACTCCCGGTTCGTGATGCATATCATCTATATGTGTATGAAAGGAGTAAATAAATTTACTGTCGGTAAACATGCATGAAATAAATTTACTGTAGGTAAATAAAATGGATAATGGTACAAAAGATTCTCGCAATGTTCCAGAATTTTCTATGCATTTTCTATAAATTTTATTGTTAATTTTGGTGATTAAAGGCAATTTAAATAATTAAAATTAATCAAAATATTAAATAAATATAGAAAATATAGAAAATAATAATGACAGTGCTAAACATGCTTCAAATGCTAAAAATAATTCAAAATTTGAATTCCCAAGGCCCTTTTATGTTGAAACATGAATTTTTAGTGAATTCTGCAATTTCCAAGAGCCTATACGCTAATTTTCAAAATAGAGAAAAAATTTCTGTAATTTTTTTTGATTTTTTTAGGGCCTTTCTGCAAAATTCAGGATCCGTCTGAAAATTTTGAGGACCCTTCCATAATTTTCAGAATTTGGGAGGCCTTTACCCGTTTTCTCCTGGCCCAATCGGCCTGTTCCGACTGGCTCAAAACGGGGGAGAGCGAGGGGTAGGGTTTCCCCTACCCAGATCTCTCGTGGCAGTGGCGTCCTGAGCGGCCGGCTCGGGCGGAGCGCGTGGCAGGGCGGCCTACCTCGAGAGGCGGCGGCGGCGGCCTCGGCGGCGCCGGCCGCCATGCGGGAAGCCGGCGTCGGCGCCGGCGGCCGTCGCGAAGCGCCGGCCGTCGGCGCCGGCGGCGTGCACGCATGGAGCCATGCATCGGTGCGGTCGGCCGGCTCCTCCCGTTACTTCAGTCGGCGGCAGTAGCAACGCTCGAAGGCGATGGCGGGCGACCGGTGGCCCCGAGCGGCAGGTTCGAGGCTGGCACGTGAGGGGAGGTCGGCGGCGACTTCACGCACGGCGGCTGTACGGGGCCGGCTGTGCAAGATTTTTTCTTTTTTTAATCTACAATGCAATCAACATCTACTCTTTCATGTAATCTACCGATCGACATTGTGCTGACAACTTCAAGTCTGCTCGCGATAGATTAGAGCGGATTTGCACCGTAGAAAATAATCTAGAAAGCGAAATCTACGAAATTTAAAGCGATCTAGATGTAGACAATTCAATCTACTAATGCTTCGATGATTATGTTTCAATTCACTGGAGCGATTCGTGCTGATAACGTGTTAAGGAACCGTCGCTAGCGACCAGTCCGATTGATTCCTCTGCTATGTAAAAGACAGATCAATCACAGAAGACGTAAATAGTAGATTGAAACACAGAGATAGAAGAACTCCTGGTCTTTCTTTATTGTTTTCTTTTCTCATGGGTATACAAAATAGCCAATGAGGCTCTCTATTTATATCCTAGTGGTGAGGTGTCCACTATAGGCCAAGGTTTCAAGCTCAGGCTGAGATTTCCTAACAAAATTAATCTTTGACCATCAGAGCGGAGCGGGATGCGTGGATTAGTATTAACCACCGTTGGAATGCATGTAGAAACTAGGGATTCCTCATGCATTCGTTGAACTAGAAGTTGTGATTGTTTGATTGGGCATGTGAATATGTGAATGCTGTAAGAGAGAAATTTTGACCCCTGGTGTAGTGGTGTGGGTTGGGTACCTCTCAACTCAACGTAGGCAGACTTCATAATGCTCAGGTTCGACCACTACTTCGGTCGAGTCAAGGTCCGGTTTGGTTTGCTGTTCACCAATCACCGGCCGTTAACTACTGCTTTATCATTTGGCAGACCTTTTTAGACTTCGATTTTCATATGTATCAACTTACATTACTGTGGTTCTAATTTCTAGAAGTTATTTGCAATCTTTATACCCAATCGGCTACTAACTAGGACACAATAGGCATCTGTATATGTCCGCACCCATACTACACGAGACAGTGGACGTAAGATAGCAACAATCCAACACAACTATAGGCTGATCCACGAGCAACCCTGAGCTCAGCAAGCACTACATCACACGGGCGCGGCGTCGCGTCCATCGAAGATCATTTTCGAGTTCTGGTGGTGGCTGTCGTCAAGTCTAGTGTCACGTATCAGTTTCCCACAAAACAACTTGCTGCATTCTGAGAGGGGGGAAAAACGCAAGATGGTTGTGATTATGCGAAGTTATGCTGATCCGTGTGGCTCTCAAAAAAGCATGTACATGCAACACTGGCATTTTTTTGGGGGGAGATCGTTGAGCCCTTCCTCTTTTTTTTCAGGTGTCACGTACAAGGGATGCCAGCAAAGACGAGAATCTATGCAAACGTGAGCCAAGCCAATTCAGGCAATGAAAATGGGACGGACGTTGATCAGTTTCGCTGGAACATTGCTAACTAATGTTTTTTTTTGGGCTTAGTTTGGTTTACTAGAGTGATAATTCAGGATTCAGGGGAAAGCTAAGTGAAATCCGACCAAGGTGAATGTTGCCAGGAGGCTGCCACTGGGTAAGGCCCAATAAGGCAAAAGGATATCCTATAGGAGAAGGGAAGGCAGTGTGATTGTGGGAACCGCCGAGCTCATTCATGGATCGAAAAGTGGTCCAATAAAAGCCTTCAGGGCTAAATCAGACCCAACACTTGGAGGCTTGCTCTAACAAACAAAGATGGGCCTAGTGTAGTGCCCAACCTTTGTCCAAAATAGATCGCGAAACCCAACATTGTGTCATGCACAACCGTGTTTCATTCGCGCCCTTCATGTTTCAGCTGGTTCTCGACAACGGCCGGGCTGAATCTTGAATGCACTCGTGGCGCTGGTATCTCATGCAGTCCTTCTGCAACCTCATGGACCAACACATCAGGGAAACAACCCAAAACTTCAGTTTGTAATTTGGACATGTGGTAGGGGGGGCTAACTCTGTGACTGAGTCTTGCAACTAATCCAACGTGTAATAGGTCCAATAGTACAAAGAAATATATCATTGTACTCCTACCTTATGTAATTATTAATGGATAGAATGAGAATTTCACATCTTTCAATGCCACCAATGTTGCTGTGAAGAATGCCGATTTCTCTACTAGTCTACTGTGGTACGGCTCTCTTCAAATGAACGAATGAATAAGATCATATTCTCTAGCATCAGGCAGGCCTTTCTTCGAGAAAAAGCATGAGGCAGACTGTCACATTCATGATTCATGTCTGCTCCAGCTCCAAGCCAGTGCGCAATGCTAACTTATATTAGTTGATTAAGGAATGAGCTTCTTCGACGCAAATCTGATGCAGAAATCAACTTGACAAAATTTAGCCTTTAGGATATGAAACTTGCAGCACGTGATTTGATTGGATTGGAATTCATTGCTCTGGTAAAGGCATATCTACTAGTACATGCATGAATGCCGAAGCCTCACCAGAAAACTCTTGCCTCATAGGGGCTGTTTGGTTGCCTGTGCTCATACAGCTGCATGAGCGTGGCCAGGCTGAGGAGGGAAGCTGCTCAGCCACGTTTCTCCTCAGCCTGGCTCCAGTTGATTTTTTGCATCTACTCGTGCAGGCTCTCTTCTCCATACAGGCAACCAAACACCATCTCCCTGTATGCGCTTGTTGTTCTTGTATAGAATGGTACCATCAAAATCAATCATCAGTATATGTTCTATATATTTTTCATGTGACTTGCAGCTGCATGGTGGATGACGTTTGGAACGGAGACATTAATACTACAAAAATATGAATTGCGGATTATCTCACAATGTGTTCCCTTCGGTGGATGTGAACGTAATTAAAGTACATTTGCTTTAGTGTATATCCAATTGAGTTACTGTCTTGGAAACAAGAAATTGCATAAGGGCATCTCCAATGGTTATAGCTAACAACTAACTATAAAACTTCCACATCATTTATATAGTACACACTAAAGCTAGCATTCTAAAGAACTATCTATAAAGATAGTTATTTGATGCTTACATGCACACACATAATTTATAGAGGCTGCCTCGTTTGGCGTTATAGACTAGTGCTTAAGGAAGAGCTGGCTCGGTTTTTTTGCATACTCTCTTTCCTCCACATAGGATATATGCTGATGTGTACATGCATATAGCTAGCTGACTCAGACCATTGGAGATGCTCTAAGCTCATATATGTCCACTACAATCTAAGATTACGATTGCAAAAGTATGAGATTAGCAATGAAGATAAGGATGCAGATCCTTTTGAAGATCCCATTAATGCCACTATGTATGATAGCGCAAACCCAATCCGTGAGTGGCTTGACAGCTCAGAACCTCTGCTAGATGAGGAAGGTGAGCCCCCTATGCCATCTACAATTATAGTTAATGTCATCTTTAAGAATGAACTCGACAAAGCACTAAATGACCAACCGTTGAAGCAATAGACTAAGAAAACTATTAACAAGACTCATGTTACAAAAAGAAAAACGTGTAGCCAATCAACTGAAAAATTGGCTTGAGACTTTGCCTCACTTTCATAAACAAGAAAACAAGTGCTTGCTGAGAAGAATAAAAAAGACATTGATGAGGATATTGTGGGAAACGATGAAGAGATAGAAACTCCAACATCTGATGCAGTAGAGTACCAAGAGTCTGACGAGTACCTCCTCATCATCTGATGATGGTGCTGATGGTGGGACATCTCATGGAGTACAAAACCAACAACACACATGTCAATCATTGGGATTCACCTGTGAGAAAACTTTCACGCATACTACCCAAGATGAAGACCATGGTTGTCACGCATTAATAATAATCAAAAAGACCTACATAAGAGCTAAGGACCGCCAACGAGATCATCCTCAGCTATAAAACGCTTCTTCCTACGTATCATATGGTAGCTCATACTATTTGCCGACTTATGGGCGTCGAGATGCCAACTTACTATCTTATGCTGATGATTCTCATTCGTCCTCGGACATCTCTTCTTATCCTTCTAATGCAAGAATTGTTTACAAATGGGTGGAACCTGTATATTACCAACAAGTTTATAATCATTGGGTACGACATGCCCATCCCACATACACACCCAGCTCATTCTGAATGACTTGTCCTAATTGATAACAATGAGTATATTGCACAACCTTCGCGTTTCTCAACAATGTATTGGTACGAATTGATCCTCTATTAGTATTATCACTTTTTAGTATACTACTCAAGTTAGCATTCATTACTATTAATTTGTGTTTTTATTATTTCAGATGCGATACGACACTACGACGAGAGGGCTTCACCACATGGTCAAGGTAGTAATAAGCAATTTTTATGTACAACTTGAGGTATTCATACTTCATTAAATACTTTTCATTTATTATTTGCATTACTCAACTATCTAACTAACATTAACTAAGTTTCCACCGGTTTTCCCGGTTTCCGACCAATAACCGGTCCGGTTACTAGTCCCATCTCGCTCCCCCCCCCCCCCCCAAATTTTTATTTGGCAAATTTTGATCGGTTTTTAACCGGGTTTTTCGGTAACCGGCCGGTTACCGGTCCCACCCGTTCGGCAGAATTTGACCCGGTTCCAGTTTTTCGAACCTTGGTAGCGACTACCTCCGCATATTCCAGTGACAAGTTTCCGGAGACCGGAGACTCTTGACGCAGGGTCGGTCTTTCTGCCGTGTGCCATCAAATAACACAGCTACTAGTTGAAGCTTGTTCCTGTGGACGCGTTTTCCTTTTGAGGGGCATGCACGTTTCGTTCGTGTATTACTACTAGGCAGCGGCTCTGCTTTTCCGCGGAATAATTGTTGAGCAGCGAGCTATTGAGCTCATGAGCTGAAACCTTTTATTTTTGCTACTTTTTTGCAATATGTAATTGGCGAACATGGCAAGTGATGTAATGCTGATATGTAATAAACGTTCCTAGAATAACTTTCTACATCCCTGCCTGTTTGATTCATGAACCATGCTATAACACTGTTTGTACCGAAGAAGTGACCTTGTAAGAAATCTGAGGTACATAAGTAGAGCCAACTTCCTTGCGTAGCAACGTGTGTTGAACGCTGTCATTAAATATCCCAAAATGTGCAGATATTTTACAATAGCTTTTCAGGTGAAATCCCAATATCTGAAGTATGGCATACCTGGACGTCCTCAACCTTCCGGACAACCAGCTCAGCGGTCAAATTCCAGAGAAATGCAGTGTGCGTGCTCGGTTAACTATGCTCGCCGTTGCGGACAATTTACTACCATGTCACAACCCTCAAGTCTGAGCGGGAGTGCTAGCAGATCAGCAGTATGGGCCGTGTCGCCCGGGTTCAAGTTAGCCAAGCCTGCGTGCTTGAATTCTAGTAAACGCTGGGCTACAGTAGTCCAGGACCACTGTCGGCGTGTTGCCGTGTTCTACTTCCATTATGTTACTGGCCTGAGGAGAAGTTTGGTCAAAAATAGACCCCTGTAGTATGTAAATACCAAACCTATCTCCTCTCTTGTTCTCTCTTAATTCCCCCAAATTTCCCCTCAATCCGTCTCGATTTCTCTGGTGTGACGCCAGGATCGTGACATGTCAGTGGCGTATTCCATCTTCTTTACAGAAGTTTCTGCCTTCAAACTTTACTAACCGAGGGCTTTGTGGTGTGCAACCCTTGCTGCATAACTGCCCCAGATTCTGTAACCCAAAAAATGACACATGCATAATGCATTCGGACAGCCTCTTTACATACCACAAAATAACAATCATATGCAGGAGAATGTGCAATGCAGGTCGCGGTGGCTATCGTGGAATCTGAGGCGTACATGTAAACGTGTTTGAGTTCCCTTTATTCAAGATGGTTATTTTTTTACTAGACAAGCGTGAGGAGAAGGACAACCCCACTTAGTACAACCGTCTGTTACCAGCAAAACAAACGGTGAAATGTATGTGATTGTGGATGGTGGTTCATCAGAGTAGGTCTGGGTGGAGGAAACAAGCTGTAAAAAATGAGGGAAGATTGGTAATCTCGGTCCAGTCGAATGAAAATTATGTAGGCAGCTGACTGCTACATGTGGGGTTACATGGATACTCGCAATCAATCTCTTTTACTCCTTGGCTTCTTCCAAAATACCAATCCCCCACAGCTTCCGCGATAGTCTGCTCAGCAATAATGGAAATCAAAAGATATCAATCCAAGTAAACACACGACGCGTCGGAGATGAACCAATAATAGCTGCGCCTTTTAAAGCCTACTGTTCAGTGGTTTAACCTCACCTTGTTGCCAAGTCTTGGGGACATTGGCGAATTCCAGGAGATTCTGTATGGTGTTTGACAGTGGGTGAAACATGAATCAATGAACAACCCCCAGTCCATCTTATTTTCGACAACCTTCAAGTTACTGACTAATGTCTTCCTGAATACTACAACACATACGGTGAACGAAAATTTATAGCGTTACCGAAAACAGGTTAGTCACCAAATGAGAGTGGAAAATAAATAGATTGACAAGCTAAGCCAACCTTGGAGTATTTCAATTTGTCTGGAACTACAGTTTCGAATGTCATCTTTGCAACTCTGCCATGACTGTCCAGGATAGGATCCATCCGGCGCAAGAACATTTCGTATCTAGAGAGAAGCAGCATAGCTAAATGAGTGAGGATTCTTTAACTATTTGACAAGTGGACAGAGAAATAGAGATTGAAATTACCTGCCAAGAATCATAACCAGAGTTTAGAATAAACGTGGGGGTGCTAATGCTCTTAATAAGCTCAGCAGCAAAGAAACACTGGGAGTAACAATATGCCAGCAAATGAACTTAGCAACATAATAAGGAGAGACATTAGTGTTGAATGCAAATCGAAGTAGACATTGGGAACTACCTCCGTCGGATCCTTCTTTGTGAGGCAGTCCTTGGGCAAAACTTCTCTAACATTCTGGAAGAAATTCAGCAAAATAACTCAATAGTACGAAACAGACTTGAAAGCAGCGTTCTTCAATTTCATGAAGAAAGGTTCAAATGTTCCTCTGACTGTTGGCACGAGGGAATCACATGAAAACCAGAACAGCCGTTCCAAGTACGTTTCTAGTCACTACGGTCTAGAAAAGTACGAAAGGGAACAAATAAGTGAATAACTGAAAACTTGATTACAAAATGAGGGATGTTTTTTAAGTTTCGTATGTTCCACAGCTAACCTGAAGGTGAACAACTCCATTGAAGAGTGACCACATGGACCTTTCTCCAGATAAATCCTTTCTGGGACAGAAAATTAGCTCTTTAGTACAAGCACAATCCTACTACTCCCCGGGTTCGGAAAAGTACAACGCTATGGGGCTGTAATAATTTTCAGAGCCTTACACATCAAGAAAAAATCCAGCATCAGGGACGCATTTAACTGAAACATCCTGAGGAAATCGTGCACGAAAATCATCGCAATGCAGTAGCGTAGCTAGACCACCAGCAGAACAACCGGCAAGTAAAGCCTGAAAAGTGCACGGAAAAAAATGAAGTTCCACATGATTCTTGGTCAGAGTGCCAGAATGATAGTTTGCAGTTTGTTCCAATGGTTCTTGCCCAAACCATATGAAATCAATGGCGTAATAACCTGTTTAGCACTGGCAAGTCCCTTTTCCATGAGTTCATCAACAACTGCTTCCCAGATGCGCAATCCTCTGAAGTAAAGTTTGGTTCCACCCTACGCCATCGCCAACAAAGCATCAGTGTGAGGAATTATTGACCTCAAATCAAAATTCAAAAAATCACCTGATCTTCACCCTCCGCATCCCCAGCAAATGACGCCCCATCGCAATACCTTATAACAACTTTGTTCCAGTCGTAGAAATCTAATCACGCACAGATTGAAAATTAGTGAAACATTTTGAGCAAGTAGAAGCATCAAAACTCAACTCATAGGGACATGGAAATGATAGCTGCTAATCGGCACTCGACAAAAGAAGCATCTTAATAAATACTAACATGGATTCCATGAAAGAAGCATCTGTATGTACCAGGATTTTGTAGGTACTCATTGCTGAGCATCCCATTGAACTCTTCTGCTTTCATGAAGTTAGATGAACCTAACTCGGTCATTTTGCGCTCGGAACAACTTTCCGTGGTGTTGCACCAGGCTCCTCCCTGAATGGTTTCAATGGAAAATCAGTTCCTCAGCCTTGAGTCTACTATATAAAGTATAAATATCCCGTCATGCAGGACACAATCCATTTAACCGCAACAATAATTAGCTTATATAGATTTCAGTTAACAAAATTGTGTAGAACATCAGACGATGAGACGATCATCTGTGTGTTAGTCGTTGAGGTGCATCTTACATAGCAATCGGCTATAGGAAAAAAGGAGAGCTCGAAAAAAAAACTATGGATCACCTGAAGATAGATGAGCCAGTTGTGGGTTCCGGAGCCGAAGCCTCTCTGCAGGTGGTAACCCGGCGGGCTCCCATCCAAGCACACTGCAAAAAGATACATGCCATCAAGAACCAGCTCCTAGCTTATATAGTTATATACACAACGAATGAAAAGAGGCAACAGCTAGTTGAATACCCGCGCCTTTCTCGCGAGCTCCGGCGAGGAGGGTCAGCTCGACGAGCTCCGGAGAGCCCACCTGCACCACTGAGCGCGGGAAGGCGGCAAGGAGCAGGAGCAGGGCGGCCACCGCGACGGAGAGGCCCCAGGCGGCTGCCACGCGGCATGGTCGACGCCGCGGGAGGAGCGGCGACAGGAGCTGATCGGTCATCGCCGTCGCGCGCGGGTGTAGGCTTGTAGCCAAAACACGGGGTGGGTGGCCTTTCGTCTGGTGCGCGTAAAGAAAACCCATCAACTACTCTGGGAATTGAATATGACAGGTACAGTCTGTCCTCCGGGTGGTTGCCCCAGTTGTGCACAGCAAACCCCAGGTTCGAGCTAAACACTTTTTTTAAACTGAAAATTCTAACTAAGCACTCACTTATGATTTTTTTTATAGTACATTATATTGATAGTGAAAAGATGGTAGTAGAAATAAAATCTGATCGTTGATTTGTGAAGCTATTATAGACTTTTATTTTTCAACCTGCTTTTTAGAAATAAAATATGATCGTTGATTTGTGAGGCTATTATAGACTTTTATTTTTCAACCTGTTTTTTTCGGGAGGGTATTTTGAACTATTGCATGTGAATATCCGTCTGTAAACCCTAGTTGCATCTTGATCAAGAAGCTTCTCGACGAATCATCATCTAACGACACCAATTGTGCAATCGCTCGAGCCGACTACTGTGAGTACAAGGCCCTTGTGAGCAATGGATCACCGGACTTCGCGATCCGATGGCCGGCCGGCTAGAACAAGACAATCATGCTGAACTAGACGTTCGTCGAGGAGTGAACTATGTACTTCGATGGTTCCTTGATGTTAAAGGGCTCGAGGACTAGGGTACCATCGGGGTTGAACTTCAGCTGTGTTTGCCTCATGGCTATACTTTGTTTTTTACATCTTTGGACATGTCTGATTCCACCTGAAGACTTTGCAAGCAATTCATAATGATAAATTTTGCAAACAATGTAACACCTCACCCACCTGCCAGGGGGATGTGGCAGCCTCAGGCCTGTCCTAGGCGTGCATGCATGCCACCTGTGCCTTGCTTCCTGCAGAAGCCAACACCCCCCCATTTTAGCACCTCTGCCACAACTCAACCCACAACACTCTTCTCCTCTTCTTCTCCACGGAACCATCCCTTCACAGCCACACCCTTTCGGCCAGCACCAGGTGAGCACCTGCGCAAGAGAGAGAGAGGGTGGGGGCTGCGTAGAGAAAGGCGGCGCGGCGGGCGGCGGCGATCAGCGCGCACTGTGCGCCACCGCGTCGCCACGGGAGGAAGGCGGCCGCTCGGCTTCACGCAAGGGAGGAGGTAGGAGGGCCGACGAAGAAAGAGGGTCGGGCCGACGAGCCGCAGCCGGCGAGCCTCCCGTGGCGGCCGCACGCCGCCGCCGCGCGCCAGCGCGGGAGAGTGAGGCGGAGGCCGGAGGCGAGAGCCCGAGGATGGCGGTGGGAGCCGGGCCGCGGCGCGCCGAAGTCGGGCCGCACGCCGCCGCCGCCGCCGCCGGGAGTGCGCGCGCGCCAGCGCGTGAGGGAGAGAGCGGGGGGGAGGAGGAGGAGCGGCGGCGAGAGGCCGCCGGTGACGTCGGGCGGCCGTCGCGCCAGCCGCCGCCGCCGGAGGAGGAGGCCGAGGCCGTTCGGCCGAGTGGAAAGAGAGAGAGAGAGTGAGGATAAGGGAGAGAGAGGGGAGCCAGAAAGGAAAAAAAGAAAGGAGGCGGTTGGCCGGCCACTGTAGGAGGAGAGAGAGAAGGAAAGAAAAGAAAAGGAAAAGAAAGAGGAAAAAAAGAGAAGAAGGGGTTTCGGGACCTGAGCAATAGACCCCTGAAAGCCGTGCATTTCTATGCCAGAAACGGGTTATGCGTATAATATCGTCGTCGCCCAGTTAATCTCTGGTCTCGTTTGATGCGTTAAATCGGACTATTTGCTTGTCCAGGTGGAGGTCCCGAGCCGACGCCGTCCGCACGACGCTCCACTTCGTTTGGTTAACAGGCAAGTACATGATAGAGCGGTAGACCAAGGGTTATGAATATGCGATGTTTATTTGGTATGATGATATCTATGTAGAAATGCGTTGATTACATGATATCTATGTGGAAATGTGATATTTACCTGACATAAGGTTGCATGGTAAATGATGGCAATGATGATGGAGGTAGGCAAAGATGCTTGTCTACTAGTAATGCTAGTGATGAGCGTGAATATGATCATGGGCATGTGCATTTGCATGAGGAGCACTCAAGAGTGAGGGCGGTGAGAAAGTCCCTAGCTATGAGTAAAGCTAGTGGACTAATCCGGAGTGCTCTTGAGTAAGACCTACTTCGGTAGGCCTCCACGGGAGTGGAGGGGCCCCGTGCCTATGAGGGCGGGCCCACGATGGGTGAACATCGACGGGTGTTCACTCGGTAGTACCGGTACTTGCAAAGTGAAGAGCATATGAGCATGTAGAGTAATGAGGCATGGCATTGATGGCAATGCATTGCTTGGCTATGAGAATGATGTTATGAACATGATGATATATGTGCATTATGATTATATGCTTACTTATGTTGGTAGTGTCTATTGTTCTATTATGTACTTGTTGAGTCTTCAGACTCACCCTTGCTTTGTTGATGTTTTTAGGTGACCGTTGAGGATGTCTGGCTCGGGCGGGAGTAGCACATGAATAATCAACACGACCCAGCAGCACTTTTGTATCACTTTTGCCAGTTACTTTAGCTTTTACTAGGCTAGAGTAATTGTTAAGGATGCTATGTGGTATCTGAACATAGCAATTCAAGTATCATTCAGAGTTGATTTAAATTCTTCTAGTGTTGATAATGGTATGAGTATGCAGTGGTGGTAGCATCCTGGCCCAGAGGGCGGGCGGGGTGTTACAAACAACATATCTTACTTGAGCTCTGGCCTCGTCTTGTATCACTATCTTATTGAAAACTTGCAACGTCTCCGATATATTGGGTCCAGATCTCTTTGCTCCGGTGCTTACAGAAGCAGTGGCACTCATAGAGCTTGACGATAGTACAACTAGGGTTTGCTCTCCCATTTGAGGTGGAGGCAGAGACGTTTTATTTTTTAATAATAAAAGATTTTCTAGAGAAATGTCGTAATCACTCTATGAAAAATGTAGAAAACTACAAAATGCAAATAGAAAATCACACTATTACCTATTTTACATCACAACAAAGAAAAGTAAGAACAACAAATTATATGAAAATTAGTATTGTTACCTCTTTTTATTGACTATAGCCAGTTTTTGAATTTTTTTGATTTTTAACAAATATATTTTGATTTTTTGCCAAATTATCACAAAAGTGTATTGAAATTTTCACAAGAGAATTTGGAGAAGAATTGCAGGTTTATGTATGGCTGAATAGGGGGTTTGCTGCCTATTTATAGAAAAATTGAGTTTTTTGAATTTTTTCACATTTTAAACTTCCAAACGGTTAGAAAATTTAAATATCCGACTATTATCATGCTAAACGTGTTGAATTCATGCTAAACGGGCCATACCTATCGTGCATAACGATCAAATTTTCATATCTAAGAGGCTAACCGTGTCGTTCCTATTGTGTTCGGGCTGGCATGCTAGGTCGGGGAGATGGCCCAAGTACGACCTAGCGCTTTATGCTAGGGCAATCCAGTACAATTCGTTGATAGGCCGTGTCGTGCTTGAACCGCATTTACCGTATCGTGCTTTGGGGCAGTTCGCCCCATTTGACCATCTCTAGACCAAAAACTATGAGATCACCCATTTCATTCTAGGGTAATGGAAGGATCTACCATTCAAATTACTTTTATGCTTTTACCACGCGTTCTGAAGAAAGCAGCAATCAATAGCACTTCACTAATTCTCCTCCCATGAAAGAAAGAATGAAAGAGGATAAAAGGCCAACTAATCACACGATTCACCAACCGTGACGACTAGGTGTTGACTTGCGGTCAACACGAGGCCCAAATGATACCAGCGCTGCGCAGTGACGAGTATTTGCCTACCTCGCGCATTGTAGTATAGCGAACACGCCAGTCCGATGACGTGGCAGCCGCTTATTGGATCTCAACGGCGCTTTGCCGAGTTGTGATAGGCTACGGTGGGAATTCAAATAAGTTGGAGGGGTGCATATATATATATATGAGAATGAGGATTTAAATGTTTTTTTGTTCGGAGTACTTATGTCTTTTTAGAAGAGGTGTATATATGAAAGAAAAGAGATTCAAGTGTTTTTTGTGGTTCAGAACACTTACATTTTAGAAGAGTGTATATATAGAAAAAATCTGAATACCTCTAATCCAAAAAACACTTAAATACTATTTAACACTTCCCTTCAAATAATGAACTTCCCAGAGCGGATAAGAGTAGCATTCATGCTTTCGGGACGCCATTCGTGTTCGAAGTCGCGACCCACCACGGAGGCGTTGACTTTGACAAGTCGTCGCCGGCCGGCCTCCGCCCGTTCGTTTCGATCGGTGGTAGGCTGCCCTGCACCACTCCACACCACAATTCCACTCATCCCTGTGGCCCACGCCAAATAGCCTCAAATCTTCCTCGAATCACCAGAATGCCACCCACCATACACTAAATTTCTGACGCCTTAAGTCAGACTCAGAGTGGCATTATTGTGAATAAGGCCCACATCTACGGGCCATCCGAGCCTCCCGCGCACCACAAATAATCCATTACGCCGAAAAGCAAAGCAGGATGCTGTAGGGGGGAGCTCGGACTCGGAGCCACCCCTTCTTCTCCGGCGAGCCACCGGCGATGGGTATTCGCAGCCGCGGCCACCACCAGCTGCTCCGCCGCCTCCTCGCCCTATCATCGCTGCTTCTCCTCGCCTCCGGGGAGGTCATCTTCGAGGAGCGCTTCGAAGGTACTGGCGTATACCGCCCTTCCCAGTTACTCCTAGTGCTACCAGTTTGCGGGGTGCTTGCATGCTCCCTATTGTAGCTAGCTGCTGCTCATTTTGGGATGGGTGATTGATGGGGGCGCGTGGTATTTTGCTATGTCGCCCCCTGGATTTACCAGTATTGCCAGGGTGGGTACGTACTGTTCATGTCCTTGGCAATTTCTACTTCCCCTGTTAATTATTTTAGGATATGGATCGGAGGGATAAGTGTTTGTTGATTCACAAAAGAGGTTGAAGGGGCTAATCTAGTAGTTTACTTTTGAGGGTTTGGAGGTGAGTGACGTAATGAAGGTTTCCTGGTGAAATTAGTAGTGCCTTAAACATCCTATGTCACTGGGAAGTAGTAGTGATGGAGTGGAAAGACTGAACCGATGACATGGGCTGGTTTGAAATTTTGAATGACTTAGCTGTGGTGCCTTGTCCAATTTTTATGAGCTTGATTGAATTAGTAGCTGCCGTACTATTAAATTTCCTATTATTTTGATTGACCAGTGTTTTCCTGTGTTGTTGTATAACTGTACGGTTTAAATGCTTAGATGGTTGGGAGGATCGTTGGGTGAAATCTGATTGGAAAAGGAGCGAAGGGAAAGCTGGAACGTTTAAACACACTGCAGGAAGATATTCTGGAGATCCTGATGACAAAGGTTTACTTTTCGTCCCTCATAGTTTTGTTTAACTGTTTCAATTGATAATGATGTTGATGGTTTGATCACAAAACGTGTCTTGCTTACTATAGCTTTAATTCCAGACACTGTTTGATTCGTTTTGTTTTATTTTGTGCCCTCTAGGTATACAAACAACACTGGATGCTAGGCATTTTGCCATATCAGCCAAAATCCCTGAGTTCAGTAACAAGGATCGAACATTGGTGGTTCAGTATTCCATAAAGTTTGAGCAGGACATTGAATGTGGTGGTGGCTATATTAAGCTTATGTCTGGTTATGTCAACCAGAAGAAATTTAGTGGGGACACTCCATACAGGTAATTTTTTTACTACTTCTGCCCTATGGAATTTCCCATTCCTACAAAGATCTGTGATCTATTCTTTTCGCTCATGGGGTTTCTGGATCTGAGAGAGAAGGGGAGAGGGAGAAGAAGGAAGACGACGGCGGCGGCGTCTCGCGGTGGCGACGATCTCCCTGGCCGGTGGTGGCTTCCCGTCGCTGGGCGCCACTCAGCGGTCGGGTTAGGGTTTGTCGGTGGAGTGCAGCGGCGCACGGTGAACCTCGTCGTGCGTGCGCCCGCCCCACTCTCTCTTTATATGGCGGCGGCGACAGGGCCCACCACCTATTGGGTGGCGCCCGATCGAGGCGCGAGCAGGAGGTATTTGGCCGTTGAGCCAAATGCCCTGCTGAGATCATTCTAACATTCTCCCCCTTGATCTCAATCTATACTTTATCTTTAATTACTTTTTTTTTGACTTTACACATTCCATCATAGATTAGTGCATAGAACATGTCTCATCGTCACGGTCAATCGCCGATAGATTCAACAGCTACAATACACCTCTCTGTTCTGAAATAGTTACTTTAAACCTTTTGAGCCATCTTTTAGTCCAGGAATCATAGGCTTTCCCTTAAAACCCATGCCGGCTACATGTTCTCTGAACACGTTGGGTGGTAAGCCTTTAGTAAGCGGATCCGCTAACATCTTTGCGGTACTTATATGCTCTAGACTTATAATTTGATCCCGAACTTTATCTTTCACAACATAGTACTTTATGTCAATGTGTTTGGCAGCACCACTTGACTTATTGTTGTGGGCATACGTTACTGCGGGTTCATTTTCGCAGATACAACTTAAGTGGTCTATTGATGTCGTCAACCACTTTTAAACCGGTATGAACTTCTTTAGCCGATTCACCGCCTGTAGCCTCATAACATGCTACAAACTCGGCATACATTGTGGACGATGTAGTGACGGTTTGTTTTGAGCTTTTCCACGATATAGCTCCTTCAATGAGTGAACACATATCCGGATGTAAACTTTCTATCATCTCCCGCAAAATCGAATCAGTATACCCCTATATGGAGTGAATCGATCTTACGTATGTCATCATGAGGCCTTTTGTTCCTTGCAAATAACGCAAGACTTTCTTTATCAATTTCCAATGTTCTATTCCGAGATTGCTCGGAATCGCCAAGTAACCCAGTAACAAATGCTAAGTCGTCGTGTGCACACTTGAGCATCTTGTAAGCTTCCGACAATGAAGCATATGGAACCGCTTTCATTTGATCGATCTCATCTCGGTTCTGGGGCATTGAAAATCCCATATCTGCCGCCTTGACTATAGGTGCGGTGATGGACTACTTTTATGCATACCAAATTTCTTTAAGACTTTCTCTATGTATGCCTTTTGTGACAATCCCAATACCCCTTTGTTTCTATCTCGGTGAATTTCGATCCCTAGAACGAATGAAGCTTCACCAAGGTCTTTCATATCGAAGTTTGAGGACAAAAACTTCTTTGTTTCCAGAGTAGACTAACATCACTACTAGCTAGTAGGATATCATCCACATACGAGATTAGGAAGATAAACTTCCCATCTTTAAACTTTGCATAAACACGGTTGTCCTCTACATTCTCTTTAAACCCAAATTTTCTTATTGTACTGTCAAACTTCAAGTACCACTGTCTTGAAGCTTGCTTTAACCCATAAATCGATTTCTTTAGGCGGCATCCCATTCTTTCATTTCCTTCCATGACAAAACCTTTTGGTTGTGCCATGTAAACATTTTCCTCCAAATCCCCATTAAGAAATGCCGTCTTTACATCCATCGATATAACTCTAAATCATAATGTGCTACTAATGCCATTATGATTACGAAGAATCTTTACATGAGACCGGAGAAAAGGTCTCATTGTAATCAATCCCTTCTCTTTGCGTGAATCCTTTTGCCACAAGTCGCGCTTTGTATCTTTCTATATTCCTTGGGAGTCATGTTTTGTCTTGTAGACCCATTTCTGACCTCTCTTGTTTTGGCTCCTTTAGGAATAATTTCCAAGCCCTGCACTTTATTAGTCTTCATGGACCTCATCTCCTCTTCCATGGCCTCAAGCCATTTTGAGAATTTTCGCTTCTCATGGCTTTTTCAAATGAGGTGGGATCATCCTCTATTTGAAATTCCTCTGTATGATAAATCTGATAATCATCGAAATAGTGATCTTCTTACTCTTTGAGACCTCCTCGGGCCTCCTCATTTGGTACGCTCTTGTTTGAGGTTGCTGTTGCTCCTCATCTCGTGGCAATAGGTTCTATAGGATCTGAAAAACAGGTTCCTCATTATCATTCATTGTTGCCACGGGAGGAACAATAACAGCCGACACCACGATGTCTTGCACCGTCGGTCAAATGACAGGTGGTAGTGTGAAGAATGGCTCTTGAATCATCGGAGTGGCGCATACACCCGCTTCTCTTCAAAGTCAATCTCTCGAGCTACCATGCTCCCCTCATCATTTCATCCTCTAAGAAGACGACATGTCTCGTTTCTACAAACTTTGTGTATCCGTCCCACGGTAGAAACGATAACCTTTTGACTTTTCGTAGCCAATGAAATGGCAACTTCGCTTTGGGATCAAGTTTCCCAATGTTTGGGTTAAATACTTTAGCCTCAGCAGACTCCCCACACACGTAAGTGGTTTAGTGAGGAACTCTTCCCATCCACAACTCGTATGGTGTTTTGGGCACCGATTTACTAGGCACTCTGTTGAGAATATGAATGGCGGTTTTCAACGCCTCATCCATAAACTCAATGGCGGTGTGGAATAGCTCATCATGCTTCGCACCATATCCATCGAGTGCGGTTGCGTCTTTCACTACTCCATTTTGCCGAGGTTCGCCTGGCATCGAATCTTGGGCCACTATGCCATTTTCTGTAAAACCTTGCAAAGGTCCAGAACTTGTCCATATAGGGTATGTCGATCAGTATTACTCCCCCACGCGTCGATCGGACTATCTTAATCTTTAAATCGTGTTGGTTTTCAACTTCACCTTAAATATCTTGAATTTATCCAAGGCTTCATTTCTTTCTTTGATTGGATAGATATATCCATAACGAGTGTCGTCAGTGAATGTTATGAACGAGTCATAACCATCCACACTTTTCGCAGGGGAAAGGACCACAAATGTCTGTGTGAACAATTTGTAGAACTCCTGTGCTTCTTTTAGCGTCTTTCTTTATTTTCTTTACATATTTTTCTTTAATGCATTCTCTGCATTGTTCTAAGTCTGAGAACTCTAATGGAGGAAGAATATCATTCTTTACTAGTCTTTCTATTCTCCCCCTCGAAATATGGCCTAAACGACAGTGCCATAATTTCGACGACTCATCTAGAGTTCTCTTTCGTTTTCTGTTTACATTCGTAGACGAGGATTGATTCACTTTCTCGCACGCGACGTTCCCATTATCGCATACGACATTCACATCAATGTTCTCACCTTTCTTTGCCATTGTCATCTTTAAGTAATCATGACAGTTCTTCTTGTAGTGTCCCGTCTTTTTACAGTGAAAACACTGATCTTTGTCTACTGCAAACTTATTCTGTTGAGGCTGATAGACAGGGGTTTTTCCCTTGTTCTTTGAGAAGGAGTTACTGTTGAAGTTCTTTTCTTGTTATCCTTCACATAGTTGATGGATCCACCATGTGAGGATTTAATTCTTTCCTCCTCTTGCACACACATAGCTATGCATTTCTCCAAGTCCCATTTCTCGGGCTGCATATTATAGTTGACAACAAATGTGTCAAACTCTTTAGGCAAGGAAGCAAAAACCAAATGAATAAGAAACTCATCCTTGAGAGCCAAATCCATTGGTTTAAGCTTGGATGCAATGTTGCTCATCCTCAGTATGTGCTCTCTTATGCCACTGCCACCTCCAGAGTACCTCTCTGTCACAAGCTGCTTGATCAGCTGTGTAGCATAAGTCTTTGAAGAGCCAAGAACCGGCTCTTTATCCTCTCAAGGTACTCGTGACGATGTCACACTCTGCGATTGAGCCCACAATTGTAGGCTCAATCGTGTTCTTTATCACGACCAAACATTTCTTGTTGGCGGTGACCCACTTTTTATGATCAAGATCATATGACATTTTTATGGGAGCATAGTCCTCTGTGCAGTGCGCTAAACGAAGATCGACCTCATTTTCATCCTCACCGGTGCCACAAACTCAGTGGGACACGGTGTGGCGACACAATTCATATACAATGAGAACAATTAAACATAATAACAACAATCGCATGCCTTGGTTTCAACGTTGGTTAAAATTAAAACATACTGATTGTTTACACATTAAATCTACATCACCGTTGGCGAAATAGAAATAATGCATAAAATCATCAATTAAAATTATAATATCATATGACAAAATTATATGCCTTATTTCCAACATTGGTCAAAATACGACATACAATTTAAATCAATTTTATCTATACATTAAATCTACATCACCGTTGGCGAAATAGAAATAATGCATAAAATTCATCAATTAAAATTATAATATTGTTATTATCAACGTTGGTGAAAAATAACAATATCATAATTATCTGGATTTTCTCTATTTTTCCAAAATTAAATTCTCCGTTGGTTCGAATTTAATAATGAAAAATCAATCAATAATATCTTTTGCAGCGAAATCGTAATTATTCTAAAAATAATTCAATATTCGAAGCAATATACGATTACACTTTTAATCTCTGGAAATAATTAACACGTTGGTGCAAAAATTTACAGAGAATTTGGATCAAATTTCATTGAAATTCATTAAAATTGCTTCGAAAATCATTATAATCAATAAAAATCCAATTTTGGATTTATTGTTCAATCGGCTGTTGGCCCATTCTTTCGGCTCCATCGCCCATATGGCCATTTCGGCCTATTCTTTCGCAATGCCCCGCTCGGCGGCGCCCACTCGCCACACCAAAAATCGGCCATTAAGGGCGGCCGTCCGATCAATCGGACGGCCGAGCGCTTCAGCTGCGGCGGGACAAAACCCCAACCCTAACCCTAGCCATTGGCCGATTCCACCGAAAAGCGGACGGCGGCGGCAGCGGCGGCGGCGACAAGCGCGCGCGCGGCGCGGCGCCTCGCGCCGGGGCTCGGTGCCGCGAGGCGCCATCGGCGGCGGCGAGCAGCGCGCCGGAGGCTGCGGCGGCGACCGGCGCGCAGCAAGCGGGCGCTTAGCGGCGGTGGCGGTCGGCCCCAAGAGGCGGGCACGCGCGACGCCTCGCGGCCAGCGGCGGCGTCTGGCGGAGCGGGCGGCGGCCACGCACGTCGGCGGCTGAGTGGCGGCGCGCGCGCGCAGCGCAGGGAGGCGGCGCGGCGGCGGCGGCAGTCCCCTGCCGTCGATTCTTTCCCCCTTTTTTTTTGTTCTTGTTTGCCACCGATCCAAGAGGGTTCAAAATGGGAGTTCAATCATGGCTCGATACCATTGTGATCTATTCTTTTCGCTCATGGGGTTTCGGATCCGAGAGAGAGGGAGAGGAGAGGGTTACCGACCGTCCATCGCGTTGGATGAGGAGCCGGTCATCGCGGGTTCGTTGGTGAAGATCTGCGCGCGGCGGCGGCGGCGGGAAGAAGGAAGACGACGACGGCGGCGTCTCGCGGTGGCGACGATCTCCCTGGCGGTGGTGGCTTCCGTCGCCGGGCGCCTCAACGGTCGGGTTAGGGTTTGTCGGTGGAGTGCAGCGCGCGGGTGAACCTCGTCGTGCGTGCGCCCGCCCCACCTCTCTTTATATGGCGGCGGCGACAGGGCCCACCACCTATTAGGTGGCGCCCCGATCGAAGCGCGAGCAGGAGGTATTTGGCCGTTGGGCCAAATGCCCTGCTGAGATCATTCTAACAAGATCCATTGTTGCTGGTGGTAAGGACCTCTGTCTTTTGTGTTAGCTGTGTGTTTAGAATGTTCACATAGTTGATGAATGCTGCTCTATCTCACACAATTTGCTATATTTTATAAGTTCATCTAGAGAACACGGCTTGTGAATGGATGATCCAATCATTAATGCATAGATGTACTGAATATAAATTGTTTATTTGTTCAGTATTTCTAGTCTGCTGCTGAGTGATGCTTGCTAACATTCTTAATGTTCTCTTATGCAGCTTGATGTTTGGGCCAGATATCTGTGGGACTCAAACAAAGAAGCTCCATCTTATACTTTCTTATCAAGGACAGAACTACCCTATCAAGAAAGATCTACAATGTGAAACAGACAAGTTAACACATGTTTACACGTTCATTCTTAGGCCTGATGCCTCTTATAGTCTTCTTGTTGATAACCGCGAAAGAGAATCCGGGAGCATGTACACTGACTGGGACATCCTCCCTCCTCGTAAAATTAAGGATGTTCATGCCAAAAAGGTTGGAGCTTGCTATTTTCATAATTGGAGCTGTATTATAACAAGAAATTACAATGTGAGAATCATCTAACATATATGCCTTTTGCAGCCTAAGGATTGGGACGACAGAGAATATATTGAGGATCCTGATGAAGTAAAGCCAGAGGTTTGTGTTGCCATACTTCCCTTTGTGAATCGATAAATTTTATTGCATGGCACATTGTTTTGTAACTTTTAATCTACATTGGCCAGGGCTATGATTCTATTCCGAAAGAGATTCCTGATCCAAAAGATAAAAAGGTATGCAAGTTCTAACATTAGTCAAACTTACCGCACCAACCAATAAGCCATTACATTCACATTTCGTACTACTAATGCATCACTCAGTGCTAACTTATGTATTTATTAATTATCATGAAGACTGACCAATTCAGCTACATGGTTAGCTCTACCTATTTGAGGTTGTTGCAACACTGTTTTCTTTACAAACATTCTAGTCACCTCATGTAAGATGCTGGCATCAATGCATATCCTAGCATAACTAAAGAACATTCTTGCAATGAAGATCTCTGTATAAATAAAGACAACACATGATGACAGATATGCATCTTTTGTTCTAAATCAGGCTGACACATGGGACGATGATGATGACGGCATATGGAAGCCTAGAATGATACCAAATCCAGCATATAAGGGACCATGGAAGCGCAAGGTTTGTTTTCTTTCTTTTTCTTTTTACTTTTGGCAATTAATCCTTCATGGCATTTCATTTCTTTGGTAATGTTCACATTCTCGCATGCTTCTGCCTACAGAAAATTAAGAATCCTAACTACAAGGGTAAATGGAAGATCCCATGGATTGATAATCCAGGTAAGCAAATAATTCTACTAATTTTATAAGGCACAGTGTGTACTGAGTCATGTCTTCTGTACTAAGTTACCAACATGCACATTTAGTCTGCAAACCTTATTTTGAACTGGACCTCACTTTGAA
This sequence comes from Dendrocalamus sinicus, assembly GCA_036346575.1. Classification (NCBI taxonomy): domain Eukaryota; kingdom Viridiplantae; phylum Streptophyta; class Magnoliopsida; order Poales; family Poaceae; genus Dendrocalamus; species Dendrocalamus sinicus. Next base: position 11,031,789 of record CM070643.1, on the reverse strand, counting down.
AATCAGCTTATACTATGACTGTGTTTTAACATGCAAATGTGCGTGTTGAAAATAAGCAAATAATACAATCAGTTTTATACGGCACAGTGTGTACTCAGTTATGTCTTCTATAATAACATGCACATTTAATCTGCTGTTGCATTCCAGTATTCCACACTTTATTTTTAAGTGGGCCTCACTTTGAAAATCAGCCTTGTCCTATAAACTGTACCACTTTTTGCAGAGTTTGAGGATGATCCAGATCTATATGTACTGAAACCTTTGAAGTATATTGGAATTGAAGTTTGGCAGGTACATTACACAGTGTTTTCAAAGATGCTTGCTTCACCATAATCCTATTTTGTTCTGAATGATATGTAGACTTACAACTCACTTATATGCAGGTGAAAGCAGGTTCAGTTTTTGACAACATTCTGATATGTGATGACCCAGAATATGCAAGAAAGGTCGCGGAGGAAACATGGGGTGCAAATAAGGAGGTAATAAATCTTTACCAAATTGATCTGCAGTACCCATCTCTCGAAAACACTGTCTTAGTTTTCCCTCTATTGCAGGCTGAAAAGGAGGCTTTTGAAGAAGCTGAAAAGGAGAGCAAAGCTAGAGAAGATAAGGTTAAAGCGAGAGCATTATCAATAATCTATTTTAAGTTGTCTGAGTTACTTTTATGTTGATCATCATTTGATGTCTAAGGCAAAAGACTAACGCTGTTAAGAAGTTAACAATAACTGCTTGTGTACAGGAAGCTCAACGGGCAAGGGAGGAAGGAGAACGACGGAGGAGAGAGAGGGGTGATCGGCACCGTGGCAGGGATCATTACAAGGACAGATACAAAGGAGTATATTTCTTTTTACTGTCATATAGCTCACATACCTTTTGCTTTCTTCATGAAGCCACCCTTGAGCTCTTAGAAATTGGAAATACCGAGTATCGATTAGGGGGAAGTCCTAATCTTTGATTCCCTTAGTACTCCTATTGATGAAAACTTAGCTTGTGCCCTGTGGTTCCTTTGTTTCTTCCAATAATTAATACTCCCTCAGTGATTCATTAAACGTATTACAGAAACCAAGACCTTTAGACATTGCTATAATAAAAACGTACGTCTGTGGTCCCTCAACTCTTTCGTTCATCTAATTTTCGTCCCTCGTTTGTAAAATCGGGTAGAACCCGTCCTTCAACTGAAAAAATTGGTACAAATCACATCCTTAGATGGTTTTGTAGGCGGTTTTGAGAGCGGAGGGAGGTGTACAGATAGCCATGGTTGCTCGGGCTGGGCATGCTGACGGTGGTGGAAGGGCGACGAGATGTTGGGGATGGAAAAAAGGGATGAGCAGGAGGAGGCGACCTCATTGGTGGTAGTTGCAACGATAGAGGAGCACTAAACCATGCCCGCGGCGGCGCATGGCAACCTTGCGACGAGAGCAGAACTCACCAGTTCTGTTTTTAGTCGTCGCCAAGTACAACAGTGTGCTTGGGTCAGCCTCAACCAGGCGCATCATTGCTATACACACCGCCTCAGCATCCTCATCCTTGTGCTCACCTCCATGTCTCCCTTTGGTGACCATGGAGCTGATTCTACCGCACTCAATCTGTCGTTCTGGCCAACCCGGTGAGCTCCATCCCAATCTGCTTGCGTCACATCGTGTTCTCGTGTGTCCTTTACATTTCCCCTGAATCAATTTCGGGTTTGGTTCACAAGAGCGCCGCATGTTGTTGTCTTCTCCAATCCGGCTGAATCGACCGCTGCTTTTGCCATTGTTCGCATGGTGCGTCTTGGCTCAATTCCTTCGTGCTGGAGTTTCACCTCACCTCCCTATATCTATCCCCATAATTAATTTGGACCCCCTTACCAGGGCACCGCCTCTAGCCCTCCACGAGTCATTCGCGCTGCCCATGGCTCCCATTGCCAAGCCACCTCACTTCGTCTCCTTCACTGACTACTCAAGTGAGTTCTCCTCACCCCCTTTATGTTCATGCACATCCCTATTTTTCTCCTCTACCTCTCTGACACCGTAGCCCTCGTCTTCCTCAAGTCCGTCCATTGCGAGCCACCGTGAGTGCGCCATCGTATATCTTTGGCCGTGCTGTCATGGGCGTGGGCCCTCAGCCCAACCGGTTTATCATTAGGAAGTTAGATTAGTTTCTATTTGTTAGAAATATGATATTAGTTTCTATTTGTTAGAGATATGATTAAGATTAAATTTTATCTGTTAGAGGGAACCCATCTGTATAAGGGGGTTGCCGCATGCTATTGGAACCAAGCAAGAAATAACAAAGTCATTCTCATCTATAGTCTCCCTCTCTCAATGCCGACTGGCCATCCTCTCGGCGGTGTTTACCGCCAATGAACTAAGGTTCATAACAATTTGGTATCAGAGCCAACACCATGGCTTCTGCTGCCGAGTTAGCATGTGGCAAGATCATTGCTAGCTATGAAGAAATCATTGCTGTACTCAAGAATATCGAGAGCATGTTGAAGAAGATGATGTCAGCAAAAGAGAAGGCACAAGCAGTTGTTGCTGCTCGATCTGCAGCGGCACAAGGAGCAGGAGCAATAGTGGCCGTGCCACGGCAATGGTGTTGCTACTGTTGCTCCTTCATCTAGCACGGGCAGCGGTGCGACTTCAAGCGACGCCGGCGTGGCATCTTCCAAGGTCGGCGCACAGGATACAAGCCGCACTCCGTGACGGTGGCGGCACTACATGGAGAGGCGAACGCGGCGATGCGGCTCCAAGCAACTGCGGCGTTGCATCAGGATGCGCCTCTGCTCCAAGAGCACACGCTGGCGCAGCCATGGCAACCTCTGTCGCGTTCGGTTCCTCCACCGCCGCAGGCTCTACTGCGTCCTCACCCCCTTCACTGCCCAGCCCCAGCCCCGCCGCTGCCAATGCCATCGCTTCCTTTCCCCACGTCCTCGCCTTCACCGGCAAGATCTCCTACACCACCGTCGCCGCGCCCTCTTCCACCGCGGGTGCTGCCGAGCGTAGGGTCTACAACTTCGTGGCTGGCCCAGCCACACGCTCCCACTCTCCGTCCTCTAGAAGGCGTAGGTGGTGCTTATTGACTACCACGGCTCCGACATGAGCATCATGGAGATGAGCCACCGCGGGAAGGAGTTTGATGCCGCCATCAAGAAGGCTGAGGCTGACCTCCGCGCGCTCCTCGACAAGCCCTTCGCCGTCGCCGCCGCCCTCTCTAACACCAAGCGTGCGGTAGGCTAGGCCGCCCTCGCCGTGCCCATCCGCGCCACCGCCGCTGAGATCTCTGTGCTCTGTGCCCACCTCGCTGTCGAGCGCGTGGTAGACCATGCCGCCCTCGCCGTGCCCGTCCGCGCCACCACCGCCGAGGTCTGCACTGGATTTGGCGTCGCCATCTCACCTCGGGTTCTTCCCTGACGCCGGGCTCTTCACCGCCGCCGCCTCTCGTCGGACCCCGACGTTGAATCGACGCCGCCTCTTGTCGGACCCTGACGCTGGATCGACGCCGCCGCCTTGGCCGCATCGAGCGGTAGTGAGTGAATCTGACGACCGTCACCGGCTGGGAGCTGGAGCCGCCGCCGCCGTGGAGCCAATGCCATCCCCGCATCTGCTTCCGTCGACGTGTACCATTGCATCACCTATCTATGGCAATAAATAGGAAACAGAGAAGCCGAAAAATAAAAGAACAAAAAACAAAAAAAGGAAAGGAAAAATGTCTTCTTTTGCAGGCACCGTTTAGCCGAAAGCGCTACACTTCGTCGATGTGGAACTGCTACCATGGCCACCGCCTAGCAGCTCGAGGACGAGTTGCATGTTCGGGAGGGGTGTAATGTCATGGGCGTGGGCCCGACCGGTTTATTATTAGGAAGTTAGAGATTAGTTTTTATTTGTTAGAGATATGATATTAGTTTCTATTTGTTAGAGATATGATTAAGATTAGATTATATCTATTAGGGGGAGCCCATTTATATAAGGGGGCTGTCGCATGCTATTAGAATCAAGCAAGAAATAACAAAGTCATTCTCATCTATAGTCTCTCTCTCCCTCGATGCTGACGCCGCTCGGCCATACTCTCGGCGGTGTTTATCTTCTATGAATTAAGGTTCATAACACGTGCCACCACCTCCACTAGCACTCTCCACCTTCCAGCAACCCATTTTCTAACCGTTGCCACATGCCTCCCCTATTTCCTTTGCTCTGCTCTTTGTGTTGTTATAGAATAATAACTGATTGGAGGATGAGTCATTTACAGCTGGGTCCGCTTAGATTTTAAGCCATGTCAACTCATTTGCCACCTAGAACGCCCCTCACCTAAAGCCACCCACAAAGCCGGCTTTGGACGTAATTTGCTTTGGTTTTGACAGTTAGAGGACTGGTTTTACCCGGTTTTGTAAATAAGGGATGAAAGTTAGAGAACTGAAAAGTTGAGGGACCACGAATGGACTTTTTCCTTACTATAATGTTATAAGCCTTGCCTTACATCTAGTCATCTACATTGAGGAAACACCTTCTTAGAAGGATTTGGTACTGTGTTGTGACTTGTGTACTGGCATAAGTGTATCATCACCTTATATGTATGGTAGTACAATTTAAGACACCATATACGAATGGTATACTAACATCCTCTTACTCTTTTTCTATGTTTCAGCGTTATAGGGATCACTGGGATGACTACCATGTAAGTTGTGAAGCACCTTCATTCCTTCATTTAGTACTTAGAACTGCTGAATTAGATAACAGCAGGTGGCTTACATAATTTGTTGATCTCATGTTCAGGATGAGCTTTAAAGTCCCCCAAATCTTGCATTCTTCGAAGGAGAGGCTGGAATTTGCCATGGACATTGCGTTATAATTGTTACCAATAATTGATCTGCCAGGCCAGAACAACATGAAATCTTTTTTGTCTGTGGGGGAAAAATGGTTGAATACCCAGAATGTAATGAAATGAACAAGCCCGAAGATCATTCCTGGGTGAAAGAGTGAAACGTGACGTCGTAATGCTGTGCGTGTAATGCACACGGTTGGTGATGTGTTTGTAAACTCAGAACATTATCTTTGCCATTGCGAATAATGTACTGTTGACTATACGACGGTTCCACATTTTACTGCATAATATAAATACTGTTGCTGAAGAGTTCTTGGTATTCATGCGTATTTATATTTTCAAGAGAGTGTCACGCTTCTTTAATCAGCATACACAAACGCATAGATTTTAGCCTTTCAGGTCATGAAAAGAAAGCCTGTGCCCAGAAGAAGCACATTTAGTTTTTCTTTCCTGCATCAAAGCAAGGATATTGTTGCATTACAAGTACCTATAAATATGTGGTTATGCTTTCTGTTGTAAAACATGTTAATTGGTACATCAGAATGGCATCAGAATTTTTAAACACAGCGTGAAAAGGGTGTAAGTATAACACGGCAATGGCTGGCAAAACAACACTGCAGTACTAAAAATAATTCACTATTGGCTCTTCAGATTATTAGAATGAGCATTTCAGTTCATGCAAGCTGCAGCATGAACGAACGTCTTGGCTTCTAGCTTGTATCTACACATTAGTATTGTTGTGGCTACTGACCAAATAGTGATATGCTAGAGAGAACCAGCGATATGATAGAATGCTCATATGTAAAATGGGTGGCCTTGGCCATCTTGCACTCCTATTAGGGGGTTTATATACATGATAGGAGTAGAATGAAAAATTCTCCTCCCACCCCATGATAATTACCAAAAAGTGATAGTATATCGGTACATTACTCTATACTATTGGGCTTACTATATATTGGGCAAGTTGTAAAGCCCAATCACGAAGGGCTGGGCCACCCATACAACAGTACTCCCTCGACAACGTGCGTGGAGGTCCCAATGGGCGAGCTGACGTGATCAACTATCCCAGCCCCTGTTGCTCGCCAGCAAGCACGAAGGTTTCGATGGGCAAGCTAATCTAATTGGTACCTCCAACCTTTGGGGGTGTGGATGCTGTAAATCTACCGGCGTCAGGTTCTTTCGCTCGACTCGGACTTGAGCGGTGTATAGGTGCGTGCGAGGAAGTCCCACACCAAAGGCACAGTCGTGCCATTGATGTCCTATTTTCGACGTGCGCGGCATATGAAGGTGGAGTTGTGAGGCAGGCCGCCCATTCGAGGTGATGCCTACGAGGATGGCAGCAAAGTCCCATGACACAGTCGAAGGCGCCCTGTGGAGTTGGAGCTTTTGAGGTGGAGTCGCGGGTCGGCCTGCCCTTCCAAGGCTATGCCTACGAGGAGGGTGGCGAAGACGGTCGTCGACGAAGACACGAGGACGAGGTGGTCAGGCAGGCGGCGACGAAGTCGGTGGACTCTCGACCATGGAGTGGACCGTAGGGTAGTCGGACAAAGTCAGAACCATGAGGTGGTCGAAGGAAGCATCTAAGACTATGGGATAGTCAGACGAAGTCACGACGATGAGGTGTCAGACGAAAGTCGATGAAGTCGGCGGCTGGACAAAGACTTGAAGCGTGTACGCTCCGTCCTACACCCTTCGGACGGGCGTCGATGAAGTTGATGGCAGGACGAAGTCTTAGAAACGCGTGCTTTGTCCCCCACCCTTTAGACGGACGTCGACGAAGTTGGCGGCGGGACGAAAATTTGCAAAAGTGTGCTCCGTCCCCTACCCCGGGGACGACGCCAACAAAGTCAGCAATGGGAAGGGGGGCTGGGATAGTTGGTCACGTCAGCTCGCCCATCGGGACCTTCACGTTTATTGTTGACGGAGTACTATTGTAAGGGTGGCCCAACTCCCTGTGACTGGACCTTGCAATTGGCTTAATATGTAATAGACCCAATAGTATAGAATAATGTATCGATGTACCCTCGCCTTTTGTAATTATCATGGGATAGGAGGTGAATTTCCCATCCCACCCCTATTATGTATATAAACCCCCAAGAGGGGTGCAAGATGACCAAGGCCACTCGTTTTACACATGAGTATTCTTCCTCATGTCGCTGGCTCTCTCTAGCTAGTCCCCTCATATGTTATTTGATTAGTAGCCATAATAGTTGGTGCCATCTGTGGGGACCGCACAAGAAGCTGTGCAAGAGAAGGCGCTAAAAAGTGATGGCAACCAAGCGAAAGATAAGTACGGTGGTAGCGATCATTGAGTCCAGCATGCGGTGGCCTGTGGTCGGGGGCCCACCACCCCATGGTAGGACGCCCTGGCTCCGATGCCAATATTGCCACGTTCGTTGCCGAAGCTGGCCGCGTCGGCACAGTCGTCGACCACGATGCCCCCGCTAGTACGACCATCGACCGTGATGCCCACGTCGGCATGACCATCGATCTCGACGGCCGTCATCTTGACACCAGAGAGTCGGCCTCCGCACGCCCTCCGTGCGAGATCTCCGTATGCATGGGTACAATCGTCCGCCATAGCGCGTCGATCGATACGCATGCATGCACTACGCCAAGGCCACTCATTTTACACATGAGCATTCTCCCTCCTGTCTTTGGCTCTCTCTAGCTAGTTCACTCATATGTTGTTTGGTCAGTAGCCACAACAAGCATAGAAAAAAACTGAAAAGCACATCACAAATTCAATTGAAAAAAAACTTTCTTTACATAGCATCTCATGCTATCCTTCACAAAAGAATACTTTTCCATTTGAAATGAGCATGCATCTGAAAGTCCAGTTAAAAGAATTCCTTTACACCTGAGATGACCAAAGAAATCCATAGCTCCAAATTTCAAAACTAAAAGTATAGTGTTGAGGGAGGTTTGAAGCATCTAAGCCTCTAAAAATTAATTTTTGTAATTAATGACGACAATACTTAAGTGGCTAACATATTTATTAAGATAATTGAAAAGTTTAATCCCGATTTTTGATGATATCGTGAAAAAGGCATGCAACGATTACTAAGAATTAAGATGCCTCAAGTGAAAGGTAAAGTTTAGCCTAAGGACATCTTTTATAGTTTTTACTGTCTTAGCGTTTGGTGGATAAAGACCGGATTGGTAGGTTACATGTTGTACTGCTGTTCTTGGCTAGTAGTATCGTAGCAGTAAGACCACAACTCTTCTTCGAAACTATCGCATTGCGGTATAACCGCAACTTGGTTGGTAGTAGCTAATTTTCAGAGAGATACAATTTTGGAAGATTATCTCACTTTTGAAAATCGGTACTACCGTAAATGAATTGCGGCACTACCGCAGAATCGATACGACCGGTTTTGTGAGTGTGGTACTACTAATATTGGTATTAATGGCTAGTTTTTATGAATTTAATGATCATTAAGTTGCCATTGAATAGTGGGTGCGATAGTATCGGCCGATATATGACGGAAGTACTGCTAAACCCGATTTTTGATATGTCATCCCCAACGGTTATTCTGGTGGGTGGAGGCTATAGGTACCTCCCCACCACCAGCAAGCAAGCACTCTTAAACTCTCATTAAATACTCTTGAGTTCTGGCACCCCTCTCATCAACTCTAGTGTATTATTTCTCATTTTGAGGTTGTTGAAAGTATTTAAGTGCATTACATCATCTAGTTGTTTTTTATGGCACTTGAAAAACCTTCAAGTAAACGTCATTAGCTTATTACTCTTGGTAGTTGCTGACACCTAGACAGCTTAGGGGAGTTGGCGTAGTGATCTCTTCAAGAAAGTTATGAAGAGACCAACATAATTGTAAAGGTTGGAGCTCACCTCCCAGAGCGGAAAAGAGCTATAAATACTAGATTGAGTAAAGGCTTAAGTTGCGCAAGGAGTCGATTTGATTAGTTTAAACTCTCTCAACGTGGATTAGAGGAGATTGGCAAGTCTTCGAGACCACAGAAAAAAGTCTCGTGTTCTCCATGTGGTTTAACTCTCTTGCCCTTTACTTTTCGCACTTATATTTCTAGCAATTAATTGTTTAACTTATTTAGCTAGAATTGTATCTTGCCTAGATATAGGTTTATAGTGCTATAGTAAGACTTAGAGTTTTTAGGTCTTAAATTATGCAAAATAATTTTATCTACTCATACTCGTTCTAAAATTGTGTTTTAACCAAAAGAATTTGAAATTCTCCGATTCACCATCTCTAGTCAGTTATCCTTGATCCTACAAGGGGTCCCCGTGCTACCTCATGCCCACGACAACTTCGGCGTGACGTCGCGCATGGGGAAATCTACCTCGTACGAGGTCCGTGAACTGTCCCTAGACGAGGTTTGGAGACCAATCTTGGCCAAGATCCGGAGTCCACCCTAGATGGGATATGCGCCACCCCGGACGAGGTCCGAGAGTCAACCCAAGACGAAGTTTGGAGGCCAACCTCGGATGAGGTCCAAAGGCTAACCCAAGATGAAGTCTGGAAGCAACCCGAAGCAAGGTCCACGGATCGGCCATGGAGTCCCTCGACATGGTGGGACTCACCTGGTGTAAGGACAAAACTACCTTTAAAAGTAAGTTAAGCTTTGAGGGCAGACTTGTAACTTCACTCGCCCCTCCCACCCTATAAATATGACCCCTTGTAAGTAAGGGAGGCTATTTGTAACACTTGAGACCTATATGAAATACACTTGTTCATTCACTTGCGTGTGATTCTCGTTGAGTCCCTTCGTATTCTCGGTGGTCCGCGAATCTGACAGGAGGTGCTTACAAGTTTGCTGTCTGATCTCGTATCGACGACAGTTGGCACCGTTCGTAGAGACTTCGGTGAGAAATTATACCGTCTAAGAAGGAGAAAGCACAAAAAGATCGTCGAGGTAGGAGGTGCGAACCCGTCACAGGTCAAGTGGACCTTTCTCGTCTCAAAAAGAGTTAAGTGGGCTTATTGGGCCCATACATTTCCGCCGTTCCAGCTCTACGATGCGCGCCAAGCCCGGATCCGACCCGAGATCGCTTTCTATTCTGTGTCTGCTCTTGATTTTATTTATGCTGGCATGTGCGCCAAGATGGCAAAATGTAAATGGTACTTTGGCATACATACCATTGGAGAATAGAATATACAATAATGGATCATAAATTGGCCAGCCAACTATCAATTTCTGGGTTCTCTAAAAAATGTTGATTTTCACTCATTCCATCTTCTATAAATGATTTAATAATAACTGTGGTCGAGCCCTGAACCTTTTATTTTATGTTGGGTTATTCGTACTGGGGCAGGCATCTATACCTGGTATAGCATACCACATTGTTTAATCATGCAGTGCATCAGTACTGATATCTCTGTGAACAAAATCACACTTCTGATAGTAACAACAGAGTGATGATACACACATACTACTAACTTCCGTTGTGTGTGTGTTTCCATTTTAGTGTATGCATTGCCTTGTTCATTCCGTTCATTCCATACTACATGGCTATAATTTCATTGTCACCTACAGAAAGGAGAACTTCCTCCAGGTAGAACAGCAGTCATCAACTCAGATGCAGCGCGCCCTTTCCCAGACAGGGAGATTGAGAATGAGCTAAGGTGGTGATCATTTGGGTTTTTTTTGTGGCTTATGGCTAAGAAGCATTGTAGCTGGCTGAAAAAACACTGTAGCTGACAGAGGCTTATTTAGCATAATTAAATTTAAAAAAATTAAAAAATATGTTAGCCCATTACGTATAATACAAACAAATACGGGAAAAAAGAACCGGCAAAAAAGCTAAAAAAACCAAAAGTTCAGAAAAATACGAAATTTATGAATAGTAAAAAATAAACCAGAAGTTAAAGCCGAAACGATCACAACCTAAATGAGTTGCGGAAAAAGGCCAAAGAATATTAGATTCCACGGCCAATGTCTGTGCACCAGGCTTGATGAAATCTCCTTACCGAAGAACCCCAGAAGATAGTATATAGCCTGCAGATTTCTCCATGCACCTCCAGTGCACCTTGTTTGCTAAGGGTATGGATGCTTGAAATTTTCCCTCTACATTTTTCCTGTGACACTGTACAGTTAACCATAACCTTAATGTAAATCATTACTCTTTTCAGAGCTTAGTCGAGGGCCTAAAACTTCCATCCTCATGAATCTGACTCTTTCGTTGGTGTCATAACGTGTGCTGAGACTTGAATGTCAAGTTCAGCAAATTTTCCTGCCTTGGCCGTCGAAAGGTCCAAGTCAATACTCGGGTGCTATTGATTTCTGATGCTTTAGGTTAACTGATGGCCTCAGCTTTCATTACTGATGGCTCAGTACTCATGACTGGGGAGTCAGGAAATACCAAACTTACATCTTGATTGTACCTGTCTCTGGAGTCTATAATTCACGCCTGAATTCGTACCTTGCCAGGACAAATCCCGCAGCGGATGGACTTATGTCACCTGAATGATGCTTGTTCTCCTATCGATTTCATTTGAACGATGCTTAAAATCTTATGTGAAGCTAAGGCTTTTGTGAAGTAGAGAGTCTAGGTACAAAATCTTTTGAAGTTCTATTCCAGAGTTTAAGACGGCATGCTGATACTGCGTCATGTGATGTGAATCGCCGATCCAATTATACTTGCCACGTATGACCAATAGTACACAGGAAAAAGGGGTGAAAAAAATCAGCGTGGCCGGTAAACTCGGTGTTGTCGTGTCCATTCATCCGAGTTCCGGCCGGCTTGCGAGCTCATTCGTTTGACTTCCAAAGAGGGCTGTATTACATGGACGTGTAGGACTTTTGAGACGCCGGTCTCAACCAACCTTGCCGCACCACACGAGCTTCAGGTTTTCAACCGATGCAGGCAGGATGCACGTTTCAAAGAATCAAAGGTTGGCCGGTGCCGGTGCACATCAAATCCCCCGCTATCTGTGACAACCGAAATCCAGAGTTGCGTGATTGTGTCAAAAAGCGTGGCAAAATACGGCCTGTTTGATATGGATGTAGTTTATGACTTTTGGTTGTAATTTTTGAATTTTAGCTGTTTACAACAGAGATTATGGAGAGAAATACTCGCTTGTAATTTTGATTGATACAGATGTTAGATTTTTAACGTGTACTATAATTAACTATAGACACCATCTTGAGAAAAATACTCCGTTTGAAAGTTAAGTACTGTAGCAAAAACAAAAAATCACTTTTAAAGGTCGTAAAGAACAGGGTTAAGTGAGTTGGCTGCTTGTTTTCTCGCACATTATCGGCTGCTCTTGACCATTTCCCTGTTCGAGCACAGCAAAGTGGGTCGGCATTTTTGAGTTAATGCTGCTCTCCCACATCCATGCCATCACATTCTTGACCGTTTCTTGATCTTGCCCAGCAGCACAGCTAATGGGTCAGCATTTCAGCACGAAATTTTCAACCTAGTTGGCTGCAAATACGCCCACGCCCATTCTCTCTCTATATACATGCACTAGCACCATACCGCTCGGAGATGCGTACGCTCGTTAGCTTTCAGGGAAGAAGAGCACACCACGCTTCTTCTGTTTCTTGGGAGCCATGGACTCTCACCGCGTCCACCATGCCTTGTTCGTCGTCGCTCTTGCTGCGATCGTCGCCGTAAGCTTCGTACGGTGCGCCGAGGCAGCGAGGCCCGCGCCGCCGAGCCCCGCCTCGGCGGCGTCCGCGTTCGAGGCGGCGAAGGCGGCGGTGTCGACGTTGATGGAGATGCTGCCGATGGGGCCGAGCGCAGGAGGCGCGGGACACTGATTAATTAGCTGAAGTTAGGATTAGAGAGTAGCATAGAGAGCTCCAAAAAAGGATGTTTGTACTGGTTCTTTCCTCCTGTTGGTTTCTCTTTCCCAGTACCACTTTTACACTTCCAAGAGTTCCAAGAAATGTATAGCGATATGTATTCCTAGTGTAGTGATTATACAGAGTAAATATCCTGATATGGAGCTATTTAGAGCATCAATTCTGCGTTCTAGTTGGGCTTGCATGTGCCTTTTTCTTTTCGATTTTTCCCTGGCTTGTGCGTATTCAAGTATGAGCAAAACCAAAGGCATGCATGATGGATGGTTACGTTACATCAACGACGATACGAGTTCCAAAGCTGCTTGTTCCACTGGAACAAGGAAGAATTGTTTGTGGTATTAGGTAGGCTTGGACTTTGGTGACGAATTAGAAGGCTTGACTGGTGCTTAATGCCACAGGCCAATTCATCATGCTGAGTTCAGAACTTCAGATCATAGTCTTAAAAGAACGAAAACGAGAACTTGCGACCTCTCTTACCGCAATACATCAAGACTGCGGCACAAATCAACATGAAGCCTTCTGAGTTCGGATGACCATTGATGATTTACAATTAACAGTGAATTAATTAGCACTAGTTAAGTGTCTGTGCATTGTTACAGAACATCTCATACGTGTATTTCACAATCAATTGACGTAGATGCCATATATCTCAACTTGATTCAATTGTAACATGTGAGCATCCTTGCAGATAACATAAAATGCTCAAAGCAGAGATTATATTCTGCTTCAAGCTCAAATCAGAGACATGCAGGTCCTGCCAAGTAAAATACAAATGAACCACTTTGCCACCACCCAAACATGATAATAAGGTGATGATGTTGCGCACAAATTGAATTTACAAAGGAATATGTAATCAAATAGTTACTTCGCTGACTATCTCATTCCGTGTGAAAATATCGAAACATTGCTTACCTATCAATTATCTTTTAAGTAGAGATTAGGGGGCGTTTGGATGAGGGGATTTCTTTAGGAATTTTGGGAAGGATTCCAAAATCTATCGCCCTGTGCAAACAGGCCTTTAACCTTTTTCAAGACTTGTTGACATTCCGAAGGGGAAAAATACTAAACAATCCAAATGAAGAAATTGAGGGCGCAATGGAAAGCACGCCTAAGTTTTAACGCAATATGAGACGCAGGTCAAGGCACCACTAGCTTTGAAAAAGTTGAAACGCCTTTGGCGTGCAGACCAGAGGTTGGTACGGCGAGGTGCCGGCTAGTGCCAGCTGCTTCTAAGTCGCAGTTCTTTCTGTCACGAGCTCACGACCATGACTTGGACGATTCAGCGCTCTACTGTACCAAACCGATAATATTCATGAGAAGTATATAGGTCTAAATGAGAAATATATTATGAGGGATTCATACCATCTACCTGCAAGGTATCACATTTATAGATTCATCAGCTGACATATAAGTCATCAGCAGTGCAGCACAACAAGTCTGGGCGTAAAACATTCCTTTATCTTACAAGCAGCAGGCAAAATCAGTCAGGTGTGTAAAGCAGGAAAAGAGCAGTACACCACCAAACCGAGATCATTCAAATGCTTCAGACATATCAAGGTACAAGCTTTAATCACAGCATGGGTAATCAGATCGCTAAAAAACCTGTCTGAAGCGAGCGTGATGTAACATGTTAACATATCAACAGATATCAGCTTGGGAGGCAGAATGGACCTTCAAGATCTCCATTTCAAGATCTCACGGTTACATTTCGGGAGGCACTTTCCCTGCACAAGCGGCAGCATACGCGTCCGCAAGCCCCGGAAGACTCTCGGTGTAATGGTCAAGGAACTTCTCCACAAATCGCTTCTCGGTTATAGTACCTACAGCGAAAAAGTCAACATCTTTCTTCAGCCCCCTTCGCCTTCAGAACCTTGATGACATGATGCGGGGGCATGAACCACCTCTCCACGCTATACAATAGCAATGCGAATGGGTCCCCTGCCCATTTGATGGTCTTAAATGGTGTCAATCTAATCTGGCAGAGCGAAGATCCTGTGAACTAAGCTTTAGAAAAACAAGCTGTGAAAGACTAGAAGTACACCGAAGGAACTCATGAGCTGCAATATTCTATACGTATGGCAGGTTGAGCAATTACTTTTAATGAATTCGATGCCTTATATGGCAACAAGAACTGACATACGGAATTCCCTGGAGAATTCACCTAAGCGAGTATAATCGTAGGGTCGTGATCAAAGAAAGCATGGGTATGCTTTCTCAAATACTCATGAGAGATATAGGAACATGACCATAACATTCTAACCCGAGAGGTGTGGTACAGCTGCCCTATATAGAGTGCAGCATAAGTGAAAACTCTCACACCAAGGCATTAGATCAAGGCGTAGAGTCGTAATTTTTGTTACTAGGCATTGGGTTCAAAACAGAAAGGTACCCTTTGTCAAATAATTGTATATCGAACAATTGATCTTACAGGAAGTTTAATATGTCGCAAATTAAGGTAAATTGGTGGGAATTGTTGGGCTGTTTAATAATTTCTCTTAATTTATGAATTAAAAGAAAAGGGAAAAACCATTGTGGGACCATTTGTAAGAGATGGAAGGAGAAGACATAAGGCTCCTTGTGAGCCGACTCAGATTTGGGGAGGGAGTCACCTGATCCCCTCGTATCCCTGGTCTCTCTCGCGAAAGGAGTGGTGTGGCCATTCAACGACGCCACCATTTCATCATCTGTTAATCGTGCACCGAGCCTGAGTGGTATATCGATTCATTGCTACTCACAGGATTACATCTCTATTTACATGCTCATGGACATGGGCCAGCTTTTGCCCACACACACAACAGGAAGTGTCCCATGCCAACCCCATGGGCCGGGCCATATGGGCCTGCTTTTACCCACATACACAACAGGAAGTGTCCCATGCCAGCCCAAGGGTGCACTTAAATTTTCCATTGTTACTTGTTTCAGTCTTCAGTTTCGGTGGTCATCAGTTGGGCTTAAAAGCTCATGGCTTATGACTGAAAACACTGTAGCTGACTGAAAAAACACTGTAGCTGACAGAGACTTATTTAGCATAATTAAATTTAAAAAAATTAAAAATATAAAAAATATGTTAGCCCAATATGTATAATACAAACGAATACAGGAAAAAAAGAACCGGCAAAAAAGCTCCACAAAAAGTCAAAAGTTCAGAAAAAGACAAAATTTATAAATAGTGAAAAATAAGCCAGAAGCTCAAGCCGAACCCGATCAGGGAGGCTGGGACTCATCCATTACTGAAGACGAGAAAAAGAGCGAGCTGTCATTGGAGGATGCGAAGATATCCGTTGTCTCACGCGACGATGAAAAGATCAATGTGAGCTTGTGAACCCGGCTAAGGCATGTTAAAAGTTGTCCACATCTACAAACTAAATTCTTTAATTTCATCCAGTCACATCAATTTATGCAGTCTCCGACCCTCCATTCTACAGGCCACATTCTCTTCAAATTAAGTTACAGGACACATTCTGACATAGAACTGTATTGAGTTCTTGAGTTAGTAAGTACTCTTGATTCATCTGATGCTGGGAATGTATCTGCAGGTAAGAGTGGGCTTGCCTGGGAAGGCAACACAGAAGGTGTATGGTGAAGCTTTGACAAGCTTGGCTCGTGATGCACCGCCGGTTCTGGGTTTTAGAAAGTCCAAGGGAGGTATTAAACTATTAATCCTCATATATATGCGCCTCAGCCTTCTAAGATAACATCCTTGTCTGACATCTGCAACCGGATTCCTTGCAAGAAACATTTTATATTTGTTTGCATCGAACTAGTTTAGCTTCTAACAATCTTGCTCCTTCTTTCTTCATGGACATTTGTTGGAATGTTTGCTGGGAGAACATCAAACGTAAGTGCCTATGAGCCTCAGTCCTTTTGTACTTGTCACTTTTAATTGCACGGCTCCCTTTTCTTTCACGCATGCATTTACTTGAAGTTTTTCCAATGCTAACAATCCAGGGTCCTTGTTTCTCAACCCTTCCTCAAATGACAGTGGTTCTTCAAGATACGCCGTCCCTTTTTCAGAAATAAACGCACACACAACGTTGTTTCCAACTTTCCATCGAACATGAGTACGCGCAACTGTTATCAACTAAATTTCAACCACAGGTGTTGGGCCTGTTGGCTACTAAATACTAATTGAGATCAACAAGTGACACCGCTTGACAAGTTATATCAAGTTTGCACTGCAGAATCAGTGCTGTCCTAATCCCCCATTAACAACCGACCACAGCTCCTGAATTCTGATACTATATTCAGATACCAAGTAGCATCCTCCCGCAGATGCTCGGCAAAAGCCGGGTCACCAAGTTCGTTCTTCGGGAAATACTCAGCATCACCGTTGGAGATTTTGTCGAGAAGGTTAATGCCATTTGACGTAACATTAGACAACCTTTACCCTTCGGATTGAGAATTTGACACTGACTTGCTATTGATCTAGGAAAACATGAAGGTGAACCCTGAAATCAAGACAACCCAGTCAGAAGGCGAGCTCGAGTCATCGTTTACGCCAGTATCAGCATTTGGGTTTAATGTAATTCTGCAGCTTGAGAAGAAATCTAATTCTGATGAGGCTTGTGAGGAGCCCTCTTTATTTTATACTCCCTCCGTTCTTTTTTTACTTGACTTTCTAGAATCCGTACCATCAAACCACTAATATATTTAAAACTATCTAGATTGGTTATACGAAAATTATATCATTAGATTTATTGTTAAAAATACTTTTATAATATTACAATTTTATTATTATATTTAAATGTAAAGTTATAAAAAATAGCGGTTAAAGTCGCATCTCGTAGGACGTAAAATGTTAAAAACGTTAAGTAAAGAACAAATGGAGTAGTTCAGATAAGAAAGACCTGTGTGCCGCATACTTGTATCATCCTTTGGTGCTCTCCGATGAATGTACTTCAAAAGAGCAAGCAAAACAATTTCAGATAAGACATTACAGTTGATTTGCAGGTTGTTAGTGATACATCACTGAAGATATGTGTGATAGTACTGACTACCGAACATACGTACAAACATACATAACCACATACGCTTCAGAAGTTGATGCAGATATCGTTAGATTTGGGGAAATTGTGCAAGAGGAGACCCAGGCCCACAATGATAACACCGCAGCTCGAGCACACTATATTGAAATCTTATCCACTTTGTCTGGAGTATTATCCGTTGACGCCTTGGCTTTCAACTAACCAATCGATCATTTGGGGTTGGGGTGCTCCACTTCCCGTGGTTCACACTTCCCCACTTCACCAGTGACCTACTAACTACACATATTCCATGCAAGAGCAATAAATTTGAGGAAAATAAAACCTAAAACTTTTTCAATTTTGATTCCATTGTCTCCAAATAGAAGAATTCCCTGACATGACAGTATTTTCCAGCTTCCTGACGCGATCGTTGCAGTGCTGAAATGTGTACTTCATGCAATAAGGAAAGCAGAGGATAGTAGGTGCATGATAGTAGCAACATCATTAACCATAAATAAGCCATATAATTGGGAGACTTTATTGTATTCAGGACCTGGAATGAATTCGACCACCACCGTATTCCCTATTCCAGTCACAACTTCAATACTGAATTCCCAACAGAATCACAAACTGTTATGTGATCACCTAAATGTTCAAAAGATAAACCTAACATATCCCTTTACCTTTTTTAGTACAAACACTGCTCAGAGTCACACCAACCACCTGTTAGCAATCACAGCCTCACAGGGCACTTCTTGGGACACTGTGGATGCAGAAACTGTGCTTATTCTACAATGGTTCTAACGCAAATTAGATTCTCATTCTCCTAATATATGCAGTTCCTTCTTGTTTATGTCAGGTTTCCGCAAACGTAGAGAAGATTCCAGATGAGTACTAATTAGATGATTTGCCAGACAATTAGCCGAAAGACGAATTAGGTGCCACCTTATTATCTATCACCGTCGATCGGTTCAGATGAATGAATACACAAGTGGCTGCTGCATGATTGTGAATAAAAAATATCTGCACAGAAATGTGACATGCAAGCTGGCTTAAAATTAATGATAATAGTGTTTAGTTGTAGAGGGTGACCAGTCGCACTCCACCAAGGTACTGCAACCTCTCGTTGAAATCGAACGCAGTGGTTGTTTAACCACAAGTACATCAACTCTTGCCTTCAAAAATTTAAGGCTCCCGGAGCCAATGCACTACCAAGAGTAATCATGAAATACGACAATTGTTAAATAGGAGTGTAGCTTTAAAGGTGGTTAAAAACTCAAAAATGGTGCATTTAGTATGATACAATTACAGGTTTCCACAATAAAGACGCGTTTGGAATTTATGAATTTTGCAGGAATTTTGGTGGAATGGTAAAACTCTGCAAAAAAATCTTTTGAAAATTAAAACCCCTGTGTTCCAAATGGGCCCAAAAATTGTTGAAACTCCATAATAAAATGTAAACAAGGCGAGTACGTACTTTTATTCGTTGCTGTACTAGTTCTGCAGCTGAAAATGTCTTGAGCAGCATAAGTCCATAATAGTGATGGTTAGCAAGCAAGTAGTACATGTAGGGGGAGTGGCCTTTACATACGTCCAATCCGTTCACCAGGGCAAAAACTTATTATGTATGTAACTATGTGACAAATCTATTATAGCTATGCCAAAGAAATAACATGTTTACCTCCGCTATTATAGACCTCAAATGGGGCATTTGTGTAAACAAACTCTCCAATAGCTATAAATATAATCCATATGGCGCCATGGAGAGAGAGGGAGTATTCTTGTAAGAAAAGGCTTAAGTAATAACCAAACGTTGTGCATACTCTCTATATTTCTCCTCACTGTGAGTTTTAGGCTTCTGGTGTCACATTTTGGTCTATCCATAGCCTCATTATCTACTGTATGGCATGTACCACAACAGTTGACGTCGTATGTGGGGAGCGGCGTAGAAGCCACAAACGGAAGCAAGAACACATAGGTACGATGGCGTCAAAGAAGACGACGACGTTGGTCCCCAAGTGAAAAAGGAGTACCACGGTTGAGACCGCTATCATGAGAGCAAGGGAGTCGATGGTCGAGGGCTCCCCGCCCCTGTGGCAACGGTGCACCAGGGTGGCCGCGCTTGGGGCCACGGTGGGTAATAAAGATGGCTCTCCAACAGCGGCCCCAAGTGTGATGTCCTCCAATGGTCTGACACCCTCACCGTCACCTCGCAACGAGTGGAGGATGCCCTGGTCCCTGCACCAGGCCAGAACAGTGGTAGCTTGGAGGAGATTTGCGGAACGCTGCAGTGGGAACTGGTGGACCTGCGGAGGCCTATGCGTGAGATGCAGGAGGCCTGAAGCCAGCAAACTCCTGCTACGGGAGCAGCGGAGGTGGCCACGGAAAGGACAGACGGTTAGGATGCCTCTGCTGGCACTCGCAACGCACCCTGGCGGGTGGACCCCGAGTCCCTCCTCAGCGCGGGTTTGCGGCGGTATGTTTGGTCAAATGACCTCAAAATGCTCACAATGGAGCCTTACAAGGGCGATACAAATCCCCACAAATACTTGTGTGTCTACGAGACGGCCATTGAAGCCGCGGGAGGAGATGACTCGATGAAGGCGAAGGGGCTACCCCCTTGCCCTACAAGGGGTCGCGCTATCCTTTTTCTTCACAATCGCTCCTAGCTCCGCTTATACGTGGGAGTAGGTCTAGGACCTCATGCACAATAACTTTCAAGGCAATTATGCAGAGTGGGTCAATGTCGATCAGCTCTTTGTAATAAAGCATGATCTGGGGAAGAAGCTATGGGAGTACTTTAGGTGCTTCGCAAAGGTTCGCTGCCAATGAAGGGCGTCAATGAGACGACCATCATCAATGCTGTCATCTGTGGCTTTCGAAAGGGGCTGCTCATGGAGTACAACGCTTGGAGGCCCATAAAAACAGTGACCAACTCTTCGATAAAACAGAGGAATATACAAGAGTAGAGGAGGACATGATATAGTGTGAGGCTAACATCACAGGGCCCACCCTGAGGCCAAGTCCACCCCCGTGGTCCCGAAGGAGGGTTCCAACTGCGGCAATGAAAGGGGGCCTAAGGCAGGTACGTCCTCAGCATCAAAGGAAGCGGGAATGAGGCCCCTACCCCAGAGATCGTGGCCATGGCTGAGGAAAGGGTCATGACTGCAAAAGGGGGCGAGGTCGGGAAGATGGGTGTCAACAAGGGGGTGTGGTGCGAAGTCCATGGCAAGGGGGAGCACACAATGCGCGAATGTCCCACCATCATGACACTCCATGAAAACGCGACTAGGGAGCATGCCCGGGATGCGAGGATGCCAGTGGTGGTGCACATGCAACAGCCTTTAGAAGTGCTAGGGGTTGTCCCTTGAGTTCCTCTCTGAGAGACAATGGAGGGCCTATGCATGCTAGATACACCACGGCACCACATACCTAGTACAAGTGCTCTCGTGTGTGGGATTGAGCCGACGTCACCTTCATGGCAAAGGATGCCTTAGGGGTGGACTTCCCTCACCAAGACCACTGGTTGTCGAGGCCAACATTGCAGGGTGTGAGGTGAGGTGGGTCCTAATAGACGGAGGTAGCTCTGCGAACCTCCTGTTTGTTGGCGCCTTCAACTAAATGGGTAGTCCGCAAAGCAAGCCCCAGCCTCCTGGGGTCCTACTGCAAGGCTTTAGAGGGCAGCCAGTTAGTGCATTGGGCCAGGTGACACTCATAGTAGCCTTCATCCAAGGTGAGCAGAGCAAGATGAAAGGTATCAACTTCGACATTGTGGATCTCCCATATCCATACAATGCTATCTTGGAAGGGCTACCCTCAATGTGTTCGGGGCCATCCCACACCACAATTACCTGTCTAAGAAGCTCCCAAGCCCTACGGGGGTCATCACGGTGTTTGGCAACCAGGACCTCACACGACAAATCAAAGTGGGCACACAAAGCCCACTTCAGAAAGTGCACACTGTAAGCGAAGGCCTTGCCCCTCCCTCAGCAAGCACCCCTTCCCTCTACGCCAAGGTGGACACCGAAATCAAGGCCAAACGATAAGGTGAAAAGAGTACCACTCAATAGCAAAGACCCATCGAAGCAGGTGTCGGTGGGGGTGGTCTCGCCTCGGAGGCCGAGTGAAGCATGCTGGAGGTCCTTTGCAAGAATGCTAACGTCTTTGCATGGTCACCTGCTAACATTACGAGAGTATATTGCTCTACCATTGAACACAAGCTAGCGGTACACCCCGATGCAAAACCCATCAAGCAGAGGATGAGGGGAATGTCCCTGGATAGACAGGAGGCCACCAAGGTAGAGGTGGCCAAGTTGATCGCCTCTAGCATCATCAGGGAAGTAGTCCACCCTGAGTGACTCGCCAACCTGGTGCTGATCAAGAAGGCAAATGGCAGCTGGCACATGCGCATCGACCACCAACCTTAACAAGGTGTGCCCCAAAGATAATTACCCTCTACCGCGTATAGATCAACTAGTGGACACCATAGTCAGATGCGAAAAGATGAGTTTTCTCAACACATATTCTAGATATTAGCATATCCGCATGGCCAAAGAGGACAAGGACAAAACTAGCTTCATAGTCCTAAGCGGGACGTATTGCTTTGTCAGGATGCCTTTCAGGCTAAAGAATGCCAGGGCAACTTTCACCAGGCTCGTCACTTTGGTCCTCGCATCTCAGCTAGGTTGGAATGTTAAAGTCTATGTGGACGACGTGGTCGTTAAAAGTAGACGTGCGGCCTCAGATGTAGTGGACCTCCAAGAAACCTTCGACAACTTCTGCTAGACCAACATAAAACTAAACCTAGAGAAGTGCATCTTCAGAGTTTGAGCAAATAAGTTACTCGGTTTCCTAGTGTCTGACAGGGGCATCAAGGCTACTCTGACAAAATTGACCCATACTATCCTTGGAAGCTCTCAAAACCTACCATCTTCGATGACGCTCATTCGAAGGGTAGGTAATGGAACACGCATAAACCTACTCGTTCTCATTCTACCACCGTCTTCAATGATGCTCACTCAAAGGGCGGGTGACGGAGCATGCAAACCTATGAAGTCCTACCAAAGAAGTTAGTCAACTTCTGATTAGTTCACGGGGCCACCAGTCGCTTGACTTAAAAACAAAAGGTACAAGATTTTGAGACAGTGGCATAATCAAAATCATTGGAGCTCTCTATCTTTACATATTCAGTAGGGTGAACATGCAGACCCAGCCGAAAGCAAACCTAAAATTGCAAGGGCTCCTCTTCCCAATCCTAGGGGCCGAAGGGGGTGTTTATATTGGCTTTTGCTGATGGTTTTTTGTTTTAGCTTATAAATAGTAACAAATTGTAGAGAAGTTTAAAGGGAGAGAGAGATAGTCGCATACGATTTTAGCCGATATAAATGAAGTCACTACAGTGTGTACTACAATTAACTAGTAGACTAAACATTGAAAAGATACTTCGTTTGAAAGATAGGTACTGTAGAAAAGTCATTTACTATAGAAAATATCTTTTAGAAGTCAAAGCGAATAGGGACAAATAACAATAATACAAAAAAGGACAGGATGGGTACAAACCTACCTTGACCTGGCGAACCCAGTCTGCAGTGGCTAGCTGCGGGCCAGAGGGGACATGTGAAGCATATGGAACTTCTCCATGAGGTCACACATATTCAAGTGCCACACAATTGCGTGGAGGCGCCTCATAGGCACTTTGTTGTCCTGGTCCAAATTCGCACATGGTGAAGGGACAAAGTCCATACTACACTTGGTCTAGTGGAGGTGGCTTCCCGGCTTGACAGCATGGTAGAACCACCTCCGGACCCAATTCGACTCCCACTTTGTCCTTGTCGAGTTCGAGGGGAAGTCTTTTGAGTAGCCGGAGCGAACCTAGAAGCTGATGCTCACTAGGTTCGAATATTGACCATTTCCTACCCGCTTAGGCTAGCACTGAGCGTCACGTAGAGAGACGAAGACTGGCACATCAGGAATGATGACCTCTGACTGGGCCACCCATCAGAAAACAGCAAGCCACACGATGGCATTCGCGGTAAGCTGTGGACGCTCCAATTCGTAGGCACGGAGCACCTCACCCACGAAGCATGCAAAAGGCATCCAGAGTTCAGCATCGAAGTAGGCCGCAAAGATGAGCGTCTTCCCCTCTTGTGGCCATGGAACAACTTCATTGGCAGGTGGCCGACGATGAGTTACCGGTCCAAAACCTTTTCGTTGCACACAAGCGCATCAAGGAGCTCGTCAATTGCTAAGGACCGGCCTAGCGCATTGACAAAGGAGCATGCTCCTCATTCCGATGCTTTCCACCACTTACCAGTAACAGGCTTGGATCGCACATCCTCACCACCATGGCTCGACAATGTCGCCGACATGCCGCCTCGTCTGGTGTGATCGCTTCCCCGAGTCATCACAGAGCAGAAGCAGAAGCAAGAGTAGGGTGGCCACACGCACAAACACGAGCGACAACAACACAAAAAGCTTAGCGCTTGAGGGTGAACAACACGAGCGAAAATGGCCACGACAGTCATGAAATGCCAAGAGAAAGTACATACATCTCAAGCGCCATAGGGCTTAAATATCGATAGCATAGGTGCCTTAATGACGATGGGACCGGCACACCTTTTCAGGGGACGCACGCGGCCCCATAACCAGCGCAACTGTCAATGTCCCATGGCTAGATCGATGCCACATGTATGACAACAGTTGCTCATACTTAGGGGCGGTTTATGAGGTGGGCAGGGGCACAGAACCCAAGCAGAAGACAATGGCGGAAGCTAAACGATGACTCCGAAGGCTCCAAGACCACAAACACAATGCCTCAGTTAAAGGGACGAAGGGTTCATGCTAATAACTAGGGTCTAACCGTGGTACCATACGCGCCCTCATACGCGCCCTCCAACGAGACATTGTTAACAACGATCAAAATGAAGTGAAAAATATTACCAAACATCGATCTGGTGGGCTGAAGGGATGGAGGGGGCTAAGACGAAAGCAACATGGTTTCGATCTTCCGGTTGCGTAGCCCTTGACTATGAGAGGCTACCGTTGGGGAGTGGTCTCCACCTACACCTAGTTGACCCACTAGGGCAAAGGCCCATTATATGTGTAACTACATGGTAGACCATTATGGCTATGTCAAGGAAATGATATATTTACCTTCTCTATTAGAGACCCCAAAGAAACATTGTGTAAACAATCTATCCTATGGCTATAAATATAACATTTAGGACGCAATGGAAAGGAATAGGGCATTTTTTAAAGGAAAGGCTTAAGTGATAACTAAGCGTTGTTCATATTCTCTATATTTCTCCCCACTATAAGTTTAGGCTTCGGGTATTACATTGCGGTATTTCCGTAGCTACTGCGTAGCGCGTAACCACAGTAGTACCATTTTTATTGTTTCATGGATATTGCTACCATGTTTCACAAGCATTTGAACTACTAATACATTTACAATTTAATTGAACCTTTTCAACAAAGCCACAGCCGAACGTTTGCTTTCCATAATTAAGCTTTAGCGTGCAATTCTAGATTAACAAATTTTTCACAAGCAATACTGAAGCCCGGCCTCCCAGTCCGTATTCTGGACACATGTGGACCCCTAAACACCACAAATTCCGTTTTTGGCCCCCAAACCAAAAAAATTCCATTTCGGACCCCTCCCGACCGCGCGTTTTCGCGACCGCGATCGCCTCGCCTCAGCGCCGCCGCGCGACGCCGCCTCAGCGCGCCGCCGCGCGCCGCGCCGGACCGCGCATCGCGCCGCCCGCCATGCGCGACCACGCCGCCCGCGCGTCGCGCGCCCGCCGCCATAGCGATCGCGCGCCGCCCGCCAGCGTCGGGACACGTGGCACCAGCTTCGCGAACGCGCGGTCGGGAGGGGTCCAGAAACGGAATTTTTTTGATTTGGGGGCCAAAAGTGAAATTTGGGATGTTTAGAGGTCCAAATATGTCCAGAAGTCTCCCAGTCCCAGCCTACCACCTAACCACAAGGAACCAACCACAAAGACAGCACGGAAAGTAAACAGCAAACAGAAAGCAGAACAAACTGTACAACCGTGACATCAGGAAGAACAAAGCGAAGGCATTTTAATTACACCCCCAATTTGGCAGAGTCCACACAGATATTCAGTTACCTAAAAGCTACCACTGAAAGCCCTACTCAGACAGGAGAAGAGTTTGCAGCAAACTGCTCAAAGAATTCATTGCGAAAATGTGGAGAGAGAGAATGTGAGAGAAAGATGCGTCAGTGTCAATATCATCTCATCTCCCACTAGATGCAGTGGAAGTTACCCATTGTCCACTAAACCCCACAAAACCAATCACTCACTCATCATTGGAGGCCATAAATAAACAAACTGCAAGCAAGTAGGAGTAAAAAACTGCAGAAGATGATCAAATACAAACATGGAATAGAATAAAAATAAGGGAAGGCCACTCCCGCTTAGTATTCTTTCCTCTCCCCTCTTCTTGTTCTTGGAGTTGCTGTCCTGTAAGCTAGAAAAGGCCCCGCCTTTTGGCTCGTTCTTGAGACCTGCTCCCAAGAAAGCGAGAGAGATGGCGCGCGCCGAGAAGGTTGCCGGCGAAGGCTGCTACGGTGGCGAAGGGCAGGTGGAGGTGGAGGTCGGGGTGGGTGTGGACGGCAAGGGGGTGACAGAGTGCCGGATATGCCAGGAGGAGGGGGAGGAGGACACCATGGACTCCCCCTGCGCCTGCACTGGCACACTCAAGGTGACCTCTCTCTCTCTCTCTCTCTCTCTCTCTGGGTGGATGTTTCTTTGCTTCCATGTTGAGGAACTGAGGTGAGGCAAAGTGTAGTGGTTGGTAAAATCGAGGTGGAAATCTGACGATTGTTTGTTATCTTCTTCAAAGAGATTAGCAGATGTCAAGATGTTCTCCCTTAATTAGTTCCATCCAATCTCTGTTATTCTCTCCTACCATCAACTGTAGTTTGTGCTTTGCTTAAATCCTATTTTCCCGTTTCTTAAAAAAATCTCTCCTACCATCAACTGTAGTTTGTGCTTTGCTCAAATCCTGTTTTCCCGTTTCTTAAAAAAAAAATCATATCTTCCCCCTTTCTTTTGATTATATTGATGTTGAGGGTGCATCCCGCTTCCTTCTTTTTTGGTGAAATTTCTGTTGATGCTTGGTACTGCCATTATAACCGTGTTTTGCTTTATTTTTTTAGTGTTTTCTATTGTATACATCTATTAGGCTCTAGACTGGAAGTTAAATTGACTAGGAGCAGCGAAAGTTCTATTAACTGATTGTCAAGTAATTTTTTTTAATTCGCAACGCAACTATGGGATCAAACGTGTTACACTGTTTCATCTGTTCCTTCGACCCTCCCCTTTGCAAGTTAGCTGAAACTGTCGAAATATATGGTCTGCCAGTTACCAGTTTGGTTTGTCCAAAACAGTGCCGTAGCGATCGAATGGATTCACAAAAATGTTTTTTTGGTTGAGGAATGTTCATGCTTTTTTTTTGCAGACATGAACAAAAACATTCGAAGTTTCCATAGCTAGTCCATGCTTATCCAATTATTTCCTTCATCTTTGGGTTGACAAATTACTGCTTGTTTTTCTTTCACATTGTTTTACACGTGACTTGGGATTATCTGCTGAAGAAAACGCTAATGGCATGTTGATCCACTGGTGTTGGTTGGATGCAGTTCGCCCACAGGAAATGCATACAGAGATGGTGCAACAAGAAGGGGAACATTACATGTGAAATATGCAACCAGGTGGGTGGTTCTGCTATTCTATTACAAGACTACCATAGAGCAATGTTACATTGCATTTCTATTTCTAGGCGATGGCATGCTACTTAAGACCCACCCCTAGGTACTTAATGACTTGATGTAGGTAGATGTAGTTGGGTTATGAGCAATCCAATTTCAGGCCAACTGCATTGCAGAAGAAACACGGGGGAAAGAAAAATATTTGTTCTGATTTTACTGTATTCTGTTCTTGCCAATGGAGCCTTTCAGATTTGATTTTTGTTTCTTTTGTTCCTACAGGTTTACTCCCCAAACTATGTCCTCCCTCCAACCAAATGTTGTTCAGATGAAATAGACATGGATCGTAGGTACTTACTGCTATTATCCTTCATCCTTTGATGAAATTGTGGAAATCAGGTATATTGTGGATTGAAGAATGCGATCCATACCCTGTCTGCAATTAAAGCAGCGCCATTGTTTTCCCCCAATTTTTCCATAGCAATGCACATGCTGATACTCCGGCTTCTGGGCTTCCTTTGAACTTTCTAAAGTAGATATTCTGAAGTGATGACTCTTTGTTTATAACCAGGCAAAGCTGGGTTGGACGAATTGATCCCCACAATTCCCATTTTCTAGAGATTGCTATCGCAGAGCAGCAGCTGCTACAAGCTGAATTTGAGGATTGCGCATCTTCAAATTCTAGTGGCGTCACATGCTGCCGAACTATTGCTTTAATTGTATGTTAAAGAAACATTTTCTTAGTAAGCATATTTTTGTTAGTGCTGGAGGGTGGAGAGTGGAGACTAATGTTGATTTTGCTGCAGTTGATGTTCCTTTTGCTTGTGCGTCATGTAATTGTGATCGTGAGAGATGTTAGCATGCTACAAGATGCAACAGTGTTATTCAGTGTGAGTTCAAAAGACCTAGGCTTTTATCTCAATATTATGGGTTCTTAAGACACTCAATATTATGCTATTAACTTGTTCTGCTAAAATGATATGACCTGCCTTCTGTTTAAGTGTTCTAATGCGGAAAGTAATTAATTGATGAAAAATCATATACATTAGTTAGTGCAAAGGGACGACAGATACCTGAGATGGATTTGTTTTTATACTGTTTTATTGGCTAGGATTTTCTTCGTTCAGAATTTACTTATGCTTTTGTTGGAAATTCGAAGCAGTGGAGCTTGATTATTCTGCTCCCTTTTTTTTTGGCTCGGGCTGTTTAGGATTTGCAGAACTGAAATCTTTTTATTTTTCATCTGGCACTATGCATACAGGACACTAAATCTTTCCTTCATTTCAGGCAAGTCTTCAGTTCGCAGGATTCTTTCTTCCATGTTATGTTATAGCGCGCTCTTGCTACTCTTTTCAACACCGGAGGCGAAGACAGGTATACTTCCTTTCCTACCAATGCAGATACAAGCAAAACTTACTAACACCTTTGTCAAGATCTATTAAGCAGCCCCAATGAATATGGCCATTTCTAATATATCATCATTTTGCAAACTTGTGCTTTTGTGAATGATGGGGGTAAGGACATTTCCAAGTCTGAAATTTGAACCACATTATTCTGTATAGCACGCAACCTCTTTATGTCCGTAATAAAATGATCTAGTAGCAAGAACAATTCACAGATAGCAGTAACAGTACATATAAGGTAAAACATGATTTGAAGTGTCTTATATTGACAATGGCATAATGTCACCTTTAGCTTTCTACCAGGTAGAGACCTAGGCTTTGTATATGTGAAATTATCTGCACAAATTGATGCCTGCACCCTCACTCAAAACAATCCTCTGGTGTTCTTAAAATATTTCTGCTGGAATCTAGTGCTGCTCAGTTGAGCTCCTTTGGTTTCTTTCACCATGCTGCCCACTGCTATTCTTCTGTAGTCTCTGTTGTTTGCATGAAGGCATGTGCAGCTTATTCCAAAAGGAAGACAATTTAACTTATCAGATTGGTTCTCTCTCCAGGTGTAGGGACTCACCTGAACCTTGAAGCATACTGGGCGTGCAAACTAAACACCGTCTCGTTGCTAGACTGCTAGTACGGTAGTACCACCCACAAAGAAAGATGAAGCTTGTGAAGTAACTTGTGCAACACATTTGGCTTTTCCCCAGAAGATGTAAGCGATTTAGATGGAGTAGCGAGAGCAACCCTCGTGAAGCTCAACTGTACATATGAGAGTTACTTTTACAGCTACAAATGCAAGATGACACATCTCTATCCGGAAAAAAAAAAGAACAGCCCATGGTCGCCCTTAAAATTTGATTCCTTGAGCACTTTCATGAAGTTATTATTTTGTGCATGTATCATTCGAAGAGCGCTGATGGTTAACTTGCCTTTGGCTTTGGACAAGCAGGGGAAGTATGGATGGCTCGCAAGTTGCCAGACCTGTCCTGCCTGCGCCGTTTTCTGAACTGGCCGTGAAATCACGGTCATTCATTGCCCTGCGGCTGCGTTGCGCCCACCCTGTCATCCTTGCCGGCACCGCTCTACCATGGCTCGCCGATGGCCTTCCACTTCCAGCGCCGCCCCACTGCTATGGCCATTCCGCCGCTCGGGCCTCACTTGTTCGCCCTCGGCTGCACGACGTGCCGCTCCTCGTGGGCGCATCCCGTCGTACGTGCTGGGCCGCGCGACCCCTGCCCCTCCCAACTCTGTTCGTTCGCCGGCTGATTGCCTTCTCGTGCCGCACCGCACCAAGTTCTTCTCCCGAGATGGTACCGCGGCGGCGACCGATCTCTCAGGAAAAAAAACCTTCAACCTTTCCTCTATCAAGACCGGTAGCACAGAATTAGTGTACGAAACGTGTAGATACTTGTACGCAGTCAAAGCACTACCCACACCAATGGTGATATATTGAGGTAAAGCTCAGGGAAACAGCTACGTTACAGCAGTATACAAACTTTTCGAGCACCACAGTATCAGATGCCTTGACGTTATGCAAGCCATAAATAGCAGGTTCTCTAGTAAAAAAAAAAACAGTTGAGGTGTACACATGCTGTTGTGAAGTAGGCGCAGATCTCCAATGGACTGCGGGTTTGCTTGCAAAGAATCAAACAAACTCCGTAGGGTTTACCCTAGTATCAGCTGGGAACCATAGCTGATACCACAAGCTCACAAGGGTAGGAACTATTAAGCAGTTATTCAGCTGTCTGACTTCCCTGGCTTCACCTTCTCTTTGAGAAATTGCCTAATATGCTCCCGCTTCCAGTTGTCGATCCTGCAAGTTCACTTGGTTTTAGTAATCAAACGCAACATGGTAAACAGCTTTACATATATCCATGTAACTATGTTCATCAGATTCTGTTCTCGAGTGAAGTAGAACTTGCCTTATGGTTTCCTTCTGTTCACCCTTGTCATCAAGCATTATGAGCTTTGGTGGAGAGCCATAGGCATAACGGGCTTCTACATAAGGGAAGTCATCTTTATCTTCTTCCAGGAAGCCAACGACTTCTGGATAAAACACCAACTTTCTCATGCACACCTCAATAATTGCACCAGAGAATGTGAGCTGCAATAGCAAACACAGTCAGATATTATATCCAGTCGAAGTAAGCTGCTATGTGGTACTTCTAAAACTCAAGTTCAGCCTTGAAAACATCCTAAAAGTCTAGTGTAGCCTAGACAACAAGTTCAAGAATTACATCCAATGTAAATAAATTGCTATTTGGTACTTTTAAAGTTTTAAGTTCTCATTCTCAAGTTCAATCTTGAATACATCTTACGAGTCTAGCCTAAAGAGCAAGCTGAAAATATTACGAGATGACAACTAAATCGTGAAGATCCAAACATTATTTTATTACAACAAAGTTAAAAGAAGTCATTATGTTCGCTCTTAAGAGGTAGAAATTACCATGTTAATCGGTAGAAAAAGAGAAAAATCTACACCATCTATTGAAGGTGTGTCAAAATTATAATGGTGCAGATCAATCCACTATAGATAGATCATACACTTTGACAACAATTAGAACTTTGATGCTCCATATGTGTACATACGACAAGCTATATATATACTGTGGTAGGAGACAAAGAGATCCCACAATTAGAAATTTGACAATGATGAGTGATTCCACAACTACTATACACTTTTGATTGATTTGCTTTAAATTGCCTCTAGCTACTATACACTTTTGATTGATGTTTTGCATACAACACAAAATGCCATGTTTCCCCCCTAGCTTTTACATCAACACAACACAAAATAGTTATGCCTTTTTTTATGGCACGCAATAAGAATAACTACAATTAAATTTCGCCTAGCGAAGCATATTGCTACCAAGCAACACATGAAGGAATAGGAGAGCTAATAACAGCATAATAGTTAGGCTATCTTTAGATATCGATTGGATCAAGTAGATATTCTCATATTCGCAAATGTGCTGATATTAAAAGAAGACACCGTATTCACTCTCGCAGGCTAAAAATTACTACAATAATCGGTGGGAAAAAAAGTGATCTACACCATTAGTTATAATACCATATTATAATGGCATAGATTTAATAGCTAGGTACCTTCATTTTAAAAAGTTTCACATGGAATCTGTAATACTATACTTTTACGAATGTGGGGCCAGAATAGTTAATTTCATGTATCCGGATGCAACACTTTCACATAGAAAATATTGACTAAGATGTGCTTAGGCAAATCAATAGGACTTTTATTGCATGTGACTTAAACTTCAATTCATTATGTTTTACAGTTCATATTTGCCCGTGCACACCATCTTTTAGAGCATGATTGGTAAATGAAAGAAAAGAAAATTCAGCAGTAGATTTGGGAACATGCAAGTGTATTGGGACGCACTAGGCCCTAGCATCAATGATCAACGACGAGCGATAGAAAGGCAACAGTAAAAATTAAACAGTGGATAACTGGATATAGAGCTAATTCGCACAATTCCAGTTACTGACAGGGGAATGGCACACAATCTAAAGGAACATGTGAATTAGCTAATGAGGTGGCGGCTACCTGGTGGAGAAGTAGGGTGGCTAAGATTATAAAGCAGCAACGATGGATGTTTTTTTAGCTCCCATGTTCAGCCTCTACAGTTGGGGAACTAGAGTATATACTAGCTAGATTTTGATCTAAAGGCTATATGACATGATTTCAATGGCACTGTATCTAGGTTAGTTCTATTCAAACATTAAATTATGGGTAATCAATAATGCTCATGTCCTTTTTAAAACATGCTCACTTTCAATTTCGTGAAAGACCAATGTCTTATATGAAATCCCGAAAAACATATTGAGGCTAGTCGTGCAAAACTGCAAATGCGTGGGCCACTCTGCTAGTTCACATTAATCAAATGATAGTCAGAATTTAGCAGAAAATGCACTTAAATCCAAAAAAAAGGATTAAAATTGCACCTTATAAGAAGTAAAAAACAGTTGTTGCCTTTAGCAAATTGGAAATTCATGGATCTTCATACCTTGCTGATAGAATCATCCGAATCCTCAGTGCAACACTTACGACAGTCCTCCACCAGCTCTGCAACCAAACAACCAATAAGTTGCTAAAAAACACACAGGTGATAACTAGGCAACTAGCACGCGTGATGAGAAAAAATAAATCCACCCTTAGTTGCTTCGCCAACAGATAGCAACTGAATCTTAAAAGAGCAACTGAACAAACGATTTCATCCAGACAAGCAATGGCCAAACTTGATAAAGTATTTGTCCTCCAAACTATGAATTGAATTGACAACAGGAATGAGCTTTCCAATCCAACTAGATTCAGGCATGCTTCTAGGCGAACTAATCAAAACAACAGGAACAAACGGTAAACAAAATAGAGACATCTCATAATCAACACCACCCTAATCTACAAGACTACAACAGTGAGCTGAGGATGGAACCAACACTTCAATTTAGACAGTCGCCTACCAACCCCAAGCCCCAATGTGATGAACCTTAGTTCATAACAGGGTAAATACCGAACAGAAAATGGCCAGGACAGCACGGTTAAAGGGGAGAGGCTTTAGGAGAAAGGGGAGATCATGTACTGGAAAGAAGAACTTGAGGGAGAGACTACGGCTCCTCTTTTCATATAGATGAGGTTAGCTCCTAACAATATGAAAACTATCTTATCTAATGCAACCAATCACTAAACATAAGATAATATCTATACTATCCAAATATGAAGATATGCATCTAATCATTCCTAATATGAAGATATGCATCTAATCATTTTTAATACGAAGATATGCATCTAATCATTCCTAATGCGAAGATATACATCTAACTATCCCTGATAGATATGTTGCTGCCCCTCCTTGTGTGCGGCCCCTAATGGGTTGTGCCCCCCGGCCCACGTCCCTAACACTTCGCCCTCCTTTCGCGACAGCTTGCCCTCGAGTTGTGATGGTGGCCATGGCAGCAACCCTTGGAAGCCCCATTGAGACGAGCAGCCGCGGCACCTTGCACCAGTGCATAGTAGATAGCCGACGGCAATTGACAGCGAAGGCGCGTGAACCTTAGCGCTGCTCGACGTCGACGAAGAGAGCTAGCGTAGGGCAGCACCGTTGACCTTTCCATCACGAGGTGCAACAGATGGGTGAAAGACACGACGGCGTTGCGACCTCCCACACGTGACCCACTGCGTTCCACACCTCCAAAGGCATGGTGTCAACCGCCCACGTGGAAAGGCTGGCCGTTGGACAGCGGCCTTCTTCTTCCTCGGCGAGGGCACCATTAGCACAACCACAGGCAACGAGATTGAGAGAGACGTTGTCGGTGGCGCCGGTGGTGCCGACGCAGATCGCACAGCAACAACTGCCCATGCCTTCTTCTTCTTCCACTTTTCCATCAGCTAGGCCACCATAGCCGCGATGTCTACCAATGTGGCCTGCACGTTGGCAAGACTGGCGTTCATCTTGCCAAAGGTGGCACTTATGGCTTTGATCTCTTTAGTAGCAGAAGCTATGGTGTTGGCTTTGATACCAAATTGTTATAAAGCTTAGTTCGTAACGGAGTAAATACCATACAGAAGATGGTCAGGACGGCACAACTGAAGGGGAGGGGCTTTAGGATAAATGGGAGATTATGGGCTAGGAATAGCTTGGGGGAGAGACTAGAATAACTCTTTCTTCTTATTGCTTAATTAGAATGGTGCAGCTCCTCTTTTTATATAAATGATGTTAGCCCTTAACAATATGAAAACTATCTTATCTAATGCAACCAATCACTAAGCATAAGATAATATCTATATTATCCAAATATGAAGATATGCATCTAACCATTTCTAATATGAAGATATGCATCTAACCATTCCTAATATAAAGATATACATCTAACTTAACTATCTCTAATATGAAGATATGTTGCTGCCCCTCCATGTGTGCAGCCCCTAATGGGCTGTGCCCCCTGGCCCACGTCCCTAACACCCATAGTTTTGGAGCATATCCCGAGCTTCAATCACAAAAAAGAGCACATCCCAAATCCACCAATCCCCAGTTCATACTTCAAAGGTGAATCATTGGCCGCTAACACTTCTTTGGAATGAACTTTGAGCTTTCTTAATTAAACTGGGCATTGCTCTCTGGTCTAAAACTCCTATCTTCCCACTCCAATTAGGGTTCCTTGGATTAATTTGTATGAAAAAAAAAACAGAGCACGTACAACGCGAGCCAATCTCCCAGATGCAACAGCAAACTAGTGAACGTTTCGATCCAGGACACTCCTCACAAGTTTCACATTCCAAATTAGTTAAGCTTAAAAAAAACGCATCCGAATGGCTCCTACGCCTTCCCCGGTTCAGATCGCGAATCCTATTAATAGGAAAGACGGCAGTTAAATGCCAGGGGACGATAGGGCCGTACCTTGGTCCTTGACGAACTCGGCGAGGGCGTTGCAGTCGGAGCAGAGGGCGAGGCCGGTGAAACCCAGCTCCTCGCACTCCCTCGCCCCGAGCCGCTCGCCGCCACGGCAGAGCCCCGAGCAGCACACTAGCACCAAGGCGACGGCCGACGCGACGGAAATAGATCGAACCATCTCTCCTGTCCCCCTCGACCGCCCCGACCAACGTAGGATTTCGAGCTCTTGCGACTCGCGAGCACCGCGACGAGGACGACGACGACTAGCGGCAGTGTCCTTTTCCGGCTCCCCCCGCTACCTTTCCTGTTTTTCCAAAAGAGCCCCTGTTCGATGAAATGTCGTTGACAAAAGTGGGCCTCTTAATGGGGAATTTTGGACGTTTCTAGCACTGTTGATACCCCAAAATTCCAAAAATAGCCGCGCTGAAAACACGATTCCAAAAATAGCCCCCAAACGACCGCACGATTAACGGCAACGCGACACGTGTCGATGGTGCGGCGGGAAGCGCGCCTGCACACTGAGTGGTGCGGTCCCGACCGCACCACACCCTCCAGTATGCGTGCCACGTAGATGGTGCGGTCGCGCACCGCACCACTCCCCTAATGGTGCGGCACCACACCGCACCACTCCGCCGTGGGTCCCACCCCTGTTAGGGTTTGCACGGTAGGATTTTAATTCAAGTTATTTTTGTATGCATTTGTAAAGATAATTTTTAAATAAAAATTTATGTGTATATATGAAATGATGTGTGAAAAATATGAATTTGAAGTGGAGTCCACTTTATCGCTTGTGTAATTAGTTGTGCAATTTTGAAAATTAAAAATATTGGTTGGTAGAGTCTGAACGAAATTTGTGTGAAGTAACGATTAGTGTTTTTGTGATTTTCCTATATTCTTGAATCGTGAAAAATGTGTTGAAGTGACAATAACAAATTTCGATCATGGTATATTGTTTTATTGGAAGCAATTTAAAGAAAAAATTTTCGAGCACAAATGTGATATGAACAATTGGAGGAAATGAAGGAAAGTGATATTGAACATGTATGATTATAAGTTTTGTTAATTTTGTAGTTGTGAATCGGAAAAAAATTTGAAAAAATTGTAAAACAAGTTTATGTTGATTATATGTTGTAGATGCATAAAAAATTTGGGTAAAATTTTTTTAGGAACGATTGTGCGTAGAACGATCGATATATAAAGTGGTAAGTGACTTTTAGGGTTTGGTATGTTTTAAGGGTTTGCAATCCGCGTCATGTTTGTATGTTTTGTCAATTTTGTAGTTATAAACTGCGTAAAAATAAGATAAAGTTGTAATAGAAGTTTATGTTCAATGTAAGTTGTAGATGCATAAAAAATTTGGGTACATTTTTTTAGGAACGATTCGATACATAAAGCGGTAAGTGATGTGACCACAGTGGCATGTGGCATGTGTGGAACTCTGTACTTCTAATGTTCAATTCCACCACTAGTCCTAACATGCATGCCTTAGAAATAACTTGCTAGGTCTATTACATCATGGAATGCGAAATACGAGATATTAAACTTCATAATACTGATTGGGAGTAACATGCGCGTAGATTTTTATTACATGCATAACATATAGCATGATATGCGACTAACCCACCCAATCGCTCATACGACCTCTTGTGTGGACCGGGGCCACTTTCCCTTCCTTGCCCGCTCGGCATTGAACTCCTCTCGGCCTCTTTTGCCTTAGCCGCAATTTCCCTCTTTCTCTCGCGCTCCATCTCGCGAGCCTCCCGCTCCGTCGCGTGCACGCTTCAAGATGAGCTTGCGTCTCGCGGCAGTATACGCAGGTGTGCTCATGCTTGCGGCGCTCCTCCTCCAAAGAACTCCTTCTCCTTTGTGACATTCCACTCCTCGAAGTCAAGGGTCCATTGGTCCTCGGGGTGGGTCTCAAGATCGATCCATTTGCGGTAGCCACACACAGGGCTCCGAGATCGTAAATACATTGGAGATATTGTTAGTGCGTCTTGTGAAGGAGACAAGGTAGGGAAAATGGTGCATGTGGTCGCACTGTTGCCGATAGGTTGCGGTGTCAAAGCGGCGGTTGGGGTAGTCATCGGAGTAGTTTGCGCAACCCGATGCGCATACCTAGACGATGCGGTGCTTAGACTTGAAGAACTTGCACACGTCCCGCACCAACAAAGGGAGGTGTCTCCTCAGTGGTAGTTGTGGCGAACGCTCGGTGGGGACGTCCGGATTGGGTTGTTGCTACGCGGCGCTCTGGGGACCTTTCATCGTAGCACGATGGGCTTGTTCTACCCGGCTGTCGCCCTTATTTTCTCATCGCGTGCGGCATCGCGGGCGCAAATGACCGTGCTATGTCACGGGTCTCCTTCAATCCTTCACCATGTTGTCCCATTGCTTCTTCTTGCCTTTGTCCATCCCGGTTGGGTGAGGGTGAGGAAGCGCGATGTAGTATGGGGTTTGGATGGGCAATGTTCTCTGGGAAATGGAATGCATACGAATTTATAGGGGCTGTTTGTCTCTACTGTGCGTCTAAAGTGGTCCGCGTGGTGGTAGCGATGAGTAAAGATGGGAATGCTGCGGTATCACCGAAAAGGTCCCATTTGTATACGAACTCGAGCAAAGCTGCTCTGAATTGTCATCTCACCGAGCAAAGTGACCTCTTGTTGTCATGTCACCGAGAACAGATGCCTCTTTAGTCTGCCACCGCCCAAAGCCGGCATGTTTTGTCGTCGACCGAGTAAAGCCGGGCCGTTTTGTCATGTCATCACGCAAAGTGGCATCTTTGTCATCTCACCGAGCAAAGCCGCCCGTTTTATCATGTCATTGCGCAAAGTGGCATCTTTTGTCATCTTCTTGAGTAAAGTGCCCGTTATGTCTTGTCTCTGGCAAAGCCGGCATCTTTTGTCATCTCACCGAGCAAAGCTGCCCGTTATGTCATGTCTCGCCCAAAGCCGGCATCTTTGTCATCTCACCGCCCAAAGTGGCATCTTTTAGTCATCTCACCGAGCAAAGCCGGCATATTTTGTCATTTCACTCCAAAAGTCGTCTGTGTCATCTCTTTGAACAAAGCTGCCCGTGTTGTCATGTCTCCGAGCAAAGATGGCCTCTTTTGTCATTTCAACTGCAGCGGACTTGTGTATCATCTCTCGAGCAAAGATGCGACAAGATGTCTCGTTTGGTATAAGTAGCACGGTTGGGGTCCCAGCAATTGTTCACGAACAAAGAAGTACCCTGTCTTTCGTGCTTGAACAAACCATGCCGGGCCGAGGGGCGGTGGGATTTGGGTCACCAAGGACGACATTCCCTTAGAAAGGAGGGATATGTTCGGTCCACGATGCCGATTGATGCCAAGTCGGCGTGCTCAACCAGCGTGGCGAAATGCGAGCACAATGAGTACGCGATCGTGCAGATCTTGGATTCCCGAACGATGGCGGCGGCGTTTCTTCCATTGCTCACGCTCCGGTACAATTTAGTAGTTTTACTTTTTGTACTGCGTGACGGACCCGCGAAGTTTACCGTCCTTATTTTTGCAGATGGCAAATGCGACTTCTCCATTGGATCGACCCTCCTCATGAACGGTATGTTGATCGTTATGTGGATACATTGTGGGCTCGAATATGGGACTTGGAGTACCGAATGGAGAGTCTCACCGAGGAGAACAACGACCTCCGCGAACGGATGCAACGCGAGAGGGCAACGAGGAGGTCGTGAATATAGGAAGCTCTTATGATCCCACATGTTGCTGCGCGAACCCGAGCTGCATATGTGCATGCCACTACCACGACGGCCAGCCACGTCCGAGACGGCCCCCTCAGCAATTCTCCATGTGGGTGCCACGAGGCTCGTTTGGCATATAGGTAACGAGGTTATGGTTGTGTCGTATTTTAGTTCATGTATGTGTTGGTGTACTACTTTCCGTAAATTGTTGGGTGTACTACTTTCCATAAATTATGTATGTGCAATGTATGTGTTGTAAGTGCGTGACGCCTTCATGTTATGTGGCCTCTTTCCGTAACGATGTAATGTGCAACGTTGTTAAGCATGCGATGGATTGGTGGTTATCTTCGTGGAGTTGTTATCACAAGTCCCAAAAATGCAATCTCGAGCAAAGATGCCTCATTTTGTCATCCCATCGGGCAAAGGTGGCATGTTTTGTCATGTGAATGCGGAAAGCTGGCCTCTTTTGTCATGTCATCGCGAAAGCCGCCCGCTTTGTCATGTCACCGGGCAAAGCTGCCCGTTTTGTCATATCACCGGGCAAAGCTGCCTCTTTTCCATGTCACTTGCGGAAAGCTGGCCGTTTTGTCATATCACTAAGCAAAGGTGCCCTTTATGTGCGTGTATGAATTGTCTTTGTCTGTGTTCTTTGTGCGTGAGGTCGCCCCACACAGCCTATAAAACGGAGCCATCCCTCACATACTCCCTTGCCATGTTATCAGTCACCTCCGAGTTAGTTGTTCACAATCGGTGTAGTTTTCTTTCGTGCTCACTCCCCGGACTAGGCAATGAGTCACCAAGACATCTTCATGGGCACCGACGGTGATGTGCCCAAATTGCAACACCTTGGTTAGACGTAGGACATCACAGACGGCCGCGAATCCTGGGCGACACTACTACAAGTGCCCCCCATCACTCGGTGAGTCAGATTGTTTCGGGTTCATTGAAATCGTGGTGGTATGTTTAAAAAATTTCTTGTCATGGAATCGCAGGAAGCTCATGGTGGTTGCCAATTCTGGGTGTGGGAGGATGAAATGGGCAATAGGACTGCCAATGTTCGCCATGACAGAGTTGTCGTGGGGTTGCGACCCGTCGGGATGCGACATCGTTTGAACAGACTTCAGTGGAAGATAAATTTAATGTTGTGTGCTATTTTGTTTCTTGTGATTATTGTTATCCTCAAGTTGTAGTCTTTGGAGGTTCTCCTCGTGTATGTTGCTAATATTTTATGCTATGTTGTCGTCAAGTTATTTTGGTAATGTGTTAAGTACGGTTGTGTTGTATTTTAGTTGTTGTGTTCGTTCGTGTGTTGGTGGTTGTAATACTTGCTACATTTCATGTACGTGCAATGTATGTGTTGTTTCGTGTTGTCATTGCCTGAGGCCTTCGTATTATGTGGGTTGTACGGTGTTGTCATCTCTCAGTTGGTTGTATGTCGTAGTAAATCAAAGAACTTAGAACAACCCTTTTATACTGGAAACCATATTTGAACATCAAACCATCAAGCACTTGAAAAACATCACAAAAATTACAACAGCCCAATTACAAAAATTCATTTATCATCTCGTCGCCGCGCCTCGGACGACGTGTCGATCCTCAGAGAAGGTGAACTCGCTAGGGAGCGCGGTGCATCTCGAAGGTCGTCTTCGTGAGGTCTGCGTCGGAGGCGGTGGTGGGTACATCTCGTGGGAGTGCCGATCGCGGCCTATAATAGAGCTCGACCAATCGGCGAAGGGGTCTCGTCCCGCAATGGAAAATACAAAAAGTTTATAATCATTATTTGTATCATGTGGTATGTTCACTACATGCGTACATACCGGTGCATCTGGCTGTTGGAATGACGATGACGCTGCGAATTCACCCATGTACTCTGCGCTGTAACCTTGGTACGTCTGCGCTCAACCACTCGTCGCCCTTGCGTGTCGCTCGGGTGGGTGACCGCCAGCGCATATGTCGCTATCTCTTGCTGGGTGTCTCGGGGTCACTATCAGACGCTCGTCCGCCGCCCTCGGGATGACGACGGCTGTAGCAACGTGCTATCCTTCGCAATCGCTGCAAGGAAAAAGCGTGTGTTACGAATAAATGGCAATCGAGTGGACAAACGAATCGATGGCAAATGTCGTATCGCTGGTCCAAAAGGCGTGAGGACGAGGCGCGCAGCTGGGATGACCTCCGGACAGCGACGGACGACCGCCGGACAGCGATGGGCGACCGCCGGACAGCGACGGACGATCACGGACATCGACGGACGTCGCGCCGGACTACGACGGACGACCGCGGATGCGACGGACGACCACCGTCTGGCGGACGGACGTCTGAAGGTGGTGCCGGCGGCGGCGCTGAAGGCTCTCTCTGCGGGCGCGTCGTGCATGGACATCATCCGGTCGCGACTACGCTCATGGCCTTGATCGCA
The DNA here is from genome assembly GCA_036346575.1 of Dendrocalamus sinicus. NCBI lineage: Eukaryota > Viridiplantae > Streptophyta > Magnoliopsida > Poales > Poaceae > Dendrocalamus > Dendrocalamus sinicus. Next base: position 10,990,576 of record CM070643.1, on the reverse strand, counting down.
TTCCCGAGGTCATTGAAGATGCTACGCGCCAAGCAAGAACCCGGTTGCCGCCCTCCCACGCTGCGGCATCCGAAAAGCCTCGTTCAAGACGACGCATATGCTCGCACCGCGTAAACAACAAATGAGTTAAAACGCATCATGCGTAAAGAAACAATGAGTACAAACGTCTCGCGGTGCACGCATCGCCTCGTCAAGACGTCTTGCTCGATGACGGTGCAGGTCGGCTGTATGGCATCTTCGTGCGCGACCTCGAGGAGGGGCGGGGTGGGGCGGGCCGAGTAATCTTCTTTGCGGTGCGTGGAATGTACCACTCTAGGTACACACCGTATGTGGCGATGTCGTGTGGCCTAGTCTCTGCCACAACCTCTGTGCTCGCTGAGTCACGCCACAGGTCTGTCCACGGCCGCTGTGTGGCTGTCCAGTCGTCACCATGGTGCCCTCTTCTTGTTTGCCTGCAAGTTAGTGCACATATTGTACAATTAGTATTATCAACACATTACTACCTTGCGTACAGGTACCGTGCAATGGCTTACCGGTGGGCCTTCGGTAGTAGTGCCCGTCCTGGGAGGGGTGGCACGTGCTGGTGGAGGTGAAACTGCCTCATCACTCTCTGCGGGTTGTACGGTTCGACGAAGTGCGCGAAGACGAGGTGGCAGGTCGTCAACCAGTACGTGTGGTCTTGGTGGCACTGAGATGACAACCCGTAGGGGGCAATGAGCTGAATGAACCCTGCATCCCATGGGAACCAGACTATGTCGTTGTCAGGAAGCCGCTCGAAATCGTCATGGAAATCTGGGTACACACGCCTCGCTCGCCCTTAGCCCACCGCAGCTGACCATGTGTCCAACGAGTCCCCATAGTCGGCCCATCTATGGGGTCATCGCCACCACCTGCACCGCACAACTCCGGGAGGAGGTCGTAAGGGTGCACGGCCTCTCGATCTTAGGCCTCCCAACCGTGAAGTGCTCCCAAGACCCGATCTGCAGAGCACATAGCACGCCGCCAAGACCGGCTCGGCGGCCTCGATCTGTTGACAGCATCACACAAGCCTCGATGCGTGGCACTAAGGACTGCTGATCCCAAGCTGTACTGCGGCACCTCGCCGGGCAAGGCATCCGCCAAGGACTCCGCAAGGTGTATGTACGTCGGATGCACGGAGACTCCAGTGGTCGTAGGAAACAAGACCCATCCGAACAAAAAAAGAATGTATGCCATGAGGTGCGTCCGCACGACCCCTCATGGCGTCCTCGAGGCAGTCATGAACTCGTAGCCACGAGTGTGGCACACCAGACATGTTGTCTGGGATCGGGATACCGACTCGGGCACCCAAGGCGTCCTTCCAATGCGCCGCCCTGGGGGGTGGCACTACTGCTGCACCACGGATGGGTAGATTCACGGCATGGACACGTCCTGAAGTGTAATAGTCATCTCGCCCACCGGAAGTGGAAGGTGTGAGTCTCGGTCTCCAACGATCCACGAGTGCGGACAGCAACGCCGCATCGAATCGCAACGAATACGGAACATCCAAAGATGCGAGCAAGGGGCAAAAGACCGGTGTCTCGCAGCAGCGGGATGTATTGCTCGTCTAGAGACCAGTGCTCTCGGGGGCCCCTAAGGACGAAACACGGAGGGCCATCAGGCATTGATGCCCACGCGGTGCATCGGTGGCGGTCATCCCAACGGGCCTCAAGCAACTCGTACGCCATCTCCTGCCGATGATTAAAAACAAGTCAGTACGCAGTGTCATGAGAATATGCAACATACATAATTTGTACGTAATGATAATACATCGTGAAATAAATGACAACAAAACATGAACAAACGTAATTTGCATCGAACGACAACAAATGATAACGAAATATCGAATAAGTCACAACATAACATAATCTGCAAGAAATGACTCAAACAAATTGTACACGGAAATAATTTGGTCAGATACATTCAGCATAGGTTACAGGATGCACGATCCTGTGCTCGCATCACAACAAAGACCCGCTATAGTTACAAAACACGGAAGCAGCAGTGCACAATGACAGTCCATGTGCTGCATACTATGGAGCGTTACTTGATGTCGGCCTGTTTGGGCACTGCCTAAATGAATGGCCAACCGTCTTGCATAGTCTGCACTTCGGGCGCCGAACCCGATCCCCACGCTGGCTATCATCCATGTCGTTACGAATGCGACGGCTCTGTCTTCGCCCACGGGCGACGTGCTTCAGTGCATCGTTCGGCACCCACTTGATCTGCCCTGGCCAGAGCTCCCTATAATGCATGTCCACCTGCATTTAATGGAACTCCGTGCTCCGTGTTTCAAGCAGTGCTTCATGTCATAGTACCTTGAGATGTAATGCGTGGCGCTGGTTCCATAACGCGCATGCCGCGTACACGTGGGAGCATGGCTTGTGTAGAAGCTCCGGCTTGTTGCATGTGCAAGATGCTCTGTCAGCAATCGTGCACACCTGCTTACGATCCCCTCTAGCCTGCCCCATCATGTACCTCTGTCTGAGACGAACCTCAAACTTCCTCCGTAAGCCATCCATGGTCTGAGCAATATGCGAACGAGCCTTCTCCATCTTCTTGTCCATGTAGGCCCGCGCTACCTCGGAGAATTCTTTGCCTTCGTCCATATGCCGCTTCGCCATCATGGCTCTATTGACAAAGTATCCTATTGAACGGTTCCAGGTCTCTTCAACGATTGCAGTGATAGGTAGGGATCTCACGCCCTTTAGAACACCATTGTACACCTCGGACATGTTTGTCGTCATGATTCCGTACCTTGCTCCGCCGGTGTCATGCAGTAGAGACCACATCTCCAGGTTAGGTGCATTGGACTGCACCCATTGTGTGAACTCCCCAAGTCTCGTGGAGCCTCCCTCCACGGCCCCGCTTCGACCGCTCAAGGCGCCTGACATGCCTGCTGGTCTCCTGATCAAGGTGGCTCCACAGGGCATTGAACTTCGTCTTCTAGTTCTGCATACAAAGTTTTTTAAACATCTTCATTAGTTCCTTGCTATGGAACCTTCTGTGGAAGTTTGCCGCAAGATGCCTCATGCACCACCGGTTCTTCATGTCATTCCACTGGTACGGAGGCTGTGTCCCGTTCTGCATCGTTCGCATTGCAGACAGCAAGCCTGCATTGCGGTCTGAGATAACACACACATCGGGCCGATCTTGTACAACGGCCTGCTTCACATTGACAAGGAACCACAGCCAGCTTTCCGTACTCTCATTCTCTACTATTGCAAATGCCACTGGGAGTAACTGGTCATTTGCGTCTGCTGCAACCGCGGTCAGGATTGTACCCTTGTATTTGCCAGATAGGAATGTGCCGTCCATCGTTAGCACTGGACGGCACCACTTGAAGCCTTCTATTGCCTGATGGAAGGCCCAGAACACTCTGTCAAGCACAAAACAATTCGGCCCTTCCGTCTCATGAACCCGCTCGCACTTGTTAATGAACGTGCACGGGTTTCTTCTGCAATCGACACAACAATCTCGGGACCGGATCATATGCCTCCTCATATGTCCCGAACATACTCCGCAGCACCTTCTGTTTCCCGCCACACCTTCTTGTAGCTCACAAAGAAACCCAACCGTGTTCGCTACCTCCGCCATGAGAACCTTGGGAGTAATGGATACATTTGCAGCCACAAGATGCCTTATCACCTCGCAACATATGACGACGTCATGTTGCGGTGCCTAAATAGTGGCGCCGCAAGCTCACAAGTGTGATCGTTCAGCACCGTTATCCGGAAGTCCGTGGCGGCGCCTCAACCGCGCGCACGGACCTTGCCGGGGTGAGCCGTCCACACACTTCACAATGTAGGTGTCGGGGTTGGACCGTGCACCGATATGTCCGATCGATGTTGACGGCGTGCGTGGCAATAGCTTGCATGCGGCACTCTTGTTACTGGAAGCTCGCCTACAACGAGTCGCCTTCATTGAATCCCCACTCGCCTCCTCCGCCGTGGCGAACTAGGGATTCCGCCGCGATGTCGTCCAATCGGGCGGCACGTCGCACCCTCCGTGGTTACAACACCACCTACCACACCTCCCGCTGTAGGTTCCCCTTCTTCCTCCTCTCCTGAACTCTCTGTTTCCACATCGTCCTCCTCCTCACTTTCCTGCACCTGGTTCTCAAGGTACTCGTGATGATCCAACACGCGCGCCCACCACCCCTCCGCACCTTCATTGGTGAAAAATTCTCCACACGCCTCTGCAGTCACCATCTTTCATTGACTCATGGACTCCTCCTTCACCAGCATCTTCATGACCGCCGGAGAGTAATGCACGCTCTACATCTCCGCCAGCACCACCAGAGCCACCCATGGCGGATGATTCTGTCCTCTCCACGAATTGAACATACACCATTGGCCTGGTATATATCAATGCGTCTGGGTTGCACACGACCTCCATGTAGTTCACCCATGAAGCGTCGCTCGTCACCTTTATAAGTTGCCACACTGTCTCCCCTGCAGCACCTCCAACTGTGGCATACACTGCCTCGATCCGTAATTTGTTCCTTGCGGTGTCCCGATCGAATCCGGAACGCACGCATCTCCGTAGCTCCAATAGGCTCATGGTGTTCAGATTGCGTGCCCGGATCACAATCCGGTCACAATATTCAGGTCTGCCCCGTACGGCCCGTCCCGTACGAGACCACTTCCATAGAACACGAACAAGTCTTGGATGTCACCCATGGCGTACCTAACATAATCCCAAACTGAACCCTCTTAGTATATATCACAGGCAACAACTGTACCATCACACATAACCTACTGCGTACCACATACAAGCGTACCATTTATGGAGTGCGCTAACAAATTTCTATATAAATCAAATTACTAATGTAATGCACTTTTTTCCAATTTCTATTCTACAAATCTTAATTCATACTACATATATTACAATTTTTCAACTTCATAGAGTCTAATTTATTTTTAACTTCTCATTGAATTTTTACTTTATTTGCAGAGCGCTAACACATTAAATTCAAATTTTACTGCAAATCAAATTACATTTTTGTAATTTCACTCCTATTTTGTATTATTATTCTACTAATTAAATCACTAATCGAGCAACTCATTTTTCATCATTTCTTACTTACGATTTCTTACATCGATCAAATAACTACATTTTTGCCAATCATTAGATCCTCTACATTTCTAATACTACTTCCTCTACATTTCTAGTACTACCCAACAATGTGCCATGCTTCATATATGCAGCGTTACACTTTAACATAGATTTTTATATGAACATGCACAAAGAAGATCTAATATTATTCAAGTGAAATTGGTTACAAAATGAGTACATGTTAATACAAACAGACATGCGCAAGTGGCCTTTCCGACTAGCTATGTGCTTCACAATGACACCATTTAAATGTAGTTATAATCCACTTAACAAACAGCAAGATTATCGCTTACAACATCGAGACAAAAACTATTCACATAAAATATAAATTACAAGATACTCTACAACTACAAATATTTTATACAAAAAATTGCAATATACTACGACCACAAATAACTACAAATATTTTACATTACAACAACATTACTTCATTTCTTAACATAAAATATAGAATACAACACGATAATTACATAAAATATAGACATATTGAGATCGTGTACGCTAATTACAGGCTAATCACTATAATACCATCGTAAACGCATGGAGATGATATTTACCTTTTCTTGAAGCTCACGAGAGGATCTACAACTTTCACAATTGCGAGAACTTCAGATACCTTCCAAAATTACTCCGAATCCCGTGTTTGTGTTCTTCTTTCCTTCAGTATGAGCGCCCTTTCTTGCTCCCTCTCTGGCTGCTTCTCTGTCTAGAGCAAATGCAAATGCACTGGAGCCTTCGAAAGCCATGCCACCTCTTCCTTTTATCGCGAGAAAATAACAGTCACATGCACAGAATGAAGTAGGGGTCGGTTCTCATGTATATACACGTGTTACAATTCTTCATAAGAACATGCAATAGCGGCGCGAAGACGGAGCTATTTCCGGCGAAAAAGCCAGCAACACGAGGGAATCCCGGGCTTTGGGCGACGGGGCGGAGGCGGGCATGTGGTGCGGTCGGTGCCGCACCACCCGCCAAATGGTGCGCGCCCCTCCGCACCACCGCTTTGACGTGGCGCGGTGTGGGTGCGGTCGGGACCGCACCACTCGTGTGTGGTGCGCTCCCCGCCGCACCACCGACACGTGTCGCGTTGCCGTTAATCGTGCGGTCGTTTGGGGGCTATTTTTGGAATTTCGTTTTCAGCGCGGCTATTTTTGGAATTTCGAGTAGCAACGGTGCCAAAAACGTCCAAAATTCCTTAATGGGCCCAATCGAAGCACCAGGCCGTAAGAAAATACGGAAAGCCCATACGATGGCATGGCATGTGGTACACTGGTACTACACTGGTATTTACAATTTACAATTTTCGTATACATGTTTTTTTTCTCTCCGCTTCTTTGGGAATCCGTTTTTTCCTGACAACATATCATCACTTGAGAATGAGCCATGTGTCCAACTCCAACGTTAGTATGGTCGGTTTATCGTCTGCATGCTCTGTATGTAACAAGCGTAGGAAGCAGGCAAGCAGCACGGCAGCATCGTTTTCTATGATACTGGGAACATGTCATGTTACGATCCTCATGAGAGACTCATTTGCACGCGATACTGGAAACATGCCGGTCTCTGAAAATTAAACCAAGTAGCGACACAAGCCATCTGAAGAAACTCGGGAGAAACTGCTGGCGAGGCATGCGGATTCAGATATTTCAGCCCTCTGGTTTCTGGTCTTCAGCAGATTTTGCGAACCAGTAGATCGATGCAGATCAAGCCCGATGTAGGATGGTTAAAACAACGTTGGATCCGCCCATGTCGGCCAACAATAGATTAATACTAGCTTTTCTTTGTAGTTGCTTCTGAATGACGAGGTCAAGAACAGCAGAGAATGAGCTAGCAGTTTGTTTCTTCCTTTCATGAAATCGGTGCAATTGAAGTCAGAATTGCCATCTGAACTGAAAACTGAAAAAGGCCACTTTTTTAGTACGATATGATTGGGGCATGTTGTACATCTTAGCGAGTTAAGAATTCAGCGTTTCTGATTAATGCAGCCGCTGCACTTTGGATGGCGTGTTGACGCTGCCCGCATGTTTTCGTACCGTGAGGTAAAGCTGAAAACAACGTGACTTAGGCCGCGATCAACATGGCTGCCCAACAGTGTTCATGGCTTATTTATCACTATTTATATGTTTCGTCTTTTTCTGAATTTTTGGCTTTTTGTTCAGCTTTTTTTGCCGGTTCTTTTTTTCCCGTATTTGTTTGTATTATACGTAATGGGCTAACATATTTTTTATATTTTTAAATTTTTTTAAATTTAATTATGCTAAATAAACCCCTATCAGCTACAGTGCTTTTTTCAGCCAGCTTAAGTGTTTTCAGCCATAAACTATGAGCTTTTCAACCGAACCGATCACCCCCTTAACTCTGCCGAATCATCCAAGAGATTAAGAGATGAAAATAAGCCGGCAGAAAACATCATGAAGCAAGTCAATGCACGCATGCCCCGTTGAATATTACGCGATGGTTTTGTCCATAATTCAGAAGAAGAAAGATACTATTAGCTAGCTAGCCTCGTAGGATCCGATCAACAATGTGGCACTTGGCACCGGTTCTCTTAGGTCTCAGTACAGTAATATAGCAGATAACCACCACAGCGTCTTGGGTAAGATGAAGATCGTTGAAGCATTGACCTTGCAATCTTGCAGACGATGGATAATAGAGCTAGCCTTTTTTTTCTTTTTCTTTAGCTCTTGAAAGCTGAACAAAACAAAGGCATTTCATTACTGACAAAAGTTGGGAGGGTGACCGGATAAAATGGAACTAGTGTTAGTATTCAACTCTGACTTGGAAGGTCCAAATCCGTGCATGATCCAAACGGGACAAGTTCCTGCAGAAAAGGAACGGCATCCCATTCTAATCCAGTACTCCAAGCGCTCCTAGTTTTCAGCACTCCCAGCCCATCTCGACATCTTTCATGCACCGATGAATGAACACAAACACAAAGGAGAGCACTAACAAGCAAGCCAAACTAATCATCATCATTCATCAACGTATCCAGCTACACTGCGCGCGAATTGCACATGGCTATTTCATGTATCTCTCTCTCTCTCTCTCTCTCTCTCTCTCTCTCTCTCTCTCTCTCTCTCTCTCTCTCTCTCTCTCTCTGTTCTTTTTAGGACTAGAGTGTTTTCTGTTAAACCATATGGTGATCGTGCATTTGAGTGATGATAAATAATTGACAGTTAGATTTCATTAGAATTTGTGTTTGAAAAGTTTCAGTTGATACGCTTTTGTAAAATTGGAATTCAGGATGAACGGTACGTCTGATTTGTGTTGGGCGGTTTGACCGACTAGCTTTCTGAAAGCGTGAAATATTTGGGGCACTCACAGTAGTAGGTAGCAGTGCTGGCGTGCCTCCACCAGCATGGGAGGGGAGAAGCTAGCCAGTCTTGGCTAAGGCGCAGAGTGGGGGGCACAACGCGAGAGGCTAGGAGCAGCTGGTGACCAGGCTGAGCCGAGTAGCCAAGGGAGCAGTCAATTGCAGGCGCACGGGGGGGGGGAGGTTGGGTCACCGGGAGCAGCTGGTGGCAGCAGAGCCAAGCGGTCGGTGGCCGAGCCGATTTGGGAGGCGTCAGGAGCATGCCATTTGGGGATTTCACAATAACAATGTAAGAATTCGATTTCAATTTGGGATTTGTGGAATATTGTGATTAGAGAGTTAAGGGGTGCAGCGGGCTAACAGTGGCTTGAGGCTAGCGGCAGAGCTGGAGTGCACAGGCGAAGTGGGGGAGTAGCAGCGTGTGGTGAGGAGGGGGCAAGAAGCCGAGGGGGCAGGGGGTGGTGCCCCGCGACTGGTGTGGGTCATGGGCGGTGGCGCGGCGAGGGAGAGACTGTTACATGAAGACCTAAATAATAATACTTTCTAGAGCGAGGACAGTTTGATTTCCCTTTCTATCATAAATTCCTCTTTAAAAATGTCTCTGACGAGAATAGAATAATTCTCAAATTATTATGTCATTATATTCCTTAAATATGCCCCTTATCGATAAAAGGTAAATATAGCAGAATGGTCGTAAGCATTTGTGTGATCACATAGTCGTAAGTTCTTCTACGACCGCATAATCATAAGTCTTACTACGACTACCACCTTGGTGTAAGTTCTTCTACGATCATATAGTCGTAAGTTTTACTGCGATTATCTCATGGTCGTAAGTGTTTTTACAACCATATAGTCGTATATATTTCTGCAACCACTCTATGGTTATGGGAATTCCTACAATAAGTCTATCTTCAACCGACTTGTCTACGACTATGAACTACACTATCGATTCTTCTGATAAAGTAGTTAGAACGTGTGTTAGTCCACTAACCGCACACAATCTTTCTCTGATAATAACCGCTACACGGTGAACGGCCCTCTTATATCTCTCTGACAGCAACTTTCGTCAGTCGGTTATCATCCGAAACGTTGAGGCGTCTTCCAATGTGGGACAACTGCTGTCGCTTCACCGGCTATATAAATGTTAACATCAAAGGAAGAGGAGGAGAATTGAGTGAACCATTCACGCAAGAGAGCACTATCTATTCATGTAATTCTCTGTTGGAATTCCCTTTACTAGCAATTAGCAATCACACTGGACGTAGAGTTGTTATTCTCTTAGGAGAATGCTCGAACCAGGATAAAGTTTCATGTGTCTTTACTCTATAAGCGCATACACCGGGTCTTCTAAGAATTTCTCTGAATCCAAATAAATTATACATAAAATCGATATTAAATAAAACATAGAATAGGGAAAAAACAATGTGGGGGTGCAGGAGCCCGTGGCCGCGTAGCCAGCCTCAACGTACCCAGCCGGGTAGCCACGTCACCATCAGCTGCCCAACTCGGAGTCTCATGGCTGGCTGAAATGTGGGCCCCGCTGCGGACAGCTGGGGAGGCCCACGGGGATTGACCGTGACGAGTCCTCGGCCGCTCTTTCGTCGCCGGGTCGCCGTCGGTGGGCGCGTGCGTGTTTGCTTTGTCCTTGGCTTGCGGTGGGGCCCCTAGTCGATGACACGTTGGACCCAGCCGGACTGGGCCCGGATTCGAGCTGGACGGTTGTTTCCTTTGTACGACTTTGGGCTCAAGTACTCCGCACGAACGCGAGACGAACCCCAGGACGGGAACCAAATGCAAATAAGCCATGATTTTTTTGGTGGCCAGCTACCATACCTATGCTTCTAACCGATATTAATTAGCTTATCAGCACTCCACGTGGAATATCGGCCCGTTCATTTCAGCATTGGCTTCTAACTTTTAATTTATTTTTTACTATTTTTAAATTTCATTTTTTCTGACTTTTGAGCTTTTTTAGCTATTTTGCTGATTCTTTTTCCCGTATTCGTTTGTATTGTCCGTGATTGATTAACCTGTTTTTTCTATTTTTAATTTTTTTAAAATTTAATTACATCAAATAAACCATCATTAATAATTTCAGCAGTTACAGTGTAATTTAGCTATAAGCTATTTTTTCAACCGAAATGAGCAGACTGACCATGTAGTTATTTTTCTAAAAAAATTTATGATTGCTGAGTTTATCACATGTACTTTTGAAGGAAGCGGATTGAATGCGGTGCAAACCGTTTGCAGCAAAGCATCAAGAGAAAATATCGTTTTCCTAGTGGTCTAGAGTAAAATTTTCAAACATAGTACGTGTGTGTCTAGACCTCACTTGTTAGTTAGAAACTTAGAATACTCATTAGCAAAAAGAAAAAAGAGCACCATTTAATAGAAAATAAAATTATTACAAAAGTCAACATATTAGGTTAGCATAAATAAAATCGATCTTGGTGCACTTCAATTCCTTACTTGCTCGGGAAAATCCTTAATTGAGGGGTTGTTTGGTTGCTAACCACATTTTGCCAATAAAAATTATCACACTTGCCTAAGTTGAGGTGCTCAAATTCTTTGCCACACCTTAGCAAGCCTAAGAGAATCTTGCCATACTTTTTTGAGTCATTGACATGTCGGACCTAGTTTGCTGAAAGGGAATTTTGCCACAACTGTGGCTGCAATCAAACAGCTCATAAAGTTGGTTAAACTTGTCTAATCTTATGTGTAGTAAATTGTGGCTGGCAATTAAACACCCCTGAGAGTTGTGGATGACCTCTGCCACTGCCATGTAGGAGGATGAGACGAGATCTTCTTCCTGCTTCAGATATAGAAACTGGAAATTTCACGCGCCATTCTATTCCAAGGTATGATTCCAGCTAAATTTTACTCGTTGGTAGCTGTGCAGGTTATACCCATCTCCTCCTCGCCTCTCTATATAAGCGCCCGCCTCACCACCTCACCAAAGAGAATCCCCACACGCACACACGCATACCTGTCTCTGTATCTTCCTCCGCCTGTGTCTGTGCGCGCTCTGCTCTTGTGGGGGTGGGGGGGCAATGGCGGGGCGGGGCGAGCTGGTGGCGAGCTTCGGGGAGATGCTGATAGACTTCGTGCCGACGGTGGCGGGCGTGTCGCTGGCGGAGGCGCCGGCGTTCCTCAAGGCGCCCGGGGGCGCGCCGGCCAACGTGGCCATCGCGGTCGCGCGGCTCGGCGGCGGGGCGGCGTTCGTCGGCAAGCTCGGAGACGACGAGTTCGGACGGATGCTCGCGGCCATCCTCCGCGACAACGGCGTCGACGGCGGAGGGGTCGTCTTCGACGCCGGGGCGCGCACCGCGCTCGCCTTCGTTACGCTGCGCGCCGACGGGGAGCGCGAGTTCATGTTCTACCGCAACCCCAGCGCCGACATGCTCCTCACCGCCGATGAGCTCAACGTCGAGCTCATCAAGAGGGTAGGCATAGCACAATCTTGGTAGTAATTTGATCTGGGGAAGTAGCTCGACTCGATTACATCGAGCATCATAGAATCTTTGGCCCGTTTCTTGATTCGATTCTTGGATCTGAACGCGAGCGCTAGGTTTGTTGTACTGATTTGGTGCGCTTTAGGTTGCGGCGGCTGAAATTTTCTTGGTCTTGTTATTGTTTTCTACACCTAAAGGTGTCCTTTTCCTTTCGTGTAATTCGGGTGCTTTGGTGTTGAATCTTCCCGAGGAATCCAAAGATCCCTGAGCAAAGGAGGCGCCTTGCGTGCTGGTTATGGTCGGATCTTGTCGTGCGTTCTAGTTGGCTACTTGTTCTTTTCCTGGATCTGGTCATGTGGCTTCTGTGATTCATCCTAACATGCATAAAAATGGGGGGAGACAAATAAGTAATCCAAAGGAGAGCCGTTATGAAACAAGTCAAACTTGTGAGTTCTTGGATCCATCGGCGTGAGCCGGCCAAGTAGGGGTCTTTAGCCCATGTCGTCTATTAATAGAGTCCAATGGGAAGTTTGTTTCTTTGTAGTGCCCAGCAATTGTGAGCATGTCAACTGATGTCATATAATTCACCAATTCTGGGAAAACGCTTGCATGTTTGGTGTGTGGTACTCAGAACTAATAGAGGCAAGGCAGAACTATGCATCATGCATGTCAGATAGTTTGTTTGATATGAATTTGGTGGGAAAAAAAGGTGTTCCATTTTTTACCCCTATCTGTATAATTCAATTTTGATATAGAACTATGCTGCATATCAGACGCAGCTAGATGATTCAATTTTGTAGGGCTTATCAGAATAAAGTTTGTGTCTTTATGTGTAGATTTTATTAGAAAATGTGCGCAATTACCATGATATGGCTCAGATTTGAAACCCCCGATCTGTAACCAAAATTGCAGTATTGCACTGTTATTTCTTTTGGGAAAATATCTCATAAGTTACAATGTACTCAGGCTGCAGTCTTCCACTATGGATCAATAAGCTTGATTGCTGAGCCTTGCCGGTCAGCACATCTTCGTGCCATGGAGATTGCCAAAGAGGCTGGTGCGCTGCTCTCCTATGACCCAAACCTGAGGGAGGCATTGTGGCCATCCCGTGAGGAGGCCCGCACCCAGATCTTGAGCATATGGGACCAGGCAGACATTGTCAAGGTCAGTGAGGTCGAGCTTGAGTTCTTGACTGGCATCGACTCAGTGGAGGACGATGTTGTCATGAAGCTGTGGCGCCCTACCATGAAGCTTCTCCTGGTGACTCTTGGAGATCAAGGATGCAAGTACTATGCCAGGGTATGCTTTATAAGTTTGTGCAATTTATTGTCTGATGAATTGGTTATTTTATTGCTGATCGTTCCCTTTCTGTTCAAATCAAAATTTCATTTGGTTCTGGCTTTGCTAAGTATGCATTTTAGTATTGAACTTGCACAGCGACCATTGATTCTTGATCATTATGCTGTAGTTGAGACTTGAAGTTTGTTATATTTGATTGTAGGATTTCCATGGAGTTGTGCCATCCTACAAGGTACAACAAGTTGATACAACAGGTGCAGGTGATGCATTCGTTGGTGCTCTGCTCCGAAAGATTGTCCAAGATCCATCATCATTGCAAGTGAGTTGGCCCACAAACCCTTCATATTGTATTACTGTGTCCCAGAACTAGGTGGTTGGATGAGGAGCTAATTTGATGTCTGCTGATTGTGCAGGATCAGAAGAGGCTTGAGGAGGCGATTAAATTTGCCAATGCATGTGGAGCAATCACTACCACAAAGAAAGGGGCAATCCCGTCACTGCCCACAGAAATTGAGGCCTTGCAGCTGATGGAGAGCGCATAGATCATCATATGTGATATGATTTTCACTAGCTTCGACTTCTGCAAATTGTATTTTATGCTGATCTGGATCAGGAGCAGGGGTTACTCCCAAGATACCTGCCTTTTTGTTTACCCTACTTCCCTTTCTGAAAGGGGTTTTTGTTTTGGTACTATAATTTAAATAAGCAGAGCCTTCTATATCACAGTACCTTTTATAAATACAGTCTTTAAGCATCCGCCTTTTCTTTACTAAGTCTTGTTTCAGTGTTTGCCCCTAAGAGCATCTCCAAGAGATACTCTTTCTCACCCCCTATCTTAAAATATTGAGTATGAAAACTAAAAACAAACTCCAACAGATACTCTAAAACACACCCAATAATTTTGGTACTCTAAAATTGAGGTGGATCACCATCAAATATACAGTGCCTAGATAGTAATTTTAGGGATTCAAGTTTAGAGAAGCTGCTGAAGGAGGGAAAGATTTAGAGGACAATTTTTTTAGGAAGACTCCCAATATGAGATTTTAGAGGACAAAATATTGAGCCTCTCTTGGAGATGCTCTAAAGGCTAAAGTAGTTTCTGTTCTCAATTTTTTGCAATCAAGCACACGTATAATGCTGTTATCTGAACATACCAAGTGCCGAATGTATTGTGATGCTCCTGGTAAGAGATTCATTCACTCATAGCTATTTAATTGTCTTGGTAGCTGAGATACGAATCGCTGGTATCAGCCATATCTGAAATCTTCGTCCATATTTTTTTTTCTGAATGCTGTATATCAGGGGCTCATTTATCATCTTCTTTCTTGGATGTGAAACTGTTCTGGAGTTTGGTATGAGGTGGAGATAACTTACGTTCATATGTGATCAACTGGAAGCCGGGGAAGTTCTTTGATTAGTACCTTACTGTGCTGTTGTATGACCTGACAAGTTGCTGAGGAATATAGCCTGTATTTGCAAGGCTGTTTCGTATTATTGCTTTGTTGTTTAGTTTACACAACTCCGAATAGGTAGAACTTTGCGCTTCACTAAATTTTTTACGTGAACATTTTTAGTGTAACAAAAGGAACCAAGAAATTTGCAGAGCCTTAAACGGGACGTGAAGAGACTTGCAAAGATTTCAGGCATGTTTCGTCTTGTATTATAGCTGATGTTTTGCTAGGCCACTTTCAGGTACTAATTTCAGCGAACGAGGCAGTTCTTAATCATTTGATTTCGTTATTCTTTGTCCCTGTTTATTTATTTCCAAAGTGTGTACAAAACAGATTAATCTGATTCTATGAACGAAGCTATAGAAAAATAGAATAGCTATGTGCTACAGCTGCTGACAACTTTAACATAAAGATGAAATCAAACTTACATTCTCCAGCTCGTTCATTCGCTCCATGAAAAAGAA
This sequence comes from Dendrocalamus sinicus, assembly GCA_036346575.1. Classification (NCBI taxonomy): domain Eukaryota; kingdom Viridiplantae; phylum Streptophyta; class Magnoliopsida; order Poales; family Poaceae; genus Dendrocalamus; species Dendrocalamus sinicus. The sequence goes on along the minus strand of CM070643.1, from coordinate 10,975,464 downwards.
TACCAAATTTCTTACAGGACCACTGTCAACATCTACGTCGCCGTACTCATAACACACGTATCGCATCAAACAATGGAATGGTCGCTGTCAAACGAATGGTCAACAACGAACGATGACAACAGTGAGATTAATACAAATCAACTATCTTGCTCTTGTTTTCCCATATTTAATCACGTACCGATTTCAAAATTCCATTTTTTTTCTTCCAAAAATGCAGATGTATTACTCTCGTACTCAAGAACAATACGATTGCCGTCGCTCCAATCATTCGAGTGCATGTCAGCGCCACGTCCGTATAAGCATCGGAACCGTGCAAATAACTTTCAGCGATTCCCTCTCATCGGTGCAACATCCATGTCACACACACACCACGATGCATCTGGTTCTTCAGGCTCGTGACAGGGAAGTTCTCCCTCACCACGATGCATCTGGTTCTTCCGGCTCTTGACAGGGAAGTTCTCGCTCTAATCACGATGCATCTGGTTCTTCCGGCTCTTGACAGGGAAGTGTTTCACTCTGAAACATTTTGGGTGGGCTTATTTGGACTTAATGGTTTATGTCTTATGGTTTAAATATTTAAATTTTGATTATTTATGAGAGATAATATGCAGAGAAAAATAATCGTATATGATTTTGGCCGTTACAGCTGAACTCAATACACTTTTTACTATAATTTTTCTATTGACACTGACTTAAAAGACGTACCATTTAAAAACTAGTTACTGTCTACAGTACAAGCATAAGACAATTTTAAACCCAAAAAAACCCGGCCAATTATACCTACCAGTTTTTGGATTGGATCAAAGTTTGTGAGATACGGTATAAGTGTACACAGTATGAAGAACGAAAAAGATAAATCTCGTAGATAGAAATAAAATAATGACGTTGAGAAAAGATTTAATGAAAACGACCGTAAATGCCCTAAACACAATCTTAAAAGAGTACAAGTGATTGTTACTTTATCGTAACCTACTCGAATCTTTTAGGATTCTCGAATTTTTGTCCTATATAAAAAAAACTAGTGCTAAAAAATAATCTAGTCTCTAATCCTCTTATGCATCTCTAGCTTTAGACAAATGATTTTTTTTCTTTGATGCTTAGTTGTTTGTGTTCTTCATCAACAACCCTAATGAAATAGAAATTCTAATTTCTTTAGAAATCCTACTAGACAGTACGAGTCACCGTAATCAACGAGTTCTCAACGTTTTCGGCGAAGGCATCTGTCGATTGCACTGCACCGAACCTAACGCCTTCGTTTGGCTGCCACATTGTTTCTTTTTGGTCATCTGACCCATACTATTTGCCGCGGGCAGACGGACGCTGACACGAGTCGTGCTTTGGTTCCGCGATAAGATTCTCACCAATTGAAGCCCAAAAGATCCCGGAGTGCAGCTCGTATGAGACGATGCTTACGTACCTATCTACGTTCTACAGGCTAGTATAGATGCTCCTGAGCTTTACACGACTTCACTAGTGTAGTAGTGTTGCGTCAAAGATGCAATGGAAAGCACAAAGCGATCAATCATCTAGCACCATAGATTCCTTTAAAAAAAACCATTTTCTAGCAAGAAAAGCAGAGGAATTGGCATGATGTGGTGTTCATGTCATAAACGGAACTGGTTCGTGACACTATTACGTAAGCTCTAAGCAAAAGCGAAGCGCCGGAATTTGATCTCTTTTGTTCTTTTGGGTGTGTCAATTGATTTCACGTGCTCAGGGAAAGCAGGAATCCTCTTTCTATCATGCTGTATTTTTTTTTTGGTGCTTATTCAATGGCGATAAGTTTTGTTTTGAAATGTGCCGGCAAATAGTTTTGTTTTGAAATGTGCCGGATTCTGCCGTCGTTTTGAAGAGAGATGATTGTTCGTGTTTGGCACAAAGCGAGAGACTCCCAACTACTCATGTGCTTATTTTCACATTTTGAGATACTACTTGAGAACATTCAAGTGCATTTATTTATTAGTTGATCCTTTGTCACCTGATTTCCTTCAGGCGAGAGTTTTGATTTATTACTCTTCAAGAAGGTTACGAAGAGGCCCAACGTCAATTGTGAGTAGTGTGGTGCTCGCTATCTTTAGAGCGGAAGAAGAGCAACCTTAGCAGACTTGATGTCATTAGGCTTAATTCGTAAAGCTGGTCTAATCCGTTTGAGATTACCTCAATGTGGGTGTAGCACCCACATAACCATATGGGATACCACTATGGAACGTCATCGCCAAAGTGAAGAATAAATAAGAGCAACAAAAGAAATTACAAAAAGTTTAGAACTTTATTAACACTTTAATAGAGAACCAACGGAAGCTGGAATAAATATTTAAAACATGGGACCGGTCCACTTCTAACCAAATAAAGAACAAATGAAACAACAAAACAGTGGCAAACCACGGTGCTAAAAACTCGAGTGCTCCCACCCATGCATGATGCTATCACTCCACTGGCCTTTTACCTGAGACTGAAAAGAGCAAGCATGAGATTTGAAAATCTTAGCAAATACCCAATAACGGCCGCAACACAAGAGTAAAGACAAGTAATGCACCCACGTGAAATAAAGAATAAACATCACAAGTAAACAACGGGTACAAAATGAAAGCAATGAACAACTGATATTGGAGATACTGTCATAAATAGGAGATGGATATCACGGAGACTGTGTAGATAGTTGTTATGTGACAAGTTAAAGCAAGTTATAGTAAAGGTGTCGGCGACCTCATCCCACATACCCGGTTATGCGGGAATAGTCAGGCACAACCTTACCTTCGACTGTATAACCGCAGACGGGGTGTAATATCATGTGTAACGAGAATGTACGGCCCCCCCGTACGTTACCAGGTTGGGTGGAAATGACCCCCTATATGTGGGTAGTCCCGGCGTGATAACCCTTAGTTCGTTATTTAGCGAATTATCCATGATATAATTAGAAAGTTGCGATTGAATTAAGGTAAAGTTATGACGGTAACGATTTAATACAATGGGATCGGAGAGATGGGATTGGTGGTAAGATAACTGATATATCATGGATAGATCATAAAGTATGAATTTGAGGAAACTAAGAGATGACGAGGATAAGACTATAATAAAGTTATGAGAAGTGAAAAGATGTGTTAAGGTTGAAAATTGAAAGATATAGTTTCTGATACGAGGGTGATGTGGAATGGTAAAATGGTGATAGCGAGATAAGAATTATTCTAATAAGGTATTATAATATAGCACACACAAGGGTTGATAACCAAGCAAGTTTTATTATGCGATGAGTGATTATTAGTCCGATTAACAGGTATTAAACGCATCGATCATAACTCACATATGAAATCATACAAGTAATGGATCATAATCTCAGGAAGAATAACACAACAGCCCTAATGCTAACGATTGCTAGTGGTTTAAACCTAGACTTGGAACATGTTCAAATGCTACTCTCACATTAATGATTTAAGTATAAATTCTAACACACTTATTAAAGACTTTAATTCTAGAGCATTATTAATCGAGCATTCTAATAAACCTAGAGCAAGTGAACAAGTTAGCCCAGAACGTTGTTGTATAAATATAGTATTAAAAGTCTATAACTAGGGAAGCATGAACGGTATAATAATAAACAGACGAGTATCAGTGATATGTTAATGACCAGGTAGCTTTAATGATATGATACTAGCCAGGTAACTTTGGTGATATGATAATAGCCAGGTAACTTTAGCAATTTGCCAGGTGACCTTAGCGATATGACAATGATCAGGTACTTTAGTGATATAATAATGATCAGGTAAGCTTGAGTGATTTGATAATTGTAATCAATGGTCAGGTGGCAATTAATCAAGAAACATGTGATTAAGATAAAATGCTTCCTCAAAAGGTTACGACCGCGAAGTACTTGCCTTGAGCACGTTCGGAGGACATGCTGCACAAGGAACCGAGGGTGCACAACTGCCCGAACGCTTCCTCAAAAGCCACGTACGAACCTGTGAGGAGGAGATGGAGGTGAATCAGGCGAGGGTTAAGATAAAACTACGGAAGGACTGAAAGTGATTGTTCGGTTGGAAGGAAACACGTTCGCTGGATTTCACTGTGTGAACCATCGTTCGGTCATGCGAACCACGTTCCGCCAAACGGACGGCGTCCCACTGCGCGAATCAGCAAAACTCCCATGCGAAACTGCGGCCCCGTTTGGCACAGCTCTAGCTCCGAGATCTATGCTGGATCTGTAGTTTGTTGACTAAATTAAAGTGATTTAAATATTTTTATTTAATATATAATATAAATGAAATGAGTCATGTAAATGCACTTAACATGCCTGCAACTCTAGATCCAGAATTTCCTAGAGCTACAGATGACCAGCTCTAGAAAATCTATTTTCTAGAGTTAAAGCTCTGCCAAACGGGGCCTACATTCGGCCATACTCCCACCAGCCAAGCCGCTCTGGCCATCACCGCCGCCACTAGTCGGCTGGTCGCCGCCCATGCCGTGCCGCTGCCTGCCCAGCCACCTGCGCCGACCGACCGTGCTAGCCATGAAATTGAGTCAAAGGTGAAAGAGAGGCTTGACTCGGTCCAATATTTAGTGGGATATGAGCGTTCGCAAAAGTTCCAGGCAGACTTAGCCCATGAAAATTTGTAAAAATATTTTTTGAGGCTTTGCGATTACTTTGAGGAATGCATCAGTGCGGTGAAAAAGAAGCATTTGCGGTTTTACTTTTGTTGTTCATTCTTGTAAATGAACTGGTTTGAACTTGTAGTTATAAAATACGGGAGCCTTTAGATATGAAGTTTATGGGAGTGACCACCATAATGTAATTATTCCGGATACATTAGTATTGTGAATTATAGTGTCAAACAGCCACAGAAAATGGAAGCTAACCGTATGAAACATCATAAATTTTTTAGGGAACCTATAAAAGATTTGCATGTTATTGCATTAAGGGCGTCCACAATGGTAATAGCTAGTACTAGCTATATAGTCAGCTGACGTGGAGGTGAGAGACAAAAGCAAAGACTATTTTATACTGTTGGACCCACATGCTCCTCTCTCATGTTCTTGGACTACGTGAAATAGATCAGCTATTTGCTCGTCGCTAGTGACTACTCTCTCTCCTACTTTTTCCTTGCCACATCAGATCTAGCTAACTAAATAGCCAGCTGTTGGAGACACCCTAAGAGGATAGGAAAAGTACATCCACTAGGAAATCTAGTGTTTAGAGTTACAAAGAAGGCAGCAAGAAAAAAACACAAGAGAGAGTGACAAGAGGGAAACAAGACGAGCTAAGGAAGACAGAGCTTGGGATTACGCAGCGAGGCTATGAGAGAGGGACTAAGAGCTGCTTCTCATTGGAATCGGTAGCGAGTTCACGCCCGCCCTTCGCCAACATGTTAGTTCTTGTTTTAGATTGTCCTAGGGCACTTCAATGTCCATCTTGATTTTGTTGAATATCCGACCATTGCGTTCTCGCTAAATGGCCATAGAAAGAGAACGACATTATAGTCGAGGTCTTTCCTCTGAATCTTGAGCACTTGTTTGCGCATTGGTAACCACCAATCTAGCAGTCGAATCTGGCTTGTTGTCGGTTGTCACAGTCTACCAAAAGAGCATGAGAAGTGAGCCCAGACTTGCTAAACCCAGTGGCAGAGAACGAGTAGATGGTCAATTGTTTCTAGATTTTGCTCGCAAAGGGGGCAAAGTGCGTGCGCCGCAACTCTGCATTGCATTAGGCGGTTAGGTGTCTAGCAGTGGTCATGAATAGCTAGCCATGCAAAAAAAACTTGCATTTCAGGGGAGCTTTGCTTTTCCAGATTAACTTGTGGGCTACGAAGCAAGTTCCGACGATGAAGAAAGCATTGTAAGTAAACTTAGTGGAGTACCCTTTCGAAGGGTTTAGTTTCCATACTATTTGATCAACGGTTTGTGGTTGGATAGAGACAGAGCTGGCCTTGTCCCAAAGTTCCAATAATTCAGCAATTGCTTGAAATGACATGGCTCCCTGAATTATGTGGACCCAAGAGTTGAGCAGTAGCCCCTGGGAAGCCATGGCAATTTACTTGATTTTGCTGGGAACAAGTTTGCAAATGGTTGGAGCTATGTCTTCAGTTGATTGACCTTCAATCCAGTTGTCAAGCCAAAACAATGTTTGGCAGCCATCTCTGAGACGCACTTCTGTTGCTGCATTGAACATTGCATGGACGATCGGCTCATGTGAAGCTTGTAGATTGGCCCACACGTATGATTGGTCAGTTTTTTGCCCCCATAACCAACGTAGACGCAGCGCATAACCTGTTGTCTTGAGGTCGAGGATTTATAGGCCACCAAGAGCCATTGGTCTGTGAACAGTTTGCCATGCCACTAAACAGTTTCCTCCTGTGACAGCCTCTGAACCCTTCCAAAGGAAAGCATGATGTCTTTTGTCAATTGCTTTGATTACCCAAGATGGCAAGTCGATCAATATGAGGCGGTAGATGGGCGCCCTAGAGAGGACTTGTTTGACCACAACGAAACGACCTCCTAAAGATAACAGACTTCCTTTCCATGTTGGGAACATCCTGATGAACCAATCGACTAGAGGCTAAATCTGAGGTTTAGTTAGTCTGGTTAAAGTGAGCAGCAAGCCCAAGTAATTTACCGGGAAGGAAGCAAGTTGACAAGGCAGTTCTTGCAATGCAAGGTCGATTTTGTCCTATGAGCAGCATATAGGAGCAACCAAACTCTTTTGAAGATTGGCGCAAAGACCCGATGCTTGTCCAAAGTTAGAAAGGATCTCCTTGACTATTTGTATGTCATGACGTCTTGGAGCAATGAAGCAAATTACGTCATTAGCGTACAAGGATATACGCTCCTGTAATCCTTGCACGCCCAGAGAGGAGAGAGCTGAAAGCGAGTCTGCTTTGTGGAAGTAAGCGTTGAGAACCTTCATCACTAGCAGGAATAGCATTGCAGAGAGTGGGTCTCCCTGTCTTAGCCCGCAGCTTAGACAGATGGCATTTCCTGATCTTCCATTAAGCATGATTTTGGAGGAAGCAGTGGCGAGCAACATCGATATCCATTCGCGCCATCTTGTACCAAAACCAAATGCTTAAGGATTTGTAGAAGGAATGGCCGGGAAACTGTTGCATTGTCCAATTCTTCCCTTGCATGACCCCTTTTAAGTTCCAAGATGTGCGCGCGTGCGTTTTTTTATCTGCAGGCATCCGACTAACTCGGGTACTATCCAAGATGATGACATGTATATGAATCTCCTTTTGCAGTTAAACTGACGCCGAAACTTATCATATGAATTGTCTAGCACATCATCTGATCGTTGGCCATAACTAACGCTTCAGTATTTAACCTGCAGGTGTCTGAGACGGCATGGACTGCAAGCAGTTAGTAGTACTTACGTGTACTCTGAAGAAGTATGATATGGATCGAGCTAGTTCAGTATCAGTTTCAGAAAGGAAAGTTCTGCCTCGCTGCATGGATCGCACAAGCGAGAGAGCGACCATAGCGTATCGAGCTAATGCCGGACCTGTTGATCTGGCAGGTGTCTCCTCTCGATCTGTTGCCTGCAACTCAAGCAGTGAAAAGCCATCGAGTTGGATCATTTCATATGCGTGCGCCATGCATGCACATGGGGAGCCTGAACTTGCATGCCTGCCAAGCCTTGTTATGCTCACCTCGATTGACCCAGCCTGGCGAGCACACCAGTCCCTGCAAGATTTGCAACCCTGCATTTTGATATTTGATTCCCTATTCACCGACAGCTCTTATACTATGTTGCAACGAACTGAATGCGAAAAAAAAACCCTACCAAGTGAGTTAACTGGATTGCATGAACTGTCCCTAAAGGCTAAAGAGCCTGCTTAAAAGGGATTGCTTCAAGTAAAACATACACATATTTACATGTGACATGTTGGTTATGCTAAAAAGTACGCTTGACACCTACGGATGAAAGCACTTGGGATGTATATATTAAAGAAAAGTACATGTAAATTACACAACTGGTTGCTCTTCCCACTACTAAAAGAATTTTAGAAGCAAGCAGAAAGGTGACTAGTTTATTCAAAAACGAGGGCAGTGTACAAGCAACGTTTTGAGGTGATAGATCCAATAGCTAGGAGCCCAATAGTTTCAAGATGAAGACCGAATTGACAAGGAAGGCCATGGCTGTGGCCTACATGGGTTGTTAGGAGCAACTCCCAGCACTAAGCCGCCCTCTGATTTTGATGAGGGAACCAACTAGCTAGCTAGCTATACCTCTTTCCAGGAGATGTTAAGTTCCATTTTGTCTTTGGTGTAGCTTGCAAGCAAGACTCCATTGCCATCTCCTCCTTAATTAAGCCACTCAATCCCATTCATTTCCTTCTACTTTTACAACACGTTTCACACACAGAGACAGCACAGATGCATAAAGTTGATACATGTTTTCATTCTGCATTTTGGTTTAACAGTTACCGATAAATAGATAAGAATTACTGGTAAAAGGGTAAAACCATCCGTTTTCGGTTCTTCCACGGAAGCTGCCTTTTCAAGAAGGACCATCATATGCTACTTTTTTTATGGTAACTTGATTGACAAAATGCTAAATAGGAACACAGTTGGCAGGGAATCATCATACTGCTGGTCCAGATGATTCAGTTTCAAGCAAGTGTGAGCAATGACATACACATGAAGTTACCAAATGACAAGACAGCTAGGCTACTCTAACATATGTTAGTAAAACTCTCGGGTTTTTACCATACTTGAAAAATTACCAGGAGCTATCGGTATCTCGTCACCAAATTACACATAAATTCTTGGTATCTAAAGGTACCAAAAAATTATATGTAATTTAGTGTTAAAATACCGATACCTCCTGATACCTTTCAAAGATGGTAAAACTCTCTAGTTACAAATAAAACTTCCGATTTAACCAACAACCAGCATGAGTATGACAGCATCATTGCCCACAGGTACTAGTGCCAAAATTGAATCATCAACGTACTTATTATCCTGCAGAAAGCGTGGTTTTCGATACAAATTGGGTTTGGTGCAGTGGCTGACTCGCATAATAACAGCTGAACAAGGACTATTAGACGAAGGTAAGCATATCTGTCTGACCGACCAAGTTTGAACACTCCCTCTCACGCCTAGTCCCGTTTAAAACATATGCGGGTTCAAGTTGACACACTGCTACTTGGCTTAAGCGCAACTATATTTACAACACCACCGTAACTCGATGTTTACCAAGACATGAATTTGATCTGATAGAAGTCCAGAGTCACCAATCAACACTAACCAGGTCTTGAGCTCAGGACTTTCTGCTACGGAGCCTTATCGAGCGTAGACCAATAGAAGTGAAGTATGCATGCTAATAAAAAACTTTGGAAGAAATTGTAGTAGACTCCTTGCATAGAATATTTTTCTGACAAACTAGATTGCATCCTTAAAAGTTACAACTGCATGTACATCACACATGGCAGAGGTTTAAAGAGACATGTTTGAAGTACAAACGCAAGGCAAACCAAAACAGTGCCCCTCAAGCTCTCCCTGCTGCACTTGCAGTGAAATGCTGCCTTTTGAGGCTTACCAATCAAGCAAGGTTGGTTGGATGTCATCGAGTGGGAAAGTGGGCACTCCCATTCATCACCAATCCAGAAAGAAATCTATAAAACAGCCTCTCTCAAATGAAGAGAGTTCAAATGAAAAGGAGATGGACCGATGTGGTTCGACTGCTTGCAAGAACTAGATGCCGAGCGGTTTGAACGAGACTCTGAGGATAGTAGAGCATAAGGGGACTGGAATGCGTCGCAACTCTATCGAAGCATAAGCAAAGATTTTGGAGAGGCTGGAGGAGTACAAATAAGGTATGCACTTCTTACTTGTATCCTTCTTTCGTTTTCATATTTTGTCCTGCTGTGTTGCATTGTTGAGTTACAAGTCATTTCTAGTCATACAAATTTTGAGCCTTGAGTTTAAACATGAGATTGTTCGAGTCTATGGAGTCATTAACATAATGATTAAACTGTTAAATAAGAACTTGGACACACCACCCTTTCTGCTGAACTTTGGCAGCAGATATTTGCACTTAGCAGTTGAAACTCTACTAAAAATCTTGAACGGCACATGTATGTAGACAAATCTTATCCATCTTCATCCTTGTGGAGTTATGGTTCTTCTTCAAAGTTGCTTAAAAATTGTCAACACACTAGAATCCTGACGGTTTCTGTAAGGATTGTGACATATGTGAAGTTCCAACTAGACTGATGCCAGTCACTGCGAATTCAGCTCTTAGGATTACAGCAAAATCTGATCAGGTGCCAGTTATTTAGAGGTCAGGTCATATATTGTAGTATTTTGTGCATTGTTACTACTGCATATCTCATTACTTCCCCGATCCTAAATAAAACTGAAGCCTGCTTCCTGCTTCGTAGCTTTAGCTCAAGCATAAGAGACACAGTTCATTTGTTGCATCTTCAGGCACGAGGAGTAGGAATTGTTTTCTCAACCATTTGGCCGGATCAAAACATCAAATTTCCTTGAGCTTTCCACCAAAAAGCATATAAAAAAATCATTCTTCCGTTGTTGGTGGAACTATACAGGACTGTGGCAGGGAGAAATGTTAAGGACATGGGCAAGAAGGGAAGCTGGCTCACTGCACTCAAGAAGGCTTTCAGCTCAAGCCCCAAGGAAAAGCCCACAAATGTAAGTAGTACTCGAAACCCCTAATTATATGATATGCCTGGTTTACCTCTACTTAAACGCGAATTTCTCATTAGGCCCCCCAGCTTTTAAGACAAATCAAGTGGTTCTCCCACTCGTAACTACCAAGAATTAAAGAAAACAAAAGATGCTTGAATTGGGAGTTGACTGCTTACCCAAAATTAAGGCTTTGCCCAGAAGCAACTCTTGCAAGCTGTATGCGCATGTAGAGTTCTGGAAAGATACAGTGGTATCGTAGCGACAAATACACTGTTTTGTACGGGGGTCGCTTTATCCTGTTCATTGATCGAACTTTTTGCAAATATGTTTTCGTATAAAGCAATCGCATTTTATGATTTTAACTGTACACTCACTGGCTGAACATGGGCAGCATTGCTTCCAATGGCAGAACAAATGTATCAAAAGATTTGTACTGCATGTTAAGTACCGAGTACTGACAGGTGTGAACGATCGATGGCAGGTGCAGCTGGTAGCTCAGTTCCCGCAGCAGCACCGGAGCGCGAGGGACAAGAAGCGATGGGGCTTCGGTCGGTCGCGGCAGCACGCCGAGCCGGCGCCGGCGGGCGCGCTGATCAACATACCGCTGTACCGCGAGCCGAGCAGCATCGAGAAGATCCTCGGCGACGCGGAGATGGAGCAAGAGCACCGCCAGTACTCCAGCAGGGCGCAGTACCAGATCACCCCCGCCAAGCCCACCACCGTCACCGCAGCAGCAGCTTCCCCGGTGCCGGCGCGTGAGCGCGAGCGCGACGACGACAAGCCCGCCTTGGTGCTCCCGCTGCCCCCGCCCTCGCCGCCCCCGCTCATCAGGCGGTTCGACCATGACAGGGAGCAGCAGCAGAGACTGCAGCAGAGCAGAGCTGAGACCGAGTGGCGGCAGCAGCAGCCGAGGCGGCACGTCGCGCCGTCCAGGACGCGCGCGGCGAGGCAGAGAGCCGTCCCACCCGACCGCGCGCGCGCCGCGGCCGCCACGATCCAGGCCGCGTTCCGAGGATACATGGCAAGTACTTTTTATCAGTAGTAATTCGATCCTACGGTTGAGATGTTGCGAGCTGTGACGTGGCACGTCTGTGCGGTGTGGATGTGTGTGGTTGCAGGCGCGGCGGAACTACCGGTCGCTGCGCGGGATGATCCGGCTGCAGGCGGTGGTGCGGGGGCCAAGCGTGCGGCGGCAGACGGCGCACGCGATGCGGTGCATGCAGACGCTGGTGCGCGTGCAGGCGCAGGTGCGCGCCAGCCGCGTGGAGGCCATGGAGCGCCGCAACCGGCACCACCACGGCGCCATGCTCAGGGACGGCGGCCGGTGGCGCGCCGGCTCACAGGTATCATCGATCATGCCTCGCGTGCGTACACTCCGTTCAGGTTTACTAGTTCATGTGACGAACTTGGCCGCCCGTGCGACGCAACGCTACGCAGGACGGTGGCGTATGGAGCGACAGCCTGCTCAGCCGGGACGAGGTGGACGCCAGGATGAAGCGCAAAGTGGAGGCCGTGATCAAGCGGGAGAGAGCCCTCGCCTACGCCTACTCTCACCAGGTGCATGCAGTCCCACCGTAAAATTATGCAGATTGATTCTCTTGGTCAAACAGTAGCAGTTGGGAGCTGCAAGGCAGGGCCATACATCTGATAGAGACGAGTAGGCGCAAAAGTGTTTCTCATGGTGGTACCGATCGGCCAACTCCCAAAAGCATACCATGCGGTGTACCGTCGTTGTTAGTGGTGATAGCAGGCGTTGAAATATGTTTTCGCTGCACTGCATTCTGATCTCACACGTACGTTGTTCGTGTCTTGGGCCCGCGGCGGCAGGTGCTGAAGGCGACACCGATGGCGGCCCACGCGATCCTGGCGGACCTCCAGTCGGGCCGGAGCCCGTGGTGGTGGACGCCCATCGAGCGCCACCACGAGCCCGACTTCCCCCGCCACGCCGAGAACATCAGCCGGCCCAAGATTACCACTCCCGCCATCGCCCACCGCGAGACGACGCCGGCCCGGTCGGTGGTCTCGTCCTACTCCAAGACCAGGCCCACGCGGGCCACGAAGGGAGGGCCCCCGCCGTCGAGCCACGGCGGCAGCATCTGCGACAACGAGAGCCTGACGAGCTGCCCGGCGTTCGGCGTGCCCAACTACATGACGCCCACGCTGTCGGCGTCCGCCAAGGCCAGGGCACGGGCGCAGCTGCTGCTGCAGCAGCAGCAGCAGCAGGCGGCGGAGCAGCAGAAGCCCAGGTTCTCGTTCGGGCTGGGCCAGAGCATCGGGAGCTGGGCCAAGAGCCCGTTCTGGAATAGCAGCGGCCAGTCCCAGTCGTCGAGGGTGGGCACGCCGGCGGCGTCGGTGGCCGGCGGCCGGCACCGGTCCACGCGCTCCGTCAGCGGGCTCAGCGTCGACTCCTCCGTGTCCATGCCGGCTGGAATCGGCAGGAGGCCATTCAAATAGCGTGGCGCCCAGCGCGCTGGTTGCAATCAATCGTCGTCTTCTTTGGAGTTTGGTGTAACGTTTGTGTCGTGCTTGGTTTGGTGTGGGTTCCTCCGGTCTTGCGTGTCGCATCGCGTTGCGTTTGATGATTCACTGTGCTTTACACGTGGTTGCTGGTCCCTTTGCGTCTACCAGCTCGCGCCCTTTCGTTTTTTGAGGGGTCAGTGGCTGTGATGTAAATGCGGTGAGTCCATCGAACCGATCGCATGCATGCATGCATGCGTTTGTGCGTTCTTGTCGTGCCATGCTTTGCTCGGTGTTGGAAAAATTCTTCGTGCCTCCGCATTGTGCGTCTCAACAACTTCCTTGGAAGTTTCACCACGTTGAAACGGCCGGCTACGATCACGTTGAAGCGGATGGTACTATCACGTTATCCATAGTCGGTACGACCACGTTGAGAACGGTCAAGTTCGACCATGTTAAGTTGTCGGTTTTGACTACGTTGTAGTCGATTACGACCACGGTGTTTATGGTCGTAACAGAGCGTTGTATGTGGTCAGTTTTGATCACATTGTAGTCCATTACGACCACGATATTTGTGGTCGTAACAGAGCCTTGTATGTGGTCGGTTTTGACCACGTTGTAGTCGGTTACGACTACGGTGTGTATGGTCGTAACAGGGCTGTGTGAGTGGTCGGTTACGACCAGTCTGTATGAAGTCGACCAGTGCAGTGATTGCGTGGTCGAAGCTCGAATGCTGCGGTCGAAGCCAAGATCGAAGAAGCGGTCGAGGAGCAGCTGAAGTGGATTCCAGTGGCTGAGATCATGCGGCCAGTTGCTCGTGTGGTCAAGTCGGCGTAGTGAGTTGTCGCAGGCATCGGCACTGGGAAACGCGAGTGACACAGACAGTACAGCAGCCAGTGAGCTGACTGGTCACAGCGGCAGCAGGAGCGGTGAGCATTGTAGCTGTCGACAGAGATGGATCAAGCAGTGCAGCAGAGTCGCAGTGAGTAGTCTGTGTCGCCAGCAGCAACAGCAGTCGTCAGAGCTTCGGATTGAGCGGCAGGAGCGGTGAGCACTGTAATTATGACCGATCGTCATAGCTATCGTCAGTATCTCTGCTCTGGTTGGGCAGCAGGTGCGGTGGAGCACTACAGCCGTTGTCAGTGCTCGGGTTGGGCAGTAGTTGCGGTGCGCTCTGCCTGGTGTATGCAGTAGAAGTGTCTATATATACCCCTGTAGCCTCTGTGTAGTGTTAGAGTGAAGAAAAAAGGAAGAAAATTGCCCCCAAACACTCTCCACCGCGTTCGATCGCTAGTGTATTTGGGCGTGTAGATCCGGTTGCAGATCACTGGTTGGCACAAGTTATCTAGCTATAACAGGTTCTCCAGGTGGGGTATCAGACACAAACCTAAGATGAAGGCATTTAAAGAGCTCAAGCTTCAAAAATCCTCAGATGACACGCTTGAGGAAATACTTTCTACTCCAAATGAAGATACCTGCCACAACTCAAGTCAAGGAAATGCACCAGATAAGGTTGAAAATTATGTTGATATGCTACCAGTGAGCGAGATGCAATGTAATGGCACCAATAATGCTAATCCTCTGCTAACTAGATTAGTAAAGAGAAAGCTTCTGCAATTTGACAAAAGTAACAGACCAGCATATTGCGGGACTTGGAGGAAGAAAAGGTTAGCACTTAATCTGTATGGCATCAGTAATTTCTTAATGTTTTCCAATCTACTGCCATGTCATGTTTTGTTCTATAATTATTTGCAGTGCTGTTGTTGGCCCAAGGTGTCCACTAAAGATGGATCCTGATATAGATTATGAGGTTGATAGTGATGATGAATGGGAAGAGGTAATTGCTGATGCTCTTGCTTCTTTATTGTCCTTCCTTTTTTGGCAAGAGGTACTCATGCTATGTTTGCTGCACAGGAGGATCCTGGTGAGAGCCTTTCTGGCTGTGAGAGGGATAATGAAGTTATGGAGGAAGATTCCAAGATTACAGATGAAGAGAGTGAAGATAGCTTTGTTGTGCCTGACGGTTACATCTCGGATAATGAGGTATAACATTGAATAAGTGAGTTCTCTTTTAACAATTTAAGGTAGAAATTACAGTTCTCATTGGTTTTTGTATGTAAGTTTACATCCAAGAAAGCACCTACCAACTTACATTAACAAAAGTTCAAGACAGACAAACTAACCTGCCATTCAGATATGTGATATTAATACATCAATTATGACACTTCCAAACATTCTCTGACCTGTTGTCCATTTTGTTTGTCCAGCCTGCAAGGCTTTTCTGATTCTCTCTCTTTTCAAACATTAGTGACACACACTTCGTTCAGTAGACTTCTGCCCATTCAGTGAAAGGATGTTAGCAGAAATTGTGGAGTAGGACATACATGCTATACACTAGACAGATGAAAGTTATGTTTTACTTCTGCTATGTATGAAAATGCATGTGCACTTCAGAGTTATGATGCACTTTCAGTTCTTTTGACGACATATGTGAGATCAATAGTTGTTTCATCTGGTAAGTGCTATGGAGCTCCCAAGTATCCATCAGAATGAATAGTCTTCTGCAACTCAGCATTTCCAGTTTCTTTCCTGCAGGGGATTCAGATTGAAACTCTATTGGATGAAAAAGACGAGGAAGCCAGTAGTTCTCCACTCAGCCAGTGCACAGAAGTTGAGGAATTCAAAGCTCTACTACGCCAGCAAAAAGTACTTAACAGTTTGACTGAACAGGCTCTCCGTAAGAGCCAACCTTTAGTGATATCCAACATAACTAATGAAAAAGCTGAATTATTCATACCCTCCATTTAGATGGAAATTGAGGATTTACCCTCCTGACCCACGTGTCGGTGACTTATGATAACCCTACGTGTCATTGAGATGTGGAGAGTAAATCCTCAATTTCCCAACTAAAGAGAGGGTATATGATCCAATCTCCCTCCTGAAAATAGGTCATGGAGCAGTGGAGCAATACACCCAGAGGCCAGATCAGCAGAAGCTTCTTGGGTAATAATGGTGTGTACGAAGGCCCCCCGGGATTCTCTGACGTAACGTCAGGTGACGTTGGGTCACTGACGTTTGGGCCCATGAGCCACGGGACCCACACGTCAGTGACCCAACGTCACCTGACGTTTCGTGAGAGAATATGCGCCGGTACGAAGGCCACTGAAGTGCAACTTGGTATTGCGTCTTTCGCTGATGAAAGACACGAAATGGCAGAGGTTTTTGGCAACATGGAGATCTGGATTAGATTTCTTGATGTTGTAGACAGATAAGTATAATTTATGAAGGATATGTAGTTGATGTATTCAGTCTCTGCATGTGACATGTATCTATTCTATTGTTTTGCATGTCGCTGCAACTTACGCCACCTTCGTCAAATTTTCTTTGCGTTGTTTCATTGGGTCACATTGTTTATACTTGATCCCTCCAGTTACAACAGGTCTGATAATTCTGACAAATACTAGCACAATATTTAACTTTCGCACCGAATCTGATGAATTTATGCACAACATTGCAGCAAATGCAGCACATAATACTATATATTTGCCTTGGCATCTTAGTACGAAAGAATTTGAGAACACAGTTAATAGTACAAAAGAATAGGTAACTAGCAGTAATCGTGCTAATACAACACAGAAAGAATCGCACCAACCGCACCAATGGTGGAGGGCGCTCCTTCAGACATGGTAGGAGGCGGCCCAGTTCTTGGCGTGGTAGAAGTCGTCGTCGTCGTCACCGTCGTCGAGGCGGAGCGAGAACGCGAGCGCGAGCGCGCACCACTCGAGGACGAAGATGGCGGTGCCGAGGCCGCCGACCATCTTGAGTATGACGGCGCCGTCCTCGTCGCGGACGTAGGACTGGAGCTCGAGCAGGAAGTCGGAGGTGCGGGTGAAGGCGAGGAGCGCGACGGCGCCCTGGAAGATGGCGGTGAGGGCGGCCCCCGCGGTGTGGGCGTTGTGCCACTGCGCGGGGGTGGCGGGCGCGGTGAAGGAGCCGGAGCAGGCCGCGGCGGAGAAGACGGCGGTGAGGGCGTGGAGGAAGAGGAGGAGGAGGCCGCAGGGGGAGGGCAGGAGGCGGAGCGAGAGCGTGAGGAAGATGCAGCTGGAGGCCGCGCCGAGGAGCACGTAGTTGCAGAGCAGGAACGCCTTGTGCGTGTGGCTCTTGCCCGCCGCCATCGCCGAATGAACCGAATGAATCTTTCTTCAAGGGAGTGGAGTGGAGCGGAGTGGCGGAGCTCGAGCGAGGAGAGGAGAGGAGAGGAGAGGTTTCTGCACGTTGTGCTTGGGGTCAGTGAGGAGTGGGAGAGCGGACGGGTGGCTACTTATGCTTGTGCCGTGCGGTGAGACGGCCAACGGCTAGTGGGGCTCGCCGCTCTCACTGGGGAGTGGGGTCGGCAACGCGACTGCCTGCTGCAATTAGAGACGTTGCTTGGGGTCCCATGCCTGATGCATCTGCTCTCTACGTTGGATGATTCGCTTCAGCACGCGCCGGACAGGGTAGCGGTTGCTTTTCTGCGTGCTCTCGTCTCTCAGTAGTCTACGGAGGTAATACAAATGCCACTCCTAGTCTATGATATATTCTTTTGGATTATAGTTGATAGTTTTGACTTATGTTTCTTAAGATAGCAATGGATGACGATGATATCAACGTGAATAACGCACATAATTTTAAGTTTGAAAAGTTTTTTACAACCACTTCAAGAACCATCTCTTCTATTTCAATTTTTGATCAAACCAAAAACCCAAACAAGCTGACATGTACTCCGAGAGGTCAATATTCTGGTTGCAAGTGCCAAGAACTCGAGATGTCGTTACTTTATCTCCATTTTACTTGTCCAAGTTTCGATTGGGGATTTTTTTTTACGAGTGCAAGGAGTTATAATGCAAGGTGCTCTCAAGTGTATTAACTGAAGGATTTATTGGCGTTCTCTGGGATTAAATTTTCGATCCAGCAAGCGCATGTACGAACCTGTCAGATTTCAGAAAACCTAGAACAAGCGAAATCTGTACTGTTTTGGCCCATGTATTTTTTTTGGTGTATAGGTATCACTTGGATGTTTTCTTCTCAACAATCATCCAAATTTCGGACCGTTGGATTAGAGATCCAACGGTCTCTTTTTTTGGAAGGGGGTGAATTTTTTTTTGGAGGGGGTAGGGAGAATTTGTGGCCCTTGGATCTCTAATCCAATGGTCACAAATCTGGATGATAGAAAGAAAACATCCGGATGATGTTTATCAATACCTTTTTTTAGTTCTAGCCCTTTTTCCAAGCGCGAAATTATGCTAGATCGACACATGTCAAATTTCACACCAGTGGAGCACGAAAATGCAATTTCTGTGGTACTGTAGCACGAATTTTTAAATTTCGTGCCAGGAGAGCATAGAAAATGGCATTTCCACATTGCAGCTACAGTAAAAAAAATTCACGCTACAGTACCATGAAAATGGCATTTCCACGCTCCACTAGCGCAGATTTACCATGTGTTGGCTTCGCATAATTTCACGCTTAGGGAGGCTAGATTTATAAAAAATATATTCAGAGGCTAGAACTGAGAAAAAACATCAGACCAAAACAGTAAAGATTTTAGAACAGGCAACCTGATTAGTTGGACCAGAAGCTAATAGTCATACTGAGCGGAATTGGCGACTCGACAGCTTGGGCCTAATGCGTGGTGCAGCCCAGCCTGCATTGCACTGGCCTGTGCTGGTACGTGGGTGTCCGTGAGATATCGGTAAAATTGTCATTACGAATGCTGCTTACAAGTTGGCATCTTTGCTAGCATGTGTTCGCTGCGAATGCTGCTTATAAATTTACAGTGCCGGTCGTCATCACGGCTGCTCAAATTACCTCAGATCAACTACACGAGAAACATCAATTCACCAAATTAACTGGAAGGGGCTACTGAAGTCATTCAGCTGCACAGATTGGAGTTGTTGGCTCATCGACTCCACCAGTCTTCTCATGACTCCGAGACCAAACTGTCTGTCTGGGTTGATGATTCTTCAGCATCAGATGGCTTCGATTCATGCTTCGCCGCCGCTTGCAGAACCCGGTCCTGGACCGCCGTGGTGGAGGGGGACGTTGCCAGGCCAATCTTGTTTGGTTCTAGCTTTTTAGCCGCCCACGAGAACGCTTCTGCGCCTACTCTTACAGGGGAAAGCAACAGTCTAGGCAAATAGAGGGAGAGGGGAAAAAAACCTGTTAATAGCTTTCTTCTGCGTTGGAAAAGTGGCAAGTCTTACACTGAGCCAAAAGGTCTTTGGTATTAAAAAATGGCAAATTTAAAACACCTAAACTGCAAACTTCTTGATAGAAGCGCATCCACAAAAACAGATAATACCAGCATAACTTACTTCAGGTCTTGCTGCAAATCCTCAGAACCCTGGTATGTAGAGAACCGCAGGTAGATAGTCTGCGGAAGTAGGAAAATATCAGGTATCAGTGTTGCTGCCACTTACCAAATGGCTACATATTTGCAGTTAACAGTACTATTTAAAAAAAACTTATATTGCTTAGTCTCCAGTCATGCAGATATATGCATACTGAACAACAAATATGCTGTGAGGCAAACATTTTAAAATGGAAACTACGTACCAGCCCAATGCTTAGAACACCGATGTATTGCAAAGTCGTCTCCCATTCTGCAGTCACGTTGATCATTAGTCAAATTAATCAAAACCAATAGTTTGAAATGGCTGCAACTGCACTGCACCTGTTTCTTCTAACTAGGTTTTAAAGGTCCAATAGCAAATGCCCATTATGGAAATTCAGTCAAAAAGATCGATGATGCACGTTTAGGTAAAATGGCAAATAAATCAGAAAACATAAGTGGTTTAGGTTTCAATGCTTAACAGAATGGACACAGCATACTAGATAGGGGATGCAATATTCAAAAGTGATTTTTAAAGTGACCAGCAAATACTCCACTAAGCAACACCTTAAACCTCGCTAAAATGTCATCCTTGCAATTGCATTACTGTTTGCTATTGATAAACTGATGTTGACATAAGAAAGTTTGCCCTAAAGACCGTTGTGTGCTCCAAAGAGCAGGATACAACACCTGAAAGATGCAATGTGCCAAAACCCCTCTTTGTGTCAAGATGATGTACTTTTCAGAAAATCATGTGACGCATCTTAACCTTGGCAAAGCAATGAACTAACCATATATAATGTTTTCCTAGTCTACTTACCTAGCAAAGCATAAGCCACTGCTGAGAGTCCCTGTCACAAAAAATAAAGATTAGCAAGAAAGGAGTACTGCATCTAAAGGCTTTGAAAACTAACCTATCCAAAGGAAAAAGATGTGACCAGTATATATACAGTTGAACTTCTAACAAAACTTACTTTTACAGAACGCAGTGGAAACTAAGTCACCAAAAATTAAGGTACAACAGACAGCTTGCCAACAAAAGCAAAAAGAAACAAAACGAGAATAAGATCAATGACCATACCAGAAGAGATCCAAGGACGAGTGTTGGGGTGGGCTTTATGTCTTCAAGGATTGCCTCAGCGTCCTGCAAACATTCAATGATAATGTGAGTGTTTGACATTACTGCATAGTGATAACAAATCTGCCATATGACAGTGACGACAATAACAAATACATATATGTGTTGTGTGATCATTAACTTACAAAATTAAATGTCCACTACATCCCAAAGTATTAGTCAAACCATAGTTCTCAATGTGGTCAAAGCACCATAGTTCTCAATGTTGTCAAAGCAACCAAACATGGTTTTGGAAAGGGAAAAAAGAACTAATGGGATAGCCAACAACTGGCACAATCCTTCTGGTTCACAGATGAGTTTCTGGTCTGAATTTTTACCTCATTTATTACTGTTAATGCGGTCTCAGGTTTCAGTTCTTTCACACGAAGGTTCTTTGCCCAAGATTGGAAACCACCTTTAACCAGGTAAGGTCGCTGCCATCAAAACATTCAAATTTAGACAGGAGAATGAATGCATGCAAGAGAACTGTCACTGGGGAAAAACTTCAAATTTTGCCTGCACGCCAAGCTTCTTCAGTAACCTAGCAATGGCCTTTGATTGGGCACCATTAGCATCCATAATTATGACCTTTGAATCACCCTACAAAAGCAGGTGAAGAACATATTATTACTTCTTGTGAATAAAGGTTAGAATATAGATATCAAACTGAAGCCTCAGTTAAACAGCATACTTTAACCAACTTCAAGTTGCGGATGACAACTGCAAGCAAGGCATCGTCAACATCTCTTCCACCTTTAAGTATCTTCTTTACTGGACCTTTGATCTAAACAAAAAAAAACAAACGGACTAATTATCAATGAACAAAATCTATTTTATGCCTTTACCCCTTTGAAACTCGGATAAAGCAGCTAGTGTTAGATAAGAGTTGTGTTCTCCTGGAAGAATTGAAAACAACTCCTAATACTATCCGGACAAAAAAGACCCTCATTACTTGAAACAATTGTAACCTTTACGAATGGGCATACAAATTTGGAGCTGATTTCAGGATAAGCGAACATATAAATTGTCCAGTAATCAATGAGTAATTTGACAGACATAATTATTTCTACACAATAAATGTTCTATAAGTAGAAGAGAAACAAGTCGCACTCCAGATCTTTAGTTCACACAGGACACACCTCAGGTGAAGCAACACTTGCATATTTAGATCTAGCTCCACGACGTAGATCAGGAATTCCATCTTTTACCCTCAAGTCCTACAAAAAGTTATTTGATGATAAGCTGCGATAGTTGTTGGTTAAATATCAATGATATACTCCCTCCAACCACAAGAGTGTATACACTACCTCCAATCACAAAAAAGTGACGTTTTTGACCTTTCAAAGTCAACAAGATGCTATTGTGACCACTAAATTCTCTTATCATATATTTGAAAAAAATTGTAAAAGTTCAATATTATGAAAATATCTTTCATGACAAATTCACTCAAATCATTTCCATATATCCAAACATATGTTTTAAACAATATATTTGGTCAAAATCAATAGAGTTTGACTGCATGCATTCTGGGACATCACTCTTTTCTGACTGGAGGCGGGTATCGAACAGTTGAGGTTAAGGTACATGCAATATTCTATTCTTGTGTTCTACAGAAAACATGACAAAGAGTTGCAAACCTTCAGTATCTATGCATGATTCAGTACAAATTTTTATACTAAAGGGCATGACTGAGTGAAGAGCTTGGTGCTAAACCGTTCTACAGAAGCAATGATACACCAGTGGCTGATAAAAAAACTATTGTCTTTTTTTCAGTATGTATGCTTCACAAAAAAAATGTTTATACCAAATGGCATGACAGGAGTCAAGAACTTGGTGGTAAACTATTCTACAGATGAAGCGATACACAGGTGGCTAATAATAACATTATCTTTTCAACAATTTGCAACAGGAATCATGCACTGGATTCAAAAGATAGCTCAGATGAAAAAGGACATGAACGAAAGAAAAGGCCAGTGAGATTTACAATATCTTGCCTCAGGCCGAACATCAATAAGTACGGCTTTGCCATCATTTTTCAATAGCTCCAATGTCAACTCGGGTGACAAGTCTCCAGAATAGCCGCCATATGCAAAAAGCCAGTAAGATACCCTACAGCACAGACAAATTTAGAAGGAGCTTTGAAAAGAAGATGCAACAAGATGTCAGTTACAAAAGGGCAAAGAAAATTCTCCCTTACCCTATTGTTGTTGAACCTCCAAGCAGAACTGCCAACTGAACAATAGGATCACTTGGATCCAAACCAACGTTCTTTTCAATACCTTCTACGATTACATATACCTGAAGCATTGCACGGAGCAAAATTTGAGTGGTCTCATGAACAATTGACTTGACCATAGGTTATTCATTCATAAAGAACGGCACATTAAAGGTTCATATCAAGTTACCAACATATCAGTATAACAAGCAAAAAAAAAAGTTGTGTTCTTGTCACCAATGTACCTGTTGAAGGGCACTTCCGATCGGTCTCAATATAAGACTAGCTTTATCCTCGGACGAGTTCAACAAATCTCTGACATTTGGTGGCAACGACGACTTTGTCGACCCGTAGTAATACACAAGTGACGTGGCTGCACTGCCCACTGAATCCTCGGCAGCAACAATTGCCTTCCTAAGGACATCAACGGCCACGACACCAGCTCCGGCCACCTTCTCCTGCAACGCACCGGAAGCGTCCGTCGCCCCACCGGCGGCCTGCTTCTTGGTGGCGTCCACCGACGCCGTGAGGCCACCAATCGCGCTGTCCACGGATTTCCTCCAGCTCCCGAGCACGTCGTACGCCGATAGCCTCAGCTTGTCGTACCCTTCGGTCAGCGCGTCCTCCGCCTGGAAGATCTGCTTGCCGACCGAGTCGATGAACCTGGCCACGGAGTCCTCGACCGCGGAGCCGTCGGTCGGGAACGTGGTGGGCACCGGCGCGTCCGACAAGAACCGCTCCGCGGCATCGCTGGTGACCGTGTCGACGACAGCGGTGGTGGCAGCTAGGTCGGAGACGGCGGTCAGCGGCGGGTCGACAGCGGTGCAGCACAGAGAGTCGGCGGCGTCGGCGCTGGGCAGCTCGGTGGCGCCGAACCCCCGCACGATGTCGTCCGGCGCGGTGGTGTACGGGGAGAGGATGGAGGAGTCGGAGAGCAGCGGGCGGTCGGGCACCCGCGCGACGAGCGGGTCGGTGTATGACCTGAACGCGCCGACCTCCACCCTCCGCAGCGCCCGCGTGCCGACGTGGGCCGCCGTCACCTGCGAGCCAGCCAACCAAGCAACCGAAAAACGACACGAACGTTGTTAGCGCGACGCGCGCGGCTCGGGAGGACGGCAAAAACGGGGAGAAATCAGCGTGTCTCGGCACGGTGTTTCTTCGGGGGTGGTCGAACGTACCGGGCAGAGGGGGGAGGAGCAGCTGGGCGCGGCGGAGCAGACGGGCAGCATGGCGGGCGGCATCAGATTGCTGCGGCCATCCGTTGCGTTGCCTCGGCCGGGTGATGTGGGGTGCGCGCGGGGTGGGGTGGGGTGTGGTGTGTGGAAGAGGCGCCTCGTCCGGGACGAGTGGAGCCGGTGCGACGGCGGGGCGGGGGTGCGGGTTTGGTGATTCGCGAGCCGGGATTGCGCGGATTGGAGATGCGGCGTGTGGCTCGTCGGCGTCGGGGCTCCGCGCGCCACATGTTCGACTCGACTCCCCCCCTCGCCCCGTTTTCCGCGGTCACTCGATCGCTCCACCGCCTCCACATTCCACAGCGTCGTAACTCGTGTTCATTCAGTTCGGCTACTATAGCACAGCACGCCGTGATATGCTCATTATTTCTAAATTTCATCTACTCTTTTATTTTTTTTAAAATTTTTATCGGTTTTTTTATATTTATTTACATTACATGTGCTAGACTAGCCCCTTTTTTTCTATTTTTAAATTTAATTATGTCAAATAAGCCATCATCAGTTACAATATAATTTCAACCAAATACAGTAAAAATTTAACCATAAGCCACAGAAAATAAAACCAACTAAGCACACTGAATATGGTATGTGTAAACGAAAATCGATTCTCTAGTTTCTGCGAGAGAATTTGCTTTCAGTCTGTAAGACAGCTTCCCATTTCTAGCCTCCTTGATAATCAAAAACAAAAGACTGATCGAGAATTTGCTTTCTGATTGTATGCAGTTTAGTTTTGCACGGTTACCATAGCACGCTGTGCGTTGTTCATTTGGGTATCTTTGCTTATTAAAGGTCTTGGCTTAGCTAAGGCTTGACAATAAAAGCACCTTTTTACGATATAATGTTGTTGTTTTTAAATAAAACGATGTTATGCTCGTGATACACAGGTTATGGGTTTAGATCCGAACACAGTGATAAATCTATAATAAAACTCTAATCACATGTTTTAATCCAGGGGAAAAATAGCTAGCATTCTCCTCGTAGGCGACATATCAAGTCCGAGAGACAGAGATGCCACCTCACTGCCATATTACGATCGGCACATATTGTTATGTTTTTGTCTAGGAAAAAAATAGCTAGCTTTCGTCCGAAAAAGCTTGTAACAAACCGGCAAAACAGTTTTTTTTATACGACGCCTAGTGGCCTAGGATAAGACATGATATCTACAAACAAAATGACATGAAAAAATAAACCTATGGTTAGTTGTTCGTTCTTGGGGAATGGGTAACACCTTAGTCTATTCGGCCAATTGCACAAAAAAAGATCCAATAATAGTACAACCATGTGCTTGGTCCAAGAAAATTGTCACATCTCCTATAATAATAGACACAGATAGAGTTATTTATGTAATTAATCTCTTTATAGCTATAAGTATGTGCCTTAAGGCGACATAAGAGGGCATATCGGATATTTACTGAGAGATAAGCTTAGGTAGTACAGACTTTTATCTTTCATCTCCATGATTTCTACGGTTTCAAGCATCCTTTTTGCGGTCTTTTCATAGTCTCATTAGATTTTCTAAGGCTTTGAACAATTTTTTTGGTCTCTTCGTCTCATTATTCACTGTGTTTGCCTGTAACCATATCAGTTCCCTTATTTAAGAATAACAATCTTTCTTTTCTACAAAGGAAGTGACAGATAAATGAGTGACTATAGCACATGTGTTTTCATTTTACATTTCTTCCCCAAATCATCAGCTACTCATACCGTGTCAGCGGTAGAGAGAAGTAAGAGAGAAAAACTAAAGATTTTTCTTGCAACTAATATGTGTATGTAGTTTTTATTATATATTCATATCCATAAATAAAGTTCCCTCCAACAAAGTTGGCCAGAGCACAATTATAAACACCAACACCAATTTTTTCTTAGAATTAGGCCATCATCAAAGTAGAAAGTGAATTGTAGGTAGCTTAATGAGCAAACGGGCCACTTCATTAACAACAGGCCCACAACCCCAACACAGCATCGAAGCCCCATTTCCCAGCCCAGCACTGGGAGGGCCCATTCAACAGTGGAGAACAAACCCTCGAACCAATCTTGACCGTCCACTCCACTCCACTCCCCATCCCATCCGTCCATCCGATGCCTCTAGGGTTTCTCCCAGTGAGAAAAAGGGCCCCGAGGAGAGCCGCCCTTCGCTTCCCCGGTTCTCCCGCTTCCACCCCCCCCCCCCCACGCCCGCATACGCCAAGAGAAGCCGCCGCAGCCACAGCCACAGCAGGCTAGCGAGATGGTAAGATCCACCTTTCCACTCCCTACGCACCTGCTCTAGTTGATTGCTACGCCTGTATCTATGTGGTTTGTCGTGCGGATTTGTTGTTGTTCCTGCAAGTCTAGCGCCTTGTTTCGGTAGATTCGTAAGGTTCTAGGAGGTTTAGTTTAGTGATTAGCACATATGCGAAGTTTTTGTTCTGTTTTTGTTACATATGGTAGGATTTGTGGAGTTCATTTCGATTTGGCTGGGATCTGTTGTAGAATGCTGTTCATCACAAAGATTGTGCCATTTTGGTGTTTTCTTAGTCCGTTTGTGATAGTTATTAGCGCCTACTTTCTCGTGCCAGCAGGCGATTGTTGTCATAGTTTTTTTTTCTGGATTATAGGGTTTAGTAGTAATACACTAGCTCGTGCATATATCCGTAGGTATATTGTTAATCTACAGATACATTTGTCGTATGAAGTGCTGCCAGTTAAATGTTTAGATGATGAGCGCAACATATTGTTTCATGGGTGTTTATCTTTAATTTGTCTTGAAGATAATAAACACAGTTGTGTCTAGTGACGATAATACACCTGCTGTTCTGACTGTCAGTTTGATCAGAACACATTGATCCGTCATGTACTGTAGAATTTCTGAAACTAAAGGTCATACCAGTAAAGAAGAACGACTGTTCATGTTTAGTAGCCTTTTCGCTGTTTAAGTCTACAGTGGTATTCATGTGTTTTTTGGTTATTTATTTAGGTGTTTGTCAAGACCCAGAAGACCAATGCGTACTCGAAGCGATTCCAAGTGAAGTTCAAGAGACGGAGACGTATGTTTAATCCTGTCACTTGATGCCTTCAGTACTTCTTTCATTTGACAGTGTTTTTGATGGACTTCTTTTCTTTGTCCTTGTGCTTGCAGAGGGGAAGACTGACTACAGGGCCAGGATTAGGCTTGTTAACCAGGACAAGAACAAGTACAATACCCCGAAGTACCGCTTTGTTGTGCGATTTGTATCCTTTTTTCGTTGTCCTGTTGTGCACTGGTTAATTATCTCTGCTCTGCTTATTATTACCATGATTTTACTATGTAGAAGCATGTTGTATTTCTTAACAATATTACTCCAGACCAACAAGGACATCAATGCCCAGATTGTATATGCTAGCATTGCTGGTGATATAGTGATGGCTGCTGCCTATTCTCATGAGCTGCCACGATATGGTCTTGAAGTTGGTCTCACCAACTATGCTGCAGGTAGATTTCATCAACTGAAGGAATGCGGAGAATGCTGCTTGTTATCTCAATTCATGTATGCTAATTTAATTCAACTGTTTAAATGCATCATGTAGCCTACTGCACTGGGCTGCTTTTGGCTCGTCGTGTTCTCAAGCTCCGTGATTTGGATCAGGAATATGAGGGCAATGTTGAGGTAATATTCATTTGAAAGATTAACTATTTCCCTAATATTTTCTCATGTTGCATTTGATGAACATATGTAATGATGGCTAATTCTGAACTTAGGCCACTGGGGAGGACTTTTCTGTTGAGCCATCTGATGAGAGGAGGCCATTCCGCGCTCTTTTGGATGTTGGCCTTATCAGGACCACTACTGGAAACCGTGTCTTTGGTGCCCTTAAGGTACGTGTTGCTTTTATGTGGTGATTGCATACTTGTAAGATCAATTTTGGATGGTTTATTGTCATTAGATAGGCAAGCACAAAAGTTAGTGGCATAAAAGACCCAGGCAGATTTCAAATTGTCTTGAGCTACCTCAGATTTAAGAATTATGTTAATTTTCACCATTTGCCCATGAAAATTTTGTTTTGTTGCTTTTTATTATGTCAGTTTTCTATCTTCAGTAAACAATATGCCTATGTGATAGCCAACTTTGTGAAAATAGACGTTTTCATTTATTTGTCTTCATCTTGGTTTCACGTGAAGGGATATCTTGCTCACTATTTTGTTACACTTCAGAACTGTGCTTTGTTTTGAAATACAGGTATCCCTTGGAGCATTTTAACACTTGTGTAATTCTGTTTGTTGCTGCAGGGAGCTTTGGATGGTGGTCTTGACATTCCTCACAGTGACAAGAGGTTTGCTGGTTTCAAGAAGGATGAGAAGCAGCTAGATGCTGAGATTCACCGCAAGTACATCTATGGAGGACATGTTGCTGAGTACATGAGGGTGAGTTGAAACCATTTCTCTCATGATATTATAATGTCATTTCTTTATTCCATCATGTTATTGCGATGTTGTCCGACCTAATCAATTTCTTTCAGAAAGATAAGGCTAAATCTTATGTATATCAAGTAGCCTAAATCAATTTACTCTACTGTTATTTTTTTGAACAATGTTTGACTTGTTCTCATTTGACTTTTGCCCTACTCGT
This sequence comes from Dendrocalamus sinicus, assembly GCA_036346575.1. Classification (NCBI taxonomy): domain Eukaryota; kingdom Viridiplantae; phylum Streptophyta; class Magnoliopsida; order Poales; family Poaceae; genus Dendrocalamus; species Dendrocalamus sinicus. Next base: position 10,946,849 of record CM070643.1, on the reverse strand, counting down.
ATTCCAGTCACTGGCTGAGGAGGAACCAGAGAAGTACCAAGCCCATTTCAGTGAGTACATCAAGAAGGGCATTGAGGCTGATGACATGGAAGCACTGTACAAGAAGGTTCATGCTGCCATTCGTGATGATCCAACCATGGCAAAGTCAACCAAGGAACCTCCCAAGACCCACAAGAGGTATCTATAGCTAGCCGATGATTGTAATCCCTTTGATGATTTTGCCACCCTGATATGACTGCGATTTACGATGTTTGTTGTAGGTACAACCTTAAGAAGCTCACCTACGATGAAAGGAAAGCCAGGCTTGTTGAAAGGCTGAATGCCCTCAACTCTGCTGGTGCTGATGATGACGAGGATGAGGACGACGAGTGAAGTGTGTAGTCTACCGTAGGAGTGCTATCTTTATGCTGCCAATCGAACTTGATCTATGGCATTTATCATTACCTGTAGTCCTGCAACAGGCATTTTTGTTTAAGTTGGGCACTCTGCACAAAGAACCAGTTTCTTTCAGTTTTGAGTATTTAAGCTGGAGTTATGGATCATCTAATTTAAATGATGTGCTGCCGTTTGGATGTTGCTTTGAATTCGTTGATATGGCAAGTTTCTTTCGGCTTCATTCATTCTGTTTGGTTACACAAGTCTCTATGTTCAGTTTGTTTTATTTCAACGTGAAATTTTGTTTTTCATATATTAGGTTGTTTGTTTGTTTCTGCTCCATGAATGCTTATGGAGAGGTTTTAACAGCCGAAGCTTCACTATTTCGGTGCTGTTGAATGCCGCTCTCAGACTGGCTTGTTGGGTTTTTATTGAAATTACACCTTAATAGCTGTTAGCAATGGTTGGTTTTCAGAGTCATTCAATTAAACAATTAAAAAATATATGAGAAAAAACATTGTTATATTTTTACGAACAATGTAAAGGGAAAAAAAGAAAAAAAAAAGGGCTAAAAGAACATGAAAAGGCCGATATTAAGGGGGTGTTTGGGACTGCTCCACAAACTCTGCTCCACGAATTCTACCGTGGAGCAGCTCCACAAAAAACCTAGAGTTTGTGGAGCACCCCTTTAGGTGCTCTCACAACTCCACCCTTTTTTCCTCGAACAGAGTGCGTGGAGCTGAACCTGTTTGGCTAAAAAACATAGAGCGGAGCTGAAAAATGTGGAGTGGAGCAGTCCCAAACACCCCCTAAAAAGCTGTTCAGTCTGTTGGAGCTTCTGGAAGTCAGTTGGGGTAGAGACATGACAGCGGTAGGGAGAAGTAAAAGAGAAAAACTTAAGAATTTTCTTGCACTAACATGTGTACATAATTTTTATTATATATTCATATCCATAAATAAAGTTCCCTCAAAGCTGGCCAGAGCACAATTGTAGGCACCAACGCCAATTTTGTCTTAGACCATCACGAAAGTAGGAAGGGAATTGTAGGTAGCTTAATGTGCAAACTGGCCACCTCAAAAACAGAATTCTTGACACATCTAGACCCCTAATGACCCAAAATTCTATTTTTGACCCCCAAATCAAAAAAAATTCGGATTTGGACCCCTCCTCACCGCGCGTTTACGAGCGGCCGACACGTGTCCCGGTCGTGCGGTACCAGACCGCACAACCGGTCTGCCCTTCGCTCCAACCGCGCGATCAAATGCCCGAGCAATTGTGCGGTCAAAAAATGAGACGTGCGGTCGGGAATGGGGGTCGTGCGGTCAAAAGACGAGTCGTGCGGTCGGGAATGGGGTCGTGCGGTGTGGTACCGCACGACCCGTGCTACTGATCTGATCGTGCGGTACCACACCGCACGCCACCGACACGTGTCGGCCGCTCGTAAACGCGCTGTGGGGAGGGGTTCAAATCCGGAATTTTTTTGATTTGGGGGCTAAAAATGGAATTTTGGGTCATTAGGGGTCTAGATGTGTCAAGAGATCTCAAAAACAACAGGCACACAACCCCAACACGGCATCGAAGCCCCACTTCCCAGCCCAGCACTGGGAGGGGCCGTTCCGAACAGATACTAAATAGGCGCAGAAATTGGATTAGGTGTGATAATGTTTCTGTCATATCATGCTGTTGCTGTTAGTAGTATGGTAGATGTGATGATTCTTTGGTTTTTACACCTCGAGTCATATATCGATTACGTAGCCATCAGATTTATCCATGATCTGCTTTCACTCTTTCTGAATGTTTTTGTTCTAGGAGGTTTAGTTTGGTGAATAGCACGTATGCGAAGTTTTTGTTCTGTTTTTGTTACATGCGGTAGGTAGGATTGTGGTAGAGTTGCACCTTTATGGTTGCAAAGGTTTATCAATTTGTGAATATTCATTATGTTCATGTACATCTTAACTAGCTGTTGTGAATATTCATTATGTTCATGTACCTTTAAATACATTATTGTGTATACATATTCTTACACACAAATTGAAGATGCAAAATCAAGAAATCAAGAAAGAGTGAATACTAGTGTAACAACAATTTCTTTCGCACTAACAAAATCAAAATATTCGATCCATAAAACAGAATTGGGAATCTTCACTACGTCAGCGATTGTGGGCATAAATCGGTAAATCAGCGATTGTGGACATTCTCATTGAATCATAATTGAGAACTTGTGAATAGAGCACAACAAGATAACAAATCAGTTATTGTGGACATTCTCATTGAATCGAAATTAAGAACTTAAGAATAGAGTACGGCAAGATGAATGAACGTGAATGAATAACACAACGATCCGTACCTTAGGTTCACCCAACCAAACATGTCCCAAGGATGAATTCGATGATGAAATGTTTCTATTGAACATCACTTTAGTCGCCTGTGGCGGCGACTTCTCAGGCTCTCACTGAGGTTTGTGCTGATTTGCGGCGTGAGGACAGAAAATATTTCATCTAGGTTTGCTGTTCGCACTATATGTCCTGATTGATTGCGAACTCGAGAAATCAAACATCGTGAGGACAAAAATACGTTCCATTCCATTGACCAAATCTTAGTTGCAGTGAAATTGGAATTCTCCATAGAGCAGTTTATTCCCAATGGTTATTTTAATATTTATATTTGCCTTTCCGGAAAATACTTAACGTAGAGTATGGTGATTTGCAGACTGTTGACCATCGATATAAGCAAAGCGAGCTTTAATTTGAACACTAATTTCGAAACATAAAATTTCAAAAATTTTAACATGAACACCTGAAGTTCTGAACGACGAAGGTACAAGATTCGTATAACCACCTTGCGACTGAACATCATCAAAACTCAATCTGGATTCTGAATCGTAATTAAATCCTGGAACGAAACATAAAGTGGAAAATAAGGCAAGTTTTTCCAGCTTATGGTATATAACTTTTCTTGAACAATTAAATAGGATGGCTTCTTTGTTGTCTTTTCAAAGCGGTTTATCAGGACAGTTTTTTTTGAAGTGGACTATTGATTTATCGGTTCGTTTGTATAAGTACTCACACTAAAATTAAAAACCATAAGTTATAAGTCGCAGTCGAAAAGAATCCACCCGAAATGTAAAGAATAAGTGTTGGCCAGTCCAGATGGGTCCTTTAGTAATACGCCTTAATCGGTCCAATCTAATAGGTTGGTTGCTGTCTCCAAATGGGATGTCCATTTGGCCCGTAAGACAACAACTGTAAAGGAAAACAATTCTCACCCCTCTTCAGTGGCGGACCCAGGATTTTTAGGATGGGGGTACGAAGTTAAGAATCTACGAAGTATATATATAAGATAGAGAATTTTAATACACATAATATGTATATCTCATATAGTTAACCAAATAAACAATCACACATAAGCAATAAATGCAATTTCCAATATAAGTTTGATTGACTTAATTTGTAGTGAACACTGAACAGAGTGCATAAAACAACATCAATGCAAAACTGACCTGGATGGCATTGGCAATGTTATAACTCAACTCGACGAGGATCTACTTGAAAACGAGATATTATATCTTCATCGCGAACTTGTAGAAAAAATTCCCTTTCAAGAAATGTAACAAGACAGTCATTCAAGTACTCATCTCCCATTCTATTCCTTAGTTTGTTCTTCAGAAAATTCATTGATGAGAATACTCTTTCAACACTTGCTGTTGCTACGGGAAGAACTAGCACCAATTTCAAAAGCTTGTACACAAGTGGGTAGCTGAGATGCTTATACCAACCTTGTGTGCAGGGGCGGCATGGCCGTCGGGAGCGCCGCCGCCGTTGAAGCTGGAATAGGGGAGGAGCTGCCGCCGCCGCCTGGCCGTGGGGACTTCTTCGCCGCCGTCGACGCAGTGTCGGGCCTGTCGGCCATTGGGTGTGGGCCGTGGGCACCTGGCGCCGCGCCTCCACCGGTAGCCGTTCGCCGCGTCGCCGGAGACGAGCTAACGAGGAGGGGGCGAGCCCGGAGACGAGCTGACGAGGAGGGATGGAGGCCGAAGGGGGCGAGTCGGCGAGGGGCGCCGAGCGGCGAGCGCGCTGCCGCTGTGGCCTGTGGGCTGTGCCGCTGTGGCGAGTTGGGGACTTGGGGTCTTGGCGACTGGCGGCTCCCGCTCCGCGGCTGTGCAAGAGAGTCAGAGAGATGGAGAGCCAGACAGGAGGCGGCGTGAGAGGAGAGACTGAGGCAGCCAGGCAGAGGGAGGAGGCTACGGTTAGGGTTAGGTTAGGAAATGCTAATTGGGCCTTTTGGCTAGTGGGTTGAATTTGCTAAATGTCAATCTAGCTTTTTTTCTATATATATGAAATATATATTATATATAGTTGATTTTTTGCAAAACATTTTGGGGGTACAACTGTACCCCCATGTCCCTGTGTGCGTCCGCCCCTGCCCCTCTTCTTCCCGAACGATCGACGACGACGGCATTCCATCTCCACCGAAGCCGCTGTTCGCCTCCTGCTCCTCCCCTCACCGAGCTAACCAACGGAATCGACCTCTCTGAATACCTTACTCTTCCTCCTCCTTGTTTTACCCTACTATAGATCCTTATCTACCTGGTAAGAGTTGCTTTCCCTAATCTGTTCATCATATCTGTAGCGAATTTTCTGTTACCGTGGGGGTTTGTGATGACACAAATTGCATCCTATCCTAGGTGTTAGCTGTTATAAGGTTGTAATAGTCCTCATTAAGGTTTCTGCTTCATTTCCCCCTAGTATTTCTGAGCAGGATGCCCTTGTAGATCTTTAGTTTAGCAATCTGACTTAGTTGCTTAACTTTATTTTGTCAATTCGTGCAATGAGTAATGAATTGTCTTCATGGATCTCTATGCCTATTGCTGCTCTGCTAGTAATTCGGTCTCAAAATTGTAGCCCTTTGCCTTATGTGTTACTTTGATGCAACGACGGATTTAGGATTTTATAAATGGGTGTTCACAAATTACATTATGTTACATTTTTTAATATATACTTATATTGGTTTATAAAAACTGTTAACACAATTACAACTTTTTGGAGTAAAATTATTACAATTTTAGTTGACAACACAAGTGTGCACTTTGTTTTTAAATAGATATTAACTTTAACCCACTTCTCTTTTCTTATTTTCTGTGTTAGCATATTAAATGGTATTTTTTCACACACATAGAAAAAGAAGTAGTACATATTTTTATTTTTGACATATATTGTCTCTATTTATGATTTACATCTCTTTAAGAACAACAATTAACGTGGGCACTTTGACCAATATATTTCTTCCGAAAAATAAAATATAAATATTTATAAACCAAAACTAACTCTCCCAAATGATGTATATTTTGGATTGAAAGGATTATATAAACTCTTGTGACCACTAGATTTATGACAATTGGCACCATAAACTTCCTTCGAAAAAAACATCTAGATATTTTTATGAAACTATCTAAATTTAAGAAAGATTTTCAAATATTTTAATTGGACCCTTTTGAGGAAAAATAACTCTATCATTTATGATAAAGTAGTTGAGTACATCTGCTTGATAAAGTAAGCTAGTATTGCACTTTGATAATCACATTTTTCTGAATTGAGTATTAACTAAATAAATACTTCTTTCAGTCACAAATACATATCATTTTGAGATGTTTGTAGTCAAACTTTTGAAACTTTAACTATCGATATATTTTTTATAAATTTACATTTCATACAAGAAAATCATATGTATAGATTTGTCTTGAAATGTACTTTCATAATATTATAATTTATTGGGTTTTACAAACATATTAGAATACAAATTAGTGGTCAAAGTTACATTTTGGAGGCCATATCGATGTCCAAAATGGTAGGTATTTGTAACTGGAGGGGGTATATTTTGAGAGATACATCTTAAAACAGTTGATCCTTATCGCAAATCCCGACTATATGTACTTATTCACATCCACCACCCACCAAATCTATCAGCAACTGGTCCTGGACAGTAGTCTTCTAAGATTCATAACTTCTGTCTCGCTCGTCAAAAAATCATGTTCATGTACTCTCTAGAATCCTTAATTATCTACATCTTTCATATAGATAAATTATCCAAACTATTTCGTCTAGTAATTTTAATCTATAGATTAATATATGCTATTAGAAGATGATAAATTTACCCGACAGCAGGATTACAAAATTCATAGCTTAAAATCTATTTATTTGATCAACACAAATAAATATTGTACAAAAAGCTATCGAATTTCTCTACAATTATCTAGTTAATGATATTCCTAAATTACTCTCGTAAAGTAACCAGAATTACAGGAGAACAATATAGCAGATTACCCAAGTGAGGAGTCATGATCTCCACATCTCTTTTTCTCCCCCTATCCCTGGCTCTTGTCCTGTTGCTACTATTCTTTTCTTCCTTTGATTGACACTTATTTTTTCTGGCCTGCTCATTGCTCCCTTGCGCCAATAGTCAGCAGCTTGTCTTTCATGCATGACTAGCTGAATACCCGTGCGTTGCTACGGATTTAAAAAAAATTAGAACACATTTGTATACACGTTCCAACAAATTTTACCATCGTTAGTTTTAGAATATGTAGTTTGATAAAATTTTAAAATCTGTAGCAACGCACGAGTATTCAGCTAGTTAGAGATTATGAGGATGTTTTTGGCTCCGGCTTTCTCTCAATGAATTGGCAGAGAAAATCACCATCCTGATTAAACGCTATCCATCCCTTTTCCATTTGAATGCTTAGACACAGGCATGCTAATCATGGATTAGTCACTAATTCATTAGGAAAATCATATAGTAAACCGAAGGTATCGGTTCCCAAACACGCACTCAAGCAGAAGTCGTTCTCTGAATAGAAAAAAGATATCCTCGTTGAGTTTTGGCTCCCCGTCCTCCTCCGTCTGTCTCGCACACGAGCCGAGAAGAGAGGAAGAGACAGGGAGGGAGATGGGCGGCTACAAGAACGGCGAATCGCCGGCGGCCGCCGCCGGGGAGGGTGGCGTGATCCTGGGCGTGGACGGCGGCACCACCAACACCGTCTACGTCTGCCTGCCGGCCGCAATGCCGCCGCCGGAGTCGCTCGGCGCCGTCCCCGTGCTCTCCCGCGCCGTCGCCGGATGCTCCAACCGCAACTCCGTCGGAGGTAGTAATCGTTCTAGGGTCGCCTAATTCGGGGTTCTTGATGATTGGTCCCCGGGTTAAATCTCGGTGAATGAGCGGCGGAGAACGGCGGAGCGGGGGGAGGAGGAGGCGGGGAGACGTGGAGAACGGGGGAGAAGATTCGGCGTAGGTATTCTGGGGCCACATGTCAGCGCTTTCTTTTGTGAGAACGGGTGAGATAGATCCAACTCCTTTTTTTATAATAGTATAGATATAGATATAGAAATGTGGGCCTTCAATCTGTGTCTCCTTTTGTTTTACACGAACCCTAAATTGGATCCCCAATGTTCAGCACAAGCGATAAGCCATCGTCAAGATTTCTATACTCCTCCCTCCTCCTCCCCAAATCCGCAATCCTCACAGCCCAATCCCAAACCTCTCTCGTCTCTAGTTCCAGCCCATCCTCTTCCTTGAACTCTTCTCCATATCTCGTCGCGACGGCGGCGGCGGCTATTGCTTCGCCGTTTGTCTCAAATTCTCACGCTAAGGAGCGAAGCGAAGGAATTGTTCTCTCGTAGGCGTCGTCGTCCTCCTCCGCTCTGCCGGATTGATCTCTTCTTTCGCTGGTAAGGAAGCCCTAGCTTGCTTGGATTGTTGTTCTCAGAGTGAGCTTTGTCCTGAGGATCGTTTCTTTTCCGTGAGCAATCTCATCCAAATCTTCCTTTCTGGGATGGATAGTCCAGTCCATGGAGTTTGTGGTGGATTTGCTTGCTGCGTTGTGGAGTACCAGTAGCAGTTTATTTTTCCATATTTGTGGGGTTCAACTGAACCCCCATGTCCCACGTTAGGTCCGCCCCTGCTTTGATGGCGATTTTAAATTAACATGGAGAATTGAGGTGCCTTGGTGCATTTCTCAACTTCAGGTGGTAAAAGCTTTCGCCGGGGAAATGGTTGAGCTCTTTTTGCAAGTGCCGACGGATGGTGGTAGTGTTAATACAGATGCTGTAAAAGCGAGGAGATCTCTTCTAGACAAGGCCGACTCCATAATCAAGTCAGTCATAAGGTCCGGAGGCCGGTATGAGGCTCGGTTATGGCTGTGCAGTACTGTCTCATCCGTCCATTTGCTCGATCCACGTGACCAGCGCGACCTGTTCCTTGATCTCTTGGAGATGAAGAATTCGAGACAAGATGTTGCTGCCCGCTTGCTGCGGATGATCTTTGACAAGAAGCCCGAAAAAGCTGGCTCTGTTCTAGCAAAAAGATGTCGTATGCTGGAGGAGTTCTTCCAAGGCAATTTCACTAAGAACTCGATATTCTTTGTATTTTTCTTCTGCTACTCGCATAGCTTTGGTTTTGCTTTATTTTTCCTGCTGCAATTCACAATTCTGTATTCACAACTGATCTATTCTAGTTGAAATATACTTGTTTAAAAAATTTCTGTACAATAATTTCATTAGTTAATCTGTTACAGTTGTGTACAAGCGACCAAGTTTCCTGTTCAGCCTGTTGATAATTCAAGATATGCATGGACCCAATTTCAGTTAGTGCTGTATATCATATAAGTGGCATAACATGGCATTACAGTAATGCACAGCCATAAACTAAAAGGAAAATGAAATTATGTCTTCATTATAATAACATTTTACTCGCCTTTTTCTATTTGCCTTTTATCAAGAAACATCTTGCAGTTACTTACATGAGTTGTTTGTTGCATATATGTTCTTGTATATCTGCATAATGTAATTTTCTAACAAAATTAGTATGAACCTTGTGTTGTGAACACACTTTACTGAACATCTATGTACCTTTTTGTGCTGAGCCTCTTTAGAAATCTCTTAATCAAATTAAGCAAAACATGGTAGGGGTTAGAGCTTAGGCATAATGGTATTTTCCCTTTTTTTTGTTGCAATGAAGCTGTAGTTGGTTCAGATGCCAGTTGGAACATCTACCATTGCTTACATTACTGCTCCTATATTATGATGCAGGAAACCCGAAGCGGATAATGCAATGGTTTGGCCACTTCGCTGTTACTGGGGAATCGACGCACAAAAAAGGCGCTAGGGCACTTTCTCAGTTTGCATTTGTGAATCGTGATATTTGCTGGGAAGAGCTTGAGTGGAAGGGCAAGCATGGGCAGTCTCCTGCTGTTGTTGCTACTAAGCCTCATTATTTTCGTGATCTTGATGTTCTCCAGACAGTTGAAAATTTCCTGGAGTATGTCCCAGACTTCTGGTCTTCTGGAGAGCTTGCTGATTCTATCAAAGAGGGTGAAATACTGCAAATTGATACAGAATATTTTGTATATCAATTCGTCTATTTGATGTATGAGGAGAATTCCAAAGATGTATGGCGAGTAGTTGAAGATTTTTTGATGGAGGAGCAGTTTTCCTCTCTTTGTCAGCATCTTCTCATTCATCTAGACGAACAAAGGCTTCTTGATTTCTTAAAAGCTTTAGGCAAGCTCATCAGTCCGAATGCACAGTGCAAGGAGTTGGCGTTCCCATGCTGCTGGCTTGAGGTTCTTTTGTCAGCACATAGTGATCACATATCTCTTGATGATCTTATCCTATTGAACTGTGTCATTGCCAAGGGTAGACAACTTTGGCGCCTCATGAATGACGAAGAACAAGAGGATGAACGAGGCCGGATGGAAGAGCTTTTGAAGAGCTCAAATCACTTGAGTGATGCTGATCATTTTGCTCTCATGAAGAAATTCATTGGTACAAAATTTCCTGATGCACTTAAGTGGATAGGCATTCAGTCCTGGGTAATTTTCTGTGAATTGTCGAAAGAATGCAAATCAGCTGATTCTTGTGAATCTTTGTTCTCTGGTAACAAAATAGAATTCCGCAAGGCTGATGATTACTCATTGGTTCAAAATGATGGGCATTCAATTTCGCATACGTCAGATACTGATGACGAGGATTTCACTAAAAGAAGTCATAAAAGAAGAAAGAGGGATAGGAAGAGAAGACGACCTAGATATGATTCTGATGAGGATAATCTTGATCAGCTGCTCGAACTTGGAACTTCCAACAGGAGGAGGGGTATTGAATCACAAAATGGAAGATGGTACCTTTCAACTGATAAATTTTCTGCTTCATGGGACATTGTATGCTATCTTCTGTCTTGCTCAGTACTGCTTCAGTCATCAAAGTCACTAAATTAGTCTTGTCAATTATTGTTTGGTACATTCATGGTTGTCTTCTTACTCCTGCAGGCAGACATACCGGATCACCTTTCTACTCATTATCTCAGGATATGGGTAAAGTGGGCTTGCTTTAGATGATCCTCCACACAACATGTGTGGCAATCCTACTACCTTGTCTGGTGAAGTAATATTGGAGCATGGAGCTGTATATGCAGGCATTTTCCTACGTCACGTGCAATCTTTCGGTCACGAATTCTGATGGTAAGTGGTTAATTCCTGTACGTCCTACTTGTTAAATACCATCAAGTTGATTTCTTCTGCGAAGTGCCCAGGTTCAATGTGTACTCTAGAATATGTTGTTTTTTATTTTTGCAAGCTTAGAACAGTGCTTTCCACATTCATCTTGTTAACTTCCATTCGAAGCTGAGCTCACATTTGTCATATTTTTGCAGACTCGCTCATTTTGGACGTGTTAACCGTGCGGCGCTGTGTGAAATTCAGGACCAAAATCTCTCCTGGAGTTCCGTGTGTAGGCTCGACGCCATTGAAAAACTTCGGCTGCATGGACATTGAAATGGCCCAGGCTTCTCCTGGAAAGAAGTTTACATTCTGTTGTTGAGATTCGAGGCGTTAGTGTTGATTACAGATACAAAATTAGTCTGCCGTTCTGTCCTAATATGCCCCGGCGTTGTGCTGTACAGCGAAGTTACTGACTTTGGTCACAAGATTTTGATTAAACGTGTTCTACTCAAGGTTATTAAGGCGTCGCTTAGGCGACGCTTAAGCGTCGCCTAAGCGGTAAGGCGGTAGAGGGGTGGCAAGGTGTCGCCTCGCCTTACGTGCGTGCGTAAGGCGGCTGCTAAACCAGAGAGATAGCGGGCAGCTGGGCAGGAAGAAGGCGGAAAGAAGACGGTGGAAGGCGCGGGCTAAGTTTACCTCGCGTCCTCGCGCCGCCTCTGCCTCCAGGGCGCCGTCAAGCCGCCGCCGCCGCCGTTCACCCTCCACTGGTTGAGCCGGGGTTGAGCCGAAGAGCTGAACCGAGGCGCCTCACCGAAGCTCCCATTATTCTACTGGTGGAGTGAGCAAGAAAGGAAGCAAAATGAAGAAAGCATGCACGAGAGAGAGGAGAGAACCAGAGAGCAAGAAGAAGGGATAAGGCAAAGGAAGAAGAGCCAATGAGTGGCTCGACGCGCTCAATGAATGGGAAAAGTAGAGGAGAGAGAGAGAATGGAGAGAAGGAAAAAATGAGTGGTCAGGTATTCGGTGCACAGAAGTAAAGGAGGAGAGAGATTACGTGGAGAGAGGAGAATGGAGAGAAGGAAAATGAGTGGTGCGGAATGTCCGGTGCACAGAAGCAAAGGAAGAAGAGAGATTAGGTGAGGAGACATTAATTGTGAGCAAAGAACTTAGTATAATGTTGTTAAATCATTTTATTAGCTACATAGGTTCAAGAATTAGCAATAATAAGGTATATATGTGCTGCTAAAATGCTCATTTTATTTACTGCCCTTTAACGCCTTAGGATACGTAAGGCGTCGCCTCGCCTCACGCCTTACCGCTTAAAAGGTGTGAGGGGGGTGGGTCGCCTTACCTCGCCTTACCGCCTTACTAACCTTGGTTCTACTGAAAATGGATGATGTGATCACTACGCTTAGCTTGTCTCTGTGCCACGAGCACCAACTGGGATTCGGTGATCGATTAACGCAAAGCAAGTTCGCTTAATTTGTACTATTGTAACACCCCGCCCACTCTCTGGGTCAAGATGCTACTACCTCTGTATACTCATACCGTTTCATCAACACTAAGGGAATTTAAGCCAACATTAAATTTATTCATATTATTGCGTTCCGATACATCACTGCATTTTTAGTGAATACTCTAGCCCAGTAAAAGCTAAAGTATACTGACAAAAGTGTTACAAAAGTGTTGTAGGTTCGTGCCGGTTATTCATGTGCTACTCCCGCTCGCATGTCGTCCTCGACGGTCACCTAAAAACAACAACAAAGCAAGGCTGAGTTCACCGACTCAGCAAGTACAAAGCAAAACAACAAATAACAGGTTCATTTATTAGACCATTATCATTCCATTATCATTAACCACTTTTCCAGTTAACCTCTTTCCCCTTTAACCACTTTACGTTTCGATGATCTGTTCATCACGCATACGCACGTGCACTTCTTTCTTAACTCTTTAGCCTACACTACTTTACGGTTAACACTTCCCATCTCTGTGGACTGCATCTCACTATTTCTGTAACTATTCTACCGCCATCACTTCCCATTTCTGTGCGCTGCTCCTCACTATCTCTGTAATATTCTACAATCATCACTTCCCAACTCTGTGAGCTATTCCTCACTATCTCTGTAACTATTTTACTATCATCACTCTCCAATTCTGTGAGCTATACATCACTATTTCTGTAGCTATTACCTTCCATCTCCGAGAACTACACATCACTATCTCTGTAATTATTTTACTGCTATCACCTCCCATTTCTGTGAACTACACATCACTATCTTTGTATCTGTTTCATTAATAACTCTTTTATGCAATACAATGCAACTGTAACTGTATCATTGTTCTGTTCTGCTTTCATGTAGTGCAATGCAATGCATCTGTAATGCGTCTGTAACTGTAGCTTATACCATTAGTGCAATGCAGCACTACTCTACATGCTCAATTGCTCATCTCATTGCATATACCGGTATTGCCGAGTGAACACCCGTCGATGTTCACCCAAAATCTTAGGCCCGCCCATATCGGCACGGGGATCTCTCCACTCCTGTGGAGGCCTACCGAAGTAGGTCTTACTCAAGAGCATTCCGGATTAGTCCGCTAGCTTCACTCGTAGCTAGGGACTTTCTCACTGCCCTCACTCTTGAGTGCACATAATGCAAATGCATATGCCATTGTCATTATCATGGTCATCCATAAATAAGCATCATGATGTGAATGCATGTATCCATTGTCATTGTCATTACCATTGTCATTGTAATTAGTATCATCGTGAGTAGGGTGGCATCGCTGCTCACCCCGCTCTATTACCATTGCCACCATTAATTAAACATCACCAAGTCGTGCAGAACATAGCAATTTCATATAATCATAATCATAACATGTAACCATCGCATATTACATAAAACCCACGGTCTACCACTCTACCATGCATTTGCAAGTTCATTTATGCATATCAACTTGCCATGTCTTAGCGTTCATCATTCATCTTTTCTCAATATGCACCCGGAAAAGGTAAACTTACCCCAAATCATTCAATTTAACCGAAATCACTACCCGAATTCACCGCTTTACAATGCACTTGCAAGTTCATTTATGCATATCAATTTGCCATGTCTTAGCGTTCATCATTCATCTTTTCTCAATATGCACCCGGAAAAGGTAAACTTACCCCAAATCATTCAATTTAACCGAAATCACTACCCGAATTCACCGCTTTACAATGCATTTGCCTGGTTAGCCTCGGGGATGACGCGTGGACGGCTCCGACCCGGGACCTCCACCTGCGTACATGTTAACCGACTCAACGGCAAATAAAATCAGAGCTTAATTGGAGAACAACAACTCTAAGCACAAATCCCGATCTTGGGTGTGAACGCACGGGTTTTGAGGGACCTGTCGCGCAGGTGCCGAACCCCCCTTTTTCCTCTCTCTTTCTTTTCCTTCTCTTTTCTTTTTTTTTCTTCTCTCCTCTTCTTTCTTTTCTTTCTCTTTTCCTTTCCTTCTCTCTCCCCTCTTCCTTTTCTTTTCTCCCCACCTCACCTGGCTCCTTCTCTCTCCCCTACTCCCAATCGGCCGAATGGCCTTCCCAGGGGCAGCGCGGTAGCGCGCAAGGCCGGCCGGCGACCCCCTCACCGCCGGCGGCTCCTCCTGCCGCCCCCTCTACCTTCCTCCTCCACCCTCTCCCTTGCTCTCTCTCTCCGCCGGCCGGGCCCAGGGCGGCGTGGTGGCACATGGCCGGCTCGGCATCGCCGGTCCCCATCCCGCCGCCGGCAGCCCCTCCGTCGGCCTCCGCCTCCGTTCGCCTCCCCTCTCCTGCTAGCGGCGCGGAAGGCCTCGGTCCGTGGATCTGGCGCCGCGCGCTCCTCCCAAACCAGCCGCCTCCACGGCGTCGGCATCTCCCCACCGCCCCTGCTCCTCCCGCCGTTCCCCTCTATTGCGCCTCGGTCGGGCCGACCGTGCCCTCCCCCTGCGCGCGGTGGCGGTAGGGCACTCGGCACCGCCGTTGGCCGGCACGGCCAACGGCCGCCGGCCGCCTCTCCCTACGCCCTTCCTACTCGACTTTGGTAAGCTAGGCGGTGTGCTTGTGTTGCCATGTGGTTGTGTAGTGAAGGATGGGCATACTCAGTGGGTGGCTTGCGTGGGTTCGGCGTCGTTGATGTTCTTCGATGTCGCTGGCGTTGCCCTCACGCTCCAGCCTTCCGAGCTCCTCCTCCTTCGGGCTCCTATTCGGCTGCTTACTCTTTGGTTGAGGAAGGAGGTGGTGGGATATAGTTTGGTTTCTCGGTTGGGGAAAAGAATGGTGGAATGAGACATTGGTCTCACGGTTGGGGAAAGACAGATGGCTTTGCTTGACTTGAGCTACCAGATAAAAGCATGGTCTTGACTAGCTCTCAGAGTGAGCTCTCGGTTGGGGTATGCAAATGGGTTTACTTGTTTTGTGCTTTCATATAGAAGCATGGTTGGGGCTGCCTTGCTTTTGTGAAATGACCGGGATGCCCTCCCACTCCTCTCTCATATACATGGCTGCCCAAGGGCATTTTGGTCCAAGGCTATGTTGGGGCTTCTACTGCAACGGTAAGTCGGTAAAAAGGTAAGGTTGGAATTTGCCGGATGATGAACACCCGAAACGCGAGACGGTGCCGACTGTCCCTAGGCGGTCCGGGAACCTCTGAGAGCGCTAATTATACGGCTCTCTAGACGGTGCCGACCGTCCTGGGATGGTCTGGGAACCTCTGCGAGCGACACTAAATCGACACTCCCAAAAGGTCGATGGATTTGACGGCAAAACCCTCTTTATCTCTAATGTTTTTCTTTATGCAAATTTGAGGTATTACATCTATACCTGGTTCATGTTGGTCTGTGTTTGCTGTAGTTCACTGGTGTGAAAGGACAGCCTGCATTTTCGCCTGTACAAGGGAGCCTATATAATTGGTAACACATCACAATTTTAACATCTGGATTCATTTTCACTCGAAAATGTATCACGCGACTCTAACTCATATGACGTCTTAGCTCTAACCAACACGGGCTGTGCACAAATGCATGTACTAGATCTATGATTTATTCATCACCCAGAGATGTTTAAAGCAGTGTCTCCGTACGTAGTCAATTTAATGAATTGGCCTTGCCCAGCTACAGTATGTGTATATACATTGGCTATTTCCAGCCTTCAGAGTACACAGAGCAGGTAAATTTTCAGAACATAATCATATCCTCTATCGTTCTGACGTGGAATGCATTCTTTTACAAATAATTGAATAAACCTGAGATCCATTTCATGATAGCCATGTAATGCTCGGTTGCGGTAATTGTATCTTAGGCTGTATAAAGAGATGCATGCGCCTCATTGTTGTTGACTTGTGTGAAAATATCTCCAGTAGAGTTCGCAAGTTCTACGATCACATTCAAAGGACAGGATTAGCATGCGCGCCAAGGAGTTGAACAACATTGACACAAACTTAGAAGGTTTTATTTGAGCAACTAAACTTACCAAGGGGATCATATGTTGGCAGGGTGATGTATCGAGGGCAATGCTTTCTTTTCGATAAGTTTCCGTTCATTGCAGACGTAGTAAGGCAATCACGAGGCTGGAAATATAAATAGAGGTGAGCATTATTGTACAACATAAGTGAATTGAGGTGAGTATTATTGTACAACATAAGTGACATGCAAAATGAGAAATGTGGCGATCATTCAGGAACCTGCATTTTGACAAAGAACAGTGGCAGACATTTCCAACTTTGAGAACAAATTCACATAGGTTAACTAGTTTGGAAGATATCCAGTAGCGAAATTTGTGCAACACCTATTTATGACGCAATAGGAGAAAGCAATTTCGAGTTCAGACATGAAGAAACGTAAGCTGAACAGCATACAAACCATCATTTTCCAGACACAACTGAGGCATTCCAATTCTAATAAATTTTTGTTTCCACTATTTGGCTATCAAGATTTAGAGATAGTTGAGCATATATCTAGAAAGCAACATGCTTGACAAATGCTTCAAATTTTAGCAAATGCAACTGCTAGTTCTGTAGGAAAAAAAGATTTTAAAACGTGTGCCTGGTGGTAATCACATCTATAGTTCTTTCGCGGCACAAATTTCAGGGACCTGTGCAAGGACAAAGAGAGCTGACCTTTTAAATCTTTGGCGAAGCATAATCTGAGTTCTTCAATTGAGCCACTCTTGCAAACAATTTGCGGTGAGGCCCCAAAAGCATGTTTGATGGCATCGATGACATCACTCAGTGCGTATTCCTTACAATTTGAAATCTGGATACCTCCACTCGCCAGCATTTCCTGCAATTGCAATCCAATTTAATCATAGAAAAAAGGACAACATTTCTATGACACAGTTTGACAAGAGTTAAATTCATATACACCACGGTATTAATGTTTCTAAGTACTTTTTTTCCTGGAAACAAAGCTAGTTCGGAACGGAAAAGGTTCAGGTTCTGTAACCTACTGAAGAAACCAATGGCATACTAAAACTAACGAGTCAAAGCGCAGATGCTTACCGTAACGTTATATTTGAAGTAGAGGTCAAGGGCAGTGGAGAAGTACTGTAATTCATCCTGAACAACAGGGGACGAGCACGTTCCATGCTTCTCTGTAAAAGGGGGAAGAACTAAAGGGAGTAATGGCAAGGAGTGGATGTGAACCTCATATTAGGTTAGTTACAATTCCAACCGAGTGTTTTTAAGAGTTCAATCCATCAGCTCTGACACTAGTATACCTCATGAGCCCAGAAGGGCCCCTTGCCACTGAAGCAAGTGGAAGCGGATGAGCAGTCCAGGGACGGCCAGTACTTGTAAAGCATCGGCTTCAGGGGCAATATCTACACCAAATTGATGATGATGAAACTGTTTGACGCGAGGAACCGCTGAATTTCTTGTCTCGGGATATAAGGTGCGGGTGTGCCAGTGTGCTAAAGTACACAAAAATAAATAAACACAACAAAAGTAGAAAAAACATGTATTTTATTCATTCACTGAAGAATAACAAAATTATAAGTTCCCTTTGTGTATATGTGCTCCATAACCTACTTTATATAGCAGATCTGGCATAGGTGATGTGTTCTCCTGGTTCCCAAAGGCTCGGAAGGCTCCTGGTTAATTACATCCGCAGGATAAGCCTACAGAATACCTCCAATTAAACTGCACATTGGTCGTCGTTTTCAATCTTCACTTCATATTCTCCATGCATGTGATGAATGGTTGATGTAGATATGGACGTTGGCATGATCCACAGTCTCATCGGTCTATAGGGCTGTTGACAGCGTAGCCTTTGTATTGGCCGTGCCCACTCGTGCTGCTCGACCTCGTCGATATCAAGCGGCACATAAAATTAAGGTAGTTAAAAATATGCATGATTCACGTCAAGCATGACTGATCTAATGACACAATAGTAGAATCAGTGTAATAGACGTACTTTGGGTGGTGAGGCTGGCAGAGCAGAACGCCTGAGGTCAGAAGTCGAAGTGGTCAAAAGTGACCAAACATGAAGGACCCATCTGCTATGCAGACACACTTAGCTGAACTCAAACGTTGTAAGGGAAAACCATCCATACTTTTAACAGAGCAGGACACCAGGGTCCAGTATTGACATGGTTAAAAGTGATGGTTGGAAAAGACTCCTCGAAAGCCAAAAAACCATCAGCACTCGGGAGTGATTGATAGTTGAAAGCTGAAAACCATCGGCAGAAACCATCAGCTATCGGATGTAGTCGGTCGTCGAAAGCTGAAAGCCATTGGCAATTAAAAATAGTTAGTAGTCAAAAGTCAGAAGTCATCAGCAATCGAACATAATTGGTGGTCGAAAGTCGGGAATCATCAGCAATTGGAAATAGTCAAATATCGAAGGTCGGAAGCCATCAGCAATATAACATAGTTCGTTGTCAAAGGCCAAAAGCCATCAGCAATCGATCATAGTTGTTGGTCGAAAGCAGATGTGGTCGAAAACCATCAGAAGACGTCTATGGTCGAAAGCCATCGTAGTCGAAATCCATCAAAACCGGCCCGTGGTAGAAAGCCATCGTGGTCGAAATTCATCTGAAGCGGTCTATGGTTGAAAGCCATCGTGATCGAAAAACATCAGAAGGCATCCGTGGTCGAGAGCCACCATCATCGAAATCCAACGGAAGCGGTCCATGGTCGAAAGCCATCGTGATCGAATCCATTGGAAGGCGTTCGTGGTCAGAATTCATCATGGTCGAAAACCATCGGAATGTGTCCGTTGTCAAAAGCTATTGTAGTCGAAATCCAATGGAATCGACCTGTGTTCAAAAGCCAGTGTAGTTGAAATCCATCGGAAACCCTCTGTGGTCGAAAGCCATCGTGGTCGAAATCCATCGAAAGTCATCCGTGGTCGAAAGCTATCATGGTTGAAATATAACAGAAGTTGTCTATGGTTGAAATCCATCGATCATCGCTCATGATCGAAAGCCCTCGTGGTCGAAATCCAACGGAAGTTGTTCAGTCGAAGGCATCTGAGTACCAAAAGACGGTTGGAGTTGCTTGAGTACGGCGAGCGGTCGAGGATGACCGAGTATCGAAGTCGTTCGGGGATGTTCGAATATGATGAGTCATCGAAGGCGTACGAGTACCAAAGGCAGTTGTGAACTTCCTAGTATGAAAGATGGCGACGAGGCTCGAGTACGGTGAGCAGTCATTGGTCGACCGAGTATTGAAGCCATCGATGATGCCTTAGTACAACAAATGGTTATAAGGGACCGAGTCCATAAGGCGGTCGACGACGTCCAAGTATCACCAACGATTGATGATGCCCAAGTACGACGAACGGTCGTAAGGGACCGATCCTAGAAGACGGTCTACAACGTCCAAGTACAGCTGACGGTCATAAGTGACCGCACCAACGATCGTAAGTGACCGAGTATGACAGGTGGTCGTGAGTGACTGAGAATAGTAGGCAGTCATAGAAGACCAAGGTCAGCGAGCGACTGGGACAACTTTAATGCAGTGAGGGCACACAACAGGAAGGACGCCAAATCACAAGGGTAGACCATCCTCATTAGATTGGAGCGACGGTTGGCGACATCACGTCCTAGGCAACGGGAAAGACTTGTGAGTAGCGCCATCCACCTTGCCCTGTGGAGCTATCATTAGATCAGATGTACAAGCGGAACAAACCTGGTACATGGTGGATCATCGCGGTTGCACTACTTGGATGGGGCACACATTACATGCAAGAGTGGGAGGACTTCATGCTTCAAGTCTAATGAGATGACGACGATCTTGCTAGCCCCGTCGTTGTGGCCACAAGCTACCCAACGGTGAGCTCCAGAGCGTTTCCTTGATGACATCACCATCAGCGATTGTAGGCATTGGCAGTCATCTCGCTACTGTAGTTGTTTATCGACCTGTGAGCTAGCTCCGTTCGTCCCTCTGTCTGGGGTGTATGGGTGCGATCGAGTGTTTTCGTCTCTCCCCCCATCTATCCATGTTCTTCCTCTATGTCTGCGGGGTCTCTCCTTTTATAGGCACGAGCAAAGTTGCGTGCAACGTATGCGGCTCCCACATGATGACAATCGTGCCATTAATTTTGAGATCGAATTGCTGATCGATTACTGATTTCTTATCTTATCCATTAATTTTGGTTTTCTTTGCTTATTAAAGGTCTTGGCTTAGCTGAGACTTCGACATTAGGTTCTATTCGTACTAATTTCTCAAGGTTATTTTTTACAATAAATAACTTTTTTTATAATACCTACCTTTTAAATAGGGTGTCATTTAAGATGTGGTCTACTAGTCAATTGTAGTACACACTATAATGATTTCATTTATATCGGCCAAAATCATACACGAGTTTTTCTCTCTGTACGGCTTTCTACAAGCTGTTATTATTCATATGCTAAAGCCAAAAGCTATTGACAAAAGCCAATATGAACAGGCCCTAAAGCATCTATTTACGATATAATATTGCTTTGTAATAAAAACATGTTATGCTTGCGATACACGGGTTATGGGTTTAGATTCGAACAAAGTGATAAATCCGCAATAAAACTCTAATCACACATCACACGGAGACAAAGATGCTACCTTGTAGAGTCAAGGATAATCGATTAGAGGGGGTGAATAAGAGGTTTTAAAATCTTATGGCTAAAGCACAAATTTATAGCAAGTATGAACTAATTAAAATTATTTTTTGTACAAAACAAGATCTAAATCCTCCATGCCTCGCTATGAGACCTCAAATATATGTATAGGTAATATATAATTCTAACTACACAAGTCAATCAATCGAATGCTAAAAACGTAAGTGCAGAATGTAAAAACAAGAGAGGTAGACCATAAAGATGATACGTGATGTTATGCTCGTGATACGGGCTATGGATTTAGATATGAACGCAGTGATAAATCCACAATAAAACTCTAATCACACGTTACAGAGACAAGATGCCACCTTGCTAGCCATGTTAAGTTGGCACATGCTGTCATGTTTTTCTGCAGGAGAAAAATAGCTAGCATTCTCGTCGTATGCAACATGAGACGAAGATACCGCCTCACTGGCCATATTCCGGTTGGCACGTATTGTCATGTTTTTGTCTTGGAGAAAAATAGCTAGCATACATTCGAAAAAGCATATACCAAACCGGTAAAAACAGTTTTTCATACACCTAGTCGCCTAGGATGAGCCATGAAATATGGGGACCGAATATGGCGAGTCAAAGAGAGTATATAAAAATAACAACATTCAGTGAAAATATAAATTTATACCCTCATCAAAACTCTTAGCCAAAGAATACAAAATACCAGAAATTTAAAGTCATATCCTCAAACCTCTAGCTAAGAGAGGCCAGATTGAAAATTGCTGGTGTTCAGACCTTTGGCAAAGAGCGGTGAAACCTCTAGCTTAATGGCGGTTAGACTGGAATAAACTAAAAAATCTGATGAATGAACAGTAAAAACAACGCTATTTTAAAATCTAAGAATTCACGTAACTTTTAATCCGACGATCTAAATGACTTAAAATTTGGCATGCATCTTTTCTAGAATATCATTAACTTATTACAATTAACGATCGAGAGAATTGTTGCCAAAGTTGTGATTTTTTTATTTGAGGAAAAGTGCATTGAAACAAGAGAAAAAGGAGAAATCTCGATATGCTCTTGCTCGTGAGTTCTAGATGATCTATATGACCTTAGATGGATTCTCATATGCCATAGCAAGTTAGATTACAATACGAATTCAATTCAAAACACCACAAGACCAAACCAAAAAAACCATCTCTCTCTTGAGAAAAACCGAGCAAACTCAAAAATTCCTCTAGATCAAGCTTACATGAACGAGAACTTATCTCCAGGAAACATTTCTATCTCTTACACGTTCTTGATACTAAAAAAGATAAAGAGAAGAGAAATCCAAACAAAAAAGCCAAGAAAATCAAAAGCATAAGAGGAGATCTATAATATAATTTACTTAGGTAAACTTTAAATATTGAAATATTTTATAGTTAATCCCTGATGACAGTTAAGCTATAAGTTTAAAGAACACACAAAAGGCATGGAACCCTACACTAGTCACGAGGGATTATGAGGCAACCAGTAGAAAATGGTCAGCAAAATGGAGATTATTAGGCCCAGCCCAATAGTCCATTACGGCCTTAAACGCTAGAAAGAAACCTTCTCCCACCCCTCCTTCTCCACACAAATCACAACCACAACGCCACCGCCGCCGCCGCCGAGGAGGACGACGATGTGGCGTTCGCGAGCTCGTGCTCTCCTCCTTCTCCGCTCCTCCATACCCAAGTCGCCTCCACCGCCGTCACCATCTCCACTTCGAACCTTAACCCGAGTCCCACCCCCACGCCCTCTCTCCCGCTTCCTCTCCTCCTCCCCGGAGCCCCTCCCGGATGCCTCCTCCTCTGCTGCCGCATCCTCCTCGGACAATCCCACCGAGGACGGCGAAGAAAACCTGACCTCGCTCTGGGAAGAGGACGCCGGCGAAGCCGACGACATCTTCGCCTCCTCCGACGCCGCCGATGCTGTAGCCGACGACGAGGATGTCGCCCGCGTCCGCGCGGTCGTGGAGGCCACTCCGCAGGACCAGATCCCCTCCGCCCTGGCCGACATGGTCGTGGACTTCACCGAGCCGCTCCTCAACGCCGTCCTCCTCTCTGCCGAGCACTGCTCCGGTAAAAAGCTACTCCTTTTGTTCAAGTCTGCTGCGAAGAACAACCCCGCTGCCAAGAGTCTTGCCAATCTCGAGATCGTCGCGAGCAAGATTGCTGATTCCGATGAGATTGACAAGATGGATGCTTACTTGCTGTGGGATTTGGTTAAGGAAATGGGCAATGTGCCAGGATCAGTGAGCACTCAAGTGTTGAATAAAGTGATATCAATATTTTGGAAGCTCGAGAAGTCGAAGGCGGCACTAGAGGTTATTGACAAGTTCAGTGACTTCGGCTGTATTCCAGATGGCGACAGCTATTATCTGGTGATTCAAGCAGCTGGAAAGAAGTCCATGGTTGGTGCTGCATGGGGAGTTTGTGAGAAGATGATTAGCTCTGGGTGCTTTCCTGATGGGGACAAGGTCGGTGAGATTGTGACGTTCTTTTGCAAGGGGAAGAAGGAGAATGAGGCACATTCAGTATACGTAGCAGCGAAGGAGAAGAAGGTTCAGGTTCCAACATCAGCCTTGGATTTCCTTGTTGGTGCTTTGGTGAGGAATGATGAGACCATCAGTACGGCTCTGGAGCTTCTGGAAGAGTACCAAGGGAAGTTTCTTAAGCATGCAGGCAAGTCCTTTGCTGCGGTTATACATGGTTTGTGTAGGGCAAACAATGTGAAGGATGCAAAGAAATTGTTGATGAGGATGGTGAATCTTGGCCCAGCTCCTGGTAGTGCAGTGTTCAA
Source organism: Dendrocalamus sinicus (assembly GCA_036346575.1). Classification (NCBI taxonomy): domain Eukaryota; kingdom Viridiplantae; phylum Streptophyta; class Magnoliopsida; order Poales; family Poaceae; genus Dendrocalamus; species Dendrocalamus sinicus. The sequence goes on along the minus strand of CM070643.1, from coordinate 10,923,116 downwards.
CTTTGTCATCACGGCATTGTCTAAAGAGGGAGAAATGGAGGATGCAAAGGTTTTGATGAGAGTAATGGAGAGCCGAGGGCTCCGCCCTGATATTTATACATACAGTGTGATCATGAGTGGCTACACAAAAGGAGGCATGATTGATGAAGCCCATGCTCTACTTCGTGAAGCTAAGAAGATTCATCCAAAACTAAGCAGGGTTACTTATCACATACTTATTCGTGGTTACTGCAAGATGGAGGAGTTTGAGAAAGCCCTTGAGTGCCTAAAGGAGATGAAGGAAGATGGGTCGCAGCCAAATGTGGACGAGTATAACAAACTTATCCAGTCATTATGTCTCAAGGCTATGGACTGGAGAACAGCTGAGAAGCTCTTGAAGGAAATGGAGGACAGTGGATTATGCCTCAAGGGCATTACTCGCAGCCTCATAGCAGCAGTCAAGGAGTTGGAAATGGAAGAGGAGTCAAAAGCCAGCCAAGAAGCATAGTTTCTCTAGGATACGCTTGAAGTGACAAGGTTGCTAATCAATTTTGGGGCAGTGCTTTCTTTTTGCTCTCTGCACCTCTGGTGAGCTTGTGAGAAACACCGTCTTTTGTACTTGTCTGTTTGTTGTTAGATGCTACAATAATTTTGCATTTATATTATAAATGCTAGAACGACTGGGAAGAATGTTTAGTTTTGGTCTAGAATTTCTTGTTTTTTAGAACTGAGATAATTTCAACATCATTTTCCTTCTGATCTCATGCCTTGCCAAAGGAGAATACCGACATGTTAAGGGAAAATGTCAATGCCGCAGCACATACCTCTTAGTGTTGTAGTACCTGATATCCAAGAACTTCCCTATAAGCAATTATTATGTAGAACATCAGAATGTTAGCGTTAAATTGTGAATGTGCAATTCATTTACTTGTAGGCTTCAGTATCTGATTTAAGGACATGACAATAGTTTTGTCTGCCAATAGAGTATTTTTTATGTGTATTTTGTTGATAACTCAATCTACCTAGATGACATCTCTAATTGTGTGCAGTTATCTGTTAAGGCTTTTGAGGTGCACTATTCCAAGCATAATTCAATTGTATGACTATAATTTTTTTGTTTACTTGATGAGTTTAGTGTAGACAATTCAGTATTTCATTTGGTTTCTCTTTTGTCTGATATGTTGAAGACACAGAACATTGCCCTTGTATTCTATGGCATTACTGCATTAGCTTAGTGAGCCATACCGTTGAATTTTTTACTTAGAGCAAGTGTTATGTGCTGAAATAATTGTTCACGCGCACTGTTTACACACTTGAACAGTACTGTGATACTGTAGCAGCCGAGCATGGTATGACTACATTAGTAAGGATAAAGATAATAATAGTTAGTTTCCTTATTAGATGGGTTTACTATGCTATAGATATATTATATCTATTAGATATAGGTTTCTTTAGAGATTATTTCTTAGAGGTCAAGTCAAATTGTCGACATGTATCCATTATCATTAAGCAATGAATTATGAATAAGTATTCGCAAGTCCCGATTTTTATCTATGGTCTCTTTCCTAGACTGGCTACTATAGATCCATTCCCCTCCCTAAATCGGTGCTCTCTTTCATCTAGCGTCATTCTATCTTAAGTCATCGTCGTCTAACCTCCCTTCGATGAATGTTTATCCCGTTATAAATTAAGATTAATGATAATTGGTATCAGAGCAGTCGATCTCTTTTTATGACTTCTGCTTACCATGAAGCACGCCACTGCTACCACTGCTACTCCACGTTGGCTGCCCTTGTCGCCAACAATTTTCTCGACATCGAGCAACGTTAAGACCCTTGCACCTTCATCATCAATTGTCATCAATACACTGCTGATCTTTCACGTGAGGCATTGCAATTGCTTGCTAGATTGGGTCTACCAAGGGTTGCAACCATGGCCGCCGCTACAGCTCGAGGATGAGTTGTTGCCAAAGGGAGAGAAGTTATCACACACTGAAATAACTGCTCGCGCGCACTGTTCACGTGCGTGAATAGTACCCGTGGTATTGTAGTTGCCGCGCATGGCATGATTACATTAGTTAGGATAAAGATAAGAATAGTTAGTTTCCTTATTAGATGAGCTTACTATTTTATATATATATATATATATATATATATATATATATATATATATATATATATATATATATATATATATATATATATATATATATGAAATCTCTTTTCTACTCCCGGGTGTAATTACTCCCTATGTTGTATCTCATAACATAAGAAGTATTTCGCGTAACGGAGAGTATGTATATATAGTATACGAGTATTTAAGACTATCTAAGTGGTATGTACAATTTTTCAGAGGTGGTATGTATATTTTTTAGACATACTCCTTTTTATATACGTATATGAAGGTATTTACAAAGTATGCTAAAAACTATGGATTCCTTTGTAATTTTTTCGTGTAGTTCACATTGGAGTATCTTATAATTAGTATACGAGTATACCTAAAGTGATAAAGGAGTATTTCAAGTTTATTTAGGTGGTATATTAGAGGTGAGAGTAATTACACCGGGAGTAAAAGTATTTTTCCTATATATATATATATATATATATATATATATATATATATATATATATATATATATATATATATATATATATATATATATATATATATATATATATATATATATATATATATATATATATATATATATATAGAGAGAGAGAGAGAGAGATTATGCCTTAGAGATCAAGTCAAGTTATCCTTGTAAAAGGGACAACATGTATCCATTATCATCAAGCAATAAATAATTCAAAAGTATTCCCAAGTCCCTGATTCCTAGCTCTGGTTTCTTCCCTAAATTGGTTACTCTAGATCCATTCCTTTCCCCCGATCAGTGCGCTCTTTCGTCTAGTGTTGTTCTACCTCAAGTCGTTGTCGTCCGACCTCCCTCCGATGAATGTTTATCCTGTTACAAGCTAAGCTTCATGTCAGCAAGGTTCAATCCCCAGCGGCTAGCAGCTAGTGCTAACTGGTAAGTGATAGGCAAAATCGCAAAGTAAACCGACTTCTAATAATCATGTGGGTTAGTGCCTCATTTAAGAGTAGATGCTCTTTACATGTGTGAGACATGATTATTTATTGAAAACCAGGCAGTTTCTGAAGTTTTTTGTTTTAAAACACATCATTCAGGAATGTTCTTTTAGAAAACAGAAAATACTAAAAATGTTTTGAGTCCTCTCAATATCACTGGAAACAACTGAAAACTGTTGCTTGCTGACTGTGTTGCTGACAGAAAAGATGCCTAAATGAGAAAACCTCTCCCGAGGCCCAAAACTGGAGTGATTAGCACCGATAACCTACTGGGAGTCATTGCTGGCCGCCAAGCAGCAGTTGGTCCTATACCATTTATGGAACCCGTGCTATAAAGCTTCTTAGTGATTGTAAACTACCTGTCATCGATTTTTATTATGTAATGGATTTTGATTTTTAATTTATATATAAGCAATAACATCTGACGGCTGATATAATTTTGCTTATTTAGAATCCACTTGATTAAGGGCTAGATGTTTTTTTTTGTGAGAATTTCTAGCCTTTTCTCTTATTTTTTTTTAACGACTCTAAAACGTCTGTCATCGATTTTAAGTAATAAATAGATTATCTTGTCTCATATGTGCTATATAATCTGCCATTAATCTAAATTTGGTTCCAATGAATGCTTAAAGAATCAGAATTCCCTACCAATAAGCTCTCAATTCATGTCAGGCAACACACCACTGCATACACCTCACACTTCTATTCTGAAGTTCCGAACCCATGATACATGCATTGCTACTGTGCTTTTGTTGTATTAACTATGAGGCTGTCATTTAGGCCCCAGTAAGCCATTACCAATGTGAAAATTTGTTTCTGTTTTACCAAAGTTTCCACTAGGGGACTAAAAACAGTCTAGACTCAAGACCCCTTTAACTTCGCTGGTGGTGGGCCGAGGGTGTGTGCTCTGTTTGGTCACCGCCTCACTGTTGATTTTGGTGAAGGACAAAGTGATATGTCATAATTTCGCCATGGAACCGGTATAGAAATAAGACTGGTGAAAGGATGGAAGCTATTGCCTATTGGCCCACTTTCTTTTCTGTTCAGGGGCCTATCGTTGTAGGATGGAAGAGAATTGCGTGGTGCTTCTTTATTCCGTCCATAAGAATCGCAGCTATGCAAGATGGTTTTCCTGCTCACTTTCCGGAGCCTCATGCCGTTGCATTCCCGGCTTTGGATATGACAGCGTCAGGACGGGAATCAGGCCGTTGCGAGGGGCTCGTCAGTGCATTGAGATGTCCTGCGATGCTGGCCCTATGGATTGATACTCTTCTACCTTTGCTTTTGCTCTCCTTTCAGGCCCTATTGATTGATACTCTTCTACCTTTGCTTTTGCCCTCCTTTCCCCTTCTTTTGGTGCTTGTGTAAGCAATCCTATGGGATTGGCTTTGTTTCTTGCTTGCTTGCTTGTGTTGCCAATTGTGAGATGTTAGTCAATGATCTGACTGAGCAGACACACAAGCCTAACCATAACAAACGCAAGCATTTGTTAACTGAGTACTTAGGTCCAATGATCACATCCATTAGCAGGCCTCGTCAGATCTGTTCCCCTTCTCTTGCACCGTGTTGAAATGATTCTCCTGCGGTCAAGCAGAAGCAGAGCTTGAACTTCTGAAAACAGCATCGGTCTGATATTCTGATCTGAAGCATCAGAGGACACCGTCCCTTTAATGATAACTTAAACAAGGAACACTTTGCAACTTTATCACGATTGAACGCTAAAGCCATGGGGATCTTTGCGAAAACCGAGACACGCTGGGCATCTCGTCCTCACGTGACAGCGTGTAGCATCTGCAAGATTGAGTAGTAATAGTTCAAGTGCCATCGCCGTTGGCTTCCATCCATTGTGCTGATCATTCACAAATCATGCTAGTATTTAGTACCCATCATGCATGCATGTATGATGATGCTCTTTTACTTGTTCTCTCCTTCCCAATTTAGAATCTTGCTGCCCCAGAAGATTGCTATGACTGGGTCCTCTCCACCTTCCATTTCCAACTACAACCTCAGATATAGACATCGAGCATCATCTTCAATCCCTTTTCCCCTCTCCTTAAAATGCTCATACTTCTTAATCATTTTTCTTGAAATATGCTTCTAATTTGTAGCCTAATCAATCCATGTGTGCAGTCCAAAACAAAGAACTTTTGTTGGCATTTGGGGCCAATGATTGAGGCCGTTAGATCAGAGCATCCATCCATACGGTATAGGAGACAAAAGAGGGGCATGTGGATGTGGGGTTTGCAAAATGGCAAGGATAGAGTTTGGTCGGAAAGGGAGCCATGCCACAACGTTTTGTGGGCATGCATCCAAGGCATGGTTGTCACGCCCGCATGGGGATGGTGACCTAACGATTGTAGCCACCCAAACCACCGGGCCTTTCTCTCTTCATACAATACATAACATGCCCATGGAACTATAGTTTTAACTGCTCACATGGCGATGAAATGCTCAGCTCGTTAAGCAACAGGCACTACGTTCAGATGCTCAAACTGAAAGTAACTTGCACCTTTACTCCATTCATGGCTGCACGGTATTTCTTGCTTCTGTTGAGAGGGTCAGTGAAACTTCTGAACTTACAGTGTAGTACTGTAGTAGATATCCCAGTTTAGGCCCTGTTTATAATAAATTCAAAAAAACTACTTTTCTATAGTATCTAGTTTTTAAATGGATTGTTTTTTTAAAGTAGAGCCTACTAATCAATTGTAGTACACATTGCAACGACTTTATTTATATTGCCCAAAATCATTCGCGTGTTCTCTCTATAATTTGCTTTACAAGCTATTACTATTCATAAACCAAAGACAAAAGTCAAAACTACAGACAAAACTGTAAGGTAAAGTCTACGGTTTTATGTAGTATGGACCATTTGTCCAGGAAATTGCTGACAAAACAGTATTGATGTTTTCCTGTTGGCACCACCGGAGTTTAATGTATTATGTTTTCTTTTTCAATTACATCCGAGTTCAGCTACCTTACAACTCTGAAGATTCACCTTACTTGAAATTGTTACTGCACTGTACTGGGCGATGAAGACCACATACATACAACTCTGAGGATTCACCATACTCGACATCTGATTCACTACTTCATTTCATGTACAGACTGAAGACCACATACATACATGAGCTGCTTATTTCCTCCTCTGATCTAGATTTTATCCTTTCTTATATATAGACATAAATATTTGCAAAAATCTTGTACATTCTATAATCTACAGGTACAAAGGGTTAAAAAAGAACAGCCCACCGCCATCAGTATCCCTCGGCCCTCTGGCGGTTTTCCACCGATAGTCCGCAAAAAATTCTATTGAGAGACTATCAGTGATCACGGAGACGGCGCTGAAGTGGCTGAACTCTCGTCGTTGGAGAATCCAGCTCTCAACGCGTGAATACTCGGGAACAGCTGTGGCATCATTGGGTTGACGGGCACTGGGAAATGGCGCACGGAGCTGGCAATCGTGCGGTCATTGATGCTGCCGACTTCCTTGCAGACCTGATCAAGAACGGAGAGCAAATCCCTGACGACCATGAAGATTCTTAAAGGATGAGCCTCCTCTTTTGCAGAGTCACCATGGAAGTATTCTGTGATTTCCTTCACAAGCGACAGAGCAACACTCTCCTGAGCTTGAACCCTGATGATCTCGCCGTCGGCCTTCTTCAAGAATTTCTGCATTGCGTCATGGAACCTCAATGCATCCTCCCTTGATTTCAACTCCTCATTCAACCGCGATACCTCGGTGATCTTTTCTATTCCCCCAGCAAGTTTCGCAACATAGCTGCTTAGCACGTCGGAATCCATGGCGGCTGCCTTCTTGACACAGCTGAGCTCGTTCCCAAGGCCAGCCACTACCTGGAGGCCAAGCTTTTTGCACTCAAGCTCATCTCGTAGAGGATTTGCTTGAGTTCTTGGAGTTGACTGGTTGCTGGCAGAGAGGTGGGAACCCTCCGATCGGATGAGCTCTTGCACGACAAAGTGCAAGAGGGTTGTCTTGCCGTCAGTGCCTTTGACATCAACCAATTTGAGTAGAGTATCAAGCTTGAACGCATGCGCGTCGCCACGGTTTGTGCCAACATTCATCCTGTTGCCAGTCTTCAAAACAGCTTCAAGTAGCTTCATAAACAGTCTGCTATTTCTAAGCTCATCACAAGCAGTCTGTCATGGAAAAAGTTACAGGTACAATTTAAACTACTTGTTCGATTATTTTCTATACAGATCATTAACTAATTAAAGAAGAGCATCGTTCATGAGAAGAAGGGGAGGTGATAAATGTTATTATACTAAAATGAGATTGAAACGAAAGTTAGATGCCTTAATGCTCACCTCAAGGGTCTCAAAGGACTTCTTCAGGTAATTGACCTCTGATTCGAAGTTAGCAATGTAAAGCATTGCATCTAATCTTTTGAAAGCGAAAGGCACATCAAGAACTGCCTTGAGGAACTTCTCAGCAGGACCAAGTTTAATAGGAGAGATCTCTTTGAATTCTCTCAATTTAATCTCCTCTTCCTTGGTAGGAGCCATCTTTAGTAAGGTCTCCAATAACTCTGCTCCAAAGTTCTCTGTGTTACCTGTAGAACAGGCATGGCAAATTGGTAGCAAATTAGTGAAAGCCCGGATGATGGAAAGTGTGAAACATGTACATTTTCTGAATGCATCAAAAAGCATCCCTTATCAGTCAAGCAATCATCTAAACAGATAATAAACACTTAAGTGAAATGTGAAGTTCCCTAAAATATAATTTAGGAAGGATCAATCTCATTGGCTCGACTAGAAACTAACTGGAGCTCTGCAATAATACAACTAGCTTGCAATGATTTGCATCAAAGTCTGGATTATATGCAGTGAAAAAGGAGTTTTACTATAGTAAGGCCATATACAATAGTCTATCTCTTTATATGCAGTGAAAAAGGAGTTTTACTATAGTAAAGCCATGTATAATAGTCTATCTCTTAAGGTTGTCTCTAACACTTCCACCTTAACTAAAGACAATACTAAAGACAACATCTCCAACAGTAAATCATTCCTCTAACTATTTTATAATATTTTCATTATAACTTCCTACCTCACACCCTCTCACTATTTGCATTGGTTTGCGGCCTAAGTCATCTCTTGCATTAAGACACATCACATTATCGCTCCTCACCTCCTCTCTCCTACACATAGGATTTTATTCATTTAATATAGCTAAGAGAGAGCTCAGATGAAACTATTGGAGATGCCCTAAGCAACTATGGAGAGAGTACAGACTAATGTTCACAACATAATCTCTCCAACATTCTTCACCGCAGGTATAACTCTGAACCAAATTCAATCATTCAGAAGTACCTTGTGAGTTTCAGCATAAAATGGCTGATTCAGCAACGACTCTCAACGGCTCTATGCTGGCATTCACTTCTCGGACAAGCGTATTAAAAGCCCAACCAAACTCTACGGACAAGCATATGGATGGTCACACATGACTCAGAACGAATGAAATGAATCCTACTCAATCGGAAAGTCAGTAGAGATCATCCAGCTATGGTCAATTCAGCAAGCATTGCGAACATTTAAATTTCTCAATCCAATGCAGTATGCAGATCACCAAAATGCCTAAAATTTAATGAACTCGCATGTGTAGTTTGAGATGAAGAAGAGCTTCTTCACCTTCCCAGAGTGCGTCGCAGACCTCTTCCTTGGTCACATTAAGCGCGCGCAGCAAGATGGCAATGTTCTGTGACTTCTTTGGATCCAGCACCTTGTTCTCTGCCTTCGGCATCGGCAGCGCCGGCCTCCTTGTCGCCTCCTTCGGTGCCGCATTCGCCGGATTGCAAATGAACAACGTCTCCATCATCTCCTCATCCACCCTATAAGAATTCAGTTAAACTGATCAACAAACCAACCAACCAACCAAGAACAGAGTTGAGATGAAAAAGATGGGAATTTTGCAGAGCTCTCACTGGAATGAGCTGGATTTGAGCTGATCCCACACCATGACTCGGTCTGAGCTGGCCCGGACCTTGTCCCAGTGCAGCGGCTTCAGCTTCGGTCGCGGCGTCGTCTCCTCGGACTTGTCGCCATGGTCCGCATTGTCCGGCAGCTGGCTGGGGAACGCGTCGGTGGTTGGAACGCTCTTGAAATTGGTGGCTTGGGGTGGCGGAGACAGCGCAGGCGACCGGGTTTCTTTGGATGTCCCGGGCTTCCGGACGCGGCTCTCCCAGTAGCCCACCGGCGGCGGCGGCGGAGGAGGTGGCGGCGGAGGTGGTGGGTGTGCACGTGTCGGTGGGGATGGTGCCTGGGTAAATGGTTTTCTTGAAATGGCGTCGGTGGTGGATCTGAGAGCTGACGTGTTATCGAGGGGAGAGGAAGGTGGTGATGGGGAGGGTGGTTTCCGGCGAGGAGGCGGCGGTGGTGGTAGTGTCGGCGCGAATGGAGGAGGTGGGGGTGGAGGCGCCGGCGGGAGGCCAAAGACGTCGCGCGCGCTCTCGGATCTTGACTTGACGGAGCGGCGGCCGGACTCACCGGGGCTGGAGAAGAGAGGCGGCGAGGCGGGTGCAGGGGACGCCGTCGCTCCAGGCGAAGACGGGTACGACGGCGTGCTCAGGGTCGACCCAGGTGAGCCGCTCCTCGAGCGGTCGCGCGCGGCCACGGCTGCCTGGACCGCCGCGGCCAGCGTCCGGTGCGAGGTCGACGATCCTCGCGGCGAGTAGAATGCTTCCTCTCCGGACGACGGGGAGGCCCCGCCGGGGCTCCTCGAACCTGGCGGACCGCATTGCCGCCCCAGCGGCGGCAGCGGGCGGAGCTCCGGCGATCCGCCAGAGCTCCGTGACTCCTCGTCCCCGGACGACGTCGTGTCGCTGCTTTTGGCGTCCCCTCTGCTCGCCAACGTCCCCACGTACAGGAACTCGGCCGACGCGGCCGCCGGCGCGCCCCCGGCGTTCCCGCCAAACTCGTCGCGGGCGAAAAGGCTCGCCCTTTCCGGGTGCAAGAACTTGCTCTCCCCACCACAGACACACCCGCCTCCTCCCCCACCGCCGGCATTGCCCCGGCGGTGCGAGAAGAAGAACCCGATGGACAGCCCAAGCACGGCCACAGTGAGCAGCGGCAGCAGTATGGCCGGAACGAGCTTGGAGGAGCTCTTGGACCGGTGCGAGCCGCCGCCATCCGAAGGCACCGTCCCACCCCCGGAGGCGGTGTTGGGGAGCACCAGAGCAGGGTAAGTCGGCTGCTCCTGCGAGGTCGGCATCGGCGGAGGGGGCGGCACCGGCAACGTGGGGAAGAACGGCGGCGCCGGCGCCGGCGGCGCCGGGGACGGCGGTGCGGACTGGTCCGGGAAGAAGGGCTGGTGGAGCTGCCTCCTCGCGGTGGCGGGAGCATCCAGAGCGTTGGCGCCATTGACGCAAGAAGCGAGCAGGACGGGTAGTAGCAGCAGCTGCAAGAATCGCCGAGAAGATGGCATTGTCGTGGAAGAAGCAAGCCGAGGAAGCAGCGATCGCAAGAGCAAAACCTCACTGTGTGCGATAGGACTTGGAAGGAAGAGAGAGAGAGAGTAGAGAGGGAAGGAGGATACAGCTTACACGGAGGTGGAGTACACTGGATTTGTCCTCTCTCCTCTCCTCTCCTCTCAGACTCACTAGTGCTTGACTGCTTGCACTCGATCTCTGCCTTGCTCGGTTGCTCCTCCTCTTGTTGAAATGGCTTTTTGATGGGAATTTTTTTGGTTTAGTTAAATCAAGCATTCCTGGGGGTTGGGTTGGCCATTAGTGGTGGTTTTTAGCGAGAGGCCGGGGTGTTGGTTGCTTGCTGGCTTGGTGTGCGCTTGGTTTGTTCTCATTCTGTGGCCGTTTCTGGTTGTTTAATCGGAGAGTAGCAGTAGTTGTTGGAGAGCGAGTGCAAGAGGAGAGGCAAAGTGTAGAAGAAGCACGAGTAGAATAATACACCTGTTGTATCCACAGCTAGCTGAGCTTATGTGAAGTGGGGACTGACTAGTATAACTCCAAATGCTGTTTTTTTCAGTAGTTGGTTAGAATTGTGCTTAGGCTTTGAGTTACCAATTGAATCCTGTCACAAATATGTATACACAGTAGGTTTGCCTGAATAGTATAACTCCAAATGCTTTTTTTTCAGTAGTTGGTTAGAATTGTGCTTAGGTTTTGAGTTACCGATTGAATCCTGTCACAAATATATATACACAGTAGGCTTGCCGTATCCAGGATGTTGCAGCAATTGAGATCTCCTGGAAAGCAGTAACCATGTGAGAGAGGCTGTATTAATTGATGGTGCTCAGTTTAGCAATAGTTTATAATTTTTTTTACTGTAACTGACTTATTTTTACTGTAACTGCTGATGGTTTATTTTATGTAATTAATTTTAAAAATTTTAAAAATACAAAAACAGGTTAGCCCATCACAGACAATATGAAAGAATACGGAAAAAGGCAAAAAAGACCAAAAAGGACGAAATAAAGGAATAGTGAATTAAAAGTTAGAAGCTGAAGCTGAAAAGAGTGGGACCTTATCATGCGCTATGGCTACGAGAATACCGGCCTGGTCTTTTTTGCTGAGGCTTATAGTATTTGGATACGGCTTGTGACTTTTGAGCTATTCGTACGAGAGATTACAGAGTAACAGAAAATCATGTGCAATTTTTGCTGATATAAATGAAGTCGGTACAATATGTACTATAATTAACTAGTAGATCTTATCTTAAAAAGATATTACGTTTAAAAGTTATTTACTGTAGAAAAGTCAAAAGTAGAAACTAAAAGCTAAAAAAAGGGTCTAGAGCTCAAATTCAGATCAGACGGCCGAGATGTTTGCTCAGCATGCAAGCACGGCCGAAAAAATTGACTGGCCGTGAGTCCGTGAAGAAACAACAAATTGACTGATGGTCTTTTATCTCTGTGCGCAAGCACATGGTGTGGTACTAGTCGTAGTGCATTTGCGGTTCTTACTTCGTTTTACCTTGAATGCGGTACACTTTTTACAAGTAGCGTGGGAGTGAGCACATATGACTAGAGATGGCAATGAATACCCGATATCCGAATATCCGACGGGTTTTACCCGATAAAGAGATGGGTATGGAAAATTTTATGTCCCCATGGGTACGTTATTGGGCGAAATCCTCTACCCGCCGGGTAGGCGGGTGCGGGTATATACTACCCATACCTGCCTACCCGCGGGTAATGAATACCCGCATTAGACAACTAGACATCCCACTCAAATGTTAATTTTATTATCTACTTGTTGTTGATTGTTTATTTGTTTGTCATATATTGATATGGTCATGTCAAGTATGTTTATGTGATGTACTAATTTTGATCATTAGACGCTTTTGTGCTTGGCATGTATGATTAATGAATGTCTAAATTGATGATATTCTTATGTGTTGAACCGGGTATGCTTGCGGGTACGGGTTACCCGTCGGGTAGTAATACCCGCGCGGGTAAGGGTATGGGTAAATTTTTCTACCCGCGTGCGGATACGGGTAACCCGACGGGTAAATTTACACCTAGCGAGTACGGATATGGAATGGCAATACCCGATGGGTATTTATCCATTGCCATTTCTACATATGACCGATGTAGCAGTAAGTGGTGACCTAGTGTTTTCGCGCTAGTCCTCCAGGTACTGCTAGCTTCGGTGAATAGTACAATGCAGTTTTTTTAGGTAATAGTAGAATGCAGTTGAGAACTTGAGATGGGTATTTTGGTGGTGGGATTGAGGCCCTGATTAACTCGGCTTCGGCTTCGGCTTCTGGTTTCTAGCTTATTTTTCACTATTTATAAGTTTCGTTTTTTTCTGAATTTTTGGCTTTTTGTTGAGCTTTTTTGCCGGTTCTTTTTTCCCCGTATTTGTTTGTATTATACGTAATGGGCTAACATATTTTTTATTTTTAAATTTTTTAAATTTAATTATGCTAAATAAGCCTTTGTCAACTACAGTGCTTTTTTCAGCCAGCTACAGTGATTTCAACCATAAGCCACGAGCTTTTCAGCCGAACGGATCACCACCTGAAATCCCCCACGGCTACGGTACCGTAACTTTGCAGTTGACATGGTATTGTGGTTGTGGGATTGGAACCCCCTGACTTTGTGAAGAGCTGCCGTAACTACTTCGTTTTCGATTACTTGATATTTTTAACAGAACATATATATTTAGATAACCTTTTTTGTTCACATTATAACAAAAAAGACCTCAGTAACTAATTACTTTGATGAATAGCAACCGTAAAAAGTAGTAAAGCCATGTATTTTTTGTTATCTACGAGCAAAATTTTGTGTTAGGAAAAGCAAAGTGCCAAGTATTTACGAAATAAAAATTTGGCCAAAAATACCAAGTAAACGGTAATGGAGGTTGTATAACTTTGCTCTAATCTCAGCCGTCACACACAAAATGATAGCCTAGGGTGCATGCTATGGTGTGTTCTTTTCGCCCTTTTGCTTTGGTATTTTTGCTTCAACTTCTTCTTAGGTCAGTTTCAGTGGAAATTTTATCTGCAGTTAATAGGTTGACACATAGGTATTTTTGATGATATGGCAACATTTTTAAGAAGAGAGAGAAGAAGTTTGGCATGATTACCGATTCTATATAAGTCATGAAATTAAATGTCTATGAAACAATAGAATGGAACTATGCATTCAGGATGGACGTTTCATCCATATTTCATTTCATTTTACATGATATAGTAATTTTGAAAATAACATTATGAAACTCTTCACTGAAAATGACCTTAGTATGCACTATTTATTTGACTACTAAACCATAGCGAGCTATAGCACAAAAGAACTCCGACGATACAGTGTTTGTTACAGCATTTTGGGTACAGTACTACAGTCCGGGGCGATGCAGTAACATCACTACAGTACTCTGAGCCATTATTGCTACAGTGTTTTACCTGGGTGGCGAGGCTATCTGAACTTTTACCTTTTGATGTGATGGCTAGAAAGCAAAGCACGATACGATGGCTTCGCTTCGCAGAGTCGGACATCCGGATATGCGGCGGCGAAACTGGGGGCGGGGCGGTGGCTGAGATGAACAGACGTCGAGACCCGCATGCCTTTGTTCGATTCCGAAGTACGGCCAACGTGGGACGCGTGAGAAAGGCGAACAGCCGGGACGTGGTGGATTCTCTGACAGCCCAGTGGAGGAGATCAGGGTCTGCGCGCAAGTGCGTGAATCTTATCACCTGCCTCCCTCGACGTGTGTAATTTGTTAGAATGAGAATGCCCCCCTTTTCGCGCCCTGATCGGGGGCGCCCAGCCTAATAGGCTGATAGGCCCCTATCGTCAGTGCCACATAAATAGAGGTGGGGTCGGAGCGGCACGCTGACCAAGGTTCACCGTGCCGTCACCATCCCCACCAACAAACCCTAGACCCGATCTAAGAGGGGGCGCTCCAGCAACGGGAACACCCACTGTCTACCGCCAGGGAGGTCGCCACCTCTCAGGGAAGGCCGTTGCCAGGGAGACGCCGCTCCTCTTCCCCGACCGTCGCTGCCCGTGCGCAGACTTCACCGAATGAACCGCGATGGCCAACCCCTCCTCTACATCGGACGGTTGGTACCCCTCTCTCCCTCTCGGTATTATCTCAAGAACCCTAACAGAGAACCCGCTAGATCTAAACCCTAGGAGATCCTAAAGCAAATCTAACATTGGTATCCGAGCCAACCTAGGAGTCGATCTAGACGGAAAAGGAAAAGAAAACGAACCCCCCTAACCCTAGAAAATGGCAAAAGAACAGAAAGGGGAACGGGTCAAAACCCTAACCCTAGATCTGAAAAGACATTTACCTGGCCGTCGTCGCCGGGTCGTCGTAAATGCCGGCGCGTGGGAGACCGGCGAGCCGTGGCTCGCCGGCGCTCCACGTGGGGGCCACCGTCGACGCCAGCGGGGACAGGCGCCAACACGGAGCCGCTCGACGGCGGCGCGCTCCTCTCAGGGGAGCGCGCACGCCGGCGAGAGGGCCCGCGATGGCGACGTCTTCTCCTTCTCCGGCGGCGTGGACGAAGTAGCCGCCGCCGTCGCTTCGCTCGCTCGGGTGCGGAGAGAGAGAGGGGAGAGGGCAGAATGAGCTAGGGTTAGGGTTTCCGCCGCGCGAGCGCTGTTTTGTTCCGCCGAGAATGTCGCGCGGCCGTCGGATGCGATCGGCGGCTGAGATTCGCGCGGAGGCGGAGTCGGCCCAGGCGGGTGAGCGCTTTCCCGGCCTAGGCCCAGGTTGCGGCCGCGCGCGCGATCGGCCGTGAGGAACGGGAGCCGTCGGATGTAAATCCAACGGCTGATGGATGGCGCCGAGGCGGATCGGGCCGCCGAAGGCCGCGGCCGCGCGGGATTGAAGCCGTTGGATTCGCATCCAACGGCTGAGACCGCATGGGCGCGGGGGAGAGCGCCGCGCGCGTGCTCTACCGGGCGTGGTTGGGCGGTGAGAGAGATGGGTCGCGCGCGCGCGGTGGCCGGAGCAGGCCGTCGTGGGCCGTGGCCGGGCTGAACAGGCCGAAATGGCTGTTTGCACAGTAAAATCCCGAAAATGATTTTTATTGATTTTCATAAGCATTTTTTAGTGAATTTGAATGCAATTTGAACCAAAATCTCTGTAAATTTTTGCACCGACGTGTTAATTTTTCCAGAGATTGATGAGTACAATTATAATGCTTCTGAATAATGAATTATTTTTGAATAATTTCATGTTTCCGCTGCAAAAGTTAATGTTGATTGATTTTTCATTATTAAATTCGAACCAACAGGAGAATTTAATTTTGGAAAAATTGATATAATTTCCATATAATTATGATATTGTTATTTTCTGACCAACGTTGATAATAACAGTATTATAATTTTTTAATTGATGATTTTATACATTATTTCTATTTCTGCCCAACAGTGATGTAGATTTAATGCATAGATAAAATTGTATGTCGTATTTTGACCAACGTTGGAACAAGGCATATAATTTTGTTGTTATTATGTTTAAATGTTCTCACTGTATATAAATTTTGTTTTCAGGAGGATACTCTTTGATGGGCTACATCAGAGATATCCCTGTTCTAAAAGGAGACAACTATGGTGAATGAAAGAAAAAGATTGACCTGGCCTTCATCTTGGCTGAGGTGGACTGGGTAGTCACCACACCGTGTCCCACAGAGCCTGTGGCACCGGTGAGAGATGAAAATGAGGTCGATCTTTGTAGCGCACTGGACAAAGGGACTATGCTCCCATAAAAATGTCATATGATCTTGATCATAAAAAGTGGGTCACTGCCAATAAGAAATGTTTGGCTGTGATAAAGAACACGATTGAGCCTGCTATTGTGGGCTCAATCGCAGAGTGTGACACTGTCACAGAGTACCTTGAGAGAATAAAGAGTCGGTTCAGTGCTCTTCAAAGACTTATGCTACACACTGATTAAACGACTTGTGACAGAAAGGTACTCTGGTGGTGGCAGTGGCATAAGAGAGCACATACTGAGGATGAGCAACTTGGCATCCAAGCTTAAACCAATGGATTTGGCTCTCAAGGATGAGTTCCTTATTCATTTGGTTTTTGTTTCCTTGCCTAAAGAGTTTGACACTTTTGTTGTCAACTACAACATGTAGCCCGAGAAATGGGACTTAGAAAAGTGCATTGCTATGTGTGTGCAAGAGGAGAAAAGAATTAAATCCTCACATGGTGGTTCTATCAACTATGTGAAGGACAACAAAAGAAAATTCAACAGTAACTTCTCCTCAAAGAACAAGGGAAAAGCCCCTGTCCATCAGCCTCAACAGAATAATTTTGCAGTAGACAAAGATCAGTGTCTTCACTGCAAGAAGACGGGACACTACAAGAAGAACTGTCCCGATTACTTAAAGATGATAATGGCAAAGAAAGGTGAGAACATTATTACCTTTATAAATGAGTCCCTGTATGTACAATATTCAAAATCTACTTGGTGGATTGATTCAGGTGCAACTGTTCATGTTGCCAATAATTTGCAAGGATTCCGTTCGACGAGGACTCCCCAAAGAAAAGAAAGATGCGTTAAAATCGCAAATGGAGTCCACACTGAAGTTGAAGCCGTTGGCGATCTTTCATTAGAGCTAGCTGATGGCTTCACTCTTTTACTTAGAGATGTTCTTTATGTACCCTCTTTGCAGAGGAATTTGATTAGTGTTTCAAATTTGGACAATGATGGTTATGATTGTCATTTTGGAAATGGCAAATGTGAAATAATGTTTAATGATAAATGCATTGGTCTTGCCATCAAACAAGACGAGCTTTATTTATTGTCACTTCGTGAAAATGTGAATTCCGTATGTGATGTGAATGAGCGTATATCCTCGCCTGTGATTGCGAACAGAAAACGAAAGAGAACTCATAATGCATCGTCGAAATTATGGCACTGTCGTTTAGGCCATATTTCGAGGGAGAGAATAGAAAGACTAGTTAAGAATGAAATTCTTCCTCTATTAGAGTTCTCAGACCTAGAACAATGCAGAGAATGCATTAAAGGAAAATATGTAAAGAAAATTAAGAAAGACGTCAAAAGAAGCACAGGAATTCTACAAATTGTTCACACAGACATTTGTGGTCCTTTTCCTGTGAAAAGTGTGGATGGATATGACTCGTTCATAACATTCACGGATGATTACTCCCGTTATGGATATATTTATCCAATCAAAGAAATAAATGAAGCTTGGATAAATTCAAGATATTTAAGGCTGAAGTTGAAAACCAACACGATTTAAAGATTAAGATAGTCCGATCTGATCGTGGGGAGTACTACGGTCGACATACCCCATATGGACAAGTTCTGGACCTTTGCAAGGTTTTTACCGGAAAATGGCATAGTGGCCCGATATTCTACACCGGCGAACCTCAAAAAATGGAGTAGTGAAAGACGCAACCGCACCTAATGGATATGGTGCGAAGCATGATGAGCTATTCCACACTCCCATTGAGTTTATGGATGGAGCGTTGAAAACCGCCATTCATATTCTCAACAGAGTGCCTAGTAAGTCGGTGCCCAAAACACCGCATTTGTGTTGTGGACAGGAAGAGTTCCTCACTAAACCACTTACGTGTGTGGGAGTCTGCTGAGGCTAAAGTATTTAACCCAAACCTTGGGAAGCTTGATCCCAAAACAGTGAGTTGCCATTTCATTGGCTACCCTGAAAAGTCAAAAGGTTTTCGTTTCTACTGCCCAGACAGATATACAAAGTTTGTATAAACGAGACACGCTGTCTTCTTAGAGGATGAAATGATGAGAGGAAGCATGGTAGCTCGAGAGATTGACCTTGAAGAGAAGCGGGTGTATGCGCCCACTCCGATGATTCAAGAGCCATTTTTCACACTACCTGCTGTCGCTGCACCGACGGTGCAAGACACTGTGGTGGCAGCACCTGTTATTGTTCCTCCTGTAGCAACAATGAATGAGAATCAGGAACCTGTTCTTCAGGATCCTATAGAACCTATTGCCACAGATGAGGGGGAGCAACAGCAGCCTCAAACAGAAGTAGGCCTGGACGAAAAACTCGAAGCTCGTTAGCTCGCTCGGCTCGTGGCTGGCTCGGCTCGTTAGGATAACGAGCCGGGCTCGTTAGGATAACGAGCCGAGCCGAGCCAAGATTTTAGCTTGTTAGCTATAACGAGCCAACTCGAGCCAGCTCGCGAGCCGCTCACGAGCCAAACGAGCCATGCTTCCAGGAATTTAGATATGCATATGCTGCTTCCATGGACCTAATTTATACTCTATTGCATGTGTTAATGTGTAAATTTGTACTCTATTGTACCCAAACGAGCCAAACGAGCCATGCTTCCATGGATGAACATATGATGGAGACATTTTTTGGCCCTGGCTCACGAGCCAAACGAGCTAACTCGAGCTTTTTGTCGAGCCGAGCCGAGCTAGCTTTTTAGCTCGTTAGTTATAACGAGCCAGCTCATTATCCTACCGAGCCAGACCGAGTTGAGCCGAGCCAGCTCGATATCCAGCCCTAAACAGAAGATGTACCATATGAGGAGGCCCCAAGGAGGTCTTAAAGAGTAAGAAGATCAGCTATTTCTGATGATTATCAGATTTATCATACAGAGGAATTTCAAATGGAGGATGATCCCACCTCATTTGAAGAAGCCATGAGAAGCGAAAATTCCTCAAAATGGCTTGAGGCCATGGAAGAGGAGATGAGGTCCATGAAAACTAATAAAGTCTGGGACTTAGAAATTATTCCTAAAGGAGCCAAAACAGTAGGCTGTAAATGGGTCTACAAGACAAAGCTTGACTCTCAAGGGAATGTAGAAAGATACAAAGCGCAACTTGTGGCAAAAGGCTTTACGCAAAGAGAAGGGATTGATTACAATGAGACCTTTTCTCCGGTCTCATGTAAAGATTCTTCGAATCATAATGGCATTAGTAGCACATTATGATTTAGAGTTACATCGATGGATGTAAAGACGGCATTTCTTAATGGGGATTTGGAGGAAAATGTTTACATGGCACAACCGAAAGGTTTTGTCGTGGAAGGAAATGAAAGAATGGGATGCCGCCTAAAGAAATCGATTTATGGGTTAAAGCAAGCTTCAAGACAGTGGTACTTGAAGTTTGACATACAATAAGAAAATCAGGTTTAAAGAGAATGTAGAGGACAAGCGTGTTTATGCAAAGTTTAAAGATGGAAAGTTTATCTTCCTAATCCTGTATGTGGATGATATCCTCTTGGCTAGTAGTGATGTCATCACATCGGAGACAAAGAAGTTTTTGTCCTCAAACTTTGATATGAAAGATCTTGGTGAAGCTTCGTTCGTTCTAGGGATCGAAATTCACCGGGATAGAAACAAAGGGATATTGGGACTGTCACAAAAGGCATACATAGAGAAAGTCTTAAAGAAATTTGGTATGCATAAATGTAGTCCTTCACCTGCACCTATAGTCAAGGGCGATAGATATGGGGATTTTCAATGCCCCAGGAACCAGTACGAGCTCGATCAAATGAAATCGGTTCCATATGCTTCAGCTGTCGGAAGCTTGCAGTATGCTCAAGTGTGTACGCGCCCTGACTTAGCGTTTGTTACCGGGTTACTTGGCAGATTCCAGAGCAATCCTGGAATAGAACATTGGAAATTGATAAAGAAAGTCTTGCGTTATTTGCAAGGAACAAAAGGCCTCATGATGACATACAGAAGATCAGATTCACTCCATATAGTGGGGTATATAGACTCTGATTATGCGGGAGATGATAGAAAGTCGACATCCGGATATGTGTTCACTCTCGCTGGAGGAGTTATATCGTGGAAAAGCTTAAAGCAAACCGTCACTACATCGTCCACAATGTATGCCGAGTTTGTAGCATGTTATGAGGCTACGGGCAGTGAATCGCTAAAGAAGTTCATACCCGGTTTAAAAGTGGTTGACGACATCAATAGACCACTTAAGTTGTACTGCGATAATGAACCCGCAATAATATATGCCCACAACAATAAGTCAAGTGGTGCTGCCAAACACATTGACATAAAGTACTATGTTGTGAAAGACAAAGTTCGGGATCAAATTATAAGTCTTGAGCATATAAGTACCGCAAATATGCTAGCGGATCCGCTTACTAAAGGCTTACCACCCAACGTGTTCAGAGAACATGTAGCCGGCATGGGTTTAAGGGAAAGCCTATGATTCCTGGACTAAAAGATGGCCCAAAAGATTAAAGTAACTATTTGAGCAGAGGTGTATTGTAGTTGTTGAATCTATCGGCGATTGACCGTGACGATGAGACATATTCTATGCACTAATCTGTGATGGAATGTGTAAAGGCAAAAGTAATTAAAGATAAAGCATAGATTGAGATCAAGAGGAAGAATGTTAGAATGATCTCAGGGCATTTGGCCCAACGGCCAAATGCCCCCTTGTTCGCGCTCGATCGGGCGCCACCCAATAGGTGGTGGGCCCTGTCGCGGCGCCACATAAATAGAGGTGGGGGTCGGGGCAGCACGCTGACCAAGGTTCACCGTGCCGCCACCATCCCCACCAACAAACCCTAGACCTGATCTAAGAGGGGGCGCTCCAGCGACGGGAACACCCACTGTCTACCGCCAGGGAGGTCGCCGCCACCAGGGAGACGCCGCCTCTCAGGGAAGGCCGCTGCCAGGGAGACGCCGCTCCTCTTCCCCGACCGTCGCTGCCCATGCGCATACTTCATCGAGTGAACCGCGATGGCCAACCCCTTCTCCTCTACATCGGACGGTTGGTACCCCTCTCTCCCTCTCGGTATTATCTCAAGAACCCTAACAGAGAACCCGCTAGATCTAAACCCTAGGAGATCCTAAAGCAAATCTAACATAATTTCCTTGGCATTTCCCTTCCCTTCCTTGATCACCCCCCCCCCCCCTCTCTCTCTGCATGGATTGGAGCCTGCACTGCATGGCTGGGTCTGGGTTGGAAGGCAGAGATAGGATGCTAGCAGTCGAAAGGCACTCATTACCGTAGCTGTAGTCTATTATAATATTAAATCAAAGGAAGAAATATCTACACCGTCCATTATGATGAGTTTAAATTATAACATCTAGATTAAAAATAAAAGTCCATGTCTAATAGAATAAAAAGATAGCTAAATTTGGAGTAAAGATAAAACAAAATAATAATTTTGATTTCCATACGAATTCCTAAGTAAAATCCCTAAAAATACATTATTCAAAATAAAAAATAACTAAAAATAGCAATTAGATTTGTATATGAATTTCAATTAAAAAATAACTAAAATTTTGAATACAAAATAAAATAAAATTAGCAATTTGATTTTGACATGATTCCAAGGTAATATCCTAGATAACTGTAATTCGGAATAAAATTTAAAGAAAATAAGTAATTACTTTTGCATAAGAATTTCAATAGTAATTCATAATAAAAAAAAAAGAAAGAAAATTAGCAATTAAATTCTCATACAAATTTCATCCAAAAATAATTGAAATTTGGAATAAAAATAAAAAAAATTCAATCTAGTTTTCCATATGAATCCCTAAATAACTACATTTTGATTTTTTTTTTACAAACTCCAATAAAAATAACTGAAATTTTGAATAAAGTAAACTAAGATTAACAATTTGATTTTGATACTAATTCCAAAGTAAATCTCCAAATAACTTTAATTTGGAATAAAATTTTGGAAAAATTAGCAATTGGATTTGTATATAAATTCCACAAAAAATGAAAATCAAAATCAAAAATGAAATCAAATATGAATTCCAAAAAACCCTAAATAATTAAAATTCAAAATAAAGTAAATAAAGTAGTACTTTGATTTGTATACAAACTCCAATAAAAATAACTAAAAATTTTGAATAAATATTAAAGTTATAACGAGGATAATAAGAACAACGTTAAAGAAGATCATGAAAGAGCGCTTGTGTCGATTTGTCCTACAAGAAGATATTGACCCACAAGAAAGCGAAAAGCTGAGATGGCAGCGATGGAGATGAGGACAATATCATGTTGCTCACCTTTGTTGTTTGACGAGGACAATGCCGTGATGCTCACTAGAGCTATTGAAGAGAAAGGCCAGAGTCAAAAGGACTATGGTGATAAGTGGTGAGCGTTAGCATTGTTAAATAAGTATGTGACCAAAGAGACTTGATGATGGGGAAGCCCTGGTAGAGAGGATATAAAACTTTGCATTGAAGACGAGCTATTGACGATATGGGGCCACCAAGTAGCTAGAAGAGTGCCATCACTGGTGAGCGCCACGACGTCACCGCCAATGATGAGAAGATTTTTCATATCATTAGACAATGATAAAAGCAGACATGTTGTCATTGGTTAAGATGAAATGTCACCACAGTTACTAAGGAACTCATAAATATCATGCATGTGTATATACATGCATCCGTACGAATAGAAGCACAGCTGTACATAAGCAGAGGAGCAAAGATGACGGGCCATAGGGAATAGCCTTGGAGTCACCGGAGAGAGTGTGACGGGTGTCCCCGACAAGAATCAACAATAGTTGCGTGTGTATGGGTTTGATATTGCAATGATCAACAATCAGCAATAATTAGATAGAAGTAAAAGATAACTACGTGATAGAGTATTGTATTAGAAGAGGTAGTAGCTAGGAGGGATCGATCAAGAATTAGGCTTGCTGTTAGAGTTAAGCAAAAAGCTATGACGGCGAGAAGAAATAGAAGACGCATGATTCAGTTGGGCAGTCGATGTATGAGATAAGATAAGTTCAAGGTAAGTCACCTATGGTGCGTCACTATATGCATAAGTAAGGTACTCTAATACCATATAAACTAATAAGATAATTTGTCGCACACGTAATCAACGCATTGTTTGAAATTAAATAGATATGCATGTATAGGCATACATTTTGAAAAAGTGTAACTAATGGAGGAAAAACATGGGTATACATGAGGGAGAGTGGTTACGTTTCTAATAACCCTAATAACTTATTGTGCTCAATAATTTTCTTCCATTAAAGCTCATACTTCAATTACACTTCTCAAGTTGTATTTTCTTTTAATGTTTTATTGTCATTTTTAATTTTTAAGATGTCTTAAAAATATAATTAGCGTACAAGATATGTAAATATATTTTCAATCATATAAGTTATATTATTTGATATTATAAATTTCGAAATAAGTTTAGTTGCGCAAATACGCGGACCACCCGCTAGTTACCTTGGACTTAGCGTAGTACTACTAGTGCCAACCTATGTGTTTCCTATGTATGGCAACGTGTAATGCATCTAGCGCCGGGGTTGTGTGAATGAATTGAATTGTAATAAACCGTTGCAAAAGGTTATTTTGATAAATCACTTCAAAACAGCGAAGAAGAAACCGTCTCATTTATTTATTTAAGAAAAAAATCATAAACCTAAAAAAACTCGGCCATTGGTTATCGCTGTGCCTGGTTAAAATCGTCCCAGGTGATCTCATCGTCGAAACGTTCGTCCTACCGCCTGAATTTCGTCTCTTTTAGCCTCGTCGGTGTTCAATTATACCTTCGAAAGGCAGTAGGCTATGCTGCATACATATGCTCATGTGCAGTACTAGCAGTCGTAGAGTACACCTGCTGTGTAGCGAGCACGTACGTTACGGTAAATAGCTGAACAGGAGTGACTACGTACGTGCCGTGACATGGGCGCTTAATCGCTCCATCCGACGTTATCACGAAAGGACATCCATTGAATTTTTCATGGGAAATTTTCTGAGGTACATATGTTACGTACTGGCCGTTACCGAAACGATATTTACAAAATTGGTCGTGGCCCTTCAGCTTTGTGCATCGGTGTTCCTGTGCTTTATCCATGTCATGCCCGATAGCCAGTTTGTTTCACCATGTTAGCGGGGTTGTGTTAGCCTCGACGGTAGTGTCGTTGTGCGAGAGAGGGTTGTTTGTTGTTTTATTATGGTGCTAGATGGCGTGACCTCTAGCATTGGTGTTTGTATTGCTTTCTAATTCTAGGTGTTCCAGCAGGATTCTTCCCTGACTGGGGTGTCACTCTTTGTGCCAGTGTTGTATTTCTCTTCTTTAATAAATTGGTGGAGCATCTGCCCTTGGGTTCAAAAATTATATTGCGATAGCTTGAAGTGTTTGGTGCTGAGATCAAGAGGGTCCAATGTCAAGCCTGATAGACAAATGACAAATTCAAGCGCTGGATCAAGTAGAACAAGGCTTTTGTATACAGTTTAAACTTTTGTATGAACTATGAACTAGCGAGGAGTATATGATATTCGGGGGGAAAAGTCTTGTAAACACTCTAAACTTTGCTTGAAAGTTTATCCAACACTTCGAACTATAAAACCGTGCATTTGACCTCCCGAACTTTGTAATCTGGTTCAAATAACACCCTAATCCGATTTTGAATGGTGGTACGACCCACGTGGAGCGATTAGTACATAATTTTATCACGTGGGATGGCACGCTGATCAAGTTTAGATGAAGATAGGTGGGGCCCACATGACCTTATTTCCTAAATCAAAATAGAGAGGAAGAAAACTAGAAAACTACAGAGGATGATGGCTATGGAAGCACAGCTGGGAGCTCGGTAGGGAAGAAACCCTTGTAGGCTGCATATATTACTGACCCAACTTGACCAACATGTCATCCTACATGATAAAACTGTTCACCCATCGTACCACACAGGCAATACTACCATATGAAACTAAGGCAGGGTGTTATTTAAACCAGATTGTAAAGTTTAAAAAGTCAAATATCTATTTTTATAGTTTAAAGTATTGGACGAACTTCTAAATAAAATTTGGCATGTTATATAAAATTGTTCCGAGGATAGTTGAAGTTTTGAACATCGGTTTGCTAGTAACTGCACACAAGGCTAACATCATCGTGCCAGACGAGTGCCTTGTGTCGCCCATCCAATATTGGCCCTCGGGTGGCCGGCACGGCGAGGATGCTACCAATGCTAGCTAATCAGTAGCTACTAGCTATGCCTAAGACCACCAACTAGTTAAGGCTGTGATCGTCTTGACTTCAACTTTTAACTTCTGATTTATTTTTCGCTATTCATAAATTTCATTTTTTTTTCTAAACTTTTGGTTTTTTATTGAGCTTTTTTGCCGGTTCTTTTTTCCCGTGTTTGTTTTTATTATATATAATGGGTTAACATATTTTTTTTAATTTTTTAATTTTTTTTAAATTTAATTATGCTAAATAAGCCTCTATCAGCTATAGTGTTTTTTCAGCCAGTTACAGTACTTTTCAGCCATAAGCCACAAAAAATAATAGTAACTAATAAAAACAATTTATAAAAACTGAGATATTTATATTGGCTTATGGGTTTTAACTTTTTTACTGAGTACATTATATAAAAAAAAGAGCAAACAACAATACAACGTAAAGCACTATAACATTAGACCCCGCTCATTTCGGCTTTGGCTTCTGGTTTATTTTTCACTATTCATAAATTTCATCTTTTTCTGAACTTTTGGCCTTTTTTAGCTTTTTTACCGGTTCTTTTTTCCCCGTATTTGTTTGCGTTGTCCGTGATGAGCTAGCATTTTTTTTCTATTTTTAAATTTTTTTTAGATTTAATTACGCAAAATAAGACACATTCAACTACAGTGAAATTTCAGCCGCTACAGTGCAATTTCAGCCATAAGCCACAGCTTTTCAGCCCAACCGAGCGGGATCTTAAACCGTCATACAGCTCACAAAATTATGACAATAAAAATTCGTACGTTACGACTAATGCATAATAATAGCTAATATAAACAGTTTATAAAAATTAGGACGTTGATATTAGCTTTAGCTTTTTTTAAACAGAGGCCTAAAGCTAAAGCCAAAGCCATTTCGAATGGCCCATAACTTGGAGTCACCCAACAAACAGTGCTTATACACTCAACACTAAAACAGTGACTCAAAACCCCCATTTCCCCTTCTACCGAAGTGGTTCTGATGGTTCAGCCTCTCCCCTCCTCTCTTAAAAAAAGGGAATTGTTGATCCAGGGAACTGAGTCGTGAAACAGAAGGAACTGGAAACAAATAGACAGTATTAATCAGAGGTATACAATTTTTAAGGATCGTACAAAAGAAACAACAAGCAATACCTTAGAGCTGATGCTATCACATTACACAGTAAACTTAACAAAAGCTAATCATATATACACTGAACGACCAACATGGAGTACAACACTATCCTTCTAAACCCTAGGCAACACAGATTAGTGCGGCAGCTACTACAGTGGGGACAAATTAAGAACACCAAACAAAAATGAGGGGTCACGATAATGATGACATCTGTATGTTGTTGGTGATGTGACAGATATGGTAAGATGTATGTATCACGCCACGCTAGCTGATTTTCATCTAGAAATCTGACTTGAGGAGCTTTGGCCCTGGTTTAATGCTGACAAAATTGAAGGCATTTGGTTGCTCCACATGAATGTAGTCCTTTGTCGTCAGGACCTGTGAGTGGAACAGAGCACATAAGTACTGATGGGTAGATGTCAGGAGGTGTGGTTCAAACAAAGCAATTCAGTGGAGAAGTGTCGCAGATCTAGTACAACAAATGGTTCATGTTAGAGAACAAGATTGAACAAAGAGATGACGCTAGCAGCATGTTTTTACAAGATATTAATTGTAAAATGCAACCTTAAATTGAGACATAATCTCTAAAATTAAAATGCAATCCTAAGTGCCTACAGACACACTGCGCTGCAAGTTAGTACTCCGTTTCTTTTAGAATGAATGAAAAAAAACTAGAGCATAAGAAACCATCAATCAAAATAGATGATGGCGTACCAAAGTCTCAAAGAACATCCTTGAAGCTTCTTTCCGAGTCTTTCCACTTAATAAATGATCAATGGCAACACTCTTTCTTCCCAGACCAGATTCTTCATCGAATAAAGTCTTGAGATATCTTGCGACACCCCTGCACAGCAATTGTAACAACATTCTATCATAAAGCTGAAAGAAGTATGAATACTAAACTCTGAAGGAAATAACACTAAGTTCAACTGTACCTAGTACGAGAAGACCAACCACTGTTATCAAGAGACTGGAATTCATCAGGATTCGGCACATCATCATTATTTGCCTCATCAAAGTCCAGCTCATCGTCATAATTTAGAAAATCTGAAACAATGGAGGGTAGTACTATGATAAAAGCTTAATAAATCACTCACAACTCATCGTCATAATTTAGAAAATCTGAAACAATGGAGGGTAGTAATATGATAAAAGCTTAATAAAGCACTAACAACGCAAGTCCGGAATAGTAAGTGTATGCTTGGGAAAAACTTGCAGTATTATCAGATGACCCAACAGTGTGGCGCGTGTGAGTTCCCGTCCACAAAATTTGTGTATTACGTAACAAAATACAATTAAGAACAGACCCAACAAAACACTAGTCAAGGAGGTAGATAACGTGCATTTTCTGCAACATCTACGAAAGCTCCTGTAATGCTCCACAGTCCACACTCCATTAAAATTTAGAACACAATGCTTAATGCTTTTTATCAGAACAGAAGGATTACCTGTATCAACACCATGAATCGCACTGCCAAAATCCTGTAATTTAAACAATATGCCAATTATGATATTGCCTTAATGACAACTGAACAAAACAGTCAAGTACTTGTATAGCAAGATGTGCCAGAAGTGGCCAGTAAAAAACATGATGCATTAAACAATTAACAGAAACACAAAGCACTTGGTAAGTGTCTGTGCAATTAACAGAAACACAAAGCATTTGGTAAGTGTCTGTGTGTATAAGTACAAACTTCTACATGGACTTACACTGCATTCCTTCAGTGAAAACTCATGCCCCAAGTTGTCCAGATCCATAACAGATCCCGCGTTATTTTCTTGCAAGCCAGAATTTTCTCCCATAGCAGACACAACATTTTCATCTTCCATTGGTTGAGAAAAACCAGATCCATTTTGAGTAAATTCCAGTCCGGTAATATCAGAATTGGGCATCTCCTTATTCTCAAACACATTAACTTCGCAGTGAACAATGCCATTCAACTCCCCTTTCATGTCGCCCATATCCAGAACCACATCTGGAGCACCTGTTATCCTAGTAGGAGAACCAGGGGTGAAGACATCTATAACAAAGAGAGGTGTATCAGTATTTGTACTCCTCTGCAAATCAGCTGGAACATCTTGAAGGCAGTCCTTATCCAATGTATCGACTTGAGCACTGTTGCTCGTGTTAGCATTTGCTTTGTCAACAAGTTCAATTTCTTTCTCATTACCAATCAAAGGTTCAGTTGCTCCTTCAAACATAGTATTGCCAACAAAATCTTCAGAGTGATCGTTAATCTGTTTGTCAGATGGTATTTGCAACCCAAAAGCAGCTGTAGCATCTGCTACATCAGTTGCTTCTGAGCGCATAGCATCTGATTGAGCTCCATCTGGTAGCACCATATGAAGTTGGTGATCAAGAGTTGCACTGTCCTTTGCACCAGAGGCGATATGTGCTTCAATAGCTTGAGACATATCCAGTCGCCCTTGTAGTTCCATGTTCTGAACGCTGAGGTGAGCAACAGTCTCATAGGTCCGATGGTGTAAGTCGTTTAGCTCCTTGCATACGCCTGGTTAGGATACAAAAACATCCACGAGTAAAATTTGAGAACATGCAACTAATCACCACAATAACCACTAACCATCCTCAGATTTCTAAACTAATTCATTTCTGTTTCACTTCTTTCCTTGTTGAATTTAATATTGACGTGCACAGAGGAAACAGAAAATTTAAGACAATTTAGAGAACTTACAGGAGAAGACGGGTTCATGGAACATATCATCTTCTAGTGAACCTTTCTCAATCATCCATATTTCAGAACGGGTACATGGAGCCTTTTTACGAATGCGCCTTATATCCTCAGTACTAATCAACTGCTGCCGTATGGTGCTGGAGAAGGGACGAGACAGTCAGTAAGCTCACACTAGAAGATAATTTTGGCAAATAGTCTGCAATTTGGTTTCTAGAGACAGTTCAATCAGTGAGTGTATACACTATACAGAAATTACAATGGAACTGTACAATGAAGAATAACAGTACAATACAGATTACA
This sequence comes from Dendrocalamus sinicus, assembly GCA_036346575.1. Lineage (NCBI taxonomy): Eukaryota > Viridiplantae > Streptophyta > Magnoliopsida > Poales > Poaceae > Dendrocalamus > Dendrocalamus sinicus. Next base: position 10,893,571 of record CM070643.1, on the reverse strand, counting down.
GACAGACAACAATAGCACACTTCTAAAAGTGCAATTGCTTGGCAAGTATATTTTGCACTAACTAATACTTCAAAAGCTTGCAGAGCTTTTTCTCAGTAATGTTCTACACTTTTACCAGAGGGGGCTCCATAGGAAACGATGAAGTAGAGGTAGTAAAATTAGGACAAAGAACCACAAAATACCACAACAAAGCAAACCTTCAAGGAAACTGCAGTGTTTTCTTCTTTAGAAACAGAAAGTATCTAAATTTCTACAAACAAGTTAGTTGCAGTGGTAAAAGAATTGCCATTACACTTAAAAGCAAGCGCATTAAGATGAAACAATGAATGTTTCACTAACAATGTTGTATGTTTGTACTATAGCTGCTTAAGTCAAGAGTGAAGTCAAGGAAGTAAGGATTCAGGGCAAGATTATCCTATTTATTTCTGATGAGGGAAAATGACGGTAAAAATTCAAGGACACAACAATACATTAATAAAAAGTCACTAGTTTCCACCAACAAGCTCATTTATGAGGCATATACATACTCAGCATGTATAACCATGGCATCATCCGTTTGCACTTTTCTCTTGGGCGTAGCAGTCCTCGATGCCAACCTCGGGCGTTTCAAAGATGATGCCTTAGGTGGTAGTGGTGTTGAACCAAGCCTCAACCCAGGGGTCCTTCTACCAACTAATACAAGGTCATGTAATTAGATAATGCAGCAAAAGCCAGGCAACAGACATGTTGTTGATAAAGTCATATGTACCTAAAATAGATGCCAATAAATCATCGTCATCAGGAATAGTGTCAGTGGTTCTTTTACCACGTGGTCTGCTTGATAACTTTTCAGTAGTCCCACTTTCTGGAAATGGTATGCTATCCTCCAAGTTTCTTTTTCTGCTAGTAAGACTACCTATTTTGTTACTTCCATCAGATTCAGTTATTCCTTTTTCTGCCGTTATCTGCCCCAAGTCATTTGCCTGGTAGAATTCAGCATCTGGAGCTGACAGCATTTTCTCACGTTCTGGAAATTCTGAGGCTGATAGGTCATTTGGTCTATCATTAGATGCCATTCCTTCCGGAATTGCTTCTATATTCTGTTGCAAATCTGCACTTGCTGCCATCGCATTTGACGCATGCAGATTGTCCCCTAGCAAAAAATAAAAATAAAACAAATCAGATGGGTCTCAAAATTTCTGTCAGTCACCATGACTAAGGAAAAAATTAGCAAAGATAAGTCAATTTTACCTTGCACATTAACTGCTGCTTCATTAAATTGTGTTGGATTCTCTATCCCAGATAGTCCAGTAGAACCATCAGCGCATGGCTCTGAAGTGTTTTCATACAAGGGCACACCTTCCATGGTTGCTTTAACAGCTACTGTTTCACCTGATGCAGCTATATTATCAGTACTTAGCACCGACGTATCCACGGTAGCTTCCAAGTTTGAGGTTTGAACTTGGAGTGGCAAATCCTCGGTTGTAATCTCCTGTACAGCACCAGAAGACTCAACTTGCACAGGCTTAGCCAATCCAAGTTCAGTCGTCTCAGCACCCACAACATCATTAGCATTTCCTGTGGTTGAATGAAGAAAATCTAAGGGTGGAGCAACAGAATTTTCAGCCTTTGCAGTTTCATCATTGCTTAATGGTGAAGCTTTTCGCTGTGGACTCAGAACAGGACTTTCATGCACTCTGGAAGGAACTGTCTCTTCCATTAAGCCAGGTGTAGCCGGGGCCTGGGCGCTTACAAACTCTGGTGATGTAGGTTCATCACAAGGGAAGGGACTAGGTTGATAGTATGAAGCCGATGTCCCTGCATTACCTTCATTGTGCAATAGCATATCATTCAAATCAGGGGTCTGCACATTGTAACCATTCCAGTTAGGAACACTGTTCCCTACTAGATCATCTGCATTCAACAGATTTAGCTTGCTGTGACTAGAAGGTCCATCATCCATGTTGCTGTATCCTTCAGCACTTTCATCTTTAGTTCGGTTATCATCAACATCCATATCACTAGGATGAACTGATGATAGGCCTTGAATGATAATGCTGGAGAGAGGCACAAAAAGAAAGGCACAAGCAATGTAAATGCAGCAAAATATGATTAAAAAGGCATGCAAGGCACCATCAATTTAAAAATGACATGGCAACAAATTAGTGCTCATAAAATGAGTAACAAATCGATGAACCCAGCATGCAAACAGTTAATATATATGGACACCTGGACCTCTACCAGCAGAGGCTAATAACTGGTCTTCTAACAGTATCAGTCAAAGTTTATGGTACAAGGTTAGAAATTAAAATCAAAACATAAAACAGACTGGAGAAACTTAAAACTCTTTTCTAGAGAACCACAAAAGTTAACCCTTGGGATGAGAGCAAAGATACAGATCATTGCAGCCAGACAAGATAATATAGATATAATTTCCAAAAGACTCCAATAATAATAGTGTTCAAAAGACAAATGATGCGATGTTACCCATCATCAGACTCAAGTTGAATTGAGTGATCCTTGTTCAGCATTAATTCCTGAGGACAAAATAAATAAAATCAACTCTTGAAGAGAGTAGTCTTTAATGTTGGTATTATATGATAGTGAAATATCAGGTGAAAATACGAGTCTCAGAAGTTTCTAAAAATTCTAAAGAAATTACTAGATGTAGGGGAGGGTATATTCACAAATACGATTTGAGTTTGATCTTAAAACTATGCAGAGATATCAAACACACCCTCCCTACATCTCATAATGTTTTGAGAAGTTCTGAAAACTTCTAAGTTTGATTTTTGTGGAATTTTCACCAAATCACATTTTCACCGGATACACTGCTTTATATGATTCCTGCTCTTTTATTAAGAGATAGGAGATAACGGTAAGAGAATAACAAGAAATATAGGGCTTTCTTCAACAGCAACATATATAAACCACCTGTCACCTCATTTTCAATGAATTAACAAGTCTAACATGTAACGAACTAAAATTACCCCAAATACAACTAGAAGACAAAGTGCAAACAATTTCAACTAGTGCAAGACACACTCATTACCACTGTCCATTGTCCACACACTAAAATTATCTTATGCAACTCTAAATGAGTTTTCTTCTGCGTTATCTATGCATTCCCATCCTTATGTTCTAATCCATATACATAGTGCAAGACCAATGCAGCATTAATGTGATTTCTTTTTGGTAAGTTTACCTCTACAATAACATAGGGAAGACATCATTCAAGAAGATCAAAAGGAATCTTAAAGAGCAGACCACAGAAATTTGTAAAAGTTATATGGAGAAAGGTTAAAATAGTTGAGATTACCTCCTCCAAATCCAAACCAAGATGTGAAGAATTGCCATCACCAAATCTTTCTGCATATTTAGATATGCTTAACATGATTAAACAGCTGACTTCAAAATTTGAAAAATAGAAGATGTGCACACAGAAAGGACCAACCATCTATGCCAAATTGGGATGTTGAATATCCTGTTCTCTCTGGGTTGTCTTGCAAGGTGATCTGTTCTTTTGTGCTTACATGATAATCAATGTCTCTGGATAATGGTGGAAAGTATTTATAAAACTGGAGAGCACATTTTTAAATAATTACCTTACACAACAGAAGTCGTGACCTTACCCCTGAAATGCATCCTCTGGTAATTCAAAGTCATCAAGATGGAATGTCTCAGGAAGTGTTATAGAATGATAAGGAGCAGATGATTCTTCAGGGGGAAGATCAACAGCAGTGGACCTAAAGGCTTGTTTTATCTTCAGCAAAGCTTCACTGCAATCATGGAATAGGTAGTTCACCTTCCGAGAATAGATTCTGACCACACCTAACATAAGATGGCTTGATAACCGCAGTGCAATTGGAACCTCAGGAAATATAATTGAATCTGCAGGAACAATGATGATTAGTACTCAGCTCAATATAAAAGAAAACATACAATAGAGATGAGATATGTTAGGAGAAAACAGCATTCTGTTATAAAATCCTTGGAATTGCCATAGAGATTGTTTTAGCGATGGAAGTGGGTTGCACTGTCCACCTGGCTCACAGTCATATAATAGCAATATGCTCTACTAGTTCCTTGAAGAAAACAAGTGCCAGGCATCAACTGCTCTAAATTTTGAGTTCATGCTGTAATTAAACCTTTCCCCGTGTATTACCTACCAAACTGTTGATTATTTAGAAATATTACAAGCCTTGTGAGGCATCTTTGTTTCCATTTGTCAGGAAAAAACAAGATGAATGTCTCAACCAATTAACTGTTTTAAGCTGATGTTCTTGCCCAACAATTTTGGTGCTTTGCAGTCAGTAGTTACCTATGCCCATTTAGTTACATAAATCAAGGACATATGCTAGTCAGGGGTATATGAATTTACGGAGTAGGATGGTTGCAGAACAAAAGGATAGAGCCTACTGCACAGCATGCTGGAAAAATAGCGGCTGTACAAGGCCAAAAGCATCTTCACATGTGCCAGGCCACTTGACTCGTGATATACTAGAATAATTACTTTAACAGAAGCTAAACTAACAACACATAAAATTCCTTTTTTCATTAGAGGAAGTTAAAACCAATCATTGTTGAGTTATTATTTTATTACAGTGATAATTGACAATCCCCCTGGGCATATCTATGCATGCGCATGAACACAAGCAAGCTCTACTGAAATCCTCATGCTGGTAATAAGAAAAGATGTAAGAAAACCAATACTAATCATAAAAATAGGACCACACATAGCTAAAAGTTTCCACAGTGATTGTACAAAAGAATAATACAAAATCCCAAATTGTTAGGAGCAAAATGAAAAGATAATAACAATCCACCTAACAGACCCCAATCATGACACAGCTTGCAATTTTTCACTTGTGAACAAAATATATTTTCCTTGCTCAAGATATAACCCATGCCTTCATGGCATGGAACCTTACACTGGCTGATGGCTCTAAACTTTTAATTCGTGTTACATACACTTATGTAGGTTGAATTTTCTACAAAATATTCTAGTTAAGAATGAAGAAACCTGCATGTGATTTGCTTTTAGAAATTCCATGGTTCCATGTCTCTTAATATAACATGGAGTGATGTTGTGAAGCGATAGGCTTGTAGACCCATCAATCAATGTATGGCATGATTTCATACACAATATAACATGGTGCACGGAAATTGGAATAATATTGATATTAGTCTTGGTTGCTTCAAAATCATTACCACCCTAGCCCGATGCTACCTAAAAATAATGGGGAAAATAACCAGACTAGTTTTCGGTTTGCTGCACAGCACTCGGCTAGATGGAGTTTTTGTTTGTCCTCTTCACTTCCTAACTCGTAAAATCCAAGGTTCTTCATAATACAATGCATCATCAGTGCCTAATCGATTCAACTCCAAGGTTCCTCATAAATCATAATACAGCACATCATGTGGTAAAAAGATAATGAGATGGATTAGTTGGTACCTCTTTGGAGCGTTATTGTTGTCTGTATTTGGAAGCATCACCTTTTTATTTTAGCAATAGAGCAATTCACATGAAGAAAGTTAATTGGAGTATTATTTAATTGGGTGTAACTTTTCGCACGGTTAAAATTGAGCAACATCAAGATTTGACAATCACTGACAGACATAATCCAATCATTACTCATAACTCGCAACCATAATACAGTTGTTAATGGTAGTTCATGATATTCCGCATATACGCTTGAAGATAACTTGAAATTTATCTGAAGATGCTTGTGTAATCTTTTCAGCTTCAAAGCAATAATTTAATAGGTGTATGTAACAACGCCCTTACTCTTCAATTCCTTAACTTTCTATCCATTGGATTTTGGGCCTGTTCTTTTGTGGCTTTTTGCTTCAGCTTTTGGCTTTTTTTTACAGTAACTAGCTTTTAAATGAAGTGTCTTTTCAAGATAGGGTCTACTAAGTTAATTGTAGTACATACTATACCGACTTCATTTATATCGGCAAAAGCCGCACTTGAATTTCAGTTATTTTATAATCTCTCACACGAACGGCCAAAAAACACAAGCCGCAGCCAAAAGCCATAAGCCGCAACCACAAAAGAACAGGCCCTTTATTTGCAAAGCATCGTCTTCCTGTGCTTTGTCTAGGTTTAGAACAAGCTCATTCCTTTTTTTCTTTAGATTAATAATTTATACACCACGCATTCACTACAGGATCATATGTTGATGATGATTATTAAATGTGTCAACAATTACCATTGCACATTTACTGGAAGTCTTCCATCCCGCTTTACACTTCATTTTAATATATGTAAAATAAATAAAAGGAATTCTCCGTGTCAAGAAAAATAAAACAAAATAATCTTTAGTGATTGTTAAATTTGAAAGGGCAGATGTTTTAAAAAATACTTCTGTATGTGATGTGATTTTTGTTATGAAACTACTCATTTACTGCAAAGAAATATACACTTCTCCAAAATATCCATTTGATTTTAGTCATGTAGGCACACCACACGAGTTGATGGCTAATACCACAGAGCCTTAAGCCCTTAACCAAGTGGTTTGAAAGGGCGGATGTTTTTTAAAAAAAATACTTTTGTATGTGATGTGATTTTTGTTACGAAACTATTCATTTGCTGCGAAGAAATATACACTTCTCCAAAATATGGAGCAGAATGTTGGGCGACTAAAAGACAACATATACAGAAAATGAGTGTAGCAGAGATGAGGATGTTGCGGTGGATCTGTGGTCACACAAGGCAGGATCGCATCCCCGATGATGATATACATGATAGGATGGGGTAGCACCAATTGACGAGAAACTTGTCCAACATCGCTTGAGATGGTTTGGACATCTTCAACGAATGCCTCCTGAGGCACCGGTATATAGTGGAATTTTAAGGCGTATTGAAAACGTAAGAAGAGGCCATGGTTGTCACGGTGTCGCCTAGGCGACGCCAAGTCGTCCTGGCGGCCGGAGGGGGACGCTGAGGCTGTTCGCCTAGCCTGCTCCCGCCATTGACGCCGATCTTCGCTTGCTCCCACCGCCAGCGTGGATCTCCAGCCTCCTTCCGCCGCCGGCGTCCCCCTCCGGTGGGGAGAGAAGGGCCGGACGCGGGGAGAGGCGGCGGCGGATCGGGCGCGGGGAGGGACGCAGGGCGGGCGGGGCGGGATCGGGCGCGAGAGGAGGCGACGCGGGAGGAGGCGGCGGATTGGCGCGGGGAGGGGAGACGACGGCGAGAGAGAGATGGGGGGAGAGAGCGGGAGCCGAACTGGGGCGGCAGCTAGGGTTAGGAGTTATGTTTTCTTGGTTTTTTTGCGATGAAGTCCTCAGAGTTTCTAAAAATTACGAAAAGACCCTTTTCTCAATAGATTTCTTCTAATTAGACCTTCAGAGTTTCTAAAAATTACAAATAGACCCTTTTCTCAATAGATTTCTTCTAATTTAGACCTCCTGAGATATGTTTATTTAGATAATTTATGCTATTATGCTGCATGGTTATTAATTTTTCAGTCATATAAGGTATTATTTGTCGTCTAACTACTATCGTCTAATTGTCACCATGGCGGACGCCTAGTCGACCAGGCGTCCAGGCGCCCTGACCTCGCCGCGACTTGCCGGAGCGCCGTGACAATCTTGGAAGAGGCAAAGGTCGACCAACACTGACGTGAGAAAAAGCAGTTAAAAGAGACTTGAGGAATTGGAATGTATCTAAAGAATTAGCTTTGGATAGGAGCGCATAGAAGTTAGCGATCCACGTACCGGAACCATAAAAAGTTAGGGGCGGTGTTTTAGGCTCTCGGCTCAGATAGCAGGATATACGACTTAGGGTTTTAGCATTGTAGGTTTTGTTTCAAAGCTCTCATCTCTTTGATCTTCAGAAGTTTTCATTCCTAGCCTACCCTAACTTGTTTGGGACAAAAGACTTTGTTGTTGTTGTTGTTGTTGTTGTAGGCTAATACTACAGAGCCCTTAACCAAGCGGTTTGAAAGGGCTAATACGACTTGACAATTATGATTGACTTTGCAACTCCACTAATGATAAGGATAGCTGCAGGAAAACATAAAAAAGTAGTGACCTAGTGATCATTGACTAGTGACGACCAAGTCGGCGTTTTCTTTAACTCCTCAGAAAGCAATAAAAACACAACAACCGCAAAAAAAGAAATCTTTAAAAGCATGAAAAAAATTACAGCTCTACTAACAGTAAACAAAAATGCACATGAACCATTGACACTAACAAGCCATACAACTCAAAGGTTGAAACTTTTACTATTCTGACAGTAGCAAGGAGGAGCTAAACATCATGTTAGCAGACAAAGGGCCTGTTTATTTCAGCTGTAGATTCTGAGAACTAGCTGGTGAGTATCCAGCTAGTCAGAATCTGGAGAAGCTGGATAACCCCAGCTTCTGGCTACTAGTTCATTTTCTGGATTATATAGCTTCTGGCTACTTAGAATCTGGATGAAAATCTGGACTGTTTGGGGGAGCTGCAGATTCTGGGAGTAACTACAGCTGCCAAAAGCTGAAACAAACAAGCCCAAAGTGATGTTTCAACTATTACAATAGTGATAATCCAGCATACGAGCGTGTATGAAACAAAACAATAAGCAGCTCATTGACATACTCGGAAAAAGATGGCGGCTCTGCTAGCAACAACTAGCAGTTTGTTAGCACTAATCCGAAAAAAGCTAGCATTTTTACTAATCCACTAGCAAAAATTAAGCAGTAAGCATACAGCAAAACCATAAATAAGCTAAAGTTAGCAAAAAAATTTGTACAACTACAGCAGTAACAGCACCAACGAACACCAGCAAAACATCATTTGACCTATCTACACGTCATGTCAAAACAAAAATTGAAACGTATGTCAGGTCATAAGTCGTAACAGGCACAGGCTAAATTACATAATACAAACCCTTAGCACCGAAAAAGCTTCTGCAACAGAAAAGATCACCCACCTACAGAGACGCCGATATCCGTATCTGCGACCTGGTTCTTGCGCAGCTTCCGCTCCAAGTGCGCAGCAATCCATATGGTCCCGAGGGGGCCCTTCTTGGCCAAGATGAACTGCGAATAGAACATTTCCGGCTCCCCTCCTCACACACACCACCAAAGTACCAAACCCTAACCTGACCTCAGCTCACCGAAGCTCCACAGCCACGCACGCACTCCCAGCAAGCTCCAACCTGCACGCTCCTTATCCCATCTCTGCGCCGAAAATCCAACTCCTAGGCCAAGCAAAACCGCAGCTCTCCACGCCCTGCGCTCTTCCCCGGCTCCAATCGCCCGGAACGCGATACCCACCGCAGCTCCGAGAGGCCGAAATGGAAACCCTAATTTGGGCGAGGTCTAGAATTGCTTCGACTTGGATGCTGGGAGAGGGGGAGGAGGTGGGGATCTAGGGATTCGGCGACGGCGCGAGCGATTGGTGTGTTCGATTTGAGGCGAGGCGAGCAGGCAAAGATTTCGAAGGGTGGAAAAAATGGAATCTTTCTGGGGAGGGGCTCGACAGTGTGTGGACTCGCACTCTCAACAGCGACTTGGCGAGGAGGGGGCTACTTGCCGACGAAAGAGTATGACACGGTTCGTACTACTGCCCCTGTAAAGCTACGAAATTAGGTATGAACCCTCGCGCTGCTATCTTAGAGGGTATAATATGTATTGTATAGCAAGTATAGGGGTGCAATGTAAAATAAGCAGACTGTGAAGTGTGACCTCGCGGACGAGAGCCTTGCGAGAAACCGTGAGAGAATCACGCGTGGCCGTGGTGTGGTGTGGTGTGGAGTGGAAGGAACTGCCGTTGGGCTGTAATGTTTCGGTCGCCACACGATATCTCGTCCCTGCAATCGTCTCGTGAGATGAGCTACGGGGTTCTATGGGTTCGTCAAACGCTCGACGTGGTAGTGTTCCCTTTTTTTTTCGCTGTTGGCTTCGATTTATTCATAAATCGAAATAAGTAAGGTGATTATTTTAAATAGATTCTTAAAATCTCTTCTCTAAATAGATTCTTAAGTTCAAAATTATATGTGTTGTTTATATCAATGCCCTCATCTTTCATTGCCATCTCAAAAAAACATAGACAAAAATTATCAATTGCAAGTAAAAACCATTAGCCGCAACTTAAAAGAATATGATCATTGTTTGGACAGAGGCACGTACTACTATACAAGTTCGTAGCCGTCTCGTTCTCGTGTTGGGGAAGTTAGTCGCGCGGTGGTGGGTTGAAGAATATTTATCATGTCAGGTGTTGGAAACTGGAACAGAAATACTATAGAACAATTACCAATTCGACGGTATAATATCTAACCATTTGATACCATCGGTGTTGCATGAATCTTTGTAGCACTCGGACACATTCTTCTCGTTATCTCTTGATTCCCACTCCCCCGTCCTGATAATTATATCTCATTCCCAATTCCCCAATCAGAGTGCGGGTGCAATGACTTGTGACGGATGACGTGCCGGTGCGTCGAGCGGCAAGCGATGCGTGGCAAGCAGTGGCCATTAGCAGCAAGTGAAGAATGAGGGCACTGCAGTAGCGAGCAGGAAGCAAGGCGTGCCGACAATGCGAGCCTGCGAAGGGCACTCCAGGCTCCAACACCACATCATGCTTCGTATCTCCTGGTGTTTCCATTGAGATCGACCTTCCTCACCCCTTGAGATCACTTCTAAGTTCTAGTTCCTCATATCTTAAGCCCATTTTGCAAATTCCATTCTGATGAACTTAATGCCTTAATATAATTATTTTGTTCCATTCATGTTTCTCATGTTTACACATATTATTTGTTCTGCCCACCAAGTATTTGTTAAAATATATAGCTAAGACATGCAATGTTGTGGCAGCCTAATTTTTATAGAAGTGTTTTGTTCTACTTTTTTTAGAAATTTGCTACTTGTTGCGTTGTTAAATTGTGAGGGATTTCAATGGACTAAAATTTTGTTTCAATTAGTGACCCATTTTGATGATCACTACCACTTTTGATGCCATGCTTTGACCACGGAAATCAAGATTGTTTCGTTCCTTTTGTGTAGAAATGTAGACCATGTATTGATGGTAGTTTTTTGTGTCCATAGGTGTTCGATAACATGTTCCATAGGTGTTCGATGAAATGTTCGTCATAATTCTAAGAGCCCTTTTCCATTCCTTTTTATGTAAAAATATTGACCATACGTTGATGGCAGTTTCTTGTCTGTATAACATGCTAAGGGCTTCCCTGATGCGATGTTATTTCTCCAAAAGATAGGTGGGGTAACTAGTGTTATTAATAATTGCTACAAATTGTAGTGGAGGAGGCCACTACCAATGTTGTGGGTGTTCAAAAGGAGGCTACTTCAACGATGTTGATGTTTCAAGTGGCAGTGCAAGCTCACAATGAGCCTCAGAATTGTAGTGAGTTTTTGTGAGACTTGTGGTATGGAATCTGAAATTAATACTCCCCTTAGCTATTTGATGAAATGCCAATGTAAGATTTTGTTTGAATTCCATACATTAAACTTAACAACATACCAGCATTTGGTTTTTTAAAAAAGAGGGAGAAACTTAACCACAACACAAGAGTGCTTAGTGATACTGGTTTTTTGAGTGATATATTTGGTAAATAATTGTCAGTGACAATGTATAAATATTTAATTTCAATGGAATTGGAATGTGCAATTTTGTGAATACTATTTATGTACACCGTACAATGTTTCATAAGGTTTCAGTACTAAATTTCATGGTGTTTCATAAGGTTTTAAGACAAGACTTTATGAAGTTTCATGAAGTTTTTATAGTAGCTCCATAAAGTTGAATTTCAAATTTCATAAGGTTTCATAAAATTTCATGAGGTTTCACGACTAGATCTCAATATTTTATCAATAAAATGCACAAATTTCCTGAGGTCTCAGTTTGTTTAACGAGGTTTCACGACTACGTTTTCATATAGATTACTCAGATTTTATGTCTAAGTTTTATTAAGTTTCAAGATGTTTCATTACTAAGTTTCATAAGGTTTCAAGAATGATTTAAAGTTTTATGAACTTTTTTATAGCAGATTCATGAAGTTGAACTTCAAATTTCATGAGGTGACTAAGTTTCATTAAGTTTTATAAAAGTTTCAGGACATTTTCACATTTAAATTGACTAAGATTTATAAGGTTTTATGTCTAAACTTCGTGATGTTTCGTAAGGTTTCATAAGTTTTTTTGTAGCTAATTCATGTAGTTGAAAGTTTTTTGTAATGCATTTACGAAGTTAAATTCTAGGTTTCATAAAATTTTATGAGATTTCATGACTAAGCTTTATGGAGTTTCATTAAGTTTTAGGAGATTTCATGGTTAAGTTTTATAAGATTTTATATCTAAGTTTCATAATGTTTTATGAGATTTCCTATTTTTCAGCAGATTTATGAAATTGAGGGTTTTTTATTGTGAAGTTATGAAGTTGAACTCTAAGTTTCATAAGATTTTATGATTAAATTGTATAAAATTTCATAAATTTTCATTACTAAGTTGATGGTATTTTATTAATTTTCATAATATTTCAGGAGATTTCCCCTGTCGTTGTTGTCCTCTCCAATCTGCTGTTGCCACCTCTCTTATCATCTTCCGCCATAGCGCCAATGCCCACAGCATCTTGGCCTCCAACTAGAGCACGCCCAGCACCAATGCTGGTTGCTGGACCGGCGTCGACTGCTACCCGGATGGCTACTAAGTAACCTCTCTCTCCTTGCTGTCCATGGCAACTAGGGCTGTAAAAAAAGCTCGAAGCTCGTGAGCTACTCGAGTTCGGCTCATTCTAGGCTCGATTCGAGCTCGGTTCGAACTTTAAACGAGCCGAACTCGAGCTTGATCTCGACCTCGCGAGCTTCACCGAGCCGAACTCGAATAGTTCGCGAGCCCCGATTTGAGCTTAAATAGTAATACATATTAATTCTTACCGAGCTTTCTCGAACCGAACTCAAGCTCGAGCTTTTCTTATTATTAAAAATTAGTGTGTATTTGAATTATTTTGACTGTTATCGAACTTATTAGAGCTGAGCTCGAACTTAATTTTTTTATTATTGAAAAATAGTGCATAATAAATTATTTAATTGTTATCGAGCTTCAACGAGCCGAGCTCGAGCCTACTCGAGCTTAGGCCGAGCCAAGCTCGAGCTCAGGTCCAAACTCGGACCCCAACTCGAGCTCGGCTCTAACTTCTACCGAGCTCGAGCCTAGAGGGCCAAGCTCGCTAGAGCTCGGCTCGTTTACAACCCTAATGGCAACCTTAGTGAGCTTCACATAGTTGACCTCCATGGCGACATGATCATTAGAATTCCCAACCTCAAGTTGCTGTATCTGCATCTTCAACCTTGGCTTATTCATATGACTAAGGGCCAACTTGTCGTTGCCGTGCTGCACTACAAAATATTAGTAAACACAACCTTAGAGATTCTAGTAAAATAATTTTGTTTTGGCTCTAAGTTACAGGTTGTTACTTTGTTAGTGTATCCAAAAATAGTTACATGATATAATAGCGTCATTGTGTGCTCGCAGCAATTCTTAACTAACTAAAAGGCAGGCTTATGTGTAATCACACCACCCAACTGTCAACAAGTAATGTCATAGATTCCCACGTGAAATAACTAGACACAGGAACAAGCGAAATATCTATGGCTTTTTTAGGTACCCAGAATGAATATATGTCCTCAGTTTTTTTATTCAATGAATCAGATTAGTTAGAATTTTTTTATACTACCACCAACAATACTAGTAGTATAATCCCAAAAAGAGTAAAATGGTCAAGAAAACATATGACACAACAGTAAATTCCATAACTTTTTTGGGCTAAGTTGGCTCCATTATCAATCTAAATAAGTTGTTCACGGTCGCCCACTCCCACTCCCATAGGTCAACTAGCCACGTAGGCGTGGCGCTACGCCAGCCACCGTGTGGACCGAAGTAAAAGAGGTGAAAATTCGCAGAAAAAGAAAGTGTAGGAGTTTTTTTTGAAAAAATCGAGAGCCTTTTCGTAATAAAAGGAGAGTGAAGGGGCTTTTTCGCAAAAAACCGAGGGTCTTTTCGGAAGAAATAAGGGCCTGTTCGTAATTACGGGAAACCCCCGGTCCCTACTCAGCAAAAAAAAGTGTGTAGGGGCTTTTTCGCAAGAATCTAAGGACCTTTTTGTAAAAACCGAGGATCTAAACGTAATTACCAAATCTGTGAGGGCTATTTCGCGGAGGCTAACACGTAGACACCCTCCGGCCGGGGAGTCCGCGGGGTGTAATATATATAGTATTTCTACCGCCACCACCAGCAGCCAGAACGCTAGGCTGTAACGGAGGTTGCTGCGTTCACCACACATTTAGATTGGTTTTACCACTCAGAAAGCAGGTTAGAAACGTGATGCAAGCGACAGAGAGGGACAGGGTCATTGCAAATGATTTGCTGAGTCGGAAGTTCTTTCTGTCTTTCATGCACAGCTCTTGCAATGGGAGTTTCTTTTACCTCCGTACGCAAGATAAAGATCTTCAGTGATACTCATAGAGAAGGTATCATCATCAAGGTAAAAACATAACACGAATCATGAGACTTTGTGCAAAAATGGAATCCACCTTCTGTTCCATTCTTTTCTCTGATGGAGGAAGCCAAGCAGACATGAGACATCCTCCTCCTACACCCCTTCTTCAGGTAGCCAATAGTACACGTATGAATGTATGAGATGTATACAGTACACCCACTCCTCTTGGCATAAAAAAGATGCCCATAGAAGTCAGCAAGTCATATGATGCTAGAAGACTACTATACATACATTGGTAAACATTAGTCACATCCCTATGCTTAAACGAGAGAGCACCTTGCAGGGAAGAAGCATATAATGTTTGTTTGATGACTCCGATCACAACTATACCTCTTCCAAATGCGAAGGTAGGGGCGGAGGGGCCGTGCTGTCAGGGAATGGCGACGTAGCGTCGGCGGCCACGACCTCAGTGGCGGCGCAGGGAAGGGCATGCGGCGGCGACGCACGGATGGCGATGTGACGGCGGCGGTGTAGGCAAGGGCTAGCTAGCGACAGCCATGACCTCTGTGGTGGCGGTGGCGCGCAGGGAATGATGCACCGATCAATTGCAATGAGTTTGTTTATAAATTGTGGTAATACAAATTATCCATAATACCATTTTGAAAAAAAGATTTACAAACAAAAGTTGACTATATGCTTACAAATCAATGATCAGATTTTAATTCTACTACCAATCTTCTACTATCAATAAAATTCAGCATAAAATTTTCCCAAAGTCGTGGATCGCCGACCGCCTTGGCTTGCCGCTGTGTTGCGCGCGCGCACAACGCAGCCCGCGCCCCGTGCGTGCGACGCCCACCCGAGCGCCTGCGACTTCTCTTGGCCCAACGCCCAGCGACTCCTTTGCTCCTCACCTAGCTCTGTCGCTCGTGGGCCGAAGCCGGCCAGACCTCGCTCTCGCTCATGGCGGATGCCCAAGGTGTGGGTCGCCGGCGGGATACCTATTGCTGGGTCCGCCCCTACGCCGGGAGAACCTCCTCTCCTACACTCCTCAGCTCCTCCGTAGGTACAAGGCCATGGTGTTCTTCCCCAAAGATGGATTTGGCTTATCCAACATATCGACGTCCTAATGATTTGCACGGAGAATCTGGCTCGTAGTCTCTGTGTCTACCAAGTCGCCCGGATCGCAACAGTTTTGGGAAGATCGCCAAAAACGCCACGAGTCGTAACCATGCTGAACACTGATCGCGTCGCGTGCCGTGACGTCCCAAATCTCATCGCGAGTCTCGGCTCGTGCATGGGTTACAAATAAAGATGGCAATGGGTACTCGAAACTCGAGAGTTTTTTGCTATTATGGTACCCTCTAAGTTGGGCTTCGACGAAACGGTATCTACGTCGTGGGCTTCTCTAAAATAGTACTCTTATACTTAAGACTTCTCTCAAATAGTATTCTCAGGGATTTTAACTCAAATAATTTGATTTTCAATTTATACTCCCCAATTGATTGAATCGCCTTGCTCATTTTGTTTAACTCTAATCACTTTTATTTTCTTCTTTTCACATCGTTTGGGTTTCATTGGCGGCGGCGCACGCCGCGGCGATCGAATACTCGGCGCGGCGCCAATCAACGCCAGGCGAGCGCGGCAAGGATCGCACAGTCGCGCGCACCGAGCCACGGATGATCGCCGCGCCCGGCCGGGGCGGTCGCCGCGTCGGCGAGGGCAACCGGACCACGTCTGCGCGGTGTGATCGGACCACACGCCAAACAAAATGAGCAGGGGCAGTTTAGTCATATGAAGGAGTTAAAATTCAAAAATCAAATGAAAATTAGTTCAAATCCCTGAGAATACTATTTTGGAGATGTGTTAATAACAAGGGTACTATTTGGGAGAAGTCCACGGTATAAGTACCGTTTCAGCGAAGACCAACTTAGAGGGTACCATAATAGCAAAAAACTCGAAACCCGATACCCGGTAAGTTTTTACTTTATTAGGGCATATGTCTGGGTTAATTTCCTAACCCATGGGTAGGGGTGCAAACGGATCGGATACGGACGGATATTGCTCATCCCGTATCCTTTTCCATATTTTTTGTCGAAGTCGGAGTCGTACATGGATAGTGCCGGATGCGAATACGAATGCGGATATTTTCGGTCACGAATACGGAGCGAATACATGCCGCTCCGAATACGGTTAGTTTCGGTCACGAATATTTAATCGGATAATACGCGAAAGCAAATTTCACATGGTGACAGAGACAAATTAAGCAAACTGAGGTCTAATACGAGTGTACCGACGTTGCAATAGCCACCAAAATAAGCAATCTTATATAAATAAATGATGCTACATTTCAAGAAGAGTCGGAGGTCCCACCTGGCCAGCAGAGAGGCCAGGAATCCGACTCCGTTTCCGTATCCGTAACTATCCGAATAACTATCTGGTAACTATCCGAAAAAATATCCGAATAGTTCTGTATCCGTCGGATAATGCTTATTCTGAATCCGTTTCCATATCCGACAAAAAATATCCGAATCCGTATCCGTATCCAACAAAACCTTCGGATCTCCGAATTTTTGCTCCGAATTGTATCTGAATTAAAACGGACGGACAGTCGGTCGGGAAATATCCGCTCCATTTGCACCCCTACCCATGGGTCTCTTAATGGGCAAAAAGCCCAACCCATCGGGTCTGCCGGGCTCGGGTACATTCCTATAGTACCCAAACCCGTAAACCCATGGGTAATATAAACCCGATCCATATGAGTTATAAACCCAGGCTCCCAGGCAAACCAGCCCAATCCATAGCCCATTAGCCATTTAGCCCCAAGCCCCCAAATCCAATGCGGCAATGCCCCATTACCCATACGGCTAACCCTAGCTAGCACTTGGTCACGGTCACTACTCACTCCTCCCCAGTCCCCACCCCGATAGCCCGATTCAACAGCCGCCGCAGCGGCGGCGCCTGGCGCTCTGCGCTCGGTCTCGGCGATCTCCACGCTGTCCTCACGTCCGCGGCTCCCGCTCCGCTCCCGCCACTCGCCGCCGCTCGTCCTCCGCACGCCGCCTCGCCGTCGCCTCGCCTTCGATTCGACCGCCGCCCACGCTCTGACCAACGCGCATCGCAATGCGAGAGCCCTTGGCCATGGCGCCGCTCTCGGCTCCAACGAAGATGGCGGTGAACTTCTTCCTCCTCTCCATTAACCATTGTTGCAGCTCGCATTCATCGAACCCACGGGCGACTGTGGTACCGTTAACCAATGAGCATGGGTGCGGGCAAAAATCTGCACCCGTCACGGGCATGGGTTTTTTAGCGGGCACGTCCAACTTTCATGGGCACGGGTTTAGAATAGCAAAACCCAGTGGATTTGTGCCCGTTGCCATCTCTAGTTACAAACGAGGCTTGAGCTCGATTCGGTCAAGTTCAAGTAGCCTCAAATAAACTCTGCAACAGCTAACAATTCAACATATACTAATTTTAATAATAAAATATTAAAGCTTAAGTAAACACGATAAAAATTAATATATAGTGATATTTAAGATTGAATTTAACCCTAACAAACTATTCGAGATCGGCTCGTTAAAACTTATAAGTTTAGGATTATACTACTCATTTTAAGCTCATGCCAAGCCCAAATAGATCCTAAATAAAGCCGAGCTTGAGCGGTTCACTCGAACCTTTTTTTTACGGCTGTAGTCTCGTGCCAAGCACACATCCTGTTGGGCCTTCCTCCCGATCGGATTAGCGTGTGGAGCAAGATCGCATGGGCTGCTTGCCTCTTCAGCCGCGTGCCAGCGACAAGGGGTACTGGGCCAGTGGGCCTCATAAGCCGCGCGTCCGCATGGGTGCAAGGGCCCTGACAAATTCGAATCCCCTCTCTGTCTCTCTCTCTCTCTCTCAAGAAGACAACAAATTTCGAATGCTAGGCCTGTTCCTTTTTACTGCGGCTTGTGGCTTTTGGCTGCGACTTATAATTTTTGGACTGTTTGTTTGAGAGATTACAGAGTAATAAAAACTCACGTACGATTTGTACCGATATAAATGAAGTCAGTAAAGTATGTACTACAATTAATTAGTAGATTCTATCATAAAAAAATACTCCGTTTAAAAGCTAGTTACTGTAGAAAAGCCAAAAAGCAACTTTTAAAAGCTGAAAAGAACATGGCCGCTATCTTTCGAATGGATTGGTGCTCATCGTTGTAGCTTTTTTTTATGGCTGACAATAAAGTTACATCTGTATGATATTGGTAATCTTGCAGATTTTGTAAGCTGTATGGATCACACCACGCTAGCTGATTTTGATATAGAAATCTGACTTCATGAGCCTTTTATTTTGAAAAGAACTGGCTTAAGGAGCTGACATAATTGAATAGGGTTTGGTTGCTCGACATGAATGTTTGTCCTTGGTCTCCAGGGCCTGTGAATGGAATAGAGCGCATTAGTACTGAACTACTGATGGGTAGATGTCAGGACAAGGAAGATTAATTGTTCAAGGTTCAAACAAGCAACTCGGCGGAAAAATGTTGCAGATATAACTGGGCTGTAAAGACAACGTTTGATCGATGTAATGCTTCCTTCTGAGTGTTACCACTCTATATATGATCAATGGCAACACTCTTCTTCCACAGCCCATATTCTTTGCTAAATGAAGTCCTGAGATATCCTGAAATTTGATCTTTATCGAATACAGTCTTGGAGATATCAAGAGACAGCACTAAGTTCGACTGTACTTAGTACGAAAACATCGAGAAGACCTGATGTTGTTGTCAAGATATTGGAATTCAGACCGTGATTTGGCTCATCTTAATTTGCCTCATCATGGTCCACCTCATCGTCATAGTTCAAAAAATCTGAAGCAAGGGAGAACACATTCAAAACTGAACTATGATAAAAGCACTCCCAATGCACTTACGTCTGTAATTTCCACAGTGTGCCATGTAGAATCGAATCTGATGTGGGAGGAGAGTTAAGAATGGGAGAGAGTATAGCTATAACTCATGCAAGATACAACCCATTTGAGAAAACCAAGAAAGTTACATGACAAGGATTGGGAGGAGGGGAGAGAAGAGGTGAGATAAGAGGGAAGAAATTAAGCCTCATTCTAAACAACTTCTAGCTTCAAAAGCCAAAAACTATTTAAAACAAGTTGGTTTCTTAGTGTAGCTTTTTTATTTTCTCTTTTTTCCTTTATTTTTTGCATTATCCATGAAGATATAATGGTGTTTTTTCTATTTCTATTTATTTTTCTTTAATTGAATATCTCAGAAAAATGTAACATTTGCTATAATGCCATTTTAGATAAAAACCATAGTACTTTTAAATGGGACCTTAATTAACTGGGGTAGTTGCTAGATAACATGTATTAGGAAGGTTACATCTAGAGTTCTTTCTATATGATGCGATATGTAACATATGTTTGGAAAACCTATACACACTGTGCATGGGAATGCACGGTATTACCCGGGGGGGGGGGGCGCACTTGCAGCACTTCAAGTTCAGTCAACAGTATAGGTGAAAGCAACTACCCATCACCCATGGAAGATGAAGAGATGATTATTTCTTGGTTGAAAAATACTTCAGAGTTTAATTCCTCTTTGCCAGCATTTGTATAGCGTCCTATAAGCAACAATGTCCATCAGCTCTCCTGCGGTTGCTTCGGGAGGAAAAAAGGAAAATAGTTCAGAGCTATGTGCTAATGGTTCTACTGAACCATCTGCAATAGAGAACCAAGCACAGATCAACGAGGCATCAGTTGACTTGTCCCAGGAACAATTGAGTGATCTTCGCTGCTTATTTTTGTGACTTATGGCTGAAAAGCACTGTAGTTGGTTGAAAAAAACACTGTAGCTAACAGAGGCTTATTTAGCATAATTAAATTTAAAAAAAATTAAAAATATAAAAAATATGTTAGCCCATTACATATAATATAAACAAATACGGGAAAAAACCGGCAAAAAAGCTCAACAAAAAGCCAAAAGTTCAGAAAAAGACAAAATTTATAAATAGTGAAAAATAAACCGGAAGCTAAAAGCTGAAGCCCAACCGATCACCCCAAAATTTGTAGACCAGCTGATTGTGGTAGCTTTGCCCGGTAAAATCTGCACATAACAAATGAAACCGAAGTCCAGATTTCCATAATGTCATTTTTTTTGTTTTTCAAATGGGATATTATATGCTGCTAGCTTACGCACACAGCTAAACAATAAACAGTCATAGATTGGCCCAATTGGCCCACACCTTACGTAGCTTGTTACTCTGTGCATTCCGGCTTTTTTTTTGTGACTTCTAGCTGTTAGTTTTTGTGAGTTATTCAATTAAACAAAAATATTATATTTGTACTGACAATGCAAAGGAAAAAGAAAAAGGAAAAAAAGCAAAAAAATTAAACAAAAAGCTGAAATTAAGAATCCAACATGTTCATTCCAGCTTCTAAAAGCGCTTCTAGAAGCTAAAAGCTGTAACCGGAATAAATAGAGCCTAAAACCCACACCATACTTCAGAGACTCGCTTTTTTTTTCTGAAGTGCTTCTCGCCGTTGCAACCTAGGCTTTTTTTTGCCTTTTGATTTTCGCTTCTCTGGAAACCGAAATAGACGAGATTTATTCTTTAAGTGGCTTCTTCAAACAATTTTTTGAATCTACAATTGTATGTATCGTCCACTTCGATATTCTGTCGTCTGCTGCTATCTTAAAAAACACAACCAAAAGTCATCAACCACATTTAAAAAATACGGCATGTAGCTTCTTTATCTCGCTCAGGCAACCTCGAGTCCATGACAGGGTGAAATATTTGCCAGCACGCGGGGCAGCGGCCGAAACTTGGCACGCGACGGGCACGGGGGGCACGCGGCCTGCACACCAATCTACTCGGGACGGGAAGATGGTCCGGGTGTGCGACGCCTCCCGATGGTGATCCAGCGCGCTCTGCTCCATGTGGTGGTCATTCGTCGCGCGCGGGCGTGCCATATATTGTTCCATGTCACTGGCGCGCCAGCCCAAAATGAAAGCAGCCCATGCGATCTTGCCGCGCGGCGTCGTGGCCTCCTGGGCACGCTGCTCTCTCCGCTGGATGTGTAGGGCTCGCAGTGAGAGAGGCAGCCGGCCCAGGACCGGCTGTCTCCTTCTGTCGCTAGTGACGTGTTGTCGGATTTGCCTAAGTTTTAATAACGTAGCTCTCTTCTTTTCAGATTTTAAAAATTATTTGTTAATTTTTTATAGTAATTATCTTTTAAATGAAATATTTTTTAAGATAATATTTACAAACTGATTGTAGTATATACTATAGCGACTTTATTTATAACCATATATAAGCTTTTATTACTGTATACTTTCTCTATAAACAGTGTGAAAGTCATAATTCGCAGTAACAAACATACGGGGAATAAAAAAACTGACCTATCACACCAAGACGACTTACTGTCATTTCGCTTTTGGTGGGAGAAGACAGGCTATTGACTGACCTTGCAAATGTACCGTACACGTGTCTATGTCTCTTAGTAAATATTAATGAATCGACCCTCCTTTATTAGTGCTTCTAAGTTGGATTGTGACACTTGAGCTCTAGTTTTCTGATACGAAATAGCATGCAGATTTGTCAACTAAACTACAACCATTGTTTGACAGTG
The DNA here is from genome assembly GCA_036346575.1 of Dendrocalamus sinicus. Classification (NCBI taxonomy): domain Eukaryota; kingdom Viridiplantae; phylum Streptophyta; class Magnoliopsida; order Poales; family Poaceae; genus Dendrocalamus; species Dendrocalamus sinicus. Next base: position 10,871,529 of record CM070643.1, on the reverse strand, counting down.
CAGTGCAGGCCGCTGCTCCAACAATCTTTTATTTTAAACTTCTAGCAGTGACTTTTTAGCTAGAATTGTACTATGAATATTAGCTTATTTTGAAAAAAATGAGATTTAAAAAAAGTTATATCGTCACAGACAATATAAAAGAAAAGAAGAAAAAGCTAAAAAAAGGAAAATAGAAGTCGACATGTTCCAAATAATTTTTAATTTAAATAAACTAAAAAATAAAAAAACTAGAAGCTATAGCTGTTTAAAGCAAAGCCATATATTATGGTGGTGATCATTTAGGCTTTTTTTGGTGGCTTATGGCTGAAAAGCACTGTAGCTAACTGAAAAAACACCGTAGCTAACAGAGGCTTATTTAGCATAATTAAATTTAAAAAATTAAAAAAATATGTTAGCGCATTACGTATAATACAAGTAAATATGAAAAAAAAAGAACCAGCAAAAAACTTCAACAAAAAATTAAAAGTTCAAAAAAAATAAAATTTATAAATAATATAAAATAAACTGAAAGCCTGAAGTTAAAGTCGAAACGAGCAATAATTGTGCTCCACACTTGGGAGACCCTATTCGGTTCCGAACCAACTCATCTCCCAAACAGAACCTGACATTTGGGTAGGCACATGGAGATGGATTATCAGTGCTGCACGTGGTGGGCCTGCTATCCGTCGCGTTTCGTGTCTTCTTTTGTGCTCAAACTGCACTACAGGCTGTGCGGTTCGCCTAATGCATGCATATTTTATAGGGGATTAAGAAAAAAACAATTAGCAATTGTTCCACGTCTCAGGGCATATATTCCGGCATATTTGCGCTGTTAGCATCCAAACAAGACTTGTTTTTATTGATGAACCGTCGCTGATGATCAGTCTGATTAATTCCTCTGCTTAGAACGAAATGAATCAATCACAGAAGACAGAATAATAGAATGAAAACACACAGCGGTAGAGAGAACTCCTGGTCTTTTTTTATTGCTTTTGATTGCATGAGTACAAAATCTGCTAGTACAGAGAGTATTTTTAGCATTTGAAGCATATTTATTTCTACCATTATTATTTTTCTATAAATTTTACTGCTAATTTCAGTGATTAAAAGTAATTTTAAACAATTACAATTAACCAAAACAGTAAATAAATATAGAAAATAATAATGGCAGAAATAAATATGCTTCAAATGCTAAAAATACTTCAAAATTTGGCTCGTTTACATTGGAAGAAGGTAATATAAACTGAATTACTATCTCTAAACAAAAGAGAGGTGTTTGGACTTGTATGCCGCACACCTCCCCACGTGCACTCGGTAAGGCATAAGTGGGTATTTGTTCGAAAGAGAAATGAAAAAAATTAACTAGTGAGATACAAAGTAAGGCTGGTAGCACAAAGTTTCACTCAACATCCAGGAGTTGATTACGAAGAAACCTACTCCCCAGTCATGAGTGGAATTACCTTTAGATATTAGATCTCAATGGCAGTGAACTTGAATTTAGAAATGAAATTGATGGATGTGGTAACTGCATACCTCTATGGAAACTTGGATTCAGAGATTTATATGAAGGTCCATAAAGGAATCTCTTTCTCGAACCAAGATAGAGCAAATGGAAATCTGTACAATGAAACTCAGAAAGTCCCTGTACGGACTGAAGCAATCTGGCAGAATGTGATATAATCGTTTAAGTGACTTTCTCTGCAAGAAAAATTACACGAATAATGAAGATTGTCCCTGTGTGTTTATACGACGATCCCAGAATGGATTTTGTATAATCTCAATGTATGTAGATGATCTGAATATCATCGGGACAATGGAAAACATAAAAGAAGCAAGCTCCTACTCGGAGTCGGAATTTGAAATAAAAGATTTGGGCAATACCAAATTCTGTTTAAGCCTGCAGCTCGAGTATGTCCCTGAAGGAATATTAGTACATCAGTCGGCCTACAACCAGAAGGTGTTAGAAATGTTTGACTTTGAGAAGGCATAACCATCGAAAGTACCGATGATGGGAAGTCTTTACAGTAAGAAAAAGATACTTTCTAACCTAGGGAAGAGGTGGAGGATGTCCTAGGACCAAAATTCCCATACTTAAGTGCAGTGGGAGCACTTATGTATTTAGCAAACTGCACTAGACTTATGTCCCTGAAGCGAAGTTGGAGGAGCTCTGCCCATCGAAGTATCCAAACCTTGGGTATGATGTGAAAGCTAAGCTCTGCCCTGCATATGTAGCAAACCCTGGTGCCGTGTAGTGCTATCTGGAAGCATCTAGAAGGCCTGTATCATCATCGGTGGACTCGTCATCACCCCCACGTTGAATTGGAGGCTGCAAGATGAAACAATATTAAATATTTTGGATGTACAGTGCGAATCTCATACCTCCTTAATGTGCGGCGAAGATGAAGAATGGGGAGCGATAGTCTGTGCAGGTGGTGCGGACGTCAAAAGTGACGCATCTCGACGACGGACCTCCTCGTCGATACGGCGCACGGATGATCGGTGGCTATTACTACGATGCTAGGTTGACTCGATAGATTGTGATGGCCGACCGGACTCGTTAGGTCGCAATGACCTAGCGGGTGAGCATGGTGCCCGCACTGGGTGGCTTATGTGCATAGTATGATCCGTGGAACGGATGTAGCTTAGATTATGTACTATTTTTTGGCCTGTTTTAGGATGTACTTCATAGTATTCTACAGGTCTGGTGGTGTCTCTGGGCTAGTGATGGTGGTCTCGGACGCCCTTGCGATGCGCTGCGCCCGCTTCAGCTGAAGTGACATACAAAACAGGTTCAGTAGTGACTAGTATGAATTTCTTAAATGAAACGGTAAGAAATTACAACTATCTTACGCTGTCATGCCGCCGTGAAGTGGTGTGGGGATCGATCGAGCGTTGTAGACTTTCCTCATGTGTGATCTGTTCAGGGCGATCTGGTGGAGAAATGGCGAGTCTATTGTGTGACCGGGGTACGTGCCACTCCAGGCACTCATCGTAAATCTGGATGTCGTACGGATGCTGCTCTATGATGACATCAAGGTGCACCCTGTCTGTCCATGACATCATCCACTGTTGCTGTAGTGCCCACCAGTCCGTACCATGCCGACCAACCCTTGATTGTCTGTATTTCGAGAATCATCGATGTTACATTACAAGACATATAAAATGTACACATTAGTCGGATGGAGTTTGACTCACTGGGTACGACTTGTGGTAGGAACCTATCGTTCAGAAGGGGCACGACCTAGTGCAAATCGAACTGTCGCATCACGCGTTGTGGCACGTAAGTCTCCACCATGTACAAGAACACCAGATGGTGTGTCATCGCCCATAGCTCGGCGTCCTCCAGGCATTGCAAGGATAGCTCATACGGTGATACATAATCCATAAATTTTACAGTCCATGGACCTCATATGACATCGCTGTCGTGCAACGACTCAAACTCGTTGTGCCACAACAAGTAGTACCTCGACGGTTTGTCATTTGCCCACTGCAGACGGGCAGCAGTCCACCGGATGCCCACAGTAGGCTCGTCTGTTAGGTCAGCGAACTCGCCAAATGGGTGCACTGGTGTCATGATGGTCGGACGCACTGATAGGGAAGTGTTTCGATACGTAGCAGTGGTGCGCTGGCAAGCGTCACATAACCTTCGATACGTAGCACACAGGACCGCTGATTCCTAGCTGTACCGAAGCATTGCCTCAAACTCTGCATCAACCAAATACTCGGAGAGGCCGATGAACTCAGCATTGCAAATATCACCGCGTGTGGCTGAAAACATGCTCCAACCAAATAGCTGAATAAGGAATGTGATGAGGTGCCTCCTGACGACCTCCGGCGGTGCATCCTACGAGCACACACTGAAATTGTTCAGCCAAGTGCGGGAGACACCACGTGCACTCTCCGAGATAGGCCGGCCGAATCAGTGTGCGAGCCTCTCCTTCCAATCGGCTGCTGCAGGGGCTGGAACAAGTGCATCACCCCCAAGACGGAGACCAGTCAAGAACGCAATGTCCTGCAGGGTGACCATCATCTTACCCCACTGAAAGTGAAATGTGTGCGTCTCGGGCCTTCACCTGTTCACCAGTGTTGCGAGCAGGCTGCCCGATGGTGAACTCGTGTCCAATGGAGACCAGCCTTGTAAAGGGCAACAAGCCCATGCCCCGTAGGATTGAGTCGTAGCACTCATCTAGTGCCCATGTATCCCTCCCCCTGCAGCTTGAAGGACGAAGAGCCAGCTGCGTCACCTGTCATTCATGAGTGGCAACAGTGTTTTTCATCGTGCAAGTGTTCGAGAAGCTCCAGTAAAACTATACCTTCCAATATATAGGACAGACCAAATATTAGTGTGAAAATTAATAATGACAATAAAACTTACTTCAGAATACAAACTACATTAATTATGACTAACTAAATAACAATAATTATGACTAGGACTATGGGAATAATGTTGAAAGAATGCTATAAAAAACTATCTATCTTTCGGCAGAAGTAATCAGCACTGCCGCGTTCTTAATGAGTTATGCACTTCCTTCTCAAAATAATTAGCTACACACTCTTAATTTTAAGAGTACCTTGCAACAAATGGGATAGACGAAATATTAGTGCGAAGATTGATAATGACATCAACATACTGCAAGTCAGTGCTTACATGTGTGTAATTACATACAAATATTTCATTAATTACCGATAATTTAACTACTCATCCAAAAAATTACGAGCCATTCATTACCATCGTTCTTACCATACATACACAAAATAGTAGAAACTATATCTAAATTACTACCACCAACTTACTTTGTAATACAAACTACATTAATCACGACTAACTAAATAACAATAATTGACCAGGATTACGACAATAATGTCAAAAGTATATGATAAAAAATTATCTGCCTTTCGGGAGAAGTTATCAGCACTGCCGAGTCCTTAATGAGCTATGCATTGACTTCTTAAAGGAATGAGACTTCTGCGATGAGTGACTGAGATGAACAATGATGAACTGCGAGAGGTTCATATTTTGGGTGAGTGAAAAGTGAACTTAGTATGCTCACCCCGTAGATTGAGGACCCATTGTCTCGAGCAGCACTTTGGGTGAGGGGGGACAGCATGGTAACACTGACAAATGTGCAAACGAGGGAGCGGGCGAGGGGGACGACATGGACATAACGACATCAGTGCGAACGAGAGAGCGTGCGAGGTGCACGATACACACAGAGTGACAATTGTGCAAACGACACTGCAGGAAAGAAAGTATAGCACGATCGGACCGACACATGCGCGAAGCACAGAGGTCAGCCGTTTGAAAAGATGCCTGGGCATAGCTAAATTCATGACTAAATTAACCCGAATAAATGTGATAAATTTAGGCCACATAAAATTTCCAAAAAATTACATAGTAACTATGACTTTGTCAGGATATAAATTTTCGTAATTTTTGGAGCTCGTTTGTTATATGTAAGAACTTGTACAAATATCAAAATTGTATGAATTATTGAGCAACATTCACAATGGATAAAATTACCCCAAAAATTACACTGTAAAGTACGTTATGTCAAGAGACTGTACATAATTTTTTATATTTTTTTGAGCTCATTTGATATATTAAAAAAATCAAACAAATATTAAATGGAAAAAATTAGGGCAGGTGATTAAGCTGGTTAATCAGCCAGCTTAATCACCTGCTGTTCCCTGGTCGGGCGGCAGGCTGCCTGCCGTCTGCTGGTGAGGCGGCGAGCGCCTGCCGGCGGCGGCCCGACCACGCGTTACCTCACCGCCGCCGCCCACCCACCGTACAGTAAAAGTGATATTTCTGTAGATACGCTGCACATATTATTACTTTTGTAAATATGTTGCGGAATAATGCCAAATCCGCTAGAAAGTGGGGTAAAAAATACTTCCATTATAATACAGTAGTATGACATGGAGTACAGGCTGTGTCCCTCTGGATTGGACACTTGCGCGAGGAAATGGATGGAAACAGTGGGGGACACATGTGTAATTTTGGCCGCTGGCCTGCAGAACGAGAGAGATCTGTCAGAATTCAGAAAAGAGAAATGAAACGCACCTTTTTTCGAAAAGACCCCCTAAATATTTCCCTTTTACAGGCACAGTAGAAGAAAAGTCCGCGACGCGTTTGGCTTTGCATCGTATTACTTACAGTGAGGCGACCGTTGCCTTTAACTACCCCGCCCACCCAACCGCACGCGAGCCAGCGAGCAGCCGCCGTCCGCCGCCCTTGCGACCTGCGGCGACACGGCGAGCGGACTGAGTCGCTCGCGGCGCGGCGGCGAGCGCTTCCAGGTGGGCGGATCCGCGACTGCTTTGGTGTTTTTTCGTCCGGACATTAGGGTGCGATCTGAGCCTGGGTTGTAAAAAAAGGTTCGATCTTTGGCAGGAGCTGGATTTGATTGAGCGGCTTTCTTGGCTCCATCGATCCCAATTCGGATTTCGCGACAGGAAAGAAGGGGGTTTGCCGCATTTTCCTTGGCTGTTCACGCCGGATTTGACCCAGGAAACTGCTGTTTTTTTAATCTCAACCTGCATTAGATTTTGTCAAAGTCGACGTAAGGGGAATTCTGAGGTTTCTTGATTTTGTTTGGATCCAAAAGCTGTGATTGGCTACGCGAAAGGGAGGAAGGCGACGGGTCGTCTAATCCACTGCTGCAAAAAATCCCGCGTCGCTTAAGCCCAGTTGGATCGAAGAGAGTTTAGTTCTTGGAGTCATCGTAGCAAAGAGGAAGGCAAGGCAGCAATAGGGTTACAAACTTGCAATTGTGTTTGACTCCAATCGGATAAAAAGTTTGGTCTTTTTCTTGACTCCAAGGCTAGGAGAGGAAGAGGAAGATGGGGGTGATGTCGCGGCGGGTGCTGCCCGCCTGCAGCAGCCTCTGCTACTTCTGCCCCTCGCTACGGGCGCGCTCCCGTCAGCCCGTCAAGCGGTACAAGAAGATCATCGCAGAGATCTACCAGCTGCCACCGGTATGGTGGATCCTGCTTTGTTGTTAGAATTTCAGTCATTTATGGTATTAGTTGTAGTTCCGCATATTGGGTTTGTGGTGAAATGTGTCGGGACTTTGCTAATTGTTGTTGGTATGGTGTCTAGGATGGCGAACCGAATGATAGAAGGATCGGGAAATTGTGTGATTATGTCTTGAGAAATCCAACGCGCATACCAAAGGTAAAGCATTCCACCTCCTCAACATTTTTTCTTAGAATGGTCACACAAATCATTATACTAGAGAGCTGCTTAAGGCTGAAAGCAAGACAATGAAAAAAAAAGACTGCAATAGTGCAAAAAAGTATTCCTGAGATGGACCAATTAGTCACTCTGCTGTTATGTTATACTGATCACCACACTGCATTGTCTGTCTTAGAAAAAAAACAGAATACCTGGAAAGAACTAGGTATTTTTTTTCATTAAGAAGAAAATAGGCACCCAAATCCGTGTCAAAGAAGACTTGAACTTGGGTGGTAGGGGTGTACATCCACACCTCCCACCAACTGAGCTAGGCTCAGTTCCTCATTGTCTGTCTTAGTGATGGGCATTGCCCTTGCAAGTGTTCAGTAGATATATTGTTACTTTTATACTGATCACTGCATTGGAATGATGTTTAACTGATTGTTTGTTCAGGCTTTAACAGCTAAGATTTGAATGAATGAACTTGGTAAAACCGGGATTTATATTTACTCTTTTTTGGGCAGATCACGGAGTATCTTGAGCAGAGATGGTATAAAGAACTGAGATATGAGAATTTCACATTGGCCAAAGTTGTGCCATGCATCTATAGGAAACTTCTGTGTTCATGCAAGGAGCATACGTAAGTGCAAAGGTTCTGTTCTGCCAGTGATGCATGCATGACCAATCTTAGCTCCTATGCTGATTGTATTATTCTTGATTCAGACCATTGCTGGCAGCAAGCACATTGAGCATTGTTCGCACTCTTCTTGATCAGAAATTGAATGATGATTTGCGGGTCCTGGGTTGTCTGATGCTTGTCGACTTTCTCAATGGCCAGGTTATTGACATAATATGCACCAATTTACATTTACTGTATTTGTTATCTGTTTACTTTTAATTAGGTATTTATGTAGGTTGACAGCACACATATGTTTAATTTAGAAGGTCTCATACCTAAACTTTGCCAAATTGGTCAAGAACTAAGGGAAGATGACAAAGGACTCTGTCTTCGATCTGCTGCACTTCAAGCTCTTGCTTCTATGGTAAGACAGTTTTCTTAGTTAATTTCTCTGATGAAAAGGATAAGGCAGTCTTATGTGGTGCCAGCCATTTAAGGGTTTGTTTCACAATTTTGTTAGACCAGGAATAATAATGCAGAGCAAATGAACCAACTACTATTTCCATCTATTATACAATTTCATGTGCTTCATAAATATAGACATTTTTACGTTGACTATATTGATACATCTTTTAAGGTTTCTAATATATAATCGGATATTACTATATTGATGCTCTATGTTCATTTTTCACCTGCAATCGGATGCATTTGTCTTGGATTGTGCTGATATGATGTCATGCTATTTTGTGCCATAATATTGGTCTTTTTTTTTTAGCAAAATTACAAAAAGAAAGGAAGCTTCATGATTGCTTTGCATTACCGATTCTTCCTAGCAAGTAATGGCCCTGTTCTTTTCGGCTTCTAAAAGCTACTTTTCGGCTTTTCTACAGTAACTAGCTTTTAAACGGAGTATCTTTTCAAAATAGAGTCTACTAGTTAATTGTAGTACATACTGTACCGACTTCATTTATATATGCAAAAACCACACGTGAGTTTCTGTTACTCTGTAATCTCTTGCACAAACAACCCAAAAACCACAAGCTGCAGCCAAAAGCCATAAGCCGCAGCCAAAAAGAACAGGCCCAATATCATTGGAGCAGTATAGTGATTAAGTTGGAAAAAATAATCTTTTACGCTAATCTGACCCTTTCAACACTTCTAATCAGGTCCAATACATGGGTGATCACTCACATATTTCAATGGAGCTTGATGAAGTAAGTCCTTATTGCTTTTGTATTATGTGAGAAAGAAGGTTCAGAATTAATTTTTATTCACGATGACTGGATACTCTCTGGCGAATATTCGTTTTCTTGTCTGCATGGTATAAGATTGGTGCTATCATCTTTGAATACAAATATATGGATTTCTTATGTACCAGAAATAGGATTGTTCAATAAGAGGAAGAGATATGACCAAAGTTCAGTGAATTCTGAAATAGTAGGTCTAGCCTACTTAGCGCAGAAAAAAGTAGCACACTAAATTTAATTGAAAGTGGGTCAGAAACAACAATTTGTGAAACAAAATGTTAGCAAAGGTGTTTTCAGTCTCAAACTGGTGATCTGATTAATTTCTGAATTCATTCTTGAACCCAGGTTGTCTCAGTGATTATAAGCTGTTATGAGGCTAATCAAACACTCTCAATTAAAGAGGTTGTTAGACTTCAAGATGACGATGATTTGGTAATCAATGGAGGCTTGACAGTGTTGCCAGTATCTGGGCAAAATAGTGCCAAAGTGGCTTCTGATACAATGTGAGCTCTTCTGCTAGTGTAATGACCTCATTTCTAGCCCCTAAAGCGCTGTTTTCATCTCTTTCAATGGCTTAATGTGTTAGCAGGGCCGCATCTGAAAATCCAGCACATTGGGCAAGGGTTTGTTTGTGTAATATGGCCAATATTGCAAAGGAGGCAACAACAGTGCACTGTATTCTTGATCCTCTTTTTCGCCTTTTTGATAGACACAACTATTGGTCTCCTGAAAGTGGGGTTGCCCTTTCCATTCTACAAGAAATGCAGACATTGATGAACAAATCAGGTGCAGCAGTTTCCCCCCATGTAATTTCTTCTCTTTGTTTACCCTTTTCATTTTACTCTTCAATTGGAAGTGTTTAACAGCAGACAGATTTAACGCTCTGTTAAATCTTGTTTTATACCTCCAGGGCAAAATGGCCATTTGCTGTTATCTTTCACTATAAAGCACATAGATCATAAGAGTGTTGCCAAGAAGCCCGTCAAGCAAATCAGTATTGTAAAAGTTGCCTCACATCTTGCAAAGCATGCAAAGCTGCAGGCATCAGTGACAATAGCAAGTGCAATCAGTGACTTAATAAAGCACTTGCGCAAATGTATGCACTGTGCTATTGAAGCATCAAATGCTCAAACTGATGTTGACAAGTGGAACAGTGCACTTCATGTGGCCTTGGAGGAGTGCCTGGTGCAATTGACAGAGAAGGTGGTTATATTATTTTGGTTCTTTATTGCTACCAACTATATTTTGCTTTCATCATAGCAATCTTTAAGGAAAGTTGTTCATTGCGCTGAATAGGTTGGGGATGTGGGGCCTATTCTTGACATGGTCGGTGTAATGCTTGAGAATCTCTCTCATACTGCCACCATCGCCAGAACAGCAGTTTCATCTGTTTACCGCACAACACAAATAGCAGCTTCTGTCTACAAGTCATCGTACAACCAGAAGGCAAGTTCCTGGCATTTCCACTATCGCAGAAGACATATTTTAGCTGTAGAACAGCAATACTAATTGGCAATTCCTTGTGCATATCTCAGGCATTTCCTGAAGCTTTGTTTCATCAGCTTCTCTTAGCAATGATGCACCCAGACAATAAGACAAGGATTGGTTCACATCGTGTTCTATCTACCATTGTTTTTCCTTCACTGCTATGCCCATGGTCAGCCATAAATTTTTCTATCCCAGCGAAGGTCAATGGTTCGCGGGACATACTTTTGTTGGCTCTGTCAGCTTTCTCTTCTGAGACTATAATGGACGAAGTGCGGACCAAAAACAGGATCCAGGAATCCTTGCAGAAAAACGAGAAATCAGAAGCTGTGGTATGTGCTGAGAATGGATATGTACATACAGAACCAAATACCAGGCAGTGTTCAGGGAGTCCATGTCTCAACGAGTATCATCTTACAGCATTTAAAGATGAAGTATGGAGTCCAGCTAGTATTCTTATAGTGCTTGCTATTTTTTTGCTTTTGTGTGTGTGTGTGTGGGGGGTTGGCTATCCAACTGATGTATCATCTTTCTTGCATCTGGGCAGAGCCTAAAGTTTATGAAGTTGAACAACGACCAGCTTGTTCTCCTTCTTTCGTCTATTTGGAGTCAAGCATCTCTGGAAGATAACTCACCTGCAAATTTTGAAGCAATGAGCCATACCTACAGCATTTCTTTATTGTGTTCGAAGACAGAAGTAAGTCAAGCTCAATGCAATACATTACCCAATATGCAATAAGATCATATCAAATATATGTAACTAGAATTTGTGAGAAAGATCATATCAAATATATGTAATTAGTATTTGTGAGCTTAGAGGCTACTTTGTTCTGAAGGCATTGAAATTATCACAGAACAGAGATAGACTCCATCTGTTCATTTTAGCCAGTCTTTTTGACTCCATTTGAAATTTGTTGACAAGATATAATCTTGCATATTTTGTTGATGTAGGAAGCATGAAACACCTTTGTAGATTTCCAGGCTAGTTGGACCAGTGACACCGTCATGTTCTTTAGACTTAAGTTGTGTACTATGTGAGTGACCAATGATTTTTCATGACAGAGCTCCAGCCATGTGGCACTAGCTCGATGTTTCCAGTTGGCGTTCTCTCTCAGGAGGATGTCTCTAAATCAAGAAAGTAAGTTCCTTCAACATTGCCTGCCTTTGGTTTTTGCTCTTTTTTTTAACATAAAAATGATGTTGTAAAAGCTGGTGGCCAGCTAGGGATTCATCAAAGCAGTTTTTTTTCATTATCTATTAGCAAACGAAAGACAATGTCCACCAATACCATATCATATATTCCTGTGCTTCATAATTCATACCAGTATAGTAGTCAAATGCATGGCTTGATTAACTCTTACCTTTCTTCCACTGTAAATGAAGATGTTTTGCAGCCATCTCGTAGAAGGTGTTTGTATACAATGACATCGGCAATGCTAATTTTTTCAGCAAAAGTTGCTGATGTTCCTCAGATAATTCGTCTTGTGAAAGCGGCAGTGCCAGATGAAATGGTTTGTTGATTCCTACCATGTGAAAAATTATTTGAATTTGCCTGCTTTGCATAGATTCCATACAATTACTATGAACATCTAATGTGCTGTGTTTTGTGTATTTTGCAGATTGACCCTCATCTTTGCCTGATTGATGACTGTAGACTTGTTATTACCTCTGCACAGTCATCTAATAGTGAGATGGTTTACGGTTCTGAGGAAGATGAAAGGGATGCACAAGTCTTTCTTTCAGCTGTTAGTAAGGATGATACACAGTTAAAAGAAGTTGTAATGTCCTACTTCAAGGAGAAATTTGAAAATTTACCAGAGGTGTATATTCAGATTTACTTGATCATAATATCCTTTTGATTTAGTTGTACAGAATCAAGAAAATAACTGATAATCGAGTGTCTTTACTGCAAATTGCAGAAGTTTAACGGGATAGAAGAACAGCTTCTTCAAGAGTTTTCCCTGGATGATTCATTTCCTCTTGGTGCTCCACTATTCATGGAGGCACCACATTCTTGTTCAATGTACGCAGAAAAGGATGACCACTGTTTTGATGAGGTCTACACTGATCCTTTACAAATAATTGATTTTGTGTTATTATGACTAGTGCTGTTATGTCCTAACTTTTTGGCTGCATGTCTTCTGCCTTCAGGAAGTAATTCCTTCTGAGATGGATGATGACGATGACATCGTTTTTGAACATAGTGGATATCAGTCCGACAGGAAAACATCAGGATCTATGGCTTCATCGGATGTTCTAAACGTGAATCAGCTAATAGAATCTGTACGTGCCATCTCTACTTACACAATGGCCCCCTGAGAACTGCTTTGTTCATTTTCGACAATGTGCAGCCTCCTCATCTGTTTGTAATTGAACTACTTGCTTGCAGGTTCATGAGACAGCAAGGCAGGTTGCTAACGTTCCAGTTTCTTCCAATCCTGTACCTTACAATCAGATGAAGAGCCAATGTGAAGCCCTAGTCATGGAAAAGCAACAAAAGATGTCTGTTCTCTTGAGCTTCAAGCACTCGAGGACCGATTCCCGCGGCTCAACCTGGGAAAATGGACTGGAAATCAATGAGGCATGTATATCTTACCAGCAAAATCTATCCATCATCGTGCAGATCTTAACCTTAAACTCTCCAAAGTCCTGACATCTCGTCACAATTTGCAGTCATCTGCTCGATCCGAGCCCGAGTTGCAGGCGACAGGGATGGAGTGCATGAGCCGCAGTGATTCAGCATCTAGCGAATGCGACCGGTCGTTCAGGCTGCCACCGGCAAGCCCATATGACAAGTTCTTGAAAGCCGCTGGACGGTAGAGTGGCGTTGCAACGGTGTCAAACCTGACAAACTAGTTTTCAAGCCTGTATACAGAAGCGTTTACAAATTACATGTCTTAAAGCTATTTCTTACTATCGTTTCCTTCTCCCCTTTTTTTCGGGGCTTATATTCTTTTGAGTGTACATTTCTCGACAAGGTGTACAAATTTCTGTTACTGTTGTAGAGACGCAGAATAAATGAAAGTATCGGTATGTTCTTGGATGGTACAGTATTGTTTGTCCTGAAAAGAAAGAGTTCACATTCTTGACACGTTATTCTTCAAGTTTAGACAAGCTCTGCTTGCTTAAGTTCACATAAAAAAAATTAATTACGTCTGAATGTTGCATAGGCGTGACTCGTGAGCACGCTATGCACCTGTAACTTAGCGCGCACCCTTTAACATTGTAGAGCTAGATACGTAATCTATGCTTTACGCTTTCGGCTGTTGTTTGCATCACTTGGCCATTTACGTATTTAGTTCTCCGCCTTCTAGTTACGGTGACTTGTTCCCTTTTCCTCAGGACTCCACACTCCACTTATCGTCGGTTTCCTCCGAGTAAGCCTCCGAAGTCCAAGGTCACGCTAGGGTTTTGCGCAATGCGCACTAATCCGTGCGATTTCTAGGATTTTACCGCCCACTCGTACATCAATTTCGCATTTCGTTTCGAGTTTAACTGCTTGAGCCAGAGGAGGCCAAGTGCACGATCCAGTAGTGTCACTGTCTCACTGAATTGTTCGATAAAACGCAGCAAGAATCACTGTTTTCTTTTTACTTTATTTGTTTGGCTGATAGGTTTTCGGATGGCTTCGCGGGCTCCAATCATCATCCAAAACGAGAACTTGCCGATCTTTCGAGGTAATTATCATATCACCTTCAATTCATGGTGAACTCTTTCTTGCGTGGAACATGCTGATTCATTGCGGCGTCCGTGTTCTTGATGAGAAGGCATTGATGGGAAGAAGGCCGGGGGTGCGCGCGGGCCCGCTGCGAGGGTGGGGCGGCAAGAACGGAAAGCCCTAGGAGACCTCAGTAAAGTTGGGAAAGCTCTGCCGGCCAGCGCTGCAGGGAAGGCTACTGCAGCGGCAAGTGTTGGGGGATCGAAGAATGTGGTGAAGCCTGGCTACCTGAGTGACGAGGAGTGGATGAAATGTTGCGAGTGGGCTAAGGGTGGAATTGAAATTGCCAGTTTCACGGGAAATGATATGCAGAAACTGATTGGCGATAAGCAAGAAGAGCGTATGTTTTTGTTCCATTGAACTGCCTTTATGCCAGTATTCTCTTATGGTAAGTTCTTACATTGTTTGTGTGTGCTAAGTCCTTGCAATGTTTTGTGTTATTCTGGAATCCGGAATCAGGCATACGGAAGAAGGTGGAGAAGGCAATGGGCACTTTGCAACTTTCCACGGACAGCCTCTACGACATTGATGTACCATCGGAGGTATGTTGTAACTAATTTGGAATGTTCTCTCAACTGTGTGATCAAACGTAGTTGTGCATCTTGGTGATGCACTAGAATGGAGAGGACTAATATCATGGCTAACTTGAAGTCAGAGTAAAATGGCAGTAGCACTGAACTAATTGTTAAAAAGATTCGAATTGTTCTGATCACTGATGGTTAGCATTTCTCATAGGCTAGCTGATGTCCTGGCGCACTGCTATGTTACATACATAGAATTATGGAATTAGAGTAAGGGTTAGAGTAGATTGGTATGCTATTTTCATCCTTTCCTAAAAGCTTGTAACTGTTATGGTGATAACTGATAAGTACAAGATGAAATATTTTTCCCCTTGTTCTGTTGATGTCATGTGTATGTATAGTATGCAGTTGTTTACTTTCAGTTGATAATTGCATTACTTGCGTATTTTAGATATTTGTGGATCCAGATGATAAAGCAAAATTGGAGCTTGATCCTGAGTTTCTGCCTTCAACGACACACTTAAGCTCAAGAATAGGTTCACCTCCCTCCCTTCTTCTGCCCCTCTTACATGCATTGGCACATGTATGTCTTGGACAGGAAATTACACAAATGCATGGCTTTCTAGTAACGTGCTATAAATGAACTGAATCTGCATTCAGTTTCTGCCAAACCAGGGCCAGCTGCTTTTTGCTCCAAAAGAAAAAATGTTCGTGCTATGAACATTATGCATGCACTCTCCTCTCACCCTGGAGGCTTGTAACTGATCAAGTGCCGTTTTATGCAGAAAGTAACTAGGATGATCTACATGTGCCATTGCATGCAAAACTTTTTTTTCAGTAACTTTTCCAACAAACCTGTTATTTTCTTACAGGTGAACAAGATGCCAACTATCTCCTTTCTGACTTGGAAATTGAACACAAACCATTTGCTTATTGCAGTTTCGACCTGAAGCTCAAGGATGATTACGGAAATGATAATTCTTCTAGATCAACTTTATTACTTCGTTGAGGTTTCATAGTTCAGTGTACTGGTTATCTTGTCCAACTGTTGCCTCTAGTTGTACTGAAAAAATTCTGTTCTTGGCATACCCTTTCTCTTGTTTTGTCCAAATGTTATGGGCAGCCATCTCATAATTATTTCAGGAATATTGCCCCATGTTGTTAATTAGGCTTTCCTTCTGGTAGTGTAACACTAATAGTGAAGTTATTATCACTAATTATTTGCAATCTTCTTCATGATGTCACAAAAGTTGAAATTGTGTTGTATAACTCTTAACTCCTGTTCATATTGAGCTAAAGACCTATATGGCTATACTTTGTTAATGCATTTTTTTAGGTGTATAACTTTGACGTCGCCTTTCTTCATGTTATGCTGCCTATGCCATGTACTCATGTTAATTGCAAATACTTTCCTGCCCATGTTTTTCCTCATCCAATTGTAGGCATAAAATGGTAATGTAGGTTTACGTCCAAGCAAATGTAATGTTGCTAGCCCCTCATGGTGCATGAGGGTTCTGACTTCTGAGCATATGAACAATGACTGTTCCAGGGTGTGAACATTCCAATTCCAATCTTCATTTTGTTTTCTTAATTAAAAGATAAGTCTTAAAAAACTAAAACCTAAAATAAAGTGATGAGTTTAAACTCTAAAGCATAAAAGACAAAGTGCCTAGCAGAAGGTGTGAATGTTTGCTTGCATAGTGAGTTACAATTGTGTGTTTAACATGACTGTCGCATGGTATACGCTTGTACTCACATGAGATGTCTACTAGAACCAAAGCTAAAATATAAAAGTGGAGTTCAAAAGGTACACAAAACACATTAAGAATTCATGAATTGTGTTTTTTTTGTATCTTACTGGACAAATGCAAGAAAGATACTTCCAGAGAAACAGCGCACTAACCATCTCTGATAAGCTTGCCAACAGTTTAGCAGATGTTGAATGCTTGAGTGTAAAATATGTGCAAACATTCCTTGTGGCACAAAGTCAACATTTTGCTTTTGCAGCCTGAGTTATCTTTTGCCTCTGCCCTATAAATAGCCTTCCTCTGGTGAGAAATAGCACTTGAATCTTGAGATTGAGGAAATAGCAGTGATCAAGTGTTGTACTTGTTTGTCTCTGCTATGGAGAAGAATTATGCATGCCCACCACCAAGCAAGGGAAACATGATCACAATTCTGAGCATTGATGGAGGAGGGGTGAAGGGTATCATCCCTGCTGTCATCCTTGCATTCCTTGAATCTAAACTTCAGGTTGACCCTACATTTCTCTCATGTATATAGCTTAGTAATTAGTTGGCGTGTTGATGGAACTTAGCATGCTCTGAAGAACCCCTTGTCAACTGTTTATCACATAATTGCTCATATCTACGTCTGAAGTTGATTCTAGCCCTTCAGTTAGAAGTAAAGTCTTTGCACCTTGAATATTTAAATTTTGATCTTTCACCCACATGATTTAGAGTCCTTTGTCTCCTTGACTAACATCTTTTCCCTGCACTCATGTCTGAGTTCTTTACTTGTTAGTTCATTGTGCTCTTGTAGGAGCTTGATGGGAAGGACGTGTGGATTGCTAACTACTTTGACGTCATTTCTGGCACAAGCACAGGTGGCCTCATTACTGCGATGCTAGCAGCTCCATCACTGAACAATGCCAAGCAACCATGCTATGAGGCCAAGGATATTGTTCCATTCTACCTCAAGCATTGCCCCCACATCTTTCCACAGAGGTAAGTATTTATGACAGGCTTCAGTTAATCATGACCTTTGCATTTCATATATGGATGCTTTTTCATCTGAGTTTCGTAGAGAAGCCATGACCATATTTAAATGTTTATAGTTAAATTATTTCTGAAGTGAACTATTTTCTTGTTGATTAATTTTTATAGCTATGAAAATATATGTGGTACTTTGTCAAATGGGTTCGTATTCTGCACCAGGACTGGAATATTTGGTAGGTTCTTCAGGATCCTGAGCATCATTAAGATGGTCATTGGGCCGAAACATGATGGAAAGTATCTGCACAAGCTAATCAATGATCTGCTTGGCAACACGAGAATGAAAGAAACATTGACAAATGTTGTGATTCCCACTTTTGATGTGAAGTGTGTAGAGCCAACAATATTCAGCACATTCAAGGTTCTATTGGTGAACTTAGTTAGCACATGGGATGCCATTTTATGATTCTTGTAGGAGTGTAGGTTGAGCTAATGTATTTGTTATGGCACAGGCGAGATCTAAGCCCTTGATGGATGCTCGTCTTGCTGATGTATGTATTGGTACATCTGCAGCACCAACCTTTCTCCCTGCGCACTATTTTGAAACTCTCGATCACACTGGTGTATCACGTAGCTTCAACACTATCGATGGGGGCATAGTAGCAAACAATCCGGTAAGTTTTTTTTCTTTGGCATTGTTATCCAAGTCATCAAGTGTGGATGGGTTTAACTGCTAGGAATCTTGTCTATACCTTTGTTTTAACTATATATTTTAAATCCAGTTATGCAATGTATTTTTTGTTATGGTTTTTAATAGTCTTTAAGCATCAACCTTTGTTTGCCAAACTGGACACAAGAAAATTTAGATGCTGACTTGCCATAATGTTCTATAATTTGACAGACTCTGGTGGCAATGGGTGAGATAACCAAGCAGATCAGGCGGAAGAGCAAGGAGTTCCCGGCAACTAAGCCATTGGATTACCACAGATTTCTGGTAATATCATTAGGCACAGGTCTGCCAGAGCAAGATATCATGTGTGATGCAAGACATGTTGCCAAATGGGGCATTTTTGGATGGCTAGGGCGGGATACAATGCCTTTGCTCAACATGTTCTTCCATGGTAGCTCAGATATGGTTGATAGTCATGTCGCAAACCTTTTCAGAGCAATTGGGTGCTCAGACCAACTGTTGCGCATCCAGGTATGTGGCCCCTATTTACAAGCCATGGTCATAGTGCCATTAAAGTTATTATGTGACTTCTTGACCTATGCTAAATATTATATGACAATATCTATATTCATTTACCATTATAGGATCACAACATGCCGATAGAGGCGGTGTCAACTGACCTCTCAACGGAGAAGCATCTTCAAGAGTTGGTTAAAATAGGAGAAAATCTCCTCAACAAGAAACTGAGCAAGGAAGATTGTAAGGCCAACAACATCGAGCTAGTGCCAAAACATTATGGTACTGTGACCTACGCAGACATACTCACACGGTATGCAAAGCTCCTTTCTGACGAGAGGAAGCTTAGGCTCCGGAACATGAAGCTGGATCCTAGCCCTAGCACGTGAAATGTGAGCTCTCCGGGACAGATGTTTCATATCCATCTACAGGATGCGTGTCCCCCTACTATAAGTTACTTGTGCGTATAGTGCAATACCTGTTCTAAGTGTCGACTTTGTATTGTAATGGTAAAGTTGGTATATTTGCTTCAAGTTTTGCAATATTGGACAATAGGATACCTAGTTGTGTGTACCGTATAGTGTCTGTTCTGAATGTCGAACTATGTGTGGTAATTGTGAGTTGATGTATTTGCATACTACTATGTGGATTATGTATGATCATATTAAAGTTGATGTATTATGTATGTGATTCCAGCAATCCAGCTCTGTGTTTGATCGATTGGAATGCTAGCTTTGATGATGATTATCTAGCTAAATAGTTGATGATATTGCATAGAGACGGCCTACACTTCAGGTTTTGCCACTTTTTCAAGGAACAAGAGGAGTTTCTCAAAGCGCATAGAACGATAACTACAAACGACTTTCCTTCTGGCTCTCAGTCAGTGCTCCTATGCGCGGACAATTTGTTTTTATAATAATATAGGGGTATTGTACTATTGTTTCGTTGGTGAAGGTCTAGGTCTGCAGCTCAACCAATCATTCTTACACCCGTCCATTGTAGCAAGATGATTACTATTAGTTAGAAGCTTCCACATGGATCTGGCTCTTGGCAACATCCATCCTACTGCACCTTTTCAAAACACAACCTGGTCTGAATAATACACTACTACTAGTACTAGCAGCTGTGCTTAGTGCTTAATTACGTAACAAATGCTGGCTTGTACTATGCTAGTAGAAGAGGGTAGAGCACACATATATGTTAGGGCAGGGGATGGGCTAAACTAATCATGATGCTACTGGCAGCTAATTAAAGGTAAGGCAGACCGAATTTTTGCCTTTTTAGATGTTTGCTAGTACTCCATGTATGTCAATGTGCATGGCTTTGGTTGCTGCATGATTTGGTCAGTCTTGCCGTTTTGGCTGGTCGAATGCTTGCACAGCTACAGCACACACACAATACGGTTGTGCAAGCTGAGTACAGGTGTAAATCATGACAAGTGGGGTACAATCGAGAGCAAGAGTTTTTGCTGGCCGGACCATCGATCGATCGCTATAATTCTGCTAGTTATAGACATATCTCTTGGCTTGCACGCCACAGCTGAGATACCTGGCTCGAGCTCGACAGTTCCAACTGTATATGTGTGCAAAGTGCTGGCGTATCGCTTAACTTGGCAGTATCAATTCGATATCGATCGTTTGTTTTAGGCCCTACTCATATTAACTTCTAAACGTTGTTTATCCATAGTAAATAATTTTTCTCTAGTATCTATCTTTTAAACAGAATATCTTTTTAAAACGGTCTACTAATCGATTATAGTATACACTGTAGGTATTTTATTAATTTATAGCGAATAAAATCACACACATGAGTATCTCTCTACAAGATTCTCTACAAATTATTACTATTCGTAAACCAAAACTAAAAAAATAATATAAACAGATCCTTAGGCTTGCCTTGCTCATCAGCTATACCCTGATCACTCGCCGGTGTTTATGTATGGAACTTGAAGATCAAATTCTGCAAACCCCTTGTTTGGGTGTTAATTAGGGCTTGATTACTGAATGAAAATAGTCGTTTCCATTGTTTACGTCTATTTATGCTTCTTCTTCTCTCTTTCCTCTCTCCAACGGAGCTAGCTAGCTAGCAGAATGCAGAATACTACTCCTTCGTACTTTAATTCGTGGGACCAAACTAGAATAGATTTAGGGCGGCTGGTTTTGGATCTGGAGACTAGGAAATGCATGAAATTGGCTAACGGTGTGCAGCATATGCGTGCTGCTCAATTAAACGTACTATAATCTCGAGTCCCACTTCGATCAGAAAGGCCAGGGCGCAACAGCTAGAACTCAACATACAGGTGCAACAAAACACTGATTAATTAATTGTTAGTCGTCGAACACTTTGTTTATATAGTAGAATAGCAGTATACCGCCACAATTAGCTGCCCATAATAACGTGTAATTAATCAAGTGCGCATGCATGCATGCGGCGCTGTGCGCCGCGGAGGATGCAATGATCGATCTTAGTTAATTAGCCAGTGCAGGACTTGGAAATTAATTAATCTGTCTGCTGAGTGCTGATCATGAGAGAAGGGAGACTTCGATCGATCTATTCTTTTCGTACTGGAACCAGTACATGTAGTATTATTATTTAATAGTCGAAGTTTAAATATGTTTTGTTCTTTTTACTGATCATGAGGCAACTCATTTCGATCGGAGGTTAAATTGCGAGTATTATTGGCTTGCTGGTGATATGCATGGTGGCTGTTGAGCCGTATTCAGCTAGCGGCGGACGGAACATTTTTTTTTTTGAATTGGTTAGCCCCCTAAAGCAGCGAATGGATGTTTTATTATGGGCGTAATTATGATCAGTGCCAACCTACGATTGATGATCACTGCTGATCAAGTGTTTCAGATCTCAGAATATACTGTACACTGTACAGTAGTAGTAGTCCACTACTTGTTTGTATAGTTCTCTTTCCAGTGAAGTATAAAAATGTATGAGCAGATCTCTCTTCCTACGGGATAACTCTGTCCCATGCATAGATTTCGCATCACTTGTGTCGTTCTTCTTATCGACAACTCACAAGATTAATTCCATCGCGACGGCCAACTAATTAGTGACCATCAGAACGATGACGATGCAATATGCAAATTGCACAAGAGGACTGGAACCACGAAGGTGATGCGTGTAGATCGGCATAGCTTATCGACTCAAATTAAAAGAACCATTCTTGTGTGTATATGCTTCACTTGATCATGACTTCATGGCACGTGTGATCGATAATCTAATGGCCCCCTCTCTCGTGGCATGCATCGATCCTCCGTGTCCCGATTTCTGTCCGCCTCTCACACACGGCTACGTGACCAATAGAGACAATTTCTCTTGCGATATATAATCAAGAGTTCAAATGGGTAGCATATGTACCAAAAAAAAAAAACGGAGAAAGGCATGCATGCATGCACTGCCATCACATATTTGTTCTTGCACCCTGCGTATGTATGTAAGGCCAGTGGTCAAGAAAATTTAGTTGCCATTTTTGCCGACACATCTTCCAAGTTTGAAATGCTAGACAGCTCGAGATGCAGCTTTCATCAATCCATCCATCCATCCATCTCGCAATGTATTTATTTATTGTGAACACCAGGCCATGCACAACAGTGTTCCGAGCCTCAAAGTTGAAAGCAAAATGTTAAAACCACCAAGCAACTTGATGTGGTGGTCCAGCGAAGGATCTTTCAAGATAGAGAAGAACGACCAATTTGATTTAGTTTAAAAAAGTTTTTTTCCCCATTTCAAAAATGGCACGGCTTTTAAGTAGACCACAAGAAAAGGGCTTTGCGGGGCCAAATCCACACTAGCTGGTTTATGCGTGGTCCAGGTCGATGGATTGCTGTTGGATAGCAGCAAGATTGCGAGTTTCTCAAGATGGATCGTGACTCCCCCAATGTGCCACTGTCACTGTGGGTGGATGGTTTCAACCGCTGCTGGGTGCCACCAAGTGGCGCTTATGCGCAGAAAATGGATTTATCCAGGGCCGGCCCTGGGGGCGAGAGGGGCGGTCGTCCCGGGCCCCCAAAATTCAGGGATCCCCCATATACTATGTAGACATATAACAAATAGAAGGTATGGTTAAATACTTTAATACTTTTAGAAATGAAGGGTTTGCTTTGAGTATGATCATTGCCAAAGATATTGCAGCTCAAATGAATGTAGAGCCATCATTTCCAGTTAAGCGGCGTGTTCTTAGGAAGAAACAGTTTGATGAAATTGATTGTGATGAAGCAGTTTTGCAAGCTGAGAAGGAATTTGAAGTTAATTATTTTTTTTTGTTATGGTTGATATGGCAATCAATTCATTGAAAAGTAGATTTCAAGAACTCCAAACATTCAGAAGTATATTTGGATTTTTAATGAGTTCAACAACATTAAAGTCATTGGATCGAACTGAATTAAAAGAATGTTATACAAGATTTGCAGAAACTTTCTCTCTAGATGGTTCCTCTGATGTTGAGTTAAATGATCTAATTTCTGATTTAAGTGTTATGCAATTGACTTTATCAGATAAACCAATGTCTGCTATGGAGATCTTTGAGTTTGTCAGAGAAGCGGATTGTTATCCTAATATTTCTAT
The DNA here is from genome assembly GCA_036346575.1 of Dendrocalamus sinicus. NCBI lineage: Eukaryota > Viridiplantae > Streptophyta > Magnoliopsida > Poales > Poaceae > Dendrocalamus > Dendrocalamus sinicus. The sequence continues at coordinate 10,848,308 of CM070643.1, read as the reverse complement.
TGCTTATCGGATTTTATTTACTATGCCTGTGACCGTGGCATCAGCTGAAAGAAGCTTTTCAAAGTTGAAATTGTTGAAGAATCATTTAAGGCCAACAATGTCTCAAGAGAGGTTAAACGGTTTGGCAACTTTATGTATTGAGAAGAAATTATTGGATGAGATTGATATCAATACCATCATCAATGACTTCGCATCTAGAAATGTTAGAAGAAATTTTAAGGTAATATCTATGAACTCTTTGATGTGAATTTTTCTTTAATTAAGTGTTTGTTGGTAAAATTAGATATATATATATATATATGTGTATATGTAGATTTATATTTAGATATTTATATTAAGGTCTCTATTTCTAGTTTCGCCCCGGACCTCTAAAATTCTAGGACCGACCCTGGATTTATCCATCCGATTTATGAGATAGGGGTCGTCCTCTCTCTCTTGAGATGCATCCTACGTGGCAGACCACTTTCCATTGTTTCGCATTTACACTGTGTTTTTTTTCATTATGCTCGTAAAAAGCCACTAAAATAAACTGCATTCTTATCCGCACGTGTCGGTCGAGAACAATTCTGCTTGTGGATTGATCCACAGCAAGAGATGAAAAATGGGCGGAGAAAATATTACGGGTGGACACCTGCGTCGAAAGTGAGACGTGTGTGATTGACGTAGGCATTTGTGTGTGTGCGGAGGTGGGTGGGCGGTGGCGTTGGCCGAGACAGTTACGTGCACACTTCTGAAGAGCTATAATAAAAACTCGGCACTTATAAATTATTTAAGTTCGGATCGTTTTAGACTTACTTCAAACTCGGCTCGAGCTCTAAATGAGCCGAGCTCAATCTTGATTCCGAACTTGTGAGCTTTAACGAGCCAAACTCGAATAACTCGTGAGGCTTGAGTTTTTTTTATATCCTATATACATATTAACTTTTACCAAGCTTATTTGAGCCAAGCTCGAGCTCAAACTTTTTCTATTGTTGAAAATTAGTATATGTTAAATTATGTTTTATTGGTATCGAGCTCTCTCGAGCTGAGTTTGAGTTTTTCTTATTATAGAAAAATAGTGTATATTATATTATTTTAACTGTTACTAGTCTTATCCGAGTTGAGTTTGGGCTGAGCTGAACTCAAGCTGAACTTCAGGCTTGAACCCTAACTCAGGCTAGCTCGAGCTCAGCTCGAGTTTCTACCGAGCTTGAGCTTAAGAGGACAGGTTCACTCGAGTTTGGCTCGTTTACAGTCCTAACTATACAAGGCGAGGCTAAACGAGCCATGGATCAAATGTGGTGTTCATTCCGGGTTTTTAAGTAGTTTATGGTTTTTTGTTGTTAAATTTTTTGTTAAATTATACTGTAGTGGCTGTTAGTTTTTTAGTCATTCAATTAAAGAAAAAAATAAACACTATTATATCTCTTTAGAAAATACAAAGAAAAACAGAAAAAATAAAAAAGAAATTAAGAAGCGTACATTCTGACTTCTGATGGGGCCAGAATGAGCGGCCCAAAATAGTGGCCACGGATTGGTGGAGTCCCACGCCACGCACGTCAAAGGAAGCAAAGATTCCGCAGACCCTACGCTACGCGCCACATGTCTTCAGCTAGCTAGCTATAGTGGTACTCCCTCTGGTGGGCCCATCCGTCTTTATGTACATGCATATAGCTAGCTGACTCAGACTATTGGAGATGCCCTTAATACTTATCGGTCCACGTGACACTCCCTCTGGTGGGCCCATCATGTCCACGTATACGCATGACAAACAACTTAAAGAAGTGGTGTACAACCTTGTTTGCATCTGGACATGCACACCACCCTCCCACCCAACGTTTGCGTACTTGGATTCTGGACTGGGTGCAATGAGTCGGAATCGGGTTCAATGAGTCGCATGACAAACAACTTAAAGCTAACCGTAGATGTCACCCATATTGACCTCGAAAATAATTAAGTGATATTAATCTATAAATATCTTAGGCATGGTAAACTTTCTAAAGATAACATAAAGGTAAGATAGCTCGAAAGACTAAATCATACACTCTAAACGAATATACGATCTACAAATGAGAAACTCACGAAATGATGAAATGTGTCTCTCAACAGGATAGTTTACATTTACTATCCAAAATTCACAAAGGAGTCTATGGAGCACATTTTTCTATGGAACACTGGTCAGTAAATCCTTCTGATAAGAATACTATTGGTCAACTACCTTCTATGATGCAAAAGAACTTACGAATAAACGTGTACAATATCAGTTTCATAGTCAACAAATACTTCAGCCTGCGCAAGCTCTTCAAACAATCCCTCTCTCTTGGCCATTTGCAATTTAGGGTTTAGATATCTTGGGAATTTTCCCAAAAGCGCTCAGGGACTTTGAGTTTCTAATTGTGATGATTGATACATTTATAAAGTGGATTGAAGCTAAACCATTTGTTAAGATAACAAATGACGGAAGGAATCGTCAAGAAGTCTGTTCCTACAAACATCTGACATCTGTTCAACGGTATTTAAGCCTTACTTGAGAGAGAGAGAGAGGAAGAAGGACAATGGTAAGACCATTCTGCATTAGGGCGCATAGCATTTCCCCCTATAATCACTAATTTAGAGTAAGTTGTAATATCTACATAATAATAAAGACCAATTTTCTCTTTTCATCCTCCTTTGAGGATTGCATTAATTTTTCTATTATTTATAAGATTGACGATTCGATTATCGATAGAATCCTACTTAAAACAAAATAGAAATATCAATCCTATTAGAATTCATCTAGAACTCGTTATATCACATATTTTCAAATGCTAAATAACTAGGATATAAGTTACCTTGCTCAACATTACTCGTATCGAGCCAGTCAATGGATGACAAAAACTGAAAGTACCATCCACGATTGGTTTGGCTAGATTGAAACCGGTGGGAACCTGCCGGTATTTTTGAAAAACACCGGCGTATATCAGATTACCATGAACTCCTGCAATGTTCAAATTGTTTGATCTGGTGGTTACAGTGACTAGTACCGTTATTATGTAGGAGCAGGGCTAGGGGTACATGCGATGCATGGTGTGGAGATGGATCGTGCATGGATCATCAATGCACAGTGCTTCAACATTAATCGAGTGATAAAGCCGGGTCAGTTCTAGAAACTTGGGAGTAATTTTGCTGCTGCGCATGCGGCCACTATCAGTTAATAAAGGTCCAAGAAATCTTCAGTCCGCCTCCCTGCCGGTGGCCCCGCGACAAGCTGGTGCAGGTAATTTTCAGTCCACCTCAATTTGCCTGTTTTCTTTTGGAAGATTAACATTACTGAAAATAAAAAAGAGAAAAAAGGCAAAGAAAGGCTATTGCTGAAACTAGCTAGATGCTGAACATTGAATTCACAGTTGCAAATGTGATTCTTTTTCCCCTTCAACTTAAAATGAATATTCCATAAACCCATTATAAGTTTGTAACCTCATATCAGAGATGGCTACTTGGATTGTGTGTAGGCACATTTTCAGTTTCACAGATGATTTACAGATTCCCCCAAAAAGACACATATGAACACATGGGTGTATCAGCATCTAGGCACTCTGCGTATCTACAATTTTTGGTAGGGAATTTTTTGTTGCTGCTACTGAAATATGTATAGTTTTGTTTCTATCATCGAAAATCTGCTAATTTTATTTTTGCCATCCTTTCGTTTGTGCTCATTTCATTTTTTGTCACTCCGTCTAATTTTCCGTTATGTTAACAGACTTTGACCGTGTGCAACAAGTGACATGTGTCAGTTGATTTGATGAAAAATTGGACGAAGTAGCAAAAATAAAATGCTCACGGACGGAAGGATTACAAACACAAAACTAGTAGATTTTTAATGGTATATTTCCAGTGGTAGGATCAAAATTTTCCCTTTTCATATTGTACAATCATGATACCGACATTGATACTGTAAGAAAAGCAGAAAACTCAATGCGAAAGAGTGAGATTTACTCATGAATCAAACATAGCATAATTTGCTTGAATGTGAGATCCGACCATTTTTTTTCCTTGTCAACCACAATGTATACTCACAAGGAGGTACTATAAAAAACACTTATTTGGAGTATATCTTGACGCAAAACTAAACAAAGCATCCTCTTTAATTTTGGAGAGAGGCAGCTAGGCCATCAGGCATAGCATGACTAAAAATAAAATAGAACCATCTTATAAAAACAAAAAAACACACTCCAAAACGTTGTTACAAAATTAGCCCAGTAGGAGACGACTATAAATTACTCACCTAAAATTAATCCAAAAAATAATACCCAAGAAATGATTTTTTTTAAATCAACAAATACTTACCTCTTTATAAATAGGTCAAGACCCAAACCCAACTGAAACACCACCCAAACCGAACCGAAGCAACCAATCCAGGTAAGAAATGGCGGCCATCTCCTCCACCGCTTACTTCTCCTCGCAGCCGCAGCTACCCGCCTCCACTGCCAACCCTAGCAGCAGCAGCCGGCATCCGCGGAGGCGGCGGAGCAGAAGCTTCGTGATGCTCGAGGCGGCGGCCGCCTCCGGCGGCAGCGCGGTGGGGAGGACGAGGAGCCTGACGGAGGAGGACCTGGAGGAGCTCAAGGGCTGCCTCGACCTCGGCTTCGGGTTCGCGTACCACGAGATCCCCGAGCTCTGTGGGACGCTGCCCGCGCTCGAGCTGTGCTACTCCATGACGCGGAGGTTCCTCGACGAGCAGAGGGTGCCGGGGCAGGAGCCCGCAGCCCCGCCGGCGCCGCCTCTCCCGAACTGGAGAATCTCTGGCCCTGGTATTTTTTCCCTCTACAAGTTTCAATTTTGGTAAAGTTTTAGTTTTGGGATGATTTGAATACTTTTTGCGGTAAAGGTGGGATTTTTTCCCTGTCGTTTTGGTGGGAGCTCTCTGATTTTGGGAGAATTAGAGGTGGATTTGGGTATAGAGAATGGGAATTTTGGGTTCAGTTAGTTGGGAGGTGGTCGAGAGGTTTGATGTTGAGATGCATGGTGCAAACTATGTTTCATTGTGCGCGAAAGATTTGATTCTATTGTGTTTTGTCCAGGTAGCATGAGAGTATGTTTGCAATATACTATCAGGTGTGTTCCTCCCATTAGCTTGCATGTTGAATTCCGTGTAGATTACACCGCAGTTTAATTTGTTGAATTTTGTCGTCGAACTGATGAACCATAGAATGCTAATACTACGGCAGTATGTTGAATTCTGAATTTCTGATGCTTGTCGGATGAATTGTTACGAATGAAGGATATCAGATATTCATGCTGAATAGTTTGTATCAAACAATATGCATCCAGATTGTTGCAGTATGGGATTTTTTTAGGGAATATTAAGCACCTTTTGGTGGATTGGTGTATGGTTGGATGTCTAATTTCGACTGTCCTGGGTGTAGGATCATATTTTCTGCTGAAGTTTGCTGCTCGTTTTGTTATTAACAATGGTTTGCTCAATTCGTTCGATGCACGCTGTATTTGTTACAAACATACAAAGTTACAATAGTAATTTTGTTAGGAAAGAACTGTACATGTGTTGTGGATAGCTAATGAGTGTATCCCTTAAGGCAATCAATTGAAAATTTATCAATTCATACTGATTTGCTCTGAGTTCCGATTGCTCTATTCAACTCTTGGTCTTAGGATATTGATTCAATCCTTTTATTGTTTTATGGATTTCTGTTTTACCTTTTGTCTTGATGATGCTTGCATGTTGTACTCCATAAGATGTTCGGTATGGAGAATCAGAAACCTTTTCTTTTACTTTGTTCATAAAAGGAATGGGCATGATAAATTAAAATGCTCCAATATTCTACAAACTTTTTTGGTGTCGTCCACTGTATGATTTTGGTTATATATAAATGATACCAAATGAAAAGAAAGGAAATTTTCAGCATGGTGAAGGGAGGAAAACAATACTTGTATTCTCAATTATGTCACTTAACAGAAGCTCAAAGAACTCAACATGTGCTTTCTTCATGGATGTCACTTTTTTTTAGTAAGTGCCAACTGTCATCTCCAAGACAAACTTCACAATAAAGCAAAGCAAGAGTAGTCCCCACAGGGAATTATGCTTCTCTCCTTTTCAACACATGTTTCCTCTTCAAAAATAAATGCACAAATTTGAAGAAATGCTTCTTCCTATCCCAGATGTCTTTTAGAAAAAATTCAGCAGCGCAGCGTGTTCTCCATAGCTGTTACCTGGATTGTTCATTTAATTTGGAGACCCTGTTCCCTTTGTGATGGATTTATTCTATAAAAGGACTACTGTACTTTGCTGATCAATATTGGCTCTGGCAGGTGATGATCCAGAAGAAGTGAAGGCTAGGCTGAAGTATTGGGCTCAGGCAGTTGCTTGCACTGTCAAACTCTGCAGCTAGTGGAGGCTGGCAGTCTGCATGTTCATCTCATAACGTGTACGGCATGACGACGGGCTGAACTGGAGGTGGTTGAAGTTGAAGAATCCTTATATTGTTTTGAGATCTGGTGAGCAAATTCTGAGGAGGAGCTTGTGCTTCGTGGTATCGAGGCAAAAACACAACTGATGAATGCTTTTGCAAAACTTCAGAGGGAGAGGACTCATGTCACCGCGGAATAGCGAGGGAACTCGAGGTGATCCGTGGTCCGAGCTTTTCTGAAAGCATCGGAAGCGTGTCCTTCCTCATGGGGGGTCTCTGCATGGTGCAGCGTTTGCAAGTGCGAGACCTAGGTTTTTTCCCTAGTTCTTCCTTGTAATGATCACTAGGTGCTCCAGTTGTTGTACTGTCCCGGGTGTCTAATCCATGGGTGGATTAGTTCCAGTATGGCTGGTTCCTCTGTTCCCTTCAACTTTGATTTGTTTTCAAGTAGTAACGTTGTGTGGGATTTGCATGAACAGATTTGTAGATTCTGCTATATTGCAAAGGTTCATAAACAGTTTGCTCTGAAAAAAGATTTATTCGTGCAGCCTAACAGCAAACTGCGGCTGCTGATATTGTGCATATCATGTGATCCTACTGAACTGAATCTATGTGGTTACTGACTGAAAAAAAGCACTGCAGGGGATCCAACCACTAATTGAGAACAGATCGTAGTACTATAATCTTACTGATTTATCAGTGTGAAACTGAGAAGGCAGGGAATCCATCTACTAATAACACATAGATTACATGCTCGTACTGGATTTACATAGCGTCCAATGGAGAAAGGAAGTGATTCAGCATTTCAGCTACTAGCAACAGAGAGTAGAACACATGGTCTTTTTAACAGGATATAGATAAATTAAACACATAATCTCACTTGATATGTTTATCAGTTTATGCTCCACATAACCTCAACCAGACCTCTTTTTTGCAACAAGATTCACTACATTTCCTCTGAATTTCGCCAAAGAAACCCCTATATTCACCACTGAATATAATAATTTATAAGAAGAAAAGAAACCTGTTTTTGTCGGTGAGTTCGCCAGTCCGCACAAGCAGTACACGTGGAACGCGCACGGCTCCCGGTCACTCAGGAGCTTCCATGTGGAGCCTTGACCCTGGAGTACGTTTACCCAAGCCTCGTACCCGCAATTAATTCCGCCTAATCGTTTTCGGTATGGCCACACCTGTGCCATACGAAATACCGGAAACGCCCCTCCCCACTTCGAATTCCTCGAGGGACTGCTTGCAAATACGGCCAGATGATGGGGGTAGTTTCAGAACCCCAGTTCTTGTCTGGGTAGTCTCCACTTTGTCGTCTCTATCCACAGCTAGTCAGCAAGTCTCCACCACGCTGGTGATCGGTGAGCAAGCAGAAATCAGATGACCGTGCCAACCTTTCAGTTTGGCCCTTGCTCTTGGAACGATTTGGATCACACTAATACTAGGACTCTTTTTTTTTTTGGTTTTTAAAAGCTGTTTTTTTCTATAATAACTATCTTTTAAATAAAATATCTTTTTAAAATATGGTCTACAAGTTAATTATAATACACATTATAGCAACTTCATTTATATCGGTCAAAACTGTATACGAGTTTTTATTACTTCATACTCTCTTATACGAACAACCCAAAAGCAATAAGTCGTAGCCAAACGCCATAATCCGAAACCAAAAAGGCACAAGTCTAAGATCCGTTCAAAAGTGATGTGGTTTTTGATTTTTCACTGTCATTTTTTTTGTCTTTTGACTAAAATGATACTATAGCAGCTGCTAGGTTTTTTAAGGTATCTAGTAAAGAAAAATAAATAAATAACAAAAAAAGAAAAACACCATTATATCTCTACGGATAATGCAAAGAAAAAATAAAAAAAGAAAAAGGGGGGGGGGGGAAGGTCACGTTAAAAAGTCAACACGTTCTAAATAGTTTTTGGTTTATGAAATTAGAAGCTATTTGAAATGGAGCCTAAGAAGGCTCTGATTAACTCGCAATAAAAACTTTAGGTAATTTAAAGACATCAGCAACAACACCTCAAATTGTCGTCTCTATCCTCATCTAGTCTCCACGGTGGTGGCCGGTAAGCAAGCAGAAAATGAGATGACTGTGCTGCCAACCTTTCAGTCTGGACCTTGAACTTTCTGCTTGTTTAAGATTGCAATGTCCACTCTTGGTAAGATTTCGATCACGCTAGTATCTCTCAGGAATTATAAGCTAGTCCAAGACCGTTTAAAAGTGGCGTGACTTTCAGTACAACTCGCTACAAAAGCTTTAGGTAATTTGAAGACATCAGCAACAACATGTGAACAAGCAATTTTAGCAACTATTTACATTCTTGGATTGTAAAGGAAACTGAGATATGAGATTAATTCCATAAGATCGTATACACTAATACACTACCAATTCAGGCTATTCGTGTGCTAGAGTATATATATATTTTTATCTTCGTTACTTATGGGTAAGATTAAACGTTTGCTTTAATTGCAAAGTTTTCACATGTGTCACATGGTCTGTTCTTTGTGGCGGTGATTTTTGTTTTTGATGCAGCTTATGATTTTTAGACTGTTTGTAAGAGAAAATATAGAGTAACAAAAATTTACATGTGATTTTGGTTGATATAAATAAAGTCATTACAATGTGTATTACAATAACAATAACAATAACAATAACAAAAATCAAAATCTACTTTTAGAAATCACAAAAAACAGGCCCACACTTTTCATCGGTCCCAAATTCTGATCATGAAAGCGCTAAAGAGGGTAAGGATGCTTCGAGGACATCTTATGGAAACTACTAAAGTTTGAGGGCTTTTATAGAAACATAAAACCTCAATGAAAAGCCCTTTCCCCTTTCGTTCTCGTGGGGTATTCCCTCGGAATATTTATATTTACATCTTCCGCTCCCCTCCGCTCCTCCCCCTCTCCCCTCGCCCGCTCGCGCCGTCGAGAAGCTCCGAATCGCGATCGCCTCCGCCCCCACGAGCTCCCCATGGTGGACGCGCCCACCAGCGGCTAGGGTTCCCACCTTTCCCTCACGGTTCGTCCCTGCCCAGGCCTGATTTTTCCGCGAATTTTATTTTTGCTGATTTTTGCTGATTTTTTCGGCGACTTTTGGCGCGACTGATCGTAATCATAGGGTTTTGGCGAGCCTGTTGCGGCGGTGGAGGAGGAGATGAACGGGGAGGTGGAATGCAGCGTGTGCCACTCGAAGGTGGCGGTGCCGCCGGCGGTGTCGAAGGCGTACGACAGCCACCGGAGCACCGTGTCGTCGCGGCAGCGCGCGCTCAACGTCCTCCTCGTCTCCGGCGACTGCGTCCTCGCCGGCCTCCAGGTGAATACTGCTCCCCTTTTGCATTCGGCTCTGTTTGATCAGTGCGTTTGGTCTCGAATCGCCACGTATCGCTTGGCGATTGAATCGTCGGTGGTGGTTGCGATGGGATGGTGTTGACTTGTGAAGAGGAGAATTGTGTGGTTTTGAATTTTGGATTGACGACTTGCTGTTTAGTGAAAACATGACGTCACAAAGTTTGTAGCTTTGTGCATTTGGTTAGCTACAGTGCATGCTAAAAAATTGTGGAGTTTCATGAGCTGTGATTTCCCCCCCTCTAAAATGGTGTTAATTTTACTAAACTCTGCAAATATTGCAGAAGAAGGGTGTCATCGGTAGACACGTATGTTTTCTTTACAGAAGTTTGTGGGATCGAGGCACATGCAAATGTCAGGAGGCGTTCGCATCATTCAATGACTGGCTTCATTGATTCTTGTAGACGAACAAGTAGTGGTAGTTTGGATTCTTGACTTGAATGCTCCCCTGTACTGCTGTTAGTCTAGATGCTCACGCCAGCTGCTAGAAGAACAATTAATGTCTACTTACTATCATGACCATTCCATGATTTGCATTACTGATAGTGAATTTATTCTAGAATCTAGACTATAGAGTAAACGTTGCATTACTGATAGTGATTTTTTTCTTTTTTTCTTGTTAAATTACAAGTGCTAAACTTTGGGATATTGAATTGGAGTACTTGTGTACAACTCACTGACAAATTTTGTATCCAACTGGCCATGCTCATACTTTTTTTTGTTAATTCATTGACAATTTTCCACATTACAAGTTCTTATGTTGCTTGCACATTTCTACCTCTTTTTTATAGCCTATATTGGTCTACATGTGTAAAGTGGATGGGAAATTCAAATTTAGTCCAGTCAGTGTGAACTTCTTGACAGAGATTACAAAAATTATATTTGCCATCATGATGCTATTCTTCCAGGTATGTGGAATCATCTATTGTTCCATTGTGTTCTGTTGCTTGGTATAATGCATTTTTCTATCCATATTCTTTAGTATTAGAAAATAATTTAATTTCTGTAAGTTAAGATGGCATTTTTGTTTGTGCAATTACACTTGAATATGCTGCTAAGTGAGTGTAATGAACATTGTGTATAAAAATCTCGCATTGCATTTCAGCGCTGACTAGTAAATACTTCCTTTTCTAGTAATTTCTTGATGCCCTTGTCAAGTTGGCTTTTGTCTTTTGCAGGCTAGGCGTCTAAAGGTGGGAGAGAAGCCACTTCTCACAGTTTCAACATTTGTGCAGGTAATATGACCTTCAAGTATGCCATGCCGATGCATTGGATCTGGTCAATTCCTTGCCTGATTTCAATCACCATGCCGATGCATTGGATCTGGTCAATTCCTTGCCGGATTTCAATCGCAAGCATTGATTTTTGGAAAAAGTTTATTTTACAACCTTCAACTATGGACTCGTTCTGATTTTCTACCCACTACTTCAAAACCGTTCATTTTACAACCTTGAACAATCAAAACCGGTTAAAAACACCTCTCAACCTAAACCAGCATGGTTTTGGATGACGTGGCGGCGGTTTTCAGTCCATGTTGGCTATGTTGCATCCACATGTACATTCTTCGATGACTCAAGCTAGAAATAAAAAACACATTTCTTGATGTCCAGTCTCTCTCCTCTTCTTCCCTGGAGCAATCATGGGCATGGCGTCTCGGCCTAAGTGGGGGAAGAGGGGTGCACAGCTCCAATTCCTCCTCTCCCGTGCTGAGCAGCAAAGCCAATGGGAGGCGACGGCTCTCTTGGTTCTGCCTCCCAATTTGATTGGCTAGCTCCATTTTGTCCTATCCAAATCTGGTCCACAAGCTCCAATTTCCCCTCACCGAATCTGGTCTGCAGTTGAGCTAAGCCCCAATTTTGCTTTAGAAATTTCATCTGGAAAGAGAAAGAAGGGAGAGAACATGGCAGCCTTGTATTTATTTTGAAAAAGTAGTGTATCCCCATTACCTGGCCATATGCTATCATGTTGATACATGATAGCACAACTTAACAGACAGTTCATGGAACTTCCATACAAGCCTATGTTGTAATCATTCATTACTTCCTACTGACCATCAATCTCTCTTTATTTGTTATAAAGAAAGTATTATTGCTGAAAATTAGTGATCTTATCTGCCATGCTAATTATTCGTCACCTAGCAGGCTGCTCGCAACAATGTTCTTCTTGCGGTTCCCGCTCTTCTCTATGCTATCAACAACTACTTGAAGTTTATAATGCAGGTAAAGAATCAATAAGCACCTCAGAAATCAGGATGGCATAGTGACATTTTCTTCTTTTTCTGTCTTTGAGAAACCAAAATAGAGGAGCCCAACATTTGTATTGGCCTAACTTGGATCTGGTACATCTTTTCTAACCATTGATCCCATGTGTTATGCAGCTATATTTTAATCCTGCGACAGTGAAAATGCTGGGTAATCTCAAGGTATGGTATTAAAAGATGTTTGAGGAATATTAATAATTGCATAATCTCAAGGTTAGTGCATGCACCCACCCATGCATGCATGTATGTGCACACATTTATTTGGACGCGCACACTTTTTTGTTCATGTTGTATTTAAAAGAAGAGCTATTAACTCCTGAAATCCTGATAATCCCAACCTTGTAATGTACCTGTTGGTCTTTAACATTTATTTGGAGTTCAGCTGCATCTGGCATACACTTATGAGTGTTTTGGTAATCATATATTCATATTATATTGATATCTATAGGTTCTGGTAATCGCTGTGCTCCTAAAGATAATAATGAGGAGGCGTTTTTCTACAATTCAGGCAAGTTTGCTCTTAATCATTACCAGTCATGTCGTTCAACTTTTGACATGTTAGTTTTCCAAGATTTAAAAGTACAGGGGGTCCAAACGTAAGTGCAATTTCAGTTGGTACAATTCAAAGATAATTGGCCACTTATATTTCTTCATTTCTGTGGATTAGTCTAAAAATGTAATGCTATATTTTTAGGGATGCCATGAACTTGTGTAATTGACATTGTGCTATTGTTTGTTGACAGTGGGAAGCCCTTGCTCTGTTGTTAATTGGAATATCTGTTAATCAGCTAAAATCACTGCCTGAAGGTTCTAGTGCGCTTGGTCTTCCTGTTGCAGCTGGAGCCTACCTATATACACTATGTTATGTAAGTTTTGACTTTTGAGTTTTTGGCTCATTTGTTAATTTGTTTATCTCGTACTTCCTTTCATCTTTTTGTACCTGAGTAGTGTGCAGTGTGCTGCTCTATTTAACATGTTGGATTAGAGTATAACATATCTCCTGTGAAATTTGGGGGGCTAGTTTAACTGTTATGCATCCAGAATTTGTATTCTTTTTTCTTGTATATATACAACACAAGCATGGCATTCTGGCAGTTGGTTGACTGTGGTACAGTGTTGCACCTGCACTGCTCCTTAGCTGTAGCTAATTATAAATGTTGCAGCCATTCATCTCGTTGATACATTCCTTGGGTCCTGCTATCCTGTGCTTTCAACCAATGTTTCTTTTCAATCATATCATTGCGGTTTAATTTGTATTTCTCTAGAACTTCAATATGTACCATGATAGGACTCGTAACTTGTGGTAAACTCCCATGGAGCAAAATATTAGGCTGTAAGCACTCTGGGATAAAATTTATACATTCAAGTGCTTCACATGAAGACAGTTTGGGGCTTGTCTTTTCATTTGATTGTGTAATCAAAAGCAAATTTGTACAGAGCAGAATTAAAGGTGACATCTGACATTCCATACTAACTTTGTGGCAATCAGGTAACAGTTCCTGCATTGGCTTCAGTTTACAATGAAAAGGCTCTGAAAAGCCAGTTTGATACCAGTATATATCTTCAGGTATGACCATATCCGCATGTATTATTTTTCTGGCTATTTTGCACTGGCACCATGTGCTACTAAATGACAATGTCCTAAGCTATCTTGGTTATGCATTTGTTTATTTCTCTAAAAGCTACTCTTTTTTGTCATGATCTTCATCTCATGTTTACAGAACTTATTTCTGTATGGATATGGTGCAATATTTAATTTCCTTGGGCTTGTGATCACTGCCATCATCCAAGGTAATTGTTGAGAATGCATGTCTCATGAGAAGCAATGTACTTTTTGCATAATGTGCTATAAGTTGGTTTCAATTTTTCTGTTGTTCTGTGCTGTCTTGTCGATTGTACTCTTTGAATACTAGTTGTCCCATGTCAGCTTGGGATTTTGAATAGGCAGTTGTTGTCCCATGTCAATTGTACTCTTTGAATACTAGTTGTTTTGCACAATGTCTTAGTTTGTTTCAGTAATTTTGTGTAACTGATGATTATATAATATATCTTTACACTCGATTTGGCTTACCCGTTTAATAGAGATCAAATTTAGAACCTTTAATATTTAAATCTAAAATTTCTAAAAACTTCAAACAGTTCAACTAATAGAATGTTTCTTTTTTCTTTTTGCTTTTCATTTCAAGATGTTGTTCCTTCAACTATGCTTTTGGGGTGCTACTATTTGGACATGCAACACTGAACAGTGTTGTCTCTGAAGTGTTCTCTTGCACGATATGTGTTAAGCTTCTTTGATGCCACTATGGCTATGGAATATTGGAATGTGGCATGCTGCCAGAAGTAATCAGCTATTGTGTAAATTTTTCAGGACCTAGTAGCTTTTACATTCTGGAAGGGCATTCAAAGGCCACAATGTTTCTTATTTGCAACAATGCTGCACAGGGCATACTTTCATCATTTTTCTTCAAATATGCAGGTATATTACCAACATAAAAAGTTCCCTAGTTATTGTTTCACATGCTATTGAAATGGTACTGCATATATTTAGTATCTTTGTGAACTCTTTTCATTAAATTATCTTTTTTTGAAAAATATTTTATTACTAATCCCTTACTAACTTTATTTCCAATTCTGACCCTTTTGTCCACACCACCCTTCGTAGTGTGACAAGACAATATTGCCACGTCAGTCACTACAGCGTGGCCAAATCCTGTCACTCCACCACCAATGGCGTGGTAGTTTTGTTTGGCCACGTCACCACCAGTGGCGTGGCAAAAAGTGCCATTTAGCTAGACTTACTCCGTGCATGTTAGTGTTATTTTGCCACGCCACTGGTGTGATGGCGTGGCCAAAATAGTCAGATTTGGAAATAAAGTTAGTGAGGAGTTAGTAATAAAAATAAATTGAAAATTGGGTTAAATAATAACAATTGTTCTATCTTTGAGTACTTACTATGCTACTTGCATTGCATGTACCCACCAAAAGTTGCCATGCATGAGCATGACCATGCAACTAACCAACTTTTTGTTTAAAGTTGAATATATACGTGTACGTTGAGCAATGATTATTTAGTCTTAGGATCACACATACACATGAATAGGCTAATTCTGTGATGCACAATTTGGTTGCTATACATTAGTTTTGGCAAGTGAACTGTGGTAAGCTTCAAGCACATTAATGAATAATGATGAATGCAGATACAATTTTGAAGAAGTACTCATCAACAGTTGCCACAATCTTTACTGGGGTAGCGTCTGCTGCATTGTTTGGTCATACTCTGACTATAAATTTTATTCTTGGAATATCAATAGTAATTATATCTATGCATCAGGTAACTTGCTTTTCTTTTTGTGTTGATTCAATTAATATTGAAGTTTTCCTACCCTGACATGTTTCTGGTCGATCTTTCTTTCAGTATCTTTCTAATCAAATTAAGGATGAAGTGCCAAGCAGTAAAATTGAGATGGCTGATGCTCAGGATCACAGGTTAATCCTATTGTGTTCTTGAGTCTTGACACTACAGTAGCTGGTACTCCAGCACTGTTCTGAAGTTTCATTCTGCGATCCACCTTTCAGAAAAAAAAAATTCTACTGCAACCACTGAAAACTTGGTGCACTTCATGTGAAGCATTTAGTGGGCATTCAAGTTTGTTTAGTAATATATTTGGTTTGACCGTTTAATGGTTGCCTTTTCAGCAGATTACAGGAATCTGTATACGTCAATGTGACAGATTCAGTGGCAAGTGAGGTAATTATATACTATATAGAATTCAAGCGATGACCTTATTATTATTATTATTTTTTGGATAACTAACAGTCATTCCATCTATACATATAGGCTAAACACGGCCATGGATCTGATGAGAGGCAGCCACTTCTTCCCGTCTGATTTTATGTCATAGAGGTTTTCTTCTTGTTCTTCTTTCTAGAGTGTAATTACTTGTCTTACGGCCTTGGTAGAGATGTCTTTTTTTTAAAAAAATTTTGCGAGGAAATAGGGATGCGTATTAACAAGTGCAGTTCATCCGTGCCATATCTGAATTCTCTTCCATTTCTGACAGCGCTGCCAGCTGAGACGCTTGATTTCCTCAACACACAACAGGAGAGGAGCAGCATAGATCTTACCAACAACGTAGCGTCTGCACTTGAGGATGGAAAGATTATATAGCCTTGATAGCATTTTTGACCTAGTGTTGCCGTAAGCCGCACTGTTGGCACGATGTTTACAGCATACAAAACTATCGCAGGGGTGCCTATTCTGTGGCACAATGGCGAGCTTCCTGAAATAGTGTAGTGAGGGAACGAATACCTTTAGCCTTGTTGCAGCAAAACTGATGTGATAAGATGTGCGAGAATAAATCTATCTAGTCTCCTTTTTTCCCCCCTTGACAGAGTATCATTCTTCAGTTGTGTGGTATGTAGATAGCAACTTGTTCTGTTCTGTTGTGTCAACTGCGAAGCAAATGGATTCTTGTGTGTACTGTTGCATCAGAACAACTGATTCCGCCGCCGCCGCGGCGTGCCCAACCCTTCAGCTGCGCCTCATTCATTAGGAAAGGCCTCGCGCTCTGGATTACGTGCGTGTTTCGAGTGTTTCGTGCTCTGTGAATCGAGTTGGTAGGCGCGACCTCGAGCGCCGACGCTGGGCATGCCGGCTTGGCAATGGAGCGGACGCGCGCGCACGTTCGTCAGCCACCGCTTGAAAAGGTGGGGGTTGCAGTGGTGTGACAGGAGTGGTCACTGCGCTTGGGCTTAGGGATAATAATTGTGTCCATTTATTGTATAACTGTAGGTAAATACTCTGGAGCTGAGTATGAGATATTTTTTTACCCCATAGGTATGAAAATAAGGGGAAAATTTTACCCGTCGGGTAAACGGGCACGGGTATGGGTAAGCTTCACCCGCATCCGCCCTGCCTATTTACCCACGATATAGATTGACAGGTGGCGCAGTCATAGCAATATCTCTAATTGCTATTGATTGTTATAAACTTTTTTAATAGCTATTATATTTCCTAGCAACAGCTATTGCTTATATGTACCTATCATTAGTTCAACTCTTAGATGGTGGCTCTCAGTGCACGGGTAAACGGGTATGCCCACGGGCGATGGATATCCACGGACGATGGGTATCCACGGGCAATGGGTATGGACGAGATTCTTCACCCATCGTTCTTCACGAGTATGCCTGTGGGTGTAAATCGGGGTTGTGGGTACGGGTATAGGCGAGCACTACCCATACCCGCTACGCCCGATTGCCATCCCTACTTGGGCCTCCGATTCTCCTGTGCTTTTTTTGGGCATGTTTGTATTAAATTATTGATTTAGTTTATAAATAGTAACAGTTTATAGAGAAATTTATATAGAGATACTCGTGTGTGATTTTAGCCAAGTCACTTTAGTGTATATTATAATCGATTAGTAACCTGTCATTAAAGGATGCTTTGTTTGAAAGGTAGGTACTTTAGAAACTTATTTTCTATAGAAAAGTAATTTTTAGAAGCCAGTACAAATAAGGACTTTTGGATTTAAACAGCTTTTATTTCTCTCGATAATTGCTTAATAAGTCGCAGAAAAAAAAACAAAACAGGTCGCAAAAACAAACAACGGGTCCAAGGCCCTCGCGCGTCGCGGCGCTGCCCGCCCACATGGCGCGCTGGCAGTGCTAGGCGTCGGTAACTGCTGCCGCCTCCTGATTCTTGCGCGGTTGCCAGCGCCGGCCGCCTCCACTTGCTAGCTTCGGCGGCGCCGCCGCCGAAGTCCATGTTGTTGACAGCCTCCTCCAGCTTCAAAACCTAACTCGATCATCATCAGGATCTACGCCGTGCCAGCCTTCGCCACCCGCTGCCTTCCTTCAAAAGACCAAGACCACGGCCGACAGCACCGCCGCCCATGGAAATCTACGAAAGTCGAGACCCGCCGCCGGAAACGACATGGAACAATGCCCTTTTCCAATCCGGTCCGGGGAAACGTCAGTTATTACTGATTTCTACAGCTCGGAAGATAGAGAAGCCGTCGGTTTGGGTTCCAAACCAAACACGCCGTCGGCGGTGATCAAAATCAAACAGCAAGCAGTGTGCTAGTGATACCCTGCAAATATGGGTTTGGGATATTTAGCTGCAGGTGCTGAAGCCTGAAGGACTATGCTGGTACCTCTCCGTTTTTATTTTTTTTTCTTTCCCCTATTTGCTGTACGTTTCTGTGCGAACAGTGCAATCATTGGCACCTGTAAATAGGCAAATTCTACTTCAGGCACATACATTCTTGCTGCTAGATTTGCACAAGACTCGCACGCCATTGCATTAAGTAGGGAAAAAACATTACATCACACTAGCAAAACCAGTGTTCAAGCTACAAACCCAAAACAAGAAAGGAAGGAAGGAAACGAAAACCCAATACCAGACATCAGAACAAAAACACATTGCCAGCCACGATGGACTTAGGGTGCCCGAGAGTGACGCAGCACAGCTGCAGGAAGGGAACTAAGCGGACAATCTCGGAGGAACCGGCAGCAACCGTCCGTACCCAAGGTGCCAACTTGCAAGCTCCTGAAGTAGCTTTTCCAAGATGGTTTGCATGTTCATTGTAGGTTATCGAATATTCTAGAGTAACGCTCGCGCCAAATGATCCAGAAGATTCTGGAGTTTCCCAATGGGTGAATTCTACGAGACCGCTTGGCCGGTGATCAAACATAGCATATTGGATGTGTTTCATGCCCTGTTTCTCAAGCAAGGTCGCTGGTTATATGGCCTCAACAACACGTTGATTATCTTATTGCCGAAGAAAAAGAAAGCGATAGGTACTGATGACTATTGGCCGGGTAGTATAGTTCATAGTTTTGGCAAGCTCTTCTCAAAAGTTTTGGCAAACAGGCTGAGAAAGGTTCTCCCAGGGCTAGTCAAACCAAACCAAAGTGCCATCGTTACTGGTAGATCAATCCATAACAACTTTTGTTTTGTGCAACTTGCAGCCAAGACCTTAAAATCATGAAAGAAACCCACGTTGTGCTGAAAATAGATATAAAAAGGCCTTTGATTTGGTCTCCTGATCGTTCCTTCTTCAATTTCTCAAGCATATGGGCTTTGGTCTGAGATGGTGTGAATGGATTTCGTTGCTTTCAGCCAGTTCTTCAATAAAAATACTTCTCAATGGATTGCAAGGTAATAAAATCTCGCTGAGCCCCAATGCTTTTCCTACTGGTCATAGAGGCCCTGAATGCCTATTTCCGCAAGGCAACCTCGCTGGGGTCCTTACCCCCCTTGAGTCCGAGGATTAGAAGAACGTGTCTCCTTGTACGCTAATGACGTAATTTGTTTCATTGCTCCAAGGCAACAGGATTTACAAATGGTCCAAGAGATCCACACAAACTTTGGGACAGCTTTTGGTCTTTGTGCCAATCTTCAAAAAAGCTCAGGGCCTGTTCTTTTTAGCTATGGCTTATGACTTTTGACTAAATTTTTTGAATTTTAGCTGTTTACGGTACAGATTACGGAGAGATCGATACTCACTTGCGATTTTGGCTGGTACAGATGTTAGGCTTTAACGTGTACTACATTTAACTTGTAGACCCCGTCTTGAGAAAATACTCCGTTTAAAAGTTAGGTACTGTAGCGGTTGCCAAAATCCGGGCGGCTTGTGCCCTGCCGAACACCCCCTCAGTCACTCCCATATGTTGTCAAGAGGAAGACATATACTTGGCTTTGCAAGAACTACCCTGTGTGCTAACTTCTTTCCTTATCAAATACTTGGGGTTGGCCTTAGCATTGTCTAGGCTCTCAAAGGCCCAAGTGCAGCCGTTGGTTGACAAAGTCGTTAAGAAACTCCCTACTTGGAAGGGCAACTTGTTATCATCGGGTAGGGATGGGAAATGGTAAAGGATAATCCGTTTTATCCGATATTCGTATTTGAGAAAAAAGTGAATGTGGTAAGCAAAATTTGTATTAAAAAATATTCGTATTCGTATTCGAGAATGTTCGTATTTGTATTTGAGAATGTTCGTATTTGTATTTGAGAATGTTCATATTCGTAATCATATTCGAGAATATTTGTATTCGAGACTATTCAATTCATATTTGATCTGTTTTCATTCCTGGCGGCCTCCTTGGGTATGATTGTAGAAAACAATTTTCTAATGAACCAAGATTCACAAGCAAGAAGTGAAAATTACTTTGTATAATTTCCAACTCTATATGTTACACTGCTAACTTGTGTAAACGTGTAGTCGTGTTACATAAATTTGTTCTACCGATATTTGTAACAAAAGTTTTAGGATATTCGTATTCGACCGAAGTAAATACATATTCGATTCGTATTCGTATTCGTTACGACATTCGATTCGTATTCGAAAATGTTTGAATTCATATTCATTTTAAAATATGAATTTGTATTCGTATTCATTTTAAAAATATAGATTCATATTCGTATACGAGACTATTCGATTCGTATTTGATCCATTTCCATCCCTATCATCGGGCAGTCACATGATCATCGTCAAGCATGTTGTATCCTCTATCCCTCTCTATCACCTTTTGTCTCTTGAGCTGTTGGCTAGGTGTAAGTTCAATATCTATTAAGTTGGTTTTGGTAATAATGACAAATACAATTGCGAGATTAACTTGCTTATCAACTATAATATTGCTCAGTCTCATTTGGATATAATTAATAACAAATGGTTTTGGTGATAATTACAAATGGTTTTAGATATAATGACAAATGCAATTATGAGACTAACGTATTTACTGATTATGATATTGACTAAGTCTCATTTGGATGAAGAGGTGAATATCATAGAGGTATACATTGTACATCTTATTCTTATATCTTAATGTGCTCATCGGATCCAAAATATATATTGAATTTCACCAAAAGTCTAACTTGAATACGTAACTTTGTCTAGGTGTAACTTTGTCTGTTGAAACTCTAGCCCCAACCCTCTGGAAGCTCATTCCACCAAAAAAGAGGATGTCCACCATGCTCACAAATGGTCTAATCTCCAACGCTTGGGTTCAAGACATCCATGGAGCACTGACGATTCAAGTCATTGATGACTATATCTTCCTATGGAACCATGTCTCCACTATGGAGTCCATCAAAACTCTAGCCCCAACCCTCGAGAAACTCATTCCACCAAGAAAGGGGACGTCCACAACAGTCGCAAATGATCTAATCTCCAACGATTAGGTTCAAGACATCCATGGAGCGCTGATGGTTCAAGTCATTGCTAACTATATCTTCCTATGGAACCATGTCTTCGTTGTGGCCCTACAGCCAGGAACCAAAGACAGGTGGGTTTGGAAATTCAGTCCCTCTAAGGTGTATTCAACCAAGTTGGCATACAACGCATTCTTCCTTGGAGGGATCCGTTTTGCAGGCTACAAGTTAATCTGGAAGACAAAACCCCCCCTGAAGTGCAAATTCTTTGTGTGGCTCGTAGCCAATGATCGCTGCTGGACAGGGGCTCGTCTGTCATGGCGCGACATGCCGGCGCACAACTTATGCCCATTTTGTGCTCAGGTTGAAGAAACAATAGATCACGTTCTGGTGCACTGCCCATGGGTAAGTCTCGGCAAATGTCTTGCGTATTTTTGGCATTCACCGATCTTTGCTCCTTTCGAATGGCTGGCTAATTGATTGGTGGTCCATCCTGCAAAGTCGTCTACCCAAAGATCAAAGGACGACGTTCGATTTTGTCGTTGTTGTAGGGGTGATCCCCACCTAAGTCCAGCAGGCCTGTTAGAGAAATATAAGGCCCAAAATGGGGCATGTGTAATGACATGAGTGCCCTTGAGGGGAACGCTCGGATGTAAGGGTATAATTGTAAAAGCACTTCCCATATGGACATATATATATACAACACAGGCCATGGGGAGAAACCCTAAGTCATTACTCACCTAACTCTCTACTACCATACTCTCTCTCTGTTTGGTCTGTAGCCACAACAGTCGTAATTCTTGCTGCTAGATTTATTTGTTTGTTTGTTTATTCTGAGGGCTTCTTCTATAGCATTTAAGAAATTATGTACTACTAAGTTTTAGTATTAGTACTGTTTATGTTTGAGATAAGCTTGGTCTGCTTTGTGTCAGTCACATCTACCCTGCTGTACTACGAAATACTTTGTGATGGAATTGCTTACAGCTTAAGCAAGGATGTGTTGATTCAGATGTAGGGGTAGATGCACATTGGCAATGCCGAGGGTACATGCCCCCAAGCCAATTTTAATTTTTGTTGCTTAGAGTCCAAGTTTACATAGTATGTGCCTCCACATGCCAAAAATTAGTGCCTCTATATGTCAAAAACTATATCTATCTAAAAGAAAGAATGCTTAAGCACATTGACAAACAGGGGAGAAAAGAAAAGAAAAATATGCAGGACGTTGACAAAGCAAGACACTCTAAAAAAATATGTGTAAGTTGACACAACATATCAACCGACTGTAAAACGAGAACAAAAT
Organism: Dendrocalamus sinicus; assembly: GCA_036346575.1. NCBI lineage: Eukaryota > Viridiplantae > Streptophyta > Magnoliopsida > Poales > Poaceae > Dendrocalamus > Dendrocalamus sinicus. The sequence continues at coordinate 10,825,855 of CM070643.1, read as the reverse complement.
AACATGGGCTATTTAAACCAATCGAGCGTGGGTCACCAGCCGATTCAGCCCTAAGCCAATGCTAGCCTAAGGGCTAAGCCAGCACCAGCCCCAAGCCAACCAAGTAGAGTAGCCAACGTCAGGTACATATGACGCTTAACCTACCTTCCCCTGTTCCCCACACGGCACTCCATGCACACAACCTTTCGTCTGCAGTGGTGACAGGCCTAGGGCCGTAGCTGTCGTTGTCCGGGAGCACACCGGCCGCCTCTCGTCTACACCTACATGCATTGGATGGTATGGTAAGATTTCTCACTGTGTTAATCTCACTGCTCATACATGAAAATGGAGTAAATCTCAGTATATATGCTATATATAGTATGGCCGATGGTCACATCAATAGGTAAGGTCGTCCACCTGTTGCCTCATCCTGACTCCTTGCTTTCAAAGTTTAAATGTTCAATGATCTTCGTAGCTAATGAAGTAACAATCAGCCCATTAAAGTAGGTACTAAATTTTGTGATTTAGATTTTAGAGTTTTAATTCTATGATCTTTAAGATATTTGTAGGTCAGGGTTTTAATATTAGAATGCCCTGTTTTGATTTTTGCAATAATTGAATTAGGAAAATTTTCAATATATTTCAATATCTAATTCAGTGTATACTAACTTTCAATAATTATCATCTCCCCATGGCAGGTAGTCTGTAGTTATGGAGCTATTTCTAAAATGAAAGACACCAGGTGTCAGACCCGGATTTTTCAATCCGAATCTTACTGTGTTTCACTGCACTAATCCCTGGATCAGTAGTTAGTGCACACAGGTACATTGCTGAATCATTCCATACATCGCATAAGCAACCATTATATTACATAAACTGAAATACACCACGTCGGGTGATAGAGTTTACAAAGGGGCCGACTAGGCCAAATGTCATTATTACAAACACGCACAGCGGAATTATAACAAAAGTAAACCCAAATCCACAGGCAAGCGACTGGAAGGTACTGTGTGCATTATATGTCACCAGCTAACTAGTAACATACGTGCACACAACGCCGGATGTCCACTTGTCCATGTCTCATCAACGAGTCCTACGCCTTAGTTTCCTTCGTCGTTCTTCTCCTCCGAAGCGGGGGCTTCCTCGTAGGCGTAGTGGTCTTGCTCTCCTGCTTCTGGATTTTTGCCGCAAAGCGAGCGTGAGCACTCCGACCCCGTGCTCAGCGAGCCAACACACAGAATGCAGTATATAACATGTATGGCTAATCAAAGGATGGCTCAGGTTTATTTTATTTTTGCGAAGAGTGCTTTTGAATACAATTATATAAAAATTCCCTAAGACCTAGCATTTTGATCACACGTATATGTTGAATGCAGTAATAATAGTGATTCAGATTCCATCCACCATTACATGACATCGCACCATATAGCAATTTCTTGACGTTATAGCCGCTTAACTTACCACTGGGCGACACCGGGACAATTCCAAACTAGGGCCTCACACGCCCTCCACTTTTCCATTCCCATCCACAAAGCATTTTGAAATAGAACTATATCGGTTAAGTTCCCATGTGCGCCCTTGACCGTGGGCACGGCTATTCGAATAGTTTTGACTCTGCGAGTTTGTACACTTTCACCACAAGAGACAATCAACTCATTGCCCCACACGATTCCTTAGTCATGTGGTTGAGCGGACCATCACGATGCTGTTCAAAGTACCTCGCCCCTTCCATCATTTCACCCTATGGGTCGTTCCCACTGCGATGGGTCCCATCGTTGTGCGGGATGTTCTCCTTCGAGCGTCTAGCAGTGGCTCCCCCCCCTGCTAGCCCGCCACGCAGAACTTCACCCCACCGGTGTCCCATTCAAGCCGTCACACAGACTGCCGCTTGCACATCCTCACACCGCCTCCTGGAAGGATGACTTTCAGGGTCCGGTAATTCTACTAAGCCAAGTTGTAATTTACAGACTTGTGGTTGTACTGTCGTACACGGGTTGACATGACAAGATTCGGTCCTTATTGGTATCTGGGCGGTCTACCACTAATCCACTTTGTGCCTCCACTGCACCACACTGTGCATCCACTGCACCACACTCTCACACCATCGAACCCATCCGCCCAGATTTTAAAGCATGTTGGGGTTTTTGGAAACATACGATAATCATATCCATCATTTATCGGTCATTACCACCATGACTGCCCGAACAAATTTTCTCATGAATAAATGTGATGCTCGGGGCAATTTCTTGCCCCGGATTCCTATTCAATGCTAAGCATGGCATATGGTTATGGACTTATTTTGAAATGTTACTATTATATTTTTGCTAGGCGACAAGGTTCACACATTCAAATACTCAAAGGAGGGGGTAATATTATTCAAGGTAAACAACGGCATATAACTAGAATATCAAATTTAGCATGCATTTGCATAAAATAACAGCAATGCAATTTGTTAATTTAAAACAAAGTAATTTGCGAAATGTAGGTTCAACATGATCAAAGTATTGACTACTTTGGTTACGGTGGTGGTGCTGGATTATCCGGATCTCCTAGTGCTGCTGCCTCGAATTCTTCCTCCTGAGCTTCGTATGCTATTTAATCGTGCGAAATACCCAAATAAAAGAAAAGCAATCAATCACTCAAAAGATCACCAGAAATTCATATGAACTCTAAAAATTATGATTTCAGTTCCATTGGACAGATCTTGATTTTAGATGAATTTAGAATTTTGTCCCATTTGATTTGGAGTTAAAATGAATAAGTTATGATTATTTGAAGTTCTCAGTTCAGTTTATTCCAAATATTCTCAAATTTCGACAGTGGGTCCCACTGGCATTTTCAGATTTATTTTTAATTTTCCTTTTTATTTACGTTCTGTGCTATTGACATGTGGGTCCGGTTACTGTTCATGGGGTCCACCTGTCAGCATGGCTGGGTGCAGATGTGCCACTGACCAGTGGGGCCCAGGTCGTGACGAATCTCTGTCTGCGATGGGCGACATGTGGGCCCACCTGTCGCGCAGAAATTAAAAGAAACTCGACCGCTCTGCGCGGCGGGGGCTCGAGCGCGCGCGCGAGCGAGGAGGAAGAGAACGAGCGCTGGTAACCAAGTGGGCGGGGAGGCTTTGCCTACCCCATAAGGGCGGCTTACCCTTTTGAGGTAGCTCCGGGAGGCGGTAGGGCAGAGGAGTCGGGGGCGACGTCGCCGGCGGCGAGGGACGGCCGGAGGGGTTCGGAGGCTTCGTGATTTATAATCCTCGTGTGCTGGTGAATCTTCTGGTGCAGTCGGCGAGGAAGGAGGGGCACGGTGGCGGGCCGGCGGCGTGGGACGGCGGCGGTCCAGGGAGGTGGTCGACGCCGGCGATGCTCGGGCCAAGGGAGACCCGAGGGAGGAGGGGGTCGACTTCGTCTTGCCCCCGCGAAGCTCTGGGAGCTGGGATGTGCTCGGAGGCGGCCGGAATCGGCGGGGAGGGCGGCGCCGGAGTTGGGGAAGAAGGAGGGGGCCGGCGGTGATTGGAGCACTACGGCTCAATTGGTTGCAAGGGAGGGGAGGAGGGAGTAATGCGGCGCTGTTAGGACTCCCAGGCGGGGCTTTTATAGCCGGGAGAGGGGGACGCGCGGCGAGGCAGCGTCGGCCTCCGCCCTGCTCACGCTGGCGGGGGGATGAACTCAATCTCCTCCGAGATTTTGTGGGGGAGAGAGGACAGTAGGTTCTTCGAACTTGTCCGCGGGGTGAGAGAGAGAGAGAGACGGATTTGCTGCGGAGACGCGAGAGGAGGCTGGTGCGAGCGGCGCGGCCGCGTGGAGAAGAAGCCCGGGAGGAAGAAGAGCGCGGGAGGGCCACCGGACGAGGGGAAGCGCGAGAGAGCGGGGCGCTGTCGGCGGCGAGAGGCGCGAGTGCGGGCGCGTCCACCGGCGAGGGACGAGCGGGAGAGCGGCCGAGCGAACGCAGCTGCGCCCGCGAATCGGGCGCGCGATGGAGAAGCGCGGTTGACGCGCCGCACATCGGGGCTAACCAGGTGGCGGCCCGGGAGGAGGGGAAGGCGGGATGGGGCGGCGACGTGGGTTGATCCCGGCCGTCCAGGTGGCGGCTGGAGGGTGAGTCGAGATTTTAATTTCTTTAATTTGATTTTTAGCTTTTAGAAACTGCGAAAAATCCAATAAGGTCAGAAAAATATGAAAATACCTCCAAAAATTCAGGAAAAATTCACAGAAATTCCTGCTGACATTTTGGACTTAAGAAAAATATTTTTAACTATTTTTAGCATTTAATTTATTTGCTTCCTTTGTTATTCATGCCATTATTTAAAAATGAGGGCTTTATGTTTAACCAAAAATTTTCCTCATTCCTTTCTGGATCATCTTTTCATATTTGTGTTTATAATTTTAGTTTTCTATTATCTGCATATTCCCTTTTTGGCATTACTAATGTTTGTCTATTGCGAACTCTTAAAAATTTGAAATCTCATCCAAATTCAAGAAAACCTCACCAAAAATCCAAATTCCAACGAAATATACTGCAAATATAATTCAAGAAATTCATATGTTCAAATTTAAATTTTTCAGGATGTTACACCAGGTTCAAGTGCAAATACTACAAATACAGAAAGTTCAGAAATTAATTGGGAAGAGGAGATTCAGTTTGATCCAGCGAAAGGAAAAAATAGATGACTAACTCTCCAATCAGAAAGATATGGTAAGAAGAAAGTACTTGGATAATAGGCTTTGTCAATTTTGCACATATGATTTTCTATATACAATGTTTGGGAAGAAAAGGAAAAGATTTAACCCTGTATGATTTGATTAGTATATCAGTTGATTTGAGTATAACGAATCTAAAGATATAAAATTTAGAACATATTATTATCTACTATATTATTAATGACACATAAGGAGTATGAGGCCCTGCGTCAGATGTGCTCAAGTTTGTGCGGCACATCTGATTCTAAAAATATCTGCTGTATTCCATGATGATCACATTGAACAAAGTAGAGGCTAGTTCGTACAATAACAGCAACAAAATACCTAGATTCTTCCTTTCTAATAATATGTTGTACTGAGAAGTTTGACCCGGGAAATTGAGAACGTATTTCTATTTTGCTAAGTTGATGCATGGACCGGAGGATCCCAGCACAGATACAGCAAGTATAGTTAACTGATCTTAAATCCGACAAATTTATTGTAAGAAAAGGGGCAAAAAGTTACAAAATTAGAGTTGATTTGGATTTACTAGGTAGAATTTACAAAGAAATCAACTGATGAGATCAAATTAGCTTGTTGCGGGGAAAGCTGAAAAAGTTGGCCGACTAGAGGATCCGAGCAGAGAGCATGTAGCATCTCGTACTCCTGGCGACAATCGTAAGCGAGCTAGTAATTGATTGATGACTAGAGGAGGGGAAAGAGTAGATTAAATCCATCAAAAGAAAGGAGATTAAGCCATTAAGGTTGCAAACTCAAATACATTTTAGGGCCATTCCATCCACCACATCTCCATCTTCTTCCCTGACTCCAATGGCAAATCGAGCAATACATTTTAGGGCCATTCCATCGACCACATCCCCATCTTCTTCCCTGACTCCGATGGCAAATCGAGCAAGCAGCAGCAGCACGTCTCGTTCCCCTTGAATTGCATGCAGTGCCGTCTTGTTGGCGCTAGCTCTTGGCCATGGCTAAGTCTCGAGCATTCAGATCACCACGAATGGATTGAATACTAGCTAGATGACACATAGGAACAATCGAATCGACTACGTAGGGCACAGAAACAGCCGTATATCCCTTTTAACGAAGGGGGATTGGATCATATACCCTCCCTCATCTCGTTAAACGAATGTTTGATACCGTTTGCTATTTCCTATTCCATTTTCAAGCATAAAAAAAAAAGTTACCCTGTTCCTCCAAACGACGTCCTCCGTGCGGACAGTTGCAGAAATCTGACAAGATGGCTCCATTTTCTTGAGTTGTAGATCATCCAAGCTGTTGTTCCTTGCACATTTGCAGCCTAACAGATAGATGCCTGACATGAAAAGTTGTCCTGTAGCAGCATGAGGCAAGCGCTCTGTTCGTCCAAATCGTCTTTTAAGTTAAAAGGTATCCTGGGCAACAACCCAAGAATAACTTCCTGACCCTTCAATACATTTAGCTATCTAATGACAAACTGCTGAATGAACTTATTCATTTGATTAATTCTGTATATCAACTGTCCAGGGTTGCTGGTGGTGGTGCAGGTGGAGTTTGCTTGTTTACGAGTAGTGGAGATAAAGCCTTCACCACGATGCTCATGTTTGGACGGAACTCGGCTTCATATTGCACGCACAAAGCTGCTACTGCCGCAAGCTGCATTAAGGCAGTGCAACCGTGAAAAATGATAAATGAAAGAATGACATCGAAAAAAGTAGGTCATGACTTGTCATGCTCGTGTGTATGTGTGTTTGGGGAGGTAACCTTTGCAAGTCCTTGTGGTGGATATTCGCCATTCAACCGAGGATCTATACACTGCTTCACCTTGTCTTCAGTTAATCTCGGTGTCGCCTGCACAACAGAAGCAAGACATGCTCAGAGTACTCGTTAACAAAAGTCTCCAATTAAGGATGGGGCTGTGTTTTGTCATCATCAGAAATTAGTAAACTAGGAAGTGAGAATTACCCATGTAACCAGGCTCTGCTGCCCTCTAGGCATTGTATGGTCCACTGGCTTTCTTCCGGTCAGAAGTTCCAAGAGAACAACTCCAAAGCTATATACATCACTTTTCTGGGTCAGCTGACCAGTCATTGCATACCTGCATGAAGTTTATATAATGTGTTTAATATTACAAAAATGGTGTTATATATAGTAATATGCATTTTTAGGATTCATCAGGCAATGACATCACTTCAAGCAAGACCTTTGATAACCAATACTCCAGTACCGAAGTGGTGACTGCTAGGTGGTAGCTAGGTGGAGATTACTAGTTTCTGGTTAGTTACAGAAGTTACTGGTTAGTAGCAGATAAAACACTTGCTTGAGTAAAAAAATATATATGACACAGTAGGATTGGTTTCTAATGTTGATTGAGGAGTTCTAAATTCACTTATCTATTGACATGAATATTTTCTTCCCTTTCAACAAACTATATAAATATCACATGGCTTATTGATCTTTTGCAAAGTTACTTAGACAAGTACACACTGCACAGAAAAAACTGAATTTAGTTGTAAAATAGTGACCCAAATATTAATTCGTCATAAGCATTTGGTAGTATAGGATTTTTACTCCGGAGCGTGATAACCGAATGTTCCCAACACGCGAGTAGAATGCAGTCGAGCAGCCATATCTGGAGCTTGATTTGAGAGATTGAAGTCTGCAATCTTTGCCTTGAAATCCTCAAATAAGAGGATGTTACTTGATCTAATATCCCTATGTACAATAGAAGGCTGAACCTTCTCATGCAGATATTCAAGTCCTTTGGCAGCATCAACAGCAATTTTCACTCGCTTCATCCAATCAAGTGCTGGACCAGGTTGTGCACCTTGTACTCCTTTTCTTCCTGTCAACACAAATTTTTTTTTAAAAAAACACTTACAAATAATCCGCTTAGCTATACTACCCCAATTCCCAAGTTACCAACAAGAATAGAAACTTTTTTATCAGACTGTAGAGCATGATAGATATGCAGAATCATACCATGTAGAACATCATGCAGAGAACCCATGGTGGCAAATTCATAGGCTACTATGCGAAGATTACACTCCGTACAGTACCCCAACATCTCTATGAAATTGTCATGTTTCAATCTTGAAACCAAGGAAACCTAGCATCAGAAAGTAAGCATCACTATTTAGGAGCCCTTCATCTGTTGAAAAGCGCCAATGGGACAACAAAAAGAATAATTCCAATCTTAATAGCAAGCCAACCTGGGTCAAGAATTCTGATGTGCGCTCATTTTCAGTAGAATCAAGTTTCTTCACTGCCAGTTTTGTCGCATTATCAAGGACAGCATAGTACACTCTCCCATAAGACCCTTCACCTATCAAAGCCTTCAACCCAAAATCATCAGTCTTTTCTATCAGTTCGTCCAAGGATAGAGAAGGAATATTGATAGGGAGAGCTGAATTGCGTGGCTCGGCTTTTCCAGTAGCAGAATCTTGCAAACCCTTTGTCATTCCTAAAAAAAGAAGAGAAAATAACATCAAATTCTTTATAGAAAGGTGAATCTTAGATAAAGCAGCAGAAACAGACTTCAAATTTTAAAATGGCATGAGAACTAGAAAACAGAAAATAAGCGAGGTCAAATGAGCGTACCATCTACATTATTAGTTGGGACCTTGGCATGTCCATCTTCAAACTGATCAAACTCGTTCACTTGACAATTGCAGCAAATCCAGTGACACCACATTACTCACTCTTTGCTCTATTTTACCCCTACACTGTGAAGCACATAAATTTTATCAGGAAAATATCGCATTATCAACACAAACATTATAGCATCTTGATGTGCCATGATAAAGCATAAACTCTACGCCAAATTTTCCAAAGACATAATGTGTATCTGCAATGCTAAAACGCTTATGCTCTCAAGATTGAGAAATTTCCACCAAAAGCACTGTGGAATAAATGTAGCATGGAAAACATGGATATTACATGCAAAAAGCCTAGGACTATCTCTAACTTTTGAGCTCCGATGTCAGCTCCTTACCAATGAAGCGGACCCAAAATGTCACAGAAGTTCGCGACCAACCGAAGCATAAATTCTATAACAATGTCATTTAGCCAGCATCTATGCTGGAAAGGAGCATCAGTTTTCTATACATATATCAACCTACTAATCATTTCACGGATAAAAGCATACAGCAGCCAGAAATCACTCACTCTGCGACAAATTCACGTGTATACAGATCACCTCCATCATAGTACAAGGAATTTCTGTAACCGTCTCAGTTAAAAGTGAAGCACACCATTTGGCGGAAACATCCGGCCTCGACAACAAAAAAACGCCTAACATAAACCTCAAGCACTAAACATTTCATCACCGGAGATTCATCGTCTACGACCTCATCATACACAGCCCACACGATCGCTTACCTCAACTGCAACTGAACCAAACACAAACAGTAACAGACTACTAGTGCCGAGATCCAAGCCGTCAGGCGTCAGCCATGACCACAGAAAGCCACACGCCTAATCAGCTGCTTCCCCCCCCCCCCCCCCCCCAAAACCGCTCTCGCCTAACCCCGATCAGGCAATCACCGAACACGAACGCGTAGCCTTCCCACCTACTCCATGCACAGCCGTCGAATCCCACCGAATCGCGGTTCCACCGCGCCGATCGCGCGCATTTCGCGAGGCAAAACGAGAACGGAGGGATCGAACAGACTCGAAAGCGGTGGGATTTTGGGGAAAGGATTCGTGGCCGGCGGCGATACCTACCTCTAGGGGTTTGCGGGGTCGGCGGCGTCGCTTACTTCGTCTCTCTCGGGGGTGGCAGGCGGAGGCGGTGGCCGCATTTTATAGCGCGTTTCTTTCCTTTTTTACCTCTCTATTTATTTTTTATTTTGTTGCCGCGGGGGGGGGGGGGGGGGGTCTCTAGTGTTTATTTACCAAAACAAACGGTAACAGACTACTAGTACTTTGTTGTGCAGTTTTAGGGGGAGGGCGGTGCACATTAGGGCCCACGTGTCAGTTAGCGGCTGCAGCTGCCCTACAGGTGAGCTAGTGGTTTTCTGTTGGGTTTTTACCCGTCCCGAAACGCCATTTTAGCATTGGTTCTTTTGGACTAAGATCGATGGCTTTTAATTATAATTAGTAAGTTTGTTAAATAGTATTGGCTAATAGAAACCGAAGTTAAAATTAGTTGAAAAGCCGAAAAAAATGTGACCTTAACCGAAACAAAATGAACTTTTTTTCACGTTGTAAGAAATATATTAACGACCGAATATGGCAATAGATGAGCGTGAATGGTGCCTTTTTTTCTCAAGTGCAACACTCTTTCACTCCAATAGCTACAAAGCTATGAAGATTAGAATGAAAAACTAACACCAAACGGGCAAAACAAGCATTTGAAAATTTGGAGAAAAATTAGTGAAATCGGAAATACCTTTATTATAACTACGGTATTTCCAAAAATCAAAAGTACCTTAGTTATAAATACAGTACTTCCTTTCATCGATGAACAGTGAAATCAGCTCAAATTCAAAAACGAAAATTGATAGAACTTTTGATTCATATATCCAAATAACATGAAATTTTGTAGAGATTTTGTCTAGGTTATTAAGAACTTATTCCAACAAACGATCATGAAAAATATGGCCAAATTTGAGACCATTTTTAGTTTGAAGAAAAGGTGCATTAAAACCGAGCAAAAACCAAAATCGATGAGTACAACTTACTCGTGGGATGAAGATGACCAAAAAGGGTACATATATATTCCCATACGTCACAGCAAGTTAGTTACCCACAAAAACCAAGCCAAAAAGCTTAGATCAAGAAATCACACTTTGAGACCAAATTAAGCAAAAACGGGCTTTCTCGTGAATCTTGCTATCAAAGTGCATAGATGGATGAAGATGTATTTCCAAGGATTATCTCCATCTCTTACATATTCTTGGTACAACAAGATCACAAGAAGAAAAGAGAAGAGATCAAAACCAACCAAAAGTAAGCACATCAATCAAAAATAAGGACTTAAAAGTTGCACAAAGATTGATGTATTACTTACTTGAGGAGGTAGGTTTATAGCCACTCCATCTGGGAGGACAAAGAGCACTCAAGATACTCTCAAACCCTAACCTTAGAGAAAAGAGCACAAGAGATGAGTTAAATGGTTAACCTTACATGTCTTCATCCCAAACCTCTTTTATAGGTAGGTAACCAATCACCTATTTTCCTTAGAGGATCCTATCCACTATTACAATGGGGAACCCGTTAACCCCACACATACGGGCTTTACTTATACAAGTTCACTTATGCACGCTTTTCAAAACACATAAGTGTGCATCCGCTAAATCCATAGCCTTGACCCGCCTTAATCAAACCAGCTCCACCTTGACCTAAACTGCTCTCCAACGCATAGCCCATGCACCGCGGTTTTGATCCAAGATAGTTTTCGGTATTTTAGTCAAATTACCAAAATACCCTTTCTTGACCTAGTCATCACCAACCACTGCAAGCAATCACCATGCTTACCACGTGTAGATGCACCACTAGTTTATCACGCGTCACCAAGTCTCTCCCATCCTGGTTCCACTAAACCACGGCTCACTTGGGCCGTGCAAGCCACATGGCGTCATCCTGCCGTTCGAACTCGCCTGTAACATTTTCCACCTTTCTCGTGTCATGTTTGAGCTCACTGTCTCACCCAGCATTCTTGATCGTTCTGGGCCTCAACTCCTCCATGAGCCTAGTCCTAATCATTGTTGTTGACCACAGTTAACTCCAAACGACCTTACACATCCAAGACAAAGAAATCGTTCCAAGCACAAATTTTTCACAACTTGATATATATTAGCCAAGATATGTATCATGCAATCTTAATCCAATGACCCAGGTCATCCAAACTCGATCTCTGACTCAATTCCCCAAACTCTTGATTTTCTTGGAAGATTGGAAGTACCACACTTACCATACTGGTACTTCCGAACTGTGGTACTACCGCTCTCCTAAAGCAGTACTTCCGCACCTTGCAAATCCGAAATGGATCTCTCTAAAAAAATTTACCGTGACTCAGAGCGGAACTACCGCGTTCATAACATTGGTACTATCACTCAACGGTATTACCGCATAAATACCTATAGTATTTCCTATTTTCTTGGCACTTCTAGAAAAAGGTGCAATTCAAATGCACTTTTTGCAAAACTATTTGACCACTCCATAAATATTATAATGATTCATTACAATATTGAGCAGGACTTTCTCACGTGGTCGTCCATATATGATAATGCAAGACAAGGACATTGGCTAGTGTATGATTGGATCCGCTTATGGTGTAGATTGGACTAAGATTTAACTACGTGTCAATCATGAGTTCGTATTCTCTATCAGAAGTGTTCCGATCCCTCTTCTTCTTTTTGGCTAGTTCCGTGACAAATGAGATTTGAGCATTATTTATAAGAAAAGTGAAAATGGATTGCAGGACGGCAGTGTAAATTAACAAACACAGCGCTAATGACATTGTCCAGTTGGTAAATGAAGCATTGACGGAGAGAAGAGAAGAACTCGATCGTCCTCGGAGTCCAGCAGCACAGAAAGGACACCTGCAGTCCATCCACACGGCACCAATAATAGTTACCATTATGTCATATCCAAACTCGATCTAGAACTTCACTTGTCGTAGCTAGGAAATCGACAAGTTTCCATCTCGACTATCATATTGGTCGTAGGTATAGTATTTTTTTTATAGTAATAGTTATAGTATCTTTGTTAGCTTAGTAATCTTATTTAGTCCGTATGAGTTTGTCGTATACATATACAAGTAGATGTCGAGTCATGTACGAGTAGTAGCCGAGTTTTAGTAGTAGTCCAACCTTGTATCTAGTTCAGGTTGTATGAGTATAAAAGCAGAGGAGAGGTAGGTTTGTAAGGTAGAATGAGAAAAAGTAGTAGAAGAAAAGCGAAGAAGGGTGATCGATTATGATTGGAAACTGAGAGGGAGAGAAATAAAGAGAAAAGCGGAGTGCTTTGCTCCCAGGAAAAGCAATTATGTTCACGTATTGCGTTTCGAGTTGTTGCTGTCATACTCGAAGACGTTAGGACCAGAGGAGACTCGAGTACTTGAAGAGGTGGCAAACTGGTAGTGGTCATAAGTTGGAGTTGAGTGTGGTCGAAAGCACTACGTGGTCAAAGGCACTGAACATGGTCGTAACTTCAGAGTGGTCGAAGCTACGAGTACGAGTGTTGAACGTGGTCGTAACTTCAACATGGTCAAAGCTACGAGTGCGAGAGCAGAACATGGTCGTAACCAGCCGAGTGGTCGTAACCATTAGCGTGGTCATAATCAACTGGGCCAACAACTTTCCTATGGTCATTGCTACAGTAATTGATTGATGATAATAGCTATAGTACCTGGTCGGTACTCGATAGTCGAAGATTTTATTGGTCGATAGTCGAAGACTTTGCAGTCGATAGTTGTAGACATTGTGATTGATAGTCATAAACTTTGTAATTAGTAGTCGTAGACATTGTGGTTGATGGTCGTGGACATTGGTATTGATAGTCGTAAACTTTGTGGTCGATAGTCGTAGACTGTATGATTGGTACTCGTAGACTTTATGGTCTACTATCAGTGTCTTTGGTTTGTTGATCGGTTGTCATAGACCTCGTGATTGGTAGTCTAATACTTTGAGATTGGTTGTCGTAAGCTTCACGGTTTGTACTCGTAGACTTCATGGTCGGTACGAGTGCTTCAACTCTTGTGATCTTCGAGTACTTGTATTACAGTACTCTAAGGATTCGGTTCGAGTACTTCAAGTACTCGTATTACAGTACTCTAAGGATTCAGTACTCGGAAGATAGAAGTACTCGATGGTCAAATGGTCTTGGTACTCGGTAGTCGGAAGAACTCAATACCCAATAGTCATTGTTTTCACGATTATGGTCAGCAGTCGGTTGTCGTAGGTGTTGCGATCAGTTGTCGGTGACTTGTGGTATGTGGTCGGTACTTGATGGTTGTAGTTGGTAGAGATGGTTGTTATTCTTGAGTGTTTTGAGCATAGTGATGGTATTTTTCGAGTACTTGGTGTTTTCGAGTACTCGATGAGATAGCGGTCGTATTGAGTGGTCTAAAGCTGAGTTTTGGATAGCGATAGAATTGATGGTCGTAATGAGTAGTCTGATCCGGATATCAGGACAGCGATGGGATGTGTGGTTGTAGACGACCTGTGTGATGCTGATGGATGGTTAAAGTTGTGGTTTGAGTGTGTGGACTGATGTCGGTCAAATTGTGAAGAATTTGTGTTGGGAAAACGTTTCTTTGGTTTTTGATGTGCAGTTTTACGTGGAGGCAATCATGGTCAGTGATGAGGAGGACCGGAACTAGGATGGAGAAATCTGAGGTTCAGACGATCGAGGATGTCACACGAGGTGGTCGGGCTCATGCTGGAGCACGTGGAGATCAAAGGTTGTGATTCGTGGAGAAGCTACGGGCGGTGCGGTCCAGGAGGTTTCTACACAAGCGGTGACGATGTGTGGAGAAGATACGGGAGGTGCTTCCCGGAGGCTTCGACACGGAAGGTGATGGTGTGTGATGAAGATACAGGATATGCGGTCCTGTAGGGCTTTGTCATGTCACACATGTTGAGTTAGGAGTTGTGGATGGAGTCCATAACTTGAAAGCGGTAGAGTTTGGTCAAAACTTGTGTTCAAAAGGGTTTCGGGTCCCTTGATTTAAGGAAGAGATAGAGTTTCGTATCCGTGTTTGAGTCAAACACAGCTTAGGGTTTTAGTATATAAAAGCAGGTAGAGACTAAGAGTTTTAGCCTAGGGCTTTGAGGAGGCCTTTTGTATTAGGGGTTTTAAGGGTGCCATGATGGTGCTTTGTAGCTATAAACATGATATAGAAAAAATAGATCCGATCTATTCGAAGAAAAGTTAGACAGCATCGACGATATGTTTTCCGAGCATTGTTTTCTTGTGCCTTCGGTGGCGGTGTGCTAACGCATCTTGATCTTGCGATCTATGAGCATGGTGTTCTTTTTGATGTGTTCTCATTCGAGCGGAGAGAGATTTCGACCACGTGCAAAAGTGGTCACAGCGAGCGGTTGAACGATTAGAGTGATCATTGAGCGCGCGTGCAAAAGAGGTCAAGCGAGTGGTCGAACAGCTTACGGTCGAAATCTACATCTAGTAATTTAAATTGCTTTTTTTAATTTAAGACTTGTTTCCATATACAAAAAAAAAACCAGAGACAATTATTTACCCCTCTAGTTATGCCATACCATCCTACACAAAATTTGGCAACCCAATCACAGCTCTCTATACACTATGCTATAGATTATGGAACTACTAGTAGATTCCTTCATGAATCATGACATTGCTTAGCGAGCAAACCAAGGCAGACTCAAAAACGGATTTGACTAATCCCTCACAGACACATCACTTATCACAAAATATGTACAGCTGTACAAACATACAGAAAATATATCTCTACAGAGTCGAGTTTGGTTGCATTACTACACATCCAACATCATGTTGGCGGCGACCAGATGTCAGCTTCGGAAATCCTGTTATCATGCTAAAGTAGTACAAGCTAGTAGCACATTGGAACGAAGCACGGTGTCCAGTGGAGTCAACAGCTCAAATGTATTTATTGTATTATTAGCCTATCTGGATCTGTAACTGTAACTGTAGCCTCGCCTTATACTCTTCTTCTGTGCAGGTAATAAGATCCTAGCCCTCCATTCTCAAAATGAGAAAAGAGGTGGAATTTGTCATAATGCAGTAATAACTGAAACCATCGGTTCTTTGCTGCTTGCTTCAGCTCCCTGGGAGTGGGAGAGAATTGTCCACGATGAGAAGCTTCTCAGGATCCAAGGCCCCATTCTCGGTATCGAGAATTCGGCTATGCCACTGTAGCCGATCTGCATCCTTCTTTACTTTCATAACAACATCAGCTATGTCTCGAATTATTGCAGCACCCCCTGGCCGGAGAATGCGATCCATCTCAAGCAGTATATCAAGAATGCCACACCTGAAGAAAGCTTAGTGTCAAGATGGAGCAGTCAACTAGAATCTTTACTGCATGGTGACTATTCTGAACTAAGAATTGTTCATGTGCTTTGTGAAAGCATTCTATTATTCAGGACCTAGGGTGCAGTGTTGGAGATGGAGAAATTACATATCCTAGTCCTAGTGGTATTCAGGAATTAAGGGATTCAAGCACTGCCTTAAGTAGAGTCCATTTCATATTAGTTACTTGCTTTCCTTCAGAAAAGCAAAGCCAGTAAGCCAATATCCAAATGATGGGTGGTGGGTAGTGGGTACTACTTAATGTTTAAGTAGACTTTGGCACTAGCAAATTAAGTGAACCACATGATGGGTAGCGGGGCAGTGGGTACTGGGTTCTTCTTACTGTTAAAGTACAGTGGCATTATTAAACTAAGTGAACCAGATGCCTTATTAAGTAGCAGTGCCTTTCTTGTCTTTTTCTGACCCTGTTCTGCCTCAGAACAAGTACAATTGAGGAAAGTGAATTATAAGGAATCACTTACTTGTCAATATACAAGCTGAATACTCCATTAGCATGTATCAGATCATATGAGCGTGGATAAGTAGAGAAAGCCTCACGCCTGATATTAAAAAAAAAGAATGGCTCAAGATAGTGAGTGAGTTGTTTACTATATCTTACAGGAAAAATAGAAACCGTACTCCATTACAAGAAAATATCTGCTCTGTAACATTACCAGTCCATGTATGTTCCAATGAGGCCACGCTCATAGATGATACCAAGAGTACTATCTGTTATATTTGCAGGAACCACGTTCATGACCCAAACAGGATATTTCGACATAGCAGCAGCAAAACCACCAAAGCCAGCATTCATGTCCATGACATTTCTGTAACTCCCATGAGATAAATCTTTTAAATATCTTCCGTAGAAATCAACTCTTTTCTTCCAAATTAAATTGTCGTGTTTGTATGTCTGAATGGATATCCCCTTCATTTCCCCATTGGCTATCCTTGGTGGCACTGCGGCGAGTCTTTGAGGCCACTTCTCCACGGCACCACCAGCAATATCACTGACAAGTTCAACTCTCGGAAGACGAGTTATACACATTGAAATATTTGCGTACCTGTAATATAGCAAAAATCATTCATATTTTATGAGATTGTCATATTTGACGAATTGTATAACTAATCATTCAATGCATACAACGGAGTCATATACTAGATTATTTAATGACTCAACAAGTGCCTTCTTTTTTTCCTGTTTGGCAGTAAGCTCCTTGGATACTCTGGTGCTGTACTCATTCTCTCACTTGGATGCACTTTATTGTACTCAAGGTATAACTTGGATAAACTTTATTTTAGTCGTATTGTTAACTCTCCTGAAATGCTCCAGATACTAAACTAATTCAGAGAATTAGCCTTTACAGCTATACAAAGATTTTGAAAGCCACAGATGATCATGCAAGAGGCAGATGATGTCATGATATTACGATCCGAAAATAAAATTGTGCAATATTATGCTTCACCACAAAAAATGCCTGCACAGGCAAATTTACAAGGTGACAAGGAAAACCTTACCAAGCACTATCCGGGTCATCTCCTGTACAGAATGGTGGTGATCTCAAGAGCTTGGCTTCTTGGGCACACTGTAGATGATTTATAGGCTTTCTCCAAACAGCAGTTGTGTCCTTCTCTGCAACCTTTGTCCAACAAAGTTTCTTCGCCGTATCTTCCATGGCTAATTGCTCGTCTTGCGGGTCCTTGACCGTTTGGTTCAAACCATCGTACGGTGATTTCCAGCTGATGGGTGGCCTAGACAAAACCCAATAGCCACCAGGTTGGAGAAGACGGTCAATTTCCAGCATATAGAGTCCATCTGGAATCAGCTATAGGTGAATGAGAACAAAGCACTCCACCATACAACGTAATGCTTTAGCACTTGACATTAACATATCGACAGCAGTTCTGCTCACTGACTGCAACATTTGCCGGTAAGAAACTACTGATATGTGCAATCATAAGCTAGACACGAAGACAAGTTTAATGAACAAGACATCAGGAAATATGCTTTGTCGCGGATAGTATTGATTTCTTGCATGTCCTACCATGAGCAGTACATGGAACAAGGCACCCCGCGCAGTGCACCATGTCGAAGGCCCTTGACGGGTATGGCAGCCTGTGAGAACCAAGCACTCCGATCATCGCAGGCAGTCCACGCTCCAAGGCAAACTGTACTTGTGCTCCATGCCTGTCCCTCGGAGCAGTAGACATGGTCAGGATGCCATAGTTCAACAGGTAGTTCCCAAAGCTCGCAACCTGTCACAGGCACACAGACAGACGTCACATTTAACCATTCAATATTCAGTTATCAACTTTAACCGTTCACTATTCAGAGATCAAGTTGAGAAGATTCAGTGATCAACTTTAACCTCTCAGTATTCAGAGATCAAGTTGAGAAGATACAGTGATCAGCTTTAACCATTCACTATTCAGTATTCTTCGAAGACCAAACATCTCAGATTAAAAAAAACAGCAAATTCTTAGAATTCAAAAACTCACCCCGCATCCTACGTCGAGCGCCGTTCGCACCGCGCCGCCGCGGAGCGGCACCATGCGCTCCAGCTGCTCGACGTAAGTCTCCACCCCCTTGGGGAACACAAGCCACTCCCCGCGTGCGCGCACGGGTTCCTGAGCGACCGCTGCCTTGGACACGGTGAGCAGAGGGAGCTCCGTGTTCGCGAACCGCGCGCGCTCCCGCCGAGCGGGCCACGGCGGAGGCGGGCGGTACCCGGGAGGCGGCGGGACGCGGCAGGGTGGAGGCGGCGGAGGGTGCGGGGGATGAGGCGGGTGAGGCGGTGGGTCCTTGGGCGGGTGGGGAGGCGGCGGGGGCGGGGGCGGCGGGCAGTGGCGCTCGCTGGAGGGGTCCTCGTGGCAGGGGATGAGGTGGGAGGCGTTGGGCGGGCAGGGCGGGACGGGCGGCGGCGGGGGTTGGGGGTGCTCCGGGAGCGGCGATGGGGCGGGGGCCGGGGGGAGCGCGGCGGTGGTGGAGGCGCTGGTGGACGGGGGAGGCGAGGAGGAGTGGGAGCGCGCGCGGGAGACGACGACGGAGATAAGGATGAGAGACGTCGCCGCCGTCGCCGCCGCCGCCGCCGCGAGGGAGAGCGCTCGCGGCAACGGCTTGATGACAGCGTCGGTCGTTGGCATGGCGCTGCCGCTGCGTGATGGATGATACACTGGACTGGTAGTGGTACTAGTGTCGGATGCTCCGAGCGTAGTAGTGGAGTGGTTTGCTGCGGCCGTCGTGCTCGTATTTGAGGAGGGCCGTTAGTGACGCGCGGGCTCGGCCGTTGGCGTCAGGTGGGACCCACGCAACAGTGGCACGCGTTCTTCGGTTTGCATCTGTACGAAGGTGTTGTCGATGTTGTTGTCGTTTTGCTATTTAACACCCCGGAAAAAAAAAAGGCAGCCTCAGTTGAATTTCTAATACTTGGATGTGCTCGAAATTTTTTTTTCTCATCTCCATCTTCAGCGATCTCATGAGCACGGGCGCCGGTGCCTCATCTTCGGTGAAATCAGCTCCGGCTCATTGCCTAGATTATTTCTCCAGCGCGGGCTCAATCTAGCAGGGCGATAGGTTTGTTGGGAAGTGAGACTAGTCTGGTACGTTGTTGTTGTTTGGGCTACCAACTATGATTGATGATTTTTAAATATACTTTTTCGAGACAGTGATGGCTGCTCTCTTTTTTTATATGGATAGCATATATATCAGTAGACTTTAAAAAGTTGTTTAAAGAAACGGTTTTGAAAAGTCGTTTGGAAAAACTGTTATGTTTATTGTGACTTTCAAAAAATCTGTAGGCAAAACTATCCAAAAAAACAAAAAAGAACAGTGCTTATGTCTGTCTGTCTTTCTGTTTAGGTCCGACGTTCAAAAAAAATCGAGACTTTTTTTAGTGTTACATAGGTAGTTACCGTTTGTTTCAGAATATGCTAAGTTATGCGGGTCGAGCAAGTTTAAATGTGTGTGACATTTGTTGGAACCGTTCAATTGAGGCAGTGCTCCAAATGGTTTGAAAATCATGGTTTTTGTTGTAGTTTTTTAGCTGCAAATATATTTAGCGGTTGCTAGTTTTTTTAAGTTAAAAAATAATAAATAAGAAAAAAATTTAAAAAAACACTGCTATATTTTTAAAAAAAGCAAAAGAATAAGAGACAAAAAATAAAAACAAAAAAGACTAAAAAAAAGAAATTAAGAAGTCAATATGTTCTAAGTAACTCCTAACTTAGAAGATAAAAGCTTAAGACTGTTTGCAGTGGGTTCTGAATCGTCTTTTCTCACTGTTGGAACTATTTTCCGGAGCAATTTGCTAGTTTGCTACGTAAAGGCGTCAACAGCATGTTCTTATACAGGGTGCAGTACCGGTACAAACTATAGATATTAAGTGTTTCGATGCCACCAAAACAAAAGGTGATTAGTACCTCCCAAAGAAAAAGCGATTTGTACAAAGCTTTCATTCATGGCAGGATGATTAGTCTAATTTGCAACTACCTGCAGACCAGCACCCCATAATTTGCACCTGCACCTGGGGAGAACGGTACAACCCATCCACCAAACAATCTTCAGCTACGAGGAGGAGGATCTCTCCTGTTTTTCCTCTCCGGACGGTGGAGCGGTACGTCAGTACGTGCGACAGCCTTTGGTCCTCTGCTCGTGCATGTAATTTTCGACGGCGACTCGTCGCGCGCGGTAGCATCGCTTGCAAGCAACATGCCGGCGATGCGTCATGACATTTTTTTTCGGCTGTCCTATCACAAGCTTTTATATAAACACATCGAATAGCTATATGTCGTTTTAAAGGAATTGTTTTAATAAATCGTTTTAAAATAATAAGAAAAAGTATTAAATTTATTTATTAAAAATTATAAGCCATAATTCGAGAAGAGAGGACCAACGGCGACTCCATCTCTCTTTCCTTTGGGCGGAACGGGACCGATAACGACTCGACCTCTGTGTTTCTCTGGGCGTGTTGGTTTTTCTCGTCGTCGCATAGCTTGCAAGCTACGAGACGGGCGAGCCCTACTCGTGTGGTGGCGGCCGCCTCTCGCGCTTGATTTGATTGGTTGCTTCCTGGAGCTTCTCCCTCCGCGTGGTGCTTCACTTTACCTGCCAATCTTTCCGCTCGCGTCGCTCTCTCGCCGTACGGGTTACAACGAAACGACGAGGAAGTTTCTTGCGCCTGATCTCTCCTCCTCTACCCTGCTCTGTGTCTCTAGCGATGCATCTTTCTTCTTGTGCGGAATATGGCCCGGCTACTTTGTGCTTGTTGGGAATATATATTGGTTGATAGACAGCGCCACTTGTTAAAGCGAACCGAGTGACTGATTTGCACTCAGGCACCAACGCTCCACTGCTAAACGTGCTGCTTTTGTGTTTAGGATAACTTTCGCAAACTACAAGATGCAGCAAGATGGCGGAAAGTACTATTAGAGTATTAGGGATATGCCTTGTTGGTAATTATAGAGATAATTATATCACTGCTATATATATATATATATATATAGGAAAATTACGTAAGGCACCATGGTGCCTAGGCACCCACATCCGATACACGTGTATGATTGATAATATTTTTGAGCTTGGGTATGAAAATATTTTATACCCTTAATATATTTATGGTAAGTAAGTTTTGAACTCAGTTCAAACTAGTTTGAACTACTTTTGAATTCAATGCGACTACAGTGAGTATATACCATAAAAATAGTTCAAACTAATTAAACTGAAGTTGAATTTAATTTTTTCGGAGTTTGACATCTCAAATATACTTTTTTATGGGTATATGAAGATACCCACATCAAACGTTATAATCTCAAAGCAAATCAACGGGTATTGATATGGGTGCCTAGGCACCATGGTGCATGAAACACTCGTCCTATATATATATATATATATATATATATATAGATCTTTTAAATAATATGTTATTTTGTCTTTTAAATAAATATGTTTCATATTAATTAACAAATATGTAATTTGTTCGTGAGACTCTTTATTTATATTTTGATGTTATTTTAAATCATCCCCGATCTTATATTATTATGTGGGATAATTATGATTTACATATCAGCGCATGTATCAATTGATGATCATATTTCACGAATCATAGATATAGAGATATTAAATCAATAATATAGATATATATTAGAGAATATAGTATTCGATTGACCTACCATGAGACACTGCGGGAATTATTATATATTTAAGTGTCATCAATTGATCTCATACATAGTGTGTGTAGGATCATTAGACCTAAGATCATCCCAGTTTTCTAAATATGTAATAGTTACTTAGGGATTGTCAAACACTATTTCGTAACTGGGTGGTTATAAAGCTAGCTTTCGGGTTTACTATTGAATATGGGGAGGAATGTGAGCGATCAAGATGGAATTTGCTCCTCTTATATAACGGGAGATATATCTCTGAACCCCTTGATGTGGTTGAATTAAAAAAGTGCATGGCTATGCTAAATATTGTTGAGGAATCAATCATAACTGAGTAATCCACTACAAATTTGAGTGAATAATCAAGTTATCATAGGATGTCACTCTTTTCGCCTTGAGTTTAATATGGTATTATGTAGCAAAGGGATCGTACATAAATACTATATAGATTCTTCTGATATGATCTTTATATATATTTGGGAGTTTTTATATACTGTTAAGGACCGCTACCGACTTATAGATTGAAAAGAAGTTTTTGGCCCATGGCCAAATATACATGAATTTATAAAGTCACACACTTGAAAGGTTGAAACGATAAGGGTCTGATTGGAGGTTCTCCGAGTGGGACACAATATCTACTCGTATTAGATAAAGATCCAGTCTAAGACTTTCCAAGTTGGAGACGATATATGATCGTTTCAGATAAGGATCCGATTGGAGATAAAAGAAGGTGTGGGGCTGAGGGAGGTATCTCGAGATACACCCATCGGAACCCTAGTCGCCACCTCTCATAATCCCTGTCGTGCACACTGGTGCTAGCACATTGACGCACGGCGTTCCATCCCTGGTCGTGTGGAACTCGATAGAGGTGCTGTTGTGACTACAACGCTGATCGGAATGATCACAAGGAGAAGATAGTTGGCCAAAAATGATAGACTACTTTCACTACACCGACATACGCTTCGTTGAACCAGCCACTTCAACTCTATTTCCGCTGCATTGCGTGTCTAGTGATAACGATATATAATCTCTTATTTACATGGTTTTCTGGTTTATATAGTAAAAAATTTACTAATGTAGTCTATTCGTATTCTAACAAGTACACTGCAAGATGCCAAGATGTGATTGGCAATTGGCAAACAACGGAGCAGAGGCGCCTCTGATGCAACTTCGCCGAGGAGATTTCACTGCACATGCGCCTCCGGCCCGACTCTTCCGTCAGCCGCGCAGACGTTCCCGGCAAACGCCGGCGACCGCCCGCCAGTTGGTTCCATCCACCCATTTCCGGTGCTCTTTTTCCACAGCCTTTTGGGATGGCGCCAAAGGCCTCTTCATCAGCCATCATCGAATCCATTTACCAAAAAAGCGCCACGGCCAGAACGAGTGGCACCGGTCGTGTATCGAGTTTAGAGAAGGCGTCACCATTTCGTTTCAGGACGGCGACGGCCACTATCGTTGCGCAAACATTATCTGCTAAACCTCAGCCACAATCTTATCAAAGAAACGGCAGCAGAAAGGCACTTTTCTGAACAAAAAATAAAGGCTATTCATCAACAAACAAATTGGGCCCATTCCATCCAACACGGTAAGCAATAAGCATGCTTTCTACACAACACGGTAAGCAATAATCATGCTTTCTACCTGATGTAACTTACTCATCATGACGAAGTACGCACGCCTTTCAGGCTTCAGACAGAAAAGCTGATTGTTAAATGTGACACCATCAAGATTTTAACAGCGACATACTGACATTGGAGTTACATTTATTCAGGCATAAAAAATGACAGCTAGTTAGTTTTTCTCGAACACGCAGGAGAGCTGCGTATCTTTGTATTAAGAAAGGAAGGAGCATACAGCAGAAACCTTACAGACCCAAAAAAACAAAAAAAAACGCACCCAAGCCCACACACCACAAAAGGTCTAGGGAACTAGCCTATGTTACAGAAACAAGATCGACCTCGACCAGGGGGTCTAATCCAAGACCTGTGGCGGGGCAGAAAGGTATGAGATACCCTTTGCTCCAGCTAGACTCCAAATCCTCATCTCCTCATTGACAAAGGACAAGAGGTTCCTAACGTCCGGCACAACCCCATCAAAGACGCAGCGATTGCGAAGCTTCCAAAGAGACCAAGCCCCCAAAATGATGATGGAGTTAAGGCCTTGCCGGACTTGATCATGAACTGCGTTGTGAGATCTGGACCACCAATCTTCAAAGGAGAGCTCATCCATCTGAGGGGAAAGGTTTTGTAGTCTGACTTTTTGAAGCAACTCAAACCAAAACTATCGGGCAAACACACATGAGATCAAGAGATGGTTAATGGTTTCCTCCTCTTGGTCACAAAGCAGGCAGCGGGGGGGGTGTTGCAAACCTCGGCGTGCCAGACGATCCGCAGTCCAGCATTTATCATGAGCAACCAGCCACATAAAGAAACGACATTTATTCGGGGCCCAAGTTCTCCAAATTCGCTCCCAGTGACTAAATTCAATGCCTCCCTGAAAGAATCCTTCATAAGCTGATTTTGCTGAATAGTTTCCAGAAGCTGTGAAGCGCCAAATGTGTTTATCTTCTAATGCGGGCTGCAGCACCACCTGAGATAGGAGATCCCAAAGGTCCAAAAAATCAGCAATGGCTCCGACCGTCATTGCTCCTATCAAATCCGCAGTCCAATTGTGCCCCGTGAGAGCCTCCCTCACCGTACGCTTATTGGCATGTCTCTTGGGAACCAAAGCAAAAGGACGGGGTGCTAGATCAGCAATCCTTTTCCCATGAATCCATCTATCTGTCCAGAAGAGGGTGCGAGAGCCATTACCGATCTCAGTGTACGTTGCAATAGAGAAGAAGGACCGAACACATTGGTGAACCTGGATCGGAAAGGGGGTCCAAGACCTGTCAGGATCAACCTTCTGAAGCCAAAACCATCTCATTCTAAGGGCCCATCCCATCCGCTGGAGGTCAGAGATACCAAGACCCCCCGAGATGACAAGGCCGGCAAGTTTTATCCCACGCCACAAGACAATGTCCTCCCTTAGTTTCTTTTCTGCCTCTCCACAAAAAACTTCTACGGATTTTGTCTATTTCTTTAAAAGCCCACTGGGGAAGGTCAACTGCCATGGCCAGGTAGACCACCATAGAGGTTAACACAAATTGTACCAAAGTTTTCCTGCCCGCTCTTGTTAGCAGCTCTGCTTTCCAACCCGGAAGACGATCGGCAATCTTGTCAATAATAGGCTGCACATCATCCCTAGATAGCTTCCGAAGGGAGAGGGGCACACCAAGATATTTGCAAGGAAAATTCGTCACTTCGCAGGTTAGGTGCTCATTGACTATATCAATCTCTGTCTCAGAACAATGGATGGGGAAAATGTTACTCTTTTGCATATTGGTTTTGAGGCCTAAGCTTCCCAAAGACGAAGAATATCCATAGTGATCTCCAAATCCATGGTGTCTGACCTTAGAAAGATGGTCACATCATCGGCATAGAGGGAAATCCGGTGATGCAAGGCGCGAGTAGAGAGGGGCTGAAGGAAACCTTCTCTTGAGGCCTTGGAAAACAAGTGGCTTAGGATGTCCATAACAAGAATGAAAAGCATTGGAGAGAGGGGATGTCCTTGCCTCAGCCCACGCTTATGAGGGATGACCTCCCCGGGAGTTCCATTGAGAAGGACTTGCGAGGAAGAAGTGCCCAGCAATCCACAAACCATGTCACACCAAATGGGGCCGAAACCCATGTTTCTCAAAACCTCAAGGATGAACGACCAAGAAACTGAATCGAAAGCTTTTGTGATGTCTAGCTTGAGAAGAATACGAGGCTGCTTTTGATGATGAAGAAATCTTGCCATCTGCTGTACCAACATGAAATTGTCCTGAATAAACCTTCCTTTTATGAAGGCGCTCTGATTTGGAGAGACCATCTGATGGAGCCGGACAGCGAGTCTGTTGGCAAGGATTTTAGTGACTAATTTGGCAAAGCTGTGCACCAAGCTAATGGGTCGGAAGTCCTTGATGTGCAAAGTCTCAGCTTTCTTAGGAATTAAAGTGATGTAGGCTGAGTTGAGCAACCCAAGATTGCCAAAATTTTTACTCCAAACTGCTAAAATGGCTGCCATAAGATCAGACTTCATAATTGGCCAACAAGCTTTATAAAACCGTCCTGTAAACCCATCGGGTCCAGGCGCTTTATCCATGGGTAGCTGACTGATAGTTTTCCAAACCTCATCCTCAGAGAAAGGAGCCTCAAGCTCTGTAAGATCATGAGATATGAGGTTCAACTCCTCTAGGTTGATGGTGTGCTCTCTCTCTGGACTTAGACCAAGGAGGCCATTGTAAAAATCGAACACAACCCTCTCCTTATCAGCTTGACTGGTAAGCATTTGCTCTTCATCAACAAGTCTAGGAATGAAGTTTTTTCTGCTTGCGGTGTCTGGCAAACGCATGGAAGAGTCTCGTATTTGCGTCCCCTTCATGCAGCCAGCCAATTCTTGATCGGCTTCTTGCAATAGTGCGAGAAACAGAAGATAAGGCCAAGGAGTGTTTCAATAGGTTGCAGCGTAGCCAGTCCTCCTCCTCTGACAGAATCCGAAGATCCTGAGCAATCTTCAACTGATGAAGAACTTCCCTGGCAAGACTAAGCTGCAATTTAACAAGACCCACTCTTTTTTGACTCCAACTCTGAAGAGCTCTGGCAGTTGCTTTGAACTTCTTGTTTAAAGAGGCAAAGGGCGATGGGTCACACCAGAGGACCAAGCAAAAGCGGCAGTGTCAAGAAAGCCTTCCACTTTGGTCCGAAAGGTTCAAAGTGAAATCTCAATTTGCCCGCCCCCTCTCATCATGCAAACCCAAAAGAAGAGGCGTGATCGAACCGTCTGTCGAAGCACTTTGAAGCAAAGAATTGGGAACAGGGACTCCCAATCCAGAGAGCATAGCACTCTATCAAGCCTGACAAGAGTTGGGGAGTCATGACCATTGGACCAAGTGTATTTTCGTCCACGGAGAGGAATATCAATCAAGGCCAAATCATTGATAAGACGCCGGAATCTACACATCATTGCCCTATTCAACAGGTTGTTGTTCTTATCCTCCTCCTTTTAGATAATGTTGTAATCTTCCAATATCATCCAAGGACCTTGACAGGTCTCACGGATCTCTCTTAACTCTTGAAGGAAGCTGATTTTTGCCTCATTTGATTGCGGTCCGTAGACGCAGGTCAGCCACCATGGTTGGCCGCCACTTGGGCAAAACTTCACCGAGGCGCTGTAGGAGTCTAGTCTATGAGCTCCAGCCGGACCAAGACCATGTCTCCAAGCCACAAGAATTCCACCAGAAGCGCCAACCGAAGGTATAGAAATGAAGTTGTCGAAGTCTGAATCTAACAAAGAAAGGACTGATCCCTGGGAGGTAAAAACCATTTCCGTTTCCTGCAAACAGACCACATCCACCCTAGCCGAAGCTACCAGGGTGCGAACAACATCTTGCCTTGGTTTAGAATTGAGCCCCCGAACATTCCAGCACAAATTTTTTGAAGGATTCATCGAGCAGCAGCGAAAGACGACCAAAAGAACCCCTGAAAGGCTGTCAAATTAGACTAACCTCCTCCACTGGTGGCGTCCAGCCAAAGAGGGCAGCTAAAGCCTGAATATTCTGAGCTGAGAGAGGCTGTGCAAAGAGCTTGCTGTAGTCCTCTAGCGCTTGCGGATGGAGTTCTTCCCGATCGTCGCTGATGTTCAGAGCTCTCATGACCTGCTTTCTGGCACAGCTGGTAGAAACCACGGCCAGAGCTTCTGCTCCAGCTCCGGCAATGCGGCGGCTGCGCCGAGGAGGGGCGCCAGGAGCTTGAGGGCGAGGCTTCACCTTCAAAGCACGCGGAATGGGGAGGAGCATACTTGTCTTTAAAATGAGGAAGATATTTCAGGCCAAAGAGATCTTATTGATCTGGCCTTTCTTACAGCTTATTCTTTTTCAGTGGGAAATTTATGGCTGATGAAACTTGGTCAGTTGCAGATTGCCACTAGCATAGAATCACATTGCATCCAATGATGCTACTTTACAAGACCACCACCTTATTTGTCAGAAACCATGGGTGATCAACCTTTCTATCACCGATGAAGTCAAAACCTCGATCGAGTACTCTGATCCTTGAGGTCATTTCATAGTCGACGGATGGGCACTTCTCCTAACAAATTGGCCTTACAGATCTTGTGCTGATTCCCTCTACACCCTTGTCTCCCCGCCAGCATTTTTAGTTGTTCGAAGGGAGAAGAAGTATAGAGGTTAACATTCATCTTCCGTGGAAGCTTTTACAGTCTTGCGTTGATAACGTGGAAAAAGCATTCGCCTGATCTTCTTTTCAGCTGAACGTTCAGAAAGCGCCTGAAACCAAAGGTTCAGAATGATTAATCTGGGTTCCATGAGAAGGCCATAGGTTATGTGAGAAGTTTAAGCCTACGAGCTAACCTGTGCATTAAATGAAAATCGAACAGTCCGAACTTCCAAGCCAGAAAAAACTCTGACATCAATACCAAGACTGTCAACGCCAATCAAGCTTGCATCCTATAAAACATATTTTAAAAAAAGAAACTCCCGCAAAACATATCATACTGCAAATCTAGCTTACTCTATAAAAGTAGAAGTATTAATCCAATTGGCAATATAAAGTCAGAAACAGAGTTCTCCCATTCATTCATGCACCCAAAGGAGTAAGGCACATGATTAAGCCATTAAAAAACCGAAACACACCTCGATAGTAAGGCCTTTTTTCCTCCGACAGAAGGACCTGAGAGCCATGGTACACTGATCATTGTTTTCTTTGATGCGTTCTATAATTTCTGAAGCAGAATTTGCAAGAAGATCTGGTTCTGCGTCTTGAAAATCTTGCGGATCAATCATCAACTGCAGCAAGCAACAGAATTAAAGCAATGACGATGACTACCAAGCCAAGAAAATAATGCTAATAATCTCCCATGTCCCTTGTACAAAGGAATACATGGATCAAACTTTCCTTTACTTCACTAATGTGTATACTCTGAATCGATAAGATGCAATACATTGGGTGGAAGAGGGAAGGCCTTACCTGCTTTCCGTAGATGGAAAACAGCTCAATTGTCATTATCTCCAGCTTGTAGATTGTTGAATCAGTGCTACTTCCCACATCATTGAAGTCAAATCTCTCTTTATCATCATCTGAATATTCACTTACCATTAGTCACAGAAAAACTGAAGGCAAGGGGGTAACTGAATGAAAGATCTCAACTGATCAAATTACCAATTGGGCCATAGGTTCCAGAAGCTGGCCCACGCTCTTTGTTGTATTCATCTGTTTGATTTACTATTTATTAGAACAAAAAACCGGATCAAAGAATAGCACTGATGGATGTAACCAAGAGCAGGCTAAGAAGCACCTCTCGAATCAGATGAATAACTATCACCATTGCATTCACCATGAAATAAGCTCCTCAGATAAGATTCTTCTTCTATGAAAGCAGGTCTCAGATATCCTACAATAGAGAGACCATTTGATGGACTATCCATCTTTTCCCCATGATTATCATGAACAGCCTGCATGACAACCGAACACATAATGTGATTGTCTAGCTCTCTGAAACTTGAGTGGTTTGATGAATGATGGGCATAACATAGTGCTCCTTGTGATAATCCAGGTTATGAAATATGCTTGCTAAAGCATTTTACTCTTTAATGAACTGCTACAGGAAAATTTAGAGTAAATAATATAATAAGTTCAGTTTTGCAGATCCAAAATTCACTCCGTTCTTTAAAATGAAATATCTTCAGCACTTTACTCACTTTTGAGCATAACTTTCATCCACCACCAGTACTAACTGATGGAATGCATATCTTGGAGAGACACAAAAGTGCTGTTTGTCTTTCTTTTCTTTGATTGGCTGAGTGCACAATTTGGTTTTTTTCCCCTGTTCCAATTGACAGTGTGTATCTGTATCTTGAAATAAATGCGACCACATCTTAAATTTTCTATCTTTTTGGTTTGGTCTTGATGTGTCAAGCTGACAGGGCACGGCTGTAATTTGTTTAACTAGAAGGTCAACTTTGAACCCTTCATAACAGTACAAGTTTAATAGATTATTTTAAAGCATAGGATGTAAGCACTTACAGTATGTACATTGTTACCCTCCATCACACTGATAAAAGCTTTCCTAGTTAAATTGTTGTCTGTTTCACTACATCAATGGTTGCTGATATCTGCAATAACTGCTGATGGCTTACCTTTGTCAGACACTTTGCAAAATAAATTGGATGTATTGCACGCATCGTTGCTGGCATCCCCCATTCTATAAGAATATCAGTTATTTCTGTATCAATCTGTGACATTTCACAATGGAAACATCAATAATGACAGGACTTGTTGCTAAATAGAAAACTGACAGCTAATACCAGCTGAAAGCACCAAAAAATTTCTTAGCAAACCTTGCTGTAGTTCTCATCAGGCATGTCTATAAAATTTTCGACATCCATGTAATCACTAAAATCGCTGATTATCACACTAGTTTCTCCAATAGTAGGACCATCCATTCCAATCAAAACTGTCTGCAATTAAAATGCCATTTCAATAACAGCTAAGCAAAAACACCATCCCCATCAAAATATTTGTGCACAACAGTTTACACTCGAGAATAACACCATTGTCAACAAGCAAACATTATGACGGAAGCAGCACTAAACTAGGTGGATGGTATATCCCAGGGTCCACATGATACCAAATCACTATGGAAAAACTCAACTGTGACCCTTTTGGTGTAGCACTAGTGACCATACAAAAACAACTGTGCTTGTCAAGAGACACCAACAGAAAAGAAAACAGGAGTGATCTTAGTATCGTACCACAGGGTTGTTTGCAGCGTCATCTTCCAGGATGTTCCCATTGTCAGGTACTTGAAAGAAAATGTCTGTACATAGTTCACAGAGTGTTAGGTTCACAAGAGGAGCACTATGAAGCCTATATTATAAAAAACTTTGCTTGCACATTAAGGTATTACCTCCATAGTCATCAACAACATACTGAAACTCTGACCATGCAACATGTCGATGAGGTTCATTATGCACCCTTGCAGGAAATACAAGCAATCCCTTGCTATTGGCCTAGACAAGATGGAAAAGTTATACAGTACATGGTAAGCTATTAGGTAAAAATATAAAACCATCAGTTTACTTGTTGTACAACAGGAGGATTTGTGTTAGCTTTTACAGATTTATAGTTGTATACTCGGAGTCGGAGTTAGGTTGAGGCATTTTATACTATGCAATTGGGTCATCCCAAATTCCCAATGCAACATTAGAATGACTAGACGCATTAGTAACAAAAGCACTGCTTAGTTGCACTAGGTTACCTCTACAACTGTCCTAGCTGTTTCTACATCTGTCAGTGAAAGATCTTTTTTCTTTGGACGTTCTTTAACTTCTTCAAGAGGATGGTAACCCCGATCTCTTGTGTACTTTGAATCTGGCACTGAGTCCGAGTAATCTGCAGCCACACAAACTTTGAATGGGGATGTGTCCTGATCAGTTGCCAACCAGCAAGGTTGTATTGATCCAAAACTGTTTCGGCAACTAAAACTACAATAAATGGTTACAATTGTTAGTTTCAAAATGAAAGGAAGCCATTCAAAGGATTGACTTGAAACAGTGAGGGAGGGAGGGAGGGACCTTAAACTATAAAAGTCATGAAATCTTCGGGTGTCAAATGGGGTTTTAATCCAGTTTAAAGTGGCCTCTGCCGACATTGGTAAACTCCAGCAAAGGAGAATCAATTATGCTCTGTGAAAAGAAACAGAATTGGTAACTAAGAAACTAACCGATCAAACATGAACACAATACCAATCAAAGATGGCACAGCATACATGGTATCTTTTCTTCAACATAAGCAAATTTGCCGTTGATTGCCAACTAGCTATCACAACGATTTTTCAAAGAAAGACTGGCTAAAGAGGAGACAAACAAATAATAAACGACATGACTAATCACAAAACAAAAGGCTAATTCCTCTAGCAATGGCAGGGTGCACAACCAGTATTCCCCCTTCTCCAACAGTGAGCCCAATTCAGTCTCATGTCTTATCCACCAAAGAACAATAGACCAATCAACTAGAGTCCCTCGAACACAACTCCGAACAATGCATCCAGATTGAAGAACAATCAGATAACGCAGGCACATCGTCATCCTTACTAACAGGGAAAATCAGTCTCTCTCTCAATTGCAATTCTACATAAGGGGAAAAGGAGATGAGAGAAATGCACAATGCGATGCGTAGAGATGTTCTAGTGGATTCAGAACTGCACTACCCGAGGAAAAGAGCCACTTTGGAATGTGCGAATTCACTCACCCTCACCAAGAACACATCCAAACCAAACCAAAGTTCTATTCTCTTAATCCAGTTAACCCTAACTCCTGAACACCTTGCGTTCTGGTGGGGCCCAGCCGATCAAGAACATTAGCAAACTGAAGCAGTTACCGCAGCATAAAATCGCGCACCCCATCTCTATGAAACCATACCGAAGTGATTCCAACAATTTCTCTAACCAAAATCCAAAAAGCTGCGGTGAACACTCACACGCGAAACAGTTGCACTGATCAAGAAACAGGTCTGCCCTGTTCCTCGAACAGCAGTTAAACAACGGGGGAATAAGCATATCTCCTCCTGATCAGTTCTTTGCCGCCGCTCTACGGGAGTATTGAGTATGACCAGACAATCCAAGATGGAACAACCGCATCACTCGTACTGATTAGAATCGAACTTGGTATGGAAAGAAGAGATTAACAGCACTCACCAATGAGCCGGCGCAAAGGTTGGTCCTTGAAATAGAAAAGAACGGCAGGATCAAAGAAAACCAGGCGAGCGGCGGCGAGAACGGAACAGAGCTGAACGCCCACCTAGACGGATCGCGGTGCAGACCGTGCAGACTGGCCTTCGAGAGCTGCGAGTCGTCCTCCCCGTTTCTTCTCCTCTTTTTGGCCCTTTATTGGACTTTGGAAGACACAGCAGTGAGACTGTGGGAGGGCGTTTTTGGTAATTTCTTCTTCTCTGCAGAGTGCAGAGCAGTCTAGTTTACTGCTGCTTCCAAGCTCCAACCCCATTTTATATTGCAGATTCTTCTCGCCATTTCACCTTTTTCCTTTTTTTTTTGGAAAGGAATCAAAGTTACAGCATGTTGATGTTTTGGTTTAGCATAGCAGCATCTGGATTGGACTTAGTGAGAATTGGATCTCGACGTAAATTCTGCATTAAGTTGGCTTCTGCTTTTGGTTTTTTACATTCTAACTTCTTAATTTCACTTTTTTAGTTTTTTTTTGTTGCCTCTTTGTTTTTTCTGTATTTTTTTATATTATCCGTGGTAAGAGAACATATTTTTTAGTTTTAAATTTAATTACATTAAAAAATTTATAGTAGTTACAGTAAAAAAAACCTTAAACAATACTTAAAAAAAGTCTAAAAGTTAAAACTATAAGTCTAAACAAACATGCCTAAATAATTGATAGACGTAGTAGACCGTAGCTACATACTGATACTGTAACTGCACCCACCTCGAGCTGCACGGGTAGGTCAAGATGTATGGATAACCTTCAAGCAGAAAGAGACAGGAGTAGCTTGGATTCGTGACAGTTGGACTGGATGTGGCTTAGCCTTAGGCCTCCAATAGCAGCGGCAGAGAATATGTCAGTCATATTCCGTTGGCATCAAAGTTTGGGGTGCTTCTGGATCCTCTGCCCCTCCTGCAACGCCAGCCTCAACCTCATCATCGGCGCGCAATTCATGTTGCCTTGCGGGTGTTTTTTAGTTTTAATTTATAAATAATAATAGTTTATAGAAAAATTTATAGCAAAATACTTACATACGATTTTAATTGATATAAACAAAGTTACTATAATATATATTACAATTGACTAGTAAATCTTGTATTAAAAAGACATCTTATTTAAAAATTAGATATTATAGTAAAACTTTTTACTATAGAAAAATGATTTATGGAAGACAAAGCGAACACTATTCTCATCTTGCCATTTTCTTTCGTCTGTCCACCACTTTTTTTTTTTGTCTCTTTACTCGCTTTTCTGGAAAATGAGAGGTGAGAGTCAAGAGCCTCTAGTAAGCTTCTCCTTGATATAACCCTTGGTTATTTGGTGCTAAATTGGTACCAAAGATCAGAGCACGCGGAGCTTTTCATGTGAAACCTCTAAGAAATGAATATGTTCGAAACATAAACTAAACCTTTATCTAAGCAGTCTATTTAGACGGAAAAAAAAACCTCAGAATGCATCTACTCGAACCCGACGATGCAAATCCAACGGTGATGCGAGGATGCAAAGAATCATGCCTTGGTGTGCAGGGTAGGTGGCGCACCACGCGATGTGCTGCACTCTTGAGTTCTGATGCAGAAAGCTAACCGCCCAGAAGAGCGGGAAAATTTAACTATTTGTCATTTTTATAATTCGAGTGGCAACAGATTTACCACTGGGTCCATTATCAGTGACTCAGGTGACCTTATCTAAACTAATAATCCACCAGTTCAAATTATTTTACATCCACCCAACAATTACCTGCTCCACAGTCATGACCTTAACTACGTCCACACCACAATATGCACCCATAATTACACCATCATAAAAACGTCTGCACCAGATTAACTCTCCTCCATTCTCTCTCATTACCCAACCATATCCGACGGTCATCCTTCAATGGATCTGCAGTACCCTTCCCTCCGCCTCCCCCGCGCCTCCCCTCCCTCCGCCTCCGCGCCTCCCCCCTCCACCCCCGCGCCCCTCCGCCTCCCCGCGCCCCTCCTCCCCGCGCCTCCTCCTCCGCCTCCCATCCTCCCCGCGCCTCCTCCCTCCTCCTCCTCATCCTCCACCGCGCCTCCCCATCCTCCGCCTCCTCGTCTCGCCCCATCCTTCAATTCCCCAATCCGATCCGCCTCCCAATCTCTCGAAACCCTAGCGGTTCTCGACGGACCAAACCCTAGCGAGCTCGCGGCGGCGATGGGAACCCGAGACGCAGCGGCGGCGGCGCACCGCGCGCTTCTCCCGGGCTTCGACGGCGCGGCCGAGATCGTGGTGCCGTCGGGCGTCCTCCCGCCGCCGCCTCCGGCGGCGAGGACTCCGGCCGCCGCCTCCGCGGCGGCGAGGACCCGCCGCCGCCTCCCGGCGAATCGAGGACTCACGCCGAGCTCCTCCTCCGCCGCACCGACCGAGTCACCGTCACGCCGGCGAGCCGCAGTATCGATTCGTCCGGTGACCGGTGTGTCCGGTTGGGAGTACGATCGGGTGGTGCGGGAAAGCGTGATGCTTCTAGGATTTCGAATCGATACATGCGCGAGCATAGATCGGTGAACGACGCGAGATTTTCGGAGGTTTTGGCTAATGGAGGATTATTTGGGCGCTTTGATTCAGCAAGGGCCAATGGGTGCATACGAACATGTGTAGTGGGATTTATTCTTTGGGACCACCACAATTTCTTTTCGAGAACTCTAAATTTCCATATGCTTGTTGGATCGAATCTTCAACATGCATAAACTCGCAATTGCTACTAATACCGGGATATTTCTCTCTCAAATGGCTTGAAGGCTCAAATGGATGTTGATGACGCTCTTACGTGGTATTGTAGGTCCAAATTGGCCCACATGTCTTCACCTATGATCATGTCTATGGCAGCACGAGCTCTCCTTCCTCGTTAATATTTGAGCAATGCGTGCATCCGTTAATTGACTCATTATTCGCGGATACAACGCTCATGTGCTAGCTTATGGCCAGTGCTATTTTTTTAGTATGATGAAATTAATACTGTTTTTAGATGATTTGTTTGTTTTGTGATTGAGCTGTTTTTCTGTACCAACTCTAGACTAGTTCAGTAAGACATATACAATGGGTACCAATTATAGTGGTGGTGCTAATCGTGGAGGAATAATACCCCAAGTTATGGAGACAATATTCAGAAAAGTTGATGCCATGAAGGATGATACAGAGGTTTTAATTAGGGTATCCTTCATTGAGGTATGAAAGCCGATAGCGCTTATTTTTCGTTTATTGGTTCCAATGACCATTATGCTTGTTCTCATTTCGTGGTGTGTTGATGCACATTTCAGATATTCAAGGAAGAAGTCTTTGATTTGCTCGATCCAAGTCATGCGCTCTCGGACTTGATTCGGTCTGCATCGCCAGCGCAGCTCTCCGCCAGAGTGCCAATTCAGATTCGAGATCGCGAATGGTGGCATCACCCTTCTTTGGTGTCACGGAGGTGAGGTGAAGTCATGTAGCATTATATTGACAGTGGGGTGTGCTTGACCTTGGATTGGATCATTTTAGCCAAATTCCATATATTTTTGGACAATATAATGCAGAGATGGATGGTACTAATCTCTTACCAAAGATCGTACATGCTAAGAATTTTCACATTTTCATATTTAGAAATAAATAGGTCGTATTCCATAATTTTATTTCATTGTTTATATGATGATACCACCGAAGCCATCTTCATTATAATTTCACGTGATTATTCTTATTATAATATTCGACTATTCAATCTATCCAAGGAGAGCCTTCTTAAGGATAAAGACACATGCTCTATCTGCCACCACAATGTTGGCACATGCTTGAAGGTTTGAACTTCTATATTATCCTTTGTACCTTCTAATCTATAATCGAAAGACAAACCAATACAATCTTACAAGTTTTTTCGTTCAATTATGCGAAGGCAAAGATCAGAGACTGTCAACTTACTTTCCATCCTGCATG
The DNA here is from genome assembly GCA_036346575.1 of Dendrocalamus sinicus. Classification (NCBI taxonomy): domain Eukaryota; kingdom Viridiplantae; phylum Streptophyta; class Magnoliopsida; order Poales; family Poaceae; genus Dendrocalamus; species Dendrocalamus sinicus. The sequence goes on along the minus strand of CM070643.1, from coordinate 10,789,273 downwards.
TGCTAGAGATGCTGGTCTTTACATGAATACCAAAAATTTTGGTAGTATGTTGCGGCATAAAGCATATTGTGGCAAGCACAGTATTGAACAAAGAAAGGTAAGGTTGCTTTTATTTGTTTAGAGGGAGATTAATTTCTTTGCTCTATACCTAAAACACGAGAATTGTTTCTCCTCCTAATCTGCTTCTTTTATATTCTCTGCATGACCACTCGATATGACAACTTAATTTGGATGCTATCTGATGCTTCATGACCGTTACAGTTTGACTTTCTTGGTTAAGATTCTATAAGGTACTTCAACACTGTAGAGGTTGAACTACCTGTATACAAGGCAATTGAGGAATTCCGTGCTGGTACCCCTCTCCCATGCTTCTCTTTTTCTCCGCCTCTCTCCCGCCCTTGTCAAATCATTCACATCTATTTTGCTTATTTGGTTTTTCTAGGCAAGAACGTGGGAGACGATATCTTTGACAAGCTTAATACAACTAGACTAAATGCCTATCTAAAGGACTTAATGCCCGGCTTCTTGCAAAAGTGTTCCGTACATATAATGCTTCCATCACCTTGGATGATATTGTAAGTTCAAAGCAAATTTCATTCCTTCTTACAAGTTGCCCAATCTCTACTCTTTTGTTGAACCGCTTAGGCTTGCATAGATTTTGAGGGCTCTGATTAGTTGAAGGTGATCACAAGTAAGACAATTTAGGAGCATATGTTATACTATTTTGTTTTGGTATCAGTAATATTTAGACTTGCACTGCAGCTCAAGTCAACAACAACTATTTAGCTGGTCAATGTTATGAAGAGATCATTGTATCTTCGTTATTGCACTTTTTCATATTCCAAAAGAACATGTACATACGATATCGTTTTTAGTGTGACTATGACTACCATGTTATGTTATAATATATTATGGTTTAAAGAAATTTGTATTTGTGCTGATATTACAGCTTGCACAAAGAAACAGAAGATGGAACTCTTCTTGAAAAAGTTGTTGTCTATCAACGAGCAAACAAAGAGGTACAATCTGTTTCTCTTAAGAAAAAATTGAAGCACTTGTATCATCACTCGTCTCGTCTCTCAACTGTGCTTTGTTATTTACTCAGGTTGCCATAATCTGTAACCATCAGCGTACTGTCTCAAAATCACACGAATCCCAGATGACTAGATTGAATGAGAAGATTGATGAATTAAAGGTGGCTGTCTGCTGCAAATGATTAGCTCTCAAAACATATACTGTTTCTTTGTCTTGTCTTGCAAACCCTGTTATCATTTGTTTTTTCCCTCCAGGCCCAGAGGGATGAGTTGAAAGTAGACCTGGGCAAAGTGAAGAAAGGAAAGCCTCTAGGCAATGATAAAGATGGGAAGCCAAAGAGAAATTTGGCCCCTGAAGCGTAACAACTCAATCACAGATATATCATATTTTGTTTATTTAAACAAAGAGTGGATCAGGAAATCTCACAAAACCCTACTTGCAGGTTTGAAAAGAAGATCTCTCATATTGAAACCAAGATAGAGAAAATGGAGATGGATAAGAAGATAAAAGAGGATTTGAAGACGGTAGCACTCGGAACATCAAAGATCAACTACCTTGATCCTAGAATTACTGTGGCATGGTGCAAATGACATGAAGTCCATATTGACAAGGTATCGTGGTTTCAGGACAACTCCTATTTTCATTTCTTAGTTCTATGAGTTTATTGCTGCTCCTTTATTAAGTTCATAGGCGCATGTTAATATTACTCATCTATATCACCTTTTAGTATATCATACTTGGTGTGCCATTCAGTAAGTCTCAGAACCACGAGGTGGCCAACCATAAGCCCATAATCAGATATATATATATATATATATATATATATATATATATATATATATATATATATATATATATATATAATAATAAACTTTTCGACCTTTTTCTATATAGGATCACTACAAGCTTACGAACGCTATAACAAAGATAACCTTGTTATGATATCTCATGGTTGAAATTGCATTGTGCGATAAAAAAGTTCATGTGATACTTCGCCTTTTGATTTTCAGTTCCGATCTAACACCATATGTTCAAATGGTTAACTTGATTATTATTATTATTATTTTATAGTAACAGAACCTGCTTCCATTGGTGTTTTTACTGACAGATTTTCAACAAATCACTTATTGCAAAATTTGGATGGGCAATGGACGTCGACCCGGATTTCAGATTCTAAGAGCATTGGCTACCGGGTCAGTCAGCCCGTAGTAAATTTGATCCACCTTCCAGCCCGTCTCCCGGACACTAATTGCAGCTAGGAAAGGAAGAGCTCGGTATTTGTTTTTTTTAAGTCTCCCTTGCTCCCTTGTTTCTTTAGTTCCCTTATAATCTGTACAATTTTCCAACGGCTTTGCTTTCATTTTGGTTGTAATAGTAGTTGCTGGATGTCAATCGATCAATCATAGCAAGATTCCCGTGTGTAACTGTATTCCTGTTAATATGAAGCAAATTCTGCTTCTTGATAGTAAAGTATTGTGTTGAGCAGTCACGACAAACATGGATAAGATAATTTCTTGTCACGAGAATCAGAAACATATCGTTTAATATGCTTGCTTTTGTAAATACTTTGTTTTGAGTGATTTCTGCAGGTGAGGTTGTTTGGGTCATTGAGTGACTTCTGCAGTCGAGTCTGACCTCCTTTCTTTTATTTTCCTCGACGCAGGACGTCAACAGAGGCCCAAAGATTAAACCATCAATTTTGGGAACTGCTACCCTTAACCTAGCAGATTATGCATCAGCATCCGAACAAGACATTGAGATAATTCACCCATTGTCCTTGTCCGATGGTGCACCTGAGTCTGCTCCATCGCTTCATGTGAGTTTGTGATGTGATCAGCAAGCTCTAGCTAACAATTCTCTTTTGAATTACCATCTGGTGTGATATTCGAAACTTCTGGTTTACATGATTTTGGTAATAGATTTTGATAACATTGCTGCGGATTTTTTGGGGGTATTATGCTCCCGTTAGATTGGTAGTCTCACTGTGGTTTCGTGTTGTCGCGCATGGGAGCAAAGCGCGCGCCGGTGCGATCCAAAAGACGCACTGCGCGACCGATGGCGATGCCGAGCGCCGCAAGGCAATGACAACGTAGGGATTTTATCTGTGTGCTTGTGAAGTTTCCGCCTTGCATGTGTGGGTCCCGTTTGCTTAGCCGAGGTGATGGTTGGTTGACAGGAGTATGAAGGGATATTTCGGATTACTCGAGGCAATGCAAGCGTGGGAGACCATGGAGAAGCTATTCAAATTGGCAGAGGTTATACCTGTTCGATACTCTCTTTGCATCATTTAGGTGGTGGGATTGCCCTCTTGCGTAGTAATTTGATATCTATTGGTTTTATTGTAGGCTGCAAAGCTCAAGGAGAAGGTTGAAAAGATGTTTAGAGGTGACCGGGTAAGTACTACGATTCGCAACCATTGTTCAGTTGATCCATCACAATTGTTTGTTCAGTATATACTAATATGTGAAAAGTACATTGCCATGGAGCTTTAGATACATATATTTTTAGCTTGCATGAATTGCTTGGTAAAGCTTGACAGTTTGTGTGCTCTTGAGAAAAAAATAAAGTGTATACTGTAGGAATAATTTTGGGCAAACATTCTGACTATTTTTAAGTTGTCCATGTCCGCATAAATTACTTTGAGGTATCTGTTACGGTTGATGAAGGTTCATTATGATTAGTTGTTAGTAATTTTCAGTGTAGAACGGGTTCTGTATTTTTCGTTTCTGTTACCTCCTTATAGATTGTTAGATCCAGGTATAAGCTTCTTTTTTTGGGTCAATTTGAAAGAGAAGAATTTTAGTTTATTTTATTTTAGTTTTTTATCAAGTTGAAAGAGAAGAATTTAGGGACTTCTAATTTACATCAGCTTAATTCTGATGTGGATTAAAAAGATATTCTTACAATGCATGTTAATTTTATATATCTTACACCTCATTCTTGGATGTAACTTCAAAGTCGACACTCGTATTCGTAATAGATATATAAAATTACTATCTATTGCTAATTGTAGTTCAACTAATTAGTTATATGGACTCGATGATTTTTCCGTAGCATTTTGTCGCTTATATATGTCCGTCGAGGTCATTTTGTTGATGTTTTCTATAAGCAATATTTGTGTATTTCACATCGCAATGGAGTGTCATAGTATGCCATGTTATATTCGTGGACATCTTGTGGACTTGACGTTGTGAGTAACTAGGTTAGTCCATCTTTGTTTGGACAGGGCATTCGGGTAGAGAGAGGTAGAGGGCAAAGAATAACGTATTGCTCACTGCAACTTTGGTTAAATTTTCCGGTTTGGTTTGTATTGCCCATGGACTTGGAATAGTTTGCTTTTGCAATGTGAATGTATAAGCGTATATAGTTGCTTCATGAAATGTTTCTAATGAAAGTCGACGCTTTGGGTTAGAAAGTCGTGTTTTTGACATCGAATATTTGATTTATGCTAATTGTCCAATTTTCGGGAGGATAGGTGCTAAATGCTGCGTTGGCTATGTTAATATACAACAAATTGAAAATTTTAAACTTGTGAAATCAAGGTTGAGATAAAATATCGATCCAGTGGTTGGATTATAGGAAGTTTTTTTCTTTGAATATATGTTATGCTATGGTTGGCCAAACAAAGCCATAATAAACTAACCAAGATACTCTAGACATCTAGAGAAGTACTAACCATAGTTCTCTTTGGGGTGATTCGCTAATGAAGTTCATTGCAATAATACTTGAAGGTCCTTACTCCCGAGTAAAAATAATAATCATACTTGATTGACATATCGGTATTGATAACATTGGTTTATCAGATTCAATAAAAATACATTTGATAAAATTAACTACATGTAAAGAAAGATGAAACTAATGATGATGCTTAGTTTTGAATTTAAATGACTCTTGTTGGAATAAGAAATGTGTCTTTTCATAACTCTTCTTCATAGGTCTTATTGTTATTGTATTTACCTCCCACAATCCACATAGTGAGCATTTGTTAGTTTATTTTTAATTGTTGGTTGTCATTTCAAATTAAGGTCAACTAAAGCAGCCCGTGGAATATAAGGTACGTCATAAATGTTTAATTTCGCCAAAAGATATTACTGTGTGCTTATGGATATTTCTTTGATTATTGGTTCCCCTTGATGTTTTATCTCACTCTCTTCTTTGTTGTAGAGGGTAAACAAATTCGGGATAGTTTTTTTGCTTTCTCATACTTTATGATATGGTTTGATCGGTATATTGGGTTGTGCATCGTGACCATGCAATTCATTTTCAGCGCTTCTGTAGAGTTCTTCACATTTTAGGGAAAATAGTTTCTCCTTCACAATATCATGGTATTCCCCAACTTGTGATATATCCTATGGAGATGGCATGCCCTGTGATGAACTGCAGAAAGAACGTCTAAACTTCAATATGTTTTGCGCTTTATTATAGAGAGTGAGACCGGTATTGTTGGCACACAATCTAGGCCTCTAGGGACCGGATAATTAGAATACGCTTTTAAGCAAAAGGGTTACAGGATGTGTAAACTATGTGGATATATGGTGTCTTTTATATGCATTTTAACTAGCTACATGGGAACTTTTTTGTCTCACAAATGGTCACCTTATCCTTGTGAATTAGCAGGTTGTAATCTATTCACCAAAGAAGAACTGCGTCTCAGCAAGGCTCGAGCAAAGTTGGGAGATGGAAAATCAACTTTGTGTCAACCCAAAAGTATGTTTCTTGTTTTGCTTTGTTGGTTCTTATTTCTCATGACTCATTCATCAAAAATCTTGTGTTGTTTGTTGGATGAGCTACTTCAAGAGGAATATAAATGAAAACAAATTACCTCACATAAATTTAACATTGATTAACAGTCATACTCTCACTTAAATAGTTGTAGAGGTAAAGGTGCTATGATCCATATGGAATTCTTTTTGGCCTTATTATTAAGAAAAGATAAAAAAATCAGCCACGTCATTTAGTATTTTTGTGGCGAGTAGACAAATAAGAGAAAAAAGGATTAGCGGCAATTTTTCCTTTTAACTCAAAAATCTTTGTACTTTATAGCTATTACAATTTAAAAGTATAGGTTAACTGTTATGGGTGATTATTGATTATTTTGCAGTCACCTTACTTTCAGTCTTTCACTCACATTGTTCTTGATACATCTAACTGGTTCTAACATTTGAATGCATGATCATAGGTGGAGAATCCATTAATGGGATGGACATCTACTGGGGATCCATACGCTAATGTTGGTGAAGGGACTTACATTTGATAAGGCAGAGTCGGCAAGGCATTTCTTTGAAAAACATGTAGGATCATTCGATTCTTGATTCTTTCTAATTTATTTAAAAGTTTATATGGGAATGGACAAATGGTCCGCTTAAGTGTCCAAGCTTGATTTGGTCCATATATAAGTGGAGATAGACTTCACACTTTGGTCTATGTAGTATAAATATCCAGTAATAGTGAATTTTGTTTGTTGATAGATCGCTTACAAATAATAAGAACCGCTCTGCTACTACACGTTAATGATAATTCTGTACTTACGTCATGTATTGTTCGACGAGAAGAGCCGCGTCTTGGACCGCAGAGGATGATCCGGCGTCACGCGCATCGGTGGCGACGCTCAACCCGCTCCGAGCCTTGCCCTACGATTTTTAGCGAGACTTTTCCGTGGAGGGTGTTAAGTTGGTGTCGTGTTGAAATATCTCAATGCTGAATTTCTTCCACATATCTCCTTATCATGATAAGGGAAGAGCTGGTTATAAGTTGCCGGTGATAGCGTAAATTCGCCTCATTTGGTATTAATGTCTCCACCCCGCGATACCGTCTCCACTCGAGCGCCCTCGCACTCCAATCCCGCGCTCTCGGACGCCACCTCTCCTCCCGATTTCCCTTTCCAAAACAGATCTTGAAAAACGAAACAATCACATCACAATACGCAATCATCGCCACTGTGGAAGAAAGGATGATGGGCGTGCGGCGGCCAGCGTGCAACGGGAGGATGAGGATGCGGCGCCATCGACAAGCCGTGCTGCCCGTCCCACGGAGGCTAACGTGGCGCGCCAGATGTAGAAGAACCCGGCACCAGCAGAACACGGTGTCGAAACGATCGGCCGGTTGTGGCGTTCGACATCTCGCCGCTCGTCGCCTCGGCAACGCCGCGCGCCGCCCATGATTGCCTCTCTCGGTTCATCACCAGCAGCAGTGCGTACCAAGTCTTAATCATATCGAATGGAGCGCGCGTCGTATGGCGACGAGGCGCAATACTGACTTTATGTCACGCTATAAGGGTGTATTAAGACAACGATAAGAATTTTGGCTAAACCAAAGAAAGAAGTTGATGCCTCGGGAAGAGCACCAAAAATATTGTGTATAAAGACGTCCTAGCATGGTGATGTGGTAAGTAAATAGTCCACAAACACCTATTTCCTTACCGTGTTTCATATTTCTTTATGTGACAAAATGTTTGTTTTCTTTGTAGCCTCAAGTTTAAACAATGTGGGGATGGAGAAAGTCGTCGGTGGGTGAGTCCAATGATGTTGTCGCCTCCTCAAAGGATCAGTCGTTATGTGACATTCATTATGTGACAAAAATATTTGGTTATACAATATATGAGACGTGAATCTTAATGAATCTGATTGTTCGTTTTATTTTTTACAAATTTTATCTTGTTTTGTATTTTACCGTAGCGTTAGCACGGGCACTATACTAGTCACATGTAAGTGACAGAGTGAATTGGTCAATCTTAAGAGTGGCAAAAAATTGAATCTCCCCGAGAGCGACGTCACTGTGCAGTACACGTGGCCCCGACGGCTCAGCCCAAATAAAAGCCCGCTTTCGTAAGGCCCAAGCCCACCCAAACTGACCGGATCTTCCGCCGCCGCGACGCCTGCCTCCGGTAACCGCAGGCCCTGAGCACCGCCAACTTCGGCGATGCCGGGCACATGATCAGAGACCGCCGCTTCCACGGCCACCATCTTCTTCTCCGGTGAGTTCTGATTTCTGAGTCGCTTGCTAAGTTACTAGTTCGTGTTGATAGGCTGCGTAGGATTTCCTCCTCACTCACAGACGAATGATCCAGTGCATATACCACGCGATCCGTCCGAAAGTTGCATTCTTTGAGTGTTGTTTTTTCTGCTTTAGCAGCGAAATTTCCCTGAAAATTGCGCTACCCACTGAAGAATCTGACTTGCGGCGCGTGGTTGGGTGCTGGATCCTATCTATGGTTTTGTCTAGGAACCGCACTAATCTACTGATGATATCATACTTTTGAGGTGATCAGTAGTGATTGATGTGCACGTTGTCTTCTAAGCTCAATTTTGATTACTGAACAGAATTTGAGTCTTGTTTTTTTTTATGGTGGAGAGCTCCCTTCTGGATTTGTTGTATCTTGCACAGATGCCACAGTATAAAACTGTGAAATAAAAGGGGAATAAGTGTAGTAGCCAGTCAAGGCACAAGATCCTCTTTCAGTTTCGTTAATGAAATTGGGGGCAAGCCTCCTGTTTTTTTTAAAAAAAAGGCACAAGATCCTCTGATTTGTTCCATTTTCTTGAGAAATAAGTGCACACACTAGAAAAGATTTTAAAGCTGTAAGGAACCCACACCATATATTGTATTCAGTAGAGATACTAATAAAGATCATCGGTCTTATGATTACATTGCTGAAATAACACTAGGCAATGCAATGAAATTACATTGCTGAAATAACACTAGGCAATGTGCAATGAAAGCTGAAACAACTCTAGAAACTGTGGTACTAAACAATTCTAGACACTGAGATGGAAACTGAAAACTGCGGCTACGACGCTTCTTCTTCTTCTTCTTGAGATAAGACCTCAACTCTTACTTTTATTCTGCTCACACCTGATCCTGAAAGGAGATGGATGAAATCATGTGGGTAACATATCACTGTACCGAGGGAATATAATTGCTTAACAATCATCTCGCAAATTTAGCTATATATCTTGGGTTTAGAAGATCCATTTTGAAAGGTTGATAATTCACATTACTATGATTCAATTTCAAAGATATGATGCATAATATGAAAAGTTTTACATTGGGTGTTCTATTCTACCACATAAGCCTAAAAGAAAACTTACAAGAGCCCAGACCTTGATGCTTACGACAGCTGATTCGGTGGTGGTGGGGTTTGATAGGAATTCAGAGATGGTGGTGTTGATGACATGTCATCAAGCTGAGGTGGTGGTGGAGAGCTGTAGTGGTGAAGAGGCTGTGGAGACACTGAAGATGCTGGTGGAGACTTTGCATGAGGAACTTTTGGTTGTAGATGTTTTGGAGGTAATGGAGGAGAATACTGGTAAGGTGGGGGTGAAGATCCATAGTTATATGGAGGTGCTGAATACTGGTAAGGTGGCGGAGAGTTATAGTAGTAAGGGGGTGTTGGTGACGATGGCAGAAGTGGTGACTTGTAGTTGTACGGGGGTGGGGAATACTGGTGAGGTTGTGGTGGAGATACGTAGTTGTTTGGAGGTGATGAATACTGGTATTGTGGTGGTGGGGAGTTGTAGTAGTATGGAGGTGGCAAATACTTGTGGGGTGGTGTTGGAGAGTTGTAGCCGTGTGGAGGTGGCGGATAATTGTAAGATGTTGGTGGAGCTTGGTAGTTGTTTGGAGGTGTGGACTGTTGGTAAGGTTGTGGCGAAGAGTAGGAGTTCTGTGGAGGTGATGGATACTGATAAGATGGAGGTGGAAACTTGTTAAAAGGAGGTGGTGAATACTGATACGGCAACGGTGGGAACTTGTAATTAAATGGAGGTGAGGGATACTGGTAGGGGAGTGGTGGCGAATTATATGGATACATCGGTGGTTGAATGTGAGGTTTTGAACATCCAAAGGTCTTCTTGGATGCAAATGCCATTACTTGGTTGGCTTTGAGAACCACTTCCTCGTTGGACTTGGAGTAAATGCTGAGCCCAGACAAATTTAAGTCAATTGGCACATTGCAGTCAGATCCTCCTGGTGCTGCATGGAGCTCAACCTTACACGAGTCAGCCCCATAGGTGCTGCTAAGTGTCAAGCCTGTAATGCTCACGCTGTATTTTCCATTGCTTCCGGTGTAGCCAAATCCCACTAGTGCCTGATCATTCACCTGACAAGTGACCTTGACCATGGCTCCTGCACCAGAGCATGGTAAAAAAAATAAGAAATAGTAGTACGAAATGCAAAAGGACATTTGGGAATCATGAATACCTTGCAAACATCATCCATCTTGTTAGTCTATTCTTACTTTACTACAATTTGGTTCATAGCAAGGATACAAATCTCGGAACTGGAGAAGTTCCTGCTCGGTGGCCAGTAATGGTAACCGGTAACGGGGAAAACCAGAAAAAAAATAGGTTGAAATTCGAATATTAAAATTTGAATTTGGGATGTTTTAAAATCGGTAACCCAGTTACCGTACAAAAACTGGGAAAACTGCTACAAAAACCAGAAAAACCGCTACCAAAACTGGGAAAAGCCAGAGAAAACCCGTTATGGGTAATTAGCAATTGGAATAATACAAATATTAATTAGAAAGTGTTTAATGTAGTAAGAAGCCTAATACATAAGAAGTTTGATGTCTATTTAGAAATTTGTAAGGAGCATGATGTTGTATATAAAAAGTCCTTCTTGCTAGCTTGACTATCTAATAAAGCTCTCTCCTTCAAGTGATACATAAGGAACTTGATATCTATTGAAGCATATTTAACTCATACAACAGGTGATCTAGCGCAAAAAAAGTCTAAATTAACATAGGAAGTGCATTATGTAGTCACAAATTTAAATTTGAGTTTGAAAAAATTTGAACAGTTTTTTTTCTTCCGGTTCCCACCAGGTTTTCTGGTAACCACCGGTTCCCCCCCCCCCCCCTCCGGTTCACAGTGCATGATTCAGATGCATGCTCTTAAAATGTTTGCATCATTTGTTTGCTTTTTTACATGTCTAGTCAGCAACTTGATGTTTTGAATTTTGAGTATGTATGCATACTAGTATGTGTAGGGCTTCTAAAACACAAGATCGTCCTGCCAGGAAGCAAAGTAAAACCGCACATTCTTCTTATACAACCATTGACAGATTTTTGTAATTTTGAATAGATAACAATGAACATAAAGCTCAAACTGACCCTATAGACCTTCTGGGTGATATATTTGAGTCATTTTTTATGTCAAAAATTAATGTTTAAGCAAGATAAATAGATAATTATGAGCAGGAAGCAATATTGATATATTTCCAAGCTGACTACATTGGCATGATTAGATCATGAGAACTGGGGTCGTAGCAAAAATTTCACCTTTCAGGTGCTCCTTCCCATGTGATTCTTCTGGATGTGCCTCGTTGAAGCATCTATAGCAGTACACCTTCCCTACGACCTTAATAACAGGAGCATATGTTGGTGATAAGGAAAGAGAAGATGCTGACAAGCTGGTAGCTCCCTCACCCAGCATTGCAGAAATTGCAATTAGCACAGCTAGGACCAGCCATAGGTGACCCGTTGGCTGGCCTCTGATGCTCATTTTCATGGCTTGACAATACTTTCTCAAGTGAGAGGAGGGGAGGATGCGAATGGTTTTGGCTTTGGTATGAGTGGGTATTTATAATGTTCAAGGTGGCAAGGTTTGAGAGAGAGCAGGTAAGGGATGGTAAGGGGTTAATATGGTCATTCGGATGTTTATGTTTGTCCCCACTTGATTTCAGATTGGTAGAATATGGCATTTTACTAACATTTAAGATAACCTTTTGTAGTTGTAGTACTACTTTACATGGTGTGTATAAATCTGCTTCTATGTTTTTTTTGAAAGAACGCTGTAAATTTCTAAGCTATCGCAACTATGTGAGTAGTTAAAATCGCGCGAGTCTAAATCAGTACATCTTTAGTTAGACTCGTAACTGATCTAAAATCCATACCTACTTTATCTGGAATAATTCTTTTAGTTTTAGGTTTATGTTAGAGGCTGACGATCAACGTCAAGTGGGGGTGAATTCAGACAATGAATTCCTTGCCTAGTGCATTTTAATTTGTTAGTTGTGCTGCGGTAAATTGACATGAATTCAAGTAGAGATGCTGTGGTAAATTGACACGAATTCAAGTAGCGAGATTTATGCATGGTATAGATTAAAGTTGGCTTGCAAATTGCCAAGGCTCTTTGTGTACATATTTGCAGTGTATCTTGCATACTGAATTCATCTCACTTGAATTAAAAGAGCACAGTACTTTGCTGTTTTCTATCGGATAGCAAACGGTGGAAGGCTCTTTCAAGATGATGTATAGGATGTTGAAATGGGGCAATATGGTGTCTGGGCACTAAGCCTCCTTGTTTTTGGATTGCTTTTAGATGCGTGTAAGTGCAATGATATATAATATATCAAGTAAAACCGTTAACATTCATTAATTTGAAAAGCGTTGATTTGGAAAAGAAGTTGTTGATTTGGAAAAGAAGTCATTGATTTAACATGCTGAATCAATTATGGATAGAAAGATTTAATTATGGATGAAAAGTCTTAATCATACAGCCTGCTCGTTTTCCGTTATATATACATTTATAGGCTCTGACCACGGTAGATCGAGTGGCGAAAGCTACAGCCTTATTTACCGAAACCGACCACTTTCCAGGTGTTTCCACTTTAAAAAAAAGGAGAAACATGATATCTCAGATTCTTTAGCAAATGAAATGAGTCAATATTTCCTAGCCATCATCTTCAACGACAAAACTGTAACGGTAACAATATGGAAGGTTTGTTGTGATGTCAATTCACCAGGCACCTAATTTGCCTATTTATGGAACGTTCACAGTGGTGTAATTAAATCGAAGCTATTCTGGAAAACATCTACTGTGTGGCATCTTAGGTATGTTGCCCTTTGGTCCTCATTGTGAAACCTTTTCTGTTCAGTTGAGCGCACAGTTCTTTCAGTGCCAGGGCCTGATACAGTATTACTGTATCAGTCCATTTCATTATCCATTGATGGTTATTTCAGATATATTTCATTGCCAATATTTATAGCTGCAAATTCATCCAATCCAGCTGGGAAGTCACCAAGTTGAATCCGATAAGAGAAGAGAAAATTAACCGCCACATTTTCTATCTTGTGAAGTGGGTGGTATGTGTAGCTTCAACTGCTCAAATATACTAGCCCGCTGGCCAAAACATAGCAGCTAAGCAACCTCTCAAGGCAAAAAGAAAGGTGTCCTTGGTCAAACATGTTAAAGCTTTGCAGGCTGCCTTATCTGCTCTACTCCACGAAAGAATGAATCGAGCAGGTCTAACCGACAACAATCTTTGCGTTTTTTTTTTGCCGTTATGTTCTTTACCCTTAATCTGTTCTCTTCCAATCATCTGTGTGATTGTTAATACAGGAGGAAACCAAAAAGGAGAGATCAAAATGGCCTTTTCAGGCAGGAGGAAGCTTGTTTGGTGAGGAAAAAAAAAAGGAAAAGGCAACTTGGTGGCAGCCAGTTGAGACATACCCTCAAATTGGGAGATTTGGGGCGTTGGTGCCTTGTGGAAAGCCCAGGAACAAGTAATTGGATGAGTACATTGTTTGGCCCAGCCCAGCCCATACGAAAAAAACTCGGCTCATGCAGAGTTCCAAGGTAATCCAGCCGCGCCGGGCCAGATCGCGCACAGAATCCGCGATCCAAATGGGAACGTCCGATCCGATACGATCGAACAAGCCCAATAAGCATGGGTCAAGAGGGCTGCGTGTAATGGGCTGAGACGTGGTACCGGTGAGCGTTCGGCCCATAAAGTGATGATATACAAACAACTCAAAGCCTAGCCGAATCAACAGAAATATGGGCTCCGGTAATGAGGAAAAGAAAATACGGGGGACCGTCTGCGGACGTAATGCCGGCCCATGAATCATCGGTGTGGCCTCAATCTGCCGGCGGTCTACGCCTGCATACCGCTGCCGAATCGGATCGTTGCCGGCGAGGTCGTGACGAGTAGACAGGCGGTGGGATCGCAGCGAGGGCGGCGGCGAGGGCCAAGGGCGGATCCGGACAGCGTTGATGAAGAAACTTGGATGGGTACAAGGACAGCTTTGATCTGGCGGCGTGCTCGCATTGGTCGCTCACAGAATCCGCGACATCCCAATGAAGGGTGGATTCTTTTTCACCGCGATTTTGATAGTTTTTAGTTTTAGTATGGGTATTTATGTGAATAAATTGGATACCGATAAATGGATAAATCATTTTTAAAAATCAAGATATGATAAGTCAATCCTACGGCGCCCTCCGCTCCAAACTCCCACCAACACACCATTCATTCCTCTGATCAAATCCTACTTTTCTTCCTTAGCATAATAGAAATCAACACTTCAACTGAAGGAGCATAGATAAGAACAATACAGTAGCATCGAGAATTGTTACCAAATTAACTTTTCTTTTCGATCCCAATGCTTTGATCATAAGAACGGAAGTAGACAAGAATCAGCGAGTTTTCATGTCGTGATCATCATGCATGCCATCCACACCAACCATTCCCAATTTACAAGCAGGCAGGCTATAGCTCCATTTCTACCAATCTAGTAATTAATTCACTAGTTAATGGTCAGGCTCATACATCCTTCTGAACTTGAACCCCAAAATAACAGCAACTGTTACACGCCATTACCTCCCTTCAGAAGAACACCTTCCAACAATCCAACTACGAGCTAATTAATACAACATGATAGTAACAACTTAATGGTCTCTATCATCTCAAGAACCCTAAGTGTTATGTGATGTCAGTGTTTGAACGTACGTGAAGATAGCCCGGCCTAGCTAGCTAACCTAACCTAAGTATCGTTCCAGACGCTGAAGAGCTGCGCGCCATGGCAAACCCCGGCCATGTCGCTGCTGCTTGTCGCGGCCGCCACCGGCTGCGCCGAGGCCGGCGTCCAAGTAGCCATCCTCCCGGCGCCACCGTATGCCTCTGCGCTGACCAGGAAGTTCTCGTAACCGATCTTCCCGTCGTCGTGATCCCTCAGGCTACCAGCATTAATCCCATGTGCCGCCCGTGCATGGCCTTGCACCACCTGCTCGTGGCTCACCATCGCGGTGGCGGTAGCCGCCGCTGCGCTCAACGGCATCGTGTAGCCGCCGCCGTTGCTCTCCCCGACCCCGTTGTACACGACGGAGTTGGACCCGGTGCTGTGCTCGAGCGAGGCGTTGTCGATGCTCCCGAGGCCGCCGTGCATCGCCAGCGCTGGCGAGAAGAAGTCGTGCGCTCCGGCGCCGGGGCCGGCCCCGAGGTTCAGTTGGTGAAGCTCCTGCAGGCTGTGCGCTGCGGCGATCACCGCGTGGTCCTGCTCCTGCTTGCACCACCCGCGCAGCGGCTGCGCGTAGGGGTGGTACAGGCCGCCGCCGGCGGACGCGGCCGCCTGCTGGGGCTGGAACGCGATGGTAGGCCATGCAGCGGCGGCGGCGGCGTGGTAGTGCGCGCCGTAGGCGAGGGCGCCGTCGCCTAGGTGCGAGGCGATGCGGCCGATGTCGTAGCTCACCACGCCGGCGTGCTGCGCGGACGACGCGGCTTCGGCCTCCTTGAGGCGCTTGGCGGCGGCGCCGATGGGGAGCGCGCTGCTCTCGAGGATCCTCTTGACTTCGTAGCGGCTCATGTCGAAGTTGGTGACGGCGTTGAGGCCTCGGAACTTTATCGCCGCGATGTCGTACGCCTCCGCCGCCTCCTCCTGGGTGCCTAGGTACATTGATGCACACTGTTACTTGCTGCACGGTCGCAGTATGCATTGCATGCATGTAAGATGTGACTGGCTTAATTAGTTTATGGTGTAGACTATTGCACAGGCAAATTTTTTTATCTTTCAGTCACTTAAAGTTGCACTGTGAATCACCTGAAGTTGCACATATTTTTTTTGGAGGGGGCTGCAATTTTAATTGATTGAGAGTGCAATTTCAGGTCACCTGAAGTTGCACTCTGAATCACCTGAAGTTGCAGATGTTTTTTTGGAGGAGGGCTGCAATTTCAGTTGATTGAGAGTACAATTTCAGGTGACTGAAAGATAAAAAAATTTCAGCCACCTGTGCAATAGCAAAACTGTTAGTTTATTTATGTTGCGAGCTAAATTAGTTTGCTGCAATTGCATGCAGCAGCCTGTAGGGCTCTGGGGTTTTTTTTTTTTTTTGAGATTATGTAGGGCTCAGTTTCTTATTGCACTAGTGAATGGAGACAGAAGTAGCACTAGACATGGAAAGTACGTTTAAAAAGCTAGCCACATGAGGAGCATGCACAACATAATAGTGTAATACAACTTGACATGACTTCCTGGTCACATTTTTAATCGTCATATGCATGTGCAATTCTGCACGCGTCCATATGCTACCGTTCTAACAAGTAGAATAGCTTCAGTTTAAATGTGTGCATACAAAATGGTTCTTGTAATCTCATTGAGATGGTAATTTCAGTTTAAATGCCTTTTTGCAATGCACATATGCATACTTACTAAAGGTGCCCAAGTAGAGGTCCTTGTTCCCTGCAACTCTTCCTATCCTTGCTTGCCATCTCCCATGTTGGTGATGCCTTTAAACAGTGTCCAGGTAGAACATCATTAATCTTTTCCAATCATGCGTTTATTTTCTCTAAGCATGTAGGGAGGACATGTATAGATGCAAACCTAGTTACTCCACGATAGATGGATGCACCTCTAGAAAAACCACTGCTCTTCCTGCACTCATATGGATTCGTAGGAGTAAGCATCAAATTACATTGTTGATCGATGAATTTGCTAAACATCTATATGCAAAAGGAATTGACAACATGCATTTTCGTGCTGACCTTCGCAAAGACGCTACAAACCCCTGCCTTGTCATGTGCTTCATCTCCTCCAACTCCTTTTCGTAGTTACTTACCTAAAATTTCAGAAACATATATGCGTCTCCAGTAAGCAGGCAACAAAACAAAAAAAAAGTGATAATCATTCACCTTAGATCTATAACCAATAAAAGAGCCAGCAATAACAAAGACCCAATTCTTCACAGATAATGACAACAAAGTGTTCAAATATATACGTACTTTTTTGAAAGATCAAATATATACGTACCGGAAAATTTGTTGTCGTCGTCGGACCCCAATACTTGAGAGCAGCCAAATCATAAGCTCTAGCAGCTTTGTCCTCTTTGTCATAGCCACCTATCAATGTCACAAGATGATCATAAATTACATAAATGGAAAAACCCAGGAAAAACAATGATTCATCAACCAAATGTCACAGACAAATTTAGTTCGATCCGAATCTCGCTTACCTAGATAGACTGCGTAGATTCAAACGTTGAGTTCAATCCCACAAACCAAAAGATCGATCGGCCGGTCCAGAAATGATCGATGAACAAGAAACATATATAATGTCAATTAATAACATTGGGAAAAAATTATCAACCACGGTGTAGCAATTAAACAGGCTTGAACATCACTATAGCATTAGTACCTTGACGACCCTTGCGAGTTTGCCCTTCTCTCCTGCAGCTGTTGTCCCAAAGATGAGCCTCGTACCTTCCCGTCCATCTATGCCTAAAACCAATCAAAAGCAAAAGATTTTGTTAAGCTACTGCTATGTCACAATCATGTGTCACATAATGACATCCTTATACATCTACGTTATCAAAATCTTATCTATCCCCTGGCCTACACATTCGATCCAAAAAGAGAAACATCAAATTAACCTGTGCTTGTTCGATCCATTTGATGATTGCACCCTACCTTGTCACCCCGCGGTAAATCGACGTGCGCTGACCGAACGTGTCGACCGACTTCCTCGCCGCCTCCACCACCGCGCCGCTGCCATCCGTCTCCGCACCGGCGGCCACCATGGCACCGGCTCCAGCACTGCCACCGCTATCCTTCTCCTCCTTCCGAACAGCCATTGCCCCTCCCTGTGCCGACGTGGACACGCTCTCCAGCACGCGGCCTCGCTCTCCGGCGAGGAATGGCATGCCCGCGCCCTGCGACGTCCCCGCCATGTTCATGGACAGCAAGAGCCCCTGCGCCGCCTGCGCGCCCTCGGCCGCTTCCGCCCTCGGCAGCGGCGGGGCCGGCTGGCTCCGCAGCCAGTTCTTGATCATGGACAGCCCCATGCCACCGCCGTTGTTACTGGCGGCGCCACCATTCGTCGTGGTGGTGGTGGTGCTCACCATGCCACCGCCTTCGTGGACGCCGGCACCGGCCGAGGAGGCCACCATGATGGAGTCAGCGATCTGTAGGGTGGAGCTGGGGTAAAGGTATCCAACGCTACTGCCCGAGCTCGCGTAGCAAGCGGCGCTACTGCTAGGGATCATGTTGCTGGCCTTGTGGTGCTGCTCCGAAAAGGAGATGCCGCCGAGGAAGTCCTCCAGCTTCGGCTCGGCGACGAGCGCCGATAGCTCCGATCCCCTCATGCTCCAGTCTGCATAACAAAGTACCGAGATTTCATGTTTTAATCAGTAGTACGAGTACTACAGCGTGGACTCAAGCATATGCCTATATGAATATATGGATATGTACCTTGTGGGATGTTGAAGCAGACATCGGCAGAGACGTCGTCGGTGGCGGCGGCGGAGATGAGGGTGGAGTCGGTCTGGGAGGGCGGGAGCTCGTGCGGGGAGAGAGAGAAGGCCAGCCAGTTGTTCACAGTTGCCATGGTCGATTGATTCCCTAAAACAAGATGTTAACGCGATTAATTGGCTTCTATGGTTGCTACTTAAGCTTGTTAGGGCATGGAGTATAATAGTCTCTCTTAAGATCGTCTCGGTCTTTCAACTTTTCCCAAGATAACATTAGAGATAACATCTCCAACCGTTCATCCCTAAAATTAATTTTTTAACTATTTTATATTATTTTTATCACATTTCTCCCTCATACCTTATTACCATTTGCGTTGATTTATGTACTCAGATTGTCTCTTATATAAGAGCGGTTTTGCTATTGCACAGTCGGCTGAAATATTTTTATCTCTCAGTCATCTAAAGTTGCACTCTCGGTACTAATTCCTCCCCTCTTGAAGTTGCACTTTCAGTCACCTAAAGTTGCAGTATAAAAATGTGACTAAAGATGAAAGGAAAAAAAAAGGTCGCTTGTGCAATAGTGGCATCTCCAATGGTTATAGCTAGTAACTAACTATAAGACTTCCACATCATTTATATAGTACACACTAAAGCTAGCATTCTAAAGAACTATCTATAAGGATAGCTATTTGATGCTTACATGCACACACAGAAACGGACTATCATTTATAGAGGCTGCCTCGTTTTGCGTTACAGACTAGTGCTTAGGGCGTCTCCAATAGCTGGCTATTTAGTTAGCTAGATCTGATGTGGCAAGGAAAAAGTAGGAGAGAGAGTAGTCACTAGCGACGAGCAAATAGCTGATCTATTTCACGTAGTCCAAGAACATGAGAGAGGAGCATGTGGGTCTAACAGTATAAAATAGTCTTTGCTTTTGTCTCTCACCTCCACGTCAGCTGACTATATAGCTAGTACTAGCTATTACCATTGCGGACGCCCTTAAGGAAGAGCTGGCTTGGTTTTTTTTATACTCTCTTTCCTCCACATAGGATATATGCTGATGTGTACATGCATATAGCTAGCTGACTCAGACCATTGGAGATGCCCTAAGTGATATCATATTCTCTTTCCTCACATTCTCTCTCCCCCACATAGAAATCTGCGAACGTAGGATAACTAAGAGGCAGCTGAAGTGACACTATTGGATAGAGCATCTCTAATAATTCTACTTCAGCTGTCTCTTAGTTATACCACATTAGCAAATTCTTATGTGGAGAAGAGAGTAGGTGAGGAAACAGAATGTGCCATCTCTTATGGAAGAGATAATCGAAGCACACAAACCAACGCAAATGGTAATTAAGTGTGAGGGGGAAATATTTTGAAAATAATATAAAATAGTTAGATAAATTAATTTTATATATGAACTGTTGGATATTGTCTCTAGTGTTATCTTTAGATAAGATAGAAGTTTTAGAAACGATCTTAAAAGATAAAACTATTGTACATGTTCTTAGCAAAGAAGTAGAGGAGATCAAGAAGCCATTTTGGTGAGAAGGTTAGGGAATATAGGGAGAGGGCAAGAGAGTTTTGGAACATTAAGCAACAGTGTTACGGGTAGATATTTATACAAAATATTATAGTACTACCCCTCAAGATTAGTATTATGTGAGACTACTAGTACTACTATAGATGGGATATGGTATAAGTAGTGGTACACCCTATGTACGTAGGAGAAGCTTTAAAACAAAATGTATTTTGTAACGTGAGTGCAATACAAAAACAGTGGCATGGTTTAACTGAACAGAAATCACTTTTTGCTTCTGCTTTCTGGGGGAGTCCACTATATTTTGTCTCGTGTTTCTCAAAACATGTCTAAATATGCCTACGTTCTGAGGCCTGCATGTTCATGTAGTACTAAAGTGATGCCCTTTACTCGATAATATCATAATAGTATGAGTTGTCACGGCCTTTTGACTTGAAAGTTGATATTAACAATGATTAAGAAATCCTTGTTGAAGAAGAAGAAATGTTGCAAGATCTAAGCTTCATTCTATTTGTCTAGCATCTCAATTCATAAGCAGATGTTCTTGCATCTCTCTTTTCAAATATGCAGGATACACATTCATAGTTGGGTGTCTCGCATATGCATGCAGTTGACATATGCATTGTATGCCACCAACTAGAAGAATTATTCCTAGCACTGTGCAAAACACTGCTCAAGACTGAAGAATCCACATATGAACAATCAAGGCCTAGCCTGGTCCTCTCCTCAAACCATAAAACCACTCACAAATCACCTGCAGAAGCTAAATCCCTGGCAAGGTTTTTTACAAAGCCCTAGGCTTTCCCTTCCTCTGACGTGAACACACACACAAGGGTGGCATGTACAGTAGTGAGGCCCTAATTTTGGATAATTTGGAAAAAAGACTTCCTCTATAAACGTTTGAGAGTAGTAGTAATTCTAGTGATATGTGGTTAGGAAAACTAATACATCGGGTGGTTAGGAAAGATATGATGCATACTCCAATCATACAGTAATGCACTTTTTCGAATTAGTCTCCTTTACAATAGCTCCACATCGGGATTTTGGTCGGCCCTAATTCTAGTTTTACTAAACATCAAATAAACTTGACTAGATTGATTTGCTATTGGGCTTCATTTTTTGGGGAAAAAATCATCCAATATAAGTATCTTAAGAAACGGAAAAGGGTTTATCCATCAATACATTGTACTGCAGGTTACGGCTTGAAGTTTTCAAGCACTACCTACACATGTCACCAAATGATTTAATTTAGTCAAAAACTTCTATAGGACTGCAATGGCAACAGAGAGGATGAATGGTGTCTCAGAAATTTTTTCCAAATATTCTCTCACATTCTTCACTCCAGTTGATATAGAACTATAAGGTCAGAATTGAAAGCCTAGAACAAAGCAACAACTTCAAAACCAAATAGCTTAGCTCTTGCACCTGAGTGGTCTAATCGGTTGCAGAGCTGCATTCTGACTATGGCTCCCTTGTGGTTTGATCGACGGCAAGCTGGTGGTCTGACCGGGCCAAGGAGCGGCCTGACCGCTCTCCTGTTTCTATAACAAAAAATCAACTCGAGTCTAAACCACTTTTGGTGCAACGCCCAAAATTTATAGCCAAATGAGATAAAACTTTACACAGACATTGCTTAGAGTCTTAGGAATCTTTTCTATTTAAGGATTGCATGAATCATTGTCAAAGTTCCTACATTTCAGAAAGATAAGCAAGGTTGCATTAAAACCGGGCAAAAACTAAAAACTTAGGATATGACTTGCTCGCGGGTAGAGGATAGCCAAGATGGCTCTAAATGTATTCTTACATATCATAGCAAGCAAAATCTCTTAAAGATTTGAAACAAAAACTTTGGGATCAAGAAACATCAAGAATAGACCAAATCCAAGCAAAATTAACTTCGAAATTCTGCAAGACCTGGTTCTTAGATGGATAAGATTTGATCTCCATCACTTACACGTACTTTATACACAGTAAAATTAAAAGGAGAGAGAAGAGATCAAAATCAATAAGAACAAGAGCAAATTAACCAAAATGAGGAGTTTAGATCCACTTTTTCAATAAGAACAAGAGCAAATTAACCTAAACCACTTTTTCAAGCACCGCAGTTTAGATCCAATGAAGTTGCCGGTATTTGGCAAACTACCAAAACACTCTTGTCTTGGCCCATTCTTCATCTTCCCTTGCAAACAATTACTATGCTTGTCCTGTGTAGATACATCAATGGATTACCACATATCGATAAGCCTCTTCCATTCTGGTTCCACCGAACTAAACCTCACTTGAACCGACTAAGTCACTTGGTGCAACCATCGTTCGAACATTTCTTTCAATATTTTTCACCTTTCTTGTGGCCATGCTTGAGCTTCACCATCTCACTCGGCATTCTTGATCTTTCTGGTCGTCAGCTCCTCCGTGAACGTAGCCTGATCCTAGCCATTGATCATGGTTGACTCCAAGCCTCTCTGCACATCTAACGATAAAAAAATCCTTACCGGGCACAAATTTCTCACAACTTGACCCACGTTAGCTAAAACATGCTTTATGCAGTATAAATACACTGACCAAACATAATTCCATTCATCCAAAAACTAATTTCCCAAAATCACAAGACCAATCCTTAGGACAAGTCTGATAGCCAACTAGGGGCCAATCAGGCCATTTGAAAACAGTGCAAACAACCATCTCTGAAAAAATACAACCGACATTAAATCCCCAGTCATACCGGTCGACGATCATACTGCCCGGTGGTCTAACCGGCAACACACCGACGGTCTGAGTGGCAACAGCCAACGATCAGACTAGTTTTGCTGGGAAAACCCATTGAAAAATGCAAATGATGAAAAATTCAAATTTCAACTCGAGAAACTTTACAATGGTTTATCACAACAATATTCTAGACCTTCTTACGTGGTACCTCAACTTCCATTCAAACTTTGATGAAAACACACCTCAGTATATTTCATCATCCCAAAAACAAATAGCAGCGAATAAAAAAACATAAAAGCAACAGTACAGATGCACAATATATATATGGTTACTTGTTCATACTAATTTCAGGTACCCAAAGACATTGCAAGTGCATCATACTTTTTTTTTGTCATGAAGCAAATATGAAGCTCTTTTGCTTCAAAAGAAATGGACATGCAGAAAAGCTTGAAAATAAAATGGTTCTCTCATGCATGGAAGCCAGAGGAGACGTGCGACCTGCACGGCTGCACCCTAGATGAGGACATGAACCCTTGTCCTCCGGCCATATAAAAACTTTGCGTCCCCAGGTCCATCCTCTCTCCAAACGCATAGAGAAACGGGCGAAACCCTAAGAATATCGCATAGGATCCTCCATGACAACTTGTTCACAAGAGTCGTAGTCCCTCTCTCTCCATGCTATCACAGACGCCAGTACAGAAAAAACTAGTGCTTTTCCCCTCTCTTTATGGGGGGAAGGAGAACTGGAGGTTAAGATAGGGTGTGTGTTTTTTTTATCTTGGTAATTGCACCCCTTGCCTCCCTCCCCTCCGTCTAAAACTTTGACCGTCAAAGCTAGAGGGTGTTCAAACTGCATAAGATGTCCCTTAATTACCTATTCATAGGGGATGATCATCTTTTACTAATTGACTGCATGGTTCAGTTAACCTCTCTCGGTTGTGTGAATATCTAATCATAATGGCTCATGGTTTGCTAAAAATGCATATCGATCTACGGTTGGGAGTTGGCTCATGTGCAGTGGCTAGCTAGGGTGAGAATGGGATACTTTGCAAATGTATGCATTTCAGAAATTATATTATACCTTTTGAACGTCCATACTCAAATAGGATATTTCTTATCATGTAAATTCCAGTAAATCTTGTGTTCCAAACAATGGCTTTATTCTTAAAAGTTTAAACTATTACTGTAATTAAGTATATATATCAGCAAGTTACTGATCGATCCATTGCGGCTTCGAATAATAACTCGGCAATAATCTAGCTGTGTTAATTTTCAAATAGGTTTGACTATTTTTCAAGTCCTACCTTGCTGATTAGGCAGGGTATTTTATTTCTCTTCTGATCTGTTACTCATGTACGAAAGGGCATGAATCGAAGTAATTCATGTCTTAGACTATATGCAAGTATACAAAAACTTAAGCTTCTAGTTTATAATTTTAGCTATTGATTTTTGACTGAAATTACACTATAGTGATTATTAATTTTTTCTGAGTCATTCAATCAAAAAATTTAAAAAATCGTTACATCGTTACAGATAATACAAAAAACAAAAGGAAAAGATAAAGAAAAAAAACCTAAAAAATTAAAAATCAAAAGCTAAAATTAAAAGTTGGTACGTTTCGAGTGACTTCTGAGTTAAATAAACAAAAAAAGGAAATCAAAGCTGTTTAGAGCCCGACTAAAACATATATCATCCACAGACCTTCTCACGTGCACACTGATCATAGTTCACCATCGGCTGCCCAATCTTCTCTTGGAACGAAAAAGTGCATGCGCGAGCCCATTGGGACATGCATATGCAAGCTTTTCTTTACTTAGGACCGGTATAATTGAGATCCAACTTCTAGTTTTTACTTTTTTAGTTTCTTTTTTTTCTGACTTTTCGATTTCTTTTAGTTTCATCTCTCTAGCTAGTCTGGACACACACGCGTTGGTCTTGGATGCAATAGATGAGTCCCTCGTGGCTTACTCCTATGGCCCACGTCACTTTGCTCTCGATCGATCGATATCCCTCTCTGGAAACTTCCAGCCATAAACACGAAAAGTGGAGAACTGAAGCAAGCTTTAAAAGTTTTTTTTGTGTGCCTATCCAACAAGAATCTTCTCCAGGTGAAGATGACATTTTTTTTGTCTTTTAAAAAACTGCTTGTCAATTATTTAGGAGTATATTTTATTCGTACGTGCAAGGTAGGAGAAATGGTTTTGTAATATATAATGGGTAGGTTATTTTGAACTGTTTGGTTTTAGGCTTATGGTTTTTGAATTTTGGTTGTTTGCGAGAGATAATACGTTGAGAAAAACAGTCACATACGATTTTGGTCACGATAGCTGAACTCGGTACAGTGTCTACTACAATTCACCTATAGATCCCACCTTTAAAATGTGCATCATTTAAGAACTAGTTACTGTAGTAGAAAGTGATAAGTCAAAGTCAAAGTAAAAAAGAACCGAGCCATTATATATGCATACAGAGGTGTGCATGAATTCATTGTAAATATTTTGGCCATCACTGATAATTAATTATTCAGAAGAAGTCATTATAACACTACAATATTAAGTTACTATCTGAAGTTCGATTTAGTATTTTGGTAAAGAAATATATGTGATGACCCTCAAAATTACTTAACCAAAATCACATATTTAAGAAGTAAATAGTAAATTAACATAGGAATTAAAATCTAATCATCCATACAAAGATTGAAAACGAATAACTGCCATTATGCAAAAGTTCAAGTACATAAAATTAATTGCAAGAATGAACCTTACATACATTTAATTTCAATGCTACAATTCCAAAGTTAAAAACCCAAACCAACATATTCTTTCTTCCAACCTGTATCTATCCATCCAAAGCTAACCCAATTAAGAATCTACCCTATTTAACCGGTTTGAACCCAACCCATTAGCACTTATATACAGAATTTTTAGTCAATACTGTTTTGACGAAGATTTTTAATCATAGTTAGACTAATATAGTATTATTATTTTTACTAACTAATCTAAATAGTTTTTTATATTCTAGCAGTCAAAAGTGAGAAAGTTCGACTGCCTCAGCATCGAGTGGATCACTCTCAAACCCTAGCAAGGAGCATGCATAAGCCTAGGAGAAATCAACGGAGCGCCCGTGCCTCCTCGGAAACACTGTAAAGATAACCTTGTGTATATTAATACTCCATAATTACTTTGCATGCAGTTAAACATGTTGCTTGACCGAGAGGAGAGAGAGAGAGAGAGAGAGTTTAAGCTATAGGAGAGGCAATCCCACAAAAAACACTTGCCTTGATCTGGGCAGCTTTTGTGGGCCTAGGCTCAGTGAGCCCTTTGATTTGAAGACTACTCCACGTAGCTACGTAGACTGGCACGCATTCTCATCGGCCGTAGCTACGTAGACTAGCTGCTGTGCTGAGTGTATACAACTTGTATGTGCAAGGTAGCCCTAGCCCTGCTCACTTTTTTTTCCTCTCTTGCTGTTTTCTTCTTCTGTTCTTTCTGACAGAGACATGCATGCATGCATCCTAAAAAGTAAAAAAAAATGCCATATTCAAATTCAGCTTTTAGAGTCTGTTTGGGAGAGCTCCACCAGCTTCAGATCCACGAAAAACAGATCCGGATTCAATTTTGCTAGCCAAACAGTTCTAGCTCCAGCAGCTCCACTGTGGATCTGCTCCACCAAAACCATGGATCTGACTCCAGATCCACCAAATTGGTGGAGCACCTCAAGGGGTGCTCCACCAAACTCAAGTTGGTGGAGTTGGGAAAAATAACCCACTGCCACTGGTTACACAAGATACCGGTTCGTTCTAATTTTTTCTTTCTTCTTCCCATCGCCGACCAGAGCCTTCCCTCGCCGCGCGCCGCTTCTCCGCCGCCGCCCACACCATGGCCGGCTAGCCCTCGCCGCATGCCGCCGCGAGATGGGCCTCGCCATGGCGCGCCCGCCCGGCCGTGGCGCGCCCACGCCGGCCGTGGCCATGGCTGCCACCGCGCGCCTCGCGACGACGGTGCCGCCTCGCGAGCCGGCCCGACAACCCGCCACCGCGCTCTTCGCCCCGCTACGTCTGCCGGGCTGCGCGCGCG
Organism: Dendrocalamus sinicus; assembly: GCA_036346575.1. Lineage (NCBI taxonomy): Eukaryota > Viridiplantae > Streptophyta > Magnoliopsida > Poales > Poaceae > Dendrocalamus > Dendrocalamus sinicus. The sequence continues at coordinate 10,762,457 of CM070643.1, read as the reverse complement.
CCGCCGCTCGCCGCGCTCGTGGATTCTTTTTTTCCTCGCGCCCGAGCCGGAGGAAGAAGAAGGAAGCCCGTGGATCCATTTTTTCATTTTGCCCCCTGACGCGTGGGGCCCAGGTGGAAGTGAGATAGAGAGGGAGGTGGAGCTGTACCAAACACTTTGATGGTTTGGAGGTGGGGCCCTTAGTTTGGAGTAGCAAACTAGCACCCTCGCTCATTTTGATTTGAATTTTTAGTTTTTGGTTTATTTTTTATAATTTCTAAATTTTATCTTTTCTGATTTTTTGGTTTTTTAAGCTTTTTTGCTGGTTCTTTTTTCCCGTATTCATTTACATTGTCCGTAATGAGCTAACATGTTTTTTATTTTTAATTTTTTTAAATTTAGTTATACTAAATAAGCCACCATCAGATACAGTGTAATTTCAGTTAGTTATAGTATAATTTCAACCATAAGTCAGCTTATTTCAGTCTAATCAAATGGTACTAATTCTTAGGTTACAAAAATGTGTGACAGTGTACTTATGTCTAAGAGCAACTCCAGCAGGGCCCCTCAAACAAGCCCCTAAACCAAAATTTGAGGGCTGAGGACAAAAACACAGGTCCAGCAGGGCCCCTACTCAGGCCCTCAAAAGTAGGAGGCCCTCAAATTCACCCATCAAGCCCTCATTCCTGGGGACCCTGGAGGAGACCCCTACTTTTGAGGGCCTGAGTAGGGGCCCTGCTGGACCTGTGTTTTTGTCCTCAACCCTCAAATTTTGGTTTAGGATGATGAATGGGTCCCACATGGCAGTGTCTATTAGGATGAATTTGAGAGCCCTGATTTGAGAGCTGCTGCTGGAGTAGATGCAAAAAAATTAAGCTATCAAATGTTAGGAGAGCCCTCAAATAAAAAATAGGGGCCTTGATTTGAGGGCTCCTGCTGGAGATGCTCTAACCTAGCTTGAATTTTTGTTGCCCATGCATGCATGATTTCTACATCGTTTGAAGAACGATATGAATATGATCTTTGTCACTATTGTAATCTATCGCCCATCATGATGCAGTAGCTTGTGTCGTCCCTGTTTTTGGAAATAAGGTCGTCGTATGTCTCGTAACAATTTAGTTACGGATAGAACAAGTATTATGTCTACTCACGAACAATTTAAAAATGTTAATTTAATTAAAATAATGGTTAATTCTAATAGCTTTAAGGGTGTCCAAATCCAAAACTTAACTTACAATCAGAACATCCAAAGAAAACTCCCACAGGAATGCTTGAGTGCAGTCATAATACTAATAAAAAACTTGTAACATCCTTTATTTTTCTGATCTCTGTGTCGGTGGAAAATGAAGTAAGACTGAGTACAACTAACTATACACAACAAGTCACATGAGAAAATGCTATATAACTACTTGTCAGGATTTCCAAGAGATGGGGATATAGTGATTTTATTAAAATATTTGTAGATGTAATTTTATTTGTAAACATATTTAAACATAAAAGAATGTAACTTCTTAAGAAATTAGGGTTTCAAAACTTAATTAATAGAATACAATATTTCCAAATTATTTTCAAATCTACTTATGCTTCGCTACTAGAATCACCCGGTAAACACAGTTTCATTTACTGGAAACACGACGTATTCAAATACCATTAAGTTATGAATCTATAGAGTTGCCCAGCTTTACCCACAAGATCTCTTAACCCTTATGACTGAGTTAACAAAACAAGGCCTTTGTAAGATCGAGAAGGCCGATCAGAGGGGGGGTGAAAAGGCGGTCTAACAATCTCTTCTAATTATTATTAACAATTCAAGATATTTTCTATTTGTCTAAACTAAGTAAACAATGTGGAAACTTAAATCAGTCTAGTTCAGCACAAACAATGTCTATATCAATTAAGTTCACCTAAGTGCACGAACACCTTAAGGCTATGTTAAGGTTTGCAATTCTAATATGACAAGCAATCAATTTAACTCTATGAAAGTAAATTGCTTGAAGATAAATTGAGCACAAGAAAATAGACCATAATGGACAGTCTCTTTTTACCATGGTGATCGGAGACTTGCCGATCTCCCCTAGTCCACGTTGAGATAAGCACATACTAATTGGACCGGCTCCATGAATTAAGTCTTCTACCTCAAATCCACTAGTGGTAGCTCTTTCCCGCTCTGGGTAGATGAGCTCCAACCTTCACACTTCGCCGGGTCTTCTCACAACCTTCTTTGAGAAGATCACCATGCACGACACCTCCAACGCCGTCTAAGAGTAACAAGTCAAGCCCTCGCTTGACTCTCACTACGTGCAACGAATACACAAACTCAAATGGACACTAAGTCTATCTCTAGATGCAACACATGCAATCTAGATCTCTTCTCCTTACTCATAAAGTGCAACACATGCACAATTGGGTGGAGAGCCTCACACTAGCTCAAGAGAATAGAAATAGGTCGAACAACCTTATCTCCAACCGGCAACAAGGGGGTATTTATACCCCACACAAGAAAACTAACCGTTGGAGCCAAACTCCTGAAAAAAATAGGATTATCAGAAGTATCGCCGGCTTAGGGTCAGTACTCCGCTCCCCTCGCCAATGGTCAGAAAACTAGCCGTTGCAATCAGAATCAGAAGTCTGCTGTTCATGATCGGAAGTATCTCGCCACACATGCGGAACTACTGATCTCACCAGAGACGAGAAGACTCCACATAGGTGTCTCTCTGGAAAAACGTGCCACTACACAAGGCGGCACTTCCGCTCATGGTAGTACCGCTCACATAAAGTCAGTACTTCCGCTCACCGGTAGTATTGCTCACACAGAGCTGGTACTTCCGCTCGCCGATCAGACTACTCGCACACAGCTGATCGGACCGCTCACACAGAGTCGGGCGGAAACTCTGATTGTCAACTACCCTGGTTCACGACCACATTGGTCTCTAACCACATTGTTCGGATCGACCACATTGGTTTCAACTACTCAGGTCTCGACCACGTCGACCATGTCGATCTTCAACCACATCAATCTTCAATCACACAAATCTCTAACCTCCTCATCGATCTTCGACTATGTTGTTTTAATCATGTTGTATCGACCGCGGCGATTTACGAACACACAAGCCTCGACCACATCGGTTCGACCACGTTAGTCCCATCATGCTGATTTACGACCACGTTGGTTCGACCATGCTGGTTTACGACCACAAAGGCCTATGACCACGTCGATTCCAACCACGCTGGTTTTTGACCACGAAGGCCTATGACCATGTCGATTCTGACCACGTTGGTTTCGACCACTCAGGTCTTTGACCACTTGGGCCCGACCACTCTGGTAGTCTGGTCTTCAACCACACAAGTCTTCGACCACCTAGGCTCGACCGCTCTGGTTCTTGACCACTTGATCTTCGATCACAAAGGTCTTCGACCACTAACGCATGTGGTAGTTTCATGATTAGTTTCGGTCCACGGTAGTACCGCAGATTATACCACGGTAGTTCCAATTGTTCTAAGGAATGCAGATACTTCACCAGATTTTGAAAAATACATTTACAAACTTTAGTATTATGCATATAAGTACCAAACATGATTCCCAACAAATTGCAAAACACATTTGCACACTTTCGAAATCATGATACAAGGATTAAATATGAGCTTCAACCATTTGCAAAACACATTTACAAATATAAGTCTCATATCACAAAGAATGGAAACATAGACTTGAAGCACTTGTAAAACACATTTGCAATGCATAGTCCTATGTTACAAGGATTCAACACATGAGTTTTACCTATTTACAAAACACATTTGCAAATACAAGTCTTATGCCAAGATGAGCTATAAGAGATGAGGTTGAGCTATCTACTCGTGATGAAACTCAAACTACTAGTCATGACGCTTCTTAATATTACGGCAATCTATACTAGCAATCCGGTCTTCCAACCAAACACCAAGACCGGTAAAATACTAGGAACACATCCTTAGCTCTAGTTAGTCATACATTTTCTTTAGGCCGTTGTTTCGATATGCATCGACTTATGATGCATCCGTTTTCTTCAACTCCATCAATACATGATAGTCTTCGCTTGACTTGATAATTAACACATGCTCATCTCCTCTTGAACATGCATCAACTCATGATACATCTTTTTCTTAATAGCATTTAACACATGAAGCCATCTTCCATCTAGACTTGATGATCTTCAACACATGAAGTCATTACAAGTCATCCTCGTTAGTGGAACCTAACCTATTCATCTGACTAATGGAATATGTTAGTCCATAAAACAATTGTCAATAATTACCAAGCTTCACCATTAACACAAAATAGAGAGACTAAATTGTACAATATTCTCTTTTTAGTAATTCATGGCAATCTCAACAAAATATGAGATAAAGATTGTATTTACGAGTATACAACATGTACACAATACTTGTATACTCTAAGATAAGCTTTTTAAGCAAAGCTCACTTATCTGGTTGTCATTAATCATCCAACCATTAACACATAATGGAGAAGTAAGATGACAACCCGATTGCAAATAAGTATATATAAACTACATAAGCTATATATACTAAATGTTGTATTTCAAAGTATATATGAACTACACAAGCTTACTTATACGGTAGGCCTGGTGCCGCACAGTGGCCAAACGGCAGGTCTTTATTCCTCAGCCATTAGTGCTTAATCACCCATTTAATTACACACTGCTCAAATAATTTTTAGAGGTATCAAAGTGGTGCAAAAAAATTACATGAAAATTATACAACATAACACACTACGTCAGAAAGCTCTATAAAAAATTCATAATTTTTCACGACCATTTGCTACCTCTAAAAATGCTTAGAGCGGCACATAACTATTTAATCACTTAGTTAATTATGTGTCGTTCCAAGAATTTTTAGAGATAACAAATGGCCTTAAAAAATTATGAAAAAATTATACAATGTACCATAATGCCTTGGGAAGCTCCACAAAAAATGTCATAATTTTGAGCTCATTTGTATATTTACGAATTCAAAAATTTATCACCTGTCATTTTGTAGGCAGACGGCAGGCCACCAACCGTCTGCTGGCTAGGCGACAACACTTGCCGTCTGCTGGCTGAAATGCAGGCACCATGTGTTGACTGTTAGGCGTTGCTGTCCAGTGACTGACATAAACGCTATTTTTGTCAATGCCACTCATATACGATTATTTCTATAAATACGCGTCGAAAAGGCACTATATATATGTGTGTATGTGTCAAAAGGCCACTCACTCACGGCCTGTGCAGGTAATATTGTATGTTCATTCATTCATGTGGCTCGTTTGTGCATGCAATGCCATTGCAGTGCATAGAGCTAGGCATTATAGTGATTATAGAATAATAGAAACTTACGTAGGATTTTAGCTGATATAAATAAAGTTATTATAGTGTATACTATAATCAACTTGTAGACTCCATCTCAAAGTCACTCCATTTGAAAATTAGTTACTGTAAAAAAGCTAAAAGACAGTTTTTAGAAGCTAAAAAAAAACATGCACTTAATGCCCCGCTCATTTTGACGGTGATTTCTAGCTTCCGCTTTTAATTCACTGTTCCTTAATTTTGTTTTCTAACTTTTTAGATTTTTTTGCTCATCTTTTTTTGTATTTCTTTATATTATTTATAATAGACTAATTTGTTTTTATTTTTTTAAATTTAATGACGTCGAATAAATCACTTCAGGCACTGTAAAAAATAAGTAAAAAAAGGTCACTTGGCATCGCCAATCTGACCTGCATTATTCGACCGCTCTGAAGTTTAAAGATACATTATATACGAGTCTAATGTAACCAGCAACTAGCTTTTAGTACATTTACATATCAGATGCTTCTTTGGCGTCGAAGAGCATCCAAATCTCGTTGACCCTGCCGCTGAACTCGAACGGCGAGTTGTACTGCGCCACCGTGTAGGCGGACGCCGGGTCGGCCCGGCGGCCCTCGGACACGGCCGCGGCCCACCTGGTGCCCTGTAGGCTGGCGTCGAGCAGCGCGGCTTGCTCGCCGACGTCGGCGTCAGCCACGAAGCCGCCGAACCGGCGGACGGCGGCGTACCTGGCCCCGGCCCACCTCTGCACGTGCAGGCCTTCGGCCGGCGGCGGGTCCGGCTGGTTCTTAGCCGGCACGTAGAAGCTGACGACGAAGGAGGAGGCGCAGAAGGGCCCGTCGCTGGGCGACACCTGCGTCAGCACCGGCGCCGTCATCTCGATCGTCGCGTTGTACGCGTTCTTGCCTTGGATGTAGTCGAACAGCCTGGCCCATCAACAACACCAAGTGTTCAGCTAAGGCAGTAGCAGCAATTGACGAGCCCCTTAGCTCAGGCCCATATGAAGCCCAAGAAGAAAATTCAGTAGTACCACTGCAAGTTGTGTGACTTGGCATGGTAAACTGAAGAAAGCTGCTTACTGGAGGAAGCCGGTGCGGGTGGCGGCGACGAAGGAGATGTCCTCGATGGGCGCGGTGGACATCCACAAGGCGTTCCTGTACCGCCGGATCTCGAACCCGTTGGCGCCGTCCACCACCTCGTACGCCGGGCACTCGATGCGCTCGCACGTCGGCGGCACGGCCGCCCCGGCGCCCTCGCCGACGACAAGTAGAACCACGGCGAGTAGGAGGAACAGGCCGCTCCGCCGCGCCATGGTTTCTCGCTTGCAGACTTGCAGTGAGGACGGGTGTGGAGTGGGGTGGGATTGTGGGGCTCGGGTGCGTGCGGCTGGGGATTGGGTCGGGGTGGGATAAATACGCGCGGCGCGGGTGATCGCTTCGCTCTGCTCGGTTCAGGATGGTTGCGGCGCGGGTGCTTCCACGTCGCTGCTATTCGAGCACTTGGCCATCATCGTTCGAGGATCGTGATGGTCGGTTCAGGATGGTTGCGGCGCGGGTGCTTCCACCTCGCTGCTATTCGAGCACTTGGCCATCATCGTTAGTGAAGGAACATGCGAGAACATCCTGTAGTCCTGTTTAATATTATGATTAATTATTGTAATATTTATAAAGTGGTGAAATGATTTTGTAAAAATTGTATTTGATTTGGACTGTTTTTCTGTAAGTGTCAGGAAAATCAAAAGTACCGCAGGTATTAGTATGGCAGTTTCATTTTGCGGAAGTACCGTAGGTATAAGCGCGGTAGTACCATTCGGTGGAAGTACCGGGTTGAATTGCGCTACGTTTTTTTCAGAGAGGCCCAGTAGAAGTTTTCAACGTGCGAAAGTATCGGCATGGTAAGTACGATACTTTCGATCTTCCTAGAAAATAGGATTTTGGAGAATTGAGTCATGGATTAAGTTGGTTTGACCTGGGTCATTAGATTAGGTACATGATGCATATCTTCACTAATATAGGTCAAGTTATAAACAATTTGTGCCTGAAAACGATTTCTTTGTCTTTAGATGTGCAGGGTCGCTTGGAGTTAATTGTGGTCAACGACGGGGATTGAGGCTAGGCTCACGGCAGAGATGAGGCCCAGAATGGTCGAGGATGCGAGGTGAGACGTTGAACTCAAATGTGACACGAGAAAGGCGGAAAATGTTGAAATCGAGTTCGAACGACGGGATGGCACCATGTAGCTTGCACGAGCCAAGTGAGCCGTGGTTCGGTGGAACCGGGACGGAAGAGAGTTGGCGTCGCGTGGTAGGCTAGTGGTGCACCTACACGTGGCAAGCATGGCGATTGTTTGCAGTGGTTGGTGATGACCGGGTCAAGGAAGGGTATTGGTAGTTTGACTAGAATACCAAAAATTATTTTGGATCAAAACTGCAGCGCATATGCGATGCATTGAGAGCGGTTTAGGTCAAGGTGGAGCTGATTAGATCAAGGCTAAGGATTTAGCGAATGCACACATATACGTTTTGAAAGCGTACATAAGTGAACTTGTGAGAGTAAAACCTAGGTGTGTGGGGTTAATTGGTTTCCCCATTGTAATAGTGGATAAGATCTATTAAGGGGTGTAGGTGGCTGGTTGCCTACTTATAAAAGGGGTTAGGATGGAGACATGTATAGTTAACCATACAATCCATCTCTTGTGCTCTCTCCCCTAGGTCAAGGTTTAAGGTTAGGGTTTGAGAGTGAGTACCTTGAGTGCTCTTTGTCCTCAAAGGTGGAGTGGCTGTAAAAGCTACCTTCTCAAGTAATACAACAATCGTTTTGCATCTCTTGTGTCTCTCTTATTCTTGATTGATGTGCTTGAATTTTAGTTGGCTTTGATCTCTCTTCTTTCTCTTTTGTGATCTTGCTATGCCAAGAACGTGTACGAAATGGAGCTAATCCTTGATAATACATTTTCACCCATCTAGTCATTTTGATTACAAGATTCACAAGAAAACCCGTTGTTAGTTGATTTTGGCCTCTTTGGTCCATCTCTTGATCCAAGGGTTTTTGGCAGGGATCATTAGGTGTTCTAGCTTATTGTGACGTATGTGAATACATTTCGAGCCATCTTGGCCATCATCTACCCACGAACAAGTTGTATTAATCATTTAGAATTTCGACTCGGTTTTGGTTCAACCTTCTAACAAACTAAAAAAAAGTCTAAACTTTGACCCTGATTTCACAATCATTTGTTGGATAGGTCCTGACATCTTAAAGTAGATTCTTACAATTTTTCATGTCATTTGGATCTACAGATCAAAAATTCTCTCAATTTTGGATTTCGAAACCGTGCTGAAAATATTGTTCATCCTGATTTTACTGTAGTAGCGAAAGTACAACAGTACTGTATCGGTAGTACCGTAGTTACTGTAGTAAGCAGTAGTGCCGTAAATTTAACTGCGATAGTTCTTTTTTCGTTGATTTTTCTTGGGTTTTCAGTGTTTCTAATTGTTAGTTTTTGTGATGGCCTTGTATTCCAATCTTAAGAGCTCTGTAGCTATTGAAATGATAGATTTATGAATATTTAAGAAAAATTTTAAGAGATTATTCATTCTTCTCCATTGACATCTTCCATCTTTCGGATCAAGACTGGGAAGCAGACGCACCTGAAGAGGAGATGGTCGCATCGTTGCATATACACGGATACACCTGCATGTCCGAAACTCCAGAATGCTGGTTCGAATCTGCTGCTGCTACCTTCGAAGTTCTCTGAAAACTGAGGTTGCTGTAGAACATTTTTTTTTTGTTTTTTCGGTGTAAACGGATTTTAGTTAAGCAGTTGATCCTTGCATAGTTAAACGTAGTACTACAAAAGTACAGATCGTATTCGGTTACACTTTTACAGCACGCTAAGAATTGTTGAACACTTGTTGAACAGGTGTTGTAGTAAACTAAAGATAATGCACATGACCTTTCCTGAATTTTTTGTAGCTATGGCAAAACTAAAAGCGTTAGGCTCTAATCATATTGGATTCTAAAATTTATTTTTCTACATTACTTAATTTTTAAATGAAATATCTTTTTAAGATAATGTCTACTAGTCAATTGTAGTATATACTATAACGACTTAATTTATATCGGCTAAAATCATACGTAAGTGTTTCTCTCTCTATATATAATTTTTTATAAGCTATTACTATTTATAAAATAAACCTAAAAGTCCTATATAAACGGTCCTGGTTCTGAAAATAAATACCGCATTGTCAACCGGTCCTGGTTCTGAAAACAAATACCGCATTGTCAACCGTTCTGTACCCGGTGTCTAGTCACATGACCTAGCTGAAGAATCAATTTTGCAATGAAGGCCTAAACGCGTAAGAATTCTTATTTTTCTTTTCTTCCTGAAAAGAGTGACCCACGACAATGCTTGCAATAGCTTTCAGACGTTTGGATATTTCCACTACGATATAAATAGCACATGCACGAGGCATCCAAACTCCGTAGCGAAGTTGCTTGCTAGACTCGGATTGAAATGTAATTAAGCCCATTAAAATTCGCTGCCTGGTCTACATGTCTGATCTAATTGCTTCATCGGTGAAGCAAAGAGTGCATTTATGCATACCTAAGTTACCTACTATCATTAATTCCTCCCCTACTACCCTTGACACTTTAGAGCATCTCCAACAGTATAAATTAGTTACTAGCTTTAAGACAACTTCTCCAATATTACTAACTTTTAGCACATAGTTCATAACATAAATAGCCTCACATGACACTCTCACATAATCTTGGAATGTGTGTATGAGACTAGCTCTTGATCAAGAGATAGATTTTCTCTCTCTTCTATTAAAATATGAAATAATATGTTTAGAGCTAGCTCATAAGAGCAAGTATTATAAGGGGCTGTAAGCTGGCTGTATGCTGAGATGGAGGAGAGAGAAGAGAGGTGGGCTGTAAGCTTACAGCCAGCTGAAGCACAAGAACCAAGAAACTTTGTGAGAGGAAGGGGTAGGTCATATAGCCTTCAGCTGGCTATAACTACTATATGAATAGGCTGAAAAGTGAGCTGTAAGTATTCATACAACCAGCTGAAGGCTGTATTATAAGACTTGCTCTAAATCACTGTTGGAGATGCTCTTATAACATGTTCATAGCACACCATCTCGGTAGACACAAAACTAAAAACAATATCTTAATGCATTTATTTAGCAACCACCCGACTCAATTAATTTCTTCCCTCTTATCTCGTCCCATCTCTCTCCATTTTATCTATCCCTATCCTTTAGCTTTCTTTGTCCTTTTAAATTTGCAATATCTTGCATGTGTGATATCTCAGTTCATTAATTACCCTTCTACATCAGTTTTTTTACTTAGGGCCTGTTTGGATCCACTCAGATTTTAAGAATCTGGCTTTTGGAAACTGAGTGGAATCCAAACAGACCAGTTTTTGAAGCAGTTTTTAAAATCTACCTACTCAGATTCTTAAAAACCAAGAAGCTGTTGATACCCAGCTTTTGCCGCTTTTTGGCACAAATACCCATTTACCCTCATTAAAGACCATGCATGGCTGTTTAATGTGCTGTTCAAGAGCAATAAATGTAAGGGTATAATAGTCTATTAGCATCAATCATAAATGAAATCAGCTTTTAAAAACTAGGGGATCCAAACATCCCATCAGTTTTTGCTTAGAAACCAGTTTTTAAAAACTAAAAGTAATAGCTGATTTTTAAGAATCTAAAACTGATCCAAACAGGGCCTTATTTGACGTCTTATAAACACTGCTTATGTCGCCCCCATTGAAAGCCCTTAAAATTCGCCTTCTCTTTGGTTTTTGCGTTACTTTGAGTTTGTCTTTCCGCATGCAAGGACGCGCAAATCGTTTACATGTTCCTGTAAAAAGTATTCACGTGGGAAAAAAGGGGGACTGTTTCGACCGAGAATGGTTTTCGACGAATCAGAGGAAGCAAAATTCATGTTTTCCGCAAAATTCCCTAAAATTCTTGCGGTTCAAATGGGTCAAACAGTCCATTATAGTTGTCTTGTTTAGCCATGATTTGTCTATTAACTGTTTGAACGCTATATACTTATCTGCGGTATGTGACTTCTTTAGCTAGGAATTGATAGAGATGTAGGGTACATTATTCCCTCCGAGAAGGGGGGAGAAGCTTTTCAAGCCTAAAATCTGCAGGATGTAGTCATGTACTCCTCGTGACACCATCACAAAAGGCTCACACGATTGATTCCCGTTTGATAGAACACATAAAATTAAGCGACACACGGGTATACAGCTCTCGGTAAAACACCGGAGCAGAGGCAGAGCAGTACAACGACCATTATTTAGAACACTAATGTAGCAATTAAGCAAGTAATTAACCTTAAACCTTTAGCCATGCCGCCTCCTCACTTCTTGGCCTTACCATTAACGGCGGCGGCCTCCTTGACGTTGGCCGCCGCGACGGCGGCGGAGGCGGGGGCCTTGGCCTTGCCGCTGGCGGCGGCGTCGCCCTCCTTGCCGAAGGCGGAGACGGGGTAGGTCCTGCTCAGCCCGGTGGGCGTCTTGAAGGTGATCTTGGAGTGGTCGTCCTTCTCGATGAACATGTCCGAGAGCGTGACCCAGATGAGGAGCTCCTTGGTCTTGACCCCCGTCATGCGCTTCATCCGGCGGTCCTCGACGAAGGCCGTCACCTCGGCGCCGTACGAGACCTGCCTCCCGATCTGCTTGAACGTGTGCGTGATGGCCTTCTTCTGCCGCAGCCACACGAAGCCCGTGGCGCGGTTGTAGCCCACCTCCTCCATCTCCGCCAGCGGCAGCAGGCCCAGCGGCATGTTCGTCTCCGCGAGCAGCTCCACCGACTTCTCCGCGCACAGCGCCGCGCCGCGGTACACCTCCGCGCCCTCCCTGTGCGCCTCGATCGCCTGCGACCCCATGGATTCGAACTCGACTCGGCGGAGACGCGTGGGTGTGTCGGGTTTTCTTGCGGATTTGTTGGGAAAGAAGAGAAGGCAGTGCTTGATGCGGTGGTGGTGGTGGGATTTGGGAGGTGGGGGAGATGCGGCATTTATAGGGGAGGATTCAGGATTGGATTGGTGGTGGTGGGATTGAAGGATTGATTCCGGGTTGGGGAGAGGACGGTTGGCGGTGGGGATTTAAGGCGAGGGTTTATTGAATACGTTGGGCGTGAGTTGGCGACTTCGGCCTGGCGCCGATGCAGAGTTGCGGACGCACGCAGCGGTAGGGCGGGCGGCCACGCGATGCGATGGTTGGCCGTTGCGGGTGGGGGTTGCGCTCGGGTTCTCTCCGGCGTGCGCTGTCGCGGACGACGGGGTTTAGATTGGCTGTTGTTGAAACTAATTTTGACTTATGCTAATAGTGTTAAGGTTCTGCTCGTTTCTGAATTGAATTCTAGCAGTTGTGTGTGATGAGCCGAGTTGTGCAGGTAACGGTCACGCGTCCGGGGGTTTAATGTCGTGAACTGTCTGTACTGCTGTAACGTTCACCGCTGTTGACGGTTAACACTCGATGCTATAACGTTCGTGAACGGTTAACACTGCCGTGATGTACACTCCGTCCTTACCGTGCACCGCTGTTGCCCTCTCTAACGTCAGAGGACCCGCATCGGAGATCGCCCATCAAACAGTACGAGCTTCCGGTCGAGTTGGTTGGTGGTCGCAACTGTCTGTACTGCTGGTTAGCATATTGTTTCTGGTTCTGGTACCACAAGAGAGCACGCTCAAAGAGGATGGGAGCTTTGTATATGGCGTGGCATTACGATGTCAAATTGCGCCGATTGATACCAGCAACAGCAGTAGTCCAAACTGATCAGTTGGGCTTAAAAGCTCATGACTTATGGCTGAAAATACCATAGCTGGCTAAAAAAACATTGTAACTGACAGAGACTTATTTAGCATAATTAAATTAAAAAAATTTAAAAATATAAAAAATATGTTAGCCCAATATGTATAATACAAACGAATACGGGAAAAAAAGAACCGGCAAAAAAGCTCAACAAAAAGCCAAAAGTTCAGAAAAAGACAAAATTTATAAATAGTGAAAAATAAGCCAGAAACCAGAAGCTCAAGCCGAACTGATCAATGCCGTCTTTTTCTTTACCGTACCGCGGTTTTCCTTTTTTTTTTCGAGAAACCGTGTTGCGGTCTTTAGTTTGTAGTGCTATGCGGAGACTGTTGCCAGCATACACATGAACAGAAAAATAGTCAATCCTATGTGACGTACGACATTTTTTTGGGAAATTATATGAACAGCAAGCAAATGAAAGTTCAAAAAAAACAAGCAAATGGAGTAAAATGCAATTGGGCCAAAACAGTCATAGTGATTGTCGGTTTGTAAATCTTGACTGGGTTAGGCTGTGTGTTTGGTCGCTAGCGTACGCAACTACGCATACAAGGAGCGAGTGGGATCAGTTCCTGCCTTTTAGACGGTGATTATGTCGAAGCCTTACCAAGAAGAATCTGAGCAACTCAAGAGAAGTATTGTCTTGAATGCTTACGTACCTCTGAAGCAGTTTTTTTTAGCTGTGGCTTTATGTCTTTTGATACAAAATTTTAAATTTTGGTTGGTCACAAGATATAGTACAGAGAGATAATTATGTACGATTTTGGCTGATAGGATAAAATCGAGACAGTATCTACTATAATTGATTTATAAATATTATCTTAAAAAATACTTTATTCAAAAATTAATTATAATAGAAATACAGGAAGCCACATACTACAATTTGCCGTGTCATATGCCCGAACGCCATAAAAACACCTCGTAGATGCCCTACTCGTTTCGGCTTCAGCTTCTGGCTTCTGACTTATTTTTTACTATTCATAAATTTCGTCTTTTTCTGAGCTTTTGGCTTTTTTGAGCTTTTTTGCCGGTTCTTTTTTATATTCGTTTGCGTTGTCTGTGATAAGCTAGCATATTTTTTACTATTTATAAATTTCAATTATAAACCATAGCTTTTAAACCCAACCGAGCAGACCTAAACAGATGCTTGACATTCCACAACCCACCCCCCCAAATAGCGTTGAGGTACAGCTAATTCTGTTCTTAATTCTAGCTCTAGCGATGCTAGCTAGCTATCTAGTAGCACAACAAACAACTACGGTTGTCATGCCGCTGTTGCGCGTCGACTGGTCCACAACCAACCTTATTTAATGTGCAAATCCTGAAGCCAGTGACGACGCTACCGGTACACCAATAGCAGCGTTCACCTATCAACAGTTCAACACGCGTACCATGCGTGATGCATGCACTCGATCTACCGAGTCGATCTACACGTGTCTTTCTAGAGCCCGCACGCCATGGTTGACTCGATCGAGTACGGTTAGAGCAAGTATAATAAGAGCATCTCCAATAGGCTATAGTAACTTAGAGCTAACTCTAAGCATATTATTTCATATTTTAATAGAAGAGAGAGAAAAGCTAGCTCTTGATCAAGAGCTAGTCTCATACACACATTCCAAGATTATATGAGAGTGTCATGTGAGGTTATTTATGTTATGAGCTATGTGCTAAAAGTTAGTACTATTGGAGAAGTTGTCTTAGAGCAGGTACAATAAGGCTTAGTCAGCAGACTATAGCAAATATAATATCAACTAAATCTTATGTGGCAGAGAGAGAAAGGAAGAGAGAGAAGGAAGCTGGCTACTAAATTACAGCTAGCTATAGCACGTAAAAATATGCATTTCACTCTCTTACACGTAGGGCTACATAGTTATTGTAATAGCTACCTTATTGTATGAACTATTTTTTTGAAGGCTATAGATGAAATGGACAAGTGTTATAGCCACTAGTTGGCTATACTATTGTACTTGCTTAGAGCTAGTAACTAGCTCATACTGTTGGAGATGCTCTAAGAGGCTATTAGTAGGCTGTATGCTGAGGTGGAGGAGAGAGAAGAGAGATGGGCTGTAAGTTTACAGCCAGTTGAAGCACAAGAACCAAGAAACTTTGTGAGAGAAAGGGGTGGGTCATACAGCCTTCAGCTGGCTGCAAACTACTATATGAATAGGCTGATAAGAGCAAGTTTAATAGTACAGATAGCTGCTACCTCCAATACATTTCCATGTCATCAAAAGATAATGATGCAGTTAACTCATACAATAAGCTGGCTATAAGTTGTCTCCACAAGAGCTCTCAATCATTTAATACATACATGGATATTGGTAATTTAATACATGCATGGGTATAGCAATTAGTTCTATGGGTACATGCATGGATAATGTCTCTTTTCCTGTGCTATAGCCTGACTCTTGCATGGGAGTCGGCTTGGCTCTCTCTCCTTTTCTCTCCCCTCCACATAGGACTATGCTGACATGGATTCCCTTGTAGCTAGCACAGTCAACCTTATTAAATTTGCTCTAAGTGAGCTGTAAGTGTCCATCCTTGCTCTTAGGGAGTAGTACTCCACTAAATTGCTTCATGGCTGCAATGAACATTGCTTTGATCATGTTTTGTTGCGGAGCCCACTGGATTAACTCTCTCTCTCTCTCTCTCTCTCTCTCTCTCTCTCTCTCTCTCTCTCTCTCTCTCTCTCTCTCTCTCTCAACAAATAAAAGCTTTCATGGTGGTGTGTCTGCACCCCTCGCAAGCATGTAAGGCAACAGCTGCTTGAGCTTAACAAGGCGTCTAACACTTCACTACATGGCTTGAAAAAGACGGTAAAAAATGTGTAAGCGGCCACACAAAGGATGTCCTCTAGAGATGATACCACTGAAGGTTTAAGCTCCTCTAAATGGGATGCGGTTTCATTGGTTTATCCGGAAAAGTTCATGCCTTATTTTAAACACTGGATTCTCGTAGACAATATTTTAATGTGATACTTAGTTTAGTGATTTATTGTAGCTGCTGGTGGCATATTTAAATTTAAAAAATTAAAAATAGAAAAGTTAACTCTACACAGACAATACGAAAGAATACGGTAAAAAAGGAAAAAGCCAAAAAAATATAAAAAGCCAAAAAACTATAAACAAGCAAAAATTTAAAAAAATAGTAAATTAAAAGCAAAAGTTAAAATCTAAAGCTGAAACGAGCAGGAAACTCCTTTGTCGACAAGAGTGGACATCTCATCCCTCTGAAATTTCTATAGAAATAGAAAGTGTTCCGAAAAAAATCTCCTCTAAGAGCAAGTATAATAAGAGCAGGTACAATAAGACTTAGTCAGCAGGCTATAGCAAATATAATATCAACCAAATCTTACGTGGCAGAGAGAGAAAGGAAGAGAGAGAAGGAAGCTGGCTACTAAATTACAGCTAGCTATAGCACGTAAAAAATATGCATTTCACTCTCTTACACGTGGGGCCAAATAGTTATTTTAATCGCTACCTTATTGTATGAACTATTTTTTTGAAGGCTATAGATGAAATGGACAAGTGTTATAGCCACTAGTTGGCTATACTATTGTACTTGCTCTAACAGGCTGTTAGTAGGCTGTATGCTGAGGTGGAGAGAGAGAGGAGGAGAGAGAAGAGAGGTGGGCTGTAAGTTTACAGCCAGCTGAAGCACAAGAACCAAGAAACTTTGTGAGCGAAAGGGGTGGGTCATACACTTTCAAATGGTCAAACTACTACATGAATAGATCGATAAGTGGGTCAGAAATGTCCATACAACAACGGTGAAGATCAGATATTAGCCTTGCTCTAAGAGCAAGTTAATAGTACAGATAGCTGCTACCTCCAATACATTTCCATGTCATCAAAAGATAATGATGCAGTCAACTCATACAATAAGCTGGTTATAAGTTGTCTCCACAAGAGCTCTCAATCATTTAATACATACATGGGTATTGATAATTTAATACATGCATGGGTATAGCAATTAGTTCTATGTGTACATGTATGGATAATGCATCTTTTCCTGTGGTATAGCCTGACTCTTGCATGGGAGTCGGCTTGGCTCTCTCTCTCCTTTTCTCTCCCCTCCACATAGGACTATGCTGACATGGATTCCCTTGTAGGTAGCACAGTCAGCCTTAGAGCAAGTCCAATAATAGAGCCAAATATTTGGCTATAAGTCAAGTTATATGAGCTAAGTTATACAATAATTTATCTTCTATTTGTCTACAAAAGGTTTTTTATTATTATGTGGTACCATGTCTCACATTCTCTTTCCTATTCCTCCTCACATACATTTATTATCTTGGGCCACCACTGCATAGGCTCTCATGCCCAGCTTGTTGCTTACATGAGAGCCAAGCTCTCATCTCTTTCCTCTCTTCTCTCCTCCACATCAGCAAAAATGCTGAGAGCAACTCCAGCAGTAGCCCTCAAAACAGGGCCCCTACTTTTTATTTGAGGGCTCTCCCTACTTTTGAGGGTTTTGTTTTTTGGGCTACACTCCAGCAAGAGCCCTCAAAACAGGACCCTCAAATTCATTCTTAGAGGGGATGACACATAGGACACACCTTCATCCTCATCCTACTTTTGAGGGCCGAGGGGCAAAAAACTCACTCCAGTAGGGCCCCTACTTGAGCCCTCAAAAGTAGGGGCTCCCTCCAGACCCCCCAGGAATGAGGGCTCGAGGGGAGATTTGAGGCCCCTACTTTTGAGGGCTTAAGTAGGGGCCCTGCTGGAGTGAGTTTTTTGCCCCTCGACCCTCAAAAGTAGGATGAGGGCTCAAGTAGGGACCCTGCTGGAGTTGCTCTGACTAGCTTGGCTATAAAATCATTATTGTACTTGCTCTTATTAAACTTGCTCTAAGGGCATCTCCAATGGTTATAGCTAGCAACTAACTATAAGACTTCCACATCATCTATATAGTACACACTAAAGCTAGCATTCTAAAGAACTATCTGGATAGCTATTTGATGCTTACATGCACACACATAATTTATAGAAGTTGTCTCGTTTGTCGTTATAGACTAGTGCTTAAGGAAGAGCTGGCTCGATTTTTTTGCATACTCTCTTTCCTCCACATAGGATATATGCTGATGTGTACATGCATATAGCTAGCTGACTCAGATCATTGGAGATGCCCTAGGAGGACAGGCCATATATAAAAATTGCTGGCATAACAGCCTACTGGCGTGGTACCGTACGTGTGTTGCATTAATGCCGAGCACATACTGGAACACCCAGTTCCATCTATGAAGCTAACCGGTGCGTACGAACAAATATCGCTGCGGCCGCTGGACAATTGTCAGTCTGATGTCGGCGAGGACGAGAATAGAAAGCATTCATGGCGGTCAGCGTCGTGGGCGGCCAGCCAAACCCAAAATCCGATGCATCATGCATTTACTCATTGAGCGCTGGTTGTTACCAACTGAATTTGTTCCCGCAATCACAGTGTACAAAAGTGATTAGGGGCGCGATCAACTTGGCTGATGAACAGTGCTGGAGGCTTATTTGACACTATTCATAAGTTTCGTCTTTTTCTGAAATTTTGACTTTTTGTTGAGCTTTTTTGCCGGTTCTTTTTTTCCTGTATTCGTTTGTATTATACGTAATGGACTAACATATATTTTTTATTTTTAAATTTTTTAAATTTAATTATGCAAAATAAGCCTCTGTCAGCTACAGTGCTTTTTTCAGCCAGCTACAGTGTTTTCAGCCATAAGCCACGGGCTTTTCAGCCATGTTGATCACAACCTAGGTCTGCTTCAAACTGTTTCAGCTTTTTAATTTTTTAATTTTATTTTTTTGCATTATCTCAAAAGAATAGCAGTGTTTTTAAAATTTTTAAATCTTCTACTATTTTTTCATAATTTTTTACTCACAAAAAATTAACCGACGCTATAGTATTTTTGCACCAGAATATACACAAAAAGCCATAAATTCTGACTTATAAGCCATTTTAAGCATAATCTTCCAAAACTTAATCAACTCTCGCTAACACAGCCTAACATGGATGGGAAGAGCAATAACCAGCGTGCTAAGAGCATCTTTATCCGTTTGCATCTAGATTAACTGGTAAGATGGGGTTATTCACCACCCTCTCTCTAAAGTACCATTGTTAGCTATTTTTGTTCATGACGAATCCTGCAATATATTGGTGATAATTATATGAAGCAGCTTGAGTGGTAAGTTTTGCGCTATAAATGCATAAGCAAGAAAATAGTACACATGTTGAGCTACTAGGTAATAACCCTTACAGAAGTTAGAGCAAGACCTAAAGAGAAAATCTAAAAAAAAAGGAGTATATGAAGCAGCTTAATTGAAACTTCTCTTGGTCAATGAAATTTCAAAAACGGGAGAAAATGGTACACTATTTCTAGCTGTTCAGTGGTACAAAGCAGAGGAATTTTTTGTACGAATAGTCTATTTTTATTCGAAATAACAGAAATATACCCGCAACAAAATTTTTTTTATAAAAATAGGCTCCAGTCGCCCGACCATTGGGCGATTGGAGCCGTCACCCAACCGCCAGGTGACAAGTAAGCAATCCGCCGGCTGTTGGGCGAATTATTACAGTCACCCATCGGTTAGGTGACTGGAGGGATTAAAAGTGAGGCTGCTCGACCGCCGCTGCACAAACAGAAGAAAGAAAGAAAGAAAGAAAGAAGAGTAGCTGGCCAAGGAGAGGAGGAGAGGAAAGAAAAGAGAGAAGAGAAAGGAGAGGGAGGAGAGAAAAGTAGAGGGAGAGGAGGAGGAGAGGAAAAGGAGGAGAGGGGAGGAAAAATCAAATTTAGATATTTTTGTTTTATATTTGTAATATTGTATATGCAGCATATATATTATTTACTGTTATTATTAGTAGAAAATTGTAGATGTAGATAGAAATAGTTCATTTTTTGTATAGAAATTTTAGTTAATGTAGTTTTACGAAATTAGCAGCAATAGAAGCGGAGAGGAGAGGAAGAAGCAACTGTAGGTAGTTTTTGTATTTGCAATGTTGTATATGACTGTTACTGTTAGTAGAAAATTATAGATGTACATAGAAATGGTTTAGTTTTTGGTATAGAAAATTTAGTTAATATAGTTTTAGGAATTTAGTAGGCGTACAAGCGTGTAGTTGTGTATAATTTAGTAAACATAGTTTTACAAAATTAGCATCGTTAGCAAATTGGCATGAGAACAAAATTGTAGTTGTAGAAAAATTAGTCACCGCTACGTACAAATTAATCGTCCGTAGAAATTTGTATGTATTATAAAATTCAGTAAATATTTAGATCAAGGCAGTAATAAATGGACCGCTTAAGCTAAAGATAGTTGTGATAATCAAATGCACCATTGTAACATAACAAAAGGGTGAAAAGAAATTCAAAGAACAAAAACAACAAGAAATATGTGAGCGGCTCCACATCAATGGGCCGAAAGCCCAACCTTTTAGCCCATTTGAAGCCCACAAGAAGGAAATTTTCCAATTGGGCACGTGAAGGGAATAAACTGTCGCCGCACACCTGTCTAAATTCATTAGCACAACTAATACGACGAGCCCACCATGAGCGACGAGGCGGTCAGGGTCACCGGCCTACATGCACCGAGTCCACGAGGCCCACCACCCGTCCATCGCCGTTGCTGTTCTCCGGTGGCGGTATAAATTTACCCCCCGATCTCCGGCCATCTCCTGTCCCCTTCCCCGCCGACGAGCCATCACCTATGGCTGCGCCTCCCACCGCCTCCTCCGCCGCGTCGCCGTCACCCCACCGCCCGCGCCTACGCTTCCGGCGATCTCTCCGGCCGCCGCTGCGGTTGCCTCCGACCTCTTCCTGTACATCTTCCTCCCGGCGCCCCTCCGCTTTCCAGGTGAGTTTCCAGATCTCTCGCCGCCCCCATTCCTCCTACAGCTAGGGTTTCGCCTCGTGATTGCCGCCTATCTGGTATTTATCGAGGCGTAACATACGTATGGTTGGCGGCCAGCGATCTATCCCCTTTTTTTTGCTAATCCACGTGTCCGCGAGGTTGTTTGTGGGATTCAATTCGATGCTATTTGAATATTTGATTCAAATTTTCGCTCGAAATGAAAATCATGTGTAGTATCAGGTAGGAATTTCGGGTGGTAGCGGTATCGGTCGATAGGTGTATATTTCTCTTAGAACTAATGCATGCGACTGCGATTCAGTCCATTTTTCGCCAAATGGAAGTGTCTGAAGTGGTGAAACTGATCTCATTGCCATTAACATTTGCAGAAGTCCCAATTCAGAAGCATCGCCTCAAGACCCGCACGGAGGTGTGTTCCCATCCAAATTGCCACAGCATTTGATGAGGTTCTGAGACGTTTCTCTTCTTCAAAGAGCAGTGTTACACCTCGAAGTAGCTTATTTTACTAGTCGTGGTGATCTGGTGTAGGACCAGGGGGATTTCTCGCTGGTGCATGACGATGGTGATGAGGCATTTGGTATTGTTCTATATTCAAGTGAGAGTGAATGGAGTGACGAGGAGGTTGTGTTAAATCCAATTGGGGATGTTGAGTTACCAGTTATGAGCAAGAGCCGCTTCGAGGGGGCAGAGGGTGCGATAACTGTTGCTGCCCATAGGCTCGCCAGTATTGAGAAAGGGTATAGGAAGAGCAGGTAAGATAGCTAGCTTTTCTGATAGTACTTGCAAATCATAGATTGTCCATGTAGATCCCCCCTCCTCCTTTTTTTAAAGTTGGATGAAGTAACCATTTTGCAGCATTTGCTTGGCAAGTGGAATACAAGCAAGTGTAGTTAACTCCAGTGGTTGTATGTACATGAGTCATATACTACCATAATAGGAATATGGCTTGTCATGGTTCTTTTGCAATGTATTACATAGCATATATTAAACTATTCTGGGAAGTAGTATGTACTCAAATACGAATATGGACTAATAGTAGTACATCAAGAGTATATGCTACGATCTTCCTGGTTAGTGTAGCATTAGGAAGATTATGTAATTCTTGTTCTTCCTGGTAAATGGAACACAATGGCCATCAAACCAATAAGAACAGATAGGCTTTTTACAACTGTGTTAGCTAGGTTCTGACTAAAGTTCTTTACATCAATTCCCAGAACTCAACAAGGGCTGATGAATAATGTTGGACTGATTGCTTTCTTAGCAATGTTACTTTTGTTTGTCGACTGGTGTTCTTGGAGGATTGTTAGACTACCTCTGGACTCATTTTACTTGACACGCCCTTTTTTAATATCAGCAGTTCTATCAGCATTAGCTGGATTTCTTTTTGCACCGATTGCTGATAGCATGAAGATTCATCATTTCCGGAGGAGAGGGAAGCCAATTTGTCCATCCTATAGAAAGCCAACCCCAGGAATGGGAGGATTGTTCTTCGTTCCCATTGGTATTTTTGTTGCAAGAAGACATGTTGGTTCCAACTCAAATGGAGCAGCTATAATGACCCTCATATTTGCAATGGTTGGGTTACTTGATGATATTTCAAACCTTGTCATGGATCGCAATCGTAGAATACCTCAATGGATAAGATTCTTGGTTCAGGTAAGTGGTGCCTTTTCAAGTCGGACTGAAGCCCTTTCATGTTACATTGAATGCAACTTAGAAGCAATCTCGTGTACTTTGCAGATTGTTGCTGGGATTTACTTCTCTATCTGGTTGGGTTCTACAAATATTTCAACACCATATAGCACGTAAGTATTATTGCAACTGATATGCACCTTGAAGCCAACTGCAGTTTGACTCATGCTTGATCAGTTATGTGATGTTGTGAGCGTGGTAGGCTTTCGAGTTGGTGCTTTTAGATGAAAAGCAAAAACTTTCTTAATGGTCTATATAAAAGGATTGTCACATGGTACAGTCCAGTGAATTGGAAAGTGCAACATTGTTTCTGTGGTCCTCTGTGTTGTCGCCTTATATTCCTGCCAAAGTACACAAGTAATTTTGATTTTCAGCTTGTTTGGTAGCTCATAATAGTGTTTACATGTTAATTTTAGAGGCAATGGGTGCTTTGCTAATTGATTCTGTGAAAATGTCTAAATTCTTAACTGATATCTTACTATGCCGGGCAAATCATATGGCCTTAGATTCTCTGATCAAGCATATTACAACCAACAGATACGTGAGACAATATTGTTGCCACAATTTTATATTCTGGTTCATGTTAACCAATACTTTTGGACGCTCTCAGTCTCAGCTTTATTGATTCAGTTTGTTCGTGAAGGAAATTCGTTGTTCCTCTACCTCCTCCACTTGGCCTTGCATTCATGGGAAAAATTTATCTGGTTCTGGCTGCAATATGTTCTCTTTCCATGGGTACTGGAGTAACATTGGTTGATGGTCTTGATGGCTTGGCTGGTGGTGTTGCTGCTTTAGCACTCACCGGATTGTCTGTTGCTGCTCTGCCAATATGCTCAGGTACTTTGTCACTTCAACTTGTTAAGCTATTTTTAAAATTTAGTAATCCTACACCATAGTTAATTCCTAATAGCATATTAGCTTCTGCTCTTGTTAGCATAACAAACCTCTTCTAACTCATGATAAATGTCAATGTTGCATCTTATTCATTTAGTTTTGTCTGGAACTTTTTAAGGATCTTTATTCCATTGGCTGTAAAGGGGTCAGGTGCAGCTTCCTTGCAGCCATATGTGTATCATTAGGAAGGAGAACAAAAGGGGAAAAAGAAGATTGGAAAAAAGTCCCATGTAGTCACTAGTCAGGACAGCTGGTGTATTAGAATTAAACTTGTCCCTAATATAGTGCAAAAGGATCCTCCAGATGGACACTATCCTGTTGACTTTGTCTAATTGATATTCTACTTATACTAAAAATGCTATTTGTTGCGAGTTTAATATTTGGTGTTGATTCTACTAAAGTTGTGACTGAATTAATTATTCACGATTACTGCAGAACTGAGTGTTTTTGGAGCATCAATGTCAGGCGCTTGCACTGGCTTTCTTTTCCATAACAGATATAGGGCCTCAATAGTTATGGGTCGGGTTGGTTCTTTTGCACTTGGAGGAGCACTTGCGACAATTGCAGCGTGTAGTGGAATGTTCATTCCGTTGTTAATTGCATGCAGTATCTTTTTTCTCGAGCTGCTCTTGGTAATATTACAGGTACGGTACTATTCATATTTCTTCTTTTACTTCAATAATTATGATATGTACTCATAGTTGATACCATTAGTAACCATTGCTGTAACTACTGTTATACAACATTTGCTTCTTCAATGAGCTGCATGAATTCAAATTATGATATTTATTTGCTTTCCAATGGATGGTGATTCAACATTATTGAGTTGATCACTGGATCATTCTCTCTCTGTCAAATGAGCATAGATGATTTCACTTGAGTGATAGCATGGCTATGCTTTACACCTTTTTTTTCATGAAAATGTTTTTTTTCATGAAAATGTATCTCGCTATCAATTGATCTTTGCTCTGAACCCAATAGTTCGTGTCATCCTCCATGTCTTTCTGGCCCCGAAATCCTGAACTCTATGCCTGCTAGTTCATTGGGTGCAAGTGAAATGAAAAGTACTGAACGAGGACATCTGGAAAAGCCCTTTTGGTATGTATTGGCAATTGGCATGTTACTAAACAATCAGTTCGTGAGCAATGAAACATCACATCGGAGCAAATTTAGCTAAACTGAGTTTTGCTTCCATAATCCATACTGACAAACTTAGTTTATTCCTATTTACTAAAAAAATAAGCTTCAGCCATTAATTATTTCTATCACGCATTGTCTATATATTTTTGCTGAATAGTTTTCACCATCCAATCTTGTAAGGACTAAGGAACATATTACATAACATACTGCAATGCTAGCTATATTTCTTGGTCTACTCAGAATCACGTATGACGCCCTTAGAAATTGCATTTATTTGATTCTAGCATTACATTTTCACTGAAAACAAAATCATAATGTTTTATTTGTGCCTTTTTCTGTCTCAGATTCCTTTTCATATGGCTATGAAGCACTTCCATGGGACAAACAGATATCCCCTGCGAATTCTTCCCTCACATTACTATCTTAGATTGTGGGGCATAAAGGAGCCTTATATCGTAACGGGTGCATACATCATATCATGCTTCTTAACTGTGTTGGCGGGATACCTTGGTCTTGTTTCAGCGTAAATGGAAGCTTAGGTTACCATTCTTTCATTATTTTTATTTCATTTATGTAGTGTACTTTTATAATGGTAGTTGCTCCAGCTTTGCCAAGCCTACGGTTCATTGATATACCAGAAATACAGGGAAATTTTAATGTGGAGTGTGTAGGATCCCTATGATACACCATATGCTGTTATATTTCTGCCTTGCACAAAACTGTAGCTTTTGTCTAAACTGAATTATTGTTGTTAGTTGTTACAACTTACAAAAGATATTGAAATTTTAATGATGACAACCTGTTATTCTACATTTGCTCTTTTGACTGGAGATCTCAATGGATTGGTGTACCTTGCTTGAAAGATGGAAAACTAAATATGTTGAATTGTTGATTGGTCAATAATGTGCGCCTCATGGTTAAGAACTTAAGCTCGGATAGCATGTGTTCTTGTGCCTAAAAGCGCAACAAGTATATTTTTCTTTGAGAGGAAAAGCGCAACAAGTATTTAGGCATGAGTTTCGAGTTGGGCCTTGGGATGGAATTTAGGTCCGATGGCCCAGTTTTACCGGGCCTGGCATAATTCCTTGGCGTTTGACAATGAGAAATGCACGCCGACCAGGCCCTGCCTGGGTAGGTCTGGTTGCCCTGCCCAGCTTAGCCCATTAGACATTTATACAATAGGCTGCTTCTGCTTCACTACAACTGTGAAGTTGGTGGATTTTACTGGACCTTTCTGTCATTTCCGATACTGATTATTGAACATACCATACACTTGTAACAATTGTAGTTACCATACCAGTTAGGAAAGTCCTGGATCGAATGAAGTTTTCAAGCCTCCAGCTTTGGTTCAGGTTTATCCTTTAGGGTCACCTACAAGGATACAAATCACGAAACTGGGAGAAAACCCGTCCGGTGGCCGGTAATCGGAAAACCAACTAAAAAATGGTCAAACTTCAAAAATCAAAATTTAAAATTTGAGCTATTTTGCAACCAGTAACTAAAAAAAGCAGAAAACACCATCAAAATTCAAAAATCAAATTTTAAATTTGACTGATTTTTCGGTTACCGATCTTCACCCATAAAACCGGCAACCGTCTGGTAACCATCGGGTTTATGAACCGACTCACCTCACGATGTGTGACACATTGGAACCATCATCAACTTCTAATTGTTGCCTTCACTGTGGGCAATTCAATTCAAAGACCGCACATATGGGTTCAGGGTAGGTTTCCAGTTGGGAGATGGAAATTGTTTTAGTCATGGGGTGGTTCGAAGGCCTCATTTTATTCAGCTATAATAGTGCAATGATGGGCTCAGAGTTGGTTTGGAGGCCTCGCTTATTTAAGTTATATAACAGGTTATAGTGACGGTTTCAGATTGATCAGATATATCACTCGAATTTTGTTATATGATCTGATTGTTACACTGTATTGTATATGATGCGGATACATACATGTTTAACATTTTTCAGTTAAATATATTATTTAATTGAAAAGAATTATTGAGTAACATTAAATATAGCCAGGTAAACTCTAGTTTTATTAGGTTTTTAATCATTATACTTAGATAAACAAAGTTACTGTTTTATTTAATTATATACATGCACATATTTGATCTGTACCAATATAAAATGAAGATGATTTTGAAATATCCTAAAGAAAGAAGTGTTGTATATTAGGATAAATGGTACCGTTGTAAAAATCTTGTCAAGCCTGTCGAAATAAATATATTAATTGCCTCCGTACCTAATTCACAAGGTCACCTATCTAGGAAGATAGTACTTATTCTGTACCTCCTACTAGTTATGGTGAGGACATCCATAGAACCACTACGTCGTCCCTTCTAGTACAAATGAACAGCATGGAGACACTACCCAAGCTTGATCTGGACCGATCACAAGAGCTCGTCCCAATCAAATAAACCAACATTCTGAATGTATAAAAGATGGAGATGTGGAGAGGACAACTCGATCAAATCGGTGTCTTTTCGTGTACAGTCATATGGCGTGACACCCGTGGGAGGAGTGGCAGGCAGAGTAGGGATGGCAATCGGGCGCGACGGGTACGGGTAGTGCTCGCTCATACCCATATCCGCGACCCTATTTTTCGCCCACGGGCATACCCGTACCCGCTCACGGGTAAAAAAACCCCGCCCATACCCGTCGCCCCGCGGGTACTCGTCGCACGTGGGTATACCCGTTTACCCGCGAACTGAGTACATCACATATTCACATTCAAACATCACCAAGTAACAAACTTCCCAGCTAAAACTTGCACAATTCTGACATATGTAAAGGCTTCGGTACATCTCATGACACAAATTAAAAAGGCATACATTACATCCATCGCATAAATTTTGCGCATGCAGCCTCACTATGCTAGAACTACAATCACCATCTAGTGCAATCTCACTTGTTCCTCCACTGCTCAGGGCTTGATGTGACCTCAAGCTTCTTGCGAGCAAGAAAACATCCAGAAAGAGCATTTCTCATCACTTAAGCGTGTAGAAAAGAAGGGAGGATCGGAGGAGGCTCACCTGAGGAAAGAAGGGAGGACCGGAGGACCTGGCAGTCGCGGCGAAGAGGGGCGGCGCCGGATCTGGTCGGTGGAGTCGCGGCGGAACGAGGGGCGGCGCCGGATCTGGTCGGTGGAGGAGCGGCGGAACGAGGGGCGGCGCCGGATCTGGTCGGTGGAGGAGCGGCGGAACGAGGGGCGGCGCCGGATCTGGTCGGTGGAGGAGCGGCGGAACGAGGGGGCGGCGAGGAGCGGCGGAACGAGGGACGGGGCGGCGGAATGAGGGGCGGCGAGGGCGGAGATTTGGTGTGTCGGCGAGGTCGCGAGGAGGAGAGGCGGCACGTGGGAGGTTTCGGTGGAATGGTCGCGTGGGAGGACTGAGGAGCGCCCGAGATTTGGTCGTTTGGAGCCTTGGAGGCGTGGTGGGATGTTAGGGTTTACTGGATTAGGAGGGCCCACTTGTCAGTCCATTTCACGGGTAAACGGGCGAGATGGGTACGGGTAGAGCTAACTCGTACCCGTACCCGTTTACCCGATGGGCAGAGATATCCTCCCATTTTCCTACTCGTGGGTAAAAAATCAATCCCATACCCGACTCTATTATGGTATTTACCCACGGGTACACAGGTAATCGGGCACAATTACCATCCCTAGGCAGGAGGAATGCAAGAAAAAGATGCGCATGTGTTCGGCACCCGTTACTTTGGGTTTTAGTTTTGGCTTCAATTTTTTATTTTTTTTGTATTTCTTTTTATTGTATGCGATGAGATAATCTGTTTTTAATTTTATTTTTTTAATTTAATTATACTAAAAAACTACTAGCAGTTATAGTGCAAAAAAACTCATACAATAAAAAAGCGAAAAGCCATAAATTTAAAACCTAAATAATTGTCGATCCATGAGGGGCGTCTGCATGCGTGCGAAGCCAGCGTGTGGGAATTTGCATGGCATGTGACTCAAGAAAGAAACGAAGACAAGCTTGAAGAATTGGTGTGCGTGCACGAAGCTGCAGGGAAACAAATCGGAAGTGACGAACGAGCTAAGTAGGGTGTAATCGGAGCGGATACGGATAGATATTGTTTATTTTGTATTTTTTTTTCATATTTTTTTATCGGAGTCGGAGTCGGACACGGATAGTGCCGGATACGAATACGAATGCAGATATTCTCGGTCACGAATATGGAGAGAATACATGCCGCTCCGAATACAGTTAGTTTCGGTCACGAATATTTAATCGGATAATGCGCGAAAGCAAATTTCACATGGTGACAAAGACAAATTAAGCAAACTGAGATCTAATATGAGTGTACCAACGTTGCAACAACCACCGAAACAAGCAATTTTATATAAATAAATGATGCTATATTTCAAGAAGAGTCGGAGATCCCACCTGGCCGGTGAAGAGGCCAGGTATCCGACTCCGTTTCCGTATCCGGTAACTATTCGGAAAAATATCCGGATAGTTCCGTATCCGTCGGATAATGCTTGTTCCGAATTCGTTTCCGTATCCGACAAAAAATATCCGAATCTGTTTCCGTATCCAACAAAACCTTCAGATATCCGAAAATTTGCTCCGAATTATATCCGAATTAAAACTGATAGACGGTCGACCGAAAAATATCCATTCTATTTGCACCTCTAGATGGAAGGGTCTGGTTTTACGGAGTTCCACGAGAAAAGCGATACGGTTTTTTGAGGGATTTCTATTAAACCAGCCTACTACTGGGTGACAGTCCAAGAGGCACCAGATCAGGCCTGCGTGCCTTTTTGTGTGACCGAACCTAAATATGGATCGGTTTGTACGATCCCTTGGTGAGTCCGAACAAACAATTAGGAGAGTCGAGATAGTAGGGGATTAGGCTTATAGAGATCGAGTTGGTTCCTTAACCGAATAGAAGATGGCTTCGGTTCAATTGGCCGGACAAGATTAGTAGATTCGGCCAAGGCACCCCTTGTGCGTGCGTGGGCTTGGGAGGGGCGTCGTGCCAATACTCGGTTCTCATGTTTATGTCATGTCTGAGATGGCAGGATGAAAGTGGCGTCGGCCTGTCCACAACCTACTTATCTGGCCCGCGAAAAACAATGAGGGGCCAGTTTTTTTTTTTTAGCTGTGATCTATAGTTTTTTACTATGACTTATGATTTTTAGACTGTTCATACGAGATATTACAGAGTAATAGAAACCCACGTGCAGTTTTTATTAATATAAATGAAGTCGGTAAAGTATATAATATAATTAACTAGTAGATACCATATTAAAAAGGCACTTCGTTTAAAAAATAGTTACCGTAGAAAGTCAAAAGTAGAGACCAAAAGCTGAAAGAAAAAAAACAGAGTGGAAGTGGCTTATGTGGACTGACTGCTAACTTTAGGCGGCTTCTCCCCCGTTGGCACCAGCGGCAGCCCACAAGTGGAGGCGAGGACGCCAAGTAGGGATGCCAGCGTTGCTGCTGCTACTACTTGCTGAACGGTGGGGAGCCATGGCACAGCAAGAATGCCCTGTTGCACTACTTTTTGGTATTTCTTTCTTGATAGTAGATCGGTGGTTTTTGAAACTGATTGTACTGCTCATTTAATTCCTCTGGTGTTGTCTTTTCCCTGTAATACGAGTTTATTTTGGTTACGTGAGCACTTGTGGAATGTTTGCCCGTGGAAATTGGATGTGAGCACTTGTTTTAGTCACTTTTTTGGTTAATAGCTAGCATTAGATATTTCTTTTACTTCAGTCAAGAGTTAACAGTTTGGTTCTTGTAGGTAATAGCATTGCTTCTTTTAGTCAATTTTCAATAGATAGCATGAGATCTTCGCATTTCTTTCAGCTATATTTATGTGGAGTTAGAGACTAGGTATTTATCAGCTGGATAATCAACTTTCTTCAGCAACCGACCAACCTTCATAACCATCAAGAAAGAAGAAGAGAAGAGTAACCACAGCAACCATCAGTGCTTAAAAGTCTTCAGCAGTCCTTCAATTTGACTGGCTTTTAGACTGTGATTGATATCTTTTAGTTATAACTGATAAATTTAATAAATAATATTGACCGATATAAACTAAAATAAAAAACTGGTTGAAAAGTCGGAAAGAACGGAGGCTTGAGGTTTGTGTCGGTTTTCGGCATGGAATTAATCCCGATGGCCCAGTTTTACCAGTACAGGCTTATTTCCTTGAATATGGTGCTTTACAATGTGGAATGCACAGACCAGGCCCATTAGACATTTCTACTAGACGCTGTTTCCGCTTCGGCTTCACTACAACTTTGAAGTTAGTAGATTTTATTGGACGTTTCTGTTATTTCCGATACTGATTACTGAATATATCATATAGTAGCTACAGTATCAGTTAAGAAAAATCGTGGCTTGAAGGTCACCTCACACTGTGTGACGCACTGGAACCATCATCAACTTCCAACCATTGCCGACACTCTGGGCAATTCCATTCAAAGACCGGAAGTATTTTAGTCACGAGGTGGTTTGAAGGTCTCATTTTATTCAGCTATAATATTGCAACGATGGGTTCAGAGTTTGGTTTGGTGACCTCGGTTATTCGAGTTACTATATAATACTATAGTGATAATATCAGATTGATCAGATATGTCACTCGAATCTTGTTCTATGATGCCCTGGGCGATCTCTATCCGGCTCTGATGGTCACAGTGTATTCTATACATCTGGACCAGGAAGGGGAGAAGAGATACGCATGCAAATCTGACGAGTCAGAAAAGATAAACCAAGTTAACGAGCAACGCCAAATTGTTGTGTAAGATCAATACCTCAATACTACATTTTCGATTGCATTCATGCATGCACCGTGTCTAGTGCAGAGTCTAGACCCCAGCAAAATCGAGTCGCAACAGGCCCCTTACCAGTTACGAAAACACACGATTGCAACGCAACGTGCAGCGCGCGGATCGCCGTGATCCAATTTAAATTTGGGCCAAATCATTATTGGATAATTGGCCGATCTGGCTGACTCGTCGTCCGGCGTGTTTCCGGCGATGTTTCCGGCGTCGTTTCAGCCTCCGCGCCAGAGTTTTGGTCGTGCCGAGCAGTAGCGGTAGGTTACGTGAAAAGGATCGCTCGTGCCTGAGTCGTGAGTCGTGACGTGCCGTGCATGCATGTTTCTTCCTGGTGAGCTTCTTTCCCCTTTTGCCAATCTCTTTAGGTTCCGCTCATTTTGATTTGAGCTTCTGACTTCTAGTTTATTTTTCACTATTCAACAATTTCATCTTTTTTTATTTTTTTAGTTTTTTTTACTTTTTTGTCAGTTCTTTTGTCCCCGTATTCGTTTGTACTGTCCGTGATGGACTAATCTGTTTTTTATTTTTAAATTTTTATAAATTTAATTACACCAAATAAATCACCATCAGCTATAATATTTTTTCAGCCAGCTACAATGCTTTTCAGCCATAAGCCACTCAAAATAAACCCTTTTGAGCAGGGCGTTACTACTGCTAGTAGCAGACCAATGCTAGTATTCATCTTGGAAGTTATGCGCGTGGATATGCGATTTGGCGTGTTCTACAGTTGAGCAGAGAAGATGTCTAATCTTGGGGCCTGTTCTTTTTTGCTGCGGCTTGTAGCTTTTGGCTGTAGCTTGTGGCTTTTGGGCTGTTTGTACAAGAGATTACAAAGTAACAGAAACTCATATGCGATTTTTGCCAATATAAATGAAGTCAGTAAAATATGCACTATAATTAACTAGTAGATCCTATCTTAAAAAAAATATTCTGTTTAAAAATTAGTTACTATAGAAAAATCGAAATCAGCTGTTAGAAGCTGAAAAGAATATGCCTTGGTCTCGTTGCATATCGGTGGTGCGCGTGTGAATGAGATGTACATGAGGAAAAGATGCTTCACTATGAAACTATCTGCTGGGTGGCCGAGCAGGTAGGTTGGCCTGGAAATGGAGGAAAAAATTTATTATGTAACGGGTACACAGCTACGGCTGTGTAACGAGGTAAACAGACGGCGACACGTGGCGTAGCACCAAAAAAACACTGCAGCACTGTTTTGGTTGATTTCCACTATGTTTTCTTGTTGGTACAGTGATCCATGCCGTACGCTAGTATCTGATTGACTTTTACATAAATCTATCTAATTGAGTCGTTACATAAATCAACCTATGCAATTATTACACAGGAAATTTTTTCGAAACGGACGATCTTTTCCGACACCGTGTATGAAAGTGGCAATTCCATTGTTTCAATGCTTGCTATTGATGTACTCAGGGGCGTAGCCAGTCCGAAGCTATAGCCCACTGCAAAGAAAAAAAAATAGATATTTACTATTAAAAACTACAGTAAAATATGTAGGGTTTCTCTTTCTTTCTCCTCAGCTGGACGTCAGGCCACCAATGTGGTGTCCGTGCATGGCTAGCTAGTTAATGTGGTGTCCCTTCATTTTTCTTTAGGGTTGTCTCTTTCATTTCCTGTCAATTACACTGTAGTTTGGATAGTTCGATCTTGAGCTGGAGCAGTTACGCAGGAAGCTCCATAACTCCATTCCTATCAATAACACGAACCGATCATCAATAACACGAACCAGATCGGGGCAGTACATGCATGGGCCTATCATCTGAGACGTACATTAGTCCGGAACTACAGGCAAACTGAGGTCACTCGACAAGCATTGATCATCGGTTGACCTGACCATCGAAGCGAAAGCCGGACAAATTAAATACTCTACATGTCGTGCTGATTTGCTCATTTCCTACATACGTACACCTATCAGCTTAGCGGCTGACCTAGAATTTTTGGGGTTTTCAGGATAGAGAGTTAATATAAAATATTACTTAATAAAAAAATAGAGGTCTATGGTAGTAAAAACTAAGTATAAATTATTCGTAGTAGAGAAAACATCTTAAATAATTTAAAAAATTTACAAAACAATTAAAAATATTGAATTGAGAATATGAGATTTGGAACATGAAAATCGGGATGTACTTATGTTGTTGTCAATGTGCATAGCCTACCTTACGGACCCTAATGGCCCAAACGCCGCTGCACGCTCCCTCCTGGGACCCCGGCTATACGCGATCTGGCTAGAGCATATCTAGCTAAGCCACAATTGGCGTTTGCTACCTTGAATTTAAATTATGCATAAATCCGATTTTGGCCAAAAAGGATTTTAAACCGTCTATTTACCCGCCCCTTTAGTCAGCCTTCTTGAACCTTTAGTTGTGTTATAGTTTTTGAGATGAAATGGGGAGAGGGAGGTGTGGTAGTGGGCTGAAATCTATTAAGGGTATAAATATGAAGTATTTGGACCAATTATCAATATATATGTCAATTATACCTACTAAACATAGGGTATTCCGTTAAAAAATTTGAGTGTTCAGTTGAACACCCATAAACTTCATTGGGTCTGCCCCTGACTTACAGTGATATCGGGTTTTGCCACATATGTGTATATTGTTAGTGATATACCTTAGAGGCAATTATGAAGCTGATTGTATCACTTCTGTTATGATCTTCTGAATAAATGTTATTATGTTTCTTGAATAAACTATCATTTATAAATATTAATAAGTATGTGACTTGTTGGTGAAACTCTTTATTAATTATATGATTTCATTCTAAAAGGATCTCTGACTGGTCGTATGGGGATACGAACTGGTCATGACCGTATACGATTTATGAGCTGATCATGAGTGACCAAGATCTAGTTGCAGATCATATTATATAAGATCCGTCCAGATTGATCTTTGTGTATATTTGGAGGTCAATATATTATGCTAGGGACCGTTGTCGACTAGTGATCGGAAAGGTGTTTCCGGATTATAACTAAATGTATATGAACCTACAGAGTTACACACTTAATGAGTTGTAACAGTAAAGATTCGAATGATAGACTTCGAGTGAGATAGATCTCTACTCGTGTTGGATAAGGATCCAATCAGAGGCTTTCTGAATGGGATATGATCTCTACTCGTATTGGATATAAATCTAGTCAGAGTCTATATATAAAGGGGTGCATGGGCTATGGATTGCATGCGTCTAACACACACCCACTGAAACCCTAGCCGCCACCTCTAACAGACCATCACTACTACAGAAAGGCTCATTACAGATGGTTTGGAACCGTCATCACATACGGTTTCTGAATCGAATTTATGTGTCTGTGATAATAGATGATTATCACATATGGCTCTCAAACTGTCTGTGATAATTACAACAAATACGATTTTTTGAAAAACCGTCTATAATATATCAAGTATCACAGACAATTCTTTAATATAGCCGTCAGTGATATATCAAGCATCATAGACGATTTTTAGAAAAAAAAAACCGTCTGTGATATATCAAATATCACAGACGGCTAATATCAAAAACTGTCTGTGATATATTATATATCACAGACGGTTCTCGGATATACTAGCCAAAAAATAGGAAATAATATAGGTATTTAAATAGCTACCACCAATGATCTCATCCACAGTCATAGTATTAAGATCACCGAACTACTCGATTGTAGAGGCGATTTGGAGGAAATTGTCAGGGACAGCGCATAGCAACTTCTTCACTGTCAGCGACCTCCTCTCCATCGCTCAGATAGATAAGGATAGGATCAGTGTATTCAGTTAGTTGGTTAGCTCCTCCCTAGTCTTCAGCTGATCCGATCCTCTAGGCGTCAGTTAGCCTTGATCGGCCGGCACCTTGTATATGTACCTTCACTCTGTGAATGAAGAACTCGAGCATTCTACTCTCTCACATGGTATCAGATTCCTTCTCGTTCCACACCTTCTGCTTCCGCTGCTCCTGACCATGGCGAGCCCAACCAGTTCTGCTTCATCGGCGGCCACCAATCCGTTCGCCATGACTTCTGATCCCATCCCACCTCCAGCCTCCACAATAGTGCTGATCAACATCCACAGCCACGTTCCCGTCACCCTCGCTGCGGACGACGGCAACTTCCGGCAGTGGCGCTCCTTCTTCGAACTCACCTTCAAGAAATTCGGCCTCGCCAACCATGTCGACGGGACGGTCGACGCCGCCGCCATGTTCGACGACCCGGAGTGGCTCCAGATCGACTCTGCGATCGCCTCCGCTCTACTCCACCGTGTCCAAGGAAATCGAACGACGCGTTTACAAGCGCGCAGCTCCGCCTACACCGCGTGGACGGCGATCACCGGCAATTTCGACAATAGCCTCCAGTAGCGCGTGTATGCTCGGCAGAGTTCCACACTGCTCCAGGTGACATGTCCGTCGGCCGAGCATCGCGCCACCTCAAGCGTCTTGCCGACACCCTCTACGACTGCGGCGCCGCCGTCTCCGACCCGGCGCTTGTCATCAACACCTTGTGTGGCTTGAACAATAAGTTCAGCCAGGCCATTGCAGTGCTTTCCACCATGACCCCGCCACCCACATTTCTCTATACACGCTCCTATTTGATGCAGGAGGAGAACCGCATCCGCCATTCTCTCCAGATGGAGGCGCAGACGGCGCTCCTCGCGGCTGCCAACACCTCAAATGCATCCAGGCCCGCCCCACCGTCTCCATCTCCATCCCAGGCGCCACATGCCGGCGGCAATGATCGCCGCAAGAAGCGCAAGTCTTCTGATGCTCGCAACCGCCAGAGCACCCCCGGCGGTCAGGGTGCGCCTTCCGGCGGCCCCTCTGCACCCTCAGCCGGCGCGGCCCCACCTCAGTGGGCGTCGGCCTACAACCCGTGGCAGGGCGTCGTTCAGGCGTGGCCACTAAACGCCTGGCGGCCCGATGTCCTCGGAGCGCGCCCCGGTGTCAACCCTCCTCAGGCCATGGCGGCGTTCTCTGCACCACCGCCACAACCTGATGCTGCCCCCTACGCTGGCAACACGGCTTCCGTACCGGCGGGCCTCTACTCCGCCCTCAACGGCCTGTCCGTCAACAACTCCACCGGTGGCGGCAGTGATTGGTTCCTGGATACAGGTGCCACGGCGCATATGGCTTCCAATCCCGGTATTCTCACCACTCCCTCTACCTCTCCTGTTTCTCGTCACATTGTTGTCGGCAATGGCCATTTCATTCCTGCTCAGTGCACCGGTCATGCCTCCGTACCCACCACTTCTTCTCCTCTTCATCTTCGCAATATACTGATTGCTCCTCAGTTAGTCAAGAATCTTATTTCTGTTCGTGCGCTCACTCGTGATAACTCAGTTTCTGTTGAATTTGATCCCTGGGTTTTTCTATCAAGGATCTTCACACCAGGACGGTTCTGCTCCGATGTGATTCTTCCGGAGACCTCTACCCACTTCACCAGCAACAAAGTGCGACGCTGCGTCCATCGGCGGCTCTCCTGGCTTCGCACGACAGCCCCCTCTGGCATGCGCGTCTTGGTCATCCTGGCCACGCCGCTCTCCAGCGTCTGTCGCGCACCATTGGCTTCTCCTGTTCTAAATCCAGCAGTCATACTTGCCACGCCTGTCGCCTCAGCAAGCATGTGCGATTACCCTTTAGCGAGTCCAATAATGTTTCTCGAATTCCCTTTCAATTGCTACATTGTGACGTATGGACATCCCCAATAATGAGCAATTCTGGTTTCAAATTCTACCTTGTCATTTTGGATGATTTTTCGCACTATACGTCTGGACTTTTCCCTTGCGCCATAAATCAGATGTTCTGCCCACTCTCATCTCCTTCCATGCGTTTGTTCGTACTCAATTCCAGCTCCCCATTATGTGCTTCCAAACAGACAACGGCAGAGAATTTGATAACTCGGCGTCACGCGCGTTCTTTGCCACGCACGGCATTGCCCTCCGGCTCACGTGCCCATACACCTCCCAGCAGAACGGACGCGCGGAACGTGTCTTACGAACACTCAATGACGGTCTCCGATCTCTCCTTTTCCAGGCCTCGGTTCGCCTCCTCGGCTCGATGCTCTTGCGGCGCCCACGCATTTCATCGAATCGCCGGCCATGTCGTCCCCGTGACAACTCCACCCCCTTCGAGATCCTCTTTGGCGCACCACCAGATTACGATCACCTCCGAGTGTTTGGGTGCCTGTACTACCCAAACACAGCCGCCACAGCTCCGCACAAATTAGCGCCGCGTTCGGCCCGTTGCATCTTCCTCGGCTATCCGTTAGATCAACGGGGATACAAGTGCTTCAATCTGGTCACCAAACGTGTACTAATTTCACGTCACGTCTATTTCGACGAGACTTGTTTCCCCTTTGCGCAGGTCGTCACTTCGTCACCTCCTGCTACGCGGCCGTGCCCCCCGTGCATACCTGACGTGATCCAGATTCCCACTAGACCACGCCAGCTTCGCTGTCGTGCACAGGTGCCCGCCACCGCCGCTTCAGCAGCGGGGTCTCCTCCACCTAACCCCCCGTCGCCTCCTGCTCCGGACATCACTGCCGCAACGCCGGTGGACTCAGCCGCGGACCCGACGTTGTCGCCTGCAGCCCCGGGAATCATGACGTCTTTGCCACCAGCAAACGGCTCTTCCCTGGCACCCGGGATGCCGACTTCGAAGACTCCAGCGCCGCAACGGCGGCATCCCATGGTCACACGTGCACGAGATGGCATTCGCCTGCCGAACCCCAAGTACGCGCACGTGGCACCAACTTCCATGCCCGCGCCGCCGCCACCATCAGTTCGTGCTGCCCTACGTGACCCGGCGTGGCATGCGGCAATGCAAGAAGAATTCGACGCCCTGCAGGCCAATGGGACATGGACACTCGTTCCACGGCCTTCACATGTCAATGTCATCACCGGCAAGTGGCTCTTCAAGAACAAGCTCAACCCAGATGGTACGCTTGAGCGACGCAAAGCACGATGGGTTGTCCGCGGGTTCTCTCAACGACCCGGGGTCGACTTCCATCAAACCTTCTCGCCGGTGGTCAAGCCAGCCACCGTTCGCACAGTATTGCATCTTGCGGCGACTCGACGCTGGCCTGTTCATCAACTCGACGTCAAGAATGCATTCCTGCACGGCGATCTGGCGGAACGCGTCTACTGCCATCAGCCTGCTGGTTTCATCGACCCCGACCGCCCCGATCATGTCTGCGTGCTTGTCAAGTCCCTCTATGGACTCAAGCAGGCGCCGCGGGCATGGTTCCAACGTCTCGGCAACCATCTTCATGGCCTGGGCTTCACCGCGACGGGCTCCGACAGCTCCTTGTTCGTCTACAAGAAAGGCATGCACACGGCATATCTACTTGTCTATGTTGATGATATCATACTCACGGCGTCGACCACATCTCTACTGCGACACGTCGTCGACCAGCTGCGTAATGCCTTTGCCATCAAGGATCTTGGCGCACTTCACTTCTTCCTCGGCGTTCAGGTTTGTCGTGTTGATGATGGTTTCTTCCTCACTCAAGCGCAGTACACCGAAGATATACTGGAGCGCGCAGGAATGGCCAATTGCAAACCTGCGTCAACTCCTGTGGAAGCCAAGCCGAAGTTGTCTGCATCCGTTGGTGAGCCCGCGACAGACAGCACGTTCTACCGCAGCATCACAGGCGCTCTCCAGTATCTCACAGTCACGCGCCCGGATATCGCCTATGCTGTGAACCAGGCGTGCCTTCATATGCATGCTCCACGTGATGCTCACTGGAATCTCGTCAAGCGTATTCTCCGATACCTCCGCGGCTCCATCAACCACGGCATCCGGATTTCGGCAACTCCTTCGACAGAACTGACGGCGTACTCTGACGCGGACTGGGCTGGTTGCCCAGATACTCGGCGATCCACGTCGGGGTACTGCGTGTTCCTCGGTGACTCATTGGTGTCTTGGTCCTCAAAGCGCCAAACAACGGTCTCTCGTTCTAGCGCCGAGGCGGAGTATCGAGCGGTGGCCAATTCTGCTGCGGAGTGCTGCTGGCTCCGAAATTTGCTTCGGGAGCTTCATGTCATCATCGACAAGGCCACGGTGATCTACTGCGATAACATTTCAGCAGTATACTTGTCTGAAAATCCAGTACATCATCAGAGAACGAAGCATGTAGAGCTTGACATACACTTCGTCAGGGAGAAAGTTGCTCTTGGGCAATTCAAGGTGCTGCACATTCCTACTCGGCGGCAATTTGCAGATATAATGACCAAGGGCCTACCGACGCCATTGTTCAACGAGTTCAGGGACAGTTTGTGCATCCGGTCTACCGAAGCTTCAACTGCGGGGGGGGGGGGGTGTCAACGACCTCCTCTCCATCGCTCAGATAGATAAGGATAGGATCAGTGTATTCAGTTAGTTGGTTAGCTCCTCCCTAGTCTTCAGCTGATCCGATCCTCTAGGCGTCAGTTAGCCTTGATCGGCCGGCACCTTGTATATGTACCTTGACTCTGTGAATGAAGA
Organism: Dendrocalamus sinicus; assembly: GCA_036346575.1. Taxonomy (NCBI): domain Eukaryota; kingdom Viridiplantae; phylum Streptophyta; class Magnoliopsida; order Poales; family Poaceae; genus Dendrocalamus; species Dendrocalamus sinicus. The sequence goes on along the minus strand of CM070643.1, from coordinate 10,722,437 downwards.
ACTCGAGCATTCTACTCTCTCACATTCACCAAAACGGACTCATGAACCTCATCACCGAGAGCCCGAAGTTGGTTCACCAACATGATGATCTTTACGACGAAGTCATCGATTTATTCCGTGTCTCCCATGTTTGAGAGCCTCAAACACGGCAAAGGCTTGGTCTCCCATGCCTAATTCGTTGTCTTCTTCTCGGCTAGGATGGTTAATGTTCCCTTTTTCACCCCCTGGTAGATGGCGGCGAGCGCCATCGTGTCTCTACGGGTGTCCACCTCTTCTTCTCCTCTGATTGCATCCCAAACTCCTTGCACTTGCATGTAGACTTCCATCTTCATAGCCCATGCTGTGCAGTTAGTCTTCATCAGCATTGGGTATTAGATGGAGATGAACCCCTCTTGTGTCGAGGATATCACTGTACTGAAGTTGACGAGGTCGCCGCTCCTGCTTTCCATAACAGAAGTGATTAATACAAAGGAACGGGCCAACTAACATGCCCGAGAAACTAGCCACAATCCCAAAGATTCACTCATACAACGCGACTGGGCATCGTGTGCATGCCAAAAAAAAAAAAAATCAAATCTAAAGACGCAGCGTACATGCAGGCTTGTGCAGGACATGCAGACCAATAACGCCATGTACTGAACTAGCTTACTAGGATGCTAATGCAAACTGAACTAAACATAAGTAACTCAACAACCGCAAGGCGGCCACAAAAAGAACCTATGAGCCGGTTGAGCCAGAGACTTGCATGAGACGCCGATAAACCAGCCATCTTCATCGAAGGTGATGGCGCTCACGCGCCCAGCGACGGTAGCAATCGCCAGAGTAGAGGAGAACGGGTCGATAGCACACGAATCTTGTAGCAAATGCAAATCGCAAAAAGAAAACATATGCGACGGATGTATAGGAAGACCAACATGAATGAAGAGGGGTGGGAGTAAGCAATCATATTTTGTTGCCAAAAAGTTCGAGCAAATTCATTGCAGATATGACCAATTTTGAGACGCGCCAACCACCACAGATGCAGTCACCGAACGCAGTTGCACTGTTCATAACTCGCCCTGCTCCTCCGGCAGGGACCCAACCCAACGGAACCCGACCACGAACAAAATAATTGATGAATGGACCATCCCCCGCTAGACAACAAACACCAGCGCCTACAAATCGTCACGCACCACAGGTCCACAGCGACCCGGCCAGATGAAGAAAAGAAAAACAAGAAAGGAAATGGAAATGGGAGAAGAACCAGCTCAGAACGATGGGAACTTGGCGCAGCGCTGCTTCAGGTACACGGCGCAGCCGTCCCTGGGCACGATGGTCGGCATGTACACCGGCTCGTCGCACCCCTCTGTCCTGTCCCGCCGGAAGTCGGCGACGGACACGAACAGCGCCATGAACAGCACCAGGTGGTTGAGGGCGTAGCGCTGCCCGACGCACTGGTGCGCGCCGGCGCCGAAGGCCAGGAAGTTGCGCTTGTACACCACGTCCTCCCTGCGTGCCTCAGAGAAGAAGCGCTCCGGGTCGAACGCGTCCGGCTCGGGGAAGCCCTGGAACGACGACTCGTACACCGACGGGAACACGATGGCGCCCTTGGGGACCGTGTACCACTCCGTCAGCTGGAACGGCTCGCCGGCGATGTGCGGCACCAGCGTCGCCGGGGGCCGGTGCCGGACCACCTCGCGCGCAACCGCCTGGGTGTACTTCATCTCCGAGATCTTCTCGGCGGTGATGGGCTCGCCGGACTCCGGCGACCAGAGCGCGGCCACCTCGGCGCGCACGCGGGCGAGCACGTCCGGGTGGGAGTCGAGGGCGGAGACGGCCCAGCAGAGGGAGGAGGTGGACGCGTCCTGGGCGGCGAAGAGGAAGTCGAACAGGAAGCCCCCGAGTTCCTCGTCCTCGATGTGCGCCGGCGGCGGCCGCCCCGCCGCCTCGGCTTCGTCGATCTCCCGCACCGTCTCCAGCATCCAGTAGTCCACGAGGCACTCCGGCTCGCCGCCGCCGCGCACGTGCGCCTTGCTCCCCCGCGCGCACTCCCCGAGCGTGCGCACCAGCCGCGCCACGGCCAGCCTCGCGCGCCGGAACGCGAACCCGGGCAGGTCCACGGGCATCGCCATGAGGCCGACATTGAACAGGTTGTAGTCCCTCTCGAACCTCTCCCTCGCCTCCTTGGTGAGGTACGGCCCCGCGAACACCGTCTGCGAGGTCTCGAGGTTCATGTCGCGGCAGGGCACCCGTATCGGCATGGCCTTGCCGGCGGCGGCGCTCCGGTCGAGCCACCTCCGGAGGTGGGCGAGGATGACGCGCTGCTGGATGGCGGTGTAGGTGGAGAGCGCGCGCGGCGTGAAGTTGGGCCCGATCCGGCGGCGCAGGTCCTTGTGGTCCTCGCCGAACATGTAGATGATGTTGTGGTCGCCGAAGAGCTTCTTGCCGAAGGGGTGACCGATGAGCTGGAAGGCGTCGGGGCGGACGTTGGCGAAGACGCGGTGGGACAGCTCGGAGTCGCGGACGAAGACGATGAACCGGCCGAACAGGTAGTCGGCTGCGAGCCCGGCGCCGGACCCCCTTGCCCGGGCCGCCTGCGCGTCCCAGAACCCGGTCGGGTCGCGGATCATGTGCGCGACGCTACCGAGGAACGGCACAACGAGCGGCGGGCCGGGCAGGGGCCCCTTCTGGCGGTGGTAGGACAGCTGCTCGACCAGGAAGTAGAACGCCACCGCCGCCGCCACGAACGGCACCGCCGCCCGCAGGTCCAAGATACCGGCAGACAGCAACTCCACCATTGCGCCCGCCCACTGCTAGTTCCCTGAGACTCGCAGCCGGGAGCTCGCTCAAGCTCTCCTCCTCCTCCTCTCCCACTACAACTAGGAGCATTCGTATTGGTCTCCCAAAGAAGGCATATTTATGTCAAGTGTGAGGAGGGGGTGGAAGGGAAGGGAAGGTTGGAGCGGGAATTGGTGGTCAGAGGCTGGCTGGGAAAACGAAAGGAGGCGGCCTTTTTGGGCTCGGGCGGGTTGGCTGATGGCTGCCGCGTCCGCGCCATAGCCCGCGCGCGGTGGAAGAAACGATGCGCGCGGCCGGGGTGGAGGCGGGCGTTTTTTCCCCCCGTGACTTGTAGTTTTTAAATTTGAACTATTTATAAAAAAAAATATAAAGCAAAGACAATTATATATAATTTTATACAATATAATTAAAATCGATACAGTGTTCACTATAATTAATCTATAAATCTCATCGTAGAAATATATATCATTTCAAAATTAATTATTATAATAAAATTAAAAATTAGAGAACCTAGCCCATTAGTTGGTGGTGACAGGATGGGCGGATGGACGGCGAACTGGCTCGTACCCGGAGCTTTGAACTTTTTTTTTCCGAAACGCTTGTGACAAAAAATGCGCAGCAATGTAGCATATGTGAATTTCGCGGACCGTCTAGTTCTAGGTATAGCGTCGTTACTTTTACGTAGATTAGTTGCAGATTCCTCCAGGTGGCAAAGTTGATCTGGGCGCTGGGGCCTCCCGACGGCGCCGTTTCTCCGTTGTCGGGTTGCCTTCGATCTGGATTGACTTTGACGACTGGAGTAGAACGTTCTTTCTTTCAAGTGAAACTGAAACTAGTCGAACCTTCTTCGAGTGAAATTAGTCGAACGTTCTAAGGGTGGCGGCTTGGATGGATAAACATTAAAAAGGTCAAAGCAGCTGTACGGAAAAAATTCAGGTGCCGCTAGGTTGGGCTGAAATAAACTTGCTTATGACTAAAATTATATTGTAATTGATGGTAACTTATTTGACGCAACTAAATTTTTTAAAAAATAATAATAGAAAAAATATATTAACCCATTACAAACAATGTAAACGAATACAGAAAAAAGAACCAGTAAAACATCTTAAAAAACAAAAAATTAAAATGACACTCGATTAAAATGACACTCGATCAAAAAAAACAAAAATTAAAAATTAAAAATAATAAAAAAATAAATTAAAAATCAGAAATTCAAACTAAAATGAGCGCTCTCAGTTTTGTTCCTCTGCTTTACAGCAGGTCGAACCGTTTCTTGTACTTTTAAAACTGGCTTAGTTCACTCGCTTTGTGATGAGCTAGTATTTTTTTTCACGAAAAAGTGACACCTGCTGTTTGTGGGCTGTGATGTGAGACTGGTTGTGTTTTCTCGATTAGTCGATTGGAAGTACTAGAATAATAAAATGGGAGACAGCTCACGCATGTCCGTTGAAACTTGGGCCAAAATGACATAATTTGATGTGTAATTAGTAAAATAGTAATTGTTACGAAAAATTTATAAAAATAACGTCTTCACCGTACTATCACCATGAAGGAAAGATCAATAGCCGATACATAAGTGATGATATACATGGTTATGCGGATTAGTTAAAACTGCATGACAACTGTGCAGTGTGCACTGTAGCACTACATGGTGGATGCGTGGTGAGTACTGTAGTAATAATGTAGCAAATTTTTTTTAAAAAAATCTATTTAAGTATATTTTTTATAGAAAATTTCAAATATAACAAAAGAGCTTCAAAAATTATAAATATTTTTGTAGAGCCTTCCAACATAGCGTACTTATTTGTGTAATTTTTTTTCATAATTTTATCCATTATAAATTTTTTCAACAATATATTTCAATATACTATTTGTAAAAAAAGTTAATATGGAAAATGTGGTCCAAATATTAGGAGTTTTTCTAAAAGCTCCTTACATAGTGTATTTAATTGTGTACTTTTTCTAGAATTTTATATATTTTTGAAATAGTCACATTTCAAAGAACGGTGATGAACAAACTAAAGTAGGAGCCATATTTAAAAGTGACTATTTCAGATCATATAAAATTCTAAAGAAATTACGCAATCAAACCTACAGTGTAAGGAGCCTTAAAAAATTTCATAATATTTGGACCTTATTTTCTATATCAAAAAATTCCTATAAATAGTATACTTAAATGAATTTTTGAGAACAATTCAGAATGAATAAAATTATAGAAAATTACATAAGCAAGTACATTGTATCAGGGGCATGCAGTGGATGTGCTATTTTTGCAAATTCAACGCGACGAGTACCATTTTTGCTAATTGCGTGTCAAATACTGCCATTTCAGCCAAAAACTCAAGTTAGACCTACAACACGATCGGTCTAGATCTAAATTTTATATATTCTCAATTATTTAATGTTAGAAATTGGCCCAATGAGGAAGGCCCATTTCGCGAATCCCAAAGTATGCATGTTTAGTACCATATTGCTAAGGCAGGGTGAGGAAGACCGATTTATAAGGTGGAGTCCTCTCCACTCCTTGAATATGGAAAGAGATGGTATGGGGATGGCTTTGTCTAGTCACACGCTGCACAGCACGCGCTGCTGCAGCTGCATCTCGCGTGAAAATCGCGTGACTTGTGACTTGTGACTTGCGGCATCGTGTCGTGGCGTGGTGCGCCGCGCGGCGCACCAGTCCATCTTTATTTTTGCTAAACTCGCACCACTCTCTCTCCTTGTGTTTGAATGAGATTCAAACGTTTGAATTAGAGGCTTTATCGGGTTTTGATGATAGGCGCTTACTAGTGTAAATGATCGTTGAATGTGTCGATTACCGGTGGATAAATGGCTGTTTTAATCATGTCGCCACTAGTCTGTCTATTTATATGCCCGAGACGCCCGAGTATGAGTGAGAACTCGATCGCCTCCATTCTCTTCCTCCAACTTTGTGTCTTTGTTGTCTGCGCCGTCTCGAACCGTGCGACTCTTCTTCCGGCGTGCACCGCGAAGAAGAGGAGCGGTATCTCGGACCGTTGTTGCCGTGAAGACCGCACGGGGCGCCAATAAGGTTTCGGCAGCGATCTGCGCGACCGCCATCGCACCTCGCGACACCTTCGCTCCCGCATCGCATCATCTGCGTCGCATCGCGTCAAGCTCGCGCGCTTCTCGTTCTTCATCAGCTAACAAGTAAGTCGCTCGTGTGCACGTTCGACTCTGTTATTATATTAAATTTTCTTGCGTATATTCAAGTATGTTGAGTAGCCTCATCGTTAGTAGCTAGTTTTGCATCTCTAGTTTATTGTATTTGCCTCATAGTAAAATTTGGAATTAAATTATTGCCCACGTTTCCAACATTTAAGATATATCATTTGATATTATAAATTTTAGAAATAAGTCCATATATCATCTTAAACATTACTATAAAGTTTGTCTAGCATCTTGAACTATAAAACTAGATATTTGATCCCCTGAACTTTACAATCCAGTTCAAATAATATCTTGACCCAGTTTCGTATTGTGGTATTGCTTGTGTGACGCGATAAGTGGACGATTTTGCCATGTAGGATGACACTGGCCAAGTTGGGTCAGTGACATGTGGAGCCTACAAGGGTTTCTCCTCCCCACCAAACTTCTAGCCATGCTTTCATAGCCACCGCCTCCCATAGTTCTCTCACTCTCTTTCTCGATTAGGGAGAGAAAGCCCTGTGGCCCCACTTATCATTCACCTAAATTTGATCACTGTATCATCCTATGTAGTAAAACCACTCACTCATCACACCACACGGGTAATACCACCATTCGAAACCGGCTAGAGTGTTATTTGAACTGGATTGCAAAGTTCAGGGGTCAAATGTTCAGCTTCATAACTCAGGTGCTGGACGGACTTTCGAGTAAAGTTCCGGGTGTTATATCGACTTTTTTTCTAAACTTTAAAACAAATCTAATTGTGTAAATGTATAGGCCACTCTACTAGTTAACATATACATCTAAATTTAAATTAAGTTATGAAATATTGTAAGCCTATATAGTAACTCAGTAGATCACACCGAGCATGACATGCTGAATCTCCTGACAAAGAATTTAAAATTTGACGAGCATTATCAGAATCAGAATATGTGACATCTACAGATTGCAAGTTACTAACAATTTCATTGAAGCGATCAAAAAGAGCATATACTGATTCTCTAGGTTTCATCTCAAATTTAGAATACTTCTTTTTGAATTGATTCTGACACACACCTTTGACAGATTTATATCCTTCATGATAATCCGCTAGAGTGGTCCAAGTTTTATTTGCAGATTTTAGGTGAGCAATTCTGACAAACTCGTTTCTACTTAAACCTTGCAACAAAATATTTCTAGTTGTAACAAGGAATTTTTAGTTGTAAAAACAGGAGGCACTTCATATGTATTTTCAACTTTTTGCCAAATAGAATTACCTTGTGCTTGAAGAAAAACTTCCATACGTGTTTTCCAATAGAGATAATCTCATCCATTAAAAAACATCGGCTTACCTAAAAAGTGATCCCGATCTGATGCCACTGCAACCTGCTCTGATACCACTTGTAGGATCGTCGATGACAATTAGAGGAGGTGAATAATTGTAATTCCCAGCAGAAATTTTTTTCTCAAATTTCATGTCTTCTAATTGTTCAATCTGAAAAATAGTAATAACAAAAAAATAGAACAAAATTTTTTCCGATCGTACTACAACAGTACTGTAGCGATTATTGTTCGGCACTGTAGCACATACTGTAGCGAATTAAAAAGTCACAAACTTTTGTTAGAAAACACAGAAACTGTTCATGTCTATTTTTCCATCGTGTCACGGCCACCCACAACCATCAGAAGCTGTTCACAACCATCAGACGCTGCATGCAATCTTTTTCTTCTTCTTGTTCACTCGTCAAGCACAAAAGTCACGGCTACCTTTTTGCTTGGACGACAACGCGAACGAAAATGCACGCCAACCGAGAGAACGAAGACGCACGCAGCAGATGAAAAACTTGTCGTTGTTGCTTGTGATCAACGATATATTTTTCTCGAAATAGATCTAACAGAAGGTTTATCTGTTCCTAACAGAAGCCGCAAAGCCTTAAGCACGATGGGAATACCCACAGCTATATGCTACACAAGGTTTACATAGTTTTGAAACATGCACACTAAGATTCATCAATATTCAATAATTACTTGCACATTTGCAATCCCACTATAAACTCTTAGAAAGAACCCATGACACACAAAAAATAGGGAAGATCGCGTTTTCTATACCGCAACTAAATATGAAAGGCTGCATGTATGAACTGAAGCAAAACAAAGAGGAACATAAAGTGCTCTAACAGCACAAGCCCTGCAGAACCGTAACCTAAAATGCATCACGCTAAGCGCAGAACAAATCTACAGTCAAAGCTATATAGCTTAATCATATTGATCGCCATACCTTATTGAAGAAAATAAAGGCTTTCTTGCTAGAGGAACCCTCCTGCTACAACCATTTACTGCACTTCTTTTTTTAAAAAAATCAAACATGAAATCATCCCGAGGCACTATAGCAATCAGCACAGAAACCTGGATATGGTTTGCTATAAGATCTATTCTTCATTCCATAATACTCACCTCTTCCAGGTGAAAAAAAGAACTCTCAAACAAATGAGGTAGCACGAAAACGGGAGTAGCAGCTAGTGTTTGCTGAAAAAAATAAAGGGAGAAATGTACATAAAGAAAAAGAAAAGAACGAACCTGACACATCTACGTTTTTTGTGCTTCTGAAATTTGAACCGATAGGCAGGTGTACGAATTTTAGTATGTTGTAGAGAGTAAACATGTAATCAACACGTCATTTAGATAAGTATAGCAAGTAGCAACCATCAATTTGATCTTCCCTGAATCTAAAGATAACTTAGTAGGTGATGTGGCCAGAAATAGGCTGCAAGCACTATCTCTGTAAGTTTATAAGCATTTCTAGTGAACCTTCTAGTCAAGAAATAATTAACTAACCTAGGGCGTATACCACTCTTTGAATGAAACGTCAGATTTGCCCCCACAGAGAAAAACCAAACTAATACAAAAAAAAGGACCACAAGAAAAGAAGAGGTTACTAATATAATCTAAGGCCAGGATGACACCACGTAAATTTCATTGCAACTGTGAGTCTTCACGAATGCCACAATTAGCACTTCCAAGAGCACCTACAGGAAAAGATGAATCAAAATGTATATGGAGGGATTGAAATAAGAAAGTTGATCATAAAATTCTATATGTACATAGCATGCCCAAAGGCAACATTGCTCGGCATCCTTTTAACTCTCAAACCATCGGCGCAATTCGACCTTCCAGAACCGAAACAAGAATTGCTCGGCATGCATCAAACCCTCGAATCATCATTATATGCTTCAACTCTATCGAGTAAAAAATGTGTATGAGCAATTGTACAGTAGATCAGTATATGAAGCCAGCTAATTCACACACCAACACATTAGAAAGCTGAGATAACAAAGAAAGTCACCTTGAGTACAAAAGCGGTTGACTCCATTGTTGTTTCTCTCTTCGCTTCATCTGTACAGGAAGGTAAAGCTTAGGGAGAAAAAGGTGGATTCTTAGATGCTATGATCCATCACAATGGCCATGTTTGCGTCTCATACTCATGTAATACCTGGATCACCTCATGGGAGCACAAGGAGAACCCAAATCCGGTTCGATTACAGTCGTGCCTGGCTCAGAGAGCCTTTGCTCCGACAGCTTGCTGCAACCAGAGCAGGGCCGGCCCTGGACCTAGGCAGCAGGGGCGACCGTCTAGGGCCCACGAAAACCTGGGGCCCCTAGCCCATATATGTTAGTATGTAGACATGCATGATATAGCTTATGTATTGAATATTGGATATAATTGATTAATGATTAGTAGGGTTAGCTGCCAAAGTCAAGTAATGGCCCATTTGGTTTATGTTATGTATCCAGCACTAAACGCTCCCTAAATATCCAAGTATGAACATTTATAGAGAGAACATATCAAGTAAGTCATCCACCAGATCCAATCACCACGCACACCGTTTGCGCCCCTTACTTCTCCACTCCTCTTTCGGTCTTCTTTTCCCTCAAAACAAGTGCCACCGTTAATAGAGAAGATCCCGATTTCATTGATTTTCAATCAATTCGCCTTTGTTTTTTTTCATTTTGTAATAGTTCTACTCGAAATCTTCTCATATAGCCATTGCATATATGGTACATTTTTATGAATTTTTGTTCTTTGATTATATGTTAAATACCACTCTAAGTCTCCAACGCAATATCTACACTATCTAGAACAAAAAATCTTTGACTTTCTTATAACATCAATTTCCTTTTTATATATAGATGTCCATTAGATCTAAGAGAGACAGATTGAAAAAACTATTTGAGGTCATCAATGTCACATAAAAGGTTAAATGGTCTCTCCGAAATTGTTTTGTCCTTAGTAGCATATTATAGTTTTCTAAGACTTATTAATAATATTAACGTGCTAGTGGATTATCGACAATGACTACTTTGCATTTTGTAATGTACTAAATCTAATGTTGCCAATAAGTACTTTGTATTTTATGATGTACTATCTAATAGTTACTATATTGAACTTTACCTTTTACAATTGATATAAAATATATTGTTATATATTTATATTAGAATGAAGGGTCTCACGTTTATTGTGCCCTAGTGCCTCCAAAATGATAGGAACGGCCCTGAATCAGAGGTTTAAGTTGTTGAGAAAAACATGGAAGGCACATACAATGCACAACTTAGCATCCATGGAAAAGGCATGAATTCATAAATTATTGTAGAAACACGCAACCATCGATGAAGAAAGGAAAGGCGCGAGAATTCCCATAAAAATTGAGCACATAAACAATTGGACATTATACAACAAAAAGGGATATCAGAAATGGATCATTGTTTGATAAACATAAAAAAGGAAGAAGAATTATTTAGTAACTTAGAAAGAGCCTTGACGAACTTCACGGAGGGACAACTTTATTAGAAGCATACATGAAAGCGATTTCTAAATACCAACACACCACACGAAGATATCCAGTCAGTAGCAATTGAAAGATGCGCTACCAAATAGGACTAACAATATGCATATAAGCCTATAGAGAATACCAACTCACATGGAGGAGCCTACCTAGCTGTGGCAGGAAGCTGCACTGAGCTGGCTGGAGATGTTCGCTGTAGGGCAGGCGCAGACCGAGCAATGCCACAGATGCAGGTGAGGAAGAAGCGACGTCCCTGGCAGATCTGCGTGGTGACAAACCGAAGGAATAAAGCGTCGACCACAAAGGATGGATTAGACACAGGGAGTGGAGGGGGTGAATAAATTAAACCCCAAATAAACCAAGAACGAGAGAGATTGAGAGAGTGAAGGAGAAAAAGGTCTCACTGGATAGCTTACTAGGGACGGCCAGACCACGCCCGGCCTCGTCACGGCCCTGCTGTGCCTCCGACGACATGGCCACCCTCCTGACGCATTGGGCATGGAAACCGGTGACCAGTGTGACAGCGATGACAGCACGTTTCAAGGCGAGCTAGGGTCCGGGGGCGCGGTTGCTGGCAGTTATAGTGGCACGGCAAATCGAGTACGTGGGGCCGGAGAGTCAATTGAAGGGAGTGAGAAGGTAGGAGGAGCCGTTCACCAGCGCCGGCGGCGGGAGGAGACATGGGCGATGCGAGCGAGGAGAGACGACGACGGAGGAGAGGGAGGAGTGGAGGGGGCACTCCAGATCGATCCGGACTGTTAATTTGGATCCCACGACTGTGCGATGACCTCAGTTTGAGGCCCAGCAAACCGGCTTGACAAACGATGGCGACTGGCCGAGAAGTGGCGCGGCGACCGGCCTAGGCGGTCCAACTATTGATCGACCGGCCTAGGCGGTCCAACTATCGATCGACCGGGAGGAGCGCTTCGTCCACGTGCAAGCGAGCTGAACGGGACCAAGTGGCGTGCTGCGATCGGAGGACTAAACATACCACACTTCTCTAGGGTCGTTCTCCCCACATGGTTTAGATCCTCTTCCTTTTTAGCTTTTCTATAGTAACTACTTTTTAAATAAAATATTTTAAGGTAAAATCCACTAGTTAATTATAGTACATACTGTATCGACTTCATTTATATTGGCAAAAACCACACTGAATTTCTGTTACTCCGTAATCTCTTGTATGAACAGCCCAAAAGTCACAAGCCGCAGCCAAATACCAAAAGTCTCAGCCAAAAAGAACAGGCCCTTAAGCGTTAGCTAACCTTGCACTCATATAGCAGAAATTCCCACATTAATAGATGAAAAAAGAGAAATATATATTTTGGAATAGAAATTAAAGAAAAATTAGCAATTGGATTTGCATATGGATTTCATACAAAAATAACTGAAATTTAGAATAAAAAATAAAATAATGGTGAGTATCAGTGTTGTTGACGAGAATGGCCAGAGTCCAAGGAGCCAATGGCTGCGACGACAAGTGGTGGGGATCAGCGCTATTGAAGAAGTCAATGGCCAAAGAAGCTTGATGATGCGAAAGCCCTGGCAAAGGGGAGATGAAGCTTTTGCATTGAAGATGAGCTATAGATAGTATGGAGCCATTTGATAGCTAAGAGTGTGCCTTCGCTGGTAAGGGGCACGGTGTCATCAGCAATGGTGATAGTGAGAAGATTCTCCATATTGTTAGATGACGACTATAGCAGACATGACGACATCAGTGAAGATTGGAGGTCGCTGTGATTAGTGAGGAAGCCACAACATTAAGTTGGCCAACATCGAAGAAGAGAAGCGACTAACGCAAGAAAACATCAAGGCTGTGTAACATCATGCATATGTATATAAATGAATGCATCCATACAAATACAAGTATGTGCGTACAAAAGCAAAGAAGCAAAGAGCTCATAATAGAGATGATGCAGCAGTACGAAATAGGCTTGGAGTCACTGGAGAGAGTATGACAGTCCCCAATAGGGATCAGTGACAGTTGCGCTTGTATGTGTGTTTGGTGTCGCAGCGGTCGACATTAAGTAATAATTGGAGAAAAGTGAAAGATAACTATGTGGTAAAGTATTGCATTGAAAAGGGCAGCAACTGAGATGGATCGATCAATAATTGGGCTTGTTGGAGGTTAAAGCAGAAAAGTTGTGGTGGCAAGAAGAGATATAATACACACGGTTCGGTAAGATAGCCGGCGTATGAGGGAATATAAGTTCAAGGTAGGTCGCCCATAGTGCATTGCTACTATGATACTATGTAAACTAATAAGATAATTTGTCGCATGCATAATCAACATATTGCTTGAGATTAAGTATTAGTACATGTGCATGCGTACATTTTAGAAAATAAGGTATGCAACTACAAGATTTATATATAATGGAGAGTGGTTAAGTCTCTAAGGACCCCAACAAATTATTATGCTCAATGATTTTCTTCCATCAAAGGTCATACTTCAAGGATGTTCCTCAAGTTGTATTTTCCTTTTAAGCTTCTATTGTCATTTACAATGTTTATGATGTATTAAAAATCTAAATAGTCTACAAGATACGTAAATGTATTCTCAAGCATCTAAGTTATATCATTTGATACTACAAAGTTTGAAACAAATCTAGCTGCATAAATGCCTGGGTCACCCTGCCATTTAACATATACTCTAAATTAAACTTAAGTTGTGAAATATTGTAAGTCTATATAGTATACGACTCAATAGATCATACCACGCATGACATGGTGAATCTCCAGAGATAGTACTTGCATGAGCATGTGTATCGATGATTATATATTCCTGGTGCCTATTGGCTAGCCTGACTTCAAATATGGTCCTGTTCTTGTCAGCTTATAGCTTTCTCTGAACAAACAAATAGGACGGCTTCTCCGTCACCTTTTCAAAATGGTTTATTGGGACTACCCTTTTGAATCGGCTTATCGGCATTCAGTTTGTTTACACAAGCGCTCACACTAGGGCTAACAACCACAGTCGATAAGAAAACACTCTATACTTCTGTAGTACCTCCATGCATAGAAAACCTAATGGATCGGCCATCTCCTTCCGAGATGGTAATTAGACTAGTATTTGTTTGTGCGTGATATACATACATACAAACACACACACACACACATATATAGAAAAATAGTTCCATACTCCTGGGGTATAATATATATATATAGTATAAATAACAGGGGCACCTAGGTGTCTGGACACCTAGTCTCCCTACATTTGGATTGCTTTTAGATGCGTGCTAGTGTGATTGAGACTTTCCATCCATGATTAAGATATTCCTTCCATGATTGATTTAGCATGCCTAATATATTACATACCATACATACCATTGCTCTAGCACGTATCTAAAAACAATCTAACTAGCGGGAGCCTAGGTGTCAGGGCACCTAGGTGTCCCATTTCAAATCTATATATATATATATATATATATATATATATATATATATATATATATATATATATATATATATATATATATATATATATATATATATATATATATATATATATATATATATATATATATAGGAAGCCTCTTTTCTGCTTTTAGAAGTAGTTACGCCCTATGTCGTATCTCACAACGTAGGAGAGTATCTCGCGTAACGAATGATATGTGTGTAGTGTAGTATACGAATATATAAGACCATCTAGGTAGTATGTACATTTTTTCAGAGGTGGTATGTGTATAAGACATACTCCTTTTAATATACGTTTATGGAGGTACTTACAAAATAAGCTAAAAACTATAGATTCCCTTTGAAGTTTTTTCATATGGTTCACATTAGAGTATCTTATAATTAGTATATGAGTATCTTTCAAGCTCATTTAGGTGGCACATCAAAGGTGGGAGTAACTACACACGGGAGTAGAAGGTATTTTTCATACACACATACACACGGTTGCGCTAATCAGCGCATGGGCGCTCACTACGCATGGGTCGCTAGGTTCACGCATGAGCATCCTAGTACGGTTCATGCTGGATGATAACTTTATGTGCATGAGATAGTAACTTTGACATCCATAAGTCAATTGATGATAACTTTATATTCAGGAGATAGTAACTTAATGAATTATCGATGATAACTTTATGTTCAAGAGATAGTAACTTGACTTGCATGCACGCAGAAGAGATAAGAGAATAATTGCACTTGACTTATAATTTTTTATCTTGTTTAGAAGCTAAAAAAATACAATAACTCTTTCATCAAAAGTCTGATATACGATCTGTTTGCACCATTGTGTTCAAAATTACGAGCTTAACAAAACAAGATACATTTTAAATATATTTTGGTGCTGCGAAATTCGTATCATATTGCTGTGTGTGGCTGGAAATATGTTCCAACCAAAGAGCTGGATAAGGAACGCGACGAGGTGCGTCCTGATGACCTCCGGCAATGCAACCTATGGTTACACACTGAAATTATTTAGCCAAGTGCGGGGAACACCACGAGCACTCTCTGGGATAGGCCAGCCAAACTAGTCCACCAGCCTCTCCTTCCAATCGGCTGGTGCAGGGGTTGGAACAAGTGCGTCACCCCCGAGAGAGAAACTAATCAAGAACACGACGTCCTTCATGGTGATCGTCATCTCACCCTACCAAAAATGGAATGTGTGTGTCTCGAGCCTCCACCTGTCCACCAGTGCTATGAGCAGGCTGTCGTCGGTGGTGAACTCGTGTCTGGTGTAAACCAGCCTCGCAAAGGGCAATAAGCCCGTAGCCCGCAGGATTGGGATGTAGCGCTCGTCTAGTGCCTACGGATCCCTCCCTTGTAGCTTGAACGGCGAAGGGCCAGCTGCATCACCCGTCATCCATACGTGGCAACAGTGTTTCTCATCGTACAAGTATTCCAGAAACTCCGGTAAAGCCATACATACCAATATATATGACAGACCAAATATTAGTGCGAAGATTAATAATGACAATAAAATTTACTTTATAATACAAACTACATTACTTATGACTAAGTAAATAACAATAATTACGACTACGACTACGGGAATAACATCGAAAGCATGCTATAAAAACTTATTTGCCTTTCAGAAGAAGTAATCAGCACTGCCACGTCTTCAATGACTTATGCACTGCCTTCTCTAAATAATTAGCTACGCATTAGTAATTTTGAGATTACCTTGCAACAAATGGGACAGACAAAATATTAGTGCAAAGATTGATAATGACAGCAACATACTACAAGTCAGTGATTACATGCGTGCGTGTAACTACATACGAATACTTCACTACTTACCGATAATTTGATTACTCATCCAAAAAAATAACGAACCATTCATTACCGTCGTCCTTAGTACTACCTCATTACTTACCCCCAAACTAACAAATTATGGGTACCATACCTACACAAAAATAGTACAAACTATGTCTAAATTACTACAACATATTTACTTCGCACGACTAACTAAATAACACTAATTGACTACGATTATGGGAATAATGTCCCAAGCATACGATAAAAAATTACTTGCATTTCCGGAGAAGAAAGCATCGTTGCTAATTTTGAGCTATGCACTGGCTTCTCGAACTAATGAGCTACACACTCCTAATTTTCAGCAATGACCTCGACAATCACCTTCTTCGATGAGCAACTGGGATGAGCAACAACGAACTATTAGAGGTTCGTATTTATGACGGAGCGAAAGGTGAACTCGGTGCACTCACCCCGTACATTGAGGACCCATTATCATGAGCAGCGCTTCTGGTGAGAGGGGACGGCATCATAACACTGACAAATGTGCAAACGAGGGAGTGGGCGAGGGGGACGACACGTAAATAATGGCATTAGTACGAACGAGAGAGCGCGTGAGGGGGGCACATACACAAAGAGTAATAATTATGCGAACTAGATAGCACCAAATAATATATAGCACGGTTGGCCGACACATACCACTTCGAAAGATATGTGACGATCGTTAAATTCATGATTAAGTTAACCCAAATAAACATTAAAAATTCAAATCACATAAAATTCTCAAAAAATACACAATAACTATGACTGTATCAGAAGGCTTCACATAAAATTTTGTAATTTTTGGAGCTCGTTTGCTATATGTAAAAACTCATAAAAATATCAAAATTGTATAAATTTTTCAACAACATTCGCAATGGATAAAATTACCCAAAAATTACGCTACAAGGTACATTGTGTCGGCAGGATATGCATAAATTTTCATAGTTTTTGGAGCTTATTTCATATATTTAAAAATTCAAAAAATATTAAACTAAAAATAGAACAGGTAATTAAGCTGGCTTAATCACCTGCCGCCCCTCACCAGACGGCAGGCAGCCTGTCGCCCGGTGGGCAGACGACAGGCTTGTAGGCAGGCGCCTGCCGCCTGCGGCCCCACCACGTGTCGCCTTCTCCGCGCTGCCGCCCGCCCACCAGATGGCAAAATTGATATTTTTGCAAATATTATCGACATACTGCTATTTTTTATAAATATGGTATGTAACAATGCCAAATCTGCTTTTGACTCATAAGCATCAACTGACCCTGTATCCTACAGTAGTTCAATTGACAGTTTGTCTCGTTGGTGCCATTCCAATGCGTAGCTCCAAAAGATCCGGGAGAGGCTTACAATCCAATGCTAGTACATGAGTACTGCTCTGAACTTCCATTACTGTGAGAGCCATTACCTCCAATTTCCGGACCTTAGAAAGATTTTTTTTTACTCAGAGAAGAGTTTAACAGTGCACATGTAAATATATTCCGCGTGACAATATATATCCAGGGATTTTACGCAGCGGGAATCTAGCCGGTTCCACGCAGTCGAATCAACGTGCATGATGTACCATCATTTGGGCAGCGCTGGCTACATGCAAATCCTATCAACCTTTGTCTCCAATCATGTCGCCGTGATGAGATGGCGTCATGTGATTCAGAGCTTAGTGTTTGCTTGCTGGGCTTTCAGGCTACTAATCTAGTGGTACTTTCACGTAGCACTGGCTAATATAGGAGGTTCTAGTGCACATAGCATAATCTTGTGTAGTTTTTGGCCTTTTGGAAATTTGGTCACAAGCTAAAAGGAGGAGGTGCCGAGGTGGGCACTTAGGCAGTTAGGCTAGTCGTAGTACTCTGGGCCAGGCGAACGAGGCGCACCTATGCCTCTACTATTTGAGCTATGCTCGGTTCCCAAACCTGTGTAGTTATCATGACCGTATTTTTTTTTGTTACCGTATAGTACATTTATATAAAGATTATCTTGGGAAAAGGAGGCACACGATGTGTATGTTTACAAGGGGCAAAAAGGAAGAGTTATACAAGAAAATTCACAGAATCTGTGACCAGGAAGTCTCAAATTTTACCTTTTTGGCAGCTCCTGTTCTTAATTATAGCGCACTGCCATCCTTATACCCTAAGCATGCATGCAGCTAGCCATGTGAATCCCCTTAGGGCATCCGCAATGGTAATAGCTAGTACTAGCTATATAGTCAGCTGACGTGGAGGTAAGAGACAAAAGCAAAGACTATTTTATACTGCTGGACCCACATGCTCCTCTCTCATGTTCTTGGACTACGTGAAATAGATCAGCTATTTGCTCGTCGCTAGTGACTACTCTCTCTCCTACTTTTTCCTTGCCACATCAGATCTAGCTAACTAAATAGCCAGCTGTTGGAGACGCCCTTATTGTTCTGTAGTATCGGACATTGAGTTCAAAACAGAAAGAAAAACAACAAAAAGCAAGAGGAAGCCACCGAACTCCTCCAATGGCGCCGCCACTTCTGAATCAACACCTTCTTCTCCTTGCAGCTGAGCCGGTACATACCATACGCATGCGTAACAACAATGGACGCGTACGTACGTCACGTGGTCAGTACAAGGAGCAGGTGAGCCGGGGCGTGGGCACGGCGTAGAGCCGGGTGGCGCGCGGCGCGGTGAGGCCGAAGATGTCGCCCATGTCGAGCTCCGACGGCTTCATGCCGTCGGGCAGCGCCCAGTTGAACCCGTGTGCGAGCTGCGCGACGGCGAGTTCCAGCGCGTACAGGCCCAGCGCCATGCCGGGGCACGACCGCCGGCCGGACCCGAACGGCAGGAACTCGAAGCAGCCGCCCTTGAAGTCGACCGCCGCGGCCTCCCCCTCCGGCGCGAACCGCGACGGCCGGAACACGTCGGCGTCCGTCCACGCCCTGCGGTCGCGGCCGATGGCCCAGACGTTGATCATAACGCGCGAGCCCCTGGGCACGGAGTAGCCGCCGACGACGCAGTCCTCGGCGGTCTCGTGGAGGAGCAGCGGGATGGGCGGGTGCAGGCGGAGCGTCTCCTTGACGACGCACCTGAGGAAGGGAAGCTTGTCGAGGTCCGCCTCGCTCACGTTCCGCTCGAGCCCCACCACGTCAGCGAGCTCCTGCTGCAGCCGCCGGAGGTCGTCGGGGCTGTGCATCATCTCCGCCATCGCCCACTCGATCGCCGACGCCACCGTCTCCGTCCCGCCAAACATCACGTCCTGCGTTCATCCATGCATGCAGGCAGCCACGTCACCACATTACTTTATTACTTAGCACAAAAAATCATTTACATGACATATAGTAGGTGAAGGTCAAGAATCAAGATGCTCATGCATGCATGCGTTAGATATACCGAACAAGTTGTGTCAATTGTGTGTAGTATAGTATTAAGCTAAGATGTTTTTTCGATTACAAGATAGACGTATTCACACGCCTACAATGAAGCACGCATACGTCCGGAAGTAGGTCATTTGTGCAGGCAAGTAGTAGTACAGTGCTGCATGCGTAATGCTTACCGGTTCCAAAGTTTCGAGGTCATGATCGTTTTTAGTGCGTTGATAGGTGGAATTATGATATTTTACTGTTTATTCATGGGAAGTTATAAGCTACAAACTGGAGAACCGGGTCTTAAAAAAATGCGGTTGGTGCAAAGATAGGGGAGGCGTTGGGGTCAGGAACTAAAGCTTTAATTTGGAGGGTGACATGCACCCAGATGCCCAGAGCTTATCTGTGAGCTAGCGTGTGACATAGGGTGACAACATGGTGCGCTGAAAAGTGGTGTACATATCATATTTATTTTTTCTGGCGGTTTTTAACTTGGACCCGTATGAACAGAGCTAGGTCTCGACTCGTTGGCTCAATCTTGGAAGCTTTCATGTTCATTTTCAACACCCGAAAAAAAATCATAGAAGGTGAAAAGGATGCAGGGTAGGTATGGATAAAAATGCAATGTACATGTATGGTCCAAACTTCCGAGCGAAGTGTCATCAACATTTCTTATTGAAAATTCGAATCATACGGGAGATCAATGTCATAACTTGATCAAACTCTGTGCTCCAACTATTTTTAGTGGAGGAAAAAAACAAAAATAGTAAATAACTCGATCATCGAAACCGTCTGCACCATGATTAGGATATGCGTCACTGATCACGAGCTGCGGCTGTCTACGCAGGAGCGTAGAGGAAGCCATAGCACGTACGCAAGCAAGATACCGCAAGAGACGGCGTGGAATTTGGCGCCTCATCGAGACGGGAAATGTCGGAGAGATCAAGGCCGGCCGGCGTTCGTGGTCAGGCTCTGAGAGCATCTTCAATAGTGATTTATAAGTAACCTTTAAGTATATTATTTTATATTTTAATAGAAAAGAGAGAAAAATTAGCTCTTGATCAAAAGTTAGTCTCATACACACATTCCAAGATTATGTTAGAGTGTCATGTGAGGTTATTTATGTTATGAGCTATGTGCTAAAAGTTAGTACTATTGGAGAAGTTGTCTTAGAGCTAGTAACTAGCTCATATTGTTGGAGATGCTCTCATGGTCTTGACTTATTCAAAAGGGTATACGGTAATAAAAATTTATATGTAGTTTTAATTGATATAAATAAAATTTTTATAGTGTGTACTATAATTAATTTATAGACTCTATCTTAAAATACACTTCGTTTAAAAGATAATTACTGTAAAAATTGAAAAACAATTTTTAGATATTGAAAAGCAGAAAAACGGTTTTTAAAAATCGAAAAGAATTAAAGGTGCTTACATCCGCAGCTGGAAAGATCGATTCGTATTCGACCCAGGAAAGAGAGAAACGGTACTGCTAGTGAGTCAAAACAGCCGACTAGTATTTGTTGTTGTTGGTTTTATCTCTAAGGTGCTATGTATACACGGAATAATTTAATTTGAGGCTAGCTAAGTCAAGTATTTTTAAAGATAAATGTGTGGACTCTGATAAAATGTATCATCGCATGAAAGTGGTGGTTTTGACTCCCAGTGCAAAGCGAGAACGAAGCTACAAACAAGTCGGTGCTAGCTAAGTGAAGTATTTTTAAAGATAGATGTGTAGACTCTGATAAAGTATACATCGCATGAAAATGGTGGCTTTGACTTGCAGTGCAAAGCAAGAACGAAACTACAAACGAGTCGTGAATATGCCGTGGTTCACCGTGGACGAGGATAAGCGCACGTATACAGTGCTGGTTTCAGTGCCGAGGATAACAAGTAATCACCTTCCTAATTCGATTTAGGCTGCGATCAAATTGGCTTATGAACAGTGCTCACGGCTTATTTGGCACTATTCATAAGTTTCGTCTTTTTCTGAAATTTTGGTTTTTTGTTGAGCTTTTTTGCCGGTTCTTTTTTTTCCCGTATTCGTTTGTATTATACGTAATAGGCTAACATATTTTTTTATTTTTAAATTTTTTTAAATTTAATTATGCAAAATAAGCCTCATCATTCTGATGCTTTTTTCACCAACTCATGATTTTCAGCCATAAGCCACAGACTTTTAAGCCAAAACGATCACCACCTTAATGCTACTTTTCAAATTGCAATGGTACGGTGGTGATCGATCAACGCGTGAAGACCTATACAGCTTTGATTCGAGATCATATCGTTAGAGTAATTCACTGCCCAAATCTAGCCCTGAATGGAATGCTTTGCAAGCTAATACTATATTGCCTTGTACTATTGCGGTACACGTATAGAGTCCTTGTATACTCCACGCCAGTGTTCGATTGTTCATACTATATAATTATTGTCAGATACCGCTGCATTCACCATCTCACCAGGCAACCAACCACGCATGCATATATAATGGGCAGGAAATAAGTCGGTTAATTGCGGTAAATATACGGATTTGTTGGTAAAACCGCTGCATTCACCATCTCACCAGGCAACCAACCACGCATGCATATATAATGGGCAGGAAATAAGCCGGTTAATTGCGGTAAATATACGGATTTGTTGGTAAAAAAAGCGCTTGCCCTATTCTAGTTTATCTCACCTGATCAGGAGTTACCACGAAGCAAGTTAAGAAACTGTTCTAAATTTATTGGGTATATTTTTACATAATTTTATTTATAAATATAGAACATATTTTATATTTTAATATAAAATTAGTGTGATGTTCTCTTTATATTTTTAACAAATATATAATTTTATTTGCTATTCTATATACATGTATTGAATATATTATTTAGATATAATAATTATATGTAATCTAGCTATTTTATTATCTTTTTATCTTATGTCAATAGAAAATATGCTTTATAAACTTAGACGAAAGAAGTAATTAGAGACGGTAAAAATTGTCGTGGGAGATGGCGCTAATTAATTACTAATTAGTGTTACGTAAGGGAAGTTTCGGGGGTACTTACCATGATGATGGCCTTGATGTTATCGCGCGTGAGGCGGAGGGTGTTCTGCAGGTCGTCCAGGCCTTCGCTGGTGGTCTTCCCGCCCTGCGGCTTCGTCTTGGCGAGGAACGCGAGCATGTCGTCGACCATGTCGGCGTCGGCGTCGTCGGGGTTCTTGCCTCTCTTCATGTGCTCGTCGATGATCTTGTCGATGAACCTGTCGAGCGCGCCGCGGGCCGCGCGGAGGCGGCGGTTGATGCCTTGCGGGTCCATCCAGCCGAGCCACGGGATGAAGTCGCCGACGTTGAACGCGCCGAAGAGCTTGGAGAACTCCTGGAGGATGGCGATGAACTCCTCCTGCCCGTCGCCGTTGTTGGGTTTCTCCCAGGGATCAACACACAGAGCAATCCACAGATCTTTGGTGGTTTTCAGAGAAGAAACAGTATTTCAGTGGCTATTGAAAAACTCAGCAAGAGAGAACTCAGATGGGGCAATTATCTCATAATACTTTCTGAATGTAATGAGAATACAATGGAGATTACATATTACAACTGACTCAACAAAAAAACCAAAGCTATTGGCTCCGATCCGATTTTGTCGGACGCCACTACTGAAACTGCGCGTACTGCGCTGAACCTTCTAACTGACGGAAAAACGGCAATAGACGCACCGAGCACAACCCGGTTCACCTGAACTGCGAACCTGACCAAGTCAGGATTATTGACCACACACTCCCCCCTAATCCTGACTTTTAACCTGAGAGCTCCTTCACCCCCAGCAGCTCTCTCATCTCGGTGAACTTCAGTCTTGGCAAAGCTTTTGTCAGAATATCTGCTCGCTGCATCTCGCTGCTCACATGGTCCACTGAAATCAAACCTTGATCAACACATTCCCGTATGAAATGGAATCGAGTGTCTATATGCTTGCTTCTTCCGTGAAAAACTGGATTCTTCATGAGTGCAATGGCTGATTTGTTATCAACTTTCAGCACTACTTGCTTCGCCTTTTGTCCACCAATTCACTCAAGAGTTTCTCACCACAAGGCTCGACACGCAGCGGCCGTCGCAGCCATGAATTCCGACTCACGGGAGGATAACGCTACCGCCTTCTCGCTTCGAGAGCACCATGCCACCGGGCCTCCTCCGTAGAACACCAATCCTGTGGTGCTCTTTCTTTCATCCAGATCACCCCCAAGGTCGCTATCACTGTAGCCTATAATGTCTCCTTCTCCTCCTCTGCTATATGCAATGCCAAAACTAATTGTCCCTTTGACATACCTGAGTATTTGTTTCACAGCTTGGAGATGACACTGCCTTGGTGACTCCATATACCGGCTGACCATACCCACTGCAAAGCTTATATCAGGCCTTGTGTGTGTCAAGTATCTGAGACTTCCAATTAAGCTCCTGTATTCAGTTGCATCTACTGGAATTCCTTCCTCATCTCTTGTCAGCTTAAGCTTTGGCTCCATGGGATATTTTGTGGGATTACAATCTCCCATTCCTGCCTTTTGCAGTAACTTCTTGGCATATCCTTCCTGCTTCAGAGCAATGCCATTGTTGTCCTGCAGAACTTGAATACCGAGGTAGTATGAGAGGACTCCAAGGTCACTCATTTCAAACTCCATCTCCATTTGCTTCTTGAATAGTAGTATATCCTCTTCACTAGCTCCAGTGACCAGCAAATCATCGACATAAACTCCTACTATGAGAAGATTACCTCCTTTATGTCGCTTATATAACGCTTGCTCTCGAGGACATTTTGAAATCCGAAGTTTTTCAGAGATCCGCTGCCGAATGTTCCGTGCTCTTGGTGATTGTTTCAAGCCATACAAAGCTTTTGAAAGCTTGTACACCATGTGTTCTTTGCCCACTGTAACATATCCTTCTGGCTGTGACACATATACATCTTCAGTTAACTCTCCGTTGAGGAATGCGGTTTTAACATCAAGATGATGAACCTTCCATCCTTCTCTGGCTGACAGTGCAAGCAAAGTTCTCACGCTTCCATCCTCGCAACCGGAGCGAAACTTCGTCGTAATCAACTCCTTTTTCTGCACAAACCCTCTAGCAACCAATCTAGCTTTGTGCTTCATAACTACTCCATCTGCATCCACCTTTTGCTTGAATACCCACTTAAGTCCAATGGGTTTATGCCTGTTTGCAGCTCTCGGTTAAAACCAGTGTCTTGTTCCTCTCTATTGAGTCCAATTAGCTCGCATTGCCTCCTCCCATTCTTTTCTTCCCGATGCTTCTCTGAAGCTTGTCGGTTCATCGGAATATGCAACAAACGCTCAGCACAATCTGCAGAGTGGCTGTTCGAGTTCCAGATCTTGTGCTTGTGTTGCTTCATAAATATCACCAATGATCTGAACCTCTAACTGAGTTGCATCATATGCGTAAGAGTTGAACTCAAGATCGCTTGGTGATACATTCATGATTGGCGATCGATCGTCGAAGATCAAACATCTGTGAGGACATTGGTGACAGATCGATCGATCCGCTCATCCCGATACAAACCCTCTGTACCTTCTCGCATTTTCTCCCACATGATTGCCTTCACTTGTACTACCGCTTTGGAAGATTCTGCACTTGATCATCCGTAGCTACTGGCTGAACTTCTTCTGGTTGCGGTTACTCTCACAGCTGATCTCACTCCAATCTATTTGTTTAGCGTTGATCGCTGCTCTGCATTTCTTCCCGCCCACCTCTTCTTCTCGTCAAACACTACATCTCTACTGACATGTAGTTTGCTGGTTTATGGATCAAACAACCTGTGTGCTTTGCTTCCAGGTTCAACTCCTAGATACACCAACCTTTTGCTTCTGTCTGAGAGCTTTCTCAGCTGATTTGTTGGGACTCTAGCATATGCAATGCAGCCGAAGACTTTAAGATGTGCAAGGTTTGGCTTCCTCTTCTTCAGTGCTTCATAAGGTGTTGCATCCTTTACTGCTTTTGTAGGCACTCTGTTGAGTAGATATACTGAATGTCGCACGGCTTCTCCCCATAGGTTCCCCGGTACTGCCATGGATTTGAGCAGGCTCCTGGTGGTAGCAAGAACTGTCCGACTACGGCGCTCCACCACACCGCTTTCTTTGTGGGGTGTATGGTGCGTTAAGTGCCTTTGTACACCCTTCACCACAAGACTCCATGAAGGTTTGAGAGACAAACTCTCCACCTCTGTCTGTCCTCAAGCACTTCACCTTCGAGACAATTCTCCTCTGCTGTGGCTTGGAATTTCTTGAATGCCACAAAGGCACTGGTCTTTGGACTTCGAATATAAACCCACATGAACTCGCTATAGTCATCCACTAATAGGAAGAAATACCTATTTCCTCCAAATTGTTTGTGGGGTTATGGGTCCACACAGATCTGCATGTATCAATTCCAGTGGATTGCTTGCTCTATACTCAACTTGCAAAGGGAATGGTAATCTGCATTGCTTGGCTACAAGACAACCCTCACACACCTGAGTTGGATGATCAATTTCTGGTACTCCTTGGACTAAATTCTTTGATACCATTTGCTTCATAGCTTGAAAATTGAGATGCCCTAACCTGGCATGCCACAACCAACTTTCATCATCCAGACTTGTTGCCAAACAAATGGGTGCCACAGTGTGCAGGCTCTTTTTATACAGTCTGTTTGCTGATCTCTGAACTTTCATGAGTAATTTACTCATTCTATCATACACCCACACTGATCACCGACATCACAATTCGCACCATCTTCGTCATCTGTCCCAAGCTCGAATATTTGTATGCAGGTCGGGAATAAAGTAGACATTAGTGATCACCGCTCACCATTTTTGCACTCTAGCGAATTACTCCTCTTCCTTTAATTGGGACCGATGAACCATCTCCAAACCGGACTCTTCCACTAATGCTCTCATCCAATTCAGCAAAATGAGACTTCTTCCGGCCATGTGGTTTGTTGCCCCATTGTCCGAAACCGATGTTCTCTTCCACCGCACTTTTCAGCATACTTTTCTGGACAAGAACTCTCCTGCATTCAACAAGACAGCCTTCTTCCTTCTCGCGTATGCAGGCGACAAAAGAAGGGTGGTGATCCTCCCGAGTACAGTAAGATTTACCTCCTCTTCTTTCGCTTTCCACTCCGACATTCAGAGGCATAATGACCGTAATTCTCACAGTAAAACACTTTATGTGACTCTTGTCCTTCTTTGCGGAGAAGTTACTGCTCCTTCTCTTTTGAGCCTCCATTGTCGGATCGCCTCGACCACGCCCTTGGCTTCTTCCTCTTCCACGACCCGCCATTCCTGCTTGCCATTTCCTCTTCCTCTGTTGCGGATGAAGAATCACCGGATCTCCCTTTGCCTAGCCTCCCATTCAGCTGAGTCGCCAGGAGATGGCCTTCTCCATTTGCCCGAGCCGAGACGCTCCTCATAGGCTTTCAATCGCCGATTGCTTCTTCAAACAAAGATGGTTTCTAAATCAACACCGCTCTATTGAAGCTACTAAATGAAGAAACTTATCCGCATGCACTGAGAATTTTCTTCACTAGGCGATTCTTTCGAGGTTC
This sequence comes from Dendrocalamus sinicus, assembly GCA_036346575.1. Lineage (NCBI taxonomy): Eukaryota > Viridiplantae > Streptophyta > Magnoliopsida > Poales > Poaceae > Dendrocalamus > Dendrocalamus sinicus. The sequence continues at coordinate 10,695,544 of CM070643.1, read as the reverse complement.
TCCCAATGAACGAACTTATCGCCATTGCACTGAGCTTCCCGCGAAATCATCCACCGTCTCCCCTCTTTCATCTGCAGGTCTTGAATTCGCTTCTCCAAATGCCGGACCCGTGCCTTCTGCACTGTCGCCGCCGAGATACCTTGTCTTCGCAGGCGTCCCAGATCTCCTTCGCAGATTTCTTCTTCGCAACCTCGCAGCAACACATCTTCGTAACGCTCGAAAATGAAAGCCCTTGCCATCTTGTCCTTCTTCGGATCCGCCGCCGTGCGGCCGGCGGCTCCACCGCCTCCCGGATGCCCCAGGCGCCCATGTGCTTCCATCCGGATTGCCCAGCGGTGTAATTCACCCCGTCAAGATCGGGCATTGAGCGCACGCCGCTTTCCGCTTCGCCACTGCGTGGAGAGCGCCATGGAGCTGATCTGCAATTGCTCGAGTGTGTGTGTGGCTCTGATACCACGTGTTGGGTTTCTCCCAGGGATCAACACACAGAGCAATCCACAGATCTTTGGTGGTTTTCAGAGAAGAAACAGTATTTCAGTGGCTATTGAAAAACTCAGCAAGAGAGAACTCAGATGGGGCAATTATCTCATAATACTTTCTGAATGTAATGAGAATACAATGGAGATTACATATTACAACTGACTCAACAAAAAAACCAAAGCTATTGGCTCCGATCCGATTTTGTCGGACGCCACTCATCGAAATCGCGCGCATCGCTACCAACCTTCTAATCGACGGAAAACGGCAATAGACGCACCGAGCACAACCCGTTCACTGAATCGCGAACGACCAAGTCGATTATTGACCACACTCGCCGCGGGTGCCGGCGCGCGCGAAGGTGACGTTCTTTGTCGATTGAAGATGAGATCGCCGAGGTTCACGGCCTCGCCGACTGGACCCGCGACGGCGCGACGAAGCGCGGCGGACTCGTCGCGCCGCGGCGAGCCACGTCTCGCGCGGCGGCGCCAAGAGCTTCATGACGCAGCTTGCGCGATCCGCGCGCGAAGGGCCCGTGAGTGCGCAAACGCCATGTCGGCGCGATCGTAGGTGAGGTAGGAGATTGCGATGGTCGCCGGACGGTTGGAGAAGGCGCCGCTCGCGCTGCAGCACCTCCCGCAGCGTACTCGGCGCCGACACCGCGAACGCGTGAAGCCGGCCGAGGCGGAGGTGCAGCAACGAGCAACCCGCCGTCTCGCTGCCGCCGCCGCCGCGGCCGCGGTGGTCACCGGTCCATCATCGCCATGTTGCCGATGATCGGCGGCAACGGCCGCCCGGCGGCGGCGGCGCTTGCCGCCGCCGCCGCAAGCAGCAAAGACGAAGGCCGCCGAGGCGAGGAACACCCACCTCGATGGGTCTCGAGCCACCCCATGGCTACCTTGGCCAAGACCACCATGGATGATACTACTCCTTCAAAGAAGCTCTTTTTTCTTTCTTTCTGTTTTTGGGTGTGCTGTGTGTTATGACGCTCTTGGGGTAGAGCTGAGGAGAAAGGGAGATGGTGCAGGGTTTATATATAGTTGGAGGAGTAGGTGAGGAGGGAGATGTCAGATTAGGTTGAGACACATGTACGGGGATAGGATCTCATCTTCATAATCTTAAATGGGAGTGCCTATACAACATTCGACTGTTTTTGAAGACGAAAATAGTTAGATTTTGAGTCGTTAGATGGAGATCCAACGTCCTAGATCATTTTTTTTGGAGGGGGTCATTTTTTTTGGAGGAGGGCTTGTATGGGTGGATCCGTTGGATGGAGATCTAACGTCTCAGATCAATCTGACTGTTTTTGTCCTCAAAATCAGTCGAATGTTGTATAGCAATACTCATCTTAAATTCTTAACTTCCTTTGATTTTTCTTGTGAAGGGGAGGGTGTTATGATATTTCTTTCCTGATAATTAGAGGGTGGATTAGAGGGAGATTAGCCAAGAGAATCGCTATGCACAACCCTATCACGCATTTGTTCGAATCGTGTCATCACAGCGGTTCTGAACCGCCGCGTTTAGGTGTCGCGATAGTTGGTGGTTATCACGCACGCGGTTCCGAGCCGCCTGCGTGATAAAACATTGCTGACGGTCTTGATTACTAATCGTCAGTGATAGCGAGTATCACGACGGTTTTTATAAACAACCGCCGGTGATACTGCTTATCACAGAGCGGTCTTGATTACAATCGTCGTGATATACACAATATCACGACGGTTTGTATTCCAAACCGCTCGTGATATTGTGTATATCACGCACGGTTAGTAATCAAGACCGTCAGGATAGGCGGTATCACCGACGCTGTTTATAAAAATCGCTCGTGATACTGCCATCACGCATTTCGCTTGTATTACTAACCGCCTGTGATATTAGTATATCATGCACGGCCGTAGTAAAGCCGCTCGTGATAGCAGCCACACCACATACGGCACTCTTTGAAACCGTCAGTGATATGGTATCACGCACGGTTTTAACAATGAACCGTCTGTGATACCAAGTGCATCATCCATTTTATATGTCGCTTTCTTGGCTAGCCTCGTGATATGCTAGCCATGCCCTCTGAAAGCAAGCATTACATGTATAAATGACAGATATAAGTTAATTGCAACTCATAGTAAATTACAACAAAATTCGATACACGATGAATGTAACAATATCACATATATAGAATGAAAATTGTTACACAAAATCGACAAATGTATTCAATTGAAGGAATTGTTTGATTTGTACAGCTTGAATCCAATGTTTCAACATCTAATTATCATCATCGCCGCGTGGAACTCTCCTCTTATTTATGACCTCTCGCTAGCAAGAATTGGGAGATGATTGCACGAATATCGACGAGATTGTCAAGATCATATGCACTTCCGTCGAAGTTCACCTACCGCCGCTAGGAGCAATGTTAAGTCATTAATTAGCATGTGTGTGTAATATAATCGAAAATAATAATTATTGGAAGGACTCGACAAACCTCTGGATCATTGATCTTAGTACCCATGATTTCCATCATATGGCAAGAAACGAGAATCCACATACGTTGCCTCGTAGCTGCTTGGTGGCATCGCAAAAATAGAATTACATACATCGGTATTGTCAATTCTAGAGGCATTATTACAAAGTATGATATAGGATTATTGTGTTGTAGCGGGTACCAGAAATCGCGTGTTGTGTCGTAGCGTGTCACTGGATTTGTCGTGTGTTCCTCCTTGGGCAACATATTCGGCAAATGCCCTACGTGATTCAAAAAACTTAGCCTCGGCCGTGGCAAACAAAAGAAATATTACAATAGAGTTATGTATGGAGGAAATGAGATTACCTGTTAAGTACTTCTTGCACACGACTGAAGTCGTGGTTACTCCTAAGGAGGGAATCAAGGTATATTACCTTGCTCCACATTGGTACAATCACAATCAAAATCCAGTGATTCCTAGTCATATGTGTCGCCATAGTGATTAATCCTAAGTTCATGCTGCATGTAAAGTACAAATGAAACATATGTGTGGCAACTAGTGAAGCACTTACCCTTGGTTGAAGGGTACCATGACGTACTCCTTGTCGGTGTGAGCAATCAATCCCCTCGTTATGTAACCTTCCACGAAGGATGCATCTGCGTTGATAGATTGCTCGGAGACCAAGTGAGGGTCGAGGAAACCCACCGGTCGTCGCGATTTCCGGGCTTGTTGGATCATGTATCTATACATAAAGAAAGAGTAATGACATTTATCTGTATAACGTGAATGTAGAACTTCATTGTACAGTACACCGGCGGCGTCGGGAGGGAGCGGCGTCGGGAAGGAGCGGCGGCGTCGGGAGGGAGCGGCGTCGGGAGGGAGCGGCGGCGTCGGGAGGGAGCGGCATCGGGAGGGACCGGCGGCGTCGGGAGGGAGCAAAACCTAGCTAGCGGGGGCGCTGCAGGGTGGAGACAAGAGACTGCGCCAGAGCGGACTACGCAGACCTAGCTGCGGGTATTTAAAGATGAGCTATCACAGACGGTTCTATCAATATAACCGCTTTGTGATATCACTATCGCGCATTTGTTCTATCAATATAACCGCTCGTGATATCAATATTATCACGCACGGTTCTATATATATAACCGCTCGTGATATTTATATTATCACGCATTTGCTATATCTATAGAACCGTCAGGATGTTTTATCACGACGGTTTTTTTTGATAAACCGCTGTGATATTTCATTATAAATACCGTAGCTAGCTAGGTTCCTATGTCATTTTACAATTACAATGGAACATAGATACATTTATGAAAAACGCAAGAATAACCTGAAAAGCCCCAAAATTTCAAAATCCAAAAATTTGTGAATTTTTGCCGGTTTTTGGGTGAATTTCAGAAACTTTCCTTTTTGGGAAAGTTTCCCACGTTCCCGCTTTCCTTTCGGGCCGGGCGTCTTCTTTACTCTCCGGCGCCCCGCTTCTTTCCGCCTTCTCCGTTCCTCGGCCCCTTCCTGCGCGGACGCCTCCTCCTCCTCGCGCGCCGCTCCTCCCGCTTTCGCGCTGCATACGCGCTGCGCCTCGCGCGACGCGCCGCCTCGCCGCCTCGCCGCCGTGCCCGCCCGCGGCCGTCCGAATCTGGCGCTCCGCGCCACGCTCGCCGCCTCCTTCGCGCTGGCGCTCGCCGGCGCGCCTCCTCCTCGCGCGCGACGCCCGCCGCGCGGCTCCCGCTCTCGCCCGCCGCTGTCCCGACCACCGCAGATCTCGCGCCACGCGCCGGCCATCCCGACCGGAGAGCGCGCCTCGCGAGTGGCGCGCCGCCGCTTTGCTGCGGCCGCGCGCGCGTGGGCCGCCGCCGCTTGAATCTCGAGCTGGGCCGCACAGTAGCATGGGCCGCCCGAGCACTGCATAATCATTTTCCAGATTTATTCATTTCTAAAATCCCAAAATCCAAATAAATCCTAGAAAATCACGAAAAATCCCAAAATTCCCAAACTTCACCACTTTGTTCCAAATATTATTCCAGACCCTCCGTGAACTCCATTTCCACAGATTCTCCCACATAAATTCCTAAAAATCCATTTGGGGTGTTTATGCAATTTACTCCTTTTAAATAGTTTATTTTCCTCGCTTGATTAGTCTCAAGTGGATTTAATTCTGCTTTGTATGTTTGCGCTAGTGTCTGAGTCTCCTGAAGTTCGATTCTGCACCCGGGAGCCGTGAGATTCTTCGCTCGAGCTAGCGAAATCATTCGGATTGACTGCAAGTCCCAAATCCTTTGATCATATTGAAACCCATGCTGTTCATATATGTTAACATGCTATTTGCATTATGTTAATTGTGAAATGTTAGTTTGAAATAAAATAAAATGTTTAGAATGACTTGTTATGTAGTTAATCCTATCACCGTTAAATGCCATGTTTAATTTGTAGCCATGCCTTTGAAACCCTAGAATTAATTATCTGTTAATCTAGATAATCAGAGATTATTATCTTCATGCAAAGTCTTGTATCGATAAGGTCGTGGTCATGGGCCAATAGAATTTGCAAACCCGACTCTAGGTAGGGTGGAATGGGACACCGTGCCCTAGAGCGAGAGTGATTGCGGGCACAAGGTAGGGTAAGGGGATTGTGGTGCGCCGTGAGACGGTTTCGCCCATCTCTTACCCTAGGATTGAGTAGGGTAAGTGGGGTTGAGGTGCGCCGCTAGACGGCCGCCACCGCTACTCCTAGGTTGGGTCGCGGCCCGGTGAGGTCGGACCATGTGAAATTAAGGACTAAAACCCTTATGCCGAGCAAATGTCATAGAACCCGCTCAAACCACGGAGTTGACTTGTCAACACTTGTCTAGTAGCCGCTCAACTCGATTGAAACTCGCAGTGTGGTGGTGGAGGAGGTTTAGCGGTGAGGTTAGGCAAGCCGTGATTGGGTGCCTAACAACGGAGAGTTCACTCGGCGGCACCGCTTTCTTTTCTTTGTGTGTGTGTGTGTGAGCGAGCTGCACTGAGTGAATTCTACCTGTAGAGCCTATATAAAGAGCCGAGCAAGAAACGACTGGTTTTCTTAACTCTTTAGCGGGAGTTAAGGGATCGTGTGGTAAGCCGAGCAAACTCGCAGAGTCAAATAAATGGTATTCGAATACGCCGTGCTCCTGCTATTGAGCCGTGTCACTTGGTGATTCCAAAGAAGAAAGCTTAAGTAGTTTTGTAAACATTTAACTTGTTTAGGTTGGTTAATGAACTCTTGTTGAAAACCCCGAGATCTTAAGAAGTAAGTTTTGAGTCCGTCTTATTAAAATGATTGCAAATAAAACGCATCCACCGAAAGATAATAAACCAAATATATTCCCTTCCTTGAAGTTCCGTGCATGTAGTAAGTTAAGATCCTTTGGGATTTGCTGAGCCGTTGGTTGGCTCACGGCTTGCTAAATCTAATCTTTAGAAGATCAAGGCGAAGGAGAAGGTCTCCCGCTGAAGAAGTCCCGAGGACCTTTTCTTCGACGAGGACCCTTGGTCAGAGGTCTCGGCGCGCCAAAGCGGATTCTCGAAGACTTTTTGTAATGTAAATATGCTTTGGGCTTGCACGCCCACAGAAAAACCCGGATGTTAATCCTTATGTCAAGTATATGCTGGACTTTTGTTGTAAGCATGCGATGGTATACTTTTGCGCGACACTCCATAACTGCTCATGCTTGGATAGTTACGAATGCCAGAACAGACGCGCCTTAAAAGGGGCGTTATAAGAAGTGGTATCGAGCCACTCTTTGACCGTAGGTTGAGACCTAAGGCGCCTAGGAAGCGATTTTATCGCAAAATTTAATTTAAGTTGTAAAAAGGGTTTACGAAAAACATAAGTATTATTGCTGTCTTTTTCCTCTCTTGTGCTACCTTTTCTATCTTAGTCTAATCTTGCTTAAGTTTTATTTTATGCAAAGTGTTTATTGCTTTACTTGTCTAACTTCAAAATTCCGCTTCCTGCAGATGGTGCACTATGTTTTCTCCCGACCGACCGTATGGAGGATGGCCATACAAGCTTTGGGAGATGAGGAGGTACCTTGGTTCGAGGGAGCACCGCAGCCCAAGAGTTCCGTGGCAATGAGCCGCACCCGTGGGGAGCAAACTCACGAGTGGAAGGCGTGGGTGGTCCTTACACCTCGCCTATCCGCCCCACCAGAGCGCAGTTCGCCGCCAGAGGATGGACCGAGACGACGCAGCTCAGACGCGCCCGTAAGGCGCTGCGTTTCACTTGCGAGACTACTACGCCTCGAAGTTCTCCTTCACTCCTTCGACCGGTGCCACAAAGCGCCGCCGAGGCCCGGCCGTGCCTCGCCGGTGAGGATGACGATCCCGCCGCGCGGTGCCGCCCTTGGGCACAGCAGATCGCTCGCTACGACAGCGCTGCCGCCGAGTCCAGAGGTTCCAGAGCAGCTCGGGAGGCTCGAGAGCGTGTTCAGCGCCTCGCAGCCTCTCTCCGCTGCTTTGAGGAGATCGAGGCCGTGGATCGCGGTGAGGAGCCGAGCGCCCATCCTCGTGCTCCACAGTGCAGTCTAGGCGCAGCGCCGGCCGATGACCACTGGTAGAGTACCGTGTCTTGCCCACCCGGCAGCCTCGCTGCCTCCCAAAGACCGGGACAGGGAGGAGTAGACGCAGACGCTAGTGGTAGCCCGACCCTTTGTAATAGCCGATTTTTGGTATGTAATGCAAGTGCACACTGAACCCTAAGTGGTCTCGTGCATCGCTTGCTTTATTGTGGAACTTATGTTAATTAATCCTTTATGTTGCTTGTCTAAATTATCGTGATTTCCTTCTCGTGTTCAAAGCTTTCGTCTGTCCCTTTCACTCTCGCACTTACCCTGCTCACCCTATACTTACCTTGAAATTCAAAGTCTTACTTACCGCTCTTAATTGTAAAACCGCTGCAAATCTAACCTCAAGTTCGCAATAAACAGATGGAGCAAGAGGCGACATTTGTCGACCAACGGGTGGTGCACCGCCACCACTGCAACACACTTGCAAAGGTTATTGAAATGTTAGAAAAGAATCGATATCAAGGAGAGCAGAATATCTTGAAAGTGTTAGATCAGCAAGCTCACTTCTCGAATGATGGCAACCCGATCCTCCAGTGTTCCTAGTGGGAGTAATGCTCCTGGATGGTTCTCAAATTTCCACCCGATGGGCGATTTTTCAAACACGCCCACCGGTCTTCTCCACTCCGTGACCCTACGGTGGCCGAGGATTGGCTTGTGGACGTGGAGAGAAAGCTTCAAACACTCGATGCGATGACGAAGAGAAGGTGTTGTACGATCCCATCGATTGCGGTCTGCCGCAGCCCACGTGGTGGATTAACTACCAACGCACCCTACTAAGCGTAGACATTAGTTGGGAGGACTTTTCAAAGGCCTTCCGCAAGGCACACATACCGATAGGCCATGGAGGCTAAGCGCCGAGAATTTCTTGCGCTTAAGCAAGGAGGACGCACCGTTATGGAGTACTTACATCGCTCAACCATTTGTCCAGTTTGCCCTAAGATGTTGACAACAAGACAAGAAGATGAATAGATTCAGGATCGATTACAGCAGCTCTCAAATTTCATATTTCAGCTCAAGTTCCAGGATTTACATGACATGGTGAATGTTTTAATCACCTCGTAAGAAGCTAGAGGAGAAATGGAGGACTATAGGAAGCGTAAGGCGGACACAAATCCCAATCCTCTTCCCAAAATGCTCAACGATCAGACATCGGATCGCCTCATATCGATCCCAATCCTCCCGCCATTTGTGAGGTTACCGAGGACTCGATCCGCCAATCACAGCAAAGATAATTCTCCTTTGCCACTAGCGCCATGTCCCACCTGCGGTGGAAATCATCTTGCTAGTAGCTGCCCAAAGAGATCCAATGCTTGTTTTCACTGCGGAGAAGTTGGACACTATAGAGACCAATGTCCTAGAAGGAACTTGCCATCTGATGCGGCAAGACTGCAAGTCCAAAATCAGCAACCGCAAGAAAACAAGACGCAGTCAAGCCCTAGCACTCCCAAGGGAGGATATCTACAGATCAAAGCAGCTGGACCCCAGTCTCCAGCCGGCACAGCCAATTTCACGTCAGCAGGCCGAGGCAGAGGCCGTACCAGATCCACCTTCTATGCAAGGGTGAACCACGTGTCGGCAGCACGACGCCGCAGGGCTAGCGACATCATTGTCGGTATGTTTCCAATCAACTCCATACCTGCGTTGATTTTGTTTGATCCTGGTGCAACACATTCATTTGTTTCGAAGAGTTTTGCCTCAAGAAACCAATTGCCTTCTGTTGCTTTACCAAGACCCTATGTGGTTGAGACCCCTGGGGTTAGAATGGAGTCCCACAATGGGTGTAAGGGACTCAAGATAAAAATCCAAGGGTAGATTTTAGAGCGATTTGTTGCAACTAGATATGACAGATTAGATGCCATTTTGGGCATGAACTGTTGGCCAAGAACAAAGGCAAGGTAGACTGTGAGATCAAGACAAGTGTCATTGGTCAATTCTCAAGGTCGAAAGTGATAGTAGAGACAGATCGAGAAGTATTAAAAGATGCCAAGAAGCGTATGATCAACATGATAGCAGCCACACCTAATCAAGTACCAGCAGGTACAAGAGTATCCAGATGTCTTTCCTAAGAATTACCAGAAGACCTCCCGACGCATACAAGTGGAACTTGCTATTGAATTGATACCGTACCAAGCCAATTGCCAAACATCAAGATAGAATGTCACTAGTGAGTGAAAGAATTGAAGAAGCAACTAGATGAACTCCAAGAGAAGGAATTCATTCGACCAAGTACTTCATCAGGTCACCCCACTCTTATTTGTGAAAAAGAAGAATGGAGAATTAAGGATGTGTGTTGATTACCGAGGCTTGAATGTCTGTCACCATCAAAAACAAGTATCCTCTCCCGCACTGATGACCGTTTGATCAACTCAAGGGTGCCAAAGTGTTTTCAAGATCGATCGCACTCGGGTTATCATCGACTTAAAATCCGAGAGCAAGATCGAGAGAAGACGGCCATCATCACGGATATGGATTATTTGAATTACTGTCGTGCCATTTGGTCTAACCAATGCGCCAACAGATTTCATGAATCTTATGAACTCGGTGCATATGGACCAATTGGATCGATTTGTGATTGTCTTCATTGATGATATCCGATATATTCCAAGAGTGAAGAAGAGCACGCATAACATTTGCACATGGTATTGTCAAGACTGAGGGAACATCAGCTATATGCAAAGTTTGACAAGTGCAGTTTTTGGCTAAAAGAAGTGGCTTTCTTGGGTCACATTATATCTGAAGATGGAGTAAAGGTCGACCCAGAAAAGATATCTGCAGTTATGGAATGGAAACAACCCAAGACCGTGACTGAAGTAAGGAGTTTCCTTGGATTGGCGGGCTATTATCGCCGATTCATTGAAGGCTTCTCGAAAATTTCTCGACCACTCACTCACTATTGAAGAAGGATGCCATTCACATGGACCGATGCATGTGAAGAAGGTTTTCGATGTTAAAGACCAAATTGACAACCACGCCCGTCCCGATTTTGCCTAATCCGAAAAAGGAATTCTGTGTTTATTGTGATGCTTCAAAGCAAGGTTTGGGATGTGTACTTATGCAAGACGGAAGGTTGTCGCTATGCCTCAAGACAATTGAGGCCGCATGAGGAGAATTATCCCACACACGATTTAGAACTAGCACTGAGTGCATGCACTAAAAATTTGGCACTACTACTGGGAATCGATGTGAGATATTTTCGATCACAAGAGCCTAAAGTACCTATTTACACAGCCGAATTAAACATGAGACAGCGCAGATGGTCGGGCGATAAAGGATTATGATGTTGATCTTCAAGATCACCCGGGCAAGGCCAATGTAGTTGCCGACGCCTTAGCCGCAAGGCTCGCCCAAGCAAAACTAGCAAATCGTAGTATCCGCGAATTGCAAAGGGACATAATACGATCAACTTGGTGATCACGTAACAGGTGAAGAAACAAGATTAGAAATTCAACCATTAATGATGATCGATTAAAGCAAAGACAAGATGAAGATGAAGAGATTCAAAACTGAAAAAGGATATTGAAGAAAGAGACTCTCGAGTATACGATAGACGAGCATGGAATCCTTACCTTCCGTGGTCGCTATTGCATACCCGACAAGAAAGAGTTAAGGGAATTAATATTGTCCGAAGCCCATTCGTCCCAATTCTCAATTCACCCAGGAGGTACTAAGATGTACCAAGATCTGAAGAAGAAGTATTGGTGGAACCAGATGAAGAAGGAAGTGGCAGAGTATGTAGCTAAATGTGATGTCTGCCAGCAGATCAAGATAGACCACCGTAAACCATCGGGATTGTTGCAACCTCGCCAATACCCGAATGGAAATGGGACAAGATCGGCATGGATTTTATTATCGACTTCCCAAGACTCGTGAGGATATGATGCTATTTGGGTCATTGTCGATAGATTGACCAAAGTGGCTCACTTCCTCCCGATCAAGCAAACGTATGGGAAAGATAAACTTGTCGAGTTATACTTGACCGAATTGTAACTCTACATGGAGTTCCAAAGAAAATTGTGTCGGATAGAGGAGCACAATTTACATCTAAGTTCGGGAGAAATTACATGAAGCAATGGGCACCGATTTGAATTTCGCTTCACCTATCACCCCTGCACGGATGGACGCATGTAAAGAACGAATCAGATCTTGGAAGATATGTTGAGAGCTTGTGCTATTGTGTATGGTGCAGCTGGAATACTTGCTTACCATTCGCTCAATTCTCATATAACAATAGTTACCAAGCTAGTATCCAAATGGCCCCGCTTGAAGCACTTTATGGCGTAAAATGCGAACCCTCTCGAATTGGACAGAAACAGAGAGCGACAACTTATTGGTCCTCGATTGTTCAAGACACGTAAGAACATGTTAGAATTGTCGAGACAGACTCAAAATGGCACAAGACCGGCGTAAGAGCTATGCAGATAACCGTAGGAAGGATTTGAGTTTTGAAGTTGGAGATTTCGTCTACATCAAAGTCACCCATTCAAAATAATTAAGAGATTTCAAGTTAAAGGCAAATTAGCACCAAGATATGTGGGACCGTTTCAGATTATCGGAAGAGTTGGGAAGTAGCTTATCAAGTGCAGCTCCCACCCAACTTGTCAAGAATGCACAATGTGTTCCACGATCTCGCCTTCAAAGTGTCTACGCCAACCAACGATGAGGTGCCATTGTCGATATTGAATTACAGGATGATCGCACGATGTCAAGAACCACTACAAATACTTGAAACATCGAGAGGCAGCTCGAAACAAGAATATCGATTTTGCAGAGTGCAGTGGAAGAATCACACAATGGATGAGTCCACTTGGGAACGAGAATCGACTTGCAATGAGATTTCCCCAACTTACTCCTCGACCAAGTTAATCTCGGTCGAGATTCTTTTAAGGGGGTAGGTTGAAAAGCCCTAAAATTTCAAAATCCAAAATTTGTGAATTTTTGCGGTTTTTGGTGAATTTCGAAACTTTCCTTTTGGGAAAGTTTCCCAGCTCCCGCTTTCCTTTCGGGCGGGCGTCTTCTTTAGTCTCCGCGCCCGCTTCTTTCCGCCTTCTCCGTTCTCGGCCCCTCCCGCGCGGACGCCTCCTCCTCCTCGCGGCGCCCGCTTCCTCCCGCTTTCCTCGCGACGCTGCTACGCTGCTGCGCTTGCGCGACAGCGCCGCCGATCGCCTCGCCGCCGCGCGCCGACCGCCATGCGTCGAAACCGTGGCGCTCCGCGCCACGCTGCCGCCGCCTACGCTCGCCCGCCGCGCGCCGCTTCCTCCTCGCGCGCGACGCCCCCCGCAGCCTCGCTCCGCCCTGCGCGCCACGCTGCCCCGACCACCGCAAAGCATCCTCGCGCCACGCGCGGCCATCCCGACCGGAGAGCGCGCCTCGCGAGTGGGCGCGCCGCCGCTGCTCCGCTGCGCCGCCGCGTGCCGCCGCCGCGCTTGAATCTCGAGCTGGGCCGCACCAGTAGCATGGGCCGCCCGAGCATCAGTGCATAATCATTTTCCAGATTTATTCATTTCTAAAATCCTAAAATCCAAATAAATCCTAGAAAATCACAGAAAATCCCAAAATTCCCAAACTTCACCACTTTGTTCCAAATATTATTCCAGACCCTCCGTGAACTCCATTTCCACAGATTCTCCCCACATAAATTCCTAAAATCCATTTGGGGTGTTTATGCAATTTACTCCTTTTAAATAGTTTATTTTCCTCGCTTGATTAGTCTCAAGCTGGATTTAATTCTGCTTTTGTATGTTTGCGCTAGTGTCTGAGTCTCCTAAGTTCAGCCATGCACCCAGGAGCCGTGAGATTCTTCGCTCGAGCTAGCGGAAATCATTCGGATTGACTGCAAGTCCCAAATCCTTTGATCATATTGAAACCCATGCTGTTCATATATGTTAATATGCTATTTGCATTATGTTAATTGTGAAATGTTAGTTTGAAATAAAATAAAATGTTTAGAATGACTTGTTATGTAGTTAATCCTATCACCGTTAAATGCCATGTTTAATTTGTAGCCATGCCTTTGAAACCCTAGAATTAATTATCTCGTTAATCTAGATAATCAGAGATTATTATCTTCATGCAAAGTCTTGTATCGATAAGGTCGTGGTCATGGGCCAATAGAATTTGCAAACCCGACTCTAGGGTAGGGTGGAATGGGACACCGTGCCTAGAGCGAGAGTGATTGCGGGCACAAGGTAGGGTAAGGGGATTGTGGTGCGCCGTGAGACGGTTTCGCCATCTCTTACCCTAGGATTGGAGTAGGGTAAGTGGGGTTGAGGTGCGCCGCTAGACGGTTTCGCCACCGCTACCCTAGGTTGGGTCGCGGGCCCGTGAGGTTGCGACCATGTGAAATTAAGGACTAAAACCCTTATGCCGAGCAAATGTCATAGAACCCGCCAAACCACAGGAGTTGACTTGTCAACACTTGTCTAGTAGCCGCTCAACTCGATTGAAACTCGCAGTGTGGTGGTGGAGGAGGTTTAGCAGTGAGGTTAGGCAAGCCGTGATTGGGTGCCTAACAACCAGAGAGTTCACTCGAAGCGGCACCGCTTTTCTTTGTGTGTGTGTGTGTGAGCGAGCTGCACTGAGTGAATTCTACCTGTAGAGCCTATATAAAGAGTGAGCAGTGAAACGACCGGCTTTCTTAACTCTTTAGCGGAGTTAAGGGATCGTGTGGGTAAAGTGAGCAAACTCGCAGAGTCAAATAAATGGTATTCGAATACGCCGTGCTCCGGCTATTGGAGCCGTGTCACTTGGGTGATTCCAAAGAAGAAAGCTTAAGTAGTTTTGTAAACATTTAACTTGTTTAGGTTGGTTAATGAACTCTTGTTGAAAACCCCGAGATCTTAAGAAGTAAGTTTTGAGTCCGTCTTATTAAAATGATTGCAAATAAAACGCATCCACCAAAGATAATAAACCAAATATATTCCCTTCCTTGAAGTTCCGCATGTAGTAAGTTAAGATCCCTTTGGGATTTGGCTGAGCCGGTTGGTTGGCTCACGGCTTGCTAAATCTAATCTTTAGAAGATCAAGGCGAAGGAGAAGGTCTCCCGCTGAAGAAGTCCCGAGGACCTTTTCTTCGACGAGGACCCTTGGTCAGAGGTCTCGGCGCGCCAAAGCGGATTCTCGAAGACTTTTTGTAATGTAAATATGCTTTGGGCTTGCACGCCCACAGAAAACCCCGGATGTTAATCCTTATGTCAAGTATATGCCGGACTTTTGTTGTAAGCATGCGATGGTATACTCTTGCGCGACACTCCATAACTGTTCATGCTTGGATAGTTACGGAATGCCGTGTCCGTACGCGCCCCCGGAAAAGGGGGCGTTACATAACCATAGATATAACTATTTCTTAGTTCCTTAGTCATTTTACAATTACAATGGAACATACATACATTTATGAAAAACACAAGCATAACCAATAGCATTTATTACACTTTGGCTATATCATTTTAAATAAAGCCCTTCACGATGATCGACACGCATATAGCTTGGTTCATCGCCTTGTTCTTCCTCGAGCCTGATGCCTTGTTCGAATGGAGGCAAATCATCAAATTGATTGTACTCTTCCTCATCCACAACATTCTCAACCCCGACAATCCTTCTTTTTCCCTGAAGAACTACATGACGCTTCTTATTTGCCGGGTCGGTTACATAAAATACTTGAACAACTTGCCTCACGAGTACGAATGGTTCATCTTTGTATCCTACACATTCGAGGTCCACGGTAGTGACGCCGTACTTGTCAACCTTTACACCCCGTGGAAGTTGGACCCAACGGCACCGAAATAGATGAATTTTGAAAATTACGTAGTCAAGCTCCCAAATCTCCTCTACAAGCCCGTAGTACGAGCTTGGGCCAGGTGATCGCTGCGGCGCATCATAGGCATCTATGCATACACACGAAGTTCTCGACCGTGCTCTTTCTATCTTGATCTGTTGTATAAAATGTGTAGCCATTAATGTCGATGCTTGCCATGTCACAATTGTAAATTTTGGCCCTTTGCCAACCATTGTAGTGTTTCACTTGACGACCTCCTAGTCAATTGCGCTTGAACCATTCGTTGAACCGACGGTTGTGTTGTCTCGTGGTCCAAACTTACGACCGCCTCGCATTCTCCGACGTAGCATGTCCTTGTGCTCTTCAATATATGGGGTCACTACGTCATGTGTTGTAAAACCATGAAATGGGCTTGAGTATACGTATTTTGATCCGAGTTATTGCTTTCCTCCCGATAGTCCCGATACCCTCTAGCCTCCTCGTGACGAGATAGAGGTACACCCATCGGCTCTACCGAGCCATGTAGCCGATGCAGAATTCAATGACCTCTTCGTTGTATAACCTTCGATGATGCTACCCTCCTGGTCGAGATCGATTGCGTACATAGGACTTCGTAATTCCCATGTACCTCTCGAAAGGGTACATATGACGTAGAAATACGGGGCCACATATTTTTATCTCTTTCACAAGGTGGACAATGAGATGGACCATGATATCAAAAATGATGGAGGGAAATACATCTCTAGATGACATAGAGTTGTCACCACCTCGGTTTGCAGAGCATCTAGTCCATCCGGATCAATGACCTTCTCGAGCAATTGCGTTGAAGAAATAACATAGCCTTATGATTGTCACTCGAACCTTGTTCGGCAAAATACTTCTAATTGCAACAGTAGCATTTGAGTCATTAGCACATGACAATGTGAGACTTCATGCCAATTAATTTCAAATGTTCCATAGAAACAAGTTTCTTCATGCTTGTCGAGTGACCGGATGGAACTTTCACACCATTTAAGGATCGCACAATTCAGTTCTCTCGACTTAGACAGAGTGTAACATGTCGGGGAAGGTACGTCCGCCTTTATCGGTCTCTATCGGTGCTAACTCGGTCCCGATGTTCATAGCGACCAAGTCACGCCTTGCGTTAACACCATCCTTTGTTTTGTCAGAATGTTCAAGAAGAGACCAATCAAACCGTCACATACATTCTTCTCTACGTGCATGACATCGATGCAATTGCGAACTTCTAAGTGCTCCCAATAAGGCAAGTCCCAAAATATTGACCTCTTTTTCCACATGTTCTTCCTCAATTTACGCCCCTTTCCAAACACAATATTTATATCCTTGACCATATCATACACCTCTTTCCCGCTAAAAGGTCTTGATAATGAGTCATCCTCTTTTTTCCACAAATTGTTTCTTCATCTTGCGGTATGGGTGATACTTTGGAAGGAACCTACTGTAACGCATGTACACGCTTTTTCGGGAGTTGTTCAACCACACACTCTCCGTATAATCTAAGCAAGTGGACACGCTTTGGCTCCTTTATACTAAACCCGACAAAGTTACCAAGGGCAGGAAAATCATTAATGGTGCAGAACAACATGGCCCGTAGAGTGAAGTTCTCTCGCTTGTCCGCATCCCATACATGTACCCCTTCATTCCACAAAGGTTGCAAGATCTTCCATCAATGGGGCTAGGAACACATCAATATCGTTGCAAAGTTGCTTCGCCCTTGGATAAGTAGTGACATCAAAATATATTTCCGCTTCATACACACCAAGGAGGAAGGTTGTACATGCACGAGTCACGCCAGTGCTATGTCGATCGCTCATGTTACCAAAAGGATTCATTCCATCTCAGACTCAACCCAAACCTTATATTTCTCGGTTCCACACCAAATCTACAAACATCCTATCGATGTTCCTCCACCGCGTAATCAACAACATGTCTTATCATTCCGTCTTTCTTACGCCGCTCGCAGCGTTAACGCATCAATCTTGCATCCTTTCGGTTTGCAAATAAACGCTTCAAACGGGGATTACAGAAGATACCACATCACCTTAGCAGAGGTCCTTGCTTCACCTCGATGCCCTTCCCATCATCGAGTCATTTTTACGTTTGTATCGGGATGCTTTGCACACCTGACAAACATGTAAGCTAGCATACTCTTTACTGACAGATACAATCATTCCGACATGCATGTATTCTTTCTACTTCCATTCCTAATGGACAAAGAATCTTCTTGGCTTGGTAGGTGGTTCTCGGCAACACATTTTCCGTTGGAAGCATGTCCACTAGGAGACCTAATAATGCCGTGAAACTCTTGTCGGACCAACCCTTGCTTGCCTTCAATTTTAGCAGTTCTAGAACTGATGACAACCTCGTGTATTGCGGCTTGCAGCCGGGAACAAAGGTTTCTCCGAGTCCTCCATCAAGCCATCGAATTTACCAAACTCTCTCACTATAGTTCCTTCGCATCACGTAACATCCGATCCAGATATCATCCTGCGACCTATCCTCATGATCCAGATTGTCATCCTGCGACCTATCCTCATGATCCAGTTGTCATCCCGCGACCTTTCCTCATGATCGAAAGAACAGTCCACAACCGGCATATCGTTGCCTCCTCGACTATGTCATAACTACCTTCTTGTGTACTCTTCTCTTCACCGTGATCGGTCCAACATTTGTACCCTTTTCAAAACCCCTTCAATTAAGTGAGCTTCAATCTGCACGAGTTGCTAAACATCTTGAGATTATCACAATCAATACATGGGCAATACATATATTTCATCCCCTTCTTCAACATATCCATTTCGCCGCCTTCTAAAGCGGACACCACGAATGTACTCTTCACTCACACGGTTCTCAATATACATCCACTTCGGTCCATCTATGCTACACAAGTGAAAAATGGGTGTCAAAATGATTATTACCTCTACTACTAACCTCCGATCGATCACTAAGAATGTTAAGTAATTGAATACTAATCTCGATCGATCACTAAGAATGTTAAGTAATTGAGTATGCTAACCTCGATCGATCAATAAGAAGACGGTGATATTTTTCACCCCAACTCCCTAAAGCGCCGCCTTGCTCCACCGATGCAACGCAATGAAGATGATCGGTGTCGACATCCTTCAAGCAAGTACGCCAAGTAATTAATACTACGCAGAATATCACGAGCGGTTCCAACTACAAACGGTTCGTGAAAATTACATATCACGACGGTTCATATTAATACCCGTCGCGAATTATCACCGACGGTTATTAATAACCGCTCGAGATAGTCTCGTTATCACGCATAGATTCGAACACGAACCGCCTGTGATGTACATAATATCACGCATTTATTCTAAATATAAACCGCTCGTGATTTATGCGTATCACGCAGCGGTTTGTGTATAGAACCGTCCGTGATAGTCCTTCGCTGACGGTTTACATTACAAACCGCTCGTGATAGTTACAGGATGAATCGTTTCGTCAGCGCATGATCGCTAACTCGAAGCATATATAGCATAGCATTGAGGCACATCCGAGGTTCGCTGCCGTGTCTTGAGGAATGCCAGAGCTGGTCTTCGATGTGGCCGCCACATCGAAGACCAGCAGTGGTCGCCACATCTCAAGACCAGCTCTTGACATTCCTCAAGACACACCGCAGCCTCGGATGTGCCTCGAATGCTATGCTATATATGCTTCGAGTTGGCGATCATGACTTGACGAAACAGCTTCATCTTTCCCACAAAATTCAAGGCAATTTTATTACAATAGTGCAAAGAAAAGACATTACTGCATTCTTGGTTGAGCTGGTCGAGGAACATGCAAATACAGAGGCAAGCACAAAACTCAACAACACATTCAGATCGATCTATTACAGATAACAAGCTAACAAACCCTTCAGGCACGACGGTTCACACTAAACTAGACACACTTACGGCAAGAATGTGTTGTTTAGTATGAACCTGACGCGTGCGCGATGGAGGTGCTAGCTCACAATGGAGGGGAGATGCATGCGGGAAGCTAGCTAGTGGATGAACTCATGCGTGACTAGTACCGTGGAAAGGTTGATGGGAGTTATTAATAAGGGCCTGGCCGTGGAGGAACCGGTGCCACCATTCGATGTGGAGAGAATAGACGGTGAGATCGAAATCCGTATATCGCCAATTATTGGTGACATGTAATTACCAATTATCGCGACATGGATTATTACGCATTTCGGTTCTTAAACGGAACCGTCTCGTGTTATCTCGATTGGTATAGACGGTTCGTATTAAGAACCGCTCAGAAAGTTCACGACGGTTATTAATAAAACCGCTCGTGATGTCTCAATTATCACGCATATTCATGTTATTAACGGTCTATGAAATTATCACGACGGTTTTTATGAAAACCGTCATCATAAGCTTCGTGTTTCGATCGCCTAATTAACGCCTCCGATCGTTATACGAGCGTCTATATCATTAATTTTTGGGTATACGAACCGCTTGTGCTAAAGGTTAAATATGCGCTCCTAATCCAGTCTCTTCTACGTGCGCACAATACAATATACAATACAACATGGCTTCTACTACGTTCTTGTGATCATCTCCTTCCTCTCATCTGCTTCATCACGAATTGTTCTACGGAACCTTACACAAAGCGCCAGCAATTTGCATCTGGAGCGACTTCTCGCACTCCGCCCGCTCTCCTTCCCGACTTTCTTGCATCCGTCAGCTTGACCTGATCCTCCGCCGTCGACGGAGGCGTCTCGCTGCCGCTCAAGAAAGGGAAACAGCTCTCACCCTGGTTCTTCTCCACAATGTGCGCAATGCGGAAGAAGCTCTACTCGCATTGCACAGACTGATGGATAGCCTTGCCGCTCATGCAGAAACGGCAGATTGTGAGGAATGTTTTAATGCTATCCTGTACGACATGATGGATGCTGCTGATCATTTGCCCAGCCGCACGAGGAAGTGCGAGAGGACAAGGGCAATCTTAACAGCTGTTCGAGAATTCAGCGGTGATCCTCCAAGTCCCAAAGTCGAAGAAGAAGCGTACGAAGCCCAAAAGATTACAATCTGGGAAACTCTTTACCTGTGCGACTTATGTAATGAATTTCCCTCTAATTGAAATTAATAAATTTGCCTTTAATTTGTGACCTCTTGTCTCAGTAGTTCTGTAGTTAAGTTATTAGAAGCAATGTGTACTTATATATTAACCTCGATCTAGAATATGACAGACAAAGAGACATCACGATCGGTTCTTGTAAAAACCGTCAGGAACATTCCTGCATGCTTCTTAACAACAACCTACCGTGATAGTCTACACAACACGAGCGGTTTTAATAAAAACCGTCGTGATAATTTCGATTATCACGGATGGTTTTTATTTTAAACCGCTCAGTGATACTAAAGTATCACGGCGGTTCATTGGTAAGGACCGTCAGTGATACTCGACCACTAACACGCAGACGGTGTCCAAATTAAAACCGTTTGTGTTAGTGTCAATCACAGACGGTTTTGTCAAACCGTCTGTGATGTAGCCGTCTAGTATAGCCTCTTTTGTAGTAGTGTAGGCAAATACAATTGATAGTGGGAAAGGTGGTACTAAAGATGGATGCAATAGCTTAGTTTATCCACCCTCTTTAAACCCACCAGGTGGATTCCCCTTTCCTAAGTTCGATTGTTCGCTTGGAATTTTAGCTTCAGAAATGCTAATCTGCAGACGTCCACTAATTCGGGAAATTTTCCTGAACTTTAAGGTGGCACAAACACATGTTTTGAAAATAACAATTTATATTAGATCATTAAAGCGAAATTCTCCCCCAGAAGTAAATCTTTCAGCAAACATGAAACAATTTCCAACTGAATTTAAGTGTAGTGTAGCAAGTTTCACCTGTCCGCAATTTGATTAGCATTTTGAATTCAGCTTTCATAACACTTGTGTACCCTCAAGAGGCAAATCTTTTTTTTAAAAAAAAAAACTAGACGTTGTCAG
The DNA here is from genome assembly GCA_036346575.1 of Dendrocalamus sinicus. Taxonomy (NCBI): domain Eukaryota; kingdom Viridiplantae; phylum Streptophyta; class Magnoliopsida; order Poales; family Poaceae; genus Dendrocalamus; species Dendrocalamus sinicus. Next base: position 10,674,276 of record CM070643.1, on the reverse strand, counting down.
TCCCACCCGGCGTACTATTGAATTCACAACGGGTAGGGTAGCTTGGACGGAATCCATTAGGTACATAAAGAAAGCGTTCACGAGGGAGATTTGATTACAAATCCCAGTACGCTGACCAAATCTGCAAATTTGTGCTGGGTGTCCTTAGTTTATCCCCCAAGAGATTCACCGAACCCTATCTTCTTCTTCCATATTTAATGGCACCGACCGCTTATTTAATCTTCAGCTTCTGACTTTCTAATTTTTAATTTATTATTCCTTAATTTTATTTTATTTTTCTAATTTTTAGGTTTTTTGGGTTTCTTTTTCTTTTTCTTGTGTTCCTTCGCATTGTTTTTGATAGGTTAACCTATGTTTTTAGGCTCCGGGTTAGTTGCTTTGGCCTGAACCAACTTACAATAACATGTACTACTGGCTAGCACCAATCTACTAAAAAGTCCATTTTTAATCCCTTTAACTCATCGCATGTTTTAATTTTTGTCTCAAACTTTCTGTAAATCTTAGAACCGTTTATACTCTGTTTCCCTGCTAGCATAAGACAGTTTTAATCGAATTTGATCCACGTGACAGATTGGCTCCACCGAGTTTGGATATCAGGTGGCCAAAACGAGATGGGGCCACCTTCATTTTATATAAAAAAACAAAAAATATTTAATATTTTAATGACATATTGGTTCAATCCTATCCCGTGAGTTATCTGTAGACTTGGTAACATGTTGGCCCCACCTCATTTTGGCTAGCAGGGATCTAACATTTGCTAGTAGGAGGAATGAGTTCTAAATAATTTTGAGAGTTTGGTGATATGTTTTACCTAATTATAAAAAATAAACTGATGGACACTTTTTCATGCGAATTATAACGTGTACAAGATTTGAGATTTGCCGTGGCCTCTGACAGCCTGACAGGGCCCTTGAGGGGACTGCGGCTCTGCACGTGAGATGTGTCTAGACGCATGTGGATGCTAAGTACTACACAACTAGCCAAGTTGAGCAATGATCTAAGAGATATATACACAAATGACGCATGATATTCTGTCGTTGCGGTGAGGTTCTGTTTAAAAATACTATGGTTTTTTAGCTAATTATGAAAAAAAAATTGAAAGAGCAAATGATACTCTCATTGGAAAGTCACTTCGTTTAAAATGATTTCTGTAGTGATTTCTACGAATAATTTATAGAAAATACCTTAAAAACTCACGCTGGTTAAAAACTGATTTCTAACAGTTAAAAATCAGAAATTGTTTGGAAAATGACCAAATCCGACAAAGGATTCGACCGTGTGCTTGTCGGTTAATTAGATCGATCGAAATGGCATGGATTGTTTCGGATCGGCGGCATCGGAAGGTCAAGATCGCGAGGACGTATTGGGGTCCGTGCACGACGACAGGCGGCTATATATATAGTTAGACGTCGGCAGATCGTCATGGAAACTGGAGTTACCCATCCGACAAATCCAGCTTAAGATGATGGCATCGCTGCTGTCCAGACACCATCGCGAAATATTCAGATTCCCCTCTGCATATGCACGTACGATCCGTGCAACAGCCGGCAGGCTAGCCGTCGCGGCACAGCCATATGATTATACATACATACGCACGCATATTCTATTTCCAGGTATAATTACTTTAACCCATAACATATCATCTAAATAAATTTAACATACTCTTATCACTTTATGTATAGTAATATACTAATTCTAAAATACTCGAATACCAACTACATGAAAAAATTGCAAAATAGCACATAGTTTTTGGTATATTTTGCTAATATATCTATATTCGTACGTAAAAAGAAGTATATGTACAGAACTATACATACCACTTAAAAAATATACATATCATATAGATGGTCTTATATACTCATATACTACATATACTAGTTGAATGACCGTGCGTTGCTACGAATTTTTAAAATTTATCATACTACATGTTTTAAAAACTCACGGGTGGTAAAAAATTTTAAAGTATGCATACAAACATGTTCTAAGTCGGAAGACATCGACCACACCTCGTGGTCGTAGGTCGGGAGCCCCTGAGCACACTTCGTCGTCGTAAGTCGGAAGCCGTCGACCATCGCGCGTGACCGTAGGTCGGGAGCGGTCGTAAGTTGGCCGCGGCCGACGATCGATCGTGGTCCTAAATCGAGAGCCATTGACAATGGCTCATGGTCTTACATCGGAAACCGACGACCATCGTTCGTGGTCATAAGTTAAAAGCCATCGAGGATACCTCATGGTCGTAAGTCGGAACACATTGACCAATACTTGTAATCATAAGTCGGAAGGCATCGATCACACCTCATGGTCGTAAGTCGAAATACATAGACCAGTGCTCATGGTCATAAATTAGAAGCCGTCGATCACACCTCGTGGTCATAAGTTAGAAGCCGTCAACCATCGTGTGTGATTGTAGGTCGGGAGCGGTCGACCATCATTGGTGGTCGTACGTTGGCAGGCCTCCGGTGCGCTTGTGCCCTGTCGCCCGACTGTCGGCGCCAGCCTGCTTGGCCCGACCTCGACCACGGCCCAGATTTCGACCACTGCCCCCTTCGACTTCGACCACTGCTCCCTTTGACTTCGACCATTGCCCCCTTCAACCACTGTCCCTTTCGACCATGACTCTTCGACGTTGACCACTTCTCCCTTTGACCACGGCCCCTTTCGACCATGGCGTCAAGGAGGAGGAGGAGGCGCGGCACGAGGGATCGGGGGAGAACGAGGCGGCGGTTGCAGGAAGTGGTGGTGGGGAGGTGGCGGTGGGCAAATGGGGAGAGGAGGCGGTGGGCAAATGTGTTGGGGAGGCGGCAATGAGGGGATGCGATGCTGCTGGGAAAGTTGGGGGGACTGCGACCAGATGCTGTCATACGGGGAAGGAATTGGTGGAGGTGCTGAGGAGGAGGAGCGCAGCATGAGGGTTCGGGGGAGAGGAGGCGCAGTTGCGGGAGGTGAAGTGGCTGTGGGAGGTGAAGGATGTCGGGGAAGAGAAAAGGAGGAGCGCGGTCTATGCGTCGGCCCAACTTTTTCTACGAGGAGCGGAAGAACTACCTACATGCAGATCTGGACGGCTGATCTTTGATCGGACAACTGAGAAGAGAGGAGGGAGAACGGACCGACGACCACCAACTCACATTTTTATAATAGTAAAGATATACTTATCTACTTTATAAGATACCATATATAGAGTAACTATTTGCGAGATTTGCCTTTTTTTTTTCTGCTTTTCTGCATTTGATCTGAGAGAGCAGCAGCAGCCGCCATTGCTCAAATGCACATGCCGGCTGATGGGCTTAAGTACCGGGCTTGCAAATGATCCATTGGAACGAGCCCATCATACTTCATGTTTTAGTCCAGTAGTTGGATTGGAATCTCAGAGTGATTTGTTTGGGCCTTGATAACGTGGGCCGGAGTTGATGGGCTGGAGCTTGTTCACCGGCCTGACTCAAAATTCCGCACCTCTGTGAGTTGGGTCATGACTTGGGCCTGCTCCTTGTATTCTCGCATCCTTCCAGACAATCACCAAGATCCTTACCAACAGTACACCCAACTGCTGTCATCTTACATCAAAAGCCGTCGGGAACTATGAATTATCAGTTCATCACCATCTCTCTGAACTCCAAATTCTTAGTGATATATGTACTATCATCGCGCTGGTGGAACCCCAGGATTGTATTTTCGAGCCTATGCACGCTCTTTTGAAGGGATATTTTTTGTATGACCTTTCGAAGGAAGCTTGAGCAAACTGCATGTATCATTTGGGAGGTTATGTTCCTTGTGCAACTAATTTACTCAGCATTTTAGTACCAGAGTTTTTTTTAAATAATCGGGGAGCAAAAGCTAAAGGTGAGATAGATTCAAAAACAAGAGTAAAACGTGAGATGCACCACCTTAGAACAGTACACCGTGAAGTGCAATTAGGTCGGTTGTTTTTGAAAGGTGCACATACGTAGGCCGAAGTATAAGACTCACTGGATTGTGTCGAAGGTGGAGCCATACTCTTGTATTCTCAGTAATGTTTTGGTGAGGCATCGTAGCATAACGTCTGCCTTTATAGCCAATCTGATGTATGGAGAGATAGTGGAGAAGAAGGACATGGTGGCCACGCACACCATGGTAGCTATCGAGAAGAAATTTAAGTACAAGATTAGCTACACGAAGGCGTGCGTGCGAAGTAGAAGGCGTTGGAAAAACGGTTCAGGTCTTTCGAGACAGCGTACGACAATCTTCCTCATATGCTTCAAGTGTTGCAGGACAGGAACCCGGGTATGTATATCGTTGTGAAGGACAAGCCATCTACGAGGCCGTCAGGTTTTACGGTGTTGTAGAGGACCTTCTTAGCTTTCAGTGCGTGCATTGAGGCATTCAGGCATATGCTGCCCTCGATCTCAGTTGACAGGACCTTTTTGACCGGTAAATACAAGGGTCAGATCTTTACGGCCATTGGCGTTGACAACAATAATCAAATTATGCCCCTGGCCATCGCATTCATAGAAAGTGGGAATTACGACAGTTGGTTGTGGTTCCTTAGATATGTGAGAGTTGGAATTGTCAGTGCTCATCCTGGTATGTGCGTAATCCATGATCGCCACGCCGGGATAATGAAGGCCATAAGAAAACTTCAAGAAGCCCTCGAGAAGCCCTTCCCCTGGCTAGATATGAGAAACAAATGGTGCATTCGTCACCTAAAGGCAAAGTTCTTCAAACAGTTCATGAAGCAGCCGTTGATGCAGTTGTTCAAGAGCCTGACTATGCAGAACCAGCAAAGAAAATTTGATGCTTTGTGGGTGTTGTTGGACGAGCACAACAGGAAGCACGTCGATGAGAGAAACAAGGGGGCTGGCCATGCATGGGGCGGCACAACTCGAATGCCTCACAGCACTGGATGAGCCTAACACAGCTGATCCAAGGAGGAGAAGCTCATGTAATATCAAGTGTTTCTCGCAGTGGATCGAGGGAGAATTATTAGAGAAGTGGTCCTTGCTGCATGATACAGGCAACACACGGTACGACATAATGACGACTAACCTTGCCGAAGTGTACAACTGGGTTCTCAAGGACCTTCATTCTCAACCCCTCATCACCATCGTGGAAGTTATTCTGCACAGCACGATCAGCTATTTTAAGGAGAGGCATGTGAATGCCGCACTTCATGCAACCAACCCACGAACATCGTACTCGTCGAAATTACAACATACATGGAGATGAAGGCACAGAAGGGCCAATTACACACGGTGCACGTCATGGGCAATAGATAGCATTGTTTTGATGTGGTACTCCATGATAGAGCCGGATTGGGATGGCTTGTGCTCTTCTTACCCACGAGGTATGCCTTGGAGACCATGTAAATGAACCTAACTGCTTGTACAACAAACCGAAGCTGTTACATAAGCCATGGTCTCATGTCCTCACTGCATGCAGGACTGTGGGCATGGATCCTTCGAACTTTATGTCGAGTACTTCTGCAAGGAGAGGGTGATGCATGCGTGGTGTGGCAAGCTCAGGGGGTTCAGGGTTGTGGGGAACTTCGCCACATTGGATATTGTAGGGAGGACTTAGATTCTGGATGTTGACATACTAAAGGGTGGGAATGGTCGGCGATAGAGCCGATGTATTACAAATTATATGGACGAAGTGCAAGGCAGAGCGCCTGGTGCACGCTGCGGGCGATGCAGTTAGGAGGGGCACAAAGCTAGACGATGTAAGGCATGTGCTGATCACTAGATAGACCGGCATGGTTTCTGCAAGTAGTTTTTAGAGACTACAAATAATTATCCATTGCAATCTGTACTTTGTTAGTTGGCACTTTTGACGTGTGTACTGTCATACTAAATGTATCGTACATTGCATGCACCGTTTGTACAATTGTTGTGTTACTTCCCTCTTTTCAGTAATGCAGTTGGTATTGTGCTGGTATCCTAGTATTGTTTCCTTGGTTTATTTGCAGGTTCTATTTACTGTTCCTTTACATTCTGTGTTTTTTGTTCCGCATAGATGCTAACTTAAATTCATTTTGCAAGTATGGCTTGTGAGCTTCGCGGATCGGACTAGCCTTACGGCCTGTTGGACGAGCACATCGACCGGGGCGGCGGCAATTCCTCACCGGAGCTCAGTCGGGTGATGAATGGTGAATACGGCATGGGGAGGACTCGGGCGCACGGGAGGAGAAATTGGAAGCGGGGAGAGGTGCGGCGTGCCGAGAGGAGGTTAGAGCAACTCCAGCAGAGCCCCTACTAGAGCCCTAAAATTTGAGGAGCCCCTCAAATCACCCTCCCACCCCTCATTCCTAGGGGCTCCCCCCACCCCTCATTTTCCTGTTTTTTTCCCGCACCGTGAAAATTCCCGCCCGCCTCTTCCCCCGTCCGCCGCGAATCTCCCCTCTTTGCATCTTTCCCGCCGCCTCCCTCCCGCTTTGCATCTTTCCCGCCTCCTCCTCCCCGCCTCCCCCTCTCGCCTCGCCCGCGTCCTCGCTCGTCCGCGCCTCCACTCGCCGGTTCCTCGGCTGCGCCGCGCGCGCGCCGCGCCTCGCCGTCGGGCCGCTAGATTCCTCCCGCCCGCCTCTTTCCCTCCCGCCCGCTGGTCCTCGGGCCGCCGCCGCGGCGCCGCCTCCCGCTCTCCTCCACCCGCCTCCCCTCTCCTCCTCCGCCTCTTTCGTGCCGTCGCGGCGTCGCTGGCTGGCTTCTTTGCTCGCCGCCAGCGCCTCTCCGTCGCTCCACCGGCAGCCGCTCCCGAAAGCCACCGACACCTCGACGCCGCCTCGGATCCGGCGGCTGGCCTCGGATCCGGCAGCTCCGCCACCGGATCGGGACCTTCGCGCCCGTCCGCTCTTCCCCGCCCGTCCGATGGCCATGCCCGCCTTTGCTCCACTCCGTCGGCCGTCGCTCATCCTCGCCGCGGTTGGCCGTCGCCGTCCTGCCGCGTCGCGGTTGCGGCTCTGCGCTGTCTCTGCGTCGATCGCGAGAACCGCCGGCGCCTCGTCATATCCGCGCGCCACTGGGATCCGCTCGCCAGAACCGCCTCTGCCGTCGCTCCTCTTCTTAGGCTGCTGCATCTGCGCCGTCGCCTGGCCGAGGAGTCGGCTCCCCGCTGCATCCTGGAGATGGCGGGGGTGAGGGAGAGAATGAGGAGTGGGTCCCATATGTCAGTTGTAGTGGAATGGATTTGAGGACTTAAATTTGAGGGGTGCTGTTGGAGTCGATGCAAAAAAAACAGGACCCTCAAAAGTAGGAGGAGCCCTCAAATGAAAAGTAGGGGCCCTGTTTTGAGGGCTACTGCTGGAGTTGCTCTTAGGGAAGGGTTTATATAGGTGTTCGGGGTGCGAGGGAGCGGCACCGGTTACTCAATGGAGTTAAGGTCGGTGCAATGGAGCTTAACAACGAGGCATAATGATTAAAGGAGGGGGAGGATGGCAGATGTTAATGCGGGGTCTTTAGGGCCACTAATGGCATCGATTACCGGCCAACAGAAGGAGTAACCAAAGCTTTAAAAGCTTCGGCCATGGTGTTAATGGAGGCCGACGGGGGGAGGAAGAAGACGGCGTGGCTCCGCTTGTCAGTGAGAGAGAGAAAGAAGAAGGGGAGGGACGAATGGTCGGATGAGCACCACGTGTCGCCGAGAAAATTAGGGCCGTTGGATTTAACATGAAGGGGTAAGTGGAAGTGGACGGTTCAGATTAATTCAGGTGAGGATGAATCGGATCTGGGAGCACCACGTGTCAGATGGAGGAGGTTTTAGATTTAAAATTCATTTTTAATTTCTAGAAATACAAGGGAGCTTCACAAAAGCTTAGAAAATAGCGAATAAAGTCTAAAAATTCCATAACAATTCATATAAATCCCTGAAAATGTTTTAGACTTTGGAAAAATATTCTAAATTTAAATTAGGTATTTTAATTTATACAAAAAATACTTTTTAGCTTTAAAATTTATTTTTAAATTCTAGAAAATTCCCAAAAATACTATAAATCAAGGAGAATTTAGGAAGAGCAAAAATAAACTCTTTTTTGGCTTAGATAAAATCCTTAAAGTAAATTTTCTTACTTTAGGCTTTGAAATAAAATTCAGATAAATCCAAACAAATTCCAGAAAAACCAATAAAATAAAAATAAAAATTTTGGGATGTTACAGCACTTACCGTTCATTGTTATTTCAATCATTCTTAAAAAAAATTCATAAAATTACTTGCACTACAATAACAGACAATGATCACAAACTCTTATTGGGAATCCAACAGATTATCTACCATTCATAATTTATGAAAGTTACAAATAGATTAACCCAAACTGCCTCCTGTTTGCAGTCGTTGCACAGCCGAGCGATTGAAATTGTAGTCGCACAGCTGCTGGGTGATAGGCTGTAGTCACGGAAGCGTTGGGTGATTCAACCTGTCGCCCAACGACCCGCAGACAGTTTGCGCGTCGCGCGACCGTTAGGCGATAGGTCCTAATCGTCCAACGGTTTGGCGACTGGAGCCTATTTCTATAAAAAGAAATATTCACACGCTATATTACTATTATTTTAAATAAAATATGGATTATTAATACAAAAAATTCGAACAGTGTATTCATTGCTGGCATGAGTGGGTACTAGCAGATTTGTCCATAATGTATGTCCCTCTTGGGCAAGCTGACGAGAACCATCCAAACAAGGGGCTTCTTGTTTTTTCAGTTTTAAAGTTGAGTTTTAGGTGTTTTTATAGTAACTGATTTTTAAATAGAGTGTCTTTTTAACATAAGATCTATAAGTTAATTATAGTATAAACTGTAGCGACTTTACTTATATTGCCTAAAACTGTACGTAAGTTTCTATTACTCCGTACTTTCTTTTATAAATAACTTAAAAATTATAAGCCATAGTTAAAATCTATAAATTAAAACCGAAACTAAAAAAAAAAACAAGTCCAACAACCAGAGTCTAAAACCGGCCAATAACTTTTGCCAACGCCCGAGGATATCATCATCATATTTACACTAAACCTAACCTCTGTGATTGCCGGGGTAACTTGTACCGGCCGATACCGGTACAGCACGCGCACATGCGCATGCCACAAAGGAACATGCCTGTCCCTTGCAGCGAAAGGAAGGCACCTCCTCTAGTTGTCACTAATTTTACACTATTTACATCCTGTGATTAAACAGCAAGGAATAAGATGCTTGCATGTTTGGTTGACGGCCAGTTGCCTTGCATGTGACACAGTAAATCTGCTTGATTGTATAGTATACACATCCATAATTCACCGAAAAGAATTAGGTATGCAGTAAGTTACACATGAACATTATATACAAGCTTCATTAGAGTTGACAAAAAAAAAAAGAGCAAAAGTGAACAACAAAGAAAAATTGAAGGGGATAGCAAGACTTGTAATTCAGAACCAGATTGCTGCAGATACGTACACTGGACACAGAAAGCATACATTGATTGATTAGATACAAAACCAGCCAAATAAAACACTTGACCTCAGCCAATCTGAATTACAATTCAATTCTTATCTACAACCTTCGCCCAAAATGCCGGAATAAAATTACAAATCAGGGAAGTAGAGAAGAATCAGGAGCAGCAGCGGATGCAAGAATGAACAGAGCAACCGAAATGAACAAATCGAGTTACAATTACACCCCAAAGAATCGCAAACCCAAACAATGCACCAATCCTAACAACAACAAGAACAGCAGAAAAAACAACACTTCGTTGTCCGGGCCGAATCTCGATCACGAGGGCGGGCACGGCGCGGGGGTCCCCTCGCTGGCGATCATGTCCTTGTCGCTGCGGACCGGGGGCGCGTCGGGCGGTGGGGATTCCGCGTTCTTGAGGCTTTGTTGGTGGTAGATTTGCCGCAGCCTCTCTATCTCCTTCTTCAGTGCCTCCTGATGAGCTGAGCAGGGAGAATTCAAGCAGAGTTAGTAGTAGTGGATTTTGAGACAGCATCATGGCTGCAGCTGCATGCATGCAGCCTAAATTGAATTCGGGCAGTGGCTGGTGAGAATTGTAGTAATAATTGAGGTGGCAATGGCGGTCACCATCTTTGAAGATCTTGTCCTGCGCGAGTGCCGCGATGCGCTGCTTGAGGTGGCTGTTCCCCAGCGTCAGCAGCGAGCGCTGGTGGTCGAGGAACGCGACGCGCGGGGACAACGCCGACACCTCGGTCTGCTCGGAAGCACACAATTTCGCGGTCAGATTCACGGTGTTGTTGGCGAAATTCAGCTCGAAACGCTCGCGGAATGCATAATTCACTTGCGGAATGCGGAATTCGGCACGCACCTGGAGCGACGTGACGCTGCGCTCCAGCTCCGAGATGTACTGCAGCTTGCGCACGCGCGACCGCTGCGCGGACTGCCGGTTCGCCAGGATCCTGCGATTGTGGCGACAAGAAGGCTGAGAAATTGGAGGATTCTGCCTTGCCGGGATGTACATTGCCAGAATTGTGTGATGCGGGGGCAAGAAAAATCACCTCTTGACCCGCTTGGGATCAACCATGGCGGGGGAGGCCGGCTGCCCTGGCGCGGCGCCGTCGCCGTTGCACCCGCTCTGCGCCTCCTCGGTCTCGCCCTTGTCCTGCTTCTCGTCATTGATGCTGTTGTGATCAGACGGCGACGACTCGCTCCTCGCGGCCTGCGGCGGCGGCGGCGGCGGCGGCAGGTCGTCGGAGAACATGGACATGAGCTGGTCGTCGTCGAGGCGGTCGAACTCGTGCGCCCCGACGCCGGCATTGTCGCCAGTGACGGCCTCGAGGAATGCCACGGAGTCGCTCACCGAGCGGCGGTGCGCGCCGCGCTTGGCCGCCGAGAAGTCGAGGAACTCGTCGACCCACGACGGCTGCTGCTGCTGCCCCCCGTTCGCCGCAGCCGCCGCCGGCGGGAGCGGCGGCATTGGCGCGGCGAAGAACGCGCCCATGGAGGGGCTGCGCTGGTGGTGGTGGTGGGCATGGGCGTGGTGGGGGTGCCCGCCGCCGAACTCTGGCCAGGCTGGCGCCATGGTGGGGATCTTGGGCGGCAGCTGCGCCATTGCCGGAACCGCGCGGCCGAACCAATCGACGCAATGCGCGCGATCGATGGCGCAACGCCCAAAACCTTTCGCAGCGCGGAGGGCTCGAGCGGTAATGTAGGGGGTGAGCGGTGCCGGGGATGGCGCGGTCCTCGTTTTAGCTAGCGTTTTCGTTGCTGCCGCCGCCGCCGCCGCCGCTGCGGAAACAATGGCGAATGGATGGCGAGGGGGTCGGCTCGGTTCGTCCCTGCGCTAAATCGGGCAACGGGAATGATAGGGACAGGAGAGAGAAGATCAGCTCGACTTGTGTTGTGCAGGGGGAGAGAGAGAGAGAGAGAGAGAGAGAGAGAGAGAGAGGGAGAGTAGGGAGGTGAGGAGGTCACATGACAAGAGGAGAGAGAGAGAGACAGCTAGCACCAGCTGGCGGTTAGCAGGTGATGAAGCGGAGGGAAGGCGGAACCAACTCTCATGTGAGAATGTGTTCCCGAGTCTGATTTTATGGTATTTGGTTATAATTTATGGGTTATTTGTGTAAAAGATTATAAAATAATATAAATTTACGTACAGTTTTTACTAATATAAATAAAGTTTGTATAGTATGTACTACAATTACCTAATAAACTCTATTTTGAAAAGACATTTTGTTTAAAAATTAGTTACTGTGAAAAGATACTATCCCTAGCTGATTCTTGTGTAAAAGGATCCGTTTGTAATGTATAATTTTTAAGAAGGAATATATGGATTTTATAGGAACATGACAGCATTAGTAGGAAAAAGATACTATCCCTAGCTAATTCTTGTGGTATGTGGGGTTCCTTCGATCCAAATGAGGTCTAAGGGCCTGTTTGATATGGCTGTGGCTTATGATTTTTGACTGAAAATTTTGAATTTTAGCTGTTTGTGATAGAGATTATAGAGAGGGAGAGATACTTGTTTGCGATTTTGGTTGATACAGATGTTGGGCTTTTAATGTGTACTATAATTAACTTGTAGACCCTATTTTGAGAAAACACTCCGTTTGAAAGTTAGATACTATAGCAAAAGCCAAAAGTCGCTTTTAGAAGCCGTTAAAGAACAAACCCTAAAAACACAAAACTGCGTCACTGCCTCTAGTGAGTTGCGGTCTCTCAAAAGGGAAAAACCAATCATAAGATTAATTAACACAATATTTTTTTTGTTGTATCAAAAAGATATCACCTTATGGAGTCCTCCTAAAGAAAAGATTAAGCGATTACTAGCGAAGGGTAAAAAAAGAAAGCACTGAAGCCCCTTCTAAAAAGAAAAGGGGATTTCTAATCAGTATTCGTATGTTTTCTTACCTTAGGGCGCTTGAATTTTGAATCCTTTTATTTGCCTCAAGGTTTGCACCCCGATAGTGTCTCCAACATTGGCTTTGGTTGCGACAATCGATGGCAACAGCTACTATGGCGAATTTTGGCGAGGTTAGGGTTTGGATTTGCCAGATAGTGTTTTAAGGTTCACTAGTCCCTCACCTTACGATTTTGATAGGGGGACAGCAATGGCGGGTGACTGGCAAAAATGGTAACAAGACGATGTTTTTACGATGGTGGTTGACAACATCAACACTGCTTGAACTTAGTAATTGCAATTGATCATCGGGAATGCAATGGCACTACAATAAAAGAGGATGTTGGCCAATCAGTAACCATGTCAAGAAGCACCAGATCACCACTGGTAGCACCTATGCCAAGGATGTGGCGGCGAAGACATGTGGCACGCAGGTGGGGCAGTAGCAGCTAGGGTTTTAAAGGTAGAAGGTGAGTTTATATAAGCGGAAGAGATGATAAGATTCGTTAAATTGAAATCAAAAGGCCCATAAATATTTTCTAATTTTTCAACAACCTAGTGTTTACTATACGCCACCAAAGCACATGCTCTACACCGAATCAGGTCTTCGGCTGCAGATGAGCCAAGCCTTTTTTCCCCTTAGGTCTAATTGAATGAAAGACTAAACGTCGAGAATTTGATTGAATTCTTAGCGAAAGAAACACCCGAGTGTTTCATATACACCACAAAAAGGAAACACATCCTAGAGACAGTTAATTGAAAAACACAAAGATACAGGACAAGGCACAAGAAAAACATAGGAATCTAGAATAGTGACGTACATGACAAAATGCGGTTTGATAGCTTATAAGCGCAATTTACATGAATATCAAGTAACCAAACACATCCATCCTGGCGTCCCTATCCAATCTTCTCGAACGCACCGATAGGCACACTGGGAGTTCCTGTTCACGATCGCTCTTCTCAATCCAATGATTTCCTCATGCTCGCTCATCTCAATCCAATCGCAGGAAATTTTCCATCCAGTCCGACAAGATTTTTTTCCCTATGGAATTCCTACGAAACCGTGGGTGGTGAACAGTGATCCTGTGTAATTCCTTTAAGCGCTTCCTGCAAATCAAACGGCATCTACAGTCGCCATTCCTACGGATCCTGTTTCCTACGATTTCCGGGAAAATCCTTGGTTCCAAACGGCCCTTAAGTGCCCGTTTTTGATAGCGAAGGACTCGACTAATCGATCGATCGGTCGACCGGTGCACGAAGGCGGTTATGAACAGTTGAACATCGTCCGTTTTTCCGTATTTATTTGTATTATATGTAATGGGCTAACATATTTGTTATATTTTTTTAATTTTTTTTAAATTTAATTATGCTAAATAAGCCTCTATCAGCTACAATATTTTTTCAGCCAGCTACAATACTTTTCAGCCATAAGCCACCAAAAAAAGCCCAAATGATCACCAGCCAGGCTACGGGGGCTTAACGACCGCGCTCGAATGTCATGGGGACGGGTGATTAAATTAGTTGGCGCTCTAAATGGCTGAAGGTTATGATGTCTGACTGTAACTGTTACATTTTAATTAAAATTATGTTTTTTTTACTTTTTTCAATTAAATAAAAATAAAAAATACCGTTATATTTCTACGGACAATAAAAAATAAAAACAAAAGCAAAAAAGCAAAAAAAGTAAAAAAAAAAAAGGCCAAACATTAGAAAACTACGTACGTGTACCAAATGGCTTCTGACTTAAAAAAACCAGAAGCTAGAAAAAACAAAAAACCGAAACCGTTTGGAGCGATACCAGTTGCCACATGCTGATGTGACCCTAGCTTGTTCCTCGGTAGGCTTGGCCCTCCGTTTGATATTTCACTCTATTATTTAGGCCTCTCTTTTTGGCTTCCCAAATAACTAAATGCGATTTTTTTTGTCGTTTTTTCAAAACGATTTATCATAACAGTATTTTTAAAGAGGCTTATTGGCTTATCGAAATTTGATTCATTTGTACAATCACTCATGTTAAAACTAAAAACTATCAACCACAATAATCAGTCATCAGCTACAGCTAAATAGTACCAACCCTTAGTTAACGTTATATTTGCCGGACCTTCTCTCCTTTCGTTGTTTCTTTTTTGGTTGCTATTTCTTCCACGCTGATCCAGTGATCCTAGCCTCCTACCACGAGTGTACCAAATCTTCCTATATGATGTTAAGGTACATAAGCTGTGAAGAAACGTGTCACAAATTTCATTTCATTGCACTAGTCCGTTGCATTGGCGTTTATATTTACAAAATCTAACAGATTTACTTGTGTAATTATGAGATTAGATATTATGATATAGTTATCTTAGATATATAACTCTACTTTCTATAATTAAAATATAATTATATTTGTTATAGAACTCTAATATACATATATAATTAATCTGTACCATTATAATTTGATCCTACCAAAATAAGTGATGGAGATGCTTATATTTTTTTCTCGATTAATATGAGAATTTTTAGTATTTTTTTCTTTTTTGATTATTGTGGGATTTTCTTATCCTTAAAACGAAGAAGGTGTCTTAAATCTCATCGGTTGTTTTTATTTATATAGATATGTAATATCCACACGGAATATATATTTTACCTATCTCACAAAAGAAAAGGGAGAGAATATGTATTTTCCCACTTGAGATTTGGGGTCCGAAGAGGTAAATATCCCTCTTCGTGGATGTGTGTGTGTATATACATCCTATTATTCAATATATCCCGCTCAACTGCTCTTTTAAAGGCAGTCACATCATTAATGTACTATTCACTCATACGGTTCTCAACACATATCCAGTTTCGATCCATCTACACTATGTATACAACAAATTAGTGTCAAATTGGATTATTAATGCTACTATAGCTAATTAACCAGCCTAGCTACTTATACACATAATTGTCATTCACCTAATAATAAATTATCCATATCTCAATTAAGTAGCTAGCCACGTATTCATGAAGCAATATGCATGTGTGTGTGTGTGTGAAGCAAGAATATATTGAAGTAAACTAGGAGTACCGACCCATTCTTAAATTGGAGCAAACTACCGTCTCTCTCTAAACCTAGCATAATCTCTCTCTATTACAAGGCATATAAGTTATTAGAAATAAATACTAATATCTAATCACTAAGAACAAATCGATCTACAAGTGGTATGTTTTCACCAAACTATCTAAAACCAGCCGCCTCCTTCAATGCAGTGCAATGAAGACACATCTGTCGAGACTACGCAGGGGCTATTTATATTACATAGTGTATCCGAGACGGTTCTAACCACAAACTATATATGATATAAAATGATCACAGACAGTTTGTATTAATAACCGTCTGTGAACTTTCACAGACGGTTATTAGTACGAACCATCGGTGATGTCTGTTATTATCACAGACGGTTTATATCAATAACCATTTGTGAATTATCACAGACGGTTATTGATATAAATCGTCTGTGATGTTTTGCATTATCACAAACAGTTCGTATTAATAACTGTCTGTGAAAATATCACAAACGGTTATTCGTACGAATCATCTGTCATAGTTGCGTTTCACAGACAGTACACGGTCATGTTTGTAAAGCTGTTTATGATAATTACAGTATAGACAGTTGTCTATAAACCGTCTGTTATGTAGCCATCCAGAATAGTCTTCTTTTGTAGTAGTGCTCCAAGTTTATTACAAATACACACACTGTAGTTAGATCTCTTGTAATTGCTCATATGCCCTATAATGTGAGAATCTTAGTTTGGTACGGGCAGACAAAGCGTTAGTATGATCAGTGGACAAACGGCAGGATCAATTGGCTATTTGTCTGGTTATTTTAGATGCGCGCGCGCTGAGCGATATAAATTTGAGTCCCCATGCATGCATGCTCCGCCGTGCTAGGCTCAACTTGACCGATAGCTCCGGTCCTTCGGATCTACTACTGTGTTGCTGAGCATTTCCAGCTAGCTCACTGTTCACTGCTGGATAACTGGAGTAGTAGTGTTAAATCTTGTAACTTGCAACAGTTCATGCCACCATATATTAGCTCCAGTGAATAACTGAACGTCGTGTGTACTTGCAAAATTACCTCTAGGTCCAGTGCGTTTATTCTGAAAAATGATGCCCCAGTGATTGCGTGTACTTCCAAAATGTACACTGTACACAGTATGCATTCTACGCTGGCTGCTGAAGTAGTTAATTTGAAACCTTACAGCAGCCAAACTGGAGCAGAGCAGCCTCGAACCTTTCTGATCTATCCCTAAATCTTACGCACGCATTAGCGCATACGAATGCATGCAGAACACTTCGTGGTCTGAACTTTGCGTTCTTGAACCAAACTTGCAAGGGTTTCGCGATAACTGAATCGATCTATTGTGCCTGTATAGTCTCTGAACTTACATCTGCGAGTATATAGCTGGACATTGTGTAGATTAATTGAGGTCGCAATAAAAAAAAAGTTGTTGACCATGCATCTATATCAATGCAAGTATGGTACACACTGTACAGTAGCCTAGCTATCTAGCTAGCACGTTCCTAGGCATCAAATCTCCATAGTTCTGAGAGTCAAAGATCAATACATGACACAATAGATCAATATATGACACAATGGGGAGAAATTTTACTTTTACCAGCACTACAATTCTACAAACCTGGACCATGCATTTACATTACGACACTGTGTGTGTGTGTGTATATATATATATATATATATATATATATATATATATATATATATATATATATATATATATATATATATATATATATATAGTGTTTCATGCACCATGGTGCCTAGGCACTATATCAATACCGTTGATTTGCTTTGAGATTCACAACGTTTGATGTGGGTATCTTCATATACCCATAAAAAGTATATTTGAGATGTCAAACTCGAAAAATTAAATTCAACTTCAGTTTAATTAGTTTGAACTATTTTTATGGTATATACTCATCGTAGTTGCATTGAACTCAAAAGTAGTTCAAACTAATTTGAACTGAGTTCAAAACTTACTTACCATAAATATATCAAGGGTATAAAACATTTTCATACCCAAACTCAAAAAATTATCAATCATACACGTGTATCGGATGTTGGTGCCTAGGCACCATGGTGCCTTATGTAATTTTCCTATATATATATATATATATATATATATATATATATATATATATATATATATATATATATATATATATATATATATATATATATATATATATATAGTGTTTCATGCACCATGGTGCCTAGGCACCCATATCAATACCCGTTGATTTGCTTTGAGATTCACAACGTTTGATGTGGGTATCTTCATATACCCATAAAAAGTATAGGAAAATTACATAAGGCACCATGGTGCCTAGGCACCAACATCCGATACACGTGTATGATTGATAATTTTTTTGAGTTTGGGTATGAAAATGTTTTATACCCTTGATATATTTATGGTAAGTAAGTTTTGAACTCAGTTCAAACTAGTTTGAACTACTTTTGAGTTCAATGCAACTACAGTGAGTATATACCATAAAAATAGTTCAAACTAATTAAACTGAAGTTGAATTTAATTTTTCGAGTTTGACATCTCAAATATACTTTTTATGGGTATATGAAGATACCCACATCAAACGTTAATCTCAAGCAAATCAACAGTATTGATATCGGTGCCTAGGCACCTTGGTGCATGAAACACTAAATCTATATATATATATATATATATATATATATATATATATATATATATATATATATATATATATATATATATATATATATATATATATATATATATATATATATATATATATATATATATATATATATATATATATATATATATATATATATATATATATATATATATATATATATACCCTGAACCGTGGAAATGGCAAGTAATCCCTTGGTGACCAATGGGGAAAGAATATATAGAGAACAGATGAGGCATGCAACAAGATAGTAGATGGATGAATGGATGGTAGGGGTAGTATTTAAGTGGTGTCTCCTCCATGCATGTGCCATTCTTCGTGGCACACTAGCTAGCAGCACGCACCAATCCTCTCCCCTGTTGGTCCCCCCAAGCTAGCCATGATCGACCACGTGCACCACACATGCACTCTCCCTTTCTTTCTTCCTCCTCGATCTCTTGCTTTGTCAATTTGCTTGCCACCTTTGATCTAGTATATAGCACACTAGCAGTAGTCATGCCGTGCTTCCATTTCTTCCTAATTAATCACGGATTAATCACCTTTTTCGTTTTAATGGCATGCATGCATGCATTGATGGGCTCACCACCGGCAGCAGCTTGCATGTGGGCCCTCGGGAGCTTCCATGCATGCAAGGTGTCTCCAGCTTGTCGACCGCCTTGCTTTCGCATTTGCTGCGCCCTTATTATTGGCTGCCGCCCGCAGTGGTTGGGTGCTCATCGATTGATCAGTGGACGGAGGGTCTGATTGTCCTAGCATCGTCTCCGTGTACATATATAGATACGTAGCTAATTAAGCTAGCTAGCTAGAGGCGTGCATGTGTGTGTGTCTTGCATATATGATCGATATGTGTGTGTGCATGGGGCGCATGTGTTGATGGTGAAAGGACGAGTGCATGCATGCATGCATGCATTAAATGGCATGGGTCAGTGTTAGGTGGTGATCGGTTCATTGAAAAGCTCATAAACATGGTGGTAAAAACATCAGAATGATCAAAAAACACTATAGCTGACAGAGGCATATTTAGCATAATTAAATTTAAAAAAATTTAAAAATATAAAAAATATGTTAGCCCATTACGTATAATACAAACAAATACAGGAAAAATAAGAACCGGCAAAAAAGATCAACAAAAAGCTAAAAGTTCAGAAAAAAACGAAACTTATAAATAGTGAAAAATAAGCCAGAAATCAGAAGCCGAAGCCGAATTAATCAGGGCCTTAATGTGATGTGAGTGATGATCATCTTACTTAATCATAGATCGTGATAATGTGATGTGAGTGATGATCATCTTACTTAGTTGAAGGAGGGTAGAGGTTTGTGGTTAGGAAAATGTTGTTCGCATTCTGTGTCATGCGCGATCGTGGCATGAAGAACCACACTTGGATCGGCGCCATATATGATCTGAAGCGACCATTTCTTGTCGATGAGCCTACCAGGAAATCTAACCTATGTAAGTACCTAGTTAGGTTCATGTTGTGTTGAGTAAAATGACTGTGAGACTCGTGTTTGTGGTCGGTTTGGTGATCATTTGGGCTTATTTTTGGTGGCTTATGGCTGAAAAGCACTGTAGCTGGCTGAAAAAAATTGTAGCTGACAGAGACTTATTTAGCATAATTAAATTAAAAAATATAAAAAAATATGTTAGCCCGTTATATATAATACAAACAAATACGGGTAAAAAAGAACCGGCAAAAAAGCTCAATAAAAAGTCAAAAGTTTAGAAAAAGACGAAATTTATGAATAGTGAAAAATAAGTCGGAAGCTAAGAGCTAAAAAATTATTGGTCGATTCAGAACGGTTGGAGTAAAGCGGTCGGAGTGCATGGGTCAGTGGTCAGCTCGACCAGAGTGGTCTCGTTGAAGTGGTTGGAGTGGAGCTCGACTAGAGCTCATCGACCAGTTCAACCAGTGTTCAGCTCATCGACCAGTCAGTGTGTAGATCGACCAGCTCGACTAGTCAGTATAGCTCGGCCAGTGATCAGAGTTTAGTTTGTCTAGTGTATTTATCGACCAGAGCTCAGTTACGACCAGTTATTATGACCAAGACCAGTGCAATGTGTTTTCCATAAGTGCATTGCTACATGATAGGTTGCTTGGTCTCTGTACGTAGGTTAAATTGGCTGACAAGAATGTCACGACGACAAAAGATGGACGTAGGCATGGATGTGTCGTAAGAGTCCAGTGGATGTCAAGGACATGAGGAGAGGCTAAAGAGACTTGACGGAGAAGACAAAGACCAGATTGATGGAGCGAGTGCACGTCTGCAGTGAATGCACACAAGAGGAAGCAACCAGATGGGAGCTAACGGGCAGCGACCTGCATGAGAGCATGTGCTGTGTAGCGACCAGTGGTTTGGTGGTCAATGGTGTGTGTACGTATGTACACAAGAGTCTGATTTGTATTAGAAAATGTTTCTTGCATATGTGGACTCATGTGCAGATAGAGTTTGAAATAAAAAGTGTTCCGTGTGCTGGATGAATAGGTGTGTATATAAGCACATGTATTAGTTCTCAGGGATGCAATTAGAAGATGAGACGATGGTCGGCAACATCTAGAGGCAGGTCAATGCGAGGCATTTCATAGCATTGTGCTTATTCTGTAGAACACCAGAAATTCATCTAGATCTAGGTTTGAGAGATTGTACTATGATGCAGATTTTTGAAGAGATTCAATGAAAAGTCTGCGCTTGAGGCGTGAAAAATTCCTGGTGTTTGCTCCGTGAGTTTATGCTGTTCTCCAAGATCAGATTGATTTGTTGCAGATTTTTCTTGTAGTCAGAATCAGTGTTTTTTATACCAGCTCTTGTTAGGTTTATCTTCTTGGTAGATTAGGTTCTCTTCTGCTGATTTCTCTAGATTGACATCGTTTAGTGTTTGAGGTGTTTGGTGGTGTTGATTTTTAGCAGATTAAATTAATTTTTGGTCACCGATTCACCCCTCCCCCATCTCGATTGATTCTTAATCCACGATCCAACAACTTGGTATCTGGCTTTGGCTCTATTTGGCATTCGTGATGGATCGATATCGTGCAATGTATGGTCCGACTGACGCTTGACAAATCTAATTAAGACTGTACTGTGTCTGTACGACCGTGGCCGGCGACTAAAGGGGGGAGAGGGGGTGAATTGGAGCATAAAACTTGTTCACATATGTATTATGAGATTTTATCACTTTAGAAGCTATAAACATCAGAGCTTAACATCCACATTAGAAACACGAGATCAAACATGACACAAATAGAAAGGTTGCATAAGAAACACTTAGTTGGATGGTCTGACCTTAGTTTGGACAATCCTAACCACATCCAGTTGGATGGTCCGACATGAGATTGGACGGTTTGATCCAAATGGAGAGGAAAACATCTAGTTGGATGGTTCGATTGGAGATTGGACGGTCCAATCCACACAGGGAGGAAACCATCCAGTTGAGTGGTCTGATTGGAGATTGAATGGTCCGATTTGCATGGGGAGCGAAACAATCAACTAGAAACAAGCAAGAACTTGCGCAACTTTCACACCAAGGCTTCAATGACTTGAGACTTGAAACATACCTTCTCTAGGACCTTTGGAACATGTTCCAATCAACAATCTAAGAAAACATTGTCAAAGTTCCAAATATGATAACCTAAAAGCATGTGAAATATGATAACCTAGAACATTATGATATGGATACAGTATTAGAAGTCTATGACCAGGCAACCATTAGCAGTATGATAATAACTAAGCATGCATTAGTAATATAATAATAACCAAACAAACATTAGTTACTTAGTGATATGATAACAACCAGACATGTTTTAATGTTATAATAATGACTAGGTAAGTTTTAGTGATATGATAATGACCAGATAAGCATTACAATGTGATTATTGTGCTCAAAGGTAGTGGTGACAGTTAATCATGGAACAGGTGATATATGAAACGGGGAGGTTACGGTCGCGAGGTACTTACCTTGAGCACGCTCGGTGGACACACTGCACGAATGATTTGGAATGCACAATTGCACAGACGCTCCCTCAACAACTGTGTGAGAACCTACACGGTGGGACAGGGGTGAATCAGATGAGGGTTATGATAAAATTATGAAAAGGACAGCAAGAGATCGTTCGGCCAGAAGGAAACGTGCTCGCTGGGATTTCATCGTGCGAATCGCCGTTCGGTCAAGCGAATGACGTTCGGTCAAGAGAATAATGTCTCTCTACGTGAATCGGCAAAACCCCCGCGTGAATCATGTTCACACCACGTGACCGTGAATGGGCCACTCGGCCACCGCCGCTGGCCGCCGGCTCCTGCCACCTCCGGCCGCCGCCCAAGCCACAACCGCCCGCAGTAACATGGCCGAGTGGTCGCGCTGCCTCCTGTGGCCGCCTCCACTGCGTGCTTGCGCCGTCGGCTGCCACCGCTACTGCCGTTGCTGGCCTACGCTGAGCCACCGTCTCCATGTGCCACCCGTGCCCATGAGCGCCGCCGCCCTCAGCCAACTGCAGCATCGCCGACGCTGCCTTTGCCGGCACCTTGTCGTTGACGGTTGCCTGGCCCGCCACCCACGTGGGAGAGAGAGAGTATAGGAGATGGGAAAGAGGAGACCTGATGAAAAAATAGTAGATTGCGGCTGCGGTTGGTTTGGGGGAAAAGGTTTACCCTTTTTTATGTGCCCTTAGCCCGAATTAGGAATAATTAGGGTTGCTTAAGTGACCATGTGTCAAAAAAATATCAGGGCGCTACAACATCTCACATAGCCTCAACATGCAACACATAGCATAGTTGGACGACCTTCCTATTTGCCTATGCTCTAATTAGCACTCTCTGGAAAATAGTTCAAACCAAATGGTCCAACTTGTTTGAACGGTCTGACTGACCTTAGACTCATTTGCACTCTCTTTGGAAAATAGTTTGAACCAATGGTCCAAAACATTAGGACGTCTGATTGGCCTTACACTCATTTGCAGCCTCATTGAAAATAGCCTGCCCCAAATAGTCTGAATTGTTTGGACACCTGAACTAACCAAGACCACAAAGGCTTAAATAAAATCAACTCTTCTCAAACTCAACCAAACAAGAATAACTTAACCGAGAATTTTGTAAACTAAAGTCAATTACTCATTACAAATTATAAGGTGCCGTTTACGCGGTCTTATAATGCCTCTCTTTAGATGAGTGGGAATTGATCCAAACCAAATTAACCCCCTCATCATCTAAGCAGGTCATCTACTTGATTCCTGGAGGCCAGCACCTCTACTAATTCTCTCGGCTAGCTAGCACTTGGCAGGGACGGCGGTGTATGGCTAGCTATGGCTTGCATGGGGAGTTAAATTGGGCTTGGGCGGCTGTCATTGCGCTCCCACGTGCCGCCACCGACCAGCCATGATCGCACCCGCGGAACCCCGCGCCTTTCGCAATCCATCCATCATTTCTCTCTCCCTCTCCTCTCTAGATGTACCAATCAATTCCTCCCATGCACGTGCCAAAGTTGGCGCCAACGATACATTTCTCACCACGACACCATGCACGTATCCTTCCTACAAAATAATAATGGTGCACCTAATCAGTCTTCTGTTCAGGACAAGTACAGCTCACCCCATACGTATTGATCCATTGGCATGTACGCGTACATGCCTGACGGACGGTAAGACCGTATCTACACCTAGCTACCTATACAGCATCTGACGTAGACTGTTTGGTCTGTTGTCGCACTGCACAGTGTGCACATATGTATATGCGCATGGTCGGCAACATTATGTTTCGTAAGAATGGCCCATAGAAAAAAATATTGATTGTGTTTTTTCTTTCTACGTGTTAATCAGCTTTTGAGAGCTACAACCTTACTAATTTTTCAGAAAATTTTAATTAAGTTGATTTAACACCTTAATTGAAAAGGTTTATCATGTTGATTACACTGAATTAAGGGTACCATTGGATGTCTCCCGGGGTAATATATATAAAATAATGTATTTATTGTTTATTTTTTGCGGCGTATTTGTTTTTGGTTATGTGGGAGATACAAGAACTGAATTTAGGTGGTGATCATTTGGTCTTTTTTGTGGCTTATGGCTGAAAAACACTGTAACTGACAGAGGCTTATTTAGCATAATTAAATTAAAAGAATTAAAAAATATAAAAAATATGTTAGCCCATTACGTATAATACAAACACATACAGGAAAAAAGAACCGGCAAAAAAGCTCAACAAAAAGCTAAAAATTCAGAAAAAAAAATAAAATTTATAAATAATAAAAAACAAATCGGAAGTTAGAAACTGAAGCCCAACCAGAAGTTGAAGCCCAACCGAACCGGCCTGCTTGCAACATGGTGAGTAATGAGTATGGTCATGGTGAGTACATGGGCGAACTTTTGGCTGACGCGACTGTTACACGCGACGGCTGCGGAACGACGAAGTAAACAAGATCAATCGCAGAGAGACACGAGATTTAACGTGGAAAACCCTCTCAAAGCGAGAGGGAAAAAACCACGGGCGTCAGCCAGCAACAATCTTCACTATATCGGGGTGAGGTTACAATGCCGGGGATTTACAACTCTAATCTCATATCCCAAACGGCGGCTTACAGGAGATATATATAACAGGGAAACCCTAATTCGACTAGAATCCATACCCTAATTCGACTAGAATCCGGCCCTAAGCCTCCGGCGACGGGCCTCCGCTACGCTCCGTCCAGAAGCTGGTCTAATGTAAAGAATTTGGATCACAAATCAACAGCGACATCGTTGACACGTGGGTTTGACATCAGGAGCTGCCAATCGTTTGGTAAAGAACGATCACATCAGAGCCTGTTTGTCGTTTGGGGAGTATTAATTAGAACTACTTACTCCTCAATCCTCATGTATAGCTGCTCCAAAATTAATGATTCAGAGTAGTATCACAGGTTCCTGCATTGCAGATTGGCCTTCGGAACTGTGGATGAATGTGCCGTGCCGCCTAAAAAAATTTTCTGGCTTGGAGTGAAGAACTTTTCAAGAACAACAACCCGGAGTTGACCGTACAGACTACAGAGCTGGGAATAGCTAGCAGTAGCAAGTAGGAAGGACATTGGGACCTTCTATTTTTCTGTCTCAAATCCTCGTGTTGTGTGAGTCTGCGCACATGACAATGCAACGCCGCGCTAGCTAGTAATACTGTAGTAATTTTGTGGGCAATATGATGCATTTTTTTTAGGAAAAACAAAGTACTATAGTTTGTTCCAAAGTGCAGCCCCGCTCAACTCAGCTTCTATTGTAAGTTTTCACTGTTCCACGCTATTCTGGGATTATTTGCACTGTTTTGGTTTATTTTGGTATTATAGTTGTTGTGAGTTTTTCAATATAGGGCTGTTCTTTTTAGTTTATAAAAGTTGTTTTTCGGCTTTTCTACAGTAACTAGCTTTTAAACGGTGTATTTTTTAAGGTATGGTCTATTAGTTAATTGTAATACATACTTTACTGACTTCATTTATATCGGCAAAAACCGCACGTGACTTTCTGTTACTCTGTAATCTCTCGTACAAACAGATCAAAAGTCACAAGCCACAACTAAAAGCCACAAGCCGCAGCCAAAAAGAACAGGTACATAAATAAATTTAAAAAAGAAAAAGGTTATGTCATCACAAGCAATATAAATAAATAAGGAAAAAAAGGCAAAAAAAAAAGCCAAAAAACCAGAAAAAAATGAAATAAGAATCTAAAAGCTAAAACTCAATGGAACGCGGCTTAAATTTTGATTTTGTGGAGAGCTCCTTTAAACTTCCACTTGCGTTTGGTGCTTCACTATCATGCATTATTGTCGATTGAATTTACTGTAGCAAGTAAGGATCGATTCCTTCTAGAATCAAACTGTTTAACACAAAGGGAAGAAACAGAACATAACAAAGGCCACTGCAGGCAAGTGCACGGAGGATGAGCTAGCTAGCTAGAGGATATAGAGGGGAGAAGCAGTTGCATGTGGAGATGATTAGAAAAGGACGAATAGCAATGACACAATTAGCGCAGTGCCGATCGGTCGATGGATCGACGAGGCCGAGAGGCCTGCCGGGGCCCGGGGCTCGCGCGCGCGCGCGCGGGCGACACCGAGACACATGCATGCACGGCCATACCAACCTCTAGCCTACAAACGGCCAGGCGTATCATTTTCAGTCCTTCACCTACCTCTCCATGCATGAAAGCTAGCTACAAGCTTAAAATGACTAGGCGGCTAGTCCAGCGTTGGTACTAGTATATGCATCGTTCTGCCTAGCCATGTTGACGCGCTCGTATATGCACTAATTTGACAGGAAACTTCGTCAGATTACACTCAACAGTGTAGCCTTTAATTACAGGTATCTGACTCGTCTAGATTGGCTCGTTAAGTGGAGGTTGCATGAATCCCTAGTTCGTTTTAATTTTTGTCCTAGACAATTCAGTAATTCACACCGCATGTAGTGTTACCATGCCATTGCCTTAGTGCGTAGAATGGAGTGTAAATTTGTTGGCTAGCTCATGGCTCCCTCCCCAGGAGTAGGGATGGGAAACGATAAGAGATAATTCGTTTTATCCGATATTTATATCTGAGAAAAAGTGAATGTGATAAGCAAAATATGTATTAAAAATATTCGTATTTGAGAATATTTATATCCGTATTTGAGAATATTTGTATTTGTATTCGAGACCATTCGATTCGTATTCGATCTATTTTCATCCCTGGTGACCTCCCTGGAATGATTGTAAAAAATATTTTTTAATGAACTAAGATTCGCAAGCAAGAAGTAATTTTCAACTCTATATGCTATACTGCTAGCTTGTGTAGACGTGTAGTCATATTACGTAAATTTGTTCTACCGAGACTTGTTACAAAAGTTTTAGGATATTTGTAGTTGACTGAATTAAGTATATATTTGATTCGAATTCGTATTCGTTACAACATTCAATTCATATCTGTATTTAAAAATGCTTGAATTCATATTCGTATTTGTTTTAAAAATACGAATGCGTATCCGTATTCATTTTCATTTTAAAATATGGATTGTATTCGTATTCAAGACTATTCAATTCGTATTCGATCTATTTTCATCCCTACCTGGGAGTGTGTATATATCCATGAAATCACTAGCTAGCTAGCTCTATCTAGGGTGAAAAGGGATCGAATATGTATTGGATAGTGCTCAAACCATATTCACATCCATATTTGTTTCTCGGATTTGAATACGAATCAAACAAACATCAGATACAAATATAGACCGGACAAATGCTGGATATGAATTCGAATCGAATATCTACTCAATTCAGTCAAATCTAGATATCTTTAGAACTTATGTAGTATGAAGACATTAATGACATTTTATCCTCGTATAATCACGCTTAATCATTCTAATTCATTTACTTCGCATAAAGAAACACAAATTCACGTTCAATTAAAAAAACTTGTCCAATAATTAGTCGTATCATAAAAAATATGCATATTGTTTCGTCGAATACGAATATAGATATGGATAGTCCGAATAAAATAACATTTCATATAGTAAAAGTCCATACAATATTTGCATCCATATTTTTTATGCGAACTCGAATTCGTATACGAATAGAATAGAAATTATTAATCGGATGAAAAAAATGTATACCATATTTATATCCTATTGAATATGATAACCGAATAATATGGATAATTCATATGTACTTTTTTTCACCCTAGCTCTATCCAATGCATACATCTAAAGCTAAATGAAGAGAAAGCTCGACAAGGACCCATGCATGTACTAATTTGGCTCAGCTTTTGCCGTGCAACGACGTAAAGCAAATGATGAGGCGACGTGCCTTTTGACACGTTCTTTCGATCAATCGATCGATATGATATGACCACGAACCTGATCATCACCGATTAACTCCTGTGATTGGAACAATTTAACGTACATATAAACAAGGCTAGTTTGAATAGATGGGGGAGAGTAGCTAACTATCATGTTGTAGGCGTTTTAGATTTGTAGCCGTTCATCAGCTTTA
Source organism: Dendrocalamus sinicus (assembly GCA_036346575.1). Classification (NCBI taxonomy): domain Eukaryota; kingdom Viridiplantae; phylum Streptophyta; class Magnoliopsida; order Poales; family Poaceae; genus Dendrocalamus; species Dendrocalamus sinicus. Next base: position 10,646,323 of record CM070643.1, on the reverse strand, counting down.
TGGAGTAAATACTAATTGAGAGGAGTAAATACTAATTGAGAGGTGCCCACTAATGTTTTCTGAACGGAAGAGAGTGCCCATTAAGCCACATAATTCTTCACAATCAAACTAACACATCTTACTTTTATCTTTACGCCATTCATCATGGCCACGGCCATGCCCTTGTCTTCATAACGACTCATATCCTCCTGCCATAAGAAGTTGCTCTTCTGTCCGTGTCTCCCACCCCTTGAGAAGTTCCTCATGCGCCTTCAGTGATCCAATGGCCTCATCTACGGCTATCTGGTTGATGTCACCAAATAGCGCCATCGATGAAGCAACATTGATAAACTTGTCGAAAACAGCTCATTGCAGCTTCTTCACGACATATTTCTCTTCCATTGTCTCTCCATGTTCTGGGATCTGGCCAACAAGCATCGTGAACTTCGTAGCAAAATCATGGACCAAATCTGAATCACACATCTTAATGTTATCAAACTCCGAGATCCTTGCCTCCCTGACGTGCTTGGTGCCCACGTGCATGGAGCGTAGCGCCGTCCAGACATCAATCATGGTGCCCTTCTCTACAACTCGCATCAACATCTCATCGTTGATGGCCTGGGGAGATGATTGCCAAGCCATCTAATCCTTGCTCTTATCAATGACTTTGGACGAGCTCTCGGGATAAACCACACTCCATACGCCATGAGCTCGCAAGAGAGTTACTTCATCCTCATCGCCCATGCCGCGTATAGTTTGTCCTTGTCAGCTACGGGTACTGGAGCCTCGCCATCATTGAAGTCGCCACTCGCAGTGGCACCACTTGACGAACCATCACCGTGCGGCATCATCTTTGGCATCTTCTCGCTCGGATACCAATTGTTGGAGCTGAGCTTGCTCAACTCTTTTCTTTGTATCTCTCAACGTGTATTTTAAATCTTTCTCAAGAGACAAATACTAACACACTCACAGGAGGCAAGTTTTTCAACATAAACTGACTCACCTATTTTATTCAAGAGAAGTGATTAAGTAGATACAACCAGGCCACACAACCACTACTAATGATCATGCACTGACCACTAACACACCCACGTCCAAAGCCATGCTAACACCTCTTGGAATCTCTCCATGATCCACATGGATCAGCCCTATAACAACTTATTGACTCAAGCAAACATAATGTATGCACTTGACCCTCTCCTACATGCAACAACATGCAACGCAAACACACTAACATACATACTCTTAAACAAATTACATGTTAAGATTATAACCAACAATTACTCCATTTAGGACAAAAATTGCTATCAATATAGCTTTCCTCATTATGCCTTAGGCATATCAGCACTCTCTAATATGGCATTAACTAAGTCTGTTAGTGTCTGATTTTTTTCTCTCAGCTACCCTGTTTGATTGGTGTGAATATGGTGGTGTAAATTCATAGACTGTTCCATGATCAGAATATAATTGAAAAAATTCATGAGAGATGTACTCTCCTCCATGATTAGGCCTCAGTCCTTTTATTTTCTTTTCTAGTTGGTTCTCAACCTGTCTTAAATTAGTTTAAAGCTTCATCCTTAGCTTTTAGAAAATACACATAACAATACCGTGTTGCATTATTAATGAAAGTTAGAAAATCTTTTTTTGCCTCCTTTTGTCAACAATCCATTCATTTCATATAAATCTGAATGAATAAGATCTAATGATGCCAAGTTATTTTCATCCTCTAATCCCTTAAAGGGTTTTCGAGGCTGCTTTGCTTGCACACATGAGTGGCTACAAAAAACGAATGGATATGCGAAGAGGGCACTCATCGAGAGGTGCCCAGCTTGCTCCTGATGGTCGGACGCGGCGTAGTGGCACAGGGGGCTGCCGCTCGAGGGCTCTTAGGGGTTGGGTTGTTGTGTCGTGCCCTCGTGCGGCCTCGGCCAGATTTGGGAAAGGTTGGGGAAGAGAGAAATGAAGATGGGGTGTTACGGTAAATTCACGTGGTCTAGCTATAAAAAAGTGATGCTCATGAGGGGACCGTGTGGTGCAACAAATGACCATGATACCCTGTGAGGGAGAGGTGAAAGAAAGAATGTATCACTAATTAACTCATTCTTTTAAGTAGTAGAGATTAATGAAGTGAGATGACGGCCTACCATGGTCGAGAGTGAAGCAGAGACACATGTGGCGACACAGCGGGGAGGAAGGGAGGACAAGGGTAAACTGCTGGTGCTTTCTTCGGTGGAGGGGTGATGGCGTAACTGTAGTGGCATCATTGTAGGCATGGTGACACAGATGGCTTGAGGTGGGTGGTGGCACTGGAGTTGATGGAGCTAGAAAGGAACCGAGGTGAAGGAGAGGAGATGCATTAGGAGCCTGCGGCGGCAGGGCCCACACACCATGGTGTTGTGCCAAGCATGCAAGAGGACAATGAATTGATGCATGGCATAGGAAAGAGTGAGGGCGGTGTCAGGTTGCAGGCTTGCAGCAAGGCAGCAGGCGTGGAAGCTAAAGAGAAGGCGGTTTGGCGGGGTACGCCTTCGATGTATTTGGACTACATATAGCCTGCGGCCAAGAGTGAAAGGAACAGTGTAGCGTAGTGGCAGGTGGGCGCAAACACATAACGAAGGCAGGAAATAGGATAATGCCTTCGATATCCTGATGGGTTGGGGCAGATAAGTCGAATGAATAGCAGACCAACGGCACAACCAGAGAGATGAGGGGGCGGCCAAGGAAAAGAGCTTTGGGCTGAGGTGAACAAAGAGCAAAATGATTTAGAGTTGGCCCAAAAGGAAAATTTAGGATTTTTATGTTTTTAGAAATAGCGAAAGAGGGTTTTCAAAAGGAAGAAAACTCAGAAAAACAAAAAACACTTAATATGCATTCGAAAAGTTTCCGTGAAAAATTTTTATGCAGATTTTTTGCAAATCTTTAGGATGTCACATTTTTCTTTTTGTGAGAATTTCAAGATTATTTATCCTTTTTCTCTTAGCAATTATAAAATGAATGCCATGAACTTTTATTATACAATAGATTCTCATGTTTCAAGCGGAAGCACGACGGCTTCGTTGGCATTCCGATAACTAGACATAATAATCTATAAAGTTTCGTGTTCCAAACAGACTAATGTAGTGACAATGCTATGAAAAGGATCAAAAGAAAACAACCTTTGATTCATTGCAAACCCTACTAGAGCCCTGCAAATCATCTAAAAAATTGCAAGAACAGACCATAATGATTATCTATACTGCAAAACTCCAATACCTAAGTCGATAAAAGAGGATAAGGAGTCAACGAAAAGAGAGCTTGAACTATTAGCCCATAGCAGTAGCACCATACCTTTTACCGCAGCATGGGCTTCGATCCACGCCGTGGAAAGGACAAAAAAATGCTCCTGGCCCACTAGCCCATCCATCATGGTCTTCAAAAGAAGAGCACCTAAACCACCAATGGGCTCTCGCTCTCCCCCTCTCCCTCCACTCTCTCTCTCCGGCCTCCTCTCCAAACCACTGCCCTCGCCATCGCCGACGACCAGTAGCTACGCCCAGGTCGAGGTTTTGGAAACAGGGGTTGTAGAAGCCGAGCGCCTCGCTCGTCGACAATGAGGAGGGCGGCGTCCTCTTCCTCCCCACCAACACCAACTCATCCTCCTCCTCTGGGTGTGCTTACCCAAACCCTAAATCCGTGCTGCATCCTTCTCTCTAGCCTTCGCGCTACCTACCTGTGCTTTAGAAACCCGTGTCTAGGTGATGCTGCTGCTTATGTTGTGTTGGTGGTAGGTTTAGGTACGCGTTCTTAGAGAGGCAGCGGCTGCCGGTGTACAAGTACTGCAGGGCCATCCTCTACCTTGTGGAGCAGCATGCCACGACCATCATCGTCAGTGAGATCGAAAGTGACAAGTCCACGCAGATCCCTCAGGTACGTGCCCTAGGCATTTTTTCTCGAACAGCCATGGGTGCCTATAGAATTAGGGATATATTTTTGTTTGTTGCACTCTATGATTCCAAGGCATTTTGTTGAACAGCTGGTGCGCGTGCGATTCCAGTGCCCTGGCGAACTTTGTCCACCGTTCATCTTGTATTTAGGTCAGGATGCAAGTGGGACATATTGCGGGCTAGCCGCACATTTCCCATGTTGTCCGCAAGCGTTTATGCGAGGTATTGCAGCAACCCGTGAAAGGCTTATGTGGGCAATGTGGCGCCCATGAAACCCACGATGTCTTGGCGGTGGTGCTGGTCGTTGAGCTCCAAGAAGCACCATAGTAGGCGCTCAAGGCTATCGGCGTTGTAGATGATGCGCCTCACCACCATCTCCGCCATGGACCGCCGGAAGTCGGTGTGGGGGAGTGCTTCACAGAGCTCCTAGCTACCACCATCTCCTCGGAGATGCCGCGGTTTCCACTCGCGTCTAAGGAAGACGCCGTTGTGGTTGACATCACCAGCGTCTCCACCTTGCCAACATCGCTGCAGTTGTATGTGTAGGACCACCCCTCGTCGCTGCTGAACCACTCACTATCGCCAGACGACCACTTGATAGGGCTGCCCTCCAATGGAAGTGCCTACGACAGCGAGCACCGCAGCCAGTGCCATGCGTCGATCTTGTCGCGAGGCGTGTCATCATTGTTGGTGGCAGCCTCAATGATGTGCACCCTCGCCGCAATGCCCTCACTGCATCCACCGCCCGTGCGCCACATCGTGAGTTGAAGCCTTGAAGGGGTACAGGGATAGGGATGCGGATAAGAAGTGTGGGCTAAATTGTGGGCTATGTGGACATCCACTTAAGTACACTTAAAAAAAGAAACTAGTCCGCGGGAGTCCACTTACTGTTTATTGTAGGGTGGATTTAGTGGGCTAGCGGATAGCTTGCACCCACTTGCACCCCTAATTTTAGGTGATATATGGGCGTTTGTTTGGGTGCATTTGGTGCTGTGGTAGAAGGGTGTCCTAGGTCATGCAGTAGTACACGCTATCTTATTGTCCATTCGCACCTGCTACTATTGTCTGTCTTGTGCTGCCCCATCCTAGGGATATAGATAAACATAAAGACTAGATCTCATAGTAAACATGAACAATGACCTATAAATCACCTAGAGGCATTATAAGAAAAATGGGGGGGAAGATAGGGAGCAAAAACTAGCAAGAGACGCTATAAAAATGTATAGTATTTCAGCAAATATGTATTCTGCCTTTTGAGTACTAACATATAGAGTAGTAGAGTACTTGTTTTTACATATTAGCAGCCTCTCTTAGATCAAGTTTACCCACTTTGCGCTAAACCTCTTGCTCATTTTTTTTTGATGGCTTTCGGCTGAAATGATACTATAATAATTGTTAGCTTTTTCTGATGTTTTCAATTAAAGAAAAAGAAAAATAATGTTATATATCCGTAGATAATACAAAGAAAAGGGAAAAAAGAGGAAAAGTGGCACATTAAGAAGCTAACGCGTTTCAAACAACTTTTGGCTTCTAGAAGTTAGAAGGTAAAAGCCAAAAGTTGTTGTAACGGGCCCTAAGACACAATTTGATAAATTAGCAAAAGTCACTGCTGACAGTGTAAAACCAAAGAGAAAAAGGTTTTATGTCTTGTCCCTGCAGCGATGGTTAAAGATCCGTGGGAGCTGACCGTTCAGTGGCAAAGCCAGACTAAGCTAAATGTTGAGTTGTGCTATCATTGATTGCGGGAGTACTACTCGAATTATTTGTAAAATAGTTGCACAAAATTTGTTTCTTTAATATCAAAAAATCTATAAAAAAACAATTATAGAAGTATTGAAGTATCAAGTATACAACTAAATTACCAAAAGTATATGGCTGCTATATACTAAATAATAAAAGGAAAAGAATGAAGAAAAAAAGAAATTAAGATTCAAAAATATATACCAATATATGTGATAGGCTAGAGCATGATGAAACCCACCCCGGAGGCTCCGTGTGTACCCACCCTTTGGTAATTGGTACCAGTGGTTGTCACCGGTTGTTTCAAGTTTGAAGTGGTACCCTTGAGCCTTGATAAAGGTCTATAAAGAATACATTGTTGTAATTCAGCTCGTTCTTTACTACTCATATATGTTAGTATAGTAAGTTCACATACGATATGCTGGGTCGGCCATTGCCACGATTCAAGTTTATATATCGCTCCGGACGTCTGGTGCTGCCACCGTTCAAGCAGTGGATCGAATTTCTTGGCCTTAGAACACACCATGCCAACATCAGGATCTACATCGACACAATCGTCGTTGTGCTGATTTCTTATGCATCACTACTTCATATCAACTTGAACTACATATTGTTTTGATAAAAAATAGTATATGTAATATGTTTAAGTGTATTAATTTGGCCCGTTACTAATTCATCAATTATAATGTCAACTAAGATCATAGAGAATTACTATCGTGGTAAACAATATAACATCAGCTAGATGCTTATAACCTCTAAGTTCCTAGAAATGTAAATTCTGAATCTAGGAACAAGTTGCCAAGTACCAAATTCAAATCAATTTCTAGCAAGTAGCAAATAAATTTACTAGACATTGCTGCACGTACTCGGTGGCTATGGCTAGGTGCTACATTGCTGCTGGTCGTCGCACGTCACCCCCAATCACCTCCACCTTGTGCCGTTGCCCACGCCCTCGATCACCTTAGGCGCACACCACCTCTGATCTCCGCCGCTCACCGCCCTGGGTCCCTAACCGCCACGGACCTTGTGCTGGTCTAATGGGTTTCGACTACTGTAACTGTTTGACCATGGACGTTTTCCAATGGGTTTCGACTATGGCTGTCTTTTGATGGGTTTCGACGATTTCGACTACGGATGTTTTCCGATGGGTTTCGACTACGGCTATCTTCTGACGGGTTTCGACTACTGTGACGTTTTGACCATGGGTATTTTATGATGGGTTTCAACCATGGTAGGTTTCGACTATGGCTGTTTTTTGATGGGTTTCGACTACTATGACTGCTGACCCCAGATGTTTTCCGATGGTTTCGACCATGTGACTTTCGACCACGGAGATTTCTCGACGAGTTTGATCACAGCGATGTTCGACCGCTAAGCACTTCTGATGGGTTTTGACTACAATGGTTTTTGACCATAGGCATCTTCCTATGGATTTCGACCATGGTGGATTTCGACCATAGACATGTTTTGGCGGGCTTCGACTATGATGGATCTCGACCACGGATGGTTTCTGATGGCTGTCGATCACATTGATGCTAGACCCATGGCTTGCTCTACTAATCCTTCCGTTTGGGCTACATCCATGACACAAATTTTGGCTGCCATTGTTGTTAGATTAGTGATGCTAGACGTTAATTATGCACACTCCAGGTCGAATGGCGTGGGTGAACGCAGTCAAGTGTAATGACAACACTATCAATGGCCCTATAGACTAACAAAGCTAGGGTAATGCTAACACCCACACCTTCATTAATCATTTATCCTATACATGGAGAACGTAAAGCGAATACTAGAGACGACGACCAATGCGTAGCTTAATAGGAGGATTATGTGGGTTTATCCCGCATATATAATTAACCAAGAGCCTTTCGAGGCCCCAGGAATCAGGACACTATATCGTCTATGTCAGTGAGTGGGCCCGTCCTTCTTCATCTTGTTCGTCATCCTCCCGCTGGTGACCAACTCTAGCGAGGCCTTCTCCGCCATCATCTTCGCCAGCCGGAAGAAGCAGAGGACATGTTCCATCACTTTCTTCGAGGTACATCACTGACAGACAGACACCGCTACTCTCTAGCTTCCAGAACCGTCTGCAAATGTTTGATGCTTCGTTTGCAGGTATATGGTGGTGTGACCATGAATAACACGTTGTGCTTGGGTGTGTTCTTGGCGCTCATATACATCAGGAACCTGACGTGGGACTTATCGTCGGAGGTGCTCATCATTCTGCTCGTCTGCGTCATCATGGCTCTCCACAAGCTTCCAGACCATGTTCCCGCTCTGGACATGCCTAGTGGCATACATGCTCTACCTGCTGTCGCTCGTCGTCGTCTACATCCTGGACTTCATCTTCGGCTGGTCATAAGTTCATGCTTTATTTTGGCGGCCACTAGTGTTTCAGTTTGATCTTCTTGCGATTTTTGTTGGAACTACAACCAGAGTTATCAAAACCAGTTGTAAATTTTTAACAGGCCTGGTAGGACCGATAGCACCGATTTTCGAAAATTTTTGATAGTTTTCGGACCAAAAATTTCAAATGAAAATATAAATTTCAAACAAAAATGGGTCAAAATCGGTGTAAGTCGGAGAAATATCGCAGTAAATCGAATGAACTAAGAGTAAAACGAAATATTTGAGACCGGTTTGTACTCTAACCAGGGGATGTTTGGTAGAACTGATTTTCACCGATTTCAACCGGTTTTCATAACCTTAACTACAACTGAGATAACTCTGATATCAATTATTGGGAAATTTTCTCACACAAAAAGCAATGGAATAGAGAATAAAACAGAACAGAGGAATAGTAATTCTCACACTCTCACTATACTTCATCTCATCAAGTTTACAATAGAAAGAAGGCATACATGTCTTTATATAGACTTACATCAACCGACATCTACTCTACCGGCTCAACTACAAAGTTGATTTTACAGCTCAACAAGCTACATAGCTATCTCATCTCTAGTAGAATAACAGCTCAGATACAAGGTAAAAAAATTGCTTTTAATTCCTTGCTGCCGTTCACTTGAGCTTGAACCAACTCAACTTTTCTTGCTTGTACTAGAACCTTCCAGTTCCACTAATTAAACTTCTCATACCGACTTGGTTTTAGCGTGCATGTATGTTCTTGCCGACATTAGCTTGCATGTATGAAGCTAATACTTAGTCAAATACAATTTGACTTTGTCCTCAAGAAAATAAATTAATTAATCTCCAACAATTTGTACTACTTATAATTTATCTGTCTAGACTTTGAGATGATTATGTTTGTGTGGTAACCACGTTGTGCATTAATATTGTGTATGTTTGTATCGAAAGGTGCCATATGGGTGTAGCATTTCTATGTGTTCTTTCAATATTGATGTGCCATCAGAGATGAACACAATATGGAGGAAAGTGAGAGCTACCTGCAAAAACTGAACCAAAATTAACATATTTCTCCTTTTGTTGATCTGGATTTTTTTGACAGAAGTTAATCTGGAATTTGCATCCTAGACAGATAAAAGTTCTGCCTAAACTTTCCCCTTTATATGAAGAATATTGAATTGTAATGTCATTACCCATTTCATCTACATCTATAGACAGCTTGGCATTTCTTGGCACACCCTTTATCATCTAATGCCTGAAAAAAATTCAGTGTCACTGTGCCGCTTGCTAGATCTGCACAGAGAAGACCCCACAGGTTAGCTGTAATGCCCATCCTTCACATGATCTCCTTTCCTTATTGACACCATTGCCTGTTCAACACTACATCATCTATTCAGCTGATACTTTCTTGTTGAGTTCTACCACATTTGGCACAAGCTGATCTGGACCATGCATAAATGCTTCTTGCTTCCATCATGCACACACTTTGCTTTGCTAGAAATGAACAGGGTGGCTAAGTAACCATCACCAGAGCCCAGAGGTTTATTTGAAGTAAAAACATCTTCTAAAAGCAACTCTTCATACATCTGAACTTACTAATCAAACGCATCTCCACCTTTTTCCACAACTGACTAATGTTCATTGCAGATTTAGTTCCATGTTTATCAGAAAGCAATAGTAGTCGTCCAGTAATCAGCCCTTCCATAGCTTCAACTCTAGGTCGATGCCATCAGACACGTCGGTCTTGCACTCGCTCAGGGCCCTCTCGCAGCGAACTGGACTGACTGGCAGGAAGCTGTAGAACAGCTGCGACGACGCTGAAATGTTCCCCTGCTGATCAAGTTCATCATCAGTCAGGCCAACACGCTTTCACAGCCAAGTCACACACACATTACAGGTTTCAGAAGATGGTAGAGCGTTTTCACTCGCCTGACATGGCATGGTGCTGAAGTCGTTGTACTCCGGGATGTGTGTTGATGGCATCACATGAGGCTGCTTGATGAGGTGTGGAGGCTGTGAGCTCAAGGTGAGAAAGGCGGAGTCTCTGGCACGGCCGCTCTCCTTGCTGCAGTGAGCAAAGTCAGATGTCCAGTCTGAATAATTTGCATACGCACTTGCACAGCACAGATGGAGGTAAAAAAAATCAGATTATCCGTGGAAAATACTAGGTGATATAAGAAAAATGCACCCAAAATTGCTATTTTTCTTCAGGGAAATATGGTACACAAGTAATTCATTTGTTCTTCTTAACTTTTCTCACTAGTGTGTTGTTGGGACAGAGAAAACTCATGTTAAAAAAAAGGCAGAGAAACCTAGTAAAATTTCAACAGAAAAAAAACGTTGTATTTTTCGTGATACTGGGATAAAGCATAGGAATGAATGTGACATGTTTCCCCCGATTTTTCTTGTCTTTACCTAAACCAAGTAATCGCTACTGGACACAAGAACAGTGACTATTCTGAAAATAATGCGATGAAATGACTAGTCCAGAACATGAAGAGCAAACAGAGCCAATAATCAGTGTACTGTCTGTCTTAAACCATAATTTTGCTTGATGCACAATTTTAACTCAGATCAAACCAACAAATCAATTGAAAGAAGTGAATCAACATTGGAAATTTACCTGAAATAATTCGTTGCTCTGAACTCGTATCTACTGAGGTCAGGAGCAGCATCGGCCAACCCGGACTCGCTCGCCGTCCTGACGGCGTAAGGCGCCACCGGAGGAGGGGTTTTGCCTGTCGTCCTGAAGGCGGCCGCCGTCATGCCCTTGAACATGAAGGGCCAGGACCTATCCACACTGGCCGTCTCCTACACTAACCAAATCCACATTTAGCGACCATGGCAAGCACAATTACCACGCAGCAGAAGAGAAAGCCAGAGAGGTCCTCCTGAAGCCTCAACGAAATATGTACATGATACGTACCCTGTCCTCCTCGGCCGGTGCCGGCGCCGCCGCGCTGCTCCTGCTACTGCTGCTGCTGTACATTTGGTTTGAAGGGGGCTCCGTTGGATGGCTCGACGACGCCGTCAGCGACAGGCCCGTGCTCACCTGATCAGCGAAAGATTTGCATGGGTTTGAGACATCAAGCACATACGCCGTGCACATTGGCACGAAGAGCTCACGGCACGTACCATTGGGAGTGGAGGCTGCGGGCACAGGCTCCTCTTGTACTGGTGTTTCATGGGATCCACCGGGTTCCAGAGCACCGGCGGGAAGCTGCAGTGCACACCGCCGTCCGCGTCCGGCCTGGACAGACCGCTCAGTGGGTGCGACGTCGGCGGCGGATGGTGCAGCGGTGGGAGGTGGCCGAGGCCGCCGCCGCAGCCGTTGAGCGCGTGCGACGTCGGCGTAGCCGCCGACGGCACGGAGGCTCCTCCCTCCACCTTCTTCTGCTCCTCGATGCGGAGCTTCTCGAGCTGCGCCACGCCGAGGCCGCGCTGCGGGATCTTCTTGGGCTTGTTCTTCCTCGACGCCCGCGCCACCCCGGTGGTCGCGCCGCCACCGCCACCACCGTACCTACCCAGCTGCTGCTGGTGGTGGTGGTGATTGCTGTTCTGTTCTTGCACCATCTCTTCGCACGAAGTCAATCGGACACGAGAAACTCCAGTGGTTCTTGACGGCGGCGCACCTCACAGAACGCGAGAAGGGATCAACAAACGGGCGCTGAGAGGAGCGTGATTCTTGACGCTCCCCGCATCACGAAATCATGAGCGAAAGAGAGTCACACAAGCATAGATGCAACGATATGATCAGCAAACGGTCGATGCGAGTGTCTCTACGATCAAGGAGATGAGCAGGTCGGGGGATTAAGTGATCACTGGTGCCACCACAAGGAGCAAGAAACTAACGCATGCAGAGCACCACGGTCCTTGCAGCCTACTAGATCAAGAACCTGTGGCTCCAGGTGGGATCGAGGCGTGTGAGTCGGGGTTTATATGGGTGCGCGGGAGCGGAGAAGCGTGTGCGAGCGAGTGGTGAGTGGTCCGGGAGACTCGGGAGCGGGAGATCTAGAGAAGAAGTGTGAGAGAGGGAGAGAGGTGGTGGATCGAATCTTGTTTCTTTTGTTCGGCTAATCTGCCGCCCAAATCCTCGCTCCACTTTGCTCCCTATTCTCTCGAGCCTCGGATCACAAACGCACAGTGTCTCTCCTCCGAGGTTGTAGGAAAAACGGGCCGCAATACTAGGAGCACTGCAACAAGCCCCCTCGGCGAGCTGAGAGTGAGAGAGTTCAAAGTGAACAGCTGCAGCCACATAAGCACGCGAGATAACTGGGCTGGAGTTTTCGTTACAAACTGTCGTTTTGCCGTGATGAGCATGTATAAATTAACCACAGCAACCAATAAACATGATGGATTTATTCCCTCACACAGATTGCTCGCACAGCATAGCACTGTATTTGCCATCTTAATTGGACTTGTTTGGAACATAGGAATTGGGTACAAATTTCGGAGAGTCTATGCTATGTTGGGATCCTTTCAAAAAAAAATATTCATTACACTTCTACTTCTTTTAAGTAATGGGTCACTTCTATATAGTAATAAATTTTCAGTAGCATCCCTCACTCCCTTGTTCTGCAAACTACTTGATTATAAATTGTTGAAGAGCACTAGTTCAGACTTCAGAGAACTCAGATCCCACGGGCCTTCGCCACCGACTTTTTGAGCTTACTGTTAAGGGCACATACAGCTTGCCGGTGTACAGTTGTGTTCCCTTCAAAACCCACATGTACTACTAGTATTGTCATTTTCCTTTTCTTTTGAGCAAGTGTAAATCGACAGCTTCCAGAAGTTATTTATATTGACAGGGGCATGTATATTATGTTTATTTTGTTAAAAATTAAGATTTGGTGAAAAGAGTGTTAGAATTAATATTTATGCATTAATGCGAGCTTACCAATGATCTATTATGCTACGGTATGTTCTAGAAACAAAAATTGAACTTAAAAAACATCGTGCAACATAAATCACTACGTTATGATCTGTTGGGAACACATGAATTTCACACGAAATTGTTCAGTTCCGGTAATGTTATGTTCCAAATAGGACTGAGATCCAATGAATAGAAATGACTAAATTGTACCAACAAAACTCATCCACACACAACAATCAAGAAGGAAAAATAAAAACCAAAAGTTTGCATGCATAAAAACCCTTCCAATCTGGTCTCTTGTGATGTGTTTGTGATCTTCTACTTTATCTTCAGCACAAAATAATGAGAAAATCGCTTCAAAAAATAAATATTTATATTAACCTTTAGAAGACATAAGCAGAAACTCATACGAATATACCCTAATTCCCATATTTTGGTGAGTGAGGTGGGGCCCACCCCACAAAAAAGTCAAGACAAAGGGCAGCTCATCCTGTGGGCCCCATGCCCCAGAGCTTTCACGCTTCTCCCAGCCCAACCCTCTGCAATCTCCTCTGATTTGGACGCCCTCCCAACACGATCGCATCCTGATCTCCCAACGCTTTCGAGTGTCTCGTTGCAGGCATCCGGTTCGGATTGGCAACGAGCTCAGCTCCTTTCTGCCCCCTCTTTCAGGTTACCCCTGCAAATTGCAGTGTTCAGTTCAGAGGATCGTCCTTGAATTCACCCTCAGCATGAGGTGCATGCGATGTGAGTGACCTAACCTTATCAGGGGATCTGCAAAATTGCAATTGCCGAGGGGATCATGTAGAATTGATTGGTCGATGTAATGCTTCTTGCATTGAAGCAGACTGGCACCAGACTTGTATGCATGTTTGCAAGCATGATATATGCATCTTCTTTCTGTTAGGTGCGAGTTGGGTTTCTGGCTGGCTGGCTTTGTTCTCTGAATCTAGTGGCGCAAGCTAAGCTAAGCTAGTGGTAATCATAAATGTTGAAACAAACATGTACTGACGTGTTGGAGGAGTGTTCGTTGGTAGCTTGCAAGTTGGGAATTTGACTATTTGTGTGTATGGACTGCATCAGTAGTGTGTAATTCTCCTCTTGATTTGCGGAGAGTTGCACATACATGGACGGGGTTATTTGTCGCCTGTAGGTCACTGCCATAAGCAATTTTTAGATCAATACTAATAAGGTGCTCGTACGTTACAACGGAGTTTTAAAAGAGAATGATATATATCAATAAACGTGAAAAATATCAATTTTTCATAGGAACATAAGATGTGGGGATGGAAGGAGCGTGATATGTGTGTGGAGAGGGAAGGATGATGCCACCTGTCAGTAAAATAAAACCTTTTCCTGCAGAAAAATAATTCGGCCGAAAATCCATTTCTCTTGATGACGTCAACCTAACGTCATAAATTCCTTTTTCCATAGAAAAATAATTCCACCGAAAATCAATTTCCTTGCTAACGTCATAAATATCATTTCCAATACAAAAATAATTCCAGAAAATCAGCCTTTTCCTTTTTCTCTATTTTCAAACTTCTGGAAGCCCGTATTTCTTTATTTTAACTCCTATTGGACTTTTTCAAAATTCTAAATTCCTCTAAAATTGTCCTCTTTTTGAAATTTTGAAGTTTATTTGAATTTTGTTTAAATTTATTTGTTTTGGTTCTTGACGTATAGATTATGACTATTTTGGAGAGTACGATTTCGACGATTCGCAGCATCAAGACTTTGAGCAAGGTAATTTGTACCTTTGATCATATTGTTCCCAGTAATTCAAATTATTTATGTTGTTTTTAAATTATTATGCGTGCATACTTTTATCCAAACATAGTTTAAATCTGATTTAATTTCTAGTTATACCCAAATTCCTTTGTATATGGCCAAATTTGATATTGAACATCAACATGCCTTGTCACCTTAGATAAAACTCTAGTTAATACACTAGTATGGACTAGAGAAATTTTGTATCAAATATTTAGACCTGCTTAGACATAAGTTTTTGTTTTGGGATAACCTTTTTCACATAAAATGATAATCTTTTGAAATGAACTCTTGACTTCGGTGAGTCAAGAAAAGCTATGAGTTATTTTAAAACAAAATATAAAAACTTGGATTCAACTTAGGCAAATGGTTAGGTGGTGGGTGCTTGTTGGCATGCATTGTTGTTTGGTGACACAATGTTGATCGCCAGGCACAAGAGATATGTGGTTGGTGCCCAATCAGTTAAGGACCGGTATGTGAGATCCTGCTATAAAGCCCTATCGTACTATCACAAGACTGGTTGGGATAGTCCTAGCTGATTAATTTGCAAGTCCCAATCTGAGTCTCGTTGTAGGTTGAAAGTGTGCCCTCCTCCTCCGCAGCTTTGCCGTCGAGCGCCAGTGCGCTACTCCACTGCCAACGCCCACCTCCTCCGTGGATCCGCCGGCGTGCTGCTCCTACACCGCCGACACCCTCCTCCTCTGTGGCTCCGCCACCGATGCCCTCCTCCTCCACAGCTCCGCTGCCAAGCGCCGGCGCGCTACTCCTCCATCACCGACGCCCTCCTCCGCGGATCCACCGTCGAGCGCTGGCACGCTGCTCCTCCACCACCGACGCTCTCCTCCTCTGTGGCTCCACCACTGTGCGTCGACGTGCTGCTCCTTTGCCGCCGGCATGCTACTTCTCCACCGCCGACGTCCTTCTCTGGTCTCCCCTGTCGAGTATGAACTATTCCTCTAACCCCTCCTCTTTTTTTGTTCATATGAAGCACTTGAAAACTTGTGAATGTTCTTGATGGTCATGTGTTACCAAGCCCTACACGAACCGAGCTCAAGCCCACTCAAGCTTTGTCCGAGCTAAGCTCGAGATCACCTACAAGCTCGATTGCCAACTCAAGCTCGCTCGAAATCGGCTTGAGCTTTTGTCGAGCTCGAGCCTAACAAAATGGACTCGCTCGAGCTTGACTCGTTTACAGCTCTAATATTATTAGATTTTTAACATAAACAAAAGGTAGCTTTTTCAGCATCACAGTAGATGCCATGTCGTTGTCCATACGTCTCATACAAATTACTGAGATTAGCACACCCTACGTTTGGTCAGAGAGGCTCCAACCTAGGTGCAATAATTAATGGCCGGACGCAGATCCGAAGTGTTACTACACGGTGCAAGAGTACCACGTGCCCGTTGCTCTGCTCGTGCAGATGTATCACTGTAGTCCATAGCATAAGTAATGTACATGGGTGATAGTTGCAGCAGTTACTATATGTTAGGCACTACCGTAAGCTATTGTTTCTCTCAATTTGAGACACCTACTGTAGATAGCACTGCGCTTGCTTCCCAAACTGCAGCCTATCCCTCTTCTGTAGGACTATGTGAAAGGGTACAAGATAATATTAAGATAAATCATTATAAGTTTTAAGAAGTGGTTAAGTGTTTTTTTTTTGTAAAGATCGTATTACTTGTGTACATATGGGTTTATTGTTTGGTTCTAGATTTAGGATCAGTATTCTGGTAGCATACTTTTTGTACGATGTATTGTATGGATTAATTGTGCCAATTGATGACTTTGTGTATTGTGTGACGCTACGTGATGGTTTGCTTGTTATTGTTAGTTGTAGGACTCGGAGCTAGGTCATGGTTAGGCGTAGGAGGACCGGGACTAAACACAGGGTAGTGCTGAGGTCCAGAACGGTCAGGTAGACGCCGAAGATGACCGAGACTTGCGGGGTGATTGCAAGCTGGGACAATGAGGAACCGGAGCAGGAGCTACCGGTGGTGAACATGACGGGCAACGGCAAGGTGGACCAGGACTAGGTTCAAGGAGGAGTTGAGGTCGTCATGTGCTAGAAGAGGCATGTGGTGCGCTAAGTGACTTAGGTCGTTTGCAAGCAATAACGGTTTGGTAGGATCCAGACACATGAGAGGCTTGGTGGCAAGTTATTGGGGCCACGTGGAAGATGGCGAAGTATAGGCGATGATTTGTGGAATAGGAAGTTGGATGTTTTGTGAAAAACGGTAGAGAGACATTTTGGTATATTTCCCAATATAGAAAAAGTGGCGGTATGTGAAACGGCAGCATTGGCCTAAGTGGCCTAAGTGAATCAAGTGTTGATTCACTAATGGGTTAATGGTTATAAGCCGCTTTGAGAAGCATGTGAGAGAGAGTAAAACTCAATGTTAGGTGGGGTTAACTGGTTATCCCGGTTTGGCCTAATGGGTGAATCCATTAGGTTTTGGTTTAGGTTGTGAGGCTATATAAGGGGAGGAGAGGCAAGGGCTAGGGTTTGAGAGAATTTTAGTGAAGTCTTTGTGGTGGCTAGCTCTTCCTCCCTCCCATACGAGGTTAGGGTTTCTTGGTATGGAGCCTTGTGTGTATGTACTTTATGTAGGACCGAAATGGCGACAGAGGGGGGTGAATGTCGATCTTTTAAAAATCGCCCCTAACAAGTATCTTCTTCTCCAATAGCTATGGGAGCTATGAAGGTAGAAGACCAGTGCTCACAAGACACCCCAGCAGCAGGAGAAACACAAATACAGAGACCAGCAAGCGAGAAAAATCAAATCGGGAAAATTCTGGCCTCAAGCGGTAGTACCGGAGTGCTATCCACGGTAGTACCGCTGGAGCGGTAGTACCGGGGTGGCTTGAGCGGTAGTACCACTGCTCGAGCGGTAGTAGCGCACGACAGGGACAGCCAGCAGAAAATTCTGGTTGAAACTTTGAGATTTCGTGTTTTTGGCTAAATTGAAGGTTTGCTCTCAATCTGTTTAAACCAAGGCCTTACTACAACATGCTAAATAGTAAGGAGACCTTGGGAAACAAGAGAATCAAACCAAGAAACAAGAATTTCAGATTATGGGTAAAAATCTGAAATCTTGCACGACCCGAGCCAAAAAATCAAATTGCTTCTCAACCTTTGATCCTATGGCCAAGAGATTTTGCAGATAAGTTAGCAATAGCCATAGGATGCTTCAGACCAAATTTCAGGCCATTTCCTCAAGGGAAACACAAAAAGCCTCAAAACCCTAGAAAAGCAAAAGAAGAACAGAGGAAGTCCAAAAGAGAAATCTGAGATTAAAATGAAGTTTGCTCTTGGGAAACTCGATCAAATGATCTTGAGGTACTAACCCATCATAGAGCAACCCATTTTGGTACTCCCCAGCAACAAAGAACAAGAAACTCAAAAATCAAGAAATCAGCAGAGAGGAGCATCGAAGAGAAAAGATGAACAGAGTGGCAAGAACTGAATCCAACTCAAATAAAACCATCTTGGATTGATAATGAGGAAGAGAGATACATGATTGCATAGAGTATCAACTCATACCATTCCTACAACCCCATGCATGCTTGGAATGATCAAGAACTCTACATGCTTCACTCAAGAACACACAGAGCACAACGTACAGACACAGGGAGACACACTCTGGCTCTCCAACCACTCTCACCCACTAAAGAGCAAAGGAGAAAACAACCTCTAAAGCCTCTTTTGACTCAAATGAAACCCTAATTCTCTCTAGAATCCATGTTGAGGGCATGCAGCCCCTCCACCTATTTATAGCCTTGGCTAACGGGTCTCCAACCCGTTACGCCTTCTATACCCGAACGGAACCGTCTCCCACTTGTGCAGCCTCGCGAAATTCCCGATTCGCCCCTCCTGCACCTTCCGGGAAGCTTCCGTGCTCCTTGCCTCGCACGCCTCGCAACCACCTCGAGTCCATGTCATCTTCGACACCTCCTGACTGTTCTGACCTCAGCGCCACCTGCGCCTAGTCCAGTCCTCCGTGTCTCACCACAACTCCGTCTCGACGTCATGCAGTCACACAGACAAGAAACACGTCAAATAGCACCGCTCGATACATGAAAGCGTAAATATCATAAACACATCATGCTTACCCATGATGAAGTCCAAACCTGTCGAATCAAAGGAATATGCATCCTAAACCCATACGACTAAGTTTGACCAAGTCCGACCAAGTCCATTGCATCATGCAACGACATGGTCCGAACCACCCAAACCAAACTCGACTTTCCTAAACCGATATCAATTACTCATCATTCACACGGGATGACCTCCACATGGTCTCTCACTTTAGGTTTAGAGCTCTGCTATCCTGAGAAATTGGCTGTAAAAACACTCCTCTCCAAGTGAAATGGACATTCAAACTTTGCCCAAGTGAGTTATGCCATGAATCCCCTCATGTACTTTTGATTTTTTTTTGGTTTTCTTGTTTGGATTTATCTTCTCTTAAGCTTTTCTAGTGCTAAGGACTATAAGATGTGAAGATATGTCTTGGAGACAAGATTATATCCATCTAGGCGTGATCTAGAGGAAGTTCTTGAAGAAACCCGGTTTTTGCTTGATTTTAGCCTTCTCGAGCGATTTATTGATCCGATTGTTTTTTGTTTGATTTCTTCAATATTCTAACTTGCTTTGATATGTGAAAAATATATCTAGACCTATTTTGGTCATCATGCACCCACGAACAAATTGTATTCACTGATTTTGTTTTAACTCGATTTTAGTGCAATCTTCCAACAAACTAAAAAAGGCCTTAATTTTGACCATGATTTTCATAATCGTTTATTGGAATAGGTTCACAATACCTTAGAGAAGATCCCTAAAAAATTTCATGTCATTTGGATCTACGGATCAAAATTTCTCTCAATTTTGTTTTTTAAAATTGGGTTAAAAGCGCTATTTATTTGCCTGATTTTACTGCAGCAGCGGTCAGACTCAGCGGAAAGTGGTTGCTTCATGGTTCGGTGTTCTTGAGTTTTTGGATGAAAACTCTATTTTCTGCAACTCTGTGATTATGTGATAGTAAAATCTTAAATACTTTAAAAAAAATTTGAGTTGGTACTATTCATCCTCTCTCGGTTGCCATCCGGTCCAACATCTTCATAAATGGCCAAGCTAGCCAGTTAGGTGGCAGAGATGACAAACCCAATGGGAGCCAAACTTATCTGCGTAACCTCCAACCTGAAAATTTTCAGTAGTACGATGCAAGCAAAATTCAGGCGACGAGGAAAGAGCATGGTTTGCCAAACCGGCCAATAATCAACCGAAAATCGGCACCCGGTAAAATTTTGTATCGATCCAAAAAAAAATGTCTTTGCATGATTTTTGTTAAATATAAAGGAAATTCATAACCACTAAAAATCATATGTGTGCGTATAGCTTGGTGGTAAGGTCTCTAGCCTTTGGAGTAGTAGGCCCTCGGTTTGAAGCATGTAAACTGCATTTTTTTTCATCTTTTTCGTTTGAACTTTCAAAGAATTCAAATTTTGGCCGAATTTTTCTGAAGATCGGAAACATCGGACCCTAGTAAAATTTTAAAACCGATTTTGAAAACCCTGGGAAAGAGTAGCTCCATCTTTTGGACACGGCATCTCAATGTCCCATGTCACCGTATATCTAACAACCATATCTTTCTCGTGCCCACATTAGGAGTGACCGAAAAAAGGAGAGAGAAGGTTTCTTCCTAGCTAGCTAGCTAGCCGGGGTCCAACCACAGCACCAAACTAACCCTCTATCCGACGGTCCGGAGACGACGATTCTCCCATAAGAGAGACGCCCATGCCGGTGACGTTGAAGGTTCTGCGAAGAACGTGGGGCTTAAACGTCCTTCTCCGGTGGCTAGTGGGGCGATTTAGCCGGTGGATAGAGGGGGGGCGTTGGGTGAGTCGCTCGTGCATAGGACCACTCGAAAAGACGGGCTTGGGGATTGGAGCTTCGAGGAAGATTCACCGAGATCGGATGACTCCATCGCGATCCACAGGCTAGCTACTAGCTCGATCGCGCACACATGCGTTCATGGATCCCAGCGGTTTTGTGGCCACGCGGGGCGACATCTTTCGCGCACGTCGAGTGTCACCTTCCCCATCCTGATCAGCCGAGCGAGCTGGTGTCCTACCAAATCCTTCTACTTTCATCCCTGCCCTGATCATGGGATCTCGCATCGTTGGCACACAGATACACTACTTATGATTTGTTACTAGTTACTTGACTTCTACCAAGAACTTAGAACTCAAGGACATGCGCAATTGTAGTTGCAGCAGTTCATGACCATAGTTGAAAGCAACTGTGGAACTCTGGCTGTGCCAATCAACCTCTATAGCACATGTTTTTCTTTAAAAAAAATCCATAGCACAGTTAATTCTGTGGTGAGTAAATATGTCACCTGCTAGCTCATGGCTCTCTTAATTTCTGTACTCCTTTTTCCATGTAAGGCAACACTGCTTCTTTTAGGTCAGAACGGTGCGAGGCTTTCACCCATCCTGTCACTGTCTGTGCCATCGTAGTAAGTGATAGAGACCTTCGGTGATGGTCCACACTTGTCAGTGTGGGAGTCTCGACATTACACATCCTTCTTACTAATCCCATGGGATTACTTTACTTCAGCTTAGGTTGGCTTTGGCCTACGGTCTTGTTTCAGCAGTCTTGTGTGTACTCCAGATGGCGATTGCTACAATGATCTAGACGCTGGATATAATGGAATAATTCGAATGTGTTATTTGCATCAATTGTCTTTTCCCAGAAGAAAATTATCAAGCATCAATTTTACCTATTTGATTTGATTGATCTCCACGAGGGTTTGGACTTCGACTAGACCCCTCGTTATCTTGGAACAAATTGTAAACTGAGTTGCAAGCCTGAATCGGAAGGAACGGCAACAGAAGCCGAAGCCCAACAGGGACTCGGGCACAAAATAAAAAGGAACAACAACGACTCCGGCCTATCTTTCAGGCCCAGCCCGGTTTCATCACGTCAAACTATTTCGAGGCCCACAGCTACAGATTTGTCGAGCCCGAGCATCCTCGGCCTGCAAGTGGATCCGCGCCAACGGCAACGCAAACCACGACGGTGTACGCGGCACGAGCTGTGCACGCGTGCCGAGCGGCAGCCGCACCGTCCATATCGCCTCGGGGCTCTGACCGGCAAAACAAAACTGAATTTTAAAAATAATTTGAATTCTTATTTGAGTTTAATTTCTCTTCAATCCTTGGCTTAAATTCGCACCTATCCCAGCCATCCATGCCTTGATCTCCCTACCGCTTTGAGCACTGCTCATCCTCTGAAAATATCACCGTCGTCTCGATTCTTTTGCTCCCACGCCTGCCCGTTTCTTCTGCAGCTACCACACCATTGCAATTGGTCAGAGACCGTATCACCTCGCCCTTCCCGCTCTGATACCCTCTTAAATGCCCCTGCCATGCGTCAGAGTTGCCGACAGCTGCCTTCCCACTCTCCCTGCCCTGTTTCACGTCTAACAACACCACGCCACAAATTCGGGCGCCTCAGAGCTCTTTGCCGCCAGCACAAGCTGTCGTACACCCTGCCATTAATGCCGTAACCTTCACTTGGCCAAGTGTCGTACCCATCTCACCCCTACCGCCTTGTCGTCCTCTCTACCTTCTCTATGTTCCCAACTCTCTCATAGCCGACCTGTCACACCACGTCACTTTTTAACCACCGCAATGCCACGCTCGAGGCAGCTTGTACCTTTCCCCTGCCAGCCGTGTCGCGCTCTCTCGTACCTTCTTGACCCCTCCCACACGCCGCCACCGCCTTAACCAGCCCTTGTACCAAACCACCATACCCGCCTTATTTAAACCTCCGAGCCTAGCGGTGTACGTCCCCGACCGGTGTACCGTGCAGCCTAGTTACTCGACCAAACACTATTCAATCGTGCGGTGCGCACAACATGCACAGTGCTTAGATTCATTTGCTCTCGACGTCGTGCCTGGAAAATTAATTGCTAGGCCCGATCGTACGTACTGAGATAAACATTGCCGGCCTTGATCATTTCGTGCCTTGTGTGGTTGGGCACAAACCCGGAGCGCGATATGGATGTTTTTCCTTTGTCTGTACGAAAAAGAAATCGATTAGTTCGTGGCAAGGCAACACGTCGATCGGCTAGGCCTACTGAAATATATTGCTGGACCCTAGTACCCTACCTGTGCCTTCTTATCCTCCCACGGGAACATGTTTCATCCGGCATCTCTCATTCAATAAAAAAAAATCATGTTTGGTGAGTGGCTGTAACCTACAGTTTGATTTCAGGTAGGGTTTTGCCAATAACATGTGAATTTATTCCTAATTAACCTCCCCATTCTGCCTTCTATTCATATATAGAAGTAACAGTAGTATGCATTATGCAATGTAAAGTTGTAGATCCTCTGGAGATATGCCATGGATCGACATGATCAGCTTTGCAGATGGAATGCAAGAGAATCGGCCCAAGGAAGTTCCAACTCTTCGAGGAAGAAGTAATGGAAAAGGAGCCAGTCACTTATCCAGGCTGAAAAAAAGTGTGTACAAACGACAAACCGGCGAATAGGGAACTGGCAAGTGGAGTTGTTTACTGTGGCAAGCGATGCAAAGCAAAGCGCTTTGAAGTTTGTGAGCGTAGACTGCGACCACCACCTCTGAGGAAACAATCTCTCGATTCCACAACACATTTCGTAGTCTGCACATTCCTCAAAGCATATCCTCCATTTCTTCGTTTTCTTTTTTGTGAGGAATGTCCTACTTCAAGTCAAATATGTAGTTTTTTATGCTTCAGACACAAGTGAGAACTCTTGAGGGACCGTTGTTAACGAGTTCAGTCTGATCGATTTCTCCAAAGTAAAATAGGTGGATCGAAACACATAATAATACAATACAGTAATACATTGAACACAAGATATAAGAGGAGAGTCGTTTTCTTTATTGCTTTTTCTCTTCCATGAAGATATAAATGATGACAATTGAGCCCCCTTATTTATAGACTAAGTGGAGGGTGCCCACCAATACATCCATGTCGATGGTGGCCGAACAGCAGCGCGGCCGCGTGCAGGTGGCACGACGGTCGGCGTGGCTGCATGCAAGTGACGGTCACCCCGTGCAGGCAGCGTGGCTTCGGCCGGTGCACGACATGTAGCTCGGCCATGTTCGGGCGGCGAGGGCCGCCGCAGCTCAATGGCGCAACCCCGTGCGGGAGGTACGACGGCACGGCACGATTGTCGACGCGGCCGACTGCTTTGCGGCTCTAAGCCGGCGACTACGCGTGTGAGGCCAAGCAGTAGCGGCTCTCTGAGCGGCTGCAGCGCTCAGGAGGCGGTGTGTGTGGGCGATGCCTGAGAGCGGCAACGCACGGGAGCGACGGTCCGACGCAGCAACGGGCCGACCCAGCTGTTGGCCGATGTGGCTTCAGGCCAGTGCATGCGGGCGGCAGGACTGTGTGCGGTGCGTACGAGCAGTGCGCGTGCGTTTTTTCAATCTACAGTGCAATTAACATCTACTCTTTTGCATAAATCTACCGATCGGCTTGGCCGGCGACTTCAAGTTTGCTCGCGGTAAATTTAGAACAGATTTGCACTATAGAAAAAATAATCTAGAAAGCAAAAATTTTGTGAAAGTTAAAGTGATCTAGATAGCAATGCACAATTCAATCTAGAGTGCTCGACGATTACCTTCGATCCACAAGAGTGATTGTGCTGATGACGTGTTGAGGAACCGCCGCTGGAGAGCCCAATCCATCGATTCCTCCTATGCAAAAGGGGTGGATCAAAATACAGAATAATGCAATACAATAATAGATTGAACACAAGATATGAGAGGGAAGCTCCTTTCTTTATTCCTTTTTCTCTTCCACAAAGGTACAAGTGATGACAATGAAAACTCTCTATTTATAGACTAAGTGGAAGGTGTTCATCAATATGTTAGACTTGTAGATCTAGATCTAGATTTCCCAACAAGGAACTTCCCATTTTTCTCCGGAAGTGTTGGAGCTTACCGTTTCCAATTGCTTGCATGCTCTAACACACTACTATAGCAGTAGTACACTAGTACTCTTGCATGCTCTGATCCAAAGAGAGGCTCATTCCAGGAAGACAAAGATTGCTCTGTATTAATTTGCTTACGTATATGTAGAATGCTGCTACTAATTCCATGCCCGTATTGCATTTCACCATGCATCTGATGATTAAGAAAATGATACATCAAACTATAAAAAGTTGCTCATTTTGCTTTCCTGGAGCCTAGTTTCTCCCTGTGACACTTTCAGGAAAACAACGAAGGACTTTTTCCTGTATGCCATGCGCATTAAGCAGATGCATACGTAAGTCGCGTATGGGCGCAACCCATACGCATGAAGTGTGTCTAATGCTACTACTACTACAAGATATATGTGATTGAAGATAGGATCTCAATCCTACCAGGCATAAATCCGTAGCGGCATAGAGCTTAGTTGGGTATTCCAAGTCCTAGAAAATCATCTCCATGCATATTCAAGACGAGTAGGAAACTAGCTACTGCTACAACTAGAAGATCCCTCAACATTGCACGTAATTGTGGCAACGATGTAATTAGAATCTATAATTTAGAAATCAGGGACAATTAGAAAATGAGACATCTACCATACATGTTTAAATACTAGCATGGAATGTCTATTTTCTATTGTTGACGTATGCTTTCTTTAAGTATGTCACATTTTTGAACCCTTGGATCAATCTATTAACAGGGGCACATTTCAAAACTAAACCAAAGGCCAAGAAAATCAACTTAGAGTTAACAAAAATTCAGACAACTTACAAATAGCAAACCTGTTGTGTATGGCTCATATATACAACGGAAGGGGTTGTGTCCGGAAAAGCTGAGCGTTGCTTTTTCGGATAGAGGTATACAAGAGAAAGAAATGCAGTTTGTATCTGGTTACGAAATATTGTGGGCAGGAGATGTGCGGAGCGAAGCCCCTCTAGTATGGACTAGGTATTTGAGACAAACATATAATCATAGTATAAATATATACCGTTGATCTTTTGTAATCCTAATCGTAATAAGAAACTACTCATACGGATGGAGGCGTTGCAAAACGGCTCCCGAGAACATAAGTATTACTAAACCTCGTAAATAATTTTTTGTGTCTCTTATGTACTTTTATGCTTGTTGTAATTTTTCTCGTGTTAGGGCTGATGTCGGTTTCAACAAAACCCAATAAAAAATCTTATTAATTCTTTTTAACATTGACCTTAAATTCGTTTCTGCCTTGAAAGAAAGGGCACATAAAGCCTCTGAAAACGAGAGTCATATATGATTTTGACCGGTATAACTAAATTCAGTATAATACATATTTCATTTGACTAGTAGACTCTACATTGAAAAACACACCTTTTATAATAAAGTTACTATAGCTTTGTACAAAAGCCAATAAGCTAAAACCTATTTGGACCCGCCCGTTGCATACTTTGACTTCTCTACGTTTCCATGAACGATCGTGATGCTCTATGCGTAGCACTACAAGATAGTACCCGTATAACTTGTTTTCTGTGTCAGGCCAAGACCGTAACAGTTAAAGTTCAGTTTCCATAGAAAGCAATCACACTGTCGGAACTCGGAACTAGCTACACCTACAGAGGGTACGAATCCGTTGCCATAGGAACTGGCCGCCATACCGCCTCTAGCTCAAGTTGCAAAATGCAATTTTTTTTTTATGTTCCCCGAAGCTAGCCATTGCTCATGCACCTTCCACAAGCCCCATGCACCTCAAGGCTCAAACAGAAAGGCCAAAGGCGAGGGCCCCGCGCAGGCATTGCCTAGGGCAGATCAATGTTCTCCTGCCTAGATCGAACCCGAACAAAGCAAGGAAGAGGAATTCGATTTCCCTCCCTTTTGTCCAACAGAAGCAGCTCACGACCACAAGTCGTTTCCAGTTGTCCGCCCTCGCCTCATGCAATGTATGCCGTCCAACCAATCTCCGGTTGGGAGCAAGCATAGGTTTCCTGCGGCAAGCATAAGTGAAGGATCACGTGAGAAGTTCTAGAGTAATATTATGATGAATTATTACAAGTTTTGTGAAGTAAATATTTAAATTTGTAAAAATTGTATGTTGTCTGTATCGTTTTCAGAATTTTTCAGACAATCGGTCTGACTGCCGTTATGGCGCCGGTCAGACTGCTAGGAGCGATATGGCCGCAGCGGTCATACCGCTGACAAGTAGTACCGTGGGTTGCTTACCGGTTGCTTTTTCAGAGAAGTCTAATTGCGTAATGCTTCAACCGGTCTATGGTTAGCGGTCAGACCGGCCCAAGTGAAAATTCTTGGAATCTGGGATTTTGATTTTGATTTGATTTGATTTGTGTTTCATCAGTGCATACATGTTGCACAAATTATTGTAGAATAAACTACTGCAATCAGAGGAGTCGAATAAACTACTTCCTCATCCTTTTTGGTAGCAGCCACCATTACATAATCCACACTCTGTCTCTGATTTTTAAAGTCCTCGCAATATTTTCTTGATTTATTGTGAGAACTATTGACTTTACCAACATGTTCATCAAAAGATTTAGTTGCATTCTTCCAATTAACAAATCCTACCTTTGTAAAGGATTGGATACCATAATTTTTAGCTCTATGTCGCTTAAAGATGTAACAGTAAAAACAAAATGCTGCATCTTTACCAACGCTATATTCTAACCAATAGTACCTTTTGAACCATGATTCTTGAAATCTCCTCTTTTGATTTTCACACTCTTTTCATGGAAATTTATGACCAATTGGTTGGCATGGACCCAATTGCAAATACTCCCTTCTAGCAGCATCCCTAATATCCACATCTAACTCCTCAATTGGTTTTCGAAGTCCCGGACACCAACAATGTCTTCCGGATTAAGTACAACACGGGGATTAATTTGCTCAATGTGACTACCTCTAGATGCTACTATTTCTAGAGTGGATTGGTTGGTCTGTACTGAAAAATAGGATGACAACATCTTTCTCCTCTTCATACTTTGTTTCTAAATTTTCTAAATCTGATTATCATAATGTCCTACATATAGCAAATTATAATAACATTAATGTCTGATTCACAAATGAAATCAAATAATTCATACTCAAATAATTTTGATTTTCATATTCACAAGTCATTGAGTCAAATACTCAGATAGTCAAATTCATACTAAGTCACAGAGAGATCAAAGATCGAAATTACCAATTGCATATTTGCATTCATGATTCATACAATCATACTCACACTGTCACACACAAGGGGGTGGCTATAAGATCACCTGACTACCTGAGCAGTGAGGGGAGGGGGCGAGGGGCTGAGCCACCGAGGGCTGAGGGGATGAGGGCCGCGGAGGCTTGCCGCCGGGGCATCGGCCATGGCCAGCAGCCTAGCAAGCGAGTCGCGAGCCGTGAGGGAAGGGGTCGAGGCGCCGAGGCCCAAGGGGGCTTGCCACAGGGCACCGCCGCGCTGGCCAGCACGGAAGCCTGACGGGAGGGGCCAAGCCACCGAGGGGCCTTGCCGCCAGCCAGCAAGTGAGCCACGAGGGAGCGATGGGAGGGTGGAGGCCGTCGACAACGACACGGCGCTTGAGGATGCGCGCGAGGGGAGGGCGGAGTACGTCAGTGGTGTCGTGGCGCTTGAGGATGCACAACCCGAGCGCCGACGGCTAGGACCTGGGAGTCAACTCGGGGAAATGGCCAGATGGGGAGACCAGAGAGATGGCGCTAGGGTTGAAGGGGGCTGGGGCGCTAGGGGAATCTAGAGAGGAGCCAAGCATATTTGGCTGGAGTCCGTGGGCTTGGGCTAGAGCACCGGAGGAAATGATGCCTGCATAGAGGCTGGGCTGCGGGAGGGATGAGGCCTGCGTAGGAAATGGGCTCCATTCGTTGGAAGAAGGGTGAGAATTAGAAATAACATGGGCTAAACTATAGAATTTATATCTCGGATTGGACTGGAATTATCTAGACTATACACTAGCAATATTTTCATGCTCCAGGCTAAAGCCCATGCTGTCATGGGTCCAAATCCGCTACTGAGTACGACCGATGATATGTTCACACCATTAGCAGAAAAAGAACAATGTATCTCGATCGACCAAGTCGATACTAGGCGATTGAATTGCGTACAACTCCAATTACCTAGCTAGCTTGTACTACTACGTACGTACCATCTTCCCATCCATGTAGTAGCATGAAGTATCTAAGCCAATTAAGAATGGAGAGCCCAGTGACATAGCACAAGCTCAAGATAATCATAAATATAGACAGCTTCCTCACAGCGAGCAATACGTAGTACGCACAGCTGGAGATGCTAATGCCCTGGGCAACAATACAAAATGGAACCGACGATGGAGGGAGGAGAGGAGAGCCGCGGTCGCTTTGCGAAAAATGGAAATAAAGAGAGACCGAGAGTCTAGTACGATTCCACCCCGTTCATACCACTTAGACACCCAGCACAGCACTCCCAGATAAAAGGCCAAAGAATTCGCAGGAAATAAAACGATCGGAAAAGAAAAGGTTGTGATTGCTGTAAACCGACAGTGGACAGATTTACGAACGAATATAACGCAATTAAGAAGGGTAATATCTCCAAGAGGACGACCCCATGGGAAATATCCCCATAAGAGGCGGGGGCCGGGATGATCTCCCCCTCTAGGAATGGGAACGACTCCTGCTACGCTAGCGGGGTGGAGACGGGGTTGTCCTCCTTGTAGGATCTTACGGGGATCCGTTAAAAATAAAAAATATTTTTATAATAATTATAGTACTTTAATATAAGATATTGCATTCTTTTTCTGTGTATTTGGACGAAAACTTGAATTTATATGTTAGAATATACATTTTAAAGTTATATTTTTAAAAATATACTTAAATAATTATAAATTGATAAACAAAATCATATTATTATTTTAAAAAAATTGCTTAGCCTATTTTTAATCCTTACGGATTCCCATGAAAATCCATATAGAAACCGGGGACTGAGGCCATCTCCCCGGTAGGCCTAGCAGGGCAGGGCCGTGCTAGCTGGGGTTGGGGCAGGGTCGCGAGGGCCTTTCTGGGGAAACCCTGTCCCGGTTGCCACCCCTAAATGCAGCACGCACAAAACGAATGGATAAGCTGCGGCAAGAGATGGCCTCCGTCTAGCGATAAGTCGAGGTTTCCGAAAGGTGGAGTTGGAGTCGGACAACCACACTCCGGTCAACATGCTGGTGCTGAGAACCGAATATGGTGAACGTAAAGACGATTGAGGGCCTCTGGCAAGAGATCAAAGAGCTAAGCAGGATGTGTTCTAGATTTTCGTTTTTATTTACACACGGGGAAGCGAACTCAGCAGCTCATTGCTGCGCGAGACAAGCTTCGGTGAGTGATTTAACTTGTACCTGGGTTGACTGTGTTCCGGACTTTCTAAAAGAGACCGTCACCAAGGATTGTAATCTTGCTTTAGCGTAATAAAGCTCTTGTGTTCTCTCTTTTAAAAAAAATGGATGCTTGGACTTCGCCGGGGCCGACGACCCGGAAAGCGCCGGCGAATTAGCCGACTCGATCGATTCCGTTTTGCCTCTCGGAGAATAAAGGAATCGGGGGATTTTTACGGCCGACTAGAAGCGGGCAAGCAGGCAAGCGGCCGGCCGGGGGGCGCTGTTTCGCTTGCCAATGGAACGGAATGTTGGGGAAAGGCCTTGGTCCAAAGAAGGCATTTTACCTTTTAGTCTATATATATAGAGAGTTCCATTAACTTATCATTTTGTACTTGTGAACAAAAGCAATGAAGAAAGAAGGAGTTCTTTCACTGTTCTTTCACTATCTCTATGTATTCAATTTTGTATTCTTTATATTACTCTGTGATTAATCCATCTATTTTGCATAGGAGGAATCAATCGGGTTGGACTTGCCAGTGGCAGTTTCTCAACATGTTATCAACACGAATCGCTTTGGTGGATCGCAAGGTAATCACTCATAGATTGAATTGTCTAATCTAGATCGCTTTAAATTTCGCTTTCTAGATTATTTTTCTACGGTGCAAATGCGCTCTAAATCTACCTCTTATTTTACTACGATGCAAATCCGCTCTAAATCTACAACGAGCAGACTTAAAGTCACTAGCCAAGTCGATCGGCAGATTTGTGCAAAAGAGTAGATGTTGATTGCATTGTAAGATTGAAAAAAATTGCACGCGCGCTGCCTATACGCGTCGCACGTACCGCCGGTCGGCCGCTCGCCTGCTCCGCCCACAGTCATGCCGGCTGCTTGCACACGCCACCTAAAATGTCAGCCGCTCGCATGCATGCCCGAAGCCGTACCAGCCTGCCATGCCGCAAGCTGCGCCACCCGGCAGCCCTACATGGCTGTTGCCGCTGCTCGACCTTGGGCCACCACTGCGTCGCACTCCCACACGAGCCGCCGGTCCCAAGCGCCCATGCGCCTCGCCCATTGCACCACCCACACATGGCTATGCCCGCATGCCCGCCGCCCCGCCATGCGCCGTTCGGCAGCCGCACCTCCCGCACGAGGACAGCCTTTTAGCCGCCGCGCCTCCCGCATGAGGCTGCGCCATCGTGCGCTATTCGGCCGCCACGCCTCTTGCAAAAGATAGACGAAATTAAGATACTGCATACTAAATCATGTGAAATTTTGCATATTTATTCGCTAAGTCGCTTCTAGCATCTAATTTTGAAAGATGTGTATGTGGAATCGGAATGATGGGACTTAGAGAAGTGCAAAATTCAGGAGGAGACTCTTCACAAGCTCACTATTAAAACTTATCATGAAGATCAAGTACCCAAAGAATAAATCTTGTAGATTAAATGAAATTGGGTAGATTGTACTCTTTTTTCCTTGACAAGTTTTTCGGAAGTTTCTCGGCTAAGGTTTTTAATGAGCCAATTCGTGCAACACAACATAACATGTATCATGTACTCATTCTCTAAAATTTTCCCACAGGGTTTATGGAGTTTTGATGAAGCATAAATGTGTCAAATTGGTGCCCAAAGAGGAGTGTTGAGAAACTTAGATCTAGGCTTGAAGCCTTAGGTCACAGTGCACGTCTCACCTTGTAGTCTATATATAAATAAAGAAGAAGTGCTTCTCTTATCTCTATATATTCAATCTTATATTTTTTTATATTATTTTATAATTGATCTATTTATTTTACATAAAAGAAATTGATCAAACTGAAGAGTTCCTAAACACGCAATACACCGAGTCGGTTCGGCGCGCATATGCTGATATGTATGCGCAAATTGGCGCGCGGAGACCGAGAACTGACGGGGGGAACTGAACCGTGCAACAGAAACGTTCGTTCCCGACCGCGAAAAGTGGCCACAACGGGACAAAGAAAACGAGACGCTTGCGATGAGATGTCTTGTCAACTTGTGGTTATACGCATGCTGGATTCATTCCTTTTGGCCAGGCTCGAAACAGACTCAGCAGCTTCTGACTTCTAGTTTTTTAATTTTATTTTTTATTTTTTGATTTTTGATTTTATTTTTTTATATTGTTTATGATGGTATAATACTTTTACTTTTAAAATTTAATTATTTAAAAACTAATAATTATTATAGTGTATTTTTAAGGGTTATAATACAAAAACTCACAAGACACTGCGTACAAACCACATTGAGGCCAAAATTCAGAACAGCTCGGCTGAGGCATATAGGAGCTAGTAGTACTAGCACAATTGACGCCATATTATCGCTGTACACATACGCACGAACCAATAAAACTCCTTAATTCCTAGGTTACTACATCCTAGTCACTAGTCATTCCCCGATCATGTGTTCACTCTTCCCAAGGTGGCGATCCAGCCACACGACGCTAGACAGGTGGCAGTGCCTCCGCCGCCGACGGGGTCGTGCCGGTGCCGGTGCCGACGCTTGCCTTCTTGGCGGGGGCGGCCGCAGCCGGGCCGACGGCGGCGCGGCACATGGGGCACGTGGAGTGCGCGCGAAGCCAGGCGTCGACGCACTCGGCGTGGAACAAATGGGTGCACTTGGGCAGTTGCCGGACCTTCTCGCCGGCCTCCACCTGCCCAAGGCACACCGCGCAGTCCAGCGCCGCCGCCGCAGGCACCCCTGCCTCGGCCAGCGCGGCAGGGCCCTCGTACGTGAATGTCGGGAGCGCGGCGATCGCGGCAGCGGTCATGCCGCGGTTGCCCGCCGCGGAAGCCGGCACGTCGGCCTGATCCTCCACCCCCACGCTGCGTTGGCGGCGGCGGCGGCGGCTGCAGGTGTACCAGATGGCGAGGAAGAGGAGGAAGGTGAGGATGCCGATGGTGAAGGAGAGCCCCATGAACAGCAGCCGCGCGCGGGTGCTGTACCTGGAGTTGTCTGCGAAGAGCCACGAGTTGGGCGCGCTCATATTAAAAACCCCGCGTCTCCCTCCGACCAAACGGCCTCTTAATTGGCTCCTTGACGCCGGAAGAAGCAGCAGCAGCCGCGGCCGCGGCCGGACCAGTTGCTGTATACTACTCCCCTAGCCGGCGACTTGGGATTCCGGGTGCAGTGCACGCAAAGCTGTGGGCTTAGCGGCCGGGGCAAGCGGGGATGTTTCTTTTTCTTTAGGTCGCGTTTGCTGGGGCAAAGGGGCGCCGAGGCAATATATAAAGGGAGCTCGGGGGGTCGATCTGAGGCTTCAACGACACGGCGGCGGGCGCAACAAAGGTGAGGTGAGCGCGCGTGGGGCTCGCGGCGTCAATGTTTCTTGAACCTGGCGGTGGCAGGGATGTGAGAGAGCGCGCGAGATATTTAACGCCGCACGACGAGATCGCTGTTGCTGCTGGCCTCCGGCGACGGGAAACATTTGTTTGTTTTTTTTCGGTTCTTTCTAACTTATGCGTTATGGTCTGTGACTAGTGTTTCTTGGAACAAATAATTAGAAAGAATTTTTCGTCGTCGTTTCGAAACAGCGTATCAAGATAGCCTTTTTAAAGTGACTTATCAATATTTGATTCATTCGTAAAAATATTTACACTAGAACCAAAAACCATCAATTATAATCGCAAATGAAAAAAACAGAACGTTACCGTAAACTAAAAGAACAGAGCCTTGTCTGCACCACGAGCCAGAGGAAGGGATGGGTAATAAACAAACCACTCGATCAGCGGTTACAGTAGCTGTTGCTCATAGAAAAAAATTGTTTTTGAGCTTTCAGGAATTTCAATGAAATTTTGTAGAAATTTCAGATGAAACAGTTCTAGGAAAACTTTGTTTGTTTTTAGTCTAGTTCTTTTTAGCTTATGATTTATAAGTTCATTCGAATAAACAAATAAGACGATTTTTTCGTTGCCGTTTCAAAATGGTTTATTAAGACAGTCATTTCGAAATAGTTTATCGGTATTAAGTTCGTTCGTGTAGACGCTCGTACTAAGACCAAAAGTCAGTTGTAGTCGAAAAGAATAGGGCCTTGTCTGCACGATGAGACGGTTGAAAAGGATGAGGATTAATAGAGGAAAGGATGGGTAATAAACAAACCACTCGAACAGAGGTTACAGTAATTGCTGCTCATAGAAAAAGTTATTTTTGAGCTTTCAGGAATTTCAATGAAATTTTGCAGAAATTTCAGATGAAACAGTTTAATCCCTACAGAAAATAGGAAAAAAATTCCGTGTTCCAAATAAGACCTAATTTGCTGAAAATTGTGATTTTTTTATTGATGGAAAATCGATTTATGTCCACTCTGAAATCTGAATGTGACACAGGCTTAGGTTTTAGGAACAGTGTAACAGAAGTAGTGTTTCAGCGAGTGCTCTGCATGAGATCCTTGGAGATTGATGTTAACAGGTGTCGACTGAGCACCTCACTGCAAAGATCGCACCTTCTATTGGAGCAAGTCTTATAATACTGACCTTCACCGGTCAGATGAATACTTACACCCACTTATCACCGCTCATATAGTAGTTACAAACCACCAAGGTGAAGGTCAGATGATCTACCCTTCCTCTCACAAAGTTTCTTGGTTCTTGTGCTTCACCTGGTCAGAAGCTTACAGCCCATCTCTCTTCTCTCTCCTCCACCTCAGCATACAGCTAGCTTACAGCCTCTTATAATACTTGCTCTTGAAGGCATTGTGAGGGTTCAGGCGGCGTGCAGCTGTGTCCTCCCTCCATAGTTCGCATCTCCCCAAAATCACATCTTGTTACACCTACAGTCCAACTGACAGCAGAACAGCTTGCCTTGCCTGTATTTTCTTTTCTAAATGCAGGAAGATCTGACCTATCAACTGTCATCATGCCTCATTGGAGTATTCCCGGTACTTAAATTACATCGTAGGTTCAATTGTTTGTGTATAATACAACAGAGTTTATGCCTCGCGACGTGGCGATAAGTGCTCATTTCGTCTTTACATTGCCCGACCTCTTGGCTGCGTAATGTGTACTGAATAGCCCTCGCTCGGTTAGTGTTTCGTCATGATGTTTAAAACTTGATCGTTGTGCTAGCTGGAGCTGATTTGAAGGTTTGCATGTTGGAATTGGACACTGCGTGCCAGTAAGATTTGATTTCGACATCAACAAGCCATCATGACAAGGTGATATTGTAGGGAGTTCTGCTAGTAATTTAGGACTTGGTTGTTGTAAACTAACTAGAAAATAATAATTAGGTGCATTATTATGTCATGATGGCAAAGTTTCATAGTTTATTGCAGCACGAAGGAGGTGTTAAAATCGTTTTGGACTTCCGGGTTCGGTTGACAGAAGCTCAAAGCTGATTTGAACGGCCAGTTTGCAAAAGCCGTTTTTGGAAGCCACTTTTTGTGGATAAGGATTGCATGCGCAGCTGCTAAGTGGATAGGATTTGCCTCTCCACACACGCTCGCTCCACGAGTCGACCCCTCCTTCACTGCCATCACTGTCGCCCTTGGATCCGAGGCAGGCCTTCACCGTCGTCGGCCTTCATCGTGGCCACCACGTGTCCTCCTCGACTTGCGTTGTCTACCTTCTCCAGCCCTGTCTTCTACAATGTTGGCGGCCGCATCCTCCTGGATCTACACCATTTGCGTTCTCCAGTTGTCGTCTTCTCCACCACCCAGCATTGTGTCCCTATCCGTCTTTGGTTCCCGCTGTCCGCACTATCCAACGCCGCAATGGATTCAGCCTCATGTCGCCTCCCTAACCTTGCATTTGGAAGGTGTGCATGTGAAACCCCACATGTGCACCTTGAATTGGTTGTTAATGTAGTTCATTAGTGACTTTTGCTGCTGGATCTACCCGCTTGTGATGTTTTCACTGCCTTTCCCATTCGTGCATTCTCATTTTGTTTCACAAATGTGTGTTGTTTTGCATATGGGTTGAGGTTCACCGCATTTTCTAGGCCACTGATGACAAGTGCGCAACACTACTTTGTTCTTTGTCATACTCTGCACTCTATGGTCATCGAGTTTGTTCTTCTATTATGTGTTCTGCATGGCAAACCCGATGACCTAGTGTGCAAGGTAGAACGCCGAGCAATTGTTCTTATTTATTCTCAGTGAATTGTTTGAGGCCTTCGATTTGCATGTTGTCCACACTACTCCACGCTTTGCCCTGGTTTTGTTCTATTTGCACTTGTTCGCAATTTTATTGCCTACTTATTACTTCGCGCATACATATGCCATTGCTTTATCTCTGGCGCATGCTCATAGATGGGCAGCTCACACTCGAACATTGCAAACTAGGATGAGACGAAAACGAGTGTTCATTGAGGTTTGCATTGAGGAGGTGAAAGTAGACAACAGACCTCAGGGTTATCTAATACAAAAGGGTACCAAAAACTCCTAAGAAAGTTCAATGAGCACACAGCTCAATAATACACCCACAAACAACTGAAGAACAAAAAGGGACAACTTAAAGAGGGATTTGGCAAATTGGAAGACTCTGAAGATGAGAGCTACCGGGCTGGGAATCAATCCTTAGACTAGGAGCATTGCAACCGACAATGATTGGTGGGCACAACAAGCAAAGGTAAACCATTGTGTTTGTTTGAAACATTTTCTTTGTTGAGGATGCCATTTGATTGAGAAATTGTTGACACTTGGTTGCTACGTGTGGTTGTAGAGCCTAGGTGATGTGATGAAGTTCAGAAAGACACTACTCGCACACGAGGAGCTACTGGAAATCGTGTTCGACGCTATGCACTACACGAATGAGCATGCATTTGTGCCTAGGGGTGAGCCAACTGATGACGTCGACCAATAAGACACTAACAAGACTGAGTTGGACCTTCACGACCACAGCTTCGACCCATCCAACAAGCAAAGGGCAAGCAACCCATGAGAAGGTTCGTGGCTGACTCTCTTGATGGCAAGCAACTAAAGAAGTCACACCGAGATCTGCAGTTGTGGTAGTTCGTTGATCTATACGAGTAGTCCCACATTAGTCATGCTTCCACCCTCTCGGCGACATCTCGCGCGGCTGACTCGGTCAAGGAAGAAATGCGAGCACTAATGAAGTTAGATAAAGAAAGTGGAGCTATAGAAGGTACCGACAAGCACTACTATGCCACACAACTTTTCATGGAGAAGAAGTACAAGGTCATGTTTGAGAATCTACAGACTACTGAGGGACATCTTGCTTGGCTCAGGAGAAGCTGAAGGGATAGGAAGAAAGGGAAGTGAGACTGGTACTTTATGTTCCCATGCGAGGCATGTTGTCTATCATTGTTTTACTTTCATCATCTTCATTTCATCGTGTGTTTAATTATTACAAAATAGATTTGTGTCCTTATTTACCGAAGTGCTAAACTCGTGTCGTCTGCATTCATGTGTAAATGGTAATGGTTACATGTTGGTGCTTGCTTCCTACTTGCGTTTTTGTTATGCTAATTAGTAGTTTTTGATCGTCTGTGTTGCATATGTTCAATGCCATGCATGAATTGTCTGTGCAATAGTTGAATTGTTATGTGCCTGCATTTCGGTGTTGCGAACTATTTTGGACATCTACTTTGCATGTGCTCCTATTTTGGGTCATTTTGCATGTCTACAGATGTGCTCCATGATAGCGCGACTCAATGATGTGGTATGCTTGTTTGTGTTTTGCCAATTATGTCGGTAGATGCAACTGACGAAGTTGAGGCCAAACCCAATTTCGACAACGTTGCCTAGGGCTTCGGTGTGTCGGACTTCCAAGTCATATTTGTCCCTATCGCCCTATGGGGTGACAACGATGCAAGCTCATCCAGGAGGCCCAGGTCCATTCCAGACATGATTGGGATACAGTGGGTAGAGCAACAGTTGAGGGACCCATGACTTGTAGGGGATGTTCAGAATGGGAAGGTCAACATTCCATACTCTACATGACACTTTAGTGCAAAACTATGGCCTTAGGTCCACTTTGCAAGGAATGTTCCTGTGGGTCTGTGGTGCATCGCAATCAAGCAGACAAGTGGTGAACTGCTTTACTCATTGTGGCGGAACCATCAGTATAGAGTTTTCTGATGTTCTGGAGTGTGTTGACAAGATGAGTAGGGACAACATAAGCCCTGTAAAACTGACCTTTGCTTTTGTCCTTCCAAGACTGATGGAGTTAAGAATTTACCAACATTTTATAAATTGCATTAGCACAATTGATGACACACATGTTTCTATCACCGTGCAAAAGCATCTATAGCAAATACACCATAACCGTCATGGCTACACAAGTTAGAACATGCTTGCAGTATATGATTTTGACATGAGGTTCACCTTTATGTGCACTGGGTGCCTAGGTGTGTGCATGACAGGTGCATACTGGATGCCACAGTGGTGACATTCATACATAGATTCCCGCACCAACCATAGGGTAAGTAAATTCGATAAGTTATGTTTGAAACTTACAAGTTGTGTTGTGCTAACTGCTTGTATTGCAAGGAAGTATTACATAGTGGACTTCAGATATCCCAACGAGCAAGACTACCTAGCTCCATACAAGAACTAGAGGTACCACATACCGGAGTTCGGTCCTGGTCGTCATCCAGTTGGATTGCAGGAGACATTCAGTTGTCACCACTTGCCTCTATGGAATGTCATTGAGCGCGTGTTTGGTGTTTGGAAGAACAAATGGTATATCCTACGGAATATTCTTAGCTATTGCATTGAAAATAAGAAGAAAATTATCATAGATAAGATGGCTCTGCACAATTTCATCATCGGCAGTCAGCTGCCTAACCATGATTTCATGCTCTTCCATGCCGACGATGGCTATGTCAACTGTAAGGCCAGCTACATTGTTCCAGTGCCCCATCTTGGCATGTCCAACAGGGGTATGAATGACCTCTAGGATGTTATTGTAGCGACGTTGATGGCATGATGTGTACTAACAACTCCATGATGTATGATGGCTTGTAATGTTATGTTAAGAAATGCCCTAGCAAACATGCATCATGTTGTAATGCAGTATATCACACTACCATGTCGCAATGTACGGTGGCATGTAATGTAGTGTTAGGAAATGTCGTACAAAACATGTACCATGTTGTAATTCAGTTGATGGTGTATGATGGACTGTAGTGTAGTGCATGCTGTGCAATGGCTTGTACTTTAGTGTTTGAAAATGTGCTCATAAACATGTACCATGTTGTAATGCAGTGCATTAGAAAGGATCGGCGAAAACACGAGTGCACTATGAACTAAATAAACCATCATTTCCTTACATCGATTCAAACAGGATACAAAATCAGCTCAGTAAAAAGCCATCAGCTCCAGTCGATTTGAACACCTCGGCTAAAAGCCACTTTCTCCTGTCGCTATTATTCTTTTCAGCCAAATTTCATTAGCCCTAGCTGATTGAATTGCCCCCTAAAGCTGGTGGAGCTGGCCAACTGCAATATTCTAGTGCACAAAGCTAAACACGCTTTTTAGGCTTTTAGCACTCAGAGTTAGTGAATGGTCAAGGATAGTAGGAGATTTATGAGGCTTTGCCAATCTATTATAGAATAAAATCTCATGACAGTCATTGTGTACCAGGGCGCCCGAGACTGGCACGCTACCTACAGCCAGTTGACAGCAGGCCGCTGCGTTCAGGCCCCTGCCGTGCACGACCGCGGACGGGCAGGTGGCAAACACTAGCATCCGAAGGCTGAAATTACACGTAATTAAATTTAAAAATTTTAAAAATAGAAAAAATATGCTAACTCATCACGGACAACATAAATGAATATGGGAAAAAAAGAACCGACAAAAAACTCAAAAAATTAAAAATTTAGAAAAAATAAAATTTATAAATACTAAAAAAATAAAATCAGAAATTAGAAACTGAAGCCGAAACGAATGGAGCCTTAGGGCCTGTTTGGCAGAGCTCCACTACTGAAAAAATAATCTGGAGCAGCAGATCCACCAAAAACAGCTCCACCATGAATCTTGGATCCCACTATGGAGCTAGACAAAACTGTTTGGCTTGCACAGCAGCTCCAGATCCACGAAACTGAGTTTTTGGTGGGAATGGCCTGTTTTGCCCATGGGTTTTATGGTGGTATGGGATGGGGTGTGTAACCAGTGGCAAAAGGTGGGTAATTACCACTCAACTCCACGAGTAGGTACGAAACAAGGTTTCGTGGAGCACTCCTTGAGGTGCTCTATGGATTTTATGAATCTGAAGCTAGATTCAGTATTTTGGTGGATCCAGATTTCGTGGAGCTGGAGCGTTTGGGTAAAAATTCGTGGAGTGGAGCTGTTTTTGGTGAATCTAGAGTTGGTGGAGCTCTGCCAAACAGACCCTTAAAAGCTGGGATCACGCGTGCACCCGTGGATCGGCGCAGCCCGTGCGTGCGCACACGGCACTCCACACTCCCCGCGGTTGTATTTGCGGAAGGCGAGACGGGACCCAACCCACCAAAGTTGCCAAACACGCCGCGGACGGACCGCGGGTTTACCCAGCCCACGACCGAGCGTGCGCGCGGAAGGAAGGCGACCTGTACGGCGCGGTTCTTGCGTGCCGGTGTGGCGGCGCGTGGATCAGGAGCGGAAGACGGAAGAGACGCCGGGAAATTGGCCCATACGTCAAGAGGGCAGAACGCCATCTTAATTTGGTCCGACTTGATTGGCCAGGCTAGTGCGGCGTATTACGTAACGCGGTACATCCCGCAGGCCCGCGGTAACCGGGCCGGCCAGCCCAACCTGCTCTCGCCCATCCATCGTAAAACTTTGTTCCTTAGAGAGAGAAGAACAGTCGATTCCACTAGTTAAGTGATAGGCAAGAGCAGTAGGAGTACCACTGTACCAACAGTCAGCTAACGGTAAGTTTTGGTGAGATCTAAATCTGTACTGATGACTGTCGGGTCCCCAGTTTGCTAACTCATGCATTGCTGTGCCTGATACTTGTAATCATTATCATTGATCGATTGGATGGCTAATACATGTCAAGAAAGCAAAGTGGCAGGGTGTATTTGCTCAGCATTTGAGATGGTTATGCCTGATACTTGCAATCTTTATCATTGATCAAAATTGGATGGCTAATACATGTCAAGAAAGCAAAGTGGCAGGATCGATGTATCTTGATTGGATGGCTAATACATTTTTTTCGGTACGTTCTTTAATTTCTCGCTGGAAGCCTGGAAACTAACGAACTTCATAAATGTAGTTCATCGTCAGATTCTTGCTTCTAAAATTTGTTACCAGCATTCAGCACCCGGATGCAGATGCGAATCACTGCAACGTACGATTTATCTCAAAATGCGCGCGTAAAACTTCCGTTGTCGTTTTTACTTTGATGGATCCGTGTTTATATCCAG
Source organism: Dendrocalamus sinicus (assembly GCA_036346575.1). NCBI lineage: Eukaryota > Viridiplantae > Streptophyta > Magnoliopsida > Poales > Poaceae > Dendrocalamus > Dendrocalamus sinicus. Next base: position 10,605,015 of record CM070643.1, on the reverse strand, counting down.
CGATCGATCGATGTCCTCCTGGCTCGCTTTGTTGGTATCGTGATATTTTTTTGTCGTTGCCGGAGTTAAGGAGCATGCTAGCTAGCGTCCCCTTGATCCGCTGTGACATGCATGACATGACAGCGCGAGGTCCCCAGCCACAGGTAATACGCATCTTGCTGTCATCAGAAAGCCATGCTAAACTGTACCTGATGGGAGGGAACCATGTTCTTGAGCCATAATTTGGCACTATACAAGATAGCAGATATGGACCTGTCAACCAGATGCGAACATGGATGCCAAAAAAAGTTGGGGCTCCATGCATTGCCCCGTGTAACCTTGTGGGAAGCTTGTGCCCTTCCTTTTGCCTGTAGATCTGATGAATGGTTTAATTTACCTACGTCAATTGTATTGTGCGTGGTGTTCTAGTGTGCTACCAATATTCCGTGTACATTTCTTTGGGGGGGACAAGGAGCACATTTCAGCAATGAAGATTCTTCAAATGGAGCCACACTTTGTTACCTTTGTAGATATGTTATATATAAAAAGACAAAACTTGTTTCATACAGGTGATCGACTGGGTAGATAACGTTCTAAAGCGAAAGAATAGCATCATACATCTTTTGCAACAAAGCGCAGGTGCGGTGTGGAAAAGCAGCAGCGAAGTACTCAAACGCTGCTATAGCCAGATGCCAAGATGCTACAATCACTTCCGTATTCTACCGACGAGACTAGTATATGGACAGTTTGTAGTACTACCGAATGCAACGCGACATAACTCAGAACCAATAATTACGACAGTGAAAAGGAAACACTCGAGGTGCATGTAACAACCTAAATATCCAGTGAAAGCGAGTGTGAAAATACATGTTTGTGCTTGTGGCATCATGCATGATGCATGTGAGACGGCAGTTCTCAGCCTAGCGACTAGCTGCAGATGGACTGCGAGTAAGACAGCAATGACCTACTGGCGGATCGGGACAGTAGCCCATGGAGCCCTCCTGTCGTGCTGCAGTAGATAGTAGACTCAGGTACAGCAATGCCCCGGCCCCTCGCTATCGTCACCGATCCATCACCAGCTCGTCAATGCGCTTTCAGCGCTGTCCATCTTGTCCGTCTCCGTCTCCGTGGACACGACAGCGATGCTTCTCCGGCAATGTTGCGCCCGCCCGCGTAGCTAGGTAACACACCTCACACGGGCAGCTGGACGGATTCCTGTTTTGATTACAGAAAATGACTCCTCTTACATATACGCCACCGGCCGTTGTTCGTGTTCCAGGGATCAGTAGTACTTGATCAGGTTTCGCGCCGCCGGTCCGTCGGTCGGAGGGTGCGCGTGCAACCGAGCTATCTAGCTATCCGCATATCGGCTATATATCAGCAATGATTCGTGCGTGGGCGGCAGAATCTGCATGTTTCCAGCGAGCGCGCGCATGCATGAGGCTCCACTCCAGTGCTCCACTTGTGCATGGCATATAGCATCTCGTTTATAGTCTCCAGCACGTCGTCGTACGATCGAGCGCCGGCGGGGCCGGCCTCAAAGCATGCCAACGATCCGTCCGACCTTTCAAAGGTATGATGCCGATCGATCAATCAATCAGTTAACAGATCGGGCGGGAGGGCGGTACGCGCGACGTATGCGGCCGCGCAGGCCGCATTTATAGTCTCACGTGCTTTTCATGTTCCGATCTGAGGCGGCTACAGGCCGATCAAGATCATCAAGTGCCTGCCTGCCCGCCTGCTGCTGCTGGGGATGGATGGATCGTGCGCGCGCGCTCGATGGGAACATGGCCTGAGCCGCCTCTTGTGCATGGCGACCCTGCCGACCATCATTGTGTCGGGGTGATGGCGATCATGATGATCCCGCCGTATGCCAGCAGCAGGAGCAGCGATCGCTGTCGATCGAATCTTGTTGGCGAGCGGGCGACGAGGGGTTGGGGCTTCGGATGAACTGAACTGGATCACGGGGTCCTTGCGTTGTTGTGTTGCTCTCCCCGAATCTGAGGAGATGTTCGTTTCCAGTTACCGTCGCCGAGGAGAAAACTCAACTTAATTACTAGCATGCCCATGCATGCACATGTGTGACCCGGATTGTTCAGGTGGATAGAGCCGTAAATCTGTAAGTGTTCGATCTTGTTCCTGTGAAGGTAAGCTGTGTATATATATCGTGTTGAATAGGTTAATGAGTGCTACCAGCCTACGCTATATCGTTGGAATGCATAGCAGTTTCATAAAGTTTTACATTTCAAGATATTTCAAGTAGTTTCAGGATGAATCATAAAAAAAAAGTTTCAGTTGGTTTTATGAGGTTTCATCAATGTTTTGATAAGTTTTATAGAAAAAAAAATCAAAAGTTTTAGAAGGTTTCATAAAAAAAAAAGTTACAGTAGGTTTCATCAATATTTTGGTAAGTTTAATAAAAAAACCAAATGAAACACATATCAAAAACATGTTTCACTAAATTTCAAATAACCCAAGTGAATTACTCATAGTTCCGGTGACCACCATGTTTGCAAATTTTTGCTCAATGTTGCACCAGTGGCCATCACACCACACTTGGTCACCGTGTTCATGCCCGCTCACCCAAGGCCACCACGCTCGCTCATTGTGTCCATGTTCGACACCACTGCACTTGCTCGACCATAGCCATGAAACTCGCTAGCCCCATTGCCCACAACAACCATACTTGCTCGCCGCCACATCAGCTCTTGCGTAGCCACCACAATTGCTTTGTACTCATAGGCGCTTCGTGAGCAATGATGTTACCGAGGCTGGTGGTGTTCAGGTTGGGTCCATGCAGCGCAGCGGCAGTGGTGACGCATGTGGCCAGTAGTGAAGCGCTAGGCAATTGTTCGAGGCAGACTACACCCGTCCACTGTAGCATCTAGCACTGCGTGCTCACCACATCAAGCATCTCCGGCATAGCCATAGCCGTCGCGCCACCTCAACCGCTCGAAGCCGTAGCCATCACACCTCCACAACTGCCTGTAGCCATCGCCATCGCACCCACTCCCCTACCTCGCCGCCATGCATGCCCATGGCAGTCATCCCCGTACCCCACCATGCCTTCAAGGTGGACCCATGAGAAGATTCACAGGGGGTGGCCTTCGTGGTGGAGGGGATTGGGATGGAAGCTAGAGAACAATCCGATGGAAAATACGAGATAGTCTTAAAGGAAAATGAGTGGAAGGAGATCGTTTGGGTGTATAAGGGCATCTCCAATAGTTATAGCTAGCAACTAACTATAAGACTTACACATCATTTATATAGTACACACTAAAGCTAGCATTCTAAAGAACTATCTATAAGGATAGCTATTTGATGCTTACATGCACACACAGAATTTATAGAGGCTGCCTCGTTTGGCGTTATAGACTAGTGCTTAAGGAAGAGCTAGCTCGATTTTTTTTGCATACTCTCTTTCCTCCACATAGGATATATGCTGATGTGTACATACATATAGCTAGCTGACTCAGACAATTGGAGATGCCCTAAGGATTTAAAGGTGGATAGCGGCTAGAAGGAGGCAATTGGACAGTAGGTCACTATCCTGTTGGTTTTGGAAGAAACGCTATAACGTTGCTTAGTTTTTCTCTAGGTTAATTAGTTCACTGGAAAGGAGCCCACAACTCTACTTTAGGCAGTATTAATTCTAGCTTAGCAGATGAAGGTTGAAAATAAATTCTGGTATCCTGACAAAAGAAAAGTTTTTGATGTATTTTAATTTGTATGATCAGGTCCAACATTATAATCTAGCTCTCTCTCATGCTTGCTGTGATAAATTATTCACTAAAAGAACTCCCAATATTTCCTTATGGGATATTGGTCAATTATGAGTTCGCCCAAGTGCCCCATGTATATGCATGTGTGAGGTGTAAGTTCGATCCCACCTTGAGAGTATAAAGTGAAGATGTGTGTGAATGTAACCTCAAAATGAACTAAAGCCGCCAACTTTTTTTTTTGTGTAAAGTTAGGATGAAAACCCAAACAAAATTGGTCCTTGTGTTGTGGCGTTATCCATTTGGACTTTGAGATGTCCTCCAACTTTAAATGTACCATTTGAATTTTACTTTACTATTTGTGGTCTGTCAACATAAGAAGCTTAAGGCCCTGTTCATATTAGCTTCTGTTTCTGATTTTTGTTTGGAGAAGTCAGAAGTTAATATGAACACATGGCTTTTCGAATCGGCTTGTACACTCTTCTTGCTCCCGTCTCGCTCCAAGGATAAATTAGGGGTAACGAACGCATTACGTACCCTATTCCTCTCACTCTTGTCTCACGCACGTACGCATATCTCTCACTTTTTGTACCACTAGCCCCTCCTTCTAAAAACAATTTCTTTCAACCACTACTATTTACTATCAGCCAAAAGCCATCAGCAGAAGCCGGCCTATTCTTTCAGCTTCTAAAAGCCGCTTTTGGTTTTTGTTACAGTGTCTAACTTTCAAACAGAGTATTTTTTCAAGACGGAGTCCGCAAGTTAATTGTAATACACATTAAAAGCCTAACATCTGTACCAGTCAAAATCACAAGCGAATATCTCTCTCTATAATCTTTGTCGTGAACAACCTAAAATTTAAAAATTTTAGCCAAAATCTATAAGTCACAGCCATAAACAAAAAAAGAATAAACTCATGAACGGCCCGTCACAACAGCTCTCTCCATATATATATGACAAGATCATTCAGGCTTAGATCGATTTCGTGACGATCAACATATGATATGTGTGCTCTCCAGTAAAGCCAACTTATTGTTTGGTGGCTTTGGCATTCATCTATGAATATACGAAAAAAAGAAGAAGAATAGGATTGTCCACAAAAATTATGGAACAGCACCATGATGGACCAATCTATCCTATGATCAGACCATTCCTCGATTCAAACATGCTTGTAAATCTACAACAGTTACCAAGTACTTTCTTTACCTTGCTGTGGAGACTTAGATGAACCGTACTAGATTTCTGCTGCTTCATCAACAAGCTGAGTCATTCATAGTCGTTTTAATTGTTTGGAGCAACTCATACTGGACCAATATATTCTTGGTCACCTACTGGAAAGGATATGCTAAAGTGGCATATATAGGGGAGTGAATCACCTCAATGACAAGATAAATGTATACAAGGTTTCTATACAAGCTACTGGAAGGGAAATAGAAACACAAACACCACAGATCATACTACATTTTATGCAGAGGGAGACAGCATCTAAGAGCACAAGCTAGGCAAGCAATTTTATTCATCGCAAAAAATTATAACTTCATGATCCAGCATCAGAGTAAACAAGAGGTGGGTGGCGCGCTTAGCTTATACGGAGTATACATTCATTTTTTAGCAACAGCGTGCTTCATTTCTAGTACTTATATAACTACACTAAATGGAGCAGCACCTGCCTTCTTTTTAACTTGAAGCAGCACATGAGTTGCCACAATCTATCGATGCAATTGTTACAACTAAGTTGTAAAAACTAGCAACACGATATTTCTGTACAAACCACACTTATCAAATTTTAGTAACCCATGCATGCATTAGTTTGCCTGATGTAACCTTTTGCCATTCATGCATGGCATGAACTAAATTGCATGCAAGCAAACCAGACATGCTACATCACTAAGCACACAAAAGCGCAGGAGTGGCCGAAAGGGAACTCATTGGAGAGAATTCCACTGCCATACTAGATTCATACCCCATACAAATTCCTTCTATAATCGATCTACCTTAGAGACTTCAAAACTTCTCTTTAAGCACTCACCCGTCTTGATCTGAACCATACATACTTCATCGAACAGTCCAAATAAGGTGCATGAATTTCACAGGAATCCGTTCAACCACCGCAGGAATTAGAAGAAAAAAATCCATGTTCCAATGCATACTAAACCCAAAGGAAAAGGCAGAGAATTTGATTCCCGTGCTACCACAAATCCTAATACATGCTGTATACTTGCACTGCCACAGACTTGCATCGATCATACTTTGGCACTAGCAAAGCTGTACACTCATTGTCACAGCAAAAAAAAAAAAAAACCCTGCAGGCTCATAACCATCACAAGTACTCGCTGTCGACCCACGCTAAAGCCAGTAAAGTATGCTCGTGGTAGCCACTCTGTAGAATAGTGCTGTAGTATGTGTATATACAGTGTGCTATCATTGCTTATTCCATCTCCCTAGCAAAGCACTCATTTATGGCGACTCCCAAGGGTGAAGAAGGGAAGTGAAGGGGACTAGATGCATCGTGACATCACTGACATGCCTCTCATCTCCCCTCCCCCACCCCAACAACTAATAACCAGCCTTAAAGTTACAGTACAGACAAGGGAGTCCACGTGGAAGCCAGTCAGAGAGGAGAGGAGAAATGAGCAAGCATGGCCCCCATCTCCTTCTCTCTCTCTCTCTCTCTCTCTCTCTCTCTCTCTCTCTCTCTCTCTCTCTCTCTCTCTCTCTCTCTCTGTGTTCTGGCATCTGCCACAAAGTGCTGCACCAGTGAGTGCAAAGCTAAGGCCTGAGGTAAAATGGTTAAAAGACGCTTGCACTGTGCCACTGGTGGCGCATGTAAGACAGGCAGATAACTAATGAGCAATGACACGCACATAAAACCTTTTCCTTGTGGCATTCTTGCCTTGCCCAGTGATAGGTAGATAGATAGCACAGCGCTACTGCGCTAGGAAAGCTTCAGCTGCTGCCTCCTCCTGCCCTGCTGCGCTAGGAAAGCTGCTGCTGCTGCCTCCTCCTGCCCAGCGGCAGGGAAAGAGACCCAACCAATCACATGGATAGGGTAGGAGGAAAGAGTAGTGTGAGGCCATGGGAGTTTGCAGTTTTTTTTTTTAAAGCTTAAAGCGTGCATAAATCCAGCCCTTTTGGTTGTTTTGAGGAAGGTAGGAGGGTCATGCGGCTCTTTCACAGTTCCAAACAAGGCTTTAAAAAGAACAATGCCAAGATATAAAAAATAAGGAAGCTGGAGTTGGATGCACGGGCGACATAAAAAAACAACCTACGGCAAGATTTGTGACTTTTTACTGTTTAGCCATGTCGCATCTCGTTTTTCAAATCTAGGCCCGTAGTGCACGTAGCCCCTAGAGCGTAGGAGGACGAGGAGGCAACAGTGTCACCTCTAGCGGCCCCCCAACTATGGTAGGTCGGATCCACCGTAGGAACAGCGGCGTGGGAGTGACAAAAGGGGAAAATTGAATATATAGAATTAAGTTGAGAGTGGTTTTGTAAAATAGGATCAAGTTATTTGTCCTTATAAATATAGGACTGAGTTCACCACCTTCTTGCAAATATAGAATTTTTCTAATTTTAATTTCATTTTCATTTTTCAGGCCTTTTTCTCCACGCGAAATGACTCTTTTGCCCTTCTTCTTCCTCCTCGCTGCGCGCGCCGCCGCTTTGGCAGCGCGCCGCATGTGTAGGCGAGGAGCGGCAACGCGCCAAAGCGAGGAGGAAGAAGAAGGGTAAAAGAGTCATTTCGCGTGGAGAAAAAGGCCTGAAAAATGAAAATGAAATTAAAATTGGAAAAATCCTATATTTGCAAGAAGGTGGTGAACTCAGTCCTATATTTACAAGGACAAATAACTTGATCCTATTTTACAAAATCACTCTCAACTTAGTCCTATATATTCAATTTTCCCGTGACAAAAGCTACCGGTGGAGAAACCTACCCACTTGCTATGACACACACGCGGTGGAAGCTCTCCGTACTTGTCGTGCCACCAAGCGCTAGAGGTCAGCACCTGCCACGGCAGCTAGGTGCGGCAGGAATCTCTCATTCACGGTCCCCACCCATAAAGCCCGTCGACTGTCGCTTTCTCCCGCCCTTGCTCTCATTCTGCGGTGTGCCAGCCGAAACTCCAGAAAAACATCATAGAGAGAGAAGAGAGATTGTTTTGTTTAAATTTAGAATATCTGGCCAGTGTCGAGCCTAGCGAGGTGCCACAGTTTAGGTGGGGATTGGCGGTGCTTTGCACGACCTACCGAGGTTTGTACGACGGTTCACAACGTACTATGGGCGAGGAGCCAGTCAACACCATTTGCTATACCTTGCTGCATTTGTGGTTGTGAGAGCACTTCCCGGTTGGGCAACCATACTTTTGGAGGGCTGCGACCCGTATGAGCTCGAGGCACAGTTTTGCGATCACAGTGACGGTGGGGACCCGATAGATGAACCCACCATGGGTGCTCGTTGGGCAAATAACCAGCTCGGATGAGCCAAGGAGAGACACTGATGAGTGTACCCTGAGTACCACAACATGTTCGAGACTTTATATGATGACAACGTTATCTGAATGCCAGGGATAGTTCTTGATAGACATGACACCCTACGACCCCGAGGTGTTTACCAATTGGACACCTCCCACAATCAAGAGCAGCAGCAAAGACAAGGGAAAGGGACCAACGGATGAGCCTTCCCCACCGTACAAGCGTGCGGGCGACTTCCCTGAACCCTATTGTGAACGGGTGATCCGTGATGGACTAGTACCTCCAATCATATGATGTCGTTGCAGTGTACAGGCCAAGATCAGGATAACCAGTAGAGGTACCCAAGGCTAGATTTGCGGGTACTACTCGTATTCGTCGGTGAGTCATGTATCGAGATTTCCATTCTACCTCTATCAAACACTACTAAGTTGATCATCCTTGCCAGAGAAAAGCTAGTCCATATGGGAAGGCTAGATGACGAATGAGGATTGGGACCTTCATTGGTGCGGGGCTACCAAAGTTGCCAAGTGGGAGAAAACAAAACATGAAGTAGAGAAGAGAAGACAGTGAGAATACAAGAAGAGTTGCAGAAAGCGGCGTGAGCAACTCCTCGAAGAAGATAGGAGAGCCCGTGAGGAGTAGAAGACGGCATGTCTGACTTCATTCCCATACATGATACATCCTACATTTTCATTTCCAAAAGATGGCATTGTATCGCAGTAGTAGTAGTTCGGGTCCATCGATGCATCTTGTCATTTGTACCGTATAAATAGCGAGACAAAATATATGGACCCAATCAAACCCTGGATGCCATGCAATTTCTACATTCATTATTAACCCTTTTGTCAGGCTCAAAATCTTATCTTCGCCACTTCATTCTCCCTCAAACCGACAGAAGGCTATTTCTATTATTTTTCCCCCTCAATTCTCACTCAAACCCAACCTTGCGAAATATTTTTCCGATAGATCACATATTAATTCTTGTAAGTCTATTTTTCTCTACCTTTCAATACTTATCTCTTCATTGATTCGCAACTATCAAATTAGAATTCCATAACTTTATTTTCTTGGGAGGGGGGGGGGGGGGTTCACCTTCTGCGGTGATGCACCGCGGGATTGCTTGCCGCGCCTATGTACTGTGGTAGTTGAGTTGGCCTGGCCGCCAACCACGCTCAACAATCACCTCTCGCACTCGACACTAGTCCCACGGTGCCTTCGGCCTGCTGCAACGGGTGGCGCTGGAGGTGACCCTTCTACCCTCGAAAAGGGTGCTATTTTTGCAAACTCGTAGGGGACTAAATATTTAATAAACATGGCACTACAGGGCTAAACAGTAAGAAGTGTCAAGATTTGTGACAGGCACCAACCATCAGTTTCCAATCACAGCAAAGAAAGAAAGATGGAAGATAGACTCCTCTCCCCATCATCCACTTATCAGTTTAAAGAACAACATCTAGTAGCAGACTGGCAGCATTGCTCCTGAACCCACAGGAGGAAGCAAAGCATTCATGCATCACAAACAAGAACAAGTAAAAGAAAGCAAGCAAAGCTCGACGTACAGCAACTACAACATCAACTACACCTACTGCAACGCAATGCAACAAAGAGGCTGGCTAGACAGCCATGGTGCTGCATCCTCACAAGCCTAATTCTAATTAAGAAGCTCCCAGTGATCAAATTCTTGAAGCAAAAACCAATGACATACACAGCAGAAGAGATGGAAAACCAACAAACCAACCAAAAGCAGTACTAGGTCCGAACTTTGCTCCTCCTGGTTGCAATCACCAATTCCTATCTAGAAGCGGCAGAAAATCGAGTACCTAACAAGAGGACAGAAATCACATCAGAAATTCAGTCCAAGAAAGGAACAGCAACGCAGAATTGGAAAATACAGTAGAAGCCAGTCAGGGCACGAGAATTCTCACAATGATGCAAGTGGAGGAGCTGATGGCTGGTGTTACTGGTACATGGTGTAGTGCTCATGGTGGTTGGTGGTGAAGTCATCTATGCTCCACTGCTGCTGTCAGTGGTGAGAAGCCGAGGACACGGACGGCGGCGGCTTATCGCCATGGCCGTCGTGCTCCTCCTCGCCCTGTATCCTCGCGGGGATGCGGAACCCGGAGAAGCTGATGCCGGGGGCGAACCCGATGGCCGACACCGCGGAAGGGCTCAGGCCCCCTTGGTGGTGCTGCATCGGGTTGTCGGCTTCGACGGTCTCCGGCCATCCTCGGTCGGAGGGCTGGTTACTGGACTGAAGGGGTCCCCTCTGGAAGAAGAACTGGCTCTGGCCACCAAGCGCCGCCTGCTGCGACACGTTGAACAGGTAACCGCCAGTGCTCCCGCCGCCACCGCCGCCTGGGTCGGGCATGTTCCACTGCACCATGCGCTGGTTCTGCGCCTGCTCGGCCCACATGGCGCCGCCGCCGAATGAGTAATTGGCGGCGCCGGGGAAGAGCGCCTGCTGTGCGGTGCCATTGCCGCCGTGGCCGTGCGACCGGTGCTGCTCGTGGTGGTGAAATATGGGGTCTTGTAAAGGCTGCAGCGACAGCCGGAGCTCTTGGCTCTGGCTGCCGGTGCGCGACAAGAGGTCCGGCGTGTAGCTCTGGAAACCCATGGCCGACGACTGCGCCGCCGCAGTGGACGACGACGCCTCTCCGCCTGCGGTGCCGCCCATGGGGAAGAACGACTTGATCGTGTCCGCGATGGCGTCCGAGTCGAGCGACGGCGGGAGGAAGCCGATGCCGCCGCTGCCGCCAGTGGCCCCGCCGAATTCGAACGCCGCCTGCGCGACGGTTATGGCTTGCTCCTGGCCGTCGGAGTTCTCGGCGGAGTCCGGATGGGTCGAGGACGGCGGCGCCGAGGCATTGCTGGCGGCGGGGGCTGCGGCCGTGGGCTGCCACGCGGGCAGCACGTCGAGCTTGTCGATGGCGTCCTTGGCGTTCTTGATGAGCCAGTCCACGGCCTTGCTCGGCCGGTCGTAGCCAAGGCGGTCCTGCACGTCGTAGAACTGGATGGCCGTGTGGGCCGCAAGCCGCACGCGCCGGTCGCGCGGCCCGCGCGCCGTGCAGACCTTGCTGTGCCGGTCCTTGCGCCCTGTCGACCGCACAATGTGCCCTCCCTGCACTGCCACGATCTCCGCGCCCCCACCGCCCCTCACCCGCGAGTGCGACGCGGGCGTCGCCGCCACAATCTCGCCGCCAGGGCCTCCCCGCGCACGCGTGTGGGACGCCGCGGGCGGCTGTGGCTGCGCCGCCTGTGCCGTGAACTGATGAAGGTGGTGGTGCCCGACGCCCCCGAAGGACAAGAGTTGCGGCTGGAACCCGTGGTGATGGGACTGGCCGGCGTCGCCCATGGGCGCGAGAAGGGCATACTCGGCGGACGACGCGGATGAGCCCGGCTGCCTCACTGACGCCGCCTGCAGGTGCTGGAGCTGGAAGACGGGGACCGGCGGCGGTTCTTGGTCCTGCACTTCTTGGTGGAGCTGCAGCAGCCTGTGGTGGTGGTGCTCATCTGCTTCCTGCTGCCCGCCGCCGCCGCCTCCTCCTCCTCCTACGCCGTCGCCTCCGTGCGGAACCCGGTAGTGGTGCCTCGGATCCAGATCCCCGGCCTGCTTCGCCTCCGCTACTGCTGCTGCTCCAATGCGCGTCCATCCACCTCGCCGGATCCCATAACTAGGACGACAAGAAACACAAAAACCATCAAACGAATCAAGAAGAAGGCGGATACATGCATGAGAGGGGGAAGTGGTGGCCAGGGACTGACCCAGGTGAGGAGTGGGGGACTAAACTAGAAGCAATCTGATGGATTGGACATCACATTTTAGCAGGGGGGGGGGACGGCCGGGGAAGGCAAAGCTTTTGCTTCTCTCTCTCCTCCTCCTCTTGGGTGTGGGAGCTTGGGGAGAGAGCAGGAGGCAAGAAGACAGGATGATAAGAGTAGGATTTGGGATTTAGTGAGGAGAGAGTGTTTCAGTGCTCCGGCCACTCTCTGTGATTGTGTATCAGAGGAGAGAGATTGCTTGCTTGGGGAGTTCCAGCAGAGTAAGAGCTGCTGCTGGCTCCTGCCTGGCTGGGGCTAGAGCCCAAAGGGTGATAGCTGTGGACCTAAAAAGACGACGAAATTGAGACAAACAAGCAAGTAAATCAGTATTTTGCTTATCCGTTATTGTAAAGTTATAAACAATTTGTAAATTTAATCATTCTGTAGAAAATTATCAATTAGATGATTACCCAATACTAATTTCATCGATCATTACTAATTCACTATACAACATCAAGAATCAAGAGTAAATGAATAATTTAGCTGAGAAAAAGAATATATATACACACACCCCAAATCAAATTACTGTCTTCCTCCCCAACCAGCTCACTTTCCCCAATATCCAAATCGCCTATTGCCTGTGTAGGCCATGGCCATGCGGCACTGCAACACGCCGCCTCCTCGCCCCCTCCTCCATCTGCATCCCAGTGTCCAGTCGTCCGCCAGGCCTGCCCCGGCTTGTCGTGCCAACGCTCGCTCTCGCTCCCCCCATGCAGTCGCCAAACAGCGCCCCATCACGCCATCGCCCTACCTTCTCCATGTGGCTGTGCGCCGCACCTGAGCGCCTAATCACGTTGCGGGCTGCCGGCCCTAGGGTTAGGGTTTTCTTTTCACTCCTCTCCCAGGAAGTTAGGCTCAAGTAAGCTCCTTCCAATTCCTCAATCAATCCTCTTCATCCTTTGGATTGCATCTAGTGGGGTGGGTCAGTTGCTAGTTGGAGTTGGGCCTTGTGATTGTGGGTTGATATGGCAATATGTGAGCAAATTAGCCCGGCTGGTCCATACCGTAGTCTTCTCTTCCCTCAGTTCAGGGTGCACAGATCAGCTTCCATACACTACTACAGAAAAGCTCATTACAAATAGTTCAATAACGTCATCGTAGACGTTTTTGAACCATCTGTGCTTATAGGTCTGTAACACCCTAAGTGTATTACATACGATTTTTGAACCATCTGTGATACAATTATCACAGTCAGTTCCTAAATAGAATTGTTTGTGATAACGATTATTACAGATGGTTCTTATTATGAGCCATCCGTGATAGTATATTATCACAGATAGTTCATAGGTTCATGTTACGAACTGTCTGTGATAGTATATTATCACAAACGGTTCTTAAATAGAATCTTCTGTGATAAGTTTCGACTGAACTCAAAAATAGGCACCCTTCAGTTTATCAACATTCTCTGATTGCGCTATTTTGCGCTAATTGTGCTATAAAATAGCACAATCAGAGAATACAGATGAACTAAACCAGACCTATTTATGAACCACAACCGGACGCGGAGGAGCTCGGGGGAGGCAGCCGGCGCTTCAATCGGCGACTTGGGGGAGCTAGTAAGCGGATTGGTTTGGAGTGTGTTTGGGGAAGGTGTGTGGAAGAGGCATATATAAGGGCATTTAGGTAGTGGAACCGAGAGATCGTGACGCTTCAGTTTGAAGTTTGAATAGAGGAGGCGGCAAAATATCACATATGATTTTTAATGCAAACTGTTTGTGATGAGATAATATTACAGACGGTTTGTAATACAAATCGTTTGTGAAGTATCACAGATGGTTTAAATAAAAACCCGTTTGTGATATTTGGCAGTATCACAAATGGTTCTTGGTAAGAACCGTCTGTGATACTTCACAAACGGTTTTCACCATGGACCATCTATGATATTTCTCTGTACAGACGGTTTGTATTAAAATCGTCTGTGATTGTACTTAATATTGATGGTTTTGGTTAACCGTATGTGATGAAGTGTCTAGTATAGCTTATTTTGTAGTAGTGATAGCTTCATCAACATGGCTGGCCGAGGTTAGGGGAGAAGGAGAGGGTGGGGGTTCTAGTGCCGATGGAGGGTGGACTCGAGCCTAGCCAAGCTCACCTAATGGATTCACTCCTGGGTGATAGAGAAGCCAATTTGGGAGGTGCTAGCTGCTTGAGTGTGTGGGGGTAGGGGTGAAAAGTGAATACGAATTATCCGTATTATCCGGTTATCATATTTGATAGGATGTGAATATGGTATAGATTTTTCCATCTGATTAACAATTTCTATCATATTCATATTTAAATTTGAATTTGCATAAATAATATGGATGCGAATATGATATGGACTTTTACCATATGAAATATTATTTTATCTGGATTATCCGTAACCATATTCATATTCGATGAAGCAATATGCATATTTTATTATAATATGACTAATTAGTTGGACAAATTTTTTAAATTGAGTGTGAATTCGTGTTTCTTTATGTGAAGTAAATGAAATAGAATGATTAAGTGTGATTATACGAGGATAAAATATAATTAATGTCTTCATACTACATAAGTTATGAGGATATCTAGATCCAACCAAATTGGGTAGATATTCAATTCGAATTCATATATGATATTAGTCCGGTCCGTATTCGTCTTCGAATCCAAGAAAAAAATATAGATGCGAATATGGTTTGAGCACTATCCGATCCGTATTCAATCTGTTTTCACTCCTATGTGTGGGTTTGCATGGGCGGCTGATTTGTTTTGGCATTTGGAAGATTGAAGACAATATGTTAGCTATGAGATGAATACTTATGTTCCTTGTATGTTTGCTATAAATTGGCAGTGTAGTTTTTAGAATTGTTGCAATAAATGCTCAAATTGCAGGGCCAGATAAAATAACAATTGGAAATTTGAAAGGGTGTATGTTTGTAGTATTTTTTTTCGAGCACATATGCTTGTGGTTGTGGATTTTTTTTCTTTTTGAAAAGCTGAGATTTGTATCATATATGGTTTGAAAATGCTTGTGTTAGAACTTTCTTGTTTGTAACCCCACCTCGCTAAAAGCGGTGCTAGCAAAAATCGGCCATCTTGTCCAAATTTGGCCCAGCTTTGATCCATAGCCCAAGTTTCGTCATGGAAACAAAGATTTGGTCATTTTCTAGTCCAAATGCACGGCTCATCCCTTTCAGAAAAACAATAAAGAAAAAGAAATGGACGGGCGCCGCAACTGACGACAAGGATGGTTGTGTTTTCCTCTGATTTCCGATCAGCCGGCCGGTTCCGACAGCCGCAAGTACACCAAACAAGATCGCAAGCTGCAGCAACGGGGGCAAGCCTTGCCCGTTTCGTTTCCCCTGTGGGGAGATCTGAATCCGTAGAACAGCAACCGTGTCTGTGCACTGCTGCGCTTGTGGACAGTGTGATTCTTACAACTTTTGGCTTCCTCCGGGCTGCCTTCAATTGCTTTGCCGAAAGAGACATGGCCTTTTATCCCACGCATGGTGATGCACTAGTGCAAGAGATCGAACGCACACCAGTCATACGCCTCAGGGCTCAGGCACTGCATGCCCCTCGTCTAATTAAACAAAACGGCTTAAAGAATTTGATCAGGGATTGCTAAGCAGTACACTCCCTGCTTCTCCTCCCCAGCCAGACAAGGACATTCCAGTAGAGAATAATGAAAACTTGCATTAAAATCCCAACACCTTTGCCTTCCTTCCCACATGAGCTTATCTTGGGAGCTGTCCCTCTGCTCACCCCTGTTACCGACTCCTATTCCTGCAAGATGGATTGCCAGCTAAGTGAATGTTTGGAACGTACGAATTTCATAAAAAAACAGCAATTAAATTTTTGTGAGAACTGGAAAAAAAAAAGCTCGTGTTCCATACCTCGTGTAAAGACTCTATTAGAGTCTGACCTGTTCAGAACAAAACACATAAATTTTATTGAAAACAGCAATAGTTCTCACGCAATTCCTTTGGAATTTCCATGGTCCACAATCCACATGGAGCCCAACGGTAGTACACTAGTACCCCAGTGTGAAATTACTCCAAACAACTCTGGTACAGTAGGTGACAGGTGGACACGAATTCCTCCGGTTAGAAAAGGTTCTCCCGTTCAAGAGGCGTTACCTAAGGATGTGTCATGTCACGCGTCACTTGATTTGATTGATGGGTCTATCCTTCCATCGGTCGGTGGCGCACCCAAGTACTCAGCGGAATTTAGCCAGTACAAAACGCACGCTGGCAAACGTCCCTTTTTCTTCCCTCGTCGCCTTCTCTTTTAATCTCTCTTTGAGTTTGGGCAACACCTGCGCAGTACACTGTACACTTCCCAATTCACGGCTGTTTGGCCGTGATCATGCATACGCGCACAGAAAACCTGAAAGTAATGAGCATAAAAAAAACTAACTGCGAAGATCATTGCTCAAAAGGTAAACCATTTGTCTTTTCATAAAAGGGGACTGTAATAACTACTGGTAATAATAATGGTCATGTGTGTACTTTCGCAAGTCTTGAATGAGTAATTAAACTTAGGATTAATATGGAGTCCAGTTATCAGGGGAGTCTTCGCATGTGCTTTCATGACATGAAAGAAGCAGGGGTTGTAATGCATATGACAAATCGTCTACTAGTACATGGACAATTATTTAGAGATACTATTTTCTACTCACGTCCAAATTTATAAAACACGTTTTCTTTTGACACATAGACTAAGAAAACATTAAAAATGACTAAGTTATCCTTAATTATTATCTCTAAGTACTATATTCAATGTATGCATACAGACAATATCAAGTAAATCTGGATATTTATTATGACTATATAGGAAACATCGTACTAATTTTGTATTAAAATATAAAATAAACCATATATTTATATATAAGATTATTCAAAAAATATCCCTATAAATTTGGATGAATGGAGTAGATAGTATAGCTCCATCTAGAATGCAAAATTTTTATAGAAATTTCGTATGCATGAATTTTATATAACACGAGTCAATTTCTATAGGATTCGAAAATAATCCCGTATTCCAAACATGGTATATATACCATTATGTTGTATATCCACATCCAAGATTATGTGTCGTGTGCTTGTAGCAAAAAACACTACGACCAAACGAAAAAAAAGAGTGAAGGCCGACATTCGAAAAGCCCGTGATATTTTTATATTCTGACGCATATTAAACAAAGGCAGCTTTCAACTCCATACGAAATTGGCTACATGAACAGTAGCATGCTAGCTTCAGGGACCGTTCAACGTGGCTTCCAACTATTGGTTTTTGACTGAAATCATTATAGAGTAACGGCTGTTAGGGTTTTAATTATTCAATTAAAAATAAACAAATAAACACTATTAAATTTTTATAGATAATATAAAAAATAAATTAAAATTAAGAAGCCGACTCGTTTAAATGGAGTCACGTGGTCGCTATTTGGGATAGAATATAAAGCGTGAGATTTGAGGTTGACTGGAAACTTTAGTTTATGTGTAGGCGTGTAGATCCATGTGCTTCCTTGCATGAAGTGATTAGAGCAAGTACAATAGCATAGTCAACTAGTGATTATAACACTTGTCTATTTCATCTATAGCCTTTAAAAAATAGTTCATACAATAAGGTAGCTATTACAATAATTATTTGGCCCCACGTGTAAGAGAGTGAAATGCATATTTTTACGTACTATACCTAGCTGTAATTTAGTAGCCAGCTTCCTTCTCTCTCTCTTCCTTTCTCTCTCTGCCATATAAGATTTTGTTGATATTATATTTGTTATAGTCTGCTGACTAAGCCTTATTGTACATGCTTTTATTAATTATTGAGTATTGCTGGTTTGCCTGTTTCTTTTGTGGTTACAAATAAGCTCGTAGCTGACTTGTGAGATTCTGTATCTATTTGTATTGCGCGGAGTGATATTTTAAGCAGTTAGCACCAGCGACTAAAATTTCAAATTAGTCAGAACTGAAGTGTACGTGTCGATAAAAAAAACCAAAATAGGTAGAAAGAACTGCCTATCTTTAGGTTTGCAAAAAAAGAAAGAAAGAAAGAAATAGCTACATTCAAAGAAGAGTAGTCCAGCCACCACAATCTTGTGATCTACCACTAAATTGTAGCGTCCTGTTTTCCATTGTAATCTGCCTTTTGTTTTTGTTTTTCTAGCACCTTGTGTGCTTTTACGGTTTTGCTTCTTCTTACTATAATATAAGCCGGGCTGTTGGATCTTTCCAAACAACAAAGACAAGTACGCCAATCAAATAGTTATTTTAGGCTAATAAAATCGTGAAATTCACAAGTATCTATATATAGCCGAATCGATTGTTACGCATATTGTAAAATAATATGGTTTGCCTAAGTTTCTTCGACGTTCATGCATGTTTCTACTCCATGTAGGGTTCATTAATGTGGCGACCCAACAACGTCACTGCCTAGCATGTCAGTCTAGTGCTTCGTTGTGATACCCTGGTGTACATATACCTGATAAAGTTATATTTTATCCGGTGATGGCTATAGATTGATATGCTTTCTAAGGTAGTGACATTGTCGGGTTGCCACAATTAAGCCCTATCATTACTACTTCTCACCATCGTTGATGTCACTGTGGCAGCTATCCGTACATTACTAATAAGCCTGCCTAAGTTGGATGATGGCCTCGACAATTGACCAGTCTTGGCAAAGATTACGAAAGCGGAGCGCTGTATATGGGCCGTCACTATTTATATAAAAGATCATCACAAACAGTTTAAAAACATCATCATAGATAGTTTTATAAGTCGTTTGAGTTTAAGGGCTAGTAATAATATGAGGTTATCATAGATATCTTTCAAACCAACTATGATAAAGATTATCACAGACGGTTTTTATTACCGTCTGTGATAGTAAACAAACACAGATGGTTAAGAGAAAATAACCGTTTGTGATATTTTTCTATTCCCAAATCTATTTCTATTTGTTGGCTAGGCTCGAGAAATGCTAGCCATGCTCTCTGAAACAAGCCAGCAGATCAACATAGTATACATACATCCAATTCACATTCATTCATTTCAAAAACAAGAACATCTATTTTACAAATCAATTCATATAAATAAAATAAATTATCTATCCATGAACAAACACACACATGAACAATTAAGCTCAATCTTATCCTAGTGAAATTCATTCTACATTATGAAATACTCCATCTTCTTTTATGACTTTAGACATCAAGAAGTACACACTATCCTTGAATATGTTTGAGGTCAACCTATTTCAATGGAGTTGTATCGATGGATGGAATCTGTCGTAGGAATATCAATGTTGTGTATATATAAATTGATAAGTATGAAATAATTATCGCAAGATTGACAAACCTCTAGATTGTTCTTTGCAAAACCGTTGAGCAGTTGCATGTTGTGGCAAACATAGAATCAACAAATGTTGTTGCTAGGCGGCTGTTGGTGGCGCTGTAAAAATAGAATTTGTTAGTTCGAGAGGCACTATTACAAAGTGTTATATAGGATTAATGTGTACTAGCAAATACCGGAAAATCTAGAACGTGTCGCAGGGTGTTGATCCCTCCCTTGAATTTTTGTACCTTTGCAACGTACATCGTGAATGACTTACGTGATTCTAAAAAGTTAGCTATGTCACAACTGTAAATGTTGGTCCTTTTATCAATCATGTCAGCATATCACTTGACGAGCTCCTAGTGAGTCGTTCCTTCAACCATTGGTTGAACCGACTGTTGTATTGTCTCGTGATCCAAACATCCCGTCGCTCTGGATTCTGTTGTCGAAGCATGCCCTTGTGCTGGTCGATACACGAGGACACATCATTCATTTGTTACAAAATCGTGAAATGGGTTTGAGCATACGTATCCATATCTGCAGTGATTGCTTTCCTTCCGATGGTCCCGATACCCTTGAGTCTCCCCTCATGTCGAGATTGAGACATACCTATCGGTTCCACCTGAGCCATGTAATCGACATAGAACTCAATGACATCTTCGGTTGCATAACATTCGATGCTGCTGCCCTCTAGCCGAGATCAATTCCGTACATAGGACTTGAAAATTCCCATGAATTTCTCAAATAGGTACATGCTACGTAGGAACACGGGCCCACATATTTTTATCTCCTACACAATGTGAACAATGAGATGGACCATGATATCAAAAAAATGATGGAGAAAAATGCATCTCAAGATGACATAGAGTCATCATTACCACGTTCTGTAGAGCATCTAGTCCTTTGGGATCGATGACCTTCTGAGCAATTGTGTTAAAAAAAATAACACAACCTTATTATTGTCTCTCGGATCTTGATCGACAAAATACTTCTAATTGCAATAGAGAGGTTCTATGTCATCAGCACATGACAATCATGAGGCTTCATACCAATTAACTTCAAATTTTTCATTAAAATAAGTTTCTTCATGTTGGCGGAGTAATCAGACAGAACTTTCACACCATGCAAGCACTGGCACTGTTCCGTTCTCTCGACCTTAGATAGAGTGTAACAAGTAGGGGGAAGATAAGTTCATCCTTTGTCGGTCTTTGTCGGTGCTAACTCAGGCCTGATGTCCATATCAACTAAGTCAAGCCATGCATTGACACCATCCTTTATTTTGTCACAATGTTTAGTAAGAGACTAATTAAGCTATCACATACATTCTTCTCTATGTGCATGATGTCGATACAGTGGCGAACTTGTAGATGCTCCCAATAAGGTAATCTCAAAATATTGATCTCTTCTTCCAAACATTCTTCTCACGGATCGTCGATTTATGTTCCTTTCTGAGCACAACATCTAAATCCTTAACCATATCATAGATCTCTTTTCCACTTAAATGCCTTAGAGTTGAACTGTCCTTGTTCTCTTGTCAAATTGTTTTTTATCTTGTGGTATGGGTGAGCCCTCGGAAGGAACCTAGGGTGACGCATGTACACGGTTTTGCGTGAGTGCTTTAGCCAAACACTCTCGCTATCATTTAAGCAGTGAGTACAGGCTTTTGCCCCTTTTGTACTCTAGCCCAACAGGTTAGCAAGGGCAGGATAATCATTTATAGTACAAAATAACAAGGAGCGTAAAGTGAAATTCTCTTGTTTGTACGCATCCTATACCGTACCCCTTCGATCCATGGTATATTTAGATCTTCCACCAACGGTGCTAGGTACACATCAATATCGTTCCCAGGTTGCTTCAGCCCTTGGATAAGTATCGACAACAAAATATTCTTACGCTTCATACACAACCAAGGAGAAAGGTTATATATGCAGAGAGTCATGAGCCAAGCGCTGTACCGGCTGCTCATGTTATCAAAAGGATTTATTCCATCTGTAGTCAATCCGAACATTATATTCCTCGGTTCTGCATCGAAGTCTACAAAAATTCTATCGATGTTTGTCCATTGGGGGGAATCAGTAAGGTTTCTTAGCATTCTATCATTCTTACGCTCCTCCGAGTGCCAACGTAACAGTTTTGCCTCTTTTGGGTTTGCAAAAAAACTATTTCAAAGGGGGAATTATAGGAAGATACCATGCCACCTTAGTAGGAAGTCCTCTCTTCACCTCAATTCCATCGCCATTATCTGATTGATTATTATGCATGTATCAGGATGCGTTGCACACTGGACATGCATGCATGTTTCCATACTCTTTACAATAGAGGATAGAATCGTTCAGATATGTATGTATTCTTTCTACTTCCATTTTTCAATGGACAAAGAACCTTCTTGGCTTTGTAGATAGTTTTGGGCAACTCATTTCCCTCTGGAAGCATGTCCGCTAAAAGAACTAACAATACCGTGAAACTTTTATCAGACCAACCATTGCTTGCCTTTAATTTTAGTAGTTCAATCATGGCTGACAACATCATGTACTTTGACTTGTAGCATGTGAACAAAAGTTTCTCTGAGTTCTCCATCAAGACCCGAAATTTAACATACTCTCTCTCTCATCACAGTTTCCTTTTGCATCACGAAGCATCTGATCCTGATTGTTATCATTTAGACTATCCGAATCAAAACCACAATCAACATGATCATCTGACGGCATATCATTGGTTTCATCGTCGATGTCATTATTACTATCTTCTTGTGTAATCTACTCTTCACCATACAGGTCCAACGTGCATACCCCTTTTTAAAACCCCTTTAAATCAAAGTGCGCTTCAATCTGCTCTCGGTTTTTAAACATCTTTATATTTCCACAGTCAATGTATGGACAATACATATATTCCACCCCCTTATTCAACATATATTTCTCGGTAGCTCTTGTAAAAGCAGAAATGCCATTAGTGTACTTTTCACTCACACGGGTCCTAACGTACATCCAAATTCGGTTCTACGTTATGTATATAACAATTTAGTATAACATATTCAATTAATGAATTACTATATTATATATGTACGATATAAATTAAGTAGCTATATATAGCTAGATGTAAATAATTTTCTCTCTATATCAAGCTAGCTAGATCTAAATCATCTTCAATCATTCTTTCACCAAAAGTTAGATCTAAATTATAATACAATTAGAAATAAATTCCTAACCATAGCTAGCCAATAACTTAGTGGATCTACAATTACTCTGCCAAATAGTCGATCTCTTTCCGCTAAATGGCCTCAAAGCCCCGCCTACAGCTCAACGCAGCAGCGTAGATCTGGAATTTAAGACAGAGGAGGTCGACGGGTCTACACGCTATTAATATAGAGGAATTATCATAGACGGTTTGTCTAATAAACCATATGTGATAAATTAATTATCACATGCGGTTTTTATAATGAACTGTCTGTGAATTATCACAAACGGTTCAAATTTAAAACCGTCTATGATACTTCATAATATCACAGACGATTCATGGTTAAAACTGTTTGTAAAATATCACATATGGTTTTAACCACGAACCGTCTGTGATAGTTCACATTCACAGACGGTTTTTATCACTGACAGTAACATAGACGGTTCTAAACTAAAACCGTCTGTGATAGTATTTAATAAAAATGATTTCAAAGAATTATTTGTGATATAATGTCTAATATTAGGTTTTCTATAGTAGTCCGTTGCGATAAAAACAAGCACATATCATGATGCGGTGCACCATGACAGTGCTGTTGCTGACTTTGCTTGGTGCTCACAGCTCACTGGGTGGGTTGTGACAAAGCTTCTCTGTACCATATATGTCGTTCCGAAACTTTAGCCCCACACCCCTAGATCCGGTGATAAGTCAAACATCTTCCATCCGCTCGGTTTCATAACGATCAACTCAGACAAACTAAATAAAATTTCGGTTTTGATATCCTCATCTGATAGAAAATGTACCTTTAAGGTTTACGTTTTGTGGAGACGGTGGGAGGCGATCGACGTCGGCATGTATGAATCAGGTTAACACACGACACGAGGTTCTTGCATCCATCCACAACATTTTGATGGAAGATGGAACCAAGATAACGTACATTCTGTTCTGCTAGCTCTCTCTCTCTCTCTAAAAAAACTCATTATGCGATTGCGACCAGACGAGAAGATGACGATGATATGTTCATCCCGTTTCCGCAGTTGGATAGCGCCCTAGGCTAGCTATATATGTAGCCTGCAATTGCAAGAGAATGATGACAAACACAGGCAGGAGAAGGTAGGCATGCATGCATGCACCAAACCTGCCGGGCAGGTCGCTGCATGCATGCTGAGAAAGCCATACTGAAACTGCCCGCCGGGCAGCTAGTGATCATCGATGATCACGGCGCTCTGACGCATCATGCTCCGGCCGGCCTGTACTCTCTCTAATCTCTGACCATCTAGCTAGCTAGTAACGATCAATCTACACATGCGACGCCTTCGCGGCGCATAAAACAGTTCCGTCTCACTGGCCTCGCGCGCCGGCCGGCCGTGTCTACTTGTGCCTGCGCGCCTCGCTTTTCCTCGCGTATGCATGCCGTCTTTTCGAGCCCTTTACAGCTGGGCCTACGCGTGGGTCGATTCACGTAGGCCAAGGCGGTAATAATCGGCGATCGCCTAGCCGTAGCTAGCACCATCCCCACCGGTCCGGGTGCGGGCGCATGATCTCCAGGCTCCACCGCGCGCGGGCACGGCATGCACCTCCCACTCTGGCTTTGCGCGCAGGCTGATTATTACTGGCATCATGGCGTAAGGGCGAGGCTAGCACGATCGACTGTGCGTGCGCGCGGCCGTTAGTATTGTTGAATTGGATTCGCATCCGCCAGGCGGTGAAAATTGTGATCTTTCAAAAGTTCCAAAGATCGCTTCACAGGGACTCTTTTTTCTTAAACAAAAAAACTCGACAGGGGAACCACCTTTTGGACTTCACCCACCAAGAGTTGAATCGTATATCCACCTTTATACACATGTAAATATGTCACTGTACGAACTTTGTAAGATCATGGATTTATTCCTAACCTCCGTAATTCTTGGTGCGTGCTAGGGGGCATAATTGCGCGTGATGAGATACATATATGCTATATTAACGCAAATTAATTTTTTTTCACCACGGAAACCAAGAAACCATGCGAGTAAGAGATCATAAATCTTTACCACTAACACGCACTATAGTAAAAAAGTTAAAGCAGTCCGGTTCAACGTAACATGCGTTGATATAGTAGAAGTAATCAATCCTCCAATGCTTCCAGAAAAACAATCCTTGGAAGCCAGTTGTCCTCTAGCGGTAGTCGATCTCTACGAACCAATTGTCTTCTCCTCGAATCATCCCGATCAGCATCGCAATCGTAGCAACGCCTCTACCAAAATCACACATCCATGGATGGAACATCGTGTGTCGGTGTGCTAGCACCAGTGCGCACAACAGGGCCTTCGAAAGGAGGCAGTTAGGGTTTTAGTGGGTGGTGCGATGTCTCCATCTCACTCATCAACCCATAACCAAAATGCTCCCTTTTATATAGAGTTTCCGATCGAATACTTATCCAACACGAGTAAAGACTGTATCCCACTCGGGGAGTCTCCTACCAGATCTTTATCCAATACGAGTAGAGATCGTATTCCACTCAAAAGCCTCTGACTGGATCATTTACTATTCCAACCTGTTAAGTGTGTGATCCTATAGTTTCATGTACACTCGGTTGTGACCCGAAAACACCTTTTCTATCACTAGTCGATAGCAGTCCCTAACAGAACATATCGACCCCAAATATACATAAAGATCAATCTGGATAAGTCTTATGCAATATGATCTGCAACCAGACCTTAGTCACTCACGATCAGTTCATAACTCCTTACAAACAAATTGTATCTGGTTACGACCAGCCCATATCTCCATACGACTAGTTCACGGACCGGTTTATGATATGTTTGACCAGTCAGTATACTAATACTACCAATTCATATATGGTCAGACTAAATGACATGTTTGCATATTCTTCTTTTTTTCTTACGATACCTGATTAAACTTTAAGTAAGAAACGTGCCATCCATAGACTATTCAATTTTTTTCTAATTTAGTAATAGATAACTTCATGTGGTCAACTCTTCGACCACTCATGGCATGACCATGCGCTTTTTTAATCTGACCACATCGAGGGGCCCAGAGATATCTCTCCTGTTATGTAGAAGAGGTAAATCCCATATCTAACAAGTCACTTTCCTTCGCATGTTTTATATCATACCCAAAAGTTACCTTTATAACTATCCAGTTACAGAGTAGCATTTTAGCAACCCCTAAGTGCATCATTACACATAACTAAAACTATGCAAATCTCATGTACAAGAATTACACATCATCAATGCTTGACCAACTAATGACACATATAAACATAACAATCTCAACAGTGTCTTAAGGTGGGTCAATCTAACACTATGTTCTCTGCTATATATCCATATTATTGATTTAACATCCCTGTATCTATGACTGTTAAAATATGGTCATCAATCAATACATGTGCTGGTTTATAAGTCACAAGTATCCCGATCAGTGACATCCGACCAGAGATTTTTTAGAATGATATCATACTACATAAAGAGCTCCACCAATAAGTCACATACTTGCTAACCTTTGTCAAGATAATTCACTCAAGAAATATAATAACATATTATTCAAAAGATCATAAATATAGAAATGATACAATCATCTCTATGATTGGCTGATTGCCTTTTAAGGTATATTACTAACAATGTATGTGTGCCTGCGTGATGGTATGTATGTACGTGCGTTTTTTAGTTAGTCAAAAAAGATCGATTGATAGAAAAAAAAACAATTGCATTATATTCATGTTGCTAAAAGTGGAACTGAGATGGCGACACCCTTTGTTTATTAAAAAAATGTATTCGTGTTGTCTAGCTAGCCAGACAATCCAAGCTTGATCAGTTGGGATTTTTTAGGTGGTTTATAACTGAAAGCACTGTAGCTAACTGAAAAAAACACTGTAGTTGACAGAAACTTATTTGGCATAATTAAATTAAAAAATATTAAAAAAATATGTTAGCCTATCATGTATAATACAAACAAATACGGGAAAAAAGAACCGGCAAAAAAACAAAAAAGCCAAAAATTCAGAAAAAGATGAAATTTATGAATAGTGAAAAATAAGCCGGAAGCCAGAAGCTTAAGCCGAATTGATCAGGACATAACGTGTCTCGACCATTGAAATAGGCGAAATTGTGGTAGATAGCTACGGCAACTTGCTTAAGCTTTTTCTCTGACCCACATTGTTCGTCGACGGCGAGGATGGGCGGCCGCCCAAGTTCCCAACCAGCTCCACTACAAGCTACGCCACTGCTAGCAAGAAATTAGGAGGCGGAAATAATACAAGTTGGTAGATAAAAAGGGGTGAATCTAAACAAAAACGATCACAAGGTTTCTCTGGACACATAGTACTTGAGGGATGCATGCAATGTGCACCTCAAGATTAACACAAGGACGTCGTCTGCTCTTCGGCCCGGTGCAACTTCGTCAAAGCTCAAATATTAATGGAAGCTCAGGAAAAAAAACCCTATTCGATGTACCTCTCATGCTATTAGGGTTGCGGTTAGCGCTGGTAGTGTGGCACACGACGAGTGCACACGGTGCGTACTAATAAAGTTGCCTTATCAACCGCGCGACGTTCGATTATAATTAATCATCATCGGGTAGTTAATTGTGCGACAATATGGCCGTCTTAATTACCCACTACCCTTGGACGTGAGCGCAAAGCACACGGCTTTACGAGCCTGTTTGGTTGGAGGTCTCGCAGGTAAATACCTGCCAGACAACACATCCTGATTTCAGACATCTAAAATCAAACGCCTAAGATACATACTTGGCCCAAACAACTTTTTTCAACCTTCAACCAAACAAGCCCTACGTCCCGCGGTCTTGGAAAAGCAGGCAGCAGTGCCGTCAGTTCGTCTCGTCGCGCCAAGGAAAACATTTCTAGTTTCCCACGAGCTGCTGTAGTCATGATGATTAACTGGGTCCTACTAGCTAGCTAGAATAATCTGACCACTATTTTTCCTTTTAGATTAGCAGGGCCCTTTAATTTGTTCCCTTTGAGATTAGGTAAATCGAAACTTTTGTTGGCTTCTAAGGTCGTCATATCTAATGCAATTGTACGAACGGGTCCTTAGCAAAAGAAAACCTAAATAAGATGCTAATCACTGCTTAAGAAGGCACCGATCCTTAATAAGTGCTTTTGTACGTAACTCCCTCCAATTAATAGAGAGGAAATCATCAGAGCTTCTACAAAAAGATGCTTGCATCGAAGGACGTACATGATTTTTATTAAGAAGTCTATTGACCCCTGTGAATTTCTGCGATAATTTAGGTTCCAACCTCGAATCGAAAAACCAAATATTTTATAACTCTCAAATATCAATACCGTTTATTATACCCTTAAGACCAATTCAATGTGGTTTTGCTAGGTGGTGCCAACGTAGCAACCACGTGGGCACAAATAGCTGGTTTTGGATGTTGATATGTAAGCAGCCTAGTCAGCAAAATAAGCAAATAAATAAAAAAAATGGTAGAGCCCCATCTGTCAGTCCCTCACTTCTATCTACATCTTCTTCCAACCTCTTTGGCACCAGGGAGGCAGCCATGGGCCTCAGCCAAGCTTTGCTCCAGCGAGGACAACAGCAGCGGCAACGTGCAAATGCAAAAACTTGTTGTACTGATTTGTGCAAGCTCTAGGGTGGCGGAGGCGTGGCTTGCGACGGCCTATGGTGGCTGGCAGCTATATTGGCATGGTGGTGACGGTTAAACGGTGAGTAGAACTAAAAATTAAGCATGTCATGAGAATCAACACAGCAAGGGAAACTGATCGGTGCATAGCCAAGGGCAGCATGCCAAGCTTTTCATGGATGCGGCAACCTGGAGTGGGAGAGCTCAAATTAGAGGTTTGGAGAGGAAGAAGGAGATGTGATGGTGCTTTGGTAGGAAAGAATTGGTGCGAAGCTCACCGTATCAAAGAATAGCAATGGCGGTGATCAATTCAGACGAATGTGAGGAAGAAGACTGCGGCGCGGTGCTCCTATGGGCAAAACCCAAATTTGGGTGAGGGCTTTTGAAGATTATGCTCAGGAACATGTTGTGACACAAAAAGTTTGGAGAGATCACAATAGATTCAACAGAAACAACGAGGTTGAGCTACGGGTTTATCGGGCAATGCATCACCGGAGCCTTAGGAGACGATGGCGTTCTCAGCGATCCTACAAGGGAAATAAGAAATGGATGGGAGGAACCAAGACAGTGCTAAAGGGCATGATGGTGCCGGTCAGGGCTCACTACAGTAGCTACACGAGATTAGCGGTGCGCGGCGGCTGGAACAGAGGAGCCAAAGCTCCTTGGCTTGCTTCTTCTTCTTTGGTGCATGAGAGGGATGGAGGGGGAGGGAAAATGAAAGAGGTGAATACATGAACCCAGCTATCTCCTCAGCTACAACGGTGTGGTGAGCGATGGTTGTGAGAGCAGGTCGGCAGAGCTGGCTATTAGGGGAGAGGGAGAGAGGCTGAAGAAGGCTGACTAGGCGGTGATTCAATGCTTACATGTGAGTATACTTATATATGTAGGTGTCAAGTAGGTGTCACATTAGCTAAACTGCTTTCAATCCGTCTTAGATGGTAAAATAAACAGTATTGATATTTAAGGGAGATTAAATACTCTTTTTTGTGGTTCGAGTTTAAAACTTGGGCCATCGCAAATGTTTAGAGGGCTAAATATATTTATTCTTTTTTATTATATAGATGTTTGATGACGTGACTATACTCACGCTTTATACACTCATTTAAGAGTGCATTTGGGCTAGAGGTTAATTAGTAGCAGCTGCAGTGCGTAGGATTCCGCCCAGTGAGATTGCAACCGTGTGTCCCATTGGCGATCTTGTATAAAGCATGAAATTCCGACTTCAAGCCACGCACTGCAGATCTCATTCTCTCGGCATCTGCCTCCCTGATGGGGACGCTTCACCACCTTCCTCCATGTGGCCACGTATGGTCTTGAGATCGTGGTCTGAATACAGGCCCTTCGTTTTAACTTCTAGAACTTACTTTTCGATTTTTTTATACTAATAACTTTAAAATAAAATATTTTTAAAACAGAATCTACGAATTAATTATAGTACACTATTATAGCTATAGACCAAACAAGAAAAGAGAGACTAGAAAAGAAGAACCAATAGAGAGGCGGTATATGGGAAAAATGGGTGATCCTCCTCACGCCTCTATTGGGATATATATATATATATATATATATATATATATATATATATATATATATATATATATATATATATATATATATATATATATATATATATATATATATATATATATATGAGGTAAGATGAAAAATTATCATCCTACCCCTTAATAATTACGCAAGGTAGGGGTACATTGGTACATTCCTTTATATTATTGGACCTATTACATATTTGGCCAGTTGTAAGACCCAGTTACAGAGGGTTGGACCACCCCTATGACAGGACTCCCTCGATAGCAAGCGTGAGGTCCCAATGGGCGAGCTGATGTGACAACCTATCTCAGCCCTCCATTCCCCGACAGCAAGCGCGAGGGTGCGGACTGATGAGCCGATGCAACTGTTAGCTCGCGGTCCCTCGAAGATGGTTCTTTCAATGATCATAATGCAACTGCAAAGTCCACCAACAAATTATGGAAGTGGAGCAAGGGTGGTGTCGTCCCTCCAAGACGACGCTTAAGAGGAGGTCGACGAAGTCACTCGCCGAAGCCAGTCCATCCCACTGACGCAATGTGTACGAGGCGATCGGTGAAGCCGTGCCACCCCATCAAGGCGATGCCTCTAAGGCGGGCGGTTAAAGTCGTATGTCGAAGCCAGGCCATCCCACCGAGGCAATGCCTACAAGGCAAGCAATGAAGTCTTGCCGCCCCGTTGAAGCAATGCCTCTAAGCTAGGCAGTGAAGTCACCTAGTGAAGGTGTGCCATCCCATCGAGGCGAGGGCGGCGAGGTCTCGACCACGAGTCGGTCGAGCGAAGTTACAACCGTGAGGCAGCCGGACAAAGTGTCAGCCGTGAGGCAGTTAGACGAAGGCACGGCAACCAAGTGACCAGGCCAAGTCACAATCATGATGTGATCAGACGAAGTCACGACCACGAAGTGGTCGGAGAAAGTCACGACTAGGACGTGGTTGGACAAAGTCGTGACCATGAGGCAGTCGGACAAAATCATCACGGCGGACGTGGTCAGACGAAGTCACGACTACGGGGTGGTCGGACGGTTGCCGACGAAGCCAGTAGCTGGATGAAGCATATGCTCCATCCTGCACTCTTCGAAAGTCCAGTGAAGACCGTGAGGAGCTCAACAGAGGCAACACAAGGTCCAGTGGAGACCCGCGGAGGCTAGACGAAGTCCGGCGGAGGTCGTGCACAGTCTCCATGCGGAGATCATGTGAAGCTTGGTGGAGGCAACGTGAGGTCCCGCGGAGACCGTGTGAAGACTGGCGAAGATTGTGCGGAGCTTGGCGGAGGCAATGCGAGGTCCAGCGGAGACCCACGGAGATCGCGCGAAGTCCAGTGAAGCGGAGACCCATAGAAGCTTGACAAAGTTCAGCGGAGACCTGCGGAGGCCACGCGAAGTCTGCACCGACTCTGATGTCGCCTCCGTCGAAGTCCCACGATGGTCGTGGTAGTCTCCGCATGGCGATCATGTGAAGACCTCGGTGGAGACCATGCAAAGTCTTTGGTGAAGAAGTCAGAGGCAGAGCAGCCAGTGGTGGGACAAAGTCTTGAAGCACAAGCTCTATAACCACGCACTCCCCATGACCGTGAGGCGGTCAGACGAAGTCTCTGCTGCGAGGAGATCAGACGAGGTCTCGACCATGACGTGGTCGAATGAAGTGGCAACCGCGAGACAGTTGGCGATCGCGCGAGGTCCAGCGAAGACTGAGCGGAGCTCTGCGAGACCGCGCGAAATCCATCGAAAACGGCATCCACGTGGGGCTCGGCGAAGTCGGTGTGAAGTCCCGCGAAGGTCATGCACTGTCTCCGCGCAGAGATCGTGCGATGACCTAGGCGGAGACCATGCGAAGTCTTCGGCGGAGAAGTTAGAGGCGGACTCTCCATCACACGTGCTCCCCACGACCTCGAGCTGGTCAAACGAAGTCTTGGTGTAGGCGACATTCACGTGGAGTCAACCAGTGATCACGCGAAGTCTAGCGAAGACAACACGAGGTCCAGCGAAGACCTGCGGTGGCCACACGAGGTTTGGTAGTGACGAGGTCCGTGCGAAGTTCGGCAGAGGTCACATGAAGTCCATCAAAGATCGGGCGAAGTCCTACAGGGGTCAGTTGAGGTCAAACAAAGTTTGGCGAAGGCGACATCCACGCGAGGTCCAGCAGAGATCGCGCGAAGTCCCACGAAAGTTGTGCGCAGTCTCCGCCTGGAGATCGTGCGAAGACCTCGGTGAAGACCGTGTGAAGTCTTCAGCGTAGAAGTCGGCACATGCTCTCCACGACCGTGAGACAGTCAGACACGTTTCGGCCGCGAGGTGGTCGGACGTGGTCTCGACCACGATGTGAGTAAAGAGGGGGGCTAGAAGAGGAGAGCCAACAAAGAGACGGTATATGGAAAAAAATGAGTGGTCCTACTCCCTCACGCCCCTCTTGGGGGTCATATACATAAGTGGAGTAGGATAAAAAATTATCAATCCACATCTTAATAATTACACAAGGTAAGGGTATATTGGTATATTCTTTTATACTATTGGATCTATTACATATTGGACCAGTTACGATGCCCAGTCACGAGGGTTGGACCACCTCTACGATATACACATTATAATAATTTTATTTATGTCAGTCAAAATCACACATGAGTTTCTCTTACTCTGTATTCTCTTTTATAAACAATAAAAAAACATAAAACACGTTCAAAAATTATAAGCCACGGAACAAAATAGGCCCTGCTGCACCGTCCGTTTGCTTATGACAAACCCAACTCCTCGACAACGTCTACCAAGTCTAATGTCCTTTTTCTCTGATCAATTGCTACCATAGTACTAGCCTACGAGCCAATGACAGACACATGCACAATAACACAGTGATAGCCCTCCGGTCATGGAATAATGTCGTCTTGAGTTACGTACTATTAAGCTTTCTAAACTTGTCGATATTTTTTTTAATATTTAGATTAAACATACGTATTTGATATGTATATATTTTATCTTGCAAAGAGCTTTTATAAAACATAATTTCATTAAATTTTATAAATCTATTACAGTAAAAATTAATAATTAAAGTTATGTTTTTAGGACGTATCGATTTCAACTTTTTTTTTCGATCGGAGAGAGTAGCCAGCTAGATAGAGACGGATCATCGGTCCGATGCGGTGTAAAGAGAGAGAAATCTAGAAAAGCAGCAGAAAGATAGACACGATCTTAATGCAGCTGCCTGCCTCAAGCCTCGAAGACGGCATCTTAGTGCGCCGGGAATTAACTCGCCGTTTGGATGATTGGGCACGTCGCTTTACGTGGCGACCGGCCCATCCGGTGGACGTAGAAGAATAGTAAGACGGAGATGCGCGCTTGCTTGCGGTGGCATCTCTGTTCGATGATTTGGGACGGACGCGCCTAATGAGGCGATGGCTACAGCTGCGCTCCTGTAATAAGCAGTACGCTCCTTGATTTGAATACTACGGCTGGAGTGCTAGAGAACAGTACACATAACTGTAGCTTGGCACGCGTGCAGCCAGTTTTCCTCGTGGAACTGGAAGCACTTTTTTTCCTCTGAAACTTCTCCGAGATACTTCACAACTATGCGTGCTGATATTTTATGCATATAGTACGTGGAATAGTCATTGGATGCCTTAAGAAAGGCCTCAGTGGGATTTGGAGGTGAGAGAGAAAAAAAAATTAGTACCACTACCATACCATGCATGCAATTGTACCAGTAAATGGTACTGGTGCCCAATGAGGAACAAACTGTCCTGCCCTATCCTATATCATAGTTCAGGCTATACGAATGTAGCTCACTGCCCTAAAAAGCTTCAGCTCTGCTGCTGATACGCAGTGGAAGGGCTGTGCACTTGTGCAGTGCATTCAGCTGCTGCAAAAGCCCAGCCAAAAATATGATATGCCCCTGTTTGGCACCAGTAGGCTAGTAAGCAAGGGAACAGCAAAGCAAGAGAGTAAACAAATGCGTGCATGCATGCATGCCTGCTGGGCTGGGCTCGCTGCTTCTCCGCAGATGTGCAGCAAATCAGATGATGGGGATTAAGTCCCCGCTTTCCACGACACGCACAGGGAGGCGCCAAAGGATCAGTACAGTGGTAGTAAACTGAATTATAATGCAGAAAGGAAAAGGAAGCAGAGCAGCACGTCGCCTTCCTAAACCTAAAACATGCTGCTCAAAGCTAATAATAAAGTTAATTAGGAGCAGTACAGTACTGCTCCACGGTCTCCTCCTCCCTTTGGTGTCGCATGTGCCTGCCGCAATCGCGTGCGCAGCAGCGGGTTAAGCAGAAAAAACCAAAGGAAAGATCGGGCTTAGGGTCCGTGGGTCCCACGTGTCAGCGAGGCGTGGCGCGGGGTGGTTCCCGGCTCTGCATGGCTTGCTCTTCCCGGGGCGGGCGCGCACCGCGCCCTGAGGTGTATCTGCCGTACACATAGGCCGCTTGTTTTGTTTTGTTTTGTTTACAACTGCATCTAAGCTAATCCTACTGGCACTAGCTTGTTTTATCGTTAAGTCTGGTTAGTTGATTAATTAAGCTAGGCCGTAGGGATCAGTAACCCATGCACACGGGTAGGGGAGCCCCTAGGCTTTTTAGGGTAGGCTGTTGTTTACGCTGCTGCCTCCGCGCATGGATCCAGCGAAGCATGCAGGCAGCTGACACTTGCTGCTGCATACGAGTTCTGCAAAAACGGTCAGTTTTTTTGTTTGGAAAGCGAGCTAGGGTAGGATGAGACCGAGTTATTTTTTACTTATAATTTATGATTTTTTATGAATAAAAACATAAAATAATTTTTTATCATCATTTTCAAATAACTTATTTAAATAATCTTTTCAAAACGACTTATCAACTTATCGATATTGAGTTTATTCAAATAAACATTTGTATTAACTGTTAAGCCCAAAAGCCATCATCTACGATCGAAAAGAACAGGGCTGAGCCGTGCCAGTGATGATGCACATGCCCATCTAACCATTTGTATTAGCTAGATCTTTATCTTGTGGAAGTCCTAAATTTTGTTTCTGTCCTGAAAAAAAAATGTTTCTGGAAGCTACGGAAGAAGGGTAGTATTGTGGAGTCCCATGTGATAAGCTGGCATTTTGGGTCTCAGTTTCTGGACTTCGGCCCATCTAGGCCGAATCTGTCTACGAGAAAGGGCCCCAAACAGGAATGCTGGTCACAGCGTCTCAAAATGGGCTGAAGTTGAGTTAGGCTTGTAACATGGCCATGCGCCTCCTCTTTTTCTTTTTTTCCTTTTGCAAATTAACCCTTAAAGCTTTCCATGGTCATGTTTTAGTCCAATCTATTTACAAAAACACTATTTTTGAAGAATATATTCATTCTAATTTTCCTTGTAAATATTCGCAACATTGCTTCGTTATCAACAACCATCATAAACGAAGTTTGCAGAACTAGAACAAGCCAAAAGCGTGACGCAACATCACATATTCACATAAGAGTTGCGAATTGTGCATAACTGTATTCTGCTGAGTAGAAGCTGACCCAAATCAAACGCGAACAAAGGAGCAGAATCAGAGCTTCACTGCACATCACGTAGGAAATATACTAAAAAACAGAAAGTGTCCATTTATTTTCACTGTTATTCGCTAGTGAATTATGGAATGACATGAGACATGACCATTTCTTATGCTATACATGCAACACAAGCCACATCTACAAAATTCGCACACATATTGGCATACACAACATTGGCATAAAGTGTCCCAATTATCACGACAATACAACACTTACGCGATACATGCAACATAAGCCACATCTTCAAAAGAAGTCGCACACATATTGGCATACACAACATTGGCATAAGGTGTCCCAATTATCACGACAATACATCACTGATCAAATCATGCAGAGACGACCTTCAAATTTCAAAGGCTTTCAATGGGTCCTTTGGGTCAATCTCATGGAAGAGAGGAAGATCTGACGGGAGACACTCCTGGCTGAAACCAATGCTTTCCAGTGTCTTCAGCACCTCCTCGAACAAAATGTTGTTTCCGAGCGGGGTGAAATGCAGTCCGTCACTGCATGATGTAAAAAGGTTATGTAGTGCTTGCGGTCAGAAAATACACTGTAATTCACCACGACTACTGCTTCACAACTAGATTGTAGTCTTCAAAAAATAACTAGGTCATTGTAGAATAGCAGACACGCATTAGAAAACACCACCAGGGCATAAATAATTGAAGACTGAAGCGTGAAGGAAACAAAACTGCTCTAACGTACTGGCCCATTGAGAATCCATTATCAAATTACCAGGGCATGTAGGACTTCAGAAGAAAACCGAGTGAATTAGATTTAAAAGCTTCTTCTCTCTTCAATTTTTTAACGGTCTATTGGTCTTTGGCAGCAGAGCATTCAAACATATACAGAGTTACAGACGCCCTTTGTTCCCTTCCCTATAGTAGATGAGAACATTGCTACTGCAGAATTTTCTTTTCGGGGGAGGGAAAATCTTCTCACATGGGATGCAGATTATCAACTCATTCTTAGCTTGGGTTGTCAATTTTGTTTCATTATCAACATAACCAATAACAACATCGCACTTCAAAAGCACAGTAGGTTCACTCCATCAAATACTGAAAATGAGATTCTTCCATATCAATGTACATAATGTCACCATAATTTACTAATATCCTTTGTTTTGGAAGCTTGAGCTTATAGTGTTTGAATTGAAGTGTAAGCACAATAGTTTGTCATAAAAGAAAAGGTATATGTTCAGCTCATATATCTATATCCAGCATTTCCTTGTGTGTCTCGGGTCCGCATGACCAAAATTCAACTAGATCCTCACTTGATTTCAGTATTTGAAAGCTAGTATTTTCTGATAACAATGTGACATAATTTCTGAGTAACTATCTGCCCAGGAATTTACACTTGTTGAGAAAACTTTTGCATACAACAAAACCATTTTATCTGGTCAGACCGTTCACACAACCAGCAAAATAGGCAGCTGGTAGCGCAACTTATTAAGCCTCTCCAGATTCAACGTTAGGTATACGGTCAATTGTTACAGATTCATACCTTAATGCAGATGTTTGCCAATCAGGAAATTGCTGCATCTTTGTCCAGATGTCTATGACTGGATGATTCAATTCTTTAGCAACAGCTATGCATGCCTGCGCATAAGTGCCAGCAGCTTCATTGGTTCTTTCTGGTTGTCTTGAAGGGTCATGATCTCCATAGATGTCTCTGCGTGGGCAGACAAGGACAATCAGTGTGGTTGGCTTGCGTATCTGCTATACTAAAAGGTACAATTGCTTTAACTGGTATCTTGAAAAGAAAATCTTTACATCAGTCCATGGGCCACCAAGTGGATAACTGGATATACCTAAAACTAAAAGATATACACTCCCACAGTGTAGAATGCACATACTTATGCATGAATATACATAAAGAATTCTACACCATGGACTCATGGTAAAATATCTATGGGTCAATATATATAAGCATGCTCTGGATACATCTAATGAATTCGGGCCAACATTTTAACTTCTTGAATGAAAGTAGCGGTTTGGATGATGTAATTCAGAGATCAAAACACAAGCAATTTCCTGGTTGTTTCTCCCCTCCCATTATGTTCATTACAATTGTCAGGTACACTGTACACAAGAAAACGGAGGATATTTTTTTGAACGGGAAAACGGAGGGTATTGAACATACTGCTATAAGACATATAGTGTCATGAACAAATGCAACAAGTATGGCATATATCAAAAGGAAACCGATACGGGGATCAGCGTAAATACATCAAGTGATTTCTCTTTGGTTGACCACTAGCATCGCCCTCGAGAGCTAAGTAAGTAGATGTCTGAATCTTTGATCCCTTCCTTACCGGATTCTCGCTGGTTCATAGATCGGTGGAGGCGTGATGAGGATAATAGCAGTAGAAGGCCATGTCTCCTGCGAAGGACCAAACCACAGATAGATAAGCAAACACACATATCCGAGCATTACACCGGGAAAGTCAAGTCACGAACACTGCAAATATTCCCTGTTCCGCGAGAGTATGGCCTAGCTAGGTCACAACCTTGAAGTAGGCGCAGATGGCGCGGAGGTTGCTCTGGTACTCCTCAAGCGGCACGTGCTGGTGCGCCTGCACCTGGTCGGGCAGGCTCGCATCGTTGGCGCCGAAGAACACCGTGATGGCCGCCGGGTCCACGCCCCCGGCGGCCGCCCCCTCCATGGCCCTCGTCAGCACCTTCAGCACCCACCGCGTGTTGTAGCCGCTGAACCCCCGCAGCACCACGTCCGCCTAATCAACACCGCACCCAATAACAAACGCAAGGTCAAACCTACGCACAGCAGCTAGCGACGGCGTAACCGGATAGAGGGACGGAGAAAGAGACGCAGACGTACCTGGCGGGCCAAGTGGTCGGCGAGGGCGGCGCCCCAGCCGCCGGAGGCGAAGGACTGCTCGGTGATGGAGTCGCCGAAGAGCACCAACCGCGGCCGCATCTTTTCGCCCCCCACTGTCTTCTCTTCCCTCGGATTCAGATTACGGATCGGGATCTCCCCGTGGGCTCAGTGGACTGACTGACTACCTCAGAGATCACGACACCAGCACTTTAACTTATTGGCGCAGTTTTATAAAATGATATTGCATGGAGGTAGGGCCTATTCTTCCCAGATTTCTAAAAACTGTTTTTTTTTACTTTCCTATAATAACAATCTTTTAAACGAAGTATTTTTTTAATATAGAGTCTACTAATTAATTATAATACATACTATACCGACTTCATTTATATCGGCAAAAATCGCACATGAGTTTTTGTTACTCTGTAATCTCTCGGACGAACAGCCAAAAAAGGTATAAGTCGCAGCCAAAAGCCATAAGATTTAGCTAAAAAGAACAAGCCCACGTCCGATGTGAACACAAAATATCGTATGCCTCATCATTTATGTAAGTGGTAACTTATCCTCATTTAGTTGCTTTCTACTTTCTTCACTTTCTTATGCTGTTTTCACTCACACAACTTCTCACACTAACAAAAGTATTAGGGTCTGTTTTTTTTCAGCTTTTGGTTTCTACTTTTGACTTTTCTACAGTAACTAGCTTTTAAACTGGTGTCTTTTTTAGATTGGGTCTACTAGTTAATTGTAGTATATACTGTACCGACTTCATTTATATCGGCAAAAACCGTACGTGAGTTTTTGTTACTCTATAATCTCTCACGAATAGCTCAAAAGTCACAAACCGCAGCCAAAAGCCTCAAACAAAAAGAACAGACCCTTATATTCCTCTTCACTCTTGTGATACTTTTTACTTTTTTTTTAACTTTCCTCCTCCTAGTAGTCTTCTTCACCTAAACAAAAGCCAATCCCCAAGTAGGGCAACGGTGCACCATAGGAGATCTCCTATCCACCACCTCCGTTTCTCTTCCCGCCCGCTGACTCCCTGTTTATTCCTTCCTCACCGATAAGAGATAGGTAGGCCCGCCGAATCCCTCGCCCAAGATCTGGTTTCTTGCTCGCAGCGCCTTCATGTGTTGTTCCCGGGCTTAGCCCCGCTTGCTTGTTCTAGGCTCCATTTTGGTAGGATTTGGTTCTCGGTTGCAACGAAGGTGCCAAGAACTTTGGTTAGGACATGTGTCACCCTTAGGCTTCAGCAACTACTGCCTCCCGACACCGCCTCACTCAGTCTCTGGCTTTATCAAGTGTTTTATATTGTTGCAATAGGTATTCTCTGATGTTGGCCTCCTCGTAGTCTATGTGTTTGATTTTTGTTTTGTAATGCTATTGCATCCTTTAATTGCTACAACGAGTTTGTTACAATCGGAGTGGGATTTTGTTGCACAGATAGCAATCATTTATTACATTGTGCTATGAATTTTTTTTGCGGGGGTAATTCTTTTTGTTACAGCTATAGTTAAATTTTGTTGTATACATTTGTAGAGAAATGTTGCATTTTAGCGTAGGAGTTAGCGTCTGGATGGGAAATCCAGACGCTAGTCGTTCCCTTTATAAAATGCCCCCTTCCTCCCTTTTCAACGGCTCTTGCTTCTTATCTTCTCTCAGCGACCATATTTATTAAACTAATAAGTCGTAGTCAAAATTCAAAAGCCATAATATAAAAGAACTGTCCAAAAGGCTCTTGGTGTTTTATCTGGCTAAGTTTATTTGTCGTCGTGCTGGTTAGGCAGCCATCTGCATCAGGAGGAATCCTAGGCGAGCTTATCGTGAATTTGATTCAACCGCAAGTGAATCGTTAGTATCGACGAGCATATTCCGGCCGACTGCTGGTTATGGTCTCTCTCGATGGGTGTCGTTGTAGCATGGCCTAGTGGCTGAGCTGATCTCAAGCATGTAGCCAGTTAGGGGAAAGAATATTACTGAATTCTCGGCGCCAGTCCAATTGTCCGACTAAGGAATCCAAAGGAACAAGGGGCAAGGGCAAGGCCTAGCTGAGCAAGGAAGCCCCACTTAAGCTAACCTCGGTCTCCCGCCGTCCCAAGTCCTAACTCCCTCATCTCAAGTCCTATTTGGTCATTTCCATCCATGACCTTTCTATTCCTTTTTCTTATTTAGATGATGGTTTTGTTGCTAGTTGTGTTTGGGATTGTTTATGATCTCCTTATAAAGCAATAGAAACAATAGATAGTGTTCATGTGTTGTCTTAAATTTGAATTTCAATGTTCATGAGCTATAATTCAATATACCTAAATGTCAATTTAACCGAACCGAATTAATCGGTTAATTAGGTTTAGTTTTTTATTTTAGCTTGATTAATTCGATGTCAACATTTCAAAAACCGAAATATTCTTTTACCAAATAAATCGATGCCCAACCCTAGGCATGAATGTGTAGCTTGAAGAACGGATATCATTGTATTTTTAAGGGCAAATGTCAAATTGTACTCCTGTCAAGCTAGAACCATTTTAAAAACTTGGATAGGGTCAAGAGTCAAACAAATTAGGCTAAACTAGGCTAGTTATTGCGCAAGTGTGGAGTTTGGTAGCCTCGTGATTTCCAAACAAGCCTTTATTTTCATGGAGAAAAATCCGCTTTTTAATTTGATATAAATATGAAAATATTTTTCAGTCTTGGGTGACCCTCCGAACTTTAGGCGGCGCTAATCCCTGTAATTGTGCCAGTATCTCTTTCAAAAAAAGTTTTTAAAATCCTTAAATCTTTTTTAGGACAGGTGTACGAGATACGACACATTGGGTTAGTGCTTACGTAAAAATATCGTTTTTTGTAAGCATTGAGCACTCTAGCCAGAGATAACCCTTTCACAACCACTTGTTAGATATTTCAAACAGGTTTTCCAAAAGTACTTTTAAACCATTTGTGATACATTTGTATTAAATGAGAGACGTTGGGTAAGTGTAAACATCGAAAACGACGGTCCGCTGTAAACATCGAACTCTTTAGCGGGGATAACCCTTGTAACCACAAGTTAGCTCATTAAGGTGGTGATCGGTTCGGCTGAAAAGCTCATGGCTTATGGCTGAAAAACCGTAGCTGGCTGAAAAACGCACTATAGCTGACAGAGGCTTATTTAGCATAATTAAATTTAAAAAAATTAAAAATATAAAAAACATGTTAGCCCATTACATATAATACAAACAAATACGGGAAAAAAGAACCAGCAAAAAAGCTCAACAAAAAACCAAAAGTTCAGAAAAAGATGAAATTTATGAATAGTGTAAAATAAGCCAGAAGTCAGAAGCCGAAGTCGAGTTGATGACTTCCTAAAGCATTTTAAAACTTTTTTGGATCCATTTATATCAGATGTGACACGCTGGATCAGATGTGACATGCTGGATTAGTGCTTATATAAAACAACAAACTTTGTTGTAAATATTGAGCATTTATGTAGGGATAACCCTTAAAACCACACGGTAGCTCTTCCAAACAAGTTACTAAAAGTATTTCTAAACTTTTGGCACACGTCTTTTGTCAGATGCGACATGTCAGGATGGCGCTTGCATACAACGAAGTGGGTTGTAGTTATTGAGTACTTTTGGGTTTGTTTACGTAAAAAAAAACATGACATTGGGGTTTAGTATCATCTGTAAAATCTATAGTCGCCGTTCAATAAGAGGTTTCTCATATTAACAATGTTTTATTTCCAAAAGTTGTTTTGTTTGATGTTAAGTGACAATTTCACTTCCACTAACAAGATCTAACCACAATGGCCTCATACATAGTACTGAAACACCTCAAAATTCAAAATTTTTAAATTTTAATTGATTTTTGCTTGAATTTTAAACACTTTCCCAATTTGGCAAGTCAACCGAACATGCGCTTCCCCTTTTCGGTTTTCCGCCTTCTCCCTGTGCCGGCGCTCCTATGCATCGCCACCTCCCCACCGCCTTTCCCACCCCGTAGTCACACACATCGATTCGTCGCCACCCGGAGTTGCCGCTGCGCGCACGCCCCCTGTTCACACCAAGCTGGCAACCGTGGCCCCACTCGTCAGCCCCTGGCTTCGCACTCTCCCTTGCTTCACGCATCGCTTCTCCGCTCGCTCACTCGCCTTCCCACGGCGAACTGCCTCTTTTCCTTGTCTTCTTCCACTCAAGCTGTACCCTTGCCTTCAGAGCTTCGCCAGAGCTTGCAGAAGATAAGTGCCACCTCGCCTGCCTCTTTGCGCAGCGTCACCTCCAACCTCGCTCGCGTTTCGCGCCGCCCTGAACCGTCTCTCCGTGGCCGGCTCTCCTCTTTGCCTTTAAAGGGCGTTCGTTGCTTTCCAAAGCCTCCTACCACTCTCAAGTCCACCCCAGAGTCGTTTGATTGAATGCTTTTGCCTTGCATCACCGCCGGTGAACTCTCCTGCGCTGGTGAGGTCTTTCAGTGATTTTTTTCAACTCGTCGATTATTTTCCAATTACTCTTGCTGATATGATTCCCTTTGTCTCTTGAACTCGATGATGCACCTGGCCGGACGAGAGCATACGCCTGGAGCCCTGACGGCTGAAGCCGCCACCGGCTGAAAAGCCTCTCGCGTGGACAGCCTAACTGAGCCATCTCCGACCTAAATCGCCACCACCTCCATGAACCTGACATCCATAGATGGTTAAACTGTCTTC
Organism: Dendrocalamus sinicus; assembly: GCA_036346575.1. Lineage (NCBI taxonomy): Eukaryota > Viridiplantae > Streptophyta > Magnoliopsida > Poales > Poaceae > Dendrocalamus > Dendrocalamus sinicus. The sequence goes on along the minus strand of CM070643.1, from coordinate 10,562,389 downwards.
AATTTCGTCAGAAACCCACCAGAGCAGCATGGGGCTATCATAAAGGCCGCTGTCTTCTCTCTAGCCACCAGCCACCGCAGTTCATTCCCTCACCTCTCAAAACCCCAAAATGGATTCCTGAGCTCAAACCGCCCCTTTTGCACCATCAATTCCCCCTGGAGAAGCCTTGTTGTCACCGTCTTGCTAGAGCCACAGTGCTCTGTTTTCCGCTGGAGAGGAGAGCTGGAGGTTGAAGACGACGTCCTGGGGGCGACGTGGTCAAATCTCGGCTGTCGGCGCCCGTTTCCTCCCTTCCATCTGAGATGTCCGTGTCTTTTAAATATGGGCCGCTCGCTCCGTCCGCGTGTTGCCCATCGGGCACGGATGCGCGCGCTGGGCCTTCAGCCGTGCGCGAAGTGGGCCGAAGGCCAGCTGGCCTGCTTGGCTGCGCGGGTGGATATCCAGCTGGGGCGCACTATGCGGTTGGGCCGAGCCAACACTGTTCACCCGAATAAAAATTTAGAAAATTATTAAAAATCCCAGAAAAATCTAGAAAATTCCAAAATTTCCAAAAATCCCAAAAATACACCGTTTTGATTGTCTCGATGCTGTGAATCTATTTTTGACCTCCATTTCATCAAATTCAATTCCAATAAATTCAAACCCCTCCATTTGGATTTTATGCATTTACTCCTTTTTAAACTATATTATTTTTTCCTAACTTGATTAGATTCAAGTGTGGACTTATATTGTTATTTTATGTATTTGTGCTACCTTCCGACTTCTTCGAGGCGATAGTTCAAGGTTCAGATCCGAGCACCAAAGTTTACGAGCTTGTTGAAGTGACAGAGTAGTAAGGCAAGTTACAAATTTTGATCATATTTAAATCCTATGAAAATTTTAGTAGTTAATTAATGTATTTTCATTACTGTTAATTGTGAAATGTAAATTTATTAAAATAAATGTTTATAATGACATGCTAAATAGTTAAATCCTACCACTGATAAAAGCTCTGTTTACTTTGAGGCCACATTCACCTTGACAGTCTTAGTAATAATTAAAATATTGTATAAATAAATGTAAAATATCTCATTCAAAATTTTGTACTACTAAGTGACTTGGCCATTGGCCAGTAGGGTTTGTAAAACTGGTACTAGGGTAAGGATGTGCTGTGGAAAGCCACGATGTGACTTTCGTCCACGACTTTACCCTAGGGAGGAGGTTGGTTCGTAAAGGTGGTGGTGCTGTTGAGCGCAGTTGGGAACGTTGTTGGTGCCTCAGGTGAAAATTTAAGGACGAGAACCTTATGCTGAGTAAAAGACACAGTAAACGCTCAACCACAGGAGTTGACTTGTCAACCCCAGTTTAGTAGCTACTCAACTCGATTGAATCTCTACAGGATGTGGGTGTGTTGATGATGGGGAGTTAGCTATGCGGAATGGTAAAACCATACTTAACAACGATAGAGGTCACTCAGAGCGGGCAAAGGAGTTTAGGGTTAGTTTTGACCATGTCTGAGTGATTCTATCAGGTAGAGTCTATATAAAGAATTTAGCAATAAAACGACCTGGTTTTCTTAACTCTGTCGCGAAAGTTAAGCAATCGTGTGGGTAAAGCTGAGCAACTCTGTAGAGTGAAATTAATGGTATTCGAATACGCTGTGCTTCCTATTAATGAAGTTGTGTTAATTGGGTGATTCCAGCAACAAAGCATAAGTAGAGTTCATAATGTTTTAAATGGTGAAATTGTGTATTAACTGTTGAAAGAAAACCCCTTATTCTTAGGGAGAACTGATTTAATTTTTTATATTTGTAAATAAAACTGCATCCACTCAAGCTAATAGAACCAGTATACTCCCTCCCTTGATTATCCCTACAAGTAGTAAATTAGGGTTTACTCTCGTGACTTGCTGAGTACGGTTGTATTCATAACTTGCTAAACAACGCAGAAGACCAATGGAATCAGGAAGCCCCAGTTAAAGACGAGGTTCAACAACACACAAGACCAATGGAATCAAGAAGCCCCAGTTGAAGACGAGATTCTTGAAGAGCCTTTCTTCCCTGAGGATGAGTGGTTTTAGGTCTCAACTGCGCTCAGGTCGCCTAGGGTGTTTTTGAGATGTAAAATAGCTTTGTGCTTGCGCGCCCATTGTGAGAGAAAACTGGTTGTTAAACCATATGTTGTAATAAAAGTTGATCTTTTTGCTGTAAGCATGTACTGTTGTGATAAGCACACTTGTTTAGTACTCCGTAACTGTTTATTTTGGATGGTTATGGGGTTTTTTAGCTCCTTCAGAAATAGGGATATTACAAGTATTATGTTGACAATTTACGGTCTTGCAAGAACCTGAAGATGCACTTTACTTTCAAACACATCCTTGAAACTTCCTACTCTAAAATCGAAAAAATTCATAATGAACAATGGTTAGATACGATTCGAAGTGACAAATTCTTCTCCTCGTAATAAGTACGCTTAACAAATCTCACAATAGTAGTTAACAAACAATGAGAATAATCTTACCTATATCGTCATCCCTATCAATTATTAACTCTTGTAATAAAGTGCTATTAACACGACCTTATGTTAGTCAATAAATAGAATCCAATAGTTATTTTAGTTAACAGTTGTATGATTGATCATACGAACTACATAATTACGCCATACTATCTTAGGTGATAAATCAGAACTAGATCATCGAGAAATAGCATACTTATTTTACTGGACATTAACCTACCGTGCTCCACGGTCAAAAACACAGTGAACCATACAGTAGATAGAGAGAAGTTTTTTTTTGATAAGGATAGAGAGAAGTTTTACCAGCAAAGCAAAGGAGACAAGAAAGCAAGAGGCTAAAAAAGACGTTTTGGACTAGGGAAAAACCCGTCCCTCCCTTGCACAGTAGCAGCTGCCCTGCCCCACCTGCGGCCTCCCAAACCAAGCCCTCACCGAACCCCTTCCCTTTCTTCCCATCTCGCCTTGGCCCTCCGCCAAATCCCCAAATCACCGCCTCCGATCCGCCGCTGCCTTCGATTCGCCGGCGCCGTTGACCGGCGGACATGGCCTCCGGCCTGCCGTCGCCGTCCGGCAAGGCGCACTCCCGCAAATCTCACGGCCCCGTTCCCAACTCCTCCAAGGCCCCCAGTGCCGCCTCCTTCGATGCTCACAACGGCCAGCACATCCCCACCGTCGCCTTCTCGCTCCCCTCGTCACCGGCCACCCGCCGAGAACTCCGCCGCCGCCTCACCGCCGAGCTCGCCCAGGTGCGCGCCGTCTCCAAGCGCCTGAACTCCCTTCCCGCGCCCGCCCCCTCCTCCGCCCTCTCCGCCACTGACCCCTCCACCCCGCTCCCCCCGCACCCGCCCGCCTCCAAGCATAAGTCCAAGAAGGGCCCGCCGAACCCGTCCGTTTCGGCGGAGGCGCGGCGCAAGCTCTACGCGCCCGTGTTCAAGACCTGCGCCGCGCTGCTCGCCAGGCTGATGAAGCATAAGCACAGTTGGGTGTTCAACACACCTGTCGACGCCAGCGCGCTCGGCCTGCACGACTACCATACCATCATCACCAAGCCCATGGACCTTGGCACTGTCAAGTCTCGCCTGGCCGCAGGGCAGTACAAGTCGCCACGGGAGTTCGCCGCTGACGTGCGTTTGACTTTTCAGAACGCCATGAAGTACAACCCCAAGGGGCAAGATGTGCACTTCATGGCCGAGCAGCTGCTGAATATGTTTGATGAGAAGTGGCCAGAGATTGAAGCTGAGGTAGCACAGCTGTCACCGCAGCCACCGACACCATCATCGGCTGTACCCAAGAAGCCAAGGGAGATAGACAATGCTAGGGTGTTAGAGAGGTCTGACTCGACAGTGCCTGCTGCAGGGATGGAGGCTACACCAAAGTCGCACATTGGCAGACCCCCAGTTTTAAAGAAACCCAAGGCAAGGGAGCCTAATAAGAGGGAGATGACCTTCTGGGAGAAGCAGCGGCTTAGCAATAACCTCCAGGACTTGCCACCAGAGAAGCTTGACAATGTCGTACAGATCATAAAGAAGAGGAACTCGTCACTCAGCCAGCATGACGATGAGATTGAGGTTGATATAGATAGCTTTGATGTTGAGACATTATGGGAGCTTGATAGGTTTGTGACAAACTACAAAAAAAGTATAAGCAAGAATAAGCGGAAGGCTGAGCTTTCCGTGATAAGTCAGGATGGCGCTGAGCATGATCCAGAGCTGGAGAATATAGAGCATGCAAGGCAGGATGAGGCAGAGCAGGATCAGATGCCCACAGTACAAGAGACGGTATGCTTTTTATTGATGGAGTAATAGGTGTGGGTTAATTGTTAGGTGATATTGCCCGTATAGAACTTACTTTTGTCCTGCAGGTACAGATTCCAGAACCAGAAACAATTGATGTTGAACCACCTAAGGAAATTGCAGCAGGTATGCTAAATATGTGCCTTTAGAGCATGTTTGTAACCGCTATTGTTGTCTTTTGAGAAAAGAACAAATGTATCAGTTTTTACTCTAAATGTGATGGTTACTTGTGTTTGTTTATTGTAACCTACTTTTATTATCAGTGTAAGTGTAACAGCTAAGCTTTCTCAACTACAGATGACAATGAGAGATATGTGGGTTCATCATCACCGGTTCATTTGGAAGGTCAGAAGGGAGAGAATACGGGTAGATCAAGTAGTTCTGGAAGCTCTAGCAGCGATTCAGGGTCTTCCTCCAGTGGTAAACGTCTTCTTCCATTGCAGAAATTTATAACAAGCAGAATACCTTTTGTAATAAGCTTTATAAAGGTTTTGTTCGGAAGCATCTGCAAAACACATGGAATTTACCTTGAGAAGCATGTGCAGATACGGACACTGATAGTTCATCAGCAGATGGCTCTGATGCTGCACAGTCGCCCAGAACATAACATCGATAGGCCTGGCCAGGTATTTTTCATATTGCTTTAGTGGGCAATCATCCTCTCATTTATTTTCCAATGACTTAATCGGTGACTGGTGAGTTCTTCCAATTCAAGAAAAACTTATCCAAGCTGCAAAACATAGTAGGTATGGTGGGAATCCATGTTGTCTGTGCAACTCGCTTAATTGTTTTTGTAGAAAGCTTTATTGACTTAGGTTTCTTACCTGACATACAGAGGATGCTAATTTTGCTGATAAATCAGCAGCTCACTTGTGCAAGCCAGAATAGGCCTACCTATGCAATTGTATTTTACTACACTAGTACACTTAATTACCAATAAGGCAATAATAAGTGTGTGGCTACCTGTATCTTTCAAAGAAGTAAGAAGAACCAAAGTGTGATGATCTGATGGTCTTGGATAGTTGGATGAGTAACTTACCTTACAGGCTGGTAGAAGATATGAGTAGGACCACAAGTATTACTAATAATCTGTTGATATACTGAATAAGGATAACTGTGGATTGAGTTAATATAGGATGGGGTTGCCATGCGATGATACAAATGATTTAAAGCTAAGAAGGTTTCTAGTCCTGTGATCTTAAAAGTATCCATGGTAATTATTTGCTGGTTTCTGGTAAAAGGAACCTTGTACAGTAATCGAGGCATTTCCTACATAATTTTGTAAAAGGTTGGCAAATTTTCAGCCTCCTTTTTTTCTTCTATGCATATAGTCCCGAAAAAAGTGGATATTGTGTGTTAACCACTTGTCTTCTTGCATATTGGGTGTCATATGTCAAGCCCATATCGTGATTTTTAAATATAAATTTAGTTTTATGTTTATAATTAATTTGACATGTATTTGACTACTCACTGCTATGGAACTTCTTTCTGCTATGTCAACTCAAAATGTTTGAAAATGATAGATCTTTTGCGGAAAAGTTTGATATTGCACATTTTTTAAATACTATGTACTTGTTTAATTTGGATTTTAGTACTTTAATGCTTATTTGGAATGTGTTTGTCTAAATTATAAATTACAATAGTCTTATGTCCAATAAACTGGACCATATGTCAGGTAATGCAACTGTTCTTTCGAACTACTTTAGCATCTTGTTGTTAAGTATATCAAGGTCCATATACTAATAGGCCCATGTGGCCCATGTGGTTATCTATATATTGGCATCTCCACTATTGGAGTTCTTTGACTTCTCAAATCCTATTGTAAGTCACATGGTATCAGAGCTTACGGATTAGGGTTAGGGTTTGTTTACCTCCACCCACGATCCAAATCCACCGCCCTTCCGTCGTCCACGCGCATCGCGACGTCACGCGTCGTTCGCCGTTGCGGTCGCGCGTCGTCCACGCGCGCCATCCGCCGCCGTCTCTTTGCGTCGCGGTGCGCGCCCCCGCTGTCTCTTCGCGTCGCGGCTCGCCGGTGGCGCCGCCTCGCTCTGCATCGCCGCCCGCCCATCGCGATCGGCCGCCGTCCGCCTCTTCATCTCGTTCGATCCGACGGATCTCGAGTCGCCGCTTCGCCGTCGCCGGCTTTGAAGTCGCGCGCTCGTTAGCGCCCGCCTCGTTCGCCGCTCCATCGCCGCCGGGGCGCCTCGTCGGATCCGCCGCCTCCAGCCGCCTCTCCTCCGGGCGGACACGTCGATCCGTCGCCGTCGGCTCGCCTTTGGGACCATCGTCGCCGCCTCGTCGGATCCGCCGCCTCCTCCGTGGCCGTCTCCTCCGGGCGCGACACGCCGATCCGCCGCCGTTGGCTCGCCGGGGGCCATCGCCGCCGTCGCTGGGATCTTCTTGGCCGTCTCGGATCTTCACCGCCGTGGCGTCTCGCGCCTCGCCTGCCGCTCGGGATTCTTCCGCGCCGTGGCGTCTGCGCCCTTCTCTCTGACAGATCAAGCGCCAAAGATCAAAAGTCTGCGCCTCTCTCTCTGCAGATCAGCGCCAGCCAGATCAACACTTCAATCGTGGTAATTGCTATCATCCTCTGTTACTGTTGCTTTGCTCGCTGTTGGTCAAGCCCAGCACATCTCAACATGTCTCGGATAAATGCAATAGTTATCAATCTCACCCTAGATGGTCGAATTATCCAGTGGGCTTTACGTGTAGAGACCGCATTGAGGGCTATGGTTTACTTTTTCACTTAATCAAACTCCACCGTGCTTAAGGATGATGGTAGTAATGTTTGCTGTAGTAAAAGAATGGAATATTAATGATGGGAAAGTGATGGTCGCCATGGTCAATAGTACTAAGTCATCCATGATTATGAGTCTTTCTAAGTTCAAGACTGCAAAGGGCATATGGGACAACTTGAAGAAGCGCTATGTTCAGGATAGTGGTGCTCTTTTGCATAATCTCATGCAGCAAACTCATGAAATTGAGCAGAATGATATGTCCATTGATGAGTACTACTCTGCTTTTGATCATCTGATGGGATCATTGACTTCCATGATACCTGAGTGTACAACTGATTCTTGTCCAAAGCACATAAGTTCATTGAAAAGTTTTTTACTTACAGATTTGTCATGGGAGTCCGGGCCGAGTATGATTCCATTCGTACACGATTGCTTCACAATTCTTCTGCTCTCACCATGTCACAGGCATTGTCTGATTTACTTGCAGAAGAAACACGTCTTAAGTCTATGTCTTCTTCTGCATCTGTTCCAAATAGTGTGTTGGCGACTTCTCGGAGGATCGGTGCACCAAAAGTTCCTCTTGACGCTCTGTAAGCATTGTGGCAAGTCCGGTCATCTTCCGAGAATTGTTTTCTCATTATCCGAGAAGTTGGTCGACTATCGTGCACGACGTCTTGCTCGTGGTCGTGGTAATCGGTTCCACTCCTAGAGGTTCGATGTCGTTCTTCGCCGCTTGTTAATGCTTCTTCGTCGTCTTGGGTGCTTGATTCAGAGCTTCTTTTCATGTGACATCCGATCGGTCCCGCTTGGTTGCTTGCGTTTGCCATTCGATGGTGCTTCGCTCGATACGGTGATGGTACATCTTGTCATATCACTCACCGTGGTTCACTTTGCAATCCTCATTTTTCTGCACTGATGTTTCTTTTGTACCTCGCTTGTCCATGAATCTTCTTTCGGTTGGTCAAGTTACTGACCAACATTGTTTTGTTGGATTTGATGACTCATCTTGTTTTATTCAGACCGTCGGCGGGCAAGTGATTGGGGCCGCCATCGCCGTAAAGGTGCTCCTAGCCTCTACATCCTCGACACCTTGCGTCTTCCTTCTTCCATTGAGTCTCCACTGTGTGTCATCTCGCCGCTGCCGTCTTCCGCCTCTTCCTTCGCCCGGTGGCATCATCGTCTTGGTCATCTTTGTGGGTCCTGTTGTCCACATTAATAAATAAAGGTTATTTAGGTCATACACCTATTGAGTCTAGTTTTCATTGTAAGGGTTGCAAACTTGGAAAACAAATACAACTACCATATTCATCTAGTGTTTCTCATTCACTAGACCTTTTGATCTTATTCATTCGGATGTATGGGGTCCTGCACCTTTTGCTACAAAGGGTGGTCATAAACATTATGTCATTTTTATTGATGATCATTCTCGATATACATGGATTTATTTCATGAAACATCGCTCTCGATTGTGTTCCATTTATCGTCTTTTGTTCGCATGGTTCACGCTTTCTACTCCTATTAGAGTTTTTCGCTCGACTCGGTGGTGAGTATTTGTCCGATGCTTTCGCTAGTTTTTGTCCTCTGAGGGCACTCTTGCTCACTCTCTTGTCCCGGCGCTCATGCTCGTAATGGTGTTCTTTGAACGCAAACATCGTCATGTTATAGAGACTTTCGCACACTTTTGATTTCATCTTTTGTCCCTTCTCATTTTTGGGGTGAAGCCGTTTCTCTTCTGCTTATCTCATCAATAGACAGCCCTCATCCAAACTGCTTGGCAAATATCCCGTGAAGTTCTTTTTGGTATTTCTCCCGCTATGATCATCTCCGAGTTTTGGATGTACTTGCTATGGTTTGCTTGCACCCGTGAGCGAACTAAGTTAATCGCACAATCCGTTGAGTGTGTTTTTAGGGTATAGTCCCGAGCATAAAGGTTATCGATGTTATGATTCTTCTTCTCGTCGCATACGTATCTCTCGTGATGTAACCTTTGTTGAGGACCGTCCTTTCTTTATAACCCTCTACTCGGCCTTCATACTCTCCCACGTAACCCACATCGTTTCGTGTCTTCCTCTATTTCACCCCATGATGATGTTACTACACCTTCTTCATATATCACACCCATTCCTGCTCCTATTTCCATCACGCCACCTTCACAGAGACACCTCCTCTGCACTACCTCCTTTTCATTCTAAACCACCTATCACACATGTTTTCCATCGTCGTCCCACAAACCCCACGGTGCCATCATCTAGTTCTCCCACCATGGCGATCCCGATCGGCCGTTGATGCTTCTAATAATATTGATGAGTCTCATCACTTCTCGATGAGTTCTGAGTTGGTCCAAGATATAATCTACGAGATCGTATTGCTATTGGTCCGGTGACAAGTATGGTTTTCCACGTGTGAATCTTTGTTGTTGATAAGCCATCCACTTACCAGAAGCTTCTAATATTCGGAATGGCGACTTGCTATGTCCGAGGAGCTTGCGCCCTTGATCGTACAAGCACTTGGGATCTTGTTCCATTACCGTCACATGCAGTGCCTATTACATCAAAATGGGTATTCAAAATTAAGACCAAGTCTGATGGTTCTATTGAGAGATATAAAACTCGTCTTGTTGCTAGGGTTTTCAAAGAAACTCGTGGTCGAGATTATGATGAGACCTTTGCACCAGCTTGCTCATATGACTCTGTTCGTACTCTCATTGCGATGGGTTGCTACTTCTTCTTGGACCATCTCTCAAATGGATGTTAAGAATGCTTTCCTTCATGGTGATTTGCATGAAGAAGTTTATATGCAACCACCCCAGGGTGTTGATGCTCCTCCTGGTCATGTTTGTCACCTTCGTCGTGCTCTCTATGGTCTTAAACAGACTCCTCATGCTTGGTTTGAGCGCTTCGTATCTGTGATACGGGCTGCTGGATTTTCACCTAGTGATCATGACCCTGCTCTATTTATTCATCTCTCTCCACGTGGACGTACTTTGCTTCTTCTATATGTTGATGATATGTTGATTACGGGAGACGATGTGGAACACATTTCTCGTGTGAAGAAGCAACTTGGTGAGCAATTTCAGATGTCTGACTTGGGTCCGCTCAGTTATTTCTTAGGGATTGAAGTGTTGTATTCTGCAAAAGGCTACTATCTCTCTCAGTCCAGATACATACAAGATCTTATTACTCGTTCTGGCATTTCTGATAGTTGACTGGCTGCAACACCTATGGATCTTCATTTACAACTTTGTCCTACTGATGGTACACCTCTTGAGGATCCCTCTCGATATCGGCATATTGTAGGCAGCCTTGTCTATCTCACTGTTACTAGACCTGATATTGCTCATGCGGTTCATATTCTGAGTCAGTTTGTGAGTGCTCCTACTTCCACTCATTTTGGCCATTTGCTTCGTGTACTACGGTACTTAAGGGGGACATCTTCTCAGTGTTTATTCTATGCTCGTGACAGTCCGCTTCAGCTTCATGCTTACTCGGACTCCACCTGGGCGAGTGATCCAACAGATCGACGTTCTGTCACAGGTTATTGCATTCTTCTTGGTTCTTCTCCTCTTGCATGGAAGTCTAAGAAACAAGCGGTTGTATCTCGTTCTAGTACAGAGGCAGAACTTCGAGCACTTGCCACTACCACTTCAGAGATTGTATGGCTTCGATGGTTGTTAGCAGATTTTGGTATTTCTTGTGATGCCCCTACACCTCTTTTGTGTGACAATACTGGAGCCATACAGATTGCCAATGATCCTGTGAAGCATGAACTTACAAAGCATATTGGCGTTGATGCCTTCTTTACTCGGTCTCATTGTCATCATAAAACAATTGCTCTTCAGTATGTTCCTTCAGAACTGCAAGTGGCAGACTTTTTCACTAAAGCACAAACTCGAGAGCAACATCGGCTTCACTTGCTCAAACTCAATGCTTCAGAACCTCCACTTCCACCTTGAGTTTGAAGGGGGGTGTTAAGTATATCAAGGTCCATAGGCCCATGTGGCCCATGTGGTTATCTATATATTGGCATCTCCACTATTGGAGTTCTTTGACTTCTCAAATCCTATTGTAAGTCACACTTGTGTGCAATTTGTTCCCTCTTCTTAAGCCTTCTTTTTCTTTGTTATTTGCACTAACTACCTACTTGGACTTCATCTAAAGATTAGTGAGAACTGAGAACACTATGCTCTAGCCCTCCATATTGTCTTGAGCTGAAGCAATTATCTACCTTATGATCCAAAATGATTTGATATCGTTTAATTTTTCTTTCTTAGTTATTCTTCTCAGGGACCAGTTTCTTGTTGATATGTCTGTCTACCTGTGTACCATTCCAGTTTTAGCTATAGTGTCAAACACCCAAACTACTGCAAAATATTCTTATTGGAAATTGATGAACGGTTCTTCTATGAATTCAAGTTACAGAGTGATTACCTGTATAGTTGTATTGCTGTTGCTGCATGGAGTATGCGAGTCTTGTTGTTTGTTATTCCAATTCTAACTATCGTTCGAACTTCGAAAACTGGGAGGGATTCACATTAAAGCTCATTTAAGTTTACCTGCTTTGCTTATTATGGATTATGGAATTCACCTTTTCAAGTAATATAGAGAAAGCTAGGCAGTCTTTCCTATTCTCATCAGCTGCCTATAGATGGCCATGTTGGTTGAGCCCATTGGGAATTGGTAGTATCTTTGCCATTGGCAGATAGTTTTGCAATTTAGGTAGGAATGTTCTGTGGTTTTATTGTGGATCGTTCAAAAACGTAAACATAAATTTACATGAAAAATTCAATTAAACTAAAACGGGTGTAATTCAGCTATAGTAATGTTATGCTAAGTTTTATTGTCTGGAAACTATTGAATTGCTATGCACTAATGAAAGGCTTAAGCTTGTATCTTGATTGCACTTTTTTTTGGTCATTTTATAGTGGCCGTTTGAGGTAGCTAGTTTTTCATTATCTTTATCATGCGAGTACTCCAAACATATTGGGTTCTAACCGAACAACCTGTACTATATTTGTTATGAACCTTAGTTCATAGGGGGTAAATACCGCTGAGAGGATGGCCGGACGGCGTCGGCGTAGAGGGAGAGGGAGACAATAGATAAGAATGACCATGTTATTTCTAGCTTCTAATAGCATGCGGGAGCCCCTTTATATACATGTGTCCCCTTAACAAATAGAATCTAATCTCAATCATATCTCTAACAAATATAGAAATTAATATCATATCTTTAATCATATCTCTAACAAATGGAAGCTAATCTTTAACCCAAATAGAAACTAATCTCTACTTCCTAATAATGAACCAGTTGGGCTCAGGACCTACGCCCATGACATTACACCCTTCCCGGACATGCAGCTTGCCCTCGAGTTGCTAGGCGGTGCGCCTAACCTATTTTACTGTGCCATCTAATTGATTTAGTCGACACGCCTGCAGGTGGATCCCATCCTAGATCGCACAAGGAAAAGAGGGCGCGTAGCTGTGGTCTTGGAGGCACTTGATTTAGAGTTCTGAGAAGGTGACATCGGGGGTGGATATTGTTGACAAGCTCCACGTCAGTGAGCTAGAGAGGCAGCGGTGGCCTGAAAAGCTCTCGTGGGGGTGCTGCGGGCGAAAGACGGTGAAGTGCGGCATGTGCTGGAGGTCTGGGTTGTGGTTGAGGCTGTCGCAGGTGAGGTGGTGCGTGTTGTGGTTGCACTTCCACCACACGATGTTGAGGCAGTTCCCGAAGAGTACCTGCACGTGGTGACCCAAAGATGCTTAGTGGCGGCGACAGCCGGACTGGCGAGGAGACGGCTGGATTCGGTCGGTAGAGCCCAGATCTGGCGTCAATGAACTCGTATTTGACGGCGATGGCGACGAGCACCTAGTGGGGCAAGGCTGGATCCGAGAGAGGCGACACGCACGAGTTGGATCCGGATCCGGTGCCTGTGGGATCCAGCGGTGGCTGTTAAAAGAGGACGGCGGCAGCGGAGGTGATGAGGGCCGTGGCTAGGGACGACGTCGTGATGCCATCGGCTTTGACGAGGCTAGGTGTCGGCGCGTCTGCGGCGGAGACGACGAAGATGGCCGCGACGGCCAGGATGGCGGGGGCGGCGAGGGCCTTCAATCTGGCGGCGTGGGCCCACAGCTTTGAGGAGGAGATTTTGCGGAAGTCGTTGCCGACGCCCTTGGCGGAAGGCATTGCGTCATTGGTGGAAGGCATTGCATCGGCGCCAGGTGGCATTGTGTGGATTTGGGTGGAAAGGGCATAGGCGGTGAAAGGGGAGAGGGAGATGGATCTTAAAAGATGGGAGATGGTTGTGCGTCGATCTCCACACCAGCGTCGCTTGAAGACGCACCGCTGCCCATGCCGGATGAAGGAGCAGCAGTAGCAGCGCCGTTGCCGTGGTATGGCCACCATTGCTCCTGCCCCTTGTGCCGCCGCGGGTCGCGCAGCAACAGCTGCTTGTGCCTTCTCCTTTGCTGCCAACATTTTCACCAACATGCTCTCTATATTCTTGTGTCTAGCAATGATTTCTTCATAGTCACCGATAATCTTGTCACCTGTTAACTCGGCAGCAGAAGCCATTGTGTTGGCTCTGATACCAAATTGTTATGAATCTTAGTTCATAGGGGGTAAACACCGCCGAGAGGATGGCTAGGCGGCGTCGGCGTAGAGGGAGAGACTATAGATGAAAATGACTTTGTTATTTCTTACTTGCTTCCAATAGCATGCGACAGCCCCCTTATATAGATGGGCTCACCCTAATAAATAGAATCTAATCTCAATCATATCTCTAACAAATATAGAAACTAATATCATATCTCTAATTATATATCTAACAAATGGAAACTAATCTCTTAACTCAAATAGAAACTAATCTCTACTTCCTAATAATGAACTGGTTGGGCCTAGGACCTACGCCCATGACAATATTGCAAGACTGCAAAAATACCGCATGACATAAAATTTTAATATTTGATGATCTGCTATTCGTAAATTGAGCTTTGAAATTGTGGCATTCACAAACTTGGGCTGTCCAAAACGACCCCTGAAACTCTGCTTTTGTGAATTTTGCTCTAACAAATTATAGTATGTTTGTCCATGGATTCCCACTAGAAATATGCTTTGGCAATTGGCACTTACCTCCATTTGTACTCCAGATTCCATCTACTTGTGTCACGGCCTGAGCCTGAGCACAGGGCGTACTCGTGGAAGACAGGGGGCTTCGGCTTGGGGCCTCGGCCTGGTGCTGTGGTAGCAGAAGGGGAAGGGCGCAGGGAGTGCGCAAGGGGTAGAGGAGAAGCAGTAGATGGGAAAATAGAGAAGTAGAGAGAGAGAAATAAATTGATAACTCTTGCCATTAATGATGGTTAGTCCTCTTCAAATAGAGCTCCTTTCTTGGCCGTCTGTGGACAGATCCCACACCCAACCTTAGCCTGCCTAACAAACCCTATCTTTAACCTAACCAATCTTATCTTGAACTAATTTAATCCTGAAGCAAAAAAGCTAATTTTAACTTGGCGCCTAAGTAGCCGGCACCCTAGCTGTCCTACGGGTATAGTGATTGCCCCACATGACATCTCTCCCCCCTATCGACAATTAGCTTGTCCTCGAGCAGAAACTTCGGGTACTGTCGCTTGAAGTCGTCGATGGGAACCCATGAAGTTTCGGAGTCCGTCTGCCCTTGCCGCAGGACGAGGAGCTCCTTGACGTCGCGAGCCCGGGGGATGGACAGACATGCCCATGCTGCATGTCCGGTAGCGGTGGGGGGCTACTGGGCGTGTCACCAAAATATGGCTTGAAGAGCCCAACGTGAAAAACGTCATAAATCTGTGCGCGGGCTGGCATCTCTAGCCGGTTAGCGATGTCCCCAATTCTGGCCAGAATCTTATAGGGCCCGTAGAAGCGTGGAGCAAGCTTCCGGTGAGCCTTGAGAGTAATGGATGAGGCTTGGTGGTGTTGGAGTCGTAGCCACACCCATTGCCCCTCCTCAAATCAGCAGTCAGTGATGAAGATCATATTGCTGCTTATAATACTGTTGTGCCTACAATAGTCGCTCCCGTATCGCCTAGCAGTTGGTCGACGGTCGTGACTCAGGCAGTGTCGTTGTACTGTTGCAGGGAAGGCGGATCACGGCCATAGACGACATTGAAAGGCGTCTCCTTCAGGGAAGATCGAAAGGAGGTGTTGTAGCAGTACTTGGCCCATGATAGCTAGTGGAGCCATTGGCTTGAATGATCGCTGGTGAGGCAGCGGAGGTACATGGGATTTTATTGATGGTCTCCATTTGCTCATCGGACTTCCGGTGGAATGCCAAGCTCAAGTGGAGCTTCACACCAGCGAGGTGGAAGAGCTCATTCCAGAAGTGGCTGGTGAAGATGGGGTCGCGGTCATTGACGATGGATCGTGGGAACCCGTGTAGCCGCACCACCTCATCAAAGAACTCCCGTGCCACCGAGCCAGCTGTGTATGGGTGCGCTAATGGCACAAAGTGGGCATACTTGGAGAAGTGGTCCACGATGGTGAGGATGACCAACTTCCGGGTGATGCATGGCAGCCCTTCGATGAAGTCCATCGAGATATCCTCCAAGACACGGGAGGGAACCTCCAATGGTTGTAGGATACCCATCGGTAGGAGCTACTCCACCTTGTATTGCTGACATACCTGGCAGCTACGGATGAAATCTTGCACCACCTTCTTCACGCGAGGTATGTGGAAGTCCGCCTTAAGCCACATGAGGGTGTTCTGGACCCCCTCATGGCTAGCCGTGTGTGGCCTCCGCGATGGCCGACAGGAGCGGCGAGGATGGGTGGATGTTGACCTTGTGGTCATACAGCACCAACCCATCTTGCACGCTCCACAAAGCGTTCAGTTGGCCACCCAACACTTGGGCCTTGATGGCAGCTAGGTCTGTCGCCCCCTCGGCCTCCTGTCGTAGGTCATCAAAAAGGGCGAAACTTGGGGCTGACGGCCATGATCGTCGCTGTGTCGGTGTCGCGGCTGGAGAGGGCGTCGGCCACCATGTTTTGCTTGCTCGACTTATACTCCACCTGAAAGTCGAAGCTGAGGGGCTTGCTCACCCAATGTTCTTGTGGAATCGTCAACAACGTCTGGTCCAACAAGAACTTGAGGCTGTAGTAGTCAGTGCGAATGACGAACGGTCGACCCTAGACATACGACCGCTAATGCCGTACTGCCTGGACCAAGCCAATCAGCTCCCGCTCGTAAGCGGCCAGCTTGGCATGCCGAGATTCGATGGCGCGTCTGAAGAAAGCCACCATGCCGCCACCCTGATGGAGCACACCGCCAAACCTGTCCCCGACACATCGCACTCAATGATGAACTTGTCAAAGTTGGAGAGCTAGAGGATGGGTGCCAAGGAGAGTGGTCTGGAGCTCGGTGGAGGCTGTGGCCACCTCCTTGGTCCACCAGAATGCCTCCTTGAGCAGCTTCGTAAGTGGCTCGGCTATGGTGCCGAACCTGCGGATCAACTTGCGATTGTAGGCCCTACGAGTCCCAAGAACCCTCGGAGGGCACGCATGGTGTGGGGTACAGGCCAAGCAGCGACCGCCTGTACCTTCTGGGTGTCCATTGTGACGCCTTGCTCTGAGATGACGTGGTCAAGGAATAGCTTGCGTTGGTGGAGAACCGCAGTACTGCTCAAACATGCTGCAAATGATCTAACCATGAGTTACTGTAGATCAAGGTGTCATAAAAAAAAACAAGGACGAAACGGCATAAGAATGGGCACAACACATCATTCATGAGAGCTTAGAATGTGGCGGGTGCGTTGGTCAGGCCAAAGGGCATGGTCAGGAACTCAAAGAGCCCCTCATGTGTTCGAAACGCCGTCTTCTCGATGTTCGATGTGTGCATGAGCACCTGATGGTACCCAGAATGGAGATCGAGCTTGACGCCGTGGAGCTTGTCAAGGAGTTCGTCCACCACTGGGATGGGGAACTTGTCCTTGACCGTCTTGTCATTGAGGGCGCGATAGTCAATAGAGAATCGCCATGTGTCGTCCTGCTTCTTGACCAGTAGCACTGGCGACGAGAACGGCGAATGGCTTGGCCATATGAGACCTTGCCGTTCCATCTCGCTGCACTACCGCTCGAGCTTGTCCTTGAGCAGTTGCGTGTAGCTGGGTGAACCGCCACCGGAGTCGTTCCCGGCAGCAAAGTGTATGCAGTGGCTGTGGGAACGCTCATGTGGAAATCTCGTGGGCGTGGCGAAGACCAATGCGAACTCGTTCAGCAGCTCGTCCATCAGGTTGGAGCATGGAAGCGCCTAAGGCGCGAGCGTGCGCACCCCCATGCCCTTCCACGCCACCTTGCGATTGCTGCGGTGAAACGAGATTGTTTTGTTGGCGAAGTCCCAGAGGATTGGTCCCAGTGTCTCAAGCCACTGGATGTCGAGCACCAGATCGAACTCCAGGGGAATCGCGTAGCAGTCGATCGTGAACTCATCCCCAACCTGCAGATGCAAGTCGCGGCCGAGCCCGGAGCTTTGGATGCGTTCACCATTTGCAATCGTTACCTAGAGCCTGCGGCATGGCTGCAGGCTGATGCCGGTGCGCTTCGCCGTCTCTACATTGGCAAAGTTGTGTGTAGACCCGGTGTCGAGCAAGGCTGTTAGTGGCACCCCCGCCAACTTGACCCAGATATGCACTGTGCGACATGACTGAGGCTGGATGCTGGTCAAGGCATACAAGGAGATGCTTGGTTCGTCGCCGCCGTCTCCATCGTCGTCGCCCACGGCGTGATGAGTATGAACAATTGCCGACAGTCATGACTTGGCGTGTAGCGTTCCTCGCAGTTGTAGAGCCCGGCCTCCCGCCGCGATGCCATCTCATCCGGCGTCAGGCGTCGCCTGCGCATGGGCAGGCATAGGGGGCATGCTGCCACCATAGGTCCCACTTGGTTGCTAGCCGCTGTTGTTGTAGGTGTAGCAGGTGCAGCAGGGGCTGCGCTAGAGGCGCGGCGAGTGCAGTGGCTGCTGCCCTGTTTGTCGCCGCGCGGTAGAGGTGTGTGGGTTGCTGGTTGGTCTACAGAACCTCCTTTGCTGCCAGGGCTCATCGCTCGTGCGCCCATGCCAACGCCATCGCCATCTGGAGACTGGCTGGGTTTTGGAGCTTGACGTCCGTGCGGATCGGCTCCACCAAACCTAACGTGAAGAGCTGCACTTGTTGGCGGGGTTGGAGGTGTTCCGCGTGGCAGAGAATTGCCAAGAAGTTGCGCTGTAACTCCTCCACGGTCCCGGTTTGGCGCAACTCCTTGAGTTCACCAAGAGGATTGTACCGGATGGATGGTCCAAACCTCAAATTGACGAACTCTTTGAAATTGTGCTAGTTTGGCTCGCCCTCGTTGCGCTCTAGTTGGAAATACCACTATTGCACGGTGTCGGTCAGGTGGTATGAGGCAAACCAAACTTTCTCAGACTCCGCGTCTTCTGCCCTCAGAAGAACTGCTTGCAGCGTTGTGGCCATCCCAAGGGATCTTCTCTGCCGTTGTACGTCGGGAACTCGAGCTTGTGGTAGCGTGGAGGTTGTCCCCTGTCCACCCTTGCTACAGCGGCATGGCTGAAATTTTGGTTGTTGCCCGGCAGGGACAACAGTCTGTCGCTTGGCCTCCTCTCTAGGTTCACCACGCGATTACATATCCCAGTGAGTTGTTCCTGGAAGGAAACAACAGCGTGGTCCATGTTCATGGACGTCGCTGTCAACTGAGCAAGTTGCTCTGTGATGGCCGCAAGTTGCTCCACTACCTTGGTATCTATCAGGATGCCCGACACTGCTGGCTCTGATACCAAGTTCTTACGGCCTAAGCATGAGCACAGGGCGTACTTGTGGAAGATAGGGGGCTTCAGCTTAGGGCCTCGGCCTAGTGCCATGGTAGTAGAAGGGGAAGGGCGCAGAGAGTGCACAAGGGGTAGAGGAGAAGCACTAGATGGGAAAATAGAGTGGGGTGGGGGGGGGATAGATTGATAACTCTTGCCATTAATGATGGTTAGTCCTCTTTAAATAGAGCTCCTTTTCTGGCCGTCTGTGGACAGATCCCACGCCTAACCTTAGCCTGCCTAAGGGCCTGTTTGGATCCCATGGGCTAACAACTAGTTGCTAATTTTTAGTCCTTGTGGATCCAAGAAGGAGGGCTAATGAGTGGGCTAAAGTTTAGCCAAAGCTCCAACTAGTTGTTAGCCAACTAGTTGGCCAAACCCAGCTAATGAGGGCTAAAGGACCAGCAGGATGGAAAAAAGACGCTGATACCCACGCCAACCCTCCCAGACCGCCATGCATAGGGGTATAACAGACTTTGTACTGAGATAGTAGTACTTATTAGTCCTTGGATCCAAACAGGACTGGGCTAATCTTTAGTCAGCTAACTACTAGTTAGCTAATAACTAGTCCTAGCTAACAACTAGTCCTAGTCCATCCAAACAGGCCCTAACAAACCCTATCTTTAACTAACTTAATACTGAAGCAACAAACTAATTTTAACTTGGCGTCTAAGCAGCCGGTGCCCTAGCTGTCCTGCGGGTATAGTGATTGCCCCACATGACAACTTGTGAGATTAATGTTCAAAAATACATCTGAGCAGAGCATTTGAAATTTTGGTAAGGTATGTTCTAATGACATGGAACATATTGTGGTACCGTAGGACAAACATGGGTGCTACCCCATTGGTTGCTTCTGAAATGCATTTTGATTTGAGTAGCAGTCTAGCAGATGAATTATTATCACAAACTTCATGAGGCATAGAAAAAACTAACTAAAACTATAACTAATAATCTTATGATCCAAAATGACGAACCTTACATCTCCAGTTTCCTTTTCTTTGCAGATATTGGCGTCAGACTGGAAAGATCATAAGTTCACCAAAGATTCTGACATGATATTGTCGGCGAGATTCAATGTTGTCGTCCTGTAAATTTTGGTCATGTAGGAACCCTAACCAATGCTGCCCTCCGTGTTGCTGCTTGTTCTTTTTCTCTCATAGTGGATGCCGGAGATTGCACATGCATTTCATGCATCTGTACCATTATTTGCAGTTATGTACTTATTGTAGAGTGCTGCGTTTACCTAATCATTGAGCTGGAAGTTATCTAACATTGGATAGAAGAAACCTGCAAATTGGGGAAGTAAAACAACCGGTGAAGACCAGGAACCTGGAGGCCTCACTCTGTTGTAAGATTGTACAATTGTTATAGTTGAGTAATTTCTGTTATGTTGGATTAGCATGGATAATTCATCTTTCCCATTGCTCTGCTTGTTCTAAGATTTCTGCACGTGTTCGTTGCTGGAACTTTTATATCGGGTAGCAGCTGTCATTGCGATTCTGTGGTTTCGTGTGGTGGAAACATCGTGGATGGATGCAGGCAGGGGCGGAGCCAGGAATTGGATATGAGGAGGACAATATAGATAACAAGCAGAGTAAAACCAATGAACCATGCCAGATTTACCAATCCACACATATTAGAGTAATATGTTTTGCAAATTACAATGCAAAGAAAATTACATCTTTATTAACTTAAACTTAGCTCTACGACTAAAATAGGGTCTAAGCCGATTAAAACAGAGTCTCTAGATGTGATGTGAGAGCAACTACAGACTCGAGAAGTCATTTAAAAAAAATTGCTTTAAAAACACTCTATTTATTTTGATTTTCGAAGAAATCAAAAGACAAATCCATGATAACATGTCTATTGTATTGCTTTAAATGTACTTTACATTTGGACTAAAGGTGGGAGGGGCCAATGGGCTTCCCGGAAAGAAGAAGAGTCATTGTCGTTTCCTGACCGATATGAATGCACATATTTACCCTCGCCTCGGGAAATACCACCAGTAGAGTCTGCAGAAGGTGTTGTTCAGGAGAGATGCTGGGCTCTAGATATGCGAGTGAGATAAAAAGAAAAGAAGGAATTTTCGGCCAAATCACTAATTAAACACATATAATTAATTACATAATAAAGGATTAGTAGAAGCCTTCTCTCCGCCACTTGCTACATTCCACGCTATCTCAACAGAAGGCGCATATGCAGATGGAATAGGATTGACAGCACACATTCGTTCATTATATTGTCTGAATATATATACCCATACATATACAAGGTTGGGGGTGCCAGGCCCCTCCCCCCCTCCGCCACTGGATGCAGGGTAAAGGAAAAGAAGCCAAATAACGGAGCTGGATCAGTGAGACGAACTGCAACTCGTTTCTGTCGCAATTCCCACCAAGCACCGTGCGTCCGTGCCAAGCTGTTGCTGCCGTCACGGTTTCATGCTGATCCAGGTCCAAGCACTTGTGGGCCGACGGTCGAAGGCAAAGGTGCTCCACGGCCTCAGCTCCGGGCCCTGCACTCCGCAACGGGAGAACGTTCGATGTCAACGCCAATTTTATTCCCACACAAGGAACTCCAAATCTAGCGGATCACACTTTGCAATGACTTTTTTTTCGTGAAATCCATTCTCACAAGTCATTCATAAGATGCTGTACTTTGCTCCATCTGTTCTTTTTTACATGGCTTTCGAAAATTCGTGTCTTTAGATTTTCTAAAATTTGATCACTAATATGTTTAAAACTATCTAGATTAGCTATATGAAAATTATATCATTAGATTTATCGTTAAAAATATCTTTATAATATTATAATTTTATTAGTATATCTTAGTGTAAAGTTATAAAAAGTAGTGATCAAAATCATATATTAAAGAAGTAGTGGTCAAAGTCACATATTAAAGAATGTGAAAAATCAAAAATATCAAGTAAAAAAAAAGAATGGAAAGAGTATCAAACAATAATGCATGTTGAGGAACCGTCGCTGGCGACCAGTTCGATCGATTCCTCTACTTAATGCAAAACGAGATCAATCACAGAAGACAGGAAATAATATATTGAAACACAGAGAGATAGAAAGAACTCCTGATCTTTCTTTATTGCTTTTCTGATTGTATGTTCAAAATTGTCGGTACGGCTTCCTATTTATAGTTTACTGGTGAGGTGCCCACCATAGGCCAAGACTTCCGGCCCAGGCCCAGGTTTCCTAACACTCCCCTTGGGTACTCATCTAACACGTTCATGCCACGTTAAAACTCCATAAGACCTAGTGGGAAAAATTTGGATAAAAAGTACATGATACATGTTATGCTGCAATGCACGGATTGCCTCATTAAAAACCTTGGTCGAGAAACTTCAGCAAAACTCATCAAGAGAAAAAGAGCACAATCCACCCAATTTCATTCAATCTTCAAGACATATTCTTTTGGGTACTTGGTCTTCATGACCAAGGTTTAATAACGGACCTGAGAGAATTTCCCCCCTGAATTCTGCACTTCTCTAAGTCTCATCATTCCAATTCCTTATATGCACCTTTCAAAACTAGATGCACGGAGTGACTTAGTGAATAAATCTGCCAGATTCTCACATGACTTAGTATGCAGTATTTTAATCTCGTTCATCTTTTGCAATTCATGAGCATAGAAGAACTTGGGGTTGATATGCTTTGTGAGATGATTCTTCACATAGCCCGTCTGTACTTGTACAATGCAAATTGCATTATCTTCATAGATAATTGTGGGGACTTGCACAATATTCATCCCACATGACTGCTAGATGTGGTGAATCATTCGTCGGAGCCAAGCGCATTCTCATACTGCTTCATACAGTGCTATAATTTCTGATTGGTTCGTCGAAGTCGTTACAAGACTTTGCTTAGACGATTTTCAGGAAATTGTAGTTCCTCCACATAAGAATATATAGCCTGTTTGTGACCTTACGGTATGCGGGTCAGACAGGTACCCAGCATCTGCATAGCCAATCAAGTTCAAATCTTGATTCTTTCTGTAGAACAATCCAAGGTCCTTACTTCCTTGGAGGTATTGAAAGATGTCCTTTATTCTCTGCCAATGCCTTTTGATAGGTTCTACACTATACCTTGCTAACAACTTTACAGTAAATGCAATGTTTGGTTTAGTGCAGTTTGCTAAATATATAAGTGCTCTTACTGCACTTAAGTATGGGAATTCCGGTCCCAGAACCTCCTCCCCCTTCCCTAGGTCGGAATGATCTTTTTCTTGCTGTAAAGACCTCCCGATTATTGGTACTTTTAATAGATATGTCTTCTCAAAGTTAAACCTTTCTATAGGTCGATTAATGTACTAATATTTCTTCTGGGATATTGTAGTTCAGCGCATATCCTCTGTTTTTTTTTTCTCAACAATTATTGAGTTCGGATATCTGGGTACCAGTTGTGGGATTCAACGCATATAGACCCTTCGCCTTCCCTTCCAACTCCGCTCCACATGGATGGTGCCACGTTCAGTCCAGTCTAAACCAAGCTAGCCCGGCGCGCGCCGCCACGCGTCCCCGAGCGCCGTCGTCGCCACGTATCCCGCAGATGGAATTGCTTCAGCGGTCAAACACTGACGTCGCACCACGGGTCCCGTGAGACTGCCCTAGGTGACCGGCGACCGTTCCCCCCGGCAGCTTCTCCCGTCATCGCGGCCGTCCGTTGGGCAACCGACGGCCCAGATCTGATCAAAATCGTCCCTTGCCTGATCATCTCGCTGCCGTCTGGCCGCTGCATTGCATTGTTGGCAACGTTTCTGCAAACCCGGATGAGTCCAGGTCGGATGAGAAAGCGTGTTTGTCTTCCTCGCTGCACCACCGGAAAGCGACCGCGAAACAGCGCATATTCAAGTCTTTATTCATATATGATCACCTGTGCTTCGTTTCCTACGCCAACCAGTGCCACCCACCGCATTGACCAGAGAGAGCCTTGTTCGTTCGCCTGGCGCGCACGTCGGAGAGAGGAGGAGAAGCGCTCGAGAGAGATCGAAGATGTGTTGCTGCGGCGACGGCGACTGCCGGCCCCTCGGGTGTCTGCTCGGCCTGCCCTTCGCGCTCCTCGCTGTCCTCGTCTCCTTCGTCGGCGCCATCATCTGGATCGTCGGGTACCTTCTCTCTCGCGCGTTTTGAACTTACTAAGTAGTACTAGTCATTACATTAGCAACATGCATCTTGATGGTGTGTGATGAGATTAATTTGGTGGCATTTAATTTGTGCAGGCTGCCGATCTCGTGCATCTGCCCGTGCTGCCTGTGCGTGACGGTGCTGCTGGAGGTGGCGGTGGAGCTCGTGAAGGCGCCGCTCCACGTCATGACGTGGTTCACCTCCAAGATACCTTGTTGATCCCGGCCGTAGGTTAGGCTCGCTCATGTCATAGTTGGTGGTGCATATCCACAGATTGGTTGGAGTATATTCGTGAGGTGGGTTGATGATTCCTTTTCTTCCCCCCTTTCGGCTCGTTTCTGTGATTCCATCTGGATATATGATGGTTTGTGAATTTGTGAGTACTGGTAAAATTGTTAGCGACTGGCTAGAGTTCTGTGTTCGTCAGTTTCGGCGCCTGGTCTTTGCGTCTGATTACCGATTATCGGTGGCTGTGGAATGTGATGCCTATTGCCTACTGTTTCTGCGGTTGATGTTGATTGAGATTCTGACTTAGAGCATCTCCAATAGTGACTTACGAGTTAGCTCTAAGCATATTATTTCATATTTTAATAGAAGAGAGAGAAAAGCTATCTCTTGATCAAGAGCTAGTCTCATACACATATTCCAAAATTATGTGAGAGTGTCGTGTGAGGCTATTTATGTTATGAGCTATGTGTTAAAAGTTAGTACTATTGGAGAAGTTGTCTAAGAGCTAGTAACTAGCTCATACTGTTGGAGATGCTCTTAGGCACTCATGGTTTAAGTTTCTGGCTATAGCTTTTGGTTTATGACTAAAATTGTACTATAGTAGCTGTAAGCTTTTCTGAGAAAAAACTAAGAAAAAAAAGAAAAAAACCGTTATATCGTTACGGACAATGCAAAGGAATAAAGAAAAGAAAAGAAAAGAAAAGAAAAAACTGAAATTTGAAGCTGACATATGTCAAAGTGACTTATGACTTAAATAAGACAATAGCCAAAATAAACCAGAAACTAAAACTATTTAAAGTGGAGCCTTAACTGCATGTGTGTGCCAGTTAAGTCCGTTCATTGTAAATATGTTTCCACTGTAGTGATTGGCAATGCTCCATATCTACAGGAATTTGGACAGGGATCCTGTGTAACATGCTTGGTAAAATTTCCTATAATTCCCCAAGATTTACACGTATGAAGAAGAAGTAGAGCTCTAACGGTTCTAAAAAACAATGGTCCTCTTAAGTTCTAGGTGGCGAAACTCGAAAGGCCATAGCAGCAGAAATGCTACATCGTCCTAAGCAAACCAAGGAAAAGAAGGAGATAGATCTGGCCAAAAGGACCAGGTCAACCGTACCTGCTCGAGACATGATACTATTGGCCTAGCCTAGGTACGGCATGATACGAATAGTAAACGGATCATACCGGTCTGGCTCAACTGAGCGTGCCATGTTTAGGCTGACACCTTGGTATGGTGGGCCGTTCTGACCCAACACACACAGTATCGAGATGAGGCACTGCCCGGCTCAGCACGACATCATTTATCCCAACTCTCCCAGGAGGCTAGGTCTGTTTACAAGAGTACAGTAACTCTTCTTGGTAGTGCAGTAAAATTACTTGTGGATGACATTAAAATTACTTGTTTAGGGTTAACGTACTCTTATGAGCACGGACGGGTGACTCGATAATAAAATTACTTACGATTGGTAATAAAATTACTTATGACTAGCAGTAAAAATACTTATAACTGGTAGTAAAATTATTTGCAACTAGCAATAAAATTACTTGAGACTAGTAGCAAAATTACTTGCGATAGTTAATAAAATTACTTACGATGACAGTAAAATTACCTGTGACTGACAGTAAAATTACTCATGGCCCGTTGGACTTAGTATGTCCGGGCTAGCTCAGACACAGTCTGATCCCTCTCTGTGCCATACTTGGGTCAGAGAGCAGACACGTGGGCCGACACGTCACAGCACGGTAACTTGCATCTTGCATTCAATTGGAAGGTTCCATTCTCATCATAACAAACCTTGCCTGCCCCACTACAAGCACTACCCGTCTTCCCCAAAATCTTGCAACAAAAGAAAACTTAAAACCAAAACTTTGTCCACATTCTAGTAGTCCAATATATAACTACACCATTCAAGAGTCACATTCTTGTTCACTGATGTTATACATGATTTACAATGTTTTACAGGACTGAAATATGGCCTGAAAGTTTGTTGTGATGCTAGTGGGCAAGGCTCCTACAAACCAATGTTATCAATTCCATTCTGGTACCGGCTGTAATGGCTACAACATATTGTACAGGCACCTAAAATGGCACGCAACAACCTTAATCCCGTACCGGTCTCAATATCGACCAATACCAGTCAATACCGGACCATTCCAAGCCATTCTGTGCCATTATTCTGGTACCGGATGTGCCTGGATATTTGATTTTGGCTTGGCCATATAGGGGAGACCGACGTGATATTGGCCGGTCACATCCAAATGGTGACATAAAGCAATGTGGATCCACATGGAGACATCTAAATGATATGTGAAGCAATGTTCCACAAACAGAGTGGCATCCAAATGATATTGGGCTTGCTAGCCTAATGGGCCTGCATTGGATCAACTTGTAATGTAATACCTGATGTTTTGATAATTTATTCTTAATAGGTGTCTGAACAAGGGGTTTGTGTTGGGAATTTGTAGGGTTTGTCGTTCCATATATTCTGGTACGGGCATACTTGAAGTGAACTATCATTTTTATTCTATGGTTATGTATTTAAAATGAGTTTTGAAGTAAAATTATATGTACATATAATTATATATATACTTATAAATAAATAAATATTATTATACTAAAATTTTACCAACATATTTTATACCAAAAGACAAACCAAAACGGCATTTCAAGTGAAATTGACAGCTACGTCTACAACTACAACAAGTTAACAACTAGGCGAGGTGTGGCATGTCCGGGTCAAGCGCCTGCAGAGACCCAGAGAACTACTTTGTCTGGGACGGCATTCACTTGACCGAGGCTGCCTACCGTTCGATCGTGAATGGATGGCTTAAGTGCATCTACTGTAGCCCTGCCATTCAGCATTGTGCTGCTACATATATTGGTCTATAGTAATGTATACTGCAGTAATGCTAGGAATGCTCTCGAAAAATAATACTAGGGAATAGTAATTACGATGGAAATAGGAACTGTGCGTGCTTTGCATTGTTACATAGATAGACACTGATTGTACAACAGCTTTCACGGAATGTAGAAACTAAAAGGGAGAATTCCGGATTTATCACTCTATAGAATGGTGTTTTAGAATTTGTTACATGTAGATTATAATTCAGAATATTTCCCTCTGTACAAGATTCAATTTAGGCTTTGCCATTTTCATCTTTTCCCAACATTATGTCCTCCCCTATTTTATCCCACCTGAAATGCCGCTATTGCCCCTGCGGTTGTCTGCTATGTTAGGACTGCTCATACTCTGTTTTTGGCAAGTTGGTTTGCAGGGTTTGATCCTTTAGTTTAGCGTATAAATGAATCATCACGGCGATAGCTATCACGGAAACTACAAAATGTCAAAGGATGACAGAGACATGTAATCACAGACACGCGCTGCATGATTACATGGGCACAAACGCAGCATTGTTAATGGTTTTTGGCATGTCTGATTTTCCATGATATGGATGTGTAACCACAAATATGATATAATACATAACAAAAAAAATTCCATATTTAGAATCCAACAGCTAAAATAGTGGTATGGCTCGATCGGACCCCACTGTGCGTAGCAGCCGACTGCAAGGGCAAAATCGACATTTCAAGTGGACTAAAGTAGAGGAAGGGGGATAATACTAGGAAAAGACAAAATGGCAAAGTCTGAATTGGATCTTGTATAGAGTGCCAAATTCTAAATCGCAATCTACATAGTAGCAAATTCTAAAATACCGTTACATAGAGTGGCAAATCCTAAATTGTCCCAAACTAAAAACCATAGTACTATTCAAATGGAGAATTCACCATAATAGCCGAAATGTTTGAGTACAGCTCTGGTGTAAAATTTGCAGCTTCCTAAAAATCCAAAATTAAAACAAGTACCTAGCTAGAATAATGAAACAATGAATCATATAAACAACTTCAAGTCTAAAGATGGACTATACAAAATAGGAATAAGTCTATTTTACCCCTCTAAACTCTCGCCTGGTCTAAAATTCGACCTTCAACTACAAAACCAGACATTCGACACACTTAAACTCTTAAAACTATTCACTTTTCACCCCCCCTAGGCTAGTTTGATTAGTGGTTTTTGCCATGTTGGCACCCACATAACACGTTTTTAGTTGACATGGCAACCCGCTCAACAAAAGTAGCAAATAAATTTAAAAAAGATGGTGGTCCTACTCGCTAGCCCCTATCCCTCTTCTTTCTCACTTCTTTCCTCTTGCTCGCTCTCTCTCTCTCTCTCTCTCCCAAAATGGTGGCCATGGCTGTGCTCAAGACAAGCTCGCCAAGGGCAAAGGAGGGCCAAGGGGTTCAAGTGATGGCAAAATGGGGTGGAGTCGATGAGGCAGACTCAATGGTGGTGGTGTCACGGTCGAGCGAGTAGCAACGTGGGCTGGCAGCAGCGCACGGTGACCGTGGATGGGGAAGGCAGAGAGTGGTGGCACCAGAGAGGAAGAGGGAAGAAAAGAGGTGAGCACAAGCATCTAAGTGGTGAGGGGAATGTACCAGAGTGAATGGACAGTGCGAGGAAAGACCAAGGCGGGCCAGCGGCGTGAGCCAGTAGCAACGCAAGGAGCTCGTCATGTTGGCGGTGCCCTATGGAAGGAGAGGCCAAATTAGGGGTTAGAGAAGGGAGTGGGATAGGTAAGGGTGCTCTAGGAGGGAGCAATTGAATCGGAGCTCCTCGGGAAAGGCATGGCATCCATGGTGGCAAGAGTATGAGGGTGATGGGGCTGGCCGAGTGGAGCAGCAGGGCGGCGCTAGAGGTTGGGGCGAAGATGGGGAGGTGGGAGGTTGAGCTGGTGGCAGTCGGAAGCCAAGTCGGCTGGCAAGCACAAGAACCAGCCAGGAGTAGGGAGCTGGCCAACACAGGGGGGCAAGCTAGCACCGATAGTTGAGCAGGAGACGCAGAGGGCGATGCTAGAGAGCAAGGAAGGTAGGGTGGTGCTGGAGATAGGAGCGGCGTAGGAGGCCGGCACCGAGTGTAGGGAGGAGTTGGCACCAAAATGGAGAGATGGAGAAAACAGAGGCTACCAAAATGGGGAAAGCAAGTAGGGGAGAGAAGAAATGGAGAAAGGAGGCTACCATGTGGGGCCTTTATGATTCGTGTGTTCACATGGCAGAAAAAGGTGACGTGGCGGCCAACAGAGCAAAAACAACTTATGAAATCAGCCTCAAGGTTATTTCAACCGGTTTCAGGAGTTGAGGGTTGTAAAATATCTGATTTTGTGGTTCAAGGTTGAAACTTAGACCAGCGTAAGAGTTCAGGGGGGTAAAGTAGACTTATTCCTACAAAATATCCAACTATAGTTCTTAAGTTGTACATTGAGTTTAGTATAAAAAGTTGCACATATTATCAAACTAAACTATATGTTTGTTCAATTTTTAGTGTCCAAATGTATAATTTCAATCACTGAAGTTGAAATTGTACCTTATGGTTAACACTTTTTTAATACCTTTTTTAGTGGTCAACAACAAAAATCTAAGGAAAAAAAAGAAGCAAGCAAGAACTTGGGCCTCGTTGGTCTCATGTCATCCCAGCCACGTTTTTGTTCCAGCCCAATAGACGCATGGTATTTGTAAAGGCCTATAAATCCATGGCGCAATTACTTTCAGCCCTTAAGGCCACCATGGCATATCATTAAATGCATTAATAGTTTTCTTTTCCTTTTGTTTGGTTGAGAATGGTGCAGCACATGTTAGTTGATGAACAAGCAATCGACGGCATGGTGTCCATGTTTCAGTAATCCAATCCACAACTAAAACAACGGTTAGTGATCCAGTAGGAAATTAATTAGACGAGAAGGCTTGCTTGCTGAGCTAAACTAGGCTGTGTTGTTGCATCTTGAGGCACACCGGCACCGCCCCAATGAAGTGGCGGAAACCCGGCCATCACATGGAAGTAGTAGGGATGGCCGAACATACATAAACACCGGTCAAAGTTTGGGGGGTTCTATCGCCAACCTGCCACGTTCAGTTCTCTGCGTTTCAAGCCACCTGCTACGTTTGGATCAATATACTGACCCGGTACCAGAGCATCCATGCATCGTCTTATCCTCACAAATGACTTCGTCTTGAATAACTTGAAGGCTTGGTAGGAAATATTGGGTGGAACGTATGCATTCGATTCAGCCCATCTGTGGATTTTTTTTCCATGAGAAGTCGTCAGTCTAAATGACAACAATTGTATCCATACTAAATCTCACTGTATCGGTAATTAGTCTACATTCATGCAAATTAGGGTTTGATTTTTTAGGCTGTAGTTTATGACTTTTGGCTATGATTTATTAGTCTAATAAGTAGTGATTGTTAATTGAAGCAAAAAGCCAATAGTCTTGGTGAGATAGATGTTTGGTACAAACCAACAATGTGAAAAGGAAACCAATTCATGGTATGGGAGATTAATATCGGTGGTGCTGAGAATAGAACTGAGGCTGACGACAAGCCGAACAAAACTTAGTAGTACATTTCTCCTTCTACAAAAGAAGAAAAAGCTACTGTGTATTTTAGAGGCAGTGAAGTACATGTTCTCAAAACAGAATGAACAATGGAGAGCAGGAACTTCCACTTTAGTTTTTTGCAAATTAAAAATCAATAAAATAAGTAGGGCCCATGAGAACGTAACTATATACTGAGTTTAGCGACAAAATTGGTTATTGCGGTTGTCGTTGCAGCCATCTAAGCATTTGATTTTTCTCCTGGCAGCGACAGAGGTCGCACACCACATCGCGATACCAACTACAGTGACCATTGGAACGAACAGTTCCTGCCAAAATTTTGTTGTTGTTCCCTTGTGCTGTTGCAGTCACGGTCAGTCGCCATTGGACTATTGGAGAAGTTCATTGCACGGAGATGAAATTCTGACAACACCGGTGAGCTAATGTTACAAGCAAACAGACTACCTCAAATGAATGATTTTTTTTTGTTTGCGAGGAAAATAGATGTTTGAACTGGCTGGCTGTGATTAAGCTAGGAGCGACTCTCTCTCTCTCTCTCTACGAGCGAAGGACACCACTCCACTGGCCGCCCCCAACGCTACCCCGCCCCGCCACACCGGATTCAGTCACGCTAGATGCCACGCTCCGGCGGCCACATACGCCCCTGACGTAGCCCACCTCGCCGCTCTCCAGCTGCCACCGACGTCCCGATGCGGCCCATCCCCGCTGCGCTCCAGCCGCACTAGGCAGTAGGCACCATACCACCACACGACGCTCCCTTCCTCTCCATTCCTTTCATTGTAAACCTCCTCTTCCTTTTGGTCCTCCTCTTCATCACAACTCTCTCGCTCACTCTTGTCCTCCACCACCGCCGTCGCTGCAGCTGAGCCCACCAACCCCTGCCCGGTGTGGTGCTTCCACCCTGACCCGATCTACGGCGCACCTACAAGGAGCTCGGTCACATGCTCAAGGTTTGTCCCATTCTTGTTTGCTTTTGCTTCTAGGCATTTCTGCGAGCACCTGGTGGGCACATGCTAATGCCCCGTTTCTTTGCAGAAAACCAACCTGCAGTTAGTGGCGGATCTACAGGGTATGCCGGGTGGGCCCCGGCATACCCTGTGGCGGTGGGACCCAGCCGGTCAGCATCAGCGAGACGGTTTGTCAACTAGACGGTTTGCCAGCGTAAGCGTCAGCGACTCAGCGAGACCCTGTACCGGGCACGTGATGCGCTCGCCTGCCGTATCTACTTCGTGGCTTCGCTCGTATCTTGGATACATTGTACCTCCACTCTGCTCGCTCGTATCTCGTATGATGACACAGTGTTCATGGCACCTCCACTCTGCTCGATCAATGAGGTCATACATTGTAGGAAGGATTTCCCAGAGGCATTGCAGATCACTCTGCAAGTGCAATGCTAAGGTATAAATGTGATACGTCTCCTGCTGCTTCTTCTGATTTTATTTTCTTTACATATCGCTAAAAAAACAGTAGTTACTCTTGAAGCTTGTTTTTCATGGATACTGTGAACCCATGTGTGATCTTAACATGACAGTGATGTTTAACACGAAGTGATGAGTAATTTGGCCATTTGAGAATTGTTGAGAACAGGGTTACCCGGCCATCAGCTAGTCCTCTTAATTCTTGAATTTAAGACTTATCATATTATTTAGTGCCTGTATACCGAATTACGGTGCAAAATTTCCAATTATTTACCGAATTGGCAAATAGTTTCACCAAATTACATATGATAATTTTGGTGCGGCATACCCTTTAGTAAAATATTGGATCCGCCACTGCCTGCAGTAGTGGCTGCCCCTGTACGCGTTATCTTTTGTTAGAGTTCAGAAAGAGGGATTTGGCTGGAAGAACTGAATTGTGTGATTTGTGGAGGTGGTTTTTTGTTATATTGAGTTATAATAACGTGGGATTTGGCTAAACGAACTGAATTGTGTGATTGAGGAATGCTATGTGTTGATTGCTTCAATGTCTTTCTGTCAAAGGCTCCTAAGGATGCTAGATAAGCTGAACTTCAAGGGATTTGTGTCATTCTTGTTGGCGTTCAGTCCCCACACAAGTCTGCAGCAAAAGATTGAATGTGGGTGCTTTGTTGTCTGTTAGCTTTCCATCCCTGTATTGTTTAGATGTTCTCTGAAATCCATTTAAGTCTGGTTTTGTTCTTTCACTCTGTAGTTATTTTCAGGAGTAAAGTCCATTACCGGTCCTTAAACTTTTTATGCTGTGTCATCCCGGTCCATAAACTTTTAAAGTATGTCATCTCGGTCCTTAAACTTTCAAAGTGTGGCAATTTCTTTTGAAAGTCTATGGACCGGGATGACACAAAGATAAAAAGTTCATCTCTACAACTACATAGGATATTGCCACACTTTGAAAGTTTAAGGACCGGGATGACATACTTTAAAAGTTTATGGACCGGGATGACACAGCATAAAAAGTTTAAGGACCGGTAATGGACTTTACTCTATTTTCAGGGTCTATGACACCGACTACAATGGGAAGGTTGCATTTGATGATATCTCGAGCATCTTGCGAGACCTGATGGGTTCCTTTATGACTGAGCAACAGAGGGAGGTTTGTGCTTAGGATTTTTGGTGCATTCTTATGTTATGACACATGATAGCAAATAACTGGACCATATCAGCAAATAAATATAGAGACTTGAACTGGTTTCATGTGTTGAATGAGTAACTTCGGTATCCCCACCTTGTTTTCTCTTTTGAACAAATTGTACGCCAATAAAAGGTTGTAGGACCATATAATTCTAGATAGATATGCTACAGGAAGGCTCATGTTGTTGCAACTAGTATACTGCTAAAAGGGATACCTCACATGTTGCTTTGAGCTGGTGGTCAAGTGGTCATAATTCATAACTGTTGTTGGATTGTGCCAGCATAAACTCTAAATTCCATGTGTGACTAAATATTTGAGTGATTCGCCACAATTAGAAACCAAAGGTATTGTAGTATGATCAGAAATGCATGTTTTCTCACTAACGTTTAAGCTTTATTGCCTGATTGATTGTTCACAGGAACTGCATCAGTCGCAACCATAGCTGCAATCCAAATGTGTTTCTCCAGTTTGTTATTTGTAGCAATGAGGATGAATCATATCCTCACTTGATGGTGTTTGCCATGGAGACCATCCCACCTATGCAGGAGCTGAACATCAATTATGGTATGGATTAGGATTCATTAGAGGGATTAATGAGAAGTTGTCTGGATGCCAAAGCGACATTCTGAATCAAATGCTCTGTCCTTTCTGGATAGTGTAGGTGAGGAAGTTTCTTTTTTGGGTTGCCATATATTGCTTTCATTTTGCTGTAGGTTGCACCCTTCAAATTTTTACAGTCTGAAACAGGGGGGAAGCCCTAGCGGTTCACATTTCTCTTGGTAGTTTTTTGGTTGCCAGTAATTTTTTTGTTGGTGGTGTTGCTATTGCTGCTACGACGATTCTAGGGCTTACTAGCAGAAAATATGCTTAATCTTTAACTGGTGTTGTAGAGTTGTACTGATATGGTTGGCACAAACAGATTTATATTTAAGAACTGTGTTCTGCAAAATAATCTTTCTGGACCATAGTTTTTTTCCTGCTGAAGTGTATATCTCTTCCACCTTGTTTTTGGCTTTATTATGACGTACAAAACATTCAAACGATAGCCCGGAAACATACACAAACCAGGAACCTATTTGTTGAGTTGGTCCTAAAACCTACTTCATGAATCCTCTAAATGTGTCATTTGTCAATTGTAATAACTCATTATATATTTTTTGAAATTTACTCATTACATATTTATATTTTCATTTTATCTGATGTCAAAACAGTTGACAAGCTTTCTTTCCAGAAAGTAATGCTATGTCGGCAAACAATTTTGCCTCAAACATATGTTCGAGTATTTCAGTCATTGGCCCTTCCAATTCTTGAATATGATGAGTTTGAAGGCTATGGCTCTTTTGATTGACTATAGGTGAGATATCTGTTAATGGTCGGTCGATGATTCAATAAGTTTCTTTGCACTAGATAGAGACACTTGTACATTATTCAGTCAATGGTTAAGGCCGTGAGTTGTGCCTTGGTGATTAGCTAAGTGATTACTTGCAGATTCATTTCGTATTGTGGCACTCTGTTGAGAACATCAATTTGTTCTTTTCTTGCAAATGGTCATTTCTTTTTTCATTTATGTAGAAAACGAAGCCTACCTAACATAGTCTTTCTGGGCAAGAACTTGGATTGGCACCGGATATCTTTTGCATGGCACGATGCTAGCTGCTGAGGTACATCATCTAGCCATAATCCCTTCTTTCATTCTTTTACAGCTATCTATGGTTCATTTCCTTTGCACTGAAAATTATTGTACTCATGGCCATATATGCTTTTGGCAGCCAGTGGAAGAAACAGAAAACAATAGTACAAATTTTGTTTGTTAAAGCGCTGACTTGAAATTTCAGACCTTGTGTTCATTGCATTTGCATAAAACCTGTATATATATTATTTGAATTTTATGTGTTGATTCGATGTTGGTTGCAGAAAGGTTGTAAATGGTACTTGTGTACATTGCTATGTGCATGAAATACAAAGGTTGATTGGGAGAAGTGCATCTTCAAGGTGATATGGTGCGCATATCTCTCCAAGATAGTGGAGAGAATTATATGATTCTTGAAATTCAGCGGCACCAATTATGATATCTATGATTTTTGTTAGTTAGCTACTAATAAAATAATATGAGTTCAGATTTTGTGGTAATGTTAAAATAAAATCCGTTGCAAAGTACAGGCACCTTACTAATATAATTAAAATTTTAAATGTGCTAATTAAGCCCATTACGAACAAGGGTCGTTTCAATGAACAACCCGAACCCGTTAAGAACGTGTCCGGAACTATTGACCTGGGCTTAACTATTCTATCGCGCTCATCACTAAATCATTTAGCCCCACTCCCTCCCCAGAAACCAAGACTTGATCAAACCATCAAGCTAACACTCTTGCACTTTGATCAAGGCGAGAAATCCCCCCATTAGTTTGACCAAACCGTACACCAGGGGATCAACTCCACACAACAATTTACACAAGCGACTGAGCAGGCAAACTCGGACAAGTCTTCCCACGCCACCACGCACGGCGCCTATACATGTCACCAACCTCGCGGGGCGCGAGCACGACGTCCGGTCTAGAACAAGTTACCTTTTTCATTTTTTTTTGTTTTCAAAAAAGATAAATATTTTTGGTTCGAAACCTTCTAGAACAAGTTATATTTGTCTGACATATCAAAATCCTTAAAAACAACTCAACAAGGCTTGATATTTGTTCTCACAAAAAAAAGAGCTTGATATTTGTTAAGGGACGATTGAAAACTACCACTATGTTGGACGGCATCAGGTGAATAATCATTGATCGAACGAGAACAGCTGCCAGATGAGCAGATATTTGGGCAAACCAATCAAACTTTTAGCTCGTTAAAATTTCCCCCATTTGGCCATTTTATATATGATGTCTCGTGATCATCATATCATCGAAAGCATTGGGAAGAGACGGGAGAGAAAAAAAATCAATGGAGTGACGGGAGCGTGCGTGCATTTCGGGGCGAACAATCAAAAGGTGTGGAAGGATCAGAGATCCAACCCCGGCTGCGCAAGACGTAAGGGCAGAGGGCAGGAGCTCGAGCCCTAGAACGACGACGGCGCAGAGGCGCCGTGATGAACAGGCGGAAGCGACGGAAGGCAAGGGGCAAGAGATCCTTGAGGCCAGGCAAGTTATTTGCCTTCCTTGTTTATTTTCATCATGGTTGGAGAGTATTTATCTCCCCTTTACAAGCAATCCAAATCCTATTCTCAAAGCAATCCAAATCCTACTCTGTTACGGGAAGAACAAGGAAAATATCCTAATGAAGATATGGCCTAGGGTTTCCTAATGCCCGGCTGGGATTCCTCCCTGCGCGCGCGGCCTGCGCGTGTATGGGATGCCGGTCATAACATCTCTCCCTGCCTCCGCAAACAGCTCGTCCTCGAGCTGAACGTCGGGGTAGTTCTCCTGAAAGTGCAGCAGCGGCTCCCAGGTGGCGTCGTCGGTGGACATCCCACGCCACTGCACCAAGACGTACCAGACACCACGGCGAAGCTGGGCACGCAGGACGTGCTCCGGGGTGGGCAACAGCCTGCCGTTGTGCGTAGGTGGTACTGGAGGCGGCGTCGACGGAGGGTCACCATGGAAGGGTTTAAGCAGCCCCACGTGGAAGACATCATGGAGCCTGGCGCCCGCCGGCAGCTGGAGACGGTAGGCCACCTGCCCGATCCGCTCCAAGACTTGGAACGGCCCTGCGTAGCGTGGTCCGAGCTTTCCCTTGGGCCGGGGCTCCAATGTATGTGCTGGTCGATGTAGTAGGCGCAACCACACCCAGTCGCCCACCGCAAACTCCAAATCACGGTGGTGGTCGTCGTAGTAGCGCTTGGCATATTGCTGTGCTTGGAGGAGGCGTTCACGAACTGCCGCAAGAAAGTCATTACGGTTGCGCAGGAGGGTATCCACCGTGTCAGTCTTGGCGGCTCCGGCCGTGTACGGCAGCAGCGGTGGAGGAGGCCGACCGTAGACCACCTGGAATGGAGTGGTGCGCAGCGTGGTGTGGAAAGAAGTATTGTAGCAATACTCTGCCCATGGCAGCCATTCGACCCATGCGCGAGGCCGGTCACCCGTGACACAGCGGAGGTACATTGCGATGACCTTGTTGATGACCTCGGACTGACCGTCTGTCTGGGGATGAAAGGCCGTGCTCATACGGAGTTTGACGCCCGCCATCTTGAAGAGGTCGCGCCACATGTGGCCGGTGAAGACCGGGTCGCGATCGCTGACGATGGAGGTGGGGAAACCGTGAAGACGGACGATCTCATCGAAGAAGGCCCTGGCGACGGATGTGGCGGAGTATGGGTGGCCGAGCGCGATGAAGTGAGCGTACTTGGAGAAGCGGTCAACGACGGTGAGGATCACGGACTTTCCGTGTACCTTCGGCAAACCCTCGATGAAGTCCATCGAGATGTCAGCCCACACCTGGGATGGTACATCAAGGGGCTGCAAGAGACCAGCCGGCTTCAGGGTCTCTGTCTTGTTGCGCTGGCAAGTGAGGCAGGAGCGTACGTAGTCCCGCACAAGCGCCTTGTCGCCGGGAATGTAGAAGTCCGCCCTCATTCGTTGGAGTGTCTTCTGGATGCCTTCGTGGCTGGCTGCATGAGCCAGAGAGAGGACCTGGTTGCGCAAGTCGTGTTGTGCTGGCACGAAGATGCGTGAGCCGTAGAGCAGGAGCCCGTCGTCCGTGTGCCATGGCTCCCCAATGGCGCCGTCCTGGAGCTGCTGGCGGAGCCTGCGTGCCTCCTCGTCGGTGGTCGTTGCAGCTCGGATCTCGTCGAAGAGGTGGAAGGAGGGTCCCGAAATAGCATGGAGTGCGGCTGACTCTGAGTCGCGGTGTGAGAGAGCGTCTGCCACCGTGTTGAGTCGCCCGGGACGGTATTCCACTGTGAAATCGAAGCCGAACAGCTTGCTAATCCACTGATGTTGCGGAATTGTCGAGAGGCGCTGGTCCAGCAGAAACTTGAGGCTGAAGTGGTCGGTGCGGATGAGGAAGCGGCGTCCCCACAGGTACGGACGCCAGCGTTTAACGGCTCGCGACGAGGCCGATGAGCTCCCGCTCATATGCCGCCAGCTTGAGATGGCGGGCAGCAAACGGCCGGCTGAAGAATGCGAGGGCTCCGGCGTCCTGGTGGAGGACGGCGCCAAAGCCAGCGCCCGAGGCGTCGCAGTCGACGATGAATAGCTGGTCAAAGACAGGCATCTGCAGGACCGGTCCCGTCGTCAGGGCGTGCTTCAGCGCCTGGAAAGCTGCCGCGGCATCGTCCGACCAAGTGAAAGCGTCCTTGCGCAGGAGCTTTGTCAGTGGTGCCGCTATTGTGCCGAAGTTCCGGATGAACTTCCGGTAGTACCCAGCGAGGCCCAGGAACCCGCGCAAACCCCGGGTTGAGCGGGGCACCGGCCAGGATGTAACGGCGGCCACCTTATCGCTATCCATGGCGACGCCGTCGGCGGAGATGACATGGCCGAGGTAGGCGACTGAAGATTCCCCGAACGAGCACTTGGAGCGCTTGAGGTGCAAGGAGTGGGCACGGAGCGCGTCGAAGACGAGGCGGACATGCTGCAAATGCTCCGACCACGATGAATCAGATGAGTATGTCGTCGAAGAACACGAGCACGAACCGACGGAGGAAGGAGCGGAGGACGTCGTTCATAAGGGCCTGGAATGTAGCCGGCGCGTTGGATAGGCCGAAGGGCATAACGAGGAACTCGAAGTGGCCGTGGTGAGTACGGAAAGCCGTCTTCTCGATGTCGTCTGGGTGCATGCGCACCTGGTGGTATCCGGAACGGAGGTCCAGCTTGGTGAAGTACCGGGCGCCATGGAGTTCGTCGAGGAGCTCATCCACCACGGGTATTGGGAACTTATCTTTGGAGGTCTTGTCGTTGAGCGCACGGTAGTCGATGCAGAACCGCCAGGAGTTGTCCGCCTTCTTGACCAAGAGCACCGGCGCGGAGAATGGCGAGGTGCTCGGCCGGATGATGCCCTGCTCCAGCATGGCGGCACACTGGCGTTCCAGCTCGTCCTTCTGCAGTTGAGGGTAGCGGTTAGGGCTGGATAACGAGCTGGCTCGGCTCGGCTCGGCTCGGTCTGGCTCGGTAGGATAACGAGCTGGCTCGAGCTGGCTCGTTATAACTAACGAGCTAAAAAGCTAGCTCGGCTCGGCTCGTAAAAAGCTCGAGTTAGCTCATTTGGCTCTAGCTCATTTGGCTCGTGAGCCAGGGCCAAAAAATATCTCCATCATATATTCATCCATGGAAGTATGGCTCGTTTGGCTCGTTTAGCTCGTTTGGGTACAATAGAGTACAAATTAACACATGCATGGCTCGTTTGGATACAATAGAGTACAAATTTACACATTAACACATGCAATAGAGTACAAATTAGGTCCATGGAAGCAGCGTATGCATATCTAAATTCCTGGAAGTATGGCTTGTTTGGCTCGTGAGCGGCTCGCGAGCTGGCTCGAGTTGGCTCGTTATAGCTAACGAGCTAAAATCTTGGCTCGGCTCGGCTCGTTATCCTAACGAGCCGAGCCGAGCCGAGCCAGCCACGAGCCGAGTGAGCTAACGAGCTTCGAGTTTTTCGTCCAGGCCTAGTAGCGGTAGGGGCGGACGGCCACCGGCGCGGTGCCCGGCAGGAGGTGGATGCGGTGGTCGTAGGGTCGTGCCGGTGGAAGGCCCCTTGGTTCCTCAAAAACCATGCCGTATTGGTGTAGAAGGTGATCCAAGAGGGGTTGCGGCGGTGCCCCGGTGATGGCGCGAAGAGCCGGCTGTGGGATGTCATCGCGGGGGGAGCCCTGGCCCTTCCAGAACACTTGCCTGTTGCCCCTCCAAAACGCCATGCAAAGGTCCTCGAAATCCCAAAGAATGGGTCCCAGGGTTCGGAGGAAGTCAACACCGAGGACGAGGTCGAAGCCGCCCAGGTTGATGCCGTAGCAGCTGATGGAGAAGTCCTCGGGCCCAATACTCATGGCGACGTTGCGGGCCACGCCTTTGCAGGGGACCCGGTCGCCATTAGCCACTGCTACGCGCGTATTGGCGCTGTCCGATGTCTTCAGATGGAGTCGGTGCAGGACCTCGGCGTTGATGAAATTGTGGGTGGAGCCGGAGTCAAGCAACGCCAGAAGCTGATGGCCGTGGATATTGACGTGGATGTGCATGGTGTCCTCCGTGCGAATGCCAGCGATCGCATGAAGGGATACCACCGGCAAGTCAGACGCGGTCTCGTCCACCGCCGCACCGCTGGCGTCGTCGGCCGTATCGTCATCCAAATAATCGGTCACCTCAATGAAAAACAGTCGCTGGCATTTGTGGCCGCGGACGTACTGCTCATCGCAGTTGTAGCAGAGTCCCAGCCGGCGTCGGTCGGCCAACTCGGCCGGGGAGAGACGGCGAAAAGGTCGCGGCGCTGCCGGCAATGCTGTGACCGCAGGCGAAGTTGGCGGCATTAGGGCTGGTGCGGCCGAAGGTGTGGTGGCAGCCCGCCGCGAGCGGAAGGGCCGTCGGTGGGCGCTGAACGGGCGGACGGCCGCGTGCGGCGGCGCTGGTGGTGTTGTTTCGGCGCGGCGCTCATATGCCCGAGCAAGGTGCATTGCCGTCTGCAGATCACCAGGCTCACGCAGTTCAACGTCGATCTTGATATGTTCAGGGAGGCCACCGGTGAACAGCTCCACCTTTTGGATTGGCGTCAACTGCGGTGCATGACATAGAAGCGCGTTGAAGCGCTCTTGATAATCCTGGACGGTGGATAAGAAAGGCAGTCGGGCGAGCTCCGCTAGGCGATTGGCGCGTATTGGCGGCCCGAAGCGGAGGTGGCATAACTCCTTGAAGCGCTCCCAGGAGGGCATGCCCTCGTCCTGCTCCAAGGCATAGTACCATGTCTGGGCGGCGCCCGTGAGATGGTACGAGGCAAGCCACACGCGATCCGAGGCCATGGTGCGCTGACCACGGAAGAATTGTTCGCACCGGTTGAGCCAATTGAGAGGATCCTCTTTGCCGTCGAAGGTGGGAAAGTCAAGTTTGTGGAAGCGAGGAGCGCCCAGACCGGAACCGGTACCGCCGGTTCCTATTTCCGTCCCGGCCGAACCGGAGGGCCTTATAAGTTGCGGTCCCGTGGGACGCCTCGGCCACTCCGGTCCAGAGGAGAAGCTCCCGTCTAGGGGTGCAGTGGCGATCGGGGGAATCGGCGACGGCGAGTGGGGGAACTGGATGTGGTGGATGGGGATCGGCATCGTGGTGGCGGCGGAAGGGTGGGTGGGTAACCGCGGCGGAGGCGGCGGTGGTGGATGCTGACGGCGGTGGTGGCGGCGGGACTCGTGGCTTCCACCGCGCGAGATCGCCGCCATCTTCGTTGAGCTCGGTCGGCGCTTGGCGACGGATCAACCGGCGGCGGTGCCCCGCCGCTTGCCGCCTCCTCGCTCGGCATCGTGAGATCGGCGGCGGCGGCGGTGTCTCTTCGGCCGCCGCCTTCCTCGCCTCGGCTGCTCGATACAGATTGGAAGGATCGAGATCCAACCCCGGCTGCGCAAGGCGTAAGGGCAGAGGGCAGGAGCTCGAGCCCTAGAACGACGACGGCGCAGAGGCGCCGTGATGAACAGGCGGAAGCGGCGTAAGCAGTGGCGGACCCAGAAATAAATTATAGGTAGGGCGAAGTCTAATGGTGGACTCAGGAAAAAACTAGGTAGACTAAAGTCGGAAGCGTAAAATAAACAGTAGTACCCAAAAGTAAAATAATTCATGATCAAACAATGTTGCAATCACACTGATAAAAGTATATGATACGAAATAGAAACAACAACTACAATTCATATGTTAACATATGTAGATAACGGAAGGACAATGAAAAATACCTCACTAATGAAGCTTAATCCATAATTGTAGATGAACTGTAAAAGAAACAACCTGTCAATTGTAAAAGATAGATAAATCAGTTCTGTAAAAGATATTCTACATAAAATTTTGACAAGCTAGTTTACATACACAAATCTATTCTCTACAATAAACAGAATTTATTATACCTTTATAAAATAGAACTATAAAAATACAATATATAAAATTGTAAAAGACTAAAAGCCTAAAAGTAATTACCAAATACCAAATACTAATCCAGCAATTCTCAAACGCTCAAACCACTTCTCGGCTTTAGACTCTACTATCGGTCACTCGGTCCTCGTCGCCTCCTCAGTCCTCAAAATATCCGTCGACGGATCGCCCGACCGCTCTCTGCCTCTCTCATCCTCAAACAAATTCGCCGAGTCGACGACGCCCCACTGCTCCGCTCTCCTCTCTCGAGGCTCGAGATCCGCCGGCGCCGCCGCTCCCGCCGCTCTCTCACCTCCTCAAACTCGGCGCTCCGCTCTCCTCTCCTCGAGATCCGCGGGCGCCGGCAGCTCCGGCCGCTCTCTCGCCTCAAACTCGCGCTCCGCTGTCCCTCTCGGCTCTCCTCAAATCCGCGGGCGCCGGCGCCTCGACCGCTCTCTCGCGCTCCCTAGCCGCCTGGGAGCCGCCGCGCCTCCCGCCCTCCGACTCCTCCGCCTGGGCGCCGCCACGCCTCCTGCCCTCCGACTCCTCCTGGGCGCCGCGCCGCGTCGTCCTCCGACTCCTTCGCCTCTGCCGCCCGGGAGGCCG
Source organism: Dendrocalamus sinicus (assembly GCA_036346575.1). Taxonomy (NCBI): domain Eukaryota; kingdom Viridiplantae; phylum Streptophyta; class Magnoliopsida; order Poales; family Poaceae; genus Dendrocalamus; species Dendrocalamus sinicus. Next base: position 10,519,505 of record CM070643.1, on the reverse strand, counting down.
GATCTAGGTTAGCGCTGCCGCCAGCTCTCTTTTCTTGACTGGTTGACTTGTGGACTGCTGTCTGTTGGTCCGTGCCATGCTCCTCCGCTAGTATACCTCATTGTTGCTTTATTGGGTGGTTGGGCTTGGGCCGTGTATTTATTGGGTTGCTTGGACAGTTGGACTTGGGCCTTGCCCGGCGGGGGGGGGGGGTCCGCCGGCGAGGGGAGCTCGGGCGGCCGCCCGGGCTCGCCCGAAGGGTGGGTCCGCCCCTAGGCGTAAGGCAAGGGGCAAGAGATCCTTGAGGCCAGGCAAGTTATTTGCCTTCCTTGTTTATTTTCATCATGGTTGGAGAGTATTTATCTCCCCTTTACAAGCAATCCAAATCCTATTCTCAAAGCAATCCAAATCCTACTCTGTTACGGGAAGAACAAGGAAAATATTCTAATGAAGATATGGCCTAGGGTTTCCTAATGCCCGGCTGGGATTCCTCCCTGCGCGCGCGGCCTGCGCGTGTATGGGATGCCGGTCATAACAAGGTGGTTGGCTAGAATTTTCCCATATTTATGAGGTTTCGTTATCAAATGTACAAAGATCTTGAACTCTTCCTGTGAATAGGACAGAAAGGTGAGAGATCTCCAGTAAGCTTCGCTAGCTAGCTAAGCTGGCCTCCCAGCGTCAACAGAGAAATGTCGAGCAGAGTACTAATGCTAATTTGCATAGGTAACATGACGAGGCATTGAAGTGACACCTAGCTAAACGATGACATAACCAGCTAATCAATAGAACCATCTCTCTTCTCCTGTCCTGAAAGCTCAATTTCATGAAAAATTTGTAAAATCGGTTTGATTAGTCTGCTTTTCAGTTAACCATCACATGTGACTATGGGCCATTTTTTCGGCTTTTCAGTTAACTTTTGATACTAACTTCTTTTGATAATTATTATTTATTAAACTAATAAACTATAGCTCAAAAGAACGTGTCCCATGTCAATTGACACACATGAGAAGACTTCAGACTGTTGGCATGATGCCGGGCAGTCGATAATTCTAGGCTTCTAGTCTCCTCTTTAATCAATTTGATAGCACAGGGAAGAGATGTCTGATGCTACGATGCTACGACAAAGAGGAACAGAGCTTCTGAGCCGACTGGACGTGGGGAAGAGCGGCAAGCCAGCCGGTCAGGACAGTGCAAGCGCAAGGAAGGCGGATGGTGTAACGTTCTAGTGTCTAAACCGATTCAAATCTTTTAGGGTCTAAACCGATTCAAATCTAACCACATTCTAGATAGATCATACACATCTAGCAAACCGCTTGCACTTTCGTCTTCGCTTCGCGCAAAACGGTTAACCGGAGGTGCTAACATTGGAACTCCTAGGCTTTATATGTAAGTGCTTTTCAAGGTAAGCTAACAAGGTGGAACTAATTCATAAATTCATGTGCACACACACATAGACCAACATGGGCCGGGGTTCACATACACCCCCTTCAAAGGACCCGATGTCCTCGTCGGACCAACATACCCACACCAGGACAAATGATAAGAATCTCCCCTCTTGGCACATATCCGTGCGTTCAGTGTCAGCACATATGCCATGCCGTGTGCCTACTCCGGGCCCACACGCGCCATGCGCCATATGCCCGTGCCCCTGACCCACACGCGCCCATGTAACAGTGAGAGTCGACTCTGATACCATTTGTAACGCCTAGGGTCCAAATCGGCTCAGACCTAACCACATTCTGGATAGGCCATGCACACGTAGCAACCCGTTTGCATTTCATCCTCGCTTCGCACAAAACGGTTAACCGGGGGTGCTACAATTGGAACTCTTAGGTTTATATGTAAATGCTTCTCAAGGTAAGCTAGCAACGTGGGACTAACCAGAAATTCTTGTGCACACACACATGGGCCAACATGGGTCGGGTGTCACTGATGGTATGCGATCGGGACTGGAACTCGAGTAGCATGGGGACACAAATTTTTGGTACATATGATATTATTTGTATCTATATTTATAAAAAAAATCAGTATATATGTGAAAATAATAAAAATGGTACTTCTGCCGCACGGTGACCGAGCGGCAGCGGCGAGCTAACATTATTTTCTTTGTCAGCTACTGTTAGGCGTCAGCTCCACGTCGCTGCCGCTCGATCAACATATGACAGAAATATCAATTTTATCAATCTCGTATATATAGTGATATTTTTATAAATTCTCATATATATAGTGATATTTTTATAAACACGGGTGTATGTGCTAAAAAATCCGAGGACGCCGTGCGGAGAGAACGTGGCGCCGTCGGCCTGTGGGCGTTACGGGGCACGAGCTGACGGGTAGGACCTCACGAGATAAGGAGGCAGCCGGGCTGGACTGTTGGCCTGGGTGAAATATGGGGCCGTTCTTAGGATTTGAGTTCGGCTGGGATAATCGAAGGTTTATAATAACATTTTTTTTAGACTACGGTCATTCTACAGCGCTCACGCACGACTAAATCAATTAGGCACGCTCATTACCGGAAAATTTGATCAAGATCCAGCCTCAAGAAAACCAAGATATATTCGACCAGACCGGATCAACCCAAGAGGCAAGACTTTTGCATTCTAGTAATCAAGAAGAAAACCCCGTCACCCAAGACTTCTGCATTCTAAGCAAACCCAATTAGCTTAACCAAACCGTACGTCCGTTACAAGAACTTCACCCGAAGTTTCTAAAAAGAGAAAAAAGAGCTTCACCCGAAGACCAACTCCACCACGGAACAATTTAAACGAAGCGAGCGGCCAAGCGAGCAAGTCAACTCGGACAAAGCCGGCCCTCCCCACGGCACATCATACATACACACCACCACCGCTCCCTAGCTTGCAACACCAAGCTCAAAGACATTGTGCGCGCGCGCGTCATCATGAGGTGCCAGTTCTTGATTTGCTTAGTGCTCCTCGTCGCCGGGCTCTGGCCGCCGCAGGCTGCTGCGCGGAGGTACGCCGCTATCTTCATCTTTGGGGACTCCCTCTCGGACCCCGGCAACCTCTGCGTGGACGGCATCCCGTCGTACCTTGCCACGGCGCGCCCGCCGTATGGCATGACGTACTTCGGATACCCGACCGGGCGCTGCTCCGACGGCCGTGTCGCCGTCGACTTCATCGGTACGCACGCGCACACAAGTCCTTCCATTCGAACTGACTGATCAGTTCTTGATTACTCTACATATAGCAGTAATCTGTCTGCTGTGCATGTTCAGCGCAGGAGGTTGGGCTGCCTCTGCCGCCGCCGTCCAAGGCCCACAATGCGTCGTTCCACCGGGGTGCCAACTTCGCGGTCACCGGGGCCACATCGCTGGACACGAGCTTCTTTGAGGCGCGTGGGCTGGGGCACGCGATCTGGAGCTCCGGTTCCCTGCACACCCAGCTCAGGTGGTTCGAAGACATGAAGCCTTCCATCTGCAACTCCCCGCAAGGTTAATTTATGCACACATATAGTACGAAAACTCGTAGCCACAGATACGTCATACGACGTGCAGCTCAATCGATCGTTGTACTGATGCAATCTGAACGAACGGGCATGCATGCATGTATGCCGATCGGCGACTCGATCGGGATTCAGAGTGCAAGGACCTGTTCCGGCAGTCGCTGTTCATCGTCGGCGGGTTTGGCGGCAACGATTACGGCTCGTCGATCTTCGCGTTCCGCCCGCTGGAGGAGGTGCACACCTTCGTGCCGCACATCGTCGACTCCATCGGCAAGGGAATCGAGGTACGCGCGCGCACGTCTTACTTGCTCATTTCGAACGTATCATCTATATCTCCTTTTCCATTAAATTTGCATGCGTAATAATGTCAATAACTCTGTGCTGGCCGGCGTGCGTGCAGAAGCTGATCGCGGAGGGGGCGGTGGAGCTGGTGGTGCCGGGGTTGCTGCCGAACGGGTGCAACCCTTTATTCCTGTCCATGTTCCGCAAGCAGCCTGAGATGTACGGCCCGCGGAGCGGCTGCATCAAGGACCTCAACACACTGTCCTGGGCGCACAACGCCTTGCTGCAGCGGAAGATTGCCGAACTCCGGAAAAAGCATCCCGGCGTGCGCATCATGTACGCCGACTACTTCACCCCCGTCATGCAGTTCGTCCTCCACGCCGAGAAGTGGGGTGAGTTTGTACCTTCTCGCAGCTAGCTTCCATTCACGTTGGTAAACTAGAAGAATACAGTAATAGAGAGGGAGTGAATGATGTCTTTGAAATTTTCTTTCAAGTATCTGCCAATCATTTATTCCAATAGCCACTTAGCTATGATGATTAGGATTAGAAGGCAAAACCCAATTCTAAGAACTCAAGAAAGCAAAAACCGAAAAATCAGCATTTAGATAGTTCTTAGAATTGGTCTGACTGCCAGCTAGATGGCGGTTGGACCAGCCCCAGGCAGTTTGACTGGGAGAGGAGTGGTCTGACCCCTATTTTAGAACTAAAAATTCAGCTTAAAACGATGCAACTTTTAATGCAACTCTAAAAATACAAGTTCAAATAATATAAAATTTTGTATACACCTTGTTTAAGATATCAGAAATCTATTTTATCTAAGAATCGCAATGACCATATCAATGTTCAAACCTTTTTCAAAAACAAGCAAGATTGCATCCCGTTTTGGGCCTTCCTCATGCCTCACAGTCATCCAGTCGTCGTCGTCGGTCTTCTCCATCCGAAGCACCGTATCTCCCTTTGCTCCTGTTCGGAGCGAAAGAAGGAGAGGATACCTTCTGTCCCTTTTGTCACTGATGAATAGGGTCCAGCCACATGACTAGTGTTAAAATCCTTCTTTAATTTTTATGCTGATTAGGATCTATTGGGGGACATGTCGTGTCAAAACCACCTTAAAATAGACAGGGGGTAAAGTGATCTGATTTAGTTAGTTAAGAGTTGTTAAAAATAGACTTTTTCCTAAAAAAAATCTCAGAATAAATCTTCTCAAGAGGTGTCGATTATATCCCTCTCCAGTATAAGAACACTTGTTAAAAAATGGATCACTACGAGAAGTACGAGAACTGAACAACCACAGTGGCATCGTGCTTGTTTAACTACACTCGTGTTTCAAGTCTGTACCTCGACATATATTTCTGCTGCTTCAGTTCGTTGTACATCTCTGGAAGACTTTCCGATCATTGTTTGACTGTTTCTTATCATGCATTCAGCATTAGGCATGGTCATGATTTTTTGGTCAACTAGCTCCCGACGATATCTCCAATTTAAGTAGATATAAAACAAATAAAATCAAAGATCTCATATATTTTTAAACTTATCTACACATGCATTCCTGTAAAAAGAGATTACACATACATCATGACATGGCCACTTTTTTTGGGCCACATAGTTGAACAGAGCATCAAGGGATGGCCCTTGATGGGCTTAGTTCTCGTTGGTAAATTACGCATTTGGCCCAAGAGCAAAGCACTTTGGGCCATGTTGTTCCGTGTACACGATTGCCCCTGCTACGATTGCCATATGTTATGGTTACGTTTTTGACGCAGGGTTCCTGAGGCAAACGCCGAGGGCGTGCTGCGGAGCGCCGGGGGTGGGCGACTACAACTTCAACCTGACGTCCAAATGCGGAGAACCCGGCGCGTACGCCTGCGACGATCCGTCCAACCACTGGAGCTGGGACGGCCTCCACCTGACGGAGGCCGCCTACGGCCACATCGCCCAGGGCTGGCTCTACGGGCCCTTCGCCGACCCGCCCATCCTCGATGCCCACCACCCTTAGAAGCTTCACTTTTTTGTATAGATAGCAATATCAACGTATTGTTCTTTTTAACAAATCATCGTAATTTTTCAATGCTTGGTTATGGACACTATTTACATCATCTACATGCTCTTTTAGTTGTCTTTTTTATTCCAATCATTCTAACCATTTACAACAAATACATCATACCCAACTTCATTCTTATTACGGTTCTTAAACAAGAAATAACAAAAGCAATATGCTTTGTCGACTTTTGACTCGATATACTCCAGCCTACTTCCAAACTCATCGAACCATTCAGAATTAAATCTTCTATTCTTATCACCAAATGGTACATATAGAAATTCATAAGTGCGATGTTGTCAATTACCATGCATATTCAAGAACAAGATTACAAGAGCAATCGGATAAAAACTAGAAACACCAAATAAACATTCAGACTTGAAGGCTTTAAGCTTACTTGACATTATAGTCAAAGATAAGTAATTGAGCACATTGCACACAGGTCACACTGTTACGATCACGTGTAATTTTTGCCTTCGATTTGCAATTTGACCAAGTATTCCAAAACTACAACAATAAAAAACCTGAGCCCTACAATTTGGAAAAATTCAACCAACGATCAGCAAATTGAATCCCTAAAACACAAAATTAGCGATTATGGAGAACAACTCAAATAGAAAGTTGCTACTAGCCTACTACTAGTCAGCAAATGTATGAAGCATTTCAAATGATCATATTCATATACTAGCATTATTGTCACTTTATATCCTACACACTCTTTTAGCTATACATGTGCATGCATGGGTGTGTTATTCCCTGGCTGCACAAGTTGCATGTACTAATTCATTGACACATGGGAGACTTGCAAGTTAGTGAATTATAAATATGGTTAGTGTATACTGAAAATGAGAAATGAATGGTTCTAAAAAACAGAAATTAATAATGCCTAAGCTTTTAGGGCTCTCAGTTTATATTAGCTTCCAAATGTATGTTTCAGACTTACACCAATTTATCATACAGTACTTGAGTACTCAGCACAGTAAGTTGGAGCAGTAGCTAGGAGCAGTTCCTAGGATTTGTGCCTCAAATTATAGCTGTCTAAAAATTTTGATTAGCAAACACCCAGCACAATATAACACTAATGTTATAAGTTTGTGTTTGAGACAAATCAAAATTATTGGGAGAAATCGGAAGTATCTAGTTGTGGCTTCACTGGTTCAGCTTGACCCTTGACGGCCCACTGATGGATGCGAACTACGTTGAGGGGTGGTCGGGGTTAGAGCCTGGGATTGGGAGGTGACCGCGGTGGCGTGGCCAACACTTCCTCCAGTGAGTCGCCTAGCAATCGGGACGGGAGTTGGAGCGGCGTCCAGACGAGAGAGCGAGAAGCGAAAGAAGGAAGCGACTTGGGCATTCGCACTTGGCATAGTTGTTTGGTCGTTGGAACCATGTCAGTCAGACCACGAGCGATTTGATCATGATCAGTCTGACTACCATGGTTTGGCCAGTACTTAAGAGCACCAGAAAACACTTTATCTGAAATTTCTACTAAACTCCATCTAGTTCCAGCTTAGAACTCTAAATTGAGTAACATCTACTGTAAAGATATTATCAAACACACCTACACAAGTGTTTGGTGTCTATTTTTCAAAAAGCATATGGCCGTTCTAACCGTTCCATAGCTGCCGATCAGACTGTCGTTGCCAGGCTGGTTAGACTAGTTAAAACCTAACAGCAACTCTGAAAATTACAAACTTTCAAAACCAATTTCAAACTTCAACAACATTTGCATAACAAGATTAAATACTCATCATATACTATGGAGTGATCTTCATATGATCTCACACATACTAATAATTGTCTAAGATATGTAACACACAACGTATCATTTTCTCGTCTCCTATTGTTTTTTTTTCGCGACGAACCTGTCTTCTATTGTTAGTGTTATCTCCAACATCAGCATATTTTTTTCGAGAACATGCAACATCAGCATATCTTTTGCACAATATATTACAGTTAATGTTCGTTACGCAGGCTGCTTAATTTGTTGACTTTATAGGCAATCATATAAAGTGAAGTCAGATGTTGACATTGCAGATAACAACGGCAGCTTACATTCTTCTCCTGAAGCTACGCCGACGTATAAAATTCTGTGGGCGTTGACATTGCGCATACAATCCACATAAATAGTCAGATCCCAACATTGCAAACCAATACTAGCTACTAGAAAACTACTTTCATTTTGGAGGAATAGATTACCCTACCTCCTTCTTCAGAAGCTACGTACAATGAAGAACATAATTCTCTCCTTGCACATCTTTCTTTTACTTTCCAGCTTCTCCTATTCGATTAAAACCCAATACACCTCGCTTTTTAGCTTCGGCAACTCCTACACGGACACCGGCAACATCGTCATCATCTCTGGCCCTGGAACATCCGATTTATGGATAACCAAACCGCCGTACGGGATGACCTTCTTTGGACACCCCACTGGCCGCCTCTCTGACGGAAGATTGGTCATCGATTTCATCGGTATTTTCCTCTGCAGTACTAGACCTAATTTAATTTTTGTTCATAAAGTTCTCTTTAGTTAATTTTGTGCGATGGTCAAATAAACGTGTACATCTCATTACCGGTATCGAAATGCACATTCGTACTACATAAGAGGCTCGCAACTCCTGCAGTTTTTCATCAGTGATTCACAGCGTTTTGATATAACGTACGCAGCTGAAGCGCTGGGGCTTCCTCTCCTTCCGCCGTCGTTCGCGTCGAACCAAAGCTTCGGGAAAGGCGCAAACTTCGCGGTGGCCGGCGCCACGGCGCTGAACCGTACATTCTTCGCACCCACCGGCGGTGCCGTCAAGGTTCCTCCGTATAACATCTCCCTTAGCGACCAGCTCGGATGGTTCGACGCCATGAAGCCCTCGATCTGCAATACACCCCAAGGTCCGTGTCACAGTAGTACGCTATGCATGCATGGCTTGCTTTAAGTAGCTGTACTAATGTCCTTGCCATACATTGGTACGCTCTAGCATGCAAGGAGTACTTCGCGCAGGCGTTGTTTGTCGTCGGGGAGTTCGGATGGAATGACTATGGCTTCATGTTGGCCGCCGGTAAAAGTGTGGATGAAGTGAAACCTCACGTACCTCAAATTGTCGGAACGATTTGTGCCGCCACGGAGGTACGTACATGGACATCCACAATGATTTGCATCTGCGCGCAAAAAGAAGTCAGAGAAATTATGTTTCTAGGCCCGCCTGATCGAACAGCACATGCATATATACACATTGTTCTGTGCAGAAACTCATCAACGAAGGCGCCAAGACGGTCGTCGTGTCGGGGGTCTCGCCACTCGGATGCGCGCCTGGGAACCTAGTACTTTTCGCAAGTGGAAACAGGGCTGACTACGAGCCGGACACCGGTTGCCTGAAGAAGCTGAACCTGCTTGCCCAAGGCCACAACTTGCAGCTTCGTCGGGCTCTGATGCGGCTCAACGGCAAGTACCCCGGCGTGAGGTTCACCTACGCCGACTTGTACACTCCCATCATCGAGTTCTGCGTGTCTCCGGGCCACTTTGGTAAAGACCAATGTACCTTCGATTAACTGATCTTGCACAGATCCAGTCGGGCATTTTTAACCGGTCGATGATGATCACACACAGGGTTCAATGGGACGGACGGTGCTCTTAGGACCTGCTGCAGCGGCGGGGGTGGGAAGTACAACTTCAACTTGACCGCGCTATGCGGCATGCCGGGCGTGAGTGCGTGCCAGGACCCGTCGGCGTACGTGAACTGGGACGGCGTCCATCTCACCGAGGCAGCGTACCACCGCATCGCCGATGGTTGGCTCTGGGGAGGCTACGCGCACCCTCCTATACTGAGCACCCATTAGAAATGCCGGCGTCCCGCTCTTTCTTTTTTGTGAACAGTAGGCACAGAAATAAATGAAATGTCAATGTTTGAGTGTCTCTGACTCTGTCCTGACGTTGCCACATACTAGATCTCTTTGCCGTGATAGAAGAAAAAGACGTTCATGTTAGATTTTTTGAAGTTTTTTAGTTGTAGTTTATAGTTTTTGGTTGAAAATAAATAGTAACGATTAAAATAAATGAATTTTAGAATGAGAAAACGAGCGGTGAAAAAGGTGAGGGAGAGACAATCGTGCGAGTGACAGGAACGAGAGAAGTGAAGTGCATGATACACATGTGATTCCTGCCTTATCTTCAGAGTAAGACGGTAGTAAGATAAATGGAGAAGCCGCTCTGAGAAACCATATATTCATATTGGCTTTTGTTTTTTTAACAGAAATCAGAAGCAGAAGCGAACTTGGCAAAGTTTGCCTGAATCAAAGATCGAATTTGAATGATGGTAGTACAATTTTGAGAACTTGGAATAGTCTTTCGATCTAACTGGGCCGGCGCGACAACTCAACTTCCAAGCGAAACCATGCAGTCCGCACCGCCGGCACCAATATCATCTTGGAATTTGGCCTGCACCACCATCACCAAATTATGTGAGGACCGCAAGCCGCACGCTGCCTATGCCGTCCTCACTATTCATCTGTTACCAGTTCCCCTCCCTTCGCCATTGATGTGTGAATTTCTCGTGCCATTTGGAAGAGGAAGAGTACGCGCGAAGGGAGATTCATCCATGTCCATTCCAGCCAGTGTCACCTATGTTTACACTACATCTAGACAGAGAGCTTGTCAGTACAAACGGGATAGAGAGTTTGTTAATACAGACGGACGGCAACATGTGTGTCATTTTAATTTCTCTCCTACAAGATTGAATGTGATGTTCTTTGAAATTTTTTATGTGACCCTATTATATCACTTTAATTTTAAAATTAACTATATAAGATTTAAAATTACAAATCTAGTCAACACCCTATGCATAACTTCTATCGCGTCACCTAACCGCGAAAATATCTGACCAGCACGGTGCAGTTAGGGTGTGTTTGGTTGCCTGAATCTCCTTCGTCCTGGCTGGGTGGATCCGTATAATCTGAGAAAGAGCATGTTTGGTTGCTCAGATGAGTGGATGCACTGCATGAGCGGATGCAAAATACGCCTCATCCTGGATGGGTGGATACGCTCAAAATGAGCTTCACCGGTCATCCCGGATGGGTTGATACTGATGTATCTTATGCGGTTCCACGTGTCGACCTCTCGTGTTTGGTAGATCGCATCCGCTCATACAAGTAACCAAACAAAGATCTCGCTTTTTTGCATCTGCTCATGCAACCTCACTAAACATCTTCTTTTTCTGAAATACGATTCCACTCAGCCTGCATCCACTCAGTCAGAATATACGATACAACCTCCATCCACGAACGAAACACACCCTTAAGCCGTGCGCAGCAGCTTGGCAGAACCCAGGAAGGTTCCATGCCAACCGAAACCCGGTCCCACGCTCCGGTTCCGTGGCACCAGGCACACGCGCCGGCGCATTTGTCTGACTTTGATTGATTGATGCACGCATTTGTCTGATTTTGACCTTCTTTTCGAATCAAAATCAGGAGCGTATATTTACTCTGCTCGAGCTGTCGTGTGGTGGGACGTGACAGCTGCATGGACCGGCTTGCACGTTCCAATGTCAATGCCGTATGCTCCTTGTTTTGGTGCGCAAGGCAGCACAGCACAGTTTCAAACTTATGACGTGTCGATATTACAAGACACCTATCTCATACTGATCGATAATGATACATTAAAAAATGATACTATAATGAAGCCTAGGTTCCCGCATATTAGCAGAAAGATAGATAATAATTTGGACAATTTTTTGGCGGATTAGATTGTGATGGCGTAGATTAACTAGGTAAAGACAGAAATAGATATTGGAATTCCATGACAAATAGTACTCTATTTTAGATATTAAGATTTATATTACAGCATTTACAAGTGAATTTGTACGGGATTTTATGCTAGTTCTACTCCAACTAGATGTATTTGCCTGTGCAATTGTGTGGCATGGTCAAGTATAGCCGTACATTTCTGATCTATTATAAAATTAATTTCCATGTATTAGATTTGAGCTGTATTTGAATTATCTTCTTGTGGTGATTCTTTCCTATCCTGTGATCTTAAATTTAGAATTTGAAACTGTATTTTTAATATGTGAAATTTCAAATTTTAGATTCACAATTTGTTTAAGAAAATGTTTAATATGTGAAATTTTAGATTCACAATTTTAGAAGCAGCGGAGTGGTCGTGATTGAAGACGCGGGTGTTTGCAGTCAAAGTCTCGAGTATTCGTAATCCGCTGGAACTCGGTTACGAGTACATGGAAAGCACTCAGAAGGAGTGGTCGTAACAAGATTACGAGTACGTCAGGAAGGTGTGGTCATAACACTCATCTCTTGAAGTGATCGAAACTTAAAGTGGCCATACCAACACTACTGAGTGGTCGTAGCCAACATTGTGTGGTCGTAAACGAGTTGGAGTGGTCGTTTTCCAACAGGCTCTCTGACGGAAGATTGATCATAGATTTCACCGGTAAGTTACTAAGTTTCCTGCCAATTGGGTTTGACTTAATTCCATATATAGCAGGCCCGCAATTTCTGCAGGTCTCATCTATAATTGTTCACCTATTGGTATTGGCATCAACTTAGTTCTACTCGATTTGATTACGTTTGTAGCTGAAGCACTGGGACTCCCTTTGCTTCCGCCGTCGTTGGCGAAGAACCAAAGCTTCGAGCAAGGCGCAAACTTCGTGGTGGCCGGGGCCACGGTACTGAACCGTACATTCTACCTGCTCAACAACCTCACACTTGTCTCTTCGTTTAACATCTCCCTCAGCGACCAGCTCGGATGGTTCGACGCCATGAAGCCCTCGCTCTGCAACACGCCCCAAGGATGCGAGGACTACTTCTCAGACGCCCTTTTTGTCGTCGGAGAGTTCGGATGGAACGATTATGCGCTCGTGCTGCTCGCTGGCAGAAGCGTGGATGAGGCTAGAAACTCATATTGTTCGCTCCTTGCAGAAACTCATCAGCGAAGGCGCAATGACGATCGTCGTGTCGGGAGTCTCGCCGATGGGATGCTCGTCGGCGAACCCAGCAACCTTTGGGATTCCAAACGAAGCGGACTACGAAAAGGACACCGGCTGCCTGAAGAACCTGAACCTGCTGTCCAGAGAGCACAACATGCAGCTCCGTCAGGCCATAAGTCAACGGCTGGTATCCTGATGTACGAATCATCTACGCGCACGTCATCGAGTTCGCGTTGTCTCCAGGCCGCTTTGGTAAGCTAAGCTCCAGAGATCGCATGAGCATTTGATTCGTAGCCCGCAATTCTGACGTCGATCGACACTACGGTTTTGAAATCATGCACAGGGTTTAATGGGACGGACGGTGCACTTGGGACCTGCTGCGGCGGCGGGGGTGGGAAGTACAACTTCAACTTGACCGCGCTATGCGGCATGCCGGGCGTGAGTGCGTACCAGGACCCGTCGGCGTACGTGAACTGGGACGGCGTCCATCTCACCGAGGCAGCGTACCACCACGTCGCCGATGGTTGGCTCTGGGGACGCTACGCGCATCCGCCCATACTGAGCGCATATTAGCAGTGCATCGTTTTCCTTTCTGAAACTGGCACGGAAATTAATTTGCCCAGTATTTGTGTTATGATGTTGCCAAATACCCATAGGTTAAGTTTGAAACTTTGAATAATTCGGATATAGATCTCTCGGTTCTTTTTGGCTTTTAACTTTTAGCTTCTCTTAATAATTACATTTATTAAACTAATAAGTCATAGTTAAAAGTAATAAACTGTAGTATAAAGAACACTTAAATGTCCTTCAAATCCAACCTCATCTGGGCCGTACGCTACGGTATCTCACCCCAGCTCGGGCCACCTTCCCTTCTAATCTTTCACTGGGCCATAGTCCGTGGAGCAACTTTTCGCTCTCGGCCAGGCGGTGGAGCCACTTCGGATCTGGCGCGTCTATACGCCGCCCGCACGGCGCTTAGCACGTCGCCGCCCACTCGGCCCACGGACCAGAAGCTAGCCTATCCAACACAATAAGCTCCACGCGACTTTCTTTTCAATCCAAATCTTCAAACAATCATATCTTTTTTAACTAAGCATCCAATTCAGGATCCATTTATACTACTATGTTTCTTACGATAAGATCTTTAAAAATGGACCGGCTCACATGTATTTAAACTTGATAAATGATATCATTAGACATATATTCCATAGATAAAACAAAAATGTTCAATGCATTACTTTCTAATTTTTATTAGTTCATGGTCGATATTCTAGTGCACATCTTTTGAATTAGGTAATGGTACGAATATGATGGGTGCTGGATGTTTCAGTAGGATAAAATGAAATACTCCACTTATTTGGTTTCGATGTTATAACGGTTCATCATCGATGTTCTAGTAGTTAATCGGCAAATGTTTCATGCATTAAGTTATGTCTAATGTCTCTGGTGTTTGCTTTCAATGTTTCAATGGTTCATTAACAATGTTCCACCAGTTCACTGATGATTGATGATGTTCGGAACCAATAAAAAATATTGGTAGAATAAATCACACAAGCTCGTAGAATAATTTAAGATTATTAGTGAAACAATTAAAAATATCCGCAGAACAAATGAAACTATTGGTGGGACAAAACAAGACAACCAATTAGTTGAAAAAATTAAAAAATATTAGTAAAAATATACGGTGGAAAAATGACATGAGAAAAACATAAGAATACCTGCCACAAACATCCAAAAAAACGGCAACTAAAATGGAATGAAGAAAAAGAAAGAAATAAGAAAAACTGGGCTGCAGATGGGAATGGACGGTGCTGTCGTAGCGTAGAAGCCCATGAACGAAGGTGGCCGACCGCTGTGTGCGTGCACGCCCCAACGGAACGCCTGGATGGGCTGCCTCAATCAATCGTTATTCGGCCATGGGCCGAGGTGGGCGGCGCGGTGCCGCGCGCGCGGCACATAGGATTTTCCCTCCGGATCGGGCCGCGCGCACATCCGCTTGGTCGGGCATCGCCGATAACTATTCGGAAAATGTGGGCCTGCATCACTTCTACGCCGCGCATCGTGGCCCAGCTCCTACTTGCTCCGCGCGTTCACCGTGGCTGCCTGCGATATCTGACTTCCGAGGCCATTGTTGCACGGTACTAAGGCTGTAAAAAAAGCTCGAGACTCGTAAGCTACTCGGGTTCGATTTATTTTAGACTTGACTCGAGTTCGGCTCGAATTATAAACGAGCCAAGCTCAAGCTTGAGCTGAAGCTCGCAAGCTTATCGAGCTCGAGCTCGAAAAGCTCGATTAGACTCGTTCATTATTGCTAAGCATGACTCTTTAAAGTGTATATGTTTTTCAATTTTTTTATCAATTGTATTGTCCAAATCACACCGGGCTTATAAATAAGACAATGGTTTAAACCTAAAAACAAGATAGACTGCAGTTGGCTAAGCTTATGGTAGATAAAAAGATAAAGACTCGTGAATTACTCGTGTTTCACTCGTCTCAAGTTCGACTCGAGATCGGCTCGAAAGATAAATGAGCTAAGCTTGAGCCTAACTCTAGGCTCGGGTGATTCTGAGGCTCGGTTCGAGTTCGATTCGATTCTCTAACAAACTCAAGCTTGAGGCAGTGAGCTCGCTCGAGCTCGGCTCATTTACAGCCCTACATGGTACTCCGTGGAGGTCCGGTGGTTTCCGCTTTTGACTTTTGACCCTCACTTGTCGATCACTCTGATTAATTAGCCACGGCTGGAACCCGTAGGAACCTTTTAACCGTCCAATCAAATTTGGCTTTATAGATTAAAGTATTAAGATCCTGCTATTTTTTTACTTTTAAGCGGCTTTCGGCTTGTTTGAAAAATGTGGACCTGCATTAGTGTCACTTCAACGCCGCTCCCGATCTCAACCACTTCGACCACTCCCGATTGCTCCTGAGTTTTTACCGCTAAAACCAACCACTTAGACCTTTCGACCACGATCACTTTCAACCGCGACTGCTTCTGACCACGGTCGTTCACGGTCGCAGTCATTTTTGACCGTAGTCGCTCGTGATCATAGCTGTTTTCGACCATGTTTGCACACGACCGCAGTCGCTTGTGACCATAGCCGCTTTCGACCACCCTTGTTTTTGACCACCTTATAGTTTTCGACAACTTTGAGCCTCTCTGCCACTCTCGGTGTTGCAATCGCCATGGTTGGCTATGACAACCTCATTGGTTACAACCACTCTCGGCGTTTCGACAATTCTCGTAGGTTTCAACTGCATCAAGTCTTCGATCACTCTCAACTTCCGACCACTAAGTTTCGATCACCAAGATTCGATCACTTTGAAGTTTTCGACCAGTTCTAGTCTTCTTGGACCAGTTCCTGTAATGTTCGACTTGCAATGGTTCTGACCTCTTCGAACCTTTCGACCACATATACCTTTCAACCACGGTACATACTTCGACCACTTCAAACTTTTCGATCACTCCCTCCGACCACGTATCGAACATCAACCACTCACGGACACTTCGACCATCGACCGCTCACAAAAACTTCGACCACCGACCACGTCTAAATTTTCGATCACATTTAGCCATCCGATCATAGCTGTTCGACCACCTGAGCCGATCGATTCCTTCGACTGCTCCAAGCCGATCGATTCCTTCGACCACATTCTACTCTTCGACCACTCTTGGTTTCTTGACCACTCTAGAGTTTCTGATTACCGACCACTCTATGTAGCTTTCGACCACTCCTAGTCTTTATCTGACCGTTGCAATCAATGACAATGACAAACACTTTTAGAAGCTGGTATTTCTTCATCTTAGCTCTATTTGAACCTGTTCAAATTTATAAATTCATATAAAATCATAAACCTCCTTCCGGTACATATATTTTGTTTTTTGTGACTTTTTTGTGTTTATTTATTTATTTTTGTTCCTTGTTTTTGCACGTACAACCAGACGTCGCCGAAGAGTTTTCCGATCCGCAGTGGGAAGGTCCAGACAACGTGTAGGAAGGCAAGTCTCCTTTGATCATATTGTACCTATGTTTTCAAAATGTATTTTTATTATTTGAAATTTAATTATATTGCTATGTTACATAAAATGTTAATTTATGTTTTAAGGTTATTAGCTAATCCAAATTTGTTATATCCTTATTTGAAGTTGACATCATATACCTTTGTCACCCTAGGCTTCCCTTGTCTCAATATTGAAATTATTATGATATTTATTAATTTTAGAATGGTAGTAATTGCTTACAAGCTTATCGGTCACTATAACCCTATAGGTGAGAATAATGTTATTAAATCTCTAAACAATTGCTTTTATCAAGTGTTTTGGCAATAGATGTTGCTGTTATTTATAAAATAAAATAAAATGATAAAAATTGATTTTAGACTTGGATGCGTGGTAAGATCTGGTTGGCGCGATTTAGCACAAGAACTTGTATTATGAATGTGCCATCCTAGTCAATTAAAGACCAACGCTTGTGATTGTTCAAACTGGACACTACTGTTCAACCACAAGTCTATATGGGTACGACCTAGCCGACTAACTCACAAAGGTTTAGTTTAGATATCACCAGTGGTAAGTAGGTGCTAGAAATTTACTGGTTTACTCACAGTGAGACACAGGGATTTACTGTACTCATATGGTGCAGGAGACTGCTTTTAACTGTAGTGAATTTAACCCTTCAGTGGTAAAACCTCAGTGGGTGGTGTCTAGGTAGATTGGAGTGAGGTAAATGCTTTGTGATAAATCATCTACGTCTCATGTCTAGGTAAACATGTTAGCTATTAAGATGACTTACCCCTTGTGGGTAAAATTTTACTACCTCTGCAGAGTGTAAAACTATTCGAATAAACATGTTAGCTATTAAGATGACTTACCCCTTGTGGGTAAAATTTTACAACCTCTACAGAGTGTAAAACTATTCGAATAGACGTGCCCATGGTCAAGGGCGGACGATGTGTGCTTTCACATGGTAGATATTCGGTTTTGGTTTGAAAGTAAAAGTTTGGGAACTCGGGAGTAGATGAAACTCTCGAGAGTGTGTCCTAGTAGATGGAGCCACTGTGGGTGGATGGAACCTGTAGTCTTAAATCTTGGCGGTTAGAGCCTGTTTACTAGTGTTGGTGGTTGGAATTTTCACTAGAAATTTATTTAGTTTCAGTTATTGCAATTACTTTGTTAAATTGATACTTTTGAGAATTTATTATGGTATTTGAAACATAATGCTGCTTTGTGCAAAAGAACCATATTATCCTTCTTTGTTAAGCTTTGCATCTACTGTATTTTTTGTAAGACTTGGGGAGTACTTTATGTACTCATTTGCTACACTCAAAACAACTCTCAAAAGGGTATGAAGAACAAGATGGAGCCTACGACTACTTCGTGTGTGGATTCGACGAAGATTTCCAGGAGTACTAGGTTGCGCTTCCCTAGTCAATTGCTTATGACGTATTGATAGGCCATCGTCAGAGTTTTATTTTGTTTCCACTGTATTTTGTTAGTTTGTGAGGTCTTATAATCTCAGTTATAATAAAGTGTTCATAAAATCTGTACTCTTTTTTATTATAATAAAGTATTATTGGTTATGTAATTATTACTATTTACCTGTATACACTAGTTTTAATCTAAAACTAATATAATATTATACAGTGGATTCGAATTCAGAAATTCAGCCCGACAAACGGTCTTCAAAGCAAGTCTAGCTGGCGCAGTTTCATGTTCGCATTTTTCCGCTTTAACTATCGTGTATCACGAAGCATGAAATGGCTGGGACCTACAGCGTGGGAAAAGAGCAGCGAAAAAAATATTCGAAAACTGCACATCGGCTGTTATTTCGCTTGGCTGGCATAAAGGACAAGAGAGTGTTTGTTTAGTATCTCTCTTCGACTCTTCGAAATCTTAAACTGCTGTGCTCGATGAGGTTGAGTCACACGTTGTCACGTTGGATTCATTCCAATATCTTCATGGATTGTAAACTCAACTGTGGGGTTGTAGCTCCTAACGGAGGCTGATCCGAACGGCCTTTTAGGTCATGAATATAATGGTTGGTTTTTAACTAAAAGTATACTATAGCGATTATTAGTTTTTTTTCCTAAATCATTTATTTAAAAAAAAATAAAAAGACAAGAAAAAAAATAAAAATATTATATCATCACGAATAATGCAAAAGAATAAAAAAGTAAAAACTATGATACTAAAAAAGCCGAAATTAATAAGCCAACGTGTTTCAAGTAGTTTCTAGCTTTTGAAAGCCAGAAGCCGTTTTGGACCAGGGCTTATTCTGCTTATTCGGAACTTCTGATATGTGTGTGTATATACATATTAGTTTGAAATGCAGGAATTCCACAGGTTTTTTTGGGTTGCAGAAGCTAACATAAATCTCACAGTAATCCTACAAATTCCCTCGTTCCAGAAGTTAATAGGAGCGGTGTTTAGTGGGATTATTATGTTGCATCTATCATACATGAATTTTGCAGGGGATTTTTTTTAAGACTCTTACGTTGTATCCATCAATTATCCGTTCTGGACGGAGCTACCGTTCCGACGGACAGCGTGATTACTGTAGTAGCTCAACTCTCCAGCATGGATCGCCCACCTACCCGTATTTACCCTTGGCATTTACTCCGCACCTAGAATCTCAAGCAGGGCAAATGACTATCTATCGAGCCACCATTACTGAGCCCACCCCGACGTGGAAGCAAACAGTTGCGCCTCATGCTAGTGCCTGCCTGGCTAGAGTAGTAAAGTAGGTAGGGATCCGTGGGTCGAGCTAGCCCGTGTGCCACTTCTTGCTGGGCTGCGCAACTGCACCGCTGCTGGCTCCGCGCTTCTCCATGGCGATCTCCAAGCTCTCCGTGCTCATCGCCGCTTTTGTTTGCTGCTCCCTTGTACGGGTCTCCCAATGCGGCGGCCAGAACTACACCTCCATGTTCGGCTTCGGCGACTCCCTCACCGACACCGGCAACCTTCTCGTGTCCAGCCCGCTCTCCTTCACCATCGTCGGCCGGTTCCCCTATGGCATGACCTTCTTCCACCGCCCCACCGGCCGCTGCTCCGACGGCCGCCTAGTCGTCGACTTCCTTGGTTCGTGCCCATTGCCCAATGTCCCGTTCGTTCTTACAAACAACTAATTAGTGATGTGATGTGATGTTTCTTGCACATTTTAGTGACATTCATGTACTGTTCTGCTTCTTTTGGCCGCAGCGCAAGCTTTTGGCCTGCCGCTGCTGCAGCCGTACCTGTCGCGCGGGAAGGATGTCCGGCAGGGCGTCAACTTCGCCGTGGGCGGCGCCACGGCGATGGATCCGCCTTTCTTCGAGGAGATCGGTGCGTCCGACAAGCTCTGGACGAACCTGTCCCTGAGCGTCCAGCTCGGGTGGTTCGAGCAGCTCAAGCCTTCACTCTGCGACTCACCCAAAAGTTTGTGCTCACATTTCTTACTCATTGCTGGCCAGTAGTCAGATTTGGTGTCAATAAGACTGCTAATTGTAAGATTCTTTTTTTTCCTTTTTAAATTTGAAGCAGATTGCAAGGAGTACTTCAGCAAGTCCCTCTTCCTCGTGGGGGAGATTGGGGGAAACGACTACAACTTCGCGTTCTTCAAGGGCAAGAGCTTGGATGACGCCAAAACTTACGTTCCCACGGTCGCCAGCGCGATCACCGATGCCACTGAAGTGAGCCCAGCTGCATTCTCAAGATGCAATCCTGCCATTTTTTTCTGTTAATTTGTACTCTTGACACATAGGCTGATCAATTTGCAATGCATTGTTTGTTATGTGTGCATGACACAGAGGCTGATCAAGGCCGGCGCGATGCACCTGGTGGTGCCGGGGAACCTGCCGATCGGCTGCTCGTCGGCGTACCTGACGATGCACCCCAGCAGGAACAAGAGCGACTACGACTCCACCGGCTGCCTGAAAACGTACAACGACTTCGCGCAGCACCACAACGCCGTGCTCCAGCAGAAGCTGCAGGTGCTTCGCCGGAAGTACCCCCAGGCCAGGATCATGTACGCCGACTACTACGGCGCGGCCATGTCCTTCGCCCAGAATCCCAAGCAGTTCGGTGAGTATGCAATCTCGCAATCGCTGTCATTTTCCGTTCATAAGAGCCATATTGATCGACCAGCTGAGCTATCTAGGACATTGCCCGATTGAATGGACAGAGAAGCATTGGACTTTTATGTATACACATTTTTTATGCAAGAATGGCAGCAACACAGAATGGTAACCATGCTTAGCTAAACGATGGCCCGCCACGGTCTGCCATCAATATGGGGTACAGATGCTGTAATAGGAGCCAGGATAATGCAGCGAAAGATTGTTGGGCTCTTTAGAAAAAGATTAGAGGATCTGAGCTTTCGATTGGCCAGTCTTCTTTAGGGAAAGGGGAGCCACGTTTGTGCATAAAAGGATGCTTACTTCTTTGCTAGTACACTGCAAAGGTGTGGTCCAATTAAGTGTCTTAGTCATCTGCAGTACTAGTTAACATGGGTTGTGACACTGATAAATTGATCTTCCCTATGGGGTGATTGTCCCGAGTTCCAGACTTTTTATTACCCCTCTGGTAGAATTTTGAGGTTGGAACTCCTTCCTGGGTAAGAACCGAACCGAGCCTCTGACATGATGTGTAAGTACAACAAGAAGCCTATAATAGACTGTGCTTAATTGGGTTTTAGCTTTTAATTTATAACTTTTTTATTTTGTTTTTTTAGCTTTCTGGCTTTTTTCTTTTCTTTTTTACATTATCTATGATGAGATAACCTGTTTTCAGTTTTAATTTTTTAAATTTAATTACGCTGAAAAACTATAGCAACTACAATACAAAAAGGTCTCAAAACAGTGCCGTGGCAGCCAAAAAAGCTGCAGCTCACGAAACAGTGTTGACCTGTTTATTTGTTAGTGTTGAATGAGGTTCTAGAAGTCCATAGACACCTTGGGTTTGATTTTCTGATGGATATGGTGCATTTATTTCACACGCACTAAACATCGATTTCAAGTTGCCTCAGATGCTTTAGCACTAACTGTTAGCGCCACATCAGTTTCTTTCATCCAGAGTCAAGAGCATACACGTGTCCTGATGACTATCTATGATACGGTTACCACCTCAGCTTAGCCCGACTGTACATTCGATTGGCAGGTTAGTTGTCACCTGTGTTAGAGCTGAATTCTAACTTCCAGCTTACAACGGCTGCAGGGTTCATGCACGGGGCGCTGAGGACGTGCTGCGGCGGCGGCGGGCCGTACAACTTCAACCCGAAGGCGAGCTGCGGCGTGCGGGGCTCGAGCGTGTGCACGGACCCCTCGGCGTACGCCAACTGGGACGGCGTCCACCTCACGGAGGCCGCCTACCACGCCATCGCCAACAGCATCCTCAATGGCGCCTACACCAGCCCGAGGCTGCTCTGAGGCTTCGTCATTGATGTCTCTATAGCTGAGCTAGTGACAATCTCGGTGACGACTGATCTGTAATGGCTGTAGGCTGAGGAGAGCTAAGTGGTGAAATATATGTTGTGCTAGCGTGACAGACGATGGATGGGTAAATCGTAAGAATGGTGGAGTTTTGGGGTCTTTTTTTGACCGTGGAGCATGAACTGTATGGTGTTTTTAGCCTTTAGGCAGTGTCTGGGCGGGTCGGCCCACTGGCGCACTCTCGGCCCTAAAATTTTTGGATCCAGTGGGAAATGGGTCGACCCTAAAAAAATGAGGGCCAATAGAGGTTGGAACCTTCGTAGCCCATTCGGCCACACGGCACGACCCTCTCAGATGGCCGAGGTAGCCAAGTAGATGGCCGGGGTTATTTTTTTGAGCCGTGGCTTATAGTTTAAAATTTTACATTCTAGTTATTTAACACACTCATATATAATTTTAACTGATATAGCTGAAGTCGTTATAGTGTCTAGTATAATCAACTTGCAAATCCTATCATGAAAAGATACTCCATTTAAAAATTGGCTACTATAGCATAAGCAGAAACAAAAAAGAACGGATTGCCCAGTTCATCACCTTTCTTAACAATCCACAAATAACTGAAATTCTAAATAAAAATGAAATAAAATTAGACGAACTAATGTGATATAAATTCCAAATTAAAATCACTAAATAACCGTAATTCAAAATAAAAATAAAAGAAAAAAACCAATTTGATTTGTATACAAATTCCAACAAAAACATAACTGAAATTTAGAATAAAAATCAAAGAAAAATGCAATTTGATTTTCACACAAAGATCAAAGTAAAATCCCTAAACAACTATAATTAAAAAAATAGCAATTGAATTTTAATACAAAATCCAAAGTAAAATCATTAAATAACTAAAATTAAGAGTAAAACCAATAAAATTAGCAATTAAATTTATATATGAACTGAAAAAACAATTAAAAATCAGCGTAAATAGTAAAATAAAATTAGAAAATTGATTTCTGTATGAACTCGTACATAAAATAGCTAAATAAATAAAATTGGGAGTAAAAAATTAAGCAAAATAGCAAATAAATTTGTTTATGGAGTCCAACAAAAATAACTAAAATTTGGAATAAAAATAAAATAAAATTAGCATTTTAATTTTGATATGAAAATCAAAGTAAAACCCTAAATAACTGTAACTTGTAATAAAAAAAGAGAAAGAATTGGATTTGGATTTGTATAGGAATTCCAAAAAATAATTGAATTTTGGAATAAAAACAAGTAAAAATTCGCAATTTGATTTCCACTCGAATTTCAAAATAAAACCCTAAACAACTAAATTTGGACTAAGTTAAATGAAATAGCAATTTGAATTGTATCTATACTCTAATAAAAATAATAGTGATTACACGGATAACATGAATGGTGTCTAATGAGACCACGAAAGAGTGCGGTAGCACTGATCTATCCTGCAAGAAGACATTGTCCACGGAGAAGTGAAGAGTCAAGGTGGCAGCTAAGATTAGTATCATGTCATGCTACTCACCTTAGCCATTCGATAAGGATAATGTTTGTTTTACTTGTCGGAACCATCGAAGAAAAATGCCAAAGTCGAAGGAGCCAAGGGTCATGACGATAAGTGGTAAGCGTCAATATTGTTAAAGAAGTCAATGGTCAAAGAAACTCGATGATGGAGAAGCCCTATCAAAGAGGAGATGAACCTTTGCATTGAAGACAAGGTATGGACAGTATGGGGCCATCGAGTAGCTAGGAGCGCGCCATCACTGGTGAGAGGCACGATGACACTAGCGATGGTGAGAAGATTTTTCATATCATTAGACAGTGACTAAAGTAGACATGTTGATATCCAAGAAGATGGGAGGTCGCCGCAGTTAGTGAAGAAGTCACAACGTTAAATTGGCCAACGTCGAAGAAGAGGAGTGACCGTCACAGGAGAGAATGACATCTAGCATGTCTAACATCATGCATATGTATATACATAAATGCATCTATACGAATAGAAGCACGGACGGAAAGAAGCAGAGGAATAAAGAGCTCAGAGTAGAGATAACGCAACCGTAGGGAATAGACTTAGGGTCACCAGAGAGAGCATGACGGGTGTCCCTAGCAAAGATCCGCGATGGTTGCACGTGTATGCCAGTTTGGTATCACAGTGGCCAACATTAAGTAATAATCAGAAAGAAGTAGAAGATAAATGTTATAGAGTATTGCATTGGAAGGGGTAGCAACTGAGAGAGATCAATCAAGAATTGAACTTACTATTGGAGGTTGAAGCAGAAAAGCTATGAAGCGCGAAGAGATAGAAAACACAAATTGTGATAGGGCAGCCGGCAATGTGAGGGAAGATAAATTTAAGGTAAGTCACATATGGTGCATCGGTGTATGCGTGAGTAATATACTTTAATACCATGTAACTTGTAAACTAATATGATAATTTACCACACACATAAGCAATATATTGCTTGAGATTAAATAGAGGTACATGCATGCATATATTTTGAAAAAGAGTAACTAATAGAAGAAGAATATGGATATGCAGCTACATGATCTATGCATGATGAAGAGTGGTTACATGTGTAAGAACCCCAACAACTTATTATGTTTAGTGATTTTCTTCCATCAAAACTCATACTTTAATTATATCCCTCAAGTTTTATTTTCTTTCAAACTTCTATTGTCATTTTTAATATTTATGATATCTTAGAAATATAAATAGCCTACAAGGTACGTAAATATATTATCAAGTATCTAAATTATACTATTTGATACTATGAACTTCAAAACAAATATAGCCATATAAATACACGGGTCACCCTGCTAGTTAGTCCAAAGACCGAGCGAATCAATTAATTCGCACATTCTTCCAACTTATCGTGACAGCTGCAACTGGGGTAGTCATTTACTGGTGCTAGTATAATTTGACTTGTCAAATGCATTTTACACGCTGACCACTCAAAAAATACAGTACTCCTACCAGTTCATGCAATGACGCAAGTATACAACGTGCAAGCAGAAGAATCTGCCAGCACCCAATTTACTCTCCGTCGAGTTTTGGGCGCGTATGATGGTAACTTTGTATCTGCGCCGCATTGACATTGCAGGGTTCAGCGGCTCGACGAGGCTTCGCAGGTGCTGCGGCGCGGGCGGGCGGCTCGACTACAGCTTGATGGCGGCGCGCGGCTTCCCCGGCGCGGCCGCGTGCCAAGACCCTGCCGCCTACCTCAACTGGGACGGCATCCACCTGACCTGACGGAGCCGGCCTACAGGCGCATCGCCGCCGGTTGGCTCGAAGGCCCCTACGCGCATCCGCCTATTCCGAGGGCCGTGCGTCCGTATCACCGTATTGTGTATGGACACGTACATCGGTGCATGTGGAGACTGGAGACATTGTACATTCACTTTGTTCATCGTTCGTGTTAAGCTGTTGTTTTGGAAGTGTTCATCGTCGTTTAGCAGTCTGTGCTAAACCGCTAATGCAAATAAATATGGCCCACATGATTCCGCCGAAAACCCGTACAATCAGCCCATTTGCTGGGGAGAGCAGGCCCATAGGTTCGCCTCCAGCATAGGCGAGTCATGGGCCTAGTCTCGCCTCAATGTGGCCCAATATTCAATGTTCTCTCTTTTTTTCTTAAAAATAATATTCAATGTCCTTTCGTTTGTTTTTTTTTGTGTAAGTTTTTTGAGAGGCAATGCCCTCTGATTTTATATGAGAACTGAAACGTTTTATATGAAATCTTCACGTGTAGTTGTGGCCCAATTTAGTTGCACTGCTTCTTCGTGATTATAATTTCGGTCCATGGTTTGTAGACGTTTTACTTGAAACAAACACCTAATGGCCCTTAACACCTACAAGAAAATTTCCAGTTCATCAAAAAGGCGCTTCAAGAAATCTTCCTAATGTAACTTCTCATGTCTTCTTCAATTCATCCAAATTTACTTACGCCTCTCTAAATTCTAAAGCAGGAACTTTGCAAGAGTTCGTCCAGAGTTCTGCAAGAATCCTCCGAAAAAGGGGAGCTATCAAAATTAGACCAAAACAAATATCTTGTGCACTCACACAGAGCCACAGAGGCCATAAATTGCCAAAACAATTTTCTTTATATAAATCACATAACAATAGTGCCCTCCTTGCCAATTACTATATCTTGCTTCTCCATTGTGGAGAGAAAGAATCATGAACCTTTTTCACTTTGATAATCTTCTATTTCTTTTTGCAGAAAAATCCTTTCACCCCTACAAATCAATCTGCTATCTTTAAATTTCCTTTGATTATTGAACTAGAGCCTAGCTTAATCAATTCAATCACTGGCCGGTAAGCGCGGCGTAGAAGAGGACGTTCCAGGTGTCCGGGAGGCCGGCGATGCACCAGTGGGTGCAGTCCTCGCCGAAGATGCCGCCGTCGTACTTGGTCGGGTGCGCGTCCTTCCTCAGCTGCGACAGGAAGGTGAAGTCCAGCAGGTACACCGGCTTCGCCATGCCGGCCAGCACGCTCCTCAGGATCGGCTGCTGCGGGATAGGCCCGCCAGGGTACGCCGCCGTGCTGTTCAGCGGCTGCGTCTCCCCCATGCACGTCTTCTTCGGCGACGCGCCCCATTCCTGGGCCCTGCATAGCAGCCACATTGTTGTTACCTTGTGGTAAAAACGTTGCAGAATAGCAGCCTCAGATGCCTGCAGCCCATATGTGATCTTGCTATCAATGATTCATAAATACGGATGCGAGCATGTGAAACGTTCAGGACAAGTTGGTGGCTGAGGTTGAGCGGTTCGGTTGTAGCAGTCAAGAGCCGAGACATGGCCCCTGATCTCAGCAACACACTGCACACTTATCTCTTTCTTGTGATGAGTAAGGCCCCATTTGGCACAGCTCAGCTTCACTAGTGAAACTGTTTTTTTTTGTTTCAGCTTCACGAGCAGCTTCACCGATGAAGCTAAATCTGTTTTGGAAAACTGTTTGGCAAAACAGCTTCACCAACAGCTTCATACATGGCTGAGAGAGGGCAATTATCCAAGATGCCCCTGTCTATCTGACTTGTTCTAACATTTGGTGTTGTATGTTTGTATATGGTCATATGAATTAAAAAACAATATATTTGAATGAGTATGAATTAAAACATTAAAAAAATAAAAAAATTAAAATCATTAGGAAGCAATATTAGTGCCTTATTTATGTTTCGTGAACGGGAGAGGTGAACAGGATGGACTAGTGGCAAATGCATGTAATTTTGGTGAACCAGAGGGGCAGTGAGTTCCTAGGACTGCGGGCCTGAGGGAGAGAGCTGTGAAAAACTACTTTTTTCAGCTTCACCTCTCCCTATTCCTTTGTGAGAGCACAAAAAAAGGAGCTTTACTCATGAAGCTGTGCCAAACAAGGCCTAAGTAGGGCGAAATGTCAGCTACGTAGGGTGCATGTAACTTCGAAACATTCACTTCACAAATCACAAGTAATTGTGGAATCCAAAAGTGTGTAGGGAAAAAAGGATTACTTGTAGTGAGAGGGAGAGATCCCCTGGAAGAAGACTTTGGTGCTCGTCTGGACGAGGTTGGCATCAACCCATCTGGCCCAGGTGTTGAGCGCTTTGGTAAAGGCCTGCGTCCGGTCCATGTCCTTCATCACAATGTTGCCCTCCTGGATGTAGTCCCAGCTGCAGCAAAGGCGCGCGCGCACAGTGTGAGTTCAGACATAACCTGCCGGAAAAATGCGGTCCAAGAGCAGGGAAATAATGCCGCGTTTGGGTCTCACGGCTGCGCCGGGCCGGTGCGCGGCCACCAGTGCCAGGAGTTGAAGACGAGCACATCGGCGCGGAGCCAGTTGCTGCCTTCGTCGATGGTGTCGAGCTTGAGGACGCGCCCGGCCTTCTCTTTGACGATGTCGACCAGGTAGTGCGTCAGGTAGTACGCCAGCGTCACATTGTACTCCTGCATATATGCAGCGTTGGTCGACAGACCGTCAGCTAGCCATCAAAGCCAAACAATGCGCAAGAACAGAACACCGTATTAAACATGTACAGAAAACTTTTCATGCTAATCGCCTAATCCTCCCAGCGTTTCTGTAGGACACAGCTGCCTCGCCACTGAAGAAGACAAGACATCAATCACCAAACAGCCTTAAAAAAGACAGCCCACCTACCGAAATGTGCGTGTCGGCGCTCAATGACGCCGAAGAGGGCGTCTTGGGCGTACCAAAGCTTAAAAGAACCCCAACTCTGGTGGTGGTACTGGTACCTCAAAGCTGGCCACCAGCAAAAGGCCAGGAGCGTAAACTGGCAGATCAATCAATATTTCTGGTTCTGACGATCTGACACAGACATACAAAAACAGGCAGCGGCAGCGGGGCAAGTAACGAGGAGAGGTAACTTTCCAATGGAACCACTGGAGGCAGCTAGCGAAGAGAGTCAGGCCAATATATATATGGAAATGGGAGCACCTACCACCAACATGTCACACACACACTGTAGATTCGCAGGGATAGATCCCATCATCCCAACAACACCAGCACCGGCAATTATACAGCAGAGCAGGCAGCACTTTCAGGCCAGCTCGCTTTGCCCATTTGCTTTGGTTCACCCTTTCTGGCTTCTCCCCCACCCACACCCACACACCAAGGGAAAGAGATGAAAAAGGCCAAATCGCATGTTCCCCGTCTACAACGTAACAGAAATCAAGAAAGAAACGCACATGCGGCAAGCAAGCAGTCGTCAGAATGGCAGAATTTGATGTACGATACCAGAGTCCACAGGAGACGACTTCACGGCGGCCCGACTCATTCGGAGCAGCGCCCGGCAACGAAACTTTTGTCCAGATTAGACCTGGGTTCCTAGGCCGAGTTTTTTTGGGCTAACCCGTGGCACGATAGATGGCACACGACAAAGCATGTAGCAGGGCACGGTGGCATGCAATAGGGAACACAGCAGGGCATGGCGGCACGTGACAGGGCATGACAGTAGGGCACAACGGGATGTAGCAGGGTGCCATGCCGCAACAGTGCGGCGTGCTATGGCTTGTCCTGTAGGCGATGGCGTTGCGGTCCTTGCGTATAGAGAAAGGGGAGACAACGGAGATGCCGGAGAGAGGAGAATGGAGAGTACCTATCCGCTGACGACAAGTGCACGCCAAGTTGACATCCCGCTGTGCTTGGAGCCATGGCGGCCCTATGCCGATAACGCACACCCCACTATGCCGCTCGCTGCCCATGTGGCCTTATGCCCGCGTGGCACTCCATGTCCCTACCTCTTCGATCGTCGACTCGATGGGTGTTCCACTGACCACGAGTGCCTGCCTCACCATGCGCCAATGACATTGGGTGCTAGCGACATCGCATACGCACCTTGACTGCGCCACTGACAACGATGGTGTGCCAACCTCGACGTAGCGAGCGTCATCCTCGCCACCGCACATGCCACATCGTGCTGCTTGCCGCCCGTGTGGCCGCCTACTAGCGTGGAACTCCACGCCTCTGCCTCCCTAGTAGCCGAATCACCGGCCGTGCCACCGACCACACGAACCAGTGATGCCAGGCGCCAATGTCGATTGCGATAGCGACGAAATGCCTACCTCGTTGTAGCGCGTGCATTGTCCTTACCACGCACAAATATGTAGGTCAACATCGTCAGGCACAGATATACGGAGAGGGAGAAGACGAGCGGTGCGGCGATGGCGTGACGGGAAAGGCGTCGGCTGGCGACAGAGAGGAAGAGGAAGGAGGGAGTGGGAGAGGTCAGAGGTCAGAGGTGGAAAGGGAGGGGAGAGGGAGCGGTGGAGAGGGAATATAGGTTCTCACACCGCATTTGCAGTCCTACATCCAGGATTTTAAAATAGAGAAGAAACTCGTTGTCATTACTCTTGACAATGCATCAGCTAACACGATGGTCATGTAGGTTCCCACACCAAATTTGTAGTCCTACATTGGCGGTTTCGTCCTCCAGCAGAGATGGATGTGCCATATCCTTAATCTCATCGTGCAGGCGTGTTTGCATGTAATGAAACCTAGTTTCAACAACATACATGATGCTATCCAGTTCATTACATTTTTTAACCCAAGATACGGTCAGTACACAGACTACTATATGGATAACAATAAGAGGCCAAGAATATTAAACCTCGACATGGAGGTGAGGTAAAACTCCATGTATACTATGTTAGAGCAGTGCGTGAACTATGAGTACAATATTACTCTTTTCGTCAATACTAATTCTGGTAACCAGTTGGTTATTGAATCGGATTGGATAGTTGCTAGTCATTTTTGAAAGTTTTTTATGATGCAACTACTGTTGTATCCGGTGTTTATTGTCCTACTTCTTACTTAGTCATCGAGTGACTTTGGACTATTGCTAATGCTTTCAAGGAAAATAGAAACGATGCCCTTTTAAAACATGTTCTTGAACCAATGGCGAGGCAATTTTTTTGATCCTCAGAGAAAATTAACAGATTTGAAGTGGGCTTATGAGGGAATCAGAGAAGCGTTTGATCTTGATTTTTCGGAGGCTTACACTCACATTCATGATGAGCTTTTTCGACCTTATACGGACACCGAGCTTGACCTCGCAGAAGGCTATGATGCCAACCTCCTTTTGTGGTGGAAGAATCACCAGCGCATTTATCCTGTGCTGTCACATTTTGAAACTGATGTACTTGTAGTTCTAGTGTCGACTATCTCATTGGAAGGCATTTTTAGTATGGCGGGGAGGATACTTGAGCCAAGGAGGTCATCCCTCACATCTGAGATGGTTGAGCTACTCACATGTCTCAAAGACTAGGAGAGCGTAGATGAATGAACGCAACATTAGCTGAGGATCCAAAGATCGCGGAGGCAATAGTCGACCTGGAGAGTGTCGACATCAACTAGTCTATATATATTTATGTAGTTACTATACTCTTTTTCTTACCATGGGTACTCACACTAGGGTGTAGAGTTTTTAACGAGGCAGTAACTATGTATCTGTGCCAAGAATGAATAAATTCTAGTTCCTTTTCCCCCGAATATTTGTGTCTACAATTATGTGATTTTTTTATTTTTCTCATTCCATACGATCTTTACTTTTCCACTTGTTTCTCTTTCTCTTCTATTCTTTTACATTCTTTCCAATTCCCTCTACTAATTTTCAGTCTCCCTCCTAATTTTCTTTTCTCCCCTATTTTCTTTCCCTTTCCCGGTTTCCCAACTCTTTTGTCCTTTCCTTACCTCTTTGTTTACCTTATCCCTGCGGACTACCCGCGGGGGGAATCTCCCTATTCTCCGCTAGAGAGGAACAGGGGTGGTGCCCCGTGAGGCTAGCGGGGCAGGGAAGGGGTCATCCTCCCCCCGTGGGGCCCTATGGGGATTCAGTAAAAAATAAAATATATTTTTAAATAATGTATTATAGTTTTTTAAATATAGAAGATTGTATTATTTTCTTATATATTTAGCCTAAAACTTGAATCTATATGTTAGAATATATATATTGAAACTATATTTTGTAAAAAAAGTATACCTAAATAATTATAAATTAATAAACAAAGTCATATTATTAATTTTTAAAAAATATTTTAATATATTTTTAATCCCCTGCAGGGATCCCCATGAAGGTCGGGTCCCTGCGGGGACAGGGGTGGTGGGCCATGTCCCCTCGGGAAGTCTAATGGGGCCGAGGATCGGGGTAGGGGCAAGGGGCCTCCCCCGGGACCCCTCGGCCCTGTTGCTACCTCTATTTCGGACCATTCCCTTTCCTCGTTTCAATCAAGGGGAGAGAAAACAAAGAGAGGAGACCTAGCAAGTGGTGGCCGGCGCATGCGCACCATCGCCTGTACCACCATGGTGACATGACGCGGTACAAGAGACCTACTCAGCCTCATTGGCATGGTCAGCAACCGGCGTCCCCTGCTGCCACCTCCCTAAGGCCCCATACTCCCACCCCCAAGTCCCAACTCCCAACCCCTTAGCGTTGGTCGGCCGATGTGTGGTCCTCCTCCATCCTCCTCCATGGGCGACCAGTGTGAGGTCCTTCTCCATAGGCGACCTGAGTACGGTCGGCAACGATGGATTGACGGTGTTGATGCCCATGGTGCAGTTCCTCGGCCTACGGCCACGCTGGTGGCCCGCTCCATGCGACCCTACTACCAGGTACCATGCTCCCACCACCTTCCTTCCTCTACAATAGTCCATATGGATGGAACCTAAGCCAGCATGGCAAACGACGGCACGCTGTATCTAGGCTTGCTAGAGACGAGTTGGGCCGTGCCGATATGGTACAGCGGGGTGGCCATGCCAGTCCTAGCTCACTGCCGCCGGGACCGGTCCAGACCAGTGCCCATGTCTAGTCCAGATCACCCTCCGTGCCAGCCAGCCCCCGCGCGACGCAGCGCGGCCCACAAAATTGATACGCTCGCGACGCAGCAGCACACGCCGCGATCTCTCCAGCTAGCTCACGCCTCCCACTTTACCCGACGCGACCGCACCCGTCTTAGCTAACTAATACCAGCCAGGCAGCCACGAGTCGTGGCTAGCCCAATCATTCTCCTCTTGCGAACTGTTTAAGTCCCACTGATCGCCTCATCATGCCCAGGCCCCAACCCAACCGCCAACTTTTTTTCTGGGCCATCTCAACTTTGCACCGTAAAAAGAAACAGAGAAAGTGTTGACGCGTAGTACGTACCTCGAAAAGGACGGTGTCCGAGGGGTCGATCTTCCCCGACGCCCGCGACACGGTGGTCCGGGCATTTGGCACGGAGGCGTAGATCATGCACAGCAGCGACTCGTACTGGTTCAGCGCCAGCGAGTCGCCCACGAACATGACCTTCTTCCCGTTCCACATCCTCAGCAGCGCCAGCCCGTCGAACCTGCGTCCACGCAGAATTATTTCAAAACAATTCTAAGGAACACTCGCAACCACATGCAATGACGAAACATATCATTAATTCGGATAAAAGAACACGAGGAGAACTTGATTGTTGCTGCGCTGACCGCCATTACTGACCTGGGCAGGGAGCAGGGCGGGTTGGGCTGCCACCGGTACTTGAGGTACTGCTTGTCGGGGCGGCCGAACCGGCGGCAGTCGAACTCGGCCCGGATGAAGGGGCAGCTCGCCGAGTCGTACAGCGGGTACGACTCGTCCACCACCCAGCTCCCGGCGAACATGTCGCACGACCTGGCGGCCGACGGCCGGTGCTGGTGCTTCCGGGAGATGGCTATCGCCGCGGCCGCCGCGGCGGTGCACGCCGCCAGGAGCAAGGCCAGGACGGCCGCGACAACAACAGCCCAGCGCTTCATTACCCCGCCTAGGAGGAGACGGACAATGGAGGCGAGAGACTCGAGAGGATTGGGAAGGGAAGAAGCTAGGTTCTTGTGACGGCGAAGGAGTGGGAAGTGTGAGGGCGGGGGAGCGGTATATGTAGTAGGGCTGGCTGGTACGCCTCTTTTATGGTAAGCACTGGTGTTTTTCCATGGATGGATGGACCACATGGCTTGGATGCAAAGGTCCAAGAAAGGATTGGATGCTAACAGGGGATTCATGGATTCGCACATTGATTGGTTCGGTGCAAGGTGTAAATGATCAAAGCCTTCTGAGAAGTGCAGGGGATCCGAAAGGAACCATAAATTTGAGCCCCATGGTTATGTACTCCTACTCGTGGAGGAGGAGTGGTATGTGGAGATGCAGTTGATTGGTTTTTTTTCCCATGAACGGTAGTACTAGCAGTTGAATGGAGGTGTTGTTTGGGACCTTTTGTGATTCGGTGCGCGTTATACTGCTCTCTGTTTCATATCACTTCAGAAGAGCATGTTTAGTGAGACCACAGTTGTTGGTTTGGACTTTGGACAGATGCATCTGTTTGTGTAAAAACGAAGACATGGTTTATATTTGTTCATGTATGGATATAACTTTAAACAAAGAGTAGTATATTTGCTGAGAAAATTCTTTCTAAAATAGTAGTGCAAGTAGTATCTTGGTTCATGCTGTGAATTTGCTGTAACCTATTCAATCACTCACACTACGGCATTAAACTGTCTATTTTTGTTGGTTCCAGATCAACCCTCAATCCATTCTTTTGCCTTCCTAATCTAGGGAAAACAATTTCGGTTTAGAAAAAATTTTGGACCCCTCCGAGAAAACCAAATTTCAAAAAATTCAGAATTTTTGAAAAATACAGTTAAAATATTCAAAAATACAATTTGAATTCCAAAAATACAAAAAATATTTGAAGAGCCCTTGTCGTAGCCGCCTCCGCCTCCCTTGCCGGTGCCGTGCCGCCGCCTTCCCATCCCCTACCAATGCCACCTTCCCCCTTCCCTAGCTGGCGCCACCTTCCCTCATTCCAAGGTGGATGAACCAAGAATCCACACAAGCACGACATAACGACAAAGAGAAGCAACCAACCATGTAGAAGTACCTTATCCTAGGCTGCATCGTGCCACATCCTCGTATCTATTGTCGCCGCCTTGTCTCTATAGCTGTCGGCCGCCACCTCCCACTCCTCCAGATCTAGATGGAACCAGCTGATTTGGGCAGGGGAGCTCCTGAGCATCCCTAGCGCTGGTGGCATCGAATCCGCCGTTGTTCCTCCGCCCACCGCGCCGCCATCTCTCCGCTGCTTCACAACGCCAACCGTTGGGAAAAGCTGGTGCTAGTGGTGGTCGCGTGGGAGATGAAGAGTGAAGATCGGTTCGAGAGAGAGAGTGGAGATGGGCCGAGTCGGCTGACTGGAGTAAAGAAGATGGGATGGGTAGGTGGTGGATGGGCCGAAAAATTCAAAATGGGTCAAAATTTTTAATTGATTTGGGTTTTTTCAAGATGGGTTGAGAAAACCGAATTTCGCCAAAATTCATAAATTTTGGCTTGAAAATGTAATCCCTGTCCTAATCTCTGCATTCATTTTCTTAGGAATAAAATAGCAGGAGGGGAGAGGGTATCTGCATTAATCTATCGATCCTTTCCAGATCCTTACCTTGGCATTAGCCTACCGTCATTTTACTCAAGACCCGTAGAGACAGGGATAACAGTGGCACTATCAAAATGGAATGGCATGAGTGGACGTATAGGGTGAGGCAAATCTTAGCCCACCCAACCAAGGTAATCCTCCTCCCAAGTTTGTTTTTTCTCATTCTCTCCCAAGTTGTGTGCATTCCATCATCTTGCCTTTCTGACAAAGATGGAGATTCTTTCTTTCGGGGACAAATAAGATCTACTTTATTGGAAAGAACTCACCTTTCACTGTTGCCAGTTTTTCCTAGTCTTAGTTCAGTTCAAGATGCAATTGTCAGCTGCTGGCAGGCTAGCTGGATATAAAAAGAAGCATGTTGAGCAAAAAAAAGCAAAGGATTATAAAGTTATGTAGAATAATTTGTCTTTTAAAGTTATCTGGAAGGCTTCTATCTTATTTAAAGATAGTATTATAAACAATATCTTTAACATTAAATTATTTCTCTAACTATTTTATGTTATTTTTATCATAACGTTCTGTCTCATATTCTCTCACTATTTATATTTATTTGCAGATTAAGTTGTCTCTTATATAAGAGATAATATATTATTTCTTTTTTTTTTATATAGGCAGTTGAGGTGGTACTATTTAAAATATCCTAAACGACAGATGAGCAAAAGAATCAGCTTTAAGTATAGACAGATGAGAAACGTGCTGCAGGAATCACATGTACTTTGACTGCTCTCGGACTCTCGATCCAACTCAGTCAAGCAGTAATTAAGGCTACATGTCTACAAGACTGCAATTGGCTCACCTGTCAATTTGACGGGACTTCGTAGGTGCTGTCAGATAGGTTCAGTAAATAGCATAAACTAAAAACCAGCTAAAAAATAAAAAGAATGGTGCCATAGTTGAAAAATTAAACCACTTGCAAATTGTTTATACACCCTCGATCGATCGATTTGAGTCTTGGCACAGCTATAATGGTGTAACCAACAGGAAGTGGGACAGAGGTCAAGCTGACGCAACATGTAACGCCGAAAACTTGCACTACAAGCGTTAGCTAAGGGATACGAGGCACGTTCTTTTTAATTTTGGCTAATTGTTTTTTGTTTTGATTTATGAATAGTGATAGTCGGTAGAGAAGTCAGAGTATTCTTTTGTGACTTATGGATTTTTGTTGATTAAACTGAATTATGCTAACTGATGCAATCTACGTACAAACGGTCTTCGACCATTAGATGCGTTTATTAAATGGGTACATATGCGAATACAAACATAGAAACATACATGCGTTTATTACGTGCATACGTGTAAAAATACAAATGTATAGTCATATATGTGTTCATTACATGGACAAACGCAAACATACAAACATATAAGTATACATGCATTTGAACGTACCACAACAATATAATGATGTCACGTGATTAAAGCGTCCGCTATTGCTTTGCGTAGCTGATCCATATGTACATCACCGGTCTCCAAAGTGGCATCTACTCCGAAGGTACCATACTTCGCGCCTAGGTGGGTGACGAGGATATAATAATTCTCAAATTATTACATCATTATATTTTTTTGAGTATACCCCTTATTGACTAGTCCAACATGTATACCCCTTTTTCAAACCCCTTCGAATCAAGTGCCCTTCAATTTGCGCTCGGTTCTTAAACATCTTCATATTCTCGTAGTCAATGCATGGACAATACATATATTCTACCTCCTTATTCAACATATCCTCATCGGCAACTCTTGTAAAAGCAGACATGCCATTAATGTAGTCTTCACTTACACGGTTCCCAGCATACATCCAGCTTCGGTCCTACGTTGCGTATATAACAATTTGGTATTAAATATTGAATTAATTAAGTAATTAGTATACTAGATATATATGATCTAAAGTAGTTATATGTAGCAAGAATAATTAATTAAATTGAATTAAGTAGAAATAGACTATGAATTGGTTAAACCCTAAACCATTCTAGATGTAAATAATTTTCTCTCTACATCAAGCTAGACCTAAACTGGTGATCTTTAATTCTCCTTTCACTAAAAGCTAGATCTAAAATATAATGTAATTATTAGGAACAAATTACTAACCATAGATAGTCAAGAACTTAATGGATCTACAATCACTCTTACCAAATCCGTGGTCTCCTTTTAACAAATGGCCTCAAAGCCCCACCTCTTCAAAGTAGCAACTTGTGAGAACAGATCTGGAATTTAAGACAGATCAATTAGGGTCGACCGGTCTACAATTAATAAGTGAAATTATCACAGATGGTTTTAATTCACAGACGGTTTAAAGAAAACACTGTCTGTGATACTTCATAGACGGTGTTCACCATAAACCATCTATGATGTTATCTCTTTACAGATGGTTTTTAGCGCTAGCAGCAACACAGACAGTTCTAAATCAAAACTGTTTGATGATTACATTTAATACTAATGATTTTAATTGATCATCTATGATAAGACATCTAGTATTAGCCTAAGATCCTTTCTATTAATTAGCTAAGGGGTCCACATGCGGTTAGAAACTTTTACTAATCCTTTCCATTAATTAGTGGTCGTCTGGCCCGTCTCCTTGCAGTAACGATTACGGTACTTCAGAATTAAAATAGGGCAAATGGATAACGAAAAGGTGGCAATGAGAGAGTTTTTTTAAGAAAGAAAAAGTTCAGAGAACTAGGCGATATGTAGGCGTTGCATTGCCGATATATTTGCAGCACTTCTTGGAAAAATCGCATGTGCAGTAGAAACCACAGAAACGTTGTTGCATGTGGCTTGATTCCACCGGACAAGATAAGCTCGAGTTGTTCGGTTTGGCTCGTCCTGGCACGCTTGCTTGCTTTGCTTCTGCGACCTGATCTATTCCCTTTTCCTCCAGTCCGTCGTTCCCATCAGCATTCTGCGTTGCGTCCATCTTGTAACTTATACATGTTCCTTGGCATCTTTCAA
Organism: Dendrocalamus sinicus; assembly: GCA_036346575.1. Taxonomy (NCBI): domain Eukaryota; kingdom Viridiplantae; phylum Streptophyta; class Magnoliopsida; order Poales; family Poaceae; genus Dendrocalamus; species Dendrocalamus sinicus. The sequence continues at coordinate 10,481,544 of CM070643.1, read as the reverse complement.
CTACTAAAGATGTAACTGTTTACTAATCACGGCTGATCAAATGGTTTGTGTTGCAGTGGAAGGAAGGTAGCATAATGTTTGGGTGGTGATCAGTTCGGCTTAAAAGCTCATAGCTTATGGCTGAAAACACTGTAGCTGGTTGAAAAAAACAATGTAGCTGACAGAGACTTATTTAGCATAATTAAATTTTAAAAAAAATTAAAAAATATAAAAAATATGTTAGCCCATTACGTATAATACAAACAAATACGGGGAAAAAAGAACCGGCAAAAAAGCTTAACAAAAAAACCAAAAGTTCAGAAAAAGACGAAATTTATGAATAATAAAAAATAAACTGAAAGTCAAAAGCTTAAGCCCAACCGATCATTGTTGGTTGTTCCGAAGCTGGGGGTCGTACATACTTTACAAGGGCTAGCTCCCTAGCTTCCAACGTACTTGTCTTTCAGACAAAACCTTAGGCCGGACGCAAGAACCATACATTAATCATGGCGACTTACGGACTAAACACAATCCTGTCTTGATTGATGGCGACTAACCTACGTATATACGGCAAATGAGGCTGAGCGGTGAAACAGTTAGTGTTCAATGCTCACGGGATTTCATGAGATAGTAAAGGTAAACCATCATGAGCAATTTCTGCTTGAGCTTCTTTGGGATTCTTGCGCACCAAAAGTTTATCGAGTTGTTTTAAGAATACTTCGGATGGGACGGATGTGTTGAGGAGGTCATCCGTGCCAACTAATCTGCTAGAAAATTATCTTTTCTAGGAATACAATGGACTTCAAAACCATAGAAATGTTTCTCAAGTTTCCTAACTTCCAAAAGATAAGATAATATCACAGTACTTGAGCATTGATAATCTTTCCATATTTGATTTGCTCATAATTGAGAATTGTCTTCACTAGTAGCCTACGAATCCCATCGCTTTGGCTACTCGAAGGCTTGCTAGTAAACTCTCGTACTTTGACACATTATTTGTGGTAGGAAAGTTCAACTGGATAGCGTATTTATATTTTCTCCAGTAGAGGAGATCAAGACTACCCAGCCCCAAGCCTTTTAATGTCAAAGACCCATCGAAATACATAGTTAACTGTTTGTGGTCTTCGTACTCAGGCCCTTGAATAGGCTCAGGACTTGTCCACTCAGATGAATTCTATTAAAACATGGGACTTGATGGCTGTTCGAGAAAAGAAATGGAGATCAAATTCTCCAAGTTCGATTGCCCATTTGGCTATACGTTTTGATGATTTCTTGTTTTAAAGAACTTGACCGAGAGGGTATTCAGATGGCATCATAATTTTTATGGGCCTAAAAGTAATGTCTTAGTTTCCTTAAGATCTTAAGGATTGCATATAGAAGCTTTTGGATTTTTAAATATTGCTCCTTTGGCCCATATAAGACTTCGCTTACGTAATACAGTGGTTGTTGGATATGCTCATGTTTAGCGATCAATACTGCACTGATTACATGTGGCGTAGCAGCCAGGTACAAAAGTAAGGATTCCTTAGGTTCTTTGGTCTACTTGTAAAGTATTTCTTGACTTCTTCAAAGGCATTGTTAGCTTCTTTGATCCACTCAAAATCCCCATGTTTCCAAAGAAGTTTAAAGAAAGGGATCTCCTTCTCTCCTAATCGCACTATGAAATGACTTAACGCTACCATATATCCAGTTAGTTTTTGCACTTCTTTCCTTGTGGTCGGGTGCGCGTCTGTTCGATGGCCGCTATCTTCTCTGAATTAGCCTCAATTCCTCTAGCTGAGATTAGAAAGCCAAGAAGCTTTCCGGAGCAGACTTCAAACACATATTTCTCTGGATTTAACTTGAGGCTATGTCTTCTCAAGTTATTGAAGGCTTCTTGTAGGTTAGACACATGGTCTCCAGTATTGAGTCTTTTCACTACTAATTCGTTAATGTGTGCCTCTAGATTTTGGCCAATTTATGGACTAAAGGTTTTTTTGCATTAACCCTTGGAAAGTAGCACCACCGTTCTTGAGTCCAAACGGTATTTTCACATAACAAAAAAATTCGAACGATGTGATGAAGGAAGTTTTCTCTTTATCTTCTTTGCTCATGCTAATATGGTGATTTCTAGAATATGCATATAAAAAGCTTAACAATTCACTACTAGAGGTAGAGTCAATAAGCTAACCAAAGCAAGGAAGGAAAAGTCATCATTCAGACAAGCTTTATTCAAATCTATAAAGTCTATACACATTTGCCATTTCTCATTATTTTTTCTAACCATTACAGGATTGATGAGCCACTCAGGGTGGTTGACTTCACGAATAAACCTAGTCTTAAGAAGCTTATCGATCTTCGACTGGATTGCCTCTTTCCGATCATGTGCGAAATGTTGGAGCTTTTGCTTGACCAGTTTCTTGTCAGGCTGGAGTGCTAACCTATGCTTGATCACCTCCCTGAGACACCAGGCATTGCGGATGCTTGCAACGTGAATACATCCAAGTTTGCCCAAAGGAAGGAGATGAGTGACTCATCTTATTTAGGATCGAGTCATGCCCTGAATTTGACAATTCTCGAGGGTCTATCCTTGTCGAAGGGTACTTCCTTCACCTGATCGTTGGGCTCTGCATTAAAGGTAAGTTAGCCTTTCTAGTCGGTAATTCATCGATCAATTTGAGAGACTTGCGATCGTAGACATAGGTCATCTTTTTGTCCTCTTGAACTGTTATGACCCCTTTGGCCCTAGCATCCTAAGACTTTGGTAACCATAATGGGTGGCTACCAGAAACTTAGCCAGGGCTGGTTAGCCAAGGATTCCATTGTATTTGGCTTCAAAATCCTCTACATTAAATGAAATCCTCTCTGTTTGGAAGTTAGTAGGGCTTCTAAATGTAACAAGTAAGGATACTTGGCTAACTGGCTTTCTCGAAGACCTAGGTACTATTCCATGGACAACATACTCCACGGGTTTTATCTTAGACTTGGGAACTTGCATCTCCTCGACAACTCCTATAAACAAAATACTAAGGGAACTGCCTCCATCAACTAAGATTTTACAATTATTGATAGTAGGTTCTACTACAATGCAAAACCTATCTAGTTGGGTCGAAGGGATGGGGCAGCCTTCTTTGCTAAAGGAGATGGTTGTTTTTGACCACCTGAAAGGCTTGACAGCTAGTGGAGCATCAGCAAGTTTCACCTCTTACTCTACAGTTTTCATTTGTCATCTGGATTAATAGGAGGCAGATCCACCAAAGATAACACCAATGGTGTGTTTAGGCTCTTCATACTATATTTCTTCATCTCCATCTTTGTCCCTCCTGGTGCTTAGTTCTCCAATTTCCTAGATAGAAGGAAGAGGTCCCCTATCATAGTAATAGTCCTCAAGTTTCTTTTACTAGGCACGACAGTTGCGAAGGTCATGCCCTTCCGTCTGGTGGAGTGGACACCATCTTTTGTTCTTCTTAGACTCATCAACCAAAGCATTTTCCTTGCTCCATCCAGAATAGCCCTTCTTGCCCTTCAGATGCTTTTCTGTGATCGCAGGGACTTCCTTTGGGTTAGCTTTGCAATTCTTCTTGCTCTTGTGCGACTTCTTGTCCTTCTTCATTTTCTCAAGACCTGGCTAGGGGATCTTTTTTATCCAATTAATGGCCTTGTTCCGCTCGACTCCCTCACTAGTGATAGCGTATTTGTCAGCCATGTCGAATAGTTCGATGATTGTTTATGGAGGATTCATAGTGATACCCTCCATAAATCGCACTCAACCTTGTCTTAAATGCCTGGATAACAGAAAAAGTCGGCAATCTCAGGGATATAATTACAAACCTAACTAAACCTCTTGATGTATTGTTATAGAGTTTCATTGGGTTCTTGATGTATCCGATGCATATCGTCTTCCTTATCGGGACAGTCGTATGTTCTATGAAAGTTTACCATCAGCAAGTTGCATAGTTGTTTCCATGTGTATATTGTTTTGTCTGGCTAATTAAGCAACCACGACCAGGCGGAAACTTTGAGAATGGTTGGCAGATAGTTTGCCATTACGTTGTCATCGCCTCACGAGGCCCTGATAACGATTGTATAGATTTTTAAGAATTCCAATGGATTTTGACTTTTATCGATGTTTTAGTATCGATCTTACGTATAATTTATTTGGGTTCAAGAGAACTCTTAAAGACCTGGCTACGATCACACAAAGAAAAAACATAGAGATTTTTATGTAGGTTCGGGCCTTCTCCTGGGAGAATAACAACCTTACTCATGTGTGGTTATTGCTCAATGAATTGATTGCAACAGAAAAAGTAATGTTGAATGTCCTGCCTTATTTCTATTCTTCTTTGGGTCTCTCCCCAGGTCCCTCCTCCTCTCCTCCCTAACGTCCACCTTTATATAGCTTGCCAAGCGACGGTTATTTTTCCTTGCTAAGAGACGCCTTAACATTTCAAATGATAACAGTCCGATATGAGTTATTAGACATGTGGTATCTCACTCATCATGTGGCGGTTTCTGTCAGAGAGAAGTTATGTGCATTTATTTCAGAGAATAAATACACGTGCTAACTGCCTCATCAGACAGGCCCACAATACAATGGGTTGTCGTAAACAAGTTAGTCGAAGTTTGACTTAGTCGTAGGAGGATCCACGACCATTAGGTGGTTGTAAGATAACTTACGACTATGTCATAGTCGTAGGAGAACTTACGACTATGAGGTGGTTATAGAAAAGTCTTACGACTAAGAAGTGGTCATAGAAAAGCTTACGACTAAGAAGTTGTCGTAGAAGAGCTTACAACTAAAGAGTTATCGTAGAAGAGTTTACAACTACCTTATGAAATCTCTCCCTCATAGATAAGAAGTATACTCAAGGAGTAGAATGATATAACAATATCATTTATAGATAAATAACAATTTGAGGATTGTTACATCCTCATCAACTTTCATCGAATTTCTTGAGATTAGCTAGGCGGAACCTATCTAGCTAGCGTACTGCTTAGAGGCCCGCTAAGAAAGCTCGACAACCTATCATGAAATCATGACACCTTCTCTGGTAAGGAGCCAGATTATAATCTGTTGAAGATCTATTTATCTGATGGTTGAGAGGAAGACCTGGTGCCCCAATTCGATCATGAAAACTCATGCGGTGTTTACGACCAGATGTTCGATTCAGATGTCATCGTAGATCACCTAGACCATGAACTCAATTTCTTTCCTCATATGGGGGGGGGAGTTACTTCGTTGTCGAATAACCTTCTTTCATCATGACTTCCTTGTCAGAACCTCCAATAACCAGGTTGTCCTCCCGTTGGCTGGGGATTGTTAAGCCGACCCCTTTGGCTTTCGCCATAGGAGGGGTGTACAGAGGAGGTCATAGTTTGGCTCTAGGAACACCTCTGCTCCCGGTACCTCTCGGTAGGCTGCATTATCTGCTGGAGGATATCTGATATCTGTTCTGCAACTTGAGCATACCCTGGAGTTCCTGCTACTGCAGGATTCGAGTTCTTAAGGATGTCATGAACACATTGCAGGTTTTGAACGGTTACCGATGGTCTTGGAGTGTTCCTATTATCAAAAGGAGTACGATGACTTAAACTTCACCCCAAATTTTCCACCTATCCCTCGCCACTTAGCATGTGTGGGGGGGGGGAGGAATAGGCGAGTTAGCCTATCAACATCTATTGGTTGATGCTAGAGAGTTTGCACTATCTCAATCAGTGGATCGAGGAAAGGTCTGCCATGGAGGATCATGCAGGGTATCTCAAGTAGTATCACTGATTGTGCTAATTTCATGCTTCTAGCTAGAATCTCCCGAGAAACTCCCATTGAAACTAAGAGAGGACCTTTTATCGCTTCGACTAGAAGCTTTCACAAAGAGAGTGCGATTAGAAACCACGGTTTCTAGGGGATTGTATGGTGGACTCAACTAGATATGGTGACTTGTCGATCAAATGGTGAGTGGGATCAGCTGCGTTTGACCTTTTGTTGGGGGGCAACTTCATCGAGTTGGTTCGCTCCCGAAATATGTAGGAGTTATAGGCGAATACTAATCGTCCACGACCGGATTGGGAATACTCTGACCCTTAGATCGCGGCAACGCACTTTTGAGCCACAGTTACCGGTCAAATGCGTCGGACTTGTCGTGGTGCCAGGGCACTCCAATAAGATAGGGACACTAGATTCCCCAAGGGGTTTTGATGACAGGGTGACGTGTCTTCTTCCATCTGGTCAACCTTGCCGGTCGCAAGGGCTGGCGACCCTGGGATGGAGGATGATGATGAGGAAGCATCGTGTTTCATGACACAGAGGCATGCATTCATATCGAGGTCGGTCTATTCTACCAAGTCAAATTAATTCTTCTCATCTTAAGTCTCTATCATGATCGCATAGATGATGCTAGCACGACCAAGGATGTAGATGCTATCATGGCAACTTACGGAGCAAACGCGATCTTGATTTGATTAATGGCAACTATCCTACATATATACGGCAAATGAGGTTGAGTGGTGAAACGGTTAGTGTTCAATGTTCACGGGATTGCACTAGAATCACGTGGCACCACAACAGAAATTGTTGTCGTACGAGCAGTCACAAGTTTAACTCGCATACACCTTGTATAGGTCTAGGGCTTTTCCAAATAAATTAGTTACGTTCAGTTGTTTTTGCATAGAGAGAAACATGACATACTTTAATATGTTCAGCAAATCAGTATCTCCGGAGACGAGAGCGTTGGTGGGGATGGCTCATGCACTAAGCATCTCGTGACCGATAACAACATGAACCTTATATGAAGCAGGATGAACTCTGATGATTCCACGCATTTAGAGCTGTCAGCTTCAACTAAAGTAGCAGTGAAGTTGACGTCCTTGCGTACAGCCATGTAGCCGCGCCCATATCCGGTGACTTCGAGTTGATGGCGTGTTGACATCGCTCGTTTTCGGGCTGATGCGATAATGCCAACGTCGTCATCGTCAGTCAATGTGGGGGGAGAGCGGTGATATACGGTGCCTCCTTTGGCAGTCGGGTACACTGACTCGGTTAGATTTAAATAAATTAACTTATAACTGAAATTATATTATAACTAATTAAAATTATACTGTAACAGATGATAGCTTATTTAGTATAACTAAATTTAAAAATAGAAAAAACAGGTAAGTCTATCATGGACAATGCAAATGCATATAGAAAAAAGAACCGGCAAAAAAGCTCAAAAAAGCCAAAAAGACAGAAAAAGATAAAATTTAGGAATAGTGAAAAATAAGTTAGAAACCAGAAATTTAAGCCGAAACAAGTGGGGTCTAAATATTTGATTATCTAGGACAAGGGTGTCCTTAGAATAGTTATTTCTCTCTGGCAGGTTAGATTATCAAAACACGAACAAAACACTGCTAACTTTTACAGAACCCGCGTAAATTGCTTGGCTAGTATAATTATACGTAACTAAAAAATATTTATTTATTTTTCTAACGATTGATATGAGAGTTTCTTCTCGACTGTAGTTTATAGCTTATGACTACAGTTTATGATTTTTAGCTTTAATGTGAGCGTTTGTGTGAATGAACTGAATACCAATAAATTACTTTAAAAATACTATCTCGATAAACCACTTCAAAACAATGACAGACAAATCGTTTTATTTATTTGTTTGTTTGAGGAAAATTATGGATCAAAAATAATGGCCTGGTGCACGTTAGATAAACAATAGCCGAACGCTCCATGCCAATGCCGTCCACCTGGTGTCGCCGTGTCGGACTGTCAGGCTGTCAGCATCATAGTCCCTTTTTTTTTCATGTTCACGTTGCTGCAGGAGGCTACCAGCATATACTCATATTTAGTTACTACTAATCCCAGTTGCATAGCTAATCCTAGCCGTGTCTGAATATGAATTATACTGCATTGAATATTTGAATATGAATTAGAGTTTAATAGATTTCTAAAATATCAAACATTTGATTCACAATTAGTCTACATCGTCATTATCTGGAGTCATCACGTTTGATTCACAATTCAATTAATGTGCATCATGGTAAGGCTTTGCTCCGATTAAATTGGGTTGATCAATTGCATGACGCGTATAGCTTGATAAAAGCTAGACTTGGAATCGGAGACATCTATTGCATGTTTGCACGTTTTACAGCTAGCTGACTGGACTCCTTTTGGACCCTAGGTCCTTTTGCTTGACTATTCTTTTTTCTCACCGTACACGCATTCGTGTCGAAGCATGATTAAGATACATATTGGACTATTTCTTTTTCTTTTCTTTTCAGAATTTTATATGAATTGTATTTCTAGTTCTAGATTCAGCATCAAGTCTAGACCATTACAATCTATACCTACAATAAATCAATGGTATATATCTTTTTTTCTATCGATTAATCTGATAATTTCGAGACCTCAAAGATCGGCTACTTTTTTGTCTGTCGTGTTAATGATACAATAGATAGATAGATTGCCATTTATACTAGGGCTTTATCTTTGAAATGTACTGCAGCACTATTACGGTGCATTGATTCCAAAAGTAAGCGGGCGCTAATCCGATCGGAATCCGTTTTTTTCCAGAGCGCTTTGATTGAAATTAATTTTGGTTTAGTCGTCAGTAAATTTCATTGAGCAGTGCAACGAAAGATACGTAGATGAAACTATGGAGATAGGGAAGTAGCAACTAGCGAAGTAGCGATGCACAGTTGGAACGTGGATTGCTTAACCAGATCTCTGCATCTGATACTCTGTCCAAAGAACGGCCCAAAGCCTTGAAAGCATTCAGCCAACACGAGCCCAGCATCCTTCTCCATGCGTTATTTTGCATCTGAATTAATCCCTGCAATACACTTCAACAAGAATACAACTTCTTAAAAATAGAACTCACAATGCATGGACATTAAGGGAACGACTTTCTTTCTTGCGACTCCTTATTCGACGTACCAAGTGTCCTGCCACACGCACACCGCGCAACATGATGCGCGAAGAGGAATTTTATCGGAAGAAAACATTCGGATGACGTTTAACAAAATCCTTTTTTCGATGATGCGCCGCACGCACACCAATTTGAGGCGAAGATAAAAAAGTGCTAATCAGGCGGTGGGGTAGAAGGGCGAGACGGCGAGGCCGCAGGTGCCCTGCGGCTGGGGCACGTCTTTCTCGAGCAGCACGTATCCCTCCTGCCCCCAGCCCTTGCCCCACGAGTTCTTGGCCACCCAGTACTTCCTCCCGGTCACGCCGTCCTGGCAGTACCCGACCACCGTCACGGCGTGGTTCGGCGCCGTGCCGCACGGCCCCTGGAAGACCCCCGAGCTGTAGAATTGGAACGCCGGCCCGCTCGCGTCGATGTACACCGTCACCGGCTGCCGCGCCACGGCCATCACCAGCTGCCGCTCGTCGTTGGGCGGCACGGCGCCATACCCCCTGATCCGCGCCGCGTGGTTGAACAGGAGGTCGTCCACGCGGCACTGGCCCGGGAACCCCGTGTACCGGTAGTCGCTCTCCGCGGTGATGCCGCCCTTGGCGGCCACCAGCTCGAAGGCGCGGTCCGTGTGCCCGCCGCCGCAGCCGTTGCTGTTGGTGTCGCAGTCCACCAGCTCCTGCTCCGACAGCGGCGTCAGCAGCCCCGTCCGGAACTGGGTCAGCCCCTCGATAGCCGCCACCGCCGCGAACGCCCAGCAAGACCCTGCATGCATGCGTGCATCCACACACAGCGTCGTTAATGGCAACGTCTCTCTCCCTCTCTCTTTCTCTCTCTCCAGCTAGTGACAGTGACTAACGTACTGCAGTGTCAGTGTGCTACTTACCGCAGGCGCCTTGGTCCTTGACGCCGGTGACGGCGCCCTTGTACCTCCAGTCGATGCAGCACGGAGTCCAGATGGGCTCCACGGGCTTGGGCTCCTGCGCCGCGTGGGGCGGCCTGGCGCCGGTGTACTTGGACATGAACTCGTCGTTGGTGAGGTCGGTGAATTGGTTGACGCCGACGGCGGAGTCGTAGGTCACCTGCGGCCTGAAGCTCTGGATGAAGTTGTAGTTGTCGCGGAAGATGCTGAACCGATGCTCCTTCTCGCCGGGACACGAGTACTCCTTGCCGTGCTCGGCCATCCACTCCTCGAACTTCTTCATCATCGTGCCGTCGTCGGTGTTGTTGTAGTAGGCGTCCGCCATTGCCTGCAATGCCAAGATCGTGCTGCATACAAGAAGAAGGACATGACCCGTACGTGAAGCCATCCTAACTCCTAAGTGCTATCAATTGTTACTTCAATACCCTTAATGTTTCTCTTCCTCAATTCCGTTTAGTCTTACTAGTGTAGCTATCGAAATCGTGAATTTGTGATGAATTGTTCTCAAGAAGCAGGCTTTATATAAGAAGGAGAGGAGTTGGTGACTTGGTGTGGGAAATGCATGGCTAGCTATAACGATGAGGTTAGGATCGACCAGGTACATGTCCAGCCTAGCGCATGCAAGTTGGGTAGCATGCGGTTCAATGCTGTTTCGCCTCAGTTGATTACATAAGTGTATGATCAGTGGTTGTTACAGAAAACACATGTACACGGAAGAAGTTTGTGGGTTGACATTTTAGCGTCCGTGATGTAGGTTATCCATGACAAGTACGTGCCTACGAACGTACGTCCTTGACATGGTCGATCTGTAGACTTTGTACTGCCATGCATCATCCCAAACTTTCTTTGTGCGATTCCTGACATATTCGTTATGCGTACGTACCTCGATCATTGATTCATTGTCAACACCCAGTGACCAGCTCTACTGGCTACCAGAGAGTACACTCAAGGGTGGGACAACCCCCCCCCCCCCCTCACACGCACGCCCCCGCGGCCCCTCCTCGACTCCTCTCCGTCCACTCCAGAGCAGACTCACCTCCGCTCCCTGGCTCGGCATCCCACCCGGCGTCACCGCCTGTGGGGATGGGATTTCGATCACTTGAAACACCGATCTCAGTAGTCGTAAATGCATTTACAACTACACCAGGTGTTAGGAGTAGTGTGTTTCGACTACTCGAAGCACCGCTCTCAGTGTTCGTAACCCGTAAGCCGTCAGTAGTTGTAACTTGTTTATGACTGCTCACCTGAAGTTGGCCCTGGCTCTCTCAAAACGCACACTTTGACTGTGGACTCTGATACACACGGTCGTGGACTGCTTACCAGAGATGGGAACGACAAGGTGGAGCTGATAACAGAACTGAACACAAGAACTGAGGCACAATTATGCGATGCAAATTAACGCATTTTTTCCTCTGTGTTTTCTCTGTTATACACTGGCTCAATTCTCTTAATGACTTATAGAATATATATAGATATAACTAGCCACTTAGGCCACTCACTCACTATGACTCCTGTCTCTGTCGCTCAGCTTAGCCGCCCATGATTGCTACAGAGACCAACCGTCTGCCCATGCCAATTCGCTCAGCTACCTGAGAGTGCTTCAACGTCCAGCCCATGTTCTGCATTGTTGCTTGGCCTATGCACTCGATAGTCATCTCATTGGCATTAGTGTGTGATGCATGTGCTCTATAATTCTTGCTGCTGAGAACTTCAGCAGGTTTACTTCAGAAATTAGAAGAATGCTTTATGGTATAGTTCATTTGTATGTTTTAAAAGGGTCATGATTCAATTGAGCCTCTACATTACTCCACCTTTTGGCACTTGGCAGGGTTGGAAAAAATGGATTGGGACTCGCAATGATGAGTTTGCCACATACTATAGCATCTTATTAAGAATCAATACTGTGTTTCACTCTGTTAGTAATATGTCTATTTGCTAAGCATCGGACCAGATACGAATCCTTCATATAAATTGTAATTATTTTCATGCAAATTTTAGTTGTTGCTTCGCTTATAACTGACTCTATCTTAGCTATATTTTTTCTGGATCTGTCACTGCCACTGAGTACACCATACTTTTGGCAATTTGCATGTAAAAGCTAGAATGCAGGATTTACATCGTCAAATGCACACCCAACACTGGGAAATTTCGAAGCATTGGGGGAAAACGCTTACAAATGAGTCGTTGATGAAAATCCACTGGCGGAATCATTCAAGGACATTCCTAATTTCTGACAAGGACGTGCGCATACGTTTCAAAACGTGCCATCAGATTGCATGCAACGTTTGTTTAGTTTTACTCTAGTGAATATGCAAATGGCTTTTTTATCATTTATATGCGATGCTTGTGCGTAGTGAACTAGCTATACTAAAGTCGTTGACGACAATAATACTAGAAACTGAGATTAGGTTCTATGTTTGGTATAGGCATTGAGCCATTGACTACATCAATTTGATGGATTGATACGGTCTTGTGGCAATAGTTAGTTAATCCATAGTACATTATGATTCGTCTGCTCGATGACGGACACTCCATAACTGAAAGTGGCAGATACTAGCAATAATACGGCAGCGGTATACGTAGTACATGCTCGCGTACTATGCGTGTACCTTTTCCGAAGTGCTAGTTCGACTTATTAGTGTTTCACGATGAAATTAATTTTCTGAAGAGCTAGCTCCACGGATTGAAAGGTTCTCTCATGGTCTTATGCGTATACGTCGACGCAGTGCAAATGACTTGAACAACATCGAGATGTTGCGTGGTCAACAAATTAGTTCCCAAATTCCACTTGTTACTAATAATAGTACTCCTAGTGCAAGTGCAATCCTAATGGACAAAGAAAAAGTACTCCATGATGCAATCCTAAGGCTGGGGACAAAAAAAGGGGCAACCCCCCCCCCCCCCAAAAAACCAAATGCACAATTAAAGGACTGAATTGCAATTACTGTGTTATATTGTCTTTGCTAATTCCAATAAGACTTGCTATTGTAGCAAAAAAAAATGCCTTGAAATAGTTACTACTCGATATAAAAGTAGGGTAGAAAAAAAGTTCTTTTGAGAAGCTACTGCGATGTCAACTAGAGCCTAAGATCTATATACATGCTCAGGCAGAATGTTGCACCATATTACCGGTAGGGAAAACTCACATATTGTTACTACCATGCAAGGCCTCGAACAATTAGACCAACAAGTCCTAGCTTGCACAGTCGACTTAAGGGGATACTGTCATCTCTCCAACCAAATCAGAAAGACAAACCAATTTTGTTATATCCGTCAAAGTACTTAGTTTTATACTCCAACCAAATCATAACCACTAGTACATTCAACGACTGAAGCCAGGGACGACCTAGTCTGCTCCAAAATACAGAACACATTTGCATCCTCCAATGATTTAATTAACTGTGTATAGGCATGTCGCTAAAATCGTACCCCTAATAAACTATACTCAATTTTTTAGTGAATTGATCAATTGAACCATCCTACTGAGTACTGACCAAGGCTAATTAATAATCTCCACTATCCAGACTTTCTCACTGATCCAACATACACAACAACTCACAGTTCACAAGCCACAATGACACTGTCAAGATCTTATGACCACGTTTTGCATCTACGACCACCTCCTGTAGCCGTACGACCACGTTGTAGTGGCTACGACCACCTCCTGTGTCGCTACGACCGCTCTGTAATTTCGTCATCGCTTCGCGCAAAACGGTTAATCGGGGGTGCTACCATTGGAACTCCTAGGCTTATATGTAAGGGATGCTCAAGTTAAGTTAGTAAGGTGGGACTAACCCAGAAATTCATGTGCACACATACATAGACCAACATGGGCCGGGGTGTCACATACACCCCCCATCAAAGGACTCGACGTCCTCGTCGGACCAACATACCTACACCGGGGCAAATGATAAGGATCTCCCCTCTTGGCACATGTCCGTACGTTCAGTGCCAGCACATATGCCATGCCGTGTGTCCGCTACGGGTCCACATGCGCCATGCGCCATATGCCCGCGCCCCTGACCCGCACGCGCCCATGTAACCGCGAGAGTCGGCTCTGATACCATTTGTAACGCCCTAGGGTCCAAACCGGCTCAGACCTAACCATATTCTGGATAGGCCACGCACACGTAGCAACTTGTTTGCGTTTTCGTCCTCGCTTCACGCAAAACGGTTAACCGGGGGTGCTACCATTGGAACTCCTAGGCTTATATGTAAGGGATGCTCAAGTTAAGTTAGCAAGGTGGGACTAACCCAGAAATTCATGTGCACACACACATGGGCTGGGGTGTCACATACACCCCCCATCAAAGGACTCGACGTCCTTGTCGGACCAACATACCCACACCGGGGCAAATGATAAGGATCTCCCCTCTTGGCACATGTCCGTACGTTCAGTGCCAGCACATATGCCATGCCGTGTGTCCACTCCAGGCCCACACGCGCCATGCGCCATATGCCCGCGCCCCTGACCCGCACGCGCCCATGTAACTGCGAGAGTCGGCTCTGATACCATTTGTAACGCCCTAGGGTCCAAACCGGCTCAGACCTAACCACGTTTTGGATAGGCTACACACACGTAGCAACCCGTTTGCATTTTCGTCCTCGCTTCGCGCAAAACGGTTAACCGGGGGTGCTACCATTGGAACTCCTATGCTTATATGTAAGGAATACTCAAGTTAAGCTAGTAAGGTGGGACTAACCCAGAAATTCATGTGCACACACACACACATGGGTCAACATGGGCCGGGGTGTCACACTTAGTCTCTCTCGCCCTTCTCGCCTTGCTCTCTCGGTTATATGGCTTCATCTTTTATACCCTACTCTACGACTCCGACTACTATTCGAACTGGGCTACGACTGTGGAGCGGACTCGTATACGACCACGACCCAAACTCGTATATGATCACGGCCAAACTCGTACATGACTCCGACTACTCGTTCACAGCTAGGACTATAACCACGACTGGAAAAACAAGATTACAACTCTAACAGACACAGACTAACCCATGCATCATCAACACATCCTGACATCTATATAAACCTTGGTCTGGGGCATGTCTTCCATCCATGCATAACACGACCATAACCTGCATGCATTAAGTACAACACGACCTAAACTAATCAAAATGGCTTCTTCCACGCCTTACCTTGTGCCACTCCTGTGCATCACTTGCCTCTTACTGCAGGTCCTACTAGCGGCGGCGAACCCGCCGCCGTCCTGCGAGAAGTCCGACACCGAGATGAGGTCCATGTTCTCCAAGTGGATGGCCAAGTACACGAAGCACTACTCGTGCCCTCAGGAGCAGGAGAAGCGGTACCAGATCTGGAAGGGCAACACCAACTTCATCGGCGCGTTCGCCAGCCAGACGGTGGTCAACTTCGGCGTCGGCGCGTTCGCTCCGCAGACGATCACGGAGGGCACCGTCGGCATGAACAGGTTTGGGGACCTCACCCCAAGCGAGTTCGTCGACCAGTTCACCGGGTTCAACAGCACCGGCTTCCGCTCCCCACCGCCCTGCCCCCTCCCCCACGACTCCTGGATGCCGCGCTGCGTCGACTGGAGCTCCAGCGGTGCCGTCACCGGCGTCAAGTTTCAAAACTCTTGCTGTAAGCTAGCTCTTTCAGATCCGAGATGTTCAATTCCTGTAGAGTAATGGGCGTGTTTGCCTAATTACTTGTGTTTGTGTTGGTGCAAATGGCAGCGTCGTGCTGGGCATTCGCGGCGGTCGCGGCCATCGAAGGCCTTAACAAGATCAGGAGTAGGACCGGCGAGCTGGTGTCGCTGTCAGAGCAGGAATTCGTGGACTGCGACACCGGGAGCAACGGGTGCAGCGGCGGCCGCTCGAACTCGGCCTTGAGTCTCGTGGCCTCCCGCGGCGGCATCACGTCGGAGGAGAAGTACCCATACAGCGGCATCAAGGGCAGCTGCGACGTGGGAAAGCTGCTGTTCGAACACCAGGCGTCCGTGTCGGGCCTCAAGGCCGTGCCGCCCAACGACGAGCGGCAGCTGGCGATGGCGGTGGCGCGGCAGCCCGTGACGGTGTACATTGACGCCAGCGCGCGGGAGTTCATGTTCTACAAGGGCGGCATCTACCGGGGCCCCTGCGCTGCCGACGCCGGGAGGGTGAACCACGCGGTGACCATCGTCGGCTACTGCGAGGGGTTCGGCGGCCCCGGGAACAAGTACTGGATCGCCAAGAACTCGTGGAGCAACGACTGGGGCGAGCAGGGCTACGTCTACCTCGCCAAGGACGTGTGGTGGGCAACGGGCACCTGCGGCCTCGCCACCTCGCCTTTCTACCCGACGGCTTGACGCTGGCCGGCGGCGCCTGCGTTCGTGTGCATGCATGCGCGGTCAGCGTGGCGCTTTTGCATGCACGTCTTGCTTAAGTTAAAGCAGCCCACCGATCGTACGGACGGTTCGGATTGATCGATGGATGCATGGTGTTGTTTCCTTTTAGTTGTGATGATGCTAGATAATAATACAAATTTCTTCCCTCTTGGTCAATCAATAAAGCACTGAAAAGCATGGCCCAAGAGTAGTTAATTTAGACTTGCGTGGACAAAATCTCCTCGGCCTCAACATGGTGATCCCCAGATTATGAACAATCAAACATGGAGCGTGAACAGCTTATGAACAAAGCAATGTCAATGCCTGTATATTCAAACTGAATTTTATGAAATTTCCAGAAGTAGATACAGATCTTTGGCAACGGCCACTGATCAGCACAGCCAACAAGGCAAGATAGGCTAGCCGAAAAATTTTTGACAGCTGAAAAGTAAGTGTATATATACAAATCTTTAGTCGCACACAATTTAGATCAGTAAGAAGTCCGGGTCATGAAGAGAAAATTTGAAGAGCTTTACATAACCTCAGCTGAGATTTACAGTTCCGCCGATAGATGTTTCCTAGAGATGCAAACCCTCACCTTTCCATCCTTTTTTGAGATATGCAGTAATTAAGGAAGTTCTGCTTACAGGAGTTCTCCCCTGTAAATAGAGAGATGGAGCTTCTTACAGATTTACAAGAGCTCCCAATCATCCTCCAGACCATCTGATGAAGAAACTGCATGACATCTGACATTTCCCGCTTCCTGTGCTTTAACAGGGACAGCCTGATGCACATTCATATCCTTCTTCGACCACCGGAGTTTATTCGACAAGCTCCTCATAAATATTTTCTGCGAGTGAGAATATCAGTTGCTGTGCTTTTGCAGAGAAGGCTAAAAATAACATGATTGATGACAACAGCAACATCAGCATTCATGCAGCAGTTGTTTAGCAATACAACATTATTCCCATATTTTTTTGAGCACGTGTAGGAAATAAATTCAGAAAGAGTAACACTGAGTTCAAAGAAGAGCTCTGCCTAGTTAAATTTACACAAAAAGGACATGATGCTGTAATTGCATTAATCTACCACCACCCAATTCTTTTTTGTTTCTACCACATTACCACCATATTTCAAATACAAGTACCTTGAATGATGTGCTTTTTGGTTGAGGAACTGAGAACACCTCTGCTTTGTGATTTTTCATCTGCTCCTGGTCATCTTGGAGGTCTATATCAACATAGTGTCTGATGTCATCGAACCACATATTTGAATCATCAGCACCATTGAACATGTCTGCGCTCAAGTCCTGTGAGATAGCCCCACCAGACCAATCTATTACGTTACCTATTTAGCACAGAGAAGCATGATATTATTCACTGTAAGTTAAGATGATTCAGGATGATTTTGCCGTTACTTGCATTTTTTAAGCGCATTTAAATACAGTGGAAGAAATATAGAGCCATGTGACACATTTCAAAAGTAAATAAGGTACAAACCATGCTTTGTTGATTCTTCAGAGTCGTCTGCACTGTATAATTCTGATTGCTCTTCACCATTTGCACTAATCTTTCCAAGCACAATTGCTCCATTACAGGCAGACGATTCTGTCAGAACATCAATGCCAGTTTTGATATTATTATTGAAATTTAGTGAATAAATACTTAATATTTGTTAAGATGAATTTAAGTTTCTTTTAGAAAAGGTGTTTTGACCCATGCGTGCCCCTATCATTCTCATGGATGAGCTAAATGAGAGTCTCTAAACTATTTACCTGAATGTCCGGAACTGTGGAGTCCAACTTGCTCCATCACTTTATCTGTGCTCACTTCATGAGATACATAATCATGGAATATGGTGGTTGGTTCTGTCAGGACATGTACATCATTTTCATCAAAATAAATATATCAACAGATCGAAATATCGATGGCAGAAGGTGAACAACAGATGTGACTATGGATATTAAGTGTAATTTGGCTACATAATTTTGGTACGATTACACTACAGTTGATATTGAAAGGCCCCTATGGTCTGAGGAATAAGATAAGGAAAGCTAATTCCGAACCAGGTGGTTGTGGTGGTTTTACAGAATTCCCTGGATTCCATAAAATAACTTCCTCCTCGATGCTAACAGTTCTCCCAAGTGAAATGGGGTCTTCAGGATTGCAGCTGTCTGAGGGCTTCTCCGAATTGCATAAAATAACTTCCTCCTTGATGCTAACAGTTTCCCCAAGAGAAATGGTGTCTTCAGAAGTGCAGCTGTCTGAGGGCAAAAGAAAAAAAAACAATACAATGAAATAATTAGTCAGGTTAAAAAACGATGATGACAAGAACTGAAGTGCCACTAGAACAATAGGTACCACATATTTCAGTGATTGAGGTGCCCTCTGGCAACATGCACTGACCATTTACTTCAATATGACACCCTTCGGATGAAGTATTTTCTGGGCAATAAATATGAAAGACAAATGACAAGGAGCCATAACTGGATCAGCAATCTAACCAATCTCACATCTTTCATCAAGGACAAACCTGGACATTTTGTTGAAAATGATTCAGTTTCATGAGCATCAGTATCAATTGAGCCCATACAACTGTCTTCTGCAGTAATGAGAGATGTAGGACTGGAGAATTCTTCATTAAGGTCAACAAGCTCCATTTCAACAGATGTTGATGAAGATCCAGTGATGACATTGTTACTAGATGAATCCTTTAATGTCCCATGGCCTTTTTTTGGTACTTCATTGTCAGGAAGGGGGGCACAAATCAATGCATGGATATCTTCAACTAACTCAACAGCTTTATCATGAGCAGAATCGAGATACTTAATTGGAAACTGTCCAAAGACAAGAAAAGTCACTACCAAAGCATTGTAAAAAAATCCTATCTGATGCTAGAATATTTGCTTATAGTGATAAAATTAAGATAACCATGTTAATGTGTGAAGTTATAAGAAGACTACCTCCATAAACTTTTTCATATTTTCCCCAAATCCGTCAAAATTGATGCCCATGTCAAATCCACCCATAAGCGAGAGAGAATCAATATAATCTGAATCCGCGCCCCTTGCCATTGGCTCTGTGTCAACAAAAGGACAGAAATATCCTGTTTCTTAGTTGAATGATGTAAATGCAATATTAGTTACCAGAAAAACACTAAATTATCCCACATGATTGTACATTACCATACCAGCATTTCTAAATATGCCACAAAGGTTCTAAAAATCAGTTGATCGTATTCATAGCCAACCCAGCCATCTGATCTGATCAAGGGCTGGTTCACGGTACACAACCCAGTTCGATGTACTTGATTTACATTGAATAATTGATTTATACTAACTTTTGAATGTCTAGAAAACACGTGTTCTTGTTAAGACTAAAGTCCATCCGCCATCTGGTTGCCACTTGCCACTAATGACCAACTTCGACTACCATTAACAGTCGACTCTCAGCTGGCTGACAGGCTGAGGGACTAAACCGTTAATAAAGCTACTGGAACAATGATCACTAACTTATGGTATTTAACCTTTACAACCCTATCCCAAAGAAAATTATCAATCAAAATTAGTGGCGGAATGTTGTCAGGTGTGACCATGTGATTGGGATAAAATTGACCACACAGGGAAATTTGCAATCACAATCTGTATATAAGGATGGTTTCTGAGCAACAGGGTTGATAACATATCCTATTCGCTAATTCCTACTTAGATTTAGAAAGCCTCGTATACCCATCGGCATCATCTAAGAATTTATTTCTAACCCTATCAAAAGCGAATTTCACAAGTAATTAATACTAGTATTAATTTCATGCAAGGTGCAACAAAGACATCCCAACAACATAGCCTGTCAAAATCCAAAGGCAGTGTTGGCAATCATCTGAGCAAAAGACCAGACAAACGCCATAAAGACACTATTAGTGTGTGCACCACAACACAGGATAGAACCTAACGTGGGGCATGGGGGTTCAGTTGAACCCCCCAAAAAATTTTAGAAAATAAGCTGCTACTAGTACACCACCACACAGAAAGCAAATCCGCAGCAAACTGCATGGATTGGAGTACCCATCCCAGAAACAAAGATTTGGATGAGATCGCTGCCTCACAGCAAAGAAAAGATACCCCAGAACGAAAGTCACTCTCGGAACAACAATCCAAGCAAGCTAGGGCTTCCTTACCTACGAAAGAAGAAATCAATTCAAGTCCGGAGAAGGAGGACGACGACGGCTACGAGAGAAGAACTCCTCCGCTTCGAGGTGGCAAGGGTTAGATGACGTTCGCGTCAGACAAACGGGGAAGCCAGCCGCCGCCGCCGCCGCGAGGGGAATCGATGAACCCGCAGTTCTCCTGCTGTCCCGTTTCAAGAATAGAGTTGATGTCTTGATGCAACAAGGATCGCCTGAAAAAGCATCCTGGAGAAAACAATGGATTCAGGAGAAGGCGAGACTATCAACTAGCTACCTTTGCTCCCGTGCGGAATCCGTGCAGATGCAGCAGCAGCAGCAGCAGCAGATTGCTTGATCGGTGACCAGCAGGCTATATGTATCCGGGCTGGGCCGCTGGAGGCAGCGAACCTTTCGGAACACGAACTCCTCCGGTACCCGGCATGTGGGAAGGACCTTCAGGAAGGAACTTCTCTGGGTCTGTCCCCTTTTTCTCTCATTAGAGACTGCATCAGATGTCTTCTACGTGTGCACGCACAGATCTCCGTGCAGGGCTCCCTCCCTCTCCTTTTCCCCAAAACGAGCCAGCTGCGCCCAAACCAGGAAGGAACTTCTCTGGGGTCTGTCCCCTTTTCCTCTCAATGGGGACTGCCTCAGATGTCTTCCACGTGTACACGCACAGATCTCCGTGTAGGGCTCCCTCCCTCCCCTTTTCCCCAAAACGAGCCAGCTGCGCCCAAACCAACTGAGAAAATGGCGAAAAGGAGAGGCCGGCCGAGCCATGGCGGCCAGGGGCGCAGAGAAGGCCAATAGGCCATGGGCTTCCAGGTCGCGGCCGTGGCGCCATGGCGGTGCGCGCCCTCCTCCGCCTCGTCGTCGCTCTCGACGTCCTCGCGGCCCGCGTTCCTCGGCGGCGGCGCGCTGCTCGCGAGTTCCGGGCACTGGGCGTCGGTCTTGTGACGTCTTGCGCGGGGCGGGTGGCCCACAAGGTGCGCGCGAGTGCTAGTTTAGATGGTATGGAAGGCATGGACTCGGAGTTCTTGAGGAGGATCGAGAGCTCGCGGCGGCGGCGAGTGCGGTGGCGGCCACCGTGGAGCGGAGCGTGGCGGCGTCGAGATGCCGCTCGCTGCGCACGAACCGGTGCCGGGAACTCGCGAGCGCGCAGCCGCCGCCGCGGCGGCGCGAGGACGTCGAGGGCGACGACGAGGCGGAGGAGGCGCGCGCCGCCATGGTGCCACGGCCGCGACTGAAGCCCATGGCCTATTGGCCTTCTTTGCACCCCGCCTTTCCGGAGCCGCCGCCGCGCCGCGAGCTCGCCATGGCTCGGCCCGCCTCTCCTTTTCGCCATTTTCGGCGCAGTTGGCTTGTTTTGGGGAAAAGGGGAGGGAGGGAGCCCTGCACGGAGATCTGTGCGTGCACACGTGGAAGACATCTGAGGCAGTCCCCATTGAGAGGAAAAGGGGACAGACCCCAGAGAAGTTCCTTCCGAAGAACTCCTTTTTTTTGGTCAAATTGGTGTCCCTGTTTCAATTTTATTTTGTCAAATTAGTGTCTTGTTTCAATTATTTGTATAGGGTTCTGGTCAAATCTCTGCCGTCGATTAAGTTTTGGAGTAGATCGACAAGGATCTGCTGCTGCTGCATGCTGGTAAAAAAAAAGGTTGTGCAGTGTGTTACATGGAACGGAGTTTGTAGCTGAATACAGAACGGATAGCACACAACCCTAGAATGGAAGGGATAGAAACTTATGCGAGTAGGAAAAAGACCTGCCTGATTGTACTACGAACATACAGACATGTGGCTGCAGAACAACCAGGACTGCTTATCATCAGTCATGTTTTTTTTTTGTTATTTCCGTTTTGTCTCTTTCTTTCATTTGGTTGAAAGTGTTCCATGTACTGATGGATTACTCTCTCTCTCTCTCTCTCTCTCTCTCTCTCTCTCTCTCTCTCTTTGAAAGTGTTCCCTGTACTGATGGATTGCACGATCAATGAGCCTCAATGCTGACACGATAAATAGAGGAAACGAACCAACCCGTGGCGAGTCCAACTGGTATGACATCAAAGTCTTGCGACTAATGACCACGCCTGAGCCTGGAGTGATGCCAATTAACTTCTAACCCTGTCATTCGGTACTTAATTCTCTCCTCTTGCAACCAAAACGCCGCCAGGTGCTTGCTCATAGCCTGCGGAGTGCAGGTGACCAGCAGCAGGACAAGTGGACAACACAAGCGCTGCTTTTTCTGAAAACGTTGACGAAAATGACGAGAACTTTTGCGATAAAGAGCAAGTGCGGGAGGGCCAGGAAAGAGGCCGCACACGACACAAATGGAATGGCACCAGCGAGAGCTGCTTTTGGCCCTTCGTTGACACGAACGGATCAGATTCTGCATCGGCTCGTGCGCTGCTGGACACACTATCATGCAGCATTTGGCTTGTTGTTGTGTCACAATTCCACTAGAGAAAACCTTGTGTTCTTTGTAGCTTGAAGGTGCAATGAAGGAATACACAGCATCAGCAAGACAGCAACCCATCAAGCTGACACACAGTGAGGTTGCAAAGCGAACAAGTGAGCTCTGCGTCAATTCTGAAAGTGCCAACTGTGCAAAACTTAGGCTTGGGCTGCCAAACTTTTCAAAATAGGAACACTAGATTTAAGCTTTTGCACCTTGAAATAATGGCGAATCTTAATCATCTGTTTACAGGTAGCATTATCCTGTATAAGAATTAACTAAAATCTGAACTAGAGAAAGCATCATAACCAACAGGGTAAAAGAGAAGACAGAGAGAACATAGTCGATATGACCCATATAACAATAAGGATGGCACTCCAACAACACTGGACACCATAAATGAACACGTTTGGGATAGAAGTACTCAAATGTTTCTACTTTCGTCCGAGCCAACATGTCTCATACCCGTTCTGTGCTTTCCTATGAAAGCAGCAGCATAACAATTATAAAGAGCTTCACTTGTAAGCAAAGCCATAGACTGACTTACCATAAGGCAAAATTACACTAGTTAATAACACAGCTAGAGGAAGAACTCAAAACACCTATGGCTCGACAGTAGTCACTTGCTGCCATTCACCGTCCACAGCTTCTTTCCAAAGGGTCACATTGTTATTACCATCAGATACTGCCAGTATATTTCCTGTTAGAGACCATGACAGCCTCCACACAGGTGTTCGGAAATCGTAGAGAACCCTGCCTTCCCACTGCTCACCTTCTTTCGCGGCTGTCCAGATAACCACCGTACCATCCTGAGAGGCACTGGCAATAGTGGACTTTGGGAGGCCTAGGTTTGGAGCCCAGGCAACGTCTCTGACCCAGTCCTTGTGCATCTGAAGGGCGGGAAAGCAATCCATCCTCCAACTCCCGTTGGAGAGCTTCCACACCTTGACTGTGTTGTCACAACCACCAGAAGCAAGTTTCTGAACATATTCAAACTGTCCAGAAGGCCCTGAGCTGATTAGAGCACCCGGTGCCATTGCCGGAGCCCAAGAAACAGAGGTTACACCCACTGGATGAGCCTGATCAATGCGCGTTGTGTCCCAACCTCCATCAGAACGAGCTGTGAAGACTGAAATGTTCCCATCAGATGAGCCACAAGCCAAGCATAGGCCGAGCTCATGAGGTGCCCAAGCAATGGAATTTACAGAGGACTTGTGCTCAATGAAAGTGTGTGCCTGTGCCCATTCATCAGGCTTGCTCCCTTCTTTCCATATGATAACCCGGCCATCATAACTGCAGGATGCAAGCATGGAACCAAACTTAGGATGAGCCCATGCGACTTGCCAAACTGGGCCCTGGTGTCCACTCAAAGTAGCAAGTTGCTGGTGTGAGGTCCCACTAACGCCAATGATCTTTATTGTGTTATCGGAGGAGGCTGTAGCAAGGCGCTTCCCATAGTAATCCATGGCGATATCATGCACCACATCCTGGTGCCCAGTCTCTATCTTATGAGGAGGCATTGTTCCAATGATATAACCTCAACTTAAAGATATGAACAACCAACTCTTCTGCGCTGACCACCTCAGAGTCCTATTTCACAAAAATAGAAAAATAGTGTTGAGAGGGCATGAAGTTAAAGATTACATTAAAGTAAAATCTCTGCGATGCGTAGTTCACTGAAACAACTGACATAATTGCACATCATAGGGAGTTGATTGGGTGCCATGTTGCAGTTATAACAATATTGATACACAATAACACAACCATGGTTATTAAGGCGTCGCTTAGGTGACGCTTAAGCGTCGCCTAAGCGGTAAGGCGGTAGAGGGGTGGCAAGGCGTCGCCCGCCTTGCGTGCATGCCTAAGGCGGCGGTTAAACTAGAGAGAGAGCAGACAGCTAGGCAGGAAGAAGGCGGGAAGAAGGCGGCGGAAGAGGTGGGCTAGGTTTACCTCACGTCCTCGCGCCGCCTTGGCTTCCAGGGCGCTGTCGAGCCGCCTCCGCCTCCAGGGCGCCGTCGAGCCGCCGACGCCGCCGTTCACCCTCCACCTGCCGGATCGGCCGCCGCAACATTACAAGGAGGAGGAGTGAGGAGGCACTGGGGAGTGAGGAGGAGGAGGAATGAGAGGGCGGTGGTGGGAGTGAGGAGGAGGAGGCGGCGGTGGGAGTGAGGAGAGGAGGAGGCGGCTAGGAGTGAGGAGGAGGGTGGCGGCGGCGGGGGGGAGTGAGGAGGAGGCAGCGGCGGGGGGGGAGGAGGAGGAGGCGGCGGCGGGGTGAGAGGAGGAGGAGTGAGGCGCGATGGCTTGAATGAGGAGGCGGCGGATGGGAGTGAGGGGTATTAGGGTTAGGCTAGGGTTAAAGGGTGGGGTATTTTTACAACTGAGTCCCCAGAGGTTTACGCAATTACAATTAAGTCCTTATAGGTCCTTTGCCTCTTCAGATTTATTCTGATTTAGTCCTCCAGAACTCCGTTTTCTTCGCCTTATGATGTATGTAAGGCGTCGCCTCGCCTCACGCCTTACCGCTTAAAAGGTGTGAGGGGGGTGGGTCGCCTTATCTCGCCTTACCGCCTTAATAACCTTGAACACAACATCAATTCAAAAACTTTCTACGAGCATGGCAATAGAACATCTTTTTTCCCCAAAAGGTCAAAATGATTCATTAAGACAAGGATGATAGAGGATATATCTCTGACTAATACTTTGCTATCATGTACATAAAGTTAGCCTAATAAGCTCAGAATAATGGGTAACACTATAGTACCGGGCAATCGATGAATGAGGTTTAGACATCCCAAGAAGCTGGCAATGTCTAGTAAACTTTTTTCTCATCTATCCTACATAGTTACATGCATAGCATGAGGTGGTATTATGTCCTATCACATGCTCCGGGGGACACCACAGTATGAATAGTGATTAGCTACAAAAGCAAAGTCTAGCTAGCCTGAGCATACTAGATTGCTGTATGTTGTTCACTTTTGAACATCTTGTAACATAGGCCAAGAGAGCAATCAGGCAATGGCGCTAGAATTATGGCATCTTTTGCTCAACAGAAATCAACACATTACAGTAATTTGGATGAGAATTTGAAAGGCATCGTCCTAAATTTCACAACTTTTTGGTCGACAGAAATGCATATGCCAAATGTATAACATGAGTCTATTTGGAGATGTAACCATGTGATCCGTAAACTAGATATATAAGTATATAACATGCAGCAGCAAGTTTCTAATGTATTTTGCAACCCTCAAACCACTACTGTTTATTAGAATTAAGAGCTACTACAATAGACCGAAATAGATGATACATAAGAACTCAGAGGTTAAACTAACTTCAACAGAAACAGACAAAAGGACATCTTGAGTTAAAAACCTGCAGAGCACAAGCCATCGAACCAAAAATACATGCAAATAGTGCTAACCACACGCAACCTAGATAATTAAAACTAGTTATCCAGAAAATATACATTTGCAGCAGCAGATCTAATAGGAAAAGGGAAATCTTTCCCTCCTCTTCCCTGAAATAAGGCTCGCTCTCGATTACATGCAACTTTCCTCAGAATTCGGTTATACGAGAGGGGGCGAATGCGCATGGCACACCAAGACATTCCAAGGATCCAATCCAGTCAACATATCCTGATCAACCAAAATTCACAGATCCAAGGAACCGATCAAATCCAAGAACCCCCTGCACATTAAATCAAACGTGTCCTCCCCCAGATCCGCGCCTACACTAACATCCATCCCAACAGAGCATCCCGCCACGATCTTGGTTACCCCAACTCACGGATCGAACGACCAAATCCAACACCTGAACCGCCGTTTCTTGGACGCTCGCGACAACAAGAAACCGACCCAACCGAGAAAAGGAGAAAAAAAATCACCGATTGATTCTGATCCAGATCGAGAACAAACAAGTTACAGACTACAGCGGAGAGGAGAGAAAAATATATCGGAAAATATTGCTCACCCGTGCGAATGGGAAGAGGAAGGCGAGGAGCCGCCGAGGAGAAGATCGCTGCTGCGGTTGTCGCGACAGCCTGACTCAAAAGCCCTTGGCGTGCCGTGTTCGCCTTCTATACGGGCTGGGGTTGGGCCCATTAAACTCCCATGCACGTCTGGGCCTCCAAGTTGGGCCTGATCCAGCTAAGCCATGTATAGCCTAACCGTCCACAATCCTATTTCTGCAGGAGGTCGAGCCCAACAAAGAACCCAATTAGGCCGGCCCAACATCAAAAAGATATTTTTCGTCGGATTCACTTTACACACAGAAAAAACGAATTCGCTCTGTACAAAATTTTCGTCTCGACTGAAGGGCGTTATGGTCTTTAGAGCAGAGATATGGCTCCACCGTTAGCAAGCACATTGACCGGACGGGGATGGCAAAGGAGAACGCGATGCATTTGTCCCGTGGCACAGGGAAAATAGAGTTCAAGCAAGTGGGAGAGCGAAAGATTTGTCAGGAAAAAATTTGCCGTCAACTCCTCAACTCTACTCACCGGTGAACAGATTATGGTATTATCCTTTTATACTATGATTGATAATTTTTGTCTAAACTTTTTAAAATAATAGCAAACGGCGTAGATGTTAACATCGATGATAAATATGATTTTAGATTCAGAAAATCGTTTGAAAATTTTACATAAAGTAGCCATTTTATTTATTTTAATTTTTAAAGAAATTATAAATTAAAAGACAAAAGAGAAAGGGCGGATAAGAAGAACGCATTTTGGAACTTGGAAGCATTGGGATTTTTTTACACCGGCCGTGGCACGCACGCACGTACGTACGTTCCCATCTCGATGGCAATTGGGAGGAGGAAATTCTGCTTGAAGCCATCGAGAAAGGCTGGCCAAGGTATAGTCAACAGTAATTGGGCGGCTTTACTTTTCCAACATCGCTTGCATCTGCATCCACGGAATTCTTGCCAGCTCTTCACATGTAACTGTGTCGAGTGTCACTGTTTAGTAATTGGGCGGCTTTACTTTTCCAACATTGCTTGCATCTGCATCCACTGAATTCTTGCAAGCTCTTCACATATAACCGTGTCGACTGTCGAGTGTCACTGTTTCACTCTAAAGATACGGGGAACGATATAGATAACTGTTAACTGTTGTCTATAGTATTATTTTATATTATCTATAAACAGTATTAAAGGTAGCTACTATATATAAATATATTATTTTTTTATATATCTCTATAGACAGTTTTTTATGACATAATATATTTTATTTCTTATATGAAAGACATCTTAATTCTTTATATTTTTTCTCTCTTTCATATTATTTTATGTCCTACATAGCAATACTTATAGCTGACATTGTAAACTTTTTATCTATCTTAGTGTTATGGCGTATAATTTTTTTTGCGTGTTTTCTAAAAACTAGAGAAAAAGTAGCTGACACTGTATCACTATACATAGGGTCTGTTCTTTTTTGTTGCGGTTTGTGGTATTTGGGCTATTTATACGAGAGATTACAGAGTAACATAAACTTACGTGAGGTTTTTGCCAATATAAATAAAATCAATAAAGTATGTATTACAATTAACTAATAGATCTTATCTTTAAAAAAATATTCTATTTAAAAGTTAGTTATTATAGAAAACCGAAAAACAATTTTTAGAAGCTGAAAAGTACAGTACGTATACTCTACGGTTTAAGGCTGTGATCAGTGTGGCTTATGAACAGTGCTCATGGCTTATTTGGCACTATTCATAAGTTTCGTCTTTTTCTGAATTTTTGGTTTTTTGTTGAGCTTTTTTGCCGGTTCTTTTTTTTCCCGTATTTGTTTGTATTATACGTAATAGGCTAACATATTTTTTATATTTTTATATTTTTTTAAATTTAATTATGCTAAATAAGACTCTGTCAGCTACAGTACTTTTTCAGCCAACTATAGTGTTTTCAGCTATAAGCCATAAGCTTTTCAGCCATACCGATTACCCCCTGGCCCTAAGTTAAGGTTGACACGCCCCGATTTAAGGCGACTCCGTGCGCTGCCACCAGTCTCCTCACAAGCTCCTGCACCTCCACAGCGCATCAATGTCGTCTCCTTCCCCTAAGAAGGTATGATACCCTACCAGTAGTCCGATCCATACAGTCCTTGCCTCTTTGGGGTCGTATCTTCTCACGTGACGTACTGACTGGTGCAGGTGCTGGTTCCGATCGTCGTCGGCACGGAGCCGGTGGAGGCGTCCATCCCCATCGACATCCTCCGCCGCGCCGGCGCCGACCTCACCGTCGCGTCCGCCGGCGACGGCCTGCTCGTCGAGGTCATGTACGGCGTCAAGATAGCCGCGGACGCGCTCGTCGCCGACTGCGCCGCCGCTTCCTACGACCTCATCGTCCTCCCCGTATGCTAACATATAACCCACCGGCTTCGATTTGCCAAGAACCAAGCGTCCAAGCATATATACATCGATCTTCTGTGATATGCAGGGAGGGGTTCCCGGCGCGGAGAACCTCGGCGGCTGCGCGGCGCTGGAGGGCATAGTGAGAAGGCACGCGGAGGCGGGAGGGCTCTACGCCGCCATCTGCGCCGCGCCGCCGCTGGCCTTGGCGTCCTGGGGCCTGCTTAATGGCCTCAAGGTACGTGCACGGTGCATCCATTGCATTGCCGTACTCGCTCTTCTTGAATCTTGATCATAAGATCACAAATCCGATCAACTCGTACAAGCCCATACGGAGTCCTGTTCAGTTCACTGTTCCACATTGGTAGGCCATTAATTACGCATTAATTTAGCTTACGTCAACTTTCTAATCTAGTACTTACAGGTACAGTAGTCACTACTAGTTGCGTCGAGATCAATGTTTTTGCTACTCGCAAGTGAATGTGGTTTATGTTTATACATGTAGGCAACTGCTCATCCACTGTTCGTGGACAAGTTCCCGCCCGAGGTGACCGCCGTGGAGGCGAACGTGGTGGTGGATGGCAACGCCGTCACAAGCCGCGGGCCAGCGACGTCGACGGAGTTTGCTCTGGCTTTGGTAGAACAGCTCTACGGGAAGGAGAAGGTCGA
The DNA here is from genome assembly GCA_036346575.1 of Dendrocalamus sinicus. Taxonomy (NCBI): domain Eukaryota; kingdom Viridiplantae; phylum Streptophyta; class Magnoliopsida; order Poales; family Poaceae; genus Dendrocalamus; species Dendrocalamus sinicus. The sequence goes on along the minus strand of CM070643.1, from coordinate 10,451,808 downwards.
GCAAGTCGCAAAACAAATGGTATTGATGTTCTTGCTAGTCTTCTTTCCATTACCAAAAGTACAGAGTATATGAATGATGATTTTTTTTACGAGGAACGGTATGGAGGCCCTACGGTATATATTTAGAGAGATATATAGGTTTATGTACAAGAAAAGAAAACAAAACAAAAGCATGATTTATGATGATTTGTTCAGAAGATAAATATCATATAGAAGAGGATAGGAAGGCATTTTTTCTGGTTCTCAGGAATGGAAAAGGCATGATTTGTCCTCTTCTAAAAAAGAAGGAATAATTTGTGCGGAAATGGACAGATTACGGTTTGCGGCGGTCTCAGTTTGTGTAGGTTCACATGATCATAATTCGCATGCATCGCTGTCGGTCAAAACCAGCAATTAATATCTTGTTGACATCTGAGATCGAAAGATGGAGGGCTTGTGGAAAAGCAGAGCGTGAATTAGTGGTAGGATGAGCCCTCATGGGGCCTCGCAGCTGTTGCTATGATGTCTGCTTTTGTATAATGTTCATCCGAAAATGGGCACGTTTATCTGCAGAACAAAGCTTACATTAGTACTCACTGTAATTTGGACCGGCCTGTCAGTGACAACTTGTAACTATTAAGAGAAAAATGGCATTCCTAAGCATGGCAGATCGAGCTCTCTGGTGCATCACCATGAAATGAGCAAATCTAGAACAGCGAGTGTTCAATTTATCTGATTTTTTGTCGCATGAACAGATGAACTCACTGTCTTATGCGTCTCTTGCTGTTTAGCTTGTCAAGTATGAAGCTGGGTATACCATGAAAGAAGTCAACTCGGTTCAATGGAAATGTGACGGCATACCCAAGGTATATGAGAGATGAAACTCAAAGTACACTCTTAAACATGCTACCGGTTCTTGCTCTGCACTTCTGCGCATAGTGTAGAGCATTGTGTGGATTTCTCTCAGTACACAGATCCCCTGAAAGTTATCAGAAACCTTCCTGTTTCTCTTTCTTCAGGTCCTAGTTCCAATAGCCAACGGCACCGAGGAAATGGAGGTGATAACGATCATCAACGCCCTGCGCCGAGCCAACGCGAACGTCGTCGTCGCATCAGCTGAGGACAATGCAGAGATCGTCGCGCGCTACGGCATGAGAATCGTAGCTGACGTGATGCTGGATGAGGTCGCCGATCAGATGCAGTTTGATCTGATCATCGTGCCGGCAAGTAGCAAGCAGGCTCCACTGCTCAAGATATCGTAGCAATCTGATATGAGCCCTGATCAATATGGCTTCAACTTCTGGCTTTAGCTTATTTTTGCACTATTCATATATTTCGTCTTTTTCTGAACTTTTGGCTTTTTTTGAGTTTTTTTACCGGTTCTTTTTTCTCGTATTTGTTTGCATTATACGTGATGGGCTAATATGTTTTTTCTATTTTTAAATTTTTTAAATTTAATTATGGTAAATAAGTCTCTCATCGAATCTGATCTTTTTCACCAAATTCTGATGTTTTCAGCCATAAGCCACGAGGCTTTCAGCCGAACCGATCACCACCATGATCATTGACATTTGCTTTCTCACTTCAAACAGGGCGGCATGCCAGGTGCAGAAACGCTGAGCAGTAGAGAGAAGCTCGTCACACTACTGAAGAAGCAAGCAGAAGCGAATAAACCTTACGGCGCGATTTGCGCCGCGACAGCGCATGTACTCGAGCCCCACGGTCTCCTTAAGGTAATATTGAAGTACGAGTGTATCGCCTGACTTTTCACAATAGCTTAAGCTTTTCCATGAAATATTTGGTGCATAGAACTCAATAGTACAAACACTCCTAGCTAATTGATTGTCTTTAGCCGATGAGGTCGAGTTCAATTTTGCAAAATCGCTTTGAGTTTGTATCTGACTTGCGAGTGTGCACGCTTGTTGCGCAATTGTAGGGCAAGAAAGCGACGACGCATCCATCTATGGCCGGTTTGCTTGCGGACGCTAGCGAGTGCGAGAGCAGAGTGGTGATTCATGGGAACCTGATCACGAGCAGAAGCCCCGGCACCGCCATGGAGTTCGCCGTGGCCGTCGTTGAGAAGCTGTTCGGCCGCGACGAGGCGCGGCAAGTGGCGGAAGGTCTCCTTTTTGCCTGATCATGCGAAGTGTAATTGAAGGTGTTGGGCTTGTGGGAGACTACAATTGTCGTACCGCGTTGTGTTTGTTCTCGACGTGATCGATGAGACGATGAGTTGGTGTAACGTTTGATGCACATGTCACATGTGTGAACTGTTGTAGACCAAAAGAGATTATAAATTACAGTTGTCCAACCGTCAATCTTAAAAATCGGTAAAATTTTGTACTGTTTAATCTCTTCGAGTTCATACGGCTCTAGTTTAACCCCACCGTCACGACCACCGCTAGAGCTGCCATTATTCACCACCGCTACCGTTGCACTCAATCATTCTGAACTGTTCACATTTTTTGTCACTGAAGCAATTTTTTTAGTTTTTAGCTTCCAAACGTCTATTTTTACAAAAATAGTCTTATCCCCCAACTCGATAGATTCCACCTGTCCCCTGCCGCACCACGACAGCTCGGTAGGACATGGCAACGAGGCGAGCTCGGCAGTCAGAGCCAGAGCGTGGCATGCATCCAAGGCCCACAGCCTACCGAGCTCCCTAGCCTTGGTAGTGGTCTGCCGAGCTAGGAAGGCTTGGTACTTTGGTAGCACCCTATTGAGCACTGGCAACTCGGCAGGTGGCTTGGCGCGCGAGGGGCGGGGCGCTCAGTTGGGTTGGCTGGCGTGGCAGTAGGGGGGAATCTCGCGTGGTGAATTGCAACAACACGATGCATGATTTTCGTTGCATTCAGCCGGGGATTTCGTGGCCCTCCGTGCTCACGTGCACTAGCGTGGGAATGTCAGTAGCGAACGCCTTCCCGCACGCATAAAATGGGTGGCCTCGTGGTCTGCCCTCTCATCCACAACTATGTGGCTTGATTTCTTTTCTGTCGAGCGAGAGAGCAGTGAGGGAGTAAAAAGAAAGAGAGATTAAAAAGATGAGTTTGTAATAGTTTTTTATGTGGTTTAGCTGTGATTTAGGAGCTTTCGCAGTTAGAAGGATTGTAGAGCAGGTGAAGACCTATGCTTCATTCGCATACGAGCAATGTGCTTAATATGTCATTAGCGTTTCATTAGCGTAATGGTGGTTTGGTAGTGTGGAATACATTTGGTAACCATGTTTAGTTGACAAGTGTTTTGTAATTAGCCATTCTTAGGACGTATTAGTGGCAAGAGTGATTATTTTTTGTAAATAGCTGAAAAAATACACGTTGTTATTTTAAGTGTTCCTGGAGCATTCCTAATTTAGGAAATATGTATGTAAGTAAGTAAGTAAGTAAGTAAGTATGTATGTATGTATGTATGTATGTATGTATGTATGTATGTATGTATGTATGTATGTATGTATGTATGTATGTATGTATGTATGTGTGTGTGTATTGCTCTTGTGCGATTACATAAATGTAGAAAATGATGCCAGGATTGTAGAAGACTAGAAGTGTGCACTGTTAGTTGTAGTATATGTGCGTACATATGTATGCATATACGTGTGTACCTTATGCATGCATATAAGCACATGGCTGTAGGCATAATGGTTATTTTTTGTAAATAGCTGAAGAAATATGTGATGTTATTTTTAGTATTCTCAACTATGGATCTTCGACTTGGATCACAGATCTTTAACTTGGACTACCCCCCCTTCGAACACCGTCCCCTTCGACCATAGCCTTTTGACGTCAACCACTTCCCCCTTCGACCACCACCCCCTTCGACCACCACTTTGACTTTGACCACAAATCTTCGATTTTGGCCACAGCCTCTAAACCACAGCCCCCTTCAACCACAACACACTTTGACCACGGCACCGACTTCGACCATGGATCTTCAACTTCAGCCACTGCCCTTTCACTGTCCCCTTCGACCATGGCTCTTCGACGTCGACCACTTCCCCCTTCGACCACGGCTTCGACTTTGACCACTGCCCCCTCCGACCACTGTCCCCTTCGACCACGAACCTTCGACGACCATGACCCTTCGACGTCAACCACTTCCCCCTTCGACAGTGCCCTGTCGCCCGACTGCTAATGCCAGCCTGCTCGGCCCACCCGACCTACTCAGCCCTAACTTTGACCATTACCCTTCGACATCGACCACAACCCCCTTCAACCATGGCGTCGACTTTGACCACGGATCTTCGACTTCGACCTCGGCCCCCTTCTACCATAGCCCCCTTCGACCACGGCGTCAACTTCGACCACAGCCTCGAGAGGCTTACCAGGCTTGCGATCGCTGGGTGGTGGCGGGGGGGAGAGAGCCATGTGGGCAGGCGCAGAAAGAGGAAGCTGCCACCATGCGGCACCGAGCAACTGTAGCAGCAGGGGGTGGGTGTGGCAGGGGGAGGAGAACCATGGCAATGCAGCGCTGCGGGGGGCGGGGCAAGGAGGGAGAAGGAGGCGGCCATCGGATCAAATGGCCACCGTCTACGAGCGCCCATCTCTCAGATCCACCGTCCGCCATCGATCGCTGCCTTCTAGATCCACCACTGCTGTCGTCGAGCATGCCTCTCGGATCCACTGGCCACCATCGTCGAGCATCCTTCTCTCCAATCCACCGGCCACTGTCGCCGAGTGTCGTGCTGCCTCACAGTTCCCCACCAGTCTAGCCCAGTGGTCGAAGGGAGGAGGGAGAGGTGAGATGGTGTGGTAGTGTTGGGGAGATGCCCGATGGGCGGCAAGGAGGGAGAGGGGAGATGAGGTGATGGGCCTGCAAGGGAGAGAGCATAGGAGAGAGATCTGGAGAGAATGAGAGAATAGAATAACTGAAGGTGGAAGTGGAGAGGAGGGACAGTTAGCGCAAGAGAAAGGGGATATAGATGGTTAAGATTCCTGTGTTTAGATTGGACGGTTGAGAAGAGAGGAGCGAGAACGCACTGATGACCACCAACTCATATTTTTAAGGAATAGAGATTGCTCTTGTGCAGCTAAAAAATATAGAAAATAATGCCATGATTGTAGAAGTGCACCCTGTTAGTTGTAGTATATGTGTGTACATATGTATGCGTACCTGTATACATGCATATAAGCACATGGCCATAGACACAAAGTTTTTTTTTGTAAATAGCTGAAGAAATATACTATGTTATTTTTAGTGCTTCCGGTGCATTCACAATTTAGGAAATATATATGTAAGTCTGCACATATATATTTATTGTCCTTATGCGACTAAAAAATTATAGAAAATAATGTCAGGATTGCAGAAGTGCGCGCTATTAGTTGTAGTATCTTTATATACATATGCATCATCGCCTCATTGGAGATCGACACATTCTTCTTTGTATTGCAGGGAATGGCTGCTGGTGACGGTCACGAGCGTGGTACGTTGCTGGACCCATCTTGTTCGCGTTGGACTTGCTTCTTTTGTCGACACTCATTGACTGGTGGTATGTTTCACTTTCGGTGAGGGGAGATGACCATCACCTTGTAGGATATTGCTCATCTTATCGGCCTACCACTGCAGGGTGTCCCGTGGTTCCACCCTCCAAATTAGCCGATTGGAAGGCACATCTGTTGCACTGGTTTGGTCATCCCATTCCAAACTGGATCCATGGAGTGCTATATTCGTGGCTACAATGGTACAGGTAATGCCCAGTAGACGTGCTTGCAGAGGATGTGAGGACCCACCTAGTTACGTACTTGCTCTTCATGTTTGGGTGGGTCTTGTTTTTTATGACTCAGGGAGATTGGGTGTACCTCAGCTCCGAGTCCCTGGTTGATGCCAAGTCTGATAAGGTCGCACTGTACAACTGAGGCTCAACTGTAATGTGCATGACCTACAACGGTTTGTGCGATAGCTCACAGCTTGCTACTAGCGAGCCAAACCTCACCATCTGTTACATCTTGTTGTGGTTATGGTTATGGAAGCACTTTCCTATTGGTCGCCATATTTTCAGGTGCAAGTGCATTTGTACCAATTGGAGACGTGGTTCTACGGTCATGATGATGGTGACGATCCAGTGGACGGACCCACCATGGGTACTCGTTGGACTGTTAGCGAGCTAGAATAGTCCAGGGAGAAACCATAGCAAGTGTACTCAGAGTTCCACAATGTGTTTGAGACCTTACACAAGGGTATTGTCATGTGGACGGTGTGTGCTGCAAAGCTCATCTCCGAGACAATGCATTTTGGCTTGTCAGAGCAATGTGAGCATCACAGGGACTACTGGCTTATGAACTGCCACCTCGTCTTCTCCTATATGGTGGAGCCCTACGCCCCTCAACAAGTCATGAGACAGTTCAGGCTTTACAAGCAAGTCCCACCAACATTGGATCGACCACTACCTATCCACGTTTAACTGTAGGTAAATTTATTTATTACCTTAATTTGTACACTCCATTGCTTTAACTTTCTAGTCGCATACAATTCATTTCTTCATTATTTCTCCACTCAAATAACAGTTGTGTACCACCACTTTTTTCATAGGCAAACGAAGAAAGGACAAAAGAGCGTTGACTAGAGGGTGACACAAGTGTCGTGGACCACGACCTGGAACTAGTCGATAAGGATGGAGGTCGAGCAAGAGTGACGGTCATACGACCAAGACACATACCCTATGCACTTGAAGTGGTACGTGCTGCGAACCCGTTGTAGATTGACGCAGCTCCCTGCACAGCCCCTGATGCAAGCCACGTACACTGACAGTTGGCACTAGGCCTAGAATGATACCGTGCAACACAACATGACGAGATGGTAAAAGATTTACAATTCATATTTGTATCCTATTATTCATGCATACATTACTAACCTATTCGCCCGTCATTGTAGTACGATCAGCTTCGCCGTATCGTGTCCGAGGGTGGTGCCACATTGCGCCACGGACGCTCGAGCATGATTAAATGCCTATTGTGGTCCATCCACAACATGTACAAGGACGCCAAACATGCACTGCGTCATCAGCTGCTGCCATCCTAGTGTTGTGTTTATCCCTATGGTCGACGAGTCGCACCATCGTTCATCCGCACATCCTAGCTCATCGGCATACTGCCCTAGCCTCGACCTTTCCTAGTCCACGCAGCGTACTACTCAAGTTTGATAATTTCATATTTTGTTACAAGTAGCACAATATCTTATTTTCGTTGTTCTTCATTCATGTCGTCTTCGTGCAGGCCGTTCGCATCAACACTACTCTACTTCCGTATTTATCACAATGGCAGCCCAACCCCGGACCTCCCCTCTCCAAGGGGGATGATGGAGCACAACACATTCATCCTCATCATAGAGACAGCCCACAACACATGATACCCCAGGCAACGATGTCGACTAGCATGTTCGAGATTGCAAGGTGCAATATGGCACATATGCACCCACGAACCACCTGTGCCTCCGATAGCGTGATGAGTGGTATGATCGGACATATGATAGCTACATGGTCCATCAGTACAGCACAGACTATGTGGCGTCAAGCTTTGCTGCAGTGGGTGTTCATGGACTAGAGTACCCTGGAAGTTCAACATCTGCATAACACGTGACACTAGTGCTTACAATTACGATTTTCATTGTTGGTCCATGATTCATCTTCATTCAGGAGTATGAACATGTAGGTCTTGAGGCCGAAGTTCTAAGAGTGGGATGCCAGTTCATTCTCTGTTGAGCACATGGCACAAATTCGTTTATTCAAAACCGAAGTTCACACTGTAGTTTTACCTTCCATTAGCCTAACGAAATGTGTTACCCTCCACAGAATGCCAGCAATTACACGGGGCACTTGGTGCAGCAGATATTCAGTGCTTAAGAGATTGGGCTTAGTTGGTTGTTCGGAGCACTGGTTCCCACTTGGCTACGACCGCAATACGACTGTGCAATGTATGAGCTCCCATATAGGTTGACTTTTCCTAAGGACCAGCTTCGTTGTCAGAGGAAGCGGGTAGTGGACAACCGTTGACCCGGTATTGCATCTGATTTTAGCACTTTGCACAAAGCATGTCGAAAAGCTATTCCACTAACCCCGTATTTGCAATCCAAGTGTCGAACCTAACTATGCACTCGTTAATGATTTGTAACCATTGTACCAGTATGATATGGAATTTGTCGATGTGTGTAATGCAATTCTGCAATACCAGGGTTCTCTCGGTAATTGTATAGAATATAATAGCTTTTCTTAGTGAGTTTACAGTGCACACTAGCTTTCCTTAATGATTTGACAACACATACCAGCTTTTCGCATTGGTTGAGTTCGCAAGACGTGCCAACTTGTCTTAGCGAGATCACAGCACACATTAGCATTTCTTAACAAGTTGACAACACGCACTAGCTTTTTTCAATGATTTAACAACACAAAGTAGCATTTCTTAGTAAATTGATAACACGTACCATCTTTTATGAGTGAATAGACATAACACGACAGCTTTTCTCAGTGATCAAACATCACACACTAGATTTCCATAGTGAAATGATAACACATATGTCTTTTCTTGGTGAATTGACAATGACGTGACCTTCCCTATGCCCACAACATTCGCTCTCATGGACGTGAGTGCAATACCATTTGACAAATTTTACTCCCAAATAGTGCACAACAATGACTTATACAGTCCAACCAGCCTCTACGACTAGATCCAAGACTTTACTCGAGATGATATCTAAAACAGGGGAAGAGGAGAGGGAGAAGAGAGAACAGATAGAGGTCATAATTGCGTCATTGTTAGGGATATTGAACTATGGAGAGATGCTTCGCAAGCGGAAGTGGGTGGCCAAGAAGAATGGATCCTACCTCGATAATTCTTATAAGGATGCACCCATGTCAATGGAGTTTCCATGGTCGTAATGTGACTATGGCAATCTAGCACATATCATTTAGTTCACACACCCAGCCATTGCCATCCGAGCACACTACACGTGCGACGAACTTCTTGTGAATGAATGCCACATATTGATAAATCACATTTCATGTTTCATTTCACACATCGCTAACCTACTCTGTGTATGACAATAGACCATGGAGTGTTGCTACTTCTTCCAATAGAACGATAGCCCAGAGATGTATGGTAGGGCATTCAGCGAGCTGAAGTACATGATAAACTACCCGGTGGCCATAGAGAGATTCACATGCTAGAAACCTCACACCTAGGGATGGCAACGAGTACGTACCCGACGGGTAGTGCGGGTATGGGTAGTATATACCCACACCCGTACCCGTCTACCCGACGGGTATAGGATTTTGCCCAATAACGTACCCATGGGTACATAAAATTGTCCATACCCGCTTCTTTATCGGGTATAACCCATCGGGTATTCGGGTATTGGGTACCCATTGCCATCTCTACTCACACCTCGGATGACAAGAGAAAGACCAGGATGGTGGAAGACAAGGGAAAGGCAATGATGGTCCCCAATGCCCCCACTAAATGCCAGATTATTTCCTACCGGCTCAAACCTACAAAAGTTATGGAAGACAAGTACTGGGCATGGATCACAAGGGGTAAATCCCGCAAAAGAGAGAAGAGAACGGCACCAATGTACCTAACCAAACTCTACGCACCATGTAATTTACACCTTCGTTGTGAAGTGTTATGTTGGGCTACACAGGGTCCATTACGATAATTTTTTGCAATAACATATCTCTACCACTTAACATAGGGAATTAGTAATGGTGGTTCATCTACCCCTCCAAACTCCCCCTTGCACCTTTCTAAAAAAAATTCTACCCTGATACAAAACAAAATAATGTACCAAAAAATAAATACCACCACCCTATACATTCTCTAACAAAAAAAACAAAGCTCTACCGGTGCACACCAAAGCTGAGAGTGTGGAGGCACGACGGCACATCAGGTGAGCACAGGCAAATCTCGGCACTGTTGAGCCGATGTGTCAGCAAAATTTAATTTTTTTAATGCATATCAAAGCATGGGTATTTAACTAGTTTGCAAAAAATGAACAAACACTTGTCGCGCTACCAGGGGGCCCTACCGAGCAGCGGGACCTCGGCAGGCCGCTACCTAGGATAGGGTGCTCGGCCGGGCATGGGCCCTAGTTGCATCCCACATATTGGCTCTGGCTGCCAAGCTCACCTCGCCTGCTGAGCCGCCCGTGTCCTACCGAGTTGTGGTGGCACAGCAGGTGATAGGTGTCACCTACCGAGTACTCCAAGGGCACCTACCGAGTCGAACGTTGTGGTCGAAGTGACGAGTACTGTAGCAGTCATGGTTATAAGTCGTACTCATAAGAGTACTGTAGCAGTCATGGTCGTAAGCCGTACGCATAAGAGTACTGTAGCAATCATGGTCGTAAGTCATACTCGTAAGAGTACCGCAGCAGTCAGAGCGTCTGAGTAGCAGTCGAAGTGCCTACTGAAGCGATCGAAAGTCTGAGTCAATAAGCTGGCTGAGTTATGTGGATCATGGAGAAAATCTCGAACAGTGGCATGAGAATAGGTCATAGTTGTTAGCTAGTGGAGTTAGTGGGTGCGTGCAGGTCGTGTGACCATGAGGCTTATTTAAGCCGTGTACTTCCTGTTAAGAGAAGGGGCAATAGAAATTGAGTGATTCAATCCCAAGGAGTTTCTTCTCTGTGTGTATTTGTCTCCCTCTAGGTGTGTTTATCCGTGAAACGAGAGAGACCAGTGAGTGGTTTCCAATAGAGAGGATTGAGCGATTTAATCCTAACAGTTGGTATCAGAGCCTAAGTTCTTGGTTTAGTGTATGCCTAAGTATATTTGCTTCAACATGATATCCACCACTGAGCAAACAGTGGCAATGGTGACACAGTCAACGAGGGAGGTAGGCATCTCTCTCCGTACCCGATGCTCACCTCCTCCAACTACTCCACCTGGAATATCAAGATGGAAGCATGTATGGAGGCCCAGGACATTTGGGAGGCAATCAAACCAGCGGCAGGAGTGGTCGTGGAAAGGAGGAAGGACAAGATGGAACTTACGTACATCTTTTAGGCCATTCTCGAGGATGTGCTTCACCAGGTTGCCAAGAAGAAGATAGCCAAGGAGGCATGGGAGAGCTCAAAGACGAGGTATCTCAGCGCTGATCGAGTGAAGAAGGCGTGACTGCAGACCTTGAAAAGTGAATTCAAGGCCCTGCGCATGAAGGAAAGTGACTCCATCGATAAGTTTGTTAGCAAGATCAGTGGGCTAGCGAGCAAGTTCAGTGGCCTTGGCACCACCCTGGAGGATACCGCATTTGTCAAGAAATTGCTCTATTCGGTTCCTTACAAGCTTTTGCAGGTTGTTGCTGCAATTGAGCAATTCTCTGATGTGGATACCATTCCATTCGAGGAGACGATTGGCCACCTCAAAGCGTACGAGGAGCAAATACGCAAGCGCGAGAAGGGGGACGAGGAGCATTTATTTCTCACCAAGGCCGAATGGAAGACTCGGTCGTCTAAGCAAGAAGGAAAGGGCTCTTCTGGCGGTTCTAGCAGCTGTAGTGGTCAAAGAAAGTTCGACAAAACTAATGTGATGTGCTATAACTGCCAAGAGTTTGGTCACTTCGCATATGAGTGCCTTGAGAAAAGAAAGGAGGAGAAAGCGTTACTCTGTGTAGTTTAGAGTGATGATGAGCCAACTCTTCTGTGAAGATTCGTGAAGTGTGGTCTATCAAGATTAGAGAAAAAATTGTTAGATACTAATCTTGACAAAGTTTGTATCTGCATGTTTACTTTGGTCTTTTGCATGTAGTGACCGTGTTGTATAGGTTTTGCATGGTAGTAGTGTGTGGCACCAGAAGAAGCGCACGGTAATACGTGTGATACGTACAAGTATGGAGGCTTGAGTTGGAGTGCATGCTGAGCTGTGAAAAGCGGTCGGACAGAGGCGCCAATATCTACAATGTGCAAAGGGGCTGCAACATGAGTATGGTCGTAAACTACAATGGCCGTAGAAGCTATAGTAGTCGAAGATGTAGACAAAGCCGTGGGAGAAGCGTCGAGTACTGTAGCAGTCATGGGCGTAAGTCGTACTTGTAAGAGTACTGTAGCAGTCGGAGCGTTCGAGTAGCAGTCGGAGCCCCTACTGAAGTAGTCAAAATTCTGAGTCAATAAGCTGGTCGAGTCATGTGGATCGTGGAGAAAATCCCGGACAGTAGCATGAGAATAGGTCATAGTTGTTAGCTAGTAGAGTTAGTGGGTATGTGGAGGTCATGTGACCGCGATATTTATTTAAATCGTGTACTTCCTAATAAGAGAAGGGGGCAATAGAGATTTAGTAATTTAATTCTAATTTTTTTTATATGTATCTGTTTCTTTGTGTATGTCTATCTCGAAAAACGAGAGAGAACAATAGGTTGTTTTGAAAGGGCCTGTTCTTTTTAGCTGCGGCTTGTGGCTTTTGGTTGTGGTTTGTAGCTTTTGGGCTGTTTGTATGAGAGATTACAGAGTAACAGAAACTCATGTGCGATTTTTACCGATATAAATGAAGTTAGTAAAATATGTACTATAATTAAATAGTAAATTCTATGTTAAAAAACATTCTATTTAAAATTTATTACTATAGAAAAGTTGAAAAGTGTCTTTTAGAAGTTAAAAAGAACAGGGCGTAAAGAGGACGGAAGGATTCAATCCCAGGCTCTTTCCCCTGACGCAGCAGGGAAATTTAACTTTTTGCCACTCTTAACATTGCCACCTACTCAAATGTCATCCTCTACATTGCAATTAATATTTTGCCACTCTCCAGCCTACGTGGCGCCCATGTCGCTGAAACCCGCCACGCCGCCGCGCCGCGCCTCGGCGCGCGCGCCGCGCGCCCTCCGCTCGCGGCGCCGCGCCTCGCCTCCGCCGGCCCAGCGCCTCCGCCTCCGTCGGCGCGCCGCCTCCCCGCTTCGCCGCGCCTCATCTTCCCGAGTCCGTGGCGGGATCCCGCCGGTGAAGTGCTGCGTCTCGAGCCAATTCATCGCGCGTGGGGCATCTCCGTGGCACCCGAGCACATCCCCACCTCGCCGGACCCGCCGCCCTCCCAGCCGAGCCGCGCCGTCTTCATCCTCGCCGCTAAGCTCCTCTCGCCGCGGCCCGCCTCGCTCCATCTCGGCCTCGACCGAGCGCCCAGTGAGCTCAGGATGCCGTAGATGCTTCACCGTCGAGGAATTGGGCTCCACCGCCCGAGCCGCCGGTGTCCTCGCTCCCCTGTCTCGGCCGCGAGGACGGAGGCGAGGCGCGGCGCGAGCGAGCGAGGCGCGCGCGGCAGCGTCGCGCGGAGGCGAGACGAGACGAGCGCGCGCGGCAGCGAGGAGCAGCGCGCGGCCAGCGTGGCGGGTTTCGCGCTGACATGGGCGCTATGTAGGCTGGAGAGTAACAAAATATTAATTGCAATGTAGAGGATGATATTTGAGTAGGTGGCAATGTTAAGAGTGGCAAAAAGTTAAATTTCCCGCAGCAGCACGGCAAGGAAGCAAATCCACCGCCACCTCGGGAAAGCAACTACATATCTAGTGCTACTGCTACCCTCTCCCGGGAAAGCAAAGAACTCGAGATTCCCACCTCCCACTACCTTTCCGGCGAGCAAGGCAAGAATCCTGCCCCAGGATTCCCGGAAGCCCCAGCCCCGCCAACACCGATGGCCGCTGCCGCTTCCTTTCTGTCGCGGCCAGCCGTCTCCTGGCGCCAATCGCTCCTGTCCCGCGCCTTCGCCTCCGCGGCCGCCGGCGGGACCGAGCCGACCAAGCGGGTGCTCGTGCCGGTCGCCGCCGGCACGGAGCCGGTCGAGGCGGCCGCCACGGCCGACGTCCTCAACCGCGCCGGCGCGCGGGTCACCGTCGCCACCGCCGACCCAGCGGGCGACGAGGGCCTCGTCGTGGAGGCCGCCTACGGGGTCAAGCTCGTCGCCGATGGTCGCGTCGCTGACCTGGAAGGCGAGGCCTTCGACCTCATCGCCCTACCGGTGCGTCCGCCTCCTTCCTCACTCCCACCATAGTCTCCGTGTGCTCCCAAATTAGCCCTCTTTCTCGAATTAACAACTGCCGAGTCTGCCTTACTGTACCGTTGGTTTCAAGATGTTGATGCGTACAAGTAGGGGGATGTTGTGTGGCCTGATCATTTGGCTTTGCCGGTTAATTTGGTGTAGGGAGGAATGCCGGGATCAGTTAATCTTAGGGATTGCAAAGTACTCGAGAAGATGGTCAAGAAACAGGCGGAAAAGGGGGGCCTCTATGGAGCCATCTGTGCTGCGCCGGCAGTGACGCTGGCCCATTGGGGCATGCTCAAAGGCCTGAAGGTTCAACATTGATCAGTAGCATAGTATCAATTGACTGTTGGGGTGTGGTTCTGTAGAAAGGATGTATAATGCTGAAAAATTGGCAATCTTTGTTATTTCAGGCGACCTGTTATCCGTCATTCATGGAGAAGTTCACTGCAGAGGTGATCCCTGTGAACTCAAGGGTGGTGGTGGATAGAAATGCAGTGACCAGCCAGGGTCCGGGAACAGCAATTGAGTTTGCTCTTGCTTTGGTGGAGAGGCTGTATGGCAAAGAGAAGATGGAGGAGGTTGCTGGACCTTTGGTGAGCTGTAAACCATAGCACCCTACATCTGCTGCTCACACGAAAAGTTTTAAATAGATAATTCTATGCTTAAAAGAATATTGTTCACGAGGGTGAGAGCTGGAAATAGTTAATTTACACATATGGTGATTTGATATCAATCAGTTATCTGAATGAGTTATGGCTTCGCCCTACAAGTTACAAGTAGTGCACCTGCTCACTGGAATTATGTTTAGGTCTGCAGGGTTGGCATGATATAATGTGCTAACTAGGCCTGCTACTGGTGTAGAACCCAACCCATTCCCAACCCAAACCACAAAGCAAACTGCAGTATCCCAAACCAACCCAATCCATTACTCATCCCTCCGGACCCAGACCAACCCAACCCACATGACTCTTCAACCCAAACCAACTCAACCCTTTTCCCTAATATGGATTCAACCTACCTTCCCAACCCATTTCAACCCATCACCAACCCACCTCATTCGGCCATTCACATTACGAAGCTCATCTCTAGAGCACAGTAGCACACCAAAGGCAAGAGGATCACCATTCACGCGCATGTGCGTCACGAAGCTTGCTTAGTGTTCATGTCTCCAACTAAGTTCTTTTTTAAAATACTAAGTGCAATATAATCCAAAATAAATTCAGTAATTATGAAGCCGACCAAAAATTCCATTGCAAAAAAAAAAAATTCAAATTTTCAAACCTAGAAACCTTCTAAATAAAGTTTCGTCGTATGGAATCCTGATGCAACTTCTGCTTGACAATCTCCTTATGATGACACAAAAAGTAGTCACCTTGAAACATGGATGATAGTAAGAGAGATCCAGGAATCAAGCAGCATGGAACTTGGAGCCACAACAAATAGGAACTTTTGTCACTGTCTGCAAACACCATGACACCTAGAGATAGTAAAAATTAGCTTTGTCATAAAACCATGAAGCACTTTACACAGCAGTAAAAAATGATGTAATTTAGACAACTATCCTTATTGTTGACATGATGAGTAAGGCAAGAAGAGTAACAAATTTACGATATTTTAGCATACATATTAATCTGCAGTATGGTAGCAGATACAATAGGAAGCGAAACAAACTTGCAGCACTTATGTGTTCACTAGACCAGAGAAGACCAGATACTAATAAAAAATTGAGAGGATAAGTACCATCACCTAGAAAGACAAGGAAACACAATGTCCACACTGCCCTCCCAAGAATTCATCATCTTACTCCAAGTGCCAATCCCTGCAAATGTAAACAGCAACAAACCAAGTAATCTGGTTATTTCACAGAAAATGTATATTTTGGCTAATTAAAGCACATAGCCAAGAAGCAAGAACCAGTAAGCTTCTCCTTGCAATTTCACCTAGGAATTTCCTCTTACTAATGGGATTTTAGTTATGCACTTTCTTACTTGCACTTGTCAACTAAACTTGCACGACCAGAAATATAAGGTCATATGAACAGGGCCACTGTACTCTAAGGTTGAATAGAGTTGGCACCAACTAAACTTGCAATGATACTGATGCACACATAGGTTAACATCATGAACAACTCTGTGCAATTTTTTTAAGCACTGTGGCAACTCTACATTTATGACCATTCTAAATTGACCGGTGCCTCATGTAAGTTCTAACCAATCTACAGTTACTCATCCAAAAACCACCGTCGTGAGGCCGTCAGTTACAAATGCTCTGCTGGAATGGGTTTCAATTTTGTCTCTTTAGGCATAACGTATAGTTTTAAAACTATATTTTGATTAAATAAGATGCTAGATAGGTCGAGCATTAAATTGAGGTGAGACTGATTAATTAATCACAAAAACTGCAGCACAGCAAGAGCAGTTTGACCCCTGCATTTGCACGACAACAAGAATGTATCAATGCATAATTTCAAAATCGGTTTGATCTGAACTGGAATTAGCAAACATTGCATGAAATAGTCTCGAATATTTGCCAAGGCCACGTAAGATCAGAACTTTGAACCACCCTCAAGGCTAGGGAGGAGATAAGAGTGGGGAAGGGAGGGGCAGAGCAGTTACTACGTACCTTGGTCTTATCAGTACAGATCCGGAGGAGCCGCATGGAGAGTTGGAGGAGGAGGGGGATGCAGCGGTGAAGATGCAGAGGAGGACATCTGGGGACGGAGGGACGCGGCGGCCAGCGGCGACGGAGATCAAGGGAGGAGTCGGCGGCGATTCTGCTAGAACCCTAGCTCCTCACCCCTCTCCAACTCAAATCGGGAGCTCACCCTGACGGCCTAACGCTTCTCCCACCCATCATCACGGCATCACCCATGGCAACCCACCCATACGAACCCATGGGTTCAACCCATTCGAACCCGATTTTTTCTGAATCAACACCAAACCAAACCAACCCATTCTCATTGCAAACCCAAACCAAACCAACACGTTTGTTGCCTCAACCCATTTCCACCCGCCCAAAGCCAACCCAAACTGAAACCCAACTCGCTTTGCTCATTTCGACCCAACCCATTACCAGGCATAGTGCTAACTGAGACATCCTTTTCTCTACTCTCCTGAAACCATCTATTGGTATCTGTTAAGAAGATCCTATATGATTTGCACATGGAGTAGTGTTTTCTACATATTTAATTTAACTCGTAGTTCTTCAATTGATTTTTTTGGGGTGCATATTTCATCAATCTCAATGACTTAAACTTTCATCGCCTGGTGTTTGTGCAATTGTTCTCAATTAGCATGTGAGCCCTCAACATGGAGCTGAGTATACCATTGAAGAGCTTAATTCAGTCGACTGGAAATGCAGTGTTACACCTCAGGTATGAAATGAAATTGAACTCCACTTGTTAAAAAAAAGGACGTCCATTCATTTTAGGTTGCTTTCTGATTTTCTTCCTTAGGGAACTCCCTGTGTTTTATATTACTGATTCTGGTAAACCCGCTCCTCAGCATGCTTTTATCTATCCCCTTACAATCTTGGTGTGGTAAACCCGCTCCTCAGCATGCTTTTATCTATCCTCTTACAATCTTGGTGTGGCTACCTTAAAATGAATGTTCATGGTTCCAAACATTTTTTTTATCTTGACACTAGAACAACATATCCTTAAACCTAATAGTCAAGACTAAATCACTAAAGTAATATTCCTCATTTACATAAAAAGGAAGTGGCATGTTACTATTGTACATAATTAGTCATGAATGATCATTGATGCATAGTAGCGTATTCGATTTTTTGCATATAGTTTGTAAGTGCATGTTGCGAGGCTTAGATCATAGGGTAAATATTGTACAGAAGATGGCCGGGACAGCACAGCTGAAGAGGGAGGCCCAAGTAGAGGGAGAGACTATAGATTGGGGTGAAGACTTGAGGGGGGAGGAAGACTATTGTCGTCTCATTGCCTACCTTCAATGGATTACAGCCGTATGCCTTATATAGGCTGGCTCCTAACAAATCTTCTAACTAACTAATTGATGAGATCATCTAATCTGATAAGAACCAAACTAGCAACCGAACTACTCTCATCTCAATGGCTGCACTACTTGGCTCCGTGTGCTGATGCTGCCGTCCTTATTGCTCATAAATATTGTATGTATATTCATGACGCCTAAAAAGCAATCTATATAGGGAATACAAAGGGATATTACAAAAGAATATGCTATATACAAATAAAGAAATCAGGGCATATAAGAAAACAACAAATCCTATCCTATCCTTAACACCTCCCATCAAACTCATGATGTATTACACACACTAAGTTTGAAGAGAAAATACAAATGTTGTGTCCTAGTCTGTAGCTTTGTGAAGAAGTCAGCAAGCTGTAATCCTGATGGCACAAACTGTAAAGCAAGTACTTCCTCCTGCACCTGTGAGCGAGTGTATGAAGCATCCACACCAATATGGTTGGTGAGCTCATGCTTCACTGGGTCACGAGCAATACCGATAGCGCCTGCACTATCAGATATAAGAGTCGTAAGTCCCCTCACAGGTACTCCAAAGTCTGTAAGTAGCCACCTCAACCAAGTAATCTCTGTTGTCACTGCTGTCATAGCTCTCAACTCAGCCTCTGCACTTGAACGGGAAACTGCAATCTGCTTCTTCGTCTTCCAGGCAATTAAAGAGCCAGGAAAAATACAATAAGCAGAAAGAGAACGACGATCAGAAGGATCACTAGTCCAAGTCGCATCGGGGTACGTCTGAAGCTGTAGTGAGGTGGAGCTAGGGAAAAACAAACGATTAGAGATTGTCCTACGCAAGTAGCGAAGAACATGAAGAAAGTGACTGTAGTAAAGATGAGTAGGATGAGCCATAAACTAACTCAAGATATGAACAGTATGAGCAATATCAGGACGAGTACTCACAAGATACATCAAACTCCCAACAAGATGGTGATATCGAGTAGAATCCTCAAGAAGATCACTATCAGTAGCACGAAGCTGAAGAGAAAGCTTCATGGGAGTTGCAACAGTGCGAGTATCAGTCAAACTAGACCGTTCAAGTAGATCCTGAACATACTTCTGCTGGAAGAGGTTGTAGCTCTCAGGCGTGGAAGAAACCTCAATCCCAAGGAAGTTCGTAAGTAAATCAAGATTAGTCATAAAAAATTGCTCACTAAAATGCTTCTTCACATATGCGGTAAATAAGGAATCATCACCAGTGATGAGCATGTCATCCACACGGAGAAGAAACAGTGTCCTACCCCGAGGTCAGACATGAACAAAAAGAGCAGGATCGTGGTTACTGACAGTGAAACCGACAACGGTAATCACTGAGGTAAAACGCGCAAACTAGGCACGAGTAGCCTGTCTGAGGCCATAAAGAGCATGACAAAGACGATAGATATGACCATCTGGAACAGAATACCCAGGTGGTGGCTGCATGTAAACCTCCTCATACAAAACACCATTAAGAAAGACATTTTTAACATCCAGCTGAGAGATAGACCACCGGCGAACAAATGCAACCACAACAAGAGTGCGAACAGTGATCATATGGGCAACAGGGGCAAACATCTCATCGTAATCATGACCATACTCCTTTTGGAAGCCACAAACCACAAGATGAGCCTTATAACGCTCGATAGTACCATCAGACGTGGTCTTAATCTTGTACAACCACTTCCACGTGATAGAAAGAGCATGCATAGGTGTCGGTACAATATCCCAGGTCTCCGTACATTGGAGAGCATCAAGCTCCTCTACCATAGCAAGCTGCCACTCAGAATGAGAAGCAGCCTCATGATAAGAACTAGGCTTAGTGACAGAGAGAGCATAAGTTGTCGAAGAAAAATCAAGACGATCAGAAGACCGAAGGAATATCCGGTCATGAAGGGTGTAACGAGGAGCATCATCAGAGGAATCAGACATCAGTGTCGGTAAGATACCAGGAGAGGAGTCTGGTGAAGGACGAGGATGCCTGGAGTAGTGCACCACAGAGAAACGAGACGGTGGTGCTGCAAGAACAAGAGGCGGTGTTGTAGGAGGCAGCATAGAAGGTGGAGGTACAGAAAGAACCACTGGAGACAGACTCGAGGAAGATTGTGATAGGGGAGAAGTGGGTGAAGAGTCCGAGAGATAACCAGGAAATCGTCTCAAGGGAGGAAACAGGATGAGGAGCTGAATCTCGATAGAAGAAAGGTCGACACTCATAAAAAAACATCTCGGGAGATCCTGATCCATCGAGCAGAAGGATCATAGCAGCGATAATCCTTATGCTTAGAACTGTAACCAAGAAAAACACTCAACTGACTAGGTCAATAGTTTGGTGCGCTCATAAGGCTACAGCAGGACAAAACAGGTATAACCAAAAACATGAAGGTGAATAGTACTTAGGGGCTCTAGAGTAGAGACGCTCTATAGGACTGACATCCTTAAGAGCAATGGAAGGCTGCATATTGATGATATATACAACCGTAGAAACAGTCTCAGCCTAGAACTATGGTGGAACGTGAGAAGCAAGAAGGGTGCGAGAAGTCTCAATCAGATGACAATGCTTGCGCTCAGCAACCCCATTCTTAGCATGGGTACCAGGACAAGAAGATTGGTAAAGAGTGCCTTCCTTGGAAAGGAATTGTCTAAAAGCCTAGAATAGTACTCGCCAGCAGAATCACAACGAAAAGTACGAATAGAGGACAGAAACTAAGTACGAGAAATTGACCACGATTAAACATAGGAAAAAGCCATGTAAAACGGGAATAATCATCAATGAAAATTACATAGAATTTATGCTCGCCTTTAGAGATAATAGGCGCAGGTCCCCATACATCTGAATGAACTAAATCAAAAGGACGAGAAGACAAGGTCTAACTAGAATGATAACGAAGTTGTAGCTACTTGCCCAGCTTACAACCCTGACAAAACATGGCCGTGTCAACAGTAACACGTCCAAGAACACCCTGATGAACTAGTGAAGAAAGATGGGATCTACACTGGTGACCAAATCGGTGACGCCACTACGCAAAAACTCTAGAGATGGTGACAGCAGTGGCGATGGAGGTAGACGTGGATGTGGCAGGAGCAATTGAAGTGGATGAAAGGTGGAGGCAGTCGAGAATATAGAGATCCTGACGATCCCTAAAAAGCTGGCCAATCCCAAGTAATGTCCCTATCTATTGATGTTGAATGAAATAGGTGTGAGAGTCAAAACCAACCCTACAACCAAGATTGGTAAGCTGACCCACCGAGAGAAGCTGCATGGTAAGCTGAGGAACATGGAAAACAGTTGAAACAAAAAAATCAATGGACAAAAGGGTGCTCTAACAGCTGACAGGCAGAGGAGTACCGTTAGTTGTCTAAACAGAGATAGGAGAAACAAGAGGTCTTACTGAAGTGAGAGATGTGTAATTTGGTGCCATGTGGAAAGATGCATCAGAATCTAGAACCCAAGAGGTATCTGGAGGAGACGTCTAAGCTAGACTGGCAGAGCCTGCTAAGCTATAAGAGAGCTGAAGTAGAGCCTAGCAGAGTTGCTGAACAGAGTCACCTCGCTGAGATCCTAACGAGCTGGTCTGTCCTCCTGTGAAGGAAGGGCCTTCCTACCCCCTTAGATCGTCCACCCCCATGTACCTTGTTCCATTTTTTCACACCGCACAACTCTGGTAGTCATGCCCAAAAGTTCTTGCAGTAGTTGCATTGAACTTCAGTTTGTGCGAAAACAGGAGTGGAAACAGGCACCTGGGGAGGGACCATGGCTGGAGTAGAAAGCATCGGTGTAGTCGAAGAAGGGGTAACAAGCACAGTCAGAACGGACTGTGCTGCTAACCCAAAGCGAATCTCATCAGCTCGGAGCGTCAAAAGGGTCTCGGTGACGGTCGGTCGCGGTGAGCGGCTCAGCAGTT
Source organism: Dendrocalamus sinicus (assembly GCA_036346575.1). NCBI lineage: Eukaryota > Viridiplantae > Streptophyta > Magnoliopsida > Poales > Poaceae > Dendrocalamus > Dendrocalamus sinicus. The sequence goes on along the minus strand of CM070643.1, from coordinate 10,429,996 downwards.
GAGCCTTGACAGGCTCAAATTATGGGCAAAGATGGCAGATGAAATCATAAAGACGAAAGCGATCATGATCCGCCTTCTGCACTTTATGACACTCTTGGCAAAGTGGAGAGGTCTGCTCGTCCAGCTGGCACTAGAGACTGGCCAGTGCTCGGAAGAAGTTGTGAACAGAAGAATCCCCCTAGCGAAGCGTCTCCAACTCACGCTGAAGCGAAAAGAACTGAGCATCGCTGCTCTGCTGGTATCGCTCACGTAAGTACTCCCAGATCTGTCGAGTAGACCACAGACCAACAGTGTCTGTTTGGATGAAGTCATCGACGCTGACCACTAGGATGGCGTGAACAGGGCCTCATTAGCACACCAGCGCTCAAAAGCGTCAATGGCATACTGAAAGGCTTCATCAACAGTGTCAGCAGCAGCAGCCTTTGCCTTCTTCTTGATGGCCTTATCTTCTGCAGGAGGTGTAGAAATAGACTGCTTGGGAGGAGGCTGAACCAGTAGTGGCGGAGAAGGTCGTGCACTGGTGACATGTCCCCAGAGGCGGAGACTATCGAGCGTGATCTCCACGAGTGAAAACCATAATATGTAGTTCGTCCCATGGAGCTTTGTCTTTGAGAATGGGATCGTGGCTAATGAAACGGAAGCCATTGATAGGTGGCGCTGGACGGCACAACGACCAAAGCAACGAAGTCTAACAGGCGGCGCTGGACGGCGCGGCGGCTAGATAAACATTTTTTATTTTTTTGAAACAAAAAAATATCTTTAAAAGGAGACCATAGATCAATTTTCCTTCAAAGAAAACCTAGACCAAACCCAAGATGGTGTTAGGCGGCGGCGGTGGACTCGATCATCATCGGGTGGCGAGTGGTGGTTGAACGGCGACTCCGGCTGGGGCAGCTCGACGAGCGAGCGGGCACTAGGCTACAGGCATCGTAGGGAGGCGGCTGGCATCGGGCGGCGTAGGGCTCAATCGGCGTGGATGGCGGTGGCTCCAGCAGGCATGGACGGCGGCGGCTACGGTGGGCGCAGTGACTACGATGCGGCAGCCGAGGTGAGGTGGCGGATCTAGGTGGGCAACCTGAGGCGGACGGTGGCTCCCTATCTGGAGCAGTGCCTGGGCAAGATGGCGGTGACCCAGGCGGTGGCGGCGGCTTGAGTAGCGATAGCAATGGTAGCGGAAGGAGAAAGGTTAGAACCTTTGTTCAGATACCGTGTTATGAATATTGTGTGTATATTTATTAAACTCAAAGAGTAATATATATAGAGAGAGAGTACAAAGGGATATTACAAAGGAATATGCCATATACAAATAAGGAATATAAGAAAACAACATATCCTATCCTATCCTTAACACATATGCATGGGTGTGCAAGCTCCTTGGGTCCATGGGACCAGCTGCAACCTTTGTGCACACGATCATTCATGGGCCCATACGGCCATAACAGTGCATGTGTTTGGGAAATGTGGGAGAGGAGAGGCACAAACATGTGCAACAAGCGACTAAAACAAGGCCCTCTCATGGCATAGAGTATGTGTTCTTGTATAGACCATTCAAACATGCCTTTTTTTTAATGTTATTGGACATATATATCATCAGTTTGCAACTAATTGCTTTCTATGGGATGTTTAACCAAGTGCGCTGGGCCTAAATATAAGAAAATTGACTACTATGCATAGGAGTAGACTGTATGTAATGAGGACCACTTCACGTACATTAAGTCAATAAAAAGGATATAAAACAATTGGAGATTTTGATATGATGCTAATACTTTCATATTATGGAGTTTGATCTGAGTTGGGCTTAATATATGTGTGTTGTTGTTTTTCCTTTTATATCCCCTGCAGGTTCTTGTACCAGTTGCTAATGGCTCAGAGGAAATGGAATCTCTTAATTTAATAGATGTCTTGCGTAGAGCAGGAGCAAATGTTACTGTTGCATCAGTTGAGGATAAGTTGCAAATTGTGACCCGTCGCCACAAGTTTAATCTAATAGCTGATATGATGTTGGACGAAGCTGCTAAAATGCAATTTGATCTAATTGTCATGCCGGTACATATCTGTTGAGTTACTTTCTTATTAGTCTGGTGCTATTCTTGAGTACTTCACTGACACTGGCATCTGTTGTATACAGGGTGGTCTGCCAGGTGCTCAAAAGTTTGCTAGTACACAGAAACTTGTTGATTTACTAAAGAAACAGGCAGAATCTAATAAACCCTATGGTGCAATATGTGCTTCCCCAGCTCACGTCCTCGAGCCCCACGGTTTACTGAAGGTACTTCCTTCTATACCTTTATGACTAGGGGTGTAAATGGACACGGGACATCTGCTAGCCCACTAAATCCGCCCCACAATAAACGTTAAGTGGCTGCCCGTGGGCCAACTTCTAACTTAAAAGGTAGCCCGCAGCAGCCCGTCTTATCCCAATCCCCATCCCTATCCTATTCCCCTTCAACTCACGTGGCGGCAGTGTTGCGGCAGCGGATCAGATGATGGCATCACGGCTGGTCGATGACGTCATCCGCCGACGTGTACAAGCTCGCCTGCCCACGTTCGAGCGCTTTGTCTGGGAGGTCAAGCTGTTCATCTGCATCGGCAGTGAGCACCGCTTGTGGCGGCCGTGCCCTTCATGAGGGAGTTCACCAAGCGCTTCGAGCGCCACACCGAGTTCCTAGTGCGACACAAGCTCGGTCGGGCTCACCTGGTTCTTCTGGTTCCTTGGGGGCCAACCCGATGTCAAGGTGCACGTCCTAGACATCCACTCCACCCGCAACAACGTCAAGAGGATGGACTACATCCACACGGCATTGACTGAGGTGATGCGGGTGCCTGTCGACTTCAAGGAGGCCCTTGAGGATGAAGTTCTCCTGGATGGTACGCTGGTCCCTGCGTGCCAGCAAAACCCGAGGAGGACCCGTGGCGCCGATGCTACATGCAATGCTGGCAGCTCTTGGAGTCACAGCGTGAATGCAGCTTGAGCGGAGGAGCTCCACACACATGTTTTGCAGAGCTTGGCATCGAGTGCGGTGTGTGCAAGTCCATATTTGGTGGGCAACTCACATAACCCACAAATACAATAGGCCTGCAAAACGATAGCCTGCAAAACATTTTGGGGCTCGTGCGGGCCTCTGCGGGCTGGCCATGAGCTGTCACACTTTCATCCCAATTTATGACAATATGTACATGTGCATTAATCCTGTGATATCCTCAGTAGTGAGTACCATACACATAAATGATTATGGTCCCATCTCCCATGGCATCTTATTTCATAGAGATAGCAGTAAATAAGCTATTGCAGATTACCTTTTAAGCTGTATTAACTTGGAAGTGCTTTTGTCTTTGTAGGGAAAGAAGGCAACGGCATTTCCAGCCATGGCACACCTGCTCACAGATCAGAGTGTATGCGAGAGTAGGGTTGTCGTCGATGGTAACCTTATCACTAGTAGAGCCCCAGGGACTGCGACAGAGTTCGCTCTAGCCATTGTTGAGAAGCTATTTGGTCGAGAGAAAGCAGTCAATATAGCGAAGGAGTTGGTTTTTATGTGATTACATACTGAGCTGGTGTTGTGTGCAGAACAATCATGTGGATAAACATGCAGGCACCTGTTAATGATGCTTCTGTGCATATATGCCTGCGCTGGTAGGAACTGCTTGTGCATTAGATATTTTGATGCAACTAGAGAAGCATATTGTAAACTTAGCCATGTACACTGAACTTAGCCATGAATGTACAACATTATGCATACCATACGCAAATGGAGTCTTCTTTGATTCGGTTAGACTGAGAAACTGCAAGTGAGAATCAACTGTTGAGAAGCTGTTTGGTCAAGACAAATGATTTGACCTTGCCATTGATGTTGTCATGTCATACTAACCCGTACGAAAAGGTTGCTGTTTTGCTATGCATTTTACTCTATTCTTATTAACACCTTCGTGCTCGCCAGTGTAGTTGATCTGTTTGCTGTTCTTTTATGTGCGTGCGTGTGTGAGGGCCTACCCAGGATTCAGGTAAAAATACCAAGCAATATATTTCTATAAGCAATCAGATATACCTCTGCAAAGCATTCTATGTACCTTATCTGTGCTGAAGCCATTGCGTTTGCTGAGTTACATGCTTTGATCTATCCTAGAATTGTCATTTCTAGATATGGGATATGTTGCATCTTTCAGAATGCTTTGAGAAAAGCTTATGAGTCATGATTGTCACTTTCACATCAGGATTACTTATGTGTGGATGAAACAACATGATCGTATAAAGCAATAGGGAAGTGGCATTTTTCTGTCTGGAAACGAGAATGATAAGTGGATGTGAATCACCTTTACTTTAGGTGATTAAAAGAAATGTCATCCAAATCAATCTATGACAGTCCCTACCTGAGATGCTTATTTCACTCCTGTATCTTTGAAGTGGTTGGAGCTTGTCCACACTAGTGTTTTTTTTTCTAAATGAGAGGGCACTCTAGTTAATTTTAACTGCATATTCCTTCCTCTTTATCTATTGCTTTGTTTTTTTTTCTTTTTGAAAGTATTTATCTGTTGTTTAGCATCCTTCTGAGTTCTGATTGGCAAACTTTTGGCGATGAAAGATTTGTCCCTGACATCTTTCATGAAATAGCCTCATTGTCAGGGCGTGTTTTTAACACTGCAGCTGTTGAGAGAGTAGGTCATGAAAAGGCAAGAATCGTTGACTTTTTGGAAACTTTACAGAAGCTTCGTTATCGATAAGCACTTGTCCACAGTTGCTTTGTGCCTTTGTCCATGTCGTGTTCACCATGACTGACAAAAGAATAGTTTCTGCTAGATCAAGTGCAACAACCAATTTTACTTTACTACTCCAGCATCGCAAAGCTATTTTCAGAAGCTCACATCTATCATATTCTGATCTGAATAGCACTTTGGTTGAAGTGCGTTGGTGCTTTCGCTGTGTCCTTTGCACATCCCAAGATTGTGTATCATGCACAGATAATTGATGACATTGACATCACAAATGTTGCTACGGACAGAGCATATTGATTTAGTTTTTTTCCTCAAATTTCGCAAGGATTGTGGTCATTGACTCATTATAAGACATTCGATGTGAACACACACAAGATTATCACAAAGCCAAGATTTTCGCTAATACAAATTCCACTAGGAAAGGAAGGTAAGTACTGCACTCCTTTCAAATCTTCCAATGAAGACAAACTCATGCCATGACAGCGATGCTCCAAATTAAATTCAGAAACACAAGGTTATCCTAATGCCAGGTGTTCAAGATTAACCTTGATCTATAGCTGGCCAATGGGCGTGCGGCCGCACGCGCACGCGCGCGGCTCGGCAGACGGCCGTTTAGGCACGCCCGTTAAGGCGTGAATTAAACGGGCGTGCCGCGGTCGCTCGCGGCCGCGGTGGGAGCCCAGGCACGGCCCGAGGCCGTGCCGTGCCGGCCCGGGCACGATTTCGGCTAAACGGGCCGTGCCGGCCCGCTAGCCCGTTTAGTCCAAAAAAGAAAAATTAAGAAAAATTGTAAAAAAATTGTAGAAAATTCAGAAAAAATTCAGAAAAAATGTAGAAAATTGTAGACATTGTTAATCACAAAAATAAATATTTCCAATGACATAATGAGCTTTATTAACTTATTAAATTACATGGGATGGCTGCCTCATTAAAAACTTTACCAAGTAAAAACTCAATTTGAGAAAACCTTGGTAAAGAAAAAAGAGTACAGCCTATAAAGCTCATTAGTGACCACATGTGAAGAAAAATATTGAAAACTATTCATTGCTATCTAAATACAAATTCTCGAAAGATTCTTCTAAATCTTTATTATCTGCAGATGTTGAGTCTTGCTTCACTGTTCCAGCCTTTGACGGTCATAAGTACTTCGACCATCTCGTTGGAGAGACTTGTTCGTCGCTCCTCGATTATTCTTCCGAAAGATGAATGCGACTCAGGAGACTGAGAGACAGAATGATCAACACATCCCGCGCTAATATGGATAGCACCGGATATGATACCTTCGGGTTTGCCACCATGAGAGGATATTCAACTCCTGCTCGAAGTCGACGCTATCACCGTTGAGATAGCTTGATAGGTCTCCGGTGCTTTGTCGCACTCTTTGTGTACTGCACTGCACGAGAACTAGACGAAGAACCAAAAATCTTGCCCCATTGCATAGCCCCCCTAGAGGTGCTAGGGACTACCGAGGGTCTTTGTAAACGCACAGATCCAAATTTATTTTCATATTTATTATATATCTCATATAATTTATCCTTAACTTGTGTATAGTATGAACAATAGTCTAAACCGGTAGCCTCACTTAAAACTTGTAAAACATTTATAAATCCTTGGAGTTTGGCCCTAGGATCCAAAATAAAAGCAAATGCATATAAAATAGGAATTTCGCTCCAATATTTTAAAAACTTAGATTTCATGGCACCTACAGCATCCCGTAGTATATGATCATTTTCAAAAGCCTTTAGGTGAGTGGCAATTTCAACAATATTATGAACAATCATGGGAGATGTAGGGTAGTATACTCGAAAAGACAAACTGTAGCTTTATGAAAAATTTCTAGAAAGGAAAATATTTTTACCAACATCCCAATCGTCCTCGTAAGTTCGGGGTCTCTAACTTGGGTTCTACTTGAGGAGCTACGAGATTGATGACTTTGGGTGTGAAGGAAAACAGATAAAGTGCTCTTATGTGGCAATATATGTTTAAGCATAAGATAAGTAGAGTTCCATCTAACAGGCATGTCTAAACCAAATTTTCTAGGACGAACATTCATTGCTACGCAAAAACTCTTATATGCGGCTATTCGTTGGTTAGAACAATTAATAAATGAAATTGCATCTCTAAAAGAATTAATACAAGCATCTAATCTTTTTAAACCAGATTTAACAATAAGATTAATAATATGACAAGCGCAACGTTGATGCAATAAGAAAGACTGTGCATAATTATTAAACAAAGGAGTAAGAATTTCCATAGCTTTAGTATTTGCAGCTGCATTATCTAAAGTTATAGAAAAAATCTTATCCGTGAGACCAAAATCTTCTATAACTTTAATAATGCTATCTGCAATATTTTCAGCATTATGTGAAACATTAATTAATTTAAATCCTATAATTCTTTTTTCCATTATCCAGTCATCATTAACATAATGAGCAACAACGCTAATATAATCCTCTCTTGCCCTACCACTCCATATGTCGGATGTCAAAGCAATAGAGAATGTACATGTATGAAACATTTCTTTCAATTTATCACGACAATTGTTATAATATTTAATTAAATCTCTAGTTGTTGTTTGTCTAGATACGATGAGTAAATCGAGGGTTATGAGCGATCGTAATATATTTTTGGAAAGCATCGATTCACCAAAATTTAAAGGTAAATCTTGAGAAGCAATTAATCTACAAAGAGATTCCCGAGCTACCTCAGGTTGTACTCCCACGCACGTCATCGAGCCGTCGGGGTTATATTGCATTTGTGTCCGCGCATTTGTATTCCTTGCCTTTTCTTGCGGCTTGCGGATGTCGTTGTAGATGACCCGTCCCACCAAGATTTTGCACTCAATTCATTACCACAAATTTTACAAACGAAGATACCTCACCGAAGTCCCATCATCGTCGGTCCTGAACTTCTTGTCGAAATCATTCCAAACTGTAGATGTACTAGCTCTTGATCTTTTTGCACCCGTGCTTTGAGTCGTGGATGCACTTGTTGAGCCAGCAGAAGATGGATCGATTGGACCCTGCGCCACCGGGGCCGTCGGTTCTTCGGCATCTCCAGTTTGTACATGTGGACCTTCCGCGGATGGATATGCTTGTTGAAACGATTGCATATCCTCCGCCGAGAGGCCGTATTCGGAGAGTTGAAAATCGTAGTTCTCCATTAAATCAACTGCAAATTGAAATAATAAAGAACGATTAGCAAAAAATTAAACCAATAAATAATACCAAATAAGAGTATAAGACAGCATTATTACCTCCTTTGCAGCTCTCACAAAAATCTTTGAAGATTTTTGAATTTTCGGAATTTTGCCCGAATTTTCACCAAATTTGCGCAAACACTTTCGAATTTTTCAGAGCTAAACCGAGAGAGAAGAGTGAGGTTTGAGGTGTGGAGAATGGAGGCCGGATGCCCCCCTATTTATAGAAAAAATTTCAGATTTTTTCCGATTTTTTTGCTATTTTTTTCGAATTTTTTTACCCCCAACGGTCACAAAAACGGCTAGTTTTTGAATTAGCCGGCGGGCGCGCGCGTCGTGCGGGCGGGCGTGCGTCGCGTGCTGCCGTGCCGCCGGCCGCGCGCGTCGTCGCGTCGTCGCGTCGGGCGGACGCCCAATTGCTAAACGGCCGTCGCGCGTCGCGCCGGCGCCCGCACGCGCCGGTCCGTCGTGCCATGCCGCCGGCCCATTTAAATCCGTCGTCGTGCCTAAATGGGCGGGTCTCTGATGCGACGGGCCGTGGTGCGGCCCGTTTAAGCCCGGCCCATTTGGCCACCTATACCTTGATCCCTCATTGGTCCCCTTAACTAATCCCTGTCGCTATCAGCACTGGTGGAGCTACAGGGTGGTCCCTGTGGGCCGCGGACCACCTTGCGCTCAGATAATGAGGCCTTCATGTATTTGATCATAATGCAAAAACTTGTTGAATCACAGCTACATTTTACCTCCCGCTAAATCATTTAATTTGCTCTATATGTGTCAAGCTAATGACATGCAACTTGGGAATCTAGATGTACAGTAAAATCGTTGGCTAGCTTGGCATCTAGATGTACAATAAAATCGATGACTAGCTTGGCATGTTCATATTGAACGACAGTTGATGGTTTTTAGCTAAAATACATAGTAATGACTAAAAAGCTTTTAGTGGGAGGATACAGTGGTGGGAAAATAAAAAGAGATGCGTGTGCGAGACAGAGCGAGAAGAGTGAGGTAGTGATATGTCCGTGTCCCATAACTTATTTTCGGATGAGAGAAATAGAGAAATTATTTTAGAAAGTTAACTATTTATATTACCTTCTTTCTTCGTGAGCAAGTCGGTGTAAACGGTCTCGTAAATTTGCCGAGGTAGGTATTTGTTGTCTTAGCTTGCGTTTGCTCCAAATGCGGCTTTCAGGAAGTTACCCATGCAAGCAAACTCTTCTGATCTACTCTTTTATAAAATATATTTTTTAAATAGCTTTATCCATAAATATAGAATGTATTTAATGTTCTAATATAAAATTAATGTGATGTTCTCTTTATATCCTGACAAGAAGAAGAAGTAGTGACGTACTGTTCTTCAACTACTATGGGTATGTAATATTTCAATTCTATGTTAAGAAAGTTATATTCGTCTATTTTATGAAGTTTGTATGTCCTTTTTTCCCTTAATTGCATTTCGTAATTCATATACTTGTGTACCGACATGTTAAATTTATAGCAGTTAAATAAATTTTAGACAATGAATCACTATAGCTACAAATCCTGACTACGCCGCTGGCTATCAGCTTTGAGTTGCCGAACCAATCATTGGTCCCCTTAACTAATCTCCGCTGCTATCAGCTTTGAGTTGCTGAACTAATCACTTTCGTTTTCTTCTGATAGATGAACATCTATGGAAGATCACAAGCAACACCTTAATGTTCCAATCACTAATATAGTTACTCTAGAGAGCCATCTCACTAGAGAGTCTGTTAGAGTTTAATCTTGGTTTTTTAGACGTATTTGAGTTGTGTATATGTACACATACTTACCGTATACGTAGAAGTCGAGTCCGTTTGCAAGTTAGTTTGCCGTATCCGAGTACGCCGTATAGGTTGTCGTATCCGTATACGAGTGAGTCCGTGCAAGCTCCGGATTTTTAGTCCGTGTCCGTTTCTTAAGCTAGTGGTGTGGGCGTATATATGTATGGACATTGTACGAAGCAATAGAAAACAGCAGAGAGGTGGTGCTCAGTGGGAGCAATTGAAGCTGCAGCAAGAAATTGAGAATTTGCTCTGAGTGATTTGTTTCACCTTAGGCAATTTCGTGTTTCGCTATTTTGCAACCCAAGGCAGCAGTCGGGTGTATCATGCGGCGGGCGTATCGCGTGGAGAGAGACGATGTTCCTTTGGCGTTTCACGTAAGGTGATCTGAGAGCAAGGAGTTAAAAAAATCATAACAAGTGGTATCAGAGCATGGGTGACAAGACGAAGACTCAGGGTAGGTTAATCTCCCTTCAGTACCCACTCCTGACGATCGACAACTACCCGGTGTAGACAATGAAGATGAAGTGAACATGTGCGCCCAGGGAGTTCGGGGCGCAATCGATCCGAAGGGGAAGGACAAAGAGGTAGACGACAAGGTAGATCAGACGGCTTTGACCCTCATCTACCTGGCAGTGCCAGACGCGATGATGCATCAACTCATCGGCAAAGAGACGGCACAGGAAGCGTGGGAGGCGCTTCAGACGATGCACGAAGGAGTTTATCATGTCAAGGAGGTGCAGCTCCAGAATTTGTGGAGCGAGTTCGAGAATTTGAAGATGGAAGAGACTCAATCGGTGGACGAGTTCGCCGATAAGTTGAGTTCGTTGTACAATCAGATTAACTCTCTTGATGACAAGATGGAGGAATCTGTGGCGATGAAGAAGTACCTGCGCGTGCTTCCGGAGAAGTACATACCTGTTGTCACAACACTTGTGTACTCCTCTAATCTGGACAAGAAGAAGATAGAGAAGATCATCAGATCTCTTAAGACGCATGAGGAGTTACTGAAGGGGTTTCAGTCGCGCAAGGAGCAGGGATCTCACAACGAGCAGGCGTTGCTAGTAAGGGGAGATCCGAGAGACAGTTGTGGCTCATCATACAACCGCGGGAGGTGGCGCGGTCGAGGTGGCCAGAGTGGTCGAGACGGCAGGGGTGACCGTGGAGACAAGGCTAGGCAAAGCGATGGTGAGAGATCCTATGATTTGTCACATGTCAAGTGCTTGGAATGTGGCGGATACGGGCATTACGCGATAAAATGTCGCAGCAATACAAAGTGCTTCAATTGTAACGAGTTCGGCACTTTGCTTTGGATTGCAAGAGCAAGAAGAAGGATGGGGAGGTGAATCTTGCCAAAGACGGAGAGCTAGTACTTCTCTCCTCATATGTTGAAAAGGAGTCGGTCATGGTAGAACTGAATGAGGAGAACGTAGTTCCAAAACTATGCACAAAGGAAGGAAGCCATGATCACACGGATCAATGGTACTTGGATAATGGAACAAGAAACCACATGACGGGAGATCGCTCCATGTTCCACAAGCTCGACGAGAAGGTTTGGAACAAGGTTAAGTTTGGCGACGGCTCCATGGTGGAGATAAAGGGCAAAGGGACGATGATGATGCAATGCAGGAACGGGGATAAGAAGTTGTTGACACGAATCTATTATATACCAAGTCTATGCAACAACATACTAAGTCTCGGGCAGATGACAGAGAGAGGGTGCAAGGTGGTGCTGGAGGATAAGTTCTTGCGAGTGTATGACAAGAACAGAGATTTGTTGATAAAGGCGAAGAGATCTTCAAATCGATTGTACAAGATTTATTTAAAAACTTATAAATAGGTTTGGGTGGAGAGATGCACAGATGGACGAGGTGCAGAAGCAGTAGGAGGCAAGCCTGGCACACAAGAAATCGTAACAAGGAAGGAGACCAAATCGGCAAAGAAGCAAGACGAAGCAGAAGGCATGGTCATAACAAAAAGCGACCCCAGAGGAGCATGCACCGAGCATGCAGTGGTCGTAGTGAGCGGAGCAGGAGGTGCGCACAGGCATGCAACCAACTCTGAACGAGTGCGTGCAGGCGGAGAGGAGCGAAGCGACGGCTTAGGTGGTCGACATCGACCACATGTAACTGGCATGGTCGTGGCGAGCAGAGGCTCGGGAGGAGCTCTCACGCGGGCAACAGAAGGAAGTCAGAGATGGGTCCCGAGGTGGCGGGAGGAAGCATAGCATGGAGGACAGTGGTCAAAAGCAATAGCACACGATAGTGAGAGGAGGTGCTCGTGGAGGAAGCAGGAGCAGGTGCTCCAGCCCTGACAAGTATGCAAGGAAGAAGCAGCAACAAGAGAGAAGGTCAACGTGATCAAGAAGAAAAATTAAGATTAAGGAGGTGATTGTTAGAGTTTAATCTTGGTTTTTTAGAAATATTTGAGTCCGTTTGCGAGTTGGTTTGTCGTATCCGAGTATACCATATAGGTCGTTGTATCCATATACGAGTGAGTCCGTGCGAGCTCCGGTTTTGTAGTCCGTGTCCGTTTCTTAAGCTAGTGGTCAGTGCCGGCTCTAGGGGTAGGCCGGAGGGGCGCCGGCCTAGGGCCCCGGGCCAGGGAGGCCCCCCGGTACTAGCAGTGAATACTTTGGCATCCTAAATATGTTCCTTTCATTTATGCAGTTTAGCTGTAGTATTCACATCTTCAATTAATTCAATCTGAGAAGATTTCAGCACTAAGTTTCAAGTATATGTTGTTTTAACAATTCAGCAGTCAGGTCATGACCTATGTGGTATTGGTAACAGTCACCATTCACAGTTTCAAGTTTGTAAGTTCATAATAGGTGCTAGCCTATTCATAATATGTGCTAGCTTATCTATGTCAGCCATTACAACATGAGCACAATGACTGCTGCAAGAGGACGTGCAAGGTTAGATTACCTTAATTCGCAGGAGCCTGGTGATGAATCACAGGCCAATGCTATTGATATTGTGGATAGGCTGCCAGTAGAAGATGATACAGATAGGCTGCTAGTAGAAGATGATATAGAAACTTCTCAGAAAATAAGCATCGACCAAATAAATGGGAAAAGGTCACCTACTTTAAGCCCGATCAATGGCGGTCTACTATGTCACAAGAAAGATTGAATGGCTTGGCTATGTGCTGCATTGAGAAGAATATCTTGGACGACATTGATCTCGATGTTATTATTGATGATTTTGCATCAAGAAGTGCTAGAAGAAGTTTCTTTTTATGAAAGACATTGAATATTTGTCGCTCCTATTTGAGGTAAATTAATTCTTACTAGTTACATTTGGTTTATGAACTAGTTAGTACCTAATTAGTTTATCATGTTAGAACTATTGATTTGTGTCGCTTTAGATAATATAAAGTTTAAACTGCATATTTTATAAGTAGAAAAAAAATTTATAGTAAAAGGTCCATAGAGCCGAATTCGCCCTAGGACCCTTGAAAACGTTGAGCCGGCCCTGCTAGTGGTGTGGGCATATATATGTATGGACATTGTACGAAGCAATAGAAAACAACAGAGAGGTGGTGCTCAGTGGGAGCAATTGAAGCTGCAGCAAGAAATTGAGAATTTGCTCTGAGTGATTTGTTTCACCTTAGGCGATTTCGTGTTTCGCTATTTTGCAACAAAAGGCAGCAGTCAGGTGTATCACGTGGAGAGAGGCGCTGTTCCTTTGGCGTTTCATGTAAGGCGATTTGAGAGCAAGGGGTTAGAAAAATCGTAACAGACTCCAATATTTAAATAACTCTTCACAGATGGTGATAGAATTGTTCATTTTTTATCACATGTTACTGTGTGCATCCAATTCTAAATCTTTCAGGGGAGGGGTGGCATATGTACTTCATTGTTTGATGCGTCCGAGCATCTAATCATTTGGCTGTGCTTGCTTCTTGATATGTTTTAATAATTCATGTCAAGTAAGGTTCATGCATATGAACTTCAAAGTTTGGTCAGATATGTTGCTGTACTTCTAGAATCAGAGTAGTTGAAGGATCGAAGTCAAACAAAAAGAATAGGTTGAGCGGGCGTTTATATTGGCTTTTGTTTTTTTGGAAAAGGAAAACTTTATTAAATCCTAAATTCGTTACATCGAGTTGATACACGTTCTTGGAACAAACTTCCAGCCTCTGCCTAAAAAGGCACACAGCTTATGAGTAAAGAAAAAACTGAGCAGAATCTAGTGACATTCAATCCTAAGACTAGATCGCCACTCATATGCCCGGATAAAGAAATCCTTCGCCAACTGCTCCAACTGTCGCGATGCCACCACAACCATATCCTGTAATTCCGGTCTTTGCAGGATAGCCCACGAACGGAGACGGTGAGAAACTGCATAAATAACCTGCAAAGGAGAATAAGAGTTGTTCTTTTCAAAAACAATATCATTCCTGTACAACCAGATAGACCAACATGTTGCTGCTGCCCCAAGCAGTACTAATGATTTCAAATGATTAGTTATACCATTTAACCAGCTACCAAACATATGTGCTACACTTTGAGGTTTTGTGAGCTTGAGCGCCAATTGAGAGAAACCCCAAACAGCTCGCGCAAATCGGCAATCAAAAAACAAGTGCTGAATTGTCTCATCATTATGACAAAAACAACATGACTTGCTCCCTTGCCAATTACGCTTGATTAGATTGTCTTTTGTTAGAACCACGCCCCTCCTAAGGTACCATAAAAAGATCTTCAACTTAATGGCTTGTAGAGAAATATTTGCGTGCGATTTTGACCGATACAAATAAAATCACTGCAATGCCTACTATAGTAGACCTCGTCTTTAAAAGGCACTCCGTTTTTTCTCAAAAATGCAAAAGATTTGCATTTCATTTATTAAGAGGAGAAAAATACAGACATGGCTTTGGGGCCATGGAAAGGAACGTCTAGTAAGTAATACATGAGATGAGCGACTAGCAGGGTAAATAAGTAACTAAGAATATACATTAGACTGGATGAGAAAGTGGCCCAAAAGCTCATGGCAAAGAAGGTCTAGTAGCCTGGATTTCTCAGAGGACGACCAAACATAGAACTCCTGCTTGATACGGAGGGCAAGCTCCTCGGTGTTAAGGCTTCCTTGGTCATGCCACAGCCTTTTCCTCTCCTTTCAGATCATCTAGAGAACCAGAATTATCAGGGAGTCTAATCCTTTTCGCTTTGAGCTGGGTGGCCATTTCTCGAATGACTGTCCAATGATCATGTAGGGTTTGCTCAGTGAACTGGTAGGAGGTGCAGAGGGACAGCCAAGAGAAGATGTGATACCACATCTGTTTAGCCACAGCACAACCAATAAGAAGATGATCAACGGTCTCGGATTCTTGTTCGCAAAAGAGGCATGCTGATGGTGCTAGTATGTTGAATTTTCGAAGCCTAGAGAAAGTCCAAACCCAATGTTTGGGTACCAACCAAGTGGACAGCTTAGCTTTTAAAGGGACCGCACTCTTTCACAACTCCTTGGCACAAGATAGGAATATAGCGCCTTGACACATGGCATTGTAGGTCGATTTTGGAGAGTATTATTTTTTTTTAAGATACTCTGAGTGAAAACTAGATATGGTAGAAAAGCGTACTTTAGAAGCCAATATGAATAGGGTCACAAGAACATATCTGATTGTTTAATGAGATCAAGGACAAATGCTGGTCTCTGTTTACTTATTGGCCAAAAGATTAGGTCATCCAAACCAATTAGGTCATCCAAACCAAACATCATGTCATGAATTATTATAAGCTTACGAAGACGACTTGAGAAGCAGAATCTTATGAACACTTGATACCATAGCTCACTTAGAGAAAAAGGAGATGGCTGAAATGGCAACATCAAGATGCTTAGAGCTGGGTTGGTCGGCAAGATCACAAAAACAGAGAAGAAATAGAATTCCATATGGGGCATACAAATATGCAATTGGTTGAACAATCCAAGTAATATATATTCCTTTCTTTATGTATTTTCTTCAGAAAAGGCTATCCAAAACAACGCGTCTTCCAAAAAGTTGGCAAAGAGAGAGAAACATAACTACAAGAAATGCATACGATACTGTAAATCAACAAGTGTATCTTAGGGCAGTCCCAATGGTGTATTGATGATGGTTTCTATTCTCATTAAATGACTTGCCACGTAGGCAAAATGCTGACATGGCAACGTAATTAATGATGAAAAAGAGCACAAATCCTAGAAACGGTTTCCTCATGAAGAAATCAGGTCTTCACTCCACCCAATGCATCAAGAAACTATGAAATCGCCATTGGGAAGAAACCACCAGTTTCTAGGGGGCTCGTGGCATACTCTCATTGGAGGAAGAAGATAGAGTTGGGAGAGAGAAAGAGAAAATAATTATTACTCGAAGACACCTCCACTGTGGAAGATAGTTTCTATAGATGATTTCTTGTGCTATGGAAATCGTGTCAGTTTCTTCCATTGGGACTGCCCTTACTGCACCAAAATGCCGCATTACCACCCTAATTTATGTTTAATTATGTTACCAAAATGCCGCATTACTGTAAATCAACAAGTGTAAGAATGTCACATTTAACCACACATAAATTCAGGTAACCATCAGATCGAATGTCACATTTAACCACATGTAAATTCAGGTAACCATCAGATCATTTCTATGTGTAAACGATATGGTGCTATACAGCTATACTGCTCTCCGCAGTATAGGGCCTGTTCTTTTTTACCATTGAGGTACTGAATAGTCACTTCTAACTATACTCGTTGAATCTGGCTGATGCAAATCTTGATGGCAAAAGTCATGATTAGAATGGAAATTTTTACTGTTTCTCTGATGATACCAGTGAAGTGTGACATTTACTTATTACATACGTTATATCCCAGTTCATCGATCCGTGCTGTTGAGTATCCTGCAAGTTGCATATTAGCTCAACAACCTTCACATTTCCAGGTTCAACGTCACATAATCGAACGTATCACATAGTTTTCGTCTAGTGAAAAACAATAGATCCTGAAGAATTACGTATGCACATGAAGAAATTCTTGTGGGCATCGTCAGGACATGGAAAAGAAATCCAAACAAAGAGCAAGAAGCCAAGCAAGCAAACAAAATACAAATCCAACAAGCAAACACAGAAAATTGCGCAACATGTCCTTATCCTCTTTGTCAAAGGCAGAAAACAACCTCAAATCAAACATGTACACATAAGCTACAGATTCTCCCTTCCTTCTCAGCCCTCTCTCTCAAGAGCAGCTCTTCTTCCTCTCTCTCCCTCTCTCTCTAACTTTGCAACATTCCAAGAGACATTGTTCTTGCCTGCGCTTAAAAAAAACATTGTTCTTGCCTTCTCTTCTCACAAAAGTTTCTGAAAGCCACATACCGACAGAGAAAGAGCAATCAACAAGAAACAGAAAGGGGATTCCATATATATATTCTCGACTGCATCTGTGTAAGAAGATGATCCCGTTCATAAAGCAGAGGAATTCCAAGATGAAACATGCCCTGCACTAGCTATGCTCCTGAGCAGAAGTTTACTGAAGCCAGTGATGGAAGTGCACCGCCGCACGCGAAGAGTCGGCACGGGTGGAACTAAAAGCAAGGCGGACTCGGAGCAGAGGAAGCTACGGCGCGTCATGCCCCCCTTCTGGTCCTGCCCTTCGAATCGGCCTCCGGGCACCTGAGCTGGTTTGGTGCTTGTGTTTAGTTCCAAAGCAAAGCACTTGCCTCCTCTCTGCTTTGCTTCCTCTTCTCTTGGTGTGTCCTTCAGTTCTTGAACAGCCTGAGGGCATAAGCTAGGATCCCTGTGCCCTCCTGCTTCCTGTCTGCTCCTGTCGTTCTCCTGTCCTGGAATTGACGACATGGCTCTTCTTTTCTTGTGAAATCGTTGGAAGTTTTGTTCCCACGATCTTGCCATTCTGAGGCGATCTTGGGAGAAGAGTTTTTGTCGATCTAGGCTGTGTTCTTGGGAACCAGGGCTTTGGTCTTGCTCCTGTTTGCCTGCCTGTTTCTTATTGGCTTTCCTTGTCCAAGCTTGCAAAGTTGTTTGGGGTTTGCTCCTCTCTTGTGGGGAAGATCCGTGACATTCTGGAGACGTGATCTTGGCCCTTACGCCTGTAAGTTCTTGGATGCACGAGTCGCCTTGTCTCTCCTGATCCCTCGAAAGAAGCAACAACTCTTGCTTTCAACTAGCACAATCTTGTTGGGGTTGCGACGAAAAAGAAGCTACTGAATTCACTTGCGACCAAGGGTTGGGGCCTTGATCCTTATACGCTGCTAGCCTTCTCGGTGCTCACTGCTCAGTCACCCTTGTGGTGGTTCCAAGGATTTGCATTTCTGAACCCGGCATTTCATTGGAAAAGATTGTGATCTAGTGCTCTTTATGTTCTTCTGCCTTCTGGATCATCTTCGTTGTGGCAGCCTTCCGCGACGACATGAGCTCTGCTGCTCCCTTCGGTGACGCCGCCGGGATCTACGAGGGGTTTTACGGTGGTTTCGGCGGCGGCCATGGTCATGGCTTTAGCCAGCTGGGAGCGTCGACCTCGTCAGTCCTTCTGGACGGCAAAACGGAGGAGGAGCCGGACGCGACCGCCATGGAGATGCCGAAGAGGAAGGGAGGAGGTGAGCGGGACGAGAAGGCGGCGATGGCTCTCAAGAGCCACAGCGAGGCGGAGCGGCGGCGGAGGGAGAGGATCAACGCGCACCTCGCCACGCTCCGGAGCATGGTCCCCTGCACTGACAAGGTGAGTAAGCGCTTTGTTTCTTTCTCGTTGCTGCTTCATGTTCTTCTCACCATATCTTACACCTTGTCGGTTAGGAATTAGAAACTTGGCTAAACGCGCGACAAGATGATTTGCCGTACAACCTCTTCATGTCAGACATGGTTATGGCGAAAAGGAAAACGAAATAGTATTGCATGTCTACCAGTGTACTCTCCAGAAAATCAAGAGATGCCCAACATGTACCGTGCTCTCTATGTTCGGTGGCGAGAAAATTGATGATTTGTCATCTTCAAGAATGGGTTTCGCACTTTTACCACTCTCAACATTGACTTCGCAAAAATATCATATAGTACATTAATCTCTTGATTAGTATGCCATTTCATCTCTTTAATTCATTTTCTTTTTCTAATTTCAGGGACTGGAAAAGACCTTTCTAGGCCTGACTAATTCCTCTTCTTTGTAATTCCTCTTCTCACGCCGTCGGCTCTTCTCCCTCCTCTCTCTCCATAGCCGGCGACTCCCCCTCCTCTCTTCTTCACTCCGTCGGCCGGCGTCTCCTGCGCCCCTCCTTCCTCCCGGTCAACCTACACAGCCCCCCTCTCCTCCTCTCCCGCCGGCCCGACCCTCCCCTGCCCCTTGCTCGCAGCGGCGGAGCCGAGGAGCGGCGACAGCGGGGCCGAGGGTGGCGGTGGCGCGGCGAGTGAAATGAGGCGGCAACGGCGGCAGCAAGAGGGACGACGCGAGGCACGGCGGCTGGCGACGGCGAGGCGCGCGGCGCGCGGCGCAAGAGCGCGGCGGCGGCGCAGCGTCGCGCGCGAGCGAGCGATGAGGGAGCAAGGCGGCGAGCTGCGGAAGGCGCACCCGAGCGACATCCGTGGCAGGGGCAGCGAGGTGCAGCCGGTGGAGGAATTAGCCAGTGGTAGAAAGGTATTTTCCAGTCCCTGAAATTAGTAAAAGATTAAGAAAATGAATTAAAGGGATGAAATGACATACTAATCAAGGGATTAATGTACTACATGATATTTTTGCGAATCCAATATTGAGAGTGGTAAAAATGCGAAGCCCATTCTTGAAGATGGTAAATCATCAATTTTATCGTTCGGTGCTAAGGGCAGTTGCACGGCGTACGTGCGCCCGCCGAAGTGTCCATGGCGAAAGAATGAGGTAGGCTTCCGCTGGGCTCCTAAGCCTAGACTAGATCAAATTGACCGAGCTGGGCCAAGTGCCGCTTGGCTGCTGTTCGGCCGGAAAATGCAAGCTTGGTCCAATGAAATGGCTAAACCGGACCCTATGCCGGACCGATCAAAAGGCCACATGTGCTTTGGAGCTTAGGGGCGGTGCGGAGCGGACGGCCCATGCGTGGCGTGCGACGGTGCCGTGATGGTGGCAGCGGCAGGCACGGTGCACACGGTGATCAGATACAGCGGCAGGCACGGTGCGGGGTAGCAAAATAGCGCGGCTTAATTCACGGGGAAGGCGTGCGCCGTCCGTCCGTTCGTGGCGCAACGGAACGTCGGTGGGCGCGCGCGCCGCTGATCGTGGTGCGATGCGGTAATGCAAGGGGTTCACCGTGCACGCCGTAGTGGTACCGTCCTGCACGCATAGCTATTCCGAGCGTACATCATTCAGAAACATTTTAATTATAGGATTGATACGGCTCTTATGTCCGACCGAATAAATCGATCGGAAGCCTCATTCGATCATTCCACTCAAATACACCTCCTCTCTAAACCCCACGGTCATCTCTCTCTATTCCTGCTCGCCTCCTCTCCCACCTCCTGCCTCCCACACCAATCCGAAATCCCCTAGATATATCCCCCCACGGCCATGTGTCGTCCAATCGCTCCGTGCATGTAGATCCACAAGTGCACCTCCCGCCTCCTCGATTTTGTCTACTCCCCATGGTGCCGGGGCCCTGATTCGAGCTCTCGTTCCCACCGTCGGCCCCAAATCCCGTGCGGGGGGCACCAGCTTCGTGGCCGCGACTGCCTCTTGGGAGTCTGGTAAAGTCAGTTGCAACCTCCATGAGCTCCGTGGCATCCTGACCTCAACCGCCGATAACGGCCTCATGAACTTTGCACAAGCTCCACCGCCTTCTCCTACCGGCATTGGATCCACGCCGCCTGTCGCCGTCGCACCTAAGGCCTCGCGCGCCGCCTGCTATGGGAGGTAGGTGTTATTTTTTGTTGCAATATTTTTTATTTCATGTGTGTAACATTTTGATTTTATGCTTTTTGATTTCATACGTGCAACATTGATATTCTTATCAATTTTTTGTTGCATTCATAACCGATAAATGTTACATAGATGGATAAAAAATATTGTGACCAACTGTATGACCATGGTCACTACGACCACAATCACTTCAACCACGGCCATAGTCGAAATGACCGTGGTCATAGCGGCTGTGGTCAAGTTGTAATGGCCATGGTCGAAGTTCCTAACACTTCCGCGGTCTCGTCACCGACCTCATGCTCCGCATGCCCACCATCGCCGGCGATGACTACGGCCTCGTGCACGACACCATCCTCATACCGGCCTCTCTGGGTACCTCCACATGTTTTGATGGCAATAAAAGACGGAGCAAATCATCAATTATCCCTTTCTGATTCCATGAATACAATATTTGATTTCATGTGTGTAACATTTAGATTTCATGCGTGAAACATTGATATTCTTATCAATTTTTTATTGTATATATGAACGAAAAATGTTATATAGATGATTAAAAAAAATTGTGACTGATAGTACGTACGGAGCTAACGTCTGGATCACTAGTAACTCCTTTTTAATTACCTGGTGAACTTTCCAAAGACGTTACGTGCAAATCAGTCATGTACATTAGACACTCAATGATAAGACCTCACGCGTGATCCTTGCTTGGCTTGCAGATGGACAAGGCCGCGCTGCTCGCGGAAGTGATAAACCACGTAAAGAAGCTGAAGAACAACGCGGCGCGGATCGGCAAGCACTGCCCCGTCCCGTCCGACACCGACGCCGTCGAAGTTCAACAAGAAGCACCCCACAGCACGATCTGCAACAACGGCGGCGGCAGGTTCCTCATCAAAGCGACGCTCAGCTGCGACGACTGCGTTGATCTCTTCGTGGACGTCAAGCGCGCGCTGCAGCCTCTCAAGCTGGAGGTCGTCGGCTCGGAGGTCACCACGCTGGGCGGGCGCGTCCGGCTTACCTTCCTCATGTCGTGCGAGGGCGACGTTACCGTGACCTCAGTCCACCAGGCGCTCAAGTCCGTCCTCGATAAGGTCAACTCCGCCTTCGACTTCGCGCCAAGGGAGTCTCTTCTGAACAAACGGCGCAGGGTCTCGACGTTCGAGTATTCGAGCTGCTCTTCTTGAAAGTTAATTAATCTCAGAGATGATGCCGACCAATATGTACTAGTATCACTGCTTATGTTTGGTGTATATGCTGCGTCGATACCGCTCCGTACAAACGCTCTGTTGTCAGGCAAACATCTTACAACTTACTGTTAGGGTTCAAACATTATGCACATCACATTAATCCGTTAGCCTTGCACTAAAATACCTAGAGGTTCAATAGATCGGGAGACTTACGGTCGGCAATGAAGGCCATTGAGCGAAGACCACGTGCCTGCGTGATGCAGGCGTGAGGGCGAGTCGGTGAAGGTCGGGGAGGCGTCGGAGTCCGGGTAGTTGCCGGCGATGTCCTGCAGTGGCGGCGGTCTTCCCGTTGCTGGCAGCGCACAGTAGATCGGGTCTCTTTAGGGTTTGTGCGGGGTTTTTGGCTCTCACGGGAACGAACGGCGAACCCTACGTGAGAGGCTGGAACTCCCTTTTATATTGCGCTGCGCAACGGGGGACCGTAACCAAAATTGGTTAGGCACCCCCGATTAGGGCGCGTGAGAAACGGGAGACGTGGGCATCACCCCACGTCTCCTTTCAACCGTTTTAGTCTGAGATCAAAAATCCAACACTTACATGTCAGATCGGACTCTTAGGGTCCAACCGAACTTTTACTACCAGATAGGCCACATGACTAAGTAGGCTGGGCATTTAACCCATGAGCCACACTTTTGTAAGCTCCTTTCAACAGTAAACTTATAAGTGGTATTGGTCTTTCTCCCTTTAAAAAACTAATCCAATATATGGAAACTATTTTACACTTATAAATTGTGTTTCTTCCTTACCTACAATCCATGTGAGACTAAACCCAATCCAACGTTCTCCCTCTCACACTTCTGCAACCAAGAGGTCCCCTAAGAAGATGTTAGGTGCCTAGGCTCTGATACCACTTGTCATATCGGACTCCTTGGATCTAACCGGATTTTTACTATCCAGGTCAGAGGACTAAGTACACCAGGTATCTAAGCCCATGAACTGCACTTTTGTAAACCCCTTTAAGCAACAATTCTATGTAAGACTAAACCTAATCCAGCATTACAGTGATTTACTATTCTATTCTCAAGGCTGTAAAGACGCAAACAGAAGTGCTTTCCGAACATTATTGCTTAGCATGCAGTGCTTGTGTTGCTTATATATTGTAAGAATATTATGCTCCATGCTTAATTGCTTACCTAATACATTTGACACGCTCCTTGAGGCTTAAGTGTAACTTTTACATTTACCAGTTTGCTCCTTTCTTTAGATGACAACATTTTACCCAGTTCGCATGCGTAATCGCTCTACCAACCTGTAATATGAGACTGAAGTACTGAACAAGATGTTTCTTACTTTCTTTCAGATGCAGATTTTCTGCATGTGCAGGATTCAGACTGGTGATATCAGTCCAGCTACCGAGCTCGGCAATGAAGATGGGTACATGTTGATTTCAAATTTGAATCCT
Organism: Dendrocalamus sinicus; assembly: GCA_036346575.1. Classification (NCBI taxonomy): domain Eukaryota; kingdom Viridiplantae; phylum Streptophyta; class Magnoliopsida; order Poales; family Poaceae; genus Dendrocalamus; species Dendrocalamus sinicus. Next base: position 10,406,780 of record CM070643.1, on the reverse strand, counting down.
GCAAACAGCTGATCATATCTTTTGCAACACTGCATGCATATGAAATCTTGCACTAACATCTTGCAACAGTAGACCTATTATTCCGAGGCTATTCCACTGGATGTTCAGGGTGCCCATCATAAGTTCAGGACAGCAAAAGTTCGACATATCTCTGAGATCTTAAGTTTTCCACGAACCAGTTGTCCGTTCCAATCCACCAATGATGCTCAGCGCTACAGGTAGGTATGCAGGAGAGGGAGAGATCGAGTTTCCCATGTGTCGCAACAGTCAAATCGACCGCAACAGAAGCTAGCTGGGACAAACCTGACCACGACTGTTCTAGGAATTAACAGCTGTTAAGCTCGTGCAAGCACTATTAAAATCGGACAGATACTGTTCACATCTGAGAATGAGATCAGTCGTCAGATTCCCCTACTTGAACTGATATATCCCAGGTTGCCTTACGCCAAAAGACACCTTAACACGTCAGACGATAACCGTCTAACGGTAGTTATTGTCAGAGAAACATAGTGTACCGTTTATGATATAGCGGTTGTTGTCAGAGAGAGATCGTATACGGTTATCATGGATAAACGCACGTTTTAACCGCCTTGTCAGACGACCCTACAATATAGCAGGACGTCATTAGACTAGTCGATCGGAGATAAACTAGTCGTAAGAAGATCTATGACCACCAGAATAACTTACAACAGTGTGCTCGTAGAAGGACTTACGAGTGTATGGTCGTAGGAGAGCTTACGACTACGTGGTCGTAGAAAAGCTTATAACCACTTTATGAAATTTCTCCTTTATCAAAGAGGGATATACTCAGATAATACAATGACATAATAATTTGAAGATTACTCTATCCTTGTCTATGATATGATTGTTTTGGTATAGCCTCAAAATGGCTAGCGTTATAGGTTAGATGTGTTACTAAAGTAAAGAAAAGGGTGTTTATGAACCACGCGCCTGGTTTTATTTTTATTTTTTTGTTGTGGATAAGTTAAATTTTCATCCGTCAGACCAACACCCAACAGTTGAAACACACACATCTCTAAGCACATATAACAGCCAGAAAAATCGATAAAAGGCATCTTATATAAATCTTACATGACCGATCTCACAAACACTAGTAATGTCTGGCATATAAGGTGTATCTAACACAATGCCTACTCAGCCAGCAAACCACTTAATGGCAGATACAGGCTCTTGATTCGTTCCTATTTGCATCGAATCATCTTCCAGGACAGTTGACGATCCATGTATCGCCACCTATGGTTTACAATTCATTCCTACACACGTGCGTCAATGCAAACGTACAGAGAAGAAAAAACTACGTATACGCATGCATCAATGCATGTCACGACGCAACGGAATGATGCGATGGATGAATGGAGTCAATGGGCAGTGTGTGATTGTGAATCTTATGTAAATCATCGGGAGACCACTATCAGGATCGATCCAGGACGTACGTGTACGATTATGGCGAGTGAAACGAGCCTAAGGCCTCGTTTGGAACAGCTCTAACTCCGATATCTATGCTGGATCTGTAGTTTATTGACTAAATTAAAGTGATTTCAATATTTTTATTTAATATATAATATAAATGAAATGAGTCATGTAAATGCACTTTAACATGCCTACAACTCTAGATCCAGAATTTCCTAGAACTACAGATGACCAGCTCTAGGAAATCTACAAATTTCCTAGAGCTAGAGCTCTGCCAAACGGGGCCTAAGATCGATGGCTCGGCACAGGGGGAGGTCGATACGCTGCGCATAGCTACGGAGTTTTTAGCATATATATCACTGTTACAATATATATTAATAAAAATAGACATATACATCAAGTATTGATAAAAATGATATTTTTGTCGTCTAATGGTCGGACGGCAATATTGGAGGAGCGACGCATGTCACTGCCATCCGACGGGCGTATGGCAGGCCGCCTGCCGTACTGTGGCCAGACAGCAGGTCGCCTGGCATCCCGTAGCCTGCCTTAATTTTTTTGTATAATATTTGTTCAAATTTTTAAATATAGCAAATGAATTCAAAAAAATTACGAAATTTTATATATAACCTCTTGACATATCGTAATTCATTGTGCAAGTTCTTAACAATTTTATCCACTCTAAATGTTGTTGAAAAATTTGTAATATTGAGATATTTACAGAAGTTGTTACATATAGCAAACGAACTCAAAAAATTATGAAATTTTATGTGAAGCCTCTTAACACAATCATAGTAATTGTGTACTTTTTTAGGAATTTTATGTACTCTGAATTCACCACGTTAATTCGTATTAATTTAATCATGAAATATCGATGCTCAGGCATCTTTTGCAGTGCCTGACCTCTGCCGTTCACATATATGTCGGTCCGTTGCTGCTATCTTTTATTTCTCAATGTGTCCTTCATACATTTGTCACTCTGTCTGTATCGTCCCCCTCGCACGCTCTCTTGTTCGTACTAATGTCATTATATCCATGCCGTCCCCTCTCGTGCGCTTTCTCATCCGCACTAATGTTGTCTGCACATTTGTCGGTGTTATCATACCGTCCCCCTCGTCTAAAGTGCTACGCGTCGATAAGAAGTCTTTAATTTGCAGGGTGAGTGTACCGGGTTCCTTTTTCGCCCGGCCATAAATACGAATCTTTCACAGTTCGTCATCGCTCATCTCAGTTGCTCATCACAGAAGCTCATTCTCACGGTCGTTAGCTCATTATTTTGATAAGGCAGTGCATAGCTCATTAAGAACGCGACAGGAGGACACGACAGTGCTGATTGCTTCTCCCAAAAGATAGGTAATTTTTTATCAATCGTAATTTTTTCAAACCAGTAATCAAATTGTCAGTAATTAATAAATTATGCATATGTAGTTACATACATGTAATCACTAACTTATAGTATTTTACTGTCATTATCAATCTTCGTACTAATATTTCGTTTATCCCATTTGTTGCAAAGTACTCTCAAAATTAAGAGTGTATGCGGGATCATACAACTTACTATGTTGACGACCTCCTTGTTACTCCTCTCACGTTGCATCTGTTACCGGAGGTCATCATTCTCCTCATTGAGACTATCAATCCACACTTTCATTTTTAAGATTCGCTCCTACAATGTATCCACGTATCTCACAACATAGTGTTCATGGGGAGGATAGATCCAGCCAACGAAGTTGCATTTCGCCATCTGCTAGAAAGGAGGGTTAATATGGAAACTCTATTAATAGTAAGAGAAAATAAACTATTGGCTAATTGTTCCTCAGAGTGTGGGCATCAGAAGAAACATCGCTCTCCATCAAAATGGTCTTCAACAACCTACACAACGAAGTCCTTCCTATATCTGCATTTTGGCTATACTGGTTGAGCCCGCCTATTTGGCATCAAACGGTAGTTAGCACCGAAATCTTCCCTCCTTTGTTGGGGAAGGTTTTTCTTTGGCGACCCCACTCCGACTGGCCCCTTGACGTTTGACATGCTATATTAATGTATAACAAAGAAGGTTCTTCTTTTTACAAGAAATGAAATACAGTTTACATGAGCGATGAGCGATTGCGAGAGTTCCGTATTTCAAGCCGAGCAAAAAGGGAACCCGGTGCGTTGCCACCAGAAATTATGGACGTGTTGTCGCCACGCAGCACTACAGGCGATGGGGGATAGCATGATAAGAGTGACATATATGCGCACGAGGGAGCGGGCAAGGCAGGACGCGACATGGACATACTGACATTCCCCGGGCGAGGGGGACGACACGGACATAACTACATTAGTGCAGACGAGAGAGTGCGTGATGGGGAACGATACGGACAAAGTGACAAATATGTGAAGGACGTAGCGAGAAATAAAATATAGTAGCAATGGGCCGACATATGTGCGAACGACAGAGATCAGGCATTGAAAAAGATGCCTGCGCATCGCTAATTTTATGATTAAATTAACATAAATTAACGTTGCAAATTTGAAATACATAAAATTTCTAAAAAATCACACAATTACTATGATTGTGTCAGGAGGCTTCACATAAAAATTTCGTAATTTTTAGAACTCATTTGCTATATGTAATAACTCCTTCAAATATCCCAACAGTACAAATTTTTTAACAACATTCATAGCGGATAAAATTATCAAAAAAAATTACACGATGAAGTACGATATGTCAGGAGGTTGCACATAAAATTTTATATTTTTTAATTCATTTACTATATTTAAAATTTTGAACAAATATTATGCAAAAAATTAAAGCAATTAATTAAGCCGGCTAATTAGTCGGCCTAATTACCTATCGTCTGGCCATCGGACGGCAGGCAGCCTGCCGTCTGGCTATGGGATAGCAGGTGTCCACCCACAAGATGGCAGCGACACATGTCACCTCTCTAGCGTTATCGTCCGACCACCAAACAATAAAAATATTATTTTTGCTAATACTTCATATTTACAACTATTTCTATAAATATGTACCGTAACATTGCTATATATGCTAAAGGCCTAAAGCCTCCATTGCCATGCCGTGTCAGGGTGCGTGCGTACGTACGTACAGACGTACTATTGCTGCACAGTCGCGGCATTTGCTGATGCTGTGCGGTCACCTTTCCGGGGCGGCCGGTCGCTTTGGCGCGCTCTCTCTCTCTCTCTCTCTCTCTCTCTCTCTCTCTCTCTCTTACCTCGATATCCTCTCTATGAATATGAATCTGTGGTCTCTCTCGACCATTCATGCAGTGGCGCTGTGCGACGATTGCTCGTTGCTAGCTGCAGGTGGTTACTTTGATGTTTGATCTCCCCAAGTGCAGTGATTTTGGCAGTCTTTTTTGGCGGCATGTTGTCCTACAAAACAATGCGCTCTCTCTCTCTCTCTAAAGTGCAAGGGCGTAGGTGAAATTTCTCCTTTAGCCCCACTCATTTGGGTTCCCACTTCTGTCTTTTAGTTTTTAGTTTATTATTCTTTAATTTTGGATTTTTTTTATGATTTTTAGGTTTTTTGTTTTTATATTCATTTATATTGTCTGTGGTGGATTAACTTTTTTATTTTATTTTTAATTTAATTATGTAAAAGTCACTAACAACTATAGTATATAATAAATTAACTACAATGTAAAATAAAAGATAAACTATAAGCAATAAAAAAACCGCAAAGGAGCACCCTTAAATTAGGGATAGATATGCTTGTGATTTGGCACGCTCCCAGTCGTGGGGCCGACAAAAGCGAGCCTAGTTTTTTTTCCTCTTCTTTGCAGGTGGTGATGACGCTATGTAACGTAAGAAAATATTCCCTCGCAAGGACAGCATGATGTTTCCAGAAAGAGAGGTCTCCCCACCCTCTAGTGCACGATTAATTAACTCCCTCGGGCTCAGCTTTCTACTGCTAATTAAGCAGACTAGACAGCAGTCATGCGTGATTATCCTCCTAGACAGATTAGTTAATTGAGATCTGAATTCTGCAGGCATCGCAGAATTGATTTGGATCCAGTTGGTTTCGTTTTAGCAGAGGAAGAAATACAGGTCACAAAAAACAATGTTGGTTTTCTGAAGGGTGAACTGTGCCAAAAGGATTTTTGACATCAGAGGCATCACTTTGGCAGGTGCTGGATAATTGCATAGATCAGATAGAACTGAATACTTTGGGAATCGTTCGAGTCTTTTCAGGACGGATCGATCGATCGATCGACCATGCTGACATGTATGAACTGATAAAGTCTGAATTCTTGCTCAAGGGACCTACAAGGAAATGTTAAATTAAGGGGAGTCACATGCATGGTTAACATCTCTCCTTTAATTAGCTGCACCAGTTGGGGTGCTTAGAAACCAAGGTGTTGCTAAGACCTAATGGTCTAACTCGCCATCGTTTTGCTGTTTGAACAGTAGCATTCTCGCATTATATATGCATAGCTAGCACATTAACAATGCTTAATAGATAAAGGGCGATCCACATGTGAATCCTAGGCATCATTAGCTAGATGCTAAATTAGTTGCAAGCCGAGGTGATAATCGCGCAACTTAAAACCATCATCGACCAAGCATTGTTTCCTCCTGTGTATCATTAATTTGCACTAGAAATGAAATGTCGATCTGGCAACTCAATCTTTAATTTGCATTTGCATGAAAGAAGTTGTCGTCTCAAGTAATATAATGTTCCTCTAAAAGGGCATGCAATTCCGTTTGTCCCGGTACTGAAATGTATTGCAATTTTGTTTCTACATCGTCTCCAATTGAAAAGAAAGTCTTACCATGCGGAAATTTTGTAGCTAGAAAATTAAACTCTGTGGGGGCCAGTGTACAAGAAGAGTGGTGCACAAGTAAGAATCTAGATAAAAAAAAAGGCCCGTGGAGTAACAAGTGGTGATCAGGTGGGCTTAAAAGCTCATGACTTATGGCTGAAAACACTGTAGCTGACTGAAAAAACACTGTAGCAGACAGAGACTTATTTAGTATAATTAAATTTAAAAATTTTAAAAATATAAAAAATATGTTAGCCCAATATGTATAATGCAAACGAATACGGGAAAAAAAGAACCGGCAAAAAAGCTCAACAAAAAGCTAAAAGTTCAGAAAAAGACGAAATTTATGAATAGTAAAAAATAAGCCAGAAACCAGAAGCTCAAGCCGAACTGATCAGGTAGATAAAGCGCCAAGTATGGCATCACGAGTTGAGTAGATAAATTTCAAGTTATGACTAAAATACAAGCCATTGATCACTTGTATCAAAATATGTATACAAGTCGGAGCAACCTTGTTTGTAAAAAGCTTTGTAAAATCAGGATTCTTTTTTTCAGTTTCTAAAAATTATTTTTTTGTTTTTTACATTAACTAGCTCTCAAATATAGTGTCTTTGTAAGATAATATCTACAAGTTGATTGTAGTATACACTATAACGACTTCATTTATATGGATAAAAACTGCACGTAAGATTTTGTTACTTCGTTCTCTCACGAACAGTTTAAAAGTTATAAAACATAAGTCGAAATAAAAAAGCACAGATCCATTCATTCGTAACCATCACCAGTTCACCACTGAGGTGAAAGAACCTCGAACCAACAATATCTTGGTCAGTAGCGGAGCTTGAGCTGAAACAGATGGAGATGGAGGGTTGACAATCCTCTGGACCAAGCATTACGCCTTATTGCTGCTACTTACGCTTAAGAAGTTTTGAAATGCAGTGGTGACCATGGCCCAGGATGCCCTGCACTATACTCTGTCCCTAGGTTCGGCGAGAGTTTCCTCTATGCTAGCTCTCTCTAAAAATGAAAAACAAAAATATTAAAGAGCATCAATGGCCTCATTTACAGTGACGCACTGCTCTAGTTCTAACTATAGTTCTTCAAGAGTTGTGATATTTTGATTTGTTCGGTTTCGACGGTCATGGTTATTGGATTTGTACATTTCCTGTTCTACTATAGTTTATGGTACGTGTTAGTAACATGTAAAGCCATATCATGTTTCACCAGAATGTCTTTCAAAAGCAAAAATCCACCAAAAGGGCTGGACTTGGTTGCAACTCTTATCAGAATAACATGGCTGAAAAATACATAGGGATTGGAAAACGGCAACACCTAGCGTTTCCGGATACCACATTGGATGATAGGCATCATGTAAACTCGTTTTGGTTTTTGTTCTCGTTTGCTCTAGAAGGATTACTGGCGCCTAGTTTCACACGCAATGGGCAACTAATGTAGGAGAGAAGCCACTCAGACGAGGACGTTGATTAGCTTAGCTCCATCATACCATGCACCGAAGAAATCTTCGAAGATCCTTGCGGCGACTCTTCCCCAACCTTCTCACCCTACAAAGCCAGCTGGCTCCTAGCGAGACCTTCAGCGACAGACGCGTGCCGTTCGTACCCCTGTTAGATGAACACTCGTACTGGCGTGTTGTCTGCTCCTAGAGGTATTTCCTCTTGCGGCTTAACATTAAACTTTTCTAAATGAAACAAGGTTTCGCCTCTGTTTTTTCTTTTTGTATATTTAACGGTTTTTAATTTTAGCTTCTCTAAAAAAAATAATAAACAATCGATCTCTCTAGTCTAGAATGACGTGGGCCGACCGTGTCTTGCGCGTCCAAACGAACAAGGCCTTTGACTGGAGCCGGAGCGAGAGCCAGCCGAGGGAATCTTCGCCCACGTCACGTACACGCACAGCGGCACAGCCAGCCAGCCAGGCAGCCATGCGCGCGGGACGAGCTGGCACGCGCTGCCGTTTGCCAAAAACCGAAAGGAAGCGCCTCTTTTCTTTCGCGGAAAAAAAGCGACGAGCGCAGCCGCATCGCGCGCGGCGTTTACCTCTCTTTTACTCCACCGCGACGCGACGCTGTTACGGTGTTACTGCCCGCTCCAGTAGCACTAGCGCACTCGCTCGTAGCCTCGTCGCTCCCCTCCAAATCTACCCTCCCACCAGTGCTCGCTCGCTCGCCTTCGTCGTTCCTTGCTTGCCCTCCATCTCCAACCCCATCGCCATCGCCACCGGCATCTCCTCCTCCGCTCTTCTTCTTCTGCCCCGGCGCCGTTCCATGCTGCATTAGCGCGTGTGGACCAAGATCCAGCGGCCGAGGTGCTCGGCGGAATGTCGCACCGCCCGCCGGCGCCAATGCCGGACACGCTGTCGGACGCCTTCGCCGCCGCCGTGCTCCTCTCCTCCACCGACAAGCCCGACACGCTCCCGCCGGGGAGGCTCTCCCCCGTCTCCCCGCTCCCGCACTCCTCCAAGCACCCCACTCCGAGCACCTCGTCCGGGTCGTCGGGGTCGGTCTCGAGGGCCCCCCTCGCGCCCTCGTCGGGCCTCGCTTCGCGTAGGAGCCACTCCGGGGAGATCCCGCTCCCCTCAGACGCGCCGCCCCGCGGGGCGCGCCCGGGGCACCGGCGGACCGGGTCCGGTCCCCTCATCTTCACCTCCGGCTCGAGCTCCTGCTCCAGCTCCGCCACCTCGCCGCTCACCAACGCGCTCCCGGCGGGGAACATCTGCCCCTCCGGCCGGCTCGCCAAGCCGCTGCCGTCGTCCTCCGCCACGGCCACCCCGCCGCCCCCGCCCCCGCCCCGCGCCACCCGCCACGACGTGCTCGGCTCGGGCACCGCCAACTACGGCCACGGCAGCATCGTGCGCTCGCGCAGCTGCGGCGTCGCGGCCGCCGAGGAGGACGCGCTTGTCAGGCGAGCCATGTCGAGCGCCGACCCGGAGGAGCTCAAGAGGGCCGGGAACGAGCAGTACAAGAAGGGTTGCTTCGAGGAGGCGCTCAGGTTGTACGACCGCGCGCTCGCCTTGTGCCCGGATAATGTCGCGTGCCGGGGCAACCGGGCCGCCGCGCTCATTGGGCTCCGCCGCCTCGACGAGGCTGTCAAGGAGTGCGAGGAGGCTGTGCGGATCGATCCGTCGTACGGGCGCGCGCACCAGCGCCTCGCCTCCCTTCATATAAGGTGAACGAATTGGTTGGGCGTGTGGCATAAAGATCTGTTCTTGGATCTGTAGATTTACTGCGAAATGTTTTTTCTTGGCATTCTGTCCGTGAAAACAACTTCTTTTACAATATACATAAGATGATTTGCTCCAGTGATCTAAAAAAACTGATTTGCCCTGACAATGTAGCTAGAATATGAACATAAATTTGCTATTTTTAGTATAGTTTAGAAAACAGACATGGGCATGGAGTGTTGGTTCATTATTGGTTGTTAATGGAAGACGATTTCTACAATAGGTACAACGCTTTTTTTTATCTTACTTTGGAATACTAGGCATCCATGTTGAATCCGGTTGATCTGAATATGGAACATTGCTTTATGTGTCTCTGCATTTCCCTCCTTGGTATGAAAGTATCTGCTTTTCTAGTTATCTGAGAAGCAGAAATTGATGAATTCGGTACAGAGCACAAATAGTAACAATAGAGACAGTCAATGTGCTCGTATTTGCTAATAGTTTCTTTTACATTTCCCCCCTGCTTCTCAGTAAATCGTTCAGCACTAGTTCTTACCTGCATTCATCATTGGCACTTTGTATCATTCTCATCAGTCGGCTTATTAGATTAAGTGATCCTTGAATTCTTCGTTTGTGTAAGTTATTCATCTGATCTTACTAAATTGCAGGTTAGGGCACATTGAGGATGCTCAGAAGCACCTTTCCCTGGCAACCCCACAGCCTGACCTTCTAGAGTTGCACAAATTACAAACAGTGGAGAAGCACTTGGGAAGATGTGTTGATGCACGGAAGGTTGGGGACTGGAAGAGTGTGCTGAGGGAATGTGATGCTGCTATTGCGGCTGGAGCTGACTCCTCTGCTCTGGTTTGATTCCATCCTTCATCTAATTTGATATTGACTAGCCATCTATTGATTAAAGAACATATACTTATGTAATTCACCATTTCCAGCTCTTCGCCTCCAGAGCAGAAGCTCTTCTTCGGCTCAATCAGCTCGATGAGGCTGATATGGCCATCTCAAGTGCTTCCAAGTTGGATTATTCATCTTCATGTACCTCAAATTCCAAATTCTGTGGGTTCCTCGCTAACGCATACCTCTTTTTTGCACATGCCCAAGTTGACATGGCACTGGGAAGGTAATTTAGTGACTTACTCACTATAGACACACTAATAAGTTAAGTAATCGACTTCTTTCTGCTTTTCCTCTTGAGTGAAAGGAAAAAAACTGTCTTACCATGTCTTAAGACTCTTTCTGGTTTTTGCCTGCTGTAGCAAATTGTAGTCAAACAACAATTCTAGCATGCGATCATAGCTGAATAAAACGACTTTATTTAAAGTATTTTGACTTGTCAGGTAGACTCATAGGTTGCCTGCTATAGCTTTGCTATTCCATGACTTGACACTAGTGAACATTTTGTAGGTTTGACCATGCTGTCTCTTCAGTGGATAAGGCCATGATAATAGATCCAGGAAATATCGAAGTGATAACAATGCATAACAATGTGAAAGCTGTGGCAAGAGCACGATCTCTAGGGAATGAGCTCTTCAATTCTGGAAATTTTTCAGAAGCTTGCTTAGCTTATGGTGAAGGGCTCAAAAATCACCCTGTGAGTCCAGTCCTCTACTGCAATAGGGCAGCTTGCAGGATCAAGCTAGGGCAGTGGGAGAAGTCCATTGAGGACTGCAATGAAGCCCTCAAGATTCAACCCAACTATACCAAGGCTCTGCTCAGGCGTGCAGCTTCCTATGGCAAGGTAGCATATTATTTATTTATTTCTTCTCTCCTGATTTAGAGTCTGGGGAACTCAGAAACTGTTGCATTATTGCTCATTTGGTGGTTAGATGGAGCAATGGGCTGAATCGGTGAAAGATTACAAGGTTCTCAGAAAGGAACTTCCAGGTGACACACGAGTGGCTGAGGCCTATTTCCATGCTCAGGTTGCCCTCAAGTCATCTCGGGGTGAGGAGGTCTCTAACATGAAGTTTGGAGAAGTTGAAGCAATTACAGGAATGGAACAATTCCAGATGGCTACATCCTTGCCAGGTTTGTCTTATTGGTTCATGTCCTTTATTTGAAAATGTTGCTTCATGTCATTTTGGTCAGCACTAATTTTTCATAAACCTTATAATACATATAATAGCTGAAAGTAATGAGACACTATTATATGCATAAGTAGAGTTTCCCTCAAATAATGAGACACATTTCCACTCCCTAAGTTCTATGTGCTACCTGACAGACAAAATCAGAACATAACAAGTAAGAATATCAAGTAGTAACCTTCAATGTCTTAATACAATATCTATTGAAATGGCCTCCTTATGAGAGCTTACCTTGCTTTTGATACTCACACCTTAATTTATCTGATCCCTGAATCAGTTAGGAGTTTCAGCAAATATTTGTCAAATGCAAAGATGGCCTTATAGCTGCCACCAATACAGTATAGTGATCTCTGAGATGTTTCTTGTCTTGTTTGCTCACTTTGTGAATTTGTTCAAACTTCTATTGCAAAAGGAGTGGCACTTAGGTGTTAGGTGCAGTGCAACCAAACCATGCAAGCCACTCTCCTTTGTTTTGTTCTCTATTTTTGCTAGATTAACCTTGCCACGTATGGCAAACACGTATTATTCTTACGCTCTTTTATAATTGCTGCTCGTCAAGAATGAGCAATCGCATTTAATCCTTATTAAATTAACCTTACATCTCGGAATGTTTTGCTGCTTCTGCTCGTATCTTGCGTCTGCTGCTTGCAGTTCATGATGTTGACTTGCAGTTGCAGGTGAGTTAACACTTGAATAGTACAATAGGACTGCAATCTTGACTTTTGCTGATAGGCATGACGTTGTACCACAAGTTGGCAGTACTTGTTACTGTTTTCTGCCGTGCAAGCAATTCTTCACGTGGCACTTGTTTTGCTGGCATTGTACTAATGCTAGTTGGAAGTACATAATTTGGTCACACTCTTTTGTCTTTTACCCCGTCCCCGTGCACTGTGATCACTTGCTCTCTATCTTCTAGCAGTAATGACAGTTCGTAGCTTTTCTTTGTTTGAGGTACTCATTGGTCAGTTTCAAATTTACAGGTGTTTCGGTCGTCCATTTCATGACACCTTCAAATCAGCAGTGCTGCAAAATTTCCCCGTTTGTGAATGCACTGTGTACCAGATACCCATCTGCTAATTTCCTCAAGGTAACTAATTGTGTTACGGTTCATCCTTCTCTTCTTCCCAACTCTTGTTCTTTTTTTTTTTGACATATCATTCTGTGCTTTTACTTAGGTGGATGTAAATGAGAGCCCTGCTGTTGCCCGTGCAGAAAATGTGAGGACAGTTCCAACATTCAAAATCTACAAAAACGGTATAAGAGTGAAGGAGATGATCTGCCCCAGCCAACAGCTACTGGAGTATTCAGTGAGGCATTATGGGATTTAGTCCATGAAGCGGATGATTCGATGCTTCGTCGCACCTCGAACTTCCCTCAAGCAACCATGGGCTAAGCCAGTGAAGCTAATCTTGATGAGTGCAAGCATGAAAGAAGACCAAGAGCGAAGAACAACTTTTGCCCGATCTTTTTTCCATCCGACGGCCCTCCCATCCCCCACCCTTTTCCCTATTTGTTGATTACCTGCCTATTTTATTCTTTTCATCTGTCCCGTTCGTACATCATTGTTGCAAAATTCCTTCAGAACAAAAACATCATCATCTTCCGATTCTTGTGAAGAACGACTGTAAATTTTTTTTACTTCCATGTTTACCAGACAAGCCAAGGAAAGAAAGGTATAGACGTCATTTGTACTCTTTAAATTCAGTTATGTAATATGGACCTTCTAGAAGGTCCCCCATTGTCTTAACAAGCTTCACACCTTATCATGATCAATTGAACACACACTAGTATGGAATTGTCCATACAGACTGATTGCGGACTGCACAGAAGCTTGTGGATGTAGGCATGAACATAAGCTTTGCATGTTAGGTTAAGCTGTCACTCTGAAGAAACCACTCATTGCGGCATGTCCTCACACTTGCATTGGATCCCTGTGTTGACCGTTTAGTTAGTTGCTCTCTGTACTTTTTTCCAACACCACGTGGACCCGGTAATCCATGAGGCCGACATGCTAACGTCGAGGCCTGGTGTGTTGAGGATGGTTGCTTTGGCATTTCCTCTCGTCCAGATCGGCACGCATTTCTGTCCTATCACTGTCGCCGTAGCCATATGCGGACTGGCAGTGGTCTCTTGGAGATCCCGGAATGGGGTGCGTTTTATCGATCAGCTGTATCTTGTGGTGCTAGCAGGCAGCCCCCAGTGCACATCCGTTCGGAAGGTGACGGAAAAATTAACGTTCTTGTAGTGAACAATTTTTATTAAGTAATTCTTTATTTAATAATATTTTAAAAATAACCTATGCGAGAACTTATTTCAAAAGATGGTTTCTGTTTTTCACCCCATCCTTCGTTCTTCGTGTAGTTTCTTCCTAAATTGCCTTACGCTTGTTCATTGGTCTCCTAGACTAAGGTAAACTTTACAATGGGTACATGATTTCGTAAATGGATAAATTAAATAAGGTTAGACTAGTTAACAAGGTTCTAAATAGTGAGCAGCGGAATGGTAGGTGATTGGCTTCATGTAGCACCCCATATTTCGATGTGAGATACTACTACGAAACGCCATCGCCAAAGTGAAGGATGAAAAATAAAAACAATAATAGAAATCACGAGTAAATAAACTTTTAAAGGTAATTGATTAAAGAATCATTAGAGGCTGAAATAAATGTTTAAAATATGAGACCGGTCCACTTCTAACCAAATAAAGAACAAATAAAACAACAAATAGTGGCAAGGCACAGTGCTGAAAACTCGAGTGCTCCCTACCCATGCATGATGCTATCACTCCATTGGCCTTTTACCTGAGAATGAAAAGAGCAAGCGTGGAATTTAGAAATCTCAGCAAGTACCCAACAACAGTCGCAACGCAGTGAGTAAAGGACAGATAATGCAAGCAAGATATGTAAATAACAAACAAAGTAGGCATGCAAGCAATTGATACATGTAAGTGCAATGAAGCTAGGTTATCAAAAACACTGATACAGATTGGAGATAGATATCACAGGAACAGTGGCATTAAAGATAAATGCTATTTAGCAAGCTATGACAGTGGCGCAGGCGATCACTTTCCACATACCCGGTTATACGAAAATAGTCAGGCATGCCATCGTTCTCGACTGTATAACCGCCGACGGGGTGTAATATCCTGAGTAACGAAAGTGTACGCCCCCATACGTTACCAGGTGGGTGGTAATCTCCCCTTATATGTGGATGACCCTAAGCCAGGTAACTGTCATCTGGTCAACCGGAATATTTGTTATTTAGCAAGTTGTGGCAAAGACACTAACGATTACTCTCCACATACCCGGTTATACGAGAATAGTTAGGCACGCCATCGTCCTTGACTGTATAACCACCGACGGGGTGTAATATCTTGAGTAACGAAAGTGTACGGCCCCATACGTTACCAGGTGGGTGGAAATACTCCCTATATGTGGATAATCTTAGGCCAGGTAATCGTTATATTATTAACATGTTATATGATATGCATTTAAGGGAACTAAGAGAAAACTAAGGGCCTGTTTGGTAGAGCTCCAGATTCTCATTTTTCAGCTTCTGCTCTGGATTCTCTGAGAATCCACTTCTCTGAGAATCTGGAGCTACATCTAAAAAGTGTTTGGCTACTAGGTTAGCTCCAGATTCATAAAAGGGGGGATTTGAGGGAAATAGACCATGTTACCCCTAGTTTTGACACTTCAATTTAACTAGATTTTCTTTCTCTTTTTTCCTTTTTGACTGGTGGTATAGTTTTATGTAGAACATTCTCATAGTGAACTGGGATCGGCAATACCTCGGCCTACCTCGCACTGATCTTTTCTGTAAAAAAATTGATCGTATATATATTTGTGCATTCACAGAGCCACAGGCAAATAGTAGGTACAATTTATAATACGGTTTGGTATCTGTTAATACCACATTATCATTGACACAATTACACAAATTGAGAACCACATAACAATACGACAATGGTCTATGCGGCTATGCCTCTATCCAGGAGACCAAGACTCCAACTCCAGTCCTGGGCTAATGAAGCAATACCATATCCTCTTGAAAAATCACCACCCTGCAGGAAAGAAATTTGATTACTTGAGTTTAGTTTGAACAAAACAGATGTTAAAATAATCGATTTTTTCCCCAATTCACCACCTTGCAGGAAAGCAATACCAATAGCTTTTTTCCCCAATTCATACAAATAATCGATTGGCGGTGCATTGGGCCAAGCCAAGGGTTCATGAATGGCTACACATTGCAAAATGAGCTACCATATCCATGAGTAAAATAAGAGCAAAGGATTTCTTAATTGCAAAATCAACTTGGTTCTTCCTCTGATTTGCCACTGTGCAAAATCAACTTGAATTCATGCCCCCTCCACTTTTATCCGGGCTTGGGACCGGCATCGGCAGTGTTAGGCATCCCCACCCCCACACATACCCCAAAAATAAAGAACAGAGAGAAAAGCTTTAAGATATAATCGACAATACAATATATGTGATCAAACATAGCACATATATGTATGTGTGAATCAGCATAGCACATGTTCTTCGTTTACTTTTTCCAGTCTCGTAAAATTGTTGTGTGATAATCATGAGATTGTCGGTGATAATGAGCAGTGTATTCTACTCATCTGGAACAGCTCAAAAGATATACCATGAACAGCAAGTTGAATACCATGAACAGCAAGTGAATACCATGAACAGCAAGTGAATAACATAAACGCATACAACCGCTAAGCACAATTACAGTAGCAAGTGAATACCATGAACAATTACAAGCCCAAATCTAGGGTTAGGAGAGAGGGGGAGATTAGGGTTAGGGGTTCACCTTGCTGAGGGGAGGGGGGAGGCGGCGATCTTGAGGGGAGGGGGGAGGCGGCGGCGGCGGTCCTGAGGGGTGGAAGGAGGCGGAGGCGGCGGTCCTGAGGTGCGGAAGGAGGTGGCGGCGGTGCTGGCGACCGGAGGAGGTGGCGTCGGACGAGATCTGGAGGGAGGCGGCCGTGTGGAGTGGAGGAGGCGGTCGGCGCGAGAGGGAGGAGGCGGGAGGGAGGCGGCAGTACCGGTGCTGGGGACAAGATCTGGAGGGAGGCGGCCGTGTGGAGTGGAGGAGGCGGCCGGCGCGAGAGGGAGGAGGCGGGAGGGAGGCGACGGGGCTCGAGAGGGGAAGGGAGTCGGCGGGCGTCGCGAGAGGGGAGGGAGCAGGCGGCGTGGGAGAGCAGAATGAGGGAGGCGGGACGACAGAGGGAGGCGGCGGGGCATTTTGCTCGATGGCATTTTGCGGGTAAATATGTTGATGTTCTATGGGTTATTGTATTTAGGGTGTGTTGGCTCCCCACGAGAATCCACCTCAACCCAGCTTCTCCTGGTTAGTTCATTTTGGAACCTGCTCCACACAAGAAGCAGAATCAGTTAATTTTGAGAAGCAGGTTGTTTGGCACAGCTCCACAAGATTCAACAGAGAAGCTGGGAGCAGGAGTTGTACCAAACAGGCCCTAAGATAATATTAGGAGAAGTGAAAGGATTTGCTGAGGTTGAAAAATAGAAAAACATGATTCCTGACATGAGGATGATAGGGGATGATAATATGGTGATAAGTTAATTGATACTTCTTGGACAGATTATAGAGTATGAATCTTAGGAAACTAAGAGATGGCGAAGATAAAACTACGATAAAATTATGATAAGTGAAAAGATGTGCTAGGGTTGAAAATGGAGAGACATAGTTCCTGACAGCAGGGCGATGTGGAATAATGGTAAGGTGTTAGTGATATAGGAATTATCCTAAAGAAGTACTATAATATAGCTCACACAAGATTATCAACCAATCAAGTTTTATTATATGATAAGTGATTATTAATCAGATTAACATGTTTAATACATACATCCTTTATGGCTCAAATACAACATCATGCAATTAATGGAACATAATACTATGAAACTAAAGCATAGCAACCCTAATATCAAAAGAGTGTTAATAATTTAAACCTAAGTTAAACATATTCATATGCTACCCCTCATTACCGATTTAAACATAGATTCTAAATCACTAATTAAAAGCATGAACTCTAGAACATTTTAACTGAGTATCCTAATAAACATAAAAGCAGGTGAAATAAAATAACCTAGAACATCATGATATAAATACAATATTAAAAGTCTATAACCAGGCAACCATGAACGATTCGATACTAATCAGACATCATTAGTGATATGATATTGACTAGATAAGCTTTAGTGATATGATACTAACCAGGTAAGGTTTAGTAATATGTCAATAGCTAGGTAACTTTTAATGATATGATGTTGACCAAGTATCGTTAGTGATATGATATTAGCCAAGAAGTATGAGTGATATGATAATTATGCTCAATGACAAGATGACAAGTAATCTAGAACCACATGACATGCAAAACGGAAAGGTCATAGCCGCGAGGTACTTGCCTTGAGCACGCTCGGTGGAACCACTGCACAAAGGATCTGAAATGCACAATAGCTCGAACGCTCCATCATCAGCTGCGTGCGAACGTTTGGTAAGATTCACTGCGCGAATCGTCGTTCAGTTAAGCGAACGTTATACGGCCAAGCGGAGGAGTCCTGCTGCATACATTATCAAAATTCCTCAAGTGAAACCCAGTTCGGCCAAGCCTTTGGCCAACCGAATCGTGAACGTGGAAAAAACGGTCGCCGGCCGGCCAGCCGCCACCGCTGGCTGCCGCCGGCCAGCACAGGTCGCCGACTGCATCATGCCACCATTGGCCACCACCGCCGCCGCCACGCCGCCATCGGTCGCCGCGCCGCCGCGTTCACTTGCTCACTTGGCTCGGCCACCAAGCCGCCGCAAGCACCAGCCCAGGCCGCTTGCTCTCCGCCGCGGCCGCTGCTGGTGGTGTTGACCACCACGCCGCCACCGCCTTCGCCACCGCCTCCTGCGCCCGCCTTGCGGCCACTGCGCCGCACGCGCCGCCGCTGCGCGCCGCGCTTCGCGCGCGCTGCGCGACCGCACTGCCGCCACTGCGTTGCGTCGCGTCCACCAACCCGCTCCGCTGCTTCCGCCGCCACGGCCACCACCGCCGACTCCCTGCCACGTGCGCCAACCGGCGCCGCTGCCACTACCCGTTGCACCAGGCCGTCGCGTGTCGCCGCTGTGCACTGCTTGCCGTGCGCCGTCGCCGTGTGGAGGACGAGGAGGAAGAGAGCGAGATCGGGAAAACACACGGGGGAGAGAGTTAGAATAGGGAGAGAGATAGAGTTAGTAATGTGGAGAGAGAGTTAGAATAGGGAGAGAGATCTGTTAGGGATAGGGCTTTTTTTAGGGTGCTACACTTCAGCTTAGACGTTAGCTGATATTGGGCAGCGGAATATATTAGATCTTGATGGACACAGTATTCATATGTTAGGATACTGAAAATACTTCCAATTTTGTGTTATATGTATGTACACGACGCTACCACCGCAACAGCGTCCGTTGCATCCCCGTGACCGTGAGGCTCTGCACGACGGACTTGAAGTCCCCATCGTTGGTCTCCACGTACTGCGTCACAATGTGCTTCACTTTGACACACACACCCTACTTGCTTGCTCCATTGCACGAGATCTTTTTCTTTTTTCCGTTTATCAAATTATAGATACGTACTTACATTGTGATAGTTTTGATGCTTGTATATATAGTGAGCAGCGGTTAATTGGTGGCACGTGCGTGAGACACGTAGGGGGGAGAGCTGGTTTAACGGTATCAGAGATCTGGATTCGAGATGAAAGCCGCTGTCCCAAAAGGAGCAATCTCAGCTCCCGCATGGCGTACAAGCGATGACGTGCAGTGCGGCCATCGCGCGGCATCCGTGTGTCATCAAGTCTACCTCCAAGATTCCGCGATTTTCTGTGGCCCGTCATTATTATCTTCGGCATGCATCATTGCTTTCAGTTCTGTTTCGATTGTCGTGACTGTCTCCTATTTTTTTCGTCCACACAATTCGAAGACGTGTCATCTTGCTGCTGAGCAGCAGGAAAAAAAAGAGCGCCAAAACATATTACTTTGGACGTATCTAGCACTATATCTTTTAAATTCCAAATATAGCACTCTGTTATAAAAATTCTGTTTCTGACCTCTGTTCCGACTGCGTGACTCTGGAGCCTCGACACGTGGACAGCCGTGCGGTCCGATACCACACGACCAGTCGAGTCGTGCGGTCCAGGACCGCACGTCTTCATTGTCGCAGACGGTCGTGCGCTGCCGGTCTGCACGTCTTGTGTATCGCTAACATCTTCTGAACTTTGGACGTGTTGTGACTAGAAGTGTTGTGCCCATAGTTTACACTTGTGTCTTGCGGTTGGAATAGTGTCCCTCGATCACTTCTGAACTTTGGACGTGTTGTGACTAGAAGTGTTGTGCCAATGGTTTACACTTGTGTCTTGTGGTTGGAACAGTGTCCCTCGATCTACGCCAATGGTTTACACTTGTGTCTTGCGGTTAGAACACTGTCCCTTGATCAACGCCAACGGATCGGCAGCGCACGACCGCTTGCTATAGTGAAGATGTGCGGTTCCGGACCGCACGACTCGACTGTAACTCGGTTGTACGGTGCCGGACCGCACGACTATCCACGTGTTGAGGCTCCGGAGTCACGCGGTCGGAACAGGGGTCTGAAATGAAATTTTTATAAGTAGGATACTATATTTGGAATTTGGAAGACTGTGCTACTGTGCTAGATAGATCCAAAGTTCGTACGCTCTTCCGTCCACGACACCAAGTCCGAAGCGAAGCAATAGCTCGAGTATGAAGTAGAGACGTCCATGTGAATGAAGCAGAGTTACGTCCGCGTGAAAGCAGCCTAAAGCTATTGCCTTGTCCGTTTCTGCAACGGACAGAAGCATCAAGAGCCGTTCTCGTCAAGCCGAAGAAAGAAAATTGCGTGACAAAAGGCCAACGGGTGTCTTCTAATAGGCTTTGGCCTTTGGCTCATGCTCTTTGTTCAATGGTATAGTAACTAATTTTTAAATATTATATTTAAAGTAAAATCTATAAATAAATTATAGTATATACTATATCGAGTTTAATTATACCGATTAGAATTATATAAAATAATTTTTCTCTATGCACTGTCTCTCACAATTTTCAATCAAGTCAACGTACTATCTGAAAATTCAGCTTAAGAGATTCTCTCCAGGGAGGGATTTCCTCTTCCTCTTGCCAGGAGCACCAAGGGTGGTTGGCCTTGTGGGCAATGGATGCTCCGAATAAGGTTAAAGTTATGGAGAATTCTGAAGAATGGGCTTGCTGTGGGTAGGGAGTTGACCCGTAGAAGAATCAAAAATGATGTCTAGTGTTTGGTGTGTGGTAGGGAAGAGACAATTCTTCATCGTTTCTGGAAATGCCCGCATTCAAAGCAAGTATGGAAGTTGATTTCAGAGTCCAGTGGTGTCAAGCTGCAGATGCCAGAAGAGAGCTCAGCGGACGACCGGCTGCTAGCCCTATGGATGTTGGACTGGGTGGCTAAGACGAACAGAGACGATCTACGCTTGGTCTTCACAACAATCTATGAGCTTTGGCGGGCGAGGAATGATGCGAGAGACTCCAGTAGGATTGAAGATCCGAAAGAGGTGGTGCGCCGGGTTTTCTTTCTTGTGGAGGAATGGATTGGGCTCAATCAGTCGACTGCTACTTCCCAGACGAAGCAGAAAGAGAGATGGCATCCTCCTGAGGTGGGATGGATCAAGGCTAATGTAGATGGGGCCTTCAATCAAGGCGAGAGCTGCGGTGGTGCTGGCGTGATTCTCAGGGATCACCATGGCGACTTCCAAGCAAGGTTCCAAAAACTGGAACCGGAAGAAATCCCGGTCGGCGGTTGGTAACGGTAACCGGATGGTTACCGGAAAAAACCGATAAAAACCCGGTCACGATTTGAAAATCAAAATTTGAATTTTTAAATATTTTGAAACTGGAAAAACCAGCTAGTAACCAGAAAAACCGGCCAAAATTCAAAAATTAAAAATTGATACTGGTTGATTTTTTTGGTTACCAGTCTCCACCGATAAAAACGGTAACTGGCCGGTAACCGCTGGGATTTTGAACCCTGTTTCAAAGTAGGGTAGGCCATTTTTTGCCAACTGTAGCTAGTCCTGAATGGTCGGAAATTTTGGCTTGTAAAACGGCAGTGGAACTGGTGCAGGAGATGGGGATTTCACGGATCGTGCTTGAAACGGATTGTTTGTCTGTGTGTTAGAAGCTTCAAGAGGACTCTTTAGACCGCTCAGTTTTTGGCTCTACTCTAGAAGGGATTAAACGACAACTGTTTCTTTTTGCTGAACACAGAGCTGTTCTCGTCGGGAGGTCGGCTAATGGTTCGGTGCATCAGGTCGCTCAGGCTAGCTGCAAGAGTAAGTTTGTTTCTACTTGGTTTAGTGTTCCTCCTCTTTTGTTTTAGATTATCTGAGTTCAGATTGTTCCAATATATAGGTCATGGCCTCAAGAGTCCAAGATGTAATTCTCCTTTAGTTTTTTGTTTAGGTGAGACTTTTTAGTACACTTCAATTCTAAATATGGTGTCAAACTTTCTTGTAGCTGCAAATTGCTATATGTTCCTTTGAAAATTTAAATAACAATCAGTGGTTACAAAAGTCGTACCTATTTCAGCTGTTGGAAGCAGAGAACAGAGGCTGGCAGAAAGAATTATGCCACTGTTCATGACTGTTGCAGTGAATCGTGCTTCCCATGCATGATGTACATAAGGAGCCAGCTCAAACGAAAAATCATAACCATATATACATGCAACCGCATGTACTATCCACACTACACATGCACGCCAAGGTACACAGAATAGCCATCTTCAAATAGCAGTAGATGGTTTGCAGATTGTAGAAGATGATGACGCTAGCTCGGGACAAAATCATGCTGTTCTAGTATGTACTTACATGGAGTATATGGTAACAAACGCTCCTACATGACCTGAGAATTTGCCAGTTTGGGACTGGCTGGGGTCATCTTTGCTGAAGAAAATGGGATCCTTGCTGGTAGTTATTGGCTACTGGTAAAATTTCCCTGCTTGGAGAAAACAAGAACGACCGAAGGGTAATCTTTAATCTTCATCAGAATATCTTGTCTCGCAGCAGTTGCTGAACAATTATACTCTACACTGCTTGGCACAATTTATATCACTGTATAAGAGCTGAAATTCCTAATAGTTGGCAGAGCACAGACGACAGTAACGAAATGAATCAAAATCCGAGCAGGGATTCCATCGTCACGTCTGAAATAAAGTTGCTAAAGAAAATTCAGATATGCTAAAAAAGGACGTTGCTAACAGCACAAGCATTGTCATCCGTATATACAGATCTCATATTGTTCACTCTGAACTCTGAAGTATGAACATACACGAAAAGGCTATCTATCCTTCTGGTGCTAAAATCTGCACTGCATCTCGGGTTGGTTAGTACTTAGTACCACTGTCGCAATTTTGTCCATTTAACTGGAAGAGTAACCCCTAGAACAGTCCACCTTCAGTTTATACCAATGAACACGTGCCCGTGGGAGTGGGATCCTTGGCAGGGCATTGATATTCCCATATGGATCGAATGTGGGACAAAAATTGAGCAAGAGGCAAATGTGGCTCAAATGCTGAAGTTCTTACGAAGCGAATGGGGATGACTCTTCAATTGATATCTGGTCTGGGGACTTCAGCTCCCAATTACGGAGGTTGCTAACCGTGGAATCAGATTTTGAAATGTACAAGACCTTGTTGTGGAACTTGTGAAGTGTTTTCCGGTGACCAATGCTTATGTAAGTAATCCCGGCAGCTTCAATCTGCCTGTATAGATGAACCTGTGGCAGAAACAAAACCGTCAAAAGTGATATTGAGGTAGGTGCAGAACACTAAATTATTTCTGCATTCATAAGAAAGCAAATTCCAGACCATCAACCCCTTCTCCTTTCTTTCCCCTCTATAACAAAGTAAAAATGTGTGCAATTCAGTGGGTGATGAGTCCAAGCTTAGCATTTTCCACAATTCATGGTAGGAAGTAGCTGGTAAGAGTAAGACAAATATAGAAGCAGAATAAGGATCGTTACCTCATTTGTATCATCTAGTGCACTTGTGGATTCGTCCAGTAGGACCAAAGTTGGTTTTGCAAGTAACAGCCGAGCAAATGCAAGACGCTGTTGCTCCCCCAGAGAAAGAACACTGGCCCAGTCATGCATGGAATCCAAGCCATTGAAACGAGGCAATATATAGCCCAGCTTAACAACATCAAGCACTCTGATCAGTTCGTCAGTTGAGGGCATCTCAGGCTTGGCACCAACTCCATCTGATGTGGAGACTTCAGACAGAAAGGGAAGAGGATCTGGTATTCATTAAAAAAAAATAGCACAACTTTAAGCTAGCTGCGCATGCATGTTTTCAGAACTTGCTGCCAGAAGTACTTTAGCAAATACACTTGAGGCAAAATTTGTGATTTTCCAACATATGACAACAGATTTCCATAGCTTTTGTTCCACATGCAACAACAAAATTCGGACATTTGTAGTACTGACGTAGGAATAGAATGATGCAACTACGAAGGATCAGAAGGGGGAGAACAGAGGGAACAAATAAAGCGAGTGTGATACTACAATCTTCTACATTTTACTTCAAGTTAGGAATACGGTAACATTACACATTGCATGCAAAATTTTCATGTTGATTCTATGTCCAAACCAATGTGGTTTTGCACCAAGAGGGTAGTTTGCACTAGATATCTCCCCATGCAGCAAAAGAATTAAAGAATAATTACCTGTATTCTCAGCATCGTTATTTGGTGAATGATGAAAATCTTCAGTCCATGTAGGATAGAGCAATTGCTGACGAAGGGTTCCCAAAACCATATATGGTCTTTGTGGGACAAAGAATATGCCATTGTCTCTTCTCTGCTTGGAACTTTGTAGTAGCTCTTCACCCTCTGACTTTGTGTTGGTTGGCTCATCAGTACCTAAATTTGATGTTTGAAGCTGCATAGAACCTCTCACATGATATATGATGTCCCCAGTACCACTAGTCCAAAGCCCAGCCAAGGCACGTAGCAATGAGGTCTTCCCACTTCCGCTGGGTCCCATCACCTAAAAGTGAAAATGAGCATATCATCTGCTAGGTGACAGCAGTAACATTTACTTTGCCAATTGTACAACTAGATTAAGAAACCAAATACCAGTAGGTGATCCTTGTCTTTTAGTTCCATAGTGAGGTCAGTGATAAGAACATTTCCGCTCCTGGGTGTTAACAATGTCAAGTTACGAATATCTAGAACCATGGATTTATCAGATTGTGTTAGTGATCCATTGGAACTAAGAACATAAGGATCGCTACTCTTGAATATAATGTTGATCCCATCAATGCTATCACGCTGGGATAATAGAGAAGACTCATTTCCATCCAGTAAGTCATCAAATTCACCTATAATAAAGAAGTTTACAGGTCAATTAGGTTAATCAAGTTATCTTAACAAGTAATGCTGGTGTGGAGAGAGAGAGAGAGTCACCTAGACGATCAATAACCGCTGAGAATGCACTGATTGACTGAAACTGGAAAACAATGAGAGAAAAATCACTAAGGATATGATTGAAAGCAGACACCGATTGGTTTATTACTCCAAACTCGATTTTTCCTGAGAAGTACATTGGAGCAACAACTGCAGCTGGCAGGATCTGAATTAAATACCGGTAACCATTTGTGAAAAACTCCAGATTCCGAGATGCTATAAGCAGTTCCTGCAACAGAAAAAAAAAATACATAAATAATAAATTGGCCCACTTAAAAAAAATAAATTGCAGCAAAAGTTTCTGGCAAAACATAAAAACATAGAGCTGCTGCAGAGTGCCAATTCAACAATACAATTACTATGTATATATGACATCAAGGGAAATATACATTTTTATATGATGTGTGATGCTAAAGAATTAGCTTTGGATAGGAGCGTATGGAAGTTAGCAATCCACGTACCAGAGCCATAAGAAAGTTAAGGGCAATGTTTTAGGCTCTCGGCTCAGATAGCAGGATGTACGGCTTAGAGTTTTAGCATTATAAGTTTTATTTCAAGGTTCTCATCTTTTTGATCTTGAGAATGTTTCATTTCTAGCCTATCCCCAACTTGTTTGGGACAAAAGACTTTGTTGTTGTTGTTGTGTGTGATGCTTTTTTGTAGCTATGCAATATTTTATTTCACCAGCAGCAGTATCATCATAATTAGCAATATTTTGGGATATCTTAAAATTAGCAACTGTGGTATTTGAATATCATAGCTGAGCAAACCATGATTTGAAAACCACTGGCAATCTATTTTACCAGTGACATGCGGTATTAGGAAAATAAAAGGGTTAGGGACTTTTGTGCTAAGCAAGTCCACACTCCACATTATGAACATTTCTGTGCTAAGTCAGCTACTCAGCATTATTAACATTTCATTTTTTAAGCAGTCCATGCAAACTATAACAATATCCTTTTAGAAAGAATGAAAGGAAGGGTTGAAAACAGGGCAAGTTCTGTTGGTTTGGCTTGCAGTTGATTTGCAAGCAGCCCACTCTGTTCCATCTGGCACTAGGCTGGCAACCATCACCTAGTAATAACTGGCCTTTTAGTGGTTTTCAAAATGTCAGAACAAACAAGTAAAGTGATGCAAAATGAATAAAACAAACAAGTAAAGTGATGCAAAATGAATAAAAACATATAGTGAAAGGACGGTTTGTATAAGGAATGCTTACACTTAGGTTTTCAAAAGCCCTCCTGAACCGATCCAACAAAAGTTGCAATTCATTTTCCTCACCACCATAAAAAGCAATTGATTCAGCATTTTCTCTAACGCGGACGAGTCCATAACGAAAATCAGCTTCTTTCTTTTCTTGCATGAAGTTCAAGTTGACCAAATTCTGTCAATGCAAGAATGACCAACTATTAGTTACATGAAGACAGAAAGAGTATGGATAACTTAATATACTTTTAATGCAACTTGTAGATAATTAATGTCAATAAGCAACTTACCTTACCAAGGAAGACACTAATAGCTGTGCCCCCAAGAGAGTATACAACAAGAACAATGAATAATGGTGGATAGATTCCATAAAGGATGTTGCTGAATGATATCAAATCCACGGCAGCATTGAAAAGTGTCAGAGAAAACGCTAGCGCAGTTCCAGTGAATGCACTGAGATCATCATTGATCCGTTGGTCCGGATTGTCAATTATTGATTGAGATTGAATCTTATAGAAAGTTCTGTTCTTAAAGTAGCGCTTCATGTAATAATTTGTCATCCAAGATCGCCATCTCAAAGAAAGGGTTTCTCTTGCATAATCTCTCAAAACAAAGAACTGCAGAACAGTGCAAGAAGCAATTTGCAAATCAGAACACAAGTCTACTAAGAGGACCATAAGTTGCTGACTCTGCAACATGAAAAACAAAGCAAAGAAACTACATTTCCTCTATGGATGCATGCTAATAAAAGCAGAGGGGCAATTCCAGACACACTGCTGGAAACCAGGAACAAAGAGTAAAATCCTGGCAGTTTAACCATCCACTGAAAAAACCACGAAGTGTTCAATGGTGTATGACATTTACCAGGACATTTTGTCAAATGGAGGAGGCAACCTGGTGGATTTATGGTAGAACATCAACAACAAATTTTGCTGGAGTCTCTGAGACAGCTATAAAAATATCATAACTGTGGGTCTAGACAGCCTTGGAAAGAATGGCTACAATGATAAAAACAGAACGTGCAGCTTTCTGGTGCAATACAAACCACTGATACTTAACATAGCAAACTATCACTATGTTGTCTTCCAAATCTTAGTATATCACAGCAAGTACCACCATTTTTTTTCTTCCTTTGGCCACTGATACTTTGATAGTTAAACAGGATAATGCACAGATGGAAAAAGATTACACATAAGTTAACATCATCTGATATTTTCCCTATTCATTTCCAGGTGATACAAATGGTTGCAACAGGCTAACAGCTTGAAGAGCAATGCCTACAAAAGACCAGCAATATGCTCACCGGAATTCCTACAGCAAAACCACCCAGGTAGTACAGCAGTTGCTTGGTAAATTGTTCCTGATCCTTGTCTTGCAAGAGAAAACACTAAATGTGTATCAGCAAACAGAAAAAGCTGTTGTACAACCAATATGAATGGTATGAAATGACACCATTAGTTAGGTTCATACCAATAGAACTATAGAAGGCCGAAATGTCATTATTCTTGTCTAGTTTGGATATTACAGATCACTGAAACTTTCAAATGAGGGTATGTTCTTTTTTAGCAGTACTTTAGAGAAATTTTGTGTGATATAAAAAATAATATCTCCCTCATCTTATCATGTGCACTGGCAATTCCATGTATGTTTCTTCAGAACGTTAACACTGAAGCTGCTAGATCATAAAAATTTTAGCAGCACATACCGGCAAGGGCATTGTAGAAGTCACGACCCAGAAAGTTAAATCCAACACTTATCCCTGTAGTTGCCAATGTGAGGGCAAATACAGCACCAAGCCTCAGCCTTGCTTGGACTTTATCCTCTGACCACCAGTAAGGAGCAGCAACTTTCCAAAATCTTCTAGCTAGCGTCTTGAGGTCCGTACCAGCTCTCTACCGGCACGAGGTAAAGAAAAATGCACACTCATTAGCAACACAATAAATAGCAAGGCAGAACAAGAGGCACCAGCATTTACAGAGTAGCATGCACAGCACAACCTCCAGAATGCTGTCTGTCATACAACAACGTGAAACACTAATAACATCAGAGGTAAAAGCAAATCTATGGTCACTAACCGTAGCATAGCATCTGAAACGAAAATGATAGGTGAAAGTTAATCTTAACCTCCTTTCCCTAAAAAGAATGGCAGCTAATGGCGCATTGTGAAACTCAGCACACAAACTAGAATTGCACAAACAATAATGATCTAAAAGCTCCTGCAGTTTGACATTATGAATCCAACCGGATTGAAGCATACGGAGCGCAATGGCACAACAACTACAAAAGAGACACATTGAAACTTTGCATATGTATGAGTTGACTAAACGCTCCAAAGTGCCATCTCATGGTCAATATGATTTCAAATTACACCACAGCCTAAAAGTCCCCTGCAAAATCTAACAATGCAGCAGGAACGGTACGACCTACGAGCCGGTTACCGCACAGACCTAAACCTCAAAACGTCAAAAATATACAGTAGCGCGCACTCTAAAGTCCAAACTCATAGTTAAGCTCTGAAGCAAAGCACCGAGCAGATCGCGCATGCGCAAGCCCAAAACCCACAGCGCGGCCTCCGCGGAGCAGAGAGGTTTACACCAGACCATCACCTTGTCCTCGGCCTCGGAGCCAGGGGCGTCTCCCGTGGCCTCACCAGCGGCGGCGGTGGCCGGAGGGCGCGCAGCCCTGCGTCGCCCGCGGTGGCGCATGGAGGATGCCACCGCCGGGGGCGGGGGGAGGCGGCGAGACGGCCGCAGCAACGTTGGTGGACGCGGAAGCGGTAGTGGTGGTAGGCGCGGAGACGTGGTGGGGGGGAAGCATATGGGCATAGATAAGCGCATCTTTTTGTCCTTTTTTTTATCCCCCTTTTTCCCCTGGATTTTAGCTAGCCAGCCAGTGAGACACCGACGACGAGGCTTGCGAAGCTCGGGGGTGGTGGGCAGATAATGGCGAGCGCTGTAGTGGGGGTGGAGGAGGCAGGCGCACTAGCGCGTAGAGTACTCCAGCCCAGTACGAGACGTTACGGCTCATGGCGCTTCGACAGGTGGACGGATGGGTCGCTGACATGCTGGCCCCGGATGGGTCGGGGCCCACGACGACGAACCCGCGTCGCGCTGGGGAGGCAGGCGGCAGCACCACCACACGTTACCTATCGGATAGCACAAGACGGGAGAACAAAAGCTCTCACCAGATCGCAACCATGGAAAATGCAAGTCACGGCAAATTCATGGATCGAATGCGTTTTTTTCATTGAGAACGCGTCGATTTATTACACCAATGAAAGAATTTACAATGGCTGGCTGTGGCTGCCACTTGTGTTTTTACCTAAACCGGTAAATCCTACCTCGCTATCTAACAAAATTTGTGTAAGAAAAAAACACAAACTTGTTACTAGTTGACAGCCACGCATAAATTGAGAGCGCAAGAGAGAGAACCAACGAAAGAATCTTGGGTAAATCAGGGAAATTTCCCGGCCTTTTTGGCGCTGTAAGGGGGTTGGTTAGTCATTGTGAGATGAGCAGTCTAGTTCATGTATCCTCGGCAGCTAGGAGCTTTACACAGGCAAGGAACCTTGCAATCCTCCGACTCGTCCGGATCGAATAAGTAGTCATACCTACACGCAAGGGGGGGAAACACACAGATCAGGCGTGGAAAAAAACACACAGATCAGGTGATTAAGGTAGCTTCATCAATGCAGTGTCAGTTACACTCCAGGCATTAAAGGCATCAGAACAAGACTGGATTAAGAAGTAATTACGTCAACTCTTCTCCTGCAGAAACATCTCTTTTCGCAATAAGGACGATCTGGCTCTTGTCATCACCAACACTCATGATCCTTGCATAGCAGTTTGGCATACACTGCAAGTGCGACAAGAATATCTGGTTATCATTTCGTGGGCTACTAAGATGGCAAGAAGATGCGGATGTGAAATCTGATGAAGGTTTACCGAGTGATTAATTAGACGGGCTATGTTTCCTTTCTCCGTAGCATCAATCACAACATCTTCACTTATCTTGAACAGCTGCAGCACAACAGAAAAGAGAATCAACGCACCATGTCAGAAAATCAAACTGCAATACTACTTAAAGGATGTCAGTTGCACTACTCTTTTTTTTTTTGAGATACACTACTCGAAGTTGAAGCACATCAAAAAAATCAAATGACCATAGCAAACTGTTGCATTCATTTAGCTGAAAAAAGTGTAGTTTAGGGTAGAGTTATTGTCGGTGTGCTCGGAATTAATTAGCCTTGGTTGCATGTTGCTCAACGAGAGGCTATCTTTTGAAGCTAATTTTGTTTGCTCCAAGTACTTATAATCTAGAAATAAAACTGCATAACTGTTATAGGTTGCACCACTTAAACCTACAAGTTAAAACTAGAACACTAGAACTTTATAAAAAGTTCACACGGTAAAGGATAAAGTTCACACGGTAAAGGATAACTCACATAGCAATCTTTCTTTTCCCTATGATATCGTGCTTCCCTCAAATCAGCAACACTCTGTCTAACTTGTTCACCACGATATTCGATAACCTAGCACAAGATTGGTTAGCTGACAGTAAGAACAAACTCGCATATGGGTGCACGATGAATTTTGAATAAGCGCTTCAAGAAAAATAAGCATTAACATTATCATGATAAAATTTTATATTGCAATGAATGGCAAATACGCGCAAATGATCTGCTAAAAAATCCATGCTACTGATTTGACATATGTTCAGTAAGCTATATGGAAACCACTGCTATTAGTTGCTGATAGAAATGAGGATTTTTTTAGAGCTCTTACGGTGTGGGTGTGTGGGTGTGTGTGTGGGTGTGTGTGTGTGTGTATTCCCTATAATTTTGCACAACAGATCATTGATATTCACTAAATGGAGTTCAAGAAATGCAAATCACCAACAGTACTCTACTGTAGTCTAGATACAAGAAATCTACATAGTGCACATTAAATCTACTTATTGCCATAAATGCATGTGCTTGAACATGTCATCCTAGAGATGCTTAACAAACTAATTGGATCAGCAAATTAAACAATTTACCATAATACAGTATGAGCTTTTGTTGAAAAGAATATATAGCTTCAAGTGATATACCATTTGCCCCTCTTGAATTTTCCTAGCAGCAAAGAGCCCCCATCCATGTATTCCAGATCGACCACAAGAGACCCTCTTATTTTCAGTTTTCTGATATCAACAAACATAGAGTTTATCAGCATGCTGACATAGCCTTATAAGAACAGCAATCACTAAGAAACTAACCTGTAAATAACGAAGCCGTTCTTTAAACGTAGAAAAGGGTTGGTCATCCTTCTGATCCTGTTACCAAGGGAATAAGTTGCATAAATGCTTCTAGCATTCAACAGTTGCTGGAAAAAAAAGAAAATGCCAGAGCTCAGAATGGGATAATTACCATGCATGCATTCAAGCCCTCGATCAAATCCTGGGAGTGGTGTCGGGGTCCCATTATTCGGTGGGCAATTGCATCTCCTGGTTCTTTCTGGAAAACACAGATAGAAAACACAGATAATTTAGTACTAAAGGCTTGCTGACAAAGCAACAGAAATAAAACCTAATCAAAGATCCATAGGATAAGCAAAATAGTCATCCAACTGCAATGAGTCAATCAGAACAGTACTAGAAAGTAACAGTAACAAAATAAATTGGCCATAAACAAGTCTCAGTATGTCACACACAACAGTGTTACTGTGATTTTGAAAATCAATGCATACCCAAAGATAAGAAAGTATACATGAAACATGTAAAACACAGTTAATCCTAATGCTAGAGAGCCTGTTATTCAAAAAACAAGCGATCAATACAAGTAACTGTTAGCAAGGGCCTCGTCTTTGGACCAGCAAACAAGCAGGACAAGGAATGCAGCAAGAGAACTAGAGAAGGCAGTTATTCTTGCTTGGTTGCACTAAGAATCTTACATGTAAGCTGAGCAGACAAGCTATCAAGTATTGATGAACTAACAAGGAAATGATGACAAAATAAAAGTGATGTCCAAATATCCAATAGATGAGCTATGAAACTATTAGTGAAAGCAAGTGGACTTTGTATGGATAATTTGTAAATTTTCCGTGAGACTATTGACAATTAGCACCATCGTTTTCTCAATTTGTGTGTGTGTGTGTGGTGTGGGTGAGGGTGGTGAAGGGACAACAAACATAAATGCAAGAAAATCACCTTGTTTTTCAACATTTCATAAGGTAGGCACCTTGCAGCTGGGCAGTCAGAAATTTTTACAGGAAAGACCTTCTCCGGGTGGTTTTCCTTCCTGACAAGTCTTGTAGCAGACTGCTTCTCATTATTTTGGAGCAAAAATTTGGTAGAGAAAACTCCTTCAGGTGTCTTCACTATCAACACATTATCTGGGTCAGGAGTACTAAAAAAGGGTAAAAGAAAAAAATAACAGGTATCAGCAACAGAAATTTGTGGTAATTCATGCTACAGGGTAAATAACATTGTTCCAAGATAATGTGAGCTCCATGGATCTTATTATCAATGTTTTTGCTTAAAATATGTTTGGCTATGATATTAAACTCAACCCAAAAAAAACACACAAAAGATAGTCTATAACAGTCATGAAGCCACAGTAGATTATTCTTTTAGAAAAATAGAGACCACTTTGTGAATTTATGTAAATTTAACCCAAATAAAGGGAAACACTAAGATGAAAATATTACCTGTGAAATGCACAGTAGGAAACCATTTTTGTGGCATGCCTACCATTTCTTTCGGAGTATTGCAACTACAAGCACACAGAAAAATGTCAATTTCAATCAGCTTTCAAAACATATGGATTAATGAAGAAACAATTGCCAGTAAATTAGTAAATCAAAATGGCATATAGTTTAAACAAATGTAGCAAGTCGTGCTTGGAAGAAAACATACAAAATTACATTAGGCATTAGGTTCAACGGAAGTATTTGAGCAATGATACAAATGAAATAGCCACAAAAGGCAACTTGTCCATGACTTAGCTTAAACACAAAAGGTAGGTAGCAAAAAACTTGCTGATCCACAGTAACACTACACAGCAGTAAAGAACATCAGCCTGTTAAAGTGGTCACTGGTCGGTGATCGAAACCTAATCTTTCAACCGAGCATAATATAGAAGATGATATCAATTTTGTTTTCATTTAAGCAAGAAAAGAGTTTGCGCAGGTTGAATTAATAAAAAAAAATGGACATGCAAAAAAAATATCATCATAAATGTCCATTACAAGAGGTGACAGCAGCAGTCTACCTCCATGCGATATCCTGCTCTTGATGCACACATTGCATGATAATAAGTAGAACAATTGTAGCACTGGGTGCAGGCGCCATACATCTGCTTGCATATAACACATGTCTGGAGTTTACAAAAAAAAAACATGCGGTTAAACAAAGAGTAAGGTGAGATTTGAATAAGCGCAGACATTAAATACCCTCTAGGTAACACTGAAAATACTACATCATAATCCTAACCTTCTTAAAGTACTCTGAAGGGATGCTCAATATGCCCATAGCCGGCTCCATTGTTTCGTCAACAGGAAAAGAGACTTTAGGTTGATACCAGGCACATGTGACATGAACCCACAGTTGGTCAACATCTGTTGGCTTAAGAGCACCCCCTATAGCAACACAAAAAAAGAAGTACCACATTAACAGCATGAATGATCTATATGATCCAAAAGGGACGCAATATAACAGACAAGGCTGTTGAAAAATAGATGCCATTGAGCACCAATCAAAATATATCATATAAAAGGTACAATATTAAACATGTGAGTGAGGAACAATGGAAAGCCTCAGCAATAAGTGAGACACTTTAGGCAATTACTGTACTGTCCAAACAATTTTGTGTGGCTGATGAATCATGATGAAACTACGGAGCACATACAATGAGACCCCATTTGGAACACAGGGATTTCACAG
This sequence comes from Dendrocalamus sinicus, assembly GCA_036346575.1. NCBI lineage: Eukaryota > Viridiplantae > Streptophyta > Magnoliopsida > Poales > Poaceae > Dendrocalamus > Dendrocalamus sinicus. Next base: position 10,372,683 of record CM070643.1, on the reverse strand, counting down.
GAAACATAGCATTTCCTATAGAGATCAGAAAAAAAAAAGTCCCGCATTCCAAAAAGGGCCTCAATGTATTATAGGCTATTCATCAAGACAAAAAAATTATACCTTTTATGGGACATAGGCAGCACTCCCTTTTTTGTTGGGGCAATTCACATGCTCGACAAACCCAAGTTGTAAAATCTTGTACAACACATGCTCCATAGCACTCTTGGTGGACAGCTATTTGACATCTGAACATACGAATTTTGGAAAGAAACTTTTGTCAAATACTAATCATAACAGTTTACATAAAAGGTAGCCTTAATTACAATGAATTCTTAAATAAGGGTGTTAAAAAAACTTAAAACACTAGCGGGAAATACCTGTTACAAATGATAATTTTATTGTAGTCCCAATCTTCAACCCATCGACAAACAGCACAACGTTCAGTTGTCCATTTAGCATAGACTGGAATATAAGAGTTTGCTGCAGACATCGAAACAATCAATCACATAAGGTCATGTTGCAACAACTACACAGCCCAACACAAACTCAAGAACCAATACCTTTCAATTGTAGCAGCTCTTCTTTCTTAATACTTGGGGTAGAAGACTTGAAATTTCCACCAGGAATATCATCCAGCTACACATAATGACAAAGACCAAACCATGTGTCAGTTTTTTCATGTCTTTTTATTAAAAAATGTATGTGTATATAAACATCCACAGATCATGTTCGACCGTGAACTTTCAATGTGATGAAGATCTTTAGGGCTTACCAAGGTAATTAGTGGCTCCCCAGTGCTCTTGAGTTTAACACTCATTTTCCAATTCTTTTTCCTTGAGCCAGTATGTCTCTCCCACTCACTCAGACTCATTATTCTTTCCTTGCAAGACTTACATTTACATAGTATCCTGCAAGCAACAAAAATAACTCAAATGCCAATAATGGTGCCCGATGCATATAACAAAATCAATGTAACATAAAGACTGCTAGCAACTGTGAATTGATTTTCAGTGCTTCTGGTCTCTACACAACATATCAATTCCATCACAGGTGACTCACAAGACAATCCTTTAAAGGTGGCTGCTACAGTAAGAACCAGCCTAGAAGTCCCTTGTTTATGCGCCAACCATAGATTAAACAACCAATTGCAAATATACAGTAGCCAGTCAAATTCCATGGCATTCGATGCTACTCCAGCCCACAGGTCAATTTTCATGCCCAACAAATGAACCAAAAGAGAGGTACTGCTCCAAGAAAAAAATAATCACAGATACACACACATTCAATAGTTTTTTCTTTCTTTCTGAGCAGTTAACTTTATGCCAAATGCTTACATGTGCTTCTCAGGTAAATACAATGCCTCCATTCCAAAGCAGCAGACAGGTACCATTTCAGGCAATTTTTCCTTTGAAGTGCTAGCACATCTGTGCAGAGACACGTTAGAAACTGGCATGCTTATTTATTCTAGTAGCCAACAATCGTCCATAGGTTGGAGGAAAAAATAAAATACTCACTCTGAACTTTTGGACGTGCTCATTTGTTCAACCGTCGATACTCTCTTGCGTTTTGATTTGCAATCCGGACAGAAATAATCGGTATTTTCTAAATCCTAAAAAAATAATGCTCAGTCAGGAAAGCCTATTCATAGAAGCATTACATATAGATATCAAGCAATAGGACGTCAAGATATCAACACCAAAACAAAATGAAGAAATAACCTCCATGTTGTTGCAAGTCCGGTCACATTCTACATGAACCCAAATCTGACATTCATCACAACAAACCTGCCAAGATGTGCATTGCAGATCAGTGCCTAGAACAATCAAGAGAACATAGAATATAACATCACCAAAGCACATATCTTTCCAGGCTCTTACCCAATTCCCACCATCTGTGTGGTGCCAAATTTTCTTGCATATGCCACAGTATTGCTTCGACTGCAAAAGCTGCAGGCATAACAATGTTTACACAAGGCACCAAAAGAAAAGAAACAAGTTAATGGAACACACACAAAAATATTTATCTCACAAGTCACAAGCCAGACGCATACCTTTCCACAATGCCTACAGAGTGATTGTTCTGCACCTTGCTTCTTTTTCTTTGAAATCTTGGATGGAAGGCGATTACCACAACTATCACAGCATGCTGATGATTTACCGACGACCTGCAATACAGTACATTATATTGCAGCCTAGCTGAGAAGTAATAAATGAAACAGCTACAAGCTCAAATTTTACAATTTCACCGCATCCAGTTACCTGAGCCTCAGATTGACACTCTTGCTCATTATTAGAACCAGTCCCTTCCTGTATGCCATCAGCGACAGACTGGTCATTGACAGACTTCTCCAGTGAGCACCCCCCATCCGGTTGGAGCTCAAAAAAACCACGCTCAGCAAGGAAAGCCTCCTCAATTGCTGCACAGAATTTGCTTGGCTTGAGCTTATACAGAGGCTGTCCCTGAAACCTGGCAGAAGAGAGAGAAACTTCAGGCATAGCCCAAGTAAGGAAAGCCTGTTCACCTCCACATGCCAGAGGTTTACCTGTCTAAGAAGTCCACGAAGGGAAAGATCATCCCTTGTTTAACCCATCCATAGTCCTGCAAAGAAATGTGGCAATGTGAGCCCACACGGACCAAAAACAGAAAGGAGCTGTTTGGTCCAAGTCATCGCATATATTACCCTGTTTCTGTTGCATCTCGTGCAAGCGTGAAACAAAGGCAGTATTTATAGGAATTCTAAATTTTCATTTTGAAGTTGTGAGTTTCATGAACCATACAGACAACAAAAAAAACACCCTGCAACGCTTAACCAGGAAATTGTGATTAATTACCCTGCCATGGCCGCTAGCAGAGTGCCCAAAGAACATGACGCAGAGGGCACCGGGAATGCAGGAGTTGAGCACGACCTCCGGCGCATGCAGCAGCGGGTCAATCACCAGCGCGGGCCACGCCGGGCACTTCTTCCCCGACCTCGCCCACACGACGTCTCCAAGCACGAAATCCTCCGGCCAGTAGAAACCCTCCCTCCTCTCGCCGCCCTCCCTCTTCGGCTTGCACTCCACCACCACGGCCCTCCCCTCCAGCCCACCATTCCCGCCGGCATTGCCCACGGACGTAACCACACTGCCGCTGAAAGCACCAGAGCTGCTGCTCCTGCTGATATTCCGGCACGCCCGGTACAGCTCCTCCTCCGTCTGCGCAGGCGGGACCTCGCCGGTCCACACCACGGTCTCCACGGCCCCAAAGGCGGAGCCTTTGGGCGCGACGGCGTGCACCTCCACATCGTACACCTCGCCGTCCCCGTCCCCGCCCCCGCCCACCTTCACCCCCGCCGCCCCGGCCCTGCAACCCTTCTTCGCGGGCGGCGGCACCACCGAGTCCCTGAACCGCGACGGGACGACGCGCTCGCGGCGGCGCTTGGCGGGCGGCATGCTCTCGGCGGCGGGGGGCTCCCCCTCGCCGGGGACTGCGGCGGTGCAGCGCTTGAGCGGGATGCGGGACGTGAGCATCGCACTACCACCACCCCCACCGGCGGCGCCTAGGGCATGCGGGCGCGAGCGAAAACCTAGAATCTCAAATCGGGTCGGCGAATTGGGGCGCGAGGGCTCGGGGGGTCGACGCGTTTAGGGTTCCGACTCCGAGAGCATCGGGTTGGGACTTAAGGCCGGGGGATTCGTCTCGAGTGGGGAATTGGGGATTCGAGGGGAATTGGGACGATTCGCGCCGACGCGGGGGCGAAAAATTTGGGTTCCCTCCGACGGATTGCGGGGATGCGGGTTTTGAATGGAATTTTCGAACGCGATGTCGGGGGAGGGGAGGCGAGGCGGAGCGAGGCGCGGGGGAAGATGACGAGAGGCGGCCAGGTGGGGGCAAGAAGAGGGAGGGAGTTTTCGCGCGGATCTGGATCCAGGCGGGCGGGCCTGGCGCTCTGCTGCTGCCTGCTGTTGTCTACTCTGCTCGGCCGTTGGATTTTCGGGGACTTCGGGTTCGGCGCGGATAAGGTCACGTCAGAGTAGGGTGCAAATGGAGCGAATATTTTCCGATTGACTATCTGTCCGATTTAATTCGGATATAATTCGAAACAAATTTTCAGATATTCGAAGGTTTTGTCGGATACAAAAATGGATTCGGATATTTTTGTCGGATACGGAAACAGATTCGGAACAAGCATTATCCGACGGGTAAGGAACTATCCGGATATTTTTTTGGATAGTTACCGGATAGATACCCGGATAGTTACCGGATATAGAAACGGAGTCGGATACCTGGCCTCTCCGCCAGCCAGGTAGGATTTCCAACTCTTCTTGAAATGTAGCATCATTTATTTATATAAGATTGCTTGTTTCGGTGGCTGTTGCAACGTCACTACACTCGTATTAGATATCAGTTTGCTTAATTTGTCTCTGTCACCATGTGAAATTTGTTTTCGCGCATTATCCGATTAAATATTCGTGACCGAAACTTACCGTATTCGGAGCGGCATGTATTCGCTCCGTATTCGTGACCGAAAATATCTGCATTTGTATTCGTATCCGGCACTATCCGTATCCGACTCCGACTCCGACAAAAAATATGGAAAATGATACGGGATGAGCAATATCCGTCCGTATCCGCTCCGTTTGCACCCCTGCGTCAGAGGTACGCTTTGCTGCCACTGAAAGCGTTCGATGTACAAGAAAATGGCTAATGTGCTGTTACAGTGTCGTACCGTTTTTGGTATTAGTTTTTTTTCTGAAATATTTAATTAAAATAAATAAAAGTGGAAAAGTAAAAAATATCGTTATATCTCTACGTATAATGCAAAGAAAAAAACATCGTTGAGAAATCAACACGTTCCAAATGACTTTCATCTTCTGTAAACCAGAAGCTATCGTTATTTGGAACGAGACTAAAGATGTTGAACGCTACTGTTACAGCAGGAGAAAAAAGAAAAAACCACGTTAAGAAGCTAACGTGTTCTAATTGCTTTCAGCTAACCATCGCTATTTAGAATGGGCCTAAAGATGTTGCACGCTACTGTTGCAACAGGAGTAACTAAACCTAGGAAAATAAAACATGTTGCGTATCGCTATTAACCAATTCGTTTCAACTTGAGCTCCCCAGATGGACTATCAAGCCACTCCATTAGAAGGGGTGTGGGATGTTAAAAGATGGTACTGTGGTAGTGCCAATGAGAAAAACATTTAGTGATGAGGGCGAGGTGGTGGCAATGCGGCTCATAGCTGCAATGGAGTGTAACGGTTAAGAGGGTGAAATCGGTGCTTGGTTTGTTGGGGAATAAGGAGGAAGAGGGTTAACAAAAGTGGAGAAGGTAGGGTCTTTTTTTTTCAGCTTCTAAAAAGCTGTTTTTCAATTTTATTATAGTAATTAGTTTTTAAATGGAGTGTCTTTTAAAGACGAGATTATAAGTTGATTGTAATACACACTGTTGCTACTTCATTTATATCGATCAAAACCGCACGCGAGTTTCTGTTACTCCGTACTTTCTCTCACGAATAGTCAAAACCATAAGTGGCAGCCAAAAGCTACAAACTGAAGCTAAATAAAATAGGCCCATAGTCTTATATGGAGGTGGCAAAGCAAACGAACATGGAGAAAGGAATCGATGGTGAGATTGATTGTAACGCGATGGAAGGAACTTAGGGGAAACAGCTAGAGAAGGAGAGTAGTCCAAGGTTTTGCCGTATTTTGCAAGGAATGGGTAGCGTGATATAATTAGTTGAAGATAGTTGTTCCCTCATGAATCAAATTATTACCAGCTAACATTTGGTTGTTGCCGCCCAACGTAACCCAATCATTGACCTGAGTGCCACCGTTCCTAGCCCCTACTCGTCAACTCGTCGTTATCAGAGAAGACACAGCCATTATGTGGTTTTATTTTTTGAAATTGTAAACAAAAGTTTCATTAACTGAGCAAGCTAGACAAATCGTTAGCTGCCAACTTGATTACAAACTTTGGAAATTCTTCATACTCCAAAGACACGCCAAGCATTGCAAGCTCATGCGCTAGAACACTACAACATCTAGGGCAAAACGAAACATCAGACTATTAAAAGTAGCTAACATAAGCCACTTATATTCTTTAATAATGACACCATTGATGACATTGGGCATGTTCTTTGGAGTTTATGGCTTGACTTTCTATAGTTACTAACTTTTAAATAGAATATCTTTTCAAGACAGAGTCTATAGGTCGATTGTAGTAAATATTGTCTCGACTTCATCTATATCGGTCAAAATCGCACGAGAGTATCTCTCTCCGTACTCCCTCCCACGAATAGCCAGAATTTAAAATTTTAAGCCATAAACCACAATGCAAAAGAACCCATCTATTACCTTCTTGTCCATTCAGTGACGTACATAAAGCTTAGCGCATCACTCTCCAGCATCGCTTGTGGTAATCCCCATGTAAATCAAAATTTGCAAGGCATTAAGCGTCGCCATAGCTTCTGCTTGATGAGCATTCTGAAAAACTGAAGATGGCTTACTGCAGCCATCACCACTTTTCACCTGAGAGTCTCTGAAACAACCCTTGCAACTAAATTAAACAATATAGTTAACTTCATTGAAAAAATGATTAAGAAACAGACAGGATAATCGCAATGTGTTTAATTACATCATAGTGCAAGCAAAGGAAAAGGTATCACAACATTCAAATATACACATAGCACAAAGTAATACGACTGAAGCTTAATTAATTACATCAATGCATAATTGTAGAAATTAAAAATACAGGATTGTATCATTCGCCATACATATTCATTTACATGCATATGTGTGTAGTTGCATTGCCAGTTGCCTAAGTGAAGCCATAGTTGTTGCGAGGGAGTCGCTACTAAAAGACCTGCATTGTTTAAATAGTCCAAAACCCAGGATTCCAACAATCCAAGAGAGAATAAAAGGGGAAGAAAAGAGTTGCCATCAGAACCCATTCAATCTTAAAACGCCAAAACTTAATGCTCATCGAGATATTAAGACCGTCCGAAGCTAGCCATCACCTCTCGCTTAAGTGGGCCTCATTATCTGGTGAAAAACTAAGCCAACACCCACTTCAAATTTTACCAACCTTGCCTCAAATAGTAGAAAACCGAACCACAATGCTTAGACCACCCCAAGGACCTTTTCACCATCACATAGAAGTCTGAGAGGAGGCTAGAGATAAAATCGAGATGAGAGAGAGAGGCCATGTTCACTCTCTTCTTAACCAAGCCACCAGAACAGAGAGAGAGGGTTCACTCGCCACTCCCACTCAACTCCCATTCCACCCCTCCTCTCTAGCCCTTTCCCTACCAGAGGTGAAAGTGAGAGACAGAGAAAGCCGGGAGTTGGTGCCACATAGGAGTCAGGGAGGAGGAGGCGTTCTAGAGGAGTCGAGGAAGACCAAAGAGGAGGGGACAATGACCAGCTACTCAGGAGCCAAGAAACCACCAAGAATCAGCCGAGACTAGCCGAGGCCAAAGGGGACCAGAGAAGAAGAAGGTTGACCAGCCGGAAAAGCACCACTGCCACCACTACCGTCATCATCACCATCCTATTTTTCAACCTAACCAAACCAAGTAGGTCACCCCCAATTGTCCCTTTCCTTGTCCCACACAACACACACATCGAGTATTACACATCATAGAAGCCTCATCAGCCGATTAGAGTAGAAGCACAAGAGAATAGTAGAGGAGGGAGCTAGCTCTCACCTCGGGCGGGTATAGCCGCGATGGTCAATGTCACTGAATTACAACAACGGGACTCACAGATGGCTACTGGTGCGCCCTTGGTGACCCAACATGCTCTCCAACGCATGGGAGCTCCCAAGTCCTATCATGTCAGCTCAGCCGCTTGTCATCATCACCACCACCACATACAACATGCATAAAGCAAATCAAAATAAATAAACCATAAAAATAGTAAGGAGATCAAGTTTAGCTCAGGGTAGGAGGGGCAAATCTTCATTTCAGCAGAGTTGCGCTAGATCCATCCCCACTGGCACTGGATCTGATCGGGGGAGAAGAAGAGAAAGAGCCACCAAAAACAGCATCAAACTGCCAGTGCCATGCTCGAGTCTATCACCATTGGAGCCATAGGGCCACGATGGCAGGAAGGCAACGTAGGGAACCCAACGGAGAAGGAAGCCGATGATGATTAGTGGTGAGAGCTAAGCAGATTGATGGGGAATCAAGTGGGTCAAGAGGAGAGCCGAGAGGGGATAGGGAGAGAGAAGCGACTGAGAAAGCAGAGGGAGATGAGGAGTGTGCGTGTGGCATGTGTGCATGCGTGTGTTAGTGTGTGTGCGGGCTACAGACTGGTCGGCACGACCACATGCATGCTAGGGCAGCATGAGTGACGTGCATGTGTTGGGCCGACCGGTGTTCATGCGTGCATGTGGGCCGTTGGTTGGGTTGGCGTGCAGTGGGCCTGCCAGGGGGGGAGAGGGTGGGGTGAGCACGATAATAGCCCAGGACATTATGAAATCAACTAAATGTGAATAAAGTCAACAAGTTAAGCAAATCCTAGTAAATGCCACAGCTCAAATGGAGCTAATTACCATAAAACATAAAAAAAATGCCTTTTCACTATATTTCTTAAATCGTAAGGTTTGCTCCATAATGCAGAGGGTGAACCAGGGGCAGGAAGAGGGAATTGATTTGACCATGATTAATATTGAGGCATTCTGTGTGTACTAAGGCAGGCTTACCCTTGATCACTCTAATTAGTTATGTTACTTAAGAAAACTAAATTCTTTACAACATATATTATCACTTGTTTCATCAAAATGTTATTTTAATGAAATGCGAAAAATGAAGAAAGAAAATAGATAACAGAAAAGAGCAATTCAACTGAAAGGAGCGGTTAGACTGCAAGTTATGAATAAAAGGATGGTAGAGGGTGTCCTGGTCAGGAAGAGAAAATGGCAGGTTGAGACCTTTTACATATGGTTATAACATAAGGACTAAGTAACTTTCACCTAGGTAGGAAAGCCGTACTTCTTGTGTCAACCATTTTCTTGTCTTGTGACGAGTCGAAAATGCTACATTGCTACATTATTATTATCTCCATATGGGTAAGTAATATAACTAGGTAGAGGAAACTAGAAGTGGTAGATCTTAAGCAGGCAAAACCAAGACCAGTATAGAACCTAGAAGCTGCAAGCCTAGGTGTATATATTAGCGCAAGTAGAGTATTAGATGAGGGTTAGATTGCCCCAACCAACGACTACTTCACATTCTGGTGAGGTGTCGGTGGGGATAAGAAAACCGCCCCAGGCCACTGACTATGACTAGTTGGGTAGAGATACAATAACAGAACTAGAGAAAATATTTTGTACTTTGGACTTGGCACCGTATCTAAGAAAATACGGATGACCTACTTATAAAGAGCTCAGAGAATCTATGGATAAAGTGACACAGCCTGCACAATGCTAAATAAATCATGAATTTGTGTCTGTCTCTTGAATTGGAGACCACGAAGATCACTGGGGTCTTTCTTATCACCGGAGTGACTAGTAGTATTTAAAATACTAAAACTTGCAAAATTTTACTTAAATTTGATAATTTATTTTATGAAGAAAGAAAAATAGAAAATGAATTGATGATAAAGAGACGAGTCATACAGTTGCATATGTTGCTAGTAATATTTGCTGAGTATGTTGTACTCACCCTTGCTATTAAATTTGCTTATTAGATCTCAATCCAGCCAGAGAATATCTTGAATGGGACATGGAGTATCTAGGTTTTGAGGATACCACGCGAGATGAGGGTGATCGTGTAGAGGACCGGGGCGCAATGGACGTTCTATTCGGCGTTTAGGACAGGTAGACGACTTGTAGTGCCCTGTCCTCGTGAGATAGGGTATGTAAATAAAGAAGAAGCCCACTTTTGGCCCCTCAATTTATGCCCTTCTGCTTTTAGTTCCTCAACTTATGCCTCGATTCTGATTTACACCTTTAACTATGAAATTGTTCACTTTACATCACTTGATTATCGAAACCAGAATAAATAACCACCTCACCCCTAAACCACTCCAATTTTGGATGATGTTACGCCCACATAAGCTTATTTTGCACTTATAGAGGCCTTCTGATGTGCAGATTTAGCGCACTTATGAGTTAATGGTGAAGTTTTAGTAATTAATGATAATTTATTTGTGAACTAATATTTTTCCATGAGTTGGATCAATAAGTTAGGTTCCACAAATGAGGATGACTTCATGTGTTGAAGATCATCAAGTCAAATTACGAGATAAAAGATAGCTTCATGAGTTAAAGGCCATCAAAAAGAGGAGATGATCATAAGTTGACCAAAATCTCGAAGAGAAGTTGATCAAGATTTCCAAGAGGAGATGATCATGAGTTGATCATCAAGTCAAGAGAAGATCAATCATATGTTGATGGAGTTCAAGTGAAGGATACATCATGGGTTGATGCATATCAATACAATGACCCGGACTTAAAGTGAACATGTGTGTCATCAAGCTTCAAAAGGATACTTAAGGAAAGGTATGACTAGCTAATGCTAAGAATGTATTCATAGTCTTTTACTGGTCTTGGTGCTTGGTTGAGAAACTAGATTGCGAGTATATGTTGTCGTACTATTAAGAGTGGTCTTGTATAGTAGATTGAGTTTCATCATATGTTAATAGCTTAATCTCACTTGCTGTAACTCTCCATGGCATGATGCTATCATTCGTGAATGTGTTTTACAAATAGTTAAGGCTCTTGCATTGAATCATTGTAATATGAGATTATATATTGCGAATGATTTTGCAAATATTTGAAGTCCATGTTTTCTACTCCTTGTAGTATGAGGCCTATATATATCCTTGTAACATGTGATTTAGGTTTACGAATGTGTTTTGCAAGCATGTTGAGTCCATATATCTATTCCTTGTATCATGATTCTGAAAGTGTGCAAATGTATTTTATAACTTATTGGGAATCATGAGTTGATCCTTATGTGCATGATACTATAATTTGCAAATGTGATTTGCAAAATTTATCGAAGCATATGCACTTTTCAGAAAAAATTATAACTATCGCTGTGAGTCTTGCGGGACTACCGCTGTGCGCTACGCATGGTACTACCGCATTGGTGGTCGAAGACCAGTATGATCGAATACTTGTGTGGTTGAAGATCGATATGGTCGAAAACCTACGTGGTCGAACACTACTAGTGTGGTTGAAGACCAGAGTGGTCGAAGATTGACGTGGTCGAAGACCTGTGTGGCTGGTTGAAGACCAGTATGACTGTGGTAGTACCGGCTCTTTGTGAGCGGTCAGACCGGCCTGTGGTACTACTGACCTGTGTGGTGCGGTATGGCCAGAGTTGCAGTATTACCGATTTATTCACGGTACATTTTTCTAGATATATACGTTTTTGGAAGGTTTTCTCTTCGAAGGAAATTGGTAGTTCCGCATGTATGGAGCGATACTACCACTATGCGGTAGTACCGGACCCTGTGTGGCTGCAGTACCAATTCTAGGCTCTAACATTCAAGAAATTTACATTCATATAATTGAATTTATTACTTGTCACATTAGGATTGCAAACCTTTGACATAGACTTAGATTATTGGTGTACTTAGGTGAATCTAGTTGATTTATGCCTTATTTGTGCTAAACCAAATTGATTTACGCTTCCGTATTACAAACTTAGTTTTAGCCAAAGGATTTTTAAAACCGTCTATTCACCTCTCTAGTCGGCCTCCTCGATCTTACACCCGAGACCATCGATGTTGCCGCTGCTTCATCGATGGCACATTTGCCAGGTTGCTTGAGGAGTCCTAGGGTGTGCTCGGGCGCCTCACCATCGTCCACGTCTCGACTGGTGACCTCTTTGTCAATTGCGTCCACCACTTGCGTGGTGGTGGAGGTGGAGGCGCAGCCACATCGAGAAGATGGGGAGGTGATGATATCTGCCGCCGCAATGGATGCCAAGTGGGTCATCACCCTTTGCCTGGTCGTCACTATGCACTTTGCTTGCTCTCCGAGTTGCCATCTGCCGCTGCCTTGGCTCCTTGCTCTATTGGCCCTTACTGCCACCACTATGGCCAGTGGAGGAGGAGAGACGGGGAGAGAAGAGGAGGAAGAGAAGGAGCGGAAGAAGATAGGAGGAGAGAGGAGTAAGGATGCCATATCATCTTTATTTGTTATAGAATGACATGTGGGGCTATATCATTTGAATCCGGCTTATCTGTCAATATCACTGCCACATAAGCGCCACATCATCTAAAACCGGTGTAATTTAGGGCGAAGGGGGTGATTTGATTCGATTTCGATAGTTGATGGGTGTAAAGTGAACAGTTTCATAGTTAAAGCTGTACATCAGACTCAGTGCATAAGTTAAGAGGAGTACAGTGGATTTTTCCCCTATATGTAACATATATCTCCTTTTTTGTACATAATATCTGTACTAAAGACCTTATTCCTACGTGGCTAATTGTCGTAATAAAGTATAATCTCTAGTTGTTGTTCTATTATTTAAATTTAGTAAAGCTTATTATTCCCTAAGATGTTTGGTTTAATGAATAATAATTCGTTGCCTGGTGTCGTATTCTGAAGATAATGACGCAGCCATCACAGTCTCGCGAGACTGCACCCCAAACCACCTATACCCTTCACCGGTATGTAAGAGCTACCAATGTTAGGCCCTGTTTGGTACAGCTTCACCAACAGCTTATGTGAGCTGTTTTTTTTGCCAAACACCCTTTTTGCAAACAGCTTCATGGATGAAGCTCCTTAAATCATGCTCTCACAAAGGAATGGGGTGAGGTGAAGCTGAAAATAGTAGCTTTTCACGACTCTCTCCTCGAGCTCATGATTCTAGGAACCCACTGCCATTGTAGTTGACAGAAATTACAGCACTTTGCCACTGGGTCCCCACGCCCGTTTCCTCTCCTCCCGTTCGCACTGATTTTAATTTTTTTATTTTTTTATTTTAATTTTTTAATTCATACTCATTTAAATATATTATTTTTTAATTCATATGACCATATACAAACATACAACTCCAAATGTTAGAACAAGTCAGGTAGACAGGGGCATCTTGGACAATTGCCCTCTCTCAACCATGCATGAAGCTGTTGGTGAAGCTGTTTTGTCAAACAGTTTTCCAAAACAGCTTTAGCTTCACCGGTGAAACTGCTCGTGAAGCTGAAACAAAAAAAAACAACTTCACTAGTGAAGTGAGCCATATAAACAGGCCTTAATCTTCCAGGTACTTCACTTCATGGAGACCAAGCTTTAGCTATAGGCTAGAGCCCGATCCTTTTTCCGTTATTTCCTCAAGAGACGAATGGAGCTTCCCTGTCCCTTCGCTCTCTGTTCCCTCTTTGCCCCCTTCAATCTGAACTGTTAACAGCTGATCCAAGGGCTAAGATTTTATATTTCCATCATTTGCCCATTTTCATCTCAAATTTAAAAATAAAAATATGTTAATCCATAATAAAAAAAATAAAAAATACAGGGAAAAATAAATTTTATTTTTTCTGTATTTTTTATTTTTATTATGGATTAACATATTTTTATTTTTAAATTTGAGATGAAAATAGGTAAATGGTGGAAATATAAAATATTAGCTCTTGGATCAGCTGTCAACGGTTTAAATTGAAGAGGACAGGAAGGGAACAGGGAGCGGGGATAGGGAAGCCCCGTTCTCAAGAGACTGGCTTTAAAATGATGAATGTGGAACGCAACTGAGCAGACCAGCTCCTCAACTGAAAAGGATCCCTCCCTATTAACCTTGTTCTCATAAACCACCAACGCCACAGAAAGAATTACTTTAAGTTGAACTTCTGGTGTTACCCATATGGCTTCAAGAACATGTTGGGCAGAGAGACATTGTGGCAATGATTCTCACATCGTCAAGAAATACAAACATTCATGCGCACTTGCAAACTATTGTGAGCAAAACGCCCAAAAAAGGTGCTTCACTCTCTTCGGAATATGCTGCTCCCCGATTCTCTCCCATCTGAACGCAACCTGGCTTGCAGATGAACTCTCCGTTTGGCTCATTTACCTCCTTTATTCCTGTATAAATACTTTATACGCCCATTTCACACAAAAAGCAGCCTTTCGGATCATAGGACCAGGCTATATAATCATCCATGTCCTCTCTCAAGGGGATACGCCGAATAATGGCTGAATTCTTTTAGGTTGATAATTTGGTTTTTTCCGGTAACCAACTTTTAAATAGAGTATTTTTTTAAAACGAGATCTATAAGTTAATTGTATTAGATACTATTCCGACTTCATCCATATCGGCCAAATTATACGCGAGTATATCTCTATCTGTACTCTTTCGCAAACAAACAGAATTAAAAAATTAAGCTAAAAGCCACAATTCAAAAAAATTCACCCATTAATATCAACTTCTTTTGCACAGAAACCATGTTTTAATAAGTTAAGGCCCTGTTCGGCAGGGCAAAGCCGGGTGACTTTTGGCAGCCGCTACAGTACCTAACTTTTAAACGGAGTATTTTCTCAAGACGGGGTCTACAAGTTAAACGTAGTACATGTTAAAAGCTCAACATGTGTACCAGCCAAAATCGCAAGTGAGTATCGATCTCTCCGTAATCTGTACCGTAAACAGCCAAAATTCAAAAATTTCAGCCAAAAGCTATAAGCCGCAGCTAAAAAGAACATGCCTTAATATCCCACTGAACTGCAGTTGGATCTATAAAGGCATATTCAATGGTATATACAACTACTGTTTATAATACCCTCAATGTTATCTGTAGATAGCATTAAAAACACCTCATGCAATGGATTATCTTTTTACATGTCTCTATAAAACAATTTCTCCATGACACAATGTATCTTATTTCTCGTGTTACAATTAATTGTCATATAAAACACATCTTAATTCTCTATATATTGTCTTTCTTCTTTATATCATCTTATATTCTGTGTAGCAAAATTTACTGATAACTGAAGTCCCATCATTATACATGCCCTAAACTCACTCAACTCAATGGAGCCGCCTATCCCCTTTTAGTTCTCGATATTCACTCGATAGTATATACTCTATAATAAGCAAACCATACAGTATTGCACTAGTATGTGATACCTGCCAATCGAAATATTTGCCCACACTTTTCTTTTCCCCATCTTGTAATGCTTGGCCAAATGGTCCGTGGGTGGAATTCCTTTCCCTTTGTCACTCTTTTGACTCTTGACCTAAAGGCCAGGAAAGGGGGAAAAACCACTCCACCAAGATCCAAGAGGCAGATCTCCTCCAAGGCCCGACCCCCCGCCGCCGCCGCAAGCTCCACTACCGTGTACCGAATACCGATCCCATCGCGCCGCACCCATGGAGGACGTCGTCACCGACGCGCCGCCGCCGTCCCGCTTCTCCCCTGACGACCTCGACAACTTCGCCGTTCCCCACCGCATCCCACCCCCATCCTCGTCGTCTCCCCCAACCCTAGCCCCGCCCCGCGCCTCCTCATCGTCCTCATCTCCCCCACCTCCCTCGCCCTTCTTCCTCACCTTCCCTCCGCGCCTCCGCTGCACGCCTGCCTCCTCCTCCCCGACCTCCCCCTGCAGCAATCCCACGCGCCCATCCGCGTCTACCTCCACAATCCCTCCGGCGCCCTCCTCGCCGCTGCCCACGGCGCCGTCCCTTCCCACCGCGCGCGTGCCGCCGCCAAGAGCCTCGTCTCCACGCTCCAGCCGGAGGAGGTGCTGGTCCTGGACGCTGTCCGGAGCGGGGCGTATAGGGGCAGGCTGGCCGCGGACGAGCCGGTGGAGGGGAAGCTGGAGACCAGGGCGGCGCGGCGGCGGGGAGGGGTGGGCGCGGCCAGGGGCGTGACGTCGCTGGCGCCGCCGGGGAGCGTGGTGGACGGGCTCGGCGCGGCCGTGATGACGGAGTGCGAGATGCGGGGGAAGGCGGCGAGCATGGTGGTGACGTGGCCGGCGGGCGCGAGGCCGGCGGAGTTTGGGGTCATGCGGCGCATGGCGGCGGAGCTTGGCGTCGATCCCGCGAAGGCCGCGGCGAGGGTCTCCGGCCGGGCCGAGCTGGATGCACTCTATACTTGAGTTGTTGTCCTGTTACTTATCTGCTCTCTTGGTTCGTTAGCTGTGTTGTTGAGTGGTATCATGAATTGTGCATTCGAGAAGGGAAGTTGGAGAGAATTTTAAATCTGAGTGAGAAAAAAAAAATTTAAATCTGAGATATGTCAGGATTCAGGGGAGATGATTTTGTGTTTGAGGGCAATCTGCTGTAAGAATTCTTGATATGCAAGGCAACTAGTCACTAATACGTCGTTTCAGTTCTGTGTCGTTTCTGCATTTATGTTGTTAATAGTGACTGTAAGCACACCGCATAACCATGTTGATAGCCAGCCCCGAGTCCCAGGAGGAACTAGGATGTTACAAGCAGTTTTTATTATATTCAAATTCGAAATTTTAAATCCTAATTTGCATTTCTAGTGCCTGGCCGGTTTCCCACTAGCAACCGGCGAGACGTTTGGATTTGACAATAAAAAAGAAGCTTCTGTGTGCTCAGCTTCCAGCAAACACACATAAAAAAGAACCAAGGTTCAGAAAATTTTCCATGACCGGTATATGCAACCGTCACCCCTACAAACTTCTCTGGAACAAAAGAAAACAAAAACCAAAGCAACGATAAATCTACCTGATCAGTGGTCGCTCCCAAAAACGTACTAGTAGCTTGCTGGTTCCAGGTCGGAAAATTCTAAAAGAAAACCTTGAGATGGAGGAAACAACCATTATTGATCGCATACCTTGAGATGGAGGAAACAACTTCCATTATTGATCGCATAACAAGAGGGACACACGGAGAATGCTGCCTTTCTCCGTGCGAAACAGAGGGAAACGAGGAAAAGAAAGTGCAAGCGGATACCAGCCAAAGGAAATGGGATACTTATTGGACCAATAAATGGAATTAATTGTTTTAAGTACTCCCAGGAGAGCAAGGTATCCGGTTTAAATTAACCCTACAACCTGGCATGACATCTTCGTATGCCTGAGAACTAGAGGCAAAAGCAGCGTCAGATATGAGACCAGAAAACTGCTCTTTCGCAACGTCAGTAAGGCTGCCTTCCGAGTTGCAACAAGGTCGCAAAGCTTTGGCGTCACGAGGGAGCTCCCCCTCGCAGTTACTTGGAGCTTGCTGCTCCGCAGTATAACAAGCATGGCCCTCACCATGCTTGATGCTGAGGCTTTTGTCTCCAGTATTTGAGCCTACCTTGTCTTCTTCTATGTTGCTGCAATTGTTTGCCGACCCAGATTCACCAGGCATGCTCAAATCCACTCCATCATGAGGCTGGTCGTTAGTGTGTACTTCATTGCACATATCAGTAAGAGGCAATGCTTGATCTTCAGGGGCAGTAACATTGACTTCCCCCGCCATGTCCTCATAAGCCTGCTTAATAACCCCTTCACTTTCTGGATGTGTGGATGATGCAGGAATTTTGGACTTCATAGATCCAGTACTCGATCTATAAAGTGCCATGGCATTCTGTAGAAATTAAACCACATCATTAATCATCACAGGTCCAATTCAAAGTTTGCTGTACTTTTATGGACGAGGGCTATAACCAAAGTGCGAAAACATGTTGTAGCAATACATGCAATATTAAGAAGGTTTTGATGTAACAATTCCCACAAACAATGCAACTGTTCCATTAACATTTATTTGAGATACAATAGCACATCCTATACTGCATTCAATACAGTGTATTATTTCCCTTTTCACATAATATGATATTCTGAATGTACTATCACTAAAAATCTACTAATAACATCTTCATGTGGCTAGTCTAGATAATTATCTATATACCCATAATTAAAATTTAAAATGTTTTGACCATGAAAATAAAACAACATAATGATAACATTGAACAATGATATAGAACAATAATTTCAAGCAAAATAAGTCAACCAATAAAGCCAGTTATGTCTTCGAAGGTTCTAGGATGGTCTAGGTAGAAGCTGCTCAATACTCAATAGGACCTTTCAAAGCTTATGAGCAAAATTTTGCCAAAAACAAGTCCCATGGTTCACTGCATAGGTGGCTACGAGTGGCCTTTACCTTAGAAGCCATATAACCTATGTTAGGCAGGTTTGGAGATGATATTTTCCCCAGAAGCTTACCACATGAAGAAAAGGGCCCTACTCAAGAGACTTGTATGAAATGATGATTTGCTAATGTAACAGATATTGAACAGCACCGTGCATGTGATGGTGGGAATGCTGTCGTGAATGCTTGAAGTTGGAAGTTGTCTTCCCAAAATCATGGTTAATCTTGGAGAAACGTACCTCGAATACGGAAGTTGTCTTCCCAGAAAATATAGATTTTATCATGTAATTTGAACCTTTCACTTCAAATCCATGTTTATCTTTATTATTCTGTAAAAAGGAATCGAGTTGTTAATTAAAAAGAACAATGCACTTGTTTTAACATTATATTGAACATGTATCATTCCAAATACCTGCAAGCTACGGAGCATGGCCAGTTTACATGATCCAGCCGGGTCCAACGTCCCCACCATTGTAACACATTTTTTGTACAACTCTGGTGAAGCAAGGCTTGTAGAAATGTCAAGCCTCTTAAAGTAGTTAGAGCAAAACTGAGAATTATCCACTTTTACATTAGAAGGCCCAGGCTTTCTCTCAGATTTATATTTTGGCGCCTGTGCATCAGTTTTTCCAGCATTGGTCTCATCACCTGTTCTGATCTCAGAATTCTCTGCATTGGACTGTTCACTTCGGATTTGACCTGGGAATTGCATTAAAGAAGGCTTGTCAGAAGTACCATGCGCTGAAAATGGCACCTCTGGCTGCTGTTGGAATTCAAGATCTTTATTTCTGCTCGGTTCTTGTCTGTCATAGCCGTGTGAGTATTCTTCAAAGACATTTCTGTTTGCATCCCAACCTGGCAATCGAGGGAGGTATGGGTCTTCAGCAGGATTGTGCCATGGAAATGGTTGTGCACGATGAGAAAAACTTTCAGGATGCTCATGCAAAGGATAAGGAACTCCAGTATGACTAATATCCATAGATGGCAGCATCCCAAAGAAAGATGGAGGGAATTGCTGCATAGCTGGATGAAAACCAGGGAGTGGAGGCCCATGCTGGAAAGGACCAAAACCATTAGGTACCTGTGAAGGCCATGAAGAAGGATTATTCCAAGTATTACCATATCCTCTTGCATTATCAACAGTACCGCTTCTTCTAGAGAGGCTGCTTGATCTGCGTTCTCTAGTGTGGCTCCTGTCACCCTCTCCAAAGGATCTTCGAGTGTCCATCTCAAATCTATCAGGTGGTGGAAGGAGTCCTGGTGACGCACTTTGATAGTTCTCAGTAGCTTGATGATTCAATGGTAAATCATGGTGTTTAGCATTACCATTCTTCAGTAAGTCATCAGCAGTATCATGATTATGCCTCACATTGCTTCGGTTTGAAACTTGCCTATCACTTGCTGATGGCGATCTGTCAGACAAATGGATTGGCGGACCATCAGATCTCAAACTTCTACCAACTTTTGAGGCAAGAGAGGATTCATTCATGTTCACATCAGTTTTACTCTGACCCTCAACTGATTGAAAGTCAGATGTTCGTCTATGTCTTCCAGAAGCAAAGCTATATTCCTTGGGTGAGGATTCCTCTTGTTTTGGGAAATGCCTGAAATAAATAATAATATGGTAAAATTCCAGATAGTCACATCCATGCAGTTTCTAATTTGTAATGGTCTTATAGTGTGACCAAAAGACAACCTTGTAAAATACAGAGAAAAAACTTAGAACTTTAGTAGTAATCACATAGAGGAACAAATTATGAGAAGTGCATAGAACTACTTTCATGTTTTCAGTGATAACAATGCCTAACTCTTTTAAAAAGAGGCTGCAAATGCATGTCAAAAAGTAAAAACTGAGCTTGTACTCAAGTAATATCTCTTCCAAACACCTCTTACAAAAAAAGTTGTCCATCTCCGATAAGACAAAGTAGCTCCATACATCAACTTCACACAAAATTAGCTTAACACATCATCTTCATATAATCTATCTCTCACACAAAATTAGCTTAACACATCACCTTCATATAATCTATCTATCTTTATAATGAGGTGGCGGTCTTTTTATTCTTTGCCAGAAGAGAATTGAGCTCTTTTTTAGTTCATCTGTTACATGTACTGTTCACATTAACCTTCCTATGCTTGTGTATCTCAAGCATTACAGAACATATTTGTTTAAACACAATAGAATCCAAAGGCACAAGATACCAAGACAGGCTCATACTACTTGGACCAGTTTAAGTGCAATGTAATATTGTATGCAAAGAAGAATGTGGTCAACAATGGAAGAAAATTACCTGCTTTGCTCCCTGACAGCATATGTGCTGTACCTAGTGGGGCTTTTCTTCTCATAATCCCTCCTCCGAAAATCAACCTTCTCTTGTATCACATATTCCCGTCTACGGTCTGCACTAGATACAAATGAACCAACTTCTGACCTGCGTTTAGTAGCATCTCCATAATGTACTTTTGCATTTCGGGGTTCCAGATCACCATCATCAACATTTTCTTCATAGGACCTTTTTTCCCCTTTGTTATCATCTCTATACTTAGAGTTTCTATGACCAGCAGCAGATGTGTCGCCTTCACTGTCATGTAGCCTATTTTTACTGTGCCTGCGCTCTGAGTAATTGTGTTCCTCTTTGTAGTGCTTTTCCAAAGACCTGTCTCTAGTGTAGTCCTTTGAGGACCGCACATCCCATGATCTACCATCTTGATGCCTATGATTTTTATAAATATCTTCTCGGTGTTTCTCTCTTAAGCTGTCATCAGATCTTTCATTCCTAGGTTTCTCTACATCTCTAGACTTCTCTTTGTATCTTTCATTCTTATGCTCTTTAGATCTTTCCTCTTTGTATTTTCCATCCCGATGTCTATATTCGTTTCTAAACCTTTCCTCTTTGTGCCTTTCATCTCTGTGTCTTTCCTCTTCTTTATGCCTATCATCTTTATATTTATTATCTCTGTGTCTGTCCTCAGGTTTGGACCTTTCATCCTTATATTTTCCCTCTCTATGTTTTTCCACACCTCTAGACATTTCATCTTTGAACTTTACATCTCTATGTTGTTGCTCATAACATCCATCAATTTTGGTATGAACATCCCTAGACATGGTTTGCCTGTCCCTGCTGCCACTTTGTGATTCATCTTTCCCATCAGACTGATTCTTTGTTTTCCTCTGCCTCCCATTCTTCTCTAACTCACCATCATGCAACTCGTCTTGAAATTGACGGTCTGCTGATAGACAGAGAAAACAATACGAGATTAACAGAAATTGTTAAAATCCAATATTCTCTCTTTGATCTATGTGCAAAATTTTATAATCCTAAGATGATGACAATGAAATACCACTCTTTTCGATCTGGTAGGCTAATTAAACCATGACATATAAGATTAAAAATAAGGAGAAGATTGAATGACTTAGATTAGTACATTTGCACCATCATCTCCACTCATTCAATACTGAAATGAATAAAAGTGCAGCCGAAGTTCCAGGAGCAGAATAGCACAAATAATCACAAGACAACCATAGCTTATGCAAGTATATTATTTAGTGCTGATACAGATGGGCTAGTAAGCAGACAACAAAAGTACAACACTGTTTACATAAGTCAATTAGATAAATCAGCAGGTAGGCGGTGTTGATATGAGAAGGCGCTAACAATAGATTATAGACAAATAGAACAAATGAACTGATGGACATGGCTCAAGAGTTGTTCAGATGCTACGTTTGTCAGAGAGCTAGCTATGAATTGAGAATATTGTATAGCTAACGAATTATACAGCATAAACTATCCCAAACATCCATCCTACAGCTGTATAGGAACAGCTCATTCGTAACCTATTTTACAATAAATCTATCTGGGGGCTCCATACACAGTATATACACCGTACCAGTAACACCCTCCCTAGTCCCTACACAGTACAAAAGCATACGACATTTGTGTTGCCTTTGAATGTGCATATGTTACCGTGCTATCACTTTCCACAACTATGCACCAACAATGACATATACAACACGCACATGCTTGCCGGTAGTAGTCCTTATGGTTTAGTAAACTTCAGCACAAGCAAGTAGATGTTAGCTTTTAGAGCTCCTTCAATGCATTCAGTATCCCCATGCAAGGTGGACAACTCATAGGAACCAACACATTATTAAAAAAATAAAATATCTGTATGTTACATACTGTTAGGGAGGATGACAAGAGAAACATAACCGTGATTATTTCGCAAAATATCATGAAAACTACATTTTTAGGTTGCACCTAGTGTGGATTTTTTATTAAAGTGAAGACTATATGATAAGGAAATAAGCAAGTACAAGAGAAGGCATAAATGACAAATATTAACCCTAACAATCACCAGCCCGTCAGGGGAACAAGGCTATATTACTATACAGTTAAAATGTATAAAACAAACAATAGGCCTCCACAAGACACATTTGCTGCCACTATTAAAAACCTATGCAATTTGGACCTCCATGAAACAAAAGCTAGTGATTCCTCCTATATCAAAATAATTACTAGTCAAAACGTATAAGATAGGGGACATGTATGACCAGATGAATTCCAATGTCATAGATTTATGTTTTCTGCAATATGTTAAAACAGTGAAAGAAAATAAAGTGAAAACCCTTCAGATGGTTATAATGTTATATAATACCAGTTTCTAATTTCTAGTTTATCAACTTCAACACTTCTAGTTTCTACTTCTTTTGCAACCAATACCATCAACCAGAACTATGCAATCCGACATGTGTTCATGTTCCATATGATGCTTTGTTCAGTATAGCAAGTGATATTTCATGGTGACTATCTACTGACAAGTTTAACTATAAAGGGCAAGCTGAAAGGTACCAACCATCAATTCCATTGCACTTATTCCTTGCTAAATCCCCATCAGAATCTTGTGTTTTCACCTCTTTGTTTCTCACCATAACTTTCGATGATGCATCATGCCTGCTCTCATTCCCCTTTTCCGCTCCATGCTCCCTACTATCATTCACCATCTTATACTGCTGATCCAAACTGTCTTCCTTCAGCACCACCACTTGCTTGCTTGCTTTCGACTTCTCTGTCCCATGCTCCGTCGCGCCATCTTTCACTTGGTCATACTCACCAGCACTATCTTCCTCCAATAGTGCCCCTCTCTCTGACTTCCTTCTGCCAACCTCGTTGGACCTATCAGATTCCTCAAACTTCCTTGTGGACTTCCCCTTCACGTCACCATCTGAATTCCTCGACTTCTTCGAATCATAATAACCAAACGCATCGTCTTCCCCACCACCACCATCACTCCACCTGTCATCCCCAGCGACAGCCTCCTGCTCCTCTCTGCCCTTCCTCTTCTTCTGCCCCTCCACCGCTGAACCAGATGCGTCGCCGTTATCGGGAAGCTTCGCCAATGCTGAGGACAGCCGCTTCTCGTGCTGCTCCGAGCCCTTGGAAGCCCTAACAGACCCCTTCTTCCCCTCTTGCCCCCGCGGCCGCGGGTCCTCGTCGGAGTCCGACCTGTCCCGCTCCTCCCAGTACCCATCGTTCTTGCGAGACCTGCGTCGTGAGCTCCTCGGCATCCCGGCCTCCACACCTCAACCCCAACAATTCGAAATCGAATCCCTCGTCCCCGAATCCTCAACAGAACCCTGGAACCCCCACCGCAGCGGAATCTGAGCGAACCGGGCAAATCCCCCAAAACTCTTCGCCTCGCCACAGAAACCGCCCAGAATACTCCAAAATATGTGTAAACAGATGCAAAACTTCGCAGGAATCCGCCGGAATCGGGTTATGTAAACAGATGCAAAACTTCGCAGGAATCCGCCGGAAACGGGCGGGCTCTAGCCAGACGGCGCGGAGGGGATCAGCGCAGGGAGTGGGAGGAGGCGAAGCCTACTAGGATTCGGAAGTAGGCGTGTAGGAATCTCGGAAGAAATCGAATCGAATGGGGGTTGTACACGAGTAGCAGGGTAGGCGGAGGAGGGATTGGGAATTGGAAGGGGGGGGGGGGGGGAGGAGACACGATCGCCGATTTTCGTGGGGATTTAATCTATTTTTTTCGAAAATTCGCAACGCCAATACGCCATCGCGTCGGTCGTGTGAAGTGACCTAAATACCCACCGTGCAGTACAGAGACTGGGCGTGCTTGGCGGTTAATGCGAGGGCAGTTCGGGGATAACGCACAAATTTTGCAGCGGAACTGCCACGTCCGTCTGGTGGGAGTTTCTTCCTCTTTTTTGCTTTCGGTTTAAACTCTTGTGGTTTTTGGACGGTTATTTCTTTCTCGTGGTGCAAAAAATGTTCACCATATTTAGACCGTATATATATATACACATATATCTTTCATACATGCTAAAAATTAATTATAGAATATAAAATCTTCAGATTATGGAAACATGTTGTCTCACTTAATGCGCACACGTGTATACCCACAAAAATTATTGGTGAGCGTGCAGTTTGATAAAGTTGAATATAGGCGGGCTGGGACACCGGCGAGTAGGCCGGGACTCACGGTGGCGTCTTAGTTCTGTTTGGGCGATTGTTTCTTGTGCGTAAGGGAGACGTTGGATTTGGTATATTCCGTGCAGTATATCTATGGGACGTGTTAACGCTCGGACATTGTACGCTTCTCACCACCATTGGATCTGACTTAAAAAGATAGGTATAAGCCATTCGATCTGGCGCAACAAAAATCGGTGAGACGCAACATTATTTAGCAAGCTTGCAACAAATCTCAATCCGATGCAACAATATAGTGTGGTACAACACTGTATCATTCTCTTGTAAGGTGTAACAAAAATCATAGTAATCACAACAATAATTATTACAGCGTGCAACATAATCTCATTCGATTTCATCAACACATGGCAAATAGAGATGTTGCAACAAAGTAATAGACCCACTGCAACACAAAGTATTCTCATGAATCAAATTGGTTCAACATCCACAACAAAAAGTAAAACTAAAAAATAAACTATCTCAACAAAAAATAAAATATTGCTGCAACAAAATAGAGAGGCCATAGAAACACCTACAAAAATTACAGCAAGATGTTGCAACAATAAGAAGAAACAATGGTCGCAACAACTCGACTTATCAATTGCAACAATTGTAACACCATGATTGGAAGACAAGTAGGTAGTTGGCCCACACCATCGCCTTGCCATCAGTATGCTTGGATTCGGTAGGGGTGAGGGTAGGCCACACCACCACCTCGCCATCGGGACCGCGCCATCCTTCGCTTGCCTCCTCCTTGCTAATGAGTTTGGATGTGATTAAGGTGGGCTCAACCCACATCACCAAATCCTACCGAGCCTAAAGAGGCCATGCTGCCTAGCTATGGAGTTCAGGATGCCTCACTACTCTGCTATGGCACTCCACCATCACTTGCCCCTGTGGCTCGGGTGGTCTCAAATGCCATCACGCGGGAGGAGCTTTGATCGAATCTCAATGGAGGCCAATAGAGAGAGGGGGAGGAGCAACGTGGTTCTAGCAGTGGGATCCTGGACGGTGAAATCTGGTCATCGATGATCCACCAGATGGGGAGGCAGAGGAGGAGCCATGGGGGTGGTTGGAGAAAATGGCTAGCTGGGGATTTCATTGGTGGCAGCTTGACATGGGCTTGCCGGAGTAGTAAAGGGAGGGGGGAGGGGGGAGGGGTGCCATGTCATTGCTCACATGGGCACACGTGGCTAGTTCTTGTCAGATGTGTGCTTGGCTTGAGAGGAAGGGAGAGAGATAGTTGGATGGATGAGGATGAGTGGCCTGGTATGATGGATAAGAATGAGTGGCAGGCTGCCTAGGACTAGGGTGGCAATTTCCCTGTGGGGGCCGGGCCCTACGGGGATTTCCCCATCGGGGACGAGGGCGACACCCCCCCCCCCCGCGCGCACGGGGGGAATAGGGATGGGGGTCACCTTGCCCCATGAGGACTTGGTAATTTTTTTAAAAAAATATGAGGGATATTGTACTCTTTTCTGGTATATTTGGCATAAAACTTGAATCTATATATTAAAATATATATTTTGAAAAAAGTATACCTAAATAATTATAAATTAATAACAAAGTCACATTATTATTTTTTACAAATAATATAGCCTATTTTTAACCCCCGTAAGGATGAGGGCAACCTCCCCCCGCTAAGCCTAACAGGGCTGGGCTAGTGGGGATCAGGGCAGGGCCACAGGGGTCTCACCCGGGACCCCCGGTCCTGTTTCCACCCCAACCTGGGACTGGGAGTGATGCCTAGAAGTGTCTAATGGTATTGGTCCCATCGAACGTAAGAGGTAGGGCAATTCCCTATATCCATTCTAAGTCTTTTGCTTACATATAGGATTCACATCTTGTGACATTAGGTTATAATGTCACCGTATGATATTCCTCTCATCTCAGCCATCCATTGCCAAATGAAAGGTCTTGTAGGACCCCATATGACAATTAGAGAGGGGTCAATGACACCTTCAATTACAACCTTCCCAGATGGTATTCCAAAACCTTCACTCCACTAGTTACTAAAAACTAGGAAGATCAAATTAACCAACCACCAAATAACTCCTCAGGATCGATCAGACTACTGTAGGAGAATGGTTGGACCCACCTAGTGTTGGCGATCTAACCGCCTGGTGGAACTCATTTGACCAACCGTCGGTCTGACCGCTGGCGTGGGGCAATCTGCCCACACCCCTAATCCAGACTTGGAAATCAGTCCGAGTCGAAACCCAAAATATCACAATTCTCAAAATATAAATCCAAATAACTTGAGACTTTTCACACACTTTGCCAAGGATCTCATGAATCTAATCCATCTAAGGATCGCATGGATCCTGACCAAATGTCCAATCTTTTCTTAAGACAAGCAATGTTGCATAAAAATCAGATAAAACTCAAGAACTTGAGATATGACTTGCTCATGGGTTTGATATGGCCAAGATGACTCTAGATATGTTTTCATATGTCACAATAAGCAAGAGCACCCAAAAATTTGAGGTTAAAACCCTATGATCAAGATATGACTCAAAGGGCTCTAGATCGAACTAAAACCGGGCAACCTCCAAGATCTTGCTACAGCTAGTCCATAAATAGATGTCATATGATCCTCATAAGACATCTCTATCACTTACATGTCCTTGGGACAACAAGATCAAGAGATAAGAGAGGGAGCAAAAGCATCAACCAAAACAAAGTGCAAAACCAACAAGATCAATAATATACATGTAGGATGAACAAGATTGATCTATTGCAATTTGTAGATATTTAGTTTACAACCATTCCACCATGGAGGACAGAGCTCTCTTCCCCAATAGTACACCCCACAAGCCTCTCCTCCAAGGAAGCCTCTCTCTTAACATTGAAAAAATTGAGTGGTTAGTTGCTTTCCTCTCCATTCTTACCTTAGTCACCAACCTCTCTCACTCATATGGATAGAGCAACTAGCCCACATCTAACCCTAATGGATACTATCCATTAGAATAACTGGGGAAACCTGTTAACCCTACACATTCTAGGTTTTACATGACTTGTGCACGCTTTTTAAAGTGCATAAACTCAAACTTGTTAAGGAGCAAGCTTCCATCCACTTGGCCTACTTAGCGCCTCGTTGGCCTAAACCACTCTCCTAACACCCTCCAAGCACCATGGTTTTGGTTCCATCGTTGTTTATAGTATTTTGGCTTCCCCCGCCAAAACATCATCGCTTTAACTGTAGACCTCACCTCTTCCCCAAGCCTAGTCCATTGTAACCTCCTCCTTTGCAAGCAAACCCCATGCTTGCAACTTATAGATTCACTAAAGACTCACGCATTGGTAAGTCTCTCTATGCCGGTTTCTCCGACCACGCCTCACTTGCACTGACCGCACCATTCGATGAATCATTGCTCGAACCTTTTCTTCAACATCCATTGTTTTCCCTTGTGCCTCGCGTGAGCCCAACCATCCCACCCAGCTTCCTTGATTGTACCTCAGCTCATCCCCGAGCCTAGTCTCGGTCCATGCTACTAACTATTGTTGTCTCCAAGCTTCCTGCACATCAAAGACTAGGAAATTATTTTTGGGCATAAGTTCTTCGCAATTTGACCCATGTTAGTCCAACAAACTCCATGCAACATAAATGCAATGACCTAGAACCCCAAAACTCAACCCATGACTAATTCTCATAAATTCCAGAACCCTCTTGGCCAAGAACCATCATGGGCAGTTTGACCATCGTTGGGTGACCGATCGGGTCTGATTGCTTGCCTTATACCGGTCAAACCACTAGGGCAGAGCACCAAAACTACCCTCATGGGCATTCTCAACATGGTTCTTCATGTCTGCACTTTTAGCTCTCTTAATCCCACCAAGTTTGAACTTTTCCCACTCAAAAGCGACGAAAATCCCACTCGAAGCATCAAAACACTCAAAAGCCTCAAAACCAATAGGAGGAAATCCTGTAATTGATATCAACTGAAACTTCCGCAAATACAAATTCCAAAGCAAACCAATGCCAATTATTCATCATTTCTTAATTCATGACCATCCACATGGTCTAACAATTACGATACCAAAACTCAATTAGTAGGCGCTTCTCGAGGTTTTATCAAGTAACTTGGAAAGGAAAATGGGAAAATTTGTATCTTTTATGAAGGAAACTGCAGCAGCAGTAGAACCTGTGATCATAAAGGAGACCGCCCTCCGAGTGGTCGAAACTGGTTTTGACTATCAGGAGGGGCAAGAGGGACAAGGACCAGTAACTTTTGCTTTAGACCTTCGACCGAACATGGTCAAAAATGTTCTCGTATGACCAGACATGGTCAAAGAGAAGAAGTCAAAGAAACTAATCTCCAGAAAAAGTTTCTTTAAATTCAAGATAAAGGGTGAAAAAGCAAGGTATGAAAAACATAAGCATAAACATAATATTTTACTTCTATGTCTTCCTAAATGCCAATTTAATTTTCATGATTTTAGCTCGGTTTCTCCGCTGCACGATGATGCTTTTGCTGAGAAGCCCCTGTAGCTCTGCCCATGGTCAAAGACATGGTGGAGATGGTGGTTGAAGGGATGACCACTGCAACAACATAAGCTGCCGCCGAAGCTGCAAAGACTACGACAATGGAAGTGGTCGTAGCTACAGAAATGCAAGTGGCTAAAGACAGGGTAAAAATACCTAGTAAAAAAGTTGGAAGTCCTTCTGACTGCTGCAGTGAGGAGGAAAACATCGGGGATGCTCCTCTTCACTTCCAAGAAGGTATAGCTAGAGAAGGAGAAGAAGAACAACCTAACTTCTTTGCATTTTTTAAACTCTATTTGTAGTGGGATCTTCTACTGATCGAGTTCTGAGTCGAGTTCCACACCCCAAAGATCTTCCCAACAAAGGGAACATTTTTGATGATGAATGTCTCGAAAAGTGTGGTGGAACAAGGTTGACGAGCTCAACGAACTCAAAGACTCAAGGCGGGTATTTGCCAAGTTTGTTCATGGGAGCATGAACGTAAGTGTCGAATACTTAGACATTTGTACCTATTATTTTCTGATCTCTTACCATCCTTCTTTGTTTAGAGAGCATTAGAAGACATGGAAAGCGTGGTTGAGTACCATAGGCAACTCACGCTCCTACGATAACAAAATGCTGAACTCTCCAAGAAGGCAGAGGAATGGTAAGTCACTAGCTTGTGTAGTCAAACTCTGTTTCGACCACTTGTCCAGCCTTTCGTGTTCCTCTTTAATCTTTTTAGGTCTAAGAGTGACGCAAAGTTTTTGGCTGCTATGTTTGACAACGAGAAGGTCGATACACGGAGGCTAAAGAAAGAAAACGTTGACATACAGATAAGTCTTCTGAATGCCAACTCTGCAATTAACACATTACAGGAGAAATTAAACAGTAAGTTCTTGACATAAGCATGTTCATCCGGTTGTCTCTCTAGTGTTTCTCTAACTCTTTTCTTTTGACAGGTAAAAAGGATGAAACGAGTAAGCTCCACACCAAGGTCAATGAGAAGACCAAGGTGATCAGAGAACTTACTCGTATCAATAAAGAGTTCAACCAGAGGACAAAGTTGCTAGAAGAACAACACAAAGCTAAAGTCGACGAGCTTGATGCTCGACTAGCAGGTAGGAAAAGCTTTACCTTTGACTAGTTTTCGACAACTAGTCTTTTGATAAGTATTGCTCTAACTACGTTTAACCTATTTATAGAGGCTATGGTTGAAATAAAGCATCTCTTAGAAACCTCGACTCGTAGTCAAGAGGAAACAAAGTTGATGAAGGCAATCCTTCATGGCAACGTTGTACTTCTCAATAATTTACTTGGTGGGTTTGGTACAGAGAAAATGAGTCCTTCTAAGGACACCATAACCGCTCATGCGAGTATGATCGGGCTACAAATCGGAGTGCTAGAGTAGCACTTATCCACTTTAAAGACTAACCAGGTAGAGTCGATTTGGGAGACTGTTAAAGGTGTTGTAAGCTATGCCTTGGCAAAACTCAAGGCATGCGATCAGAATTTCAACTTTCACCTAATCAATCACAACTTTAGCTGCTTTGAAGCAGAGGTAGCCCGTCTGATCGAAGAACCAGAGTTGACTGGTCAAAGGGTCACATAGGAGATGCAACTCGACTTTCCTTCTCTAGAATAGTTTGTAAATAATAACTTTGTAACAACTTTCCTTTGGATAATGAAAACTTCTTTTTCCCTATAATTCATCTTGTTGAGTAACTAGTACTTGTTAGACGGAAAAAGAAAATGAAAGAGAAAGAATTTATGACTAAGAAATAAAGTTATATTGATAACTCTTCCTAGCCCTTGACTATTTACTTAGTTTATATGAATAAACTAAGTTACCTACTTTATACGAATAAACTAAGCAAATAGTACAAAATAACGTATGTAGAGTATAGAGCAGTTTATCCAACTATCGTTGTCACCTTCGATTGTCATGTTCTGATAACAAAAGTTAGTAATGGGTTGACACTAGGAAGCTCCTTCTAGTGAACAGGACCACGTGCAGAGAGGAGAGACTTCGACTAGGGGATGTTCCTTTATTCGACCAAGTTAATCAAATCGAAGGCATAAACGAGGATAGGATAAACACTCAGAGATCATCCGTGTATTGTGGTCAAATTCGATTGTCATGTTTCTGACAGCAAAAGTGAGGAACAAGCAAACTTATCTATACCGTACCAGAGGTTATACCAGTTTGGATCTTGGAATGGTACGTTCCGGTAACGGTCTATACCGGTGTATCGTATCAGATTTAATATAATAATACGAATATATATTTATAAGTATATATTTGTTTAATTATATGCATAGTAGTACTATCAAATATAGCATATAGTTCAATAGACAATATTACCAATTCCGTCGGTACCGGTCCGTATTTGACCGGTATCAAAGCCGGTATGGTTGGTATTGGCCGGTATTGAGCCGGTATGGCTGGTATTGGCCGGTATCGAGCTGGTATGACCAATATTAGCCAGTATTTGGGTCGTTACATTATTAGGCTTGCTTTGTACCAGTTCAGGTGGTGGTACAGTACGTACTGGCCGGTACCAAAATGGTATTGACAAGTCTTGAAACAATTCATCACTAGGAAGCTCCTTCTAGTGGGCAGGACCATGTGCAAAGAGGAGAGACTTCGGCTAGTGGTGTTGCCTCACCCGCGAGATGCTCCTGATGACATTGTTGGGTCTACTGAGGTGTTAGCAATGGCAGCAGAGACTTTGGCTGGCTCTCATAACAAGGCCAGCGGTGAGATGCGCCAAGAAAGGTGGCTCTCATAACAAGGCCAGCGGTGAGATGCGCTAAGAAAGGTTTGGTGAGAGAGCCATGATGGTAGCGGTGGCGGCTGCGAGATGGGGAATAGGTCTTCAGACAGAGGATCGCCAGTGAATTTGTCGCTTTGTGCTTTCTTTTTTACTATTGTAGTGGGCCTCAGCCTGCTTACTCTTTGTTTGGTGAAGAATGGTTGAGATAAGGCATTTGTCGCATTAACTTTTGTTTCTAATTTATATTTAAAGATGTTAAAAGTTAATACAAATATTCAGTTTTTTGAAGTGGTTTATTTTGTTTCTGTCTCACTCTGAGGATAAGGTAGAGGTCACGAGTGCATCACAAACCTCACTCCTCTCGCACACATATCTCTCTCTCACTTTCCTTATTTCTTGCGTCCTCGTTCTTAAAATTACTTTTTAGCCATTATTATTTATTTTTAAATAAAAATCATCAATTACAGCTAAAAAACAAAAGATATAGCTAATACGAAAGCCCATGTCACGCGGTCGTATTACAACATAAAGTCACCATGTAAATCCCTATGTGTGTATATGTGCTTTGAGAGTTGTTAGTTCGGGGTTGGTTTTACTTTTCGCGTATCTAACTTGTTTTTTTTTATATAACCTGGTTGTTTTTTACTCTCTCGTGTGTACAGCGAAGATGTCGTGTTTGCTATATTCCATATATTATACAAATTCCAAGTCTTGTGTCCATACGAGTGGGATCTATTTTGAGAGTTGCCAGCTTGGGTGCTAGCTTTTTTGTGTGTATTTAATTTGGTTTTTCTCGTATAACATGCAAGGATAAGTTCAACTTTGGTGTCGCCCTTGAAAAAAGTTCAAGTTCGGTATTTTTTGTTATGAGATTCACAGTCTGGCAAGTGGCAACAACGTATGAATGAAATATCAGATAAGTTTAGGGGAATAGTTAAATTTTCCCCTAACTATTTTAACAATAGTTCAAGCTGAACATCTTTTATAGGATCATGGTTTTCGTGCAGACGAATAACCTCTAAACAAAACAATTTTCTCATCCAATATAGAAATAGTAGGAGGCAAGTGAATGGATAAACTTTATCAAAGGTACGTAGTCTAGCTATACAAAAAAGAGTACATGAACTTTAAATTTTGGCATACTCCAGAGTAACCCCCTACGGACATTGGGAATAAACATAGTTGGTTCATAGTATAAACATTATGGCTTTTGGAAGTCGCTTTCTTGAAGAGGCTTTCACCCCATGCCTGACTTCTTCTCTTGCCTGCCCATATCCCATCTAATTGTGCGGCCGTCTCCCCCATGCCAGTGCACCGCCGATCCTGTGCCCATGCGCCATCTACCCCCTCTGAACCACCGACTCTCCTTTCTATGCCATTGTCTCCCTTGCCGTCACCGTCGACTCCTCTCTTCGCACTGTCGCCTCTCCCTTCGCCCCTCGCATCGCCTCCGCCTCCCCCTGCCCCCTCCACCCTCCCGCATTGCCTCCCCCGGTTGCACACAAGAGCAAACCCGAGGGACACTGTGTGCTTCGTCTCCTCGGCTTGTGGCATAGGAAAAATAGGGGCGGTTGCAGTTATGGGGCGACGACGAGCTACAGTAGTGGAGCTACGAAGCGAGAGTGAGTACGACATGTCCCTGTTCTCTGAGAACCCTTTTTTGTGTTTTGGGGTAAGAGGAAACATGGCTTCAACCAAAACGAAATGATTAGGGGTGACAGCCGTGAAAGAGAGAAGTTAGCTGATGGGGAGTTCGGCGATCCTTTGGCCTAGATGGAGGGCGCATGAGCATGGCGTGAGTGCGTTGAAGCATCTGATGGTGATGGATTGATCTGGGGCGCAGCGAGGAGGTCTGGCAGTGGTGACACCCACGATGGAGTAGAGACGTTCACTGGTGAGAGACTGGGCGGCGGGGAGCCTTAGGAGTGGGCACGGAGGGATTCATAAGGAGGAGGCTATTGCGGTGGCATGGACAGAGAGGCTCGAGGAAACAGGGAGCTGCAGGTCGGTATGCACGACGGCGAGGTAGACAAAGCGACTGTTGTCGACGAGGCTCCGACGACGATGTTGATAAATAAGCGGCCCAACGGGATCACACAAGAGTGGGGAGGATGAGAGGAAACCCATTTTTTGGGGAGAGGCAAAGTGGACGGCGAATTACCATGGATGGGATCAACGGTTCGAGAAATAGGGGCGGCACTCACTTACAATGATGACGGGTGAGGCGACGACCTGCGCTAGGGTAGTGTGCTTGGCGAGGTTGCTGCTACTTCCATCGACGGTGGAGAAGGGATGTGGCGGCCGTGACGTCGTTGGTTGATTGGATTATGGATTTGAATAGTCTCTACAAAATCGGCTCAGTTAAAAGGCAAAAGTTACAATTGAATCAAACACATCTTATTTTCAGCTACTACTATTTCATTTTAACGAAAAGCCACATGCTCC
Organism: Dendrocalamus sinicus; assembly: GCA_036346575.1. Classification (NCBI taxonomy): domain Eukaryota; kingdom Viridiplantae; phylum Streptophyta; class Magnoliopsida; order Poales; family Poaceae; genus Dendrocalamus; species Dendrocalamus sinicus. The sequence continues at coordinate 10,338,500 of CM070643.1, read as the reverse complement.
GCCGTTTTAAACGGCCCTAAATTTGATCTCAGTTCTTTTAGACTTATGCTTAGGCTTTAGTTTCTATTTCTACAGCAACTTGTCGATAAACGGTGCGTTTTTTAAGGTGGGCTATAGGTAAATTGTAGTACAAACTGTACTGAGTTCAGCTATATCAACTAAAATTATATATAATTATTTTTTTCTATATACTATTTCTCATAAATAGATTAAAATTTAAAAGTTGTAGCGATAAGCCATAAGAATTCGCCAAAGAACCCACCCTGGATCAGGCCCATACGGGCCTGGGTAACTGGGTTCGTTTCATACGAGTCGAAGCCATCGACCGTCGTCACCTCCCTGTTCCGCTGTTCGCCTCTCCAGTCCGGTACGACCCAAGCCAGCAATGGACACCCTCACCCGCCTTCACCGCTCCCTCGCCGGCGGCGACGACGACGAGCAGCCGGAAGACGCCATCTTGGGCGACACCGAGGGCCTCTGCTCTCTCTCCCCTCTCCAGGTAAAACACAAGAGCCGAAGAACCCTATAGTGCAGGAACCGTTTCTTGGTTTGTGTCGATCTGATTTATTCCCCTTGTTTTGCCTGGTTCAGCGGGTCTACGGCTTCGCGGCGTGCTTGGTTGCTGGACTGGCCCTGATGATCCTGGTAGGCTGTTGCAATTTCCACCTGTTATTCATCGTCCATTCGGTTCTTGATGTAGTACTGTTGTTGGAGTTGCTCGTTTCTCATGTAGGTGAAGAATTAGCCTCGTAGGTGATGCTATTTCCAGAAATTGGATGCTATACATTAAACGATTGAGAAAGAGAGTTATATTTATGCTTCTTGGATTATTCACATCATCACATGGAAATGTATCAAATATGTTCGAAGTTTAATTTGCGACATAGTCACATGAGTAAATGTTTATTACAGAGAGAAGGATTTAGGTTAGTCGCAATGCTGAATTCTTTGTGAAAGTTACTTGTCCCAAGAAGCATATACTGACCTTTTGTTTTGTCGCTGCTTAATGCTATTGTTTTCTCTTAGTTGCATTTTAGATATTGATTGCCATGCTTATGCGGAATATGTTCTGATTTGATCCTGGATGAGAAAATTATTAATCCATGTGGTTCAAATATTTGTATCATTAGGAACTTAGGACCATAGGTTATTATAAAGTTATAATTATGACCTACTGGTAGACTGTTTAACAGAATTTAGTTGTAGCAAACATGTCTGGACTTCATACCGAGACTGTTAGTTTTTGGTGATGATTTTCAATTCTTCCTGTCAAGTAGGAGTAATGCACTACTTACCTTCCATTTTTCTTGTGCAGTCACTTCTTGTTTTCACCAGACCTATCAAATTTGCAGTCATGTTTACATTTGGAAACATAATGGCAGTTGGCAGGTGATTACACAGATTTTCACTCACATAACTTTCTCACCGTTTATCTGATTACCTTAGTACTGTCCCCTATATTTGGTGTCGATATTTCTACAATCGTTACTGTCAAACTTAGTACTATCTCGTATGTTTGGTGTTGCTATTTCTACAATCGTTACCATCAAACTTCTAAGTGTGAATCCTATCAAATACCAGATTGATATGTATGTTTAATTAGTGCATTTGTTTTGTGCTAATTTTCTTTCTTGAATATTTACCATATGTTGATTTGAACCTTTGTTTGGCAGCACAGCCTTCCTAATGGGGCCACATCAACAATTGAGGATGATGCTTGACCCAGTTCGTGTGTATGCAACTGCTATTTATGTTGGATGTGTTGTTTTGGCTCTAATTTTTGCTCTTTGGGTTAGTAATTTCTGAGCTGTTATTTTTTCTTATGGCCTTATTTATGCAAGTAAATCACTTCATTGAATGAACAACTATTCAAATTCCACACACAACCATGTGTTCTGCATGTGGTTTAATTGTGCAGGTTCATGACAAGCTGCTAACGTTGATTGCAATCATATGTGAGATCTGTGCCCTGTTTTGGTAAGCCTCCTTTCTTTAAAATAATGCTAGTGACTTGTAAGTCATAAAATTACCTTTGTAGACTTGTAGTACCAGTGCCACTTGCTAGTATACCTTACTTAAATTAATGTATGCTTCACAAAAGGTATACAAGGCTAGGAAAATATTTTCTGTGTTTTTACATATAGAAAAAGTAAGTGAAACTTGCCTTTAGGTACTATGTTAACTGACACAATGTCTAGAAAGTTATTCTCCTGCATGTGCTAGGATAATCCCAAGGGTTCCAATATTTAGTCTTATATAATTTCATTTTCCTGTGTTTCATGAAAATTGCAAGAATATAACTTGGAACACAAATACACAATTAATTATCTGCACTGGTTTGATCCTAGAGAGCTATACTGTACTGAATGTGTGTGCAGAGGAATATTAGTGAAACTGAGATTAATCTGTACTATTAGGATGATGGAAAATTGTTATGCCTCTTGCGTTTGCATGGATCGACTTCAGGTGTTCCTCTTGAGTGTTTGTTTCTGTCATGTGTGCCTTGGACCGATTTATTGAAATCATGGTATATGCGTAGCCTGTTCAATTCCATCCATGTCAAATGTCAAAGAAACAACACCGGGAGTACCTAATAGAGCTACACCTCTACCTTGCTTATTATTTGAGGTTCAGGTGGTGAGAACACTATTCCTTTATTGCACTCTGTTATATATGGGGTTTATGTGTTTTTTGGGTAACGTTCATTATTGTACCTAACATATACAAGTATACAACTGTAACATGTTTTATGTAGTAACAATAAGTGGTAATGTGCAATTTGCACATCCTTCTCATTTCAATTGCTAAAATTAATTGATTAAACACGATTTCAAAATTTATTTGGCTGCGCTTTCCACATTTTAAAGTACATGATAAGCTGGTAGCTGTCTGTTCAATGATCTAAACAGCTTAAATAAATGATGTAAAATGTTTTGATTTTTAGTTTTTAACTTTAGAGGGTTGGTAATTAATCTGTTCATATTAAACGTGTTCAATAGTTGGGGATTTGCTATATTGGTCACCTGACAATCACCAGTTTAAAATTTTAAGGTGTAATACTGTACAAATTCTTATGTCTATGCTGTAATAGAGTGTGTCATAACTAGCAGTTACCAAACTATAACTCTAGATTAGTAGATCGTAGCCTGATGAGTGGCCATACCATCACCTCTGTAGAAACAGGTCTGTGAGGAACATGTCCCTGGAAGGTGGCAGGTCTAAGTGGCATGTGCGAACAAGGAGTAAGCAATGCCTGACTATTTTGTTCCTTAGGGCTTTCAAACTGCAGTGTGCAATGGTCTTGCCAGCAGCCAAAAGTGAGCAAGTAGGTACCCAAAAACTGGTGATGGGAGTAAGATCTAAGTAATGCTGCAAAGTTACCGGAGCAATAATAGAACTAAATTTATCATCTAAGCTGGCATGTATGATAGCGTGTCGCTTTCCGTGCTGAATTGCTGCATGTAGTTCTCTTTTGCATATCACTGGTCATCTTAAATCCACCATTTGAGTCTTGGAAAACATCACCAGGAAGGCTGTAGCCTGTAGGAATTGTTTCTTGCTGTGTTGGAGCTGCAGTAGCAGCATACAGTAGGATCATGTATCTCAATACCTCACTGAAAGAAAAATGGGATAAGAACGCTATATTTGAACTGACTTTGTTGGATTATGGCAACTTTGATATGAGTTCAACATTCAAGGTCAGAATCAAACCCTTTTTTCCTTCTTTAGAGGCCAAAATGTGTATAACATGCGATGAAGTTAGATGCAGGTGGTATTTTGACACCGAAAAATCTCCACCCCAGGAAACAATGTGCTGCTTGTGTCTTTCTTTCCTGTCTTTCCTTTCAATTGATTGGCCTGCTAGACCAAATCTTCTGAACTAGTTAACTGACTATGCTTTTCCGTATTTCTCCTCTTTTCCACCTCAGGTATAGTTTGAGCTACATTCCTTTCGCTCGTCGAATGGTTTCTGACCTGATGGTGAAGTTTTGTGACACTGAACTTTGAGCTGAGATGGGCTATTATTGACATGCTTCAGTGCCTGAAATCACCAATGCCTTGGATGCTTGCCCCGTGTTACTGCATCTCCCCTGCTCCAGTATTGCTTGCTCTCTCACCCATTTCCTCTGGGTCCAGATTTGATTGATGAACAGATTAAGCTATGTATTCTGTATAAATGTATGTACTACATGATGCCTTTGTTTGTTCAACTTCATCTCGGTCTGAAATTCTTGATTCCACTGTTTACCTAAGTCAGATCCTGTATAAATTTGCTGGTATATGACATCCATTTTGATATCTTTGCTCTGCTGCACAGCTTATCTCTGTACATTCTAAAATTTCAGTCATTTTCACAGGTATTTTCATAGCTTATCTCTGACAATAACATGCACGATTTGTTATCTGATCGTTTTTCCTATGGCTGAGGAGGCCTGGCCTGGCCTGCCTGAGGAGTCCAATTGTCCTATCTTTTCGAGGGGGATTGGATCATATACCCTCCCCTTAGTAGGGAAATTCATGATTTACCCTCTCACCTCAATGACATGTGGGGTCATCATAAGTCACTGACGCGTGGGCCAGAAGAGTAAATTCTGAATTTCCATCTAAGGGGGGTATATGATGAATAAAACCATCTTTTCGATGGCTTCTCAAGTACAAGCAAGGATAACTCCGAAAGTGATGCTGAAAATTACGGCACATTCTACAGTAACTTGATCTTATGCATGCTCGAAACGTGAAGGAAATTTGCAGGGCAAGCTTTAGCTGGAAGCTAACCTTACTTTTGGCCAGCTACTCTGCATTGCAGTCCTCTGACTCTCCATGGTAGTTCGGCTGCTCTGCTGCTGCTACCTGACTTTCCTTTTCCTTGGCTGGCACATGATTGCTCAATAACTTGCAAAGTACAGTTAATCATGACATGATTACTCTGCCTGGTGGAGAATTTGTTTAGCAGGCATTGTCAAACCAGGAAAGAGCCGACGTAGGAAGGAATCACTTCGTAGCCAGAAGTTGGTGAGTGCTCCATACCGATAGAGGAACATGTCAAGGAAAAATTGAAACCGGACGCTTCTCAGTCTCTTAGACGATCCAATGCATGCCATAGCTCATAGCTCGCCTTCTACGAAACTCTTAAAGTAGTATAAACGGGAAATCTGCTCAGCATAATTCTCAAGATGAGTAATCTAAACAACTGTGTAGCGCAGTATAACCCGGCAAACCGCACAAGATATCCCAATGTATCATATCACGTTTGGAGAGCGATGTACGCGTGTGCCTACAAATCATGACTTACTGGTCCATTCCATGTCGAGTGTCTAGTCCTACCGAAAAGACATAATAAAAGGCCAACCCCTCCAAAAAGCATTGCTAAGAACAGCTTCGAAATACATTGCCGAAACGGAGTACATCTATCAGACGTACGCGTGCAAATACTAGCTAGTTCAAATACGGAAAGCACATTGAGTACGGCACACGCCAATGAAGAGGCTGCTGCTGCTTCTTGATAGGAATTGGTGATTGCAACCAGGAGGAGAAAAAGCTTGGAGCTAGTACCACTTTTGGTTGGTTGGTTTTCCACCTCTTCTGATGTGTATGTCATTAGTTTTTGCTTCAAGAATTCGACCACTCGAAGCTTCTTAATTAGAATTAGGCTTGTGAGAATGCAGCACCTTAGCTGTCTAGCCAGCCTCTTTGTTGCATTGCAGTAGATGTAGGGTCTGTTCTTTTCGACTTATGACTTTGCTTGAACAAATAAAGGAGATAGTTTCTCTGCCGTCATTTTGAAATGGTTTATCAGGATAGTTTTTTCGAAGTGGCTTATCTATTTTTAGTTCGTTCGCATGAGCGGTGCACTAAGACTAAAAACCATAATGTACAACAGAAAAGAACGCATCTGTATTTGATGCTGTAGATGTTGTAGGTCGAGTTTTGCTTGCTTTCTCTTACTTGTTCTTGTTGGTGATGCATGAATGCTCTGCTTCCTCCTGTGGGTTCAGGAGGCGTGCTGCTACTAGATGCTGTTCTTAAACCGATAAAGTGGATGATTGCTGGGGATAGAAACATATGGTTTGTGGCTGTCACAAATCTTCCCCGAAGTTTTTTTATATCGCCCATACATCCAACTGTTGGATTATATGTGGGCCAAGCCCATATAATAAGAATAATTCCTATTAAATCTCAAAGGCCCACTCATGCAAAGGAGGCATGCATGTGACCTTTAGTACCATATTGCTAGTTCTAGGAGAGGAAGACCACCTTAAAAGGGATGGTGCACTCCTAGCCACTTGAGGCATGTGTGGGAGAGAACTAGAGGATAACACGCGCGCGCTCGCTCGCCTCGCCGGGCTGGGTGGCTGGGCTGGGCGGGCGCACGGCACCTGCGTGAATGGTCCGCCAAAATCCGCTCCACGTGCTTGCGCAGACACGGCTTCCTTTTGCGCTTTATTTTCTTTGTTTTGAGTGGCGGTGAATCCGGATCGATTCTGATTGCTAATCCGGTTGATTCACGAGTTATGGAGAACGTCGCGGCGTCTTGATCACGCGTCTGGTCTTCTATAAATACGAGCCGCCGCTTTCATACGAATATCGCGAAAATCAATCTAGGTTTTGCCTCCTCCATCCATTGTCTTTGCGCCGTCCCACGTAGTCTACTCGTCCCGTCCGCGGCGTGCACCGTCGTTCGGGAGAGCGGTCTCGGGCCCGCCGCCAAGTCTGCACGGAGAGGGCGAATAAGGTTTTGGGAAGCGCTCTGCGGCGCTCGCTAGCTCGCTCGTCTTCCTCGTCGTTCGGCCGGCGAATCGTCATCGACTTCGTGTCATCCTCACCGTGCTCTGCGGCGTCTACATCGGCAAACCAATCGAATGAACCATCGATGCATATGATAATGTTCTCCGTATTAGATCTGTTCATGTACGCTTTCTGGTTTACATGTCTAGATCTTTTATGCTGTGGTGGTTCTGTTATTGTGCGTGCATGATGTCATGATTAATTTATGGAATAAATTGAACCTACATGTGCTTATATTTTCAACAATCCAAAAACCTTATTGTAGGCACCGTGGTTTTACTATGGCTGGATTTGCCGATGCACCGAGGCGGATAAGTTCTCGGTGTGCACTTTAAGAGATGGCGGTCGGGGTCACTCGTGGCTTACCGCTATGAATGTATTCGGGTTAGTAATGGCAAGCTGAAGGTGTTCTTGATCTTTGGCGAAAGAATTCGAGACCGCCACTACTCTTTTGTTGGATGCATTCTTAGTGTTCTTCTTGACCGTCTGTGCGAGGTGTATATGCACATGACAGACGCCGAAGGAGTTATGGGATGCATGAATTTCAAATACGGTGCTCATCGATGCCAGCAATGACATGTATGTCATGGAGCAATTTCGTGACTACAAGATGGTTGATAACCGTTCAGTAGTAGATCGGGCTCATGAGATACGAGGCCATTGCCAAGGAACTCGAACTCTGAAGTGTGCCTTACCCGACAAGTTTGTGGTGGATGTATTATTGCGAAATTACCTTCTTCATGGAGGAATTTGAACAAGACTCAAACACAAGAGACAAGAATACTCTGTTGAGAATCGATTGGGTCTCTTGAAATTGAGGAGAAAGCTCGGAAAAGGACGCTGTGTCTAAGGGTGATGGAGGCGATCTAGTGCCAATGTGGTACAAAACCCTCAAGCAAGAACAAAGGAAATTTGTTAAAGCCCAACAGACAACCAACTTCAAGAAGAAGAAGAACAACGAAATCGGGATGATAGAACTTGCTTTGTGTGCGGTGAGCACGGTCACATGGCCAAGAAGTGCCCACAACGCAAAGGAAAGAAGGCACTGCAGATGGACTTCTAAGTCATCAACGTGACCATTGGCAAGGCGGAGATGGGATGGGTATGGTAATTTACCTCTTGTTCTTTCGTTAGTCAATCTACCAATTGGTGGATTGATACAGGAGCTAATGTACATGTGTGTGCTGATATTTCGTTGTTTTCTTCTTATCAGTCGCCCGAGATTCCTCCGTCCTAATGGGGAATGGGTCACATGCTCTTGTTCATGGTGTTGGCACGGTAGATCTGAAGTTTACTTGGGAAAGATCGTGCGGTGAAGAACGTGCAGCATGTCCCTTCTATAGACAAGAATCTCGTTAGTGGCTCCGTTTATGTAGAGACGGGCTTAAGTTGGTATTTGAGTCTAATAAAGTAGTCGTGTCTAAACATGGACATTTTATTGGTAAAGGCTATAAATGCGGAGGCTTGTTCCGCTTTTCCTATCGATTTCTGCAATAAGGCGTAAACCATATTTGTGGCGGTGTGGATGATGAGGCTAATGTTTGGCACTCACGTCTATGTCATATTAATTTTGGTTTGATGTCTCGGCTTTCGATATGAATTTAATTCCAAACGTTTCCATCACCAAAGGTTCTAAATGCCATAGCGTGTGTGCAATCAAAGCAACCTCGTAAGCCTCACAAGGTCGCCGAGGAGAGAAACTTGGCACCACTAGAACTCCTGCATTCGGATCTTTCGAGATGAATGGCGTGTTGACGAAGGGTGGAAAGCGATATTTCATGACATTGATTGATGATGCAACTAGGTTCTGTTATGTGTATTTATTGAAAGCGAAAGATGAGGCTTTAGACTATTTTAAAATCTATAAGGCGAAGTTGAAAACCGGTTAAATAGAAAGATAAAAAGACTTAGGTCGATCGTGGTGGAGAGTATTTCTCAAGCGAAATTGACTTATTTTGTGAGGAACATGGCATTATACATGAGAGGGCGCCTCCTTATTCCCAGAGTCAAATGGGATTGCGAAAGGAAAAACCGCACGTTGGTGACTTGGTGAATGCCATGTTAGATCTCGCGGGATTACCTAAGGCATGGTGAGGGAGGCTTTGCTAACGTCTAATCACGTATTAAATAGAGTTCCTAACGAAATAAGGACAAAACACCATACGAGGTATGGATTGGGAGAAAACCATCACTTTCTTACTTGCGTACATGGGGTGCTGGCGAAAGTTAATGTGCCAATAACTAAGAAACGCATAGCTTGGACCTAAAGCGTGGATGTGTTTTTAGGGATATGCTAATCATAGCATTGCCTATAGATTTTTGATAGTTAAAACCGAGGTACTGACATGCATGTTGGTACAATTATGGAGTCTCGAGATGCAACATTCTTTGAGAATATTTTTCCTATGAAGGATACACATAACACTACTAGTCAACCTTCGAAATAATTCCCAGTTCAATCACATCACCGAACCTTTTGAACATACACATGAACTTGTCAATGAGGAGGATGACGGTGGAGCTCCTAGAAGGAGCAAGAGACAAAGGATATTCAAATCCTTTGGTGATGATTTCACTGTGTACCTTGTGGGCGACACTCCCAAGTCTATTTCGAGCGTATGCATCCCCGATGCAGACTCTTTGGAAGGAGGCTATCCAGTAGTGAAATGGATTCCATTATCGCTAATGGAACACAGGGTGACAGATAAACCTTATGGGTGCAAACCGTAGGGTGCAAGTGGGTGTTCAAAAGAAGCTTAGGCCTGATGGTACTATTGAAAAATATAAGGCTCGGCTTGTTGCCAAGGGCTATACTCGAGAAGAAGGCGAAGATTTCTTTGACACTTACTCACTGTTGCTAGATCGACCACAATTCGAGTACTACTTGCTTTGGCTGCCTCACATGGTCTTCTCGTTCATCAAATGGACGTTAAGACAGCTTTTCTTAACGGAGAGTGGATGAGGAAATTTACATGGAACGACTGATGGATTTGTAGTAGAAGGTCAACAAGGCAAGGTGTTAAAGCTGTTGAAATCTTTGTATGGTTCAAACAAGCCCCTAAGCGGTGGCATGAGAAGTTCGATAGAACAACGACATCTGCAGCTTTGCTGTCAATGAGGCAGATAAATGTGTATACTATCGTTATGGTGGGGGTGAGGAGTTATTCTATGTTTGTATGTGGATGACATCCTGTTTTTGGGACAAACATTAGTGTGATAAATGAGGTCAAATCATACTTGTCTCAAAACTTTGATATGAAAGATCCAGGAGTGGTGATGTTATTCTAAACATTAAATTGGTTAGAGGTGAGGATGGGATTACACTTTTGCAATCTCATTATGTGGAAAAGGTCTTGAGCCGTTTTGGCTTTTCCGACGATAAGCCTTCTCCAACACCTTATGTTCCTAGCGTGTTACTTCGTAAGAATAAGAAAATTGCTAGGAATCACCGGAATACTCCCGGATAATTGGCTCACTAATGTACCTAGCTAGTGCAACAAGGCGGACATCTCCTTTCTTTGTGAGCAAATTGAGTCGGTTTACATCTAACCCGGAGATGATCACCGGAAGGCGCTTGAGCGAGTGTTGCGCTATCTGAAAGGTACCTCGAACTTTGGACTTCACTATCTTGGGTACCGTCGGTCTTTGGAGGTTCTGATGATTCCAAGCTGGATCTCGATCTTGATGAGATCAAAGCCACTAGTGGATATGTTTTCACTATTGGTGGTGGTGTTTGTTTCATGGAGGTCTTGCAAGCAGACCATTTTGACGAGGTCAACCATGGAAGCGAGCTTGCGGCACTAGACACGCTATTGTTGAGGCGTAATGGCTACGAGATTTATTGATGGATCTACCTACGGTGGAAAAGCGATGCCGCTATCCTTATGAATGTGATAATCAAACCGTTATCGCTAAAGTGAACAGTTCTAAGGATAATACGAAATCGTCTAGGCATATTAAGAGACGATTGAAGTCTCGTCAGAAATTGAGAAACTCGGAGTTATAACCTTGGATTACATCCAAGCAGATAAAAACTCGCGATCCTTTACAAAGGGACTATCACGAATGTGATAGATAGTGCATCGAAAGAGATGGATATGAGACCCATGTGAGTTATCTATGGTAGTAACTCAACCTATGTGATCGGAGATCCGTGAATTAGGATCAGGAAAAACAAGCCATTAGTTAACTGGAGGAGAGTAATTTCAACCCTCTCTATGTGAAGATGCAATACTCTCGAAGCGCAAGCGCAGTTGACTAAGGTCTTAATGTGTTCCATTGGCTTTTAGAAGCGAAGACGCTATCTGCAGAGCGTTCTTGAAAGAACACACCTATATGAGCCCGATGTTAGTCGCAGTCTATGGAGATCTTGGGTAATCTCCTACTAAGCTCATGAAGAGACCAAGGAGTATGACTTATACGCTCCAACCGAGGGTAGCCTCTTGGCGGCCTAGTATCGATTAAGTCTTTAAGTGAAGCTTGCTTGCACCAAACTTGCAATTCAAGGCATAGTCCATTGTTCAAGTTGTGAGTAAGTGTAGCTTGAGTTCTAGGTGGATGTTCAACCTTAATCGGTCTCCATCGAAATCTTGATATATAAACAAGACATTGGAATTGAGCAAATCTCTGTGGGACTTTGAGATCGGTGGGGATTGTTGGTTTATATGTGGGCCAAGCCCATATAATAAGAATAATTCCTATTAAATCTCAAAGGCCCACTCATGCAAAGGAGGCATGCATGTGACCTTTAGTACCATATTGCTAGTTCTAGGAGAGGAAGACCACCTTAAAGGGATGGTGCACTCCTAGCCACTTGAGGCATGTGTGGGAGAGAACTAGAGGATAACACGCGCGCTCGCTCGCTCGCCTCGCCGGGCCGGGCCGGGCCGGGTCAATTGGCTGGGCGGCGCGCGCACGCGCACTGCGCGTGAATGGTCCGCCAAAATCCGCTCCAGTGCTTGCGCGACGCGCTTCCTTTGCGATTTATTTTGCTTTGTTTTGAGTGGCGGTGAATCGGATCGATTCTGATTGCTAATCCGGTTGATTCTGAGTTATGGAGAACGTCAGGCGTCTTGATCACGCGTCCCGGTCTTCTATAAATACGGAGCCGCCGCTTTCATACGAATATGCGAAAATCAATCTAGGTTTTGCCTCCTCCATCCATTGTCTTTGCGCGTCCCACGTAGTCTACTCCGTCCGTCCCACCGGCGTGCACCGCCGTTCGGGAGAGCGGTCTCGGGCAACCGCCGCCAAGTCTGCACCGAGAGGCGAATAAGGTTTTGGGAAGCGCTCTGCGCGGCGCCGCTGTAGCTCGCTCGTCTTCCTCGTCGTTCGGCTTGCGAATCGTCATCGACCGTGTCATCCTCACCGTGCTGCGGCGTCTACATCGGCAAACCAATCGAAACGAGAACCATCGATGCATAACGATAATGTTCTCCGTATTAGATCTGTTCATGTACAGTTTCCTGGTTTACATGTCTAGATCTTTTATGCCTGTGGTGGTTCTGTTATTGTGCGTGCATGATGTCATGATTAATTTATGGAATAAATTGAACCTACATGTGCTTATATTTTCAACACCAACTCCAGCCGCCTTTTTTTTTATATTGGCACTGTTCAGTTTAACGTGTTGAATGCAATGACTTATATCCTAGTATTTTAGAATTTGAAAATGTGCATTATAAGAAGTCATAAATGAATCATAATAAGAATAGATTCTTAATTTCTTTTAGAGTAGAATTTCTACTCCATTTTAAAGGAGGACTATATAAAGCCATGATGGTGGTCATGGGAAACAACCAAGCAACAAAACAAATAAGTCACTCATCCAAAGGTAGAGGTGCATGAGAGGATTAAAGGCTAAGTTATTCTTTAGCATAAGATTCTTGTATAGTGTCAGGTGGTACAAAATCAAGATTGATTTTAAACAAAGTGTCTTTTAAACAGAGTAAACACCTTTTCTACGGTACCAAACTTTTAAACAGAGTGTCTTTTCAGGATGAGGTCTACTAGTTGATTAGAGTAGACACTATAGTAACTTTATTTATATTGGCCAAAATTGCACGCGAGTGTCTTTCTCTGCAAACTTCTCTAAATATTATTACTATTCATTATTGAAAACTAAAAACTATCAACAAAAGTCAATATAAACACCATAATGCCTTAAAAAGGCAGCTAGGTTATGCTGATACTTAGAATGCTAGGTTTAGTAGAACTGTAGAAGTCTAGCATTCATGTCATCAGTCTCTTGAGTATCCAACACAACCCCACCAGAGTCAATTTGTTTCTAGACTCTTATAGAGATAATTTCCTGTGATCTAGCATTAAGTTTATGGGAATAACTTACAGAAACATGTGGATATTCTGTTACGAATCATGTGGTGGCGTGGTGCTATCCGTAGTTCGTCATGCTACAACTTAAAATTCCTTGAAACTACTTATAGGCTGAGGCCTAAATATAGTTCGATCATTTAGTGATCTAGGGAGTGATATGAGCTACTTGAGATAAACCCACTTGTCAAGACCTTTATGAAGCTTCCCCCCGCCCCTAATGGTGCTTATCAGTTGGGTGGTTTGACTTCAGGTAAATTCACTCTGAAAGTAAGTTGTGTTCTTTTTTGTTTGACTAGGTGTGCTGCCAGGAGTTGGACGGCCGAAGTTCATCAAAAAGGCCCAACTTGGGTAGTTCATCTGGGCTGTCTGCCTCTGGTAAGTGTCTTGATCATCTCCCCATTCACTTTTGTCTTCACTGAGTCTTCTAATTTGAGCATTTGTGAATAAATGCATGTGTTGATAGTGCATAAGGTGTGAATCTTGGGACGAATGTTTTATTCATTAGTATTTTATAAAGGACAAACTAAGCAAGAGATATCCGTCTTCCAGTTTTCAGCAGAAGCCAATTGTGTCCAATTTGTATCAAAAAAGGGCTAAATTTTGCCGGTTTCCATCCAACCTCTTACCACAAATTCCACTTAACCGTATCTTCCTTTTCTTTTTATCACTGGGTATTCAAATGTATGTTAGATTTTAAAGCTATTATGGTTGTTAACTTTACTTATGTCATGTGTATATAGATTTGTTCATACTTATTAGCTATATTTAGACTCGCGACTCGACCAGGCTTCTAAACTTCCCTGGCTCTGCCACTAAACTCGGACGACAACGACGAGAACCGATGGACGAAACACCGAACGGCGGCGGCGACCAAGTTCATAGAGGCTAAGAAACCCTTCTCCTCGACTCGAACACGCATGTACATGGTGCAGCCTTGTCTCTCGTGTGGCCGTATGGGCCAAGGCCGAACACATCAGGCAAGTCGGCTTTAGACAGAAAAAGAAAAAGGAAAAAAAAACAAAGTGATTGATGTAATGGGCTAGCATGTGGCAACAGACCGCAAGTCCGCAAGCGTCCAAGCTCTCCAACAAACTTAGGCCGGCCCGTATATTCGAAACAGGCCAGGATAGGATTTGGTTGTTCCCAGCTTGTGGGCTGAGCTAGAGTGAATTGCTAAATAATCTAGTCGGTTTGGATCGGGCCTTGAATATTCGGCCAAGGATAGGATTTGGCTGTTCCCATTAGCAGGTCTAACTACAGCATCAGGCGATGAAGACGACTCCACCGGGGAGGGCGACAAGATAATGTGGTCAGCATTTGAGGGGCTGAAATGTCCGGCCGTACTTGCCCTTTCTGTTGTGTTTGTTGATCCTCCATTAGGCACCCTTGTGATAATAGCACGATGGTTGGACCTTCCTCCATACAGCTACGGGGATTCGCATTGCAATTCACATTATCCTCAGCACGATGTGCACCCTCAATCCTACACTGGCATCAGATTCACCATTCCATTGCCACATTAACACCAAGCTCATCCCATCTCAGCGTTGACTTAATCCTCATCACAACGGTTGAAAATAATAGGGACTCTGCAAACACAAGGACTTTGCCTTCCATGCCAACGAACTCTACACCACTTCTCTTTTGGTAAACCGTTCTCATCTGTAAAAACTAGTACAACTCTATGCATCTACATACAACAAACATAACAAAACTGTTAGGAAACCTGGACTCTATCTAGAGTCCTGATCTAATTGGGCACCCCCACCGTAGACTATAAATAGGGACCTAAACCCCCCTCATTATGTACCCCGATGCAATCTAAAGCAATAAAGAAAGACCAGGAGTTCTCTCTACCTCTCTGTGTTCAATCTATTATTCTGTGATTCTGTGATTGATTCGTTCTTGTTATAAGTAGAGGAATCGCTCAGACTGGTCTCCAGCGTCGGTTCCTCAACACGTTATCAGCACGACTTCGCTCCGGTGAACGAGGTAATCATCGAAGCACAGATTGAATTTTCTAGATCGCTTTTTGAATCTGTATTTTCTTTTCACGTTCTAGATTGAAATTCTACAGCGCAAATCCGCCCTAATCTACCACGAGCAGACTTGAAGTCGCCGGCACAATGCCGATCGGTAGATTGAGAAACGGGGTAGATGTTGATTGCACTGTAGAACGATGCAAATCTGCCCTAAATCTACCGCGAGCAGATCTGAAATCGCCGGCACAATGTCGATCCGTAGATTGCAAAACGGGATAGATGTTGATTGCATCATAGATTGGAAATTTTGCATTAATTTGTTTGATCCTGCATGATAGTTATATGGAGATTTCGCATCTGTTCTTCCTGTTATGCATGGCATCACACAAGAAAAAGGCCCTCATTGTCGTGCGCGTTCGCGATGATGCCGCCGGCCGGAGCCCGCAGCGTCGCCGCCGTCGCCGCCCGCGTCCTGCGCGCCGCCCAAGGTTGACCCGCCGCGCCTCTCGGCAGCGCCGTCCGTCCCTCGCCGCCGCGCGCGCGGCCGCTCCGTCTTCCGCACCGGCGCCCGAACGTCTTGGCGCCACGCGCCCCAAGCGCGCGCCACCTCGCCGCCGGCTCGATCGCCGCCGCGCGCCCGCCTCTGATCGCGGCGCCTCGCCCGGCCAGCATCCGCGTCGAGCCACCGTCGACCACGCCGCATCGTCGTTACATCGCCCCGGTCCGCTGGCTTCCGCTAAACGCCGCGCGACGATGTCCGGTTCCGGCAGAAGCGCCGCCGGCCGGCGCCGCCTGCCGCCGCACCACCGCTTGGTTGCTCGTGCGCGCGCCACCGTCCGCTCGAACCGCACCGCCGGCGGCGCTCGGCAGCAGCCGCCGTGAAGGCTCGCACCCGGCGCGCGCGGCCGCCGGTTCGCCCGCGACGGCCGAGGCGCCGGGCCCGCTCTCTCCCGTGCGTCGGCCGTAGCACGCGCGCGCTTGCGCCGCCATTGCCGCCGCTGCATCGCCACCCCCGCCATGCGCGCCGCGCCGCGCGCTCGCCCGCCATCGCGCCGTCCGCCGCCTCCCGAATCGCGCGCGCGAGCGCGCTTACCTCTGCGCGCCGCCGCTTTTTGCATGTGAGGGAGGGAAACCTAGATCCTCCTCCCTTGTTTGCCTGCCATTGTGTGGGCAGTATGGGCGAAGTGCGGGCTAAAATGGGCCGGTTAAAAGAAAAACTGGGGAAAGGGCCCGGCCGGTGGATATGCGATGGCTATTTTATGAAAAAGCCCTGAATTCTTGTATATTACCGAAAGGCCCATAATTATTTGATTTAAGTCCTAATTTTGCAGAAAGGGCCTCGTGATTTCGAAAATTACGTATAAGCCCTAAATTTACGAGCGGGTCCAGAATTTTACAGAAAACCCCTCGGTAAATTAGAAAATTGCGCGATTTTTTCTCTGAACTGAAATTTTGCGCATAAACCCCCAGAAAGTGCAGAAATTGCTGAAATTTCATATTTTAGCATAAAAGGGCCCCGAAAATCCGAATTTTGCATCAATTTTTTGCATTTGAAGTTTATTTATTTATGCCATTATTATTCTCTATATTTTCTGTATTTATTTACTATTTTTGGTTAATTGTAATTGTTTTAATTGCTTTTAATCGCTGAAATTAGCAGTAAAGTTATAGAAAATGCACAGAAAATTATGGAACATTATGGGAAACTATTGCACCACTTTATTTACCTGTAGTAAAATTTCCATGCATGTTTACCTGCAGTAAACTTATTTTATTTCGTTCATACACATGTAGATGACTGGAATTTGAACAGGAGTTCGAGGAGTCGCCCAAAGATGGCGAAACTATCTGACATGCGCATCCGATGTCGAGATTGTGCTTGGGGGCCGGAAGCTCGGCGCAGCTATTGGGATAAGCGGACAGAAAGAGCTAGACCCACACCTGAGGAGAATGATCATGCACTTCATTTTCTCAGGCACCATCTCTGCTCGACTCTCAAGAATGAGTATATGGCAGAGAGAAATGCGCTAGCACTCTGGACCGCACTCAAGAAGCGGTTTGAGAGGCTCAAGTACACCATTCTTCCTCGAGCAGAGCAGGAGTGGATCAGACTGAGGTTTGCCGACTTTAAAGCGGTCGGGAGTACAATTACATCTTGCAGGATTTGTACAAACCTTAAACTCGTGGCAAGGAGATCACAGAGGACCGAAGATCGAGAAGACCACGTCCACTTTCCACCTAGTCTTTATCTGGGTTGCCCGCAATCGTCAAAAACGGCTACAAGGAGTACGCCGAATTGATTGATATGACGCAGGTAGCCGAGGCTCAAGACGAACTTCTCCGCAAGAATTACGTCTCGCAGCCACCAGGCAACTCCGCTGGCCATGAAGCCAACGCTAGCAGCCTCAAGGTGCGAAAGCCCTTGATGAAGAAAAGGGGGAAGAAGGGTAAGATCGTTGCCCAGAAAGGCAAGTCAGATGCTCCAAACGACAAGAAGGCTAAGAAGAGTGGCAAGACCTATGGCCAGCAGAACCAAGGTTGCTACAAGTGTGGCAAATGGGGACATTGGTCGCGGATATGCAAAGAACCGCAACATGTCATTGATGCCCACCAAGCACAAAAGAAGAATGGCAAAGGGCAACCTGAAGCCCACTTTGCAGCCGTTGAGGGCGGCTGGCAACACCGGAGATGATGGAGGTTGAGTCCATCCGTGCAACACCTCCTTATGACTTAGAGGCTGCCATCGCCATGATCTCTCTTGAAGAGAATGTCACTGCGAGGAAATAGCGAAGAAGTCGATGATTTTCTAGTTGATTCCGTCTGATGCACAGAATGCATGAGACGTTAATTGTCATTTATTTTGTGTTAAATGGACAAGTTTAGAACTTGCATGGTTGGTGCTTTAGGATTTTATTTTCTCGTAATGGTTGGATGATTTTGGAATAAAGCATTCATTTATTCAGTTTATGATGGCATGTTATGTTCTGATATTTGCGTATTTTATTTATGTGTTGAATGCCTTCTAATACATGTTAATTAAATACGTTATATTAGAACACGTGTGGCGCCCTATGGAGGAAGTATGCCTTGCCGACAGCGGCACAACGAATACCATCTTAAGAGAGACTAAGTATTTTCAGTCGATCCGTAAGAGCACTGGCAGCCTTACGACAATCGCCGGAAGCGATGCATGTATAATCGGTTCCGGAAGAGCCACAATTATACTCCCCATGGGCACAACTTTGATCATTGAAGAAGCCTTATTGTACCCAGAATCGACTAGAACTCTCCTAAATTTTAAGGATATTCGCGCCAATGGTTTCCACGTTGAGACTGACGAAGAGTACGGTAAGGAATACCTGCTCATTACGAAGCGCGAAGAGAATGGCAAAAGAATATTAGAAAAGCTTCCTTCACTTGAAACTGGGCTATATTATACCACAATTAAAGCGTCTGCAGCGTACACTGTTCTGAAAACAGTGTTTAGAAGCTCTGAACTCTTCTGTCTCCGGCATGATAGATTAGGCCACCCAAGTCTTAGGATGATGAGAAACATAATAAATAACACACATGGGCATAATATTAATGTGAAGAATTTTCCGAATTATGAAGATTTTGTGTGCCCTGCATGTGCCACGGAAATCGATTACTAGACCCTCCACTCGAAAGTGAAGGATGAAGTCCTCGCATTCTGAACGCATCCAGGAGACATTTGCGGTCCCATTCAGCCCGTCTCAGGGCCGTTTAAGTATTTCATGGTGCTCATTGACGCTTCTTCGAAGTGGTCATATGTGGGTTTGTTGTCCACAAGAAACCACGCCCTTACAAAGTTGATCTCGCAGATCATTCGCATCAGAAATGTGTTTCCAGATCATCATATCAAGTCCATTCGAATGGACAACGCCGAAGAATTTACTTCGAAGGCATTTGATGATTATTGCATGGCAATGGGAATTGCAGTTGAGCACTCGGTACCGCATGTCCATACTCAGAATGGTTTGGCAGAGGCTTTAATTAAAAGAATTAAATTTATTGCCCGACCCTTCTTGCATAAAAGTAATTTGCCAGCTACATGTTGGGGACACGCAGTCCTTCATGCAGTGAATCTCATCAACCTTAGACCTTCGGCCTACAACATCCATTCACCTATGCAACTAGCGCAAGGGTCACCAACGAAAGTTTCCCATCTTAGGAGGTTTGGATGTAAGGTTTATGTACCGATACCACCTCCGCAACGAACTGCAACGGGCCCACTCCGCAAGACTGGGATATACATTGGGTATGAGACTGCATCCATAATCAAGTATTTGGAACCCATGTCGGGAGATTTGCATACTGCCCGCTTCGCTGATTGCATTTTTGATGAGGATAATTTCCCGTCATTAGGCGGAGGAAATCAACCCGTTGATGAAAAATGTCGGGAAATTACGTGGGAAGCCACGGGAATTCATGCACATGACCCGCGCACTAGTGAAACTGAAAAAGAGGTCCAGAAGATCATCAACTTGCAAGCATTAGCAAACCAACTGCCCGATCACTTTAGTGATTTGAAGAGCGTGATTAAGTCGCATGTGCCTGCACGCAATGCACTGGAGAGGGTTGAAATACCAAAGAAAATTGAAGGTATCCCTAATCCCGTCCAGAGGCCTCAGAATAAAAGGACGAGAACTCCGGTTCCTCGAGTCCAAAGTAACCGGGGACGCCCGGCGAAAAAGGATAAGAAAGATTTATCACAGCCGATCATTGAAGTTCCCTAGAATGAGAAGGGGAGCCAGTTGAGACCTGGCACAAGTATGACACCTTCCAAAAAGGGCATACCGGATCTGAATATCCCCATCGGCATGGATGTGTGCGCACACATTGGAGCCGAAAAACTAAAGGGACTTACCACCGCAATTGAAAGAAGCGATGCGCAAGGTGAAGCTCCAGAAGAAGCAACTCATGAAGAAATAGCTATAAATTATGTGCACACGGGAGAGTCCCTGAATAGGACAACAGCTAATATCGATATCTACTTGCAAAGAAAATTACCACCATCATCGATCTTGATCCCGAGCACGCATCGCTAGGTGAATGTAAGAAAAGATCAGATTGGGAAGATTGGAAGAAGGCAATAGCAACCGAATTGCTATCTCTGAATAAAGAGAGGTGTTTGGGCAGTATGTCGCACGCCTCCCCACATACACCGTTGGGTACAAGTGGGTATTTGTTCGAAAGAGAAATGAAAGAAATGAAGTAGTGAGATACAAAGGAAGGTCAGTAGCCCAAGGTTTCACTCAACGTTCGAGTTGATTATGAAGAAACCTACTCCCAGTCATGAGTGAAATTACCTTTAGATACTTGATCTCAATGGCGGTGAACTTGAATTTAGAAATGAAATTGATGGATGTTGTGATCGCATACCTTTACTGTAACTTGGATTCGAGATTTACATGAGAGTCCTGAAGGAATTCCTCTCCAACCAAGACAGAGCAAATAGAAATCATGCATGTGAAACTCGAAAAGTCACCGTATGGACTGAAATAATCTGGAAGAATGTGGTATAATCGCTGAGCGACTTTCTCTGCAAGAAAGGCTACACGAACAATGAAGACTGTCCTTGTGTACTTATACGGCGATCCCGAATGGATTACGTATAATATCTGTATATGTAGATGATCCGAATATCATCCGACACCAAGACATAAAAGAAGCAAGCTCCTACTTGGAGTCGAATTTGAAATGAAAGATTTGGGCAAGACCAAGTTTTGCTTAGGCTGCAGCTTGAGCATGTCCTCAAGGAGTCTTGATACATCGGTCGACCTACACCCGAAAGGTGCTTGAAAGGTTTGGCTTTGAGAAGGCATTTCCTCGAAAGTACCGATGATCGGTAGATCTTTGAGCAAGAAAAGATCCTTTCCGACCAAGGGAAGAGGGGAGGAAGTCCTGGGACCGAATTCCCATACTTGAGTGCGTGGGAGCACTCATGTATTTAGCAAACCGCACTAGACCGGACATTGCATTTGCCGTGAACCTCTTAGCAAGGTATAGTGCAGAGCCCACCAAAAGGCATTGGCGATGCATAAAGGATATTTTCCGATACCTCCAAGGTAGCAAAGACCTCGGATTGTTTCTGAAAAGAATCAAGATCTGAACTTGATTGGCTATGCAGATCTTTGGGTATCTGTCGGACCACGATACCGCAAGTCACAAACAGGCTATGTATTCCTGTGTGGTGGAACTGCAATTTCATGGAAATCGTCTAAGCAAATGTAACATCCCTAATTTTTGCTAAAATAAAAAAATTAAATAAATAATAAAAGGACGCCTGAATCAGATCTCAACTCAAGCCGTGCAGAGTAAGATCCAAACCCATTTTTTTTGCTAGCCAACCCGAATCTCGGGGACGAGATTCTTTTTAAGTGGGGTAGATTTGTAACATCCCAAATTTTTGCTAAAATAAAAAAATTAAATAAATAATAAAAGTGGAATAAAAAACTTTAAATTAAAATAAGTATTTTTGTGCTTAAAGTTCAAAGTTGGATTTGCCTTGAATTTCTGTTTTTGAAAAAGCTGGATTTGAAAAGCATTTTAAGAAAAACCTTAAATAAAATGATATTTTGATAAAAATCTTATGTCAAACTAAATATTTGGAGTTATTTGGCCTTTATTTGGTTTCCTGGATTTTCTGGAGTTTTAAAATGTATTTTTGAAGTTAAAAAGTATTTTAAAATATGAAAATTAAATACCAAAATTAGTTGGAAATATTTTTATTAAGTCCAAAACGTCTCCAGGAGATTCTCTGAATTTTTCTGAGATTTTTGGAATTTATTTCATATTTTTCTGAGGCTTATTGGAATTCCTATGCTTTTCTAAAAACCCAAAAATCAGAAAATAAAATAAACCCAGCCCCCTCCCTCCGGCCGCCACGTGGACGGCCGGATCCTCGCCACGCCACCCCGCCAGACGGCCCATCCGCTCGTCCGCTCCTCCTCTTCCTCGGGCTACCCGATCCCGCCCTTGGCCGCGCGGCCCAATCCCCGCCGCCCGCGCCCTCTCTTCGCCCTCCCTCTCTCTGCGCCTCCGGCCCCACCTGTCGGTGCCCCTCTCCTCTCCCCCGTTTCTCTGCCGACCGGGCCCCACCCGGCAGCCTTCCTCGCCCCTTCTCTCTCTGCAGCCCGAGCCCACCGGTCAGGGCCGTCTCCCCCGCGCCTCTTCTTTCACCTCGCGCCGCCGCCGCCCGCAACCGCCTCCTCCACCCTTTCCGCGCCAGCGCCGCCCCCACGTCGCCTACTCTCGTGCGCCGCCCCCTCCCGCACGACCCGCGCCCACGCGCCCACCTTCTCCCCGCCTTCTCCGCGCCCACTTCCCCCCGAATCGCCCGCAACCGCCGCGCCCACTCCTCCACGCCGGCGAGAAATCCGCGCCAGCTCGCACCTCCCCACCCCCTATAAAAGCCGCCCCGAGCTTCACCCCTCCTCACCGCATCTCCCTCCGCTCCTCTCATCCTTTCCCGTGCGCCGGAGCTCCCCCGCAGCGTGCGCTTCCGCCTCCGCCGCCGTCTAGAAGTTCGGCGAGCAATCGCTGCCTCCTCGCTCTCCCTCGCGCCCGGCCGACGGCAACTCCAGCTCTGCCGCGTCGCCCGGTCTGCTCGCCTCTCGGCGCGCCTGCGCCACCGGACATTGCTTCGCGACGCCGAGCGCCACCGCCGCTCTCCGCCGCCACGCCACTCTCGGCCGCCTCCGTAACTCCGCGCCCACCGCCGTGCTCCGTCGCCACCTCATTCCTCCGCCCCTCGCCGACGGCGCGCTCGTCGGGCGCCGGCGAGGCTCGTTTCCCCGTGTGCTCCCCGGCCGGCTGCCCATGTGGCCGCCTGGTGGCAGCCACCTCAGCGCCACGCGGTGCCTCCTTGCCCCGTCAGCGCCCCGCGCCACCTCGGCCGTCCCCACCCTCCGTGGGCTTGGTCCATGGACCATGGGCCCACTGTCAGCCTCTCGGCCGACTTTTCAATTGAAAAATAATTCGGCCGAAATTCAAAATCCCCGGTCTGACGCAATGCTGACGTCATATATCCCTTTTTCAGTAGAAAAATAATTCCAGAAATTCTTCCTTTTCCATTTTCCCTCTTTTCAATCTTCCCGGAGCCCGTTCTCCTTCGTTTTAACTCCGATTTGGCCCATTCAAATTTCTAAATTCATCAAAAATTCCCCTCTACCCATTCCTAGCCTAAATTTGAATATTTGAAGTCAATTTGAATTTATTTTGAATTTATTTGAATTTGGTGGGTTATTTTGACGTGTAGACTTCGACGATTCGGGAGATTTCTTCGATGAAGATTCAAGCCAATTTGAAGAGCAAGGCAAGTCACCCTCCTTGATCATGTTGATCCCAGTTTTCAAAATAAAATTATGTTGATTTAAACTATATTGCATGCATATTTTTATTCAGCGTATTTCAATTCAGTTTTAAATTTAGTTATTGCCTACTTGTTAATCCCTCCATTGAATTTGAATTCCTCAATACCTTGTCACCCTAGATTCAAACTCTAGTTAATACATTAGTGTTGGCTAGAGAGTTTATTCAAATGCTTAGCCCTGCGAAGTTATATTATTTGGTTTTGGGATACCTTTTCACATAAAATGATAACCCTGTTTACATAAAATGATATGAATTCTTGACTTTGGTGAGTCAAGGAGGTTTATGAAACTATTTTGAAAACAAACATAAAACTGGTTTAGACTTAGGCAATTGGTTAGAATGGTGGGTGCAGGCATGCCCTGTTGGTTGGAGCCGCAGTGGTTGATTGTCGGACACAGGGGTATGTGATTGGGCCTGAGTCAGTTAAGGACCGATCTGTGAGCTACTGTTGCAAAGCCCTAATCGTACTACCACATAGCTGGTATGGGACAGCACTGGCTGAATAATTTGTGAAGTCCCAACCTGAGCCGAGTTGTTGGTTGAAAGTGAGCGTGGTTGGTGCCATGTGAAGTCTCACTTGGGCGAGCGTGGTGAAGCCATGAGAAGTCTCGTCTAGGCTCAAGAGGGGTCCCGTGCGGTGGATTCCTTCTGGGGTGAAACCTTAGAGTTGGCTCGACCAGGTTGAAGGCTTTGCATTGTAAAGGCATTGTCATGACTCCTTGTCGCACACCTAAGGAAGTGTGTAACTCGCGTGGCACAAAAGAATGATCGTGTCTTGTGGGTAAAGCTGTACAACCTCTGCAGAGTGTATAATCTATCCTGGATAGCCGTGCCCACGGTCATGGGCATGCTGAGTAAAGTTTTTCATGGATTATGTTTTGATTTTCAAAATGTTTTTGAAAACCTTGCGGATGGATGGAATCCGTGAGAGATTGAAATCTGGTGAATGGATGGAATTCATCAGAGTTGCGCAGTGAAAGCGTGTGGATGGATGGAATCCATACGTGAGCTTTTGGAAAAGATGGTCCGGGTGGGATGCACGTGGATAGGTTGGTGTTTAGTCGGAGCCGGCACTGACGGTATCTTTCTACTACCAGTATTGTTTTTACTTACTGTATTAAATTCAGCAATTTCAATCTACTTATTGTATTTCTTAAATGCTGTTTTATGCAAACTAACCCTATAAGCCTTCCGTTGAAGCCTTTATCATTATGTTGCATTTTCCCGAGTGATTTGCGGAGTACAAGTTTGTACTCACCTTGCGTTTTCCACACAGAGAAGAAAGATGTCGACTACGGTGAAGATCTGGATGAATAGGCGCGTCTTCTCGCGTTTGCTGTAAGCGAGCTTGGGCTTCGCTTTTATCAGTTTGCTTCCACAGTTATTTCCTTTATTTATTTGCCAATGGGCGTTGATGTAAGACTTGGCCATAAGGCCGTACCTTTTATTTAATATAATCAGTCATTTGTGCTTGGTATATATCTTTGTTGTTACTGTGTGCACTAGCTGATCCTGGACTAGTGCGATTTACATAGAGGATCCAGGAGTCGTTACTCCGAGTTCCGACAGCAAAGCCTGGTAGCTACTTCGACGAACCACTCAGAAATTATAGCACTGTATGAATGTGGGATGAACATTGTGCAAACCCCCACAATTATCTATGAAGATAATGCCGCTTGCGTTGCACAAGTGCAAACGGGCTATGTGAAGAGTCATCTCACAAAGCATATCAACCCCAAGTTCTTCTATGCACATGAATTGCAAACGATGGACGAGATTAAAGTACTACATACTAAGTCATGTGAAAATCTCGCAGATTTATTCACTAAGTCACTCCCCGCATCTAGCTTTGAAATGTGCGTGCGTGGAATTGGAATGATGAGACTTAGAGAAGTGCAGAATTCAGGGGGAGGATTCTCACAAGCCCGCTAATAAATCTTGATCATGAAGATTAAGTACCCAAAAATAAAGTCTTGCAGACTAAATGAATTTGGGTGAATTGTACTCTTTTTCCCTTGACGAGTTTTCCATGAAGTTTCTCAACCAAGGTTTTTAATGAGGCAATTCGTGCATCGCAGCATCACATGTATCATATACTCTTTCACCAAATTTTTCCCACTGGGTTTTTATGGAGTTTTGACGAGGCATGAGCATATTGGGTGAGTGCCCAAGGGGGAGTGTTAGGAAACCTGGACTCTATCTAGAGTCCTGATCTAATTGGGCACCCCCACCGTAGACTATAAATAGGGACCTAGACCCCCCTCATTATGTACCCCGATGCAATCTAAAGTAATAAAGAAAGACCAGGAGTTCTCTCTACCTCTCTGTGTTCAATCTATTATTCTGTGATTCTGTGATTGATTTGTTCTTGTTCTAAGCAGAGGAATCGCTCGGACTGGTCTCCAGCGTCGGTTCCTCAACAAAAACAACCTATTAATATCACAGAATTAAGATTCGGAAAACCATTCGTGCTCTTTCACGTACAACTATTCCTACCGTTGCTTCTCTCGTGCCGTTTTTTTTTTCCCGAATTCTGCTGTTGTTAAAGTGTGAGTGAACACCAGGCCATCAGGTTCGGTCAGAGATAATATATCCTATAGATTTCATACACTAATGAAGAGGGAAACGGAGTAACTTCGTTTGCAAATTCCAAGATCATGATGCGTTTCTTTCAGTTATAGCTTATGGCTTATAGCTGCGGTTTATAGTTTTTGTCTCTAACACAAGCGTCTGTGCGAACGAAGTGGATATCGATAAACTGATAAACCGTTTTTAAATGGTTATCCCGATAAGTCGCTTCAAAATGATAAGGAAGAAATCATTTGTTCGAGGAAAGACATGAGCTAAAAAGAACGAGATGACTGGGCGTGCCCTTGCCACGAATCTCTCAAGTTATTGGCATGTTCTTTTGAGTTTTTGCTTTTGTCTTTTAACTTATCCGAAAATCAAAATAAACGGAACCATATCTTGAAACAGATTCTCTAAACGATTTTTTAAGTTTAAAACTATATGTGCCGTCCATATTGTCATCTTCACTGTTCATTGCCGTTTAAAAAAATATAGACAAAAATCATCGGTCCTAATCTAAAACCATCAGCCACAACAAAAAAAAATCAGAACCAAACTAAGCTGCAAGTACATATGCGGTTCAGCGACACGCACAGTACCAGCCAAGCTGCTGCTGCTGCTACGATACACGAGTGGATTTGGGGGATCATGGCAACGGTCTGCACCGCACATAACCGATCTCTGTTCTGGTAAAATCTTCTGAGCCGCACACCACTCTGCGTGCCACTGCTCACGCTCACAGGCCCAGGCCCAGGCCCAGGCCGAGAGCAAACGCCCAAACGGAAGGAAAAGCAGCGCACTGCTACAGTGTCACTGTGAAATTTACTACAAATTACTCTCCTCTTATCTCTGCTCGGCTTGCTACCACTCAAGCTGACTGTTGACACTCGTTCAATCAACAGCACCTATGGAGTACTGTGACTACGGGATTGTAGGCACACCAGGAGTTAACTATGCCTAAGGGCTCCATAGATAAATATAATAATGGGGAAACTTTGTTTTCTACAACTAAGCGGACATCTAGACTGACAGGTGGAGTTTGCCGGTTTGGGCTCGCGTGTCAGCCAAGGAGTTTGGTTGCAAAAACAAAATTCAGTTCAGATTAGTGGCAAAAACGAAAATTCCGCAATAATATATCTTCTAGTCTTGCTATTCAAATAAGCACGAGGGCAGTAATGTAGAACAAATCAATCGATACATGGAACGGGTGTAAGGACTGAACTTTAGCGCATCGAATTTTTATGAAACTCTTGGAGCTTCTAAACTAGCCGGCGTTAAACTCGTTACTGTCTAGTCTCAACCTCAACGGTTCTCAAATCTCAAGTCCATTGGACAGCATCTAGGAGCCAAAGGGAGCAGGCATGCCGTACCCATGTAACCAGAAAGGACAAGCCCTCTTTAAACTTTCTCACCAATAGCTGCTCACATGGTGAAAGTTATTATAAAAAAAACCCTGGTTTTTACGTGTCCCCACAATTGCATTGAATTGCCTGTCCAGAGTGGTAGTAAAAACAGGAGGCAAAGAAGCACCGTTCCATCTCTCTTGTGCCCGCAGGAAATAAGTCAAACACAACAGTCTACACATCCAATGCAAGTGGCCAAGTGAAAAGCAAGAATAACAAGAAATGAGAAGAATAAAAGGAGAAAGGGAAAAAGGTTGCACTGCTGATGCAGAACCAATGCATTGCATGCATATAATGTATGCTTCACAAAGCTTATCTTCCTCCTTTTCTGTGTGGTTGCTCCTTCTGGTATGCCACATAGAAGAGCCACATTTATGTGCAAGAAGTTTAGGTGAGTGCCTAGTTACTCCTAGAAAAGCCCTTGCTTGCATTGTGAAAGGGACAAGCGCTACTAGTCGTAGGAGGTGAGAGACCCAAGAAACCTTCACAAAGTAGTTATTGGGAAGCTATCCCTACATCGGGCAGAAACAGCAAGCTGCCAAACCGAGAGAGAGAGAGAGAGAGAGGAATTCAAAAGATTGAGCTGAGCTTCATATGTTTGGCTACTCCTGCTCTTGCCTGCTCAGCTGGTTTTGAAGCTCTAGTGATGCACTCCTATTCTAGTTAAGAAGTAAGACATGTAGGGCGTGGGAGTAGCTAACAATACTTTGGAGTCTACTTAGCAGATTCTTAACATCTACACTTACGGAGTGCAAATAGGCATCCCTAAAACCATGTCATTTAGCAACTACAAATTTCAATCTGTGTGCATGTAATAGGATTTGCACATTGTCTCTACCAGCACAAGTTATACTCATGCACGTGACAGCAAAAATCATCAGCTCACAGATTGCGTAGAAGTATACGTAAAAATTTGCCAAAGTTCAAAAAGAAAAAGGGAGTACTCCTAAATGCAATTTTCTCATAAAGTAGTTCATATATCACAAAGGACAACAAACTGGCGAGCTAGTATAAGGCTGTAACTACGCTGTTTTAAACCTGTAGCAATGGTATTGTAACTTTCAAATTCCAAAGCTGAACTTTGCAGAAGCCGTAGGACTGGTCAAAGGGATCCTTTTCATTCCAGAGCTAAGCCGTGTGAGGAAGCTGGATAAGGGATGGGCCTTTTTAGTCCGTTCTTGTTTGGAGCTTTGCGGTTTGTTTTGCAAGAGATTAGCATCAGAGTCCGTACTTGAATTCTTGAGGTACCATGTTTGGTACACATGTTCCTTTGACAAATTGAGAAAAAGCTTATCTGCAGATAGCTCAGCACTTTGCTTCGCCTTGGTTGAGCCTACAGCTACGTAGCAAGTTAACAACACCAGTTCAATGATTTCCCATGGGCAGAAGCCAAAAGGAATTAGAGAACTCGTCCATGATCTCGATTAGGAAATTTCTCATGACTGTTGCGCACAAGTGTACAACTGAGAATATGTAGCGTTGGGATTCGGGGTAGAATATACTAGCGTAAATTAAAATTTTTACCGTGTAAATCAGAAAGTCATACGAGTAAAAGATCATATATCGTTACCACTAGACGCGTAATACAACGGAAGAAAAGTTAAAGCAACCCGGTTCAACGTAACGCGTGCCGATGTAGTGGAAGTAATCAATCATCCAATATCTCGATTAGAGCCCCCGGAAGGCGATCGTCCTAGTCGATTTCCATGAGCCGATTGTGTTTTCTTCTTGGATCATCCCGGTCAGTGCCGCAGTTGTAGGAGCATCTCTATTGAAGTCCACACGTCTGGAGATGGAACGTTGTGTACCGGTGTATGCTAGCACCAGCGCGTACAATAGCGGCTGTAAGAGACAAGGGCTAGAGTTTCAGTGGGTGTGTCTTTCTCTCTCTCTTTCCCCATATCTCATGCACCCCTTTATATATAGACTCCGATTGAATCCATATCCAATACAAGTAAAGATCATATCTTACTCAAAAAGTCTCCAACCAGATCCTTCTCCAATATGAATAAAGATCGTATCTCACATGGATAAGCTTTGATAGAATCCTTACCATTTCAACCCGTTAAACGTTTGACCTTGTAGATTCATGAATACTTGGTTATAACTCGAAAATATTTTTCAATCACTAGTCGGTAGTAGTCCCTAACAGAACATATTAACCCTCCAAATATACACAAAGATCAATCTAGATGAACCTTATGCAATATGATCTGCAATCAAGTCCTATTCGATCACGATCAATTCATAACTCCTTATGACTATATTGTATCTAGTTATGACAAATTTGTACCTCTATACGAACAGTTTGCAGACCAATTTGTGATATTTTTGACCAGGTCATAACCAGTTTGTATACTCATACTACCAATTTGTATCCGATTAAACTAAATAACATATTTGCGTATTCTCTTTTTGTCTCACGATATCCGATCGAATTTCAGGTGAGAAATGTGTCATCCATGGATTGTTCAATCATTTCCCTACTATAGTGGTGGATAACTTTTGGTCGACTCTTCGACCATCCATGGCACGACCATGTGTGTCTAGTGATATCTTTCCTATTATGTACAAAGTGCAAATCCCATATCCGATCAGACACATTCCTCGGCATGTTTCATAGCATATCCGAAAGCTACCTTGATGACTACCCAGATACAGATTAATGTTTGGCAACCCTTAAGTGCATTATTACACATATAGAAAAAACTATGCTGATCTCAAGTACAATGATTATACATTGTTGGGACTACTTGATGACACATAAAACATAACAATCTCAACAGTGCGTCAAGATAGGTTAATCTAAGGCTATATTCTCTAAAATGTGTCCATATTATTGATTTGATATCCCCATATTGATGACCGGTGAAACGTGATCATCAACCAATACATGTGCTGGTCTATAAGTAATTAGTGTTCCGACTAGTAATATCCGACCAGGGATCTTCTAGAATGCAATCATACAACAGTGGTGATCATTTGGGCTTATTTTTTGTGGCTTATGGCTGAAAAGCATTGTAGCTGGCTGAAAAAACACTGTAGCTGACAGAGGCTTATTTAGCATAATTAAATTTGTAAAAATTAAAAAAAAATATAAAAATATGTTAGCCCATTACGTATAATACAAACAAATACGGGAAAAAAGAACCGGCAAAAAAGCTCAACAAAAAGCCAAAAGTTCAGAAAAGACAAAATTTATGAATAGTAAAAAATAAGCCGGAAGCTAAAAGCTGAAGTTAAAACGATCACAACCATTCATAAATAAAAAGCTTCACCAATAAGTCACGTACTTGTCAACTTTTTTAAATTATAATTCATTCGAGTAACATAACAATAATTTTTCAAAAAATTATAAACATAGCAATGATACAATCATCTTCATGATTATCTCTAGAGCATATCACTATCATATAAATCATAGCTGGTAGTGTCGTGTAGATGTCTATCAGTCTATGTACACTTCATGCGCTTTGTGCATCCAGAACTGTAGTTTAGCCTTTATGTACATGTATAGGTTTGTTGATTCTAGATGTGATGAAGCCTATCTAGATCACATCTGGTAGTGTTGTGAAGATGTCTATGTACACTTCATGCGCTTTGTGCATCCAGAACTGTAGTTTAGCCTTTATGTACATGTATAGCTTTGTTGACTAGATGTGATGAAGCCTATCTAGATCACATCTGGTAGTGTTGTGAAGATGTCTATGTACACTTCATGTGCTTTGTGCATCCAGAACTGTAGTTTAGCCTTTATGTACATGTATAGCTTTGTTGATTCTAGATGTGATGAAGCTGCTAAGGTTTTTCCTGGATAAAGTCGCAAAGATAAGCCTGTTTGGGCATCCTCTAGCAACAACTGACAATTTTTCAGGCTGATATAAGGCAGATTTGCTAATATGTTGATGATGTATACATCTCTTTTTTGTGACATGAACTTTAATTTACCCTTTTTTTTCTGGCACCTTACATGTGGTGGAAGCAGAAAGTGCATGCCTTGCTCCCATCACGATCACCGGGTAGCTGTTTCTAGCTACTAATCTGAAATCGATACCGTAGCCTAGGAGTGCCACCTTGTGAGAAAGAAAGAAAGAAAGAATGAAAGAAAATGGTCCTTTTGCGTTTTTAGGAGTCACAAGGACCACCAAATTGCCGCAATTACGTGGTCCATGTACTACACACAGTACTTGTTCCTCTTTTCAAGATATTTCGGCATCTGATTAATACATTGCCCCATGCTTTTCAGACATGGCTGCATCTGTTAAAACGATGTTACTGCCTTATTAATCACGTGTTCTGTAAAAAAGAAATGCGCGTGTTTTACCCCCGTGGTTGATTTGTTCATGGCAGGTTCTCGAATATGCTAGGACCAAAAACTCTTGTAGTTTATATGTACAATTATCGTACATTCTGATGTAATTAATCGAGTAATCAACTGAAGCAAGAATTCAATTCAAAATATCATTGGAGAAATATAGTCAAATAGATAAGTCCTGGAGATTGCGACCCGGAATGATTAGGCTTCTTGCCATTTGATCTTCTCTCTGCAAAGCATTCTAGAAATTGATGGAAATACATAAAAGAAGTTTCCTTTGGAGAGCATGCCTGTTCCGAGTGACTCATATTTGCAGAGATTCAGAGCCTTCTTTAGGCGGGCATGATTGGTTTGCAAGTGCTGAAACACAAATTCTGCTGTGAATGTTGATTGCATCCAGCAAGACATATTATCCTAAGTAAATTGCTCCATTAAGCATCGTTGAAGCAATTCACCTTAGCATCAAGTACCTGTTTGGCCTTGTTGTAATTTCTCTAGTAACTCAGAAAGTAACTATGTATCTTCAGTGGAACAACAGTTTCAGCTCAGCGACATAACTACAGGCCATGGAGAGATCCTGCGCCGAGTGTCGCGTCACGGTACGGTATGGCCTAGAGCCCCGAGCACGGTTCGCAGTGCACTGCAGCGGTATGTACGTACGTGTACCACGTATGGGTGTGAATACTACACCGGCCAGTTTCGTCAGACGGATAAACATACGTAGCAGGTGGTATAAATGTACACACGCACGCAGGCGCCACGTTCAGTGGATCGATTCCCCGCCCCTCTGCGCGGAGGCATCACAGGCTCATCATGGAAACCACCAAACCGGCTCTATCACAGTGTCACCCACTAGCATCACGCGTTCTGGAGCTGTGATCTGACTCATCCAGATTTCTGATCAAATTTTGACAATTGTAAAAGTGCTTTCTGTAGTTCTATGCTTACAAAGGTTTTTTTTCCCGAGTGCAACCATCGGCAAATCCTCGTCAACCAGAGGGGAAAACATTGTTAGGATCCGCGCGGCTTTCTTCCGTCAACGCACGCACACGACACAGATAGAAGTAACCATCTAGCGTCGCTCGCGCCAGCCGGCGAGCAGCGACGTGGCGAGGTTTGTATTGACGCACGCGGCCGGAGGAGACCGCGGTCCAGCTCCAGCCGGCGTGGGGACAGTGTCTGGGGTTGCCTTCCCGTTTGCCTGCCGCGCAGGCGGGGCCGGCGAGAACGTGCCGAGGGGCGCGGCGCGACAAAAAACCACGGCAGGCCGGTCGCTTTTTTGACCAATGCAGCGGTGCTGTGCGTGTCTTGCTTGTCCGTGCCGCATCCGGCGACCATATGCGTGCACTGTGCGCACGGCCCTGCTGCCGCCTCTGAGGCGCCGTACGTACACACAACAGGACATGCAACCATTTGCACCTTTAAAGGACGCGCGGTTCGTTAATCCTAGCTTTAAAGTTTTATCCTCCCGACGCTGCCAAAATGATTCAAACATGAGGAGGAGCATGGGAGGTCGAGTGCACTCCCAGAGCCTTGGGGCTTGTAAGCTTTTGCGCGTTCGTACTAGTACTATTTGGTGCGTCTAATACTCATTTCATCTAAATTTATAGAATATTTTTTTTAAATAGTCTTATATAAATATAGAGCATATTTTATATTTTAATGTAAAATTAATGTGATGTTCTCTTTATACCTTTAATAAATATGTTGTTTTATTTGCTATTTTCTACATGTATACATTGAATATAGTACTTAGAGACCTATTTTCACTATCTTCTTAGTTTACGTGTCAAGAGAAAATAAGTTTTATAAACTTAGAGCAAGTATAATAAGAGGCTGTTAGTAGGCTGTATGCTGAGGTGGAGGAAAGAGAAGAGAGGTGGGCTGTAAGTTTACAGCCAGCTGAAGCACAAAAACTAAGAAATTTTGTGAGAGAAATGGGTGGGTCATACAGCCTTCAGCTGGCTGTAAATTACTATATGAATGAGCTGATAAGTGTGTTGTAAGTGTCTATACAGCTAGATAAAAGCTGTATTATTAGCCTTGCTATGAGAGAGAGAGAGCGCGCGCTTAAGGAGGATGGTGGCATTAGGCTGAATCATAGCCGCAACCTTTTGAGGCCGGTCGTCTTTGTAGGGCTTCTCGTCCAATGGGGACAGCCTCTGGCTCGGAGTAGCCCCTCATCAGTCATCACACCCCACCACGCCCCAATCGTGGCGTTGTCCGGCGTCCAACAAGTGAGATAACCTAGCTAGCGAACGTAGGATTACCCTAAAGCGAGACATGAGTATCAAGCATGGATGGCGAGAAGTACACGATATAACCGACTGTTATGTTAGTCTTTAGCCGTGCCCATGATGATAGCTTAGCTACTCTACATGGGATCCCCACTAATAGAAAATGCACTGCGCTCGACTCCCTTTCCCAAGTTCCAAACTGGCTAGAATCACACTACGGAAATATCTTCAGCAGTTAATTAGTACTCACTCGTGCACAGCAAAGCTGATTGATCACCCACGGGTGTTAGAATTTTAAAAACATCCAAGGAAAACAAAGCAGCTTTTGACAAAATGCACACACCACGCTTGTCCCGCATAAAACAAAAACTTCCCAGCTGGGAATTGGAACACCTGGAAATATCACGAAAGTTCCCCGATCAATCTGTCCCAAATGATACCCCAAGTTACTACTAGTGACGAAACAAAATGCAAGCTTTGACAGCATGCAGGTAAAATGCTGCAAATATATGAGACAGGCACAGGTGGAGCTAGCCCTGCCTTTCTCGCCGGATCAGGCAGGCAGCAGCAGCAGCAGCATTAACACACGTGGGATGGACCCAAGAATTCTTGACTCCGGAAACAAAGCAGCGGTACGAATCAACCAACACGAGGGTGGGGATAGGACGCGGCAGAAGCGTGCGCTGCACTCAAAGCCCTACACACGAGCGCACACAGCCTCGGAACATACGGGCGCACGGCGTGCATGTGCGGTGTGTGCCCGTCTCAGCGCCGAGCTCACTAAGCCAAGCGGCGCCGGCCGAGGCGACCGCGACGTGAACTGACCTCCCAACCACGGGTCAAACCGCGCGCCGCGCGGAAGGCAGAGGGATCTCGATTCTGTGCCGTTTCGCGTTGTTTTCCGGTCCCACGTCGATCGTGGTCAAGTTCCAAGGCGCGCAGCCTTGGCTTCTCGGCTCGAACATTCTGCCTCACTAGTTCGTTTTTATGCCCTCACTTGCTTGGCACGCAACCGTTGCGCTCTGCTATGCTCTTCGCCTCTCCCGTTCCTTAAATTTTTGACAGGACTAAACTGAACATGTTCGTTTTGGCTTTTTTTTTTCCCCTTCTTTTGACTTTTGGATTTTCCAAAAAATTAAAAGGCTAAATATTAAAATGGAATGGATTTTTGAAACGGAATCTCCAAACAATTTTTCGAACCTAAAATCATATACGTCATCCATATCAACGTTCTCACCATCCACTGCCACCTCAAAATTGCAACAAAATCCATCCATCGTAGATAAAAAAAATATGGTCTGAGGCGATTCTTGCTTGTTGCTACGGCTCAGAGAAAGAAATTTCGGGCTTGGGAAGCAGAAGCAGGCAAGCACACCGCACACCTTGCAAAGGGACGCGCAGACAGGCCAATCAGCCAGTGGACCAGAGCGTGTGTGAGAGTGGCACAGACATGACCTATTGCAGGTCCGCCCCTGCCTCCACCTCGTCCCACCTCCTTCGTCTTCATGCCATTCTCCCTTGGCCTTCGCCTCCACCTCATCCTGCCTCCTCTTGTCCACCTCTCATCGCCTCTGCCTCTGCCCACCACTGCCCCTTCTTCATTGGCCCCACCTCTGCCTCCTCCACCTTATCTTGCCTCCGCCCTTTCTCCCTTGGCCCCACCGGTGCCACCTCCATCCTTGGAGACATGTTTTCATTTTGTTTTCTGTTTTTTCCCTCTCCTTTTCCGTTCATAAAGATGTATTTTTTTCATTTTCAGATCAATTTAGCCAAAAGTCAAAAACTCTAGTCAAATTAAACACCAATACTTTCAGCTATTTCTACTCCTGATTGCTACTATTTCGTCCTAGCCAAAAGATCTAGCCGTTCCAGACGCCCCTAAGACCGAAGAGAAGCTAGCCAGCAAACTAGTTTGACAAATCTCCTTTGGATCGCGCAGGTGGAGCCCACACTTCAGCCGGTGACGCAGGCACGTTTACGGCTAGAAGAGAACGTAACACACACGCACGCACGAACAAAAAGCGTGAAAATGTCCGGAAGAACAACGGCAACGTAGCAATCGGCAGGTCCGTAAGAACGGAGAAAGAGGAATTAAAACACGCTTAGCTTGGATGAGGCGTGACGAGCTTGGGGCGCCAGCACGCATCGGCACGTCCAAGCCGCTAAAAACGTCGTTTAACGCGCGGCCTTAGCGCACATGTCGACCCAGCAGACGACGTCCCGATCAAGCTTTGCCGCTTGCCTGCTCCTACTAGCGAGCTACAGAGGTAGAGAGATCGCGACCAAAGGTAGATGCCAAACAAACAAATCGTAGGCTAATAAAGCTGTGGGTGAGGGCAAAACAACAAAGGCACAATTACTGCACGTCCTTGCTGCTGCGATTGAGCGATACAGATGCTCCTCCGCTAGCTTATACCCTGTTTATATTGCGTTTTAAAAGTTATTTTTTTAATAGTAAATAGCTTTTTTACATTATCTAGTTTTTAATCAGAATACCTTTTAATATAGGGTTTACTAGTTGATTGTAGTAGACACTACAACAACATTATTTATACGGTCAAAATCACATATGCGTATCTATCTCTTTACAAACTTATCTATAAGCTGTTACTATTTATAAAACAAAATTAAAATCTAAAATCTATATGAACGGGCATAGTTTCTTCAAAAGAGGGAAGAGAATTCCCCATCTCCTTCCCAAAAAGGACCCTCAAGTCACAGGGTCACTCTCCTCCCCACATGCTCAAGTAAAGGCCTCCCCTCCCTCCGAAAGAATAGACACAAAGGAAACACGCCATCTTTTCATGTATGCTTCCAGCATCTTGTTCAACACTACTTGTGTAGTTCTCTCTCTCTCTCTCTCTCTCATTTAGACTCTTTCTGTCTTCTCTTCCTTTCTGTGTGCCAGTATAATGTTCTAAGTCTCAACAGGCAATGCTTGATTTTGAGCAAGGTGGTTTGATTTAATTTCCATGTGGGAAAAAAGATCTTCCATTTTTTGTGAAGAGGCCCTGCTGAGTTGTCCTGGCCCTGAAAGGTACATAGTCAAAAAGTCCAAGGGGAAACAGGAATTTGCAGGCGAGGCCACACCTGCACTGCACCACAAGAAACTCCCCACCTCACCCCCGTGCAGCGCACGCAGCGCGCCCAGCTCTCCCCACGAGAAAAGAGGGCAGGTTTAACAACCCAAAGCCAGCTTTTCGTAATCCCACCCCCTTTTCCATGGCGTCGCCTCTTGACCACGGCCTCGCCGAGCCCAACGGCCCACTCGATTCGATTCAGTTTGATCTGAGCCCAGCCGAGCCACGCAAATGACGCAGCTCCCAATTAACATCCTTACTTACGCAAAAAATCTTCGCCAAAAAATGCGGTAGTATACCTTCTCGCCTAGACGCCTACTACTTCCGCATTTACTAGCGCGGCGCGGCACCCGACGTCTCGGAACGGAGGCGAGCAAATCGCGCTCCAAACATCGCCGGCCGCGTGTGGGGGCCGGGGCGCGTCGTTTCGTACGTTACATCTTTCTCTTCTCACGTATGAATACAAACCAAAAAAAAACAATGATCATGCATTGACATTGTGATGGAAGCGAATTGCTAATTACCGATAACTTAATGATGATGGTAACAAAATCATAACCGAAAAGGCCAACATTTTTCATCTCTCTGACTCTCATCATCTCACCCTGGCAAGGCTTCCCTGGCGGGGATGGGTACACTGGCGAATCATAACTTACCCTCTGGAAACCGAAAAGAAAAGAAAAGAAAATGAATAAAAAGAAAAGAATGCAAACAAAATTGACCGAATTAGTCGCCTAACCCGGCGTTTTACAATTTTTCCACTAGACGACGGGGAGAGGGTCGATTTGGAAGAGGTCGGTGATGTCTTGGAAGAAGTCGTCCACCTGCTGCAACCCGGCTGGCGACGGAGGGTCGACGAGGAGGTCCGACAAGCCCTCGCCGGAGAAGGGCTCCTCGGGGAGGTTGGACAGGAAGTCCAGCGGGGGCTCCGCGAAGTCGGCGAGGAGGTCGAAGTCGGTGTAGAGCGGGGGCAGCTCGCCGGCGAAGCCGTCGCCGGAGAACGAGCAGCCGAAGACATCGCTGGACTCGTCGGTCTCGGGTGCGCGGGAAGGGGATGAGTGCTTCTTGGAGGCGGTGTTGTCGGCGACGGCGACTGTGGACGGAGGGAAGGAGCGGAGGACGGAGGTGGGGGACGACGCCGCCACGTGAGACTCCTCGCCGGAGTCGTAGGAGGTGGCGGAGGAGGCGGCGTTCTTCGACCTCGCCGGCAGTTGCGGGAGGCGCTCGGCGGGGACCTCGACGTCGCCGACGCCGAACTGCTGGAAGTTGGTGGTGGCGTCGGGGCCGCGCAGCTGGATGGCGGCCGAGTCGTAGACCTTGGCGGCCTCCTCGGCGGTGTCGAAGGTGCCGAGCCACACCCGCACCCGCCGCCACGGGTCGCGGATCTCCGCCGCGTACTTCCCCCACGGCCGCCGCCGCACGCCGCGGAACCGCGGCTCGCCGCCGGCTTCCCCGCCGGCCTTCCTCTTCCTCACGGGCACCACCACCCTAGGCTTGGCGTTCGATGCGGGCGCCAACTCCTCCGCACCCCTGCCTTTCTCCGGCACCGGCGGCTGCAGCCGGATCTCCTGCACGTAGCGCTTCACCCTCCGGCGCTCGGGCGCCTCCTCATCACTCGACGAGTCAGTCGCGTCATAGTCCTCACAGAACACCCTCACCGTCTTGGGCTCCACACCACCGCACTTCCCCTTCGCCTTCGCCACCGCCGGCGCCGGCGCCGCCGCCAGGGACGTAACCTCAACATGCTCCGTCCGCTTCACCGCCATGAACACATCCTCCATGGCCCACATCAAGAAACCCCCCTAAAACTCCACTCGCATTTGCCCGCTCCTCCAACCTCCGCCTAAAACCCCCTCAAGAAACCCCTAAACCCCCAACCGCAGGCAAAAGCACTCTCCACCTACACCACAAGAAACTCCCCCAAAACCCAGAGGAGACGGGAAGGAAGAAAAGCGAACGACTTTTGGGCAGGAAGCGGGGAAGCAGACGAACTGATGAGGTATTGGTGGGATTTTTCTGAGGGGCTGGGTCGGGGAGGAGGAAGAAGAAGGCGTAGGCTTTGCTGCTCCCTTCCAAGGCTGGGGCTGTGTGGGGCGTGCGCCTCTTCGCGTGTGCTCGATGCGCTTGTTGTCGCTGTTGCAGGCTGGGAACACCGAGGCCGCCCTGTTTTATAGGATCTGCCCCCCTGCCTTTTCTGCCTCCTAATAATTTTCCAAAAATATCTTTACTTTGAATTTCGAAAGGGAGAAAAATCTGGGGCGGAAAAAATATATCCCCTTCTGGCTGCCTGCCGGGCTTACAGAAGTGAACTAACTACCTGGGCCGTACATTTTCCGGGGGTAATAATACTCGTGGCCCCACATCAAAATGGCGGGCCACCATTCGGAAGTGGGCTCCAGCGGGCGCCGGCTCGTGTTACCCTGACCCACCTGTTAGCGATCAAGGCCGTATATATATATAAAAGTATCCATAACGAGCGTATATAATAATATAGATAACTATTATATATAATATTTTCTATGTTATCTATAAACGATACTAAAGATTGGTTTTATAATAAATAAATTTTTACATATCTTTATAGATATTTTTTTATAACACAATGTGTTACAACTATTACGATAAGAGATAGCCTATTCTCTATACTCTCTTTGTTCTCTATCATCTCATGTTTTAAAGTTTACAGATTCATCTCATGTTTTGAAGTCTACAGATAGCTAATGTTACACGCTTGTATGTTGCCTAACTGGGAAATGGACGGAGATTCTCGTGGCAGCCACGTGTGAGCGCCACAGCCCACCGCATCTGCTGTACGGCCACTGGATGCAACGTCGCATGGACACGGGCCCGTATGTCAGATCGGGTCACGTGAGCTGGGGTGTTGGGGACAAGGCCGCGGCGAGAGGGATTTTTTTTTATCGCCGGAGTATAATTTCGGTTCCAGATTTTTTTTTCACCGCCGGAGTATATCATTTGGCTCAGTCCTTCCGTTTGCAATTCCAATGAAAAACAATAGAGGATGTATACATAATTTTGGAAAAAAAACACAAGGCTTAATCATGTAAAAGGAGGGGTTTTTTTGAAAAAAAATTAAGGACTATATGTAATTGCAAAAAGTAGAAGGCTTTTTTTTGCAAACGCGCTGACCGGAAAAGTTAAAGATTTATATGTAATTTCAAAAAATTGAAAAACCTTTTCTTAAAATCTTTGATGTGGTGGTGTTTCTGGGAAGGAATCCTCCTGGTGTAATACAAGAGTATATGAAGGGTCTACTTGCGTGCCAAGGCAATTGGTACCTAACCGATGGCTGACTGATTGTACCTGAGCATCTCCAATAGTGACTTATGAGCTAGCTCTAAGCATATTATTTCATATTTTAATAGAAGAGAGAGAAAAGCTAGCTCTTGATCAAGAGCTAGTCTCATACACACATTCCAAGATTATGTGAGAGTGTCATGTGAGGCTATTTATGTTATGAGCTATGTGCTGAAAGTTAGTACTATTGGAGAAGTTGGCTTAGAGCTAGTAATTAGCTCATACTGTTGGAGATGCTCTTAGGGCATCTCCAATAGTGACTTATGAGCTAGCTCTAAGCATATTATTTCATATTTTAATAAAAGAGAGAAAAAAGCTATCTCTTGATCAAGAGGTAGTCTCATACACACATTCCAAGATTATGTGAGAGTACCATGTGAGGCTAGTTATGTTATGAGCTATGTGCTAAAAGTTAGTACTATTGGAGAAGTTGTTTTAGAGTTAATAACTAGCTCATACTGTTGGAGATGCTCTTAGCTTACTATGTTATATAATTTTGAACTTGAAAATAGGGGATATTTCATAGGGCATATGTAGTGTATGAAAATAGAGAGTCTTAAGCCACCTTAATGTCAACCTTATACATTACAGGGGTGACCTTAAGCAGGCTATAAGCAAAAAAGGCTTAAGGCTGATCCTTAAGCTAAAGACCTGGCCACAAGCATTAAAATACAATTTTTCTTTATCTGCCGAGTGGGACCGTCTTAAGGCCTCTTGGGTTATATACACTATGGAGTCGACCTTAAGATTTAGATGGGACCCACCTTAAGGCCTCTTGGGTTATATACATTATGGATACCCTTATGGAGGTTGTGCAAGCGTGTTCTGCGAAAGAACTTCAAAATACTAGTGACATTTGCAATGTTGGGCATATTGTGCAGTCAAACAAAGGTTGCCAGGTATCAAGCAGTCCTTCTGCCAGTCAAGAAAATGTTTTATGTCCCATT
Organism: Dendrocalamus sinicus; assembly: GCA_036346575.1. NCBI lineage: Eukaryota > Viridiplantae > Streptophyta > Magnoliopsida > Poales > Poaceae > Dendrocalamus > Dendrocalamus sinicus. Next base: position 10,297,137 of record CM070643.1, on the reverse strand, counting down.
ATTGGATGATCAGGTAGGACGAACCAAATTAATCGTAGTTAGTAATTACAACTAACAGCTAGCTTCGATGTGCAAACTAAAGTACTAGAAAACTTGTTACATTCAATACCACTTCTTATACACAACAACCATTGAATTGGATCATAAATTGTGAGATATACAGTATCAACAATGAGGAAGGCGAATCTTGTAGAGAACTAAATAACAAAGTTAAAGCAATCACGACGAGTGAAAAAAGATTTAGCAAAGTTGACCACAAATTCTTTCAGCATGACTCTACCTCTAGGTGATACCTCACAATTTTTGAGTTCAAACGATATCACAAATATTAGATTCTTCTTTAAGTCGGCAATATGCTGAACTCCCGTTAATATGTCAAGATTGAGGAAGATGAAATATCGTAGAGAGAATCAAAATAACAACGTTGAAATAATCACGACAAGAGAGAAAAAATTTGGTGAAGCCAACAACAAATTCTTTAAGTGCAACCTCAAAAGAGTACAAGGATTGTTGCCCACTCACAACACTCTCGAATCTTTTAAAGTCCTTTGATCTTTGCCCTATTTAAGAATCTAGTGCTAAAGAATGTCCCAGCCTTTAATCCTCTAGCGTGTCCTCTGCTTTGTATTTGTAGGCTTGATTGTTTTTTTCCTCTCTATTGTCGCTCTCATGGTTTATATAGTCCCTCGTAAAAAAATTTCAAAACAGAGTATGAGTCCTAGTCCAAATAAGAATATGAGTGCTAATTTTATTAGAATTCATCTAAGACTCTTTGTAGCACATATTTTTAAATCCTAAAAGACTAGATATAAGTCACTCCAACTTAACAAAACTCATTGTTCAAAATTTTCATTCAAGTTTGTTCGTGGATCGCAGAAAGGAATTTTTTCGATCGACCGCTTATGGTAAGGGGATGAATTTGTAGTGCTGGACAACAAACCATCATAGACTAGCAAGTAGATAGTGGAAATTTGCTAGGACCTTTGGCTGCCGGTTTCCTATGTGGAAGAATATAATTACATAATTTGGAGCCAAATCATGCCAAAGAAAAATCGATCGCTAGTTTTGCCTTGATCCCAACTAGTCTTCGCACTATGTTTCATCAAAATTTACAGCTAATACTTGGCATGGATGAACAAATGGAAATTATCAAAATAACTCAGGTTTAATGTCTTTCGTGCATGGTTGGACGTGAAGAGTTAACCAGTCTACTTTTGGTAATGTTGCAAGAGAGGACATGATAAATCTGCAATGCTCATAAAATTGACAAAATGCATGCTGTGGCAAGCTAGTTAAGAGGACCGTTGAGAATCAGCTGGCACTTTCTGTTTTGGGTTTGTCAAATATGCAGTGAATAATTACCATGCATAAGCTAAAATATTTATGAGGAAATTCAATGGCTACTTCCATGCATCCAAACTAGTTTTCACACTATGTTTTGTAAAAACACATTGTTGTCTGCATTGATTTTTAAAAGCGCGCCTCATTGGCCAAAATTGAAACCAATTTTAGTATAGTACCTGTGATAACAAGAAAAATATTTTTTAGGGAGGGCGTAGAACTACTTACAAAATTATTTGTATGAATCTGGAATACTGTCAAGAACGAGGGTCAGTTCTTTTTTTTTTTTACTTTTAGCTTATGACATTTGGATTGTTCGTGATATATTGTACGGAGTAACAGAAATTTCTGTGCAGTTTTGGCCGATATAAATGAAGTCACTGCAGTGTTGTTTATTATAATTAACTTATAGATCCCGTTTTAAAAATATATTTCATTTCAAAATTAGTTACTGTAAAAAAAGCCGAAAAGAAACCGGAAAAAAGAACAGTCGATGAAGTTATCTCTTTGATAACAGATATTTTCGTACGACGCTTAGTGTCATGAAAATCTTTTGTTTTCTGCACTATCCCCGAACGTTAAAGTGTTAATTAAGCAATATACAACCCTTCAATAAACAGTATACTGTATAATAGACGGGGGGGAAAACGAAGGAATTGACCGGAGAGGTCGTGACACCTCTCTAATTGGCATGTCCCCGGTACCTACGGAAGTTGCTACTGCTCTACCACAGTACAGTCCAGTAAGTAACGTGCTCTCCTCAGTGATGGTACCGCCTCTCCTATATTTCTAAAGTCGTCTCGGCCGTGCGATTAGCGGGCGGCAGGATGAACACCGACACAGCGAGAGCAGCTTTGCGAAGCGGGCCGGTCAGATTCGAGTTTGTACCAGCTCACGACGGCAAATCAGCAGTGCGAAGACCATGTAGATCGACAACATTGTTCACCAATACCCATGTAAATTAACTCCCCAAGACGGCCTCGTTCCGCGGGGCGCGGTAAATCCCCGCGGGTCTCAACTCACCGTCCGGTCCCGACCGGCAGCCGAACACACACCCCCGCGGTTCAGGGGACGTTCGAATTGCTGATGGTTCTTTTTTTTTAAAATAGATAGGAGTAACTAAAAAAAGTAATTTTAAAAGAAGTATATGAACGGTAGAAAAGGTAAAAAAGAGATATATGTATAAAATGAAAGTAAGATAAATTAAATATACGATGTTTGTATAATCTCTTATTTTTATCTTTAGAATAAGACGATAAAGAAAGTAAAAGCCTGCATCGAAAAACCGGTAGTTTAACAAGGAGGAGAAACGAATTCAAATGGGGCCTACCTAATTAGTCAAGCTGGTACCTTGCGGCCGTAGTGTACTGTGTACAGGGGTAGATAGGATCGAGAGATGGGAAAAAAACAGGGCCTTATCACTTACTGCAAGGTAGCTGTAAAATACTGGGCAGGCGCTGCTGCCATGCATCACTGTGTCGCTCATGGCCTGTTATCTTTTTCTTCCTCCACAGCTCCAAGGCACATGTGGATGGGTGGTGAACATTTTCCCTGCGTCAAATTTCTTAGGTGGTGCTCAGTTGGACTGAAATTTTGTGATATATAATTGAATTTTTACTATAGCTAATTAAAATTACACTGTAATTGATGATGTCTTATTTGACATAATTAAGTTTTTAAAAAATAAAATAAAAAATGGGTTAGTCCAGTACGTATAATACAAACAAATAAAAAAAGAACTGATAAAAAAGATAAAACTTAAAAACAATAATAAATAAGTAAATAATCAGAGACTTTTTTTTGAGCTCAATAATCAGAGACTTAAAGCTAAACGAGCGGGGCTGCTCCGGCTGGCCATGTTACCCTGCTGTAAGAGTGCGGGACAGCCTGCAGACTACTGTGGTACGGCAGCAAAATTTTTTCTCGCCTCGGTGGGGTAAGTTTCGCCTTCCCCTTCCTTCCCCATCCCGTCTGCCTCCCCATCCGTCCCATCTTGTGAGGCTGACGTGTACGAAACACCCGTATCTGAAGTTTCCTGCCTCTCGGCTGAGGTTTTTCTTTTCACCACCACCGTTTTCCTCAAAGAACGAGCTTGTACTCGACCAGTCGACCTAGCCTGTGCTGCATTGGTGAATGGTGATACTGCTCATCGAGCGCTTAAGTTTTTTTTGTTACTGTTCATGGATATATTTTGCTATATTACGGACTATACGGCTCCCCGTAAGGAGTACTCCTCCACGTGGCTTATATGAATCGATCAATTTAGCTGAGAATTCTTAATGTAAAACACGCATTCAACCGTATATATAGAAAAAAAAATACTACCTTTGTTCTTTCCTATCCGTCGGTTTTGACATCGGCACATCTGTTTTTAATCGTTACCTTTTCTATTTCTATTTTAATAGAAACATTTAGAATGTAAAGATAAGAAGTATTTTAATATATATATATATATATAGTAATAGTATTTTCGCATTTCAAAAGATTGTGCAGCACATTCTATAGATGTGCATGTCGTACTCGGCCCTACATTTAGGTGCCACTCGGTTGAACTGAAATAAGCCGAGTTATGGTTAACATTGCATTGTAGCTAGATGAAATTACACTATAATTGATAGTGAATTATTTAGCGTAACTAAATTTAAAAAAATTAAAAATAGTTTAGCCTATCACTGACAATGCAAATGAATACGAGAAAAAAGAATAGCAAAAAAAGCTCAAAAGCTAGAAAAGACAAAATTTAGGAATAATAAAAAATAAGCTAGAAGCTTAAGTCGAAATGGGCCGAACTTTATACACTCTTAATATAGCGTATATGCATATTATCATACGTACAATGTACCTTATATTGTATACATAAGGCCATTGTCATACGTCTCCGGGCCCGCCCACTCACGGCAATCATAGCCGACCTGACACGAATATCCGCTGCAGATCGCGGTCTTCTCATCGGACGGTTGCGATTTCCCGTGTCATCTGTCGGCTTTTATTTGGACGGTGGGGGATGATCTATATGATGGGACCAGGCGTGACTGGCCGCATAGCACCAGAAATCTGAACGCGTTCGTGACCCACAAGCCATGCCACTTGCTCTGTGTTTGCCCATGCGACGACAATATAGCGTGCATCGAGGCCATCAAAACCAAATCGCACGGCTGCAAATTTGTGTACTTCACACGTATTTTTAACTTTGGGCTTGTACGTACGGACGAGAGCTGTTCAAATGTCGCGCACTACCTCGCAAAAAAATTTTGTCGCTCACTAACGGGCTTTTATTTGGGCCTGTCTGGTCAAGGTTGAGTCCACTCAAGGATTGCCAAGCCCGAGTCCAGATCCGACCCACGATGAAAGGCGGAGTGATGTATCTTGCACAGGTGATCGGGCTGCTCATTTGATTTTTGTGGTTTATAGTGTATTTTACGTCATAAGTATTGATAATTATTTTAATATAATTAAATTTCTAAAAAAATAAATATAAAAAACAAGTTAGTATATCACAAACGATGCAAATGAATACGAAAAAAACAAAAAATAAAAGAAAAAGACGAAAGTAAGGAATAGTGAACTAGAAACCGAAAGTCAGAAACTGAAGCTGAAACGAGCGATGCCTAAGTAGTGAAGTAACAGATGGGTTTTTTGGACTGTAGCTTATGGGTTTTGGTTTAAAATTTTGAATTTTGCCTGTTCACAAGAGAGCGTACAAAGATAAATATTCGTGTGCGATTTTGTTTGACATACACAAAATCTAGATAATATATACTATAATTAACTTGTAAAATCCGCTTTGATAAAATATTCTATTTGAAAGCTAATTATTATATGAAATCAAGCCATTAGGCAAAAAAAACCAATCCGTTGAATCGAGAGTGCGTGCAATATTACCGGTACGCGCGGCCGATCTCCTCACGATCCCAGGTACTATGTACTCCGTACGCGTTCGTTAACACGCGAGTCTCGACTCCCCGATCGGCCACTTGATTAGCTTACCTCTAGTAATCGTCTCGTCTCTCATCTAGTCGATGGCCAGCCTTATAATAAACTAACCAGCATCACCACGCACGGACAGAGAGACACAGCGCAAACGAACAAAAGGGACAGCCTGGCCACCCCATGGAGCATCGTGTTCATCGAAGCGGCGGGCGCGCGATGAGTGTGACCGAGACCCGTCCGCATCAACCGAAAGAGCTCAAAAAACCTGCCGCATTAAGTAGTGCTACACGCATGGCTGGTCCGGCACAACGTACATATATGCGCTCCAAAATAAATACTGTATATATACACTACGGCAGTAGTCAACAAGGTCGATCGCTGGTACACGCTGGCTTCAACCCGTCCAGCGACAACGATACGGCCACGGGAAAGAGGACATGCGCATACACGTCGACATCGCACACGCGTACGCTCGAATTATAGAGCAGAGCCACTACAACACAAAAAGCCTTGCAGAGACGTTTTGTTGATGGGTTAGAGCCGTGCTAAGTCATCTTTAAGAGAAAGTAGAGTCGTTTTTTGTAATAAAATGTTCTAGGAGCGTCCTATCTTAGACCGTGTAAATGATCATAGAGATGGAGTGTTAAGCGCGTATAAAAGATATGATCCGTTTAAATTGCATGTCTATACTTACTTGTAGAGAGGCTTTCATAGGTGAATGTGTATATCGTCTCTATGCTCCATAGTGCTCCTTATTGCGTGACAAGGAACAAAGAGACCTTTTTATATAGACGTTTACACTGAGCTACCATTGGTTTAGCTACGAAGATATGGAGCGTATTTTTGTCACATATAAAATGTTATAAAGTTATTGTTTCACAACTTTGCCAAGAAGGCGTTTCATATGCAGAATTACATTCCCGCTATCTCAACAAACCAGAACAGTAGAGCTACTCCATTGCAGGAACAAATGTATTATTGAAGAGCAAGTGGAGTTACGGTCTTTTTTTTCTTCAGTTTATAGTTTTTAATTATGGTTTATGACTTTTAGGTTGTTTGTCGTAAAGAATACGGAGTCAAATGAAAAAAAACGTCGTCTCACAGCCGAGGCCAGCGACCGGCGGGCACGACAGAGCGGGGAGTGGCCATCGGCCGAAGCCCCACGGAACACGGCGCTCGCCCGGCCCGGCCATCGTTTTTCTATTCGCCCAACGCCACCACACAACACATGCGAGAATATAGTACTCCACAAGTTGGCCACACACGTCGTCTCCATGCATGTCCCAGCTATAGCTCGACTCGTTCGGCTAAGCTAGCTAGCTATGCAAGCAGCTACTGTAGTTTAACAAGTACTAGATACTGCTCCACGGTGCCAGCGTGAGTGGGCGTACGTTGTCTCTTGCCTACCCGTGCGCGCGCGCGCGCTACGACGAGGAGCGGCCTGAGCGCGCCATTAAGGACAAGGTCAATGGATCACCGCCCCCTAAATGTTCCCGCACTGCACGTTCAGCCTCTTCCGCCTTGTTCCGTTCCGTTTGTATAATTCGGCGCACCGGCTAGCTCGCCAGGCAGCCGGTTGGTAGGATCTTTTTCAGGGTCCACCTCAGTCCTGGCCAGGCATGCATGCATCCATGTAATCTCGTCAATTGGCTCTGTCTTGCTCGCACTCACGGGCGTACATATAGCAGTAGCGGAGCTGCAAGAGGCCAAAGGTGTTCAATTAAACACATAATTTTTTTTTATAAAATAATGAATATACAATAGATATATTGATACAAGAGGTCAAGGGTGTTCAATTGAACACATAATCTTTTTATAAAATAATAGGTATATAATATATATTAGATGTATACACTGTTGGTTAAGTTAAAACTATATTTTTATGCCGGTAAATAAATTTAGCCTGCACTTCCCATATCTCGTGCATAGCCCTGTAACACATTAGACCTATTTTTCTTCCTACCTCAGCCCTCTTCATACAGTCCCAAAGAGGTAAAAATACAAATAAAACCTAACCTTTGTTCTCTTTTTCATCTTGTGGCTGTCTGTGTGGGAGGTGGCTCTGACCTTTGAGTGGCGAGCGGGCGGAGGTGCAGGTTGCAGAGACGAGTGAAGACCAATGGACGCGGACTGCGTAGGCGAGCGACGGGCAGCAGCCGTGGACTGTGTAGGTGAGCAACGAACTAAACCGTTTCCTGTAAAATTCCATCATTTCAAAAAGTCTCTTAGAATACAGCTATGTTAATAAAATCCAATGTCAAATGGTCTACGAATAAAACCCACCTAATGTGGAATTTATATAAATAAAAATAATTGGTGAGATTCAAGGCACCTCTTTCATTTTGAAGGCAAGAAAATCCCACAATACTCCTAAAAGGAAAAATTCTAGAAATTCTCACATAATCATGAAAAAGCATCTCCGCCACTTATTTTGGTGAGACCAGATCATAACGGTACAGATTAATCATATATCTATATTAGAGTTGTATAGCAAACACAATTATATTTTGAGTAGTGCCTCTATGTTTTCTACTCTAACAAGAATATATTTTAATTATAGGGCCTGTTTGACAACGGCTGCGGCTTATGGCTTTTGGCTGAAATTTTTGAATTTTGACTGTTTACGGTACAGATTACGGAGAGATAGATACTCACTTGCGATTTTGGATGGTACAGATGTTGGACTTTTAACGTGTACATCGTTTAACTTATAGACCCTGTCTTGAGAAAATACTCCGTTTGAAAGTTAGGTACTGTAGCAAAAGCCAAAAACCGCTAGTTTCGGAGGAAAAGAACAGGCCCATAGGTATTAGAGCTGTATACCAAAGACAATTATATCATAATATATAATTGTACAATTATGTGGGTAAATCCGCTAGTTAATAGAACACAAACCCGAACCTTTAGCCGTAAGACACGGTTGTCACACCAGGGTAGCATCAAAGGGTTATTCATTCAACAATTTAGCAATAACATTTGGTACAACTTAATTAGGTAGTGCGATGTTGATTTAATACCTGTCATCTAAATGAGAAAACAATGCTGCTTCGTTCCAGCCTCCAGGTTTTGAAGAATAATCTACACACAAGTGTATAAAACCCTGCGTGTTTTATAATATCAATTTTTTGTTCTGTTGGTTTTGCAAGGCCTTAAATCTTAATCATTTGGATCAATGTCAGCACCTCCTAGAGCCTAGTAAAGTCTGAATGTCTGATTCCGTGGTAGTGAGCACTGAGCAAGCAGAGGCGAGTGACCGCTAGCTACAAGCTTCTTGGGATGTACTACCAAATCTTTTTTAGCCTAAGCATGGGAATGCACAGATCAATTAATGCGCACATGAAGGAAAGTAGTTAGCTTGAAATTGGCCTCCGATTAAAAGAACGTAACCATGATCAGAATGAAGCACGATTTGACTCGGTTCGTCGGAACAGGAGCTTTCTAACTAAACAATCCGTATGTGTGTTTTACATGTTGATTAATTATTCTGTGGGATCACAAGGACAAGATGGAAACAAGGAGAACCGACGTGTGATCACTCTGCGCCGCGCTCGATGAGAGAGAAAACGGCAGCGATTTGTTTTGCTGTGTTCATGCGTTACCGGGAGGCTATGCATTTTCTGAAATCAAGAAAATCGGAAACTGCAGTCACATAGATTTTTTTTTTGAGCTGCCGGAGTACTGGCGGCCGAATGCATTAAGAAGAATGGGATCAAAATGTTATAGAGACAGCGGCAAGGCCAAGACCACCAGCAAACTCGCATAATCTCCAACTAATGCAAATTTGACAGAGAAATAAGCAGCATAGAACAGCTAGCTAGCGACCAGCAAACTTATATAATAACATATCTTCGTTATGGGGATGAACTCGCAGTCGTACGGTCGAAGACCAGACATATGCTTGGCCACTCCCTCCCCCGACAACGCAATTAGGCATCGGGGAAGCCGTACTAGTTAGCTTTCTCTAAACAAACATATACCCATGCATCCATGTTAATTCCACCTCCTATTGCAGTCGCAGCATTGCCCCGTCCGTAGCCGAGTAATTTCTAAGGGCAAGTACAATGGAAGAGGTAGCTGCCATCTCTAGAACTAGCCACATAAGCAAAAAGACTACATGTGGCTCATATGGAGGTAGCTAATACAATGAGTAGAGTAGAGATTACCTCTACTAAAGCACTCAAACATTTAATACTTACATAAATATATTAGGGGTCACCTCTTGCATGAGGGATAATTTATCTCTCTCTTCGTATAATGTGCTAGAGGTCACCTTTTACATGAGGGATAGATTGCTTCTCTCTCTACTTTTCTCTCTCTTCCACTTAGGATTATACTGATGTGGATTTCACTAGAGGCAACCTAGTCAGTACCATTGTACTTGCTCTAAAGCGGCACTCCAATTCTCGGGGGCCCCTTTTCGCTAGATCAAGCATTCAAGCTAGGCGCGTACGTGTTGGAATGCTAGGAAATACAAGCATGCATGCATGCATGCAGGCGTTAATTTGTTGGCCAATTAACAACACCACTGGCTTTGAGAAACAATTCAGCTCCTCTCATGATGACTAGTTTGGTTTAATTTACTTCTCGTACGTGCGTATCGGCTCAGGCTCAATTTAATGTATGTACGTAGGCGCTAGTTTTTTTTTAAAGAGAAGCAGGAGTTCTGTCACTCGATTAAAGAAGACGTCGGAAAAAAGGTATGTACAGGGAGTGGACCACGAGGACCCGTTTAGGTACAAAATTAAGCAATAGGAGTGGATCTGGAGTCAACTCAAGCAAAGAACCATGTAAGCAGATCATAAATACTGTTATCATAAATTATTATTAATTTAAAGAATTAAAATTTGAAAATATGATACTTTTGCGATTTTATACTGGTATAATAAATTATTATTAATTTAAAGAATTAAAATTTAAAAATATGATACTTTTGCGATTTTATCAGACGGTCTCGGAAGTACTACTGTTAGCTTTCATTTGTCATGCTACTGTGATAACTTGCATGTTTCAGTGATTGGATTTGGGGTGTATCTCTGATACTTTTGCGATTTTATCGGACGATCACCATGGTCCAGGGGCGAAGCCAGACGATAAGAGCATTGGGGTCACCTTCATTGCACGATGGTGTCCCCTCCACTGATGAACAGTAATAAACAGTAATTTTCTATAGGATTTGCTAAATTTCATTGGGGTCACTGGACCCCAATGCTCACATGCTGGCTTCGCCCCTGCCATGGTCGTAACTCGTTTATGACCATATCTATAAACACGTCGAACTCAATAATTTCTAGGAGACAAAGCACCCTATTTTTCTTTATTTCTCTCCCTCTTGTTTCAATCACACCGATCGTATCATCTCGCTCTCTGTGTACCTATCTCATTACATTGCTTTCGTTTCACAACAAATTATAGAGATTAATGACAGTCGTATATCTTGTTGATCCTGCCTTTTTTACTCCTTTCCCCATGAGCAAGAACCGTCCATCTAAGAGAAAATTGTATGTTCCTTCCATGGTACAAAACAAAGCAAAAATTATCACGTAAACAACTGCAATAAGGGTCCAACTAACTACTCATTGTCTAAGGCAAAATATTATATTTTATACAATATCTATTAGAAAAAATGAAGAAAGCAAATGCTAAGCTCTAGAAAAGAACCGAAGCGAGAACAGAGCAGGGTGGAGCAAAGCTAAGCAAGAAAGAAAAATAAGTGAAGTGGGGCAGAGCACACCTAGATCTGGAGAGAGGACGATGACGATAAGTTAGAGGTGTTGTTCACTTCCCGATGTCACGCTCTCTCCCGGCTACCGCGCTGCTCCCTTCCCACTGCCCGCTCCCTATCTCCATGTTTGCTGTGCCACCGCCCGCTTGCCCGTGACACCTCTTTGCTCGCCCATGCTGCCATATGCTCACATTGCACCCCGCGTCGTCTCATGCATGATTATCGTCGTATCATGGTGTCGCGTCCACCGGCCGTCGCTTGCCTACGCAGTCCGCTGGTCGTCACTTGCCTCTGCAGCTCGCACCTCCATCCGCTCGCCATTCGAAGGCCGAAGCCGTCTCCCACACAGACAGCCACAAGATGAGAAAGAGAACAAATGTTAGGGTTTTGTTTGTATTTTTACCTCTTTGGGCTTGTATGAGGAGGACTGAGATAGAAAGAAAATAGGTCTAATGTGTTATATGGGCTGCGCATGAGATACAGGAAGTATGAGCTGAATTTATTTACAGGTATAAAAATATAATTTTAACCTAACTAACAGTATATATAGATAATATATCTATTATATATCTCGTATTTTATAAAAAAAATTAAATATTCAGCTAAACACTCTTGATCTCTTGCAGGCTCGTCACTGTCTGTTGCCATCTGGTCCAACATTACGGCTCTCGAAATGATGCATTAGAGCAGGTACAATAAGACTTAGTCAGCAGGCTATAGCAAATATTATATCAACAAAATCTTACGTGGTAGAGAGAGAAAGGAAGAGAGAGAAGGAAGATGGCTACTAAATTACAGCTAGTTATAGCACGTAAAAATATGCATTTCACTCTCTTACACATGGGGCCAAATAGTTATTGTAATAGCTACCTTATTGTATGAACTATTTTTTTGAAAGCTATAGATAAAATGGATAAGTATTATAGCCACTAATTGGCTATACTATTGTACTTGCTCTTAGCTGATAGTGTGGCCGACTTCTGTACACGTTAGTCTCAGACCCATTAATTCGCTTGAATCAAGAGCTTAAACACTCAGCTGCTGCTACCTAGCGAGTACCCCGTCTTTATTGGTAATACCCCAGTTGTTCGTTCAAGGTTAGTCACCATTAAATAGTTGTGTCTCGGCATTTTTTTTGTGCCGGCCACATCAAACACCCCCCCCCCCACCCCACACACACACCCGTTCAATTCACAGTATTTATTTAGGAGATATCGGGTATTTTTTTGACTTTAGTTTATAAAATTTAGTTGTGATTTATAAATTTTGGGCTGTTCATAAGAGAGTATAGAGTAAAAACTTATGTGTGCTTTTAATCAATATAAATTAAATCGTTACAATATGTACTAAATTAATTTAAAAAGACATTTCATTTAAAAAATTATTTATTATATAAAAAAAATCTAAAAACAGTATTTAGAAACTGAAAAGGGGAGAGCCGTCAGCTTTGCAAAATTTGACAGCGCGCCGCGTCCTTTCACCCGCGATACGCCGTGCGCTCGTGCAGCCGTGAGCCGTGCGTGAATTAAGCGGAAAGGAAGTACCGCGTGGTGGGAGGAAGAGATATCTGTGCTCGATCGATCGTCTAGCTTGGCCAGATCGAACGGATGCAGAAGGAAGTTACTACCAGCAGTAGCACCATTCGTCCAAAAAAAAGGGGAAAAAGAGAACACGATGGAGTACTGTTACGTGCTACTGCAACCACTACGGCCCTGTTTGGATCAATTTCAGATTCTTAAAAACCAGCTATTATTTCTAGTTTTTAAAAACTGGTTTCTAAGCAAAAACTGATGGGGTGTTTGGATCCCTTAATTTTTAAAAGCTGATTTCATTTATAATTGGTGCTAATAGACTATTATACCGTTACATTTATTGCTCTTGAACAGCACATTAAATAGCCATGTGTGGTTTTTAATGAGGGTAAAATGGTATTTGTGCCAAAAAACTGGTAAAAGTTGGGTATCCACAACTTTTTGGTTTTTAAGAATCTGGGTATGTAGATTTTAAAAACTGTCCCAAAAACTAGTCTGTTTGGATCCCACCCAGTTTTCAAAAGCCAAATTCTTAAAATCTGGGTGGATCCAAACCGGCCCTACAATATTTCGTCGTGCGGATCGCATGCATTTTCAACGCGCCAGGCGAGCCGTTTGCTCTGAGGTAGTAGCAGGAACAGATCGTTTTTGGATACGCATGCACGACTGCACAAGCAATGTCTAAATTAACGACGGCCACCAGCCGTTCAGCCAATCGGGATTCTCTCGACTGTGCGTCTGTGCCCCGCTAGTTTGGTTTTCAGTTTCTGTCTTTTAATTTTTAATTTTCTGTTTTTGTATTTTTTATTGTATATGATGGACTAATATATTTTTTATTTTTAAAATTTTTAAATCTAACTATGCTAAAAAAGACACCAGCAGTTACAGTACAAAATAAATCAACTATAGTATAAAATAGTAAAAAATAAATTATAAACCACAAAAAACCAAATGAACAGGGACAACAAAAGGAATCGCTACCTAGTAGTTACGTACTTACACTACTTGCAACAAGTAGACAGAGTTGCGGATTAAGACTCGTTTAATTTGGTCTTTTCTAATGTTTTTAGTTGAACTGGTACCATAAGGATTGTTAGTTTTTCTAAGATATTTAGTTAAAAAGTAAAGAAAAAGAGAAAACATGGTTATATTTCTATAGGCAATGCAAAGTAAAAAAAATGATTTTTGACTTTTAAAAGCTAAAATGCGGAATGTAAAAGCTATTTGGAAATATAGGTAAGAAAGGGGTCAATATTTGAAGTGGCCAGGCATCATCGCAGTAGCTCTCGCATTCAACATGCGTATCCGAGTCGCAGGATCGAGAGCTAGCGGAACGGATCGTACTCGAACAGAAACAAACAGGTGCTGTTGAGCAGCAATGGATCGTGACATGCGGGTGCTGTCGGTGGACCACACGGCAAGCCCGTTTGACAATGCGGACGATGGCGGCGGGGCCCACGTGGGTGACCTTGTGACCCGACACCACAGCCAGGTGCGGACATCTGCATAGCGAAACCGAAATATCAAACAAAAATACTGTTTATTCGGTGTATAGCGGTTTATATTTTCATGTTATTTAGTTTTTGATGTGGTTTTTAAGTCATAAAAACCGAATCAACTGAAATATCATTTTCCCTTATATGAATTTGTAGTAAACAAAGACTATTGTCATTTAATTTTATAGGTATTTTTCAATATCTCACAAGAAAAAATTAGTAGTTTTTAGAGATATCATTCGCTTAAAAACAAATCCGATAGTCTAATACTAGACTAAAAAATGTTATTATACATTAAAGCATTGTGCATATTTTGGTTAACAAAAAACTGGATTAACTAAACCAAAATAATTTAGTTAAGTAAGTTTAGTTACTTTGGTTATCAACTTTTAAACACCAAACTAATCATAACAACCATATTCCCGGGGAGTTCCGTGCAGCACGCGAGGCCACGCCGCCTCTCAGCCTTTCGGCGGCGCGCGTGGCAAGGAATTTGCGTCTGTACGCGTGCCATTTTCCTCATATTTTCTGAAAATTACGTAAAGGTTCTTTTTCCTCGCGAATAGGTCCCTGCAAGTTTTTTCTTTAAAAAATTTTTTTGGATGGCACCCCGCGGGTTTCTAAAATTACGTATAGGTCCTTATTTACTTACGTACAGGTTCTTACAAGTCCTCAGTTTTTTACAAAAAAACCCTTTGATTTTTCCGAAATTACGCATTTGTCCTTGATTTTTTTTATGAAACTCCCTACGAATTATCGTCTCTTTTACTTCGATCCACACGGTAGCTATCGCGGCGTGCGCCGTGCTTATGTAGCTAGTTTACCAAATAAACCAACCGTATGAGCCGATACCCACCCCAAACACAGCGCCCTCCTCCACCGCCACCTGCCCACCTCCCATGAGAAAACGACGTGTCGACCCGCGGGGCTCGCCGTCATCGTCGCGGCGCGCGCACGTGGGCGTACGTGATGTGGCGGCCAGAGGCCCGGTTGGTTTTCTCCGCGCGGTCGGCACCGGCTGGCTGGTCGATCGCAACACGCGGGCGCACATACGCGTGCTAGCTTAGCTAGGCAGGGGTGGATGCTGTACTGCTGTTCCGTGGACGGCGTGGCGTGTCGACGCTCGACCGGCTTATGCGGGGGGTCACAGGTTAGTGCCACATTATTTGGCAAATACACAATTATTATTGCTGCATCAATTAATTGTAGGACCGATATAAGTAACAGAGAGATAAATAATATTTTTAAATTTTTTTAGTATTTTTAATCATTCACTTCGATAATTACAGAGCTATGAAAATTTATAATAAATTGCCAACATAGAAGTTAGAAAATAAAAAAAACCAAAATTTCGAAAATTCATTGTGCTACCAGTCTGACCTCTAGTAATTTCTGGTCAGACCTCTAGGGTGTGTTTGGTTGCCTGTATCTCCTTCATCCTGGATGGGTGGATCCGTATAATCTGAGAAAGAGCCTGTTTGGTTGCATGTATGAGCGGATACAGCCTGTATGAGCGGATGCAAAAATACGCCCTCATCCTGGATGGGTGGATACGCTTAAAATGAGCTTCACTAGCCATCCCGGATGAGTGGATGCGATGTATCTTATGCGGTCCCACGTGTCGACCTCTCGGTTTGGTAGATCGCATCCGCTCATACAGGCAACCAAACAACATCTAAGTTTTTTTGTATCCGCTCATGCAGCCTCACCAAACATCTTTTTTTTTCTGAAATACGATTCCACTCAGCCTGCATCCACTCAGCCAGGATATACGATGCAACCTCCATCCACGAACCAAACACACCCCTAGTAATTTCCGGTCAGACCTCTCCAGAGGGCGGTTAGACCTTGTGAATAGTAAAACCAGCGTGATTTCAAATCTAAGAAATTATGTAACTTTTGATCCGTAGATCTAAATGATTTGAAACTTTGTATGCACCTTCTCTATGTTGTCACGAATCTATTTCAATCAACGATCAAGAAGATCATTGTCAAAGTTATGAATTTTTATTTGAAATAAAGAAAAACTAAAACCGGGTAAAGAAATATAATTTACTCATAAGTGGAGAATAGCCAAGATAATTCTAGATGTATTCCCATATATCACAGCAAGTAAGAATACCAAAAGGAACGAGCCAAAAACAACTGTATTAAGAAAACACTCAAAGAGTTCAAATCTATGAAAAAAACAAGCAACTTTAAGAACTTGCAAAATTTGATGTCTAGATAGATTGAGATTGATTCTCATAAGACATCTCTATCAATTACTTATTCTTGATCTTTACATCTAATAAGATCAAGAATGGAAGAGAGAAGATCAAACCAACCAAATAAAGAATTTATAAATTATAAATTTTTATTTATCTAAAATAACAATAATTTGTTACAATAAATTGCTGAAACTTCTCATACGGTGCTTCATTAATGATGCTTAAAACTCGGCAGGATTTCACTGAGATTATGGGGACAAACTAACCCTGTTTCTGTCTATGCAGCAGCTCATGTGCACGCCGCTATTGGTCTCTTCTCGGTACACGTCCACTCGCACTTTGATGTTTGGCCCGTCTGCTTTTGAAACGTGGGAGTTTCATAAGATCATACAGGTTTACGCTGTTTTTTGTGTGTGAATTTTTAGTTTTGTCGATAGGCCCTGCCCTTTTTTTTTGTCAAAAAAATATTTGGAACACCTGGATCGATTTACTTATTTTTCAACATAACAGTGTAAAACGCAGAATTTCGTTTCCCAAGTAACCCAAAATGTATTAATTTGTTAGTACTTGCTTCGCAAGATGCCCGACACAACAAGCCCTTCCTAGAGCGAAGGATCAAGAGCAGGTTGTTTCGCATCACATACGCAAAACCAATCAATCAAGCGTTTGACAACCAGGGAAAAAAAACCATCATATGCTCATAATTGTCGCCTTTAATTCACGCGAAAAGGGCAAAGGCAAGCTCCACGATACATGCAAACAACAGACCAATTACTCGCAGCATTTTCCCCCTTGGTCAGCTTAATTAACATACATTATCTCGCCGCATTTTTTTTATATCTTTATTTCGGTTGCTGGCCGTGCCAGGCAGTACGCGAAAAGCAGCGCAAAACCGTGACGAGCACAGCTACCCACCGTGGACCCCTGCGCATGTTTTATACGACGACAGTGCCCAGTGGGATCCTTTCTGCTGGCAATGCGGCCCTTTGGCTCCCATTCTTGTCTTCGTTACATTCCAAAGCCTCCAAAGTGATCCCTGCCGGTGCGTAATAATAAAGCCCTGTTTCGAATAGCTGCGTACATATTACTTGAGCACGTAGGAATTTCATAAGAAAGGAAACATGTATTTATCCCTCGAAAAAATGTAATTGAAGTGTAGATTTTCTCTCTTGCAAAGTTTGTTTTATGTGGATTGTTTCACAAATCAAGAATGTGGGAAGAAGCATTTTGGGGCATTTCATCTTTCAGCTTCTGCTGCTAACGAATGATTGGTGGTCATAAGCCAGTTTATTGAAGGCCGAGGCCCAATAATATATATATATATCCTCCTGTTTGTTTGGCTATTCTGAAGCTGGAACTTGGACAAACAAGCCCGAAGGTCCTAGATTAAAGTCAAACTTACCGTTTCACAGGTAAAATTTTATTTGCTCTTTCCTAAAAATATTGTTTGCTCCTAATCTAATAATCTAATCAATACACTTAAAATTTGCAAAAACGTTCAGTTTCCTTATCCTTTATTTTAGAACGTGGAATTTGCTAATTCAACTATGTGAGGGTAATTTGCCAACGCGTGCACATCGTCGTGTATAGCCGAACACCTTCTCAATTTTGCAATGCCCCAGGGGACACCGGGTTTCCAGGGTCCGGATGCGCATTCGTGTGCACGAACTCCTCTCCTACGACACACAGCCTTTTTTTCTCACTAAACTCTCTTCAATTCTACTAGTACTACTTAGAAGAATGAACCGGGGAATAGACAAAACCAATCAAAGCACAAAACAAATCAAAGCAATTGTTCGTGTAGGCATATGGGCAGGTCGAGCTCAGCTTCATTAGTTTAATCGAAGATATCGAACTATCCTCGTCACCTTGTCATACTGAGATTTTTAGTCTTTGCGTCCGCTTTATGCTTTTTAAGTAGGGAGTTTGTAGTATATAATTAGGACTTGCCGGAGATTCCCAGCATTTTTCTCTGTTTCTTAATGGAATAATGGTTTTATATGTGCCGGTTTATTAGCCTTATTTTGCAGATTCTTGATTGGGTCTTGGATATTTTCCGCTGGAAATTTCTCTGCGTCGAAGTGTTCTTCAGTATGGCAGAGTTTTCCACGGATTTGGAGAGAGAGAGAGAGAGAGAGAGAGAGAGAGAGAGAGGGATTGGATGTTCGTAAAATTTGTACACATTTTAACGGCTTGACAATCACAATGCTATGGATCGATTATCGTATTAGGCTTGACAAATGCATAGAATTGACAGATTAATCCCCACATGTTCAGGCAGTAGCCTTCTCCTATCTCTTATGAGTAGAGGGTGAAAACTGATCAAATATGGATAGTATAGTATTTAAATTATATTTGTATCTATATTTTTCTCGGATTACAATATAAATCAAATAAATGTCGGATACAAATATGAATTGGACAAATGCCAAATACAAATTCAAATCGAATATTTACTCAATTTGATCGGATCCAAATATCCTCATAACTTATACAGTATAAAGATATTAATAACATTTTATCGTCGTACAATCACACTTAATCATTCTAATTCATTTACTTCACCTAAAAAACACTAATTCACGTTCAATAAAAAAACTTGTCCAATTAATTATTCATATTGTAATAAAATATGCATATTGCTTCGTTGAATACGAATACATATACGATAGTTCAGATAAAATAATATTTCGGACGGTAAAAAGTCCATATCATATTTACATCCATATTTTTTTATGATAATTCAAATATGAATAAGATAGAAATTGTTGATCGGATGAAAAAAAATCTATACCTTATTTATATTTTATCAAATATGATAACCGAATAATTCGTATTTACTTTTCACCTCTATTTATGAGACGTTGGAATGTTACAGCGCTAGCAGCTCGGCCAAAAAAAGCCATTAAACTCGACTCACTTTCCCATGCAATTTGAAGGCGACCGAATTCTTGGCCTCGAATTCTAGTCTCAAAACACAGAGAATTTGACCTCTAATTTAGCGTGGCGTTGAGCTGAACGTTAGAAATAGTGCCATAAAAGTAGCGCGGCTATGGATAGGCACGCACCGTAGTGGCGAACTACTCTTCTCCCACTACCCGGCGTCAACATTCAAAGCAGGACACAAAACAAGCTAGCATCGTATGACTCCTACAGTACTACACCACACTAGCTAGTTTGTCTTGACTTGTAAGTGCATGCAGATGCAGTGGTACTAAGTACTTGTACTAATATCTTCATATTACAATTCAACTATGACTAATTTCAGTGTAAGCAGTGCTATCCATACAAACATTATAGGGTCTGTTCTTTTCGGCTGCAACTTATGATTTTTGGCTGAAATTTTTGAATTTTGGCTGTTTACGGTACAGATTACGGAGAAACAGATACTCACTTGCGATTTTGGCTGGTACAGATATTGGGCTTTTAATGTGTAGATCGTTTAACTTGTAGACCCTGTCTTGAAAAAAATACTCCGTTTAAAAGTTAGGTACTGTAGCAAAAGCCAAAAACCGCCAGCTTCGGAGGAAAAGAACAGGCCCATAGTATGAAATGTTTTAACGAGCGCCTTGTTAATTTACACTAAGTCACTATGACACCACTAGAAAAGTTGTTAAATAAATCATTGACGAAGCGAGTCCTCATGTTAGATTCTTTAGTGTCTATGTCATGAGAAGGGTTATGAATACTTAGAGATTTAGAATCACGAACTCGACGCATGGGTTTAGCGCACCAAAAATAAAAGTCCATATGATGTTCACCCTTCTCACAATATGCGTAATGGTGTAAATAGCTATTAAGAGACACGGTCTGAGAGGACAAAACACCATTCTCGCTTAAGAAGAAATCCCGTGACACAAGCGTGAAGAATCATCAACACTATTCAGCCTCATATCGGCACTAGGCGCACACATGCCACGAGGTTGGCAATTGTGTCCCTAAAATCTCAACGACACACTTGACGCTCGTGCTTGACACGATAAAAGTAAAATTTAACAATGTGTTTATACTTTTACAAACGGTGCAATATTACTTCTCTTAAGAGGTTGTACCATATGAGAGAAGCACCATTATCTTTGAAAATCCCTTGGACAACACCGAAAAAACCATAAGAAATTTCACTAACCAAGAGAGAGTAATCTAAAGCAATGGCACAAGTACCAACAACAAACAACTCAAGAAAAGCACGAGAAAAAACCAAATCCAATTGCAAAGAAGTAAGATCAACTCTGAAAACATCAATCTCGAATTGAAAAGCAACACAAATCATAAGACTTGGTACTCATATCATCACATGCGCTTTTCAAAGACTAAACCTTATTTCTTAAAGAAATGAAAGATGTGCAAGATATGAATGACGTATTCTTAACAAGTTTATAATTTAATGCATCAATTTTAACTTATAACTTAGCATAATTTGCACAAGAGGATTCTACCAATTTAGATACATTTACGACAACTAGGTTCTATTTCTCACATTTATCTAGCAAAATCCTATTCAAAGCATGTACCTTAATTATCAACTTAGCACAATTATCACAAGAGATTAGACTATCTTCAAGCTATTTTATTAGTGACTATGCAAGATACATAATAAGTAGAATTTAGCTCACTAATTTCGGTCCTAACCATCTCTAATTGCTTAAGACAATTGAAAAAGCTTAAGTTGTATTTTTTTATTTTCAGCTATATCATGTTCAAATTATTCTACATATATGGAATAAGGCAATTTTAACCTTTTATTTTCCGCAAGCATGCTTACACATGAATCACAATAATTTCTAGTCAAAGAAGAAATATTGCATATTTCTAACTTAACACAATCAAGCCATGAACCACATGACATAGAAGCATTAGATTTCAATAATTTATTTTTGGATATTAGGCATGCAAGATAATTGTTCAAGTTATCCACATTTTCGTGCAAAGCATCAAACCCATGCACAGAGGATTCCAATTTAGCAAGCTCATAAGACAAGTCACCATTCTCTCTCTCTCTAGCACTTTTAATTTCTTAAGATCAAATAACTCAGAGATGCGTTTTTTCTTGCTCATATTGCTTAGCTTGATTAAAAGATCATCTTTGAAAGGCTTCTCATGACCATCCTTCTCCTCCTTGAACTTCAAGAGCTTCTTATATCTGAAACTAGAGTAATCCAAGGAAAAATCTTCATGACAAATGTCACACTTGACATGCCTAGCAATAGCCAATAATTTTACCTTGAATTTAAGCCTTTTATCATAAAGAATATCATCGGCAAAAGCTCCATGACAAGACACAAAGAAAAGCTCACAAGACCTCACACTAGCCACCATGTTCATGATCGGTTAAGATCAATCAAAAAATCAATATTGCTCTGATACCATTTATAGAACCGATGGTAGAGATCAGAGAAGGGGAATGATCTTTGCCTTGTTTTTCAACTTTAATAAAACCAACTCCTTTGCATTCTGCACTCAATTAGTTATGAGAAACTGATAAGATCTGATGTACGATGGGAACTATAACAAATAAGAAGTCAACAAGCCAAGGAAATGGAAGAAGAAGTGAGCATCCCAACCTTTTGGTTTGCCCCCAAACAACCTTCCACAAAGCTTTGTACTTTCTTTGCCTTGAAGCAACCCCGTGCTTCATTTTCAACTCTATGTGACCCCAATAACTTACTGCCAAGCCTCTCATGTGTCTAAATCCCATCAAATTATTTTCACTTGCAAATGGCGCTAAGTCACTTGGCATGCCACATGCCTTTTTGTGCTCTATGATGGTGATTAGCTTCCCTGATTTGTTCTGGGCCTCAGTGTCTCCCTGAGCTTAGCCCCTATCGACCTTGCCGTTGCCCGTCATGTCTGCCACTAGTAGCTCCCGCTCTGCTTCCCTGTCTTCCTAGCTTGTTGCCACTGCGCTAGTCTCAATCATCTTTCGGTGACACCTTGATCGCTCTGGACCTCAGCTCCCCTAGTTTAGCCCCGATTCATTCCGCCTCACCATGACCTAACTTTAGAGTCCTACAACCAATAACAATAAGCAAACCGTTATATAGTACCGCACAACACAAAATCATCAATTAACATAATTGATGATCTAAGAATCTTTGCCTTCATCTCAAAGCATCTATGTATGTTTCGACACGCAGTCCATAGTACCCAATGACTAGTTGTCACGTCTTCACGTATCTGATCTCCCCCGAACAGTCTCTACGTGCATCGGCCCCATCACTTGGTGCACCACATGTATTAACTCGTCTCTTCACAATCTTTGCCTTCTTTGTACTTCTCACTTGAGCTACGTAACCTCACCTGGACTTAGACGACTACTTAGATCTCAGCTTTCCCGCCTAGTCCCAGTACATTGTCGTTGACTGCTAACATCCTCCAAGTCTCCTGCACATCTAAAGACCAAGAAACCATGTCGAGCACAAGTTCCATACACTTAACTTATATTAATCATAACAATGCATCATGCAACACGTCACAACAAAATAACAACACCGGTGTTGTGCACACACTTAACCATGCTCATACACTGATCCTCACCCGCAGACAAGCTCAAACTAAAATACATAATTTCAGCACCAATTTGCCAAAAATCGATCTGACTATTGTTACTGGGCCAGTCAAATCGATGGTTGCAGTTTGACCACTGGAACCATGCTGGTCAGACTGCCAATGGTTTGACTGCGAGTGTTTGGCTGGTCTGACCGCTTAAGAGCACTGGAAAAAAAATACTTTCTCTGAAATTTTGGTTAAACTCTATCTAGTTTCAGTTTAGATCTCCATTTTAGGTGACAAATAGTGCAAACACATCCTCAAACACGCCTACTGTTTTTGGCAGATTAGACCGCCGTTGATAGGTCGGTCAGACCAGTTATAGCCTGATAGCAACTCTGAAAACTCAAAAGCTTCAAAATCAAACTTAAACTTCGACAAAATTTAGACAACAAAAATCAAATACTCATCACAACTAAAGAGTGGTCATCACATAGTCTCACAAAGTCAGTTAGGCACAATTATGCAGCCGGTAAAAGGAATAAATGATGAAAGGAACAAAAAGATCACAATTACAAAAGCATCACAATAATTTGGTGTTTTACATTAAAAACTCCAAATCTCTCTTCTGGCAAAAACATCCACTACACAGCAAGTAAACCTTAATCATGTTTCAATCATGGACAGGAAAAAGAAACCACAATCATGTTTCAATCATGGACAGGAGTCACAGGATGCCGCTGGAGACGGAGGCAGTTTACACGCCAAATGGGCCAAGAAATACAGGTAACGTAAGACTTTGCACAGCATATCACAAACTGGCAAGCCGCCACTGCGCGCAGCAGCGCTTCCATGCACTGAGCTTTCAGTACGTCTCCCCTCCAACCCAGAGTGCAGCAGCCATTCAGCTACACGGGTAGACAGACCGCTCTGCCGGATAGACGGTGCGCGCATTTCCATGCATCCGGCCGGCTTGCCGCTGTTAGCGTTGCTCTCGGTCTCGGTCGTATCATCCATGCATCTGCTTGATCTCGAGCACCGAAATGCAGAACCAAAGGATGCAACTGACGAAAGATGCTGCAAAAGCAGCAAGACATTTAGTTGCTATATGAAAGGTCTCTAACACTATACTTGTTACTGTAAGTAAAAGAATCTTGGACTTGTAACTCATGGTTTAGTGTACGTACGTATGTATTTCTAGTCCAGCTCCGGCATTGCAGATTTGCAGTGGCCGTTCGTATACTTGGTTGGGCACGTCCTGTTCATGTGACTGATCGGGCACTGGTGTCAGTGGACCAACCGGATCTTGGTCTGGCAAAGGGGATGAGATCGACGATAAGAGTACTACCTGAAATTGAAATTGACCGGGGTGACAAACAGCCTCGGCTTATGAGACCACTACACTCTTTGGTGTTAACTGATATTTTGAAGAAAGATTGTCCTTTGCCTAGAGAAAGCATCTTTTCAGATTCAGTGATCCCATTTTCAAGAACACAGATTCAGTGATCCCATATTTTTTTTTGCGACAACGTCCATACAGAAAAGAAGACTGCTGTAATGAAAAGAAGGGCAGAAACCATAGACCATAATAAGCACGGATTGGCTGGTATCTTTCAGTTCCAGGTTCCAAATGACCAGCTGCAGCCTGCATGAATCTAATAACATGGCCCGTTTCCCTGCCTGCGTTTTGCACACATGCCTGACAGCCTGAGGGAGGGGGAGAAAGCAACAGGACCTGACTGACTAGCAGAGGCTTATCCATGCTGCAGCATGCTCAGCACAGGCAGCTGCAGCCCTGCCATGCTTCTCTGTTTAATTTGCAAAAACCATGACCGACGATTCATATGGCACAGGAAAAATGCTTAGAAAATAGACAAATAGGTACAGTAAACTACCATGCTCATGACTATTATAGCAAATGCTTGCCCACAGCTAGACAGCTGCAAAGACTGTCGAGTTTTATCAGTTGAACTATATATACATCTTTTTTTTTAAAAAAAAAACCATATACACAGTGTACTACTCTACTCTTGAAGTTACTGTCAAAATTCATTTCTGTGCTTATTAGAAATCAGTAATCTTGGTTCATCTCGGGGTAGGATGGGTGGAATTGGTAACCTTGGGAATTGTAGTGCTGACCCGCTATAGAAATTGAAGCTGGTTCGAGAGGATTCATCCGGGCTGGAGGGAAGAGGACAGGAACTAGAGACGCGCTGCCTGAACAAGGGTCTATCTCGAAGACCTATAGCACAATAGTCCCTTGCCATTGGAACTGGGACCAGCCGGCCCAACCCTGAAGTGTTCTTACGTCTTAAGGCCTATCCAGAGATTGTACTTTTCACTACATTGATTCAGCCCAATATTTTGTTAGATGAATATAGTGTCCCATTTTCAATAGTCCTCGTTAACTCAGCCGACAAGGGAAGTGGAATCCATTGCTATCTTTGTGTAGCGACTAGAGTCTGACTTAGCTATAGCTTGTATCAATGGTGGATCTAGAACAGAAATAACATGGGAGTCTTACCATCTATGGGTGTAATTAGAGCGGATACGGACGGATATCGTTCATCCCAGGGGCGGATCCAGCGGTGGGGAGGGGGGCTCGAGCCCCCCTACCGCTACCGGACCCTTAGAGCTCCCCCTAAACTTTTAGCCATGGATGTATATTGTAAAAGGGGCTAAGATCGAGCTGAAGGTACTTCAGCCCCTCCAAAAATTTTTCCTGGATCCGCCACTGGTTCATCCTGTATTATATTCGTATTTTTCCTCAGAGTCGAAGCTAGACACGGATAATGCCGGATACTTATTTTTTTGTTCCATAAGCGTTCGGACGGTCGGTCGGAGAAAAATTATTCGCTTCTTTTGCACTCCTACACAGGACATTGGACAGTGGGGTGCGATCAGAGTGAGCACATAGAGACTAATCACCGAGATATCAAAAGAAGAGCACTCAGTATTTCCTACATGTTTAGATGTAGCAATTCATCTATATGTTATCTTGTTTCTAAGTGATGTCACAACAGACTTCGTTATATCACTTATATATACAGACCTATCACGGTATGGCCCGTTAGGCCTTTTTATATTTTAGTATTTATACGATTTTATGTCCCTAAAGAGGGAGAGAGGGACTGGAGTCTGATTGGTTTTGCCTTGTAAATATTTGTCACTTTAGTTTTTCTAGTTTGCTCTCTATAGCAAATGAAAACGACACGATTAAATGACGATTTGCAGACCCACTTGCCCACTCGGATTGCAAAACACGAATGAATGATGATAATCAACGAAGTCAAGGGAGACGTGCAATTTATCCACCGACCCACTAGGACGGCCCTTCCTCTCCCCGACCCTTCCTCTCCAGTGACCCTTCCTCTCCAGCGTCGTCTCCCCTTCCTACCTCTCCCCTTCGCCTTGCCACCGCTGGAGCACACCGCCGGAGGCTTGTGCGGGTGCTAGGAAGGCGGCGGCGGGGCTCTCTCGTCTGGATCTGGGCGGCGGCTTCTGGATCTGGGAGGCGGGTAGCGCGGCCGGGTCCCGTGGTGGTCGCCGGCGAGGCGCGGCGTAAGCGCGCGGTCGGGCCGAGACGAGTGGGCGACCCTTTCTCTCCCAAAGATTCAGCGCCGTCTCCCCTACCTCTCCCATTCGCCTCGCGCCGGCTGGCGCGTGCCGCGAGGCGTCCGGCCCCGTGGAGGTCGCCGGCGAGGAAGCGCCGATGGGCGTCCGTCTTTGGGATGAAGAGCCGGCGAGGCCCGAGGTCGCGAGCTCGCGCGCGGGCGCCACCTTCTCGGAGGACCGGTCGCCGGAGTCGCTCTTTGTTACTCCGCCGTCGCCGTCTCTCATGCGTACATGCGTGGGGTGGCGTTGTCGCCGCGTGGAGCGGCGTCAAGGAGGTGTGGCGGCGTCTTTGCGGCCGGCCGTGGCGGTCGGCCTCGTCCTCGCCGAGGTTGCCGGCCGACGGCATGTGGCTCCAGCGTCTTTGCGCGGATCTGGTAGAGCGCGGTGCTGGTCGCTAGAGCCTTGCGTGGAGTCCGGATGGAGGCCGGTCTTTGCGCTGGCGATGGTGGTTGGTTGGTGGTCCTGTTGTGCGGCAGACGGTTTGGTTGCTGGGTGCCTAAGGCATCCCGCCGTGACCGGTGAAGGATATGATGGACTCCGGAGTGTTGGTGGAAGTCTTTTTTGCGTGTGGGTAGTACGTGGGGTGCTGTGGAGGTGCTGGCGAAAGCATTGCCGGTGTTCTTACCGGTCCTGACAACGATGACGCCTTCGGGCGCCATTTTCCTTCCTGGAGGTGTTGTCTTGGCATTCCACAGCTCTCATGTGCTCTGATCTCCAGGTGAAAACCTTGCCTCGGTGAGGCGGGCGGCGTTGGCGATTCTGGTCGTCTCGTTGGAGGCGTCGCCTAGGAGGTCCTTCTTCGCACAAATTAGATCGAAGTTTGGATGGCGCAGTCGGTGGAGGATAGGGTCTTGGTTGAAAGCAAGGACGGAGAAGAAGCTCTGAAGCGTAGTCTTTCTAGCTTTTTTTTTCATAGTCTTTAAGCTCTCTTTCTTGTGGTTGTATGCTCCTCAGTTATGAGGCTTTGAGCCTAAGAGCTCGTGTAACCGTTGGCTGTATATATCCCTCGTGGATATAGAGGCCGTATTTTATATCCTTTATCTAAAAAATCCACCGACCCACTTGCCCACTCGGATTGCAAAAGGTAGGAGCTGCTGTATTCTTCCACCAAATCACGAAAATTGATAGCACTACCAACCAGCTAATCTAGAGAGCATGTCTACCGGCGATGCCAAATCGCCATTTGGTTTGCATAAAGACATCACAAACGTGCTTCAAAACATCCAATCCCGGCCATGGAGCATGTTCAGAGTCCACGGTTCAAGACGAAGTGCCAGTGTGTACCCCGTAGTCCGTACTATTTTCTAATAGATTTAATCTAGTTGTCTTTAGGTCTAGTCGAATCTACGACTATGTTCTATGACCACGGCAGATTATGACCATGTTCAAGTTCTGTAATGGTCGTAAGTCATAAGTCATAAGGACTGTACCAATCGTAAGTCGTAAGGGGTCAGGAGTCAGAGTCTGTTTAGATTCGAAATTGGAAAGTCGGGTGGTTTCCGTATTGTATTCCAGCATGGTATGCCGTGTTGATTTCAAACTTATGTATGTTGCTCCTTTATATAAGAAAGAAGAAAAGGACGCAGACGCATCGCATTGCATCACGTCGCAAAAACTCGACTTGTGTCTACTTGTGTTTCACGTATGTATGTGATCGCAAAAGGTTGATGACCATCATTTGTCTAGACTCCCTGGGTGATTTCCCCTACAATTGGTATCAGAGTCTAAGGGGACGAAGTGATGGCCAGTAACGCAAGTAACTCGTCGAAGTCAGGAGAGCTCATCAAGACCACGGGCGACATACTCGATCCATCAAAGATAGGTGTGCTTGTCAAGCCGACGACAAAAAGCGCAACTATCCCGATTCAATACCCAATGTTAAGCAAAACGAATTACGGTATATAGGCCATCAAGATGAAGTTAATCTTGCGTTCGCTAGGGGTTTGGCCGGTGGTCGAAGATGGAGACGACGACGATGACAAGGATCAAGGCACGATGGTGGCTATCTTACAAGCTGTGCCAGATGATGTCGATCGCTGAGAAGCAGACGGTGAAATAAGCCTAGAGTGCACTCAGAGAGATGGAATAGGCGAGGATCGCATCAAGAAGGCACAAGCGCAAATGCTCAAACGACAGCTGAGTAGCTACAGATGGGAGACTCGAAGTCGATCAACGAATACTCCATGAAACTCACCACACTGATGGGTGAGATCCGTTCGCTCAGCGTGAAGCTGGAAGAAAGTGACACTCGAAGGATAGAGAAGACAAGCTACTCTTTGCTGAAAACAAGAGGGAAGAGAGGACCTCGAAGACTAAGAATAACGAGGGCTTGAGCTACACTCAAAGAGGTGGTCGTAATGGAAGAGGATGGGGATGCGGTAGTGGTCAAGGCGGTGGCCGAGGAGATGGCAATCAAGGTGGCGATGAACGATTGCCACCAGATTTCAACAAGACCAAGGTCAAATGCTTCAACTGCAACGAGTACAGGCACTTTATGAAAGAGTGTCCAAAGCCAAATCGAAGAGCAAGGGCAAACCTCGTAGAGAATCAAAACGACGATGATCCCCAACTGCTGATGATCAAAGTGTGTGAACTCGTCTATACAGTCCCAACGCCTGAAGCAAATGTGTTTCTGCATGAAGAGAAGGTGACGCCGATGTTGAGCGGCACCCAAAACAAGGCTTGGTATCTAGATACCAACGCGAACAACCACATGACCGGATGCATTGAAAAGTTTGATGAGATTGACACGAAGATAAAAGGCTTAGTCAAATTTGAAGATGGTTCGACTATATAGATACAAGAAAGGGGCTCGGTACTGTTGGAGTGTTCCACGGGTGAATATCGTATTCTCACGAAATTAGGCGTTATCTGATAGCGTCTTACTCACCCTAACAGAATGGAGTGGTCGAAAGGAGGAATCAGACGGTGGTCAGTATGGCGAGGATTCTGTTGAAGAGCATGGGCGTCCCAGGAGATTTTTGGGGAGAAGCGGTCTCGATTGCCGTTTATCTCTTAAATCGAGCGCCAATGAAAAACGTCATCGGCAAAACTCCTTACGAAGCCTATTACGACCGCAAGCCAAGTGTGGGTCATCTCTGTACTTTCAGGTGTGTCGCACATGTAAAGACGAGCATACCTTACCTCTCCAAGTTGGCAGATCGAAGCAAGCCAATGGTATTTATCGAGTACGATTTGAAGACAAAAGGGTATCAGATGTTTGATCCGACGACACAACGAGTCATGGTTACTCGTGACGCCATGTTCGCGGAGGAGAGGAAGTGGGAGTGGAGTAGAGATCCTTCGATAGAGGTACGACCTATGGAAGACATCTTTACGGTGCACAATCCTCCTAACACTGATGTAGGTCTCAATGACCATGTAACCGATGCACCGACCACGGTGGGCGAAGTCGGAGGATCTGACCACAACATGGTCGTAGATCCTAACGATAACGTGGTAACTTCCGACGCTACGACCATGGAGAACGAAGTCGGAGGACACGACCACATTGCAGAAACTCCAGGTACAACCATGGGGGGTACGAACACGGGAACTGGCTTGCCCAGCTCGACTACACCGCACACTCCAATAGCGACGGTGAGAGCGCTGGTCTCACCTGGTGCTCCGTGAAGGCTGGAGCTCAATGCGAGTTCGTCTGAAGGAGCTTGACGGGAGTGTGACATCAAAAACCTCTATGATGCCACACCTCCGATCGAGTTGGAAGACTCTGAGTTTTGCTTGCTCAGAGAGGAGAAGCCAGCGAACTTTGAAGAAGCAAAAGGA
The DNA here is from genome assembly GCA_036346575.1 of Dendrocalamus sinicus. Classification (NCBI taxonomy): domain Eukaryota; kingdom Viridiplantae; phylum Streptophyta; class Magnoliopsida; order Poales; family Poaceae; genus Dendrocalamus; species Dendrocalamus sinicus. Next base: position 10,267,019 of record CM070643.1, on the reverse strand, counting down.
AAGCTAGAGTGGGCAAGAGCGATGGAGGAGATGTCCTCTATCCAAAAAAATAGAACTTGGTAGCTTGTTCCATTGCCAGTCAATCACAAGCTGATTGGACTGAATCGAGTGTATAAGGTGAAGAAGGACACCCAAGGTGTAGTCATAAAACACAAGGCGAGGCTAGTTGCAAAAGGGTACGTTCAACGACAAGGAGTTGATTTCGATGAATTATTTGTCCCTGTTGCATGACTAGAAATGGTACGCCTACTTATTGTGATCACGATACAAGAAGGATGGGAGATTCATCATATGGATGTGAAGTCGGCCATCTTCAACGGTGATCTGGAAGAAGAAGTTTATGTCATGCAACCTCTAGGTTTTGAGAAGAAAGGAGATGAATACCTGGTACTACGACTGCACAAAGCACTATATGGTCTGCGTTAAGCCCCCAGAGCTTGGAATACGAAGCTATACAAGTCTCTGGTGGCACTCGACTTTGAAAGGTGATCGTTAGAGCATGCAATGTACAAACGGAACTAGGGAAGAGGGAGTCTGTTGGGTGGAGTTTATGTGGATGACTTGATCGTCACTGGAGAGAGTATCAAGGACATCAATAGCTTCAAATGCTAGATGAAAAAGTTATTTAGCATGAGCAACCTCGGGTTACTCAGCTACTACTTAGGCATTGAGGTACGACAATGCTATGGGAAGATTACTCTCAACCAGAACGCGTATGCTACAAAAGTGTTGGACAAATGCGACATGAAGGATTGCAGTCCAATGCAAACTCCGATGGAACCCTGCCTGAAGATGAGAAAAGACAACACAAACTCGCCTATAAACAAGACGTTGTACAGAAGCATGATTGGAAGCTTGAGGTGCTTGCTACACACATATCCAAATCTAACGTTCTCGGTTGGGATGGTGAGTAGGTATATGGAGAATTCAACAATAGAGCATATGGGTGTAGTAAAATGCATCCTGAGGTACATCAAAGGAACACTGAATTACCGGTGTGTCTACGAGAAGAAGGAAGAAGGTTGGAGCTAGTTGGTTACTCAGACAGTGATCTAGATGGTGATACAGATGATCAGAAGAGTACTTCGGGCGTGGTGTTTTTCCTAGAGTCGAACCCAGTCAGCTAGTGTTCACAGAAGCAGAGGGTGATCACACTGTTTTTGTGTGAATCAGAGTACATTGTAGCTTGTGCGGTAGCCTATCAAGGGGTATGGCTGGGTCGGCTGTTGGCTGACATATTGAAGACGGAGACTAAGAAGGTAACATTGAAGATTGATAGTCAATCGGCAATTATGTTGTGCAAAAACCCAGTCTATCATGAGAGAAGCAAACACATCGACACTCGATTCCATTACATAATAGAATGTGTGGAATCGGGGGTGATCGAAGTGCAGCATGTCTGCACAGAGGACCAACTCACAGACATCCTGACTAAATCACTCGGAAGAATGAAGTTCATGGAGATGAGGGAGAAGATCGGTGTGTGAAACATCGAAGACGGAAGACAACAAGTTTAAGGAGGAGATTGATAAATTTAACCTAGTTGTCTTCAGGTCTAGTCGAATCTATGACCGTGTTCTACGACCACGGCAGATTACGACCACGTTCAAGTTCTATAATAGTCGTAAGTCGTAAGGACTGTAGCAGTCGTAAATCGTAAGGAGATTGTAGTAGTCGTAAGTCGTAAGGGGTCAAGAGTTAGAGTCTGTTTAGGTTCGAAGTTGGAAAATCGGGTGATTTTCATACTGGATTCTAGCATAGTATGCCGTGTTGATTTTAAAGTCATATATGTTGCTCCTCTATATAAGAAAGAAGAAAATGACCTAGACGTATCACATTGTATTATGTCACAAAAACTTGATTTATATCTACTTGTGTTTCATATGCATGTGAGATAGTAAAAGTTTGATGATCATTGTTCGTCTAGACTCCTGGCCGATTTCCCCAACATTACCTTCATCATGCACACAGAGGACTAGCGTGAAGCGAAGTCTCACTGAAGTAGAGCCGCCGGCGCTTCTTGCCGGAGGTTATGCCCACCAATGGCGGCGGCGAAGCGCGTTCGCTCGGCCTCTCCCACTCCCAAACCTGCGCCGCTCGCCTTCCTCTTCCTCCTGCTCGGTGGCGGCGCCTTCTTGGCCGCGTCTGCCACGGACACCATCCTCCCCGGCATGGGCATCTCGGGGAACCAGACCCTCGTATCCAAGAGCGGCGCGTTCGAGCTGGGGTTCTTCTCCCCCGGCGCGGGCATCCACTACTTCCTGGGCGTCCGGCTTAGGAACATGGTGGGCACCAGCCCCACGTTCTGGGTCGGGGACAGGATCGCCGTCACTGACCTGCCCAGCGCGGCTTTGGAGCTCTTCGGCGACAACCTGTACATCAGGGAGAACGGGGCCAGCCTCTGGTGGTCGAGCGTCGCGGGCAATGGATCGTCCTCCGCCGTCGCGGTCCTCCTCGACAACGGCAACCTGGTGGTGAGGGACCAGGCGAACTCCTCCCTGGTCTTGTGGCAGAGCTTCGACTACCCCGGCGACGCGCTGCTCCCCGGCGCGAGGCTCGGGCTAGACAGGGTAACTGGCAAGAACATCTCGCTAACATTCCAAGATTTCTCGCACAATGGCAGCCTCAGCGTCGACGAGAGCAGGAGGAATGGGTTCGTGCTCACCATCGACGGGCGTGATCACCTGGGCACCTTCCCGGATTGGATGGTGTCCTCCCAGGACAATGGCAGCTCACTGGTGCTGAACTACCCAAAGAGCCCGAATTGCACCGAGTTCTTGCAGTTCCATCTGGGGCAGGTCAGCCTGATGAGGTGGTCGGATTCTGCAGGAAACAGCAGTGGTTGGGTGGCTCGCTGGACCTTCCCTTCCGATTGCAAATCCGGTGGGTTCTTCTGTGGTGATTTTGGCGCCTGCACGAGCAACGGGAGATGCGATTGCGTCGACGGGTTTACGCCGTCATACCCTATTGAGTGGGGGCTTGGGTACTTCGTCGCTGGCTGCTCGAGATCTCTCCCATTGGGCTGCGAGACGAACGGTCAGACGGAGCAGGATGACTCGTTTATCCTGGTAGACAAGCTGCAAGGGCTTCCTTACGATGCTCAGAATGAGTTGGTGGCAACTGATGAAGATTGTAGAGCGGCTTGTCTGAGCAAATGCTACTGCGTCGCGTACTCGAATGACTCCGGATGCAAGCTATGGTACCACGACCTGTACAACCTGAGTTTGGCTGCTAGGCCTCCATACAGCAAGATCTATGTTCGTCAGGGTTCCAAGTTCAAGAGCAGAAAAGGCTTACACACAAGAGTAGTTGCAGTCTTGGTGGCTGCGTTTATTGGAATAGCTTCCGTGATATTGATACTGGTGCTTCTATGGAGATACAGGAGAAATTCGCTTGATTCCAGAAAGTTTGAAGTAGAAGGCTCCCTTGTTGTCTACTCTTATGCACAGATCAAGAAAGCTACGAGGAACTTCTCTGATAAACTCGGCGAGGGAGGTTTCGGAAGTGTTTTCAAGGGAACATTGCCAGGGTCAACTGTGGTTGCTGTGAAGAATCTCAAAGGCCTCGGGCATGCAGATAAGCAATTCAGAACAGAAGTACAGACGGTTGGAATGATCCAACACACTAATCTTGTCCGTCTTTTGGGATTTTATGTTAAAGGGGATAGAAGGTTGCTGGTGTATGAGTATATGTCAAGTGGTTCGTTGGATGTTCATCTCTTTTCAGAGAAATCTAGTGTACTGAGTTGGAATCTTCGGTACCAAATTGCACTTGGTATTGCTAAGGGTCTTACCTATCTACATGAAGAATGTGAGGACTGCATCATACACTGTGACATTAAACCTGAAAACATACTACTCGATGCAGAATTCTGCCCCAAAATCGCTGATTTTGGCATGGCAAAGCTTCTTGGACGAGAATTTAACTCTGCGTTGACCACCATCCGAGGAACAATGGGCTATCTTGCACCAGAGTGGATATCTGGGCAGCCTATTACTAAAAAGGCAGATGTTTATAGCTTTGGCATTGTGCTTTTCGAAATAATTTCGGGGAGAAGGACTACTGAGAGAATGAAATTTGAGAGTCATCGATATTTTCCACTTTATGCAGCTGCTCAAGTGAATGAAGGAGAGGTTTTGTGCTTACTGGATGTCAGGCTGGAAGGAAATGCTAATGTGAAGGAGCTCGAAGTCGCCTGTAGGGTTGCCTGTTGGTGCATCCAGGATGAAGAGAACGACAGGCCATCAATGGGGCAAATTGTTCGCATGTTGGAGGGTGTTGTCGACACCAAAATGCCCCCAGTTCCAGAATCCTTTCAGAACCTTATGGAGGGTGATAGCAGTGGTATATACTCTGAAGAAAGCTGGCATTTGAGAACCCAAGATTAGTGTTAGTTTTCCCTTCAGTTGCTCGGAAACTTTTACTTTTTTTCTTTACCTACTAGGTGTGGGCTGCTTGATCTGTTAGAAATTAGATCGTTATAGATCAGTATGCAGGGTTTCTATGTCTTGTACCTGGAAATGGGTAACGTATCCAGTGCACTCAGCTATCCAGATGCACTCATGCACTTAGCTCATGTCAGCCATCCGATCTCCATCCGACGTCCTATATCAACGTCTGTTACTTTTCGCAAAACCCGCCCGCCACTCATGTTGGATTTGCAAATCGCCCCCCGAGTTATCCCCTTCGCACCTCCTCTCTCTAGACCCGTTGCCCGCCTCCCCTCCTCCCCCGAGCTACCGCCCGCCTTCGCCCCTCCTCTCCCCTGAGCCGCCACCCACCTCCGCCCCTCCTCCCTCGATATGCTGTCTGCCGCTCCGCCCCTCCTCACCTTGATTCGCCGCTGGCCGCTCCGCCCCTCCTTTCCCCGATCCATCGTCGGCCGCTCCGCCCCTCCTACCCTGATCCGTTGCCGGCCGCCCCGCCCCTTCCCCCAATCCACCGTCGGCAGCCTGTGCCTCCCGCCTAGTTTCAACCACGCTGGTTCGACCACATTGGTCGACCACGCTGGTTTCGACCAAGTTGGTTTGACCACGTTGGTCGATATAGGGGGGCACAAGTGGCCGGTGGCAACTCTGGAGGAGGAGGGGTGGTGGCTCGGGGGAAGGAGGGGCAGGGGCGCCCGACGGCGAATCGGGGGGAGGAGAGGTGGGGGTGGCAGGTGGGGCGAAGGCAACCGGCGGCGGCTTGTAGGGAGGAGGGGCGGGGGCAGGCGGCGGCTCGGGGAGAGGAGGGGCGGAGGCAGCCGGCGGTGGATTGGGGGAAGAGGGGGAAGGTGGGCGGCGAGTCTAGAGAGAGCAGGGGCGATTTGCAAATCCAACGCGAGTGGCGGGTGGGTTTTTGCGAAAAGTGACACATGTTGATATGGGATGTCGGATGGAGATCGAACGGCTATCGTGAGCTGAGTGCATGAGTGCTCTAGGATGGCTGAGTGCACTGGATGCATTGCCCTGGAAATGTAGCTAACAGTTCAAAGCTGGTGATTGGTGCTCTCAACACATTGTGTTGAGGGAGGTCCCCGTGCTACCTCAGGCCGCGAAGCACTTCGATCTGGCAAGACGTGCCGAGGTACACCACTACATCCCTCGTTTGACGTGGCACCTTGAGCGACCCACCCCAGACGAGGTTCGGGGGCCAACCTCGGACGAAGTTCGATGGCCAACCTCGGCGATGCCCAACACGTCGGGAACCCACCCTGGGCGAGGTCCAAGGGCCAACCTAGGACGAAGTCTGGAGACCAATCTCAGCGAGCGCGTGATACTCCTGGGCATCGGCCTCACTGGGTGGAAGTCCGAGGGGAGTTTAACCTGGGCCTAGGGGCCCACCTAGTGTAGTAATCGAAACTACCATTAAGAGTTAGTTAGACCCTGGGGCCGGATTTGTAATTTCATGTGCCTTCTCCCACTCTATAAATATGACCCCTTGTAAATAGGGAGGGAGAGGCCACTTATATCACTGACACTCATATGCAATACACCAGTACGGTTGTTTGTGTGATTCTTATTGAGTTATCCCTTTGCATCCTTGGTTGTCTGTGAATCCGATCGGGGGTACCCACAAGTTTATTGTCCAACCTTATATCGATGACACCTTGCTAACGCATTATGCAGCAGTGCAGATGTACATGGCATCAAACCATCAAATGTAAATGTGAGCTTGCAAGCATGGTACTAATTATAGAGCTACATCATGTAGTTCGTTCAGCATCATGGAAACCTCAATATGGTAAATAGTGATCATCCTTCAAGATTTTTCTTTGGTTTGAGGGACAGTTCTAGCTTCCAGTGCAGGATTGCATGGTTGTCTGTTTCAGGAGAATCAAAGCTTAAGTTGATGCAAGTTATTCCACGTATCAGATGTATCGTATATAATATATTGCAGCTTTAGTTGCTGCCATATGACATTAGGATTAATCTGATTCTAAAGTCCTATATTAAGGCCCTGATCAACTCGGCTTCTGGCTTATTTTTCACTATTCATAAATTTCGTCTTTTTCTGAACTTTTGGCTTTTTGTTGAGCTTTTTTGCCGGTTCTTTTTTCCCGTATTTGTTTGTATTATACGTAATGGGCTAACATATTTTTTATATTTTTAAATTTTTTTAAATTTAATTATGCTAAATAAGCCTCTGTCAGCTACAGTGTTTTTTTCAGCCAGCTACAATGTTTTCAGCCATAAGCCATGAGCTTTTCAGCCGAACCGATCACCACCTAAGTCACGCATTGTGAATCCAGAAAATGTTCTTTATAGATCTACTGTTCCTCTTCCAGTACTTTGTATTCAAGCGTTTCTATGTGTTCAACACTTCAACTGCTGCGAAAAATAGTGAAATATGCCTCCGTGAAAAATTACTTTAATTGTAATACATTGTGAAGTGTGAATAACATGGAGCACTAAACATGATTAGGCAGATTGTGAACTTTATTCAGCATGTCCCAAGAGTGTGTCAAAAGGGTAAAAAAAAAGGTTCATAGAGGGTATCAATTCTCTGGAGGAATTTTACCCGAGTCAATTATTGGCCAGATATGAAGATCAATACCACGTGGGTCACTAAAAAAGTAGTTAGGCGGAAATTATCTGAAGTTTTTGTCAGAGCATCTCCAACAATCCCCCTAAATCTCCCCCTAAATCAAATTATTGGGAAATTATGTAAAAAGTCTTCTCCAACAACTCCCCTAAACACCCCCCTATTTCTATTCCCCCCAAAACTCTCCCAAAACTCAGGTAGAAACAGGGAACTTTCAGGGGTCCCCTTTCCTATTAGGATATATTTAGGGGAGCTGTTGGAGGAGGGGACTAAAATAGGTTAACAAATTTTTTAGGCTGCCCCTAAAAGATGTCTTTTAGGGTGGATTTTTAAGGGGATTGTTGGAGATGCTCTCAGAAGGGTAAAAAAGGTCCACAGAGAGTATCAGTTCTCTGAAGGAATTCTGAACCAATTCTTGAGCATATATAAAAAAACTCGACCTGCAGGGGTACAAGACACCCCCTGGCATTAGCTTAAGAAGAAAGATCCTCTCACAGATCGAGAAAATCCCCGAACCCTTGCCCCACCCTGACACAGCGGCATCAGCCCGTGTGAGAGCGCCTAGGGGAGCTTAACGCTCGGCCTGACGACACGGGCCCCGACCTAACGACCAGCGACTGGGCGAGCCTTTCGGCCTGTGCTTTGGCTTATGGAGCAAGCGAGGGGATTTTTTTTGCCCCCAGCTTGAGTCAAACCCAAGACCTGGGGGTGCTACTAGAGCGTTCTACCACTACGATAGAAGCTCGTTCGCTTTCTTGAGCATATATGAAGATCAATAATGTCAATAATGCCTACCATGTGGGTCATAAAAAAATTAGGCGGAAATTATGAAACGTTTCAGTCAAAAGGGTGATGAAAAGGTTCAAACAGTACCAGTTCTTCGATGGAATTTTACCTGAATCAATTCTTGGCCAGATATGAATCCGAGTTGCACGAACGATTGCGATGGCCTTCTTTCTATGGCAGAAGTCGACCGAGCTTCTTTGCGTGCTCGTTCTTTCGGGATCCAGCGGTTAAAGCGGCTATTGATCGTGTAATTAACCAACTAAGCTGTAGTTTCCCCGTGTACTAATCCTCCAGCCTCCCCGATGAGTTTGCCCGCGTTGCTCGGAATGCGTCCAGGTTTGGCTGATGAAACGCGCCGTGAGGTGGCGTGTGGCGCACTAAGTCTATCTTATCTTTACTAAATCGTGAATCATTTTATCTCTCTGCTTGAATAAGATTTAAACGTTTAATTTTGAGATTTTATTGGATTTTAATGATAGGCAGTTATCACTAGGTAAATAGCTAGTTAAATGTATCAGTTATCAGTGGGTAAATAACTGCTTAATCATGTCTAGTCTGTATCTATATATGTCTAGAAACGTCCAGAGTATAGGTCTAAGAATCACTGTCTCTATTTCTTCCTCCTGTAAACATATGCTATTGTATTGCACCATCTGAACCTCGTCGACTCTTCTTCCCGACGTGCACCATGGCAGATTAGAGCTATGTTTTGGCTTATGTCTTTGGGGTTGTGGCGGGCTATCCACCCACAGTATCTATTTACAATTAAGCAGTTAATGCAGTTCAAACATACGAACAACATTGCATTTGGCTGCATTTTGACCATTCCGGCAGATTAGCTCTATATGTGTATATGGACTACAAGTTCATCACAGAGTTGTGGAATACACTAGAGTACAAATATATAGAGGCAGAGCCAGGTCGCTTAGGTGTATACATTTTGCATGATGCATTGTATAGACTAATTATGTCAATTGATAATTTCATGTATTGTGCGGTGCTACATGACGGTTTGCTTCTTGTTGTTGGTTGTAAGACTCTAGAACTACGTTATGGTGACGCGGACATGACCAGAACTATAGTATATATTCCTAGGAGTATGAAAAAGGCTTCATACACACATACTCGTAGGAGTACGTACTCTCACTTCTTATATATCACTTAAATGATATTGTTATACCTCTTTATCCTTTTAAGTATACACTAATAATGATTATTACATACTCTCAAGTGAATTCCATGAAAAATTTATCAAAGTCTACTTTTATAGCATAATTTGTGTATGTACTCCTTTTATACATGGAGGACATGATAGGCAACGGTAAGGTAAACTGGGACTAGATTTAGGGAGGAGCTGAGGTCCTATGTGGTTGTAAGATTGAAAACGCCGATTAGAGGGGTGTAAATAGTTATTTCTAAATATTTTAATTAAATTTTATTTAAGCTATTGGCTAAAATCAAGTATATAATGTGGAAACTTAAATTAATTTGGTTAAAGATTTACAATCCTAGAATGACAAGCAATCAATTTAATTTTATGAATGTATATTGTTTGAAAGTAAATTGAGCACAAGAAAACAAACCTCAAGTGACACGGTTTCTTTTTACCATGCTGTTTGGAGACTTGTCGGTCTCTCCTAGTCCACATTGAGGTTAGCCCAAATGAATTGGATTGGCTCTACGAATTAAGCTGAAACACCTCAATCCACTAGTGGTAGCTCTTTCCCACTCTGGGTAGGTGAGCTCCAAGGTTCACAACTTTGTCAGGTCTTTTCACAACTTTTTTTGAGAAGATCACTGCGCACAACGCCTCTAACACCGTCTAGCTATCGGCAAACTCCAAGAGTAGTAAGTTAAGCCCCTCGCTTGACTCTCACCATGTGCAACGAATGCACAAGCTCAAATGGACACTAAATCCAACTCTAGAGCAACATATGCACTCTAGATCACTCTTCTAGCCCACAAGGTGTAACACATGCACAATTAAGAGGAGGTCCTCATACTAGCTCAAGGGAATAGAAAATGGATCGAGCAACAACCTCTCCAACTGGCCACAAGGGGGTAATTATAGCCCCACATAAGAAAACTAGCCATTAGAGCCAAAATCCTGAAAAATCAGGATTATCGAAAGTACTGGCGGCAAAACTACGGTACCTCTACTCCCCTCGCAACGGTAAAAAAACTAGTCGTTAGAAGCAAAGAACCAGTCGAATCTGGTAGTTCCGCTGTACAATTTCTGATAGTTCTGATCATCGAAAGTACTGCTCCCACATGCGAAACTACTACTCTCACGGGGAGGAGACCATCACACAGGTGCCTCTCTGGAAAAAACATACCACTACACAAGCCAGACGTTTCGCAGATTGGAAGTACCGCTCACACAGAGCTGGTAGTTCTGTTCGCTGATCGGATCACGCACATAGAGTCGATCGGAGAGCTCACACAGAGCTGGTCGGAAGTTTCGATTGTCGACTACACTGGTCTCCAACCACGCTGTCTGGATCGACCACACAAGTCTCCAACTTCACTGGTCTACGACCACGCTGCTCTCCGACCATGTTGTCCGGATTGACTACACAGGTATCCGATCACGCTGATCTACGACCACATTGGTTTCAATCATTCAGGTCTCGACCATGTCGACTATGTTGATATTTGACCACATTGGTCTCAGGATCACAAAGATCTCCAATCACTACGTCGATCTTTGACCACGTTGTTTCAATCACGTTAGTTCGACCATGTCGATTTCGACCACACAGGTATCAACTATGTTGGTTTCGACCATATTGGTTTTGATCACACAGGTCTCGACCACGTTAGTTGCGACCACGCTGGTTTCAATCATAGAGATCTCAACCACGTCAATTCCGACCGCGCTGATTTTGATCACATAGATCTCGACCATGTCGATTCTGACCGCCTTGGTTTTAATCACACAGATCTCGACCACGTCAGTTTCGACCGCACTGGTTTCGATCACACAGATCTCAGCCATGTCGGTTCTGACCGTGCTGGTTCGATCACACAGATCTCGGCCACGTTGGTTCCAACTGCACTGGTTCAACCACGTTGGTCTTCGATCACACAAATCTTGACCATTTCGAATTCGACCACTCAAGTTTCGATCACACATTTCTCGATCACGTTGGTTTCGACGACTATGATATTCGACCATGTTGATCTTCGACTACACAAGTCGTCGACCACGTTGATCTTCAATCACGTTGGTTCTCGGCCACACAGGTCTTCCGATTACCAGCAAATGTGGAAGTTCTATAATTACAACATCGGTAGTTCTGATTAGCGGTAGTACCGCAGACTACACTGCAGTATTTTTGATTTTTCTAAGAAGTGTATATACTTCAACAAATTTTGCAAAACTCATTTGCAAACTACAATATCATGTACACAAGGATTATCCATGATTCCCAACAAGTTGCAAAATATATTTGCACACTTTTAGAATCATGACACAAGGATTATATATATGAGCTTCAATCATTTGCAAAATATATTTGCAAATATAAGCCTTATACCACAAAGAATGAAAATATGGACTTTAAACACTTGCAAAACACATTCGCAATATATAATCTCATGTTACAAGGGTTCAACACATGAGCTACAACTATTTGCAAAACACATTCGCAAATATAAACCTTATGCCAAGGAGAGCTAAAGCAAGTGAGGTTGTGCTATCAACACATGATGAGACTCAAGCTACTAGATATGACCCTATTTGATAGTACGGTAACCTATACTAGCAATTCAGTCTTCAACCAAACACCAAGATCGGTAAAAGACTAGGAACACATCTTTAACCCTAGCTAGCCATACATTTACCTTGAGTTATAGTCTTGACATGCATCAACTCATGATACATCTATTACTTCAACTCCATCAACACATGATGTATCTTCACTTGACTTGATGATCAACACATGAAGTCATTCTCATCTGTGGAACCTATCCTATTTATCCAACTCATGAAAAATGTTAGTCCATAAAATAATTATCAAACTTCACCATTAACACATAATGGAGGGACTAGATTATACAATATTTCCTTTTTGGTAATTCATGACAATATCAACAAATAAAGAGATAAAGATTGAATTGCGAGTATACAACATGTACACAGCACTTGTATACTCTAAGATAAACTTTAAGTAAAGCTTACTTATCCGGTTGTTATTAATCATCCAACCATTAACACATAATGGAGAAGTTAGATGACAACCCAATTGCGAATGAGTATATATAGACTACACAAGCTATATATATATATTCAAAGGACGTGTTTCAAAGTAAAGATCTTAAATATGTGTATTAAAAGAAATATGGATCAATACTTATAAAATCTCAAAAATATATAGTGAATTCCCCCTAAATGTGTGCATACAAGTATGTGTAATGAAGACATATGCACATATTCATTTTGGACTATTTGTGGAGTTCAATCTATATTTTGGATCCAAGGAATGCACTAATATATAAGAATGTGATTTCGAATGCATATATCTTTGTTTTCATATTTTCATCCAAATGAGATTAAGCAATAATATACTTAAACAAACAAAGTTAGTTTCACAAATGCATTTATCATTATCACCAAAACTTTATAATAGTATTTGTCATTATTACTAAAACCAACTTAAATGGAGCTTGATCTTTTAGCGGTCAAAGAAGTCGGGCACCGTCATGTACGTGGAGAAGTATGTAGTACGCCAAGTGACTTGGATCGTTTTTAGGCAAGAACAGTTCGGTGGGATCCGAATGTGTGAGAGGTTTGGCAACAAATCATTGGGGGCTACATAGAAGATGGTGAAGTATGGACGATGCTTCATGTTAAAGAAAGCATGTACCTTCATAGAAAGCAGTAGAGGGGCATTTTGGTATATTGCCTAATACAAAAGGTGACGGTGTGCGAAACCGCGGCATTGGTCTAAGTCTTTTAGGTCTTGTATATGCTGAAAATATAAAGAGGATCAAGTGTTGATTCACTAATGGGTTAATGAGTGCGTACGCTTTGAGAAGCGTGCATGTGTAAGTGTAAAACCCGATATGGTGTTGGGTTTGCCAATATAAGTAGATGAAACCCAACTAAACGTATTGATTAAGGTGGAAGAGAGGTGGCTTGGTTAAGCTTTTGGAGAGAGTTCATGTCTAGCCATGAGAGGAGTTAGGGTTTATAGAGAGAACTTTATGGGCGATATGAGAAGCTCTTATGGTTGAGATTTTTGTCATCCTTAGACCTTATGTATAGCTAGGGAATGGCTGCAAATATTTATTTTTAAGTATCAATAGAGATTAAAATTCATTAAAATATTTCTGTCTTGTGCTCAAGCGATGAAATCTTACTTTGGCTTGATTTTTGGTGCTTCCTTTTCTCCTCTTGATCTTGTTATGTGCGAAGCAAATGTAAGTGATGAAGATGTCTCTCAGAGACCATATCTCATCCATCCAGACACTTGTTATTTACAAATTCTTGTGTTTGCTAGGTTTTGGCTTAAGAGACTATGATTTTGGGGTTTTGATCTTATAGGTATTTTGGCTTGAGTTTGTACTATGATCTAGATTTCTATGACATGTGAAAACCCATTCAAGATTATCAAGAACTAATGAGCAAGAGTAGATCGAGAATTTCCTCTTTTTGCCTGATTTTGGTACAATCTTTCTTGAAACGGAAAAAGGTCAGAACTTTGTTAATGATTTTCTTGATCATTAAATGAAATAGGTTCCTGACATCCTAGAAAAGGTGCATACCATATTTCAAGTGATTTGGAGTCTTGGTTTGAGAGTTGGCTCAATTTGTGGTTTTAGCCCGGTTTTAGTGTAATAGTGGTTCAACATCCAATAGATCCTAATTTTCTTAATTTCTTTCATGATATTTGGTTGAGATAGGTTTTTAAGGTCATAATATAGTCTTGGTTCAAATTTTAAGTTATTTAGAGTTGTGGATCAAAAGTTTCATCGATTTTTAGATTTAAAATAGTGCTAAAAATTTTCTTTGTTCTTGTGTAGAGGTCAGACCGTCAACTAGGTAGAGGTCAGACCGCCGACTAGCTAGAGGACATATCTCCATCTAGGTAGCGGTTAGACTACCCCCTGCTTAAAGGTTAGACCGCCGGGGCATGTCAAGGCACGTTTTACTCGGTTTTTTGGATTTTTCCTTATGAGTGATTGGTCTCTGATCTTTATAGTTTTTTATAGCTATTGAAATAAAGAACTTTGCTTTTTTTCTTTGAAAAAGATTTAAAAAAAGCTTTTAATCATGTTGGCTCATATTCACCCATATCTAGTTATTGTTCACGGTCATACAGTATGTACTCTCAGGAATACAAAAAAGCTTTTAATCGTGTTGGCTCATATATGGCTGCGCTAACGAGCGCGTGCACGCACGTGACCTGGCCAGCTGGTGTAGTTCATGCTAACTCGGTTGGATAGTAACTTCATGAATTATAAATGATAACTTTTTTTGCATGAGATAGTAACTTTGCAAATGTAAGTAATTTGATGAATTATAGATGATAACTTTATATTTAAGAGATTGTAACCTTCTCATAACTAACAACAGGCATGCGTGCAGCAGGAAAGAGAAGAGAATAGGTGCACTTGACTTGTGATTTTTTTTATCTTGGTTACAAGCTAAAAAAATACAATAACTCTTTCACTGAAAGTCTAATCTACGATCTGTTTGCACCATTGTGTTTGAAATTACGAGCTTAACAAAACAAGATACATGTTGAATATATTTTGACGCATACAAAATTCATGTTATATAAAGTTATTATCGTGTATGAATGAAGTTGAAGTTACTATCAAATACATGCAGAGTTACTGCCAGTTTTATAGTGTTATAACGGAAAGTAACTTTACATGTGTTTGGTAGTAACTTCACTCACACACGGCAGTAACTTTTCGTACGAGTTATTTACTATTGACATGCATTTTCTCTCTTCTCTCAATGCATGCATGTTGGCAGTAACTTAACTCACACACGTCAGTAACTTTATGAATTACGGATGATAACTTGATATACATACGATAGTAACTTTACCATAATTAATAAACGCTTGTAACTATCTATGGGGTGAGATGTTGGAGTGATTGGCTGGTTGGGTCAGTCAGGGGTACACGTTTATTCTATGTGTAGCCACTGATTATTAATATATATGTGTGTGTGTGTGTGTGATGCAACACAATATTGATTGTTAGAACATTTGAAGTCACCATTCTCCATCAGGCTACTCGGATTGGGGCCAGCAGGTCAACCACCAGCAAATGTTACCAACTTGGACTGTCTCACGCATTTAAATGACTACTGAAAAACCCCAAAATTTCAAACCAGAAAATTTCCTAAATTTTTGTGGATTTTTGTTTGAATTTCTGGAAACTTTCCCTTTTGCAAAGTTTCCCCGGAATGCGCTTTCCCCTTTTGGCGTTTCCGCCTTCCTCTCTCCCTTGGCGCCATCTCCTTCTCCCTGCCTCCCTCCTCTGGTCGCGCCTGCACCCGACCCCGCCTCCTCCGTTCGCGGCGCTGCGCGAGGGCACCCCGCCTTCCCACCTCCTCCCGCGGACGCCCGAGCCGCGCGCTGCCCCTCGCTGCACCGCCCCTGCCGCCGGCTCGCCGTCGCCGGTCATCTCCCCAACCGCCTTTGACCCCGGTCTCCACCTCCTGCCGCCCGGGTCCCTCCTGCCAGCCCCTCCCCTTCTTCTCCCTTCCCCTGCAAGCCGCGCCCGCGCCCAGCGCTGCCGCTCACTTGCTCCCGTCACTCACATTAACACCTGTCAGCACCCTGTCAGCGCCCATCGCGCGGAGGAGACTCGCCACTAGCTCCCTGTCCACTTCTGTTGACTGCAGTGGACGCGCCCGTGCCTCCCCCTCCTCGGATTCCCTCCCCTCCGCCCGAGCATAAAAGCCGGCCCTCTTCTCCCTCGCGCTCCCTTGCCCCCCAAGCTCCCCCACCGCTTTTACTTGCTTGCCACCACTCCAGAGAGCCTCCACGCGCAACCGATTGAAGCCCCGTAGCTTCAAGCCCCGCCACCATCTCCCTCTGCGCCGGCGACCCCCAAAAGGCAATCTCCTTTTCCTTTTCCCCATTTTCCGATTCCTCTGCCCCCAAGCACCTTTGCAGCTTGCTAACTCCTTTGGTAAACTTCCTAGGCCAGGGGAACCTTTGTGGAGCCCCAACGCCGAAGATCATCGCCGGCCGAATAGCTTCCCCGTGGCCAGACTTCACCGCAGCTTCCCGGGACCCTCCGCCACCACCAATGTGAGCCCCGAGACCCCCTGTTAGTGTAGTCGCGGCCGATTGATCTCCCTCGCCGCCGGTGACTCCCTCCGCCACCAATCAGCCGAGACACCCCCATCTCCCTCCTGCTCTCTCCATTGATCCCCTCGCCTCCTAACTCCCCAAAATGGGTTCCTCAGCACTAGCACTACCCGGTGGTACTCTCCCTTGCCATCGGGAGCCCTCGCCGTGGCCGGAGAGCAATGGCGCCGCCGTCTCCATCTCTCTGGCGCGCGCGTGCAGCTGGAGGAAGACGACGACCGTCGTGGCTCCATCCCACCCGTCCTCCCTCTCGCGCTTTATAACCTCCACCGTCGGATGGTGCCTCCCGCTGCCGTCCGATCCTACTAAAGACACCCTCCCAACCGCCCGATCAAATCCTCCGCTCCGCCCGCCTACCTTGCTTCATCGCGTCGATCTCCACCCGAGCAAATCCGGACCGTTCCTCCTCGCCATCTCCGCCACCCACCGCACCACGCGCGTCGGCCATCCGATCGATGGAGCGCGCGCGCGTGGGCCGCCTTCCCGCCGCTTGTCGCATGGCCTTGCAGCACGACGACGCTGCTTGAATTACGGGCGGGCTGCATCAGAGCAAGCGGCGGGCGATCACTATTCATTGAATTTCCAGCATTTTCCAATTTCCAAAATCCAAAAATCCAAATAAATCCTAGAAAATCACAGAAAATCCCAAAATCCCCAAATTTCACCACTTTGCTCCAAATATTATTCTGACCCATTTGTGACCTCCTTTCCACCAAATTCATCCCAGATAAATTCCTAAAATTCCATTTGAAGGATTTATGCATTTTACTCCTTTTGATTAGTTTATTTTTCCTCGCTTGATTAGTCTCAAGCTGGATTTAATTATTTTAATGTGTTTGCGCTAGTATCAGAGATCCCAGAGGTTCAAGTGCAGGCTCAGGATCCAGGTGTTTCTTCGTTCGAGCTAGCTGAGATCATCCAGATTGACGGCAAGTCCCAAATCCTTTGATCATGTTGTATCCCATGTTATTTAAATTATGTTAATATGTTATTTGCATTGAGCTATTTGTGAAATGTTAATTCGAAAATGAAATAAAATGTTTAGAATGACATGTTATGTAGTTAAACCTACCACCGACAAATGCCATGTTAAACTTGCAACCATGCCTTTGTAACCCTAGAAATAATTATCTGATAATCTAAATAATTGTAGGCTATTATTACCATGCAAAATGTTACACTAATAAGGTTGTGGCTGTGGGGCCAATAGAATTTAGAAAACCCGACTCTAAGGTAGGGTGGTATGGGACACCGTATCTTAGAGCGGAGAGTGCCGGCGCGCACAAGGTAGGGTAAGGGTGTTGTGGGCGCCGCGAGACGGCTTTCGCCACCGCTACCCTAGGATTGAATGTAGGGAGGTTGTGGTGCATCGCAAGATGATTATTCACCCAACTCTTACCCTAGGTTGGGTCGCGGGCTCGTAAGGTTGCGGGCCATGTGAAAATATAAGGATCAAACCCTTACGCCGAGCAAATGTCACGTTGATCGCTCAACCACAGGAGTTGACTTGTCAACCTTGGTTTAGTACCGCTCAACTTAAGTGAAACCCGCTTTGGGAGTCGGAGCAAGACAACGGTAGATCCCCACAACTCGGGACCGGCGTTCGCGAGGCCAACTGACGCCCGAGGATGTGTAGGGTTAATATCTATCGGGTGGAGTGTATACCAAGGGTTGAGCAGTGAAACGACCTGGCTCTCTTAACTCTTTAGCGGGAGTTAAGGGATCGTGTGGGTAAAGCTGAGCAAACTCTGCAGAGTCAAATAAATGGTATTCGAATACGCCGTGCTCCCGGTTATTGGAGCCGTGTCACTTGGTGATTCCACCGCAAAGCTTAAGTAGTTTTGTACATGCTTTAACTTGACTAGTTGGTTAATGAACTCTTCACGAAAAACCCCTGAGATCTTAAGAAGTAGTTTTGGGTCTATTTTATAAAATATTTGCAAATAAAACTGCATCCACCAAATGTAATAAACCAAGTATACTCCCTTCCTTTGGCATTCCGTGCATGTAGTAAGTTAGGATCCCTTTTGGGATTTGCTGAGCCGGTTGTTTGGCTCATGGCTTGCTTAATCTATTCTTTAGAGGATCAAGACGAAGGTGAAGGTCTCCCCGTTGAGGAAGTCCCGGAGGGTCTCTTCTTCGACAAGGACCCGTGGCTTTAGGTCTTCGCCGTGCTCAAGCGGATTCTGGAAGTCTTTTGTAATGTAATTATACTTTGGGCTTGCACGCCCCGCTGTCAAAAACTGGATGTTATTCCATATGTAAAATATATGCTGGACTTTTGTTGTAGCATGCAATGGTATACTCTTGCGCGACATTCCATAACTGTTCATGCGTGAATAGTTGCGGAGTGTCGTGTCCGTACGCGCCCCTGGAAACGGGGGCGTTACAAGAAGTGGTATCAGAGCAGGTTCTTGACCGTAGGTTGAGACCTAAGGCAAACTAGTGAGCGATTCTATCGCAAAACTTAATTTCAAGCCATAAAAAGGGTTTACGAAAAATATAAGTATAATTGCTGTCTTTTCCTCTCTTGTTGCTACCTTATCTATCTTAGTTTGCTTCCGCTTAAGTTTTACTTTCGCAAAATGTTTACCGCTTCACTCATCTAGCTTCAAAATTTCGCTCCTCAAGAGTTGGAGGAGTAGCGATTGTTCGCTAGATTAGATTGACCCTGAGTGGTAGTGGTATTTCTTTGTAATGTAAAGCAGGTGTAATCATGAACCCTAAGTGGTTTGTGTACCACTTGCGTATTGTGAAATTTTGTTCATTATCTTGTATGTTGTTTGCTTAATTATCAGTAATCCCCTGTATTCAAAACTTTCTCCTGACCCTTTCGCTCTCGTTCTTACCTTATTCGTCCTATACTTACCTTGAAATTCAACATCTTACTTATCTACTCTTATTGCCCAAAGCCGCTGCAAAGCTGATCACTAGTTCCCAACTGGCAGATGGATCCAGCACAGCAGAGTGGTCAAACCAACGGGCAGGGTGCACCTGCCACAGATCAAGCAACATTGGCCAGTGTGATAGCAATGATGGAACAAAATCGGTATCAAGGAGAACAGAACATCTTACAAGTACTAGATCAGCAGGCCCGATTACTTGAACAGATAGCAGCCAGATTTCCGGGAATTCAAGGTGGAAGCAATGTTCCTCGGGATGGTGCACCAATTTCCACCCGATGGGCAGACTTCATGAAAACACGTCCACCAGTCTTTTTCACCTCAGCTGACCCCATAGTAGCTGAGGATTGGCTCGTGGACATGGAAAGGAAACTCGACACTGTTCAATGTGATGATAAGGAAAAGGTGTTGTATGCATCTCATCAGTTACAGGACGCTGCAGCAACCTGGTGGATTAACTATCAACGCACCCTGCAGAACAGAGAAATTAATTGGGAAGAATTTTCCAATGCCTTTCGCAAGGTTCATATACCGGATGGCATCATGGAGGCTAAGCGCCGGGAATTCCTAGCGCTTAAACAAGGTGGACGCACAGTCATAGAATACTTGCACCAATTTAACCACCTTTCCAGATTTGCTCCAGAGGATGTTGACAATGAGGAAAAGAAGATGAGCAAATTCCGAGCAGGACTACAACAATCTTTGAAATTTCATATCTCAGCCATGAAGTTCAAAGACATGCATGATATGGTAGATAGACTGATCAACTCAGAAGAGGCTAGAGGTGAGATGGAGGATTACAGAAAGCGTAAAGCAGCGCACCAGTCTCAGTCTTCTTCGCACAATGCTCAGCGGAGCAAGACCTCGGGATCATCCTCATTTCAATCCCCATCCTCCCGACAGTATGTGAAGCTACCAAAGAACCAGCCTGGACAATCTCAACAATACAGATCTCCTTTACCCTTCGCCATCAAGTGCTCCACCTGCGATGGCAAGCATCTTGCTAGCAGCTGTCCACGAAGGACAGATGCATGTTTCCATTATGGAGAGATTGGACACTACAAGCATCAGTGTCCAAGGAGGAGTTTGAAATCAGATGCAGCTAAACTCCAATTCCGAACCAAGAAGAACAGAAACGAGGTCACGATCGGACTGCACCCCGAAGGAGACTCTCTGCAGATCAAAACAATGGACCTCAATCACCCGCAGTAATCGCCAACTTCACATCTGCAGCGAAAAGGCCGTACTGCACCCACATTCTATGCAAGAGTAAATCATGTGTCCGCAGAAGATGCAACTGAAGCTAGTGACATCATTGCGGTATGTTCCCAATCAACACCATGCTGCATTGATTTTATTTGACCACGTGCAACGCATTCGCTTATTTCAAGAATTTTGCTTCAATAAATCGCTTGCCTTCATTACTTTGCCAAGACCTTATGTGGTTGAAACCCCAGGATTAGAATGGAGTCCCACAAAGGGTGTAGTGGGCTCAATATAAAAATCCAAGGGGTAGACTTCACAGCGGAATTGTTGCAGTTAGACATGTCAGGGTTAGATGCCATTTTGGGCATGAACTGGTTATCCAAGAACAAAGGCAAAGTAGACTGTGAGGCCAAGACAGTGTCACTAGTCAATCCTGAAGGACAAAGAAGAGGTAGTAGAGTCAGATCAAAAAGTGCCGAAAGATGCTAAGAAGCGTATGATCAATACGATAGCAGTTACACCTGATCAACTGCCAGTAGTACAAGAACATCCAGATGTGTCTCCGGAAGAATTACCAGGCAGACCCCCTGACAGACAAGTGGAACTGGCCATAGAATTGGTGCCTGGTACCAAGCCAATTGCCAAACACCAGTATAGAATATCAGCTAGTGAGTTAAAGGAGCTGAAAAAGCAGTTGGATGAACTATTGGGAAAAAAATCATTCGACCAAGTGTTTCACCTTGGTCAGTCCCAGTCCTATTTGTGAAAAAGAAGAATGGAGAATTAAGGATGTGTGTTGATTACAGAGATTTGAATGCTGTCATGATCAAGAGCAAATATTGCCCCCAAGAATTGATGACCTGTTTGATCAACTTAAAGGAGCCAAAGTATTCGCCAAAATCGACTTGCGCTCGGGTTATCATCAACTCAAGATCCGAGAGCAAGATCGAGAGAAGACAACCTTCATCACCAGATACGGATTATTTGAGTTCACGGTCGTTCCTTTTGGTTTAACTAATGCGCCAGCTTATTTCATGAATCTTATGAACCTGGTGCATATGGACCAATTGGATCGATTCGTGATTGTTTTCATTGATGATATTCTGATGTACTCCAAGAGTGAAGAAGAGCACGAGCAACATTTGCATATGGTATTGACAGGATTTGAGAGAGCATCAGTTATATGCAAAATTTGATAAATGCAGCTTTTGGCTGGAATTAATTAAAAATTATGATGTTGAGCTTCAGTATCACCCGGGCAAGGCAAATGTAGTGGCCGATGCCCTTAGCCGAAAAGCTCGACCAAGCAAGCCCCACAACACAGAATACCCACCAGAATTGCAAAGAGATATCCTACGACTGAACTTGGTGATCACAGAGCAAGGTAGTACGACAGCGTTAGAACTTCAACCATTGTTGACAGATCAGATCAAAGCAGCACAAGATGAAGATGAAGAGATTCAAAAACTGAAAAAGGATATTCAGAAAGAAGATCCATCAGAGTATGCAATAGATGAGCATGGAATCCTCACCTTCCGTGGTCGCTATTGTATACCAAACAAGAGAGGGTTGAGAGAGTTGATCCTATCTGAAGCTCACTCATCTCAATTCTCAATCCATCCATTAGATACCAAAATGTACCAAGATCTGAAGAAGAAGTATTGGTGGAACCAGATGAAGAAAGAAGTGGCAGAGTATGTGGCCAAGTGTGATGTCTGCCAGCAGATCAAGATAGACCACCAAAAACCATCGGGATTTTTGCAACCTTTGCCAATACCCGAATGGAAGTGAGGTAGTATTAGAATGGACTTCATTACTGGACTTCCCGAGACTCGTGAGGGATATGATGCTATTTGGGTCATTGTCGATAGATTGACCAAGGTGACTCATTTCATTCCGATCAAGCAAACCTATGGGAAGGATAAACTTGCCGAGCTGTACTTAACCAGAATAGTGACATTGCATGGAGTCCCAAAGAAGATTGTATCAGATAGAGAAGCGCAGTTTACATCCAAATTCTGGGAGAAATTACATGAGGCTGTGGGCACCGATTTGGATCTCAAAAAGACATCACTCATGCAGCAGACGGACGATGAAAGAATAAATCAGATTCTAGAAGACATGTTGAGAGCGTGTGCAACCGTGTATGGTGCAACCGTGTTCGCTCAGTTCTCATGCAACAACAGCTATCAAGCCAGCATTCAAATGGCACCATTTGAAGCACTTTATGACAGAAAATGCAGGACCCCACTGAAATGGACAGAAACAGGAGAACGACAACTTATTGGCCCCAGATTGCTCAAGATGCAGAAGCACATGCCAGAATTATCAGAGACAAACTCAAGATTGCCCAAGACTGACAGAAGAGCTATGCAGATAACCGCAGGAAAGACTTGAGCCTTGAAGTCGGAGACTTCGTATTTATCAAAGTCACCCCATTCAAGATAGTCAAGAGATTTCGAGCCAAAGGAAAATTGGCACCAAGATATGTGGGACCGTTTCAAATAATCGGAAGAGTTGGGGAAGTAGCTTATCAAGTGCAGCTTCCGCCCAACCTGTCAAGAGTTCACAATGTGTTCCATGTATCTCAGCTTCGGAAGTGTCTACGACAGCCAACAGATGAAGTGCCACTGTCAGATATTGAGTTGCAGGATGATTGCACATATGCTGAAGAACCACTACAAATACTTGAAACTTCAGAGAGGCAGCTCAGAAACAAGGATGTCAGGTTTTGCAGAGTGCAGTGGAAGAATCATACCGCGGACAAGGCCACTTGGGAAAGAGAATCAGACTTGCAGCGAGTTTTCCCAGCTTACTCCCTGGACGAAGTTAATCTCGGGGTCGAGATTCTTTTAAGGGGGGTAGGTTGAAAAACCCCAAAATTTCAAACCAGAAAATTTCCTAAATTTTTGTGGATTTTTGTTTGAATTTCTGGAAACTTTCCCTTTTTAGAAAGTTTCCCCGGAATGCGCTTTCCCCTTTTGGCGTTTCCGCCTTCCTCTCTCCCTTGGCGCCATCTCCTTCTCCGTGCCTCCCTCCTCTGGTCGCGCCTGCGCCCGACCCCGCCTCCTCCGTTCGCCAGCGCCTGCGTGCGCGAGGGCACCCCGCCCTTCCCACTCTCCTCGCGCGGACGCCGAGCCGAGCGCCCCTCGCTCGCCGCCGCCCCTGCCCGCTCGCCGTCGCGGTCATCTCCCAACCGCTTTGACCCGGTCTCCACCTCCTGCCGCCCGGTCCTCCTGCCCCCCCCTCCTTCTTCTCCCTTCCTCGCAAGCCGCGCCGCGCCAGTGTGCCCACTCACCGCGCTCCGTCACTCACATTAACACTGTCGGCACTGCCGCGGCGCCCATCGCGCGGAGGAGACTCGCCACTAGCTCCCTGTCCACTCCTGTTGACTGCCGTGGACGCGCCCGTGCCTCCCCCTCCTCGGATTCCCTCCCCTCCGCCCGAGCATAAAAGCCGGCCCTCTTCTCCCTCGCGCTCCCTTGCCCCCCAAGCTCCCCCACCGCTTTTACTTGCTTGCCACCACTCCGGAGAGCCTCCACGCGCAGCCGATTGAAGCCCCGTAGCTTCAAGCCCCGCCACCATCTCCCTCTGCGCCGGCGACCCCCAAAAGGCAATCTCCTTTTCCTTTTCCCCATTTTCCGATTCCTCTGCCCCCAAGCACCTTTGCAGCTTGCTAACTCCTTTGGTAAACTTCCTAGGCCAGGGGAACCTTTGTGGAGCCCCAACGCCGAAGATCATCGCCGGCCGAATAGCTTCCCCGTGGCCAGACTTCACCGCAGCTTCCCGGGACCCTCCGCCACCACCAATGTGAGCCCCGAGACCCCCTGTTAGTGTAGTCGCGGCCGATTGATCTCCCTCGCCGCCGGTGACTCCCTCCGCCACCAATCAGCCGAGACACCCCATCTCCTCCCGCTCTCTCCATTGATCCCCTCGCCTCCTAACTCCCAAAATGGGTTCTCAAAGACTAGCACTACCGGTGGTACTCTCCTTGCCATCGGAGCCCTCGCCGTGGCCGGAGAGCAATGGCGCCGCCGTCTCCATCTCTCCGAGCGCGCGTGCAGGCTGGAGGAAGACGACGACCGTCGTGGCTCCATCCCACCGTCCTCCCCTCTCGCGCCTTATAACCTCCACCGTCGGATGGTGCCTCCCGCCGCCGTCCGATCCTACTAAAGACACCCTCCCAACCGCCGATCAAATCCTCCGCTCCGCCCGCCTACCTTGCTTCATCGCCGCCTCGATCTCCACCCGAGCAAATCCGGACCGTTCCCTCCTCGCCATCTCCGCCACCCACCGCACCACGCGTCGGCCATCGGGCCGATGGAGCGCGCGCGTGGGCCGCCTTCCCGCCGCCGTCACATGAGCGCAGCAGCATGACGCGCGCTGCTTGAATTACGGGCCGGCTGCATCAGCAGCAAGCGGCGGGCGATCACTATTAATTGAATTTCCAGCATTTTCCAATTTCCAAAATCCAGAAAAATCCAAATAAATCCTAGAAAATCACAGAAAATCCCAAAAATCCCCAAATTTCACCACTTTGCTCCAAATATTATTCTGGACCCATTTGTGACCTCCTTTCCACCAAATTCATCCCAGATAAATTCCTAAAATTCCATTTGAAGGATTTATGCATTTTACTCCTTTTTGATTAGTTTATTTTTCCTCGCTTGATTAGTCTCAAGCTGGATTTAATTATTTTAATGTGTTTGCGCTAGTATCAGAGATCCCAGAGGTTCAAGTGCAGGCTCAGGATCCAGGTGTTTCTTCGTTCGAGCTAGCTGAGATCATCCAGATTGACGGCAAGTCCCAAATCCTTTGATCATGTTGTATCCCATGTTATTTAAATTATGTTAATATGTTATTTGCATTGAGCTATTTGTGAAATGTTAATTCGAAAATGAAATAAAATGTTTAGAATGACATGTTATGTAGTTAAACCTACCACCGACAAATGCCATGTTAAACTTGCAACCATGCCTTTGTAACCCTAGAAATAATTATCTGATAATCTAAATAATTGTAGGCTATTATTACCATGCAAAATGTTACACTAATAAGGTTGTGGTGTGGGGCCAATAGAATTTAGAAAACCCGACTCTAAGGTAGGGTGGTATGGGACACCGTATCTTAGAGCGGAGAGTGCCGCGCGCACAAGGTAGGGTAAGGGTGTTGTGGGGCGCCGCGAGACGGCCGCCACCGCTACCCTAGGATTGAATGTAGGGAGGTTGTGGTGCATCGCAAGATGATTATTCACCCAACTCTTACCCTAGGTTGGGTCGCGGGCTGTAAGGTTGCGGGCCATGTGAAAATATAAGGATGAAACCCTTACGCCGAGCAAATGTCACGTTGATCGCTCAACCACGGGAGTTGACTTGTCAACCCGGTTTAGTACTGCTCAACTTAAGTGAAACCCCGCTTTGGGAGTCGGAGCAAGACAACGGTAGATCCCCACAACTCGGGACCGGCATTCCGCGAGGGCCAACGGACGCCCGAGGATGTGTAGGGTTAATATCTATCGGGTGGAGTGTATACCAAGGGTTGAGCGGTTGAAACGACACGCTCTCTTAACTCTTTAGCGGAGTTAAGGGATCGTGTGGGTAAAGCTGAGCAAACTCTGCAGAGTCAAATAAATGGTATTCGAATACGCCGTGCTCCCGGTTATTGGAGCTGTGTCACTTGGGTGATTCCAGCCGCAAAGCTTAAGTAGTTTTGTACATGCTTTAACTTGACTAGTTGGTTAATGAACTCTTCACGAAAAACCCCTGAGATCTTAAGAAGTAGTTTTGGGTCTATTTTATAAAATATTTGCAAATAAAACTGCATCCACCAAATGTAATAAACCAAGTATACTCCCTTCCTTTGGCATTCCGTGCATGTAGTAAGTTAGGATCCCTTTTGGGATTTGCTGAGCCGGTTGTTTGGCTCATGGCTTGCTTAATCTATTCTTTAGAGGATCAAGACGAAGGTGAAGGTCTCCCCGTTGAGGAAGTCCCGGAGGGTCTCTTCTTCGACAAGGACCCGTGGCTTTAGGTCTTCGCCGTGCTCAAGCGGATTCTGGAAGTCTTTTGTAATGTAATTATACTTTGGGCTTGCACGCCCCGCTGTCAAAAACTGGATGTTATTCCATATGTAAAATATATGCTGGACTTTTGTTGTAGCATGTAATGGTATACTCTTGCGCGACATTCCATAACTGTTCATGCGTGAATAGTTGCGGAGTGCCGTGTCCGTACGCGCCCCTGGAAACGGGGGCGTTACAACTACTTAGACAAAGGCAAGACAGGTGCTTGTCTGCCTGAAAGCTGCATAATAAGGGAAGTGAAATGGTTAGCCTTGGGGTATAGGAAACGGAACAGTCAGTTTGACAAAATATCTCAAACAATGGTCTGAAGGCAAGTGGTCAAATGATTGTCAGCGATCGATTATTTGATTTGAACTCTTATATGCATATCAGTTACTGGGTACTCCAGTATATAACCAGTCGTAGTGTTGTGCCACCAGTCGCACTGCATATTTTATTGACTGACTGAAGAACTATAATGATGCCAAAATTTATGTCCTTTTACTTGAATGAAAGGGGATTTTTTTTGGGTGTGATTCCATGAAAGTGACGTGACTGACCACCAACTAAACGGAACGAAATGCACATGTGTTCTTCAGTAACGTCATACAATAATAGACTAGCTAAGCAGAAATTGGATCGGTGCTGGCGTTGTCTGGGTACATATTTTTTCGTTGTGTTCATTAAATGCAGCTAGCACAACTGAAAATTCCTTCCGCAAGAACTTGTAAAAGAGACGAACTTTCCCTGCTGGAGGTATGTATCCCAGTGTAATTTCAACTAGATAGGGTAGACGCACTATATTGTGTTCATCTGGCTAAGTTAGAAATAACGTGGTCGAACCAACGTGATAGAAATAGCGTGGTCGAAACACCGTGGTCATCCAGCGTGGTTGAACCAATATGATCAAAACATAGTGGTTGACCAACGCCGTCGAACATCGTAGTCGAGCATCATGATCGAAACATCATGGTCGACCAGCGTGGTCGGATCCACATAGAAGGCAGTATTATAGCATGCATACGCAGAAAATAGGTGTATTTTTTTATCAGCACACATATATCTTCATGAAGAGATATGCAAATATATAGATAGATCTCAAGACTTTTATATAGACTACGTAATAATCTAGTTGCAGCGCCGTGGTTGAAGCGCCGCACTGGAAAGGCCATGGTTAAAGGCGAAGCTATATTCGACGCACCATGGTCGGCTCACCGTGGTGTCGGTGCTGTGGTCAAGGTCGAAGTTGTGGTCGAAATCGAAGCCGTGGTCGAAGAGGGCTGTAGTCGAAGTCGAGACTATGGTCGTAGTCGAGGCCATGGTAAAAGGAGTCTGTGGTCGAAGTCAAGTACGTGATCAAAGGGCCGTGGTCGAAGGGAACCATGGTCGAAGTCGACGCTGTGGTCGACGTCAAATCCATGGTCGAAGTCGACACCGTGATCAAAGGGACTTGGTCGAAGGGGACCATGGTCGAAGTCGTAGGAATGTGGTCGAAGGAGGCCATGGTTGAAGTCGATGCCATAGTTGAAGGGGCCGTGCTTGAAGCCGAGGCTGTGGTCGAAGTTGAGGCCATGATTGAAGGGGATGGTGGTCGAAGTCGAGGCCGTGGTCGAAGGGAGCAGTGCTCGAAGGGGGCTATAGTCGAAGTCGAGGCCGTGGTTGAAGGGGGCCATGCTCAAAATCGAGGCCGTGGTCGATGTCGAGTTCGTGGTCGAAGTCGAGGCCGTGGTCTTAGTCAAGATGTGGTTGACGTCGAAGCTGTGGTCGAAGTTAATTTCGTATTTGGTTAGGCAGACAAATATGGATAGAATGGGTCAATTTTGTATTTAGTTAGATAAACAATGGTGGATGAGATCGGTTAGAATAACCCTAGCGAGAATACTCTGTTGCAACGCTTATTTTTTTTCTCCATTCGTTAGGCCATCTTACAGAAGCTTACCTTTCCTCAACTATTATTACAGGGGAAAAAAAGCAACGTAATGTAGATCCAGCTGAAATAATGATACTTCGTGAAAGTATATCTGACTCGAAGAAAATTGCACTGACGGTATGTACTAATGCTTTGACATCAATACCGATTGGAAGTGTTGTGTTTTTTTGGTAGTAGCGAATATGTGCAAAAAAAATGTCCACGCGCATCCAATAGTCTGACTGTCCGAGCATAGATAATTGCCCTTATTTTTCGTAGCAAGGACGAAACAGAAAGACGTAAAATTCGTATTTCTTTCTTCCAAGACATACCAAAACACAGTGTTACTAGCCATGCAAACTGCTAGGCTAACACCCTAACCGTACGCTGGAGACCACACCATTTGTATCATGCGCGTATGTAGCAACCGAAGCGTGCACACATGCACTGATGCACACACAGATCACATGAAAGATGAGAAAAATCAGTGATGTGAACGAGCAAGTGGCCTAGATGGAGAGGTCACAGCTCCCAAGAGCGCGGGCAATGCTATCGGCGACGGCCAGGCTGAAGGAGAGCCGGTCAGTGAGCATCATCCACGCCACGCACACCTCCATCCTCCATGACACTCCATGACACCATCATATTAAGAAACAACACACAGCGAGACACCTCCTCTTTGCAAAACATTGCATCACACTTAAATTAACAATATATACAATTTTCATATAGCCTTATTTGACAATTCTAATGTCAATTAATCTTATACAGGAACTCGAAACCATTTCTATCCATTTTCAGTTTTTACATTAGCAATGAAAGCTGTAATAGACCTAATGGTAGTCCATGAACATATGAACTTGTAGGAAATAGTAACAAATTTTGTTTTCTTACAAAGTACCGCATCACAATATTAATCGATACTCACATCTCAAATCTTAGAAGAGAAAGCGAGGAAAGGAGCAGCGGTCACTTGCAAAAGCAGTTGTAAGGTCGAGCATTCATGTGGTCTTGTAATTACTGCATCACTGAAAATAAACCAGAAAAGCTAGAAAATAAGTCAGAATCAAGAAAGAAAGAAACACCTACATACCACTCACTCTATACAAGTAATGAATGAAAAGTTTTCAATTACCTTTGGGCACGATGTTGTTCCCCTTGCCATGGCTGAGATTGGCTGAAAGTAAACAGCACAAAGAGCACTAAACTACATAATGGAACAGAAGATAGCATCAAATATCCTTGTACCTGAGCTCCTCTAGCTTTCAACATTTGGGATTTTAGGTAACATCACCACAGCCGCAAAAAGAGAAAAATGTACAATTTATCTATCACGCAACTAAACAGACCAAACTCAACATGAGGAAGATCACTGAATAGACCAACCCCAACAAATTAAATGAAATAATGCATCATTCCAGGCTTGTATCAGATAATTTTAGAACACATACAAATTTTAGCCCAGCCTAGAATAGAAAATCATTGAAGTACTTAAGTTGTGCAGAGCCTAGCCAAAAGCAAAATAAAGTAGCTGGCTCACCACCGCCACCCTCATTCTTTCAGTGTCATTGAGCCAAACCAATGACCCTTCAGTCCACAAAGCACTGGCCGACCGAGTTCTTCGCCCACGCCGCCACGCGAAGTCGGCGCCGGCGCCTTCCGTCTGGTTGTCTCCTAAAATACTCTAGCTCCACTTCCTCCTTAACCTCAAGAAGCGACGGCGACGCGGCGCAAACCGGGCAACGGCAGCCGGCTACCACTAGTCCAGTACTAGTCTACTACCGCCCGGTGCCCCAGCCCTCCCCTCCACAACTCCACTCGTCCCCAACCCCAATCGACAGGTCACACGTGAAAATCCCGCTTTTTTTCAGAATTTGTATGTGTTTTGGAATTTGGAGGAACTGTAACAGTAGTTTCAAGAATTAGGGGAAAATAAATATGAGGATTGATCATTGGTGGGGAGATGGGGGCGCGTATCAGAAAATATTTTAAGGCTGCAAATTGAGGGTTTTGAGGCTGCCTGTCCAGTTGTTCAAGTGTTCACGATGGTGGACTAGTGTTGAAATATTGAGTGAATGAATGCCATGTGTTGAGTACTGAATGCCATGTTTTGGGGCTATCTATTCAACAGTTATAACCTACTAGTCCAGTAGCATTCTTGGTCTTAGCTTTCTAAACCAGAAACTAACGTAAGCGGCAGCGCAGTACATTTAATTAGGGAAAGAGAAGTATCAAGTATATATTTACCAAACTCAGTTATACAGACATAACATGATGCGTTTTATTTTTTCCAATCTGAACTATTAATCATATGAATATTTTCAGTCTGACAGACTAATTGAATTGAATTTCTGGCTAGATCTGAAATTAAAGGGGAGGGAGAGAGAGAGAATCAGAAAGAGATAGGGAATTAGGGATTATGGGCTGTGAATTGATATTAGGGATTTTGTATGAGTATTGAACTATTGAATTTCTAGCTAGATCTGAAACATTGATTATATTTTGTCATGTTTTTCTTATTATGTTTTGTGTTGAAGTATTAAGCTAAATTTTTATTTGCAATGTACTTCTATTATGCCGTGGTGTGGGTCTAAATTCATATTCGTTCTTAGGCTGTTAGCCTGTTACAATTTAGCCTGAGGCACGATGAAATCTTGGATCCGCCACTGTAGGCATCCTACCTCTTCCAACTTTGCAGAAGCAATCGTCTTCATGGTCCTAGTGTTTGCTGCTAGCCAAGCTGCTGCTGTAACGGACTCCCTTCTTCCTGGCCAGGCAATCTCAGGGAGCGAAACTTTGGTCTCGAAGAGTGGTGTATTTGAGCTAGGGTTCTTTGCCCCAAGAGGTTATGTAGAGCACTACTTGGGCGTACGGTACAAGAACCTGATAGAAAGTGGTCCAACATTCTGGGTGGGACTGGAAAACAAAATTCCCATCACAAACTTCCTTGATGCAACGTTGTACATCGAGGCAGGCAAACTACATATTAAGGAGCTGGGCTCTGTTCTCTGGTCCTCGAATTCCACAAGGAATGTGTCAGCCACGGCTGTTGCGATTCTCATTGACACTGGAAATTTCGTCGTGAGAGATCAGCTGAACCATTCTATGATCTTCTGGCAGACCTTTGATTACCCAGGTGATGCTCTGCTACCTGGAGCACGGCTTGGATTGGATGCAATCACTGGAGCCAACATCTTCCTCACACTGTATGATCCTCCTTATAATTGTACACTCAGGATTGACCAAAGTAAGAAGAGGGGATTTGCCATTTATATCGATGGACACGACTATCTTGGAACGTTTCCTGACTGGATAGTTACCTATCAAGAATCTGACACTTCTTTGCAACTGAATGTTCCCAAGAGACCAAGTGATATCGAGTACTTGCAATTGAAACTGGGGCAAGTCAGCTTGTTGAGGTGGTTGGGTAATGCAAGTGCTTGGCAACCGCTCTGGAGCTACCCTTCCAGCTGCAATGTTAGTGCATTTTTCTGCGGCAATTTCGGTGCTTGCACACGAGCAGGAAAATGCGCGTGCATTGATGGATTCAGACCAAGTTTTGCAGAAGACTGGGAGCTTGGGCGTTTCTCAAGTGGCTGTTCAAGGATTGCTCCGCTGAATTGTGAAAGTGGTGCTCCAACTGACTACTTTGTTGTGTTGGACAACCTGCAGGGACTTCCGGACAACCCGCAGGACGAGATGGCAGCAAGTAGTGAAGAATGTAAAGCATCCTGCCTGAGCAAATGCTATTGCGTTGCATATTCTTATAGTTCTGGTTGCAAGATATGGCACTACAAGCTGGTTAATTTGAGCTTTTCTGATGACCCTCCGTTATGAACCTCAGTTCATAACGGGTAAACACCACCAAGAAAATGGCCGGATAGCGTCGGCGTAGGGAGAGGGGAGAGGCTATAGACTAGGAAGACTTTGTTATTACTCTGCTTCCTTACGAAAGCATGCGGTAGCCTCCTTATATAGATGGCTCCCCCTAACAGATAGAATCTAATCTCAATCATATCTCTAACTCTATCTCTAATACAAGGAAATCAATCTCTTATTCAAATAGAAATCAATCTCTAATTCCTAATAATACCCTGGCTAAGCCCAAGGCTCACGTCTATAACATTACACCCCTCCCGGACAAGCAGCTTGTCCTCGAGCCACAAGCTGCTAAACGGCGGTCAATGGAAGACCTTCGATGCCGATGTAGAAGACGAACGGTGGCGGAGTGCTGCAGCGGATGGAGACGGACGGCCAGATCCACGCAGAACAAAGCTAGACGAAATATAGCGTCTGCGGAAATATAATGCCTGCAAAATAATTATTTTTTTCTCATTTTTTTTGATTTTTTTTTATTTTTTTTATTTTGATTTTTTTTCCATTAACTAACCGATCGGTCGGTTAAACCGACCGAGACGCATGCCAGCATCTGGCGAGCGCGCGATCGAGGCGCAATAGCTTCGGGCGACGGCGGCGAAGAGCGGCGACCGGTGTGGATCGGCGGCGACGCAAAGACGGCAGGCGGCGGCGGCTTTGCGATCGTCGGCGAAGCGGCAGCCGACGGAGCGCGGCGGCGGCGGTGGCACCGACACCGACGAGGGCGACGGCGAGCGGCGGCGGCCGCGCGCGCGCGAGGAAGCCGGCGGCGGCGGCCGCCTGATCCGGCGGCGGCGGCCCGCGATCAGCGGAGGAGGCCGGCCGCGCGGCAGCGCTCGCGGAGTCGGGCGGCCGGAGGTGGGCCCGACGGCGACGCCGACGTCTCGGCGGCGGGCCGGCGGTGCGGCTCGGGCGGAGGCGACCGAAGCGGCGACAGCGGCGGCCGGCGGAAAGAAGAGTCTCGCGACGACGACCGGTCGGATTGAGGCGCCGACCGTCCGGATCGGCGGCGGTTCGGGTGACGTCGGCCACGGCGGCGGATCTAGCGGCGACCGATCGCGCGCGCTCCAGCGCGAGGTTGGGTGGCGGCCGCGTCGGCGGCAGGTCCGAACGGCGCCGAGAAGATGCTGGAACGCCAGGAAGGCGGCGGCGCGGTTGGCTCGAGCTGGCGGAGGCGAGTTGGCGCGTGCGGTCAGACGGCGTGTCGGGGACGACCTGAAGCTCCTCGGCCACGGCGGCGCCCGCCGGGAAGCTCGATGGAGCCGGCGAAGAAAACGTTGCGGAAGCAGCCGCAGCGTGCGGTGCTTGTCCAGCGGTGTGGTCATCGGAATCATTATGTGCCAGGCTCACCATGTGGTTGTCGTTGTCTGGCGATGTGTCTGGTTCATCATGTGCCTGGTTCTTTGCTTCTTGTTGCTCCTTCCTCCGATTCTCCATCCTCTCAAGGATGGCTTGTATGTTGAGAAGGCTGTCCGTCATCTTCTTGTTGATGCTGGCCAACTCGTTGGCGCTAGCTTTTATCATGGCTAACGACTCGGCAGTAGGGCGAATCGCAGAAACCATGGTAGCAGAAGTCGTGGGAAGGGATCGACTGCTCTGATACCAATCTGTTATGAACCTCAGTTCATAACGGGTAAACACCACCAAGAAGATGGCCGGATGGCGTCGGCGTAGGGAGAGGGGAGAGGCTATAGATTAGGAAGACTTTGTTATTACTCTGCTTCCTTACGAAAGCATGCGGTAGCCTCCTTATATAGATGGCTCCCCCTAACAGATAGAATCTAATCTCAATCATATCTCTAACTCTATCTCTAATACAAGGAAATCAATCTCTTATTCAAATAGAAACCAATCTCTAATTCCTAATAATACCCTGGCTAAGCCCAAGGCTCACGTCTATAACACCCTCCATATATCAAGATTTATGTTCGTGTGGGATCTAAGAGGGAAAAAGGGATGCACACACGAGATATTGTTGCCTTGGTCATTGGACTAGCAGCAATTACTGTTATAGGATTATTGCTTTTCTGGCTATACAAGAGATCATCTTCCAGACACATGAAAGTAGAAGGTTTTCTTGTTGTATACTCTTATGCACAGCTGAAGAAAGCAACAAGAAACTTCTCTGACAAAATTGGGGAAGGTGGATTTGGAAGTGTTTTCAAGGGAATGACGGCAGGCTCAACATTTGTCGCTGTGAAGAAGCTCAAAGGCCCAGGATATGGAGACAAGCAATTCCGAACAGAAGTGCAGACCATTGGGATGATTCAGCACACTAACCTTGTCTGTCTTTTGGGGTTTTGCGCTGAAGGGGCAAGAAGGCTGCTGGTCTATGAGTATATGCCTAATGGTTCTTTGGACACTCATCTCTTCTCAGAAAACTCAAATGCTCTGAGCTGGAATCTTCGTTACCAAATAGCGCTTGGTATTGCCAAGGGTCTTGCCTACCTGCACGAAGAATGCAATGAGTGCATCATACATTGTGACATCAAACCTGAAAACATACTGCTTGATGCGGAATTCTGCCCCAAAATAGCAGATTTTGGCATGGCAAAGCTTCTTGGACGAGAATTTAACGCTGCATTGACCACCATCCGAGGAACCATTGGCTATCTCGCACCAGAGTGGATATATGGGCAGGCTGTTACACGCAAAGCAGATGTTTATAGTTTTGGCATTATGCTTTTCGAAATAATTTCAGGGAGAAAGACTACTAAGAAAATGAGATTCGGTAATCACAGTTATTTTCCTTCTTACGCAGCTGTGCAAGTGAATGAAGGGGAGGTTTTGTGCTTGCTGGATGGTAGGCTGGAAGGAATTGCAGATGTGAAGGAGCTTGATGTCGCCTGTAGAGTTGCTTGTTGGTGCATCCAGGACGACGAGAACCACAGGCCCTCCATGCGGCAAGTTGTTCGCATGTTGGAAGCTGTTGTGGACACTGCAATGCCTCCAATTCCAGCGTCCTTTCAGAACCTTGTGGATAGCGATGACAGTGGTATATATTCTGCAGAAAGATCAGTGTTCAGGACCTAATATTAGTGCCATGCACTTTTGTCTTCAGTTGACAGGAATATTAGTGTTACTCTTATTAGAGAGGAAAGCATTGAAGCATTGGCCTCTTAGGCTGTTAGAAATGATATCAATGTTCCGTCAAATAAAAAGAACTGCTTTCCTACTTTATAACCTCCCCTCCCCTCGTCCTATGTTTCGTAATGTAGCATGTAAGGGCAAGTTAAAATTTTGTTTCCCATGTCACCTTGTTATGAAATGAAACTATGCAGATGTACACGGAAGTACATATATGAAAAATGTTCTCTGAACTATATATGAGCCACCCAAATGTTAATGCGTGGGTTTCTTCAATTTTCTGCGCTATGGTGTGTAGTTTGTTCGGCATCATAGAGACCTCAGTATGTTCAGTAGTGCTTATTTTCATTTCCCCCGTTTGATTAGAGGTTTGCAGCTTTAGTTTGCTCTCGGAGGCGACTAGGATCAGTCTTTGACGCGAACGTTTTAAGACGCAGCCATGCATGTTCAGATGGAATTTGCTTGCGTAGCGGAGAATAAAGTTTGTGCAGAACTCGCGATCTAGAGCAGAGCAGAAGAAAATTGGTGTGCAACGCGACATGGGTGCCACTCAAGCGTCGTGTTTTTGATCTAAGGTAATTTTTCGTATTTTAATCAACTTACTAAAATACCTTTTCTTGACCTGATCTTCATCTTCTCTTATAAGCAATCACTATGCTTGCCACATATAGATGCACTATTGGCTTGGCATGCATTAGTAAATCTATCACATTCTAGTTTCACTGGACCATACTTTATTTGAACCACCAAACTACATGGTGCAACCCATCGTTTGAACTTCACTTCAATATATACTCATATGCAATCGGGTTGTCATTTAACTTCCTCATTATATGTTAATGGTTGGATGATTAATGACAACCGGATAAGTAAGTTTTGTTTAAAACTTATCTTAGTGTGTACAATTGTTTTGTACAAGTTGTATACTCGTAAATCAATTATTTTTTCCATTATTTGTTGAGATAGTCATGAATTACCAAAAAGAGAAGATTGTTGAATCTAGTCCCTCCATTATGTGTTAATGGTGAAGTTTGGTAATTGATGATAATTATTTTGTTGACTAACATTTTCCATGAGTTGAATGAATATGTTAGGTTTCACAAATGAGCATGACTTGGGATGACTTCATGTGTTGAAGATCATCAAGTCAAGATGTGAAGAAGATGGCTTCATGTGTTAAAGGCCATCAAGAAGAAGATGTATCATGAGTTAATGCATGTCCAAGAAGAGATGATCATGTGTTGATCATCAAGTCAAGTGAAGACCATCATGTGTTGATGGAGTTGATGAAAAGGATGCATCATGAGTTGATGCATATCAAGATAATGACCTAAGGCAAATGTATGACTAGCTAGAACTAAGGATGTGTTCCTACTCTTTTAGGTTGCTGTACTATTAAAAGGGGGTCATGTTTAGTAGTTTGAGTCTCATCATGTGTTGATGGTTTAACCTCACTTGCTCTGGCTCATCTTGGCATGAGGATTGCATTTGCGAATGAGTTGGGCAGAGGAATGACAAGAAGGGATAAGACTTTGGGGATAGCAAGGAAAGAGGTGTCGGGAGGAGATGAGTTCATCTCTAGTGAAAATCTCCCGCCTCACTAGAGGAGGATGAGGAGGAAGGGAGGTAGCCTCATAGATTCTCTCATGAGGATATATCGAGATATAAAAGCGGCGATGAGGACTGAGGTGTCCAATCCATCAGATGTCTAGACACTATGGTTTCCCTTATGGTATAGATGTATAGTCATGCATGTTAATGAGGTAGTAACCTACTAATCCATCCTTATCTACCGACTAAATGAGCCTTCTACAGTGTCACCGCCTGTCCGAATACTCCAACGCTCTTTCGATTCTACCCCGGTGGCAAGTGCCTCCTCATACATTTAGTCTTGCCCACGTTGCTTAGCTCTAATTTTTTAACTTATAATTTATTAATCTAATAAATAGTGATCGCTAAAAGAAGCTAAGCTAGAAATCAACTGAAAAGACAAAGAACGGAGCCTCAGTATTCAGGAATAGCTCGTCGTTCGGTCGTGGAATGACACCGGCACACCGTGGCCGCGCGTGTCGTACCCGTACCTTAGCACCTGGAAAACGCTCCGCGACGTGTGAGTCGTGGCCACCAAAGTCCGTGCGCCTCTGGAGCTGAGCCTATTGCGCCCCGTGCCGTACCGAGGAACGGCGGGCCACTGGATATTGGCGGGTTTTTTCCCTGCGCGGAGAGGTGGCTCTTTCGGCCGTGGCTGGACGCGCGGGGCTACGGGCCGGCTGTGTGCAATGACCGGGCCCTTTGGTAGGGGAGGTCGCTTCTGCGGTCCAAATGAGTTTGCTTTGTGGTAGCTGCCCACGTCCCTGTTGCAAGGCCCCTGGTGGCGGTTAAGTAGGCCCATGACGGAAGCTGAGTTGAACTTCGGTGTGCGACGGCCTTCGATCCTGCTCACCCAGCGTGCGCAGCAGCCCTAACGAGTCAAGAACGAAGTTTCAAGTTGCAAGACGAACTGTACATTTCATCTTGCAACTTGAACTCACAACTTTGGTAGCAAAACTCGGTGTCTCAGTGCAACTTGCAGATTTGATAGTGTTTATATACGACTGCTGTATAAGAAAGAAATTAAGTGGGGGTGTTGCTGTACATATCTTTTTCGAGGTTAACAGTAGCGTTGGTTTATTACACGAATTTTTGCTGCTGTAGCGAATTGGCGACGCTTGCAACTTGTGACTTTCTCCGAGCCCAGATGGCATCAAAAGCGACTGGGCATTTGCCCTCACGGGCGAGAAATGACAAGTCCAAACCCCTGTTGTCTTGTCTCGCATCCTGGCCGTGGCGACAAACTCCACGATTCATCATCTGGCTGATCACTTTTCGTATCGCTGAGTAGCGGCCTGGCCGGGCCTGCCTGACTGGTCCAATTGTCCTATCTTTTCGACGGTTTCTCAAGTACAAACAAGGATAACCCCGACAGAGACGCTACCCGAAAATTACAGCACATCCTACAGTAAACGCATCTTACTCCTACTCCAAATCACCAAATGTGATGGAAATTTGCAGGGCAAACTTTAGCTGGAAGCCTTAGTCTGTGCTAGTAAGCTACATTGCTCAGCTACTCTGCTTTATAGCGTTTCTTTTTTCAGCTTTTATAAACTGTTTTTCCTTTTTTTTTATAATAATTAGTTTTCAAATGAAGTGTTTTTTCAAGATAGAGTATATCGGCTGAAATCGTATATGAGTTTCTGTTATTTCGTACTCTTTCATAAACAACCAAAAAACCATAAATCACAACAAAAAAAATCATAAACCAAAGCAAAAAAGAACATGTTGTAGTCCTCTGTCATTCTTCATGGTAGTTCAGCTGCTGTGCTGCTACCACTTGACGATATTAAGCTAGAGCTTGGCTGGCAGCCTGGTACATGATTGGTCAATAACTTGCAAAGTGCAGTTAATCATGATATACCAGGGTTCAAAATCCCGGAGGTTACCGGCGGCCGGTAACTGCCGGTTACCATTTCTACCGATGAAGACCGGTAACCGAAAAACCGGCCGGTTTCAATTTTTTTTTTCGAATTTTGGTCGGGTTTTTCCTGTCACCAGTTTCAAAATATAATAAAATTCAAGTTTTGATTTTCAATTTGTGACCGGTTTTTTGTCAGGTTTTTCGGTAACTGCTGGTTACCATTACCGGCCATCGGCTGGGATTTTTTTCGGTTTTGGGTTTTGGAACATTGTGACATATCTGCCTAGTGGATGTTTAGCAGCATTGTCAAGCCAGGAAAGAGCCGACATAGGAAGGGATCACTTCGTAGCCCAAAGTTGGTGAATGCCCCATAATGATATAGAAACTAGAGCCACACCTACAAATTTATATTTTGTGCTCATGCAATTAGTGAATATAATTCGAGTTGACGTACGATAGGAGATCATAGATGGTACGATTGTTGCATGTAGTGTGCTAAGTGGGTTTTGTACGCACCTGTGTCAGGTACACCATGTCAAACATTCAAGATTTGTTCCTATTCTATTGGGATGGTCTGGTGTGCGATGGACCATACGGGGCAAACCAATCAAATTGTGGTCGAATCATGATCCGTACACCAGGTCCGAAGAACCTAGGGCTCTCGGAGCTAAAGCGGTGTGTGCGTTCCACGTTCGACTGACCCACTGCAAGCAAGAAGCTACGTATCGAGGCATTGTATGCCTCAGCGGTGAGTGGTGCAGGGGAGACGTTTTAACAACTTGTGAACGTGACAAGTGACGCGTCATGGGCTAATCACATGAGGGTTGTGTGCAACCCTCCTACTATGATATATGCGAGACCGATGGTGTATGTTCACTTTATAGAGAGGATGAAATCATCCGGCATGGGTGGTTTCGATGGAGCTACTGCTGATAAAGTGCTTGGATTGGTCTCTAGTGGTGATGGACACGTTTGTGTTGGCACAGATGCGTGTGAGGAAGTGGACGATGGAGACATGAGGAGGCGTGCCGAGGGTTTCAAGCCGAACGAAGGTGTGAACAGATGGTGGACAACCCGTATTGATTACCACGAGTATCTTGGTGACCAGGTGGGAGAGTTGGAAAGTGAGGAGGAGGATGTGCAAACAGATAGTTTCAGAGTCGAGGAAGGTGGACAACCTGCTATGGGAGGTGTGCTAGGTGGTGTTGTGACCACTGATGTTGCTTATGTCTCCTGTAGATTGGACGACATGGTAGCAGCATCTCTTGTTCTGCTACAGTCAGAGGGGGTACGACGGGGGTTTAATAAAGACACCCTATTCTTAGGGCAGTGCTTCCCTAATAAGAGTGTTGCCCAGTAGGCTATTGCCAAATATGCCATCAACATTAGCGGGACGCATCTGGTGTGCAAGTAGAACCCTAACACCTATATAGTCAAGTGTTGTGGCAAACATAGAATCCACAGGTGTTGGCCGACGGGTACTAGTGGCACTGCAAAAATAGAATTTGTTAGTTTGAAAGGCATCACTACAAAGTGTTATATAAGATTAATATGTACTAGTGAATACCGAAAAATCTAGATCGTGTCACAGGGTATTGCTCCCTCCCTCGGATTTCCATATCTCTGCAACTTATGCGATGAATGACCTACATGATTCTAAAAAGTTAGCTTTAGTTATTGGGAAGGAAGAAAAGACTACAATAGAGCTATATATGGAGGAAATGTGTTTACCTATCGATTAATTGTTGGATAACTGTGTAGTCGGTTTTGTTCTTCTTTAGGGAAATAAGGTATATTACCCTATTTCATTTTGGTATGATTACAATTAGAATTTAGTGGAACCTACATAGCTATGTCGTCATGGTCATTAAACATAAGTTCGTGTTGCTTATAAAGTACAAATCAACAACTATAGTCACTAGTGAAGCACTTACTCCTAGTTGTAGGACATAAGTATGAATTCCTTGTTGTGTGGAGCCATCAATGTCTTCGTCATATAATTCTCAACGAAGGATGCATTATCTTTGATGATATCCATAGCGACTAAACGTGGGTCGAGGAAACCAACCGGTGATTTCATTAATTTGACTTCAGTCACCATGTATACACACACACAAACAATAAGTTATATATGATATTTATCGGTATTACATTAACGTAGACTGTGATTGTATATACTTACAGTATCTAGCATTGTATGAGTGAGGCGTCGAGTGTAAAGAGAAAGAATAAGTCCTCAAAGGTCATTGTGAAGACATAGTCATGAACTCGATAGGTCTGTGCGTAATTAATATAGTAAAATTATTACAAACGGTTTTTAAATAAAAATCGTCTGTGATGACTTAATTATCATAGACAATTTTTAATATAACCATCTATGAAGTATAACCGTCAGTGATACTTCATAGACGGTTTTTACTATGAACCGTCTGTGATATATCTTTATAGACATTTTTTAGCGCTGGCATCAACACAGACGATCTTTAAACTATAACCGTCTGTGACTATTTTTAATACTGGTGGTTTTGAATAACTGTCTGTGATATGGTATCTAATATTAAGCTTTTCGTAGTAGTGATATAACTGCATAGCTCAGTATGTATATCTGTCCAATAAATACCTTGTAGTACTTATCCGGGCTATCAATTTATTGAAAGAAGTTGCAACTCTCCTGAATGCCATAGACGGGTGAAATTAATAATGTTTAAAAATCAACCTGCAATATAAAATATCAAGATACATCAATTACGCACACGTAATGTGAAATATCAAGACACATCAAGATACTGACGAATGCCCAATTAAAAAAAACGAGGGCACATGCGTATTTTCAAGAAAGTTAAAGGGCTTTTTCGTAAAAATTCAAGGACCTGCACGTAACTAAACGAGGACCCGTACGTAATTTTAAAAACCGCGGGGCGCTATCCTGCAAAGTGGAGGGGTGTTTTAAAAAAAAGTGTTTTAAAAAACTGGCAGGGACTTTTTTACGAGGAAAAAGAATCTTTACGTAATTTCGAAAAAATACAAAGAAATCCCCTCCCCTAACCGTACGAAAAACCGGCGGCCACGCGCCGGCGCGAGCGCGCGCAGGGGCGACGTGGCCGCCCTCCCCTCGCGGCAATTCTCCCGGTCATAAGAAGGGGAGTATGTCTCGAGCAACTTAGGAAAACGGCCGTATGCTAGTCATCTTGAATTCCTGATATGATACGTATGGTACTGTGGCAGGCGATTTGAAACCTGACGTG
Source organism: Dendrocalamus sinicus (assembly GCA_036346575.1). Taxonomy (NCBI): domain Eukaryota; kingdom Viridiplantae; phylum Streptophyta; class Magnoliopsida; order Poales; family Poaceae; genus Dendrocalamus; species Dendrocalamus sinicus. Next base: position 10,225,127 of record CM070643.1, on the reverse strand, counting down.
TCTCTGGGCCTATTTTTCTAACGGTTTTTAAAAGTAGTTTTTAATTTTTTACTATAGTACTTAGCTTTTAAACAGAGTATTTTCTTAAGATGAAATCTATAATTTAATTGTAGTACACGTTAAAAACCTAACATCTGTATCAATTAAAATCGCAAGCGAGTATCTCTCTTTGTAATCCTTATCACAAACAGTTACAATTCAAAATTTTCAACTAAAAATCAGAAGCTGTATATCAAACAGGCCCTCTATCTCTGAATCTGATTACATCCAAGGTCATCTCTCGCCTTCTATAGAACAACTCTATCCACCCTATGGGCAAGCAAAGTAATCTAATCAACCGTATAACTCAGTATAATTCAAATTAATATCACATCTCGTTTGGTGAGCGATGTGTGCATATTTGTCAATGCCGTATCGGAGGCAATACTTGTTTAGTTCTTGAAATGGTTCCTTTTAGTACCGGTCGATACTGACATACAGTTTCAGATTTGATATAATGATATATACGAGTATATATTTATAAGTATATATTTATTTAATTATATACACAAACTAAAAGTCACTTGTAATATTATTCCAAATACATAGTAATACTATCAAATATAATATATAGTTCATTAGACGATATTATCAATTCTACCGGTACGATTGATATTGACAATTAACTTAGTATTGAGACCGGTACGGTATATATAATTACTTTGTATTAATTTAGGTGACAATACTGCATATATCGACCAGCACGATCTTGAATGTACTTATGCATGTGCCTACGAATCAGTGGTCCATTCCATGTCGAGCCCTACCAAAAAGACATAAAAGGCCAACTCTATAAAAAGCATTGCTAAGAAACAGCTTTGTAACACACTGCCAAAACGGAGCAGATCTATCTACGCGTACAAATACCAGCTAGTCCATATACGGAAGGCACATGGAGTATACATGAGGACGAGCCCGTGAGACACGCCAATGAACTGAATGAAGAGGCTGTATACGGTTGGGTAGTGTACGCGGGCGCTCGTGCGTGCTAGTGGATCCGACCAGAACACACCTCTTATGAGCTAGTACAGTCGAACTAGCTACCACGGGAGTTACTCTTCAAATCCACCCAGTGGATTTCGGTAAATCTCGATCATAACTTGTTTTTGACGCACGAGATTAAGGGTCTGTTTATATAAGTTTCTGGTTTTAGCTTATGAATAATAATAGTTTATAAAAAAGTTTTGTAAATAGAAATATTCGCATACGATTTTAACTGATATAAATAAAGTCGTTGTAATGTGTGCTACATCGACTAGTATACCTTATTTTGAAAAGACATTCCTTTTGAAAGTTACGTACTGTAAAAAAACCATTTACTATAGAAAAACAGGTTTTAGAAACCAATATAAACATGGCTTAAGGTCATATTTTTTTAAACTGCGGCTGATGGTTTTTTGTTGCGCTCTTCGATATGGCAACAGATGATATATATGATAATACAGACGATGTACATAGTTTTTGACTCGAAAAACCGTTTGAAAATTCTGTTTCAAAAATATCCTAATTATTATAACTTTTGAAGAAACCAAAAACCAAAACATAAAACACTTCAATCCTTATTCTTCTTCCCTACGCAGTAGAGACGTAGCCACCAGGGGAGCTTAGTGACCCCGGTAGCAATTTTATATATAGTAAAAAATAAAGAGAGAAAGAAAGAGAAATTAACAAACTCAAAGAGAAGCTAGCTCTCCTTAATGGAAAGGTTAACAACAAAAATGAAATTAAAGAAGACAATGCCAAGGAGGAGGAGAAGTGAAAATCATAAAATTAAAGAAGAGCTAATCAATCAATCAAAGAAAGAAAGAAAGTGAAATAATATATGTAAATCATAAAATTAAAGAAGAAGAGCTAATCGATGAACATATGGTTGATCTTGTCCCTCCGCCACCGCTCCGTGATGATGTGATCCTGCACGTGCCCCGAAGGCACCACCACCACCAAGCCCCTGCCGTGAAAATGATAAGAATGTTGGATAGAGTGTGGAAAAAGATGCCACCTTTTCTTTTTATTATCTCGCGATTCAAATTAGCTTAATTCTAGTATGTTTCATATGATTTAAATTTTTATTATCATTCATAATTTTCTATTATATCGCTAATTTTGATATGTTTTATACATAGGTGAGACTTATCGCTACTCCGCACTCATGGCACTTTCTATTATCGAGGTATCTACTTTTTATTTCTCTATTTTTCATTGTTTGTCTCCATCTAATTTATAATTTATATATGAATTTAAAATTTTATAAGAGTAAAAGACTAATTTTACATCAACTTAGTTTATACTTATAAATAGTTCAACCCACTCTCAATTTCATTTTCGGCTTCGCCACTGCTACGCAGCAACCCCCGAATCCTTCCCTATGCCACGCACAGGTTAGAAACTGAATAATTCAGTGAAACACTACTGCGTAGTAATACTGATATGGCTGGACTTCATTACTATAGTACTTCATTAATTCCGTTGAGCATACCATTTCAACCTGCACATGCATGCGTCCATGGCATTACTATAGCACTACTGTTGCACGTAGTTGGTATAGGTATAGAACGGCGCCCACATAATTAGTGCTTAATTGCATCTCCTATAAACTAGTGGCAAATTGAGTACACTCGAGCAATAATGATGCAACCCATCATGCTAAGACGACGAGGCGAGTACGTACATGCACAGCTTGCGCGTAGCCGTCTTTTTTGTTTGCAGCCCATCTGACATGATTGCCGCCTGATGATGCTAATGGCAGTGCCCCAGAAGCAAGAAAGAGTGAGAGAGGCTTGGGATGTTCAAACTTGACTGGCTGATCTGACAAAAAGGAAAAGTGAAAGCGAAGTCAAGCAACCAGGCAGCAGTTGTCGTTGGATGCAATCATCACGGCTTCCATCTTTCTTGTCCAGAATCCATGGAAATTACATCTCGTTTCCCGCCGACCAAATCCAAAGATTACCTACTGCTGCTACTGCTTGCGTTGGTTGATGTGGATGCGCAATTTAGCAGTATATACTGCTTGTAAACTTGTTAGCAGTGGTTTACAAGTTCTTCCGACTTGTTAGTTTTGCTAATGCGGTTCTTTTGACTTTCGAACCGACATATAGGGTCGTCGGACTCTGATTGAACAGCTACTGTAGTAGAAGTGGACACATGTAAAGCATGTCACATCACATGGTTAACTAAATATGTTAATGTAATTGAACCGCCAAAGTACAACCACCTCCCTATTGCAGTGCTTTCCCAACCGAAGAAAGATATGCAACCACCCAGAATCCTTTCTTTCATGCGAAGAATCCGAACAAAAAAAAGTAGTGCAAAAATATGGGACTCGAAAAATTTGCTGTACAGAAACGTTTCACAAAATGCAATTTACCACCAAGACAGCGTCAGACTCCCAGACACACATGAAAACTGGAGGCCCTGCACGCCTGAGGCGCCCATCTCGTCCGTAGCGTCACACGCCTGGCTCCAGCGCGCACCCACCGCGCCGGTCGGTCGCGGAAACGCCTGGCCGCAACCTTGCAACGCTGCGACCCGGCCCCGACCGTCCCACGCCGAGCCCGCCCAATCGCACGGTGGCCGACACCACCCAAGCAGCCCCGGCCCGCCCGGCGCGCTCGCCTCGCCGTTGGCCAGCACTATGCCCATCACCCCACCACTCCGCACATGCAGCTCCCACAAATCCAGCAAAAACACCACGATCCCCACGCCCCAACCGGTGAATGGGAAAGGATCTCACCTCTCCCAGATGCTGCTTCTGCCACGTGTCATAGAATCCACCCCACTGGTCCTCTCCCCCGCTGCGCAGCAGTACAGCACCAAACCCCAGCCCGAGCCCCGGACCCTACCTCCCTCACACGCTTCCCCAAGGAAGCAAGCACAGCAGCCACCTCCCCTCCCCTTCCACTCCTCTCTTGCTCAGATCCAAGAAGCACCACCACCTCTCCCACGCGGAGCCCCACGAGTCCACGACCACCACCATGCGGCGCCGGCTGTTGCTCGGCGTAGCCGCTCTCCGGCTGCTGTGCACCGCCCTGGCCGTGTCCGAGCCGGACGCCGACAAGGCCGCGCTGCTCGACTTCCTCGCCGGGGTGGGCCGCAGCCGGGCGCTCATCAACTGGGCCTCTTCCCCGCGCGTCTGCGGCAACTGGACGGGAGTCACCTGCAGCGCCGACAGCTCCCGCGTCATCGCGCTGCGCCTCCCGGGGTTCGGCCTGTCGGGCCCCGTGCCGCCGCGCACGCTCGGGCGCCTCACAGCCCTGCAGGTGCTAAGCCTCCGCGCCAACAACCTCTCGGGTCCCTTCCCTGAGGAGCTCCTCGCCCTCGCCGGGCTCACGGGGCTCCATCTGCAGCTCAACGCCTTCTCCGGCGGCGTGCCCCCCGGGCTCGCGCGGCTGCAGAGGCTGCAGGCGCTCGACCTCTCGTTCAACGGGTTCAACGGGAGCCTTCCCGGCACGCTGTCCAACCTCACCCAGCTCGTCGCGCTCAACCTGTCCAACAACTCGCTCTCCGGCCGTGTCCCGGACCTCGGGCTCCCGGCGCTCCAATTCTTGAACCTGTCCAACAACCATTTCGACGGCCCCGTGCCAAAGTCCTTGCTGAGGTTCGCGGATGCCGCGTTCACCGGGAACAATATGACGCGGCCGGCTCCGGAGTCACCGGCGGTGCTGCTACCCCCGCCAGCGGCCGGCACGCCCGCGAAGAGGCGGGTGCGGCTCAGCGAGACGGCCGTTCTTGCCATTGTCGTCGGTGGGTGTGTCGCATTGTTCGCGGTCATTGCGGTGTTCCTCATAGCTTTTTGCAACAGGCGGGGCAGTGAGGAGGTGAGCAGGGTGGTGTCCCGGAAGGGCGGGGAGAATAAGGGGAGGGAGTCGCCGGAGTCCAAGGCGGTGACGGGCAAGGCTGGGGATGGCAACCGGCTGGTGTTCTTTGAGGGCCCGGCATTGGCGTTTGATTTGGAGGACCTGCTCCGTGCCTCTGCCGAGGTTCTTGGGAAGGGCGCGTTCGGTATGGCGTACCGGGCGGTGCTGGAGGACGCGACAACGGTGGTGGTGAAGAGGCTGAAGGAGATGAGCGCCGGGCGGCGCGAGTTTGAGCAGCAGATGGAGCTGGTCGGGCGGATTCGGCATGGCAATGTGGCGGAGCTCAGGGCATACTACTACTCCAAGGACGAGAAGCTGCTTGTGTATGATTACTATAGAAGGGGAAGTGTATCCAACATGCTCCATGGTATGGTTCTTGCTCTCGTTCTTTGTGTCACTTGCATCATTTCAATGCTAACTTGCATATTGCAATTTGCAATTGTTCGATAGATGTCATCCTTTGTTAGTAGAACTGCGTTCAAGAATGGTATTCAAGAAACGTGTTTTCTAGGATTTAGGAGACGTCGCAATTGAGAAGGAAGGTAATTTGTAATGTGAGTGATATTGTGATGACTTGGAGATCTAGGGCCTGTTTGGTTGGTGCCTAAGCTTGCCATGCCTAAGCTTAGGCAATATGTGGCTGCCACAGAAAGTGTGGCTAACAAAATCGAAGCCACACTTGTGGCAAAGTTTGGCAAGAAACTGAGTCTATGACGTGTGGGGCCGGGTGCTAAGAAAGTGTGGCATGCCACAGTTACGTCAGTGAACCAAACAGTTACCTAAAAACTGTGGCACGCCTAATTTGTGGCTAGGCAACTTCTGGTCATGAACCAAACAGGCCCCTAAGGTTGCTTGTCATTGGGAAGATGTTAGGGGTTACATAAGTTGGCTGTTTGTCTAGCGCCACAAAATTTCTGTTAACTTTTATCGGATTGCATGGCAGGTTGGACAATTGGGATGAGCTTAGTAATAGAAGTAGTGAAGTGTAAAGGCTACCAAACACACTATTGGTCCTTGTTCTTGCCCTGGTTAATGGTTGTTGTCTAGGCCCGGTGTTGCCCTATTTTGATTTTCTGACCTGAGCACTTGAGATCTTTTTGACTGGCTTATTTGGAAACAACTCTAGTGTGGTAGGGATGGCCCTCACCTAAGCCCATCCGGTCTGTTAGGGGCTAAAAGGTCTAGTGGGATATGTACAAAGACGTGTATGCCCTCTACAGGGTACTCAACTATGAGGGTATTGTTGTAATCAGGCCTTATACACACACACACACACACACACACACCCTAGCCATGGAGAAAGGCCAAGGCTAGTTCATTTCTCATAACCACTCTACTACTCTCCTAGTTTACTATTTGGCCCGTAGTCACAACAGTTGGCGCCGTCTATGGGGACGACAACGAGCAAGCCGTAGACCTGAGAAGCGATGGCGCCCAAGAAGGCATCGTCGACAGCAAAGAGGAAGCGGAGCACGACGACTACGGTCGCGAATGCCAAGGCCTCAGGTGGTGGGCGGTCTACGCCGGTACCCGAGCCTGGCTTCAATGGCGACATCGGTGCGGTGAACGGCCCCGCCGTCGACGTCCGCGTGGGTGTGATCAGCCACCACGAAGACCGCCATGGCGCAACGGTCGACCCCGTCGGTGGCGTTCACGTCAGCAAGACCATCGGCGCGACACTCGCGCGCGGTGCGTCCAGTGACCCTGGAGTCAGCGTGGGGGCGACTAGTGGTCCTGACACTCATGTCGGCCTTGTCGTTGGCCATGAGGCCAACCGCACTGATGTATCGAGCGGCTCTGAAGAGCACGCCGTTATCGCCAGCAACCTCGCAGCGCGTACTTCCGCCCAAGTGGGTACGACCATCCTAACCATAGAGGGCACTCTGATGGCAGCCCTCGGAACGTTGCAGCATGAGCTGGCAGACCTCCGGGGGGCCATGCGGGAGATGCAAGAGGCTCGGAGCTAGCAAACGCCGCCGTCGGCAGTGGCGGAGGTCGCAGTTGACCGAGCGGACAGTCGCGATGCCCCCGCCTCTGGCCGCAACACGCTTCAACTCGTAGATCTGGAGTCACCACTCTCCGCCAGCCTACAGTAGTCGGCGTGACCGGAAAACTTCAAATTCCCGACCATCGAGCCATACAAGGGTGATACGGATCCTAGGGAGTTCGTTCAAGTATATGAGACAGCTATCGAGGCTGTCGGTGAGAATGACTCCACCAAAGCGAAGAGATTGTTGAGGGCCCGTTGATGCTGACGATGGTGTCAGCGAGCAAACCGGGGAAAACCTCGCAAAGTCACGAGGAGAGAACGAAGTACTTGTACCTGCATCACGGCTAGGAGACGAGGGTTAGGAAACAGCCATGCTTGTGGCCGCCAGATGTGTACTTGCGGGGGCATCACTGGCAGCTCTAGCTCCAAAGCCCACTTCGGGGCCGTTGGCTTCCGTGTCGGAGTCTCATCCCTCTGAGAGCGTAGTCACCGCCACTTGGAAACGGTCGCTTGTGCACGTGGACCGCAGCATGAAGCTCACACTCCCAAAGTTGGAGTATTCCTGCTCGTCGAGCTTCTTTGGTTGGCAGCGTGCGTCGTGAAGAAATGCGAAAAGAGACGCGCTCGGCCAAACTGTCTCTGTCCGCGAGGCCCAACAGTACACTGCCAGCCGGACGATGGCATTGGGAGTCAGTTGCGGTAGCTCCAACCCATACAGCCGTAGCACCTCACCGACAAACATCGTCGCAGGAAATTTGAGCCCAGCTTCCAAATAGGCGACGAATACCATCGCCTCCGACGAAATCCGACTTCGTCGGATGGGGCTCCGTCTCGTCAGCGGAGGGCAGCCGAACCGTGTCACGGCCCGAGATCTTCCCTTCGAGGACCAGCAACCGTATCGTCTCCTTAGTCGCCAGACTCTGCCCCAGCAGATTCGTGCACACGCTGTTCAGCTCTCTCGCCGCACTCCACTTGTTGGCCGTCGACGGGTTGCGCCCAATCAGCTCATATTCTGCCTCGGTCGTCGACGACCCTCGGCCGCCGGAAGTGCCGACGCGGCTGGACGAGGCGTTGGCGCCTGACTGGCGGCAACGCTCCTTACCACGGACCATTCCACTGGAGTGGTCGGTGGTGACGGATGATGCGCTTGCGGCTGGATTGTTCATAGGACGGTGTACCGAGCGGCATCGGCGCAGAAGGGAGCTAAAACAACAATGGACGGCGACATCGACCGGCGTATACGACAAGAGCACGCAGTGGAGCAATGGCAAAGAGGCAGTGCTATGACACCAGGGCCAGCGCACGGGGCAGCGACTCGAGGACCACGACTGCTTTAAAGCCTGTTGCCCTCTTCAGTTGCGCCTCGAGAACCCAACCGGCGAAAACCAACAGCGCACGACGCGCCAAACACACATGGCCATGTGCCCCACTACGCAAAAACGACCGCATGACCCCGATCAAACTTCACCTCGATCAGAGATCAACCAGCCCGCGATCAATTGCAACACAGGCTGTAGGGACGGAGGGGCCTAAAAGGCTCGGCGACATGATTCTGGCCTGTAAGAAGCCCTTTACCATGAGGCCCAGTGGGATATGTACAAGGGCGTGTATGCCCCTCTACAGGGTACTCAACTGTGAGGATATTGTTGTAATCGTGTCTTATGGGCATATATATATATGTACCTTGGCTATGGAGGAAGACCAAGGTTAGTTCATTTCTCATAACCACTGTACTATCCTAGTTTACTGTTTGGCCCATAGCCACAACATCTAGTTTTCACGTTCTCAAGATAATATCGCTCAATATATACTTTTTTTGACAGCTTTGATAAAATTTTCGTTATTTGGCACCAAATTGGCAAAGAAAAGCAATGTTCTTTTACCTTTTTATTTGAATTGAGATGAATGACACCTTTCTCTCTCTTGCTGAATATGCCACTTGGACTTCTATGCTTCTCTAAATGGTGAACTATAGTGTTAAATGATTGCTTCACCAAAAGTAGCATATAGTTTTAATTTCTTCTTAATTTTGGATCTACCTGATTGGTATTATTTAAGTGTCCATATCATGCTTAGCTGCTTTCACTCGCAATCTTGCATGTGTATTCAAACTGTGAGCAGCCAGTTCAATACAAGTTCACATGGCATGCTTGGTGTGTGGTCAACTGGTCATGCCAAGGCTATGGAAATCATGGCATCTTGCTGTCAAAATACTTAATCGCCAAATTCCTGGAATTCAGACATCGCATTGCAATTGTGTACTTAACATGTTTTAATAATGGTACACTGAGGATAGCCGGATTGGGTTTTGGTAAGAAATGGAACTAAATGGTGGCATGCACAGGAAAATTGAAAATCGGGAAAAAGGTTTTGGATGACAAATGCAACAAATAGTGGAGGAGCGTTGTCGCTGACTAGGAAGCTAATCGTGTCGAGTTCATTTGGTAAAAGTTTTGAAATGGCTAGCATTGGTGTTCACTATCATGACCCATCCCTCCATTTCAGTATCGTAATCAGGACCAGAGGTAGACCATTGTTAGATACTTAGATATGCAGTGCTAATTTGCAATCAAATTAGTGAAGTGTCTGTATCATGGTGTAGTACTAGAGCTAATATTAGATGCTTTCAGTCTAGAAACAGTTGGGTTGTAATTATATAGGTTTGCTAGCCTCATTGGCCAAAAGTATCTCTGATGTATGTATATATTATGCTATCCAGAGACAAACATTAATTCTGCTGTGAGCTTGTGACAATAATGTTTATGCACTTTATAGAATGGTTTTTTCTTCATCTGATATGAAATCACTTAACAAGATTAGCCATTTGCATTTATTGACATCCATAATTGAATATGACATGCAGATCATATTTTTGCCTTTTTTCCGCATGCAGGGAAGAGGGGAGAGGACAGAGCACCTTTGGATTGGGAAACTAGGATAAGAATAGCCCTGGGAGCAGCAAGAGGGATTGCACACATTCACACCGAGAACAATGGCAAATTTGTTCATGGCAACATCAAAGCCTCGAATGTCTTCCTGAACAGCCAGCAATATGGCTGTGTCTCTGACCTCGGGTTGGCCTCACTGATGAACCCGATCACTGCAAGGTCCCGTTCTCTTGGATATTGTGCGCCAGAGGTCACCGACACAAGGAAATCTTCACATTGTTCAGATGTCTACAGCTTCGGTGTCGTCATACTCGAGCTCCTCACCGGCAAGTCACCCGTTCAGATAACCGGCGGGGGCAACGAGGTGGTTCACCTGGTCAGGTGGGTGCAGTCCGTTGTCCGGGAGGAGTGGACGGCTGAAGTGTTTGACGGTGAGCTGATGAGGTACCCGAACATCGAGGAGGAGATGGTGGAGATGCTCCAGATTGGCATGGCATGTGTCTCAAGGACCCCGGAACGGCGGCCTAAGATGTCGGACGTGGTGAGGATGATTGAAGAGGTGCGGAGGAACGACACCGGAACGCGGCCTTCGACGGAGGCCTCAACTCCGGTGGTAGAATCTCAGAACAAGACAGAAAGCTCATCTGCAGCCCCCTGAGTTTTATTCTTAAAGTATCTATTATTTGTCTTGCAATGTAGGGGCACGGAGAATTCTGGGTTTTGACGGTACTGTATGATTCTTTTGTCTTAAGATTACATGTTACGAAATTGTAACACATTGGCATGCATGTGGACATTGTTTATGCAGCATCTGCTCAGTGCTGATGATCTCTAAGCAAAGAAATCCGCTGTCTGATGTCTACTCTTGTTAGAAATTAATCATCTGGTCTGTTCGCAAATATAATTGAAAATAAGTATGGTTAGGTCCCATTTAAAAGAAAGTATGATTACGTCGCAAAAAAATACGTACGATTGTAAAATTTTGCATAATCAAACCCTTCTACCTGAAATTGGTACAGCCAATCTCTCTCTTTCGTGAGGGCAAAACCAAATCTTGGATATGATGCGCTTGCACTGCGGTATGCCCATTGCATGGCGCGGCGACCTTCTGGCCATTGGTGATCATCCATGGGCTTTCCGCGTGAACCAGAAAGGCGCACCCATCAGCTGCATGAAAACCGCGAACTAGCCACGCACGCCAAATGCATACGCAAGGCCACCGAGATAGAATTCACCGTTTTGACTTTAAAAAATAAGTCGGTCGTCCGGATCTAAAAGAATCATCTTATAAATCACCTCTGTGAAGGTTGAAATGGTGTGCATGGCACCATTCACCGTCACTAGCGTGGCATGATGTCGTTGTGGAGACAGAAACACCCTGACAACCGCTGCCTAAAAAATGCCATCGGTGGCCCCCGACCTGGGGCAACATAGCAGAGCTAGCCCTTCTGTGCTTGTTTGATCGGCCCCGAGTTTCCACGGTGCCCCTATAAACATCCGAACTAGTCACTCATGATGCCAAACACGCGTACACAGGCTATGGACATGGATTTCACTCCTAACTTACCACGTGCATGGCCCCCCGCACTGACACCAGCATGGCCCGATGCCCTTGTGGAGATAGAAACGTCCCAATAGCCGCTGCCCCAAAAAATGCCGTTGAAGGGCCCTAACCCAGGGTGGCATAGTTGTGCTGGTTCGACCGATGCCAAGCATCTGCGGTGCCCCCTAGGTGCTCGAACTAGATACGCATGATACCGAACGCGTGTATGTAGGGACATAGACATGGATTTCACCCTTGGCATAAAAAAAAGCCAACAACCTGGATAGGAAGAATCACTGCACAAATCACCTCTATAAAAGGTTGAAACCACGCGTGCAGCCCCTCGACCAACACCGGGGTGGCCCTATAACATCTTGAATTTCGTGCCACAATTCAATTGCATGAAATTGACTATAATTTGAAACTTTTTTACGCATCTTGTTGCCATTTGGATTTTTCTAAAATATTATTTGGGGCTTTCCTAGAAATTGAGTTATGAAAATTAAATTCAATGAAAGATATACAAATAACAAAACACATGAGAATAAAAAGTCAAATCTAAAAAGATGATCCATAAAAGTAGCACATGAGAATTTACAGTGAAATTATTTCAGATTAGAAATTCAAAATTCAAGGGTAGCTTGATTCAAGGCTGATTTCGAAATTTAAATTTTAATTCATTTAAAACAAAACATGAATTAAAATTTGAAGAAAGAAATTTTGATCAGATGGTTGAATTAAGAATCGAAATCCAAAATCTGAAAATTCAATTGGTGACCCAAAAATCAAATGTGAGTTCAATTCAAAATTTAGGCTGCAAATTCAAAACTCTAAAAATGAATTGGGCTGGCCCCTTTCTCTTTTCCCTCGGCCCACCAACCATCCGGCCCAATCGGCCCAGCTAGCCTACATCCTCTTTGGCTCGGCCTAGTCGGCGCACACGCCCGCTCCTCGGCTTGGCCATGCTGCGCTTAGCCCCACACGTCGAGCGCTCACGCACCCGCACGTTGACCCACGCTGTGTCAACCCTGGTAGCGCCCGTGCGTTGTGCCCACAATTGCCCCCATCGCATCACCGACGCTATAGTCGTGTCATGCCTACAAACTGCCATCACCACGCATCACCAACATATGTCTGTGCTCCCGTCCCATTGCCGAGCCAAGCCCCAACATCAATGCTACCAGCATTGCACTCGCTCTACCCTATCATGCTGCCTTGGCGTGCATGCCTCTGCTCCATCATGACAGCAAGTGCTTCGTCGACTGTGCCCCAACTGCCTCCACGTCACACCTACGCCGCCACCCATTCCTCCCTGTTGGCCACCGCACCATGCCCTACGCCCGAGCACATCACCAGCATATAAAATCCACCCCAAGCTCTGCATTTGCTTCCCATACTTCGCTCTTAACACCCCTCCAACTAATTGAGCTCTCCTTGCACGAATTTCACCGGCAAGACCGTCTTATCACTCTTCAGCCAAAATTGCTCCTTCCACCGCTATTTCTCCCCTGGTGAGCCTCTAGCCAATTCCTTGTGTTTGGAGCAACCCCATGCCTTCCTCCCACTTTGCCCTCATTCAATTGTGGTAGCCATCACCTCCAACTCGTCGTTGTCATGCTTCACCGTCACTTCACCCCAGGCCACCGTTGCCAGACTGCCACACCACCTCTTCGACCTTGTCAATTGCTCCGGTGAGTTCCCAGTGCACCCTACATGCTCACCGGACCTATTAATTGCCCACCTCGTTGCCAGCACCATGGCCGCCATGGTGGCCACCACGGCTACCACTGACCGTCGACGTCCACCTCCGCCTCCTTTGCTAACGATGAGCATGGCAAGCTGTGCTTTGTTCTAGCGAGAAAGATAAGCATTGTTGATAGTTAATTAGTATTAATAATGTCCAATTAGTATTAATAATTTCCCATGCAGTAATTAAGCTAACACTAATGATGCTCATTAATTAGTAATAATCAGTCACTGTCTCACTGACGTGTGGGCCTAACTCATTAAGAATTCTAATTAAAACTGGATTTTAGATGTGAGTCACTAACAAATGGGTCATCTTTCCTGTGCTGGTCCCACTTGTCAATCACTCTCCCTTTTTTAAGGGAAAAAACTTGCAAAGAAAATAAAAACTAGTCGGGTCCCACATGTCAGCCACTGTTGGATTTTGCTAAAGAAAAATAATTTATAAACTAAATTAAAATCCGACTAGCCCCATATGTCAGTCTCTGGTATGATTTTAATATAAAAATAAATCATAATAGTAGGGCCCAACTATATGTGAGACAACATCACTCCTCTGTTTATTTTTGAGATTTTTCCTGAATTTAAACTTTGGAAAGCCCATTCTAACTCGTTTCAAATCCAAATCCAATGAAACTTATTTCTAAATTCATTTGAAATCAAGATCTTTCCATTGGGGGTAAAATCATGAATTTTGGAGTTCATTTTCATTTTTATTTGGATTAATTTGCTTTCTCTGGTGTTTATTCAATTCTCGTTGTAATCGCTCGTTTAGACTATGAAGACCAGGAAGAGCAATATTTTAAGGCCAACCAGGACCCTCAAGACCAACCAGCTTGTGAGCAAGATAAGTCAATACTTTGATCATTTTGTACCTATATTTTGAATACAAGTTATGTTGACTTAAATTATTAAATCAGATGCTTTACTTTATTATGCAAATTGTGTTCGCATTAGCTCATTGCTAATTCCCCAAGGATAATTGCTTAATAATACCCTACTCCTTGACTTTGGACATCAAACCTTGTCACCCTAGATATAATGGTAAGCATACTAGTAATAAGTATGTATCTAAATGCAATGGTTAATCTTGCTTAGATATTCGGGGGCATTAAATTGTGCTGATATCATTTCAAACATGAAATTTGTATTTGGGCAGTCATTGGATAGAAATGATTAGTATGTTGAAGTAAAATATTATTTTTCTCTTCAAAACTGTAAACTTGCTTAAATATCTAGGTGGATGGTAAGAGTGGTTGATACAGATAGAGCACGAGAATGTGACCTATGATGGAACAACCTAGATAACTCTAAGGACTGAATATGATAACTCCTTCCCAATGTAAAATCGTGCAATCACAAGTTTATAATGGATACGACCTGACTAATTAATTTGCATCAACCTAGCATACGTTGCGCCATCTGGTGGAACACGGATCGTGTCACTGGATAGAAGCCACTTTGCGGCACAAGAGAGGGCCTTTGGTGAGGGTGATTACAACCCACAGTAGGTGGAAACCTTAGTGGGCGTAGCCTCGCTGGGGAGATGCATTGTAAAGGCTTTGTGGTGACCTTCATAATCTACATGTCTAAAGAAACATGTAAAATATAACAAGTCAGTTATCTCTTGTGGTCAAAGTATGCGACCACTGCATAGAGAAAACTATTCAAATAGCCTGTAGATGTTTTAACACTGATCTTACATATGATTTATTTGGATTTGGGGAAACTTTAGAAGACTAGATTCACGATCATGCAGAATAGAGAGACGAGAATTTTTATACAAGTGGGTCTTCTCCAGGGAGAATAATAACGCTACGTCCTGTGTAGTTATTACTCAGAAAACTGATTACAACTGAAGGAATAAGGCAGAATGCCTTGCACTATGTCTAGTCTTGAACTTCCTCTCGATTGTCCTGTTCTCTTTGACATCAACCTTTATATAGTTGGCGAAGTGGCGACCGTTGTCCTAAGCCAAAAGACGCCTTAACACTTTAGGTGATAACCGTCTGACGGGAGTTATTGTCAGAGAGACGTGATGGCCCGTTTGTCATGCGGCGATTGTTGTTAGAGAGAGATCATGTGCAGTTATTAAGGATAAGCGCACGTTCTAACTGCCTTATCAGATGGACCCATGATATAGTAGGTCGTTGTAGACAAGCCAGTCGGAGTTAAACCAGTTGCAAGAAGGTCTACAACCATGAGGTGGTCGTAGAATGACTTACGACTGTATGGTCATAGAAGAACTTACGACCACCTGGTCATAGAAAAACTTACGACTACTTGGTTATAGAAGGACATACGACTATGTAGTCGTGGAAAAAGCTTACGACTACCTAGTCGTAGAAGAACTTATGATTACCTGGTCATAGATGGACTTATGACTATGCAGTCGTGGAAAAGCTTACGACTGAGGAGTGATCATAGAAAGACTTATGAAAACATTATGAAACTTCTCCCTTATCGACAAGGGTATACTCAAAGCATACAATGACGTAATCATTTGAGGATTATTATATCCTTCTCATCTAGCCCCCAACTTCAAGTGAAAGTATCTTACTTGAGAAAGAGAGGTCGTAGACGAAAGATGGTTGAAAGCAAAGCCTTTTCGATTCTCTTCAACCAGAAATGAGTTTGGTCAATAAGGTAATTTTGTTTGAGTTGTGAAAACAAATGGACTTCATCACCCGTCATATCATCCCCCTGAAGCGACGAGCGCATCCCATATGGATGTACTCGGGAGCCACAGATACGACCAGAGACTACAAGGACGATAAGTAATCATTGTTCTCGCTCTCATAATTAGGCTTTGAGCACTATGTACTGACCACTTCATCTGTATGAACAGATCTTGATTTGGGGGAAATTGACTCTGGGGTCAAGCTTGTTTGCGAGAAGGCTCCATCACTCGAAGTAGAGGCTCCTCGTATTCTAGTGGATGTATCAACCAAAAAATGCCTAAAGGTAATCGGAAAACCAATAATGTCTTTAGGACTACGTAGTCGTACAGAACGACTAAATAATATTCTTCCTTCTCACATAATGTAGGCTTGAATAACTGTCAGGATGACCGAGGGGTCGAACTGATGGTCATCGAAGAAATGATGGAGAAAGCCAAGACTCCTTCGGCTAAGAGGCGCTGGCTGACGAAAGACACTGATAAAAAGGAGAGCTAAAGTGCTATCGTTCCTCTTACCATCCTTCCTCCTGTTGCTCCGACCAACCCTATCAAGAAATTCTTTACAGACATGAGTACCACAGATGAGATAGGGTCAGCCATATTAGAGCAACCGACTCCTAAGATCCAGATACCCTTCTACTACAATACCTAAACTTTTCTCAGTTGGTGCTTCTCAAGGCTTTATCAAGCAACTCAAAAAGAAAAACTAGAAGAGTTTCATATCTTTTGTGAAAGAGTCTACTGTAACAGCAGATCTTGTGATTGAAAAGGAGACTGCTCTTCAGGTGGTTGAAACTGGTTTCAACTACCAGGAGAGACAAGAGGGAAAGGGAGCAGTAACTCTTGCTCAAGATCATCAACCAGACATGGTCGAGGATGTTCTCATACGACCAGACGCGATCAAAGAGAAGTCGAAGAAACTAATCTCTGGAAAAGTTTCTTCTAAATTTAAAATCAAGGCTACAAAAACAAGGTATGAAAACATAAGCATAGCTTTTACCTCTTCTATCTTCCTAAATGCCGACTTATTTCTCTTGTTGTGATTTTAGCTCGGCTTCTCCATTTCTCAAGGATGCTTCTGTTGAGAAGCCCCTTGCAGCTCTGCCCACAGTAAAAAATGCGATGGAGATGGTGGTCAAGAAAATGACCACTGCAGCAATAGAGACTGTCACTGAAGATGCCACAACTACGACCATGGAGGTGGTAGTAGCAAAGGAAATGCAAGCGACTAAAGACAGGGTAGAAATACCTGGTCAAGAGGTTGGAGATCTTTTCGACTACCGTGTTGAGGAGGAAAATATCGAGGAGGCTCCTCTTCGTATCCAAGAAGGTACAGACGGAGAAGGAGAAGGGAAACCTAGCTTCTTCTCTGCATTTTTTAACCCTACATTTGTAGTAAGATCTTCTTATTGACCTTCGAGCCAAGTTCCACACCCTAAAGACCTTCCTAACAAGGAGAACATCTTTGACAATGAATGTCTTGGAAGGTGTGGTGGAACAAGATCGGTGAGCTCAATCGACTCGAAGATTCCAGGCGGGTGCTCACCAAGTTTGCTCATGGGAGTATGAATGTAAGTATCGAGTACCTAGCATTTGTACTTGGTCATTTCTGGCCTCGCACCATGCTTCTTTGTTTAGAGAGCATTAGAAGACATGCCAATTATGATTGAGTACCACGGACAGCTCATGCTCCTTCGACTAGAGAATGCCGAACTCTCCAAGAAGGCAAAGGTATGGTAAGTTACTAGCTCATGTAGTCAAAAAAATTTTGACTACTTGTCCAGCCTTTCATGTCTGCTTTTAACCTTTGCAGGTCTAAGAGCGATTTGGCTGTTGCACTCGACAACAAGGTTGATACACAGAGGCTAAAGAAAAAGAATGTTGATCTATCAATAAGCCTTATGAAAGCCAAATCTGCAATTAAAGCATTGCGGAAGAAAATAAATAGTAAGTTTAGAACTTAAGACTGTTTATTTAGATATCTTTCTGGAGTTGCTCTTACTCTTTTCTTTTGATAGAAAAAGAGTTTGAAATGAGTAAGACCCAGACTGAGGTCAAAGAAAAAACCATCATGATCGGAGAACTTACTCGTATTAATAAAGAGTCCAACCAAAGAATAAAGTTGCTGGAAGAACAGCACAAAGTCTAAGTCGATAAGCTTGATGCTCGACTAGCAGGTAAGAAAAACATTATCTTCAACTAGTTCTTGATAACTACATATTATGCGGAAGCATAAATATAATAATAGACTTACTCATGGGCCGATCAGACCGAAATCATTAAATTGCAGCAGCGGAAGAACGAAGCACATAGGTGCGACCCTCAGGACTTGCCCACAGGCAGCCAACTAGAGGGCTCGCGACCTAGTTCTTGACATCTACATCTTCTTCATCCTCATGGTCAGGTGTGTTGCTGAAGCGTAGCGATCTGACTTCTGGTTTTGAATTAATTGTGAGAGCGAGGGTGAGCACAACCACCGTGCTCCGCGAGCCAATACACGTGATGCAATTAGATAACATGCAAGGCTTTTCAAGGAAAGGCTCAAATTATTTTATTTGCCATAAATCTGCCTTTAAATACAATATATATAGAAATCTCCTAAGACCTAGCAGTTTGAACTAAAATATAAGGTGTAAAGGAATGCATTAATAACAGCGATCCAGATTTCATCCACCGTTAAATGGCATCTGCACCATATGCTAACCTTTCAGCGTTATAACCGCTTACATTATCACTGGGGCGACACCCAGGGCAACACAAATCATGGCTTTCCACTGCCCTCCACTTTCAATTCCAACCACAAGTTGTTTTTGAAATAGAACTATAGCTAGTTAAGTTCCCATGTCCGCCTTTGACCGCGGGCACGGCTATTTGAATAGTTTTGACTCTGCAGAGTTTGTACACTTTCACCACAAGAGACAATCAGCTCGTTGCCCCACACAATTCCTTAGTCATGTGGTTGAGTAGACCATCACAGTAAATTTTCAAAATATCTAGCCCCTTTTGTCATCTCATCCTATGGGTTGCTCCCACTTGCGGTGGGTCCCATGCGTTGCGTGGGATGTTTGTCACGGATACTAGCGCATTGGACTCCACTCTCTACAACGCTAGCACGACTGGAAAACTTCACCCTCCACTCGGTGTCTCTTTAGACCTCCCCTTGCCCTTGCAATATCTACTCCTATCCACTACCGGTGAGATGAGTCCGGGAGTTTCGATAAATTTACTTAGTCAAGTTGTATTTTACAGACTTGTGGTTGTACTGTTTTACACAGGATATCATGACAAGATTCGGCCCTTAAGATTACCTGGGCGGTTCTACCACATTCCATAATCTGTGCTTCCACTGCACCACATACCAGCCCCCATACCATCCGCCCAGATATTTAAGCAAGTTGAGGTTTTTGGGAGCATGAAATAATCATATCAAATATACCAGTCATTTCCATCATCACTACCTGAATCAGTTACTCATGATTAAAAGTGATGCTTAGGGCATTTTGATGCCCCCGAGTACCTAAGCAATACTAAGCAGTAGCATATAATTACAGACTTATTTTCAAAAATTACAACATTATAATTTTGCTAGGGTGACAAGGCTCATAAATCCAAGGGTTTCAAGGAGAGTAATATTAACAAGTGCAATAATGGGTGTATAACTAGCATCTTGAAATCGAACATAAATTGTCACATAAAATAACAGCATGCAAGTTGATAATTTAAAACGGAATTAAATTTGCATAAATGTAGGTTCAAATATGATCAAAGTATTGACTCGCCTTGCGCGGTTTACCATGGTCTTGAGCTCACACAATGCTTTCTATTGAGCTTCTTGTCTTTTTCTTCACTTCACTCTTGATCTCACTTGATCCCTTGATTCTTCAGGACTCCAATATCTAATTACGTGCTAACTGACTGAATACA
Organism: Dendrocalamus sinicus; assembly: GCA_036346575.1. NCBI lineage: Eukaryota > Viridiplantae > Streptophyta > Magnoliopsida > Poales > Poaceae > Dendrocalamus > Dendrocalamus sinicus. The sequence continues at coordinate 10,205,464 of CM070643.1, read as the reverse complement.
AATAAAAAGCAAATAACTCAAAAGACCCACATGAATCCAAATAAACTCAATTTAGTTTTATTATGAGTTAATGAGTGATTTGAGGCAAGGTCGGTAGTAGAATACGATGACTTGATCTTTTTACTAATAATCTCTTTTATTATTTTTGTATTTATCAAGAAAGTTCCATGAGTTAGGTTAGACCTATGAATCGGTGTACAAGTCTAGCTGGGTATTATTTTGTCAAGCATTAATATTCAGGGCATATGTGACATATAAGCGATGTATACAATTTTTAGCTTACCGAGTTAATCTTATAGTCTGTGTTTATAGCTTTTTGTGGTATGATATTTTATGTATCCTTAGTTATCACTAGGCTTAGTTTAATTTGAATTAGGATCTATTTATACGGGTCCTAGCTTGTTATATTCAATTATGCTCAACATTATTATTATTTATTATATCTAATGTTAGAATTTAATTAATGGCACCATTATTATTTTTTCTATACTTTAGTTATTATTAGGCTTAGCTTTATTTTTAGTTTAAATTTATTTATCTAGCAAGGCTTGTCATACGGGTTCATGTTTGAATATAGCTATTAATTAAATCTACCAAGGGGATTTGTTTTAATGACGGTAGGTTAGGGCATATATGTTAAGTATAATTTGAACATTTAACCAAAGTTGTTTTTCGTTATCTATGCCTTTAATTAACAATTAGTCTTTTAGATAATTATTCAAATCATATTAATTAATCATATATGAACTAATTCAAATTTAAATCTTAAATAATCTCATTTACATCCTAGTTTAATTTTATTACCTTCTCTAAATTATTCTCTTATTTTCCTTGATTTGTATTAATTAAAATGAGTTACAAAAAATAGAATAAAAATGTGGGGAAAAGGTGCAGCCGACTGGAATCGAGCTCGGGACCTGAGGGGCTGCAAGTGTTTAGCGTGCACTCTGTTAGCCAAATGGACCGAGGGCCTGGGCTGACAAGGGTGGCGCAGGAAATGAGAAGAGCCGTGGAAAGGGGGGTCAAAACAGGGGAAACCCGGCGGCGCTTGGTGAATGGTGATGGTGTTGCCGGTGGCGAACGGTGGTCGAGGAGGTAGCAGTAACTGGCAAAACGGGTTCCCGGGGGGACAAGGAAGCCAGTGAAGGTGGTGGCACAGCCCGAGATGGCGTAGGCTAGCTGGGGCGGCGGTTTGAGCGGCCGGCGGCGAGGTGGGAACGGGGCGCCGGCGGCCGAGAGGATGAAGAGGGAAACTCGAGCGCGCCTGGGCAGGTAGGAGTCTAAAGGATACTTACCTTGCCATTGGTCGAGCCGGGGAGGATCCAAGGTGAGCCGGTGGCGGAGGCAAGGGGCGGCACGGGGATGCTCACGGCGCCGGCGAGCTAGGGTGGGAGGTAGCTCTGGCCGGTGGTGGGGTTGAGTTCAGGGCACCGAGAGGAGGCTCCTCGAGAGTGGAATCGAGATGATGCTACCTGAGGGGAAGTTGGTGGCAGAAATGGCGGCGGCGGCCAGTTTTGGGGAGAGGGCTGCTCCGGCGAGCACAGGGTTATTGGGGGTGATTCGCCGTGGTGGGAGGACCGATGGGGTGCGAGGAAGGCTTTGGTGTCCTACGACTTTTATAGGAGCTGGGGAAGGCGCGCGTCGTGGAGCTTCGAGCGGCGGAAGAAACTGACGTCGCACGGCGCAAAACCGTGGGCAGTGGCAGCTGAGCTGTGGGTGGTTGAGCATGTGAAGGGGACGTGACGAGACAAGGTAGGCGTGTGGCAGTGGTGAAACTCTGGCGATGCAGTGCATGGGCGCCACGTGGAGGTGAGGCAGAGAGCACCGCGCAGAATGGGGAAGAAGGAGAAAAGGAAGAGAAGGAGGAGGGAGAAGGAAAAAAGAAAAGAGAGCAGCGCGCAGGAGTTGGGCTCGCTGAGCAGAGAGAGGAAGTGGGAGGGGAAAAAGAAAAAGGAGAAGAGAGGAAAAAGAGTGGGGCCCACAAGTAATAGAGAGAAGGAAAAAATGAAGGAAAAAGATTTAAACATAATTTTAGAATTTGGATTCTCAATTTAAATTTCTATTTCATATTTAGGATTATTGATTTTGTTGAATGCACAAACTTGGGTATTGTATGCTAATTAAATTAAAAGAAGGATTTTTTTTGGGCTCAACCTTTTAGAGATATGTTTTAATATTCTTTTCAGTTTCATTTTATTAATCTTGAATTTGAACACAAGATTTTAGTATTTGAATTCATGATCTGCAATGTTATTTTCCATTTTTATTATTTACACGATCTTATTTTTATTTGAGATTATCCTTAATTATTAATTTGCATGCCACCAAAAACTCAAAAGATTTCAAATAAATATTCAAAAGAAATTTGAACGCCAGCAAAATGCAAGAAAAGGTTTTAAAAATTCCATATTTTGAATATCTAAATTTTAGGATGTTACATTAACTCTCATCCTGTTTCGGAGATTAGACAAAGAATCACGATATTTTCTACTCTCATATTCGTATATCTTTCTCACTTTTTCTATCGCTCACGTTCTTCTTCTAAAAATAACTTGTTTTGTCTATTACTATTTATTTTCAAACAAAAACTAACGGTTTCAGTCAATATGAACGAGCCCTATTTGTTGGCTCTTCTCAGAGTGAGTAGGGCCATGGGCGCTATGAGCCAGTTACCAACCTAAAATTGTTGTCAAAGCGAAGTTCTACTTCCGTAATGATTACCATGCATCCTCGATTGGAGGTAGTGTCTGCGTCACTTCTTGTGTTGTTACATTCTTTTTTGTCGATACATTTCAGAGTTGAGAGTTGATAAAGGGGAAAGCCTTTGATCAAGATCATGCGACCAAATCACAGAAACCTCTAAACAACCAAGAATGCTTAATCCATTGCTGTTACATTATCTTAAAGAGTTGAAATTCAGCAGATCGAAGTAAAATTTCACCTTTTGAGCCTTTACATATCGATGCTGATGAAAAGCGAAGTATCAAATAGGCTGGCTTATCAGTTTGCAAAAGGAAGAAAAGGCAAACCAAGCAGCGTTGCCAGGTCTGAGTTTAACCTTCGACCCGAGATGTTTAGTTATTGCAAATCATTGGCATCCAGTCAGAAGTTAGGGCAGGTACGGTACACAACGAACAATAAATAGCTCTGGCATTGAAAGGCTTAGCATTGCTAACTTTCTAATATACAACAGCAATTTTGTTAAGCTGATTGAAGGTTAAATATACAAGTTTATAATTACAGCATCACGATAACTTGACAGCGACGATGGCCCTGTTGACTTAAATCTTCACACTGCCTCTGCACATGCCTGAATTAATGTTGCAAATGATGCGCCATTAGCATCGGGTTTTTTTTCCCATTTTGAAAGCAGCAATAGATCTAGTTTATTGCAAAATTTTACTGAAAATGAGAGTCGTTAAAAGAAATTTGTTTGCACTGTTTCGTTATAAGAGCATTTTACTTTACAGTTCAAACAACAATATGCAATAGGTGCTGAGATTTTTCACAACAAACATTCTACAAGTCCAATGTCAATGGGATGCGTGAGAAAAAAAAACAGCTACCACTAGAAATGATTAAAACAGGCAATTACGATGTCAACATCTAAAATTTTAAATGAAAAATCTGTATGTATAGAACATGATTCATCAATCATCAACAAATAGTGGCATCCTTTTTTAAGAAAATGGCTCTGAAAGAACATCCCAAGGTGTTCGAACTTAAAAGCTGGCACAGGACCATTTACCACTACCTGAAACTAAATTTGAGTCCTTGGAATACGAGACCAGCAGCACCAGATGGAACTGTCTAAAAGTCCGTAACAGCCCACAAATCAACCAGCAAGTAACAATCGATTAAATGAGCAAAAAAAACAACATGCTTCTGAAATCCAGCTGGCTTGGCTTACCATTTACAAGTAATATCTAATATATCAGACCATCGAGACAGCCAATCTGCTCCCTCTAAGGACAAAACAATGCAACACATTTATGGCAAGATTTTTATATTTGGAAAAATAGCACTATAAGCCCCTGAACTGTTCCAATTTGTTCAATCAAGAACCTGTACTAATTTCTTGATTTGAGCCCCTGAGCTATCCAACTTTGTCTAATCAGGCCCTTCCGTCACCTCCAATAACAGCATGGAAACAACTTCATATGATTGTTTTGAAGTCTGTTACCAAAACACAACAATAAAAAATTGGTTTGCTTTTGCAGCATAAGGCCAAGAATGATGAAATTTACCTTGGTGGTTCTTCTGTTATGACCTCTGCGGCTGCAAGCGATTGTAGGAAGTTGAATGCGAGTAGAAAGCCTGCCATGAGCACTCAAATGTGTTAATTTGAAGAATTTAGTAGTAACAGTTTGTGTGTGTAGATAGTTCAGGGGATTATAGTGTAATTCGGCCTTTATATTTCTGTGCCCCTCTTATTCTGGGCAGGCGTCAGCATCATATGTGTAGATATTCTTAACGGAATTTCTATACTATTTAAAATGGCAACATTCAATCAGTTATCAATGTTGCCTATAGCAGCAATTCCTTTGATTACGTTCTCATATAAATGTAAGGCTAATAAACTCAGATTTGTCATACCTAGCAGCAAAGAAGGGGATATAGAATATACCCAAATCTTGGAATGCTAGTTAGTATCCTAATGTGCAAGTAGTTGCATACCGATCCCCAAGGCACTTGAACAAACTCACTGAGAATCATCTGCCATGATTTAATTGGAGGCTGATGAAGTTTGCAGAGGAAAGTTCCTGTAGTGACAACCAACCATGCTTTCAGTCACCAGCAAAGCCAAGTCAAAAACAGAACTTTCCATCACAGTTTGGCTTATACAAAGCAAGTTTTAATTACAGACTTCATTGTCAAAAAAACATAGTAAACTAAATATTAAATTCAACAAGTGCATTGCATAATGTTTTGTGGCAAAAAATGCAACCACCACAGCAAAAGGGAACATCAAAATGACATGTTGGTAAATGGTAATTACCAGGGAAATTAAGCATAAAAGCACATGACGCAATTGACCATTCAGCATTCCATCGCATACCTCTGAATCTACAACAAAGAACAAGTAACACAACGTTATATCATGTTTGTCGAAATGAATATGAGTGCCTAGTAATTACAAGTGAACCTGGTGCAAGTAAAGAAAAGGATTTTAAAGAAATAAACAATCAATCCAAACAAGACTTGTGTCTGGAGCCTGGATAATAAGCTCAAGGCTGTAGCAAGCTACTAAACATTGGCTTCCCAGTTCATTCTTGCCAAAGTATGGCACACATTGGTAGGGCAAATTTTTGGGTGCCAACCGAACAGATTGCTCCTCTAAGATTTGTCCTTATACCACTGACAGCTGTATCTCTTGTCGACAGCTTCCCTCTGTAGGACTGGATGCTCCGTGTGTATGATGGGTTGAAGGAGCTTGTAGGAAGCTACATGTTCTTGTTAGAGGGGTTTGACTGGGCATGTATTCTTATATAGCAATACCGAGTCCAGTCTTGTGCTGGCTAGATTCAAGCCTGAGAAATTTCAAGTTCTGCATGTTGTTCACAGTTCACACAAGCCGAGCAAAGACACAATATGATCTTTTTGTTATGAATATTGTGTATGTATTCAAGAGGCCCAAGGGGCAATACATATAGGGTACAAAGGGGACACAAGACTAAACCTTAATATAATAGGAAATATCACTAATACCCTTTAACACTTTTAAGGAGAATCATGCTAAAACTTTGGTGGCAAACCAAATGCATTCATGCTAAAACTTTGGTGGCAAACCAAATGCATTCCAAATCCAGTCAACACGCCAAATATTGCAACCAAAATTTGCCCACTTAGGCTACAAATCAAAACTAACAGCCCCCAAATCTTAAAGGCCAGCCAATCAAATTCAATTTGTAGCAACTAATTTCCAATAAAATAGTATACACAGAAAATCCCAGCCAGGTACAGGATTTAGACTTTTGCTGGAAATGCCAAGTTAAAAGATGATTTTATCCTATTTATGATGGGTCCATGCCAACTCAATTCCTTCATTATTATTTGTTGTTCATTATTATTTGTTTCTAGAAAGCTATATCATAAAATCATAATGAGAAGTGCAAATTGTTGCATATCTTTGTGAATTGGTCAAAAAACAAAACCCTAATTTTGCCCTGTTCCCAGCAAAATTTCAGCCAATTCCCAGGTGGTTTTGGAGTCTGTTTGATTTGAACTAATTTTCTTACCAGTCTAAAACGTAACTGGCTGGAAGCCGCCTGCATTTGGTACCCACCACTTAGTGGGCTGATACCACGGACCTGTCATACCGTCCACATGGTAATTTAAATTCTTGCAAAGCATATATCGGGGTTTGGACACAGTAAAACACTAATTAAATGGATCATCTTCTCGTAACATCTTAATAGTAATCCAACACTATTTGTAACTTATGCAGCAGCCGGTGTACTTTGACAAGAAAATGCTTGCCCCTGCTCAATCAAGACCCCACTTGACCAGTGTCACAAAAATCAATGTCCAAATGGCAAAGTATCACTCAAAATATATATTCAGGCTTAAAGGGCAAGATGAGGCCAATTATGCATAGGTACCTGTAAAACCCCAGGGGTTACAATTTTCTAAAAAGCCCAACCCACACAGTGGATGGGCCTATACATGTGTAGCACCTCACTAGGCTTTCAAACTCGCTTCGCCCAAAATGGTTAATCCAGAGTTACTTCATGTGGGCTAACCGGTATCGTATGCTAGTACAACTCATTTTGAACTTTCATTGTGGGACTAACCCGCCAGTACTACAAAAAATTGGGCTGGGGTGTTGCAGTATCAGAATAAGCAAACCATATAATTAACAAGGAACAACGACACAAAAAGGTAAGCTTGCTACCTCAAGCATATTTTCCTCAATAAAGCAATTCAGCCCCATGCTTGCAGCGTCTGCACCATTGTGCTGTAGGATCCTGAGCTTCCCTTCCTATAGTTCACCACAAATGGAAGCATCAGTAATGCAAGTAATATGCTCCACCTTGGTTGATTGATATAATTTTTTAGTCACCTTAGTCCCATAAACAAGACCACCTCCAGGGGAAGGATGAAAGCATGCAACATTGACTTCATCTTCAGCACTAGGAAGAACTCTTACCAGCTCCATGTCCGAAACTCTGTAAACCTAAAGTAATGGGGAAAAATGAGATTACATCATAGCCTTGGATTCTACAAAAGCATGAGAATGTTAGTCGCTGGACTCTTGCTCTTGGTGATAGCAAGATCCTTACTCTCATGGAGAGGATGACACTAGGAGATGGGGCAAGTTTTCTTGTTTATTTCTCACACAATGCCATGCCAACCTGAGGGGTTGGGGATACAAATTTATAGGCTGAGAACCAGGCAAGCATATGCTACGATGCTATCCTAGATGCTGTCCTAAAGCGGTCAATATGCTGTCCTAAAGCAGATGCTGTCCTAAAAGCAGATGCTGTCCTAAAGCAGATGCTGTCCTAAAAGCAGATGCTGTCCTAAAGCAAAAGCAGATGCTGTCCTAAAGCAGATGCTGTCCTAAAGCAAAAGCAGATGCTGTCCTAAAAGCAGATGCTGTCCTAAAGCAGTCAAAAAACAAAAACTACCACAGCCCCACAAAGACCACGATGATGAGACTTATTCATCATTCTCCCCTAAGTCTTGTGCGTCGTCTTGTGGGAGGGTTGAACTGATCGATCTTGGAGCAGAGCTCAAGGAACTTGATCCTTCCAAGAGGCTTGGTGAGCGATCCGCAAGCTGATCCGTGGTGTTGATGTAGCTTGCCTTGATGCTTCCTTCATCCAAGCGACCTCGGATGAAATGGTACTTCACCCGGATGTGCTTGCTCGCTCATGAAAAACGGGTTCTTTGCGAGGCTAGAGCGGACTTGTTGTCCACCCCGAGCTCCATCGCTTGATGTCCTGCCGAGAGATCACCAAGCGATCGAGCGAGCCGAGTGCTCGAGTCGAGCGGTGGAAGCCGCTATGTACTCGGCCTCACACCGACAGGCCAGAGCCACCGCCGCTTGATCGATCGCCGATGAACGAGACACTTGCCGAGGAAGAAGAGAATCCCGCTTGTGCTCTTGCTTTGGTGTCAATGTCGCCGCGTGGTCACCGCCGCGTGCCGACGGTGTGCGCGCGCCAGACACCTCGGGTAATGGAGGCCGTGGTCAAGGGTCCCCGCAACGTAGCGGATGATCCTCTTCACGGCCTGCCGATGCTCGTCGTCGGCCGTTGCATGAACCGACTAACGTGCCGACGGAGAATGCCAAGTCCGGCTGTGTGGGCGAGGTAGCGAAGGCTCCCACAAGACGCCGTCGCGTAGCGCCCACCTCCTCCGTCGTCTTTGTCGCGGCTCGGCTTCACCTCTCCTCCATTGGGTGAGAGCGGGTTGCGCCGGTGAGCCCGGCTAGCTCAACGACGCTTGGCGTGGCGATGCAGTCGGCGTGATCCCTAATCATCCCGGTGCACCTCGATCCCTAAGTAGAAGGAGAGACCCGTGTCACTCATCCGGAAGGTGGCCTTCATCTCTTCCTTGAATGCCGCCACCTCGCATCCTTGGTGCCGTGATCACCAAGTCGTCGACGTGAGACACCGCCGCCAGGCGTTGCGCCTTTGCCCGCCGGTGAGATGCGACCTGCGTGTGCGCTCTGCTGGAACCCCATTTGCTTGAGGTGGAGTCGACTTAGCGTTCCACGCCCTCGGTGCTGTCGCCGAAGCCATAGGGCCTTGCGCAGCGAGCACCTGCCTCTCCTGCCGGGATCGCAAATCCGCGGTGATGCACGAGACCTCCTCCTTCAAGTCGCCGTTAAGAAATGCCGACTTGACATCCATGTGATGAACACGCCACCTTCCCGGCGGCTAGCGCGAGAGTCGCGGACTCCATCCGTGCGACGGGTGCGGCGCGCCATCGGTCGACCCTCCCGCCGCACGAAGCCTCGTGCCACCAAGCGAGCCTTGTGCTTGACGATGGCGCCGGCCATCCCGCTTCGCCTTGAACACCCACTTAAGGGTGATCGCGCGGTGGCCGGCAGAAGATCCGCCGGCCCCACGCCCGGTTCGCTCGACGGCGTCCATCTCTCGCTTCATCGCGACACGCCACGCCGCGTCTCCTCCGCCTCGGCGGAAGGCGGGGCTCGCCGTCGTCGCATGCCAAGTGCGGCTCGCCTCGCGATCGCGCTGCGCCCGATCGAGACGGCGGCTCGCGAGGATGTTGTCCATGGTACGATAAGCGCAGAGGCTCGTCGTCGTGGTAGGCGTCGACGCGTCCTCGTCGTGGGACAATGAGTGCGAACTCCATGCGCTCACCGTGGACCGAAATGTTGGGGCCGATTCGGTGGTGTGGCGCGGCAGAGAGAGTGGTGGCCGGTGGTGAAGGGGGGGCGTGGCGTGCGAAGGTGGTGGAGCACTCGCCGAGCCGGTGGCGAGCAAGGTGTCGAGGTGGACGAGCTCGGTGAAGACGAGCCGCTAGCTCCCGCTCTCTCGAAGTGGGCGTAGTCGACAACAAAGTCCCCGAGTCGGCCGAACCATCGCCCACCGCCTTGTCCCACGCCCGCCGCGCGCCGTCGAACACGGCGTCACGCGAGATGCGGGCGCTACCGTGTGACAGGTCGAGGATGCGGTAGGCCTTCGAGCCCTCCGCGTGGCCGATGAACACTCCGGTGCTCCGTCATCGAGCTTGCCGATGTGGCCAAGCTCCTGGCGAACGTGAGGAGCCAAGACCCGCAAGTGGAGACCGCCGGCTTGCGCCCGTGCCGAGCCTCGTGCGGCGTCCGCTGCCGGCGCCTTAGTAAGCGAGCGGTTGAGGATGTAGACGGCGGTCACCACCGCCTCTCCCGTAAGAGGCCGCATCCCTCTCGCTGAGGAGGGCGAGCCATCCCCACAACCGCCGGTTGCGCGCCGACGACGCCGTTCTGCTCGCGCGCGGTGCAGACGCAGCGCGGGTAGTGGCGCTGAATGCCTCATCGCCGATGCGAGACGACGCGACCACGCGGTTGTGCATGCGCAAAGACGCGCAGCTTGCGGCCGCGCTCGCCTCGCAGGCGACTGCGTGCGCTGATGGCGTCGCAGCCTCTCCTTGCCGCCGAGGACCATCACCCACATGTAGCGGGAGAGGTCGTCGACGAGCGGCAGGAAGTAGCGTCGTCCTCCCGGTGTGGCCGGTGTCACCGGGCCACACAAGTCCCCGTGCACGAGCTCGAGCCTCTCCTTGGCTCGGAAACTCGCCTTTGGGAAAAGGAGTCGCCTGCGCCGTCAACACGCAGACGTCGCAGAGCTGCTCCACATGGTCAAGGCACGGCAGGCCTCGCACCATTTCCGTGGCACTGAGCCGCTTCAGGGCCTCGAAGTGAAGGTGCCCAAAGCGCTCGTGCCGCTCGCCACGCCTCGTCGTCCGACGAGCCGCGAGACAGGGGTTGTGCCACTGCGTGAAGAGTGTAGAGTCGATTTGCGCCTCGTTACCTTGGCAAGGAGGCGGCGTCGAAGATCCCAAATCCGCGACACCGTGCTCGATCTCGACACGCGAGCCGTTCTCATCCACCGCCCAAGTCGATGATGGAGTTCCGCAGACGGGGATGTAGTAGACGCCGTGAGCAACCGGTGCTCGCCGGTCTTGGCGACGAAGACGACAGAGCCGACGCCTTGATTTCCACGGGCGTCGCCGAACTTGACGGTGCCTCGAACGCTGAGTCGAGCTCGAGAAGAACTCCGCCGCCGGTCATGTGGTGGGTGGCGCGGTGTCGAGGCACCACCCGTCGGTCTTGTCATTGCGGAATCGCCGCCGAGGAGGCGTGTGCTTTTGGCTCGTCAAGGTGGAGGAGAGCCATCGCGGCCGGCAGCCGCCGAGGTAGTTCGATGCTCGCGCGAGCAATGAACAGACCGGCCGCTCCTCCTCCTCCACTTGCGCGCGACGTGGGCCGGCGCGTCGTGGTCGCCGACACTCCTTGGCCCAATGACCAAGCTTGCCGCGCTTGTGGCAAGAGTCATCTCGCGCGCTTTTGCTTGCCAAAGATCGCCGCTGGCGCTTTGCGCGCTTGCGCGCTGCCACTCTTGCGCTTTGTCGTGGAAGAAGGCTCCTTCTTCTTGTCGCCTTGGCCGGCATCCCACCGCTCCCGAGCGAGGAGGAGCTTCCGCCAATGGTGACGGGTCCCGAGGAGCGCTGTGGCTCATCGATGTCGGCGACCTTGAGGCGACCCAACGCCTCCTCGATGGTCATCGTGGAGAGGTCCAGCAGAGACCCGATCGAGCGAGCCATCCGCTTGTACTTCTGGGGGCGCAGCGGAAGAGCTTCTCCACGCCTCTCTCCTCGCCGTAGGTGTCGCCACCGAATCGCACCAACTTCGCAGAGTGTTGAGACGGAGAGCAAAGTCATCAATGTCTTCACCGACTTGAAGGCGGGTTCTCCCACTCCGCGCGTAGTGCTGCGGTGTAGACTTGCGCGCGCGATCGGCTGCCGATCGTCTTTGCGCCGATGGCGTCCCAAGCCTCTTTGGCGATCCGCTTGTTGGTAGCGAGAATCGCATCTCGGCGGGGCTGCGGCGATGAGAGCATCCAGCGCCGTCGATCCCGGTCGTGTCGACGTCGCCGTCACGGGATCGCATCCCACATATGCCGCACTGAGCTTCACCTCATCACCGCAGCCCACTCGACGTAGTTGGTCTTGGTGAGGGTAGGCCACCGCCGCCGGGGCCGACGTCCTCGACGACAATGGGTACTCGTGGTGACCACGATCAACCGGGAGAAAGCGCGTTACTGTGAAGGCGCGCTCCGTCGACCGTCACGCCGCCGCCGCCGCGCGCCTCCTCCGAGAGCGCCACCGCCGTCGCGCCTCCTTCAGAGCGCCGCCGCGCGTCCGCGCTGTCTGGCCGCCGCCGCGCTCGTGGCGTCTTGCGGCCCGATTGCGCCGCTTCGCCCTTGCGCTTCCTCTCTCCAGCGGTGAGGTCGCGTCGCCTTGTCATCATGAGCCGGGCTGCTGCTTCTGCCGCAGCAGAGCTTTGACCTCTGCTGCCGCCGCGCTGCCGCTGATCCGCGCCGCCCGCTTCCCTCTCCGCTCGCTCTTTGCCGCTCCCAGCCGCCACCTTGACGCCCTTTCCGCCGCGCGGCGTCTCTGCCCGCTGCTGCTGCTGCTCTGCTGCGACGAGCTCGGCCGTCTCTTGACGCCGCATGCTCGAGGCGACCGAAGCCGAGGCCGCCTGCGGACATGGCACGCCACCGGGGCACATTGCGTGGAGAGAGGGTCGCTTCGACGAGCCGCCCGTCTCCGGAGAGAGTGGCGGGGGCAATGGAGCCGCTGCTTTGCTCTTTGGGTCAGGCAGCTGCGAGGCGGAGAAGGAGATGAGCAAGAGATGCTCAGGCTACAGGATACTAAGGCTCTGATACCACTTGTTAGTCGCTGGACTCTTGCTCTTGGTGATAGCAAGATCCTTACTCTCATGGAGAGGATGACACTAGGAGATGGGGCAAGTTTTCTTGTTTATTTCTCACACAATGCCATGCCAACCTGAGGGGTTGGGGATACAAATTTATAGGTGAGAACCGTGCAAGCATATGCTACGATGCTATCCTAGATGCTGTCCTAAAGCGGTCAATATGCTGTCCTAAAGCAGATGCTGTCCTAAAAGCAGATGCTGTCCTAAAGCAGATGCTGTCCTAAAAGCAGATGCTGTCCTAAAGCAAAAGCAGATGCTGTCCTAAAAGCAGATGCTGTCCTAAAGCAGATGCTGTCCTAAAGCAAAAGCAGATGCTGTCCTAAAAGCAGATGCTGTCCTAAAGCAGTCAAAAAACAAAAACTACCACAGCCCCACAAAGACCACAGTACAGAGACTTATTCATCAGAGAACATTAGGAGTTGTGAACTATGATAAGAAAATAGTTTCAAATTTCAAGTGTCAGAAATAAGTATCATGCAACTGCAAAACCAGTATTACCAGCCTTTCGTTACTGATTAACCTATGCTATGCGGTAAGCTAATCGTACATACCTCCAAGATAGTGTATACAGGAATCCCAGTATCCCCATCCATGACAATGCTCCTAAGCAGTGAGTTATGACGACGACCATATGCCAACAGTATGTGTTCTGAAGTAGGAGAAAACTGTAGCAAAAAAACATCAGGCTGAAGATTAAATTATGAGAATTGCATTGTAGACAACTGCTCCCTCTGTCCCTTTTTAGATGTCGTTTTAGAATGCGTGCAGTCAACCTTTTAAAACTTACCTCTAATATATACATAAGTATTTGGATTTGTCACGTGGAAATGACATTACTTGATTTTGTCATAAAAATGCTTTCAAATCATTATATGTTTAATATTTTTCACTAACATATAACTGAAAAAAGTAATGGTCAAAGGTGTGTATTGGAAACCGAGTCAATATCCAAAACGACAAGTAAAAAAGAACGGAGATAGTATTTCTCAAGGGTGAGTGAAATGAAACAGGCTGTCTACACCAAAAAGCTGCTACAGAATGGTTCTTGAGACATAACACTGCCACAAGTTTGCACTTATGGTAGAGAAGGAATGACAAGAGATGCATGTTTACCTTTCCTAACACAAAAAGAAAAACGGACGCACGCACACATAAACAAATGAGAAGATAACCTGAATGGAAGTTAAGCAATGAGCCGCCCTTATTGCTCTTGATGCAAGAATTTTCCCAAACCTGCAAGGAAAATGCATTCACAATTTCAAAATAAGTAGACCATTTACAAACAGTAACCTGATAAGAACAAACTGTAACAAAAGAACATTGAGAAAAATTACATTGCCTCCTCAAGAGAATAAACCCGAAGCTCATAAATAACTCGGTGAGAGGGAAGTGGGTGACGAGTTGGTGATGTTCCAGCCCCTGTAGAATCATACTGCACATGCAATTGGCTACCACGGTCGCCTTCTGTTTGAGGCAGCAAACATGCAACACAAGCTACCAGAAATCGTCCACAAGGGGAAAAATGGGCACCCATTTCACTGCAATAATATATAACTTCAGAGTAAGTAAAGCAGTGTCAACTCTCACATTAGACTAGTCTAAAAGATACGTTTCTGAATTCTATTTAAAAATGTTGCTGACTACCATTAGTTATGTACCAGTTCAGGAATGACATAAGAATGGGGTAAAGGATCCATCTTTTGTGTATAAAACAGCAAAGACATTAGCTAATAATAGGAAAAGAAATTATAGCTTGTGTTGTACAGGAAAGTAGGAATAAATGGAAACAAAAGAACACTGGATCACCTGCAAAGAACAGCATGAGAGATTGTCAAGCGGCATGCCTCGGGTTGTAATGTAACACATGGATCCTTGATATCATGCCGCCATATTCTAAGCTTCACTGTACAAGGTAATTCGGCAGTACCAGCAGCAAGCATAGAGGTAGTAAGTTCTGATCCAACTCCTAATGAGGCAGCATGAACCTCAGCTTCATCAATTTGGGGACCCAGCAGCGAACTCCCAACCCCAGGTACAGAGGCCACAGCCTGAGGGTGCAAGGCATAACGTCGATTTGATCCTCTAGAATTGCCAGTGGTAATTGGAATTGATGATGAAGCACCTGGATGTTCAAAATTATACATGTACAGTGATTCCATGAGAGGTAGGATTCCAAGGACATTATTGTTCAGAAGTACAGGGTGCAAACCTGTATTGCTTTGGGACATAAACCAACCCTGCAAAAAGGGCAGCTCCCAGTTACGCGCGTCACTGAAAAAATCGTGATGGTGACTTCCACCCTCTGAATTTCTTAGGAACATCTGGACATCAGGTCCTGAAGGCCCAGCTGTTGCTGGAATTGGCGCACTGTTGCTCAGAGAAGACATTTGCACATCATCTCTAGCACTAGACCTCTCAAGGTTACTAGTCGAGCTACTGCCCTGCAATCTTGAGTTAGGTTGCCCCCTAGCAGTGTGCATTTCGATTGCACTTAATCCAGATGCAGATACTGTATCAACTATATCATTAGACGCTGATGGTGCTCCAGGACATACATCCATAGGGGTAACATACTGGTCAGACTGTTCATTATCAGCATCTGATGACAATGAATGTTGAGCTAAAGATGATCTCTGCTGCACATTGGTTGAATTACTAGCCAAGTCATTGCGAAGCAGACATATACTCCCATCATCCCTGAGGTATGCAGGCCAAAGTAGGAAAGGTGATGACATATTAGACTCAATATGTGGACAGCATCTGGAGTTAATGTTTGCAAAAAACACAGCCGAGGGATAGTTCGAATAGCCAGAAGATGTTGCAAGGGTCAGCGGTGAGTGTGCAGAATCAAGATTATTAACCTGAAATTGAAGCAACTCTGCATGAGTTTTGACAGAATACAAAACTGTGCAAAGAAAGCATAAGTGCAAAACACAGGATATTCTACATTACTACCTCTGCCGTTAGAAGATATGGAGCACCATGAGGGTGAAAATGCACAGCTCTCAATGAACGGCGGGTTTTTAATATAATGGTTGGGGCAGAAGCTTCATCTCGCTTATTGTATTTCCATATGTACAACTGATACATAAATACATTGAATTGAGCATTAGTATATGTTATTTTAACAACCGTAGATAAAACAAGTACAAAAAAAGACTTGTTCTTTTGTTCTTTTTTTTGGCTTCAAGCTTGACACTATGGGTCTCACTTTGTGACCTGATGCAACTGCCAGAATCTCCCCCCTTGCATGAAATGCAATGGATGCAATTGGCCGATCTGCCAAACAACATAATAAATTAGTGCTGCTTTAGAAATGCCAATGGATTGAAAGTAGCATAACATGCACTCATGGAGTCTGTCTAAGAGATATTACGGAAGTCTTGAGACCCAATACAGTCTGAGGTATTAGCATCCCAGAGTCGGACTTCATGATCCAAACTTCCGCTAGCAAGGATATCAGAATGTAATGGATGGTATCTAACCTGCAATAGAACAGCAGCTTAATAAATATGGTTTTGGAATAATATTGGCTAGCAATAAACAAAACTGAAAAAAAAACTATTATGCTTCTTTTTTGTAAAACATCTTTGAAATGCTCTCCTGAACTAAGTCTGCGGCCAAATGGCAAATATGCGGTACGGACACAAACATGACAAAACTGATATAGCTTAACCTGGTAAATATTAATAAAACCAAGAACCACATTGTTATTAGGGCCATTTATTTAAAGAGCTTGAAGCACATATTTTCCTGCTTAAATACACTAGAAAAATGATGCTAGTATTAATAGACATACCACCCAAGGTGTGCGTCGATGTCCACTCAACACTTTCAAACATTTCCCAGTTTGGCAGTCAATTATTTTAACAGTATGGTCACCACTGGGGGGGAAAAGAGATAGTTAGTCCACATGAATTTCAGTTTAGTCCATAAATTCAGCAGTCAATAAACTTACTGCGTGGATGCAAGTGTTTTTCCATCCGGACTGAATGCAGCTGCAATAGTTGACCTAGGAGGTGGCAAAAGAGGGCAATACTTGGCAGACCAACGATGCAGGGACTGTGATTCTGCCCTGTAGACAGTAAGGTTTAAAAAGTTCAGCCAATGAAATGTGAGATGGCAAATCAAAAGAATAAAATCTGTAATTCAATATAGATATAATGGCGAGTTATTCTTCAATCATTGACGAAAAGAAAGCTTCCTTACCATGAAAATAAATCATGTTTAGCATCTGTAGCAGCATATCTTAACTCAGTGGAATGAGCATCACATGTTGGAGGCTTGCTCCAAAGCCTTTTAGCTTGGTGTTTTGTTCGAGGGGAGGCCTCTCGGTGAGTTAATAGATGAAAGATTTTTCTGATGATAATGGACAAAGCAAAGGTTATATTCAACAAGTGATCATGTTAACTACAATACTACTAGCAATTTTTTGGTTAAATAATCCTCTTTTAATAATATTCAGAAAATGGTCTCATGCAAATTATTTCCACAGAATGGATAACGGGGCTACCACGGCAGGTTGAGGCACTAGGAGCTGACATCATGTAGGATTGCATCCTGACCACCCTGGCAGACATATCATATTGGGCTACAAACAGTGGTATTAACACTGCTGGGGCTAATATCATCGGGGGCAGCATTAGCCACACAACAATTTTCCCGTAAAAAAAGATGTCCAGCAGTATTGAGTCTCATGACACTAGCAATTATGTTAGTCCCAACATTCTAGAACCAGGTTTTCCGGTGACAATCAAGATGTATGTTGCCCTGACATTCGTTAAGCACAAAGACTATGCCATAGCCCGTGACATTAGCTCCAGAATTACTAATGTCAATTCTTGTGGCATTAGCCCCTTTGGACATTTCTGCCAGAGTGGACAGCAGTTAATCCGACATGGCAGGCCTCCAAGGCCAACAGCCTAACACCACGCCAGGATGTATGCTGTTAGCCTTAGGATCCATTTTCTGGAGAGAGAAAATGTGCGAGGTCCATTTCATAAATGTTGTTCTAACATGGTTATTTAATAAAAATTCTTTGCTAGCAAAATTTATAACTCCGGGGAAAAAAGAGATGCAAACGGAACTTTGAAGTGCCAATCAAACTAAATACAATGATGTTAACTCATAATGGGGTATACACATATCATTCCTCCTTTCATATTGTCAAATATTGCACATTCATGCAACAATGGTTCATAACATAGAATCAAAAGAAAATTATAGAACTTCTTTTACCTACTGAGTGGAAGCTTGTTGTCAATTAAACTACTAAACCTGCTAAGTTCTTGTATGATGTACCTACTTCTCCATTCGAAAATGCAAGTAGAGAATGATGGGATAAAGCACTATTTACCTTTGCCTTGACCTTCTTGGTGATGAGGTTTGACATCTAGAAACTGAACCAGAAAATGACACTGGAGCGGAAGTATGCTTCGAGCCTTCTACCCAATTTTCATCCATTTCAGGCCTTTAATATATTCACCTAAAATTAAACTAACCAACCAAATAAGATAACATTAAATGGTGGTAGAATTCTATGGTGTGTGAAGTTAAGTGAACAATTTTTAGAATGAAGCTTCAGCAAAACAACTTGGGACTCACTGGAGGGGATTCTAACCCAAACATCACAAAATCTAGCACATGAAGAAGTTGTATAGTTCAGCAAATGTAGAGCATAATAGTAATGACTTGTGACAGGCACCATATGCTTATTTGCAACAGTCCATTTCTATCGTAAACTAGTGTATAACATAGGTAATGTTGCCACAGCAGATTAGAGCATCACGTGACATCAGGTACAATAAGTTACCCTCTCATAATATTCTTCCATTTGAGATATTCCCAAAATTGCACTGCAAAGCATCCAGCAGCATTGCAGTCAAAGGCACACGAGGCGCATGCCTAGGCACAAAAGTGAGGCACAGTGAGGTAAAGGCGTCTCAAGCTGCACAAAGCATGGCGCCCTATGCGAGGCATGCACTAATAGCAACAAGGCACAAAGACACCAAAGCGCGCCTCTTATCATAAGATGGTTTAGGATAGAAATATGGCAACAGAAGATTAAAATGTCCATATACCGATACTAAACCCAATTAGACACGGGAGTGGTCCAAGCTCTCAAAATTTAGTGAGCCTTTTGGCAACATATTAATTTCTTTGCTAAGAACCTTGCGTGTCATACTTATGACATAAATATTGCAAATTTCTATTAAAAAAGGGGATATTACATGCTATGTTTTTATTTTTAATGGGTTAGTTGTTTCTAAGTTAGGAGTATCAAGCACACAACTTTCTTCTAAATTTCATTAAAACTTTATAAGGAACTATCCACTCGAAGGGAAATGTTTATGTTTATTTTTTGCACCTGATATTTCTGGGGTTGACGGTTTTTGTGTGCCTTGCACTTCACGAAATTCAAGGACCTAGCATCTCAATTCTCAAGTGCGCTTTTCACCTTCGACTGTCTTGTCCAGCAGTGTGCAAATTGCAATATTTATGTCATAAGTATGACACATAAGGTAGTTAACAAAGAAGCAGCCACAAATGCAGCAATCATCATCTTTCTCCTTCTAACCATCCTCTTGTCCATCTATGCAATACACGGTGAAAATAATCTACTAACGGGTTGCCATGATGTACAAGATATCACGTAAACTAGTGCGATCATGTAATTGAGAAGCAAAATGAAATAGCAAACCAGAAAATATAGAGCAACAATTACGAATGAGGAATAACCATGAACAGCGAATATTTCACAGCAAAAATTATGAATGGGGACTTGGGGAGTAACCATGAACAGGAAGTATTTCACATCAAGTGTGCAGCCTCAAGAAACTAGTAACCATGAACAGCAAGTATGAATGGGGAATAACCAAACTATCAAAGATCTACCAACATCTATCAGATATACATCTAGTAGCAGTGTTTCATGAACATCAATGTTCAGCAGTAAGCCTATAAATGAACAGCGATGGGGACTAACCATAAATCAACCGGATCTACCAACAGCTATCACAGATCCAACCGGTTTGGGTTCATACTGTCAGTTTTGGGGCAGGAAGACAGACCAAAGTTGAGGGAGAGGAATAAGACCAGAGGATTCCTTCGAGGAAACAGGGGATCCCGTCGCTGCCGCCGTCGGCCGGCCTCCCGTCGAAGCCTCGTCGCCGCGGTCGCCCGGTCACCGGTCTCGCCCCTCAAAGCCTTCCCCTCGCGATTCTCCACGCATTCCCCTCGCTGGTGCCGTCGGACGGGCACCCTCGCGGTCCTCCTCGCCTTCCCCTCGTCGCCCGGTAACCGCTCTCCTCGCTCGCTCGCCGTCGGCCGGGGAACGGCGACTCCCTCTATGGCTGCCCTAGCGCAAGGAAGAGGCTCCCGTGTTGTTGATATATATGGGAGATATGAGGAGGAAGAGGAACAGAGATGGGTGGGCTGGTGCGGTGGCCGACTTCAAAGAAAACAGCCAGCGACGCGCATGGACGATTTCAGGGCCTCTTTTGTAACTCAGGAAGTAAAAAAAATATGGAAGAAGAAAAACACAGGAATGGAATTTTTTTAAATAATCAATTTTTAATTCCAAATTATAGAATTATATCATTATACCTGCTTTTTTTTTCAATTTTGATCCGATGTCACTCCACGGTTAGACAACTACCTCACCGTTAGGTGACAAGACCACAAGTCACCCAACAGTTGAGCGACAAGCCTATAGTCACCTAACCGTTGGATGATTTTAAAAAATAATATAATTATTTTATTAATCTGATGAAAATAATTTTGGGGGTAAATGACAATTGTTGTAGGTAATACATGTAGCAAATCTTTTTTGTAATTTTTTTTAAAATAAAAGGGGTAATTTTAGTAGATTGTGAATGGTACGAAATCTGCTAGACTTGCAATAACATTTTGCAATCGTCATATGTTATTGTAGTGCGATAAATTATCTAAAGAATTTTGTGAGAACGATTGAGGTAGCAACTTAGCGCGTACCCTAGCACTTAGTGTGGAACTTCACCCTCGTTATAGGTACTCTCGTCAAGCCAGGCCGAAGGGTCAGCATGAGCTAGTACCTGCACACCGGTGCCGCCGTCGTCCATGGACCCCTACCTGGCATTGGCAGGGCAGCACATATTGTTCGGCCGGGGAGGGTCCGACAGGTACGACAGTTGGCTGCATGCCATGGCCCGCGTAGAAGGTATGTTTCATCTCAAAGTTTTTTCGCATTGATATATTGTACGGATAAATAATACCTATCCTACAGGTACGACACACCAGTTAGGAGTTCGGCTATCCCCCACGAGGATCTCCCGGTGGACGTGAACGACTTCCTCGCGGACGACCCGGCGGAGGTCCTTTTCAGGTCGCAACTTAGAAGTGCATTAGTTCCCACACAGCCACAAGTGCAATCCAACCCTAAGGCGTTGGGAGCACGGATCAGCAAGCCTCCTGACCGCCTCACCCTGTCGAGGCGCTGACACCTCACGCTGAAGAAGGCCAAGCGGGGCTGTACGGGCGAGCACTGACCTGAGGCGTTGCGAGCACTGACCATTTACCCCTCCCCCACCAGGGGTGGGCAAAATACCCGCTACCGTGCGAATTACCGGACCGAGCCCAAAATACCCAACCCGGTACCGATCCGAAATTCGGATAGCGATTCGATTACGAATTAGTTTGGGTAGTTCGGGTAATATCCCCTGCACGAACTACCCGAATTACCCGAACTACCCGAAATACACTTGAACTTATCACTTTATTACCCGTGCCGAATTACGAACCGAACCCGAAATTATGCTGAAATTCTATGCAAATTCATGCGCTTTGTCGTTTTTTGAATTCGGGTATATCGTATACCCGAACCGAACTCGAATTATCTGCACCAAATTGCGGGTAGTATTTTTGGGGCTAATATCGGTAGCGCTTTCATTACCCGAATTTTGAATTACCCGAACTACCCGACCCGAAAAAATCGGGTAACCCGAACGCCCAGGCCTATCCCCCACAATTATTTCCATCGGATTAATAAAATAATTATATTATTTTTTAAAATCGTACAACAGTTGGGTGACTAGACGCTTATCTCCTAACCATTGGGCCACTTAGGGTCTTGTCATCTAACGGTTGGGCAACTAGCATAAGTCATCCAACCGTGAAGCGATATATAATCAAAACTACCAAAAAAATATAAAAAATAGGTATAATATTGTAATTTAGAATTAAAATTTGATTATTGAAAAATGAAAGTTTAAGACCCTTTCATTTTAGCTTCAACTTCTATCTTCTAGCTTTCAGAAGCCATAAGCCAAAATGAATATGTTGACTTCTTGATTTGAGCTTTTTTTTTCCCCTTTTTTCCCTCTTTTTTTACGTTGTTAGTGGAGATATAACGGTGTTTTCTCTTATTTTTCTTTATTTTTATTTAATTAAATGATTTAGAAAGAGCTACCAGCCGCTATAGTGTACTTTCAGTCAAAACCAGTAACCAGAAGCCAAGAAAAGCTAAAATGAACACTACCTTAGGTACCATAGAATTACGAGAAAAACACGTGTATTTAGATGTTTCCCATGAAATAAACACTTGTCTTTGGTACTCCTTTTTAAAATGTTTATAAATTTTAAAGCAAATAAAAGGTAAAGATTACTTTTACTATCTCCTATGTATAGCAATTTTGACATTTCTTTCCTTCTATGTTGAAACGGAACTTGTCGAACAAACATTCCTACCCCGCAACTGCATGTTTAATCGCTAACGGTGCCTTGAGAAAATTATCTGATTCTCACCAGCAAGCGATGAACCTTGAATCGAATGGATTAGGAAGATATTAGTCGTGAAAAATTAGAAATGGATTTGATATGCTTTGCTGATTTGGTCTTCTTTTTTCAACGCCGTGGATAGAGGGATAAACATCGTTTAAAGAATTGCATAATATTACTAATCTAGATTTGGGACCGGGGGAAGTACCTTAACTAATTATACAACAAATACCGATTTGCCCCTACCTCCTAATAACTACTTCAAGTTTTATGCAAGTTTTTTTAGGGCCTGTTTGGCAGAGCTCCACCAACTTCAGATTCACCAAAAACAGCTTCACTCCACGAATTTTTACCCAAACGCTCCAGCTCCACAAAATCTGGATCCACCAAAATACTGAATCTAGCTCCAGATTCATGAAATCCATGGAGCACCTCAAGGGGTGCTCCACGAAACCTTGTTTCGTACCTACTCGTGGAGTTGGGTGGTAATTACCCACCTTTTGCCACTGGTTACACACTCCATCCTATACCACCATAAAACCCATGGGCAAAACAGGTTATTCCCACCAAAACTCGGTTTAGTGGATGCAGAATCTGCTGCAAGCCAAACAGTTTTGTCTAGCTCCATGGTGGGATCCCAGATTCACGGTGGAGTTGTTTTTGGTGGATCTGCTGCTCCAAATTCATTTTTCAGTGATGGAGCTCTGCCAAACAGGCCCTTAATAGTGGGTGTACCGAAACGCTCCCTGATAAAAACACATGGAATTCTAGAGGGCAAGCGTTCCATGAAGAGAGAAAAAGGAAGACAATGCATTAGATTTCTCAGAGGAATTTTTCAATAGATTCAACCTCTTGCTAATTTTCCTATAGAATTGGGGGTACAGGAAAGCCTTCCATGTTAATTTAACAACACCATTCCTATGTTCCAAAGAACACCATAGGAGGAAAAAAACTAAAGAATTGGAATCCTTAAAATACCTATGAAAATTCTATAATCCAAAGAGGCCCTCATCAGACAAAAAAAAAACATTCAAGTGGTGCCATCCTAAATAAAAAGAGAATATTATCTAAAGTTGGATGAACCCATTCGAGATGAAGTGGTACCATCACAGCGAATCAAAGGGCAACCCTCAAATCCTGGACAATCTCATCCTAATCATGTTTTTGCAGTTTTGCACCGTGCTTAGTAATGATGGTGTTTTCGTCCACTTTTCACAGCGTGCAATGTTATGGTAAATTTGTATTGATGAAAAGATATTGTTTGGTCTTAAAAAAATGATGTTGTTTGGTTTTAATTATAAGTTAGGTTATTGTATATCATTCGGTATATCAATTCCGCTAGGTTTTAAATATGTTCTTCTTTTTATTGGATTTGCTACAGATTTGTCGAACATGCAAAGTGTTGCCTCATACGATAAGGCCTATTCATAGTAGACGAGGGAAAAGATGGTAGCAACGAAGAAGAGTACAGTACATAACTGAGAATATTAGGCCTTGCATATTACGTGTATTTATTATGTAATACCACAAGTCTACAGTTCTGCAAATGAGTGAACAAGGCGGCCAAGAAAGCATGAACTGATGACATTGCTTTAAAACTGCATGACACACCAAGTTTTGTGTGTATTTCACTTAAGTCCACAAAATAAAAAAAAAGAAGCAGAAACTCCTAGCACCTTAGAATCATATTTTATCCAGCATATACTTCAACAAGCATGCGACTTTAGAAACTATCTGAATATGCAGAGTGAGTGCAATTTTCTATGTCCACAAAGTTTTGGAGTGACCTCGGAATAGGAGGTATCTCGACATTCATAACACCCTTTATCATGTCAACAATTTGCCCCATCATTGGCCTATGATCCTCAGCATCTTGAATGCACCAGCAGGCAATTCTATAAGCTTTGATCAGCTGCTCTGCATCAGCATTGCCCTCCAACGTACTGTCCAACAGGCATGTAACATAACTAACATCTCCTTCATTCACCTTAACTGCAGCAAAGATGGGAAAGTAAGCAAACTTCCCTTCCTTAATTTTCTCCGCATTCCTTCACCCTGATACAATTTCAAGAAGCATCATTCCGTAGCTTTAAAGATCAGCCTTCTGTGTGATTGGTAGTCCTGAGGTCCACTCTGGTGCAAGATATCCAATTGTCCCTCGCATTGTTGTTAGCGCCCAACTGAAATCTCGACCAAGAAGCTTTGCCATACCGAAGTCTGCAAGCTTAGGACAGGACTCTGCATCAAGAAGTACATTGTTCGGCTTCATGTCAGAATCATTGCATTCCTCATGCAGATAAGCCAAGCCTCTTGCAATTCCAAGTGCTATAAAGTATCTCCTTTCCCAACTTAACTTTGCCGAGCCTTTGGAGAACAGGTGGCTGTTCAAAGAACCATTTGCCATATATTCGTACACCAGCAACCTTCAACTACCGTCTTCAGCACAAAACCCAAGCAGAGGAACAAGATTCATGTGTTGAATCAGCCCAATGGTCCTCACCTCTGCTTGAAATTGCTTCTCTCCTTGTCTGAGGCCTTTTAGCTTCTTGACAACCATAGCAGTGCAACCCAGCAATGTTCCTTTGAAAACACAGCCAAAACTTCCTTCTCCAATTTTTTCCTAGAAACTTTTTGTTGCATTCTTTACCCGAGAATATGAAAATACCACTAGACATCCATTGGCATCCCCCGATCGTGTCTTAGATAACTTTGTTCTAGACCTCCACAAAATTGTCAAGACAACAAGATTCAATTTTTTGCCACTCTTAAGATTGACTAATTCACTCTGTCACTTACATGTGGGGTCACCTGAGTCACTGATAATAGACCCGGGTGGCAAATCTGTTGCCACTCGAGTCATAAGAGTGGCAAATAGTTAAATTGTCCCAATACTGATGGCTAGCATACCTCCCACCAGGCCCAATATAACAACAATTTTAGTAGCCCACTTTTGTTGTTTGGCGATACGTATGTAGATATTACCTCCATTTGAACCAGAATTCTGCAGTATTTTAAATTGTAGCTCCCCATACCACAGTCGGTATGCTATGTTGTAAGAATAGGCGATACAGGAATAGTCACTCTGGTAAGCAACTTCACGCTCTTTGGTACTTCTGGCTCCAAAGGATCGAGGTTTGTTAGGAAATTTGTAGATGTTATCAATTGGATAAAATAAGACCTGTTTGGCTCCAACAAGCTATCCTCACCAGTAGTGGAAAACTGAGATCCTTGTGCTCCCTCTATGCGAATGATGTGATGCTCTTCGTCTCCCCTAAAGCGCATGAGTTGCATGCAGTCATGGAGATCCTAGACCTCTTCGGCTAGACCTCTGCAGGCAAACCTGGAGAAATCTTCAATCATCCCGATCAGCTGTACTCCTTCTGAATAGCAGCTGGCTATGGATGCCCTTGGGTGTGCCTCATTTGACTTGCCCATCAACTACTTGGGTATCCCTCTTCCTTTCAAGAAGCTAAGAAAACGAGATTTTGATCCGCTATTGGACAGGTTACCACTCGTCTTCCAACTTGGAAGGCAAAGCTTCTCTCCAAAGCAGGATGATTGATTGTTGTCAATTTGGTTCTCTCTTCAATGGTAACCTACCCCTTGCTCTCTACCATCCTTCCTTCTTGGGCACTCAAAGCTATCAACAAGAAGTGAAGGGCCTTCCTTTGGGTTAGGGACCAATCCTCTATGGCCGGTAAATGCCTGCTCAATTGGGGTACGGTCTGTCGGCCATTACTTCTCGGAGGACTAGGAGTTCCAAATCTGAAATTAGCAGGGATGGCTTACAGACTTCGATGGTAGTGGTTAGCGAGGACTCAACCACATCGGCTTTGGCGAGGTCTTCGGGATCCCCTAGAAAATGACATTCGAGACTTTTTTTAGTGCTTCAACAGTCATTCGTCTAGGGAATGACACTTCCACTAGTTTCTAGTCAGACCGTTGGTTGCATGGCTGGAGCATCCGAATGATGTTGCCTGCCTTATGGGAAAGGGTGAAATTCACACGTCGTCATACGATTAGGATTTCAGAAGCTCTATCCAATAATAGTTGGATTCATGATCTCTCCTCCCTTTGATATACAGGCCATTGCAGATTTTTCTTCAGTTGCTAAACATGCTTATGGATTTCCACCTTCAAGCTGAGCAGGACGACGTGATCATCTGGTAGTGGACATCAAGTGGTAAAATTCTTTATTTGGCTAGCTTTGGAAGAGCTGGGCAGCGATGAAAGTAAAATTCTTTATTTGGCTAGCTTTACAATGAAGACGATGGACCTTCTTCCGTCTACGCAAACACAAATCTACAGGCTCTAGATGCTTGCCTTCTTTGTGATAAAGAACCTGAGACAATTGGCCACTTGTTACTACACTGCAATGCGGCTAAGTCCGTTTGGTTCAAAGTCTTCCAATGGCTTCACTGCTCCTCCATTTTAGATTTCACCAGCACATTCTCCTTGAGTGACTTTTGGACTGTGGCTAGGCGAGCTCTTCCAAAGTGTAACAGAAAGGAATGGATGGCTTATTCCTTCTAATTCCTTGGATGATTTGGAAAGAGCAAAACAACATCTGGTTCAGAGGCAAGCATTTCCGGATTGATGACCTGGTCTACTACATCCAGTAGGAGAGTCGCTTGTGGGTAGAAGTAGGCACCTCGAGCCTAGACTCACTCGCTTCCAGTCGATCTCCTCAGTGTTCTTCTGTCTCTCTGTAGTTTTCTTTCTCTTTTCTCTTTCTTCCTCTCTTTCTCCCTTCATCTCCTTCTTTGCTCTGTGTGTTCACTGCCTCTTGGGCCAATCTCTCTTGTATTTTGCTTCCTCTTAAATGAATGAAACGCTTCTCACGTTTTCAAGAAAAAATGACACTTCTTGATCAACAAAAACATTGCCTACACAATTCAATGCTTTAGTTCTTGAACAACCCACTATGACCCAACCCGTCACCTGGTACTAGCGTGTGCTTTATAGTCTAGTAAGATCTCGCAAGTGGCAACGGCTCCCGGTGACTCCTTGCGTAGCTTCTTACACGATCCCCACAAACGGCGCCAATTGTTGTGGCATGGCCATAACAGTGGGTATAGGATACCCTTTTGCCCTTGGGGATACAGAACTAAAAGAGCTAGAGAACCAACACAGAGAGAGAGAGCTGATTAGTAGAAAATGAGTTGTTCTATCTCCTCATACCTCCTGGAGGTTTATATACATGAATAGGGCAGAATGAAAATTTTCCACCCTACCCCTCAATATTTACAATTGGCAAGGACATATCAGTACATTCCCTTTTTACACAACAACATATCATTGGACTTATTCTAAGGCCCAATAGCTAAACCTAATGGCCGTAGGGGCTGGGCACCCCGACAGCACTGATAGTTCTGTTACTATCCAACCTCATGTATTTACTCGCATAATTGAAAGTTAGAAAATTGTCTACATCTTCCTGAATGTCCATCATCCTGGGAAAAGTGTCATAATACATCCAACCATCAGGATTGTGCCGATTGATAAACCCTCACCTTTTGATTGCATCTATCTCAAGAGTATAATTACGAGAATTAAGGGTCATGTTCTATGGTGATGCCATTGACTCCATGGCTTCCTCTAGGGAGCAGTGTATTGGTTGGGTGATCAAAACTCTACCAAAATACCATGGAGCTATTCACTTGATCTCTTATCACAAGATTTCCACTATCAAGTAGAACTGCTACCGCAGAACTCAAACTATTATTTGTTGAATTTGATGACCAAATAAGAAAATCACCATTGGTCAGGTGTAGGGTGCCATCTTCAGAGAGAGTAATTGATGAGGACCAAGTGTCACCGAGCATTACATCTACATCGGGTTCACAAACCATAAAATGACCAGAAAAAGTAGAAGAATCAGTTAGCCAGGCAACAAAATGACCATATTTACATTATGAATAACCTGGAGGATCTCCGCAGCTGAAACCCAACTTGAAAGCACCATTATATGAGAGTAAGTTTTGGTTACCATGTAGAGATTGGTCTGGAAGGAGGCTATTTGTTGTATATGCAAATTTGCAGCCTGAACATATGAGGCATATCAGGGAGAGAAATATTATTGTGAAGTAAGACATTGCTAAAGACTTACACACTTTCCCCATTTCAGAACAGAGATTCTTGCTAATTGTTGAGAACTGGGCCTGCCTCTCATAACCAAAAAGGAGAAAGCAAACCAAGTTATTTCATTTTGTGAGTTAAGAATTACTAGCATGTACTTGCTAGCTACGTCAATAATGGTTAGCTGAAAGATCAAGCTTTATTAAATTGGTTTTAGTGATAATGACAAATACTATTATAAGATTTTGGTGATAATAACAAATGCATTTGTAAGACTAAATTTGTTTATTGATTATGGTATTACTTAGTCTCATATGGATGAAAAAGGTGAAATCATTGAGGTATGCATTCGATATCCTTCTTATAATCTTGTTACACTCCTCACATCTAAATGTATGATTAAATGATAAATCTATATGTGATCCTAATATATTTGTTTAAGTACATTATTATTTAGTCTCATTTGGATGAAAAGGTGAAATCAAAGAGGTATGCATTCAAAATTACATTCTTATATATTAGTGCATTTTTGATCCAAAATATAGATTGAACTCCACAAATAGTTCAAAATGAATATGTGCATATGTCTTCATTACATATACTTGTATACACACATTTAGGGAGAATTCACTCTATGTTTTGAGGTTTCATAAGTATTGATTTATGTTTTTTTAATACACATATTTAGGATCTTTACATTGAAACACATCCTTTGAGTATATATAGCTTGTGTAGTTTATATATTCATTTGCAATCAGGTTGTCATCTAACTTCTCCATTATGTATTTAATGGTTGGATGATTAATGACATGGATAAAATTACCCAAAATTACACTGTGAGGTACGTCGTGTCGGGAGGCTATACATAAATTTTCGTAATTTTTTGAGCTTATTTAATATATTTAAAAATTTAAACAAATATTAAATATAAAAAATAGGATAGGTAATTAAGCTGGCTGATTCAGCCGGCTTAATCACCTGTCGCTCCCTCACCGAATAGTAGACCTGCCTGCCATCCCCCCACCGGGCAGTAGGCTGTCTGTCGTCTACTGGCGGGGTGGCAGGCACTTGCCGCTGATGGCCTCGCCGACGCTATCGTCGACCCACTGAACGGCAGAAGCGCTATTTTTGTAGATCGAAATATATAAGATTAATTTTATAAATACTATACGAAATAATGTCAAATCTGACTTGATCTCTTACTGTCTGTATACGCTACTCGTTCTAGTTTCGGACACGAACTCCGAAATACGAAGCAGAGAGGGGGGGAAGAAAAAAAAGATCTCCAGGGGCCTATGTGAAAATCTCTCTCCCCGCGACGCGACGGCCACGTCCTGATAAAAAAACAAATCGCCACGACGCCGCCCACAACCCTTTTGAGAGATCGAAAGTTCAAAACCCATCGCCGCGGCGTCCCTCCCACGGACGCGGAGATCACCGGAGAAGCAACATCAGCAGCAGGGCTCAGGGCCTCCCCCAACCTCGAAGATGAACGACGGCGATGTGGTGCGGCAGCTCAAGCAGATGACGGACTTCATCCGCCAGGAGGCCGTCGAGAAGGCCGCCGAGATGGAGGCCGCCGCCGCCGAGGTATCCCTGTCTCCCCACCCTACCGTGCCACCGCGCATTTTATTCTAGAGGCTCGTTAGGTTTCGATCTCGGCAGCGATCGGCGAGATCCGGCTGGCGGAGGATCGGATCTGTGACATCGTTGCTAGGATCGCGCAATGCGGAGCGTTTAGTGGTAGATTTGGCGAGCTCGTCTCCGATCGGACAATGGTACAGTTGTGTGTTGGATTGCGTTCGTTAGCGATTCGATTGGGTGGTGTTGGACTATTGGAATTTTATTTGTATGCTAGTAATGTTCCGATCCGCGCATTGCATTACCAATTGCGATGTTTGGTTTGTTGCCGATTATCTATTGCGAAGTGCAATAAGCTAAATAGTACACTTTTGTTCGAGTACTACTGCTAATTCGGACGCCCTTTTGTCCTGCATTTTATAACATCATGGTTCGTTTACAAAATTCTGTGCTACCATGTAATGGAAATTCAGAAATAAGAGAGAAACTAGAACTTTAGATGCATGTTCCCATTTGAATTGTCGTTTCTGTTGAATAGTTGGAACACTTTTATCACGGGAAAGCATTTCTTAAGTGTTGTCATGATTTTCTGTAATGCTCTTTAAAACTAAAACTCTGCAAGTTTTTTTTTCAATGAGCTGATGAGAATGATAACTCCTCAGGAATTTCAAATTGAGAAGCTACAACTGGTGGAAGCTGAAAAGAAGAAGATCAGGCAGGAATATGAACGGAAAGAGAAGCAAGTTGGTATCAAAAAGAAAATGTAATAGTTCTAATTCCCATTTGTACTATTTCTTTTTCTTTTACAAAGTCTACAAGTCATTATGATTAGTTGACTTTTCACCCTTTGGCATAAATCTAGGATGCCACAAAGAAAACAAAACAGAAGGACAGTTCCCTAATTTGATGGTGTGTTACATTATGCAGTGAATACTCAATGCAGCTCAATGCTTCCCGAATTGAAGTTCTGCAAGCTCAAGATGATTTAGTAAAGTCAATGATGGAGGCAGCAGGGAAGGAGCTACTGTACATAAGCCGAGAACACCAAACTTACAAGAAACTTCTCAGGATACTTATTGTTCAGGTCAGCAGATAATGCAATACAGTGAATTCTTTTCTTGAAAAAACAACAAAAACTAGGGGAAATTGACTATAATTCACCTCAAATTCAAATTGGTGTCTAGTTGTTGGAATGATATTCAAATTATAAATTATTTATTTATTTCTACTGTCTTTTTATATGGGCTAGTTTTTCATATTCTTTTATTTGACGAGACTCCATAATATGAGTAGAAAATTTATGCATGTAAAGTAGTTGCTGCGATTGAGGAATCACCAGACTTATCTGTTCATGCGCATACTGTAAGTAGAGTGACTTAGATCTGCCTGCTTAGTAACCTCTATTTCCATGATTCTTCCATAATTTGAGTATTATTATTGCTTGAGTATTAGCTAATGCAAAAAAATTCCCTCACCAGAGCTTGCTGCGCCTGAAAGAGTCAGCTGTGGTTCTCCGCTGCAGGAAGGAGGATCTTGAGCTTGTTGAATCAGTTTTGGAGTCAGCAAAGAATGAATATGCAGAAAAAGCGAATCTATATCCTCCTGAAATAGTGGTAGACCGTCACGTCTATCTGCCGTCTGCTCCCAGTCATTATCAGGCACATGGCCCCTCCTGGTAATGCTTGCAATCATTTGTGGATAACAAGCCACAAGTTCTCCTTTGATGATATCTACTGCCAATTTTCATACTTCATGTCATGTGTTACCAAATTTACCGTTTTAATACTATCCAAAGTTTAACCAGCGCTTCCATCCTGAATGTGCATTGCATATTATTAGATTGCATTCTAATATTGTC
Organism: Dendrocalamus sinicus; assembly: GCA_036346575.1. Lineage (NCBI taxonomy): Eukaryota > Viridiplantae > Streptophyta > Magnoliopsida > Poales > Poaceae > Dendrocalamus > Dendrocalamus sinicus. Next base: position 10,173,740 of record CM070643.1, on the reverse strand, counting down.
AAGTATTTCACTTGTGTTATGATAGAACCTGTTGTAGGGTGGCTTGCATCACTTTTCAGTTTTCACGATATTCTGGATTTTCTTTGAATTTCTTTATCAAATGCTACATGCTTAAATGCAAATGGCGTATAATAACTTCAAAAGAACCAACAGAAGGATACCTTCTTTCTCAGTACTTTTTGGCACATTGATGTTTATTCTTGAAACAAAATACCAATTGATCCAGTACAAATATGTTATGCTTTCTACAAGTGTGTCCCTTTGCCAGCATTGCGTGGATTAGAATAGGCATTAGGCACGGATCATTCCTTCCAGCATTCTTCTCAGTTGCTTTACCCTCTTTTCTTTTGTTAGTGTGTGTATACATTGTTTTGCATTGAAATGCTATATGTTCGCATGTTTTTTCAAATGCTATAGCTATTTTTTTTATACTAGCCTATTTGAGTAATCCTTTTTCTGGAGTAAATCTCCTTCTAGATCTGTTTTTGTTATTAGCAGGAGAAACCAAATAATGTTTATTCGAATTATAAATTTGTGGATCCGAATGTATAATGCTTACGCTTATACCTTTTGATCTAGCTCTGGTGGAGTTGTATTAGCTTCCCGAGATGGAAAGATCGTCTGTGAAAACACATTGGATGCTAGACTGGAAGTGGTATTCAGAAAGAAGCTACCAGAGGTATTTACTGCATTGTTCTTTTTTCCTTTGAACTTTTCATTTCAAAAGTGATTCTGTTGTATTTACCCTGCATGAATTATATTCTAATGGTTGCAGCGGAAAATAATACAGAGGTCTTTTACTTTTTTGCATTTAATATATGCTTGTTGGCTTTAATTAAAAATTTTCATTTAAAATGTGTGAGCTGCCTTGTTGATGAACATGTGTAATTCCATTTTAACTAGTGTAAACGATTAGGGAATGAACATTTTATGTGGTTAGTGATATATATTCTCTCCTAGCTCCCATCTAAAGGTATTTAACGTTTCTGTGGCACATGTACTGTTTGCAGATCCGTCGAAGCCTTATTGGGCAGGTAGTTGCGTGAAGAAATCTTCTAAACAGTATGTTGCACAGTTACTGCTCGGTCTCTCTGGATGATCTCCAAGAAACATTTTGGCAGTTCAACAGTAATTTACAAGTCGCTCTTTTTTTTTTTTTGGTTAGGGGGAAGAGCCTGCCTTGTCACCAGATTCCAGACTTTCCCATACTACGCAAGCAAAATAATCTGAATGATCATATTTGGGCGATTTCTCTTAATAAGGCATGGAGATGTGTAGTGATGCCATTTCTGTGAACACATGATCTCTTTTCTCATTGAAGCTGATCTCTTTGATTGTCAATTTATTTGCTTTAGAATGAGCATAGTACGCCAGCAACAGATGTACTAACATCGTACGCATTCACCAACGTAGTGCACGTTAGGGAGGGGATGGCATCATGGGTAGGGATGTAGCCATTAATCCGAAATTTCAAATGAGAAAACCGTTCTGGATCAATCATCCGTTAGGGAATAACACAGCATACCGAACAATTACAACTTGCGTTTTCCTTTGCTCACGAACCAACATGTTTCTTTCGTGCCCCGTTTGTAAACACGAAAATTTTCTGGTTTCTACGGGAACAGAATTGTTTATTGTGAATTTTTTACGTAATTCTTATAAAATTCTTGTGTTTCAAACAAGACGTTGAAGAAAAAAGAAGAGAAAGAACCCCCCGCAATGGATTGACTCGTGGATGAGAAATTAGCAAAACATATACTTCAGTCATCAGCGGGTCAATGATGCAATGGCCAGGGATATAAGTGGCGCGGGCCGATCCACGAGCCCACTTTCGCCACACACAAAAAACAGTAAAGTGATTTATTGTGAGCAATTGCTAATTTTAAGCGGGTCCTTGTAGTTTGATCTGCACAGCCCACATGGGCTCAGACCCTTACCCATGTGCTCTTTGCCTCTCCCGTCGTCCACAAGTGCAAGTCTGAGCCGCCTCTGATGCCTCGCTCGCTACAGTGCTGTCTCGTGAGCTCTAGCGCCTATTGTTGTCTTCTCCTAGACTCTCTCACACCGCCACCATCGTCGTGCTACTTCCACACCTCTCCGCAACTGCTCCGAGAGTTCAAGGGTACCACCAGACATGGGTTCATCTCAGATTCTTTCCCCCTCTGCTTCCATTGTTCAGTTCGTATGGCTCTCATTTCAATCATACAGAACAAAAACTACTTACATGCATGAATTGTGGTAAGTGATATTCATAGATCAATTCCACTTTTACTGGCCTACCATACATGCTTGCCTATACATCTACACATCTATTGTCCTACCATATTTCCAGGATGCGATGGTTAGATTTTCTTGAATGTTTGCTTGTCTGCAATTATGCTTAGGACTCCATGTGACTTTTTTTTGAGCTGCAATGTATACAATTTTGACTGAGAGCCAATTGCCTTATTTTAAGTGGGCTTGTCCACCAAACCCACGGTGGTGCTCATTTGGGCTTTTAAACCTAGGCTTATGGCTTATTTTGTATTGTAGCGTTTTTTATACTGTAACTGCTAGTAACTCTTTCAGTGTAATTAAATTTAAAAAATAAAAAAGGTTATATCATCACAGACAATGCAAAGGAATAAGGAAAAAGCAAAAAGCAAAAAAACCCTAAAACTAAAAAGCTAAAAAAATTAAGAAGTTAGAAATTAGAAGCTAGAAGTTAAAACTATAAGGAGCGGCGCCTTAAACGCACAGACCGCTAAACCCACTTAAGTGGCTATCATAATGCCCGCCGTTGGCCCCACTAGCAGAGAGCCATCCGCTTGCTTTGTCCGCCAGCTCGTCCAACCTTCCCGCCAAAATTTTGGAATCCCTCCCCCCACACTAGAAAAAACAAGGGAAAATAGAAAAACTAAAACCAAACCCACACACAAATGTGTCCCAACCAAATTCCACTCCCCTCAACTGCCGCCTCCCTGCCCATGACAGTTAGCACCGGCGAGCCTCGCCGTATCCTCCTCCTCCTCGACCTCAACCCCCTCTTCCCCTCCCGGAACTCTAGTACTCCCACCACCCAGTCCGTCGCCTCCTACCTCGCCGTCGTCCTCCCCACCGTCGCCTCCTACCCATTTCTTAGGTTCTTGAAGAGCCATGCATCTAAGGTAAGTTTCTACACATTGATTGATTCTCTCCATTTGTCCATCCATTTGAGGATGGTAGGCTGTGCTAAATGTCAGGTGCACCTTCAATGATTTGAATATCTCTTGCCACAATTTAGTTGTGAATATTCAATCTCTATCCAATACAATGGCAATTGGAAACCCATGTAACTTGAAGATGTTGTCCATGAATGCCCAAGTGACAGTATGAACTGAGTATGGGTGAGAAAGAGGAACAAAATGTGCATTTTTGTGAGTCGATCCACCATAACAAAGATTACTTTCTTACCTTTAGAGTTTGGCATCCCTCCAATAAAGTCCATGGATATTTGAGTTCAAGCCATATCAGGTATGGGCAACAGCTCTAGAAGTCCTAGATAGTGGCAATGTTCTGATTTAGATCACTGACGGACTACACATTCTTGGACAAAGGTGTGTACCTCTTTTTTCATGCCCAGCCAGAAGAATAGGTTTTCAACTCTTTGGTAGGTGGCTACCATACCTGAATGGCCCCCCCACTGCAGGTGAATGAAGCAAACTTACAATGTTTTGTCACAGTTCAGAATCATGACCAACATAGATCCTTTGTATCTTAGGACTCCCGCATGAAAGGTATATCTGATTCTGGATTGGGTGTCAACACCAATTGCTCCATCAACTCCTTACAATATGCATCATGGAGGTAACTATTCTCAATTGTCTCCATCCAAGTTGGCACTGCCATTGAGATAACCATTGAACTTACTCCTCTCCTCGATAAGGCATTAGCTACTTTATTTTCCTTATCTTTCTTATACTCAATGACATAGTTGAACTCAAGTCAATTCAACATTAATTTGTGTTGGATTCCTTCATTCACCTTTTGTTCAGCCATAAACTTCAGACTTTGTTGGTCAGTTTTAATAGCCAGCTAAATCCCATGGAATTAATGTCACCACTTCTTTAATGACTCAATGATGGCCATTGCTTCTTTGTCATAGGTAGAGAAAGCTATAGATCTCATGCCCAAAGTCTTGCTAAAATAAGCAATAGGTCTTTCTTTTTGCATCAAAACAACCCCAATTCTTGTATCACTAGCATTTGTTTCCAAGGCGAATGATTCTGAAAAGTCTGTTAAAGTCATATCTAGAGCTGTGATCAACCTTTGCTTCAACTCTTCAAATGCTTTATCTTGAATTCCCTTCCAATCAAATCCATCTTTCTTTAACATGTCATACAAAGGCCTACATATGAGTCCATAATTCTTAATAAATCTTCTATAATATCCAGTCATGCCCAAGAAACTTCTCAATCGGGTGACATCCTGGGGCTTAGGCCAATCTCTTATAGCACTAACCTTGTTAGGGTCAGTACCTACTCCATGTCTAGAAATGATATGTACCAAATATTCCACTTGAGGAGCAGCTATCACACATTTACTAAACTTTGCATAGAGTTTGTGTGCCTTAGTAAGTCCAGTACAATAGCTAAGTGCTGCTGATGATCTCTTTCATTTTTGTTGTATATAAGAATGTCATCAAAGAAAACCAAGATGAACTTTCTCAAATACTTAGCAAAGATAGTGTTCATTAAAGATTGAAATGTAGCAGGGGCGTTGGTGAGACCGAAAGATATTACAAGGTATTCAACATGACCCAAGTAAGTTCTGAAAGCAGTCTTGAACATACCACCTTTTTTCATTCTGATCTGGTGATAACCAGACCTCAAATCCAACTTAGAGAAGTCTGCAGCCCCATGAAGCTCATCCAATAGATCCTCAATGACAGGTATTGGGTATTTATTCTTGATGGTCTGAGAGTTTAACTTACGGTAATCAATGCAAAGCCTCCACAAACCATCCTTGTTTCTAACCAAAATTGCTGGTGAAGCATAGGGACAAGAGCTGGGTCTGATAATTGTGGACTCCAACATTGTTTGAATTTGCTTTTCCATCTCTTCCTTGTGTTGGTGTGATACCCTATATGGTCTCATATTAAGTGGTTCGGCTCGTTCTTTGTGGGGATGGTATGATCACACTCTCTTTCAGGTGGCAGCCCTTGAGTCCCCTTGAAAATGTCTTGATAAGATTCAAGGAGGGATTGAAATTGGGGTTTCACAGTGGCCATTTCCTTCTGTGTCTTCATGGATTGGAGTTCTACCACATACCCTGCATACCTTGAGATTTCTTTCAATGACATCTTGGTCAGCCATCTGGAGCTTAATAATTTAAGGGAAATTGCATGAGAGTGGTCATCAACAATCACCTCAGTTCTTCCATCCTTCATAATACCTTTTGGATTTGAGATCCAAACAAATGGGACGGTACTGATAGATCCAGTCACAACCCAAAACAACATCATACCCTTTCAGTGGGAGTATCTTGAAGGCATTATGAAATTTCTCATTGTTGATGCAATATTCAGCACTAGATATATGTGAACAAGTTAGTAAGGCTCCACCACCAGCTACTGTCACCTTCTATAAAGGATTGTTCTGAATTCTGCAGGAAGTTTTAGTGGCAAACTTTAGATCTATGAAGGTATGTGTACTTCTGTTGTCCACCAAGGCTACTCCCTTCTTACCACCAATATTCACCTCCAAGGTATGAGTGGTTATACTGGTCAACCTTGAATGACTTGTATTGAAATTTGCATAAGTTGTTCTTCCTGCTCATCATTAGATGGAGGAGTCTCAGCCGATTCAGGTGGACAATCCTCCATCACTAGTTCATCGGTTGAAACTTCCTCAGCTTCTGAAATAAGGCTCACATTTTGATGTTGCTTACATTTATGTCCCAAAAACCATTTTCCCCCACGGTACCTGCAAATTCCAGGGATGAAAGGTTTGCTGGGACCTTCCTTCTTTTGTAAGTTCTACCCCATTTGTGCTTTGGTCTTGTTAGAAGTCATAGTGTATTCACTCTTTTGTTGGCCTGGATTTTCAGCAAGAGAATTCTTTCTAGATACTGCCCTGATCCCTTTTCTATGTCCTTGGCCATCCGATAAGCTTCACAAAGTGTTTGAGGTTTCAAGGGTTTTAAGTAGTGCTTGATGTCATTCCTCAATCCATTCACAAAGCATTTGACAAAGAAGTGACTGTTTTGCAGAGGATTTTCACTCTTGTATAATGTCATCAGTTCTTCAAACTTATCAATGTAATCAGATATACTCAAGTTATACTACTTCACAGCATGAAAGTTTTCCAACACTTCATATCCACTATATTGAGCAAATATATCGCATACCATAGCACAAAAATCCGGCCAAGGGGGGAGGATTTCACAATAAACCAGTACTCCTAAGCCACTTATCTACCCTTCCAACCATATAAATCTGGGCTAGATCAAACTTAGCTTCATCAGGTACATTAGCCATGGCAAAGTATGTTTCACTTTGTCTAATTTACTCTAAGGGATCACTGCCATCAAATTTTGGAAAATCTAACTTAGGACCTTTAGCAATAGATTTATAAAAGCTGTTAACCCTATCGTTACATGGATTTGTGTTCCATTGCTTGGCATAATAAGGGCCTTGGGAATGACTCATGTGATCTTTGTGAGTTGGATTCCATTGCCTAGCAAATTGCTGCCCAGGATAGGAATTCATGTGATTCAACATGGGAGAAACAGGAGCAGAATGTGCTAGGCAGTTTTGACCCCCAGCCATTGGTGCTGCCGAATATCCCGTGGAAGGAGAATAGGGATTACCTTACTGGCCAACATTGAATTGGACTCCTTGAGTGCTGTTTAGATTAATCTGGCCCAACTCCTTGATTCACCTCAACATCTCCAAGTCTAGCTCCCCATGCTGTACATGATATGTAACATTTATTGGCCCTTCTTGCCTCATGTGATGGGTATTGACTCCGGTATTGGGTTCAGTTACTCGAGCTTGAGAATCATGATCCCTTGTAGTAGGGTTTCAATCCTGTTCATCTGGACTTGCAGACCAGCCACTTGCTTCTGCAGATCACCCATATGATTTTGTACCAAATCCACCTTCTGGCTTGCCTCCTTCGCTTCCTGCCTAATAGCCGTAAGATCAGTCACCTCTCCTTCATTCCTTGCTACGGTCTTCGTCATCCTTCCACAGATCTGGTGTGACTAAGGAATTTTACCGAAAGACAAGCCTTGAACACTTGCCACACTCATGACCTCTTCTACCACCAGATCAAAGATTAATTGGCGATTTTATGGTGAATCACAATTCACCAACCCGATCAACCTCCGATCCAAGTCGCTGCCAAAGATCGATGCTCTAATACCAATTTTCTTCAGATCCTTCGGATCCAATTGAAAAGGGGAAAGGGAATCACAAGAACAAACGTATACTAGAAGCTAACTACAGCTTGATAATTTCTGGCATAATGGCATATACCTCTAGAAGCTAACTACAGCTTGATTATTTCTGGCATAATGCATATACCTCTAGAAGCTAACTACAGCTTGATAATTTCTGGCATAATGGCATATACCTTTCTCATTACCTCTCTATTTATATAGTGTTTACAAATCTCCCGCTTTAAGAGATAATAAGCAATTACAAACGGGTGTTGATAAGCATCACTCGGATATTTTCTTCCTAACTATCATTCAGATTTATGACAATTGGATTAGAGATCCAACGACCATGATTTCTCCTATCCCCCCTCAAAAAAAATCTTCCCATCTAAAAAAATTCTCCCCTCCAAAAAAAGAGGCCGTTGGATCTCTAATCCAACGGTCCCAAATCTGGATGTTTATTAGGAAAAAAATATCCGGGTGATGCCTAGACACACCCATTACAAACACAAGCATTTGACAAAGCAATCGGTAATTACCATTCATGATAGGGGCTTTTGCTCATTTGCCCCATGCATAAAAATGCACTTTGCTCATTTGCCCCAGTTGTCTCACTGACACGTGGGTCCTGGACCCGCGTGTCAGTGAGACATCATAGAGGTAAATGAGCAAACGCACTCAAGAGTGGGGCAAATGAGCAATTTTTCCTTCATGGTAACCTATCCTTCTAAGAACTGCAACAGTGCACTCCTCAACAATTCGGCCGTAGGATGGAGGGCGAACCGGTATCGGTTGATCATGGCCACCCAACTTAACTTGAAATCCCTTGACCGCTTGAAACATCTCCAGCCAATTCAGTCTCCAGTCTTCAGAATATCAGGTTCTGACAAGCACGACTACCACTGGGACGCCGAGCCCCAGCACGCCCGCCGCCGCCGCGTCTTCGACCCGCCACCCAATTTGGTTGTGCTCTTCACGGCCGCCGCAGAATTCGAGGAATTCGGGGAGAACGCGAGCTTTGTGGAGAGGTATCGCGGGGTTTTCGGGCCGGTAAGGGACCGGCTTTCGGCGAGGGGAGTACGGGTGTGCTGGGTGGCCGTGGGTTCCGCCGGGGAGGTGGTCGGGAGGGCGGTGACAGAGCTAGGGTGGCGGTTCACGACCGCCGATGTGGTCGTGTTGGGGTCGGCGGTTGCACTGCCGGGGCTCGTGTGAGGAGGTGCTGGATTTGGGTGTGGGGGAGGTGGAGGGCGAGGGGAGCTGGTGTTGGAGATCGCTGATGTGGAAGGGAAGCCAATGGTCTGCAAGGGCTGTGAGGTTGAGGTTGTTGGTTCCACGCCATGGCGGGTGGGCGGCGATGATGTGTCCTGGATACATGTGAAGGCAGTGTGTGCGGTGGGGAATTGGGAGCAGTTGATGGGCAGAGATGGCGAGGTTGTTCTGGTGCGTGGGTCGCCACGGGAGAGGGGCAAGGGTGACAGCGAAGAAGCTGTGGAAACGGAGTTCTTCCCACATCGGCTTCTTGAGTTGGTGCTCGGCGATGAGAACGATACGCTTGGGGGTGGCATGCCTATTTGGCAGCTCATTCTGGTTTTTCTTCGTAGGAGGAACTATTGCACAATGGTGTCAGTTTCTGATGGAGACGGAAACTCTGTAGATGGTGTTCTTGTGCCTTTCTCGATGAACTATGCATTACTGCATGTCGAGAAGAACGGCGCTGGTTTAGGTCAGGTGGTTGCAAAAAGTCCTGAAACGTTGGATAGTTGCCTGTCTGATCCATCAAAGGGGCAGAGTGCGAGGAAGAAGAGAAGCAAGCTGGTCAGTAGGCTACTTGAGGCGACCAGTTGGAGCACCTTCTGTGATGTGCTCCTCAAACATGCTGATGCAAGCGTGCCAGTGGTGGACTTGGAAGACCTGTACTTCAACGGGTATGGTGCCACATCGAAAAAGTTGCGGTTTTTGAAATGTTGGATGAAACAAGTGAAACAGTCATGTCTTAGTACTTCGTCGAGCGTGCATACAACAGGAAAATTCTGGTTTCGGAAGAGGATGCTTCAGGTTCTCATGTCAATTTTTCAGTGGATGAAGCAGATTGTAACATGGACAAACCAGTAGATGAAGCAGATTGCAACAAAGTGGAGAAACCAGCGGATGAAGAGAGTTCAGCGTTCTCTTCTATGGAAGATTTAGAAGCATTTCTTGGGAGAGTCCCTCAGAAGTTTGAGCAAGGTCTGCAATCAAGAGTTTGAGCAAAATTGCCTGCGAAGCTTCCAATATTCTGTTGAGGAAGCCCAAAGAGCTTGTGTCAAAGTACAAAGACAACGATTCAGCATCTGATACATCAGAGCAAACCTCCAAATACAGCACAAATTACAAAATCCAAGGGTATCCTTTTTAATGGTCAGTTATTTTCCTTTCAGCCCTGCAATCCTATTGTATGGTATATCCTCTACGATAGATTAAATATCGTGGTTTTGTACTCCTTAACAAGCATGTATCATTCATGAGCTGCAGATATCGCTTAGGATGGAAATAATCTAGTCTGAATTTGGGCCTGGTATAGAGGAAGGTCCCAAACAGAAGATGATAAAAGAGATCTGCTCCCTTTTGCAGTTTATTGATATCAACCTCCAAGGGGATTCATTTCAGTCTGACAGTATTGTTGAGTTTGCTGAAAGGACCATTAAGTCCAGGCATGGCTTATTTTTGCATGCATTCAACTGATCTTGATGTATTTGTTGAGCTATTGGCTTTGTGGATGCTTGTGAATGTTAGTATTGAAGCACGGGTAGTTTTGTAAGGCACAATGAAGGTTGCAATTCTTGCTACCCAGGCAATTGTAAGCAGGGGTGACAATAGTGCTGGATTCAGTCGGATTATCAAGCTACTAAATCCGGATACATAATATACGAATCCGAATAGAAAATGGATCCAAATTCAGATGTTGAACTGGCAAAGTCCTGAATATTGGATGTGAATTCAGTATAGCCTAACGCAGATTCGGAGCTAGATATCCAAATAAGATCCGGATCTGGAGTCAGATATCAAGATAATATCCGAATTCGGTAGATATAATAGTAGCAACTAGCTAATACATATCTTTTGCATTTGACCTCCAAATTGATCATACTATATATGCATTTCAATTATCTTGACAAGCTCGTTGTCATGATGGACTCTAATTTGGTATTTCATGTTCTTCATTTTAACACATTCCCCAATAAAGCCTTTTGTATACTTTTTTTAGCCAAATTTGATATGTTTATAACCAATTATTTGTAATATATCTAGAATTAGTTAGGATTAATGGCAAAATAGCATCAATGATCAATGATTATGTGATAAACTAGAGAAAGAATGGCATAAATATTACTATAAAACTGGTATCAATTTGGTAAAATTTATTGTGCCATAGGATATGAAACTGTCATCAGAAGTTGCATTATCAAATATGTGAGATGAATGATTTATTTGTTACTGCTAACATTTAATGTGCAGTTACATGTTAGAGTCAGCTATTTATCAATTTAAAATATTGAAACAATTCGGTGGCATGTTTTAAATAGGAGAGGTCACGAATAATTATTGGAATATGAAAAATAGTTGAACCCGATCCGATTTTGAGATTAATCCGATCCAAATTCGAATCCGACATTTGTTCGGTTTGTATTCGTATTCGATAGTTGTCCGATTCGTATTCGAATTCGAGAAAAAAAATATGGCTGCGAATATGGTTTGAATACTATTCAATCTATTTTCACCCCTAATTATAGGTTACTTCAAGAAAAATGCATACTAAGCAAGGTACCCTAAAAATAATCTAGCATTTGTTGAAAAAACTAGTCTAGGATCAGTGTAAGCAACTAAGCATGATTGGTAGCGCAGATATATATGCTCAGTGCTGCTTCCTTTTGCCAGAAGCCACTGGCGGATCCAGCATGGGTCATGAGTGTTCAGCTGAACACCCAAAAATTTTTATAAAATACTGTATATAATAGGTATATTAGATATATATATATATATATATATATATATATATATATATATATATATATATATATATATATATATATATATTAGTTGTGTTAAAACTATATTTTATACCTGCAAATAAATTCAATCCGCACTCCTCATATCTCGCGCGCAGCCCATGTAATACATTAGACCCATTTTCCTTTCCACCTCAGCCCTCGTAATGTCCAAAGAGGTAAAGATATCAACAAAATCCTAATATTTGTTCTATTTCTCATTTTGTGGTTGTCTATGTGGGAGGCGGCTTCAGCCTTTGAGTGACGAGCGGGCGGAGGTGCAGGCTAGAGGCGAGTGACGACTTGCAGACGCGGATGTGGTGCCATGATGTGACGACAATCATGTGTGAGGCGGCGCGTGGACAAGGTGAGCGTGTAGCAGCGCGGACGAGCAGAGAGGTGTACGGGCAAGCGGGCAGTGGCACAACGAACACGAAGGTAGGGAGCAGCGTGGTAGCCGGGAGGGAGCGTGACATTGGGAAGTGAGTAGCACCTCCAACTTATTGTCATCGTCATCTCTTCAGATCTAGGTGTGCTCCATCCTACTCTACTTATTTTCTTTTTTGGTCTGTTTTGCTCCATGAAAGGAACATACAATTTTCTCTTAGATGGACAGTTCTTACTGATAAGGAAATAGCAAAAAAAAGGCAAGATCAACAAGATATACAACTCTCATTTATCTCTATATATAATTTGTTGTTTAATTCATATAATTATGATCGCCTTATGTCGCCCATTTCCTCATAAGAAATCATTAATTTATGTAATTTATGTATTTTTATTATATCTACATACATGTATCGTTGTATCGGTGTTTTAGGGGGGACGGTGCGCTACGGTATCGATGTATTCGAGTAACTTAGCTCTGAAATCTGAACACCCATTCTAAAAATCCTGCGTCCGCCACTGCCAGAAGCAAGTTGTATATATGCTTCAATGCAAATATTTGGTTTGGTCACAAATATGGCTTACAAATTGAGGGAAGTCCTAAGACTAACTTGGGATACTTTTCTGAACATTTCCCATTCTGGTATCATATATCTCTGTTACTAGCAGGTAACTCCATTGCTCCAGGCTATAACTCATTCTATTGCTTGCTTTGTGCTATAAATAACTTTCTTATGCTTCTGTAAACTTAATTCCTAAGTTCTCACTACGTGAAAAGAAATATTAGATAGGGACATCACATAGAAGTGATGCTCATGTTCCTTGGTCCTGTGAGGACTGAGGAGCATAAAGCATTGCTGTACTACTGTCTATTGACATCGGTTGGTTTTTATTTGCCTCAAAAGCGATGTTCTAACTTCTCTGTACATTGGAAATGTACAATCAGTAAAGTTTGATAATGATATTTTGCTGGCCTTCGTGATCATGAATATGATGCATGCCTTTTTTTTTATCATTTATTTGCTCACACGGTTGAGTTGAGTGTACATGTGGAAATAAAGTGAATTATTCCTCAGAAAGAGCAAACTACAAGATCAAGCTGAACAAGATGACAAATCTGTACACATACTCTAATGATAATTACAAATACCGGTTAGAAATATGTGCTCGCAAAGTACTACTATCCTTTAAGCCTTCTCAAATCCATTTCCTAACAAAAATGAACTGTGGGTTGCTGTCCAATTTTTGCTTCAAAGTATTACATCTATTGTGATACAATGCTGCCCAATAATTTTCGAAGAGTTCAAACGAACAATCTGACTGCAATGTTTTCAGGTCCATCAACTCCATGGAGGATGTGATCAAGAATATATACACCGAGATGGAGTTCGATCTATTCGACAACGAAGTGGGGTCCATCTTCCCAAATGAAAGGCGGAAGATGTACGTCTCCGACCACCACAGGTCCAATAGAGCTGTCAACAACGACGATCGAACGAGAACCGTCATGACCGCTCCTTGACCTCCCCGGCCTCCTCGACTGGAGTGACGTCCTTGTCGATGGCCTCCACCATCCGCGCGAGAGGTAGAAGGCCAGCATCACTCAGCCTGCAAAGCACGAAGAAGTTAGTATATAGCACAAATATCGTGCAAAGATGTGCCATAGTTTGTACACAAACCTATCTCACCAGTGCGGGTCCAGTCACCAAGCCCGTCAGAGTGTCTGCGTACGAACCACCGCTAACTCAGTCTCCCTACCCCCGCCCTCGGGATGCATGACACGATGTCTCGTGCAGTGCTACACGTCAATGTGCTGGTCCAACAAGCCGAAAGACCAGTCCGAATCACCAATGTCACGAGCCATATCTACAAATGGATATAATAGATACAACAGAAAATAAATCTTAAATAAAATAGTTAAATCAATTATACTAAATTTTATTTTATTTATTTGTAAATTTTTACAAATCAAATGTTATTTAAATCGTCGCGTGAAGTTTTAATCTCTACGTGTAATCTTAAATCGTCGTGTACTATTTTAAATCGGCGTGTCTTATTTTAATTACCACAAACAATTTTAAATCTTTCAATGCCTATTAAGAATACTAATTACAGGGTTTCTACAATTTATAAGTGACTAACAAAATTTTATTTTAGTCATTTGTGAATTTTTACAACTCAAATGCTATTTTAATTGTCGCGTAGTATTTTAAATCGGTGTGTCCTGTTCTAATCATCACGAACAATTTTAAATCTTTCAATGCCTATTAAGAATACTAATCACGAGGTTTGTACAATTTATAAGCAACTGATAAAATTTTGTTTTAATCATTTTTTATTTTTTACAACTCAAATGCTATTTAAATCGCCGTGTATAGTTTTAGTCGCCACACATAATTTTAAATTATCGCGTACTGTTTTAAATCGGCGCATGCTATTCTAATCGTTACGAATAGTTTTAAATCTTTCAATATCTACTAAGTCGCGTAACCATTGGACGATATGAACGAGTCGCGTAGCTGTTGGGCGACATAAACTAGTCACATAATTGTTAGACGACTAGACAAAATCGCACAACGGTTGAGCGATATGAGGCCAAAAGTATACAAAAATCACAGGTATATTCTTTTAATTTTGAATTAAAAAATGACTATTTTAAAAAAAATTCTGGCGTGCACCGACATAGTCTGCGAGACGCCAATGACCGCGGCGAAGAGGTCGCAACCCGGGCCGGAGGACGACCAGATCATGAGGTCGCTCGGGAGTCGGGACGGTCTCCAAGGCCCTGTTTCCCGACGAGACGGACATAAGCTCAAGCAGCGTGTAACTGAACAACGTACTGGCCGCCGACCGTCTCGTCTTGTGTCTCGTTTCTTGGTCGCTGCATCTACGATTTCTCCCTGAAGCATTGCGATCCCGGAATTAGGGGTGGAAAAAAAGCTTGTTAGTGGGCTCGTTGGCTCGGTTCAAAATTGCTTCAATTATACTTGTTAATTGGTTAAACATTAAAATGAGTTGATTTCAAATGAATTTGAATTTTACTCAAGCTCGGCTCGGCTCGGCTCGGCTCGTTAGCTCGTTTCTAAAAATACTTTTAAATTATCCGTAAAATGATATTAAATCAAAATATGCCAATTTTAGAAAAAGCTCGATAAGACGAACAGTTGGCTCGATATCCACCCCTACCCGGAATGCCAGCGAAGTTTCAGTGTAGTTCTGCTGAACTGGAACCACCTTGTTGGGTTTGCGAAGAGTTGCCATGTGTTGTTGGTCTTGTCGTTTGCACCTGCGCATGTGCATGCGTGTTGATGTATCTGAGAGAACGCTGAACAGACTAGACACACCTATCACTAAGAATGAATGGACTTTCATTGACATGATGCATGCTGGCCAGGTGAAGAAGCTGAACATCAACAGCTATCGAAACTCAAGATTAAGGGTACGTTTGATCAATTCCGCACACTGTCAAGCCAAAGTTTTTATGCTACAGCGTGGCATATGGTGTCAGAATTAGCCGCCACAATTTAGACATACTTTAGTTAGAGCTTCGTGTGTATAATAAGTGGTACATGGTGCTGAAAAAGTGTGACACGTCCTACATGTAGATGCTAACCAAATAGTGGCTTGCCAAAGTTCTCATCCCAAAATCGGCAACCGCAATTTAGGCGCAATTTAGGTAGAGTTTGTATGTATAATAAATAAAATATAATGCTATAAAAGTGTGATATATTTTTAAGGTGCAGCTCTAAACAGCTTAAAAGCCCAACTTCTGCTTTTACTTCTAGCTTTTGGTTGCAAATGTATTGTAGCAGCTGTTAGTTAATAAAAAATAAGAAAAATAAAAAAAACACTGCTATATCTTTTGCGACAATGCAAAGCAATAAGGGGAAAGAGAAAAAGCAAAAAAAAAAGTCAAAATTAAGAAATCAACATGTTCTAAGTAGCTTTTGACTTCTAAAAACTAGAAGTGGAAGGCTTGTAAGCCATTTAGAGCAGGGACTAAGTATGACGCTTAACCAAGTAGTAGCTGGGTAGTGCTCCAATGGGAAGTCTAGATTTCTGACTTTTTTTTTCAATGTAGCAGCTAAAAATATACCGTAACTGCTGTTAGCTTTTTTATATAATTAAATTTTAAAAAATAAAAAGTTATATCATCATAGATAATATAAATGAATAAAGGACAAAAGAAAAGACAGAAAGCCCAAGAAAAGATAAAATATAAAAAAGAGTAAAATTAAGAAGCTAGAAATGGCAGCACTAGAAGCTTGTTGGAGCAGACCCCAAGAACTAAGGGCATGTTCTTTTTCTCTGAAGCTAGCGGTTTTTGGCTTTTGCTACAGTACCTAACTTTTAAATAGAGTATTTTCTTAAGACGGGATTTACAAGTTAATTATAGTATATGTTAAAAGTCTAACATCTGTATCAACAAAAATCGCAAACGAGTATCTTTCTCTCTGTAATCTTTATTGTAAATAGTTAAAAATTAAAAATTTCAATAAAAAACTATAAGTCGTAGCAACGCCAAACAGGCCCTAAGCACCCCTAGAGCAACGGGCGATCGACGGGACGGGAGCCTGTGATAAATCGCTTCGATGTTGAGTGAGCCCACCACATCTGAGCAGCATTGCATGTGAGCTTCTAAGGGGAGCCGCCGAGCAGAGGAGGCGTGTATGGTACACTTGTCCATCCTCGACGTAACGTGTCACGTTGCAGTCCAGAATTCCAGATGCTTTCAGTATGCGATACGCCAAGATGTTACATGTCTAGTTCGTGCCTTAAGCAATGGAGCCATGGGGTCAAATACTCAAGACACTGGTAGATCAATCTGTCCTTCTGAATCAGACTTCGTATAATCCAAACCGTCCCAATAGGTAGGAGCCAAGGCGTAGTTTGGTCCTCGGGGTTACAAATTGTGGGCTTTTTTTAGGTAGTAGGTTTCCCCTTTTTTATCCTATGGAGGACTACTCCATAATCACCGTATGCTTAAAACAAACTTATGCTTATCTCTTTGTATTGTTCATAATAATATAATATTTTTATTTCTAAATTTAATTATGCATAAAAAAATCACTACAGTGTAAAAAGCCAGAAGTTTAGGCTTATAACTCATTTGGAGCACCACCAAAGTTGTTTGGTGCTCTTGCATTTTCTTTATCTGATGAGAAACCATTAATTTATGAGAAGTAATCACTTGACGTCATAAAAAATATCTAATAAACGATCTCAATGGCACTCGCGGTCGTCGGTTAAATCATGATGGCCATTTAATTAACACAAAAGGTTTTAGAGGAATAATTAACCCATAAATAAGGACCATCCTTAAAACATGCATGGGATCTGTTCCAGGAAACATCCACCGTCCACCTAAGCTCCCGTATGATCTTTTTTTTTTTGGAAAGGGACCGTATGATCTTCTTAAAGACAGAGAATATATACATGTAATATATTGGTGAAACAAAGGAAAGAAAACCATTCTAACCATGACACCATAATATATATTTGCAAACATCTTAATTATATGTTCATACACGACGTTGTATGACCAAAAAAATATTTCTAATAACGAGAATAAAAATATCTCATACAACTACATAGTACAGTTACACATGGTTCTTCCAGGGGAAAAAACAAGAAATATAAAAAAGATGATATTGTACATGATGGTCACAGATACAAGCATGAACCCTTCTATTTATACATGATGATTCCATGATGGGTACGGTTTTCGGCTAGCTCCTGCATGGCTGCATGCCAAGCTTGTAACATCCTTCACTGGATTTGCTGCTGCAAACAACAAGACAAAAAAAAAACAAGTTAGTGCAAACAAGAATAAAGAACATAATGGGATGTGCAAATCAGAGAGAGAGAGATAGATAGATAGATAGAGATAGAGAGAGAGAGAGAGAGAGAGAGAGAGAGAGAGAGAGAGAGAGAGAGCTCCCTTCAATCCAAGCACGAGGGGAAGATGCTGGTGGGTTCGTCTCCCGGGTCATGTACACCCATGCAAGTGCAGGCGTACACCATATATTACTACTACCACGCTGCATGCACCACAGAGGTATCCATGAACCGGCAGCTGCATCCAACCACTTCCCCTCCTGGATTGGATCGAAGGGAGCTCTTCTTCTTGCATTTCATCTAACCGCCGGCCCCATCACATTACACGATCGATCATCGACTTGTCAAACACATACTCACACTAAACCCTACACAAAGTATGGAAGAAAAACAAGACTAGACTCAAGATTACATATGCATCATTGTGCTATTGGTTTCTAGGAACACATGAAGTTGAGTGCAACGATGGCCTAGGGGTTGGTGGGCTTATATAGAGCTCAGCGGCAAATCTGGGCCGTTGGATCAGACCTGAGGGCCCTCCGATATATATGGACAAAGAACTTGCCTTTTCTTCGGCCTTGTGAGGCTCGCATGCATGGCAAGTGACGCTACAATATCTTTTTTTTTTTTGGCATCTGTTCATGAATTGCCTTGTGCTTAAAATATTTTCGGGAATCTTATAGTGCTGGGGACAGCAGCAATATAACGGCCGGATTCGACCTTTATAAAGGCCTCTCTCACTCGTTCTAGAATCCTCCTGTTCAAGCACTTGCCGTAAAATGTAACTCCCGGAGGCTGGAAATCAAATCAAATCAAATCATTGTAATAATGGTGAATGATATTGTTTCTAGATAATCCGTGTGCTAATACTTGGTAAGTGTAGATTAGTAAAGGAAATTTTTGGAAAATAATTTGACTACATTTATTCTCTTTGAAATCCTACCATGCAATTTCTTTCTTTCTTTTTTAGAGATTTAGTCCAAATATTTGCCAACAATGTTGTGAGATTTCCATACATCAATTCGTTTAATTTCCTAGTTGTGCCTTATATCACCGAATTGCTGGTGTATGTAAATGGAAACAAATTTCTATGATGTGATCTCAACCAAACCGCCGAGCTCCAAATCAGGGCATGTTCTTTTCGACTTTTGAAACCAACTTTTGGCTTCTGCTAAAGTACCTAACTTTTAAACAGAGTATTTTTTCAAAACATGGTCTACAAGTTAATTGTAGTACACGTTAAAAACACAACATCTATACCATCTAAAATTGTAAGCGAGTATCTCTCTACAATATCTGTCGCAAACAGTTAAAATTCAAAAAATTTAGCCAAAAGCCATAAGCAACAACCATAAAGAACAGGCCCCAAATCACATACGTATTTGGCATACTACTTGAATTTCAAGTGCTATGCTATGGATTAAAAAATTGTATTACCCTATCACATCGAGCCGACATTATCAGGCTTGCCCTGCCCAGTCCACATCCTCAGCTTCGCTTCCGTGCTTGAACAAGATCCACAAAGCTGGCGTCGTGCCTTCGCCTTCTTCGCTTTGCTGCACGCACGCTTGGTCCAGCCTCACAGTTATTTGTTAGAGAATTTTTAGAAATATGAAATTTGTTTGTTTGGAGATTATTTAATTGTTTTTGTTAGAGTTTTTCTAGGGAGGTAGAAGGGAGAGTTGGGAAGGGAGAACCTACCACTATCACCACCACCAACACATCTTTTTAAATACTAAAGATGTGTGTGGGTGGTGTATCGGGTGAAAATATGAATATTGTGAACTTTTTTTTTACTTTTACCAACTTAGAAAATTTTAAAAAAATCTGAAAAAACTTTCAGCAAGAATATGTCTTTTTATCTCGCAGATGCGATCTAGTTTGATCTTAAAATTTTACAGACATGTAGAACATATACTCCAACACATGTGGCAATTGTTTGAGAATTTTTTAAAACTTTTAAGTTTGGTGAAAATCGAATTTTCTCCACATACACATTTTCACCACATATGTCACCAGCGTGTGTGTCCCGGATAGACAAGTTGACATATGTGTCGCCAAACAGAATAGATGTCATTCACTTATAAAGTATTTAGTAGTCTCTCCAACAAAAATCAAATAGATCAATAAAAATCTAGTTTGATTGAAGGTTTATGAAACAAGCCAAACTTTGAGTGAATTTCAGTTGATTTTGAAGTTTTTACCAAATTCAAAAATTCTAGCCAAAAATCCGCTTTTCTTCGGCGTGGGTGGTCACTTCGGCGGCGGCACCTCTGGTTGGCCATTTTCCTCCTACAATTCCTTGACCAGCACCATCCAGGTGTGGCCCTGCACGAGAAACTCCATCCAAGCCAGGTTCCCATCCTCCTCGACTTGCATGCCCCTAGTGCACCGCCCCAGCCACGCCACGATGGTGAAGCCCGGGCACACCACCCACGCCCACGCGATGCTTGGCTCTCGGGCTCAGATCCACGTGCCACGCGACATCCGGCTCTCCGCCCATGGAAGTCCATAGCTCATCACTGGCGAGCTCGGGCAGCCGCCCAGGCTCAGCCAGGCGGTGCGCCCGTGATTGGCATCTAATTAGGTAATGGCTGCTGCCAACTTTGCCGAGCTTTACGAAAGAAGGAAAGCATTTTTATTATGCTTTCATACTACAAAGTGTCGCAAGATGTTAGGTTAGTGCATGCGTAACTGCCCAGGGATGGCTTGACCGTCGTCTCCGGATCCATATCTTGCCGTTTATAGGTTGGACGCCATGCTTAATGCAATTTGTTTACTGGCTTATTCGTTGACAGGTAATTCGCTTAAC
Organism: Dendrocalamus sinicus; assembly: GCA_036346575.1. Classification (NCBI taxonomy): domain Eukaryota; kingdom Viridiplantae; phylum Streptophyta; class Magnoliopsida; order Poales; family Poaceae; genus Dendrocalamus; species Dendrocalamus sinicus. The sequence goes on along the minus strand of CM070643.1, from coordinate 10,153,277 downwards.
ATGGGGTTTAATTAGTTGTATGTTCTAATTCGATGTATGTATCTAACAACCAATGAGAGGCTAGGTGCATATGTGTGTGTGCTTTACACTTGGCACAAGTGCAGGCTTTAATTGGAACCAAGTTCTTTTGAAAGCATCTAGATTCTCGTCGGACAAAATGTGGCATATTTTTCACTTACTTGCAAACTTCACCTCTAGTCATAAAGGATTATTATTTTAGACATTAACACGTCTTCAAAACACTACTTTGACCATTAATTTCTATTATAATATTATCAAAGTATTTTTGGGATAAATTTACATGTGATTTTTATATATCAAATATAAATATTTAAAAAGATATCCATAACTAAAATTTTAACTGCATATATCCTAGCCGACATTTTTTGTGACGGGAGAGAGTATAATTTAGCTTATGACATATACATGTTTTGCACCTGGGACAATGCAAGGGGTGGAAACTAGTGTAACATGAACGCGTGTCAAAGTCACAAATGGGTAAGGGCGAACACAAAATTACCATCAGGAGGAAAAAAAATACCAATATACAATTAATGAAGGGGCCAGTGATAATATTTAAAAAGGACATATCTAGTGCAAACTATGATTTGGGTGCAATCATGCAAACCATTTTGGTTTGAGTATCAAATTAACATGAAAAATTCAAAAGAAAATTCGGAGATAGTACATGAAGTATTGCCTGACCTTTTAAATCATCATCTTTTAACTCAAATGAGTTGATAGAAACGCAGAAGAGAATCTGTTGTGAATAATGCATTTTGTCTTTTGCTTTTCTTATTTTCTTTTAACTTATTGTTTCTCATGGGAAGCGAGGGGTGCCATCAGCAGTCGCGCTTCACTGTTCTATGTTTTGCATTACTCATATTCAAATTTCAAATAGCATCACAAGATAATTTAGAATGAACATTCTGGGACACATTTCAGTTTTAAAATGTTGCTTTACTAACCTAAAACCCTTCTGTGCTTCACTGAAAAGAAAATTACAGTCTTCAGACAAAATCAGTAATTGATTGCCTATATTCGAAGCTGTGTAGTAACAATGTGTGCATTTGAGATATGTTCCTTTTAAGCGTGGGAGAATTGGTGTTCCAGTTCTCGCAGCTCATAGAAGGAACATATAAGCTACTCAATTACTCTGCTTTAATAAGCTTATGGTTCAATGCAACCATTTTGTCACGAGCTCATGCATAGTATTCTTACGCTTTATTCGATTCCAAGTCTTCTTTAACTACTTTGTTCCAACCCAGAAGTAGGATTCCTCCTGTCCCCTGCTGTGAACATAAATAATATGCAAATGCTTCTCTCTTTTTTAGATTAATATGCACAGACTTCTGATGCTTGGATTAGTAACGTATTTCTTCATCTACTGAACATTTTTTTTGGCATTTAGCAAAGCTTATCTTTTTTGTAACTTTAGTGGCACTACTCGTTACATCACCAAGAAGTTCGCCCAAGCATCTTGCTTTATGCCATGTAGTTGCTATGAAAACAGCATGCACCTTGTCTTAAAAAATGCAAATAAAATCCAAATGATTACTGATGTTGTACTCGGATTCTTGACGAGAAAATGATGTCATTGACAGAAAATGCTAGCTATAACACCCAGTTGGTTGTCGAATGGTCAGGCATATATCTGGCTGGCTGGCTGAGGTTAACATTTTCATATCAGAGCAGAAAAGTATTGTTTGGGACGTTGGTCACTTGGTTGAGTAATTTCCATTTTTCATTTTCCATGGCAAATAGAGGTTTTAGTGGCAACCAGTGCCATGACCTGTACATAAGTTATTTGAAGATTCAATGATCACTCGGTTGAGTTGATTTGGGCCCAACCCAATTAATTTATATGGGCCATTGGCATTCACAGAACACTAGGAATTCCTAACAGAAACGAGTTTGAGCTCACATGTTGAAGGCACTCTCGCTTGGCAACATCGACCACCGGATATGCCTAGGGAGCGCAGCGCAAGGAGAGGCAAGAGAATCAGTGTGTTCTATTTCTCAAGTGTCAAATGAAGTACCAGTGGCCTCCTCTCTCATGTTACAATGAGCCTTATTTATAGGATGGGAAGGGGGACGTGAAGTTACATATAAAATAGCCCTAATTCTAGCTAGGGCAATCCTGCCGTCCCCGGTTGGGTGGAGGGCCGCCTACACCAGGTCCATGTGATGACGTGTGGGGACACCCGGTGATTTATAAGTCGGTGCCTACGTTCATATAGCTGTTCAGGAAACCAGTTGTGCATAGACATAACATCAAGCTTCAAGTTTTTAAACATAACAGAATTCGCACATACATCATAAAATATGGCCTTAGAACCAAGTTTTACAAGTCAGTCTTATGACCTCTAGTCGACCGATGGGTAAGCCCGATCATAGGAGCGACCTAGAACTCGTAGTCCTCACCATTCCATTCCTCATAATACACTTCATTGAAAGGACCCTTGTCACCAAGATCTGGATAATCTAGTGAATCCAAACATGCAAGAGTGAGTACTTATGACTCAACAAGCCACGTGAGAAAGCTATTAATTATATGCATATGGTAATTCAAAGGGAAAGGTTAAGGTGTAATCTATGACCTACTACTTACCTTCTTCATAGTTTTAAAAATGATTTATTTTAAGATCTAAAGAGGGAGTAAAGCATTTGATAAATGTTGTAATTGAGTGACAATAACAAGAATTACCACATCCACATTTTAAACTTCGAGAACATCTACTTATGCATGATATTTGGTATCATCCATTCATACAACTTCATTAACCGGAAGCACGATTTATCGACACTTACAGAGTTTGCCTAGCTTTGCCCATAAGATACCACAACCAGATCAGAGTTAAGATACCAAGAACTGGATACTATTTTACCACATTAGTCTACGCCTAGTAGATGATTCGTCCATTTTAACACACGGGGACCTGTCGGGTTAGGCAAGCCAAATCGTCTACTGCTAAATAGAATCTATTGTTGTCAAGTTCAATCAGCAGTATATAGGCCAAACTATGACCGCCCCCAACGACACCCTGTAGCTATTGGGTCACTATAATCATAAAGGTACACTAGTGACAAGCCTATGCCTTCGGAAACATCATGTAGATAAAGTAGCACACATTCTAGATCGAATGAACAATTACACAATGGGCGAGAACTATGTCATTCAATCTTGGCAAAAGTTCTGTAGTCCTTATGTGCTTTGGGCAAGAGCAACCACAACCCTATTCATAGAGAACTCACCACTAGCATCCATTCTTGCCACTGGCATTAACCATTTTCATAAAACCATCATAACCAATTAACATTTGCATATACCATATGAAACAAGTGTATTATGACACTAGCTATAACATGGTTATTACCAACCGAACCATTATATTAACCTAATCATACTAAGCTTGTCGATGTGAATATGACAAACATAGCAAGGATGGCAACATTATCAAATAGGAATTAGCTACTACTACACTATTCATATCAAAGATAATTTCTACTAAATAACCATGCATAAAGTAATTGTAGGACAGCAAAGTAATGCATAATGCAATAGCATATAGGTTCAACATGATCAAGGATATAACTTGCCTCCTTGCGCAAAGTTGTCGAACATCCCAACTCCTCCTACATCTTGTTCCACTCGCACTAGCCCATATGCATGATATGCTTTCAAATGTAAGTTGACAACAATCTGAATTTTAAAGCAAAACAGAACCCCGAAAGAACGAAGTGGATACGAAGATGATGGAAAGCGTCGAGATAGCATGACTAGAACAAATAGAGGAGCAACAGTACTTAAATAGAGACCGTACTGTGTAGAACCGGTCAAGACTCGGTCAAACATGGGTAGGAAGGAGGGGAATCGGATGGACTCCGACAAACTTGGCCTTAATTGGTCTGGGACGGACAGAACACAACGGCGACGGCGAAGACAGATGACGCTGATGACATGCAACCGTCTTTAGAGAAGATGATGGAGATTATGAGACTATGTGGAGGTGGAACACGACGTGCACTCAACTTTAGATGGTGGAGAACACTGGCGTGAGCAGTGGTGAGGAAGGGAGATCGGGGACGGCTCAGCCATGGATAACGATGAGATCGGGAGATGCTTTTGCTAAGGTGGAGCGAGCATGGCCTAGAAAGTGGAGTATGGAAGCTAGGGGTGGCATGGTTTCAAATGGATAGGTCGGAGGTGGTCGAAATAGGGACGTAACGGCTGTGGCAGATGCAAAATAGGGGAGGTTGGCGGCGGCTTCTCCGGCGATGGTACCAGCCAAACGAGGTGACGATGAGCACCAGGGCGTCGAGGCGGTCCTGGTGACATGGATGGCAAGGCGAGAGCGAGGCTGAGGTGGGCTGGCATCAGTGGCGGCGCCACGTGAGCCTTTTTCTCCGGTGACAATGGGCTTCCGGCGACGGCATGTGCAAACGGAGGGGAGCACGAGCATCAGTGGATCAAGACGAAGCTCCTCACATGGTTGGTTTTGGCGAAGGTGCTCGACATTGCGTTGGCGCTGTGCACAAGCAGCTCGGAGGTGATGCTCATGGCGACAAATGGCTCTGGACAACGTTGGAGTGGAGCAGAGGAAGAAGTGGAATGGGACCGCAATGCGATGGTTGAGGATGTCGTAGAATCAATTTTAAAGGAGGAGCAACAATGGCGGCCAATTTCTTGAAGTGCGGATTTGGGGCTCGGTGTGGCAACGCGGCTTACTGGCGCAGAAGACGAAGCAGAATCGCAGAGGATGCTGTGGTTCTCTCTGTGGACGTAGACGGGAGGTAGTAGAGTGGAGAAGTGGTAGAAGTGAGAAGTGGTTTCACTGCCTCCTCTCGGTTTTGACTCCGGGCAACGGAGTTCTTGGCGAGGGCGACATAGGGCAGGGGTCGGATGCGCGCGGCTACACGCGGACGCCAGGGATGGAATGGCGGTGAGGGCCACCTGCAGGCGGACGCCACCACGACAACAGCGATGCTGACGACCGAGGGCGCATGGTGGGGTACGCCGGCGAGCGAGCTCTACCGAGCAGGGCTGTGCTGGCGAGCAAGGCGGAGGAGGCGCGGGTGTTGGCGAGTAGGGAAGGCGGCGACGTGCTGGGAGTATGGGCGAGAGGGAGGAGGCGGCTTGGGCAGAGACGCGACGCCGTGTAGAAAGGCAACAACGGGGAGGTGCGGCACTAGGGGTGGATATCGAGCCAACTGCTCGTCTTATCGAGCTTTTTCTAAAATTAGCATATTTTGATTTAATATCATTTTACGGATAATTTAAAAGTATTTTTAGAAACGAGCTAACGAGCCGAGCCGAGCTTGAGCAAAATTCAAATTCATTTGAAATCAACTCATTTTAATATTTAACCAATTAACAAGTATAATTGAAGCAATTTTGAACCGAGCCAACGAGCCCACTAACGAGCTTTTTTTTCACCCCTATGCGGCACAGAGGCGGCGGCGACTCATGCAGAGGCGCAAGGACAAGGAGAAGGCATACTGCCGAGAAGGCAAAGCGAAAAACGGAGGGAGTTTCCAAAAAAGAAATGTTTTCAGAAAAGGGAACAGGAGATTTTTAGTTGGGCGAAAATTGATTTTAAGCTCAAGAAAAATGCATGGGGCTGAGAAAAATTGGGGCCAATTTTGATAAACTCAGGAAATTTGTGTGATTATTTTGATGCAAAAAAACCTTTTGAAAACTTGGACAAATTTTATGCTGAAATTTTAGGACGTGACATGATGTCACCGAGACCCAGGTCGGTGCCTGGTCCGAACCTGAGTTGCCTTCACGGCGCGTCGTGGGCGCCTCCGTACGCAGCCAATGTAGGCCATCGCGAGACCGAGCCCGGGTTCGAAACCGGGCCCCGGATGACCGGGGCGACGTATTGTGGCGCCCTTTGCTCTTGCTGACGTGACCCTATGTTGGTTTCTTGATAATTTGGTCGTCGTCGACTCAGTGAGCAGGGGGACCCTTCCCCCAACACATGTGATGTCTGTCCTCTTTGAAAACAACATATGATGTCTGAGAAGCGAGGAGTCTGGTTCTTTTAAACGGTAGCTTATATTTTATGATTTAAAATTTAAAATTTTGTTCGTGAGAGATAATATGTAGAAAAAAATATTATATATGATTTTAACTAGTATAGCTGAACTCAGTACACTTTTTACTATAATCTTCTATATACCGTTTGAAAATTAATTACTGTAATATAAACCATAAGCTATAAGTCATAAGTGAAAAATAACTCAGTTATAACAATCAATTAATCAAACAAGTAGCAATAACTAAAGAAAGAAAAATAAATAACTTGTCTCATTACCTTCTAATTAGTCTGAATGCAAGATAACACATGATCACTTTCCCACCTGCATAATCTTTATGTTAAGTTTACCTGTAATATTTCTCTGTTACGTCAAACTAGTTACCTGTAATATTTCCCTGTTACATCAAACTAGTACAATTCTGTTGGGACAGCACAGAAAAAGGCCAGATTCTGTTGGGACAGCACAGAAAAAGGCCAGATTCTGTTGGCATTCATTGGCCAGGAACGGTGGAGCAAGTCTAGAACCTACAAGGCAAGCCGGTGTAAGACTTAGGAGTCACATTTTGCCAATAAAAATTACTAGTTGAGGTGCTCAAATTCTTTGCCACACCTTAGCAAGCCTAAGAGAATCTTGCCATACTTTTTTGAGTCATTGACATGTGGGACCTAGTTTGCTGGAAGGAAATCTTGCCACATGCCAATAACTCAAAAAAGTGTGGCAAGATTCTCTTAGGCTTGCTAAGGTGTGACAAAGAATTTGAGTATCTTAACTTAGGCAAGTATGGTAATTTTTATTGGTAAAGTGTGAAATTAAACACCCCCTCAGGCAGATGGAAGAGCATGCATCAGGTGTACCTCACTTGGACTGGATTGGACATGACACGAGACGAGACGACTTCATCCAGATGGGTGGACTGGGGGAAAAACCTGTGATGCCATGCGTTGCATCCACAGGTTTCACGATCAAAACTTTTATACTGCTGTTATCTCGTCGGGTGGCTCGTCTTTCCGTGCCCCCGTTCATAGCAATTTTTAAAAACTATTTTTTATAATAAATAGTTTTTCTATAAAATGTAACTTTTATATAAAGTATCTTTTTAAGCAAAATCTACTAGTTAATTGTAGTATAAATCACAGTAACTTTATTTATATCGGTCAAAATCACGCACGAGTTTCTCTTTCTGCAATCTTCTCTACAAGCTGTTACTATTCATAAACTAAATCCAAAAGTCTACATAAACGGGCCTGCAGGTCTGCTTACAAGTCTTCCTTCCCTTAGTCGTCAAAAAGGAGAACATAATTGCTCTCAAGGGTCGACATAAATTTCTTATTATTAGATTTTAAAGAATTTTTTAATACTTCTACGGTAGAAAAAAGTTGGTAAATAGACATTAAATATGTGCATTGATTTGTTGAGAATATAATAGGCTTTTCTCAGTAATTATTTTGTGAAGGTATTATCCACTTTTCACTTAACATATTACTAGACAATTATAATTTTACTCTTTGTAGAATTTGTACTGATAGTATATAAAAAACTGAGAAAGTATAATTTAATCCTAACTACTTTGATTTATTGGTAAAAATAATGGACAAGCTCCGTTTTGAGTCATCTAATCAGGGTTTCCAGCTTTGGTCAGATTTTTTAACTGCAGTCCGCAGCCGCAGGTGGATCAAAAGCTGCCGCCTTGAGGTGAGCGTGTCCACTCGGCTGCCGTTCCCGTACTTCTGGCCGCCCCAGGAGGCACTCCTGAATTCTGATACACCGCCGGCGGAGAGATTTCGTCAGTGTTTTTTTTTTTTGCGTTTGTGCAGCTAATTACATCGCGTCAAAAAAATTTAGAAGGTTACATCGTGTCAATTGTTTGTGGAATGGATAAAAAGGCAGAAAGAAAACGTCACTCTTTCTAACCAAGAATTAAATTTCAAATACTACCTTAACGAACGATTAGTCCATTTGTTGAGGGAGGAAGAAATTAAATAGTATGAGAGAGCAAAGACTAAAGACCTTTTGGAGGGTGATAATAATACTCAATATTTCCATCTGGTTGCAAATGGTAAACATAGAAAACAACGCATTTTCAAGCTAGATCAAGAAGATGGAATAATAAAGGGTGATGTTGAATTAAAAGCATATATCACTAACTATTATAAGGAGTTGTTTGGGCCATCAGAGGATAACAATTTTAGTTTACTGGAGAATCAAATACAAGATATCTCATAGGTCACAGAGGAGGAAAATGACATTCTAATTGCTCCTTTTACTGATAAAGAAGTAGAAAAGGCGGTGTTCCAGATGGAACACAATAAATCGCCTGGACCTGATGGTTTCCCATCAGAATTTTATCAAGTCTTTTGGGAAATTATAAAAGATGATCTTATGGCGCTCTTTCATGACTTTTTTGAAGATCGCCTTCCTTTATTCAGCCTCAATTTTGGAGTGATTACCCTACTTGCAAAAATTAAAGAGGCAACAAAAATCCAACAATATAGACCTATTTGCTTACTCAATGTGAGCTTCAAAATTTTCACAAAGGTCGCCACAAATCGACTAATGGGAGTGGCTAGTAAGGTGGTGCAACCTACTCAAACGGCTTTCATGCCTGGCCGAAATATTATGGAAGGAGTGGTGATTTTGCATGAAACCTTACATGAATTACACACTAATAAACTCAATGGTGTCATAATTAAAATTGACTTTGAAAAGGCATATGATAAATTCAAATGGTCCTTTCTTCAACAAACCTTACGAATGAAGGGGTTTTGCCAGCAATGGTGTAATTGGGTGGAAAAGTTTGTAACTGGAGGTAGTGTGTGCATCAAGATTAATGATGACATTGGGCACTATTTCCAAACGAAAAAAGGTCTTAGGCAAGGAGATCCTGTGTCACCCATTCTGTTTAACATTGCGGCAGATATGCTTTCAATTTTGATTAAGAGGGCAAAAGAGGATGGCCAAATTAGAGGAATCATACCTCACCTGGTGGATGATGGACTGTCCATATTGCAATATGCTGATGATACAATCCTTTTTATAGACCATGATTTGGAGCAAGCTAAGAATATGAAATTGATGCTCAGTGTTTTTGAACAACTATCTGGTCTAAAGATTAATTTCCACAAAAGTGAGATTTTCTGCTATGGCGAGGCAAAGCTTTATGAGCAGGAATATACGCAGCTTTTTGGTTGTGAAATGGGATCATATCCATTCCGGTACTTAGGGATTCTGATGCACCATCGTAAACTCTGCAATGCAGATTGGGGTGTAGTTGAGGAAAGATTTAGACGTAAATTAAGTACTTGGAAGGCAAAACATATGTCCTATGGGGGGCGACTAGTTTTACTAAATTCAGTCCTTAGTAGCCTACCTATGTTTATGATGTCTTTCTTTGAAATACCAAAAGGTGTTCTAAAGAAACTTGATTTCTATAGATCATGGTTTTTTTGGCAAGGTAATAATGAGAAATATAAATACCGCCTTGCCAAGTGGGATATTCTTTGTCGCCCCAAAGATCAAGGTGGTCTAGGCATAACAGATCTCTCGATTAAAAATAAATGCCTTCTCAGTAAATGGTTATTTAAACTTCTTAATGAAGAAGGGACCTGACAGACCTTACTCAGAAATAAATATTTAAATTCGAAATGTTTATCACAGGTACATATTAAACCTGGTGATTCTCATTTTTGGAAAGGTCTTTTAAAGGTTAGGGGGGATTTTCTAGGGTGTGGAACCTTTAGGATAGGAGATGGTTCACAAACTAGATTTTGGGAGGACAATTGGGTGGGCACTAAGTCCCTTAAAGATCAATTTCCTAGCCTTTATAGGTTAGTCCATTACACCAGTCACGATGGCACATGTTATGAACCAGTGCCATTGAATGTGTCTTTCAAGAGCTTTAGTGGGAGATAAATTGACTGCTTGGCTTAATCTAGTAGCTCAAATTGCTAATATTCAGCTTAACAATACGAAGGACTTTTTTTCCTGGGATTTACATAGACATGGTATTTTTTCAGTACGATCTATGTACAATTATCTTATGAACCAGGGTTACCCTTTTATGAATAATATCATTTGGAAGCTGAAAATCCCCTTGAAGATAAAAATCTTTCTTTGGTATCTTCAAAGAGGGATGATTTTAACGAAGGATAACTTAGCTAAGAGGAATTGGCATGGCAATCAAAAGTGTTGCTTCTGTAATTGCAATGAAACAATTAAACACATCTTCTTTGATTGCCAACATGCTAAGACTATCTGGCGTATAATTCACATAGCTACTGGGTTAACTCCTCCTAGGTCTATTCCTCATATGCTCGGGAATTGGTTAACTGGCGTTGGGAATAGTGAACGAAAGCTGATCTTAGTGGGTGTCGCCGCTTTTCTCTGGGCAATTTGGTGTACACGGAATGATGTTGTTTTTGAAAAGAAACGATTTATTTCTTTTATGCAGGCTACATTCAGGGGAACATACTGGCTGCGGTTTTGGGCATTGTTGCAGCGTGAAGATGCAAAGGAGATCATTCGGTTGGTGAGCCGAGCACTGGAAGTTGTTACATTGGACTTTTTCGCCAAGAGCGGATGGAGAGGCAATAATAGACTGTGCTTCTAATTACTTTGAACAACTTGTGTTCTCGTTCCATTTTTTACAGCAATTAGCTGAAAACTTTGTAAGAACTTGGCTGTGTGCGTTTGCAGAGGCCGGAAATTTTTTTTCCATTATCTAAAAAAAATTGTTTGTGGAAAGGGGTTCAAAGGGTCAACGAATCTTTGGATTGTTTGGGTGTGAGCTGTGTCACTGTGAGGTTCTAGTCGGTTGCAAAGCGAAGAAATTTAAGAACGGGCACGAGTACTCTGATTCACGTTTCCCATTCCAAATTTCCACTGCTAGCCAGGCCAGGCAGGGAGTTATTTTCCCAAGTTCATTTGCTCAATGTTCTCAAATTTCATGTACACCGCGAGTCACGTTTTGCGGTGCTGAAGTCCCGTGCGTTGCTCTTGCGAGTACCGTAACATTGGCGTTAGGGCACTCCTAATGCAGAAACTATGAGATAGTTTCTATACTTGCCAATTAATGTAGACACTACCCATAGAAACTATACTCCCAATGGATAGTTTCTACAAATAAAATTTTCATCCAATCGTCTATCTTCTCTCTCCTATCATCTACCTATCACAGCTCTTTCTATCTTGGTTCCTGTGTAGACATGGTGTCTATATAAGAAACCATTTCCTAATCTCTCCTCCTTAACTCCAATGATACATCAGCATTTTGTTTACTTGACACCTTATTTAATGCCATAGAAACCATCTATAGTTTCTGCATTGGGAGTGGCATCTCCAATGGTAATAGCTAGTACTAGCTATATAGTCAGCTGACGTGGAGGTGAGAGACAAAAGCAAATACTATTTTATACTGTTGGACTCACATGCTTCTCTCTCATATTCTTGGACTACGTGAAATAGATCAGCTATTTGCTCGTCGCTAGTGACTATTCTCTCTCCTACTTTTTCCTTACCACATCAGATCTAGCTAACTAAATAGCCAGCTGTTGGAGACGCCCTTATAGCGCTTGGTATAGAGCATTATATTTTGATCGGATGGTCAATGCATGTCACTGTAACCAACGTTAAAAGAACAGTTTCGACATTTCTTTTGCTACCCCACCGCTTTCTTTAAATGTGATTGAAATTTGTACAACTTTATCGCTAAACCAACATATGCCGTCGAGTACTTTCTAAAATCGCAGAAAAAAAACCCAAAACAAAAAGGTGCATTATCTGTTACAGCAGCGGTAACAAGCTGGTTCCTGCCGTAACCCTGACTGTAAGACACCTGCATTTTTACCTGCAATGCGACGTTTACCGCGGTGAGCGTGGGACGGTTGTTGCCCGCCCGGCCTGACGGTTGTTGAGCTGTCGGTCACGTTGTTTGTGGCTTCCCGATTTTTGGATTCAATTTCTTGAAAGTTAAAATAAATAGAATAATTTTTTAAGTTATTTTTTAAAACTGTTTTTTCAAACGACTTCTTTAAATCTAAAATTATATACATCATCTATATCAATATTTTTTTTATTATCTATACTTATTTTAAGAAATATAGATAGAAATTATTAATGATAGACTTTTGGTGCTCATTTGGGCTTTTTTGGTGGCTTATAGCTGAAAAGCACTGTAGCTGGTTGAAAAAATACTGTAGCTGGTAGAGGCTTATTTAGCATAATTAAAATTAAAAAATATATAAAAATATATGTTAGCCCATTACATATAATATAAACAAATATATGAAAAAAGAACCGGCAAAAAAGCTCAATAAAAAACTAAAAGTTCAGAAAAAAAATAAAATTTATAAATAATAAAAATAAGTTAGAAACTAAAAAATGAAGCCAAAATGATGGGAGCAAAAAAGCCAATCAACGCAGCGCTGGTAACATGCTCTTTCGCTCTGCTTTCTCGGGCAGGTACGCGCGCACGGGCACAGGCACTGCATCCACCTGCGCACCGCCGTATATTCGCCTACTGTTGATGCGCTGCCCCCTGGTACGTCGCTACCCCGCCTGCTCCGAGCCCTCACGTCGCCGGTCATTCCAGCCGTCTCTTCACCACCACAGAGCACAGCACACAATGCCTGACCTAGAAACCTCACTTTAACTAGCTACATGCACAGGAGAAGGTGATGATCGATGTGTTCTTGTGTTCTGGCAAGGGACAAGAATTCCGAAGCGCAGGCTCTGCCTCACAAGCTTGGGGTTGTGAATGTGATAGGGTTGGCCTTTCTTTGCCTTCGTGTGTGTTTGGTTTTGGTTGGTGCATTTGCATAGATGAAGACGAGCTCCACGAGAGGTCTCTTTCAATCGTATAAAGCAATCAACTTAACATGTTGTTAGTGTTTTATTAGTATAATGTTGGTTTAATAGTATAGCAATCATGTTTAGTTGATATATGTATTTAATTCATGCAGTAGTTATTTTGGAATTAGTCATCTTAATGATGTATTAGTAGCGATAACAATGGCATGTTGTAGTTAGCTGAAGAAATACATACTATTATTTTAGTGTTCTCGATGTCTTTGCAATTTAAAAAATATTATGTATATATATATAATTCTAGTGAGATTAAAAATATAGAAAATGATAATAAGATTGCATGAATGTGCACTGTTATTTTTAGTATTTGTGTATATGCATATATGTGTGCACATATATACATGCATATATGCACATGCCTGTAGGCATGATTGATAGCTCATTTATGTATATGCGCATGATTATTTTTTGTTATGTTTAATTGTATTTAGCATCATCAAAATATGTGGATTTTGTCTGCATTGGTGCTAGGTATGTGATGTTGGATATAGAACATTTGTCTGTATTCTACAGGGAGGATGTTGTATGCGGCAGGCTGTACAGGGCGAACCTACAAAATTATGAACGGACCGTGATCCAGGCTCCGGGTTTGTAGAGATGAGTCTGCCTGAGCTTAGGGGGTGTGTACAAAGTGCATTTAATAGGGAGATATGCAAGAAGAAGCTTATTATCGAGGTGGTGATTGCCATAGTGGTTGGAACTTCGAAAAAATGTTTTTAGGAGCTGAAAAAGGTGGTTGGCAATGCGTTTGGAGGTAGTACATAAAGATTGCAAGCAATCTTGCTACGGCGATATATGGGAGTCCGATTGCATATATGCAGTTTGTAGAGAAGGAGAAACCACCAAGCAGGGCCGAGGTTAGTGCGTGTAGTAGCGTAGAAGTGCCATTGGTAATCCAACACAGATCATTCAATCAACACATCAAGCCAATACCGCCCGGGTGCACTACACGTGTGGCGATATCCGTGTAAGTGAATGTCATGTACTGATAAATAACACTACATTTTTTATTTCACAAATCACTAAACTTCTCTGTGCATGATGGTAGACGGTGGAGCATTACTACTTTCTGATAGATTAACAGCCTGGAGAGGTATGACAGGGTATTCATGGAGCAAAAATATGTGCTCAACTAGTGGCGCTCAAAAACTTCAACTGTTGGAAACCTTACACCTCGGAGGGCAAGGGTAAAGGCGAGAGGATGAAAGACAAGAGAAAGGGGTCGATAGTCCCCGACGCACCTGTTGAAACGTTAGGTTATTTCAAATTGGGACAAGACTACACAAGTTGTGAAAGCCGAGTATTGGGTGACTGTAGCAGAGGCTAAAGCCTGCAGTAGAGACAAGGGAAATGCACCACTGGATCCAAAATGTATACGACGAATGACTGTAAGCCTGACTTCCAAAAGGCGCACATGTATCTTAGCTGTAGTTCGAATTGATGTTTCGTGCATGTTGTTATTTGTATCATGGAAGTAGTGAGGTAAATATATATACATAACCAAATCTTACGCGCTATGTAATTCGCACATTCATTATGAAATGTTATGTTGGGCTAGACACGGTCTATTACTACAATATTTTCAATAATATATCGTTAAAATAAGGCTAAATGAGGCAATCTACCGCACGTAGATACTGCTATCATACTCGCCAACCTCGGCCCCACCGTCCCGTCAAGTTCGCTGCGGCGCCCGCTTGTCCTATCAAGCCCATGGTAGGAGCTACCAAGCTGGAGAGGCACGGGAGGACCTGCTGAGCTCGAGCTCCTCGACAGGTGTTGCTGAGCTGCAATAGCACGGCAGGATAGTGCAGCCCATTGCCTATCGCGCCCGTCACTGCCCTACCGAGCTCGAGCGTCCTCCTACGGGCGCGTCCTCTTGTCGAGTTGGGGAGTGCGGTAGGAGGTAGATGTTGCCTATCATGGCTGCTGGGCTCAGAGAGGTGACTAGATTTGTAAAAATAGATATCTAAGACTAAAATTGAAAAAGTAGCTACGGTGCTATTTATGCACGCTAAAACAAGAGTTGCAATACCGGTTTAATTTCTGTCGGTATTTGCTTGATTGAACCGGTATGAAAATTTCCCAGGAAATACGTCGTAATTTTCTAGAACTTCTACAAATTGTCGGATCTTCTGATAGCAGACATGCTTTTTATGATGAGTATATAGTTAGAACGATGAAACTCTCCCTCTCAAATTGAGTCATCTATTTTCCGATTGGGCAGAATTAATGTATATGGACGTATTTATGCTTCCCACTTATAAACCATATTTTCAGTAACATTAGACTTGTATAGCAAATATAATTCTATTTTTAAATATTCTGTATTGTAGTATCTAACCACACTATTTTAGAGAAAATTCGACAAGTTTCATATTTAACATGCATATGCTAACAAACAATTCTCCGAAAAAACAATCATGAAATTAGCTAAGATTATGACACGAGTACACGACCATGCCATGGCTAGCCTCTAGAGCTCCATTTTGTTACTTGTGCGGATTACAATATGTTGAATTCCAAATTTAGAGCATGCGTGTCATCGTAATAGTTTGCTAACAATTATCCCCCCCCCCCCACACACACACACACACACACACACACACACACACACACACACACACATATATATATATATATATATATATATATATATATATATAAAGTCTTTTTTCTACTCGCAGGTGTAATTACACCCTATGTCGTACATATATATTAATATAAAGAATATAACAAGTGAGAAGTTAGACACTCGGATCATTTGAAACACATAATCTTTTTAGAAATTTTCGTTAAGAAAAAACAAACAACCAGTGAGAATTGTTGTTATTTTTTCTCAAACAATCCTATAGATTGAACTACTTGAACACTAGGAATTTCACAGGAATCCCATTATTTTTAAAAAAAATTTATTTGTTCCAAACTAACCTATAAATAGATCATGAGTTATCTACACTCAAAAATAGCTAACTCAACATTGATCTCGGTCCAAATCTAAAAAAAAAAAAATCTAGAGGTCTTATCTCAAAAGAAGGTTGTTTACCAACTAAATCACTCTAAAACTAAAGTTGTCATGATCGAGGGAAATGAGAAAAATTCATACTCCATCTCGAAACTACATATAACCAATAGCATTGGGCCCTATTGGGTCTGTTTTTTTCGGTTTCTAAAAACTGTCTTTTAACTTTTTTTTTATAGTAACTAACTTTTAAACGAAATATCTTTTTAAAATAAGGTTTACTAGTTATTTATAGTACATATTATACTGACTTTATTTATATCAGTAAAAATCGCACGTGAGTTTCTGTTACTCTGCAATCTCTCATACAAACAGCCTAAAAACCATAAACCGTAACCAAAAGCCATAAGTTTCAGTCGAAAAGAACGTGCCTATCTAGCTGAAGCTAAAGTTCCTTCACCCTACATATCCACGTGGCAACCTTAAAGAGCGTCCAATAGCTAGCTTAATCTCTAATTAATTAAGCACCCGACGCAAATAAACCAACCACTTAACCACCAAAAGAGAGTACAATATTTTGAGTTGTATCCTCTTAGGGTTTGGCCTTTGGACCCGTTTGGTCGGCCCGGCTTTTCGCCACTTCTCACTATTTTTATACTACACATCTTTTGCTTATGATGCGTACCTTGGTTCTATTTAATGGCCTTCTCCATTGTCTTCTCTATGCCTTTCCCTCTTCTTCTCTCCTTGCACCCATCTGGTGCTACTACTACTCATCAAAATATGCCGCTCTTCACAAGATCCACATGAAAAGTTGCCTCCATGAGAAGCTCTCAAGTTTTTAGTGTGTTTATGCTTGTTTGTGCCCTTTTATGGATCTTGCTTTCAGTTTTCCATTTTCATGGAAGTGATGGATGGAAGAGAGCGTCCTTCAGTCCACTCATAGGCGGTGCTAGGTCGAATTAGCTGCCGACTCATTCACCCAAATGCCAAGCAACGGTCGCGAGAGAGCTTAGCAGATGAGTGAATGAAGCGGGAGGTAAAGTTTTGATCTCCCACCGTCTTTGCTTGGACTGAAGGGTGCTCCCTCCTCTTTTAGCCATGCAGCTTTCTCATGTTTTGAGCTGATATGTTGGTTCCCTGAGTTAGCACATGCCTTGATCTGTTTGCTGCTTGCGCTGCTTAGGCATGAAATGATAGCACCAGTGATTTTCTTGCCTGTGCCAAACTACAGTACTTTGCTGTGGTGTTTACTGTTCTTCTTGGGTTGTTATTAGTCCAGCAATGGAGGTCCAAGGTTTTTGTACTTTCCTTAACCACGGCCTTTTTGTACTGAATCCTTGATCTGCTCACTGAGCCTTGTTCTCTACAAAAATGAGAAGTGATATTTTCTGAAAGCACTGGTGCTTGACTTGTGATGACTTTCTAGATGACTCTTGTAGAATACTCCTATCATCTCTTTTTTTGTGTGTGTGATCTATCGAATATGGCGTGCACTGTTGTCGACTAGGACAAAATACGATGCCTTGTGTGGGAAACTGGGAATACCATCTTTCGGTTCGTGCAACAGTGAGATGTCTTTCGATCTCCCTGTTTGCTTTGGAACTTGGCATGCTACTAGTGATTGGACGTGTGCTGGTGCTATGCTTTTGGAGCATGACCGCCACTTGGATACTGGATCATCAGCCTTCAGCCCGCTCATTTTGGCTGAAAAAGATAGCTGCTGATGGTTTATTTGCTGATGGTTTATTTGGCGTAATTAAATTTTAAAAAAATTAAAAATAGAAAAAATATGTTAGCTAATCACGGACAATGTAAACGAATATGAGAAAAAAGAACCGGCAAAAAAGCTCAAAAATTAAAAAACCAGAAAGACAATAATGAAAAATAAACTAGAAACTCAAGCGGAAATGAACAGGTCCAGAAAGATTTCCCAAGGTCTTAAAGAGGATGAATAACTTGGTTGCCCTCTGAGATTTTGTGTTGTACTAGTGTTTATGATGCACTTATGGTTTGCATCAGTATATTCTCCCACTTGTTCCCCACAATCTTTGGTCTATGGAATGCATGTCTGCCTAGTTTTAATGTGATCTGAAAAAGGGTCCATTCTTGTATATATTAATTTTCACCCAAAATATTAATGACAGTATATTGCGTACGAGAGATGCATCATGTGTGGTAGAATTAATACCATAAATTTGACATGATCTGTCAATACATTAGTTTTCATTTAGAATTAGTACTCATAAATTTAAAATTTTAGCACTAGTTTGTTTAAATTACCACTAAGCTTGAACATAAGCACCTGATAGGCAAATATTTCACTAGTGTTTTCACTTGTTTCCCGTATATAATTTTTTATGAGATGTGGTATATACTTGTTTGTGTATATTTAAGATGAACTTAATGTTGGTCAATTTGGGAATTTCCCTCAATTTTGGAATAAAAGTAAAAAAGGAAAAAGAAAACCAGAGTGGGGCCCATTTGTAAGAGAAATGAAAAGGAAGGATAAGGCCGTTTGCACCAAACACCCATGAGAAGAGGATCTGATCTGATCCCCTCCTTTCCTTGTGCTGGGCTCGATCCGGTGTTGTGGCGGCGCCGCCGCCTCCTCTAATCCCTGATCTCCCCATTCCTCTTTAAAATCAAGCCATGGGAGAGATAGGAGAAGAGATCGATCAAGAAGACACACATAGATCTGAGGGCAATTGGTGGGATTTTCCTTGGTGTCCCGTGCGGCTTGCACTTGCGGGCTCATTGGGACCTCGGTGATCCATGCTGGCGAGGCTTTGCTGATTCTCTGAGGTGTGGTTGGCCTTGATTGTTTCTGCTGTGGTCAATTTGACGTGGTCGTTCTACTGTGGTTGTTCTGCTGTGGTCGATTTGTCGTGGTTGTTCTGTTATGGTCGATTTGCCGTGGTCGTTCTGCCATGATCGATCTGTTGTAGTCGTTCTGCCGTGGTCGATTTGCTGTGGTTGATCTGACGCAGTTGTAAGCGGCCGTGGTTGCAAACTCTCAGTTACTTCATCCGATTGGGAATTGCGTTGGCTTTGTGCGGCAACACCTGCATCTCAGTTTCACAATTTGGTGAGTACTGATTTGTGAAGTTCGGTATTGTATCTCTGTTAACCTCTTCGACGATATCCTAGCATACGTCGGCGATTGGTTTTCTGGGACATTGTCCTTGAGACGAGCCTTGCTCAGTCGGTCTTCTCGGTGGCTTGGATTACCATCACATAGTGAACTGTTCTTTACTCTCTTAAATTCTATTATGCATTAGATAGCCGTGCTAGTACCTTTGTTTATTATCCCTAAACTTTGTGACTTATGCTGGCACTGGGAGGACTATTGCATGATAGATTATGGTTTTTGAGATTGTTCAATGAGAAAACTAGTCATATTTGAGATCACAGTGACAGTATAGAAGTATCCTGCTAGTTTGAGTTGTCAATTGCTAATTTCTTACGTCGGCTTAGTGTTATTTACCTCTGTTCTACACTAAATATTGTCGGATTGAGTTGTCTCTATCGTAGCACATATTTCTTACGTCGGCTTAGTGTTATTTACCTTATTTATGCTATTGCCGTAGCATTGTTGATTATATTGTCGTAGCAGTTTTAAGTTCCTATTTGTGCTTAAAGAGAATAATTGATTTTGTTACTTCTTTGAGGTAATGTTTAGATTGACAAACTAGCAGAATATAAAAGGATTGTCACTTAGATTGTAGATTTATTGACTAGAGTTGAGAAGGCCAAGTTTAGAACTTGAGTAACTCCTCAGCCGAGAGCAAATTCACACAAAATAATATGTGCTATGCAGATTTCAATTGCCCACTATCTTGATCAGTTAAACATATTTTTTTGTTTAAATCACTTGAATGCTATATCTGTCTCAAGAAACATTTGTTTAATCTTCATGTTATTTACTATTGTTGCTTATATCTGGAATTTAATCTGAAAATAATGCTAAAACCGCTTAATTTCCAACACTTAACCTTTTGATGTTCAATAAGTGGGACTAAAATGTCATAGAAGGTTTATACAGAATATCACAATATGTAAAATAGCATTTTGAAGTGATTAAACTCAATAGTGTTATACTTGGTGATATTGTATGTGATTACTCTTCTCTTTACAAATATATTCTTTGTGATGTCTTGCTTAAAGTTTTTTCAACAAAAACTGTTCTAATATCAGTTGGAAAATAAGATGTCTTTTAAGATAAACTAATTAGCAGTAGAATTTTTTGTATGGAAACTTTTTGGACTGTAGTCAGTCTTGTTGTCTTCAGTGTTGTCGCATGTAAGCGATACTGTAAATCTAGCTACATTAATTCTGTATTGTGTATATAAAATGTATATAGCCTTAATTAAAGAGTTGATTGGTGCAAACAGACGATTCTCATATGAATCTCCTCTCCTGCTATTGCAGATCCTATTTGTCTACCATGCACAGGTGCCACTAATTTCCAAACACGCATTTGCGATTTCTTTTCTAGCATGCTAACCTTTAGTCTCTACTATAAATGTCCTTTTGGTTTTACTTTTGCAATTTAGTTACGGAATCAATTAATCTTGTGATCGCAACCAGGGATCATACATTTTTTATAATTGTTTGCGAAACAGAATACGATACCATATATAGATGATACTGGTAACTATTCTGTGGAGATTTATGGTGTGCAATATATGTTCTTATCAGCAACTAAATACAGGAACTTTGTTTGCATCTGATGTTATAAATCTAGTTTGTTTCATACCTTTCTAATAGAAAGCGACTTTGTTTGAACTGATCACCAGAAGTATTCCTGCAAGAGTTTACCATCAGGATGGGGAGAAAGATGCAATGATGCATTGTCAGTGGAGCTTCTGTCCATACCATATCAAAGCTGTGGGTGGCACTGCCTTTTCTTAACATGTATTCTCGTTTCCATTGCAAATAGTCTGTGGCTGACTGACGAAGGTGGTGATAGATGCGCAGGCAGGCTGCTTGGGAATACAGCGAGGAATGACGCAGCTTGGCAATTTTTGCATGAAACATTTTTGCCAATGTATATGGTTTGCGACATCTTCATGCTTATTCGATTGATTACGTTGAAATTTAGAATCTGTGGTTAAATTGCAGTAATGCATGAGGTTTTATTGCAATGTTTTAAGAGATACATGTAATTACTGGTCATCCTGCGTTACATTCTTGATCTAGGCTTTATATCTGAAGTTCAGTCTTCGTTTTTTCAGTTCACGATGGTTTCATAAATATGCATATTAGATTGGGCGCTACTAAATCTGTTATTTGTTCACGCACTTGCAAGTGTTTTACTGGGTATTACTTATACTGAGGATCAGATCATTGCAATGTCTGAAGAAAATCCTTGCCGGGAAGATTTCTTGTTATCTTGATGAAAATTTATACGGTCAGCAGGTCCAAGTTTTCTCTTTCCGAAATGGAGTTTCAGTGTCTGTTAATAGTATGTTTGATCAGGGCTTGTCCATGAGTTGACTACAAAGGGAATCAACTACACCAAGACAACTCACACACGAGAATTAAGGCGTGACAATGAATTTATCAGAAGAGGAACATCAAACAACTATTTCAAGAAAATTAATAAAACTGTATGCAGTTATGAATTTTGTACGCTGAACCAGTTGCAGAGTAATTTGGTATTGACAGTTGCGACCACAAGGTCGCATGCATTTCTTCTACTGACATTTAACAGCGCTGCCTAAGTGCACCATGGCAAATTAAGGAGAACAACCGCAGAACACTGCAAGTAGAAGTTAAAAACAGTTATATTTCCCTGGATGGTGCCATTTTCAGACCCTGGAGCCTGAGAGCCATTCTTTTGCTTTTCAGTTCCCTGCAATTTGCTATTCTTCTCGTGTCATCCTCCTGCAGGCAGTGATTCACTGCAAAGTCAAGGCTACCTTTGCTGTTCACTTCTGAATGCCCTCTTCCCTTGGACGATCTCAATGGCTGATCTGCAACTTGTCAAGAAGATGAGAAAAAGGCCAAGGAGAGAGACGGAGAGTGAGTGGCATTTTGTCAGGCGGGGTGTGAAACCCTAACCCTAAAGTTGCAGCCAGCAGGGGGGTTGGAACTCACAGTGTGCATGTGGAGGCCTGACCCATCCCCCCACCTCCTGTCGGCAACCTCGAAACCCCATATCTTAACCACTTTAAACCCCATTGGATGCACTTAAAAATTGCCTTCAGATGTGGGCGTCTCCAAATTCCAAGGGGGACTCCCTTTCCCAACGAATGCCTCTCACCCCCCTTTTTAATTAGGGCTTCGTAGTTTGGTCTTGCAAGTGCAACCCTCCTCATTTCACTAGGAGAATGGTGCTTATTCTATTGGCCTAGGAGAGTCTCTTTCTTCCTTCCTTGCAAAACTGCAATGGAGAGGCATATAGAATTCTGGACTCTAGTGAAGGCTTTTGGTCATCTCTTCTTTTATTGAAATGGTTCTCTTCTCACAGCAAGTGAGAAATGGTTTGTCTTCTTTTATTGAAGGGAAAACCCTATGCTATGGTTGTAGGGAGACGATATTCCTAACGCCGATACAAGTGAGGATTACAGTTTTCGCTGTGACGTGGTTGGTACTATGATTGGTGCCTGTGGTTGTGGATCTGAAGGTTGCTGAGCTCCTTTGGATCAGAAGTTGCTGTTTAATAAGATGAGATGGTGTAGCTTTTTCTGGGATTAGTCGGTGAGCTTTATCCAGCTTTGGTGCATGGAATGATTTAACTTGTACTTGAGTTGTCAGATCATTGGAGGAGATTATAGTAGTAGCTAGTACTATAGTATCCTTTCATTGGTGGGACACAACTGTGGTAATGATCTTGCGCAACAACTAACACTATTCAAGATTGCATGCTTAGTCTTTTTTATCGCATACTTGGCTGGACTTCTCTTCTTTACTAGACCTCCACGTCATTTTTCTTTTCCCTGCACCAATTTGTTCGCACATGCACACACGAACAAGGTTGAGACCCGTTTGTAACCCTTAGTTTTTCCCGATTGTTTGAACTGTTTTACGTGAAACTTATGCAAAATTCTGAATTTCCTCTCATTCGTGATGGGCCAGATTGAAACACAGGCCAGGCCGAGGACTCATGTACTCGGCCCTTTATGTTCGCACCATACTATTGTGAAGGTCACTGCACCATACTAGGGCTTATTTGGCATAGCTGCAGCTTTTCTGAAAACCAGCTTTCGATTGGGCTGAAGAAATCTGGTGTTTGAGAGTACTATTATCTTTTAGCTAGGCTAGCTGGCTGAGTTGGAAAATGTTTGGAATGCCTCTGAAGCAAATGATGGCTTGTTTGATGTCGTTTTAAGGACATTATGAGTGGATGTGATTTAATTTTTTGAAGACGTTTTCGTAGAAATATAAATTTAGACATCAAACATACTACATTCTTAATTGACAAGCACTAAATACAAAACGTTACATATACATGGTCCTTGCTTTGAACATGCGCATATCCGTTCATATGTAATGGATCAAAAACACTACTATGTAGTTACCCGCGCATATCCATTCATATGTAATGAACCAAAAGCACTACTATGTAGTTAGCATTATCATCATGCTACCAAAGCCGCTACAATAATGTCACCCATTTTGTCCATATCAACATCATCCATAGCACCAGCAACATCATGTACATTGAGGTTGTTAGACACCCCCCTCAACATAATCTTCATGCCCTACTACACTAGAAAAATCTAGATCATGCAAAGTGTAGGCATCTAGGCCCATAATTAGTTGAATATGTGGTTTTGGTGATAAACGACTACTAAATTATTAAGACTAACTTGTTTTGAGTGTGATTAAGACAAGTTAGGTCTTGATGATGGATGTGGATTATTCTTAGACTCTCATGGATCCCTATAAGTGCAACTGATGTCAAAGCATGGTTTTTCATGAAGATTAAGGATCTTGTGACTAGAAATGATCCAAGTAATTGAGTATGGATCATTGTAGTTGATAGATTTTTTCTTTGACCGTACTATTAGGGGGGTTTCAATGCTAGTAGCTTGAGCATGGTTAGATTGAATAACCAGTTGTGGTTCACACTAGGTTTTTCTAAGTCAGTTCTAGCTAGAGTGTCAAAAATCAAGTTGTAGTTGAGAGGATCTCAAAGTTTGAATCAAAATTCAACTAAGTTAGAAAAAATCAACAAAGGTGGATTATTCGAGCCAACCCATACCATTAAGTGTACCATATCTATAGAGAGGGTGTTTTATGTGTTTCTAAAAATTTACACAGAAGTGGATAATCTGGGTCGACCCATATCATCGAGGCGTATCATCTTTCTAGAGATGATGTTTTGTGAACAAAGTGATAGGTGGATGATATGACCCAAGACATACCATTGAGGCGGATAATCCAAGTCAAGACGTACCATTGACCTGTACCATTGTTCCAGAGAGGTTCCATGGGATGTTTTCACTAAGGTGGATGATACGGTCAAGGCGGATTATCCAGCTCGAGGTGTATCACTTAGGTTAGTGTCACGGGTATTTTTTGAATAATTGGAACTAAGGAAAATTGAACTGAGGCAGATGATCTAGGTCTGCAGACACTTTTCAAAAAATATGTCAATCAAAAATATTTTGAATGAAGAGGCTATATAAGTGGACCGTGGGCATCCAAGTTAGCATATTTTGTGACTCCAAAATAGTGGCTTACATGTTGTGGAGTTCAAGGGTACTCAAGAGCTTCAAGTTGAGATTTTGAGAGAGAGAGAGAGTAGGTTAGGCCTTGTTGTGCATTACTTCTAGTTATCTGACCTTGTTGGGTCCAGGTGATATTTTTGGGCTTATTACTATTGAAATTTGGTGATTACTAGATGGCTTGGAGATGTGCTCTTGGTGACCTTCCAAGGAAAAGCTTATGGAAGACACCCAAAAGTTTGTGAAGATTTAGAGTCCACCTATTTGGAGAAAGAGAAGGATCACCATAAGTTGAATGCTTGGATCCTTGTGTGGGTTCAAGTAGGAGCTATACTCTTACGAGAGTGCTCTGACAAGGATTAGGGGAGATCACCGAATCTCTGAGACCTCGTTAAAAAATTCGGTGGTCGAATCCCAATGCACCCTCCTCTTGGGCATTCGATACGCTTCACAAAGCACTGTCTCGAATGAAATTATGCAAAGCCATCGTTGCAACGATAATTTTTTTGCTTATCTTCAAGGTAACTTGGCAAATTCAAAAGAATATGCCACTTCATCTTCCAAATACCAAACGTACGTTCAATGACATTCTGAAGGGAAGAGTGACAAAAATTGAACACCTCCTTTAGTCCAACCGATCTACCACCATGTTGGGATTTAGGTACATGGTATCACTGGTTCTTGTATAGAGTGTAAGATCGAGGAGGTCGACTAGAGGGGGTGAATAATTGTTTTTAAAAATTCTCTTCTTAATTAATTCTATTTAAGCTATTTGGCTAAAACCAAGCATATAATGTGGAAAGCTTAAATCAAATTGGTTTTAACATAAACAAAGACTAAATCAACTAGGTTCACCTAAGTGCATCAATAACCTAAGTCTATCTTAAAGGTTTGCAATCCTAAGATGACAAGCAATTAATTTAATCCTATGAATGTAAATTGTTTTAAAGTAAATTCAGCATAAGAAAATAAACCACAAAGACATGATATCTTTTTACCGCGGTGTTCGAAGATTTTCCAGTCTCCCCTAGTCCACGTTGAGGTTAGTTCAAACGAATTAGATCAGTTCCACGAATTAAGCCAAAACATCTCAATCCACTAAGATAGCTCTTCCTCCACTCCGGAGATGGCGAGCACCACACCACTTACAATTCGCCAAGACTTCTCACAATTTTCTTTGAGAAGCTCACCGCATACGACGCCTCCAACGCCATCTAGAAGTCGATAAACTCGAAGAGTAATAAGTCAAGCCCCTCGCTTGACACTCACTGCGTGCAACGAATGCACAAGCTCGAGTGGATACTCAATCCACCTCTAGATGCAACACATGCAATCTGAAGCCTTCCTCCTCGCTCACAAGGTGCAACACATGCATAATTGAGAGGAGGACCTCACACTAACTCAAGAGAGTGAAATGGAGTGTCAAAAGTTATTCTTCAACCGGCCACAAGGGAGTATTTATACCCCACACAAGAAAACTAGTCATTGGAGTCAAATCCCTAAAAAATCAGGGTTATCGGAAGTACCAACGACAAAACTGTGGTACTTTCACTCCCTTTGTAACAGTAAAAAAACTAGCAGTTAGAAACAAAGGATCAGTCAAATCCGGTAGTTTTATTGTACATTTTTTCGATAGTTCTGATCATCGGAAGTACTGCTCCCACATGCGAAACTACCACTCTCGTGGGGAGAAGAAGACCACCACACTGGTGCCTCTGTGAAAAAAGTGCCGCTACATAAGTCAAACATTCCATAGATCGAAAGTACCGCTCACACAGCCGGTAGTTCTGCTCACTGATCGGACCGCACACAAAGAGCTAATCGGACCGCTTACATAGAGCTGATCGTATGTTTCGATCATCGACTACACTGATTTCCAACAACACTGGTCTCTGACCATGTTGTCTAGATTGATCACACAGGTCTATGACTTCGTTGGTCTACGACCACGCTGGTCTTCGATCATGTTGTCTGGATCGACTACACAAGTCTTCGACCACGCTGGTCTACGACCACATTGGTTTCGACCACTCAAGTCTCGACCATGTCGATATTCGACCACTTTGATCTCCGACCACTATGTCGATCTTCAACTATGTTGTCTTAATCACGTCAGTTCAACCATGTCGATTTTGACCACACAAGTCTCGACCACGTTGGTTTTGACCACACTGGTTCGACCACATTGGTCTTTGATCACATAGATCTCGACCACATCGGATTTGACCACTCAGGTTTTGATCACATAGATTTCGACCACGTTGGTTTTGACCACTACGATCTTCGACCACATTGATCTTCAATCATGTTGGTTCTCGACCACGTAGGTCTTCCGATTACCAACAGACGCAGTAGTTTCATGATTATAATATCAGTAATTCTGGTCAGCGGTAGTACCGTAGACTACACTGTGGTAGTTCTAATTTCCCTGAGAAGTACATATACTTCAACAGATTTTGTAAAACACATTTGTAAACTACAGTATCATACACACAAGGATTATTTATGATTCCCAATAAGTTACAAAATACATTTACATACTTTTGGAATCATGACACAAGGATTACATATATGAGCTTCAACCATTTGTAAAACACATTTGCAAATGCAAATCTCATATTACAAAGAATGAAAACATGGACTTCAAATATTTGCAAAACACATTAGCAATGTATATTCCCATGTTACAATGGTTCAACATATGAGCCATAACTATTTACAAAATACAAGTCTCATGCCAAGGAGAGCTAGAGCAAGTGAAGTTATGCTATCAACATATGATAAGACTCAAGCTACTAGATATGACTCCTCTTAATAGTATGACAACCTGTTTGTTGTTAGGCTTCGCAATGTTGATGTATATGCATGATCAACGGTCACTGATAGATGAGCTATGACTGCATCTTGGTCATACTAATTATCATGTATATGTTTGATCACGTGTGATAGGGTACGTGCAAGTTGCATTTATCCTTCTTCGTTATTTATATTTTTTAGACGTGTTTTTTAGAAAAATTGTGAACATTCCATTGGTTGCCAAGAAACCAAGAATGTTTAGTTTATAAACGGGTACAAGTACTACTAGTAGTCAGTCTTTTGAAAAAGGGAACTGCTACATAATGGTATACCGTTGGGAACGTTTCCAACGGTATAGAGTTTCATTAAGTTTTGCCTCACCTCCTTCTCCCTCCTCCTCCTCCGCCACTCCCCCCACCTTCTTTCCCTGTACCAACTGCAGCTCCACGCACCTCCTCCACCTCCCCCACTGACGGCCAGGGGCAACCTCATCGCCTCACCACGCCGCTGTCTCCCTTTCCCCCACCGCCCCTCCCTACCTAACCTAATACTTATTGCGCCGCCGCCTCACCGTTCCTCCCTCCACCACCGCCCACCACCCTCTCCCTGCCCAACCTAATATTTAGTGTGCCGCCGCCTCACTGTGCCTCTCTCCGTCGCTGCCCACTGCCCAACGCCTCCGCCACTGCCCAATGCCCTTCGCAACCGCCCACTCTCGGACCACCACCTCTACATCCAGGGGGTGTGGTGAATCCGTCGGTGGCCCTGGCACCTCCGCTTCTCTTGTCAGAGCTCGAGAAGATAGGGGAGAGGGAGAGAGCTAGAGCGCTGGAGCGAGGGGCGTACCGTCAAGGATGGAGCTTAGGCAGCTGGTCAACCTCACCCCCGCTGGGGACGACCAAATCCAGCAACACCACGGTTAGAGATGGTGATACGGGACGGCGTCGTGGCTAGTGAC
Source organism: Dendrocalamus sinicus (assembly GCA_036346575.1). NCBI lineage: Eukaryota > Viridiplantae > Streptophyta > Magnoliopsida > Poales > Poaceae > Dendrocalamus > Dendrocalamus sinicus. The sequence goes on along the minus strand of CM070643.1, from coordinate 10,124,977 downwards.
AATGGATCTAGCAGTGGCAGCCTCGACGACGGTCGGGGCAGTTCGACCTTGCCGTCGCCAAGGGGCGATTGGATCTGGTAACGCCGTAGTCGAGGATGGCGATACACTGCGGCGCCATGGCCGGAGACGATGGATCCAGCGGCAGCCCCATCGCCGTGATCGAGAAAGAGAGAGGGCAAGAGAGATCGAACGGTAGAGAGCTATACCGTTGTTTTTAGTGGAACGATATACCATTCTTTAGTTTTTCTTTTTAAAAAATAATGCACTGAAATATTAACTTGCAGAATTATACACCTGTTGCCAATTTATTTGGTGGCAGGAGGGCCACGTCAAGCTGTTGCCAAACAATATGGCGATAGGGCAGTGTCGACCAACTTGCAATGTTTGTTTGTGTTGTTTGCCTCGAGAGATTACTGATAAGTTTATGTTAGTATTTTTTTAATTTATTTATGGTATCTGTAATGTTTGTCTGCTCAGGGAAAAAAACTCCTCTTTATTGAGTTAATCCAATGTGTAGAAGTAATCTTATAACAGGGAAAATGTGATTGTTACCACATAAAAAAAAGGAAAAAAAACACTAGGGAGTATGGTAGCTAAGTGCCAACGGCTCAAGACCGACTGTTTCTTGAGCAGGTAACTCTGGTCAACTTCAGGAATGAGATGCTGCCGTTCATTCCAAAGGAGGATGACCGGAAAGAGAATCCCGACGACGATTGCTCCGACATCCTGACCGTCAGCGACTCGATAGCGATCGCGGCGCACAACGAGGACGCGAAGTCGCGAACGTCGCGCCGCTCGGCTACACGTACGTAGTTTGCTTTGCTTGTCCTGGGTTTCTGATGCACAATTGATCTGCGTATAGCTACAGACACTGACGTCACATGTTTCCGATATGTCGTGAGGGCTATGTTGCCGGACGGCTCATCCTTCACCGCCTACACTTACGCTGGCGAGCTCCCGAGCTGCGCGTTCGGGTTCAACAGCAACGGGGTGGTAAGAGCGCTCAGATCACTGGAACATCTCTAGGGTATTCTGAATTTCCATTTCCAGTGTCAGATTGACAGATTCCATTTCTGAACATCGCAGGCCTTCACGCTCGATTCGGTTTCACCGGTGAACGGCGAGATCGTCGCGGGAGCCATCGCCAGGAACTTCGTGTCACGCGACCTGCTAGAAGCAAGAAACCTCGAGGATGCAATGCATGTAACCAGAGATCGATCGATGTAATAACCCTTCTACCCTTTCTTGTCAATAATAGAGCTATTGATTAATGCTAGTTTGATAAACATGTTTTCTTTGGAGCAGAGGATCTGTTCGCCGAATGTCTTGGACGACGACCGTATACAGGGGAAATCCGAAGAACAGAGACGCAGTTCGAGTTTTTCGTAACCTGTGGAATTAAACAGATTTGCTTAGTTCTTGCTGGTGAGACGATGATAGCATGATCATTTTTCCCAATTCCTACTTGTATTTGTAGCTGACAGATGGGTTGAGATTTTGGAAATTGTAGGTGCCATTTAATTGATAATTTTTTTTCCTGAAAGGTTATTATCATACACTGTTACAAAAAGGTACAAGGCAAACCCTGATAGACAACATTTCAGCTAGCTGCTGTTATTAGCACAACCATTCTCTGGATGACTTCCGGCAACAATTGTTACCTTTTGTACTGTAGAAAGATGAAAGGCAACAATTATTATTATAAACTGTTACAAAAAGGTACAAGGCCACACCAGGCACGGTTTTGTGATTGCTTGAATGCAGCTTCTGCCATTGGCAATGCATTTTCAGCTAGCTTCTGCTCTTAAGCACCAACTATACAATTGGTACCTTTTGTACTGTAGGAACATGTAAGGCAGTAGTACTGTAGTAGGCTGAAACAGTCAATGCAGTGTCTACCGCGGTGCAGTCCAAATCAGTGTGTTTTGCCTTTACAATGCTTTGACTGATATATGTGTAAAGGCAAAGGTAAAGAAAATAACTTTAGGGCCCGTTTGAAACGCAATAATATCGCAGGAAACAGTTCAATTTCCACAGGAATCAGAAAAATTCCTGTGTTCCAAACGGGGCCTTAGGAGATTTACAATTTTTCTCCTATTCCGACGTGTTGTGTGTCTGACTACCAATCATGCTGATGAAGCAATCTCTCGGATAAGGAAGCAGAAATTCTCAACAGCCACAGCAAATCATCTGATGCAAGCCAATGATGTTTCATGTGAACAATGAATTTCCTGCGGACAATCATGATTGACAACAGATCAATGTATCATTATTACATTTACAATTAGCTAAAATGTTTGATTTCACTATGCATTGAGATTAAAAAAAACAAATGTAACAGCAGCCTGTCACTAAATGCTGTATTCGTTGCACACCTGCCCAGTAATTTGTTGATGAATCTGAAACTCCCTCTCAATTCACGAACTCACGATCTCAACTAGTGTCACGGCAGCAAATGCTAAAAAGAGGCTCCCTCCAATGTATGCTATAATCTGCACAGGTCAATGCTTCTTTTCAGTGACATTATGCAGGCAGGCTTGTTTAGGATGAATGGTTCAAGAGTTTATCCTAGTTTCGTCGGTAAGCCAACAGCTATTTTTTCTCTCTATAAATTCAAAGGTGACACAGCGAGCATTGATGTCCACAGCTCAAAAAAGTCCCTAAAAGTAGACATCATTTCACCATACAAACATGGAGGTGACAAAATACTGCAATATTTTTCTATATTAAAATATGTAGTTTGTGTTTAACTATGAGTAGATTGCCCCACCTTTTTCTAATGGCTTAAGCTTTTGGGCTAACTCATTGGTGCATGAAAATCAACAGTTTGTTCAAGGAAAAGATTCTGTTGAAATTATATTAGCAACATATATGTTAATCAAATGACAAATAAATTGAAACCAAGCCATAAATCTGTAGCAAGTTAAACATGGGAGTGAAACCACCAGGTCAAATTCAGTCACATGGCCACATGGGAAAGTCAGGTTGCGTAGGTAGTACTAGTTTACCTTCTCAGACAGGAATGTCCCCAGCAAAGAACCACCAAGAACTGCAATCTGTGGGAAAGAAGTTGGTTAATGCCTAATATCCTTAAAAACCATAGCCAAAAAAATCTGAAAAATGAGCAACAGAATAACTGATTGGTATGTATTTACTGCTCGTGGTGTTTATGATCCATAAACATAAGTTCTTTTGGTGAAAAATGGAGGAACATAAAGAAGCCTCTTGTACCCATTATACTCCGAAGGAGTAAAGTTAATTAAGACTTGCAAAAATAGAGCAACAAGAGAAGGCACTTTCAAGACACACACAAGACTGAGGCAACAACGGATCAAGTAACCAATTGATGATCAAAGCACTAAACAATTTCCAGGATTCAAATGCAACGTTATAATGCTTAAATATGTTAGTCACGAATAAGTTATTACGAAAATGTTTATGCATATTAGTACCACTTTGGTGTAAATTATCTCAACCATTACTGTCTCTACTTATCTTACCAATGTTGCAAGAGCATGACCGGCAAACGATCCTGCAATGACACCCAGAGGGGATGAAGCTGCGGCAAGTGCTGTGAGAATATAGGAAACTAGTGTCAGTGTTGGTTGTGATGACAGAAATCTCATCATTGTATAAAATGATAGTTAGTAAATGTACCAATAGTAGAGAAAAAGGATTTGTCACCCCATTCAGCGATAAAAACCAAAACAAATGTGCTAGCAACGGTACTGGCGGCAGACATTATTCCCGCACCATTTCCAGAAAATTTCGAAACTGCTAGCTCAGCCTATCATTGGTCAGCATAGTATTATAAAGGAGCTTCACTGTCAGATAGAAATAGGGATAGAAATACGGCCAAGCACAAGAAGATCATCATATGCCCAAACAACTGCAAAAAGCTATCAATTTGCTAGAAGAATATAAATTTTGTATAATTTTTCTCAAAGTGCATAATGTCTTGCATGCATGCCCTTTTTGCATACTTCTTTTGAAGACTAATTGCTCTGGTAATCACGCACCAGAAAATATTGAAGTACTCCTAAAAGGGTTTCATTAAAAGCAAAAAAAAAGGACAAGAGGAATTGATTATTGTGCATATATTTTTTAAAATATAGTAAGCATAAAAAACATAGGAGATGGAATACAAGACATTAGCATACAAAATTTTGATAAACATATTTTTTCTAGAGATTATGATATTCAATCAGTAAAAACTTAGATGATAGAAAGATATGAAAGAGAATTTACTCAGATCCAGACTATGATTTTGTTACTTGGAACGTCAATATACTTGACTAAACCTAAGAATTTGAATTTTGAAGTTGTACCTCCTCTTGCTCCTCGTTCATCTTTTCTTCATCACCTGAAGCTGCATCAAGTAATGTAGTAATTCCATAATAAACCTAAAATCCATTAAAGCATGTTAGGAATGATAAGTTTTTTTTTACCTCAAATAGGAATGCATGAGTAATAACAATTGAATTTCTTTCACAAATTCTAAGCACATATTTCAATATGTGTGCATGTAACAACAATATGAGATATTTCCCTTACCAAGAGACATGCAGCAAGAAAGTCATCAACTGGGAAATCTGTACCACCAAACCTGCATATGCCAAGAGGTACATTAACTAAGAGCAGAAAATAGAAGGTCCCCTTCAAGACTTCAACAACAAGTACAATTACCTGAATGGAATGATGCCGTCAACATAGTGAAATGCTCGACCAAGAACTACAGATACAATTGTCATTACCCTGTTAATCACCAAAAGAAAAAAGCTTAGTTATTCATATAAGTCACATCTGTTCAAATAACGGAGTGAAACTTTATGATTCACTTTCTAAGGCAAAATTCATGTATGGCCAGATACTCCTGTAACTAATTTTGTACTTGGAAGCACTCAAAGCCTGTAGCAGTACAGGAGAAGCAACTTAGCTTATAGAGGAAAGCATGAAAAATACATTGGTAGTACTTACGCAAGAGCTCCAAATGTGCCAAGAAAAATGACTCCTCCAGAATTTCTAGCTGCTAAAAGTGCCTATTGAAACACATGCAACTGCAGCATTTATCAATGACTCATTTTAATATACATTACTATCAAATTATTTGCATAGTACAAAACGAGAAGTAAATAGCAAGACATATAACTTGTAAAACGGAATGCACTTCTCTCATCAAATTTCATAGCATTCAGTAACAGAAAGGCGCCCTGAACTACCCATGGCTGTGTGGCCCCACCTCTCAGTGGGTCTAAAAAGAATTCTTCGTATGTACTGTGACACTCTTCTAATATCTGGCATGCTTACAATTTCTGTTTTCTTGGTTTCTACATTGCAAGATGGGATCCAAATGAACATGTAAGCTGGCCATCTACATCTACATTCTGCAAAACCTTGTTTCCACTTCAACTGAACCCGGCATATTCTAGAAGGAACACCACTAGTAATTGTTAGCCAACTATTGTTAAATCCACGTTTCCTTTATTTTACATCTGGGTAAGTTACGCACAAACACGTAGTTTTCACAATTGAACATGTAGGTAATCAAGCACGAAAAATTTCTACCAAATCTAACCGTGGCAAAATAATCTCGCTGTAATTATGGCCATATGGGTAATACTTACCGCAATGAAAAATGTCCTGTCCCCTAGCTCAGAAAAGAAGATCAGCAGAAAAGCCTGGAATGCAAATTTGGATACACAGATCAACGATGGAGTAATGCGGAAGAGAAATGGCACGACGATTTTAGCATCAAAGGGCGGCGGCAGTTGTCCTAACTGAAGCAAAGCCTGTACTAATGTCCCCGAGATCGCCCAGCACGTCCCCCAGCTTCAGGCCCATCAACTGCGTGCCGGCCAGCGCCTGCTGCGACCCCTGGAGCATTAGCACTCCCGCCACCGCCGCGAACGCGAGCCCACAGGACGCGTCGAGCGGCGCAGCTCTACCCCGGCTGGCCGGCTCCGTCCCCTTCTCAAGCAGCGGCTTCTCCGAGTCACATTTCGGAAGGCATCTCAACACCTGCAACAATCAGAAGCCGTAACATGTTTCCCTCTGTTTCTTCGGTGCAAGGAAGGGCGGGGGGACTGTACCGGGCGGCCTGGCAGCCTGGCGCGGCGCGGCGGCGGGCGGAGAGACGAACGAGGCGTCCTTATTCGGTAGTGTATGTAGGAGGAGGGGAAGACGGTGGAAGAGCAGGAGCAGCAGCAGGAGGCGACGGAGGCCATGGCGCCGCGGTGGTGGCTGCGAGGCGGACTGCGCGGCTCTCTTCTGACTGGCCGCGTCCTCTCGGCCGTTGGGAGTGGATAGTGTCCGAACTTCGCTTCTGTAAATGGACCAACCAATTTGGGCCGGCCCATTATGGCCTAGCAGCTTCTGCAATTCCCCTCTCTCAAGAAAAAAAGAGCGACTGCTACGACAGTCATCGCCAATGGCACACTGCGAGTACCAGCGTCGAGGAAGGCGGCGCGCACCCATCCCCCGCTCTGCCATTGCGGTAGCCAGTCGATCGGTGCGCGGAGCGCAAGCAATCTTTGATCGTGCGCTCGTGGAGTTAGTTCTCTGGGAGGGGTCTCATGTTCAGCCGCCGTCCGTCCCGGAACACGTTCACACCAGGTGATCGACGTTATGCTTCACTGAAATGCTCCTGCTTGTTCTTGTTTAGATTCTTGGCTGGTCTGGTTTGGCTTGTAGTGGCATGTGTTTTCTTGCGTTTATCACATGATGTTTGCGCTGTGGTTTCTTGGATGGATGGCGAAGGGTGTGGCTGAACTGGTCTGTCTTGGATCTAGTGCCCTCGTCTTAGTTCATGCTATCTGATGGCCCTGTGCTTCGAGTGGTGGAGGTGAGTTCTGGATGTAGATGGTGCGCAGAACGAATAATTTAGCACATACTTTCCATGATGTAATCTGGTAGGGTGCTGTAGCACCCTAAAATAGGGAGTATCTCAACTAATTAACCAGATTGATTTGCTTTCCTTATCCTAATTCAAAGGGGCTAATTAGAGGGCAAGCGCAAGCCTCCTTTTCCCTTCTGTAGTTGTGGGTGCCTTCCTCTCTCCCGTGTTTCTTTCTCTCTCTCTCCTGGGTTTCGGCCGGCAGCCTAGGCATGGCGAGGCTGGTGGCCTGAGCGTGGTGCGGCTGGAGGCCGGGAGGCAGTGCGGCGGCCTGGGGCGCAGCACGGCCAGAGGCCGGAAGGTGGCACGACGGCCGAGGGGTGGCGCACGGGCCGAGTGTGGTGCAGGCCAGGAGGCGGCATAGGCCGAGAAGCGGCGCTCGGGCAGAGTGTGGTCAGGAGGCGGCACCGGCGAGGACGCACGACAGTGGTGGCGCAGTGGAGGCACGAGGGCGAACGGTTGCCGACGTGTCGCGAGGCGCATGGGCGGAGGCGTGTCCGCGCGGGTTGGCGTGGCGTGGGCCGGCTTGGCAGGTAGTGACCGGCGGCGGTAGCACCGGTGGCGGCCGGTGGAGGCGGCGGCCAGGGCACGGCCAGAAGCAGCTGGATGGAGGTGGCAGTATGGTTGGTCGGCGCGTAGGCCGAGGCGGCACCGGTGGTTGGCCGGGCGGCCGTGGCACAGTGGCCACACGGCCGGGGTGGCCAGGGCACGGCTGAACTCAGATTCGAGCGAAGTTTTTGTTGACTTTTGCAGCGGATTGTTTTCGCATGGCCGAATGGCAAATCGCACGACGATTTGCGCGACGAATCTTACCGAACGCGATCTTTCCAATGGAACAACCTCCTACTGTCTTTTTTCACAATTTTATCATAACTTTCATCTGATTCAGGTTCACATGTAACTGTTGAGGGAGCGTTTGGGCAGTTGCACATTCCAAATCCTTCGTGCAACGAGTTTGCCGAGTGTGCTCAAGGCAAGTACCTCGCAGCCGTGATCTTACCACGTGTTTCTATATTACTTGTCACCTTGCCATTGAGTACAATTATCATAACACTCATACTGCCTAACTATTATCATATCACTAAAATTACCTAGCTAATATCATATCATTAAAATTACCTAGCTAATATCATATCATTAAAGTTATCTGGGTTTTATCACATCCCCAATACTTACCTGATTGTTATCATATTACTAAACATTACCTGATTATTATCACATCACCAATACGTGCTTGACTGTTATCATATTACTTATACTTGCCTGGTTGTAGACTTCTAATATTGTATTCTTATCATACTGTTCTAGGTTATCTTATTTCACATGCTTTTAGGGTTATTAAAATACTCAGTTAATAATGTTCTAAATTCATGCTTTTAATTAGTGTTTTAGAATTCATACTTAAATCATTAATGGGGGTAGCATACAAACATGTTTCAAATTTAGATTTAAACCACTAGCAATCTTTTAACATTAGGGCTGCTATGTTTTTTTATATCATTATCCTTTATTTGTATGATTTCATATGTGAGTTATGAATGATATTTATACAATACCTGTTAATCTGACTAATAATCACTCACCACATAATAAAACTTGGATGGTTGTCAACCCTTGTATTAGCTATGTTATAATACTTTTTTTAGAATAATTTCTAGATCACTACCACCATATTATCTTTCCACATCGCCCTCATATCGGAGATCATGCTTCTTCATTTCCAACCTTAGCAAATTCTTCTTCCTATCGTAACCTTATCTCAGCCTTCTCTTAGTTCCCTTAATCTCACACCATTTAACCTATTAATAATATAACAGTTACCTGGCTGAGGGTTACCCACATATAGGGGAGATTTTCACCCACCTGGTAACGTACGGGGGGCCGTACACTTTCGTTACTCAGGATATTACACCTCGTTTGTGGTTATACAGTCGAGAACAATGTTGTGCCTGACTACTCTCATATAATCGGGTATGTGAATAGTAATCGCCAGTGTCATTGCTATAACTTGCTAAATAACAAATATTCTTATTTCCACAGTTCCTATTACCCCTATTTTCGTTCGGTATCAGTGTTTCCAATAACCTAGTTCCATTGTAATTAACATGTGTCAATTACTTGTTTGGATTACTTGTCCTTTACTCACTGTGTTGCGACCGTTGTTAGATACTTGCTGAGATTTTCAAATCTCATGCTTGCTCTTTTCCTTCTTAGATAAAAAGTCATGGAGTGATAGCATCATGCATGGGTGGGAGCACTCGAATTTTCAGCACCGTGGCTTACCACTATTTTGTTGTTTCATTTGTTCTTCATTTGGTTAGAAGTGGACCGGTTTCATGTTTCAAACATTTATTTTAGCTTCCATTGGTTCTCTATTAAAGTGCTCGTAAAAGTTTTAATTTCCTTGTAATTTCTTTTGCTGTCTTTATTATTTATTCTTACTTTGGCGATAACGTTTCATAGTATTATCTCATATTAAAATGTGAGGTGCTACAGATGCCGAGTTTGCTCTGTCGGTGCTTAGTTCAATGGTGCATGCAATTGGTTAGCCAAATGCGGGCAGAGTTAGGTAGCGGACTAGTGGGATGGGAAACACTCACATAGACTCGATTGATTCTCTTAAAGAATTTCCCCACTTCATGATGCCATCAGTGACTCCAGGCAACTAAATGATGCTTATTGTTCTTACCAGAGTACTTCAGGGTATCACCCTAGAAAAAGGTCACTTCAGGGTTTCTTCTCAGCTGAGGATTGGCAGACTGATCGCACAGGAATAGATTAATAATTATATTTTCTATTACAATTGTACTGTACTTTCTTTCTCCTTTTAATACAAGAACACGCACACATCTCTTGCGTGTTCACGAAAGAAGAAAAAAATACATTTGCTAGCTCCACTGGCAAATATCAGTAAGCAAACACACCTTCTCCCTTTCTATTATATGAAAGAGTAAACAACACTTTTAGATCAGTGGATGCTTTAGGTAGATAAGTAAGCACTTAGTTCTATAGGCTGTAGGTATGCTAATCTTTAATCTGTCAGTATCATTGAATGGTTAGTTTGCAGTCTGCTGTTTGAACCTGGCCATCTTTGCAAGCTTCTCAACAGCTTCAACCAAATGATCAAGCCTAGCTACAAATTCAATAAGTAATGATGTGAAAGTTGCAAGGGACAGTGCTGTGGTACTTTCAAGTGCACACATCTTCGGAATCAGATCAGAAACGACATTTCCATCATCTTCAAAATCATCCACCTCCCTAGAAGGCCATGAACGCAGCCTCCTCTGCTGCCTTTTCATCATCTCATGGTAGGATTCAGCTTGCATTGGCACAGCTAACGGTGTAGTTGTGTTTTCAGTTACCTTGCTTTCTGGCTCATCAGATTGTTTGGTGAAGTCCTTGAGGTTAAAAGAGAGCACCTTTGAGGTTTTCAATTGTGGCTTAGCAGAGTTGTCTTCATGGCTTGCGGTAAAGAGGTAGGAGTGCAAGTCAATTGACTGTTGCAGACGCTCGGTTGAGACATGAACATGCTTGAGTAGGCTAGTTTGAAGGCTCCACTTCATGTTGTTTACATCCTTTGCCAAACTGCGCAACAGCTCCGCAGCTTGGTTTGTGGCATCTAAGATCTCCGACTGGAAGGCACATCTTAGGTTGTATGGTGCCTGCAAGAATGTAAAGACTAATGTCACATGCAAATTAAGAGCTTGTTGACTGTCTTATTCGTTATATAATTTGCTCAGATGATATAGAATCTGCAGGAAGTATGCGAACACTTAGTTAATTGAACTCAGGACTTCATGATGGAATGCACATTTTGGGACCCTTCTTTTTGTCCATGGTTTTAAACAAGATGGACCTGTTGAGTTGTGTTGCTCATACCATTGGTACGCGTTCTTAGCTGCAGTACTGACTGGGTATACTTGCAGTATTATGGCACATAGCATTGGTATTTTTTAAAACAAATTGTTCATTCTATATTGGCGTAGTTTTGCATTTCCCCGCACTGTTCAAACTTCGAACACGAGTACGTCACAATTCTATTCAGTCGAGTTGCTAGTCCCAGATACTTGCTGTGCTACTTTTACCAACCAAAACATGTGCCATTTTGTTTATTTGGTCAACTGATTATATTGTTCCTCAGGTCTTCTGCGTATGCAAGGAACCGGTAAAAGGTTCCCTAATGAAAGTGGACTATGAAGAATGTTAAACTGGTGTCTTAGTAGGATGACAAGTTTGATCCGTGCAAGCTATTAACTATGACGAAGCCATGAAGATGTGCTGCACATTTACTGCAGAGGTGTCCTTCGAAAGGTACATTTTCTCCCAACATCCCTCGAATATTAAGGTTGCTCATTGCTAGTCCTTCGGCAAAGCATCATAATTGCTTTCTTGAGTATATTGTGTTACATTGCACCATTGGTGTTTTCCACTACTAGGACAAGAACTAATAGCTTGCCTGTAAAGGCCCCAATGAAGGTATCAAATTCTATTCTCAAATCAAGGAGCACAATGTTGCCACTTGTTTCCTAGGATCAATTTAGATAATTCACATACGCATCTAAGCATCATATTTCCTTTACGTGTAATTGTTCTATATTATTCTATTATGTTTCCATCAAACAATTCACTGAGAATTATATATTTTAAAATAGCTGCTGTAGCAGCTAGGCAGAGGAAGGGTAAGAGAAAGTCTAGGACAAGCACTTACGCCCCATTCATTTCGACTTGAGTTTCTGATTTATTTTTTTACTATTTCTAAGTTTTGTCTTTTCTAATTTTTTTGGGTTTTTAGCTTATTTGCCAGTGCTTTTTTCCCGTATTTATTTGCATTGTCCATGATGGGATAACATTTTTTTTTCTTTTTTAAGTTTTTTAAATTTAGTTACGTCAAATAAGTCACCATCAGCTATAGTATAATTTCAGTTAGCTCCAATATAATTTAAGTCATAAAACAGTTTATTTCAGCCCAATCGAACTACACCTTAATTAAGATACAGGGAAAATCAGTTGGACCTGAATCTCTGAGTGCACGCAACCATGTAAAGCCATCACCTCGTAGGCACAGTGCCGAAGAACATTACCAACCTTCACGTACTCCGCCCATGGGTAGAAGAAGTGCTTGAATCTCCCATGTGGTGGCTCCCATTTAGCAGAGTTTGCCTGGAAATTAATCACCATATCAATAGCAAAATATTATCAGGTAGGCTGTTGATTATAATGTAAAACCAGCATACAAAACTCAGATCAGCTAGTTACCAGCGAGTCAAGCTTTGCTGATGAATTTAAGGTAGCTCGGCACTTCCTGAATGCTGGCTCGTCAGGGAAGTCATCCATGACCGTCTTCGAGAACTCTGGTTGGTCGGAACCATCGTCGCTTAGATACTTCTTGACACACTCTATAGCAATAGAAAACAAAAGAATTATGTGTTATGTGACTTCGCAGTAATCGACTATAAAGTTATCTCGAGGACCAGGGTGAAGAGAAAAACCTTCCAAGGAGTCTGCCAGAGAGTTGAAGTTGTTAACTAGCTCCTTGTGCAGTTGTTCCCCTGCCCAGATTGGGCAAATTAGGGCATTTACAAGAACAGCTATGAGGCCTCCGATTGCAATCGAGTAGAGTCTGGCCATTGCGGTCCTGATGGGGTTTCCCATGCGGTAGCCCGATACAATGATCAAGCAGTAGGTGAATAGGATAACTCGAAAACCATACTCGTATGGAACTAGTGATGGCCATAGCTTCATAAAGGATGTTACAGCTCCTACATATCATATTGCACAGTAAGAAGGTTGAAGGAAACTGAAATAGTAGGTAATGCAAAGAAAAGTTCTAGCATGGATTTCTTGTCGATACAAATGAATAAAAGTCATGTCTTATATGGATCGCCTATATTTTGAATACTGGTCAGTTTTAAGGCGTACCAATGAGAAAGATGCTGAAACCAATGATGTATGGCTCTGCAATGTGACCACTAGACATAGCCACTTGAATAACGATTATCGCAAATACTCCAGCAAGCACACTTCCGAGAGCCCGATTGAATCCGCGATTGAACGTTGCACCTACAGATGGCTAACAATATGAGGATTTTTCAATCATAAGATGGCTAACACCATTAGGATTTTTCAATCATAAATACTTTCAATTACTATTCATTAATGCTCATCCAAATTAACGTAGCATATACAGATACTGTTCATAATGTTTCAAGCAGCAGTTTTAACTAGCTAGCTACTCATGCATAGGGATGATACGTACCGACAGTGTACTCGAACATAATAGCAACAGTGAGGATGGACCAGATGATGTTAGTCCCAAAGATGTCATAGGGTGCACGGAAGAGTATGAGCAGGGACACAAGGAGGCAAGCAAGGCCAACCTTGAGCGCAAAGGTGACCCTGTTTGCGTCCTGCCTGGCAAAGTCCCAGACATCACATAGCCATTTCCTTGGGGATGGGCCTTCTTCAGTGACTGTCTTCTTTACATCTTCTGGCACCACATTGTTTGATGGTAGGCAGATGTCAATCCTTATACTACCCTTTTTTCCATTCATTCTCCAACTCGGGATGCCTTTTACACAGTGGCTCAAATAACACCAATGTAACTGCTGTATTTATGCTTCAGTTGGGCTGTTGAAGTGTAGGGTCTTATGGATGGAGAGACGGTATATATAGCTTTCTTGAGAGGTTAAGGATGGCGGTGCAAGTAGATAAAAGGGTGGTGTAGCCGGCATAGCACCATATTAGAAGAATAAAACTGACGGAAATAATTGATGGAAATATAAATGCAGGTGATGTCAAGATGCTCTCGCTCAATAATGTAGGTATTGATAGAGAATTGGATTCTATCATGTGAAATAATGTTATCTATTCGGTGTTGATTTTGCAGTTTACAGCTAGCGTATTGTTTGCCAGGGTCACGTTGCATTAGAACGGACATGTTTGAAGCGGATCGCTTCTAGAGGATTCCATCTTCATTTTTACCATGAAATATCATCAAAAGAATGCTTTTAGACTCTTCACATGCATACCTTGAATCTTTCCTAGATGCATTTGTGGAGCAGCCTACTTGGCTACTTAGATCCATTAGACCAAATTAATGGCTCTAAAAGAAACATTTTGGGTGATCAGAGAATCTTAATTGATTCATTGACATACCAGGGCACAACCAAAAGTTGAGGAATTTCTGCTAGTTTTTGGTTAATACCTTGATGCTTAATGTTTGCTAAATTTTTTTTGTTACTAGCAACACATTTTTGTTTACCCAGTTTTTTTGTTACTAGCATCGCATTTTGTTGTAGAAACACATAATCGTGCAAATATTTTGTGTTACCTTCTTCCCCTGTGATTGAGCAATTTTCATTGAAAGATAGTAACTCTTTGCAAAGCTGATGCGAGTAAATACCAATTTGTGAGTTGTGACTTTTTTTAAGGCCATTTCAAATAATTACATGCAATAATCCTGAATAAAATATACCTACTCTCTCTCATGTGTGTGTTTCTCATAATATTTCTCTCTAAAGGACCATGTAGGAAGGTATAGGATATAGTTATGATGAATCATTGTAAGTTTTGTAGAGTGATCAAATTGTTTTGCAAAAAGTGCATTTGGTTTGGACTGAATTCTGGAAGTTCCAGAAAACTCGGATGTTCCGCAGGTATAAGCGCGGTCATACCGCAGGGCGATAATACCGCAGTCGTTTGTGCGGTAGTACTGACGAAGTGGCGGTATGTTTTTTCCAGAGAGCTCCAACTGAGGATCTCAAGGTGTGGTAGTACCAGTTTGAGGAGCAATAGTACCGCAGTATGGTAATATTGGCATGGTAAGTGCAGTAATACCGATCTTCCTAGAAAAACAAGGTTTTGATATTTGAGTTATGGATTGAATTGGGATGACCTAGGTCATTAGATTAAAATTACATGATGCATGTCTTGGTTAATGTAGATTAAGTTATGAAGAACTTGTGACTGAAAATGATTTCTTTGTCTTTGGATGTACAGGGTCACTTGGAATCAATTGTGGTCAATAGCGATGATCGGGGCTGGACTTATGGAGGAGTTGAGGCTTAGAACGATCGAGGATGTCAGGTGACACAGGGAGCTCAAGCATGACACGAGAAAGACAGAAAATGTTGAATACGAGTTCGAACAACGGGATGGCGCCATGTGGCTTACACGGACTAAGTGAGCCGTGGTTCGGTAGAATCGGGACAGGAGAGACTTGGCGACGCGTGGCAAGATTGTCGTGCACCTATACATGACAAGCATGACGATTGCTTGCAGTGGTTGGTGATGACCGAGTCAAGGAAGGGTATTTTGGTAGTTTCATCAAAATACTAAAAATCATCTTGGATCAAAACTATGGTACATGGGTGATGCGCTGGAGAGTGGTTTAGGTCAAGGTGCAGCTGGTTTGATCAAGGTAGATCAAGGCTAAGGATTTAGCGGATGCACACTTATGCGCTTTGAAAAACATGCATAAGTGAACTTGTGTGAGTAAAACCCGTGTGTGTGGGGTTAACGAGTTTTCCCTCATTTAATAGTAGATAGTATCCACTAAGATGAATAGGTGGCTGGTTGCCCACCTATAAAACGGGTTGGGATGGAGACATGTGGTTAACCATCCAACCCATCTCTTGTGCCTTGGGTTTGAGAGTGAGTACCTTGGGTGCTTTTTGTCCTCCAAGGTGAAGCGGCTGTAAAACATATCTTCTCAAGTAAGCAATACATTAATGTTTGTGCAACTCTTAAGTCCCTCTTGTTTTGATTGATGTGCTTGACGTTTGATTGGTTTTTATCTCTCTTTTTTCCTTCTGGTTTTGATCTCTCTTTTTTCTTTCTGTGATCTTGCTGTGCTAAGAGCGTGTAAATGATGCGAGTGCCCAATCTTCATGACGTAGGATCGATAATGATAACTTGGATGCATGCAACCTGACGAACCGATGGCGCAAACCACTATTAGAACAACAACCTGCGATAAAAGAATTCACCCAACCACACGCTCATGATCCTGTCTACTCAACCACAAAGCAAACACATCGTAGCTCCTGAGAATCACATGGAATCACAAGAACAACAATGTAGAGAAACGCCTAATTCCCCTCTAGGTTGTAATCAGATGGCAAACTCTAGGAAGAACAAATATATAGCTCTCTCTTAAAAATAATAAATTCAATCGTGGTCTACTAAGAAGTTATGTATTACAAGGCTTATATAACCCTTGGGAGGCTGCAAGGTCTCCTACTCAACTCCTAGGTGTTTGACTCGGACTCTCAATAAAAGGAAATAAAAATAAAAACCCATAACACTTTTGAAGATAAATCCTCCTCTATTACGTAGCCCTCGAAATAAACTTTCCAACGAATCCAAGATCACCTCAATCGGACCTCGTATGTGAAAGTTATTACCTTCAAGTCATACTGTTCTGAACACAGCATCTCTAGTCAATCCAACGGCGGGATCGTTCGGCCTGGTCCAAACATTACCATAAATATTGACCGTTCAAAGTTCATCGAATGACGTAGAAGGGCGAACATTCAGAGCGGTCCGAACGTCACCGTCGCTATCGACCGTCCAAAACCGATCAAACGTTGCAGAATGAATGAACGTTCAGAGCGGTCGAAACGTCTCCAAGGCGATCAGGCGGTCCGTTGAAGATCGGACGGTACGACTCATTTGGAGTGGGCTAAACGTTTCCAAGGCGATCAGACGGTCTGTGGAAGATCGGACGGTGCAATCGTTCGAAGCGGTCCGAACATCTCCGAAGCATCTAAGCATCCAACGCTGATCGGACGGCAAGGACAGTCAAAACCATTTAGACTGGTCCAAACATTCCGAAGGTCTTATGAGCATCCGATGTTGGATTGAATGGTCCTAAACACATCTGAGGTCGATCAGACCGATTCAAAGGTAGTTTTTGATACCAGTTGAAATCGTTTAAAAGTCTAGAGCATCTTTGTGAATTCGATTGTTCTCGTGGTCAATCCATCATGGCAATGAGAACATGTCTTCTCTTGCTTGACTCCAAGTATTTTTTTCTCCATTAGCTTCTCCTTCATGGCTCCAATTTCAAAAGCTTCACATCGTTCAAACCTAAGAACGCACAGCAGATTAGAATGAGGCAGTATCCAGTTCTCACATAAATTATAACCAAATTTAATTAGGAGCGAATTCGCCTGTTGATTAATTTGTTTAGCTCGTGCTCATGTAATTGGTCCAGTTCTTGACTTCAGGATGTCCTCATCAATAAAAGATGGAAATAATCTTTGGGAACACATTTCCACCCATCTAATCACTTTGATAGCAAGATTCAAGAGAAAACCCAGTTTTCCTTACTTTGGCCTCTTTGGTCGATCTCTTGTTCTGAGGTTTTTGGCTTGGTTTTTGTAGTGATCTTACTTGTTGTGATATGTGAGAATACATTTAAACCCTTCTTGGTCATCATGATTCAACAAGTAAATTGTATTCATCGATTTTTGTTTTGGCTCGGTTTTAGTGCACCTTTCCTTCAAACTAAAAAAAGGTCTCAAGTTTGGCCATAATTTTCGTGGTCATTTGTTGGAATAGGTTTTTGATAACTTAGTGAAGATCACTGCAAAATTTCATATCATTTAGATCTACGAATCAAAAGTTCCATCTATTTTAAATTTTGAACTTAGGCTGATTTCACTGTTCATCGAGGAAAGATAATACCGCAATTATAACAAAGATACTTCCAATTTTCGGTAGCACCGCAGTTATAACAAAAGTATTTTCGATTTTCCCGATTATTCTCTAAATTTTAGATATTTGTTTTGCTTATTTGGTGTTGATTTCTCGTTCCAATCTTCATAACTTTCTAGTTATTGGAGTGAAGGAGAGTTGAATATTTGGAGTAAATTAGAAGGCACCATTCATTTTATCTCTGTTGCTATATTTGGTCTTTCACTCTCCCTCCATGATTCTTTCATGAAGAATTGTCTTCAGATTTTTATTTCAACTTCGTTGAAATTAAGTGGATACAGTGCAAAAAGAAATTGAATTCGACTACTATTTCAATCTACTAATCTACTCTGTATGCGCGCGCATGCGCCCATGTGGTTTCTTTGTGTACGCGTGTGTTTTGGCAGTATTACGAGACTTACATTCAGGGACTGAAAACATCAAGAGATAAAGATTCTGCAAAGCAGGTGATCTCATGCTTCATGGTATCAGATTCAATGTGGCCTGTCCACGTATGGAAGGATGTTGGGCGTAGAGCTTGCATGGGAGTGTTGCTGTCGGTGAGCCTAACAAGGATAGATGAATGATGGATCGCAAAATCTTCTCTACACTAACTGTCTATAGACACAAAATAAAGGTGATGCATCTTATTCCTTCCAAAAGCATCACCAGGAACAATTTGTGATGCATTTCCTTGAATGTAACACTTCTATGCTTTTAACTGTATGCCGTAATTTCTGTACATTGAAATGGGTTGAATTTATCTTCACTTGGAAAATGTCCCGTACTTTTTTGTGCAGCCAAAATAACAATCTTTGAAAATTATGAGTAGTTGGACCCAATGAACAAAGATGATGAGAAAGGGTAAATTTAGGGCTTCCATATCACAATATCAAGTTATAAACTGGAAAAATATTGTTAATTGTACAAATTCTTGTAAAGCACATCTTTTGCAGTTTATGGGATACTGGATTGAGCTGGACTTAGCAAAAAGTTATAAGTTAGAACTTGTTAAGAATAGCGCTTGCATTTATCATGAGGCCAATAGGCTAATATATATACAAGTACAGGTATGACATATATACAAGAAACCCCCTTATGCAACAGAAAAAATACACAGAGGTTAATGGGCATATATATATAAATACAGAAAGCTCGCTAGTGAGAAACTCACAAATACGCTAACCACGCATGTGGAGGCGTATGTGCTGAAACCAGTCCCAATAATTAAGACCATCGAAAATCACCGGGTAGCGAGGAACAGAATGCCTGAAGAGGATGACATGTTTTCTTTTTTCTTCTTTTCTCTTTCATGTACTGAAGGTTAAAAGAAACCTATCGATTTCTATTCGACACACGGGAGGAAATCACAAGAGCGGCGTCGATCTGGAGCAGCCTAAGTCAAAACGACGACAGCCCTGAGTAATGGTGGTCGGAGTGGCGACAGCTCGGAGCGGTGGTCGGATGGTGTCGACTCCTACAAGCGGACAACGACGACATTGGATCAAGGCAGCTTCGAGACCCAGACGGAGGATCCGAGTGACGGCAGCACGATGAAGAGGATCCAGATGACGGAGGCGTGTTGGAGAGGATCCAGGTGATGACGGTGCGAAGAAGAGGATCTGGGCAACGGCGGCAGTCGGAGGAAAAAACCAGCAGTGACTAGCTGCTTTATGAAACCCTAGGTCTAACTCTGATACCTTGTTATGAACATCGCTTGTATTCACATGAGACAAATGGACCAATACATACACACAATACAAATACAAGAATGGTATACATGCAAGTAACCCCTTATACAAAGGAAAAATATACAGGTAATAATACACATCTAACATTTCGATGGCCCTTTATATAACAAAGGGAAGAAACCCTTGGTCTCCAGATGGCTCCTTATATTGGGCCTGTTTGATATGGCTACGGCTTATGGTTTTTGGTTGAAAATTTTGAATTTTAGCTGTTTGCGACAGAGATTACGGGGAGAGAGATACTCGCTTGTGATTTTGGTTGATACAGATATTAAGCTTTTAACGTGTACTACAATTAACTTGTAGACACCGTTTTGAGAAAAATACTCCGTTTAAAAGTTAGGTACTGTAGCAAAAACCAAAAGCCGCTTTTAAAAGCCGTAAAGAATAGGGCCAATCCAAATTGAAAATCAAAAGTGAACAATAACTAGTGAATAACATGAGGAACCTTTAGGGTGTTTTCTGAGGAACATTTACTAGGGTAGGTGCCATTCAGAGCTCACACTTTTCAGTTATGCCTATTGATGAAAAACATCAGAATGTAGGAATGTTCCATTCCTGGTCTGGTCCAGTTTGTGTCTTCCCCTGAACAGTCTGCATCAGTGCTTCTGCTGCATAACAAGTAGCAACTAGCTGACGCGTGCATGGTCCACAAGCCTGATAGTACTGACTGAGGCTTGGCCTGTTTTGAGTCCACTGTTTCTTAGATATTGTAGATATACAAGGCTGCTCATCCATGAGGAAAAGGCGGTTCGGTCCCGATTAAGGTAGCTGAGTTGAGCAGCTGGTTGCGCTGGAAGAATTAGGCATCTCACAATGGCCGGAAATATCGGCATATTCACAAGTTGTTCTTGGGCAATTCTTTTGAGATGTATAATAATTTATAATGGCTACGCGAAGCATATCTGGGGGCAACTTGTGGGTTTATGGCTGCAGGAAGGTTGCCCATGAATTGCTTGTCCTACGTCTTACTGTAAATTATTGGAAGATCGTATTCCTATCGGGAATGGAAGCATTATTCCTCGAGCATCTCTTGGACATTATGAGCATGTGTTCTGTTATCAGAAACAAGGAACAAGCGGGGATGAGAAACGTGAAGGTTTTGTAAGAACCCCAAATCTATTCTCCAGTAATATGCAAGAGGGAATAGAGACAAGCCAAGTTTCAAATCAAATATGTGGTTCCTGTTTGGGTTGAATTATTCGGTGTGACTATTTTAGCTTCTCTGGTTAAGCTTGAGCATTCTGGACCAATAACATGTGGCTCATCATTCATCAAGCTGTGTTGGTTTCTAGAAATGCAAAATGTTCACATTTCCAAGTCAAGCTGAATTTTGTAGACCGCTTGCTGCTATACATCTTAAATCATTTCTTGAAATTGTACACTGGCTAGCATATCATTATCATTCTGGCCATAAAGAATATGAAAAGTATTAGATTTCCCTTTTTCAGATTATGACTATTGGTCAGGGTTTGGAAACTGGAACCAGCTTAAAACCGATCTGGTTTGTGATTTGAAATTTCAAATTGTTGATTTTCAAAATCTGGTGGAGGGAAGTTGGGAGTTAGCTATAATATACATGTTTCTATGGGAGAAGTGAACCGCCTTTTTGGAGGAACGGCTGCTTTTCTAGATGTTTTCGGTGGTTTCTTGAACCCTGCTAATTAAAAGTATATGTAGTTTTTGAGTCGTGGATTTGGGACACAGTGTTTCCGCTTAGCATAATCATCAACAAACTAATAAATTTGCCACTATCTTTGTTGTTTCTTATTCATTTTCTGCCCTATGTATGCAGGTGGTATGGGATTGGTGGTTATTTGTACCGAAATTAGAAGTTTGAGGTGTTAGATGCCCGAATTAGCAGTTGAAGCCTTGAAGGTAAAAGCTGAACTTTCGTTGTAGCTGAGGGTGGCCAATATACTCTTCTAAGGAATGTGAAAGGCGTTAGGTTTCCGCATCACAGAAATTAATATTGGTTATTTAAAGAGCGTAAAATTTTGAGACATGGATTTGGAACATAGTGTTCGCGCTTATCATAACCGTTGACGAACTCCTAAGTTTTCCAATGATCTTTGCTTCTCATTCTCTTTCTTCGCAATGCATTCATTTATGATTGGCCTTGTGCGTTCCTTTCTGATTGACCCTGCACCTGATATAGCGTAGAAAATCTTATAATTTGGCTGCTGCAGCCCTTGTCGTGAGTCGTGACGCTACATCCACATAGCAGAATATTTTGTGAGAGGATCTCATCGGAGGAGCATTGCACATTTTATTCCTTCAGGCTAACTCACTCAAACACACTGTTAAGTGTCATAACATCGCCAATAAGATGCAGAGTTGACACAAAAATGCCCCAATCAACTTGGCCACAAAAAAGACAGTACTCCCGACAATGGGAACAGAAACATGTCAAACCGGCTAGCTTGCTGATTAATAATTTCATCAACCGAGAACAACTGCAGCACTACAGCTTATACACCTCACCGAGAGGAACACTTATTCTGTATAAGCTATCATTGTACATATATACAGCGGTTATGATTCAGTACTACTCATTAGTGACTTGGTACACTACCATACAAAGAAAAGGCAAAATTTGGAAGCATCACGACCAATGCTATCCTTCCCCCAGATTTGCTAGAGAAAGCATACGGCACAACGAAATGTAGCATCGTATCCATGCCAACCTCAAAAAAAACGGCACAGCCCTCAAAGATTGAGATGAAGCCTCAAAATAAGTTGGTTTTGGAGTGGATGGACAGCCAAGTGATCTTATTAGCTCATGGAACAACAGGACCTTGAATTTTGTTGGTGGATTCATAGCAACGTTATGCACCTTATGCTCATAGATCTTCCCATTCTTGTCAAGTTTGTACACAGAGGCACCGTCAAAGCGGCCATGGCCCTCCCATGGGACTCGGGGAATTCCGTGGGCAATCCAGCGAATCATAATAAGATTCTCAGCAGGCTGCCAGATACTAACTATATCAACCCACAATGCTTTGAAGAAGATTTGGCCAGTAAAGCGCAATCCCCAGAATATCCTTTTATAATTGTCGATGCCTTCGAATTTATTGAAAGGGTCTTTGAAGACAATATCATCTCTGGAAAATAGTAACAAATGGAGTTAGGAAAAGAGGAAAAGATCAACAATTAGACTCAACAGTAACTATACAAAAAAACTGCAAACTTCACATACTGCAGACTACATAAACAAAATATACAATGGGAGACAGAAGTAAATATGTACAGTTGTAGACTCAAGTTACCGAACTCAACAGAGCAACTTTGCAAAGCAAGACATACCAAGATCGTAGGAACAATAAAACATGCAGGTCTACTACTAACCTGGTAATTCAGATACAACATATGGTATTTTTCTGTATACCTTAATTCAAGTTCTGGCCAAATGTAGTTATTATATAGTCCAACAAATATTAAAAGGAAGGCTCAGGCCACAAGAATGGTATTGTATGCAATGCATGTAATTCAAATGGTTGAAACTAAAAACTATAGCAGGAGCAGACTTCATGAGCGCGACATTTGCAGGATAATCAAAGGATAAAACAAGCAACAATATGACAACTGAGATACTGATAATGCTAACCCAAGCAAAACGAATGCAAGTACTGATGGAGGGTCAGTTTGTTGAGGTATGTCAAGAAGACAGTACTACAGCAAAGAAAAGTGTAAAATGAACAAGGATGTTTGTAAATGTTTGATCCCACCTGTATTACAGATTCATCTACAATGCAACCAAACTTTGCTTGAAAGTTCGTCTAGTACTCCGAACTATGAAACCAAACATTTAACTCTCGAACTTTACAATCCAGTTCAACTAACACTCTGACTCGGTTTCACATTGCTCGTGTAGCGCGATGAGTGGACGGTTTTGCCATGTAGGATAATACGTTGGTCAAGTTGGGTCGATGCCTTCTCGAGCTTCCAACTGTGCTTCCATGGCCACCGCCCCCTGTAGTCCCCCCCCCCCCCTCTGTTTCGATTCAGGAGAGAAGAACCTGTAGGCCCCATCTATCATTCATCTAAATTTGACTAGCGTATTATTCTACATGGTAAAACCGTCTCATTACACCACGTGGACAATACCACCATCTAAAACCGAGTAAGTGTGTTATTTGAACTGAATTGCAAAGTTTCCCCGGGGGGAGGGGGGTCAAATGTCCGGTTTCATAGTTTAGGTGTTGGATAAACTTTCGAGCAAAATTCAGGGTGTTATATGAACTTTTTCCTAAATTAAACAACAGACCAAGTGGATAAGATAAGGCGAAGTAAAGGTCATATTGCTTGAAATAATTGATAAGTATTAAAACGATATGGCCGTAATAAGCTAATGAGAAAGGGTGTTCCTGACCCAACCACGAAACACATATGAGCCAAAGTAAGGCTGTATTACAATTTAACTTAGAGGTCCCAAGTGAAGAACCAAAACTCCGGCGACAGAAAAAAAGAGAGACAAATAACGACTGCACACACATACACACACACAAAAGGAAGAAATTAGATGCCATATCATTATAAATCTAACACATGGGCCTGGCGCTACTGGGTCAAGCCTAAGGCACATAACCTCTCCAGTCCACATTTCAGTACATTGTACCAATGTTCGACTAAAAAATAACACTATAGGGTCATCACATAGTCCCTGAAAATACTCCGAATCTCCAAAAACTAGAAAGGGCTCTACAAACAAGAGGTCCTATACATATCCACAAGACAATCCATATCCTAATTAACATTATATAGGAATAAATATTTGAGCTTCGTTTCTGAAAAAATGACTCTCCAGATGCTTCATAGCACATTAGCAGGTGGTCCAATAACTAGCAACGCGGCCCAAGTCGTCCACCCCAGCTACAAGACTAGCCATAAAAAAACCCTCCAAGACTAGACATTGCATGGATGCCACTACTACTACTACAAGGCTAAGCTACACTATCATTTCGAGCTAGAAGAGATGCAATATTGTGAGACAGCCTAGGCATTTCTATCAGTCGACAGCAAGCACACAATTACTCAATCGGTGCAACAGCCCACTGTGTTTTCCCAAACATTTATAGCTGCAACTTATTCCATCATATTCTTGATCTACTTAACCCCATCGCATTCTTAATCTACTTAACCGAGATAGAATTCTGTACACTAGCAGCTAGTTAAAAGTCTAAAGTACAAGCTATTTGGGAAGGCAGCATATAAACTAGCTATACACATGTTCTAATTAGAAGCTATTGTCACATGTCTTTCCCCTATAAACCAGCTACAGGCAATCGATTGTCGTGCTAAACAATTCAACCACTCAGCACTGAAAAAGATCAAATTTTTGCCACTAATTCACCCGGATTCCACCTAAAAGCTGAACAATTGATTGACTCAAAAGGATTGAACTTTCCCTCAAATCAGGCAAGAAGGAATCAAGCAGCCGCACGAACCTGTAGATATCGAAGCTGGGCTCCTTGCAGAACACGTCAGGGAGCTCCTCCCTGAGAGTCCGGATCGCGTAGCCCATGTTGAGGTAGTACGCCCGCCTCCCCTCCTCGTCCTCCTCCCGCCGCCTGGCCGCCACCGGCGACTCCGACGCCGGCGTCACCGGCACGGAGAAGAGCGTCGGCAGCAGCAGCCTCCCCTCCCGCACGGGGTCCGCGACCCTGATCACCCGCCCCCTGGCCTCCCCCGTCTTCCCCCTCCCCGCCTCCTCCTGCTTCACGCGGCCCCCGGCAGCCGCCGCCACGACCCTCCTCCTCCGTGCGCCGCCTCCCGCCGGCGGCCGCGCCGCCGCCAGGTCCGGGAGGTGCAGGAGCTGCGCCATGCGATCCTGAATTCCTCTGGCTTTTTTTTTCGGTGCGTGCTTAGGTTTGGCTTTGGATAGAGAGAGAAGGAGAGTGTGTGAACTGCGTGAGAGAGAAGGGGTCATTTGGTGTTCGGTGTTCGGTTTGCTGATTTTTTTATGGTTTATGGTTAAATTTTTATTATAGTTGATTGAAATTATACTATAATTAATAATAACTTATTTGATATAATTAAATTTAATAAATTTAAAAATAGAAAAATGAGTTGGCTACGTATAATACAAACGAATACGAGAAAAAATAAACTGGTAAAAAAAACTCAAAAATCAGAAGAAAAAAACGAAATTTAAAAATAGTGAAAAATAAACCGAAGTCAGAAGTCTAAGCGAGGCCAGGCGTTGCTAAAGTAAAAGAAGACCTTTTTTTGGTGTTTCGGATATTCTGCGAGCGCGGCGTCAAATGTAGCGGTGTCCGGGCGCGCGCCTCTCCCTCTCCGGAGGTTGACACGCACGAGTGGAAGAAGAATATCTCTACTCAGGCGGGGGGCGGCTTGTTCCTGCGCGTGTCACTGCATGTGGGCCCTCTCTGACACCGCGGCCCCGGTTGTATGACAAAGCAGCTACAGGTCCGGCCCAATCTCGTCTCGATCATAGTTGGTGCATAAAGTATTTTGTGCCAATGATTAATCAGCTCCCTCCGGTTCTGACAGTACTAGAAATTAAGAAGAGTAAACTAGTACACCATAGACTTGTCAGATATGCCACTGTACATATAGGTCAATGACGGGGGGTTAGGTAGGCTGTTCCCGTGACCAGACCAGCCCAAACAAGCCCACCCTGGCCTGAGTCCCCGACTTATGAGTAGGCCTAGGCCCAGAAGGCCAGAAACGAGGTGGCAGCGAAGATCCACCACAAGTACACAACACGCCTCTCCGCTTTCGGGGATCGCTAAAATATTTCCCATTTCGCTGCCGCGCTGCTGCAATGCAGGCAGGGACTCGAGAATACTTTGGGATCTCAGACGAACATAGTATATACTAGTACAATGCCCGTGCGTTGCAACGGATTCTCAAAAAAGGTGATATATAATATCAGTATGATTCTAAAATTTATGATAAATATAAATTTTGTTTCACACGTGTCAAAGCGAAACATAACTCTGTATAAGGAGCATCTTCCAAACACCTTGTAATGGACAATGGTAAGATAGGTGTTTAATCAAACCCAAAATTCATGTTTAACCATTCCATAGGAAGAGGATTTGAAAAAAAAAAAGTTATAGTAAATGCATGAAACTATGGAACTAATTTAGTCAATTCAAAGAAACGACAAACCTGACCAAAGAGAATGTCATAAGCAGTCACATAAACTAATTCCTCCTATTTCGCAAGTAAAAGAAAATTATAAACAATCCATACCTTGCACTTTGCTGTAGGTGTTATACATTGCAGCTTATGAGGCATGTCTAAAGCCAACAGTCAACACTCAACACAACAATGATAAAAACAGCAGACTACAAAGAAGAAGGAAATTAATTCCATCACAATGTGAGATGCGATTGCTCGACCTTCCATTGGCTGGTTAATACTCCACTTGATGTTAAAACCTCCTTAGTGATTGGAAGAATTGATAAAAAAGTAACAAACAAGCATGAGAGAAGCTAGCAAAGGAAAACACAAATTGAAAGTTAAGGCACAATAATACTCCAACTTGTTGTTTTTCATTTTAAAAGACGGTTCTATTTCCTGGTCCTCCGACACCTACATTCAAACAGACAACTATAGGCAATTAATAATCTGCTCGGGGTTTAGAGCGAAACACAAGTAATAACACTCTGAATAAAAAAACTCAAGTAAGCTAAAATTGCCTAACCAATTTTCCCTCCTAAAGTCAAAGAAAACAAAAATTTGAGAAAGGGATTACCTTTGAGCTCATACTCCAGCTAGCTTGATATGCATTACAAATTCTATCATCTTTTTATCCATGTACGGGACCTTACTGGCAGAACCTAAACAAAACTCCAAATCCAATGTTCTTATTGGGCCTTTAAATACGTCATTTCCTAGAGTTTGACAGGTGCATCAAATACAAAATGTTGCACCAGAACATCTCCAACAAAACTAAGAAAAAAATCTCACCAGAACATCTCAAGCATATTATTACTAACTACCTGCATCCTAGTATTCCCCATAACAGAATTTACACATGGCATTGCAATATTTCAGTATACTACTAATAATGAAATTGCGGCATTCGATTTCGCTAGATTGCTAGAGCTACGGGCTAAACATATTTGCTTTGTAGTGCAAACAATCAGGTTTGAAAAACAAAATTCATGATCACAACAGAGAAAAGAAGAACTGCACTGTTATGAGGGAAAGGAACCAAATCAATGAGCATATCCACTTGATGCAGTTCAATGCCCGTGCGTTGCTACGAATTAACAAAAGAATTATATTACTTGATTGAATTGAACCAAATAGAGATAACAATGCTATTAGCATTGCTAAAAATGCCATTTGAATTGCCAAAAAGATGCCATTGGAATTCAGAATTTTTTGGTAGACAAATGCCTTGCAATTACAAAAGCTATATAAATAGTAACAAATATTGATGGCCAAGTCTATTCATAGCTTCACATACACTCCGTTCAAAAGTGTTGAGGCTTTTACCTGAAATGACATTGTAGCGGCAGACATCATACTACTGAAAAGTAAGGGGTACCCATTTTTATTGAAATTTCCACTGTTTTCACAATAGAGTCAATTGGTACTGCAAAGCTCAAACCATCAGCAGCCCAAACTTTCATGACATTAACTCCAACAATTTCGCCATCAACGTTCACAAGAGGACCTCCAAAGTTTCCCTGCGGCAAGCAAATGTGTCAACCGTTTGTTCTAGACAAAGTAAACAACCAAAGCAGAAGCAACAAGAAATAGAAGAACAAGTATTCTTCTCTAAAACTTTTATCAAGTATTCTACTTGGGACAACATGAAGATTTACACTATCATTCACTATAGTAAATTTTGCCCCATCATTTCAATAGTTATTATTTTTGGAAAAATATTATTCACATTAAAGTAAACAGAGATTAATAGAAACATATGAGGTGATAACTGGTTTCTAAAGCTGAAAAAAAAGTTAATGAATTACCAACAGTGAGAATACCATACACTAAGAAACATCAGAGCTGCATATCAACTTAGCATTTCTTGTCCATCTTGGCATATAGCGTTTCTCTCTAAATAGGAAATGCAATTGGTTTCATAAGAGCTCAACTTCATCATTAGTGGTGCAATGGACTATTTTTACTCTCTCAAGCGGATAGTCTAACTAAAAATCGAATGAAGACTCACTGTGCACCTATGTCACTCTTTTGATGGCCTCTTTCCTTTGATTTGCATCATTATTTACTTGATATGTGGAGAATTCAACACCAACAAAAAGAGAAGTATAGGAATCCAATATTAAAAACACCGATTTTGTCACTACGAAAAGCAAACACTGCACTCATCATAATGCAAAACCGAGAAAGTTTATAATTGTCATGTCGGACAAATGGGAAGGGGAGATTCTACCTTTGCTCATGCAAAAAGTAGCATAGCTCCTCTAGCTTCTTCGTTATTGATCTTCTCTTCATTCCAACAACCATAGTCCAATTTTTGTAGTCGCAAAACTAACTCACAAGCAATTCCCCAAAACATTTTCAAGCCCTACAAAGCACAGTGTCCAATTAGCAATCGTGAATTAGCAAATTTTGGCCAAAGGACCCATTGTGGTGATTAAAACTTCAATGACATACCACACCCTGAACATCCAGAATTGTTGTGCTCAAATCAATGTGCCTTTGCAGCAACAAGAAAGAAAAGTGAACAATCAACACGGCCAACAAACCAAGAAAGAAAAGTGAACGATCAACACGGCCAACAAACCAGGTTCCTCTCTGGCACTCCATCAAACATCTCCTGTAGCCGTTGACCATTGACCACCCAACCCACTGACCATTCGATTTGTTCCAAACATTCAGCCTGCTACTATATAAAACTATATCATCAAAGTGCTCTGACCTATCCTTCTTCAATTATATTTCCAAATCTACTACTAATTTTTTGTATATGGTTTTGCTCATAATTCTTGTATCTAGTTCTTGGTTCCTAACATTCCGCCACAAACAAATTGGTACATAAAAAAGAATAACCTTTCAATGGCGTCCTTGTGGTCATAGATGGCCTCCTGCCCCTGGTCTAGCATTAGTCGTGAACACCAACCTCAGCTTCTTAAACTCCTACTCCACAGCCGCCCCCCATTCCACAGACTGCAGTCAACCACCTCCGACGCTAACCACTACCTCCCAGGCATCACCAAGCCGTCCTGTACTGAAGCAACGGTGAGAGGCTTGGATACAGGCGGCGACGTCGCGTGCGGAGGAGAAGTCGGCGACTACGCTGGGTGGAAGGAGGCGAGAGGAGAACAAAGGAGGAATGTGGTGGAGGGACCTCGCGGTGCTGGCGCTGGAGCTCCTGGAGCTCGCGGCGGAGCTCCTCGGCCGTCTTCTCTATCACGGCAGCCATTGCCGTCAGGGAGGGAGGGTTTGGCCAACCAACCACATCAACACCTTGCCTGTCAATCACAGAGATAGTGGCCAATTTTGGAGGGATGATCAAAGGATTTTGACTCACCGGTGGGAACAGTATGTCGGCGGTGGGGGTGGCGTAATCCTCGGAGGTGGCCTCGTAGGGCACATTGAGGTCGTGAATGGGCGAGGTCATGCCGAGCCTGGTGCGCCTTGGCCGGGCGCCTTGGAGCGGTCGATGTTCCCGAGATTGTGCCACGGTGTACCGCGCGCATTCCCTCCGCCCACGATCACATACTGCGGTCGGGCGATCCATCAACCAGCTCATGAGCATTTCTTGGACATTAACATTACTCACTCGCTCCGGACCCAACGTTGCAAACTTTGCACAACACAAGGACTCATCTCGACGGAGGAGAGGAACGGCGGCGCGTCTAGGGTTTCTCCTCAGAAATGAGCGGATGCGAGGAGAGGAACTCGATGCGAAGAAGCTCTTGCACGGCCGGGGAGAAACCTTGCGGTGCCGAACAACTCGAGGCAAAGAAGCCCACTCCTTAGATGGATATTGCGCCACCGAACGACCGAGGCGAACAACGCACGCAGCGGCCAAGGAAAAGCGCTGGGCGGGTGCGAGGAGGAGGAGGCTGCGCGCGGTGGGGAGGAGGAGGAGGCGGCGGCGGAGTGGGAGGAGGAGGCGAGGCGGAGCGGAGGAGCCGGGAGGAGACGGCGGCGGAGTGGAGGGGTGTGGGGAGGAGGCGGCGCGGAGTGGAGGAGCGGGGAGGAGGCGGCGCGGAGCGGAGGAGGAGGAGGAGGGAGGAGGCGAGGCGGCGCGCGCGGAGGAGGAGGGAGGAGGAGGGGGCGCGCGGCGGTGGCGGAGTGAGGGAGGAGGCGAGGCGGCGGCGGCGGAGGAGAGAGAGGGGAGGAGGCAGGCGGCGCGGCCGTGGCGGAGGAAGGGGAGGAGCGACGGCGGAAGAAATGTGGTGAGCGGGGACTCAGGGAGCGGAGTCGGAGAGGTTGGCGGCAAGCAGTTGGGGAGTCCGGAGTCGTGTGTGGAGAAGGAGTTCTAACATCCAACGGCTGGGGAGCATCGAAGAAGAATGAACGGCTATTAAGACTTAAAAGGAGAAAGGGTGGGAGAGGCCGCACCAACCACCAACTCCTTCTTTTATATAGTAAAGATATGTTCATCCGTCCGCACGAGATGCTTCTAGACAATGCCGTCAACGCGCGTACTGTTGGGCCAGGTAGACTGTGGGTGTGTTTGGTTGCTTTTGGGTAGTGGGATCGTATATCCTGGATGAGGGGAAACTGGATGAGGAAGATCGTATTTTGAAAAAGAAGAGTGTTTGGTTCGATGTATCTGTGGATACAGGCTGAATGAGTATGTGATTGGTAGGCTGTATATGAGGCTGTATGAAGATCTTGCTCGACTCCCTCGGTCCTGGACGGGCAGATTCGGTCGAAATGGCCTTCACTCCCGGTCCCGGATGAGACCGTATGCGGGGACGAGCGGATCCAGGCTTCCATAGTAAATTCGTCCAACCAAACACCTGAATTTTTTGCAATATACGGTGGAGCTGGGATCTGGCCGTCCATATTCAGCAAACCAAACACACCCTGTATCTATATTTATCTTTGCTAGTAGAGACCTAAAAAGAGATATCTATTTATTACTAAAAATCGATAACATGCGTTTTAGTGCCGCTAAGAAGAAAGAGAAAGGGATAGAAATTCTCACAAAAAGATAAAACATCTAGCCCTTAATTAAGTGGATCATAATTAAGCAGAGCTATAGCAGTCGTCGGATGTTATTGCTTAAAGATGTATTTTTTTATTTAGAAAAGAAGGTAATCCTTATTATGAAACAAATCTTTGAACGTGAGCACACCTTAGCTGACACGAGCCAATGATACTGTGGTCCTAGGGCCCACCTACCGGTGGGAGCGATTGGCACAACCTCCAGTATTCGAACATGTATAAATCACAGTCTCTGACTACCTCGATTCGTTGGGTCTCCAATTATATCAGCATGTGATCTCCTTCATCTACAAGTATTTGGTGGATGTTAATCCGAAGGTAGAGTTCTCATATGTGCTCTACAACCAGTGACCCTATGGAGTCAAGTAATACAAAATACTTAGACTTTTATGGGTTAATGTATAAATATTAGTATTGATTAGGTCTTTCTGTAAAAACCTGTGAGCCCAATTGACCCCAAAGGAATGGACTGCCTCTGTCACTGTCTACAACACATACAAATAGGTGTAGATGTCATTAGTTCATGGGTAAACTCACAGGGTATACCGGGTGGGCCATGGTATACCCTGGACCTCGCCGGTCGTTGAGGTCCAAATGGCGATGCTGCAGCTGCTCCGAATGCGCGACGCCGATTGCTAGTTAGTAACACATTTCTCTGCACTCTGCTTTGTACAGCGTGAGTTGCCGATTGCTTTGCTTCCGGTCGATGCAATTACACTACTTTTTTTTCGCCCGTAAGTCCCTGCTTGTTGGGTTTTGTGTGGTGATATCTTTTCTCGTCTTTCCTAGTACTCTTGGGCGGATGCAAATATGCAATGCAGTGCAGGTATATATGGAACATTGGGATTGGTACGTGTGTTATTGTTGCTGCTGTTTGATGGATCAGATTTCGATCGAGCACCAGGCAGTCAGGCGTTACTTGAATCGTTGCACGCTGTTACTTGAATTCATGTGTGGTTGCTAGCTTAACTAGCCTCATCTTGCAAGAACGCTCTCCAATACGTACATGCATGCATGCATGGCAGTATGTTCTGTACAGCGCATATAAAGCATTTGAATTGTTCTCAAATACGTATATTGTACGGCGGTATTTTCTCCATGAATTGTTTGATGTGGTTAATTAACTGCATATAAATCGCCTAGACACCACCTAAATTATAGGGTTCCAGTTTGGTCATATAGATTTGTCTAGTTACATTCATTGAGCGGGATATTTTCTTTGAAGTGGATGAAGATGATATAATCAAGACTTTCATGTCCTTTAAAAATCGTAGACCAAAAAAGTCAGATAAGTAGTATTGTAAGTCTCTTTTATGTATATTTGAGACTATTAGTATGGTGTTTGAACTATTTATATTGTAATTTGTGCAAGTTTCCAACTTAATCCTTGAATTTAAGACTTATCATATTATTTAGTGCATGTATACCGAATTACGGTGCAAATTTTACAATTATTACCGAATTGGCAAATGGTTTTACCAAATTGCATATGAAAATTTTGGTGCGGCATACCCTTTGGTAAAATCCTAGGTCCGCCATTGCATTAGTTCCAACTTCCTTCGGCACAAAATCCTGAAATAAGCACGCACGTGTGTATGTTTTACTAAAATAGACATGTAGCTATCATATCTCATGCAAAGAAAAAATGCCAAAGTCGAAATTAGATACTCCCTCCGTTCAAAATTTTAAGACGTATTTCTTATTAACACATGACCAAAGAGACAGTGAAAATAGCTAGATTACCCCTAATCATTGTCTCTAAGCAGTATATTCAATGCAAGCATGTAGAGAAAATAAAAAGAAAGTAATAATTTGATTTTAATGTGAACTCCAACTAAAAACCACTATATAGCTAAAATTCATAATAGAAATTAGATGAAAATTAGCAGTTGGATTTATATCTACCTAAAATTAAAATCCAAATTAAATAAAAATAAATTTAAGATTAAAGAAAGAGTCTATATCAAATACTAAATAAATAACCTAAATTCAAAATAAAAATTAGCAGCTGGATTTATAAACAAATTTCAACATAAAACTAAAAAAGAAACTCTATAAGAAGTGCAAGGCAAAAATATGCAAATTTAGAATAAAAGTCAAAGTAAATTTGCATTTGTTTTTAAATTCCAGACTAAGTGAAAAATAGAAATTTTGGTTTTATTCAATATTAAAATTACAAAATATTCTAATTTGGAAAAAAAAATTAAAATAAGATAACAAATTTGATTTGTATATAGGAATTGAGATCCATTATATAATAAAAATCGATGACATGTAGTTTACAATCACTAAGAAAAATAATTGCTAAAAATTCTCACAAAACAAAACACTATGACCATTTGTTTGGTGGACCTCCATATGATTGAGAGATTATGAGTAAGATCATTAACGAGTGTTCATTCGGCTATACCAATGTTAAGTTATATGATGTGTGTTATGAGCACGTAATATAGCCAAGCATAGCAATAATAAAAAACGATAATGATATAAATGAAAAAATTTATATAATGCTATATCTACTATTTGCTATGAAAGTATTTCCATTAAAAAGTATCTAGGGAAGAAATTTTTTGTCACATGTGACAAGTATTGATAAACAAAGTGGGATTTTCTCTCTTCTAATATATATTATTAAAATATCACAAAATGAAGTTATGCAACAATCTATTTTAAAAAAAAACAAAATTACATATGTATTACTAAATCACTTAAACGTGTTTTAATGATGATGCCGTGCAAGTGTGCGGGCCACTATGCTAGTTTATATAAACACCTTCTCTTATGACTATAAATATGACCCTAGGGTACTATGGAGGAGAGAACATTTTGTATGAGAAAAAGACTTAAGTAGAGATTGAGTATCATTCATATCCTCTCTCATGAGTTTTAGCCTTCATGTACCTCTCTCGGATCATCCAGAGCTCTAATGTCTGCTGTTTAGCTTGTAGCCACAGCACCCACAAATCGTGCAAATTTTGCTGCCGTTGCACAACGTACGTCCTATACCTTACCATGTATCATGCATATAGGCATGCAACAGCTTGTAGTTAAAAATCAAAATGTTGCCTTGAACCCAGTTAAAGGTAAAACTACCATCTCATCATGCGTAGAGAGATAGAGAGAGAGAGAGAGACGGTCGACGTTGTTCTTTTGTATCCAGAAAAGAGATCAACGCCTTTTCCCCCTCTTGTATGTTGTTCTCCTGTTCCTATCACCTGATAGAGATGCCAATCGTTTGCTCGCAAACCTAAGTATGCGACATGCCTCTCATTGATCAGCTAGCATGAGGGGAGCATGAAAGCACAGAGAGGTCACACAAGTTAGGTTGTACCACTACTATAAAACAGGCTATACTAGACGTCTTATTATAGATGATTCATAAGAAATTGTTTGTATTGTAATTACCACAGACGATTTTACAAAGCGTGAGTATCTATGTTACTAACGATGGCTAGAACCATCTATGATACGAAATTATCATAGACGGCTCTTGTTAATAATCATTTGTAATAGTTCACAGGCGGTTATTAAAAAGAACCACCCATGATGATTGGGACATCACAGACGATTTTTAACTAGAATTGTCTGTGATATTACCACAGACGGTTATTAATACAAACCATATGCGATATATCTCTTATATGCATGAATGGCGTGCGTTTTGTCTCTCTGATGCGTCTCAGATCGCTTCGTCTCCCTGATGTGTCTATGATCATTTCGGCTCCCTGATGCATCTCTTCGTCTTACGCGTCGAATTTATAAAAATGATCATCTGCCATGTACTGAAGATGAATTCCCATTTCTCTGATACACATATCTACTCTCAAGCACAAACAAATGGCTCTGGCGATCTCTTCCTTGTTGTCGGCATTGATGGCCAACCTGGCCATCCTATACGAGCACCTTGTCGGCCATACGCTAGCAGATGCTGTGAAAGGACACTGTGCTGACAGTGTCATCTCTCGTATGACCGAGGATTTGCCAAAGCAGTTGAAGGCCACATTCCGCCGTTTTGACATCCTCCTCTGCCATGCCTTCCAGTTCGTCTCCCGCTTTCGGCGAGCTAACCTCGCCACCAACGTGGTCCTTCACAATGAAGTTGCATGTCTCTTAAAGGCTTTTCATAGCTTAGAGTGCTTAATTTAGGTGGCGGGCGACCGAGTCAACCTTGCTAAGACTCCTCAAGAAAGGGAAGAGAGCCTATGGGCTAAATTCGACTTGATTGTTCAGTTGAAGAGTGTTCGGGAGACACTCGAATGAGAGCGTCAGTGGGTGAACGTATTTTGGGCTTCGTTTGCTGATGATTCCGAACCATTTGATAACGGCCATGTCACCTATGAAGTTTTAAAGATAGAGATAGCATGCTACCTCTGCCACTAGAAAAACTTCGAAGCAGTTAGATTTTAATTTTTTTTTAGTCTCTTGCAAGAAGCGACTGGGCACGTTGTCTAGCCATATGTAAACACAAACAGTTGAATCTGTATTTACTGTCTTCTATATACGTAAATAATTAAGTAATACATATTTACTCCCGATACATTACTGAATTTGCATTTATGTATATAAAAATGAATTTAGAACCATCTGTGATGTTTATTATCACAGATGATTCTAATTGTGAATCGTTTGTGATACATATTATCACAAAACAACTTTAATTTAGAACTATCTATGATATATATTTATCACAGAAAGTTATAAAGTAGAACCATCTGTGATGTGTCCAACTTATTTATATTCAGACTCTAGGATTTGCCTGCGCCCCTACTCAGACTTAATATATATCTAACTCTCCCTTGAGCATGAGCCGCCGCCTCCTCCCCCAATGTGCCTCCTCCCCCGAGCATGACGCCTCTTGCCCTGAGCTGGCCGCCTCTTCCCTGAGCACACTATCTCCTCCCCAGTGCGTCTCCTCCCCCGAGTCGGCCACCTCCTCCCTAAGCACGCCGCCTCCTCCCTGAGCACGCCACCGCCTTGGTTACTGCCGGAAGGCTCGGATAAGGTCAGCGAGCCTCTTCTTCCTAGTCTTTAGGTAGAAGGCTCAGAGGGGCCTTTAAATCCAGATGGGAGAGTTGGGGATCCGAACGAAACTTAAGAGCTCACCACACGAACCATGCCTTTACTGCCTTCTCGGTGGCTTGGATTGCCATAGACCAGTGGGCTTTATTTTACATTCTTGTATTACTATTATGCATAAATTTGCCGTCCTAGTTTGAAATCGGTTTATTATCTCTGAAATTTGTGAATAATACTAGCATTGGGAGGAGTTTGTATGATAGATTGTGGGTATTGAGATTGCTGGATGAGGATAAATTGTCAAACTTGGGATCATTGTGACTATCCAAAAGTATTTTGCTAATTTATTGTTTTGTCAATTGCTAGTTATATACATTTGTCCAGTGTTGCTCACTGATGTCCTGTGTTTGAATGTTGTCGAAATTCTATTGATACTGCAATAGCATTTCTCAGTTACCTGTTTCTGGTTAGAACTGCAATTGTTTCTGTCTTATACTAAGGTAATTTAGATCGATAAACTAGTAGAGTTTAGAAAGGATAGTCACTCTAGTTACCACTTATTAATACCACTTATTAATGCTTTCTACCACTTTAGCTTCACGGTCCGTATGACAACCATCTGCGAGTTGGTGATATCTGAAGTAGAAAAATAATTTTACACAGCACACACCAAGTATATCTTATATAATCAGGAATGAATATTAATCCATTCCTTATTCTGTAAAATATACTTAGTGTGTGATGTGTAAAATTATTTTTTCTATTTCAGATATCACCAACCTACACTAAGGAACAACTTGTTACCATTACTAATCACCACCTTGATTTTTCATATCTTTCTTATGCATAGGAAGCAGTACATATATATTTCATAGTAACACTAACATGTGTAATCTTGCACACTCCACAATTTAAATGGGGTAAAGACAAAGTCAAACCCCATATCACATTTGTGCTTCAAATGACATAAAGTAAATCACACACTAGATCTAGTATATGATTTACATCATGCCCTTTGAAGCCCGAGGGTGATATGGAAAGCTAGAAATAAAGTCAGATCTCATATCACACTTAGACTTCAAAGGCAAGAAGCAAATCACACATTGGAGCCCAAGTGTGATATGGGATCCGACTTTGTCTCTAAATCATTTAATTGTAGGGTGTGCAAGATTGCGTATGTTAGTGTTACCATGATATATATATATATATATATATATATATATATATATATATATATATATATATATATATATATATATATATATATATATATATATATATATATATATATATATATATATATATATAAAACCTATTTTCTACACCCGAGATATAGTTACACCCATGATATCTACCATCCATTTATCTCGAACACCACTAGATAATCAGGTTATTGGGTCGACTCAAATACCACTGGGAAGCACCGGTTTGGCTATTTGCGTGTTTTTGCGACGCATGCATGCATGGTTTTCATGCTTTTACTAGCGTGATTTTCGGCCAGGCTGCATGGCTATAAACATACCCGTTTCAAATTGCACGAACTTTTGCATGGTGTATGTTTACAGAGCATATGTATCATACGTGAGCTTTTGTATTATCATGCTACCTAGCATATGTATGCCTTCCATCGTTTTATATCTCTAGCAAGAATTGAAAGTTTGTGCCATGTTATATTGACGTATCAAGAAACTGATTAGGAGGAGTATGCCATTTTAGGGAAAAAATTAATGAGGTGGTATGATCAAAACCACTCCCATTTGTATGTACTCTTTTTTGTACGTATAGATACTCCCTTTTCCGTACGTATTGATAATACTTTTTAAGTGAACACGATACCACTTCGCTGTATTTGTATGCAATGCATTTTGGCATGTAGCATTAGGGATTATTAGACAAGTATAGGAATATGCACCAAAGATTACAGTCTAATGGATATAGTAATAACTGTCGTAATTATCTCGTCGCCTGATGGTAGGAGTATTGTGTTGTGTAGCACGGGCATTAGTGGTGTATGACAATTTAAGTACTCAGTCGCATCACACGTACTTCCCATTGTGAGTACTGGATAGACTGAAATTTGCTATTGTTTTTTACAGTGAAATATGGAGAAGACTGTGGGTACAAACAATAGAATCGTCATGGAGAGCCATGCAAGCGAACAAGGAGTTATGTTGGTTTCACATACTCTATACCTTGTGTAACCCAATGGCTTGAAACCAAATGGTCTGCAACTGAATGGAAGTATGTATATGGAAAACAAATGGAGTTATGTTTTAATCTGGATACTACTCCATGATGTCACGGAGATTGATACAAAACGATGCGAACACATTTGGCAACCCATGTAGAAAAATCAATTGTGGTGCAGAACGAACAAGTTTGCAATGTTTAGTTTTGTGCTCTCTGTTATTCCATTTCGGACATGACATAGTAAAAACAGAAAGGGCAAATCAGATTGTTCCGTTCTACAGCGTGCACATACACGATGGCTACAAAACCATTTGATTAGAGTTGGCATACTCCACTTTGTGCAACCAAATGGCCTAAAACTGAATGGGAGTATGTATACTTGAAAAACAAAGGGAGTATTGATTTAAGCGGATACTCTGCATGTGAATCCGGATACTACTGCATGTGAAAAACAAATGGAGTATTAATAAAAAATGATGCGATCACAAGTGGCAAACACACACAGAGGAAAGAATCAGTTGTGGTGCAAAATAAGGTTGCACCTCCGCTCTTCTATTATTCATATTTTTTTTGAATGCACCATAGACAGTGCCCTGGTAAAAGCAAATTTGGAGCTACTGCCACTAGATGGTTTGGTCATATTCTTTGATTTGGCCATAGCCTGCAATGCCAGATCGAAAAGTCAGTTTAATGATGGGAATGTTGATGTCAAGTTAACAGGTTTTGCAAGTAAATGATTTGAGCAACTGGCATGAAGTATTCTCATGTTGGAAAATAAATGAGTCGAACAAATAGCAGGAAGTATTTTCAAATGCAAAATGTCGGACCAGATAGCAATATGAGTGGGTGACTAGCTAGTGGATGAAAAAACAAAAAAAGAAATCAGTGATTTATAGATGCAGGGGAGTATTCTATCATTGATGGATCGGGAGCAGCAAGTATCCTGTATTATACTCTTAAAACAAAAAATAAACATTGAGTTGTACATGCAGCGGAGACTATTCCTCACATTTGATCAGGAACAGTAAGTATGAATCGTGGCATCATCAAGGAGAGCCATTGCAGCGAACAACTAAATGTATTTACAACTAGCAGGAAGTAATTTCAAGTTGGAAAATAATTGATTCATGTAGGGTAGTATTTCCTAAAGGATGGATCAGGATCAGCAAGTACCCTGTATTACCCCCATTAAATCAAAAGGTAATCATTGAGTAGTACATTTTAGATCAAGGGAAACTTTCATTAAGTGAATGAAAAAGGTCCCAGTCTCTACAATCCGAAGATCGTACGCAGCTTAAAGGTTACAACCAAGAGCATTCAAGCACAAGAACTAACACAAAACAAAAGACACAAGATACATGAAAAAACAGACACTACGCCTCAATCCTATTCCGGAACTTCCATCTAAATTTTGCAAAGACCTCCATGATGACCGTCTCCAAAATCTGGCATCCATTCTTGATGTGAGGAGGGGGCGGAGGGGGAGGCGGCGGGGGAACCAGGAGCAACTATTGTTCAGCTACAGAAGCTAGTGCGACTGCTTGTTCAGCGGCGGGGGAAGGAGATCTGAGGAGGGGGCGGAGGGGGATGCGGCGGGGGAACCAGGAGCCAGGCGGCCTCCTACGGCTGAGGAGGGGGCGGAGGGGGAGGCGGCGGGGAAGGGGAGGCAAGGGAGGCGGCGGCGGTGGGGCGCCCGGCGGCGTGGGGGAGGTGGCGGGGGAACCAGGAGCCCCTTTCTCACCTCTTGTGTCTTCTTCGAGTAGTACATGCAGGGAAGTATTCTCCTCATGTTTGATCATGAACAGCAAGTATGCTCCATTATCAAAAAAAAAAACAAGACCTTCAGAACTCCATTTAAAAAGTAATATTTACAAAGCTAGAACTTCTAAACTTCAAAACTTATGTGGCTTCCGGCGCATAAGTCCAGGCCGCACTGAACTTGCCGAACAGGTATCCAGGAGTGAGGAGAATATCTCACTGCTGTGGACTCTTTCGGCAAACTAAACTTCACAACTTCAAAACTTTAGAACTCAAAATTAAAGAGAAGAAGGACATACCATGCAACTGCAGTGAAGTATTCTCCTCACTGCTGGAGACCTAATCGGCAAGATGACGCGCCGGCAAGCTGATAGCGTCTAGGCCGCCGGCGATATGGTCACAACGAAAATCAACATGGATAGATTTCGGTGTTCTGGAGTTTAACACGCATAAGATTGAATCATCCGTATCCCTTCCAGCGATTTGGTCGGTTGCACAAATCCCGGATACTTCTTGATGGTTGGCGAAACTCACGGAAAATTCTTCCTTCCAGCCTGTCAGACGGTTTCCAAACTCTCTGATATTTCCTTCATGATGATTTTCCGGATCGGGTCTTCCTCTTACCCGTGTTGTCGTGCTCCATTAAACTCTAAAGTGCAGCACGAATCTTAAAACATCTGCAACGGTGGATGGATAGGGTGTAACTACACCTGGGAGTAATTAGTATTTTTCCTATATATATATATATATATATATATATATATATATATATATATATATATATATATATATATATATATATATATATATATATATATATATATATATATATACCATTTTCAGTGAATGGGGAAGATATGGAAAACAAAAAATGGTGATTAGTAATGTCACAAACAATTTTTAAAAAACCATATGCGATAAAATATCACACAGACAATTTTGTTTATTAGCCATTGTGATATGTAGATATCACAGATGGTTATATTCAAAAACCGTTTGTAATATGTAAACATCACAGACGATTATTTTTAAAAATCATCTATGATAAGTACATATTACAGACGGTTATTTTAAAAACTGTCTGTATTGTTATCACTTACAGACGGTTTTCAAACCGTCTGTGAAGACCATATGTCTTTACTGACCCATAAATTCAAATAGCTTACAAAATCATTTGTAATAATGTTTTTGAACTATCTGTGACGATCTTTTCTATAGTAGTGTACATACGTACAACATAAGTTCCATAAGTAAGTATTTATACATAGAGAGAAAGATACATGTAGAACGTACACTATTATACGCAATACATACGAAACCTAGCTAGCAACAAACGGAAGTAATCGCTATATAAGATCTCGTCATATCTCAATCCTCGCCACTACTCGAAAACACGCAACTCATCCAAATTAAGATACATATATGTCATGTCATAGAAAGTAAAACCCCCATCGGAAAAGGCTCCTTACATTACATACCCATCTGTATATACGCATATATACAGTGCAAGGAAACTAATCTCTCAATATCATCGTACGTACTACCGCTGCTCCAGAGTTGAGGGAAGATAGGCAGGCGGCTCAGTGGCCGGCGTTGCCGCCGCCGCCGCCCCAGAGGAAGGCGCCCATGGCGAAGCTGCGCTTCTGGTGGATGGTGCCGTCGACGGGCAGCCCGTACTCGGAGAGGAGGCGGTCGAGCTGCCACTCAGGCATGGCCTCGTAGTCCTCCCTGGTGTATCTCGGGTAGTGCAGCGGCATCTGGAAGTAGTGCTCGCCGCACCCCACCCCCTGCGGCTGGTCCCTCTTTCCGTACCTCGCCGCCATCATCTCCATGGCTCACCTCTCTACAAGATATGTACTGAGATCTCTCTCTCTCTCTCTCTCTCTCTCTCTCTCTACGTACAAAGCTTTGTACGCGGTGCGGTGGTGCGGTGCCTTGATTCGACCGATCGAAGAGAGGTAGCTAATGAAACGGACCAGGTGAACGCCTTTTATAGTGCCAGGCGATAGGAAATATCCTACGGGAGAGTAGTTGATCACGAGAAATGCAACTAAACCAGCAACCGACCTGTGGCCCGAGTGGCGGCGCGGTGGCGTCCCGATGTGGGGGAGAAAGCGACCGCGTGTTCGCGGCCCGCGCGTGTAACTTTGGCACGGTTCGATCGAACAGTTGGTAAGCTGCATCAACGTTGTAACGGAGGTTAGAGTACGTAGAACAGTACGGCGTCATCTGTCTATAAATCTTATTATATAGGATATAACATGATGCGAAGAAAAGAGAGGGAGTATAGAGAATTGGACCATCTCTTATGCAACAGTCGACTTTAACACAAGAAACAAGGTATATTGTGTCATGATGGAGCTATCTATAGTGATATGTAAAGTACAATCTACTATAAAAAAACTATCTTTATTACCTTCTATAGATGACATAGACGATGTCATAGATAACAGTTATCTATATTATTGGGCATGCTTATACCCTAGAATTTTTAGCGGATTTGACACCGCTGGCCACGGTATTTATAAAAATAGCAGTATGTGCATCGTATATGTAGAAATGTCACTTTTGCCGTCCGGTGGGCGGGCGGCAACGCCGGCGAGGCGACGCATGGGGGGCCACCGGCGGCAGGCACCTGCCAGCAGACGACAGGCAGCCTGCCACCTAGTAAGGAGACAACAGGTGATTAAGTTGGCTAAAAATTACCTGCTCTAATTTTTTTATTTAGTAATTATTTGAATTTTTAAATACATCAAATGAGTTCAAAAAATTACAAAAATTTATGTGCAGTTTCATAAGACAACATACTTGATAGTGTAATTTTTGGGTGATTTTATCCCTTGTGAATGTTGCTCAAGATTCATACAATTTTGATTCAAGGAGAATTTAGGGTCCTTCGTTCACGACATTATTGCAGGCGGCTAGCAGTTCGACATGTCTCAGCTGGAGTACATTGACCCTTGCCGGACCCAGTCTACTGTACTTAAGCTTACTGAACCACCGCTGGCCACTGAGCAAACAAGAACGGTCTCCATACCTTTTCCAAGCCGAGATGTAACCTCCAGACCGACTGACATACCTCACGGGACATACTCGTGCTCAACGGAAGACAAGGCCACGTACGGAGAGGCAAACACGGTGAGGAGGTAGCAGTGGCTCAGATGGGTGTGCCATATCACATCCAGTGTGATGAATTTTTTTACTGCTATATTTATTTTTTACTTGTACAAGTATTCCTAATGTATAAAATTCTAAAAAAAAATCGTGAAATATTCGTAAATTCGCTATTAAATTAACCTGAATAAACGTGGTAAATTTGAACCACATAAAATTTCTAAAAAATTACACAATAACTATGACTATATCCGGAGGCTTTACATAAAATTTCGTAATTTTTAGAGCTCGTTTGCTATATGTAAAAAAATTATATAAATATCAAAATTGTATGAATTTTTGAGCAACAGTCACAATGGATAAAATTATCAAAAAATTACACTATTAGGTACATTGTATTGGGAGGTTGTATCTAAATTTTTGTAATTTTTTTAAACTCATTTGATATATTTAAAAATTCAAACAAGCACTAAACAAGAAAAATTAGGGCGCATAATTAAGCCGGCTTAATCACCTGCCGTCTCCTCATCGGGCGGTAGGCTGCCTGCAGTCTCCTGACCGAGCGGCAGGATGCCTGCCATTTGCTGGCGTGGCGGCATGCGTCTGCCACCGACGGCCCTCCACGCGTCGTCTCGCCGACGCTGCCGCCTATCTACCAGACGATAAAAATGATATTTTATAAATACAATATATATACTATTATTTTTATAAATACTGTCAGTGACAGTACCTAATCCGCTAAAAAGTCTATTCCCCGCACACGCACGGCGCGGTAGACGGACGGCCCTTTGCCGTGGCACCGATGGCAAGACGCGATTGGCACCCGCGCGCAGGTCAACGCCACGGGCGACGGCAATGCCGGCCGTACGTACGTTGCGATGCTTTGTACCCGCGCGCGGAGCGGGGGACGGGAAATAGGCGGCTTTTTGGACTGGCTGGGTACGTTGGCACGTACGCCGCACGCGGGGTGGTGGGGGGACCGGCACGAGCGGCTCGGGGGGCTCCGATCGATTGACGGGCGGGCGTTACGAGGGTCACGTCGTTCACGTGAGGCCCTGCGCCGCTCGCCCGTCTCATGATCGATCGAGCCAGGAGCGGCCGGCCAGCACGCGCGCAGCGACGTGAAAAAGCTAGGTGGGCAGGTCGTCGAGCGGCCGGTGGTGATTTTGGAGTGTGCGGTTGGGGCGAGCCGCGCGCAAGTGTTTCGTGGCCCAACCAACGCAGGCGTGGACTGCACTGGAGCAGTGGCACAGCTAGGAGTATGTTGTGGGATTGATTTGATAGATTCATAACTTTTCGAAAAGATTTTCATGTTTGCTAAATTTTACGCATAAATTCACACAAATTTATAAAAATGACTTTATA
This sequence comes from Dendrocalamus sinicus, assembly GCA_036346575.1. Lineage (NCBI taxonomy): Eukaryota > Viridiplantae > Streptophyta > Magnoliopsida > Poales > Poaceae > Dendrocalamus > Dendrocalamus sinicus. Next base: position 10,080,061 of record CM070643.1, on the reverse strand, counting down.
CAAATATGATGTGATAAAATTTAATTTTATGGATTAAAGTTTCTGACTCCACCACTGCACTGGAGTCGTTATTGCTACCAACGACGACAGGAGGCGTTGTTACCTACCAACTTCGACAGGTCAATGCAAATTATGCGATGCACTTGTGCGCTATATGGGAAAGTTTAAAGTTGAGGCCAAAATGGAGGGTATCTGTAAAAAGAGTGTTCACTCGTGGTAAAGGTAATGGTGGTGATCAATATGGCTGAAAAGCCCGTGGCTTATGGCTGAAAACATCAGAATTTGGTGAAAAAGATCAGAATGACAGAGGCTTATTTAGCATAATTAAATTTAAAAAAAATTAAAAATAAAAAAAATATGTTAGCCCATTACGTATAATACAAACGAATACGGGGAAAAAAGAACCGGCAAAAAAGCTCAACAAAAAGCCAAAATTTCAGAAAAAGACGAAACTTATGAATAGTGCCAAATAAGCCTCCCGCACTGTAGCATAAGCCATTCTGATCGGTGCCAATGGATGCCAGCCAAAGGACCACTATTTACGGCAGAGCACGTAGGATCGACGTCTCAACGATGGCAGTGAATGTAAGACAAAGGTTCCATTTGTTTTAGTTTGTAGGATATTGTTTTTACGAATAAATAAATAAAATTTTTTGTTAGTTTTTTAGAGTGGTTTATCAGTATAGTTTTTTTGAAGTGATTTATCGACAATCAGTTTATTCATACAGATGTTCTTACTAAGATTAAAATCTATCAACCGCAGTAAAAAAAATGCACCTAAAACCACTATGTATACACAGTAGTGGTTCTATTATTTGTACTTTATTATACACACATATCGTCATATATTGATAAACAAAACATAGAGTTAGTCAGCAAAGGAAGTTCCGAAGTTGCCTAAGATCCAAAACAGATTCTTTTGACTTTTTGGTTTATACTATACTAATTAATATTTAAACGAAGTATCTTTTCAAGGTATGATCTATAAATTAATTATAATAGACAGTATCTTAACTTTATCTATATCAACTAAAATCATACGTAAGTATTTCTCTTCATACTCTCTCTCGTAAATAGACAGAATTAAAAAATTTAAATCAAAAGCTATAAGCCATCGTCCAAAAAAAATCCACCTTTGAATATTAGTCATGTAGTAGTACCCCATGTAGCAAGCTAGATCTACGAGCATATATCTTAGTAGCATACAGATCGATCCTAAAAGCGACCGAAAGGGGGTTGCAACTTGCTGGTCTGCACATGCGCGCAGCTGCAACCAGACGAGCGACACCAGATAAAACCTTCATGTCGGCCGGCCAACCAATCGGTTAGTCCTCCACGGCAAAGAAGAAACCAACCAACGGCGACATGGTGCGCGTCTGTGAGACGTCCCGTGAGGCTGGTAACTTTTGACGGCACGGAGGGCTGCCCAGACGCCACGCGAGAAAGATATCACTGGACAACCGCTGCTAGCTAGCACGTCGTTGCAAACGAGAATGTGAGGCCGTAAATGAGACCACCGTCTCAGAAGCCCTGCACCGATGGTTTCTCACCTACAAGTACGCGCACAGGGGAGAAAGGCAACCTAGACGTTGAAACGTTGGGAATATACGGCAGAACCAAATTAAATGTCTTGTTCTCTTGATCTTTTAATATTTAGCTTCACTAAAAATTAAAATAAATAACACGGTTTCTTAAAGTAGATTTTCTAAGATTAAAATCGTGTATGCCGTCCTCGTCGATGTCTCCACCGTCCGCTGTTGTCTTAAAAAAGTACAAACAAAAAGACCACAGCTAAAAGCTATTGGCTTAGTTTTTTGGGTTTATGTTTAGTCTTTGGCTTCCATTTATACAATAACTCGTCATTAAATGATATGTTTTTTAATGTACGGTCTATAGGTAAATTGTAGTATAAACTGTACCGAGTTCAGCTGTACTACCAAAACCATATATGACTATTTTTTCTGCGTACTTCCTCTTATAAACAGACCAAAAATCATAATCATAAGTCTCAGCCTAAAAAAACTCACTCATTAGTCATAGCTAGAAAAATAGGCCGAAAGTCGCTTGATGTGTAAGGCAGGAAAAAAGTAGCTAGCCGAACTCGCGAGGCTCTTTCGACTAATGACAATGCTTTTTCTGTACTCATCAGCAAAATAACAGATGCAAAAAAGTTCAGTTTCTAGAGAGATTATTGCTGGTGCAATTTGATGTGCTTCGAATGATTTTGTAGAGGAATCGATAATTACCTATATACGGGGAAAAGACCAAGGAATTTCTGAAACTTTGGAGCTACCCATTTGCAATTTGCTAGTACGTATTGATGTGATTCCTGTACGTAATCCGGTGGCGTATTCTTCTTCTCCTTCTTCATCCGGTGGCGTATGCAACAACCTGTCTAATACACAGTATATCCAATCCGTAAAATGTGCTAAGCAACTTGTACAGCTGTGCCAGTCACGGTAATATTGGTCTAGAGCCCTGTATGTCGTGGCCATTAGATCCATGATCCATCACAGCAAAGGACACATACATCTTCTTGAGGAGCGAGGGGACACCCTAAAGACGACGTGGCAGTTTGATAGATTGGCAGACACTGATCTCGTTTCAGGACGCGGAGTCGAGGAGATATGCGGTACTGATGAGTGATGGAAGGCACGCATTGGAAGATCAAAGCTTCACGCAAACACGTTGGCTTGGTGATTTCTTCGGCCCAAAGGGCTCTGATCTGCAATCCATAGTTCAATCTCAAGAAACTTGGCCCATTTAGGCCTAACGTACGGCCCGTTTCTTTAACCCAGAAAGCGCAAAGCCACCCTCTCCTCCCGTTCTCCCAGTCACTAGCAACTTAGCGAGGCACACGCCGAAAGACCCAGCCAGTAACCAACGGCCACCGCCGCTCCGACGATTTTTTTAAATAAACTATTCTGTATTCCAAATTACAGTAATATATCTATATTTTATTTTTTATATTAGTAACCATCTGTCGCTCCACGGTTCGACGATTAGCCCATATCGCTTAACGCTCCGCTCATTTTAACTTGAGCTTCTAGCTTATTTTTTACTATTTATAAATTTCATTTTTTTGAATTTTTGGTTTTTTTGAGCTTTTTTGCCGGTTCTTTTTTTCTGTATTCATTTGCGTTGTCCGTGATGAGTTAACATATTTTTCTATTTCTAAATTTTAATTACGCAAAATAAGCCATCTTTAGTTACAGTGTAATTTCAGCCATAAAACACTATTTTTCAGCCCAACGAACGGGGCCTTAAAAAAAATTGTCCATGATTTGGAAAAGTACGATCTCTATGGTCTCGAGTTCTGTTGCAAGCTGGCTGCACGTGACTCAAAACAGCTGTTTGCAATATATCAGAACAGGGAGACCCCCCTCTTTACATGACCCTGGTAATGCTGACTCCCTAGGTTGACCTTTTCTGTGACCCTTGTAATATTTTCGCCTACGCTGTATGTCTCTCTTTCTTTTTGTGTGTATATATGCACGTTTAGTTTTCGTTTCTTTTGGACAAGTTAGGGCCTGTTGAAGTTACTTTTGTAGAATGCAGCCACACTATGTTTATATCGCTAAGATGCACGCTGTAGCAAAGCGAGTGTCTGATGGGGTTAGCGTTGTCGGTACCTTAGCTGAAGTGCTTCTGCTGTAACATTCCTGCATAATATATATGTCCTCAAGATATTACCCAAGGTGTTGCCGTTCACTCATTCCCTTTGTTGATTGATTGCTCTGTTCATCGAGTGTTGTGTTGATATTACCCAAGTATGTGAAGCCGCCTGCTCTCCTACCAATGGAGGCATGATATATGATCAATCCACTGTCACCTCCAAATTCACATTGAACATTTTATCAGATGAACTGGAGTGTAGGTGTATGGCATTAAGGAGTGATGGAGCTTGAGCAGTGTTGTGCAGTTGCTTTGCATGCGCATCAATAATAAATGGAAGGCAGCCACTGGTTTACTTGACTAGAAATTCGCCAGGTCGATACAAATTTCAGGCTTATGGAGAACGTGATGAATTCTGTTTAGAAAAGACGCGAAATTGTAGACGGTGCCGAGCTGCCGACAATACAAGTAAGCAAAGCTGATTAAGACGGAAAGTTGCATGTTTATTTTCCGAAAACGTATGAAGTGCTGGTATAGTGATGTTACCTCCTAAAGCAAGCTGATGCTTATGTTTATTACAAAATACACGTCATATACCTTGTTGACCGTAAGTAGTATGCAGGAAACATTAAGCATTGGTAAATAGTATGACATTTGATCCCAACAATGGATGTTGTTAAACTTGTAAACCTCACTGGATACACCATTGAAAATCAAATGCTGGTTTCTTAATCGTGGTAAAACATATAACTGTTAAGAGTCAATTAGTCAATTGCAATTTATTTCCCCCATTGTCAGTTACTGAAAAACTGAACAATCCAACAAAAATAAAGAGTCCCTGCCACCAACCCAGCCCAAAATGCAGCTTGAGGTAATGTGCAGTGATCCCGGCCGACAAGCCGCATGCATCATCTCTCTACTATCAGAAAGGAACTATTTCTCATTGCATTCGTAGCAGGAAAGCAGCAGCAACAACAAAGACCTAAACCTTGCAAATTAGCCACATATCTCAAGCATATGATGGGGTTCTTGAGGACCAGCATTTAAGCAGGCAGATATCAAGCAATCAAGCATAATCTTACATTGAGACACATAAATCATGGAGTGGTCAGCTCGATCCATGTATGTGGCAGTGGCACACAACCCCTCCAGTGCAAACCATAACTGTTAATTGTGACCACTCAATCCGACTGATCAATGTATGTGTCAGCTGTAGCAATGACATGTTCTTTTTTTGGTTTGCTTTTGCTCTCAACTCTTAACAAAAGTCCACTAGCTATATCAAAGGCAGTGGGGCTGCTTCTTTTTCTCTCTAAAGGAAGGCTAGAATATGTGTATCTAGTGGTTGTGAGCACTAGTACTTAATAATGATGACGACGAGGCTGGGGCTTCATTTCTTCACAAGTTTTTGGCCCTGTGACAGTGAGCCGTCCTATAATTAAGTATGTTTTGTCAGGACATACGAGCTGATTTACACGGATTTCATTATCGTATTGATTGGAAGGAAAGACGCCGCTGCACCAAGAACAGCTTGCATGTTCCCTTTCGATGTATCGATCTGTATCTATTTCATTGTCCGTCACTCGTTTCCTGGCCAGCTACAAGTTTAACTGAATCTTGGTTCAGCACTCTGTCTGGGCACAAGCGGTGTGAGCTGGGCTGTGTGTGTGTTGCCAACGGAACAGGTACTGTACTATGCGTTTGTGATTCAGCTCTCTGGAAACAAAAAATTCAGAGCTCTATCTGCTGGTATGTTGCCAAGTGCTTACGGTGTAATTACATCTGTTCTCTCTCGTCTCTTCCTTTCTGTACACATGTGATCCATAGCTGAAACCAACGAATTCTTTGCAAGAACTATCCTGTCCGGTCTTAACACCTAAGCATTGAGTTTGTTGTACGTTGCTTCTCTCTTTTGACAACTTGCAATTAGGGGAGGCATGTCGAAGATATCACCAGCAGGCGATAGCTTACCCAAAAAAGCTAAGCTTGTTCGTTGATGGAACCCGGGCCTTATGGACGGATAACCGCCCAGAAATGACAAGCTAGGGTGAAGCGAGACAGAGATACATTAGGCCGGGGCTATTAATTTGTGTCCCTTGCTCACCTGAGCAAGCTATTTTCTCATCATTGACGAGGAAGTTTAGCTGCTTGGTAATTAAGGGTGTGTTTGGTTTGAAGGCAGTAGGGATAGAATGGCTTCATTCCTGTTTTTAAGGACGGGACCGTCCCCGTTCTTTATTTGATTGTAAAGGATATAACCGTCCCTATTTTTTGTTTGATTCTGGGACATCAAAATATGGGATGAGTCATCCGACATGTGGGGCCTTTTGTTTTTGAGAGGCGAGGAAGAGGGATGAGTCCATCCCCTCGTTTTTGAGGAACGGGGGCATCCTCGATTTAGGGGAATATTTCCGGGATATTCCCCAAAAGGGATGGACTCTGTCCCTGCTGACTCCAATCCAAACAGATCTAAATCTGAGATTGTCCAGTCTCGTCCCCTATTATCCCTAGAACCAAACTCACCTTAAGGTAAGGAATGAGTGAAATTGTCCTGAATGTGCTGGCTTGTCAGACTTACGAATTGTCCATCTTCAGTAACTAATTGGTCGACTTGTCAGACTCAGGACCGTTCTACACGACACTGGTCAGGGAGCAGCACCCAGAGGTCTACACAGTACACACTGCACTACTGCGGCCTGGGTGCAGGACCTTCAGGTTGACGCTTGGGGCATCATGTCCAAGGACCAATGCATGGGGACGTGCAGCACGGGAGCTGAATCCTGACCAAGAACTAGCTAGGCATCGTACCACGCGTAACATGGATGTCGTTTCATCGCCAGTTGTGCGTACCTACGTTGCAACCGCATCATTCCAGACGCCAAGTCCGTCGCGCAAGACAAAACCGCCATGAATTAGAATTAACCCCACAGCAAGGTCGGCATGTAGCAGTCAGCAGCCGCCGTCGTTCCCCTTCTGTCAGCTGGCCAGTTCCGTCGCCGTCTCCGGCGCCAGCTCCGGCCTGGCCATGCCATTGGAGGCGCTATTAAGAGCATGTGAGCCAATGCAGTACGTGCCAGGAAGGCTCTACTACTTGCCTTTTCGGCAATGGGCGTTGTTGTCGGTGGCCAAGAGACGGGACGTATCTGTGGACTGTGGTCTATCTTCTTGGTAGTTTGGGATGCTGGCCGTTGAGGCCACCGTAGGACGGTCCGACGCAGACCGGTGCACAGTCCAAGTACCTACAAGATACTAAGTTTTAACCATCTTGTTTTTATTTTCAGTTTTGTTATTGTACAATCCACTGAAAATTTTTTATCTCTCAGTCACCTAAATTTGCACTCTCATTCATCTAAAATTACAGTGTACTCATGGATAGATGATAGCTAAGATGGCTCATGTATTCCCATATGTCACAGCAATCTAGAACACCGAAGAATCCCAGCCAAAAACGCTTAGATCAGGAAACCACTTGGAAGGTCAAGAACGTGCACACACCGAGTTTCTTGATGAACTTGCTACTAGTGTGCCTAGATGGGTGGAGGATGATTTTCAGAGGATCTCTCTATCTCTTATATATCCTTGGCACAGTAAAATCAAGGAAAGGGAAGAGAGGAGATCAAAACCAACCAAAACAAGAGCAAATTAATCAAAACAAAAGATAGACAAACAGATGATCAAATATTGATATATTGCTTCTTCAGGAGGTAGGTTTTTACAACCAATCTCTCAGGATAGCAGAGCTCTAAGCCTAAAGTACACATACATAAGAGTCCAACCTAAGGAACCCTAATATCCCCATGGGAGGGAGGAGTTAGCTACCAAAAGACTTAGTCAACATTCTCAAACCCTAACTCTTGCCTCTCTTCCCCTTATATAGGTTCACAACCTAAACCAAAATCTAATGGATCCACTTATTAGGCTAAATCGGGGATAACCCGTTAACTCCAACTAACACCGAGTTTTACTCTCACGCACGCTTGTCAAAGCGGCTTATAACCATTAACCTATTAGTGAATCAACATCCGATCTATTTCATATTTTCAGCACATATATGACCTAAACCACTTAGGCCAACACCGCGATTTCACATACTGTCACTTTTTCAGTATTGAGCAATTTACAAAAATAACCCTCTACCGCCTTCCTCGAAGCTTCCCGATTCCTTTGCCACAAAGCATCGCCCATACTTTGCCATCTTCCATGTGGCCCTCAATGACTTGTCGTCAAGCCTCTCACAAGAATTGAACAACTTGAATTAAATTATGTCTTGTTCGATCTTGTGACTAGTTTGGCTCTAGTGATCCTTTTATGATTCATGCCATGTCAAATAAGCTAAGTTGAGTCTTGAATCTGTATTGAGCTTTAGATTGAGCTATGTTAATTTATTAGTAAATCATGAGTTAGTATTAACTCTTTGTTCTTGAACTAAGTCAAGAAAATACAAAAAAGATCTCTTTTATGCGAAAAACCGATCTTACCAATCCTTTCTCATGAGATGGCTTGCCACTGCACTAGGCATGAGCTCTGGGGAGTTTTGGATGACCAAGATTATTTTCTTAAGCTTCTTGCTTGGGGTGGTTGAAGCCAACCATGAATTTTGAAAAAAATACCAAATGTGCTAAACTTGCTCAATTATAAGTGATATCAAGAACTTGAACAAATGTTTCAATTTTAAACTTGTAGCACTCTAAATTAACTCAATTATAGCTTCTTGGTTCCCTTAGAATATTGATATGGCTTGACTCATTTTTTAATACCTTTAACTAGACTATGATCTTGAATGACTTAACATGTTAAACGGTCTATTTAATTTCAGATTATGGCTTATTTGGTTTTAGCTTGGCAATACATGGTTTATCATGATCTAGATAAAACTTTCACCTTTTATGGCTTGGTGTAATACCTGGAAAGTCACTTTGGATAATCTTCATGACTCCTAATGCTTAAAATGAATTAAATTGCAGTCACTCTATGTCATTCATATTCTATTTTTTTCATGCATCTTGATGACTCTTTTATTAAAAGGGGAGAATGATAGAGAAAAAGGTATCAAGGGGTGCAAAAGGCATTAAAGGGGAAGAAAGCTTGGTCATCTTGCTATGAAAATAGTCATGGTGAGTAACTGCTCTTTTCTTTGGACCATGAGTAAGATTAGACTTTTGTGAAGCTTTAGGTGTGATTTGGAGCTTTTGTAGGAAGCTTGGTCTTTCTTGTTGTTTGCTCCATTTCACACTTTGTCAACATGGTCATAAGTTCCTTCTTTTCTTCTATTGGACTATGTGTGGCTTTTGCAACTTCTTGCTTTTCCTTTTAAAAAACAAACCCATCTTTATGCCTTTTTGGTATTTGTCAATACACTCATCAAGGAGGAGATTGTAAGACCATGTGGAGGTCACCCTATAGTTGTTATAAGTAATTGACTTTTGGATTAGAGTTTGTGTAGAGGTTGAGTTTGGTTTTTGAGGTTTTTGTAGAGGTTTGCTTTCTGGCTGTCGACTTTGTGGCCTACGACTTCTAATGTTGCCATGTTGTTTACAACTTGGTGGTCGGCAGGTCTGGTCGGTTCAATCAGCTGTGTACAGCTAGGTGGTCGGATGGTCTTATCGGCAGAACGACCACGGGGTGATCGATAACTTCAGTGTCTGAACGATCATGTGTGATCGATAGCCGTAGCCTGCGATCGATGGTCATAGCTCTACCTGGTTGTGATCGATGGTCATAGGCTGTGGCACTCGATAGTCGTAAAGAGTGGCGATCGATAGTCGTTGTGATTGGGTGCAGAAGTCGTAGCCTGGTGATTGATGGTCGTAGATTACGTCCTAGTCATGAGTGGTAAGTTGAAGCCTATGTGATCGGTGATCGTGGCTATCGGTTGTGGTAGTCATAGGTCGTAGCAACCTGATTTGGTAAGTCATAGCCTCTGTAAGCGGTGGCCGTAGCGTCTGCTACATGGTCGTAGCAGCCTGCTGTGTGATCGTAGGCTGCTGGAAGGATCTTATGGGCTACGAGTACTTTTTTCTTGTGCATCCTAATACTCGTAAGTCATATCAGACCAGTCATTGTGCTGATGTTGTTCACTGGATTTATTGGTGTTTTGGTCAGGGTTGACTAGGGTGTTTGTTGCTTTGTGCACATGATGTTATTGCTTAGTTCTATGATTAGAATCAGTAATTTGGGTGCATATATTTTGATTGTGCAAATTGATGATCTTTATGTATCATGCGGTGCTACGTGATGGTTTACTTGTTGGTGTTGGTTGCAGAACTTCAGAGCTAGATCATGGTAAGGCGTGAAAGGACCGGGACTAGGCACAGGGAGGTGTTAAGATCCATAACGGTCAGGGAGACGTTGAAGATGATCGAGGTTGGTGAGGTGGTTGCAAGCCGGGATGACGATGAACCGGAGCGGGAGCTACTGGTGGTGGACATGATGGGCAACGACGAGGTGGATTAGGACTAGGCTTAGGGAGGAGTCGAGGTCCAGACGGTCAAAGATGTTGGGTGCTGTCATGCCCAAGGAGAAGCATATGGTGTGCTAAGTGACTTGGATCATTTGCAAGCGAGGATGCTTCTGTGGGATCCGGACTCGTGAGAGGCTTGACGACAAGTCATTGGGGCCACATGTAAGATGCTTTGAGAAGCGTGTGTGAGTAAAACCCGGTGTTAGGTGGGGTTAATGGATTATCTCTGGTTTGGACTAATAGTTGGATCTATTAGGTCTAGGGTTCATTTGTGAACCTATAAAAAGGGGAGGGGCAAGAGTTAGGGTTGAGAAGGTTGATTAAGCCTTGGTGACTGGCGCCTCTCCCTCTCATGGGAGTTAGGTTAGAGAGGGTGTGTGGGCTCTACACTTAGAGTTTGGTCCTCCCAAGGGGAGTGGCTATGAAACCAATCATCTGAGCAATATATCAATCTTCGATCTACGTTTTGTGTATCTCTTCTCTGTTTGAGTTTGCTTGGCTTCGATTTGGTTCTTCCTCTTTTCTTCTTTTTCCTTGGTTCTTCGATTCTGTGTCTTTCCTTTCTTGATATGGATGTGTTCTTGTTTTGATCTCGTGGATGTTTTGAATCGTAGTGACAGGTGGGAATATAACCAAAGCCATCTTGGCTATCCTTGACCCACGAGCGGTTCTGATCAATGACTTCATTTTAGAACACTGTTCTTGTGCGCTTGATCAATTCGCAACGAGGTCTCAATTTGGTTAATAAGTTTCCAATTCAATATTGGAGCAACCTCTTGAGACCTTAGCAATTTGCGTACAAAGTTTCATGGCCATTTGATTTTTTGTTCAAAAGATTTGTGGATTTTAAATCTTTGGGTCGTGAAGTCATGTGTTGCTCTATTCTTCTGAATCATTATCGACCGCTTCCAGTTTCAATCATGGTCAAGTCTCAAATCACATCGCGTATGATTTCGACCGCACTTGTTTCCGATTGCTAGATGGTCATAGATCGCGTGGTCATGCATCTCTACTGCTTTTCGAGCTGTTTACGACCACAGTCGGTTACGAGTGCTTGACGGTCTTCGATCATGTCTCATGACTACTTTGTTTTGAGATCGTTGTCTTTTCTCTCAATCTTTCCTTGATCCAAGAGTTTTGATTTGATTTATTCGATGTAGCTGCTTGCTGTGACATGTGAGATTGTACTCAAAGCCATCTTGGCTATTATCTCCCCACGAGCATGGTCGGTTCATTTGTTCAATCTCAAGTCTCTGTTTTTGTGCGCCTTTGATCAAATCTTAAAAAGGTTTAACTGGCTTACGAAGTTTTTAATCCAAGATAGGATTAGCTTCTTGAGACCTTAAGTTACTTGCGTACAAATTTTCGTGGCCATTTGATCTCTGAATCAAAAGATTTGATATTTTCAGATCTGGTGGTTGTGCGCCTCTTCTGTTATTTCTAGTTGTTCACGACCATAGCTGATCTCCTCAATGGCCTTAAGTAGTGTGGTCGGGCGCATCTGATATTTCTAGTCATTTACGACCACATCTGGTTTCGATCGCTCAATCGTAGTAGATCTCTCAGTCACATTTCGAACTATTACGACCACATGCTGTTTTTGACTGCACATGTTTTTTTGTCCGTTCTTTAGTCATTGACTACGCTGGTGTCGACCATTCATTGGTCTTCGACCATGTAGTTTACGATCGTGTTAGGTTTTGACAGTACTAGTTTTGACCACTCATTGGTTCTGAACTACGCTAGCCTTTCGACTGCATATTAGACATCGACAACGTTGGTATCGACCACGTCGGTCTTTGACAACATTGGCGTTCGACCACGTTGATTATGACCATGTTGGTTTTGACCATACTGGTTTCGACCACATTGGTTACAACCATCTTGGTTTCAACCACAGTGGTTACGACTATGTTGGTTTCGATTATGCTGGTTTCGACCACAGTGATTATGACCATAGTGGTTTGGATCATGTTGGTTTCGACCATATTGGTTATGACCACATTGGTTTCGACCACGTCGGTTACGACCATGTTGGTTACGACCACGTTGGTTTTAACCACATTAGTTACGACCACGTTGGTTTTGACCATAGTAGTTATGACCATAGTGGTTTTGACCATGTTGATTTCGACCATATTTGTTACAACCACGTTAGTTTTGACCGCGTCGGTTACGACCACATTGGTTACAACCAAAGTGGCTTCGTCCGCGTTGTCTGCCTTTCGACCACGTTGTCTACCTTTCGACCATATTGCTTTTCTCTGCTGTCTAGTTGCGTTCAGTTTGGCTGTGGGATTTTCCAACCAGTAGTCGTAATCGACTATGTTGTGCTTGCGTCGAGTGGTTGTAACTTGACCACGTTCTGCTCTGATCTGGTCGTACTGAGCTCTGTACTTCTCTAGTTTTTCAAGCGGACATCACTTCGTAATCTTCATAGCTTTATAGTTATCGGAGTAAAGAATTTGTGAATATTTAGAAAAAAAAATAAAAGTACCATACACCCTCTCTCTCTATTACCTGTCCAATCCTACAGTATCGATCGGTATCTATTTCATTGTCCATCACTCGTTTCCTGGCCAGATACAAGTTTAACTGAATCTTAGTTCAGCACTCTGTCTGGGCACAAGCGATGTGAGCTGGGCTGTGTGTGTTGCCAGAATAGGTACTGTACTATGCGTTTGTGATTCAGCTCTCTGGAAACAAAAAATTCAGAGCTCTATCTGCTGGTATATTGCCAAGTGCTTACGGTGTAATTACAGCTGTTCTGTCTCGTCTATTCCTTTCTATACACTTGTGATCCATAGCTGAAATCAACGAATTCTTTGCAAGAACTATCCTGTCCGGTCTTAACACCTAAGCATTGAGTTTGTTGTACGTTGCTTTTCTCTCTTTTGACAACTTGCAATTAGGGAAGGCATGTCGAAGATATCACCAGCAGGCGATAGCTTACCCAAAAAGCTAAGCTTGTTCCTTGATGGAACCCGGGCCTTATGGACGGATAACCGCCCAGAAATGACAAGCTAGGGTGAAGCAAGACAGAGATACACAGTGGTGGAGTCACATTCCAAACAGGATAGATTTCAGTTTAGAGTATGAAAAAATATCTAGTATACAGTCTGAGTAAATTCAGTTTAATCTAAGTAATATTTTCATGATCCAGTCCAGATAAATTAAATTATTTTATCACTGAATCTAGGACATAATCAAATTTTAGCTCCGCCATTAAAGATACATTAGGCCGGGGCTATTAATTTGTGTCCTTTGCTCACCTGAGCAAGCTATTTTTCTCATCATTGACGAGGAAGTTTAGCTGCTTGGTAATTAAGGTGAGGAATGAGTGAAATTGTCCTGAATGTGCTGACTTGTCAGACTTACAAATTGTCCATCTTCTGTAACTAATTGGTCGACTTGTCAGGACTCAGGACCGTTCTACACGACACCGGTCAGGGAGCAGCACCCAGAGGTCTACACAGTACACACTGCACTCCTGCGGCCTGGGTGCAGAACCTTCAGGTTGATGCTTGGGTAGGGGTGCAAACGGGTCGGATTCGGACGGATATTATTGTTACTATATCCTAACCCATATTTTTTTCTCCGGATTCGGACCAATCGGATTCGGTGCCGGATCGGTCGGGATTAACCCGTTTGGACCCCTACTTGTTTGTAAGGAATGCATGCAGCACAAGCAAATGGAGTAGGAGGACGTACTGTCAAGAACTTCATGTTACTACTTAATAGCTGATGTGGAAGATTTTATTTTACCATTACAAAAGAAAATGAAACGTCAAATAGTAGCACTAACCTGAAATCAAACTTGAAGACGTATCGGATTCGGACGGATATTGCTGTTACCATATCCTAACCCATATTTTTTCTCCGGATTCGGTACCAATCGGATTCGGTACTAATCGGATTCGGTGCCGGATCGGTCGGGATTATCCCGATCCGTTTGCACCCCTATGCTTGGGGCATCATGTCCAAGGACCAATGCATGGGGACGTGCAGCACGGGAGCTGAATCCTGACCAAGAACTAGCTAGGCATCGTACCACGCGTAACATGGATGTCGTTTCATCGCCAGTTGTGCGTACCTACGTTGCAACCGCATCATTCCAGACGCAAGTCCGTCGTGCAAGACAAAACCGCCATGAATTACCCCACAGCAAGGTCGGCATGTAGCAGTCAGCAGCCGCCGTCGTTCCCCTTCTGTCAGCTGGCCAGTTCCGTCGCCGTCTCCGGCGCCAGCTCCGGCCTGGCCATGCCATTGGAAGTGCTATTAAGAGCATGAGCAAGCAAATGCAGTATGTGCCAGGAAGGCTGTACTACTTGCCTTTTCGGCAACGGGCGTGGTTGTCGGTGGCAGAGAGACCGGACGTATCTGTGGACTGTGGTCTATCTTCTTGGTAGTTTGGGATGCTGGCCGTTGAGGCCACCGTAGGACGGTCCGGCGCAGACCGGTGCACAGTGCAAGTACCTGGCTACAAGATACTAAGTCCTAACCATTTTGTTTTCGTTTTCGGTTTTGCTATTGTATAGTCGGCTAAAAATTTTTTATCTCTCAATCACCTGAAGTTGCACTCTTATTCACATAAAATTACAGTGTACTAATTTCCCTTCTGAAATTGCACTCCCAGTCACTTAAAATTGCAGTATAAAAAAGTGACTGAAGATGAACTGTCATCTGTGCAACAGTAACTACAGTTCTATCGCTACAATAACTACGGTACTTTCGTTGTTATAGTATAATCAGGATGAACAATCTTCTTAGCACGGTTTCAAAATCCAAAATTGAGAGAATTTTTTATCCATAGATCTAATAACATGAAAATTTGTAGAGATCTACTCTAGAATGTGAGGAACCTATTCCAACAAATGATTATGAAAATCATGTTCAAAGTTTAGATCTTCTTCAGTTGTTGGAAGGTTGCACCAAAACCGAGTCAAAACCCCAAACGGTGAACACAACTTGCTCGTGGGTAGATTATAGTCAAGATAGTTCTGGATGTATTCCCACATGTCACAGAAATCTAGATCACCGAAGAATCCCAGTAAAAACTCTCAGATCAAGAAACCGCTTAGAAGGTCAAGAACATGCAAAAACCGAATTTCTTGATGAACTTGCTACTAACGTGCCTAGATGGGTAGAGAATGATTCTCAGAGGATCTCTCTATCTCTTATATGTCTTTGGCACAGTAAGATGAAGGAAAGGGAAGAGAGGGGATCAAAATCAATCAAACAAGAGCAAATTAATCAAAACAAGAGACAGACAAAGAGATGATCAAAGATTGATATATTGTTTCTTTAGGAGGTAAGTTTTTACAGCCAATCTCTCAGGATAGCAGAGCTCTAAGCCTAGAGTACACATACATAAGGGTCCAACCCAAATCTCCTCATGGGAGGGAGGAGTTAGTCACCAAAAGGCTTAGCCAACTTTCTCAAACGCTAACTCTTTCCTCTTCTCCCTTTTATAGGTTCACAACCTGAACCAAGATCTAATGATCCACCCATTAGGCTAAATCGGGGATAACCTGTTAACCCCACCCAACACCGGGTTTTACTCTCATGCACACTTCTTGAAGCGGCTTACAACCATTAACCCATTAGTGAATTAACACACGATCCACATAAAGTCATCAATCTGTGCAATTCATCCACACAATGCATAATGCAAAATGTATGCACCCAATTTATTGATTCTAAACTTAGGACCAAACAATTAACCCATGTACACATAAGCAACAACATCCATACCATGACCATATGGTCATCCCAACTCAAAACCCAAAATCCAATTTTTCTACGAAATCCGGTAGTACTACTCTTAACACACTGGTACTACCGCACTGCGATTCTACTGCGCCCTAAGGCGGTACTTCCGCACCATCGCTCCTCACACATGACCTCTTTGGAAAAAAAACGTTCCGCTGCTCAGATTGGAACTATCGCTTGAGCGGAACTACTGTGATCACAATGTCAGTACTACCGCACAAACACCTGCGATATTTCTGATAGTTCCAGAAAATAGCCCAAATCAAATGCAGTTTTTGCAAAACCAATTGACCACTTCACAAACATTGCAATAGTTCATCACAATAATATCATGGACATTCTCACATGGTCCTTCAAAAACTACCGATGTACGAAGGCAAATTCACTACATAAGGAGAGATTATAAGCACGAAAAACTTCGACGTATCTCACCGTAGGATTATAGGGATACATATGTAGATTAGAAAACAAGTGTTCTTAGTGAAGAAGTAAACCAAATCAGAGTCGGATGCATCAGCTGTTGCCATATCTGACACGGTTTGACGCATACACCGCTCAGCGCCACATCTAATGCGTTGTTCGGTACGGACACGACCATAAATTCGGATCGAGCTTTAACAACGTTGTCAGTCAAATCGGCATGCTCTAGGCCTTGGTTCAAGCTGATACGCAACGTCCTTTTCCATTTCAAGAAAATTTCAACAAAGGTGCCTTTTCCTTCCTGTGAAACATATAGTGAGCATACATAGTCCAAGAACTATCTTTTAGCAGGCAGCAGGAGAAACCAATCCACAGCCGTTTGTGTGAGAGCCAGTAAGGAGGCGTTTGCACCAAAGTGGAAGACAAATTCAGTGGTTGGTTGTATCACCATCCTCTTCCAGTGATGTTCACTCCCTGACTCAACTTGATCCATGAGAAGGCTAAACTCCACCAGAGCTTTTGGTGGGATATGGACAAGAGCTTGTCGCTACTCGAGGTCATCATCTGCTGCTACCTCTCCCACTCTGAGAGTCCGCGCAGCTGAAACAGCGGCTCAACTGCTGGAAAGGGGTTATGCAACGAATTGGTTGGGTAGGATCGATCGAGTGAGAGGGGTAAAAGAATCTTTCGAAATCTTCCTTTTAAATATCAACTTCGAAATCTTTCTTTTAAATATCAACAATAATATGTAGTAAAAATATAAATTCAAAAAATCATCAAAGCCCAGAGCCAAATATGACAAAACTTCAGAAAAGCAAATCAACACCGGTCAGACCTCTAAGTGCTAGCGGCCAGACCTTTAGGTGGTGAACAGTAAAATCAACACGATATCAAAAACAAAAATACATGTAACTTTTGATCCGATAATCCAAATGATTTGAAACATGGCATGCTCATTCTTTACGATGTCACGAATCTATTTCAATCAACGATTGAGAGAATCGTTGCAAAAGTTGTGATCTTTTCCATTTGAAGGAATATTGCATCGAACCTGCAGCAAAAGAGAGAAACTTCGATCTGCACTTGCTCGTGAGTTCTAGATGATCTAGGTGATCTTAGATGAGTTTTTACATATCATATTAAGTTAGATCACAACATGAATTCAACCCAAATAGCCCACAAGGGCAAAACCCCAAAATCACCTCTCTCAAGGAAAACCAGTCAAACTCAAGAACTATTTCTAGAAACTGTTTAGATAGATAAGATCTGATCTTCAAGAGATATCTCCACCTCTTACACATTGTTGACACTAGGAAAGATCAAGAAGAGAGAAATCTAAATAAGAAAGTCAAGCAAATCAAAATTACAAGAGGGGATCTTTGGCACAACTCACTTGGATAAATTTTGAATGTTGATTTTACTTGAAGAGAAATATTTTAGAGCTAATCCCCAAGATAGCATAGCTCTAAGCCTAGAGCACATATATAAAAGTCTTCAATACAAGAAAACCATAACTCTAATATTAGGGTCTCCCATGACTCAATTCAACATAGGGTTTATATAGTGGAGACTTCTCATCTCTCACTTAACTCTAAATATCAGTCACACCTTAGTGGATCACACTAATTACAATTGGAAAAACCCGGTAACCTACACACAAATGAGTTTTGCATTACACGCACATGCACGCTTTGAAAAGTGCGACTTCCTAAAGGCTGAAATAGCCCGATAAGATATCCATTCACAAAGACATGACCTAAACTATTAAAATCAGTACCACAGTTTTGCAAACCGTCACTCCACCCAGTTTCGAATAATTTTCATAATTGCTACACACTGGTCTTCATGAAGATGCGATGCCTAATGATTTGCCACCAAGATTGTACATATGTGCCGAGGCCGTCACCACTTGAAACTCCGAATCCAATGGCACACCACATTACATTGTAGTTCATGATGCCTAATGCTTGTCGCCAAGGTCATACGTTTGCTCCGAGAGCCGTCACCACTTAAAACGCATAAGACCAATTGGCACAATATATTCACGTATTGTCTCCTCATAATTCTTGTCTTTTTTTTTCTGTGCTCTCAGCTTGAGATGATACTTCACCTGGACTTACACGACACTCTATGGCCACTAAGCCTCAATCTTGCCGCTGGCCGTAATCCATCATCAAAGCACTTGCACGTTAAAGACAAAGCAATTGATCTGAGCATAAAATGACATGCACTTGACTCTCAATTAGCAAAATAAATATATAGATACACTATAACTAACACTTGTATGGACACACCATGGTTAACACCTGCATGACTAATACCATAGGAAATAACTCAAAACACCTCAACAGGGGTTGGTCTAACCACATCCACCAGGCCTGTCAAACTGCCAGGACCCACCGATTAGGCCGTCACCCCACAGTGGTCAGACCGCCATCCTAGTGTGGTCTGACTGGTGCTACCACAAAAGAATAGGTCAAAATGCCAATTCATAAAAATCAAATTCAATTAATAAAAGCAAGACATAAGCAATGTGAAATACTCATCACTCTTGTGAGGCTGCCACTACATGGTATTACATGTTGGATGTCAATGCGAGGCAGTCCTTATACGAGATCACGCGAAATGAGGCAAGGAAATCTTTTGTTTTTGCTTTTGTTTCTTGGACTAGGACTCTGAAAGGATTTTAAGAGGGTGTTCGTATTAGCTGCAGCTGATAGTTCATGGCTAAAAATGAATATTAGTGGTTGAAAGAAGTAACTTTAAAAGGAGAGCGTGAGTGATGGGGAAGTGAGGGAGAGATGCATGTGTGAGACGAATAAGAGGAGTGTGATGCTTAGGGGTGCAAACGGGTCGGATTCGGACGGATATTGTTGTTACCATATCCTAACTCATATTTTTTTCTCCGGATTCGGTACCAATCGGATTCGGTGCCGGATCGGTCGGGATTAACCCGTTTGTAAGGAATTAATGCAGTACAGCAAATGGAGTAGGAGGACGTATTGTCAAGAACTTGATGTTACTACTTAATAGCTGATGTGGAAAATTTTATTTTACAATTGCAAAAGAAAATGAAACGTCAAATAGTAGCACTAACCTGAAATCAAACTTGAAGACGTATCGGATTCGGACGGATATTGCTGTTATCATATCCTAACCCATATTTTTTTCTTCGGATTTGGTACCAATCGGATTCGGTGCCGGATCGGTCGGGATTAACCCGACCCATTTGCACCCCTAGTGATGCTTCCGTGATCACCTGCCTTATCTCTAGGGCGAGAGGAGCGGGCCATATTGGCTTTTGGTTGAATAAATCAGAAGCATAAGCTAATACGAACGGACTAAAACGACCTAGTCCAAAGTAAGAATACTTGAATTTGACTCAACTGGACCATTGATTTTGTTTTTCTCTTTTTTCAAATCCATTACCATCAGTATATCAAGACTGAATTCTTTATTTTCAGTTACTTTTTTATATTATAATTTTTGGTGACTGAGAGTGTAATTTTAAATTCAGAAGAATTAATACACTGTAATTTTAGATAATTGAGAGTATAACTTTAGATGATAAGAAGATGAAAAGATTTGGATCAGTGCAATAGCAAGACCGGGCCAAAAATCGTTCACCCCCTCCTCGAAAGAGAGTATTCCCACTCGCGCAGAGATACAGATTCAGATACACGCGCGCGCTCGTGTATATCTGCGCCCGCGCGTCCTCCCCTCGGCCTCCCCTCCTCGCCGAACTCGTCACACCGCAGCAGACGCCGGCGGCGCCAACCCCTCCCCCCTCGCTCTCCCCTGTGTGCTGTGCCTGTGCCTAGACTAGGTGTTTGAACACGGAGCGAGGAAAGGAAAAGGGCGCCCCACTCGCGTCGCGGTTTGTCCACTGCCGCGGCGCTCGCGCGCGCGGCTCCGGTCCCGTCCCGTACCCCGCGCCGCTGTCCGATCCCGCGGCGGCACACCCCCGCCTAGCTGAGGTGCGTGCGTGCTCGGGCCTTCGCGGTCTTCCTCGCTGTTGTTGTCTCTCGCGCTTTCTTGCTCTGTTCTCGGGCTCCCGTGAGCTGTCTCGCGACGTGTTCTGGTGATCCCGCGGATTCATTATTGTTTTGTGTGAGAAAAGAAAGCCAAGGATAGAAGGATTAATTGTTTGGGTCTTTTTGCGTGGATTGAAATTTCGAGGTTTTTTTCTGTTTTACTTTATGTTCTTCTTTTGTTTTCCATCGACAGTTTTGAGTAGGTTAGCTTCACAGGAAACGAAAAGCACACCTGTGGCTGCTGTTCTATAGTGTTCTGTTCTCCTTTGCCTCCTTGGTGTTTTGTTTCGTCGAAGAAGCAAATAAAAAAAGAACTCCTGGTTTGTGTATGCACTAGCAGTAATATTCTGCTGCTTCTTGATTTTGTCCTCTTATCCAAAGAGAGAGCACTGTTCGACGCAAATTGCAAAGTGGAACATGCACTAAAATCTCGTTGCTTGCGTCATCTCGAGTTATCCCCAAGCCCGTAGAAGAAGTTTCAAGACTTGAACCACCGGCATGGCGTGTTCTTGACTTGAATCCAGTTAGTTGTTCTTCTTGTGGCTTCTTGCAGGGCGCAGCGGATTGAATCCAACCAGACTAGAGTGGGGCTCTGGAAGCAGCAAGATGCTGGAGAAGAAGACCGGCGAGTTCAGCGGGAAGGAGGTGATCGCCGAGTTCGAGCGGCTGACGCGGGACGCCGCCATTGTGCAGCGGGAGACGCTGCGGAGGATCCTTGCCGAGAACGGCGCCGCCGAGTACCTGCAGGGGCTGGGCCTCGCCGGCCGCACCGACCCCGACAGCTTCCGCGCCTGCGTGCCGCTCGCCACGCACGCCGACCTCGAGCCCTACATTAAGCGCATCGCCGACGGCGACACCTCCCCCGTCCTCACTGCCAAGCCCGTCACCTCCATCTCCCTAAGGTTGGTTGGTTGGTTAGCCCGCACGCAGCGCAGGTTGCCGCTGTTACTTTACCTCAGCTAGCTCAAGAACTGATCATGGCGATGCGTCATGTGCGCGCTCGTACGTGCAGCTCCGGCACGACGCAGGGGAAGCGCAAGTACCTGCTGTTCAACGAGGAGCTCGTCAAGTCGACGATGCAGATATATCGGACCTCCTACGCTTTCAGGAACAGGTACGCCATCGCCGCCCGGCATGGCTCGGCTCGATCACTCTTAGGTTTTTTTCGCATCGCGTTGCTCGCTCTCGTCGTTGTTTTCGCCGCACTAAATAACCAGAAATTAAGCAAATCTTGTCTAGATTTCAGTTTCTGATGCCGGGCCTTCGGGCCCGGAGTCGCTGTCTGCCATTACTCGGCTGTTCTCTCAGCTCTTGACACCAAAAAAAATTTCATACTCCATACGT
Source organism: Dendrocalamus sinicus (assembly GCA_036346575.1). Lineage (NCBI taxonomy): Eukaryota > Viridiplantae > Streptophyta > Magnoliopsida > Poales > Poaceae > Dendrocalamus > Dendrocalamus sinicus. The sequence continues at coordinate 10,058,416 of CM070643.1, read as the reverse complement.
ACAAGAACAACAGTGTTGATCTGATCGATGGGTTTGAAACATATATGGATTTAATTATTAGCTGATTAATTAAATAAATCTGCTATCGATCGAGGCTATAAGCTTAACTCTTGTTTCTGATTGACTCTCGAGCGTACGAGTACGACTGCAACCTCTTTTCGTTCATCTTGTGTTCTGTCATTAATGAGGTCAATTCTTGGACAAGCGCTAACTGGTTAATGGCGCTGCCACCACTCTCTCTCTCTCTCTCTCTCTCTCTCTCTGCAACAGGGAGTTCCCCGTCGAGAACGGCAAGGCGCTGCAGTTCATCTACAGCAGCCGGCAGTTCACGACCAAGGGCGGGCTCACGGCGACGACGGCGACGACCAACGTGTACCGCAGCGAGGAGTTCAAGGCGACGATGCGCGACATCCAGTCGCAGTGCTGCAGCCCCGACGAGGTGATTTTCGGCCCGGACTTCGCGCAGTCGCTCTACTGCCACCTCCTCTGCGGCCTGCTCTTCGCCGACGAGGTGCAGATGGTGTCCGCCACGTTCGCGCACAGCGTCGTGCTCGCGTTCCAGACGTTCGAGCGGGTGTGGGAGGAGCTCTGCGCGGACATCCGCCAGGGCGCCCTGTCGCCGACCCGGGTCACCGCGCCGGCCGTCCGGCAGGCCGTGTCGGCCCTCCTCGCCGCCCCGAACCCCGCGCTCGCCGACGCGGTGGCGCGCAAGTGCGCCGGCCTAAGCAACTGGTACGGGGTGATCCCGGCGCTGTGGCCCAACGCCAAGTACGTGTACGGCATCATGACGGGGTCCATGGAGCACTACGTCAAGAAGCTCCGGCACTACGCGGGTGGCCTGCCGCTGGTCGCCGCCGAGTACGGCTCGTCCGAGGGCTGGATCGGCGCCAACGTCGAGCCGGGGGTGCCCCCGGAGTCCGCCACGTTCACGGTGCTGCCCGACATCGCCTACTTCGAGTTCATCCCTGCCAAGCCCAGCTGCACCGCCGACGTCACCCCCGGCCCCGGCGCCTGCTACGCGGAGGCTGAGCCCGTCGGCCTCACGGACGTCGCCGTCGGTGAGCACTACGAGGTCGTCATGACCACCTTCGCAGGTATGCACCACTACTATGCAATGCTTTCTCACCTCTCTTACGTTCGCTTTCATGCATGACATATGACATATACGATTATTTTTGGGTTTTGTTGAATATTATCTAGATATTTTTTTGACTATTATTCAGATTTAGAACTATTGAATTAGAAATTCAATGGTCATGAATTCTTCTCTCTTTCTCTTGAATTCTACCTCTCCCCCTTAAAAAATCTCTCCCTTCAAAAACAAGTGATTTCTTGATCTCTACTTTAAGGATCACAAATTTAAATAATAGTTAGAAAGAAAACATTTAAATAATGCCTAGGCACTTATTATTTTTTTTCCATTAGTTACCCTAGCTTAATTAGCTAGAACCATATATTTACCTGCTGCACCTGCACATTGGCTGTAGCTTTCGTATCAGTAAACAGAGAGGCAGGTTGCGAAGGCCATTGCAACCTTGCTTTGTCCTGTGCTGATAGCAATACTAACAACCGGTGGTCACAGTGACAGTACAGAGAACTTTCGTCTCATGCTTTCCTCTTTGTTGACTTCACCGCGGCTGCCCAAGGGAGCATTGACTTCGCTTGTCGCCTTCCGATTCCAAGCCCATGGCTAGTTTTTTTATCACCGTTATCATATAGATAGCTATTATAGACGGTTCTATATTCTCATTATAAACAGTTTATAAACTGTCTAATTTATTACGTTTATAATAACAAACGATTATTACAGACGGTTTTTGAGCCATCCACGATAAGTCACAGCACATCTTTACTCCTTAAAAGTTTGAGTTGATGATAATAGGTTCATTCTGCTTTGACTCTCAGCCGACCGATTTGAACAGTATGATTTTCACCGTCCGTCTCGTCATCCCCCCACCCCTCTCAAGTGATCTAACAGTCCCTCCACTTCCAGCTTCAGTTACATCTCCTTCCTCATCTCTCCCTACCTCCCGCAACCGCTACTTTGCTTTTTCGTGTCACCCTCTCTTCACACCACAAATCCACCCAATTCCAGCCGATTGATTATTGATTAACCCGTCCGTTCGATTCCTCTCTCTTTGTCTTCTCCAGATCTCCCCTCGAATTTAGAGCTCAGAGAGAGAGAGGCAGACCTAGCAATGGCGGCTGCGCTGAGGAGAGCCGTGGTGTAGCGCTTGGCGCTGGCACCGGCGTACGGGATGCGGCGCTTCCGACCGCTCCCGACCTACAATTGCGCGCGATGGTCGATGGCTTCCGACTTACGACGACGAGGTGTGCTCGAGGGCTCTCGACCTACGACCACGAGGTGTGGTCGATGTCTTCTGACTTATGACCACGAGGTGTGACCAACGAATTTAAAAACTTTTAGAACATGTTTGTATGTACCCATGAGTTTTAAAACATATAGTATGATAAATTTTAAAAATTCGTAGCAACGCAAGGGCATTCAACTAGTATGGTTCGAATAAAGAACTGTCTATGAAGACCAACTATCATAGATGGCTTTAACCACAAAATCATCTGTGATATGTCAGTCATGACAGACGGTTGTGTTTACCAACCATCTGTGATGGGCTACATATCACAGACGATTGGTGCACAGAACCGTCTGTGATAGTAGGCATTCACAGACTGTTTATACTATAAAATTATCTGTCATAATTTGCTCTATATATAGAAATTTTTCTGTTTTTCGGCTAGCCTCAGGAAATATTAGCCATGCTATCTGAAAACAATATATAGATAACAAATATAAGTAAGGGAGTGACTATTGCACAGACGCTTGTTTTTTCTCTTCATCTTTAGTCACTTTTTTACACTGCAATTTTAGGTGACTGAGATTGCAACTTCAAAAGGGGCGAATTAGTATGTTGCAACTTTATATGACTGGAAGTGCAACTTCAGGTGACTAAGAAATAAAAAAAATTTCAGTCGATTGTGCAATAGCAAAACTATATAAGTAAATATATAAATACATAGATATATGGTAGATACACATATATTGATCACAGATACACACATATCACAGGTAAGCAAATTTACAGATTGATTATAGATAAATTGTCATAATTTTTTTACAATATGTTTACAGATACAGTAAGAAAGCATTGTTTATCACTAAAAATTTTATTCATTCTCGGCCGTGTGAAACTCTCTTTTTGGGTCAATGACCTCCATCATTAAGCAGGTTGCGCGTTAATATATGATGGGAAGAGCCCCACCGTGGTGTAAACACGGAATCCAAACCGAGTTACAGCCGGGTTACAATCCTTGAGAAGGAAGTAGAAAACTAAACCTTCTATCTCTAAGAGAAAATGATTCCAAATCTATCTATAAGAGGAGAACAATATATATTCTAACATCCCCCTCAATCATAACTTTATCAAGTTAAGATTGTATCGAAAATACTCAAGCTGCCGAAGAGACAAGGGCTTTGTAAAACCATCTGCTATTTGATCTCCAGATGGAATAAATTTAACCTCCAATTGTTTCTGTGCAACCCTTTCTTGAACAAAGTGATAATCCACTTCTATATGTTTTGTTCGTGCATGAAAGACTGGATTCGCTGAAAGATATGTGGCACCAATGTTGTCACACCACAACCGCGCTGCGCGAGGAGTGGGAAGTCCTAGCTCATTCAACAGACTTTGTATCCAAATTATCTCAGTGGTAGCATTATCAATAGCTTTATATTCTGCTTTGGTACTAGATCGAGAAACTGTGGCTTGTTTTCGTGCAGTCCATGAAATAAGATTGTCACCAAGAAAGACAGCAAAGCCTCTAGTGGAGCGATGATCATCTGACTGCCTGCCCAATCAGCATCAAAAAATGCACTTATCATCATGGAGGAAGACTTGCCAATCCGAAGTCCAAATTGCATGGTCAACTTGACATAACGAAGTATTCTCTTGATTGCACTCCAATGCTCAATAGTAGGGGCATGCAAAAATTGGCAAACTTTGTTGACTGAGAATGCAATATCCGGTCTTGTCAATGTGAGATACTGCAAAGCATCTACAATGCTTCTGTATTGTGTTACGTCAGTCGGACCCAACAATGTCCCTCGATGTTTTGATAGTTTTTCTGTCGTAGACAACGGGGTGCTGACTGGCTTGCAAGTTGTCATGCCTACTCTTCAAAAAATTTGAGGCGTATTTCTCTTGTGAAAGCACAATCCCATCCTTTATCTTGGTAACCTCAATACCAAGAAAGTAGTGTAAATCTCCCAAATCCTTCAACGCAAAATCTTGCTTGAGATCTTGAAGTAATGCCATGGTTGCATTCTATGTCGAGCTAGCAACAATTATGTCATCAACATATATAAGAACAAATATTGTAATAGCTCCTTTGATATAGAAAAACAAAGAGGTATTAGCCTTAGAAGCCTTAAACCCAAGTTGACATAACCGTGTACTTAACCTGAAAAACCACGCTCTAGGCGCTTGTTTTGAACCATAGAGAGACTTATCTAATTTGCACACATAATTTGGTTTAACCTTGTCTTCATCACTAGGTGGTTGTCTCATATAAACCTCCTCCTCTAGAACGCCATGAAGAAACACATTCTGTACATCTAGCTGACGAAGGCTCCATCCTTTTGAAATTGCAATAAACAGTACAAGACAAATAGTAGCTCCTTTAACAACAGGGCTAAAAGTATCTTCATAATCAATGCTATACCTTTGTTCAAAACCTTTTGCAACCAAACGTGCCTTGTATCTGTCAAGCATGCCATCAGGTTTACGCTTAATTTTGTAGACCCATTTGCAGTCGATGAGATTCCTCCCCTTCTGCGGTGGTACTAGATGCCAAGTGTGATTTTTGATAAGAGCCATGTATTCTAGATCCATAGCAGACCTCCACTCAGGATGTGTCATCGCCTCTTGCAAACTCTGTAGTTCTCCAGTAGACGTTAGAAACCCATAATGAATAGTACCATCTGTATACACCTTGTCTTTCCGGATTCCTTGTTGAAGGCATGTTACAGGCCGAGACACAGGAGGGGACGCAGAGTCAGTGGGCGTAGCCAATCCAAGCCCTGATGATTCTGACGGTACAGTTGATGTACTGGATCCTGTGGCTTCATAACTTTGTGAACTGGGCACAGAAGATCTGGCTGTATTTCCAACTGTCGTGATGAGGCGTCGTGCAGAAGACAGAGATGTGCCAGGCGCATGAGTCGGAGAGGATGTTTCAACAGATGATGATGGCACGAATCCGTGCACCGGTGCGAGGCGTCGTGCAGAGGACGAAGACGTGTCAGGCGCTCGCCTCGGAGAGAACGGTTCAGCAGGCAACGTTGGCGCGAGTCCGTGCACTGGCACTAATCCAGAGACAGTTGATTCCCCATTGTTTTGCATTGCTTCTTCCTGATTTCCTGCTAACGCCAGTGTAGATCCCGAGATAGCATTTGTAGTATTTTCTTCTTGATTTTCTGCCAATGCTTCCCCAAAATTATTAGATTCACCCAAAACAGAAGCATTAGTCAATTGATCAACTACATTTTCACCCCTTGTGCTACTGTAGATAGGTTTAACAGAAGGATCTTCGATTTTAACCATGCACCGGCATTAGGGTGAAGGCTAGAAAAGGGAAAAACACCCTCATCAAAGACCACATCTCTAGAGATATAGACACGACCGGAGGATATATCAAGACATTTTAAATCCTTTGTGGAGACTACTATATCCAAGGAAGGTGCATTGTTTTGAACGAAATTGGAGCTTTCTGGAATTGTATGGTCGAAGGTTTGGCCAACACGCACACCCAAAGGTTCTCAAAGAGGAGTATTCCAGTTTTTGATGGAACAAACACTCTAGCGGTGTGGAATATTGGATGACTTTGCTGGGTGTGCGATTAATTAGATAGGTAGCAGTGAGAAAAGTGTCATCCCAAAACTTGATTGGCATAGATGCATGTGCTAGAAGAGACAAGCCAACTTCTACTATGTGACGATGCTTTTGTTCGGTTGAGCCGTTTTGTTGATGTGTGTGTGAGGACAAGATACACGATGAGTTATGCCAACTTTAGTAAAGAAGGATTGAAGTTTTTCATATTCTCCACCCTAATCAGTTTGCATGGCGACAATCTTTTTGTTGAAAAGTCGCTCAACAAGATTATGAAATTCATGGAATTTCCGAAAAACTTCGGACTTGTATTTAAGAAGATAGATTCAAGTAAATTTATTGTAATCATCTATAAAGCTGACATAGTATTTCTTGCCCCCAACAGAAGTAGGAGCAGGTCCCCACACATCTGAAAAAACTAACTCAAGAGGACAACTTGACATAGTAGAAGTCTTAGGAAACGGAAGCTGATGGCTTTTGGCTTGTTGACAAGCATCGCACACCGACTCATTACTTGACTCAACTGGACGGGGGAGCTTATTCTCATAGATGACCTTATGAACTATGGGAAGTGAAGGATGACCCAAGCGATTATGCCACCTTGCAAGGGACGGCTTGATGACTCCAAGGGCTTGTTTGGAAGAGGATGTTGATGATGACGGTAGGGGATAGAGCCCATTGCGGCATCTTCCTCTAAGAAGAGTGATCCTCGTTTCTTGATCCTTAACCACAAAGAAAAGAGGGGTGAATTTCCACAAAGGCATTATTATCACGAGCAAGACGATGAGCAGAGACAAGATTTTTCTTGGCTTTGGGAACATGAAGGATATTCTTGAGATAGAGATTGCGACTAGGGGTATGAATAGTAGAATGACCAACGTGACTAATGTTCATACCTGTGCCACTAGCCATGTGCACTTGATCCTTGCTATTGTATTTATCTCTGATAGTTAGTTTTTCTAGTTCTCCCGTGATATGGTCGGTTGCTCACATGTCCATATACCAGTTTGTGTCTATACCATAGGAGTTGATAGCAGCACTTGCAGTTTTGACGTTTGGAATGTATGTTTCATCATATCTGTGCCAGCAGTCGGCAGCTACATGTCTGGTCTTGTAGCAGAGTTGGCAGACCAGTCTTCTTCCTCAGCCGCCATTACCAGCACCTCGGCTACCACTGCTGGAGCTATTGTTGTCGCCGCCTTCACGTCCTCGACTTCTACCACGGCTGCATCCGCCTGTTCTGCCGCCGCGGTTGAACCCGCCTCGGCCTCCTCGTTTGGCCACGCTAACTGAAGAAGTCTGCACGCCTTCTCGAAGAGTAATCCTGTTCTCAAAGTTTAGAAGTTGAGAGTAGAGTTTAGATACCATGATCGGTTCTGTCTTCCAGGTGATGGTAGCCACCACTGGATCGAAGTCAGCATCCAGTCCGGCCAGGACGTATGAGGCCATGTCCTCATCATCTAGAGATCTTCCTGCTGAGGCCATCTCATCACCAAGTGCTTTCATCTTCCCGGCATATTTTGCCACGGTCATGTCGCCTTTTTGAGTCATTGCCAGAGCCAAGCGCATATTTACTGATCGCGCACGAGACTGGCCGGAGAACATTCCTTCAACAACTCTCCAGACTTGTGTAGATGAAGTCATGGTGGCTACTTGGATGAGGATCTCCCTAGAAAGAGATGAGAGCAAGTAGCCAAAGACTTGCTGATCTGCGGTCATCCATGTTTCACAAGCCGGGTTCGGCTTCTTGACAGTCTTGTCGCCGTCGGTGATGTCAATTTCTGCATCTGGGGCTTGGATAGCACCGGTGAGATACCCTTCCATGCGAGCACCACGAATTGCAGGTAGAACTTGCGTCTTCCATAGCAGGTAATTGGTCTTGGCTAGCTTTTCTGTGATAGCTTGGCCAGACAGTGGATTCATGGTGGTTGACGAAGGATTCGCCATGCTAGATCGGATCTATTCGGTGGTAGAGGAGAGGCTCTGATACCATGTAAAATCGCTAGAATTGGTTGAAGCGTCTTCACCTCATTAGAGGCCGCAGGTTGCGCGTTAATATATGATGGGAAGAGCCCCCACCGTGGCGTAAACAGAGATGGAATCCAAATCGAGTTACAGCCGGGTTACAATCCTTGAGAAGGAAGAAGAAAACTAAACCTTCTATCTCTAAGAGAAAAGGATTCCAAATCTATCTATAAGAGGAGAACAATATATATTCTAACACAAAGTACACATGACTAATCTGTGAACACAAAGTAGCTTGCTGGAGGGGTTCCGTAGTAGAGATATCTGTATCTATATGACTATATATGTTTTATTTGCATGACTGTCTATGTTAGCCTATGATCATTCTATATGCTGTTTTAGGCTTGTAGCATGTGCTTCAATACGTTATTACAGTCAGAAAATCACAGGAAAAATTCCCCGAGATGCTAGTGTTAGTTAATGAAATGCGGTACCCCGTGGAATGGATGGTTGTTAATGGATTTACTGGCGATATATATAATTAGGTGCATTTTATGCTTGTAATGAATGGCAGGATTGTATCGATACCGGCTGGGAGACGTGGTGCAGGTGGCCGGGTTCTACAACGCGACGCCCAAGCTCAAGTTCGTGTACCGGAGGAACCTCATGCTGTCCATCAACATCGACAAGAACAGCGAGCAGGACCTGCAGATGTCCGTCGACAGGGCCGCCACCAAGATCCTCGCCGCCGAGAAGCTCGAGGTCGTCGACTACACCAGCCACGCCGACATGTTGTCGGACCCGGGCCACTACGTCATCTTCTGGGAACTCAACGCCGACGCCAGCGACGACGTGCTGCAGGCCTGCTGCGACGAGCTGGACCTGGCCTTCGCCGACGCCGGGTACATCGGCTCCAGGAAGGCGTGCGCCATCGGGCCGCTGGAGCTGCGGGTGCTGCAGAGCGGCACCTTCCAGAAGGTGCTCCGCCACTACCTCTCCCTCGGCGCCCCCGTGAGCCAGTTCAAGTCGCCGCGATGCGTCGCCCGGTCCAACACCAGCGTCCTCCAGATCCTCTCCGGCAACACCGTGAAGGTTTTCTTCAGCACTGCCTACGACTGACGCCGGCAAGAGGAGAACTCCTGCAGTGACGGATCGGCGACTGTAAGATATCTGAACCGTGCAGGGAACTGAAAATGACAAATCAGGTAGTTACGGCACGCATGCACCAGTTGCAATCCATGCAAGCAGTAGCCAGGTGGCCACCGGCCAAAGTGTCTGTATCTACCAGTTCCGTCTCAAGCACGTGGCCTGTTTCCTGATATCAAAAATTAAATAAACTTGTTAATTAATTTGTCTGTGCTTGCTCGTGTGTGCGTATCTGAGGTCCACTTGAGAAGGTTTAGGATATTATGGGATAAATTGCTAAGTTTGTTAAGTTAAAATTTGTATTTTGTATTGTTTGTATTTTAGGAAACCGGTCTCATCGCAGGGCTCGGCCGGGCAGACTACTGGGTGGTATGACCAGGATTTTAATGATGGTTGCCTTTTTCTAGTCGTGGGTGTTTTTGCATTGGGCCTGACCGATCAGATCGGCCTTTAGTTGGTAGTCAGACTGACCCTGAGGATTGTCTCTTGGATTTTGAGAAATAGGTCTCAGGTTGAATTGAATTATGTTTGGTTACTATATTTATGTTATATGAAGTATGTTTTGACTAACGAGGGTTAAGTTGTAAAGAACTTATGTCTGAAAATGATTTCTTTATCTTTTGATATACAGAGAATTGGAGTCAATCATGGCCAACAGCGATGATCAGGGCTACGCTCATAGAGGAGCCGAGGCCTAGAACTCTCAAAAGATACGGAGTGAGATGGTTGAGCTAAAGCATGGCACAAACAAAGAAGAAAATATTGAAGCGAAGGTTCAAGCGACGGATTGCACCAAGTGGCTGGTCGATCAAAGTAAGACGTGGTCCGATGGAGCTAGAACGAGAGAGACATGTCGATGCATGGCAAGCCATTGATGCACCTACACATAGGAAGTATGGCGATTGATTGCAAGGGAAGATGAAGACTGGGTCAAGGCGAGGGTATTTTGGTAGTTTGCCAAATACTGAAAATTAGTTGAATCAAAACTGCAGCGCTTGGGAAAGTAGTTTAGGTCAAGAAGATACTAAGAAGATCAAGTGGATCAAACGCTAAAGACTTAGCTGGTTTAAGCTCATGCGCTTTGAAAAGCGTGCATGAGTCAAGTGTAAGTATAAAATCCGTATTATGTGGGGTTAACTATCGTCTGTACGGGTTTAGACAATAAACTTAGAAGCACCCCCGGTTAGATACGAAGACCACCATGGGTGCGAAGGCTCTCAAGAGAAGCACACAACCACAAGTGTATTCAATATGAGTGTTTTGGGTTACAAGAGTGGCCTCTTCCCTCCTATTACATGGGGTTCTATTTATAGGGGGAGAGTGGGGTAAGTGCAGTTACAACTTTGTCCTTAGGGTTTAACTTACTCCTAGGGGCATTCTTGTTATTTACTCTGCGTGTGCCCCGCCACGTCCGAGACCCCAGGGTCGGTTAGGGGTCGGCGCCAGACCCTCCTGGGGTCGGACTCAAGCACTCCGCCTGAGGTTTGGCCCTGGACCTTCCTGGGATCGGTCTCGCGTACTCTGCCTAGGGTTGGCCCTAGACCCTCATGGGGTCGGTCTCGCGCACTTTGCCTGGGGTTGGCCTTGGACCCTCCTAGGGTTGGTCTCGTGCACTCCATCCGAGGTTGGCCTCAGATCCTCTGAGGCTGATCTTGCGTACTCCTTTCGGGGTTGACCCTGAGCCTTCTAGGGATTGACCTCGCGTACTCCATCTAGGGTTGATTTGGGGACTTGGCTCGAGGTAGGTCATCCAACGGTGTCGTCGCTTTGAGGTGGTCGTGGGCTCGAGGTAGCATGGGGACCTCTCCCAATAGTACCCATTGGGGTCAGATGTGGGCTGGGTACCTCATCTATTTAGTGGATGGGGTGGAGTCTTGCATGCTAACCATTTCAACCATCTTAACCTTGAGTTCAAGGGTTAGGATTAGAGAAGATGAGTGCTGTGGTATGCTCCCCTGTCCTCCATATGAAGTGGCTATAAAATATTCATCTTCAAGTAGCAATAGATTGACTTTGTTCATCACTCATTGTGTCCTTTTGTTTTGGTTTATTTGCTCTTGTTCTTGTTGGTTTTGATTTCTTTTCTCCCTTTTCTTGATCTTGTTGTGTGTCAAGGATATGTAAGTGATGAAGATGACTCATGGAGATCAAATCTCATCTATCTGGGCGCTAAGTCTTGCAATATTTTGAAGTTGTTCAGTTTTACTTAGATTTGACCCCATCTTAAGGTTTCTTGATCCTAGGATTTTTAATTCGAATCTTTGGGATAAATAGCTTGCTATAACATGTGAGAACTCATCTAGAGTCATCTTAGCTATCCTCTACTTATGAGTAAGTCATATCCTAAGATTTTAGAGTTTGCTCGGTTTTGGTACAATCTTGTTTGTTCCTTGGGAAATGTTGGAACTTTGATGAGAACCCATGTGATCTTTGGATAGCATAGGTTCTTTTGATCTTAAGTAAGATGTATGCAAAGTTTTGTCTCTTTTGGTTGAGAATTTTGGGAGTTGTACTTTTTTTGGTCTTGGCTCGGGTTGATTTTCTGTTCTAGAAACAGGGAGCGGCCAGATCACTCCTAAGCCTGGTCAAACCGGCCACCGGTTACACCACTGGGTGCTCGTTGCTTAGACCACCCATCAGTCAGACCGCACCCCTGGCGGTCAAACCGATGAGGTGTGAATCCTTGCTAAGTTGAATTTTGTGCTTTATTGTGATTCTATTGACCTATTGATTTCTTCTCATCATGACTTAGGTCAAATAGAATAATTATTCTTTCATTTGGATCTAAAGTGAGATTTCTTAATTTCTTTGATGGAGTTGAAGTCTTTAATGGAAAACTTGTTCTATTTAGTGGCTTCGCTCCGTTCTGGCTCATATGTTTATTTTCAGTCGTTCCAATCTTTTTGTGACCATTTTGAGTTTCTCTTTATAAAATTCTCTCTTTAACTCTAAAAGCGTCTTCTATTTGCATATTGAGAGAAATAGCCCATGAGCTCATCAAGGAGAATATTGGGGGACCATATGAGAAGGTCTAGGATATTGTATGATGAACCATTGCCAAATTTCTGGGTTGAAATTTGTATTTTGCATTATTTGCATTTTTTAGAGGTTTCAATCAAGAAAACCAGTCTGACCGCTAGACTCGGTCAGTTAGACCGCTGGGTGGTATGACTGTGGTTTGAATGACCAGGCCCGGCCCTGAGGGGGGGGCGAGCGGGGCGGCCGCACCGGGCCCCCAAAATTCAGGGGGCCCCAATCCCCCATATACATAGTATATATACTAATTGATGTTGAGTTAAATGATCTAATTTCTGAGTTAAGTGTTATGCAATTGACTTTATCAGATAAACCAATGTCTGCTATGGAGATCTTTGAGTTTGTCGGAGAAGCGGATTGTTATCCTAATATTTCTATTGCTTATCGGATTTTTATTTACTATGCTTGTGACTGTGACATTAGCTGAAAGAAGCTTTTCAAAGTTGAAATTGTTGAAGAATCATTTAAGGTCAACAATGTCTCAAGAGAGGTTAAACGGTTTGGCAACTTTATGTATTGAGAAGAAATTATTGGATGAGATTGATATCAATACCATCATCAATGACTTCGCATCTAGAAATGTTAGAAGAAATTTTTAAGGTAATATCTATAAACTCTTTGATATGAATTTTTTCTTTAATACATAACGCATGTTAAGTGTTTGTTGGTAAAATTAGATACATATATATGTGTGTATGTAGATTTATATTTAGATATTTATACTAGGCCCCCTATTTCTAGTTTCTCCCCGGACCCCTAAAATCCCAGGGCCGGCCCTGTGAATGACAGTTGTATTTTTTCAGAGAGGGATGTTTTACACTAGGCTCAACTGATCTGATCGGCCTCTAGTTGGTGGGCGAACCGACTCTGAGGATTATCTCTCAGATTTTGGGAAATAGGTTTTCGGTTGAATTGAATTATATTTAGTCGCTGCATTTATATTGCATGAAGCATTGCAATTATGATTTTCACTACTTTGTAGCTTGTGAGTAAAGAATTTATGAATATTTAAAAAAAATTGTGAGGCATTACTTACCCCTTCTCTCTTTTGCCATTATCGGTCCAACAATATTTCTACATTTCCATTAGCGATAGTTTTTTTTTTGGGTATATTCTCCAAGAGTTCTTGCATGTACGATCAAATTGGACCGTTATGTGCTTACCAACTGCGACCATGCAATTCCGAAATGATTTCTCCAGCTAGCCATAGCACAGTGCGTGGCAGCAATAAGGGGCTGAGGCTATCGGGGCCGGGTGATCGTAGGATTTCTATTTGCTGCAAGTCATGTGAGCAAAAGGCCGCACAGGTCGATAGGAAGTCCGGAGGGCAGCGCAAGAGACAGTTGGGCGGGTTTTTTTTTTATGATTTATAATTTAAATATTTGAATTTTGGTTGTTAATGAGAGACAGTACATATAAAAAATAGTCATATATGATTTTAGTCGATATAGTTGAACTCACTATATGTTTTACTATAATCTTTATATTTACCTCGTTTTAAAAAATATACTATTTAAAAGTTAATTACTATAGATAATACAAGAATGCTTGCAGTTGGGAGAGCATTCTGCCTCCTCAGGCACAAGGCTGCAGAGAGCCACAAGCGAGCAGCGACCATCAAGACGACGTGTGATGATTGGAGGCCGGGGCCAAGACGAATCTTGATGGCCGGCACCTACGAGGCAGTAGCCAATGGCACGGCATGCGTGGCGAACGCGCCGGCCATTGCAACTGTGCGCGGGACGTGAAAGGTTGATGTGTTTCGGGCCAGCCGCACTGCGGAGCGCGGCGTTGGGTCCTGACTCCTGAGCTGAGCGTGGCGTTGCGCGGCAGTGCCAGTGGCACATGCGGACGAGGCATTTGATCTGAGGCTCGCAGCTGGATATTTGTGGATAATCTCATCCCAGGGAGTCGTGGACCCTGAAACGAATCTTGGTATTCAAGTGAAATACTCCACTTAGTACAAGTGTACAACAGTACATTATACAACAGCCGAATTCGCATTATATATTCAGCTTTTACGAAAACATTTTTCATATCAGTAAGTGACAATGTACAGCACATTTGATCGATAATTTACTCCGTACATGTTAACAACACGTATGCACTGTTCATATACGTGGCAAAGGTTAACAGCACAGGCCGAGACAGCCCGATGCTGACCGGCGGTGCCTACGGTTTTTGGCCTGCCGCGTCGAGCTGCGGGTCGTCGCCGTGGCCGTCGTGGCGGGAACGGAGGGGGTTGGAGCCCTTGACGGCCCACCCGACGGCGAAGAGCGCGGCGCCGGAGAGGATGGCGGCGCCCCAGACGCGCGAGTACCAGCGGCTGTACTGGCGCGTGGCGAAGAGCCACTGCTCCCGCAGCGTCGCGGGGTCAGGGTTGCCCGGGTCCGGTGGGTTCGGATACGGCGGGCCCTCCCGCCACCCGAGCTCCGGCGGGTTGGGGTACTCCGGCCCTCTTCCCTCAGTCCCGGCGGCCGCAACGCCGTTCTTGGCCCGCACTTGCGCCGCGTGAGCTGGCGGCGGCTGCCCTGCCATGATCGATTGGATGGTGTGGACGAATTAACTGTTTTGGTTTCGCTTTGCTTGTTTGTCCTTCGGGTCTCTTCCTCTACTTATACTAGTATAGTGCTTGTGCTAACGTTACGGTAAAATACAAAATAAAATAAAATTTGTAAAAAATAAAACGAACAATCAGATTCATTAAGATTTACGTCTCATATATTGTATAACCAAATATTTTTGTCACATAATAAATGTCACATAACGACTGATCCTTTGAGGAGGCGACAACATCATTGGACTCACCCACCGACGACTTTCTTCATCCCCACATTGTTTAAACTTGAGGCTACAAAGAAAATAAACATTTTTGTCACATAAAGAAATATGAAACACAGTAAGCTTTTTCTTCTTTTGTTTTTACATGTAATATCTATATTATGTAATATCTATATTATGTATGTCGATAAAATCAATAAGAATGTGAAGTCTATATCAAACAACACTACCTAAATAACTGATTCTTATGTAAATCCTAGCCTTCTTTGCATAGGATCAGCGTAGAGTCAATCTGAATGTCTAGCTTGAATGTTTTTGTCTGGTAATGCTGTCTAAGTGATACGCAAAGGAGATAATACCAAAAATGCTAAAACAGAAGCTGACAGGCCATCACCTCCACAGACATAAATACGGCATGTCCCAGAACACATGCTAGCATCCTTATAATCCTACATATGCATGGCAGCCTCCAACAACTACAAGAACAAAGCAAAGGAAAGAAATAGCAGTTAGGCATCGGATGAACTCGACCACCATGAAGTCCAATTCCTAGGCATTGGTCCAACATATTTGAACATCCTACCTTCTCCCTTGCCTCGGAAGATCACGAGCTTCATTGTTGGGTCCAGGTCACCTATGTAGCAAATGCATAGCCTTTAAAGCAATAAATCCCAATTCAATCTAGAAATCGAAGAAACCATATGCATTAGAACCGAAAAATCCACCAATGAAGCGGAATGGAGGAAAAATCCAAGGGTGGGAAGGAGGACAGCGTGACCGAAGACCAGTGACAACCACCTCTTGCCTTAAAGCGCTCCAAGTTCACTCCCGGAGGCCCTCCCTCACCGGGATGCTGCCCGCCGCACCAGCGAGAGAAGCCACGGGCACTACCCAAGAGTCTAAAGCAAGGAATAGGGGATGAGTCATGAGAGCGTCTCACCGTGGACCGATGGCCCTGCTGCACCGTGGCTTTAGCCTTGGCTGCTATACACCGCCGCTTTGGCCGATGCCCTCCTGAGCTCGATGCACGCCGAGAGAGGCAGAATGCGGTGGCGTGGCGCGGCAGCGGGATCATGACGGGGGAGAGCGAGCTCAGGGAGAGGTCCGACGCCGGCGGCGACCGGCGGGACCGTCGGGCCGCGGCCGGCGGCGCGGCGGCGGCGGGGCTTAGATGGGGCCGAGCGTCGGGGTGACGGCCTACCTAGCGGATCTTGGGCTCGGCGCGCCCGACGACGACCGCGGCGGCGGCGGAGATCCATCGCCGCCGCCGGAGGGACGGGGCGGTGTTGCCAGCGCGCGAGGTCCATTGGTGGCAGCGACGGAGCGGCATAAGATCTGGGATCCCGCGCGGCGGCGGCGGCGGCGCGCGCGCGCTTCTTGGAGCCGGGGTTAGGGGCGGCGGATCTGCGGGCGGAGGAGGAGGTCTCCATGGGGGCGGCGGAGGCGCGCATGGTGGGCGGCGAGCTAGGGTGCGGGGGCATGGGACAGTTAGGGTTTGCGAGAGAGGGAGAGGCGGCTTGGGGGCGGAGGGGTGGGGGGAGGAGGAGGCGGCGGCGCGGGGTGGTGTGGGGAGGAGCAGACGGCGGCGCGGGGTGGGGTGGGGAGGAGGAGGAGGCGGTGGCGCGGGGGGGGGAGGAGGCGGCGGGAGGAGGCGGAGGAGGAGGAGCGGGGAGGCGGCGGTGGACGAGGAGCGAGGACGGAGCGGGAGGAGTGGGAGATGGGACGCGGCGCCAGCGGGAGGGGGTACTGCAGATCCATTGAAGGATGACCGTCGGATATGGTTGATTAAGGAGAGAGAATGAAGGAGAGTTAATCTAGTGCAGACGTTTTTAGGATGGTGTATTTCTGGGTGCATATTGTGGTGTGGACGTAGTTAAGGTCATGACCGGAGCGAGTAATTGTTGGGTGGATGTAGGATAATGTTAGCGGTGGTTTATTAGTTTAGATTATACGTGTTAGCCGTTCTGGACGATTAGTCATCGAGTAGTGAAAGTAACCGAGAGATCAAAAGGGACCGAAGGTTGCGAGGCTAATCTGCAGTAGTTCACCGCCTTGGTCTGGTGATGTACTTCGCGCGTTCCCCTCCTTCTTCTTGCCCTAGAGCACGACAAAAGCAACCTACTAAGAGACTTTGCGAACAACAAAGAGAGGACCTTCGGGGGAAGGGGGAGGAAGACCTGATTATTACCGGAGGCCGGTAGTGCTTCGGCATGGCGACGGAGGCCCCACCATTGCTATCTGCAACTTTGACTTCTTTCGATGAGGTTACATGTGATTGTACACTAACCGCCTTAGTCAGATTCTCCTGCAGCAAAAATGGGAAATTCACTTACCATGAAAGTAAATATACAGCAGTGCAAGGGTATCAAGAGAAGGATGCTATATTATGAGGTTCAGCAATCATGTAACCACAGTAGCTGACATCACTTGTAGGAGCCCTGCAATCACATATCACTTTCTTCTAGCAGAAGTGTACTACTCTATGTATGACATGTCTAGATCTTATGAACAAAAATGCTATCGATATTCTTCTGGTTATTTTGTCAAGTTCGTCATTCAAACCATCGGATGTTATGCTCATACCGCCAAGTTTTCCCAACATAAGCAGACCTTATATGAAAGATATATGATATGATGCGCGTGCAGGTCGGTGCTCACCGATGGTGGGGATGGTGGTGACGATCTCACCGAGCTTAAGCTTGTAGACCATCATCCTCGGATAAATTAACTAAACTCTATCTTTTATTCTATCTGAGCAATAACAGGCCATACCAGCACAACCAGAGGTTCCGCTGCTGCAATCGTATTAGCTCCATCCGCCTCATAGATGTCACGAACACCCGGCCATCACATATGTATACAATAACACCCTTGCCCATCCTGACAAGGCAAGAGCAATACGCATAACAATTTAATCAATTTAGAGACCAATTTAAGAAGGAAAAACAAAAAATGCAGCAAGAAAGCTGTTCCTCACACTTCATAAATTCAAAGCCTACATGAGTTGCCAGATATTATGAGAATTCGCACAAGCCACAAAAAGGTAGGTGCACAGGAAGAGCTATTAAGTAGACTACCAAGACATACGCACACAAAACTCATACCTCATAAAACATGATGCAAACAAGCTTAACAAATCTTTGCAATTTCAATTCCTTCAGGAAAAGGCCACCACTGCGTGAAATATAACCATGTTCAGATTTCAATAAAATAAGGTGAAAGTACAGTCCAGTTTCTGCAGACCCAAACCTGTTGTTCCGCAGATCCAACACAAAGGACTTCACATTGTTGCCCCTTAATGTCTTAATAGCTTCCTTAACAGATCCTGGGAGAGGATAATCAATTCATATCATCAGCAGGACTTAACACCTGAAAAACATTATGATGCTTCAGAAAGACATTAGAAACATCTCAAAGTTGCAAACCTGTGGCATTTTGGTTAAAAGTCATCAATTTGATGTAACCAATCTTTGAGCTACCTTTCGCACCTGGAACCTCACACATCCTTGACCTTACTGGGTTTGACGTGACTGTTTGTCTCCTGGAATAAATCGAACAGGATGGAATGAATAATGGTTACTTTTCAGTAACAAATTACATTCTTTGCTCTCAAGATTTTAAAAGGGGTCATGAACACGAACTTACCTCAGCACAACATATGTATCTAGATTCATAGCTACATAGCCTAATTTGGCATGCAATTGAAGTATAGACACACGGTCGTACTCGAAGCAACCAATCAACAATGCGTGAAAACAAAAACAAACGGTCGCTTCCGGCTCCCATTCCGTCCACACGACAGGAGCAAACAAACCGGCGTCCAATTGTTTAGAAAAAGAGCACCAGCGAGTAGCGACCATGGGCGCGAGCGATTGAGATGGATGGATGGGAGCGAGAGCAAGTGATTACGTACCTTGTGAAGGCGGAGGAGAGGAGCGCTCCCCCGATGGTTGGCAGCCAGCGGCGACGAGGAGGCGGAGGAGGCGACGAAGAGAGGGCGAGAGCACGTCGCCATCGATCTCGCCCTTTCCGGCGATGGAATTTCGAATGGAGAGGGAGCTTTCTGTACTGGAGGCGTCGATTTTTTACCGGGTCGAGTCGAATTTTTTTTTCTGGGGGATGGGTAATGGCAGCACGGGCCACGGGCGGAAGAAGAAGACGGCGGCGGCGAGCCGAAGGAAGACCGCCCGCACCGGGCGGAAGGTGTGCTTGACATCGGAAGTGACGCCGCTTCGGCTCGGATGCGGCGGGCGCACGCAGCGCGAGGGAAGGATCGGATTAGGTGGAACCTGCCCTGTCCTGGTCGTCGAGGTCGATCTCGATCTCGCGGCGCAGGGCGAGCTCCTCGTTGCGGAGCTCGGTGGGGATGGGCTTGCCCTCCTCGAGCGCCTCCCGGACGCGGCGCTTCTTCTCGTAGTGCTGCCGCTCCTTCCCTTTGAGGCTCTTCCGGTACAGGTACTCCCGCCGCAGCATCTCGCCTCGCTTCCCTTCTCGCTCTCCACCAAATCCCGCAAAACCCTAGGCGCCTAATCCGAACGCGGCGTTGAGATTGGGAGGCGGCGGGCGGCGGCCTTCGGGGGAGGCGGAGGAGGAGGCGGCGGCGGCGCAGCGTGAAAAGAAGAAGGCGGCGGCGGAGCGGAGGGGTGGGGGGAGGAGGCGGCGGTGGCTGAGCGGGGGAGGAGGAGGAGCGGGGGAGACGAGGGGAGGCGGAGGATGG
The DNA here is from genome assembly GCA_036346575.1 of Dendrocalamus sinicus. Taxonomy (NCBI): domain Eukaryota; kingdom Viridiplantae; phylum Streptophyta; class Magnoliopsida; order Poales; family Poaceae; genus Dendrocalamus; species Dendrocalamus sinicus. Next base: position 10,038,865 of record CM070643.1, on the reverse strand, counting down.
GGGAGGCGCGGTGGAGGATGAGGGGAGGCGGAGGAGGGGAGGCGTGGGGAGGATGGGGAGGCCGAGGGAGGATGGGGAGGCGGAGGAGGACAGCGCGGGGAGGAGGGGAGGCGCGGGAGGCGGAGGAGGAGGCGCGGGAGGCGGAGGAGGCGGGGGGAGGAGGAGGCACGGGGGAGGCGGAGGGAGGGGAGGCGCGGGGAGGTGGGGGAGGGCTGCAGATTCATTGAAGGATGACTGTCGGATATGGTTGGGTAAGGAGAGAGAATAGAGGAGAGTTAATCTGGTGCGGACGTTTTTATGATGGTGTAATTATGGGTGTATATTGTGGTGTGGACGTAGTTAAGGTTATGACTGTGGAGCAGGTAATTGTTGAGTGGATGTAAAATAATTTGAACTGGTGGATTATTAGTTTAGATGGTTATGTTGCTTCGTTGCTTGTTTCGTGGGAGACGCGGATGCGGATCGATGCTGACGTTGTTCGCGGGACAAAGGAAACCATAAAGCGGTGGGCATGCCATACGTGTTCCCGGCAGAAGTAGAAGCGACTAGAGAAACTTAAGGCTGAATTCTTTTAGGTTTAGGTTTATAATTTTTATTTTATGGTATAGTAATTAATTTTTAAATAATATATCGTTTTAATGTGTGGTTTACAAATTAACTATAATATATATTGTACTAAACTCATCTATATTGACCAAAATCACATATGAATATTTTTTTCTTCATATTATCTCTTACGAATAATCAGAATTTAAAATTTTTAATTTAAAAGTCACTGTCCAAAAGTTATAGGGTAATCTAGACTGGGCTGGACTAGGATGGGATCATGGGATGCACTCGTGGGGTCCATTTTGTAGCAAAACAAGGAATCAAACCGCCGTTGATTTGTTTTGAACAAACAACCGGCGTTTTCAGCCTACAACTGGTTACTCCCTGGCCCAACAAAAGTCACAGGCCACACTTCTTTTCTGAAACTCGTTGGAACAGCTTTCGGCCTGTATTGTTGTATCTGGACCAAATCCGATCCCGTATCTCAATTACGTCACGTCATCGGGTCAGTCGGATTCATCAGTGCAGATGGGGATTATGGCCTCGTTTGGCAGAGCTCTAGCTTTAGGAAATCTCTAGATTTCCTAGAGCTGGTCATCTGTAACTCTAGAAAATTCTGGATCTAAAGTTACAGGCATGTTAAGTGCATTTACATGACTCATTTCATTTATATTATATATTAAATAAAAATATTTAAATCACTTTAATTTAGTCAACAAACTATAGATCCAGCATAGATTTTGGAGTTAGAGCTGTGCTAAACGGGACCTATATATGAGTCATATCAATTTTCACTTCTACTTTGGTCCTAGTCATCCAAATCTGGATCGCACAGCTCGAAATCTCCGAACAGGCATGTGACATCCCGGCCCATGTTGTGTGTGTGCATATAAATTTCTGGGTTAGTCCCACCTTGCTAGCTTAACTTGAGTATCACTTACATATAAGCCTAGGAGTTCTAATGGTAGCACCTCCGGTTAACCGTTTTGCGCGAAATGAGGACGAAAGCGCAAGTGGGTTGCTACGTGTGCGTGGCCGCCTATCCAAAAGGTGGTTAGGTCTGAGCTGGTTTGGACCCTAAGGCATTACAAATGGTATCAGAGTCGACTCTCGCGGTTACATGGGCGCGTGCGGGTCAGGGGCGCGGGCATATGACGCATGGCGCATGTGGGCTCGTAGCGGACACACAGCATGGCATATGTGCTGGCACTGAACGTACGAACATGTGTCAAGAGAGGAGATCCTTATCATTTGCCCCGGTGTGGGTATGTTGGTCCGACGAGAACGTCGGGTCCTTTGAGGGGGGTGTATGTGACACCCCGGCCCATATTGTGTGTGTGCACATAAATTTCTGGGTTAGTCCCACATTGCTAGCTTAACTTGAGTATCCCTTACATATAAACCTAGGAGTTCCAATGGTAGCACCCCCGGTTAACCGTTTTGCGCGAAGCGAGGACGAAAGCGCAAGCGGATTGCTACGTGTGCGTGACCTATCCAGAAGATGGTTAGCTCTGAGCTGATTTGGACCCTAAGGCGTTACAAGGCACCCCTTAGACTTTCCGAGCCGACCGATAGGAAGCTGATACAATTCCATTTATTTAGGCTTTATCACGGCGGCACGGCGAAGATATTGTTCAATCAGTGTGCTTCATTAAAAATAGTCTTCTGAATTTGTTTTTTTTCTTTTTGTGAAAATGAAATTAAGACATAATTCTCAGGTTCGAAAATAGGTAATAAATACCCTTTACAATCAAATGGATAAGACAACTTGATTTTTCGCAAGAATACTTATATAACCAACTTCATCTGAACTTCAGTATAACTATAACCTAGCAATAAACAAAGCATAAACGCGCACATAACTTTGCCAATACGTACACCGCTGCTCTTGCACGCACATACGATTTCTCAACTACTTGATCACTTGGTGGCGGTTAGCGTGTTGACGATGGTCTCCAGGACCCTGATGCGCCCGTCCTTGACCTTGAGCTCCTTGTCCAGCACCCGCACCTTCTCCTCGTGCATCTCGTTCGTCCTCGCGGCGGCGTCGAGCTCCGCCGCCGCCTGCCGCTCGCGCCTCTCCGCGTGCCGCGTGGCGAGCTCGGCCTCCTCGGTCTCGCCGACCACCTCGCCGAGCTTACGCTGCAGCGCGTCCGCGCGGTCCCTCAGCCGCTGGATGGTCGCACGGTCCGACGCGGCGCCCGCCTCCGGCGCAATCAGCTGCTCCTTTAGCGACGCCTCCCGCGACCTGGGGCTCGTCGGCCACAGGACCGACGTGATCGACTCCCAGCACGACGACGACATCGCGATCGTGCTTACCGTGCCGTGTGCTGGCGTACGTACGTCCCGATTGATCCGCGCGCTTGCCGACGATCCAGGAGGTTGATGAGCTATCTACGTGATTATGTTGCTCGCAGACGTGTACGTATATATTGGTTGAAGCGGGGTTATTGCGGACGCCGACCGGTTTAATATCCGAACCGTATGCGGAGCGGTCACTCCGTCCTACTTGAGTCCGGAAAACAGGTGGAGATCCAACGGAGCAGATCGATTTAAGCCGAAGAGCACGATTCCTTCGTACATGGATCGTCAGGGCCAATGTACGCGTATTTCTCTATCGGCCGCCTTGCTGACTGGCGCGTTCCCTGGCCTCCTCCGACGCTGCTTGCCGTCGCGCGGGGCTGGCTGGCCGGCGGCGGCTAGGCCACCCCTCAACTTCGCGGATCCCCATGTATATGGCACCATGCTATGCAAGCATAATTGCGTTCACAAGCTCATTTCTTTATCATCACTCGAGCACTCATTTTTTTGGATAGACTATTGCACAGGTGACTGAAATTTTTTTATCTTTCAGTCACCTAAAATTGCACTTTGAATCACCTGAAGTTGCACATGTTTTTTTTGGAGGGGGGCTGCAATTTTAGTTGATTGAGAGTGCAATTTCAGGTCACCTGAAGTTGCACCCTGAATCACCTAAAGTTGCAGCTGTTTTTTTTGGAGGGGGCTGCAATTTTAGTTTATTGATAGTGCAATTTCAGGTGACTGAAACATAAAAAAATTTCAGTCGCCTGTGCAATAGCAAAACTGTTTTTTTTTAATAAGATGATATAAGAGGATCTATTAGATAGAGATCTAATGGCCTAGATTCGTTTTTTAGAGAGAGATATGGGAGATAGAGTTCTAACGTTCTAAAATCTAAGTGTTCTCAATCCCAAAAACACTAAGTGCTCCTTAGCACTTACAAGTTTTTAGATCTAGAAAACATGCTGCAACATCATAAAGAGTTAAAGACTAGAGCAACTTTTCCAAACAAAATTCTTTAACAAGAACATTACTGCCCTAATAAGGGTACGTACACACGCCTGTCGCAATGGCAACTAGGACGCATCACGCACGTATGCACACTGTTCGGCACGTCGCTACCAGCGGCTATTGTCAAAACGGCTCGCCATCTCCCTCTCGAGCTCCAGGATGCGCCCGCCCTTCTCCTCGATCTCCACCTTCTTGACTTCTCCCGCGCTTCCCCCACACTGAGCTCGGCGGTCCTCGTGGCGGCCTCGAGCGCGGCCTCGGCCTCGTCCTCGCGCCTCTCCGCCTCGCGCTTCCGCGCCTCGGTCGCCTCCCACTCCAACACCGCCGCGGCGAGGGCGCACTCCAGGGACACCACGCGCTCGACAAGGTCCTTGATGGCCTCGCCGTCCGAGGCCGCCTCCTTCTTGATCCTCCGCAGCCGGCGGCGGATTGACGTGATCTCCTGCTCGCGGCAGAAGAACGACGCCACCCTCGTCCAGCACGACGACGCCATCGATCGATGTCCTAGCCTGCGTCGTTGCAAGTACAGATCTGCTTCAAGAATTAGTTGTAGCTAACGAGTTCGCCGTTAGGCACGTACGTACCTACATGCCAAGTACTTGCTGCATGTTGAGTTGAAGACGGAATCGAGTTAGGGTACTCCGTCCGAGTGCACGTGCAAATGGAACGTTTCTCTATCGAACACGAGAGTACCTACCTACCGGTCGAGCCCTAAGGCAGAATAAGTTTTAACGGGACACGATGCTTATGCAGAACATAGTACTAACCGATGGCTTAACAAAACCATCCATCTGTGCAAAATTGAAGGTTTCTACAAATGCAAAGGCAGCACAGACAAAGTGCCCTTGAGCTTTTCCTGCTCACAATCTTTTCATCCATCGATCTCAGCCCAGTCACGCTTTTAGGCCCACAAGTAATGTTGTGTTCTTGTTTTGGAATTTTCGCAGTAGAACACTCATTCAAGCTTTCTTTCCAACACATTATTGGTATTCGACAACGAATAGGGCTTAGTCGAATTGCTCTCAAACAACCGCATTATGGTTGACAAGTTGGCTATTACTGCTAGCTGCAGGCAATACATACATATCGTACGTACATACATATATAGGGAATATCTTGCGTAATGGATGGTATATACATATAGTATATGAGTATTTAAGACCATCTAGATGGTTAAACAATTTTTCAGATGTGGTATATATATTTTTGACATACTCCTTTTTATGTGTGTATATGAAGGTATTTACAAAATACGCTAAAAATATGGACTCTCTTGTAATTTTTTTTCGTGTAGTTCATATTGAAGTACCTTATAATTAGTATACAAGTTATCTAAAGCGATAAAGAAGTATATCAAATTTGTTTAGATGGTATATTAGAGGTGGGTGTAATTACACCCGGGAGTAAAAGATATTTTTACAGCCTCTTTTCTACTCCCAAGTGTAATTCACCCTATGTCATATCTTACAACGTAGCGAGTATCTCATGTAACGGAGGGTATATATGTGTAGTATACGAGTATTTAAGACTATATATAGGTGGTATAAACAATTTTTCAGATTTTATATGTACATTTTTTGACAAGAGATCGAATCAACAAGCATACCAAGTTCAGTTCCAATGCATTGGTCAGAAAAGTTGAAGTGAGATCCAGCATGTTCCACTTTGTAGGATCGGATAGGGTGAGTAGAGGGAGTGAATGACTTATCAAAATCTTCCCTTTAGTATTACCAACACAGTGTAATGGAAAACTCAAGTTTACAAGTTATTCCAAAGGCAAGAGCTAAAGATTACAAAGATAACTTGAGACAATAGTATCACAGGTCTGACTGCAAGCCAGCTCTAAGCCTAAATCACACACACAAGGTCTCAAGCATAAGGAAACCCAAATTTCTCTCTCCAACACTCTCTTCTCTTTTCTCTCGATACACATAAGAGTTTATACAGTGGAGACTCCTCACATCTCATCAAACCCTAACCATCACACCATTAGTGGATATAACCACTTAAAAATGACGAAACCCAGTAACCCATACAAACGGGCTTTACATGTATACACACTTGCATGCTTTTCAAAGCACGAATTCCACATGGCTTCAATAGCTCGATAAGATGCTTCATCTCCAAGACGTGATCTAAACCATTTAGACCACCACCACAGTTTTACAAACTATCTATCTACCCAGTATCGGATAATTTCCTCCATTGTTACCACCGACCTTCATGGTGCTTCTCCTCGAAGAAACTTCCACATAAAGTCCATGATGCCTAATGACTTGCCGTCAAGATCGTATGGCTACTCCAAAAACCATCACCACTTGAAACGCTCAAATCCAATAGCACACCACATGCATGCACTTGCCTCATCATAATCCTTATCTTTCTCTCACGCTTCTCTGCTTAAAATGATGTTCCACTGAACTTACGCGACTCACCATGGTCTCAAAACACCTTCTCTCGCCTTGGTCTTGCCGTTGACCGTGATAATCACCAAGCGCACTATACATATCAAAAAACAAGCAACCATTCTGTGTGCAAGTGACATGCACTTGACTCTTATGGACAAAATTGATGCAAAGATGCACCACTTGATACCCATGTCAAGAGTCCCACAAAGTATAAACTCTCGCCATGACTAATACAACTAAAACCAACTCAAGTCACCCAAAACAGCCTGGCTGGTCTGACCGCCAACCAACGGCCGATTAAACCGCCATAACCAACTTAAGAACTCCCGATAATAGGGGACTAGTCAGATCTCGACACCCTTACCAGTTTGACCGCCCAACTCTCTTCGGTCGGATTGCCTCCCACGGTCGGCCACATTGCTCCTAAAAACTTCTTGCAACACAACAAGCACCTCTTTGTAATAAACATGCTGCTAACTAGAAATCAGCTGCACCACATTTTTAGTTGGACCGCTACCCATAGTCGGTCACATTGGACCGCCAGTCAAACCACCGTTACATAGCTGGTCAGACCACACACGCCTAGTGGTTAGACTGCCTCTGAGGCTGGTTAGACCGCTCCCACCTGGCAATAAAAACAAAAGAGCAAATAATGCAAAATCAAACTCAAACTTTAATAATGAAGTACAAGTAAAATTAGATACTCATCACACATACGGAGTTACCTCACGTGGTCGCACACACTTGCACATCCCCATTGCTCAAAACAACAGTTTTAGCAAACTAGCTAGTTTTGCTCACAGTTATAGTGAAGACTGAAGATATTGGTTACTTGTTTGTATCTTCATTATTAAGTCACGGTACTTGCACGACTACGTACACTTTCGATGATCATTTTGTTTTTTTTTGACTCGTTTTGCTTACAAATTAAAGTCCAGTGCCGGATCTTTAGTTCATAGGATTTGACACCACCGCTTGTAACACCCCGACTAAACAATGTGCATAATGCATAGCACAACACAATGTGCGCCTGGGTGCTGAATAACTTTATCCCTATGGCTAACCATTCTAATCTAGAAATTGTAAGACCATGTGAAAGTCACTTCATAGTTGTGATGAGTAATTGACTTTTATATTAGAGTATTCGTGGAGTTTCAGTTTGGTTTTTAAGGGTTTTGCAAGGATTGCATTTGAGCTAGACTGTTTTCTAGAGGTGTAAGAAAAATATGAAATAACGCAGTTATAAATGCGGTAGTACTGCAAGGCGGTAGTTCTGCTCTGAGTTGCGGTATGTTTTTTCCAGATAGGTCCATTGTGGATTTGTAAGGTGCGAAAGTACTGCTTTGGGAGCGATAATACCGCAATGCGGTAGTACCAGCATGTTAAGAGCGGTACTACCGATCTTCCTAGAAAAGCAGGGCTTTTGAGGATTTGGTCATGGTTTGACCTGGGTATTGTTGCCTGTGTGCACATGGGTTTATTGTTTGGTCCTAAGTTTAAAATCAGTATTTAGGTGCATACATTTTGCATTAAGCATTGTTTGGATGAATTGCGCAATTGATGACTTTGTGTGTTGTGTGGTGCTACGTGACAATTTGCTTGTTGTTGCTGGTTACAGGACTTCGGAGCTAAGTCATGATGAGGCATAGGAGGACCGAGACTAGGCATAGAGTGATGTCGAGGTCCAAAACGGTCAAGGAGATGCCCAAAATGACTGAGCCTTGCGAGATGGTTGCAAGCCAGGACGACGAGAAACCGGAGCGGAAGCTACCGGTGGTGATCATGATAGGCAACAACAAGGTGGACCAGAACTAGGCTCAGGGAGGAGTCGAGGTCCAGCTGGTTAAGGAAGCTGGGTGCCGTCATGTGCGAGAAAAAGCATGTGGTGCATCAAGTGACTTAGGCCGTTTGTAAGCGAGGATGGTTCGGTGAGATCCGAACATGTGAGAAGCTTGGTGGCAAGTTATTGTTTTCCTTCCTGTCCAGTGCTCTATGGATGATATATGGGCTCCTCGGGAGGGATCTTTCCATCGCAGTTAGTACCGGATTTGATTTTATATGTCAATAAAATGGAATTGTAGATTATACATGCTAATCCATTTCTTTTTCGCTGTTTTACTCAAGTCACCAAACTTCATCGTTTGTCCAATGGGTATGCTTCTGTTGGTTCTGTACTTCATTTACAGGAAAAGCGACGAAACAACCGAAAAGTTTCATGACATCGATCAGAAAAATGGTCTGAAAGTAGTAACCACACATCAGAAGATCACTGGAAAGAAGCCAGAGGCTCAGAAAGATTGATGTGTTCTTGTGGATTCAATTCAATTGGATCTTTCCCCTTTCAATTGTCTTAGCAAGCAAAGTTGCCTTCAAAAATGTTAACAAGATCCTGTGATTGATGGTTCACGGGTCACAATTTTTCAGACAGGCAACCTATCGATTCTATTCTCTAAACTCTTCAAATCAATATCCCTATCACGGGCCTATTTATATTGACTTTTGGTTTTAGTTTATAAATAGTAACACTTTGTAGAGATAGAAATACTTACGTGTAATTTTAATCGATATACATTAAGTCATTAGAGTATGTACTACAATCGACTAGTCAATCTGCCTTAAAAAAACATTTCGTTTGAAAGCTATGTACTGTAGAAAAGTCATTTACTGTATAAAAGCAGCTTTTAGAAGCCAATACGAATATAGCCGTACATTTGGTACACGACCATACCTAGTCGAACTGGCTTAAATTTGTGCAAATTACTCTACAAATGCATGTATGCTCCTTTGTTTGACTAGACATCAACTAGACGTTTTCCCTAGAAAAGGGCCAAAATTTAGACTATTGGATAACTAAGATTCGTGCAACCCTAAGGTCCCGATTGGAAGGCAAGGAATTTTTCTGATTTCTATAAGAATTAAACTATTTTCTATGAGATTCTTGCAAAATTCATGTGCAATTCCCACATTCCAAACTTGGCCTCAAACTACCTCTTTCTCTCTCTCTCTCTCTCTCTCTCTCTCTCGTTTTTCTGGTGCCAAAGACGTGTAAGAGGAGGAGATGTCTCTTGGAGAAAAGATTCTATCCAACCAGACACGATCTAAAGAAAGTTTTTGAGGAAACCTTTTTTTTTTTGCTTGATTTGGGCTAAAAGTGTGATTTCTTAATCTGAGGGTTTTTGAGTTGGTTTATTTGGTGATCTAAGTTGCTGTGACATGTGGGAATATATCTAGACCCATTTTGGCCATCATCCACCCACGAGCGAGTTGTATTCACAAATTTCGATTTTGACTCGATTTTGGGAAAACCTTCCAATAAACTGAAAAAGGTCTTAACCTTGCAATAATTCTCATGATCATTTATTAGAATAGGTTCACAATACCCTAGAGAAGATCCCTGCAAAGTTTCATATCATTTGGATCTACGGATCAAGAGTTACATCAAATTTGGTTTTTGAAACTCTGCTGAAAGCCTCTATTCATCATCTATTTTCTTTGGTTTTTCGACCACGTTCAAGTTTTCGACCACGATCAGGCCTTCGACCGCATTGTCTCTTTTCAACCACTCACTGGTTGTCGATCTCACTGTCGTATTCCGACCTGATGCAATCACGTTGGTTTTAGACCACTCGTTGGCCTTCGACCACGTTGGTTTCGACCATGTTAATTTGGCCTTCGACCACACTGGTTTCAACCATATTGATTTTCGACCACGTTGATTTTCGGTCACTCGAGTCGAATTTCGACGACGTTGATTTTCGACCACTCTCTGGTCATTAACCACTCGAGTTGAATTTTGATTACGTTATATTTCGATCATGTTGGTTTTTTATTACGTCGGTTTTCAACCGCTCTCTGGTCGTCGACCACTAGAGTTGAATTCCAACCACGTTGATTTCTGACTGATAGTCAAAATCCAACCACGTTGATTTCCGACTAATAGTCGAATTCCGACCACGGTGTTTTTCGATCAGCTTGAGCACAGGGTGCCTTTGGTTGAGCTTTTGGGAGCTGTTTTTGCTTCCAAAAAGCCAAAAGCCAACCAAAGAGGTGGAAATGTGTGCTTCTTGAAGCGACTACTTTTAGGTAGTACATTTTGAAAGCACCTTGGACCCTACTTTTGGCTTTCGCTTTTGAAATGGTGAAAATAGAGAGCTGTTTTACAGTTGTTTCAAGGAAAATAGAGATAGGAGGTAAGTTTTATACTTATTTGAACCAAACAGCTTACAGCTTTTCCACAGCCCACAACCTACAGCAGCTTTTCCACAGCCCACAGCTCACAGCAGCTTTTTCAGAAGCCACAGCTCAACCAAACACCCTCAGATTTGTGGGACTTCCGACTACATAGTCGAAATTCGATCGCGTTGTTTTTCTAACTGTTTTTCCTTAGCTCTGAGAATTTATGGTTTCCTAGTGAGATTGATATCCTAATCTTCATATCTTTGTAGCTTTATATTCCATACGCACGGTATGCACAAAGTTTTTGTTGGTAGTATTGGTCTAGTGGCTTCCATATCGATGTACAGCTCTCCAACGGTAGCTGCAGTGAGTATCTGTCATATGTACTGCATGCCTTCACAACCATGAATTGCATATACCAAGGGTCCAAAAAGCATTACATGATGAAACCTTGTAATGATCTAACAGTAATTCAGTAAATAAGACACCTCAAGTACACATGCTTCACAAGATACCGCATAAAAATGATACAATGATTACTACTCATATCAAAACTAGTATAGAAACAAATGAGATACAGATGTTGGAACCGTGTTCTAGAAGTAGAAGCACTGCCTTTTGAACAACATATATATATATATATATATATATATATATATATATATATATATATATATATATATATATATATATATATATATATATATATATATATATATATATATATATATATATATATATATACTTCAGTAATCTAAGCAAGTCATAACGACGAAAAGCGTGGAGTTCATGCCTTTCTACCTGTCCTTTCTATTTGTCATTGTTTTCCTTCTTGACCAGTGCTCTATGGATGATATATGGGCTCCTCGGGAGGGATCTTTCCATCGCAGTTAGTACCGGATTTGATTTTATATGTCAATAAAGTGGAATTGTAGATTTTACATGCTAATCCATTTCTTTTTCTCTGTTTTACTCAAGTCACCAAACCTCATCGTTTGTCCAATGGGTATGCTTCTGTTGGTTCTGTACTTCATTTACAGGAAAAGCGACGAAACAACCGAAAAGTTTCATGACATCGATCAGAAAAATGGTCTGAAAGTAGTAACCACACATCAGAAGATCACTGGAAAGAAGCCAGAGGCTCAGAAAGATTGATGTGTTCTTGTGGATTCAATTCAATTGGATCTTTCCCCTTTCTATTGTCTTAGCATGCAAAGTTGCCTTCAAAAATGTCAACAAGATCCTGTGATTGATGGTTCACGGGTCACAATTTTTCAGACAGCCAACAAGAAAAAGAAATGCCGAGCTCAGCCGAAAAATGGGGAATTCGGCTAGGGTTATGAGGATTGGGGATTTTGCCATTTTGTGATTTATCCCCTCATATTTTTGGAATTGCAAATAGGTCCTTTTCTATTTAGATTTCTTCTATTTGGGCCCTCCTAAGGTCCGTTTTCTTCATGAGAAGATCCTACACGTTCGTGGTGCCGTGTACATCTGAAAGGAGCAATCCCAAAAGTCCAGATTTGTCGTTTATGCGCCTCAATCGTTCCAGCCTACAGAAAATTATGAAAAATGTAAATGGTCTAAATTGAGCAATTAATTATAGAAAAGTGTGTAAATGATGATAAATGGCCATAGAATGCAAAAAATAATAAAGGTAAAGGACTTAAAATAATATGCAAATATGACGCATATCATATTACCGCCTCCTTGGTATCATCACATTTGACCTTGATCACCTAAATATTTTGTCAATCCCCCACCCCCCCCCCTTGAAGTCATGGCAGGAGTCGAAACGGGCAAGCGAAGTTCGAGGTAGTGCCAAGTAGAAGTGAGCGAAGTTCGAGGTAGTGCCAAGTAGAAGTGACTCAAGAGGTCACTCGCTGTGCCAAGTGGAAGAGACCTGGATGGGGTCCGGGACACCAAAGGGAGGAGATCCAGAGGGGGTCCAAGATGCCGAGGTGTGGAGACCCAAAGGGGGTATGGGGCATTGGGTGGAATAGACCTGGAGGGGGTCCGGGATGTTAAGGTGTGAAGACTCGGAGGGGGTCTGGGACGCCAAACGAGGTCAGCCTAGGGTGAGCGAAGTCTAGGGTGATGCCAAGTAGAGGGCGCGAAGCTGTCTGGACCTAGAGGGGGTCCGGGGTGTGAGGCAATCTGAGGCCCGGAGGGGTGTTTGAAGGGTGGAGCATGGTAGACCGGGACGCGGAGTGGAGGTCAATCAAACGCTGAGGTAGACCGAAAGAGGAGGCCGACCAAGGGAGTGAGGTAGTCTGGACCCAAAGGGGGTCCGAGGCCATGAGGCAGTCTGGGGCCCAAAGGGTAGAGCGCGGTGGCCCGGGGGCAAAGGTCAACTGGGAGCAATGGCGGACTGAGGAGCAAAGGCAGTCCAGCTCCGAGAGGCAGCCCAGGGAGCCAAATTTTGGGCCAACGGCGCCAGGGCAAGGTCAGGAGGACAAAGCCCTATGAGCGAACAAATGCGTTGGGCGAGGAAGTTAGGGGCGCGTGAGACCATGGAGCTGTCTAGTGGAATCAAGAATGAAATGGAGGAGAACCAGGTGGCCTTTGCGGTTGGCCAGTGGAGGCATTTATAGGCCAAGGGTGGTTCACAGCGGGCTGAGTCCACCCGGCTCCTCGGGACTGTGTACGCGTTCGGTTCGCAACGCGGTACACACCTGGTCCATGGAATAGTACCTAACCGGTTTTCAGCACAGTGACCCGAGGTGATTGTGTCAAACGCTTCTCGAAATGTGCTCCATCTCCGAACCCGATCCACACCGAGCCGAGAACGAGGTCTGCGTCATTCCCTTGAAGGAAGGCTTATTGGACCCGCCTTGATGACCCGATGTTGGCGCGAGTCTAGGCCTGCCCTAATGACCAAATGGACGACGATCTACCACCCAAAGTCTGCTCCAATGCCAAGGTACCTTATTGTTCTGCGTGTTCTTATAGGTTATCAAGAGTCATTGGCCCGAGGCCGCGTGCTGACTCCTTTTCTGATCGGTGCGCTGACCTAGGCGAGAAGTCAACGACTACCCAGGACTGCAAGGGGCTACTGTTGGGGAGAGTCCCCGCGCTACCTCAAACTCGCGATAACTTCAACATGATGTCACACATCGGGGATACTACCTCGAGCGAGGTTCATAGGCTAACCCCGAACAAGGTCTAGAGTCCACCACGGATGGGGTCCATGCTACCCCGGACGAGGTCCGAAGGCCATTCCAAGACAAAGTCCAGAGGCTAACCTCAGGCGGGCTCTGGAGGCCAACCTCGGACGGGGTTCAGGGACCAACCTTGGACAAGGACCAGAAGGGACCCCGAGCGAAGTCCACAGACTAGCTCGAAGTCCATCGAACGCGGTGGACCTACATGGCATGAAGGACGAAACTACCCGTAGGAATAAGCTAAGCCCCAAGGATGGACTTGCAACTTCACTCACCTCCTCCTCTCATTCTATAATAGGATCCCTTGTAAGTGGAGGAGGGAAGACCATTTTGTAATCCTAGATACTTATATGCAATACACTTGTCTATCCTTTCGTGTGTGATTTTGTTAGGTCCCTTCGTATCCTTGGCGGTCTTCGAATTCGACCGTAGGTGCTTATAATTGTACTATCCGATCTTGCATTCGACAATAGTATCTCTACTTTATTTCTTTTTTAGTGCTAAGTCAAGCCCTAATTATATGGTTTGGTGCCCAGTGAATCCTATAAACCTAACTGAGCATGAATACGATCAAAAATTGAAAATTTGACCAATTTTCTGCTAGAAATCAGCTGACTAATTCTCATCAAAACCCAACAAATATTTATCCAACCGAGGCGCCCCTTGAGTCCATCAAAAGGGTAGAACCAGATGGCAAGCGCTAGCTATTGGGCTTCAGGAGAAGATGCTTTCCTCCATGAGCATGATCAAATTACCTATCGATCTATCCATCTACCTTACATGCATGATTTAGTCTTGTTCTAAACAGCTTCTGTCTTTTAGCTTTTAGAAGTTAGCTTTTCAAGTGACTAGTCAAATGCCTATGCATTGCTACAAAATATCTAGTGTGTATTCTCAATCAATTGATGTCAAATATTATTAGTCTTCTGTGTTGCAACTTGGCTCGTCTCGCTATTGAAAAAACACATACAATTGGTAGCTTAAATTTATCTTCCTATAACGTTGCCGTAGGCATCGTGAAGCAAAAATGGAAAATCGGTATGAACAGTTGAGCATTAAAGGAAATAGACCGAGAAAACTATAACTAACTTTAGTGAATTCAGTCAATGAGGGTAACACATTGTTTAATGGAAAAAAACAACAGGAAAAAATGAATTTGTGTACATGGTAATTGGGTTCCTCTTCAAAACACAAATCTTTAGTTTTTCAAACTGCCGCATCAAGCTATTTACATCATTGAGCACCATGACAAAATCTCTTGTACTACATCATGCTCTTTATTCAGACAAACTCCCATATCAACAAATTTAATGCCTGCTTTTTTATCTTTTTAAATTTAGTCAATTAATATCCTGAGATGTCAGTAATTATCTTACCTAGTACCACATTTGCAGAGTTGAGAATGAAACACATGTCCTGCGATGTTGCCACATCTATTGGTCTTTGCTTTCTGTTCAATGTCAAAGAATCACATCATGATAAGTGCATCAAGCCATCAAATAGAAGCATTGTTCAAAAGTACTCTAGATATTACCCACCGTAGGTATTAGGCAATAGGAATGTATATTGTATATTAGGCAGTACGATCAATTAGGATCAGAGATTTATTCCTGTCCTTGTATTTGTAAACTGCCATATATAGCAGCAGCTGCTGCCCTATAAATATAGGCGCCCCTCTCCCATTGAGAGTGTGGCCAATTGCCCCAACTTCATCTCTCTACATGGTATCAGAGCAATCTGATCTTGGCCCTCCCTCTCCTTCCCAAACCTGCGCCGCTCTCTCCTGAGCGCCGCCCCAACCTTGCTGCGCGCCCATCACCAAGCCAACATGTCTCTGAATCCTCCACCACCGCCGCCACCTCTCCGACCATGGTCGACGCCATCAACTCACCGTTTGCCCTATGCTCGTAAACGTGAAGACCCACATCCCCATGACCCTCGAGCTGCGACCCTCCAACTACACCAAGTGGTCCACGGCCTTCCACGCCATGTGTGGCAAATTTGGGCTGCTCGCACCTTGTGTCATCTCCCTGCGCCACCGATGATGCATGGGTGCGGTGACTTTTGCATCCGCAGCTGGATCTTCGGCACCGTCTCCGACTCCATCCTCAACCTCGCTATGACCGGCGCCCAGCAAACCGCCGGCCAGCTCTGGACGGCCATCGCCGACCTGTACCAAGCTAACAAGGCGCCCCGCGCCGTCTTCCTGAGTCACGAGTTCCACTCGATGACCCGGCGCCTCCTCCATCGGCGAGTCTGCGTGCGCATGAAGGAGGCTGCCGACAATCTTCGCGACGTCGGGCGGACCATCACCGAGCCCAACCTCGTCCTCAACTCGCTCGCGGCCTCAACGAGAAGTACCAATCCGTCGCCGACAACATCGCCGCCCAGGAACCTCTCACATTTGCTGTTGCCAGGAACCAACTCCTCCTCAAGGAGCTGCGTCTCCAGAACGAGGACAAGGTCCGCGCCGCTTCAGCCCTCCTCGCTGCCTTCAATGGCGCACCTGCTGGCGTCCCACCGGCCGAGTCTGGCGGCCAGCGCGCCAGCGGCGCGCAGCCGCAGCGCCAGCGAGAGCCGCAGCGCGGCAACGGCGGCCGCCGCGACAACACTCGGCGCGACAACAAGCGCCAGCCCTGGGGTTTTGATCCTTGGACTGGCGCACGTGTCAACCCCGGCGAGCGCGTCATACCTCCCTGGGAGCGCGACCAGAGCCGTTCCGGCGCCCCTGGCAGCCACTCATGGCAGCCCCCACGCCAACAAGGGGTGCTTGGTGCTCCTCCTCAGGCGCACACGGCGTTCGCCCCCGTCCGTGTCTCCTCCACCAACACCGGTGCACCGACATGGGACTCGGCGGCCTCATTGCCGCCTGCGCACACTGGCTGTCGAGGCAGCCTCGTGGGTTGTTGACTCGCGCCGTCCCACATGACGTCTTCCGATGGTATGCTCCTCGGCGCCTTCCCCCTCCACCACCTCTATAACAGAGGCAATGGCACTAGCATTCCGGTCACGTCTAGAGGTCACTCCATCCTACCCACCGCCACAAAGAAACTTCTCCCTCAACAACATTCTCGTCGCCCCGTCCCTCGTTCGTAATCTTTTATCCGTTCGTCAATTCACCCGTGACAATCGCTGCTCTCTTGAATTTGATGCTCTTGGCTTTTCTGTTAAGGATACACAGACGGGACGCGTGATTCATCGCTGCAATAGTCCCGGCGACCTCTACACCATACCTGCTATCCCTCCGACCGCTGGCACCTCCTCACATGCTCTCCTGGCTGTTTCGTCAACCCTGTGGCACCAGCGTCTCGGCCATCCAGCCCCTGCTGCATTAGACCAGTTAAATAAAACACATGCTGTTTCCTGTAATAAAGTAGACCGCTCCCTCTGCCATTCCTGTCAGCTAGGCAAGCATACGCGTCTACCCTTCAGTGCCTCTCAGTCTTGTACTCATGCACCGTTTGAACTACTTCATTGTGATGTTTGGACCTCTCCCATCCCTAGTATATCTGGTTTTTCATACTATTTAGTCTGCCTGGATGATTACAGTCACTATTGTTGGGTTTTTCCTCTCCGACGCAAATCCGAGGTACGCCAACACTTAGTTGAACTCACAGCTCTTGCACAAACCCAATTTAACCTCCCTGTAAAATGCTTCCAAACCGACAATGGCACCGAATTCGTCAACACAGCCACCACCACTTTCTTCGCTGCTCAGGGAACACTTCTCCGTCTTTCCTGCCCATACACTTCTTCTCAAAATGGCAAGGCGGAACGCACCATCCGCACCCTCAACAACTCAATTCGCACCATGCTGCTCCACGCCCATGCCGCTTTGCATACTGGTGAGGCTCTTCTTGCCGCTACTTACTCAACAGCGCCCTTCCTCCTCCATAGCCCATGAGGTTCCCTTCACTCGCCTCCATGGACACCACCCACCTCTGACCACCTTCGCGTTTTGGGTGCCTATGCTACCCAAACCTACGTGCCACCTCCCACATAAGCTCGCACCTCGCTCCGCGGCATGCGTTTTCCTTGGTTATCCATCCTCTCATAAGGGTTATCGGTGTCTTAACCTGACAACTCAACGCATCATTATTTCTCGTCATGTTGTGTTCGATGAGCTTGTTTTTCCCTTTTCCACCACCAGCGTCATCCCATTCCCTCGCTCCCTGGATTTCCTTCTAGACAACGATTCGGTTTCGGTGCCTTGCTCTCTTGTTCCTGCAGTGGAGGTCCCTCCTCGACGACCGCAGTTGCTCCGTCCACCTTGGACGCTGTGCAGCCGCCTCCTGATGATGAGCTGGATCCGGCTCTTCTCCTGCCTGGGGGGCGCGGCCCTGTGTCCCCTAGCCCCAGTTCGGTTTCTCCAACCCCGGGCGGGTGTGGTCACGTGCCCCCGCCTGGCCCTCCTGTGGCTTCCGTTCCCACGGACCTACAGTCGACGACCCCAGCCGGTGCCTGCGCCATCGGCTGCCCCTGCAGCACCAGCGCCCCAGGGCGCAACCCCATCTCCGCCGCTCACGCGCACCAGGACCGGCGCCCTTCCGCGTGTGAGCTACGAGGGGCTTGCTGCCACCTCCTCGCCCTCACCATCGCCTCTACCGGCGAACTACCGCAGCGCCCTGGCCGATGCCAACTGGCGGGCTGCGATGATGGATGAGTACCAGGCCCTCGTCGACAACACCACCTGGCGTCTTGTTCCGTGCCCTCCTGGCGCGAACGTCGTGACGGGCAAGTGGATTTTCCGGCACAAATTCCATGCCGATGGGTCCCTCGCTCGTCACAAGGCCCGCTGGGTGGTCCGCGGTTTTTCTCAACGAGAAGGCATTGACTACGACGAAACCTTCAGTCCGGTGGTCAAACAGGCCACCATTCGGACCGTTCTCAGCATTGCCGCCTCCCGCGCTTGGCCGATCCACCAACTGGACGTGAAGAATGCCTTTCTTCACGGTCACCTCGACGAGACGGTCTATTGCCAGCAGCCACCAGGTTTCGTCGACCCCGCCGCTGCAGATCACGTCTGTCTCCTGCGAGGTCCTCAGACGGATCGGCGAGCCCCGCGAGCTTGGTACCAGCGGTTCGCGGCCTTCCTTCGACAGCTCGGTTTCGTCGCCTCCACCTCCGACACGTCCCTCTTTGTTTTCACCGAGGGGACGAGTCTCGCCTACTTGCTACTCTACGTCGACGACATCATCCTCACCGCCTCGACTCCCGCTCTTCTGCAGCGCCTCATGGCCCGACTCCAGTCTGAGTTCGCCATGACCGACTTGGGTGCTCTTCACCACTTCCTCGGCATCGCCGTCACCGCACCTCGAAGGCTGTTCTCGTCCACAACGACAAGATGCCGTTGATCTCCTCCGGCCGCGGGCATGGCTGAGTGTCATCCTCGGCAACCTGACACACTCAGCCAAGCTCTCCGCCCATGAAGGCGACAAAGCGTCGGACAAGGACGGCTCGAGTCTGAGAGCATAGCGGGCTCTTGATGCACGACTCGACGCGTCCTGATCTGGCTTATGCAGTTCAACAGGTGTGTCTCTTCATGCACGCCCGAGGAGCCCCACTGCGCCGATCAAGCGCGTGCGCGCTATGTGAAGGGCACGCTATCCTCCGGTCTTCACATTGGCGCGGCTCCATCAAGACACCGATCGCATACTGATGATCTTGGCCGGGTGGCCGCCACGACTCGAGCGGTCCACTGCCTGCGTCTATCTCGGCGACAACCGGTCTCTGGTCCTCCAAACGCCAAGCAACGGTCTCCGCTCTAGTGCTTGAGGCGAATACCGTCTTTGTGGCTCACGTTGTGGCCGAGTCTTTGTTGGTCGCGGCAACTCCTTCAGAGCTCCATATTCAGCCGCCCGTGCTATGGTGGTCTTCTGCGACAACGTCGATCCGTCTACATGACGGCCAATCCGGTCCACCACAGGCGCACGAAGCATATTGAGATTGACATTCACTTTGTGCGCGAGAAGGTGGCCCTTGGCGCAATTCGGGTCCTTCATGTTCCTTCGTCTCATCGGTTTGCGACATTATGACGAAAGGGCTCCCAACGCCATCTGTTCTGATTTGAGAACCAGCTGTGCGTCGCGAGCCTCCCGCCTGGCCATGGGCGGGTATTAGGCAATAGGAATGTATATTGTATATTAGGCAGTACGATCAATTAGGATCAGAGATTTATTCCTGTCCTTGTATTTGTAAACTGCCATATATAGCAGCAGCAGCTGCCCTATAAATATAGGCGCCCCTCTCCCATTGAGAGTGTGGCCAATTGCCCCAACTTCATCTCTCTACAGTAGGTTCTGGGCTTTGGTATTAGCCCCAAAATGCAAAAGGAGTTTTACACAGTTCACATAAACGTTCTTCATTGCAAAGAATAATGGGGTTTCTTTGGTCTTGGAAGGTATATCAACACAATCTTGCGCATGAAGCAGAAGTGGCTTGCAGAACAAAGAAAAATAATACCAGTTAGTCACAACAGTGTCCTTAAGCACTCCGAAAGAAAGTAATAAAAGGCTACCTGAAGAGCCCTGTAGTTGCCCTTAGCTGCAGCGTTGTGTACTGGCGTGAGACCTAGTTTGCTCCCCTGGAAAACTCCGGCACCATTCCTGAGCAGGAGCCACACAATGTTGCGCAAAGACAAAAGACAACTAAGAAACATTTGGAAAGATCAAGAGCAAGTATCTCATAATTCAACGGTTGATAGAGCAGAATTTCTGTGAAGAGCCAAGTTGTAGCCTTGAAAACATCAGCTTGTTATGCATAGCATAATTAAGTAATATTGCATCAACCAAATTTGAGAAAATTCAGATTTTTTTTGGAAAATAGGTGTAGACCTCAAACTACATACATTGAATACTCAAGTTACATGGCAGTCATAGTAACTCATTTCATGTATCATGAAAAGTGCAAAGCAAATAAGGCCTTGCTTCCATCATGCAGGATTTGGACATAGTTGTGTTGTTGAGTGTTGACAAAGCTATTCAAGCATCAGAAAATGAACAGCGGTACCTTGGCAGCCATCACGGATCTTTGCCTTCGGCCACGACCCCCTTCAACTACGGCTTCAACTTCAACCATGGCCCCTCGATCACGGCCCCATTCAACCATGGCACCGACTTCGACGACCAGCTTGAGAGACCAAAATCACCAGATAGTGCGACGGGCTCCGAGCGAAGAGCAGGAGGAGATAGAGAAGCTCACCGGGCGAGCGACCGCTAGGCGGCGGCGGGAGAGAGCTACGTGGGCAGGCGTAGTAAGAGGAAGCCGCTACCATCTTCAAGTGCTATTATCTCTGATCCACTGGCCGCTGTCGCCGAGCGACATTCTCTTCGATCCACCGGCCGCTGTCGCCGAGCGTCGTGCCGCTGGTTGGAGGGGCGATGGGAGATGGAATTGGTGGCGTCGCCCTGGGGAAAGCTGGGGGACTACGACCAGACGCTGCCGCACGGGGAAGGAATTGGCGGCGGCGGCGGCGCCGAGGAGGAGGAGGTACGACATGAGGGTTCGGGGGAGGAGGCGGCGGTTGCAGGAGGTGGAGGTCGAGAGACGATGGCGGGCAGATGGGGGAGAGGAGGCGGTGAGTAAATGCGTTGGGGAGACGGCGACGAGAAGATGCAACACTGCTGGGGGAAGTTAGGGCACTGCGACCAGACGCTGCTCTACGGGGACGGAATTGGTGGCTGCGCTAAGGAGGAGGCGCGGCACGAGGGTTCGAGGAGAGAGGGAGGCGGCGATTGCGGGAGGTGGAGTGGTTGCGGGAGGCGGAGGATGCGGGGAAAAGAGAAGAGGAGTATGGTCCACGCGTTGGTCCAACTTTTTCTACGAGAAGCGGAAGAACTATCTACATGCGGATCTAGACAATTGATCTTTAATCGGATGGCTAAGAAGAGAGAAGGGAGAACGGACCGACGACCACCAACTCCTATTTTTATAATAGTAAAGATTATACCATCAAATTGCAGATAAGATAGAAGATCTTCAATTGAGTTGTTCAATG
This sequence comes from Dendrocalamus sinicus, assembly GCA_036346575.1. Lineage (NCBI taxonomy): Eukaryota > Viridiplantae > Streptophyta > Magnoliopsida > Poales > Poaceae > Dendrocalamus > Dendrocalamus sinicus. The sequence continues at coordinate 10,017,260 of CM070643.1, read as the reverse complement.
ACCATTTAACTTGAACTCTAAATAAAAAGTAGGCATTAATGGAGTCATTGAGCACCATGACAAACTCCTATTTCAACAAATTTATTATACCATCAAATTACTAACTGGCATACTATTTACGACTCCAACTGATGCTATTATAGATCAAAACCGGCATCAAGGGTAAATAATTAAAGATAACAAGATATATAGTTCAGTATGTTCAGTTTGTTGTGTCTACCTTGGCTCCTTTTGAAATAAGCTCATTTGCTTCTTTTTCCAACTCATTTTGCTTATCTTGCAATTGATCCGGTGGTCCACAAATTTCCTCACTTTCATCAAACTATTCCCTATCAATACCATCAATCGCATATTAAAAAGCAATGTGTTATAGATGTTTTTGGGGTTAAAAGGCCATCTATAGCGTGCATGCACACACAATGGACACTAAGCTCTAAGTAACTAATGTTATTCTATCGACATATTAAAGCTCTAACGTAAGGTGATGCCATCCCATATTAGTGGCAAAACTGGGATTAATTTCCTGTATTGTAACTAAATGAGAGAGAAGGTGCTATACCGTCTCAAGCCACACGGTTTCAAGGCAGGACTTTCTGCTGGCTGGCACAAGTCCATCTGCCCCCATGTGCACACTCTGGGTCTTCCCACTTAGGTTATATCCCGAGTTTGAACAAATAAAAATCAGCATTGGCTATCAATTTGCTTGGACAGAAAACCTGATCATGCATGCTAAAGCAAGAAAAAGGAAACATCAGCCACAGGGTTCAACTTACAAGCTTATATATGCATACAACAATTTGACAGTAGTCAGTAGGTACTACATAACAAATCCACCCCCATCGAATAACATTGATTTTCACTGACCACCCCAAACCATCTGCATAAGTCTAAATTACATGATTTTGATATGAGAAAAATAATTTACAGAACAAAAAGGATATTGCTACCTACCCAAGCTATCAGGGGATAAGGACAAAAAATGATTACAAACATGAAATAGATGTTGCTAACAGACACTTCAAAAGATTATCAATATGCCTCCTAACTCCTACAACAGATATCCAATAACCCCAAATTCTAGCCTCGGTGCACCACTGACTACTGAGGCAGATGGCAAAAGAATGCATCCACTTGCCGATCCTTCATCGTAGGGCTACTCATCCAATGCAGACTACGCATGAGAATAGTATACATATTACAATACCAGACGTGGCCACCATAAATATCATAATAAACCTACTAAATCATACTTTAAGTTCTTATGGTTCGAATCATACGCACGACCACATCACATGATCGGGCAACCTCTGCAAAAATCAAACCTCTAAATTATAAAACCTAGCACGACATCTTATCCAGAACCGAATCATCAGACTAAAATCACATTCCAGACCAAATACTTGCAATGTCGAACCATATCCTGAACCAAACCCTCACGATCTCAAACTATACAATGAAATCAATGCAAGCAGGATACAAATTGGACCAAAAGTTCTATAAGCAGATAATCGCAGGAATCTATGCAAGCAAAGCCACAACTACCTGAGATCGCAACCTATTTACCTCGCCACACGAAACCGACACTGCACTGTAACAACGATTGGATCAAAACAAGAATAGCAGATTATACCAGATATGCGTAAGGGTATTATGAGGAGGGGGTGATTTGAAGTTTCGTACCACCAGAACTCCACGACAGTGTCGAAGGAGTAGACATTGCGGAGGGAGGTGCCCCAGGTGGCGCGCTACTTGGGCTTCGACTGGTCGTCGAACCAGAACGCCCAATGCCGCGAAGCAGCATCTTGCGAAGGAGGTCGTTGTCGCTGAGTACCGACGAGATCGCGGCCGCTGATGGCGGGGAGTGCTGCGTCCCCTTGCCCTCCATCCCTGTTCTGAAGTTTCTTTCTTGTGTGGTTCTGCGATGTGCAGAGGCAACTGGAGGGAGTGGATTCCGTGGGATTTGGTGGTGGAAGCTGGAAAGGGGAAGAGGGTTGGTTTTTAACGGCGAAGACAACGAGGAACCAAAGAACGGCGGCAGGGGAGGGCCGGCGGCGCGCGGGGAGGGGAGGAGGCGGCGGCGGTGCTGCGGGATTAGTTGGGAAGGGCGAGCGGGTGAGAAGAGAACGAAGGTGCTGGCCCACCTGTCAGCGCAGAGATGATTAGAGGGGTGCGAATGGTTTTGCAGAAGCAGGAGCGGGGGAAAGAATGTACCATTCGTTAACTCATTTTTTAAATAGTAAAAAAAATTTAATATGGTTTTTATAAATTATTTGTAAGAGTTACTATAGGAATACTGCTTTGAACAGAGTGATTTATCAATACAAGTGTTTTATACTCTCTCAGTCTATCTCACAATCAACTAAAAGTAAAAAACCACACGAAAAATCAAAAGCTACAGTATTTTTGAATAGGGCATAAACCTGGGGATATTATTGTCAATTGCTCGCGGCTCGCGTGCCAGATTTATGCACTCGGCAGGCTGACCAGCTTAATTCCTCTGCGCGCGTTGCATGTGTTGCCACACTAGCTAGCTGCTTGCATGTCATCGTTAGCATGCACACACTCTTCGTCCCCCACTGGAGCCATTGTTGACTGCTCTTACGCGCATGTGCGAGCACCACACATGCACATACGCATGTGCATGCATGTTATCTAAACTACTACGTACGTTAGCTAATGGTTTTTACTACTATGGCTAGCTCACCAGCTACATAATAAAACCGTCAAAACATGAGTAGAGGTCTCAATTTTCCCTATAGGGTGGACCCCACAGGAATTTCCCTATTGGGGGCGGCGGCAAGGGCGCTCTCCCACCACGGGGAATGGGGGCGGGGCCCCGCTAGGCTAGTGGGGGTGGCGATAGGGATCATCCTCCACGGGGTCCACGGGAACCCGGTAAAAATAAAATATATTTTAAGTAATATATATGATTTTTAAATATAGAAGATTGTATTATTTTTTATATATTTAGACTAAAATTTGGATCTATATGTTAGAATATATATTTTGAAATTATATTTTATAAAAAGTATTCCTAAATAATTATAAATTAATAAACAAAGTTATAGTATTATTTTTTTAAAAAATATTCTAATCTATTTTTTAATCACCGCGGGGATTCCCGTGGAGTGGGGTCTCGCGAGGACAGGGCAAGAGGTTGGCTAACAGGGCTGAGATCGGAGCGGACTAGCAGAGATCGAGGCTGGAGGACCTCCCCGGAGACCCCGGCTACCGTTGCCATCCCTAAACATGAGCATGCATTTCAGACAAAGAGTCAATGGGCTTATGGGCACACTAACTCAGATAAGAGATACACATAGGGCATGTTTGATTGCCTGCATCAGCTCATGCACCTGTATGCGCGTGGCACGAGCTCAGCCTGGCTCCAGTTACTTTTTTGCATCCACTCGTGCAGGCTCTCACCCCGATACAGCCAACTAAACACCATTTCCCTGCATGAGCGGATGCGAGCTACCCTGATGCAGGCAACCAAACAGACCCATATCGCTCCCCAAGGAAGCATCCAAACCCAGCACAGGATATACAGAGATAAATGCACGTACAGTGTAGCATCTAATCCATCTGTGATTCTGTGCACGCGTGTGTATTTGTATGTGATTCTGTGCACGGATGTGTACGTGTATGTATATAAAACGGGAGTGCCCGGTGTTTTCCGTGTATGTCGGCAAACAAAGAGCACCATCGGTACATTCCTGTAAGAATCTGAGGGCACTAATTAAGCTCACTGTTATGGATAGGAGCTCTACTGTTGAGTTACTGGGCTAGCTAGCTGGCTACCTTTGTGCATGTACCGCTAGTGGCCGTCGCGTTCACGTCGTGTACTCACTGTTGGCGTAGGCCCGTCTCGTCCCAGGGGCCACGTGGACGCGTTGGCTACTTATGCATGATTGGCTTTGTCCCGTCGCTACCAAGCTAGCGTGCTCCCGCTACATGCACCCCCACGTACATACGACTATCAGAACGTGCTACACCTTTTAATCATTTGGATGGGCTTGGATCCCAGGCCATCCAAACAAGCCATGAAGTGCAGGGATGGTTTTTTTTACTATGATTTATAATTAAAATTTTTGAATTCTGGTTGTTTATAAAAGAGAGCATAGAGAGACACTAGCATGCGAGTTTGATCGATATAGTTCAAGTTGGTATAGTGTTTACTATAACCAACTTATAAACCTCACTTTAAAAAGACACTCTGTTTGAAAGCTAGTTACTGTAACATATAAGTCATAAACAAAAAAGAATGGCCCGCAATCTATTGAAGATTCTAACCGGTCATCTCTAGTTTAGGTATAGCAACGAGGGCGCTAAATTGCCGTTTGATCGGACGGAAGAAGATGAACCAAACGATGCATACTAAAAACAGATCTTGGCCGTGCATGGCGCCCATACATGAATTCTTGTGTTGGTCCAAAGTTGGTGAAGAATTCTTTAGTGGTGGTGCACGGTGTGTGGTGGTGCACGGTGATTGATCCTACACACACCGAAAGACGATAGCTAGGCAAAAGGGAAAGTTAGTGCGGTGAAGCTAAGAGAATCAGAAGTATCGATCAAACAAAGGTATAGCTCGTATTTGCCGGCCAATTATATGCAGCACGGTCATGATGGGTGGTTCCACTATATGGCCCTATTCTCCTATGTGCAGGTCGGCCCGGTCCTATATATGCATGTTTTTCCATGCACGCATGCATCTTTTTTGCACAGTGCTGGCTTATGGACTTTTGGAGCTAGCTAGGGTAGGAAATCTGCACTGTCACTTCGTGCTTCCTCTAGCCACTCTCTCCATTGCCCCTTTGGAAATTGCAACTGGTTTGGAGATCGATTTGCCCATTGTAAGGAAGATATACTCTGCATTGCTAGCGTGTGCAACCCTCCCTGTGCCGCTTAATTATATTTTGGTACAAATGTATACGTACCTAAATACCTAATACTAGGTACAATATAAACGCATACATGATGCCATTATGCAGTTAATGTATGGTACTCTTTTAAAACTTTAAATGGCATTTTTTTTGCACAAATATAGCCAGCATATATGCCAGTCGAATAGAGCAATATTGACGTTACTTTTTCGGAGACTAATATTTTTTTCACTAGGCAAAAACAAGTGCCTGCAGGCTGTAAGTTCAGGCCGTACCCCTGCATGCATCCATGCATGGCCACAGAGTTTGTTGCCCTGGAGGCATCCATGGGACGACAACGAAGGAATAGGTGCCAATGCAACTCTTTCTTTTCAAGCTGCATGCTGGGGCCCTGGAAATGACCCTAAAGTTTGGAACTGGGAAGTGGCCAGCCATATGGAAGGTAGCAAGCATGTGATGCCCCGGGAGGAAACCAGTCCCCCACGTCTCCGACGACGCTTTCATTGGACGGTGTGTCCAACATGTGAGCCTGATCGATCCCCGGGGCCGGCCCCATGTATGATTTGGTTAGCTCTCAAAAAAGCCGAAGATGCTATATGACTATGTGGGCATAGCTGCACACCATCGGCAAGCCAAGCTATATGCAGGCATGTCTCTAGTGGCGAAGCTAGAAAACTTATAATGGATGTACACACTTCAAACGCATGATATATAACATACAATAGTTTCGCAATATCGTAACCGCAATAAATAAATTTGAAATTTGCCAAAAGTACAGTACAAATAGTTCAAATAAGGTCTTACACAAATAGAAGATTACAAAATATGTAATAAAAATTAGGGATAGACTATTGCACAGGCGACTGAAATTTTTTTATCTTTCAGTCATCTAAAGTTGCACTTTGAATCACCTGAAGTTGCGCATGTTTTTTTTGGAGGGGGGCTGCAATTTTAGTTGATTGAGAGTGCAATTTCAGGTCACCTGAAGTTGCACTCTGAATCACCTATAGTTGCAGTTGTTTTTTTAGAGGGGGCTGCAATTTTAGTTAATTGAGAGTGTAATTTCATGTGACTGAAATATAAAAAAATTTCAGTTGCCTGTGCAATAGCAAAACTGTAAAAATTATTATACTACTTTACATGTTTTCATCCCTTGGAAACACTTAATTATATCTTCTTCACTAACATTCAAGAAGATATCACACTCCATCAATGTAACTAAACAATCATTCAAGAATTGATGTCCATACTATTTCACAACCTGTTCTTCATAAGAGTCATTGCAGAACATTGAATTGTAGGCATCAGCTGCCAGTCCTACCCAATTGTCAACCCAGAACACATGAAGTTTTTCTGTTTTGCTGATGCCTACTTCCACATAAGCCAAAACTCTCCAAATCTCCAATCACAACATTCCATTTCCACAAATCCCAAATTAGAGATTCAAATTTCAAATTTTAGATCGAATGCTTAATTGCTTATTAATACTCAGTACCCACTCTGCAAAAGTGCAAATCTGCATTGCTTCTCAGTTTCTAGGTGCCGACGGCAGGCGGCTCCCCCTAGCCCTGGGCCCCTGGCGCCCTCAGCGGCTCGCCGGCTTGGTCATTGGGCGTTGGCCACTGCTCGATGCTTGCCTCGCCCGCTGGGCACTAGCTGCTTGCCCGCTGCTCCAGCCCTCCAACCCCACGCTGTCCTGCAAAGCCGCCACTGTACGCCTAGCCCTGGTGGAGGAGCAACTCCAGGACTTAGGGCTAGGGGGATTTAGGGTTGGATGACAAGATGACTGACTAGTCACTGGATCTAGATGAGAATCAAGTACATTAGCAGGCTTCGTGGCTCTCTCCTAGGCTTGACGAAATGAGGCCTTCTGGCCTTGAGCAGTTGAGCCGTTGGCCCGTTGAGTGGGTTGGCCGGCTAGCTGGCCCTGCCATGAGTGAATAAATGGCCAAATGGGATACTACCTAAAACCTGAGACCACCTGACTATCTAAGACCTGCACGGCAGCAGTACTGAAGTTGCATGTTTCAAAATTTTGGGTGTGCCCAGGCATACTGGGCACCCCGGTCAGCTCTGCCTCTACATGTTTCTCGCAAAAGTTGGCTAGCTCTGCTTGTTCTTTTGAGTTGTGGCCAATGGTTTTGGGCTATGACTGATAGATTTTGTCTGTGCTTTTTGAGATGACGACGAATGATGGAGACGTCAATGTAGATGGCACACACGGTTTTTTTAGCTCAGGAAGTCGTTTGGAGAAACGGTTTTGAGAAGCGGCAACATTTGTTTTGCCTTCTGGAGAAACTAAAGTCAAAAACCACAAAAAGCCAAAAAGAATAGGGCTTACTATCATCGCATATATGCATGTGGGTGAAATGCTGAAGGCCTCATCAGTGCTACAATATATATGTTGTCACATTACTGATCATGCCCATGCATAGGTGTAAGTTAGTGTGTGTGTATATATATATAGTGAAATGATTCCAAATATCGATGTCAGTATCAGATATCCTTTCTCACTGCTGTTTCAAGCGTCGTGTCACAAATACTAAATTGATTTGGCTATCTTCAATTGATGCAGCACTATGCAACAAAAAAGAATATATAATATGCAGTAGTCTTAGTTTCTTATACTGCATATAGACATAGACGACTGCCATATACTGTATACAGCAGGAAGGTCAGGACACAAGATAAGCTAATACATGTTATGCACATTATAGAGCTCTCTCTACACAACCATGAAGATAAGGCATTCACATACATATATCTAGCTAGCTCTAGCAGCTTGCTACACCTTAATTATCTAGCATACATCCAAAATCTCTCAACTCATAAAGCTAAGGTGCCTATTAGCTACATGACACATTCGTTCGATTCAAGTCACCAAGAAACCATATATATGTGCATATATATTGCATGCTTATGGAGCAATGGACTAGCTACTTGGTAGTAGCACGTACGTACATGCCAGTGCATACCATAAACCCTAGCTAATGCATGCAAACATTCATGCTCATGGAAATAACATGATGATCAGAAGAGCTAGCAAGCAACTCGGAGAAGCATTCATCCATGCAAATCTAGAGGTGGAAGAAGTACTAGTACACTATTACCCAAAAAGGGGTGTCACTGAAAGCTATTAACATATGCATATATGGTATATACACGGTATATACACGGCACGGCACGGCACGCTCCTCTCTCTCTCTCTCTCTCTCTCTCTCTCTCTCTCTCTCTCTCTCTCTCTCTCTCTCTCGCCGAGATCCTCCCCGGCCCGGCCGGCCGTCCCGTGCCGTCCTTGCGCCGGATACAATCCGATGGCAAGTCCGGGCCCTCTCTCTCTTTGGCCATGCATGCACGCAGCGCGAGCAGCGCTGCGCGCATCTGCGCGTGTATGCATGCGACTGCGAGCCCATCCCATCCCATCTGGATCTGATCCTGATCAGCTACGACATGCATGCATACACACACACTCAGGCCGTCCAGACCAGCCTATAGCTAGTGTCTCTCTGATCTCTCTCTCAGCTCAGGTGCAGTGCAGAGATCTCAAGTCCTTGACCTCTTCCCGCCCTGTGCAAGATTCCATTGCGTCGTTGCCATTGCATTCCATGCATGCCCCTGCAGCCGATCCATCGATCAAAAACATTCTTTTGGGTATTTTCTCAAGATCCATGCATGCGTGTATGCATATCTCTTCTGCAGCAACTGCTACCTAAAGCACATCAATTTGATTTAGGTGCCTAAACACTATGGCACATAAAGCACTTGTCCTACACACACACGCGAGTACTGCCACTACCACCGTGCTATCTGGACAAGCAAGAGCAAGTAGCTAGACGCATGTGCGAGTGTGCCCTTGACCAAATCAACACTCTTGCATGCATGCATGGTTTGTTGGTTACGTGCTTTTGTTTGATTAATCACTCTAGATCTAGGCTAATCTGGGTACAGTAAGAAACTTGCAAGTACACGCTCCCACTGAGCCATCTCCTCTCCACCGGCTATAAATAGCGGCCCATTGCAATGATATGGAACCAACCAAACCAAGAGCTACCACTTGTGCCGGCCTTAGGCTCACTCTAGTACTACACTTCCATAGAAGAGCTAGAGCAAGAAGAAGAGCTAGAGCAATGGCGACGCCGCAGCAGGAGGTGTACTTCGTGTTCATGAACTTTGACCCTGTGTACGAGCGCCTAAGAGCCGATCGGTCTGTAACTGTATACACAGAGACGACATAACACTCCCATTGATCATCGGTGGTTAGCTATCATCTTCGTGATTAATGAGGTTTTGTTTCTTGGGTGCGTGCAGCTCCAAGGAGGGGTCGACGACGCTGGACGCGTACCTGAGCGACAAGCACGACAAGCTGCTCGCCAAGCTCCTCCAGCCCGACACCTACCGGAAGAAGTCCTCGCTCGCCATCGTCGACGGCTTCGCTGTCGAGATAACCGATGCTCAGGTGACGTTACATCTACACATACATGATATATGCATCATATCCATCCATTGTGTATTTATACATTTTGTACATTCTGTCTTATCAGCTGTGGATGTACATGGCAATGCAGGCGAGCATACTGAGATCGGCGAAGGAGGTGAGGGTGGTGGAGAAGAACCAGGAGCTTGCTTGACCGGTCAAATAGCCAGAGAGACTATATATACATGCCACTTAATCAAGTAGATGCTTTGGCATCAGCTATAGCTATAGCTATATATATGTTTGTAGTTTACTAAGCTAAAGGAGAGTCAAGTGCCGTTGTTCGGTTGTTCCTAGTCAATTGCCTCTATGCGTGTGTCCGGTGTGAGCTCCCATGGCTTTGCTGACTCTAATGTCAAGCTTAGCTGCTATATACTACTGCTTAATTAGCAGTAGCAGTAATATTATATATACTTCTTAGGGTCTAATGATATTCAGAGGATGACTTTGAAGATTGAACCCTGCAATGTAATGGCTATGATTAGTCCAAAAGCTGTGTGTACTATAAATTATAACTACGTATATGTGCTGCATGCTGCTCTTTCTGTCAAACATGTCAGTGTGCGCGTGACTTTGGGTGTCGTATATATCTATATATGTGCCTGGATAGATGCATGCTTTGGCCGCCTAATGTGAGTGGTTTAAGGTCTTGGTTGACTTGTTAAAACTACAAGACATGACTAAATTAGAGGAGGGTGCGGATCCCATAAGAGTCACCTTTTAAATCCACCAAGTGGATTTCACTAAATCTGGAGCATTGCCTATGTTCTATGTTATCGATTGATCCACATCACCCCTTCTCCTTCCCCAAGCACTCTTCACATTAGAACTTCCCCGTACGTTCACACCTTAAGATTTGAATGAACACAGATATTTCTTTCATGTGATTGAGTAGATCAAGACAGGGACGCCCTGCATCGTGAGATGTTGAATGGCATCTTCCGGCGGCAGTGACAAACATGAGTACAGAGGTGGTCTCTCCCGGATGCGGCGCGGTGGCAAATTTTCCAACGTAACTGGCAAAACAATTTCGCTGGGTGCTGACGACGGCCTCTCTTGGCAGGAGTGGGATGCTTTGCGGCAGCCAAACAAAGTTTTTCAGAGCAAATATTTGGGTGCCTATCGATGGTTGCATGTCTAGCCTAAGAATTGGAACCTTATGCATCGAGTAAATTGAAGCTATGCATGTTTTCCAGAGTCATTTTTTCTAGCTTGACGATTCTCTCACCGAATCTTATATTCAGTAAAGTACTATAGAAAGGACTACCTAATGTCTCGTTGTCTTGTACAATTAGGAAGGACTTGTTTATCATGGTTGGTTTTGGAGGTAATGAGAATTGAGAACCAAGGCTCCTGAACTTCGTCGGACAAAGGAAAGAAGAAGGCGTAGGTGGCTTCATCTAGACAACAGGAAAGACTCAAGGATCCAGATTTAGCGAAATCCACTTGGTAGAGTTTAGAGCAAGCCTAATAATACAGCCTTCAGCTGGCTGTATGAACACTTACAGCCCACTTATCAGCCTATTCATATAGTAGTTTACAGCTAGCTGAAGGCTGTATGACCCACCTCTTTCTCTCACAAAGTTTCTTGGTTCTTGTGCTTTAGCTGGCTGTAAACTTACAGCCCACCTCTCTTCTCTCTCCTCCATCTCAGCATACAACCTACTAATAGCCTCTTATTATACTTGCTAAGAGCAAGTTTAATAAGGCTGACTGTGCTAGCTACAAGGGAATCCATGTCAGCATAGTCCTATGTGGAGGGGAGAGAAAAGGAGAGAGAGAGCCAAGCCGGCTCCCATGCAAGAGTCAAAGCTATAGCACAGAAAAGAGCGTTATCCATGCATGTACCAATAGAACTAACTGCTATACCCATGCATGTATTAAATTATCAATACCCATGTATGTATTAAATGATTGAGAGCTCTTGTGGAGACAACTTATAGTCAGCTTATTGTATGAGTTAGCTGCATCATTATCTTTTGATGACATGGAAATGTAATAGAGGTAGCAGCTATCTATACTATTAAACTTGCTCTAAGAGCAAGTACAATAGTATAGCCAACTAGTAGCTATAACACTTGTCCATTTCATCTATACCCTTCAAAAAAATAGTTCATACAATAAGGTAGCTATTACAATAACTATTTGGCCCCACGTGTAAGAGAGTGAAATGCATATTTTTACGTGCTATAGCTAGCTGTAATTTAGTAGCCAGCTTCCTTCTCTCTCTTCCTTTCTCTCTCTGCCACGTAAGATTTTGTTGATATTATATTTGCTATAGTCTGCTGACTAAGTCTTATTGTACCTGCTCTAAGCTTTATTGTACCTGCTCTTATGGGGAACTCCTGGGGATCCACACCCATTAGAGGAGGCGGCTTTGAAGAGTGGACCTCCTCTTGAATCGGTGATCAGATATGATTCCTAATTAGCACTTGCAAGTTTCCAAAATCTAGATGGCAAAACACGATGTGTCTGGGATGAAGAAACCTTGCATGGAAATTGGAAAACGCTTGCACATCTAAATGCATTTGTGTATGTGCAGTCTGGAAATGATCGAAGAAATACGTAGTAGAAACACGTGGAAGCAGTTTGATTCATGGTGACACGCGTCTCTCTCCTCGACAAACTGCCATCGGTGTGCATGTACTGCTAAATTAAATGACAACCGCGGTTCTCCTTTCCGACCCGTTGATAAAAAAAAAGAGTGTATATACAACATTTAACTGTTTTTAAAAATAAAATTAGTTAGATTTTGAGCTGTTGGATGGACATCTAACGTCCTAGATCATTTTTTTGGAGGGGGTCATTTTTTTAGAGGGGCTTATGTGAGTGGATCTGTTGGATGGAGATCTAACGCGCTAAATCAATCTGACTATTTTTGTCTTTAAAAATAGTTGAATGTTATATAGACATTCTTTAAAAAAAACATTACTTGTTCTTTCAGAAAATGGTTGACTGTTGACCAAATTAAACATGCCAATGTACAAAGGTTCAATTAAACATGGGCATATGGTGCCTGCCGGTGCCGGAGCTAGCTCTACCTGCTACCCGACACTGGATGCATGGACGCATGTATCGACCAAACACAGTCAGACTCACTGTTGATTCTAGGGTGATACATCATACATCTCCCAATATAAAGTAGGCAATCATTACTCGGAACGTAGCAATTTCACAGGAGACTGTATAAAGTTTATAGAAACATTATTGTGAAATCCTGATGCTCCAAACTGAGCTAAGGTCTAGTTTTCCTAAATATAAAATCATTTTGCTCGAGTATTGATCCGAGAGATCATTTCTAGGAAATACCTAACTAGTTACATGGCCTATCGATCGATCGAGCTAGTCCTAGAAAATTGGATTGGCCCGGGGCATGCATATATACATAAAGGAGAGAGATCAGGTGGACAATCACTTTTGGTGTGCACACCAAAACAACATGAAAAATTTCAGGAAAAAAAATAGTGACGTAATCTATGGCGTGTTGTACCACCCTGTAAATTTTCAGCTTCTAATCAATTCCAAATTTTATGCATAGCTAGAGCTGATTGATAAATATATCTAGAATTTTGTTTTGTAACTTTCCATATACCGAAAGTACTGCGGGATTGCACTTAATTAATAGTGTGATTGCACTTGATATCCCCATACATTAGAGCCGAGTTAAGTTCTTGTGCCAATGTTGAAGTTTGCTTGGGTCTAATTTTAGATAAATTTTCTTGATCACAAATAGAAAAGAGCCTTAGAAACCATAAAATTTATGATGTGACCACGACCCCTATGGATACAACCATATTTGCTATGCTTGTTGTTCCAATTACAAGAGCTCCTACGCATCACTTAAATTATAAGGTGAGCTCGTTTCAAAAAGATTTTACTTTGTTTGATAAAGAACTTATGATATTACATAATAAGAGTTTGTTGCGTTTGTTATTATGTACCGAGATTTATGATGAAGATCATGCAATACGTGAGGCTACACATATGCTAAAACCGATGACGGTTTTCTATCAAGAAGGGAGGATGATGTGACCACGCCACCAACACATATGACCCTAGCACCCAATATCAAGATTGAACTAAAGGTGAATTCGTTTCTTCAGTTTCAACATATTTTAAATAAGAATATGATGCTACCTAATGATGAAAATATATATTTTTGTAGCACCACGTCATGTTTGCACCAATTTAAGCAAGAGTTCAACTTGGACACGTTTTGGAATCCAATTCGGCCTCCAGATCAGTTCGGATTCAACACGACGGCCCAACTTCAAATATGCATAACTTTCACATACGGAGTCCGTTTGAGGTCCACGAGTACTCGATGGAAAGCTTTTCTCGTCCTCTTTCCAATGGATCTAGCCTCATCTCTAAATTCCTCCTGTGCTTACCGCAATCACTCAAAGAAGGTGTTGTATCACCTATTTGGGTCAAATTAGCCCTTGTAATGTTTGGGCCCAAAGGGGATATGATGTGCTCCCCCTAGGCCCGTACTGATCACGGGTTACTATTCACATGAACAGTACCATAAATAGTACCACCCCTTTTTCCTTAGTTTTGTGTTGCTTCTCCACCCCTATTTAAGGAGGCTGCACCCTTCTAGTTTTCTTGGATTTCGTTGAGTTTAGGTTTAGCCCTTGTGCAAACTTCTGTTCTTCAGTTGTGTCGGACGACCACCTGTCAAGACAGTCTTCGGAATCCCACCTTTTGATCTCAATTTATATATTTGCAATTTCAGATTGCTTGTTATCTTGTTCTTGCGTGTTCTTCGATTGCATGCAGGAATAGACCTTCGTGGTCAGGTCAACCGCGTTCTTGGCACGGTTGATAACATCTTGGGGTTGGTTCAGCGATTGCTAAGGCGCAAGCGACGTCGTACGGTTGTAGTCGGGTCGCAAGAGTCACCTCCGCCAAAATCGAAGTTATCATCCTATCGGAAGATCGGGACCCCATCGCCTCATCAGTTGGTATCAGAGCTTCAGTTGACCGGTAGGAATTTCTTGTATCCCTAGTTAGTAGATTGGTTTTTTATTTCCCATAGTCTAGAAAAAATTGCCCAACAAAAAGAGTTAATTTCCGCTGTCCAAACTCCATTGTGCCTTTCAATCTGTTAGTTTTGGTTTGCTAAATTGAATTTGTGTCCGTCTTAGCATTGTCTAGTTGCTGGTCATATATTTGTTCCATTAAAAATCCAAACAAAAAAATTCTACACCCCAAACCCTAATTCCAATTCGGCTGATTTTTCCTTTCTCTGCAGCCGCCACCAAAAACGCCAAAACTTTTGATTCAAAGATTATTTTTGAGTGAGACCACTACCATTGGATTCATAACTTCATTATCTATCTTCCTACAAAATTTTGCTTCAATCCAGTACAGCAGTAAAAAGATATCTGCGGTGCAAGTTGACCTAAAATTCCAGATTGAATCTGCAACAGTCAGCACTTGTGAATTTTGTGTGAATTTTTCGGTCAGTTTCCAGAACTTGGCCCCAAAACAAAAGTTATAGAAAAAGTCATCGGGAAATGGAGAAAAAAAGAATCATTAAAAAAGAGGCAAGTGAAAAAAAATTTGCGGCCGAAATACCGACATGTTGTCTAGTGGACAGAAATCTTTAGTTTCCATGTTTTGGGTCAATCCTTGTGCTCTTCAATTCCAGATTGCATTCAATTGAATTATCTTGTATTTACCATTCCTATACATTGCTATACATTTATTTTTGCCTTCTTCCATCCTTGGTTGATCAACAACATAGGCTAAGTGCTAAATACGAACTAGAATTCAATTCTGTGCAATTTCTGAAATTAATTGATTGTTTTTCTTTGCTACAAAATACATAGCCTATCCAAGCTCCACTTTTCTACTAACCGAACAGGTCTCGCTGTATCTTGAAATCGCTTTACTTATCACTTGAGTTAGATTTATCATGAACCAGTCACCGGTTGCATCACCTGTTTGCTTTGGTAAGACCTCGTAAGAATTTAGTAAGAGTTTGAGAGATGCGTGACTTGATTTGAGCCTCCATATCCTAGTAGTTGATAGGAATATTTACTTGTGATTTGTTTCCTTGTTTTCTACTAACAATGACAGGTTTGAGAAAATGGGTAGATTATGATGTCATCGCGGGCAGATTTGAACTCGAAGGGAAACAATTACCGGTATATATCTTGCCACTCACCGCTGAGAGTACGTCGTCGGACTACTTCTTGTGGGTTACTATGTTGGATAGCTACTTTGAAAGATAGGATCTTGATCCTGTTGAGAAGATGAGCATAGCAAGGACGGCGCTGATTGGTGATGTTCAACATTGGTGGTCAAATCTCGAGTACCACTATATATACACATGGGAGCAGATGAAAAAGAAATTGCGACATCGTTTTGTACCTCTAGCACCCACGGTCACAAGCGAAGTGCAACCTGAGGTAACTGAAAATGTTGATATTATTTTGGTCCCTACTCCATCTACAGATACCACCGAGAAACTTGAAGAGGTAAAGGATGATCTGGTGCATCTTATGCCATTAGTGGAGAAGTTTGACGTACCTACAATATCTGCTGAGGACGATAATGACAAAGGTATTGATTTGGTGCTACAACAAGACATAGAGCAACCTTGTGAGTATATACATGCTGTAGTGCAATCTTTTGACATTCCTTGTGTTGACTTGAACAAACCATGTGTTGATCTAAATTCTCATAATTTTGCATATGTCGAATTAATTACACATAAAGAAGTATTTGATAGAATATCCCCTGCTGATGCATTGTGCTATATCATGCTTAATGAGGCCGTTAGTTTGGATTGTGCTATGGAGAAAGTTTCTGAACTTGCATGTTCAAAATTCTTGTTTAGTGCCTACACCCCTGAGTATAAGTTTAATTTGATTGGAGATTATGGTGTAGAAAAATTAATTTTTTGTATATCAAATATGCAAAACTTGTGATCACATGGATGAATTGAAGCTTACTGTTTTGGACAACAATTCTTGCGTGTTGAATCTTTTTCAATATGAGAGGGAAGTAAAATTTAGTACTCATCCAATGCCTATGTGTTCATCTCTTTTTGCACCATCTAATATGGACAATCTGAATAAAGATGATGAATTATGGAAGAACTTACAAATCTTTTCACCCTTGCTGGATAAATTTGCTATTGCTCCTTTAGATATGATTATATGGATGAACTTTGCTTAATTCTAAAAGTTGTAGCTTTGCCCATATGTATCACCACTGCAAGTTTACAACTTCAGATATTTCAATTGCATAAATGTTTCACTTACATTTGCAAATGTAGTTGCAATAATTGCTGTGTGAGAAATTTTAATTTGGTCATTGACATATATGACTACTATTGGGTTAATGATACGATGAGCTTCTATCATTACTGGTATTTTATAATATTAATTGTGCAACAACGAAGAATTGTTAAAACGGATGACATATACATATACCATGCATACACCTTGGCTTCTTTGTTACCATACTTTCAACTTATCAAAAGCCGAGGACGGCTTTGTTTTCAAGAAGGGTAGGATGATGAGGACACGACTCCTATGGATACAACCATATTTGCTATGCTTGTTGTTCCAATTATAAGAGCTCCTATGCATCACTTAAATTATAAGGTGAGCTCGTTTCAAAAAGGTTTTTACTTTGTTTAATAAAGAACTTATGATATTACATAATAAGAGTTTGTTGCGTTTGTTATTATGTACCGAGATTTATGATGAAGATCATGCAATACGTGAGGCTACATATATGCTAAAACCGAGGACGATTTTCTATCAATAAGGGGAGGATGATGTGATCACGCCACCAACACATATGACCCTAGCGCCCAATATCAAGATTAAACTAAAGGTGAATTCGTTTCTTCAATTTCAACATATTTTAAATAAGAATATGATGCTACCTAATGATGAAAATATATATTTTTGTAGCACCACATCATGTTTGCACCAATTCAAGCAAGAGGTCAACTTGGACACGTTTTAGAATCCAATTCGGCCTCCAGATCAGTTCGGATTCAGCACGACGGCCCAACTTCAAATGTGCATAACTTTCACATACGGAGTCCGTTTGAGGTCCACGAGTACTCGATGGAAAGCTTTTCTCGTCATCTTTCCAATGGATCTAGCCTCATCTCCAAATTCTTACTGTGCTTGCCGCAATCACTCGAAGAAGGTGCTACATCACCTATTTGGGTCAAATTAGGCCTTGTAATGTTTGTGCCCAAAGGGGAGGTGCTCCCCCACCTAGGCCCGTACTGTTCATGGGTTACTATTTATGTGAACATTACCATAAATAGTACCACCCCCTTTTCCTTAGTTTTGTGTGGCTTCCCCACCCCTATTTAAGGAGGCTGCACCCTTCTAGTTTTTTTGGATTTCGTTGAGTTTAGATTTAGCCCTTGTGCAAACTTCTGTTCTTCAGTTGTGTCGGATGACCACCTGTCAAGACAGCCTTCGGAATCCCACCTTTTGATCTCAATTTATATATTTGCAATTTCAGATTGCTTGTTATCTTATTCTTGCGTGTTCTTCGATTGCATGCAAGAATAGACCTTCGTGGTCAGGTCAACCGCGTTCTTGGCACAGTTGATAACATCTTGGGGTTGGTTCAGCGATTGCTAAGGCGCAAGCGACGTCGTTCAGTTGTAGTCGGATCGCAAGGGTCACCTCCACCAAAATCGAAGTTATCATCATATCGGAAGATCGGGACCCATCGCCTCATCAATTTAGTAGAACATATCATATAAGCTCTTCAAGATTTCCCAGTATTTTGTCTTAAATCATACAAACATGATGTGTTGCAAGGGACCCAAACATCTAATTTTAAATCAATGCCATTTATTTCAACCCTTTAGCAAAACTGAAAATACTGGATGAAATTTGAACATAATAGGGTCAATAGAATTTAAACAAATTTCATGTTTCTTGTTTCCTTGTATAATTGTTTCCGGCCCGTGAAGCTGGAAAAAGCAATTCCACCCTTAAGGGTTACTTCTGCGACGGTAACTTGCATGACTTAAAAAAAGGAGATACTCTCTCCCGTCACAAAACAAAGCCATTTTGGGCTATGTACAGTCAAACGTTATAAACTTTAGTTATCAATATTTTTATGACTGTTTAAATTGGACACATAAAAATGACACATGTAGATTCATGCCGAAAACTACTTTCATAATATTATAATTTTTTTATATTTTAAAAATATATTACAATAGAAATGATTGGTCAAATGTGTATTTGAAAATTGTATCGATGTCCAACATAACTTCCTTTGTGACCAAAGGGAGTATATTAGGACAAAGTACTAGTGTTCTGTAAAAAAATAATGAGTTGGAAGGCAAATTAATTAGGCCAATGAGAACTAGTGTTGGACGCTGATTTTATTAATCCAAAATCCTTTGTGATTCACCTTACTATTCCATATATTAGTAGATAGTGCATAGATACATTACTGAACATCAAATACATATCTTGTAGAAATATAACTAATACAATAGTAAACTTACACAGAGGTCGATCAGACTGAAACCTTTTAAAGAGCAGCAGCGAAAACAAAAATATCACATAGGTAGGACCCTCAGGATATGGCCACAGGTAATCAACTAGGGTTCGTTGCCTAGTTCTTGGCTATCATCATCTTCTAGCCTTGTTAATATTTTTAGGTGACTGCATGGTTTTTCTTTCTCTTTTTTACTTACTGAATAATAGTAATTGAACAACAATGAGTACGAATGTACTCATCAAGCCACCATACAGGATGTAATAATAATAGATAAAAGGCTGAACAAAGAGAGGCTTAAGATTCTTTAATTTGCTAAATGTCATAGTTGAAATTTATAGAAGTAAATATTCCTAGGACTTAATATCTTAACTAAACCATATTTTTAAAGAATGTAAAAATATGCAATAGTAATAGTAGTGCAGGTTTCATCCACCTGTTATAGAGAACGAATCCCTTCACCATATGCTAGTTTTGTTACTAGGATTACATCCACCCCTTATCATCACGAGATTACATCCACTAGGGGAAATCAACTCATGGTTACATTCACCTATCGTGCTTTTCATCCTACCCACAATGTTTATTTTGTAAATAGACACTAAATCAAGTAAGTTCTCATGCCTGCCTATGACCGTGGGTATGACTGTTCGAACAGTTTTCACTTTGTAAAGATTGTATACTTTACCCACAAAAGATGATCAACTTGCGCCGTCACAACGCTACTGTTGGCGTGCAACTAAGAGAATCATCAAGAGGTCTTTACAATATCTTGCCCCGTCATCATCTTGGCTGATGCGTTTATCCCTTCAACACTAGGACAATATCCTCGTAAGGCCACCCCCATAATGCTCTCATTACACCATGAGACACATTTTCCATGCCCATAGTTGTGAGGAAAGTTCCTCGGCATCTAGGGGAACAACACCTTACACTAGGTGTCCCAATCAAGTTGGATCACACAGATTCCTCTTGCACTAGTCATCAAGTTGTGAGGGAAGTTCCCTGGCATCGCAGGAGAAACAACACCTTACACCAGATATCCCAATCAAGATGGATCACATAGACTCTGCTCGCACTAATCTCCAACCTCCGCTAATTGATATGACTCTAAGATTAGGTAAATTATTTAGCCAAGTTGTACCCATTATAGACTTATGGTTGAACTATTTTATATTAGGAGATTGTTACAAGATTCGGTCCTTAGAGTTATCTGGGCGGTTCTATCACAAACCATTACTACTACTACAAAAGAGGCTATACTGGACGGCTACATCACAGATGGTTCATAGAGAATCTTCTGTGCTGTAATTATCATAGACAGGTTTATAAGCATAATCGTGTACCATCTATGATACGCAACTACGACAGATGGTTCATATGAATAACCGTCTGTGATATTTTCACAGACGGTTATTAATATGAACTATCTGTGATAATGCAAAACATCACAGATGGTTTGAATCAATAGCCATCTGTGATAATTCATAGACGGTTTGTATCAATAACCATCTATGATAATTCATAGACGGTTATTGATACAAACCATCTATGATAATGGCAGACATCACTGAAGCTGGATGAAGGACCTGGAGAAACCTTTGTTGCTAGGCTGCAAGCCACAATACACAAGGTTGTCATCTCTTCTTGAACTGCTGAAATTGAAGACAATTAATAATTGGACCGACAAGAGTTTCACGGCGTTATTAGGTCTCTTAGCGAACATCCTTCAAGAGGGAAATGTATTGCCGAGAACCACCTACCAAGCCAAGAAGGTTCTTTGTCCATTGGGAATGGAAGTAGAAAGAATACATATGTGTCCAAATGATTGTTTCCTCTACCATAAAGAGCATGCAAAATTACATGTTTGTCCGATGTGCAAAGCATCCCGATACATGCGTAAGAATGACTTCGATAACGACGAAGGCATCTAGGTGAAGTAAGGACCTTCTACTAAGATATTGTGGTATCTGCCTATAATTCTCCATTTGAAACATTTATTTGTGAACTGAAAGGATGCAAATTGCTGCATTGGCACTCAGAGGAGCGTAATGATGAGGATATCACTTCCATGTATACAACCAATGGATCTGAACCTGTACACTTGTAAGGTCCAATCACAAGAGCTTGCACACAACAATTGAACTATCAGGTAACTTCGTTTCTAGAAGTGCATTTTGTTTCTCATGAGAATATGCTACTACCTAATGCATGTGATGTTCTTTTACTTAGTAACTTAGGAGCTGATCATGAGGATAAACATGTGCGATTCAATTCCGCCTCTGAAAATAGCACCAACTTCAAATGTGCATAGCTTTCACATACGGAATCCGTTTGAGGTCCATGAGTACTTGATAGAAAGATTTTCTCGTACTCTTTCCAATGGATCTAGGCTCATCTCCAAATTCCTCTTGTGTGTGCTGCAATCACTAAAAAAAGTGTTATATCACCTGTTTGGGTCAAATTGGGCCTTCTAATGCTTGGGCCCAAGGGGAAGGCGCCCCTCTCTAGGCCCGTACTGTTCACGACTGTACTATTCATATGAACAGTACCAGCATTTATTTCTTAGTTTTGCGCGGCTTTCCCTCTCCTATTTAAGGAGGCCACACCCTTAGTTTCCTTGGATTTCGTTTGCTTAGTTTTTTTATTGTGAAAACTCTTATTCTTTGCTTGTGTCAATTAGACCAACTGTAAAGAACTTCTGCGGAATCCCACCTTTTGAACTCAATTTATATATTTGCATTTTCAGATTGATTGTGATCTTATTCTTGTGTGTTCTTCAGTTGCATGCAGGAATAGATCTTCGTGGTTGGGTCAACCATGTTCTTAGCATAGTTGATAATGACTTGGTGATTAGTTCAGCGATTGCTTGGTTCATACGTGATGCATTCGTAACCTGGATCATAAGACTTGATCATCGTCTAATCGAAATTATCCTTCTCATTGAAAGATCGGGACAACACTAGCACATCAAGTGGTATCAGAGGTCAAGGTTGATCGGTGAGAATTTTCTTTACCTACAGTACACAAAATCCATGAAAAATAAAAAAAAATTAGGATTTGTTCATCCTGACCCAAACCAATCTGTGCCTTGCAATTTTCTTTTCAGTATTTTTCTTGTTGAACTTTTGGTTGCATCATTGTGTCTAGTTGTTGATTTCTAGTTCTAGTTTTTGTCTAGTTTATCATTGTCTAGTTTGCACCCAGATATTCGTGTTCCTTTGTGTTGCTGTCGCAGCAACTAAAAACTCCTGCTGCCGCTCGATTTTCCTTGACGTGGCAGCCCAAGTCCTCCTGCCGCCTTGCTACTCCCTGCCAATGCCGTCACTGATCGATGCCGCCGTTACCTCTTGTGCCGTGACAACCACGCGCCAAGCCACCGCTGCCACGCCTGCCACGGCAACCGTCTTCCCTGCCGTGGCAAACATTTTCTCTGCCACGGCATACTACAATATCCACCGCCATTTTGATGTTTTGGAAAGGAGCAAGAATCAAAAGGGATATCCTAATCAGTTAGTGTCGGTTGTTTAAGAAAAAAGAGAGAGAAAACAGAAAGGAAAAAAGAGCACCCTCCTTCCCGAAAATTGACAAGCCATCAAACTTTCCCCAAAAACGGCGAAAATTGGTGGAGGCCTTCTACATATAGTCACAAGCTTCCATTACAAATTCATCAAGTTTGGCCCACGGGTTTAAAAGATATAATAGTTTCAAGTTGAACCCGAGTCGGTTTCTAGTCCGAGTAGGAATCCGATTTCGAGACACCTTCAGTAAAACGGGCATAATTTTTGCATATGATGTTCGTTTTTGACGTTTTTATACTCGTTGGAAAGCTAACGATGAGGCACATCCAAAAAAATGACTAGCTTGCACTAGTAGCCCTCCAAGACCCCCCAAAATCAGTCATCTTTAGACCTAAACCTGCATCGCAAGTTTTTGATTTCTGTTTTTGCCCCTTTTCTTGGTCTTCCCTTTGTAATTTGGGTTTCGCCTCAACTAAAAAGTTGTAGTTCTCGCAAAAAACCTTTCAAACAAGTGTATATAAGCCATATAAAACTTTGCCCCTTCCATCTTTGAGACTAGCTATTGTTTCTGCTCAAACTAGGTTGGATTAGCATGCAATATCGACTAGTACATTGAACAGTTATTCAACTTGCAATTACTGATTTGATTGTTGTTAATCCTTGCTACCATATTGAAGCCTTTCGAGCTCCACTTCCTACTAACTCAGCAGGTATCATTCTTCGCAATCGTTGGGCTATTCATCAAATGAGAGTATCACGAACCAGCCACCTGTCGTACCACTTCCTTTTTGCACTGGTAAAGAGCTCGTAAAAACTTGGTATAAGCTTGAGTGTGAGTGACTTTTGAGCCTCCAGAACCTAGTAGTTAATAGGGACATATGCACTGTATTTTGTTCTTTATTTTCAACTAACAATGGTAGGTTCAAGGCCACAAGGGGAGAATAGCAGGTCCAACGTTGAGGAAGATGCATCTCTCACGCCTCGTACAGGAGACATCATGCAGAGATTTTCACGCTTGTTGTGTCAACATTCGGAGCCTCTTGAGATGGTTCTAGATCGCACCAATAATGATTTTGCAGTGATTGCTACACTAGTAGAGTAGCTAGAGAGAGCTCCACCTCCTGCTGTCGCCCCCGCTGCTATTGGCGTTACACAACCATGCCGTGACCCATCTGTTGCTCGCTCATTGTCTGATGAGGTAAGAGATGAAGAGAGCCCATATGTTGCTGATACAGAGTCTGAGGGTGGATTCAATTACGACAATGCTCGTGAAAATCTGCAACGATGCTTCAATCGCCAAGGTATGAGAAGTGAGCGACCACGTGAGGTACGAAATTGTGATGACGCACTTGGTAAAATTAAGTTCACCATACCTCCTTTTGCTGGTAAATATGATCCTGATGCTTATCTCACATGGGAGTTAGCTTTAGACCAAAAATTTTCATGCCAGGAATTTCTAGAAAATAAAAGGGTTAGGGCTGCTACTAGTGAGTTCACTGATTTTGCATCTATTTGGTATAATGAATTGTGCTGCAATGAACAACACATATCTAGAACATGGGATGCCTTGAAGAGAACTATGAGAAGTAGATTTGTGCCTTCCTACTACTCTCGTGATTTGCTGAATAAATTACAATATTTAAAACAAGGTAGAAACACCGTAGAAGATTACTATCAAGAATTGCAAATCGGTTGTCTACGTTGTGGATTAGAAGAAACTGAGGAGGCTAAAATGGCTAGATTTTTTGGAGGGCTTAACAAGGACATTCAGGATATTTTAGATTATAAGGAGTACAATTCTATTAACTATTTGTTCCATATTGCGTGCAAAGTTGAACGTGAAGTGTAGGGAAGATAGTCTCACTCCTAAGGCTCTTGTGGAGTTTCTTTTGCAGGTAAACAGAATCAGGCACAGTCCTCGGGCAGGACGCCACCCCATGCTGCCCCTACCACTCCTAGTCGTCCCCCACACTCCTCCATCCGTGGGCGACTAGCGAGCACCACTTCCATAACGACTTGGTAATTAGTTCAGTGGTTGCTTGGTTCATACGTGATGCGTTCGTAGCCTGGATCATGAGAGTTGATCATCTTCCAATCGAAATTATCCTTCTTATCGAAAGATTAGGACAACATTAGCACATCACGTAAGAAAGATGAAATGATAAGATACGTTGCTGATTCTACCCAGTAGAGGAACATCGATAGGATGTTCGTAGACTTTGGTGCAAAACCGAGGAATATAAGGTTTGGCTTTAGTACAGATAGAATGAATCCTTTCGGTAACATGAGCAGCCGACATAGCACCTGACCCGTGAATGTATGAATGTACAACCTTCCTCCTTGGTTGTGTGTGAAACAAAAATATATTTTGATGTCACTATTTATCCAAGAGCTGAAGCAACCTGTGAATGATATTGATGTGTACCTAGCACCATTAATGGAAGATCTTGTGACATTGTGGAATGAAGGAGTACAGGTATGGGATGCGGATAAACGAGAAAACTTTACTTTTCGTGCCTTGTTGTTCCGCACCATCAATGATTTTTCTGCCCTTGGTAACCTGTCAGGGTTGAGTACAAAAGGAGCCAAAGCCAGTCCGTACTACTTAGATTATACTGAGAGTACGTGGTTGAACAACTCACGCAAAATTGTGTATATGCGTCATTATAGATTCTTTCTACAGTATCACCCATACCGCAAGATGAAGAAACAATTTGATGAAAAAAAAGAGGATGACTCGGCACCAAGGTCTTTAAGCGAGAAAGAGATCTATAATATGGTCAAAGATATCAATGTTGTACTTGGAAAGATACGTAAGTTGAGGACCCGTCAGAAGAACATGTAGAAGAAGATGCCAGTACTTGGGACTTGCCTTACTGGAAGCACTTAGAAGTTCACAATTGCATTGATTTCGTGCACGTAAAGAAGAATGTATGTGGTAGTTGATTGGTCTCTTACTGAACATTCATAATAAAACAGTTGATGGTGTCAACGCACGACGTGACTTGGTCACTATGAATATTAGGACCGAGTTAGCACCGATAGAGACTGATAAAGGCCGAATGTACCTTCCATAGCTTATTACACTCTATCAAAGTCCGAGCGAACTGAACTGTGTCAGTACTTGCATGATGTGAAAGTTCTGTCTGGTTACTCCACCAGAATGAAGAAACTTGTTTTCATGCAAAAATTGAAATTAATTGGCACAGAGTCTCACGACTGTCATGTGCTAATAGCATAATTACTTTCTGTTGCAATTAGAAGTATTTTGCCGAACAAGATTCGAGTGACAATCATGAGGCTGTGTTATTTCTTTAACGCAATTGCTCAGAAGGTCATCGATCCAGATGGACTAGATGCTTTGTAGACCGAGGTGGAGATAACTCTATGTCATCTTGAGATGTATTTCCCTATGTCTTTTTTGATATCATGGTTCATCTCATTATCCACCTTGTGAAAGAGATAAAGGTATGCAGCCCTGTGTTTCCATGTCATATGTACCCATTCGAGAGGTACATGAGAATTCTCAAGTCCTATCTATGCAATCGATCCTAGCCAGAGAGCAACATCATCAAAGGTTATGCAACCAAAGAGGTCATTAAATTCTGTGTCGATTACATGGCTCAGGTCAAACTGATAGGTGTGCATTATCTTATCACGAGGGGAGGCTAGAGGGTATCGGGACCA
This sequence comes from Dendrocalamus sinicus, assembly GCA_036346575.1. Classification (NCBI taxonomy): domain Eukaryota; kingdom Viridiplantae; phylum Streptophyta; class Magnoliopsida; order Poales; family Poaceae; genus Dendrocalamus; species Dendrocalamus sinicus. Next base: position 9,991,191 of record CM070643.1, on the reverse strand, counting down.
TCGGAAGGAAAGCAATAACTCCCGATCTGAATACGTACACTCAAACCCATTTCAGTCTTGCAACACATAACTGAAGTGTCCTCGTATATTCAAGAGCACAAGGACATGCTATGCCGAGAGAATCTAGGCCGGTCGAAGGTTTGGATCACGAGATAACACAACCATCAGTTTAATGAATGGTTGAAGGTGCAATTCACTAAGAGGTCATCAAGTGAAACGCTACAATAGATGGCAAAAGGGCCAAAATTTACAATTGTAACATGGCAAGGATACAACATTAATAGGTACACATTTTATAAAACAGATCAAGACAGAAAGAGTACAATCCAGAACTCAGGTGTCCGCATATATGCATTTCGTGATGAGCAGTTTAGTATAGCTGGCCCAAGCTTCTTCTACGGACTTGTAGAGGAAATTTGGGAGCTTAACTATGTGATTTTCAAGATCCCTCTATTTTGGTGCCATTGGGTCCAACTCCCATAGGGTATAAAGGTTGACAAGTACGGCATCACTACTGTGGAACTCGAATATGTAGGATACAAAGATGAACCATTCATACTCGCAAAACAAGTTGTTCAAGTTTTTTATGTAATTGACCTAACAAATAAGAAGCACCACGTACTTCTTAATGGAAAAAGAAGGATTGTTGGAGTTGAGAATATTGTGGATGAGGAAGAGTACAATCAATTTGATAAGTTACCTCCATTCAGAGGTAGCATCAGGCTCAAGGAAGAACCAAGCAATATAGCAAGCTATATGTGTGTCAACCATTGTGAAGGGCTTTATTTAAAAGTAAATAGCCAAGTGTAATGATCCCACATGGTGAACACGTATTTCAAAATTATTCCAATATAATTATAAGGAAATCAAAATGTAATTAAGGAATTATTCTAATGTTATTGATTAAGTAATTAAGAAATAATTACATTTGTGATTGTATGTGCTATTGGAACTAATCTTGAATACTAATTGCCTTGAGGCGTGGTCGAAGCTGAAGTCGACGACGTGGTCGAAACAGCAGTCGTGACTGTGGTCGAAGTGGTAGTGGTCGTAGGAGTTAATTTGTAAGTGGTCGAAGCTTGCTTTTTTTTATAGAGTATGGGTATCACTTCCTAACAAAAATAGGACTATCACAGACAGTTCCATAATATAATCGTCTGTGATACTACAACATCATAGACGGTTCTATTATGGAACTGTCTATGATACGGTTTATAAGAGAACCGTCTGTGATACTAATATCATAGATGGTTCTTTTAATTCCTCCTATAAGTAGTGCCCCGCTAGGGTTTACGCCCTCATTCATTTACTTGACCACATATCCTTTCACCTCCTTACCTCTCCTCCCTATCGCCATAGCTCGCCATTGCCCCCCAGCCGAATCGACAACCTCGCCGTCGCCCCCAGCCGGATTCGTCGTCGCCCCCAGCTAGATCCATCGTTGTCCCCGCAGGTTTCGCCATCGCCCTAGCCAGATCCACCGTCACCCCCACCTGGTTCGACCGCCTCTCCTCCCTATCACCTTAGCTCCAGTCGAAGGTATGGATTTGCTTCATCTATTTGTTGCATCATCTTTTCTGTCGCTCTAGCAATCCTTGTAGAAATAATTTGAGATAGTGTTTTTCTATTAAGTAGAACGTATTTTTGTTAGATCTATCTAGACAGTGTTTTTCTATTAAGTAGAACATATTTTTGTTAGAAATACATGCCGAGAGATGAAATAGCTAGGGAATGAATTTAGAGATAAATTGTTGGAGCTATTGTTTCTATTGTCTTATAGCAATAATATACGTTGCCGAATGTTCTTACATGTACCCTCCTCTGAATCAGAGTAGTACTTGTAGCTAGGGAATAGTTAAGGATAAAATAGCTAGGGAATGAATTTGGAGATAAATTATTTGAGCTATTATTTCTAAGTGAGTTGGAGGGAGTAATTTAGTCGAAGGGCATGAAGCAAATCACACACTCTATTGTCCTATGTGATTCACTTTGTTATTGCCATAAGATCTATTTGGAATGGCAAATCACACATTTCAGTGTGTCAGGCTCTACAGAGTAAGTTATAACTATTGCTTCTTGCTCCTCATCATGCTGTGTGTTAGGCTTAGTTGTTGTCTTAGGTATAAAAGAACCTTTAGGTTATTGCACCCTTTATTTGTAAATGAAAGGCACAACAGCCTAAAGGTTCTCTTACATCTAAGACAACAAGCAAGCCCAACACGTAGAATGAGGAGCAGGAGGAGACTACAGCCATAATTTACTCTGTAGAATCTGAGACACTGGGTAGTGTGATTTGGGATGTTAGCATTGCAAAGAGACCTTGTAGCAATAATATACGTCGTCGGATGTTTTTATTTCTTGTAAGATCAACCATGTGCCAATGTTTACGCTCACAGCTCACTGTAATTAGTTTTTTCTTGTAAGAAAGATGTCGATGTCGTTGATGTCGCTGGATGGGTCTAACACTTCGAAGACTGGGGTAAGTAAGCATGGTAGATAAGTATCTAAAAGGCCAGTGGATCAAATGATCATCATGGAAGTCTCTCTGGATGGGGTCCCTCTACAACCACAGAAAGAAGCTACATCATTTTAGACTACATGCGGGATAATCGGAAGGCAACAGGTCTCCATCACCGTAGCAAACTGGAAAGATTTGACAGAAGACAAGAGAAATGTGCTGTGGACGGAAATTTCAAACTCGTTCGAGATCTCAGCAGAAGTCCAGGAACGCATAGCATGGGCTCCTCACGATGGGAAAAGTGTAGAAGGCCTTCAAGAGCACACTTGTCACGCAGTACATGACCAAGGATAGCACACCCTTCACAAGGTATATTTTCATGTCACCGGAAACATGGGGGCCTTTGTGCGGATGAAGACGACGACTGAATTTCAACAGGAAAGTGTGGCGCACAAGGCTATCCAGGCATGAAACACTCACTCCCACAGACTTAGCACCACTAGGTACATGGGTAAAATCCTGTAATGGAGGATGGAGGTGAGGTAGCAATCCAATCGGAGGCCTCCCCACCATTTGCCGGGTCACAAACGAGCATGCCCGAAACTGGTTAAGAGCGAGGTCATCAATTACATCTTCGGGCATCACCACTTTCAAAAACCCCACAGACGAGGAAGTGCCCCAACGTCTGGTAATATATATTAAACTAGCTAAATGTTAATAGGTCCATAACTTCATGGGGTCTAAAATAACATGATTGCCTTTTGCAGCAAACATTGACTACCGAATCTTCTAAAAGCTCCTTGCAAGCAGTCAAGGAGAGGAATATACTATCCACCGCCCTGGGAAACAAGGAGCATCCAGGTCACATGTGAGGCCTAGGGGTTTATATATCTTGGAGACACGGATTCCCAAACGACTCCGAGACGTATAGGAGTAGGAAGAGATCCAAGGTCGAGCGCGAGAAAAGTATGAAATGGTACTTTGATGCAAAACTTGGGGACATAACTGCCGTACTTCGAGGAGAGATAGATGCTTTAAGGAAAGAACTAAGAGAAGTCCGCAACCAGTCGTAAGCCACCCTCGTTATTACGGTACTCAGCCCCCCAACGTCGGAGTAGCTACACATTCACACCACTTTCTAAACATAGCGATGCCCACTTACCTTCGACGACATCCAGGTAATGTACATCTCTTAAATGGTACATAGATAGACCTGGTGGACGCCTTAGCTCATCGTGTATCGTTATGTAGGAGGCCACGTCGTGCATCCTTAGAATCAAGATTGTTGGCTCCATTCCTATTGAAGTTGGGCGAAGGTTGGCGTATCCATGCCTGCCAGGGATGATGGAGCACGGTGCCTAGCTAGGGACCAGTTTCGCGAAGGTTTAGATGGACATGATTAATGATGTTTTCAGAGCTGTCCTACTGGAGAGGCCCCCAAACAGAGAAATCATGACACTAGGGGATGCCATCTACCACCTATTATCATAGACACATAAATTTAGGCGTTTAGAAACCATTTGCGATGATGTTTCTGAACCGTCTGTGATGAGCCTTTCTATAATAGTGCATGTTAGGGCAAATTAATGCCCCCGTATCTAAGCAAGACTAAATATGACACTTAGATATGGAATAGAATTTAATAATGGTAGTAAGAATTTAATAATGCTAGGGCGACAAGGGTATATGTCCAAAGTCAAGGAATAGAATTTAATAATGCTAGCAGTATTAAGGCATTATCTACAATCTAATAATGATATAGTTTTAATCAAAGTAAGGCATGCAAATTGATAATTTTAAATAAAGTAATTTGCATTCAAAAGATAGGTGCAATATGATCAAAGTGATGACTTGTCTAGCTCAATTTATTGTGGCCTTGATTTTGCTCAAAGCCTTCTTAGTCAATGATCTTGATCCTCTTTAGTCTTCGTCTTTATCTGAATATTGATCATGCTCGAACTATTGCTTCTTGGAGTCTCCAAATTTTAATTACGCAAAGACGATTGAAATCCAAATAAATCCGAAGGCAATCGAATATTCAGAAGAATTCAAATAAATAACAAAATTCAAATGAGTTTGAATAAACTTAGTTAATTAATTTCATGATTAATTTGGTGATATGAGACCGGGTTTCAAAGAGTGCGGGATGTAGATGGGTCAAACAAAGTTTGAGCGAAAGGGAATTGGCATGGAGGAAACCTGACGGGAAGGGATATCAAGGAAAGGTAAAGGAGAAATGAATGAATATTCATAGAAATATTCCATTCCAGATTCAAAGGCGATTAGATATAGCTGACAGGAGGATACTATTACTCAAACTTAACTTGATGACTTTTTTATTATTTTATATTTATTAAGTAAGTTCCACAAGTTACGTGAGACATACGGATAGATATGGGGGTCCACAAGTGTACAGGGCATCATTTACCAAATATTATAATTTGAGGTTTAGTTGCCAATTAATCTGATGATTATTTTAATAATTAACTAAATTGTGGGATTATTTATTTAATCAATTGCTATTTAACGCCTAACTTTAGTTAGCCACCGTTTACTACCAGGCCACGGTTGATAATTAATCCTAGGGTTTGCATGTATTTGGATGAAATGCAACTTTTATCTTAGCCTGGGTTCTATTAGACCTCAAGACTATGGCTTACTAACATGTTAGTGGATCAATCTATTTAAAGTCCAATTAATCGGGCCCACTACCATGTAGTTCATCAAATTGTAGTTTAGCAAGTTTATTATTAATGACCAACGGTCCATGTGTCATTGGAACAATTATATTTTTTTGGGGTTGTATTTTAACATGACTCCCTTTTTAAAGTTGCGCTTTAAATTAAATGTTATTGATATTCTAATTATCATTAATTATCATACAGCATAAATTAATTTTAGTTAAAATCTAATTATGTGGAACCTAGCTTGTTATACCCAGATTACTGAATATATATATATATATATATATATATATATATATATATATATATATATATATATATATATATATATATATATATATATATATATATATATATATATATATATATATATATATATATATATATTGCAAGGGCATCATTCATGACCTAGGGCTTCATATTTCTAATTATATGTTAATATTGCTTTTAATTAAATTGGCTTTTTGAAAGTTAAGCGTTAGAGGCATGCTGATAACTTATATATTATTCATGCAAAAGTTATACAGTGTCTTCAGCTGACATATGCGTTTCTACAGCAAAATTGATGATGATACGACATAACTGACCTCCGGTTCTATTTGACTTTTCTCTAGGGAATAACTTTAATTAGAGTGGGTGCTCCAAATTAAATACTAAATATCTTTGAAGAACATCTAATTATATTTCAAGGTACTCTTTAATAAAATCCTTGTATTTCCAATTAAATTTTAGTTGCACGCTATTTAAATTAATTACCTTAATTATTTAATCTCTAATTGAAAATGGCCCTTATAACTTTTGGGATATAGAAATATTGATAAGGGGCCCTCGTTCAATGAAAGAGGGAGCTAGGGGAGGCAGTGTTGTGGCTCGAGGCGGAGCAGAGGCGAGTAGTGATGGCTCAGGGCGGCAGTGGCTGGAGTGGGAGGGGAGAGAATGAGAGGAGCATGAGCATGAGTGAGCCAAGGTGAACTCACCGGGTGGTCGGAGAGGCCGGGGAGGTGTGCGGTGGGCCGACGGTGTGAGCCAGTGCCAACACAGTGAGGCCAACGATGGCGGTGACTTGGGGCAAGGGTGAGCTTCAATCGACAATTGGGGAAGGACGAGGGCGGTGAGGAGATGCTTCAAGAGAGATGAATCGAGTCGAGGCGCTCCAAGGGGTGATCAGTGGTGGTGGTCGTGGTTTTGGCCAGAAGTGGGGAAGGAGTGGTCAACGAGTTCCTATGAGTGAATCATGAAATTTATTCAAGGGAACGATGAGGAGAATCGGGAGCACATTTGGATGTGAGTAGTTTTGGTCAGGACTCACCGAGGTGGCTGCAAAGCCGAGGTGGACACAGCAACCGAAAGGGAGCTTCGGGCGCAAGCTTGCCTTTGGCTCGAGGAAGGGAAGAAGAGAAGCCCGATGGCTTAAATAGCCGAGGGGGGGGTTGGTGATGCAGGCTTGTTTCATGGCGGGGGCCTTGGCGTCGTCATGGTGGCGTGGTGTGGCGCTGGCGCGGCATTGACTCGTGCACAGCACTTCGGCATGGGCGCTAGCGACACGACAGGTCGGGAGCAGGTGCGGGCAGGGCGTGGGCACAACAGTGGAGGTGAAAAAAGCAGTTGGACAAGCGTGGCATGAGTGGACGAGGCAACGACGGTGGTCAACATTTGTGACACTCGTGGGTGCAGCACACTGGTGTGGGGTGGGGTGTGGCTAGCGGGCGCACACGGCGCAACACAGAGAGGATGGCTTGGCTCGGCGTAGGTGCGAGCGTATCGGGGTGGCTCGATGCGAAGGCACAGGCACGACGTGCGCACGACATGGCGCAAGTGCCGTGGCTGAGAGCAGAGGAAAGGAGAAGGGAGCTGGGCCGAGCACTGGCTAATTGGGTCAGGGAAGGCAAAGATAGAGAAAAAGGGAAAGAAAAAGGGCAATGGGCCGGGCCTAATTTGAGGTTTTTGATTTTGTTTTGCCTTTGATTTGTATTTGGATTTGAAATTGAAATTTGACTTTTTGGTATACAAAACCAACTTCAATTTTTCTGATGGCTTGGATTCATTTTCTGTTTAAATTCAATTTTTAGTTCAAAATGTCTTCCTTTCAATTTTTACTTCTATTCATGTTTTGTTTTAACAAATTAATTTGAATTCGAATTTTAGCTTCATTTCAAAGTTCCCTTGAATTTCAATTTCTATTTCAATTTACTTTCATTGTAAATTCTCCTGTATTACTTTATGGATCATCTTTTCATATTCGGCTTCTTATTCTAATTTGTTTGTACGATTAGGTATTCTTTAACTCTAGATTTTGGTTTTTTTATGAATTCAATTTGGTGAACACAACATCCAATCATCATTCTCAAAAGAATTTCAGACATTCAAATAATACTAAGATGCAATCAAAACGTATTAAATTTTATGCATTTTCATGCAATTGGATTGTGGGCATATTCTTTTCAGTTAATTTCAGTTTATGGATTATGACTTCTCTCGAACAAATAAATGGGACGGTTTCTCTGCCGCTGTTTCAATGCGGTTTATCGGGTAGCTTTTTAGAAGTAGCGTATTAATTTCCGTTTCGTTCGCACGAGCAATCATATTAGGACCAAAAGCTATACATCAGAGCTAAGCCATAATCCAAAAGAAACGAAAATTGGGATTTTACAACTAGATACGTGGAACTGTAGTTGGGATATGAAAAGAACTTCATTGACAATGTAGGCAGAACCTGCACCATGTCCAATCTCTGAAAGTCTGAATAATGCTGTCCGCAAGTTATCCATAAGGCATTTTTTTCCTTGCATGACATCAAACCCACCTGCATCTGCAAGGACGAAGTCAGTCCATTATCTTTTGTTACTACTTGCTTTCCGAGGACCACACTGAACTATAGTTGCAGTGGAGACAAGAGGTTAAAGAGATGTCATCAGATCAGACAGTTGATAGCTGAGAACCGGGTGCTACTGTTTCATATACACAGTAGCTAGTAAACTCATTTGGAATATAGCTTTGAAGGATATGAACAATTTTATGATGCAAAATTCTGTTGGGGTTCTATGAAACTCCAAAGGGTTCCAAACAGGTTTAAAGCAAACAAAACAAATAAGGTTAATTTCAACCCTTAATTCAACCTTACATTTCGAAAGTACCTCAAAGTTTAGTGTATGCCTTGTTATTTTCGCTTATGATTTATATTTGTGAGTTATGATTGATGGGTTCCTCCAAACAAACAAATAGAACGACTTTTCTGTTGCTATTTCGAAGCAGCTTATTAGGACAACCTTTTCGAAGCGGCTTATCAGCATTCGGTTCATTGCACAAAGGCTTACGTTAGGACCAAAACCCATAAACCGTAACTGAAAAGAGTACACCCTATAGTTTCTCTTGTAGATATTAATAATCAAACCAAAAATATACAATAATAGTATGATTATACTTTAATCCTATAAAACCGAACTCTTGTCACAAGATAGCGATGATACATGCCACCTAGCATGATAGTTGTTATTGGTCACTAGACAGTAGACACAACAATGGTGAGGCAACAATATGTGCATGTGCAACCATAGAGCAATGCGAGGACATAAGTAGTGGTAGCTAGTTGATGTTCGTGCAAGTAGAGTAGCGCCACACATGATGATAGTGAGTTGATATGTGTGACGGTGAAAAATGATGATAACAATTTATGCACATAGGCATAGGCCAGTTCAATCAACATGCACGATTGCAACAAGGAGCAAACAGACATAAAGGACCATAGATACACAAGCTGAAAAGCTCATGGCTTATGGCTGAAAACACTGTAGCTGGCTGAAAAAAGCATTGTAGCTGATAGAGGCTTATTTAGCATAATTAAATTTAAAAAAATTTAAAAATATAAAAAATATGTTAGCCCATTACGTATAATATAAACAAATACGGGAAAAAAAGAACCGGCAAAAAAGCTCAACAAAAAGCCAAAAGTTCAGAAAAAGACGAAACTTATGAATAGTGAAAAATAAGCCAGAAGCCAGAAGCCGAAGCCGAGTTGATCAGGGCCTAGTCAAAAATTAGTGATGGTACATATATATATGCTTCTATTATTATATGTATTATCTAAGAGCCGCTATATCTATTTATACCTTGCTATAATCATAAATATGTGAATCATTATTGTATAATCTATATAACTAAAACGTAGAAGTGTAATAACTTTTTTAAAAAAGTTATGCTCCAGACTCTATACATAACTAAAAATAATCAATCGCACTATAAAACCTAACTTAAATTCTGCCTCTCAAGCAAAACATTGTGTACCATCTATTTGGTGCACCAAGTGATTGTTTACCTAGCTTGCCCTCTACCCTGCTCGGTCGCTCTACGGCTCTAGCTCTCCTAGTCGCCTCCGCTCTCGTAACACGAAAACGACAAGGGAGGCTTCCTCAGTGATTAATCAAGCGACCTTCGAAGTGTTGTTCATATTGATTACTATCAATAATTTTCTATTAAAAATAAATAGTAGTTATTAAAAAATATTTTTAGAAGGAGATCAGCTATAAAAAGGTGAGCCAAAGATGTATATATGAGAAAAAAATTGAAATGAGTGAGATACGTAGTGACCCTATAACTCTTTATCTTATTTTTGAAATGAGAAAAGTAGATAAAATACTTTGAAAAGTTAGGTATTTATATAAAATTCTAATTTTTTTAAATAGAAACAAAATAGGAAATTAATATGAAGAGCGCTTAGACGCTGGATTGGTAAGTAGTAAGTTCTAATAAATCACCCCTAAAATCATTAGCTCCCAACCCCTCCAGCCCACACCAATCGCGCCACCGCGACGACCACATGGCCCGCCCCGGCGCCGCGGCTGTCCTCTTCGCAGTCGTCTGCTGCCTCCTCGTGGCCCCAGCCCCGGCGCGCCGCCCCGTCGAGCCCCCGCCGCAGGTAGTACCTGATGCCGTGGGCCGCGAGGCCGCCGCCGAGCCTCTTCTGCCCAAGCCGGTGGCGGACGGCGAGGCGGCGGACCCCACCACCGTCCTCGCCGTGCCGGAGGAGGAGGAGGTGGGCCCCGCCCGCCAGGTCTCCTCCCTGTTGTGCCTGGTCTTCCGGTGCGACGGCGACGAGGTGGCCCTGAGCAGCTCCGAGGAGACGCCGTCGCTGGACGGGTGGGCCCAACCGGTGGGCAAGGCCGAGGTGGAGGACGGGCAGGAGCGGCCGTGCGGCACCGAGTCGGACTCCGATTGGGACTCGGATTCAGACGAGGACGAAGACGAGGGCGGTATCCTGGGGTGGTTCTGGAGGCTGGCCCATCGCTTCTGATCGATCCTGGCCGTCCAATCGTCCATGGCTCTGTGATAATCTGCTACAACCTTTATAGTTGCGTCTATGCATTTGGGAAGTTACTATGTACAAGTTATATTGATGAATAAATGATACTGCTATGTTGTATGTATTAATGTATGTATACCGCAGCATTTCCCGCGTTTTTGCAAAGCAATTTCCCATTGGATCTTGAGAAAGCAATGAGCTACCACATGATAAAAAAAACCTAGTGACATTGTACCAATTAGATGATCTGTCGCTTATTCGCAACTTACACGTCAAACAACATGCAACATCAGATTTCAAGGTATGCTCCAGGGTCTTTTTCGACAAACAGTCAAGTTCATAGGTTCTGCTCCTTGCCCTACTTTAACAATACTCGGAAGACAACATATTGTTTGCAAGAAAACATATCTGCCAAAACTGGAAGTGCAGAGATCTTGACATGCAAATCTACTCCTCGACCTCATACTCAACATCATCCTCGTTGTAGTCAAATTCATCAGCATCACCATCATCGTCGTTGTCGTCATCTTTATTATGATGAAGGCGGAAATTGGTCATCTCATTCCTCCCGTCATCCTCATTGATGAATTCCAGACCATAGACTGCATCTCTGTGCTTCACCACCAGCCAGCGAAGCAACCTGTCCTCCTTGTTTAGATAGTGGAGTTCTTGAGTAAAGGAAGGTGGAACCATCATGGTCATTTGCATAAGTTGGCCCTGTAAATGCAACAGAAATTTCAGCACATCAAGAAAGCAACAGCCAGTTCACTATACAATTATTTGTTTAGACTTACTGCATTGCTAGTTGCCAACCAAAAAGGAACATGCATATAGCACTTTGTCAAAGCGATTCGCAAACAAAATCTGGATATTGGTCTAAAGCTTCAACTATAGCAAGAAATCTGTCAATCAACAAACAATTGGAACATAAGACTACTTGCCAAGTGTGCATAACAACAATGAATGTAGTGTACACAGGCTTAAATGCAGGGAAATGCATTCCTTGTGCCCCTCAGCTTCTTTCCCCGTTTTCTGAAGGTGATGTGTTTTAACTTTTCTCACTTGTTGGATCAAAGGTTTTATCGAAGAGCCATAGATAATAAAAACAAAGGCACTCTTACGAACAAGAACGAATGGAATGTCTATCCATTTAGAGCACTGTGGAACATCAAACCTTCACGGCTTCACTGATGAAAAAGATAATGGATCTATACCAAAATTCTTTCTTAGTGATAATTTATTTGCATCACTGCGATGCATTCCAATTAATCATGCAGCACCAATATTACTGATAACTTCTATGAGAACCCCCCCCCCCCCTAAATTGTGTGATTCGATTATTTAGGGTGTGTTTTGGTTAACCACCAAACGTTGCCACAAGTATGTTCGCAGCCAGTCCAGTAGTAGCCAATGAACATTCTTTAATTAGGCTCTGTTAATAATATTGTTTCATAAGAAAAATCAAGCAAAAGTCACACTGGCCTGTGTTCAGAAATCTAAAACATTCAGCTCTTACATTTTCTACAAGTAACAAGAATATAGCTTATCATCCTTTCCAAATCAAATTAGTTAACACGTTCCAGCCTTGATTAACAATCATGTATGCATGCTTAATGAGAAAAGGATCAAGTGTCAAGGTTACCAAGAGCTACGTTGCATGGATATTTCCCAAAATCGACGTATCCGTATCAAATACAAATACTCCATCGATATGATCCGATACGTATCCTACACATATCGCCAAAATTACGATTTTTCAAAAAAAGAAAATAATTCTTGATACTTCTATGATACTTCTTCGATGCTTTCCTGATACCTCTAAACGTAATAACAACCCTTATCCATTCACTCCCCATGCCCGATTCCTCTCCCCATGCCAGACTCCTCTCCGCACCCCTGCCACCGCCAGCACCGCCGCCGCGCTGCAGCCGCCTGCTCCCTTCCCTCCCCGGTCCCCCATCGCCCGGTCCCCTTTCCTCTCCCACCTTGCCTTCCTACCCAAACCCTACAAGTCCAGGGCCATGCAAGGTGATGAAATGGGGCGCAACGGAAGCGAAGGCGGTCCTAGAACTATTCTGGGACCTCCATGACCACCTCAACGACACTATCCTCACCGTCTCCCATGCCCACTTCCTACCCAAGCTGACTCCACCGGCCCCCCTCCACCGTGCCGACGACAGCAGCCGAAACGGGTTTGTGTTTGCGAAGGGGCGGAAGGGAGGAGTGGAGGATGGTGGTGGCTCGGCATTGGTTGCCACGATAGAGGCCGTGGCCGAGGTGAGAGCCTGCACGCCATCCAGACAACGCTCAAGGACCTCATGTTCTTGCATGTGAGATTGCACCCCCTCCCCGTCTAGGGTTTTGCTTTGATTGGAACTTGGTGGTAGTACAAGTTATTCTGGTTAGTACCATGCCTGAGTTGTTGCAATGAATGGAGAGCGGATCCTTGCAAGGTCGCGATGCGTTGTTTACATGATTGGCGAATCTTGGTTTCCATAGCTCCCTGCTTGTATCTGACATGTGGTTAATCTTTTCTTTTCCTTGAAGAGGATTGGCTTCTGTTGATCCACAAGGCACTTTGTTTGATACTTTGATTTGATGTTTATTGCATCATGTTGTTCACATGGTAGACTAAGGTGCTACTCGATGTTCATGTGTTACACTACATATTAGCAGGGTTGCAAATGTTCTATGATGGATGCTAGGCCTTTGGTTGTTTAGTTTGTTATTTTGTGCCTAGATGATTTTGACTCAAAAGTGGTTCTTCTCCTTCAGATTGACTGCAAATGGTTGGTCTAGATTGGGAATGAAGGCCATGTGCAATTCTGGCTTGAGCGGAGCGATGAGGGTGCTCAGGTTGTCCACCCATTGGTTATTGTTTGCTGTATACATTTCTGCTAACCTCGCATCACATCTTGCTGCCCATAGTTTCTGATTAGTGTGATTAGAATGAAAAGATGCATGGAATAGGTAAAAGGAGCGATTTTTTGTTTAGTGCTGCATGTAGAAAATCTCTAGCATTTGGAAGATTGGCAAGGATTGAACATGGATAATGATGTATCATCTGATATTCTAATTATGCAGAAATAGAATTGCAACATAAATAGAAGTTGGTAAGTGTCACATGAGTATGGAACGATCATGCTTTGACCTAGTAGAGACTTGATTGGCTGCAAAATTGTATGAACAAAATGAGGAACCATTATGAATATGGGAAAATGGAAGAGCAGAATATGCCTTTTCAGCAATATCATAAATTAAAATTTAAAAATCAGCATCACACAAATTGGAGAGAAGGGGACTGTTTTCTTGTTCTGCATTTATATATCAATTATCAAATGTGCAAAACAACTGATTTGCATGTATGTAAAGAGTGGTGTGACGTGGTTCTCTCTTTGTAGGAGAACAAAGCAATTTGCTACATTAATATTAAGTTATTCTCAGTTTTTCAATTCCTTGTAAGAATGCATTAATTTCTATTTTTTATTACATATATATAAACGTATTGTCGTATTGGTGCTTTTGGGAAAATGACGAATCACGATATCAACGTATCTCGTATCCGTATCGGGGTATCCGGGCAACATAAACCAAGAGGACAACTCAGGATTGCAGTATTGCACTATACATGTGTTCACACAGACTGAGTAAAGTAATACACTCTTTTACTGCTATTGCATCCATCACAATTTGACAATTTGATACAGGTAGAAAGCCACAACCAGTTAATTGGGTTGGGTTGGGGTGGGTTTAGAAATTTCGAGTTAAGATCGAGTTGTGAACAGGTTCAACCCGTAGTGTGGTCTAATGAGGTGGCATTTGAATTGTCCATAGACTTGGACTACCATACTCGGTTATAACTTTCTATAAAAGCATGTGAGAGTCACATATGCACATGTGTCTACTAATTTGCACAGAGTAGATCCATACACACAGAATCATTTGTAACAAACTTCAATCAATTTCATAAAACTTTTATAGTGTGAACGCGATGTTGAAATTCCAAATACCAAATTTTACTAAAACTTCCTATAAAAACATGTGGGACCCACGTGTATGCCTAGCTTTGCCAATCTGCATAGAGTAGCTCTCCTACACGCAGAATCATCTCCAATAAATTTAATTGATTTCAAGAAACTTTTGTGGTGTGAACGCAAAGTGAAATTCTAAATACCAAGGTTTTACAAAAACTTACTATAAAAAGCATGTAGAACCAATGTGTATGCCTGGCCCTGCCAATTTGCATAGAGTAACTTCCCTTCACACAGAAGCATTTGCAACAAATTTCAATTGATTTAGTAAAACTTCTGTAGTGTGAACGTGAGGTTGAAATTTCAAACACCGAAGTTTTACGAAAAGTTACTATAAAAGCATGTGGGGCCCACATGTGCACCTACCCCTACCAATTTGCATAAAGTAGCTATCATATATGTAGAATCATCTCTAATAAATTTAATTGATTTTAATAAACTTTTATGGTGTGAACGCGAGATTGAAATTCCAAATACCGAAGTTTTACGAAAACTTCATATAAAAGCATGTGGGGCCACGTGTGCGCCTAGCCCTGTCAATTTGCACAAAGTAGCTCCCCTATACGCATAATCATTTGCAATAAATTTCAATCGATTTCATAAAAAAATTTATAATGTGAACACGAGGTTAAAATTTCAAATACCGAAGTTTTACGAATAAGTGGGTTGGTAAATGGGTTGGAAAGTGGGTTAAACCCATGGGTTCGGGTTGGGTTGGGTTTAAGTGGAAGGTGGTTTGGGTTGGGTTGGGTTTAAGTGGAAGGTGATTTGAGTTGAGTTGGGTTGTGAAAAATCTTTTATAGGTTGGGTTGGAATGAGAGGTTGGCTTTATCTCATATGAATTGGGTTGGGTTTAAACCCATTAGCAGGCCTACCAAGAATACTACTAAAACACAGCTACGTCAAAGATTCGGGCGCTATATCTCAAAAAACTAGGCCTAGACAGCAAGCCTGGAAGAAAATCCACCATCTCATCTGTAATATTGTTCCAGGAGCATTGTGGAGGTGTTTCAATCAGGTAGTTCATCTTTCTATTCAATATGCAAAGAAAATAAACCAATTCATGCTGCATATCTGTTCTCCGAGCCACCAGACCAGCGCAATCCAGAGTTCCTGACTCACACAAAACACTAGCTCCAATCAAAAGAATGATCACAACCGCACCAACACATTCGCTAGAGCATTCCGTCGAGCACGCCAAGGCCAGTGCCCACGAACGCTGCAACAGGCAGCCTACGGCCTATTTGGGCATTTCATCGAGCATGTTGAAGGCAGAAAGGCACCAACCCGTCGCCAAGAACCAAAAACCAAAACACTCGTGCCCGCTTAGGCATTTCGTCGAAGCGCTTCAATCAAACGGATCGATCTAGCCGAACGCACCAGATCGTCACCACTCCCCGGGGCCACGAGGGACAGCTCACGAGGAAGAGAAGACTCCACTAAGAGAGTATGCATGTACATAAAGAGCGGCGAATCGGGGCGGACCTGGAAGTGCCGGCCGTCGAGCTTCTTGATGCCGTAGCCGAGGTGGACGGTGCCGAAGGACTTGAGGTCGGTGACGACGCCGTTGCGCTGGTACGCGCGCCGCGCCACCCGCGCAACGAGCTCCGCCATGGACTCCTTGGTCACCAGCGGCTTCACAAGCAGCATGCAGTCGTACAGAGGCATTTCTCCCGAAGCTCTTCTCCCTCCCGCTCGACGCGCCTCCGCCTCGCGCTCGCTGGCTCCTCTCCTTCCTCGGCGCCGCCGCCGCTGTCGTGCTCGGTGAGAGGCGATTGTTTGGGCTTTTCCTTCTAGAGGCTCGAGGTGTCAATTACGCCGTGTTGGGCTGTCACGGCACGGGCCTGTCAGGCTGAACAACTGGGCCGTTCAGCTTTGGAGTTAAGGGCGCTATTTCGGACGCACGATTTTTCTTAATTCACCTGAGAATTGAACTGCTTTCGGTGAAATTTCTGAGTTTCAAACAGGCCCTAGATGCAAATACAACATGGCATGTTGCGTCTATGGCTATCAATGTATTCATATTTATCTATTATTTAACGGACCAGCTAAATAATATGTACATGATTTTCACCCAAATATTAGGCGCATTTTGCACCCTTAATTAGCTTGATCACGCCTCAAAACTCTCGCTTGCACCTTACGTCTCAAGAGCTCATCCAAGCGCAGCCCTGCATTTCTAGCGAACGGCGTCGGCCACGACGAAGATGGACGGCGGAGAGGGTTTTTGGTTTAATGCTCAACTCTTAACACACTTAATCCTAGGAATGCAATGCTTTCTTACGATGTATGTGTTTGGTTAGCTGTGACTTGGAGCAATTTCTCAGCTAATGAAACTGCAACTTCACATTAATTGTGACACAAAGACCTGGTAAGTCGTAACTCCGTAGCCTGCACTTAGCTAACCATAAACCAACCGGACATGTAAATGCACTTCGGAGTCAAAAAAATCCAGCTCAACGGTGGTTTTTCCTGTGGGTGGTTTTCGCAGCGCAACGGACCAAACTTGCATCCCTTTCGGGAGAGATCACTTCGAGCATATTTTGCGAACCCACGCCCCGGATCCGTCCATTTCGCGGATGAATGATTCCCGGTGGTGGCCACGCTCGCTCACTTCAGCAATACTCTTTCCTGTAATTTTCGTGTAATCTCATCGCGGTCTTTTTTTTTTGTTTCACGTCACAAAATTGCTCAAGAACAGAACGTTTTCGTATGAACATCATTTTTACAGCGTTCAAAGAAAAGATATGAATTCGAGCATATTCTTTTCAGTTTATTTTAGCTTATGACTTCTATCAAACAAACAAATAGGACGACTTCTTCATCACTGTTTTGAATCGATTTATCAAAATAATATTTTAGAAACGATTTATCGATTTTTAATTCATTTGCATGAGTACTCGTACTAAAATCAAAAGTAAAGACATAAGTCCCTGTTTCGCTACATTGGATCGAAGAGGCCCAACTGATGGCCGAAAACCAGATACCCTCGCGCCGCCTGCACTCCTCTGCATCTTAGATGAAGACGTGCAAACCATAGTTCGGCACGGGCGGGGGCGCTGGAACGACGGGGAATCACCCGGAGAATGAACAGTCTGCCGCCGGGGGAGAGGAGAGCGGAGCCGAGGCCACATGCGCTACGTACTGCCGCAGGGCCTGGCAAGTAGCTAGTCCTGGTCGATCCCGGTTTCATGTCGCCCTCCGCCGGATCCCATCCGCCACGGCCACATGCTCGCCTGACACGTACATGCCGGGCCCGCTATGCTCTCTCTATCTACATATCTATCTCAACGGCCACGAAATCTCTCTCCCATCCGATGCGACGACATTGCTGAGATAGGAATAGGAGGAGAGGGAAAGCAACAGGTCAGGGAAAGCAAAGCAAAGCAAAGCAAGAGAAAAGAAGGAACAACGTCAAGGTCTCCTCTCTTTTCTCTCACCGTCGCTTTGTTTTTTGTTTTTGTTTTTTTGGCGTTGGTCTCTTGAGGAGCCGCAAGGGCTAGTAGGACCCGTTCGCCTTAATTTGCCTTAACACGAGACGTAATTTCGTCAAATTTATCTCTCGTTTATGGTGTCGTCGTCACCAAGGGCAGAAAGGAGCGCTCCGTTGCTCCGTGACGGGGGCCGCATGAACGGCGCCTGTGCACCACGTCCGCTTCGGCACCGGCCGTGCTGCGCGCCCCCCCACCATGAACGCATGCTGATATACTGTCTTACTGATGACGCCGGGCAGCATGTGTTGCATAGTAATTCATCACTTGGTTTAAGTTGACTTCGGAGGTTGTGATGAGCTCGTGATGACTTATCTATGCCATACTAAATGTTAAGCTGAGCTGGTCCTTCGAGGAGAGAGAGAGAGGAATTGCTAGGCTCGACTGGACCGCGGAATTTCATAGTATTCATGTGAAAATTCCTAAATGTTGAACTGAGCTCGTCCTTCGAGAGAAGAGAGAGAGAGAGAGAGAGAGAGAGAGAGAGAGAGAGAGAGAGCTACGGCTTGTCAGGAAAGGGAATTTCATAGGATTCATGTGAAAATTATACCGTTGCCTATCAAACTCTCGTGTAATTGTTGGGTTTCAAATTAGCCCTAACTGCTTATCAATATTTTCATGGAAGATTTTTTTACTAAATAATTTTCTTACAATTTATTTTTGAAGATTAACCCCTCGTCAAATTATTTCCAAAACATGATTCCTGCCTATCATGCTACCATTGGTGACGTTGCAAATGAACTTTGACACGCTACATGTAGTTCAAATTTATTTTAAGAAATGAACCATTCCTACCACTCCATTGTTGGTGGTGTGGTTCACCGACAGTATGGTGGTAGGGTTCATTTTTTAAAAAAAAGTTAGTGAAAGGTTTATTTTTCACAATATTATTTGGAAAAGGATTAAATAAAAAAAGTTCTTCATGAACAACAAGAAACTACAAGTAATTGTAGTACTCTTAATTTATCTTATTCAACTTTTCTGTGGAAAAAGGAAGAAAAGGGTCAGGACTTTGGAGGAGGCAGTGGCAAGCAATATCGATATCCATTCGCGCCATCTTGCGTTGAAACCCATGTGCTTAAGGATCTGCATTAGGAATGGCCAAGAGACTGAATTGAAAGCTTTGGAAATGTCAAGCTTCAAAAGGAAGGAAGCTTTTTTTTTGTTGGCTTTGAGTTTTTTGGCGGCGAGTTGGACGAAACGAAAATTGTCATGAATCGTTCTTCCAGATATGAAGGTGGACTGGTTTGATCGAATGAGGGTCGGAAGTTCTTTTTTCAACCAGTTTGCTAGGATTTTAGAGAAAATTTCTGATAGAACGGTAGTCTCCAACCTATTGGCCTCATTCTTCTTAGGTAGCAGAATGATCAATGCATCATTTAGCAGATGCAAGCAACACCCTTGTAATAAAAAGAGGGCATGAAAGGCATCCATAATATTGTGCTTAATCACCAGCCATGCATGTTTGTAGAACGATCCTGTGAAGCTGTCGGGACCTGTTGATTTTGCTGAAGGGATGTTTTTGATAGCTTCCCAGACCTCATCCTCAAAAAAGTCATGATCCATATGGTGAAGGTTTCGTGAAGGTGACTCTAGGAAGTCAAGGTCTAGAGTGTGGTGACGATTAACACATGCGCCAAAAATCGATTTGAAGAAATCTTGAAAGTGCATTGCTTTGTCCCCTTCATCAGAGATGACTTGGTTCTAGACATGGAGAGGTCGATGAAATTTTTTTCCTTCGGTGTGAGGCGTGGAAGAAGAAGAATTTTGTATTCGTGTCGCCCTCTTTTAGCTAGTTGATGTGAAAATGTTGTCTTGCCATTGTTCTTCCAATGATGCCAAAGCCAGACATCTAAGCTCGAGGGACTTTCGCAACCAAAGCTCATGCTGTGAGAGGGGGCGTCGATCTTGGGGTTCTGTCAAGTTGGAGAATAATCTCCTTCGCCATGATTAGTTGCATCTTGATGTCTCCAAACCTCTTGTGCCCCCAACTCTATAGCCTTCAGGTGGTGTTTTTGAGCAGCGCATGAAGGCGCCCTAGAGGGTCCATAATGTGGGATGCACAGACCCAGCCCTTGTTAACCACCCCCAAAAACCCTTCCTGCTTGGTCCCAAAAGATTCAAAATGGAATCGCCATTTGGTTGAGAGAAATGTTTAAGTGGAGATAAGGAGGGGGCAGTGGTCAAACATCGCAGTCGATTGGGCCTGCATAAATGCGTTCCGGTGTAGGTCTTCCCAGTCCGCCGATACAAATGCTCTATCGAGTCTAATGAGAGTCGGGTGCTCTCTTTCATTACTCCAATAAAGCGTCGACCATGCAAGTGCAGTTCCTTGACCTCGAGGTCGTCAATGAAGCGTTGGAATTTTCCCATGAGCCATCTATGGAGATTTGCGTTGTTCTTGTCTAGAGCAGATAGAATCAAGTTGAAGTCTCCTGAAAGCAACCATGGACCAGGGCAGGAGGCTCTGACATTACGGAGCTCTTGTAAGAAGAGAGGTTTGTCAGGGTCTGAAGTTGGTCCGTAGACTAAGGTCAGCCACCAAGTGTTGCTGCTAGTCTGAGACATCACCTGAATCGTGACTGAGAAGGTTTGAACCATGGTGTTAGAGACAAAAAAGGAAGAGGTCTTCCACGCAAAGAGCAAGCCATCGCGGGAGCTTGAGGCGGGTAAGTAAGCAAAAGAGTAGACTGAACCTAGAAGCTGCATTACAAGAGATGCTAGAAATGGCATCTAATTTTGTTTCTTGGATACATACCAAGTCTGAGTCATGGTCGGAGATCATGTTCTTGACCACATTTCTACGAGCAAGCATGTTTAGCCCCCACACAATTCAAACTAGAATTTTACAATTAGACATTCATCGTTGGTTACGACCAGCAACGCCCAAAGAGAAGGCTATACATAACCTCAGCTATCCTAAGGTTGTATTGGGTGAACATCCATGTCCTGTAGTGTGGCATCATCGCTGTTCGAAGGACTAAGGTCGAAGAGGGCTGCAAGAGCTTCAATATGTTCAGGAGGTAGAGGATGATCGAACAGTGAAGCATAAGCCTACACTGCTTTGTTATCAAGGTGATCCTCTGCTTTCACAATGCCTAGCTTGACCATAAGTCGTCATTGCACCCGCTTGATGGAGTCGAGACCTCTAGTTGGCTTGGATGCCAGGCGCTTGCTTTGGCGTGGAACCCTGATCGGGCTACAACCCTTCAGTTGACGATGGTGATTCGGTGGGTTGGGGATCAAGGGTTGAGGGAGGTGAGAGATGACTCTACTCAAAAGGTTGTAGACATTCGGCATGTGTTGGGAAGGCCAAGAAGCCGAAGGATTTGAACCTTGTGGCCTGTGGTTCTGGGCCAGCAAACAAGGAACATTTAGGAGATCCATGTCAGTTTGAGTTTGCAGCCCATGCGGAACTTGACACATATGACTTGGCCCAACGGTTGGCCCGGGCACCCGATCGGTTGGTGCGATGGCAGAAGTATCTAGTGCCTATGGTGATGTGTCTTGCCCATTTGGGAGTAGAAGACCAGAGGGTATTGCCATGATAGTGGAAAGCCTGGGTCGCCGCTTGTACGTCACCATTGTCCTCCGAGCGCCACGCCCTCGGGAAAAGAGCTACGGGGAATGGCAAGACCTATGAAATTCGCTGCTAGCGCATCGACATGTCGATCGGGTACTAGATCCCCGTCAGTTCCCCTGGGAGCTGTCAGAGGTGGGGCCACTGTGTCGGAACTAAGCTGCAGAGCAGATGTGGGCCCCGCCTTGACTGAGGCCCTTCCCTCCTCGTGCGCTTCGGCTACCAGAGGAGGGAGACTACTGGTGACGGGGAGAAGCGCAGGAGGTCCGCCGCCGGCGATGATGGAAGGTGCGACCGGTCCTCCCTCGAGGGGAGGAGATCCGCCGCCTGGACAGCAAGGCGTGAGAAGTCATCTCTTCCGCAACCGGGTGGAGCTCATCAATCTGAGCTAGGGATAGGAGGCTGGGAGGTGCAGATGGCAGCGAGCAACTCTCCTCAGCGGCGACAACGATGAGGGCAAAGAGGGGAGGTGTGAAGAGTGATCGGCACAACTGCTGGAACAATGGTGTGTGCAGCCTCCACCATTGTCGCCTCTCAACATAGCACGACCCAAAGTCTTGTCCAGTTGTCCTTGAGCGTAGGTGAAGAATTAGCGCTGAGGGCCGGCACCAAAGGAGCCATGGGGACCCATTTCTTGGCGGCCTCCGTGACCGCTATCTCCATCGCTAGAAGGGCAGGACAACTCCGAGGAGGAAGACGAGACTTTGCTGGGATGGTGATCTTCAAATTTTGCAATATGAATGATTATGTTGTAAGATAAGGTTTTCTTCTCACGAATGAGCAACGACAGCTTGTTGAAGATGGGATTTGCAGGGCTAGGGTTCTCTTCATCTGGCTCCACAATCAACAGGAAGACCTGCTTTGGGATTGCATTTGGATCGGGCATCTAGACTTCCAGCCTGAAATTGGCCAAATCCTCTCTACTGGCAGAGTCGGGGTGGAGATGCTCTATCCAGCACACTGGCGAGAGCAAGGTTGACGCTGTGTGCCAGTCCCGTGTGTGAGCCGGTAGGCCCTCAATGTCCAGTGCTATGTTGAAGAGGAGCAGTGTGCTGGAAGCCTGTGCCTATCTTGTCTAGGGCTTGAGGAATAAGGTGAAGTGCGAGTACTCAACAGAGTGGCTCTAAGCAGCCCGATTGCGAAGCACTTCTGAAGTGAAGGCGATGAGGAAGTCCTCATGCTGAAAGTTGTGGACTAAGAATCCACAACGTGGGATGCCGAGCCTCTCCTGTATTGCCAGAGTAGCTTCTTCCTTCGACACTGTCGGCTGGTTCCTACCAACGTATGCAACAAGAGATTGTTTCAGATGAGTCTCCAAATCAGCTTGTGATGTGGTTCATGGCATAACACAGACAGCATGCTCCGGTCTCCCGTTGAGGTGACCCAGCATGGTGAAGGAGAAGAAGGAGCTACGAGGTATGAAGACCTCATTGGGAGCCTCTAGTGTGGTAACGCGATGGCTCTCGGAGCTAGCTGCGGTGCCGAAGGAATGAAGAGAACTGAATGAGCAGAAGGGGACTTCGGGGGTCTGTGCAGCCTAAAGGTCACGGCGGCGTAGGTGCCTACTGGTCCCCTGAGGTGGACTCCTTGGGCGCTTGCAATCTCTGACGTGGTGGCCGAATGCTTTACAACGTATGTAGCGCGTGGGGTTTCTGCAGTCTGCATTTACATGGTCGAGGCCTAAGCAGTTCCAACAATGACCTATAAGGTCTGTCGGGATCTCCGGCTTCTGGTCCACCAGAAGCATCGACCGTGGTTCAACACGCTTCCATCGGCGCCTATTGTTGACCAAGTGCCAACCTTCAGCCATCTCTAGGGGCGGTGGGAGGAGGCGACCTTCCAGGTGGGATCGGTTGGGAGGGGCGCTGAGCACTGGGGCTGCTAGAGGTGGCGCCAGTGCAGCCATCGTCGCCATCAAAAGAGGCTTCTTCCCCATGGAAGCTGACACTAAGGCTCTGACAACGACCACCTCCAGGGAAGAGGTTGATCCTGTCCTCTATTCGAGAACAAGGCTTTGAAGGGAAGATGAGGGGCTTTGGTCTTGCCAACGCTGGTCTTTAGAGTAACCAACGTTGGGAGGGGACGCCATCAGGGAGGGCTACTTGGGGAGGGATGAGATTCTGGTGGGCGCGGCGCCGGTAGGGAGCGACGGGTCCGAGGTAGACGCGTCGAGGTAAGGTTGTCCGTCCTGGTAGAGGCTCAAAACCCTTGCGTAATGGAGTGGCTAGTACTTTTCCAATTGGAGATGGAGAGGTCATGTGATTGCGTATCAGGACCACGCACCGGATGAAGCTACGTCCACGCCATGAGGCAGTGGCGGACCCAGGAATTTCAAGATGGGTATTCGAAGTTACAAAATATTGTTCAATTGAAAACATAAAGGTTCATAGTAGTAAAAATTAAAGTACAATTGTTTATATTACAGACAACATCTTAAATAATATAAAGAAATTCTAAAATAATCAAAAATTAACATGACGATGCTTCATGCCTTGGAAATGAGATATAATATCATGCAGACAAGCACACAAAAAGGAAGCAACTTCAGCAATGATTGAAAAATAAAACTCAAAGACTAATAGTTTTAACCATGATGATTGGAATTAGACATGAACTATTTCCCTAGAACTACTAACCTGAGTCAAAGTTCAAATCGAAATAATTCTACAATAAAGTTGTACAATCACAACGAGATGCTTTAATCAAGTTAAAAGACAATTCTCTTTGTTAGATTTTTGTATTCTCAAGCGGAAGTTCAGAAGTGTTTTTATCGTGAACATACTTTGTTGAACATTTTCTAACTAAGCAAATTAAGTATTATGTTAAACAAAACATGGATCGGACAACCAGACATCAAAGAGGATCAAATCATCCAAGTGTCCAACACATCAAGCTACATGATAAACTTGATGACACTTAACATATTTTCTAAATAACTGATACATAAGTCAGCAGAATATAATCAACTACTATGCAAAAACTTTAGAATCATTATAGATACCTCACTTGTTTAAGCAAAATACAACTAATGTCTTTATTTAGACACATAATTTTGCCTCAAATCAGAGATCGCTAAGGAAGGAGAAGGAGACAGAGGGATTACCGGATTAGGGATATGGGGCCATGATGCTATGGGGGTTACTAGGTCGGGGAGGGTGAACCTGTGCAGCTGCACCGCATTGGCGAGCGACGATGGCAAGATGACTTGCGACTTGCGAAACGGACGCTCCAGTGCTCCTATAAGATCAGAAGCTCCTGCACCACCAAATGGAGAGAGACAGAGAGGAGAGACTTGAGTGAGAGAAGAGACTGAGTGATACCTAGAGTTTCTACTGTGTGTCATGTGAATCACGATAGTGGCCTAGTGGGTCTAGGCCAGTGTCTGGCGCCAATTTGGGCTTTGGAGAGGGACATAGGCCAAAAGGATATAGCAGTAATTTAGGCTGACTGGGTATGAACAAGATGAATTTGGCATAACTACTAATATACATATGTATTATATCTTGTATATAGTAGATTTTTTGATAAAAATTTTGGGTATTCAATTGAATACCCTTGAATTAAGCTAGGACCGCCCCTGCCATGAGGGCGTATCTCCTGTCGGTTACTAGGTTTTGTTTCACCATAATTATATTATTTGGACTTTTTGGGGGTATTATGCTGATTTATTTCATTGTTTAAAGCTTACAGTCTAACCCATGCTGGTCCCCTGAATGAATCAAATCCGTTTTTGGCCATTCCCTTTCCATGCTAAAGTAGCAGCTCTTTTGCTAGCTAACACATGCTTGTGTTTTTCAACTTAACAATTGAGATAGTTGAGTTGGCTTGACATGGTTGGACCCAAGGTGGCCCTAGCTACAGTTTGCAAGTCCATGAACATGAACGTCTACAAGTGTAATGGTTTGTGAAGCCCTTATATGATTTTTTTTAAACTACACAGGAGTTTTCCATACTGTCGAAAAATGAAGGTAAGAACAAACTGTACAGTTCTGACAATCATCAATAAATATCACCAACTATAGTTTAATTTGCACCTATAGACTATACTAACTAACAATTGCCGGCTGAGGAAGTGAGGAATTGACAGGGGTGCCAAAGAAACACCTCATAAATCATCACATGTCAAGTGGCCGGTCATTTTTCTTCCCTCGACCAGTAGTCCGGAAGCACACAGCACACACCTTGCATAGTTATCCAAAATCGCCATTAGTCTCCACCGAAAACGACTGAACGGGACAACATATTCCAGGCACAGCGAGGCTGCAGTGCACGGGTGTCGTGGCCATTGTTGCCATCAATCGCGCCTGCAGAGCTTCATTGAGACTTTTCATTGGCCGGCACAAGCGGAAACGACTAAGCTGCTGTTGTTTTCAGAGCAAAACTAGAGAGAGATCCTTTGGGTTGATGATTGTCACAGGCATATTTGCTGAAACATTTGTTGGTCAGTGACACTCAAGTTGTAACATGCACCAAACATTCACATTAGTGTGTTGTCGATCGATCACTCCCTACTATCTGGAATAGGCAACTCGTGCGTTCCATTTTCATGGGCCTGTCTATGTTTCTCTCCATGTAGTGTAATACATTGTTTTTAATGACTGGGAGTAGTATTTGGGTTTGTTTGGAACACATGAACCTTACAGGAATTTTCAGAGGAAATAGTTGAAATCCCACGGGAATCTAGAAAAAATCGTTTCAAACATGCCTTAAAGTCATATACTAGTAATCTTGTGTTGGCAAGGAATATGTAGCAGCTAGCGACCCATGGAAATCAAGTTCTTGATCTAGAAATATGGAGAATTTATTAATGGATTGGTTCATCTTTCTACCTCCTCCAATGGCAAGTGGCAAAAGATCTAGGGCCAAATGTGCGGCTGATCCAGCTACAAGAGATGAGGAGTTTGTCACAATCACATGCAGGATCCTAACGTTTTCATTTATTGGTGGTACTGAGCTTTAGCGAAAACCATTTCAATTCAAGCTAATCTTCAGGAGCTGTGTTATTAGTCACGCATGTCGTGATTGTGGTCAGAAAGTTGCCGAAAGGAAATTGAGATATGCACGTGATGTGCCTTTCGAGCGGGCACTTTTAGTTCCTATGTTTTAATTGTCGATTTTTTGAAGGTTTTAATCACCACAGCCTGTAAGTGCTAATCTGAAACACCCCCTAACAATACAAAAATTGCTAATGGCTTTTGGGAGTGTCTAGATATCACCCGGATGTTTTCTTTCTAACTATTATCTAAATTTGTGACCCTTGGATTAGAAATCAAGGGGTCCATTGTTTTTGAAGGAGGAAGATTTTTTCAAGGGGGGTAGAATTCAAGGAGGAGATGAGAGAATTCATGACCATTGGATTTTTAATCCAACAATCATAAATTTGGATGATAATTAGGAAGAAAACATCCAGATGATGTTTAACAAAACCCATAGCTTTTTTTCTTATAAGAAGTGAGTATGATACATGTATTTTATGTTTGTAGGTTATGCACCCTACATATACTTTTTTTATTGTACATTACTAAGATGGTGGTGTTTTTATTGTACATTACTAAGATGGTGGTGTCCCGTGAGCATTTCAGTATTTTTTTTGTACTTTGGAGCACTCAGATTTTTTAGAGGGGTGCATACATGGGAGAAGGAGGATTCGATTATTTTTTGTAATTTAGAGCAGTCACATTTTTTTGGAGGAGGTATATATATGGGAGAAGGGGATTCGAGTATTTTTTTTGTGGTTTAGAGTATTCATATTTTTTTAGAGGAGTGCATACATGAGAGAAAAATCTGAGTGCTCCAAGTCTAAAAACACTCAAGTATTGTTTATCACT
Organism: Dendrocalamus sinicus; assembly: GCA_036346575.1. Classification (NCBI taxonomy): domain Eukaryota; kingdom Viridiplantae; phylum Streptophyta; class Magnoliopsida; order Poales; family Poaceae; genus Dendrocalamus; species Dendrocalamus sinicus. The sequence goes on along the minus strand of CM070643.1, from coordinate 9,963,823 downwards.
TTACAAGTGAGAGGAAAAAGTAAAAAAAATAGTACTAAATTACATAATACCCAAAATATCCCGACAAGTTGCTTACGAAACGCGATATTAGGGCTTGTTCTTTTCGGCTACGGCTTATAGCTTTTGGCTGAAGTTTTTGAATTTTAGCTGTTTGCGACAGAGATTACGGAGAGGGAGATACTCGCTTGCGATTTTTGTTGATACAGATGTTAGGCTTTTAACATGTATTACAATTAATTTGTAGATCTCGTCTTGAGAAAATACTCCATTTAAAAGTTAAGTACTGTAGTAAAAATAAAAACCGCTAGCTTCGGAGGAAAAGACCAGGCCATTAGATGCCTCGTGAGAGGGAAAACACACAAAGTATCGTAACACATATTTTAAACCTTGATTATTGTGACCTAAACGTTGCACAAAACCATAGGTAATTCGAAATTTCGAATGGAAGCCTAGCTCCAGGCGACCCAATTTTGGCTCACGGTGATGATGGCGGCGGCCAGAGGCGTGGGAATGGTCGCCAACAAGGGAGCTCTTGCCTTGTACTAGAAACTAGCCACGTAGGCGTGGCGCCACGCCACGCCAGCCACCGTGTGGACCGAAGTAAAAGAGACGACAATTCGCAGGGAGTTTCGTAAAAAAAATCGAGGGCACGTGCGTAATTTCGGAAAAATAAAAGGACTTTTCCTAAAAAACCGAGGACCTGCAAGGACCTAGATGTAAGTAAATAAGGACCTGTACGTAATTTTGGAAACCCGCAAGTCGCCATCCAAAATTTTTTTGGAAAAAACTGGACGCAGGGACCTTTTCGCGAGGAAAAAGGACCTTTACGTAATTTCGAAAAAAGTGAAGGGATTTGCCTCCCCCGGCCGTACCAAAAACCGGGGGACACCCGTCGGCCGGCCGCGCATGGGGAGGCGACGTGGAGGGGGTGCGAGCGCCGGAACCCCCCCACCTTTAATACCGGGGATTATATCGGTGGTTTTGTGCAACACTTAAGACTAAACTATCTGGGATTGTTGTCATGTAATAATATATTGGGGTTTCTATAATGCTGATGGCTATGAAACATGCAACTTTTAGTTAAAAATGTTTTAGAACTTTTTCCCCAGTGTTTACACTCCTTACCATTCCTAGTCGTGGATGATTAACGGATAGTGGAAGAAGTGTATGAAAAGCGTATAATTTACGTACACATGTACCATAATCACTCTCTTCTAGAATTTACTAAAAACATGGGAGGAGAAAAAAAAAAGTGAAGGAAAAATCCCTATGCACATGCTGCATGCTAGCGTTGGTTAAACAAAGAGGCACTAAAAATACGTACACAGGTACTGAAATTAAATTTGGATGAGAAACTGGCTAGTACTTGTCAGGCCAAATCGCATTAAAAACGTACTGAATTGGGGCAAATTAAATTTGGATGAGAAACTGGCTAGTACTTGTCAGGCCAAATCGCATAAAAAACGTCCTGAATTGGGGCAAAAATGTTTCGCCAGTTGGTTCACTTCGTTGTGAGTTGTGACCCTGCGAACCAACAAGCCAGCCTTCCTCCCATGGTTTGGTCGTTCCATTGCGACCAGACTCATCACTCGCCGAAGCCAAACCATCCCCAATTCCCTGCCACTCGCCACGGCCGCGCGGGTTCGCCGCCCCTCTGGAAGGCGAGCATCCTCGCATGCGTCAGTTTCTCAGTGGTTCCTGTGTTCCTAGTTCGCACAGCTACTGTTGTATGCTTCTTTATCTGCATGTATAGATCCATTTGTTTTTGGAGGACACGCTTGGATTGATCTGTGATCTCAAGATAGTGTTTTCTTAGTAGGAATCTAATTGCTATCAGTTAAGGAATTAATTCTCCAGGAGCTGAATACGCTTGTCCTTCACCGCTGCAGAGGCAACCGCATCCTCGCTGCTGGTCGCTCTTGTAGAGCATTCCGCTCTCGGTACCTCGCAGCTCGGATAGCACAAGCAAAAGCAAGGACCTGCATATCAATCCGGTATTAGCAACCAAACTACAAAAGTAGGCTACTGTACTCACTTACGCACACCTTCATCTCCGTGGCCTTGAGAGTGCTCTTCAGGAGCTCCAAGTCGCACTAAGAAAGCGTGCGGTGGTCCAACGCCATGTCCGTGCAGTCCGTGGCCCCCTGGAAATCCCTCGGTGCCTCAGGACGAGGCACAAAGTCCGCCACAATGAGCCACCGCGATTCCAGGCCGGCGGCCTTGAGGATGGCCGGACCTGAAGACACATCCGCGTTAGCAGCTCCGGCTGGGCCACGACTAGTTTCGTTGCTAGAGCCCTATGCGTACCCCGGGAACCGGGGGCCCGTTGACGCTGAGGATAGTGTTAGGGAGTAAAGTGGGGAAAGCCTCGCGAAGTCACGAGAGGAGAATGAGTTATTCATACCGGGAGACGCCGGTCAGGAGGTGACGCCACTGGTGGACTCCATAATTGGGCTTTGTGGATGCAGCACCACCACCAGCACCGCACCCTACTTCAGCACCACCAAGGTCCATGTCGGAGTCTGAGTCCCCCACTAGCGTCGTCAGCGCCACTTGGAACTCGAAACCCGTGAGTCATCTGTTTTGCCAAATCAAGCCTTGATAAAATCCAAACACTATTCTAAAATCAATCCTACACTTCCAAAATCCACCCAGCACGTTTGTGACCCTCTTGACTGTCCCGAGCTTATCTGGCTCAACTTTAACCTTGTTAGTCAACCTAAGCATTGTTCAACTCCGAACGCCCAACCCATTTCCTTTTATTGTCTTTTCTTGTTATTTAATTTTATTTTGTTCCCAGCTTTTATTCTGCAAGGTAGGAACTTGTTTGACCTCGTTTTCTGCACTAGTGAACGGACCAAGCGAGTTGGTCAACCGAAGGGTAGCAAAAGCAAATGAAGCAAGCTTGAAGCCGGTAGAAAAGATCGAGAACAACAGGAAGGAAGCAAGTCACATGTTTTTGATCATGTTGAATATATATTTTGTTAATTATTACGTATCAATACTTCCATTACCTTTTATTTACGTGTTAATATTTTATGTACAACAAATATTTAGAATGACATGATATCTAGTTACATCCTACCGCTAAAAAAGAAAGCCATGTTTACTTTGATGGCTATATTCACCTTAACAAGACTTAATAGCGTTAAACATACTACTTAAATAACTGTGATAGTGTAGGAAACTCAATTATTTTATGCTACTGTTTAGCTGATTATTTTGCCGGTAATTTGCAAAAGTGTTTCTTGGAAAAAATGACTATCATGAGAACCATGTGCTGGTTGAGTAATGCTACTAAGTGACTTGGCATTTGGCACGGGGGCGACAATAAGTTTTCTGGGCAATGCATATCTGCACGACCACTCGCTGCTCTGCTTCATCTACGTTCTGCACTGCATCGAGCCTGCATTGCCTCCTGTTCTTCATCAAGCCCAACAGTAAATCATTTGCACGTTCGATCGACTTTGATATTATATTTTCTTTGCGCATTTTTTGAAATACAATGAGTAACGTGTTGTTAGTTTTGTGTTTGGCATCACTAGTTTTTTACTTTATTTGTCTCCTAATAAAATTTGAAACTAAAATATTACCCACATTTTCAACACAATATGAATGGATCTTTCTGTACATTGATGGGCAGAGAAGGTATCTGATTTTTCTTAAAAGTTCAAGTATTTCGGTTTTACTTGTTTTTAGGTTCTGTTTGGAAATTTTGAATTTTACAGAATTTTTTTATTAAAAATAATTTAATTCTTATAGAAATGGATAAAATTTCTTATGTTTCAGACAGTTTTATCCATTTTTAAGAAAAAGCTATCGCTAACACTCACGTCTTTTTAAGGGGGTTTATTTGTAAAGCATCGTTAATAAATTACTAAAGCGGATACGGGCTATAGCCCATGTCGCATATAGGCTCCTTTTTTTTTTTTGCTTTTTAGGTGATTTTTAGTTTTGATTTTTTTAATAACTATTATTTATTAGTTAGATTAGTAAGCCGTATAAAAAGTCGCTGTTTACAGAGACGGAAATAATTGGATGTTATTAAAAAAGTTTTGCCCCTCTTCCTGGTGCAGACACGCACAGAGGACACAGTAAGACTTAGAGAGCAGAGAGCCAGAGACCCTTCGGCCTTCACCAAGCGAAGCAAGCAGACCAAAGATTGAACTGCTCCACGAGAATTGTTCTCGCCCTCCTCTCCTCCTGGGGATCTTCGGTTGCTCTCAGGTAATATTTGTTTCGCGGAATTCTTCTAGGAAATTTTATTGGATTTCTTGGGTGGAATCGGTGGGCTGTTGGATGTGTCCCTGTTGTTTTCTTCTGGGGGCGGATTTTATTTCGTTTTTGGTGGGTTTCCGGATTTGGAGTTCGAATGCGCTGGAATTGTTCAAAAGATTTGTGGCGCTCTTTCTGTTCTTCCTTTCTTCGTAATTGCTGGGAGAATAAATTGTGTATTCTTGTCCCTTTTTTCTTTCCTCTTCCTGTGTAAAGTCGGAATCTTGGTTTGGGATTAGATTGTGCGAATTGCGAGTGCAACTCTTATTCCTCCCGGAGACTGCAACTCGTCGAAAACCATGTAGGAATCTTGCTTTGGAATTTAAACTTTTTCTAAGCACAGTTCTTACTTTAGGACAAAATTCCTTCTGAAGTTAGTGCGCTTGGTATTAACGTTGCAGAAATATTTGTTTCTTGCTGAGTTGTACTAAAGTAATTGTATCTGTTTATTGGGGGTAAGTGACTAAGGGCCCTTTATTTTTTAAAATGAAATTTATTGTTTGTTTCATTACTTTTTTCCATGTTCTTGGCAGTCCATAGTATTATTATAGTCTGATTTTTTTTAAAATGCGCAACTAGCCTAATTTTGGACTGACATGTTAACTTTTGATGTTAATTGTAAGTTGTTATTTTCAGTAATTTAGTATTAGGCATGCTGTTCTTTTTTTTTTTCCCTTCTAACTTTTGTCTTTCACTTTTCTAGATCCTGAAATATTCCTACACTAATATGTTACAAAAACCAATACATTTTCTAAGAATTAAATTTCACTTTCATCTGTGGTACGTCGGATTTAAGATGTCAATTTCAGTGATGTCTTTCAGCGGGTCAATGGTGCTTCTTGGAGATTACTGCTTTCCGCACTAATTGCAAAACTATGTTAGACATTTCTTTCTATTTTCAAAACAGTATTCATATTATGTACTTCATGTTTGGTAGATATGTAGATAAATTCTTGTTTGCGAAACCTACAACAAGATTAGTTCTTGTTTATGCATCATGGACATGTACATGGTGATAATGCGATATTGGTTATATGTCTAGTTTTCACTCTTGATGCCAAGAATATGTAATATATTGTTGCTGTTACCAAGTCAAATCTAGCAGGTTGACTGATGTTACCAATTTGATGTAGTGCCAATATTTGTTTCATCTTATGGACTTTGAAGGGCCATATTCCAAGTAGAATACCAATGCTACTTGTTTTCTCGTACCTTAAAGAACCTCTTAGATAGTACATTCTCTCAGTTACTGATGGGGGAGTGGCCCAATTGGCCCACCGTGCCAAAAGGCCCACTAAAGCATGTAAACTGTACGGCAAGCTCAAAAGAGTTATGACATGAGAAAATACATGTTTGCTCTCATTATTGTAGACTCCAATAGAGGTATTTGTGTAAACAACCTCCTCAAGGCTATAAATATGTTCCTTAGAGCGTCATGGAGGAGAGATGATTTATTTTTATATAAAAGACTATACAATAGCTCAGACATAGTGCATACCACTTCTACATCCACTCCTCACTATGAGTTTCAGGCTATGGGCAGCCCCGGTGTGGCCTCCCTGTAATTCCTATTATTCACTGTTTAGTCTGTAATCACAACAGTCACCATACTGTTTTTTCTCATTATTTGATTAATTGTGAAGTTCTTTGGCTTCCTAGTGCTAAAATGAAACTGGGATAGCTGATATGGCAATTTCGTAGTTAAAAGTTGCAGCAACAGTATTTTAGAGCTAGTGCGCTGGCTTTATGTTTGTTTTCGGCTTTTCGCCCTGCTGAAGTATGACACCATTTCACATGCATTCCAGCATAACAATTGATATCTTTTTCCTATCAGGATAATTGACCCTGGACTGGCTATTTTTTATGTCATAAGCTGGAATGAAGGATTCCCAGGTGAGTTTGTTTGCTACTGTCTTTTTTATGGTTGATCTAACTAAATAGTGAAAGTGTGTGGATTTTTTTATTCAGCAGATTACAGAGTGGTATGATTATGCAATGTGCATTGCATATTAAAAGTTTAAAACAGAAATTTTCTATAATTTTTGTTAGCACTTGGTAACAGAATATTTCTATAGTAACTAGACGAATATAATATAGGAGTACACACATAATATTTGCATTTAGATATGAAAATGAGCTTCTGCTGAAGCCACTTTCCTTGGCCTTATCCATCTATGTTATTTAGCGATAGTGCTACCAATCATGGTATTGTTACCAGTTCTTTCATGATGATTCATTCCTTAATGCCAAGGCCTCTGTTTTTTCTAGATAATAACACTCATAATTAACTGTTATTGCTTTCAGTATTATCGTTTCCCCCTTTTTTTTTGCCTTTAGCAGGCATTGACTCATGTTATTTATGGACATTTCCAACAGGATATTCAGAGCACAACAGAGTTGCAGTCGTCAGCACAAGGTACTAATGAAGTGCAAAGTAACCAGCCAAATCCAATGGCCACTGATGCTCCTGCAGGAGACTCTGGTTCGTTGTCAGTCGCTAGTAATGATAATAGAAAGGTCTCTCGTGAAGACATTGAACTTGTAAGATGTCTAGCTATTCTGTAGTCTTCGGCTCTTTACAGGCTCAATTTTGACCAGATGACATCCCTCTATAGTGCAGTATTACACTGTAACCAACTAATTAACTAAACTTGGCATCCTGTTGCAGGTCCAGAATTTGATAGAGCGCTGTCTACAACTATACATGAACAAAGGAGAGGTTGTTAGGACACTTTCTACTCGTGCAAAAATAGAACCTGGCTTCACTACTTTAGGTGATGATGCAAATCCAGTTGCTTATGATATTCATGTTTAGAGTTCCTTTTTGATCTTACTGGTTTATGCCAATGTTTCTTTCTTTTGCATACTTAAAACAACAACCAGTAAGATATGGAACTATAACTTCCAGTATGACACATCTTACTCATAGGCAATTCCTGCCCATCAGATTGATGACCAAATTAGCTCAATATAAATGTGCAGTTGCTCTCGATACAAATTTGGATTATGCCATAAACTCAGTACCAGATGCTTGTAGCCTTGTACATACTTTACCCTATTGATCACTGGTACCAATATAGGAATAGGAATTGCTCAGGACAAATGGAAAATTTGAAATGTACTCTGAGCTCAACTACTATGTTTCTTGAATATCAAGTATCTGGATGTATCCATTAGAGTTCTCAAGTCCTGCTGCTCATATTGTTTGATATTTTTTGTATCTTCAGTATGGCAGAAACTCGAAGAAGAGAACTCTGAGTTCTTTCGGGCTTACTGTATAAGGTTGAAATTGAAAAGACAGATTATCTTGTTCAACCATTTATTGCAACACCAGTACAATTTGATGAAATATCCTGCACCTCTGAATGTTCCTTTGGCTCCAATGCAAAATGGAATTCATCCTATGCCAGGTAATGTCCGTGTATGCCAGGTAAAGTCCATGTTTATAAGACTCGCCCTGAAAACTCTTTTTGGTCAGTTAGGCTTCGGCCTTGTAGCAAACTATTTTCTTCTCTCTAATTGATTTGGCAGAGCTCCTGGCCTTTCTTTCAAAAAGAAAAGCGGCTAAAGAAATAGATTGCAGTTTGGAATTTCTAATATCCTGTTCAGCTGTTCTCCTTAGCTGTTATTTTTTTTACTACAATTTGCCTTCAACAGGAACTGTGCACATTTTCAATCAGGCCATTTCCTTCTCTTTTCCTGTGATTCTGCAGAAACAGTTTTTTAAGTCCATAATTTCTATCGAAATTCCCAACTGGTAGCTTCTCATCATTAGTAACTACACTTTCCCTCTGCTTTCCCTAGTTCACATTAATACATTATCCTCATTTGCTGCAGCAATGTTGGCTTGATATGGCAATATTTTTTGTTTTTCAGATATTGCACTTTGATATTGGACAAGTTCCTATAATTCTGGAATGACAGATATCTAGGAAGCACTGTTTCAGAAATATTTACAAAATTGTCAATTGCTATGACAAAATTCTCACTTGCTATGCCTCTAACCAGCAATAATTACTTTTTATCTGTTGCTGCCTTTCACATTTGCTGTCCACATAATTTTCACTTGCTGGGGTAACTGGCTCAATGTGGGCAGTTGTCATGCTACTGTTGTTTGGCAATGCATTTGACTTCCAGATGAATATATAAATAGTTACTCTGCAGTGAATGGTTATGCATCTTAGTTTGTTAAGTCACTTTCAGATGAAATTTTCTGTTGCACTATGATACTGCACTTTGAAATATGATTTGCCTGCTTAACAGGTTTGCATGTGAAATTTGTGGAAGTTTTGTTTCATTTAGTAACGTATTATCATGATATAGTTATTCTGCACCAATACCTTGTTTCATAGTGACTTTAGCATGATTTAGCAATGGTTCAAGGTTAGCTTTAACCATTGACTGATTTACACATTTAGAGAAGTATCGTTACCATTCTTATTCAATGCAAACCTGGTTCCAGTGCAGTTAACGATTTACCGATGGGGTATCCAGTACTTCAGCAGCCTATAATGCCTGCTCCTGGCCAGCCTCACATTGATTCGATGGCTTGTGGTCTACCCAGCGGTCATGTAGTGGATGGGATCCCTGCACCAGGTGGCTATCATCCAATCCGCATGCACTCTGGAAATGAGTAAGCATTACCTTTATCTCAGGTTCTTGTTTCCTTCATGATAGATGTTTGCATCGTGGGCTGTCATCTCTTTAATCATGTTCTTGAGTATATTTTTGTTTGATGAAATCGTATTATGCATATTGAAAGATTGGAACATTTTATCTTCCAAGTGGTGCTTCTGTCCATAGAGTACTTGAAGTACATCCTGCATTTACACATACTGAAATAAAAGGCACATACAATTTCTAGGCTTACTTTTAACTGATTAGTGCTGCACTGATCAAACTGCTAAGGAGTACATACTTACTACAATGTCGGTGCATGAAGTAATATCACAGGGTGTTATCCATAATTTTTTGACTTAACTACATTGTTTCTTTATCCAATTTTTATTTCTTTCTGCAACAAAAGTTTCTTGGCAGTCTGTTGTTGCTGTCAAAAAACCTGTTATTTCTTCTATTATCTGTTGTGGTTACATTTCAAGTAGTAAGTATTAGGGCTTCGGGAGACCGAAAGAGATACCTAGAGCCTAAAACCCAGAGGAAGGGAGAGGTATAGAATGTCACTAATATTCAATCTCGGCTCAAGTTTATTACACCCAATAAATGTTTTCTCTTCTTTTCATAGTGCTCTATAGCCATGGACAGGGAGGTTTATACAAATGTCCCCGTTGGTGTCATGAACCGGGATAAACACCACCAAGAAGATGGCCGGATGGCGTCGACGTAGAACGAGAGGGAGAGAGACTAGAGATTTAGACGAAGAGAGACTTGATATTACTCTGCTTGATTACAATAGGATGCGGTAGACCTCTTATATAGACGGCTCCTCCTAACAGATAGAATCTAATCTCAATTATATCTCTAACTCATATCATATCTCTAACTCTATCTCTAATACAAGGAAACTAATCTCTAACTCAAATGAAAACCAATCTCTAATTCAAATAGAAACCAATCTCTAATTCTTAATAATAACCCGACTGGGCCTTGAGCCCAAGGCCCACACCCCTGACACTACACCCCTCTCGGACATGCAGCTCGTCCTCGAGCTGCTAGATGGCGGCCAATGGAAGACCTTCGACGTCGATGTAGAAGACGAACGGTGGCGAGGTGCTGCAGCGGATGGAGACGACTGGCCCGATCTAAGCGGAACAAGGCTAGACGAAGTGTAGCGCCTTCGGAAATATAATGCCTGCAAAATAAACTTTTTTTTCGGAAATTTTTTTTAAAAAATAATTTTTTCTGAATTTTTTTTAATTTTTTTTTGGTTTTTTTTTGCATAACTAACCGGTCGGTTTTTTTAAACCGACCGATACCCTCGAGGCCCGACGCATCGGTCAAAACTCAAGCGCGCTGATCGCAGAGCGGAGCGGAGCGGCAGCGGCTGTTCGGCGTCCACGGCAGGCGCGGGATCGAGGGAGCGGCGGCACGCGGACTCGGGCGAGACGGCGAGCGAAGGCGAAACAGAGGCCGAAGCGGCGGCGCGCGGCGCGGCGGCGGCGAGCGGCGACGGCTCGGTGGAGGCGTACCGGCGGCGCGCGGGCAGATCTGGAGCGGTGGCCTCGGGGCGTGGACGCTGGTCGCCGAGTCGAAGACGGCGCGGAAAGGTCGAGGACGAGGCGCATGGGCGGGCAGTGGACCGAGCGCGGCTCGGTGGCGGCCGGCGGAGAGAGGCCGAACAGCGGTGGCTTTGGCGGCGGCGGCGGTGTCGCGGCCGGCGAGAAGAGGCTCGCGACGGCTCCAGCGCAGGGCTCGGGTGGCGGCGCTTTGGCCGGCGGATCCGGCAATGGCGGCGAGAGTCGGCTCGGCCGACGGCAGCAGAACGAAGGCCGTGCGCGGTCGGGCGAGCGCGATCGCGGCGGCGGGAAGTGCCCCGTCCGACGGCGGCCCAGGCGGCGGCGGTTGGTCGAGGCGGCGGTGGAGGCGACCAAGATCTCCTCGGCCGCGGCGGCGCCCGCGTGGACGCTGGACGGAACGATGGAGCCGTCGGAGACGATGCTGTGGAAGATGCTGCGACCGAGGGAGGAGCGGCGTGGTGGTACAGCGGTGCTTGGTTATTGGGATTTGTCGGTGGTTCTTGTTGTTGCTGTAGATCTGGTGATATGGTGATTTGGAGATCTGGTGTTGAATGATGACGTGCCTTCATGATCTCTTGTAGCTTCTTCATCGCATTCTCATTTGATTCCTTGATTTCCTTCAACTGCTCGTGGATCTCCTTGCAGAGTGCGATCACGTCGCTCCAGCCGTTAGCCATGGTAGCAGAAGTCATGGGAGGGGATCGACTGCTCTGATACCAAGTTGTCATGAACCGGGGTATACACCACCAAGAAGATGGCCGGATGGCGTCGGCGTAGAACGAGAGGGAGAGAGACTAGAGATTTAGACGAAGAGAGACTTGATATTACTCTGCTTGATTACAATAGGATGCGGTAGCCCTCTTATATAGACGGCTCCTCCTAACAGATAGAATCTAATCCCAATTATATCTCTAACTCATATCATATCTCTAACTCTATCTCTAATACAAGGAAACTAATCTCTAACTCAAATGGAAACCAATCTCTAATTCAAATAGAAACCAATCTCTAATTCTTAATAATAACCCGACTGGGCCTTGAGCCCAAGGCCCACACCCCTGACAGTTGGGGTCTCCACCCATGGGGGCAAATACGTCATTTCTTTGGCATGGCCTTTATGTCCGTGCCTTCCAATTGCATGTACACTTGGATTTCTTTTCGGTGCGCCAAGTGGACCAAGGTGGAGGCCATTCTCTCAACAATAGCCTCTCATGGTTTCGGCCTACTGGTTGCGAAGCCCTTGACCATAAGAGACTACTGTTGGCCTGTTGAGGAAATAGCTCCCAACTTGGCCCACCAGAAAGAAGCCCAAGTGTACATGCAATTGAAAGGTAGGCCCATAAAGGCCATGCCAAAGGAATGATGGCCCTATTCATATTGGCTTCTAAAAGCTGATTTTCTACAGTTTATGGCTTTACTACAGTACCTAGCTTTCAAACAAGATGTTTTTTAAGGTGGAGTCTACTAGTTGATTATTGTACACGCTGTAATAACGTCATTTATATCGACTAAAATCACACGCGAGTTTTTCTCTCTCCATATAGCTCTCTACAGGTTGCTACTATTCATAAGTTACAGCCAAAAGACATCAGTAAAAGCCAATATGAACAGGCCCCCTATGGACGGTGCCAACTGTTGTGGTTACACTCTAAACAATAGGTATTGGGGCTTTGGGAGACCAAAAGGGGTACCTAGAGGCTAAAACTCAGAGGAAGGGAGAGGTATAGAATGTCGCTAATATTCAATCTCGGCTCAAGTTTATTACACCCAATAAATGTCTCTCTCCTCTCCATGGTGACGTAGGAGCCATATTTATAGTCATGGATAGGGAGGTTTATATAAATGCCCTTGTTAGGGTCTCCACCCGTGGGGGCAAACACGTCATTTCTTTGGCATTCCAATTGCATGTACACTTAGGCTTCTTTCCAGTGGGCTGAGTGGGCCAAATTGGGGGGCTACTCCCCCCAACACTATCCATATTTCTGATTTGTTTGATGTCCTTTAATGTTGATGAAATATGTTCATTTTCTCTCGGGCATCGATGTTTGTTAAGGTGTTGCTGCAAATATAGGATCGTGGGTGTGACTTTGTAACCTATTGTCTTGAAGAAACTTCTTTTTTTGCTTTTACTATTCACGTTCATACTTCATATGATGTTACTTTGTTGTTGCTGAAGCATGGTTGTGGACAACGGTGCTCCTGAAGCTGCACATGCTGGTGCTACCTGCAGTGCTATGTCATCTGAGATGGCTGTGAGCCCCTCATCAGCAGCATCAAGCAACCATGCTCCTTTCACTCCATCTGAGATACCAGGGATGGCCATGGATACATCAGCCCTAGATTCAACATTTGGATCTGATGTAGGGAACACAGGACCTCTGCAATTAGGACCAGATGGCTCGTCAAGGGACTCCATCAGATCCATGGGGCAGCTTTGGAATTTCAGCATTTCTGATTTTACAGCTGATTTGACAAGTTTGGGAGGTAGTTTTCTGGCTTGGATAATATTACCTTATGTAAAATTTCTTTTGGTAATTAGTTCTTCCATCATTGAAGTACTTAGGTTCAATCATAAAGATATAATCTAATTTTATTAGCTAATTCTGTGCTGCTGATTGCAGTAAAGTAGTATTGTAATACCCGGCCCATTAGTGTAAAGGTCCATGCGGTCCATGTAGAGTGATGGTGGGATTAGTTTCATATTGTTTGTCTAAAGTGAGTTGTAGTAGTATATAATACCCGTTGAATCTAAATATAGCTACTATGAGTTAGCCCTTTTATACGAAGCGAAAATGGAAATATAAGCAAGATGCTATGTGTGTGGGTCCGTCCCATGGGTGGGCTAGGCATTAAGCAATTTTTGGGTTAGGGTGTTACACATGGTATTAGAGCATCAACCTTTGCTACACGGACGTGTGTCGGACATGGGCGTAGGCATATGGCGCATGGTGTGTGTAGGCCCGTAGTGGACACATGGCATGGCATATATACCGGCACTGGACATACGAACGTATACGGATGGGTGGTTTTGGGCATTTGCCGTATATATGCTGTGTTATTGAGGGCGTCAACTCTTAAGGGGGCGAGTGTAATACCTGGCCCGTTAGTGTCAACGTCCATGCGGGCCATATAGAATGGTGCTGGGATTAGTCCCATATTGCTTGTCTAAAATGAATTGTAATAGCATATAATACATTTTAGGTCCAAACATAGCACATCTGGGCTATGTATGCGCGGATCCGCTCCATAGGTGGATTGGGCATTGAGCAATTTTTGGGCTAGGGTGTTACAAGTGCAAGAGTTTGTTTGTGCATTAAGAAAATGGGTATGATAAGAACAATAGGCTGTTTGGTACAATTGCAACTGCCTTCACATTCCTGTTTTTGCCACTGTGCTTCGTCCACTACATGTGTTATTTAGAAAACTGAAATGCAAACATCTTTTTGGTGCTGAATAACTAATCGTATTGTTCTGTGCATTTGGGAAAGTAATTAAGTTCTCTGGGAAACAGTACTACTCAGTCTGAGACTACTCAGTTAACATTCGAACAGCAAGATTTATGTTTGGTGTTCTTTGCTTATCATTCTAATCATTGTTAATATTCATGTTCAGACTTGGCGGCTCTTGAGAACTACACGGGTACCGCATTCCTGCCTTCAGACTCAGACATCTTACTTGATTCCCCTGACCAGGATGACATAGGTAATTTTAATTGTCTCTGTGATTTATCTCAGTCATGAATTACAATTAAGGGGAAAAAGTCCACTTTTTCAACTCTAAACTCTGGTCTCGGTTCGATTTTCATCCTGAACTATGAAACCGTCCACTTTACAATCTCGAACTCTCAAAATAACTGGGCATTTACATATAACATATACATGTTTTGATTGACATGGATGCCACATCACCTAACACATTATCTAACAAGGATTTATTGATCATATACCCTCCATTTAGATGGAAATTCAGGATTTACCCTCCTGGCCCACGTGTCAATGACTTATGATGACCCTACGTGTCATTGAGATGAGGAGGGTAAATCCTGAATTTCCCAACTAAAGGGGGTATATGATCCAATCCCCCCTCCCTATCTTCTTACTCCCCTCCCTTCCTCATCTTCTTCTCCGCCCATCGTGGAAGCTGCGTTGGCTACAGGCCCACGCTCCGAGCGAGCTAGGGTTTTCCTAGCTGCCCAGGTCACAGCGGCGGCGGCGCATCTTTGAGCGCAATGGCTGCGCCGTACTACTTATGCAATGGGACCAGCGGTGTCGCGCGGTGCTGCAAGCGGCGGCGGGACATAGCGAGCGGCGACGGCGCTGCAAGTGGTGCTACGACGGCGATTTCGTTGGGCCGAGCTACGGCGGCGATGCTGCGATTCGCAGTGTGTGGATTGCGGGCGCGAGCGGTTATGTCATCATGCGGGTGTGGGTGGTTGTGCTAGCATGTGGGTGCGGCGTATCTTGGAGCCGTCGGCTTCGTGGTCAAAGGATGCGAGGAGGGCGCCGACGGCTTCATCGGGCGTGGGCGTGTGCGCATGCTTAGGTGGTGCTGTTGGCTTCCTAGCCGCTAGCGCACGGGACAGAGGGGATGGCAGCGATCGCTGGCGGTAAGGGCCTAATGGCCGATGGCGATTTGGATGGGTGCCGATTAGAGGAGGGATGTGTGTGTGTGTGTTGGGGGGGGGGGGGGGGCGAGAGAGAGAGAGAGGAAGAAGATGGTCAGATGGAGGAGGAAGAAGGCCAATAGAGACCGACATATGAGTCCCAACAATTCTCTAATTTTATTTATTGATTTATGCTGACAGGTGTGGCCATCGGCTAGCGTTTATTAGAATGCCACATAAGCTAAAACCGCTGTGACGTCAGATAAAATCGGAGTGGTTTCGGGTGAATAGGGTGTTCTACACCGGTTTTAGTAGTTTGGAGGTGTAAAGCGAACGATTTTATAGTTAGAGGTTGAAAATCGAATCGAGACTATAGTTTAGATTGAAAATCGAATCGATGCCATAGTAGTTCAGGTTGAAAAGTGGACTTTTTTCTACAATAAACATCATACCTGACTTGCTAATTTGTGTTATGTGGAACTTTTGTCCAGTTGAGTACTTCGCCGATGCCATCAACGGCCCTTCTCAATCAGATGAAGAGAAGTAACAGAGAACGGAGTTCAGTCCCATTCAGATTCAGGCCTGGGCGAAGTGCCATCTCATGTAGTTTAAGTTCGCAGCTATATCGTGACAAATCTAACTGTGTATTCGCCCACAAGTGCGGCAATTAGCATATGCCACCAAAGATTTTGCAGTGGTTAATCCTAATTCTTTTGAATAAGCAGTTGAGGTAGTCTTCACCGGATAAAGTAGCTGGCTACAAGGATGAAAAGTTCACAAATTGTGTCAAACCTCAGGAACAACCCGTTGTAATTGCTAAAGATCTGTTCATGTGGGTTGGCACCTTTTCATGTTTTCCCTGTTGTCTTGTATAGCCGAATTAAGGTTCCCTGCAGAAATTTGGCTTCTTGGACGGATGTGCTGGCATTTTACACGGGTTTTTAGTTGAAATGCGGGGGTTTTTTGCACGTGTACTATGTTAGCAGCAAGTGTATGTATATTCCTTAGTATTTAAAATATATGTTAAGGTGAACATATCATCTCTCTCTATAAGATTATTGTTAGCTACTTTTACTTTAATCCTTAGCACCAGTTACAGGTGCTAAAAGTTCAACTTTTTCTACCATAACACCAGTTGTTAAGGTTTGCTTCTTTGCCATACAATCTAGGTTTAGCACTTACTCCTATGTTCCTTAGTATCGGTGCTAAGAAATTTCTATCTCCTATTTAGCATCTAGAGATGCATATGCTCTTAGCAGCAAGAAGTTATCCATCAGTTTGTCTGCAGGTTACTGGATGAACAAGCAGCAGAGTTATTTGATCGATGTGCTGTTCTGCTAAGAGTTACGCATCTAGACTTAAAGCCCATGTCTCCCCAAGGCCAGGATAGTTTTTTTTTCGTTCTACTTTTGACAAAATAAACCTAAATAAGCACAAGTATGGCATAAGAATTAAATGTATCTGTGTGTTGCAAGCTTGCAATTGTGTGTTGTGTACTCAAGCATGGAACAACCGTTGGCAATCTCTAATCTGGATCTGATTGGAAAAACTGGAAGGACGTGTGCTGCAACATACATAGTGTGGAATTCAGAAATATGTGACAGACATAACGACGTGAAAACGGGGGTTAGGTTTCTCCAACCCAGTAATTCATGGTCACGTCTTTGGAAAATTGCTAAAGCTAGTGCCTACCATGTTCATTCGTTTTTAGAAGAACTTGGAAGCAACTCACGCGCACGCCATAGCGCACCATCTCCCGAGCAGGCTAGCATTCCCACTCCTAAATCCCAGGTAACACTTGCCACTTAAGTTTGACGACAAATTAACTAACATAATCGTCACCAAAATAAGCGGTGCATATCTTTCTTGTCTTACTTTTGTTTTCTCCTCTGAATAACTAGAGAATGTATTCTAACAAGTCCTTTTGGGTTTGGATGATGGTGATGCGTATAGAGAACACATGTGCCCGATATGCGTATGTTTCTTTCAGTGTCCTCAGTTCTTGCATCGGAAGAAAGGTAGCCTGGCCTTGACATTTGTGATCTGTGAAACAAAGGAAAAAGACAGCATTGATGTACAAGCTCTAGCTTGTTTCCGTTTGTGGCGAGGATACATAGGATACGCACAAGCGCTGGAGTGCACGTAAATTCAGCTCTTGACTGGGACTGCCATGTCTGCGTACGTGTGGCATCGCTGCAGAAATCATGGGCCAACACAGTGCTCAGAGTCAGATTCAATTACTAGTCAAATGCTCGATCAAGAGGGCCTGATTCACTGCAATTTTTTCATATATAATTAGATTATTGAAGCAAGAGAGGCAGGACCTTCGTTGCGTGATGCTGCGGATTAAAGAATTAATCAAAACGGCCGCAGTACTCCGTGCATGTGGCGCCGGACAAAGTTCGGCTGCCTGCGGCTGCGGATTAAGGTGAGATCATCTGGGACGCCCACCACTAAACACAGAAATTAGGGG
This sequence comes from Dendrocalamus sinicus, assembly GCA_036346575.1. NCBI lineage: Eukaryota > Viridiplantae > Streptophyta > Magnoliopsida > Poales > Poaceae > Dendrocalamus > Dendrocalamus sinicus. Next base: position 9,946,278 of record CM070643.1, on the reverse strand, counting down.
TTATGTCCTTGGTTACTGCTCCGTCTATTTTCTTGGGAAGAAAAGTCGTTTCCCAATGGATGTTCATCGAGAAAACAGAAAATTTAGGTACTGCAATTTTCTCACCTCCCAACCCTACTGTTAAGTTGGAAAGAGAGTAGACTACTGGAACATTGCATTCAAAAGTGTTGGCAACGTCCTTTTTTTCGTTGAATGTTGAAATTTTACTAAGTCTCTATCAACTTTCTATCTTATTGGTTAATAGTCTGTAAATATGGTGGATTTAGTTAGACTTGTATTGTGATTTGTGAAACGTGATCTGGTCGACCTAGCGTCAGAGGGTTATGTAAACTCGTGTAGTCGTGTGCTACCATAACTGTGCAGTTATATCGGACTAAACCAGCCAGTTACATTAGGGTTTGCAGCTTCACCAAAATGTCCCTGTGAGTCACGGCAGTTCAACTTCCAAGTGTGTGTGCACTGACATGGAAGCTAGCTCAAACCTCGAGTACGTACTACTATACTTCTCAGCACTGATTTCCAGTTGTCCGCTGCAAAAAGCCAAATGGATCTAACGAGAAATTGTTTTACTACCGTGTTGGACACATAAAGTAAACTAAACTATACTACTAGTATAGAGTAGTGTAGTACTACAACTTGTATACCTGAAGTAAGTAAATAGAAGGCAAGAACTGCAGATAATCCAACAAGACAGTTTCAGGTTGCACCGGAAATCAAGCCTGCTTGCTTTCGGCCGCTGCACCCGGGACTAAAACAGTTCAGACGTCACACGCATGTGATTCACAAACAGGGCAGGCCGGTGCAACGGTTGCTCAGCATTCTCAACATCCAACAATCGTAACAGCTATAGTTGCTTCTCAAAAAAGGTATTTAATTTGCATATATGGATTATCAATACGAGAGATAAAAAATGAACAAAAAAAAGAAGGCTTGGAATAATGTTCATACTGAACTTAGAGCTTAGCAAGTTACAGGCTTCAACTAACAGTATTGGGCTTCCACTTGCCTCCTCTGCTTATATGATTGGTTCAGTACTGAACTTAGAATGTTCCTAGCGTAATGTGTTGATATTGCCTGAACTTGGACTGGCCATCCTGCACTAGCACTGAAACTTTCAGCTGCTCAAGTCACATGCACTAGTAATTCTAAAAGCAGGAGTGTTTGTTACGCAGGAGAGAACACGCAAGAGATGGATTGATTGGTCAATGGAGTCAAAACTCTGCAAGACTTTTAACCTGACATACTGACTCTCTCGCGAGCTACCGGAGCCCTGTTAGCTGGGTGGTAGGATGCATGTAAATGCGGCCGTGGATTAAGCTCTTGCTTACCGTCAGAAATTTTGGCATGATCAATCGGGTTTTGCTACGTCGACCGCGGGACTGAATGCAGATTAGCAGCATGATTCAAGCAGAGCAGAAGCACACAATTAATCTCACTTGTTGGTAAAGTCAGCAAGGAGAATTAAGCAACCAAATAAAAATCAGAGTGAATTGCAGTGTGGTCAACTCATATTACGCAGATTTCGCACAATTTTTTTGGTTTGGTTTTGTTCATTTGTAAGTGCACTAACTACTTGTAAGACCAGGCAGGAGCAAGAAATGGAATTCTTTATTGCATTTCTACCAAATCCTTATGTACTCCCTTTTTCTTGGACTGTGTACTGTCAGCAGTCAAAGCTTAGCACACAAGTCCTATGCAAGTTTCAGAAAAGCCTTGTAGAAGAAACAAAGTGATGCTACTTCAACGTAGGTCTCGATTTTGTTTACCGGACTATGCTAGCTTGTCTTTTGAAAAGCAGGAGCACTTTGCGAAACCCAAAAGAAGGACAGATTTGTTGCTTCCAATGGGGTTGGTTGCTTTGTGTATTAACTGTTACGGGGACGAATTTGTTTCAGCATTTCAAGGAAGAAAGAGTTGAAAAAATTGTGAACTGTGAAGGTACTCTTATGTAGTACAATTAGTTAAAGTTCAGACTTAGAGAGTGGCAAACCATCACTTTGATTACTTCGTTCATAATATTTTCTACATTTTTAACACTGTACTTCAACTTACATAAACTTGAGATTTGGTGTTGCGTTGTTCTGCGTTAATGTAAGAGATAGAGAAACCAACAATTTCAGCATTGGGTGCTAGCTGGAGCCTAGAGTTGGTGATTTTTTTGAGACTGCAGAGAAATGACGACAGGGTAATGATGGATGGACCGAGGGTTTTCACTCTCCCATCGATTTCACGGTTCAGAAACAGGCAGATTCCCCTCTGCAACTGCAAGGAGAGAGCATTGTTTCTCAAAAATAGACTTCCCTGATAAGAATAGGCTAAAGAGCAAGCACATGAACCTGATTGACATGGGGGCAGGATTCACATACTCTGCTATGTGATTCAGGCCAGCTTTGACTTCACCACCTGATCAACCAAAATCCCAAAAAAAAGCAATAGCAAGTAATAATTCCTATGGCCAGCCGGAGATGCAAAATTTGGAATTTTTTACCGTTTTGTTCGTACCGTTTCCAATGGCCTATCTTAATGGAGACTGTTAGCATCGAGTGCATATCGCTTTCTACTCAAGTGATGATGACTACACCCAGATACGTATACGTTCATCCGTATGGTCATACATTTTTCCCACAGCCACACTCTCCGTATCAGTACTCCAAGATTAATCAGTACATGAGGTATACATTGTACAAGTACAATATTCTCTTTGCACAACTATATACACGCAACAGTAATAGTATTTCTCAGTGATCGCTTGCCAGACTTTCCAGAGGATCACATACACAACAAGCAAGCAAACAAATATGGCTCTTTTATGGTACCCAAAAATAAATATAAGCCATTCATTCTCTTTGATCCAATGAACTAGATTAGATAGGATTTAGTTATACTACCACCAACAGTACTAGTAATAGAATAATGAGAGGTATAATTGTAAAGGTAATGCATGACATATGAGTAAATTCTACAAGTTCCGTGGCAGTACACGTATGAGAGATGGTGGTGCAATGGAATAGGTGAGAGGCGGCGGCAGCAACAACGGAAAGAATTAATAATAGATTCGGAAAAAAAAATCTATAACACCTTACACCCCTATAAAAATTAGATTTATAAAGAAAAGTCTATTATGCCCTTATAAATCAATGTTTAGATTTAATTTTTGCTATCATTCTCTTACTAACAGTAGAATGTACTATTAAAATTCCCAACAAATATTAGTAGTCAGCTTCCTGAAAGAAGGAAAAAATAAACAGTCAGCCACGCCACCTTTGAGTTGAGCCTCGTCTCCTCCTCTCTTCTTGGCTTATACCCCCTTCCCCCGTGCTATAAATACAGGCACCTGAGCTCCGCAGCTTCCATCCAAAGCAACACGGATCACTCGACTTCCTTTCTTGGGCACATTGCAGCATTGGTGCATTGGCTGTAGCTGCTTCTTCAGCCATGGCCAGGGGAGGAGGAGCGCGTGGTGTGGACGTGGCTCTCCTTGGCCTTGCCTTGGTGCTTGCCGCCATGGCGCGAGTGGCGTGTGGGGGCGGCGGCCACGACTACGGCAAGGCGCTGAGCAAGAGCATCCTCTTCTTCGAGGCGCAGCGGTCCGGGACGCTTCCCGGCAGCCAGAGGATCACCTGGAGAGCCAACTCCGGCCTGCAAGATGGAATGGCCAATGGGGTGTGCAATTGCAACCAACTTGCAACCTGCTCTTCTTGATTATTTCTCACAGATGTTCTACATTTGCATTTAGAATTCTTGGGTGCAACTGTGTACTAGTAGCGTTTTCTCTCCTTTTTTTTTCAACTTGTCTATTTCTTTTTGTTGTTTTCAGGTGGATCTTGTAGGAGGGTACTACGACGCCGGCGACAACGTCAAGTTCGGGCTGCCGATGGCGTTCACGGTGACCATGATGTCGTGGAGCATCCTCGAGTACGGCGATCAGATGGCGGCGGCCGGCGAGCTCGGGCACGCCGTGGAGGCCGTCAAGTGGGGCACCGACTACTTCGTCAAGGCGCACCCGGAGCCCAACGTGCTATACGGAGAGGTTGGTACACTGCACTGCTTTGCTCTCCATGTCACGTTTTCTCCAGCTTCTTTTGAGATACTAGCAGTCGAGTGCAGTGCATGCACATAACGTTGGGTTTACCTGGTCAGACGCGAGAGTTTCGCTGCTGCAAATTTACCGGAAAAGAGTACACGTAGTTAATTACCGTGTCTCGTAAATTTGATTGGAAAAGTTACTGAACGTTACTCTGGACCTAATAAATCGGTATAAAAAAAGTACTCAGGTGCAATTTGGTCGGAGGATAAAAGATCATCTTTTTTTTCCTGGATTTGAATGCTTCACCGTAGTGGTTTGCTATGATCCGTAGCGGTACACAACTGGGGTGATGGTACATGATTGTCATGTCGAATTCTTTTGCAGATCGGCGACGGCGACTCGGACCACAACTGCTGGCAACGGCCGGAGGACATGACGACGAGCCGTCAGGCGTACAGCCTTAACCCCCAGCATCCCGGGTCCGACCTCGCTGGAGAGACTGCGGCGGCAATGGCTGCGGCGTCACTCGTGTTCCGCAGCTCCAACCCGGGCTACGCAAACCAACTCCTGCAGCACTCTAAGCAGGTGCATCAATTGGAATCCGACCTAACTAAACCAAGCAAGCAAAAAAAAAATCTTTGCAAGATCGAACCAATTGACATGTACGTTGTTCGCTTATTTGGTGTGTCCAGCTGTTTGATTTCGCCGACAAGTACCGGGGAAGGTACGACAGCAGCATCGCGGTCGCAAGGAGCTACTACGGGTCGTTCAGCGGATACGGGGTAAGTTTTGGCAAATTCGTAGAGAAAAAAAAAGAAAAGAAGAACAGCGCATATTCAACAATTGGCTGCAAAAGCCTCGCATTTTCAGCTGATTACGATATCCCCATCTCGTGCTTCAGGATGAGCTGCTGTGGGCGGCGGCGTGGCTGTACCAAGCGACTGACGACCGGCGCTACCTGGACTACCTGGCCAACAACGCCGACGCACTGGGCGGGACCGGCTGGTCGATCAACCAGTTCGGCTGGGACGTCAAATACCCCGGTGTGCAAGTCCTAGCAGCCAAGGTGTGAAATGCTGCAATGCAATGAGTACCGCATTTTGTCGGACTGACTCTGCAATTTGTGCATTCTTCACCCAAATGCGGCACGCTCAATCCTGCCCTGTACGCAGATCCTCCTCCAAGGCAAAGCCGGCGTGCACGCTGCCGTGCTGCAGAGGTACCAGCAGAAGGCGGACTTCTTCGCGTGCTCATGCGTCGGCAAGGGGTCCGTCAACGTCCAGAGGACGCCCGGCGGCATGATGTACCACCAGAGGTGGAACAACCTCCAGTTCGTGACGAGCGCGTCGTTCCTGCTGGCGGCCTACTCCGACCACCTTGCCTCCGCTCGGCGAGCCGTGCAGTGCCCTTCCGGAACGGCGCAGCCTTCCGAGCTCCTGGCATTTGCCAAGTCTCAGGTAAAGATCAGTGCCTGAATTCTGAATCTTCTTGAGCTAGTCACATTTGCCAAGTCTCAAGATTCAGACTGACATGGCACGATGTTTGATTCAGGTGGACTACATCCTGGGCAGCAACCCTAGGGCCACGAGCTACATGGTTGGGTACGGCGCGACGTACCCGCAGCAGGCGCACCACCGCGGCGCGTCCATCGTGTCCATCAAGGCCAACCCGTCGTTCGTGAGCTGCCGGGGGGGTTTCTCGAGCTGGTACGGCCGGCAGGGCAGCAACCCGAACCTGCTCGACGGCGCCATCGTTGGCGGCCCCGATGAGCAGGACAACTTCGCCGACGAAAGGAACAACTACGAGCAGACGGAGGCGACCACCTACAACAACGCGCCGTTGATGGGCGTGCTCGCTCGTTTGGCCGCCGGTCATGGCGGTGGCGGCCGGTTGCGTCAGTCACTTCCAGACGGTATCTTACTCTAGCTGCCCTTTGTGTGTACACAAATTTTCAGATATCAACTGAGACATGAAGCACCATTTGATTTATGTATTTTTGCTTGCAGAGATTGCTACAGCAGCAATCAAGAGCGACAACCAGACCTCACTGCCATCTCTTTCTCCTGGTAATCACTGAACATTTTGACTTCTTTATTCAGTAATAGAGTGTTTTCATTTTACTACTAACCAATCTGAACAAAAAATAAAGACTAATTCTAGTTTCATCTTTGTGCAAGCTGCAGCTGCTGATGAACACTCCTCGCCCATTGAGATTGAGCAAAACGCAACGACGTCATGGACCCAGAGGGGCAAGACGTACTACCGGTACTCGGTGACCTTGACCAACAGGTCCCCAAAGACGGCGCACGAGCTCCACATCGGCATGGCCAAGCTCTACGGCCCGGTGTGGGGGCTCGACAAGGCGCGGTACGGCTACGTGTTCCCGAGCTGGCTTCCGTCGCTGCCCGCCGGCAAGAGCGCCGCGTTTGTGTACATCCAAGCTGCGCCACCGGCGAACGTCTGGGTCACCGGCTACAAGCTCGTCTAAAATGGCACGACACTGTTGTGATGATGTACTGCAGTTCAGCAGTGTCTGTGTTTGTGTGGAAGGAGTGGAACTTTGCTAGGTTACAAGAGGGACGTGGAGTGATGGGGCTAGTTACAATCTCAGTCATCCTCCTTGTCCTCTTAAGCTAAGCTAAGCTAAGCTAAACTAAGCTAGTAGTGCGTGCGTGTATCATGATTGAAATGGTAAAAGGAATAGTATGCTTGTGCTAGAGACTACAATGCATTGGAGTCGATATATCTGAGAATGCAAATTGATTGGGAATTTGGGATGGACGGTGTGCATGTGCCTGAATTTTTCGTCCCTCCCTTCTATGTCTATCTCAACAAGTATCGTGCTTTGGGATGGCAACAATATGGGGGAATGCGGAGGGACCTATATAAATTTGGGAGTGTCTATACAACATTTGACTATTTTTTAGGACAAATATCATAAGGGACCTCAGGGAAAATTATACTTGGAAGCACGGCTAGCTTTAGCATTCGGAAGCAGCAAGCAAGGCAAGGTTTTCGATCGATGTCAAGCGAGGACGAGGATAATGTCCCAACGGCGGCGGAGGCGTCGCCGTCGCTCGAGTCGCTGCTGGCACGGGGGACATGTCCTTGGCTGTACCTGTCGTACGGCGTCGTCTCTCTGAAGGGCGGGCGCCCGGCGCTGACCGACGCCGTCGTTCACGGCGCTGTTGCCGACCTTCGGCCTCGACTACTTCGGGGTGTTCGACGGCCACTTCGGCGCGGCCGTCGTCGATCACTTGAAGGCGCGGCTGCACGGCGCCGTCGCCGAGGAGATCGAGCGCGAGCTGCGCGCCGAAACCCCGCGGCTCCATGGGTCGTGCGGCGTCGACGTCGTGGCCTGGTGGAGGACGGTCATCCTGGACGCGTTCCGGGCCGTGGACGAGGAGGTGGTCAGCGGAGGCGGCGTCCGTCGGCGCGACGGCTCTCGTGGCGCTGGTCCCGGAGCACTACATCGTGCTCGCGAACTGCGGCGCTTCCAGTGCCGTGATCTCCCGCGGCTGCGTGGCCGTGCAGCTCACTACCAAGCACAGAGTACGTAATGCGTCCTAAAGCTCTCTTCCTTCTTCACAACCGAGCACACGTACTTTAATTTCGTAGGAGAATTTTTCTATGGGATTTAAATTCTACAATATTCCTCCAAAATGTATGCTTGATCAATCACATATATAGTTAAATTAGAACACTAAGAAACTTAATAAAAGAGTTGTCAAAGCATGAAAGAAAGGGAATAATATGTATTTAGCCATGTAAGACGCTAGATACGGTCTGATGCCAATGTCAAGCTAGCTGCTTGGCATGCACGTTCCTGTTTGTTTTTTAATATTTGTAACCATATTGCTAGGAGGTCTTGTTTGCACCTTTGAAAACTAGGTTTGTTTCTGTTGTTACGATTGATCCACAGAATTAAGAGAAGCATGGATTCCCAATTAATTAAGGCCCCGTTTGGATCGGAGGTTTCTCAAATGAACACCATTCCTCTGTTTTGGCAAGCCATGTGCAAAGGAAAGGCTAGCTACAGTTCCTATTAGAGGGTAGAGAGGAAGGGAAACGGTGATGGGATGTGATGGTATTGTCCTTTGTCTTGACAGGAGATGAAGTAGTAAGAAGTTATAAAACAATGACATAACAAGGGAGATAATCATAACAAAAACCCATGCACCATGGGACAAGCCCTATAATTTCGTTGTGATGAACTATTATTATTTTAAAGAAGTAAAAAGTTTAAATTTTGTAAATTTTCCTAGACAAATTACAAAAATGGATGATTTTAGAAAGTTTGAGTCTTGGGATGATTTAGTGACTAAGATCAGTGGTTATAGGTTGAATGAGATATGCTATTACTAATGTGGATCAAGTTATGAAGAACTTGTGTCCAAAAACTATTTCTTTGTCTTTGGATGTGAAGAGTCGTTTGGAGTCAATCATAGTCAACAATAAGGATCGGAGCTATGTTTATGGAGTAACCAATAGGGGTGGAAAACGGTAACGGATAATTCGTTTTATCCGATATTCGTATTCGGGAAAACGTGAATGTGGTAAGCAAAAATTCGTATTCGACAATATTCGTATCCGTATTTAAAAATAGTCGTATTCGCATTCGTATTCGAGAATATTCGTATTCGTATTCGAGAACATTCGTATTCGTATTCGAGAATATTCGTATTCGTATTCGAGAAAATTCGTATTCGTATTCGAGAATATCCGTATTCATATTATCGGACGTCCGGACCCATGAGACAGTGGCACACGCACAGGCCCGATTTGGGCATTTGGCGGGGCGCGCGCCAAGACGCGTGCCAACTGCGAAGGCGGGAGTCACGTTCACGCGCGCGGGAGTGGGAGTGGGACGGCGGGAGGACTGAGTCACACGCGGGCGCGCGGCGCGGGACAGCGGGACACAGTCACACATTCGGTCAACCGACTAGGCGACTCCCGAGTCCCGAGTGCGACTGTGCGAGTGGCGACCTCAGTCCTCACTCGGTCACTCCTCAAGTCGCGACGCCCTCCTCCTTCCCGTGTCGACTCCGCGCCGCGTCGGCAGCCCGCCCGCCAGCCATCCTCCCTCGCGACGTCGCTCTTCTACCCCTCCTGCCCGGGCCCTCCTCCCCGGCTCCCTAGTCGAATGAAGTGAAATCCCGAAACTTTGGATTGGTTCCTTTTCTTGGTAACAAACACTAACTTGCATGGATTGTTGTTCTATGAGTTTTGTTCTCGTCTTTTCTTTGCCGTGAGCAATGTAGTCCAAATCTTTATTTCGGATGGTACCGATCCATCCAGTTTGTTGCGGATTTTTTCTTTGGGTGGTGGATTACTAATAGCGCTTTATTTTCCAAAATCTCTGGGGTTCAATCGAACCCCATGCCGACATTACGTCCCGCCGCGTCAGCGGAAATTGTCTGTGTAATCGTGCTTGACCCATTTCTTGATTCCAATTCTCTCGTATTGAGGAGGGTGTCCAATGATATTTCTAGAGAACGAATCGATTAGGTGATATGATTGAAACTTGTGTAATTGTGTGAATTCAGTGCTAAAGTGCTAATTTCATTTACATACCGTCTGTAATTGTGCAAATGGCTCCTGTCAAGGCTTAGTCTGGGCGTGCTCACCGCTTGCTTTTCCCGCCGCTAAGCATACATAACCCTTCTTTCTTAAGAAGATCGTGCCTTCGTGCTCCAAAGCAGATCACCGAGTCTAAAGAACACTCGGCTTCAATCCGAGAAGGAGAATTTTGGGCACGAGCTGTACTAGGTATGCGTATAATGAAACTATTTTCTTTTGGTTCGATTTCTCGCAGGATATGATGCATATGCTCTTTTGTTGTCCACAATGCTTCCTTGAGTTTCTGTTGTTATATCCTCTTTTAGGGTTGCAGTGTTAGTTTCTTTAACAACGATTGCAAATTACCCCCATATTGTAATGCTAGCATGCTTCCTAAGAATTGATTCTCTATATCTATTCTTTTGTTACCCTAAAATCTTGTTTTTGGTATTTCTAGACGACAACAACAGGAAGCTGAATCTTTAACGAACTGCATGTACCATCAGATGCCCAAAAAGGACATACATTGAACATAGATCATCCTTAATCCTAATCGGATTAATTTGAATGTTAAAATTTCAAAATTTGAATTTAAAACCGCTAATCGGAAAAACCGCTAAATTCAAAATTTGACATTTGATGAAATTTGAAATGTCAAAATTTGAATTTAAAACCGCTAATTGGAAAAACCGGTCGATTACGACATTCGTAGGAGGATATTCGTATTCGACCGAATTAAGCATATATCCGATTCGAATTCGTATTCGTTACGACATTCGATTCGTATTCGTATTCGAGAATATTCGAATTCGTATCCGTATCCATTTTAAAAACATGAATTCGTATTCGTATTTGAGACTATTCGACCGTATCCGATCCGTTTCCACCCCTAGTAACCAAGGCCCGAAACGATCAAAGATATCTGGTGAGATGGTAAGTTCAAGCATGGCATGATAAAGACGGGAAATATTGAAAGGAAGTTCGAATAGCGGGTTTGCACCATGTGGCTTGGTCGGTCTAGATGAGGTGTGATCCGGTGAAACCAGAACAAGAGAGATTTACTGATGCGTGACAAGCTAGTGGTATACCTACACGTGGCAAGCATGGTGGTTGCTTGCAATGGAAGAAGATGACCAGATCAAGAAAGGGTATTTTGGTAGTTTAAATAAAATACTGAAAATTATCTTGAAGTAAAACCGTGGCGCTAGAGCGGCGCTTGGGAGAATGGTTTAGGTCAAGAAGAAGTTGAGAAGATCAAGTTGGATCAAGTCTAAGGACTTAGCAGATTTGGACTTATGCACTTTGAAAAGCGTGTATAAATGTAGCATGTTGTGTGTGAGTTAAAACTCGTGTATGGGGGTTATCAGGTTCCCCTATTGTGCTAACTGGATAGTATTTACTAAGAGCTAGATGTGATTAGTTAGCCCATCTATTTAAGAGGTTGCAATGGAGACTTATAGTTAACTATCCAAACAGCCTCTCTTGAGACGATGTGTTCATGAATTTTAGAGTTAGGGTTTGAGGAAAGCTGAATATTGTGATGTGCTCTCTTGTTCTCCAAATGAAGTGGATATAAAACATCCATCTTCAAGTAGCAATGCATCAATCTTTATTCATCTCTATAAGTCTCTTTTGTGTTGATTGATTTGCCCTTAATTTGGTTGATTTTCCTCTTTCTCTCTCCTCTTCTTAATCTTGTTGTGTTACAGACATGTAAGAGATGGAGATAATATTTGAAAATCAATATCTACCCATTTAGACACTTGGTTGGCAAGTTTATGAAGAAACCTAGTTTTTGCTCTTGTTAGCCTCTCCGAGTGATTTCTTGATCTAGCTATTTCTACCATGGTTTCTTTGGTGTTTTTGTTTGCTAGGATATATTGGAACATATCTAGAGATATCTTAGCCATTATTTGCTCACAAGCAAATCATATTCACTGTTTGTGGTTTTTAACCCGTTTTTAGTGCAATCTGCCTTCAAACAGAAAAATGTCACAACGTTGCCAACAATTTTCTTAATCATTGATTGGAATAGGTTTTTGGCATTCTAGAGAAGGTGCATTCCAAATTTTAAGTGATTTAGAGTTTTGGTTTGAGAGTGAGCTCAATTTATGTTTTGGCCCGATTTTGGTGCAGCAGAGCTTCACGAAACAAAATATCATAATTCTCTCAAGTTCTTTCAAGTTTTTTTAGTTGGGATAGGTTTTGAAGGCCATGAACTAGTCTTGATTCAAGTTTCAAGTCTTTTGGATTGACAAATCAAAAGTTTTCAAGTTTTTGGTTGGGATAGGTTCTGATGATCTAACCTATTGGGCTTGAAAACTTCCCGTTTGCTGGGCCAAGGCATGCGGGTAATCCTAACTGTCATGTTTGATCCCGTCATTTTTTTTTCAGAATTAGTAATATGCCTGTGTGTTGCAAGGGGTTCTAAAAGAAAGTGATAGATATCATCCAATATGACTTAAATCATACAATGAATATTAAAAAGAGAGAGAAAGTATGGGAACAAGTGAAGGAAGCTCTCGATAGACAGCTGAATTAATTCTCATCCATAACAACCTTTTAAAAATGCAAGTCTAAATGCATTCTTTTGTAAAACTACGAACAAGGGTTCATCTCTACCATTTCAACTAAAATACAACGCTGATATGGAGAATTTATCTCTTGTTTAGATAAAGGAGTAGGACACTACGGTTTTGGTTAATCAAGAGGCAACCAGGCGCTCCGGGAGGCAACGCTGGCAGGCGGCATGCCAGCAGTGTGGCAGGCTACCACAAACTGACAACTTGGCATTCAGCAAATTAGTGAGCAAGTCCCATTAGCCCTCTCTAAATTTTAATGTTGGGTTTGCCACTGACCGCAGAGGCCTTCCTTAGGACCCTCGATCCGTTGCCACCCCTATGTTGTAGGCTGATGAACTTGTCATAGGAAGGCGATATATATATAGTGCGTACGTGAGGTGTGTATGATGTACACATGTAGAGTTGTTTTATCATATCGCCGGTGTGACTTGTGAGAAGGGGCCAGAGCCAGGGCTTTGGGAGGTAGCTGGAGTGGCCGGCCGGTGTGATGACCCGGGGGCGGGCAGTTGGCCAGGGGGAATGCGTGAATGGGACGTGGAAGTGCGCGCGTTCTCGGTGCATCCTGACGCCGGCGGCCTCAAGGGTCTAGGCCTAAGGGCCTGCCATTCCCGGCGCGCTAGGGTTGGTCGCATGGTGGGCCACATACACAAGCTAATCACCATCTGGAGTTACACTTCAAACATAGCCATGTGGGACGACATCCCTGACACAATTGCTTGGAAGATAACCTCCACCAGAGAATGCACATCGGCTTCTACCTATAGAGCGCAGCTTCTAGGGACAATTCGAACCATAATGAATCCCTTAGTTTGGAAGACTTGGGCACCACAACGATGCAAAATCTTTGCCTGGCTCGCCATTCAAAATAGCCTATGGACGACAGAAAGACTCCACAAACGTGGATGGCCGACCACCAAAATTGCCCTCTTTGCAGACAAGGTTTGGAATCCGCCATACACCTGTTGGCCGAGTGCCGATACACCAAAAGAATCTGGACCTCCATAGCCCTTTAGACTGCTTGTGATTCCATCAATCCAGCTTCTTGGAGGACTGCCACCTCAGTTCGCGACGGGTGAGAGTCGGTGGTACTACATTCTGGAACACCATGAAAGGCAACGGCTTCCATGGTAATGCTCGTCTCTTTGCACATTTGGAAGGAACAAAATGCCATGGTGTTTCGAGTGACGGAAACAACCTTGTTAACTTTGGTAGCAGCAATAAAGAAAGAGGTTGCCGCCTGGGTTTCAGCGGGCGCAAACAAACTGGAGGGACTCTTAACCACCCCTGTAACATTCTAATTTTTTCCCCTGTTTCCTTTCGCCTTCTCGAGGCCTATCCTCCCCCACTCCATCTGTTTCTCTTGCACTTTAACTCTTCCTGTGATTTAACAGACGGCAAGCCTCTTGTCACCTTGTTCAAAAAGAAATCTTTCCCAAAAAAAAGACATGTATATGCATTCACCCAAAAAACGTGTCCATACTTCGTAAAATTTTGATGCCACCACAAGATTCTCGGTGTGTAACAGACACGTACATATATGACGTAAGTGAGGCGTACGCGTGGTTTACATGTTACAGCAACCCCCTGTTCATCCCCAGTTGCCTTTGTCACTGCGAAAGGCAAGCACAACCGAAATTGCAGAACAAGACACATGTTGGTGCGACCACATTTCCCGCCACCACGTGCTAATGCAGAACCCTTATCCCAAGGCCGATTCGGGTTAGGCGGTTAGTAGCTCAAGATCAGACAAAACACCCTAAACAAATCAGGCCACCCGGCCCCAAGCTGCCCCCACCCGGCGACGTGTGAACCTCGATCGATCGCATGCGGCGCAACCACTGTTGCCGCAACAGAACAACGGAAGAAACATATAGGGAATCCAAACTGAACGCTACCAAATTCGATGTGCCACAAATCTCATCTCATAATTCAGCTGCGATATGCTTCGGTTGGGTCGTCGTCTCCGAAGAACACAGGTCCCCAAGATTACGCGAGATCAGAGACAAAAATATATGCATGCATAGGAGGAGCCGAGCATAGAGACGTAACCAGCAGCCACTAACCCGGCACATGGGTCGCCGAATCGTTTTGGCTTTAATCTAACCTAAGCAAGCAACCCCAGGAAGCACAGCGGATGGCACAGCATGTGGCCGCGCCTCTCGCTTAACCACTGTCGGTTTTCCCGGGTGTCCTCTTCTGTTCATGCACCACTGCTTGAATTGCACACCACGAAGCCACGATTGTTGTTCACAGTTTACTCGGGGAGTCAAGTCAACTCGAGCTAAAGGTTTTGTTGAGAGAAAAAAAAATAACACTTGGCGAGTATCGATCGCTCGTCTCTTTTCTAGAAAATGCTAAGGTTTATTCTTATTTTAGATGTGGGAGTAGATATTCCCGTAGTTAACAGTGCGTTTTGGTTCATGTCTAACATAAACACATCAATGGAATCTCCGTGGAAACGTGCAATCGACTTCACTGTGCTCAAAATTTTCAGCTAAAGTTGTAAAATTGTGGTTTTGCTATTGTATAGGCGACTGAAATTTTTTATCTTTCAGTTACCTGAAATTGCATCTCAATCAATTGAAGTTGCAGCCCCTCTCTAAAAAACACCTGCAACTTCACGTGATTTAGAGTGCAACTTCAACTAAGTTGCAGCCCCTCCAAAAAAATCACATGCAATTTCAGGTGATTGAGAGCGCAACTTCAATTGACTGAAAGATAAAAAATTTTCAATTACTTGTGCAATAGTCACTCCGACAAAATTGTCCAGTCGGTTAGAACTAGAATCGTGCTGCAAATTGCGGGAAAACGTGAAAAATATCTCGCAATAAACTACATTTTCGCGAGGAGACCGCCGTCCACCCCCGACTCAACCACAGCACTACCGCAGGAGCCCTTGTTTATTGCAAACTGCAAGCAAATGATTTATGTATTCAGTTCATCCTAATCCACTAGCCCCCTCCTTGTCTAACAAGAGAACAATTGCACATGGGCGCTCGCCTATCAAGCTATCATCAATCCGTTGCACGAGTTGTGTTCCAAGACAAACACACTGCATTATATTGTTTATGGCCCTGTTCTTTTCAGTTTTTAAAAACTATTTTCAGCTTTTCTACATTAACTAGCTTTTAAATAGAGTATTTTTTAAGATATGATCTGCTAGTTAATTGTAGTACATATTTTACTGAATTTATTTATATTGGCAAAAACCGCATATGAGTTTCTATTATTATGTAATCTCTTGTACAAATAGCCCAAAAACCACAGATCACAGCTAAAAGTCACAAGCCGCAACAAAAAAGAATAGACACTATATGGCAACCAACGAATTGCTGAATCTCTCGTCAGCTTCCTCCATTGTCTCTCTTTCTGCAAAGTATCACATAATGGTATGTTTTCGGGTAAATTAAGCTTGAGTACGTAGCCAATATTTCAGCTGGAACTACACATACATTTAGCACAGAGGAATGACGAAGAAAGCGAAATTTCATTTCACTCGGTGACTACAAGTGATGAGATAAACAACAGGGAGAAGATAACAGAAGAGGGAAGCTGTACATACACCAGCACGGCGGAATCGATCGATGAACCAACGCCGCGCGCCGTGTGCGTGCATGGGAGGGGGGGAGCGTACGTCGTCGCCTCGCTTCTCAACCCAAATCTCTCTCCTCCGTTCTCTCTGTTCATATCTCTCACGATCCTACCTACGTACGTGGCATACCGGAGGCCGGGAGGCGTACATACGTACGTACACATGCATGTAGCCCTACATACTGAACGTATATCTATCCTACGAGTCTACACCGACTCCTCGGGGATGCTCTCCAGCGCCGGGTGCCACGCCGGCGCGGTGGCGTTGGCGGCGCGGCGGGCCTCCATTCTATTGATCTCAGCCACTATCTGCGCGGCCGTCTTCTGGCCCCCGACCGTCAGCGACAGCAACCGAGCCGCCGCCTCCTTGGTCAGGATCACCTTGACTCTGACGACACCCTTCTTGTGGCCACCCGGGCCATGAGCTCTTGATCTTGGGGCGCTCTTGGAGCTGGCCTTGCTTTTCACTTGTAATTCTCCTCCTTTTCCTCCTCCTGCTACCGAAGCTGCCTCTGATGGTGAATTGCTAGCTATCTTGGCCTTGTTGCAGGGCCTCTTCTTCATCTTGTTCAGGGCCTTCACGAGAAGCTTGAGGGAGCGGAGCCTCTGCTTGGGGTTCATGGGCGGCAGAGTTGTGCCTTGCACCAAGCATGGCTGCACGTTGCCCATTTCTTTCAGTTTTGTGCTTGTGAGGTTTGGGTATGGGTGAGAGAGCTAGGGGGAAGAGAGGGAGAGGGCTAAATGGCTAATGCCCCTGGTAGTGACAACCATGGTGTTTATATAATGCCTCAGGGCACAAAGGCAAGGCTTGAAATATGTGAGGAGTAGGTTGCACTGCCCAATCGAGTGCTTACTGTTGCTACGGAACTAAACAGTAGAAAAGGGGCTGGATAACTCTAAGGAGCATATCCGAGAGCACTGGAGTTATGAGAACAAGTAAAGCGTTGCTTCGTATATTAAAGGATGTTTGAATACAGGTTTTTCCATCCCCAAATGATACCTAAGAGCATCTCCAATAGTGACTTATGAGCTAGCTCTAAGCATATTATTTCATATTTTAATAGAAGAGAGAGAAAAGTTAGCTCTTGATCAAGAGCTAGTCTCATATACATATTCTAAGATTATGTGAGAGTGTCATGTGAGGCTATTTATGTTATGAGCTATGTGTTAAAAGTTAGTACTATTGGAGAAGTTGTCTTAGAGCTAGTAACTAACTCATACTGTTGGAGATGCTCTAAAGGGTCCTATTTATAGTCCTCCAAGACATTGACGAATTACATGTGTACCTCTAAAAAGATGCTATATAGGTTCTGTTTGGATCTCTTGACTAATTTTTAGTCACCTAAAATTTAGGTCTAGTCCATCCAAACAGGTGAACTAATACCTGAACTAATTTTTAGTTCATCCCCAACTAGCTATTAGTTCATTAGTTGGCAAATGTGGACTAATTGTGGACTAAAAGGTGGTACCAAATAGCAAAAGACGAAAATACCCCCGCTACCATTTCTCCACTACTCCACATGCAACACACTAACAAATATAGGGGTATAAATGTCTTTGCCCATGAAAGTCACCACCTTTTAGTCCATGTATCCAAACAGCACTTGGCTAATTTTTAGTCACCTAATTTTTAGTCCACCAACTAGTGAACTAATAATTAGTTCTAGGCGATCCAAACAGACCCATAGTACAAGAGTGAAATGGGTATTTCCCACGACCGACCTCCACATGTCACCTCGTGTCCACCAGTAAGTCAGGGGCCTCACTTGTCCGGCCTAGCCTTGGTCCGTGGACCGCGTTCGGTGGACCGAGCCCCTCCCCAGAATGGGATGGGTATGGTCCATTGGAGCGACCCAGATCAGACGGCTCCAGGCATTATCTTGAGGGATCTGACAGCTTGCAGATGGGGGATATTGAGTCTGGTCTACTCGATCAAAGTAGGGGTATAGCGGGGGCCACTTCCACAACACTTATAACGCAGGAGTTTGAGGTCAAAATGGGTTTTGACAATTAGCACTTGTCCACGGCAAACACAAATCAATACTACTACACAATGAAAATTAATCAAAACAAGTCGGCAAGTTGTGTATTGCAAATTAATTTAGCTAACATTTGTATAGTCGTACTTCATAAAAGTGGGGGTTACATAGAATTTTCTCTGAATTAACACGTACGCATGGGACATGGAAGACTACATTCCTACGAGAAAGGGGAAAGAAAAGTGAAAGACCGAATATAACAACAGAGGGATGAATTGTGCCTCAAAATTTTATCAAATATTCACCAATCCATCACTTTAGTAGCTATAGAGCTATGAAGATAAGGATAAAAAGCCACCACAAAAAAAAACAAATCGAGACATTAAAAATCCACGAAAAATTAGTAAAAACGGAACTACCACCGTTGAAATTACGGTACTACTGCTTGCTACAGTAACTGTGGTACTACCGCTACAGTAATCACGGTACGTCCGCTGTTATAGTAAAATCAGGGTGAATAGTATTTTCAGCTCGATTTCGAAAACCAAAATCGAGAGAACTTTTGATCCGTAGATCCAAATAATGTGGAAATTTGTAGAGACCAACTCTACAATGTTATAAACCTATTCCAGTAAATGATCATGAAAATCATGGCCAAAATTGAGATATGTTTTTAGTTTGTTGGAAAGGTGCACCAAAACTGAGTCAAAATCCCAAGCGATGAATACAAATTTCTCGTAGGTATATGATGCCTAAGATGGCTTTAGATATGTTCCTACATGTTCCAGCAAGTAAGAACACGAAAGAAATCACGTCAAAAACCTCCAGATCAAGAAATTACACCTTGAGGCCAAAGCAAGCAAAACAAGATTTTCTCATGAATCTTGCTATCAAAGTGCCTAGATGGGTGAAGATGTATTTTCAAGAATTATCTACATCTCTTACATGTCCTTGGTACAGCAAGATCATAAGAAGGAACAAAGAGAGATCAAAACCAACCAAAAGTCAAGCGTATCAATCAAAAACAAGAGGGACTCAAGAGTTGCATAAAAATTGATGTATTGCTTACTTGAGAAGGTAGGTTTTATAGCCACCCACCTTAGAGGACAAAGAGCACCTAAGGTACTCACTCTCAAACTCTAACCCTAGAGAAGAGAGCACAAGAGATAGGTTGGATAATTAACCTTTCATGTCTCTATCCCAACCACTTTTATAGGTGGACAACCAACCATTTACACCCCTTAATAGATCCTATCCACTATTACAAGAGGGGAACTCTAACCCACACACACGGGTTTTACTCACTTAAGTTCACTTATGCACGCTTTTCAAAGCGCATAAGTGTGCATCCGCTAAATCCTTAACCTTGATCCAACCAGCTCCACCTTAACCTAAACCACTCTCCAACACACCGCCTATATGCCACGGTTTTGATCCAAGATGGTTTACGATATTTTGGTCAAACTACCAAAATACCCTTGGCCTGGTCATCACCAACCACTGCAAGCAATCACCATGTTTGCCACGTGTAGGTGCACCACTAGCTTGCCACGCATCACTAAATCTCTTCAATCCCAATTCCACCGAACCATGGCTCACATGGCTTATGCAAGCCACATGTCGCTATCCCGCCGTTCGAACCCACCTTCAACATTTTTTTATCTTTCTTATGCTATGCTTGAGCTCACCGTCTCACTCAGCATTCTCGATTGTTCTAGGCCTCAACTTCTCCGTGAGTCTAGCCCGATCCTCGCTAGTGACCACAATTGACCCTAAGCGACCCTGCACATCCAAGACAAATAAGTCGTTTCTAGGCACAAGTTCTTCACAACTTGACCTACATTAGCCAAGACATACATCATGTACCCTTAATCCAATAACCCATAAAACATACTAATACATGCGGTATTTCAATTTTTCTGATACTTCCATAAAACAGTCCAAATCAAATGCAATTTTTGTAAACCAATTAACCACTTTATAAATATTACAATAATTTATCATAATAATATTATAGATCTTCTCACATAGTCCTTAAAAAAAAAGTGACCGCATGAGCTGCAAAGGCAACGAATACATTTGTGCATAGCTGGAATGTATAATTTTTGTACCAGTACTTGGAGTAGGCCATCCATTGCATTTTGCACGACTCAATGATGCATGTAGTCCAAAGGAGCAGCCTTGGATTGGGCCCCCCTAATTGCAGAGCAAGTTGATCACAACTACTTTGCTTAACCCTGCTACGCTCCACGTGTATGAGCTGCAAAGGCAACGAATTCATTTATGCATAGCCGGAATATATAATTTTTGTACCAGTACTTGGAGTAGGCCATACATTGCGTTTTGCACGACTCTATGGGTCCATGTAGTCCAAAGGAGCAGCCTTGTGTTGGACTCCCTAATTGCGGAGCAAGTTGAACACAACTACTTTGCTTAAGCTTGCTAAGCTCCACGTGTATGCGTACAACGGCAGGTGCTATTGCTGATTTGCCTAACTCTATCAGCGTCCTGCTGTGTTTTGCATGTATCAGTACAGTAAACCACTTGATTAATAACCGGGTGTTTGACTTTGCCGAAACGGATGCAACATTTCAGCTGCCTCCAAATGAGCAGCATTGGCAAGGGAAAATCTCAAGTTGGTGTGAGAAGTCTGCTAAGCTCAGAGCTGAGAGAGTGACAGTAATCTGCAGTTGCGAGTTAAGAACTTAAAGCTCCATTGTGCACAAATGGTAAGGGATTCTAGTGTCCACTTTTTCAAAAATTACAAAAATTACTGGTGATTCTAACCACTTGCTGCATTGTACTTTCAGATTGCTGCTAGCTATCTAGGATTAGATGAGTAGTTGTGGTGTTGCTTGTGCGTTCAGGATGCATGGTCAGACATTTGTACTGGTTAATTTACCCAGTGAGTCAGCTACCCAGTAAACTTGCAAAGAAGAAATCTGACAGCAGTAGAGGAATCTAGGTTTCATGAAAATTTACCAACAGGAGAGATCAATCTCAAGGTATAACAGGAGCCCCGAGGATTGGTAGCTTGTTCAAGTCCTATGTCACTCATCTAACCAGAAATCAGTACAAAGAACTGAACCTCGCCGTGCATATGTTAACAAGAGACTTCCTTCCCTTGCATTTGGGCTACCAGCTGCCTACTGGGCGGACCCAAAGAAGGCTAAGTGGGGCCACGCCCTCACTCAACTTCAAGTTTTTGGTAGAATAACCAAGTCTTAGCACTGGGACCCCATTCCGCCGATCTGAGGTGCCCCCACTTTTTTGGGCCTTATCTCACGACTGTCGACGCCCGACAGTCTAAACGAAGCGATAAAGTGAACTAGACAACTAGCATAACGTGTTCAGTACTAACATATTGACCCGGTACAATAGAATGGATAACCCACACCGACACAGGAGCGCAGCAGCTAGTAGAGTGGCCCGCATAACCACACAGATGGCAGGCACTGTGCTCAGCGACACGCTCCTCGGCCCTCGCCTCGCATGGCTCCGACGGCTGGGTCTACTAGGTATCTCCATGCTGTGCGGGCTGGGTACCCCACTCTTTTTTTTTGTGCTGGTTCCGCCCTATTCCTTATGCTAATCAAGCACCGACATCTACAGAACCCAATTTATGCATCAATCTCATGCTATTATACATGCAAAGAACTGCAAGCCCAAATGCGTACAGAATATCACAAGATATATCGACACCTGTGGGCTGCTACGTGCCGCATTTGTGTAAACAAACAATAAGTGAACAGGATACATACATAAGAGATTTTCTGATTTTGTCCAATTTGTGTATTGATTTAATAGTGTGTGGATAAACTAGAAAGAGCCAGCATCCAAAGTTCAGCTGTGCCAGTTTAATTAAAGGCTGACAACAAGCCCATATCTGCAGACAAGAACTCTATTGTTTGCAACACTTCAGTTGCAATTCGAAGAATTTCTACAACCTGGGTCTCAAATTATCCATTATGCAGCATTGCCCAGTCTATTTAGCAAACAGTATAGCAGCAGACAACCAAGCAACCAAGCAGAGATAGTCGAGTACAATCATTATTAAGCTAGTCTTAAGACAAATGTAACCATAACAAGGAGGCCAAGTTACCTACTGTAGTATACCTATGTTCCCTTCGTCACTATCTCTGTCAGCACTAAAATCACAGCAAACTAGGCATTAACACATTCTACTACAATGCAGAAGGAACCCAGCGCAAGAGACGAACCAAGCAACAACCGAATCAGAAGAGTTGCTGTGTGATCCTGATAGACACGATCTGCCCGTCCCTTGTCATGTCCCGCATTGCCTGGAACCTCGTCAGCAACCCTGCAATTCAGAGACGCATTTCAAAGATTCATGTCAGAATTAGACTCGAGCCAGATGATCATACTCGCTTGATCAGTTCATGGGTATACCCTGGTTGGGCTGGAGGTTGGTGTTGAGGGCAACAGCGTATGGCCTGAGGCACGGCTTGGGCTGCAGGTCGTTGCGTCTCCTGATCCAAGACTTGGCATTGACAACACCTGCACCAGCAGTAGCAATGCCATCCATGTCAGTCAGCGTGAGTGTCATACACATATCAAGCATGCATTTACGAGTGAACAAAGAAAGCACTGGGATGGCCAAATGGTTGGGGAACGAACGGGCAGCGGAATGGGAAGCGAGGTTCCTGCCGTTGAAGATGGCGCAGGCAGCAGCCGCGGCCTCCTCGTCGATGAAGTATTCGCCGAGGTCCGCGTGATAGGTTAGTTTCTTTTAGTTCTTTAGGATCTCCTAGGTTAGATCTAGTGGGGTGCTTATTTCTCTAGAGTTCTTGAGGTAATCCGAGAGGGAGAGAGAGAGGTAATAACCGTCCGACGTAGAGGAGGAGGGGTTGGCCATCGCGGGTACGCTCGGTGAAGCTCTGCGCACGGGCAGCGACGGTCGGGGAAGAGGAGCGGCGTCTCCCTGGCGGCCGGCGTCTCCCGAGCGGCGGTGATCTCCTTGGCGGCGGATGGCAGTGGGTCTTCCCGTCGCTGGAGCGCCCCCTCTTAGATCGGGTCTAGGGTTTTGTCGGTGAGTCTGACGGCGGCACGGTGAACCTTGGTCTGCGTGCCGCCCCGGCCCCCACCTCTTTTATATGGCGCTGGCGATAGGGGCCCACCAGCCAACACCTCGTACTCCCAGGTCCCATCCCTGAAGCTCTCCTCCAGGTACAGCTCGCAGTGCCGCGCGTCCAGAACCTGCATCGTCCCTGCACCACCCATTCCACCCCAACCAGATTCAGTAACCAGCACCACAATGGCCGGGGCAAGAACAACCTCCCATCGTCTGCTGACTCACCTGTGCAGGAGTTGATGTTGCACACGGGGCAGCGCACCAGATTGAAGTCTGCAGCATTCAAGGAGGGGCAAAGAACAACGAGAGGGATCAAACAATTTAACAAGACCGGCAAGTGAGCGAGGAATTGGCGAGAAGACGGGCATGGGCACGTACCGGCGATCCAGATGCCGGGGCGGGCGTTGGTGAGCGCGCAGGCCCCGGTCATCTGGATGGCGGCCTGCGGGCCGTCGTCCAGAGGGGGCAACCACCGCGGCACCGCCAGCATCCCCGTCAGCAGCACGCACGGCGTGTCCAGCAGGAATCCACCAATCCGAAACCACTCTGCACCACACCAGCGTCACATAAACCGATCTGGTACATCACAGTAAACGGCAGTGGCAGAAGAAACAGGGAGATAATTTCTGCAACGTCGCTGCGATGCGCTGCGCTTACCGATGTGCTTCTCTCGTTGGCGGAAGCGGTACGAGTGCGAGTCGTCTGGAAGAGCACACGTGTCAGTAAGTGGGGCCGGGTGTCAGTGGGGGAGGAAGGAGCGCACGCTTGGTGGCGCTTACCGAAGGCGACGGAGTAGAGGAGGCGCCAGGAGCGGTGGAGCGAGCGGGGAGGGTGCAGGTTGGCGTCGTCGGCGGGGAGCGAGAGGTCGCGGATGAAGGCGTAGCGCCAGATGGAGTCGTCGGCGAGGAGGCGGCGGAACCAACGGCAGGTGAAGGAGAGGCGCACCAGGTCCCAGCCGTGCAGGTACTTGGCCACCTCCGTCCACATGTCCGGCTCATACCTGCACCAGTAAAATGCACTAGTCAGATTTCAAATCTCGAATTGGACTTCGATGGCTCAAAAGTAGATGAGAAACTTCGCAGTGCAAATCCCAGAACAGGTACATAGATGACACGAATTCCTAAATTCGAAAGCAAAGCAGCG
This sequence comes from Dendrocalamus sinicus, assembly GCA_036346575.1. Lineage (NCBI taxonomy): Eukaryota > Viridiplantae > Streptophyta > Magnoliopsida > Poales > Poaceae > Dendrocalamus > Dendrocalamus sinicus. The sequence goes on along the minus strand of CM070643.1, from coordinate 9,922,305 downwards.
AACCATTATTCGAGCCCCAGAAGTTTCAAATCGCCGAAGCATCAAAATCACAAGTAATTGAACTGAATTGCAGCTATTAGCCATTGATTCACAAGCAGCACTCTGCTCCAGCAAATTCGAACTCGAATTCTAACAAATAAAAAATACAAAAGTTCACCCAATCCACCTGCGATTACATGGTTCAAACAGCAATGCAGGCCACTTTGAACCAATTCGAACTCCTGTTGCTTCAAACCAACTCGCCAACAACAAAAGCGTATCCAAATAACTTCAAACGCACGATCGTACGCGCAGCAATTCAAAATTTCTGATCGGAGGCGCCAAGCAGGAAATTGCAAGTCGGTGTGCACCGGTTCTTAGACAATCAAATCCAACGCAACAAAATTCGAATCATCCCAAAAATTCAATCTACCCACATCCAGAGGCACGCACTTAATTACTCAAACGGAACAAATGGAAGCGCTAAGTCACAACCAGTACTCAAACAGCAAGCCAAACTGTGAACTCTGCTTGTGATCGCTTCAAAACCAAACTGAATTAACAGCAGCAAGATGCAAATCACTGCAATGTACAAATACAAACACAAACAAGCGATTCAGAAGGCGAAACTGCAAGGTGATTTGCACCAGTTCATCACAAATGCTCAAATCCAACTCAACAAATTTCAAGTCAATTCAAATCAATTCCCACCAACTTCCAGAAGCACACACATCGCAACAAGATGATTCAACTCAGAATTCGAATCTATTCGAAGTGCAGTAGCTCGAAAGCCAAACTAAATCCGCCACCAAAAAAAAAATCAAATCGACATGCACGAAAACACACACACACGGAGCGAGAGAGAGAGGGAACAGCTTACCAGTCGAAGGGGTGGCGAGCGATGGAGGAGACGCGCGGCAACGTGTACCGCGAGATCGGCGCCGCTTGCCGGCCGCACCTGGAAGGCGGAAGCCCAGCCACCGGGCACCGGATGCCCACCCCCGCACACCTCGGCCTTTTCCTCGCCGCCGCCCCCGCCGCCACCCGCGGCTTCTTCGGCGCAGCCTGTCTCCGCGCCCGCTTCCTCGGCGGCAGCGGCGGTGGGGACGAGACAAAGTCGGGGTCGACGAGCGACGGCCTCGGGCGCTTCCTCAGCTCCATCTCCCTCCTCTCCCTCTCCTTCTCGCTCTCTCGTGCTGCTTGCGGTGGCCAGAGAAGAGAGATGGCTTTGCCCATGCAGCGGCGGGAGGCGACGTGTGTGCTGCGTGTGGGCGACAGGGCGAGGGAGGTAGCCGAACTGAGGTGGGGCAAGGGTGTGATTCCGATGGAGCTCGAAGGGTAGTTTTGGCATTTCCTCAAAGAGTTCAGGCGGCCGCCCAGTGACATGTGGGTCTACCGCCACATCCAGGCTAGTTGGTCGGTCCCACACGCCAGCGGAAGGCGTGTATCTTCTGGCAGTGCGGCAGTGACTATCGAGATTTCGACACCCGAACAGAAAATATTTTTTTCTGCATAAGAGAAATAAAAAAAGTGCACGATTAATACTGTGAAAATGTCTGAAATTTTAGAACGTACAGAGATAAGCTGTGCAGTAGAGCAAAGATGTCAAAATGGATGTCATATACCAGCAAATTTATACAGGATCTGATTTCGATAAACAGTGGAATCAAGAATTTCAGACAGAGATGAAGTTGAACAAACAAATGCATCATGTAGACTGTAGTACATACATTTATACAGAATACATAGCTTAATCTGTTCATCAATCAAATATGGACCCAGAGAAAATGGGTGAAAGAGCAAGCAATACTGGAGCGGGGGAGATGCAGTAACACGGGCGAGCATCCAAAGCATTGGTGATTTCAGGCACTAAAACATGTTAAACATAGCCCGTTGCTAGTTTTAAACTAAGTCTAAGTATAAACATTAATCATTAACCCTAGGCTAAATACTTGAACACCTAATTCAAGTTAAGCGGAAGCGTACCCGAACTCGAAGAAACCATCTTGACGTGTGGAAGAAGAGATGGCCGACGGCGAGAAGGAGGTCGGCCGAAGCTGCTGTTGTCACCGTGTACAGGAACGGAGAGGTTCGGCCTTCGCTCACTGTAGCGCACTGATTAGATCGGGTCTGTTAGGGTTTTGGGGGGCATTGAACAACACAAGTACCGAGCCCTGCCGAAACCCTAAGTCTTTTTATATGCGCTAGGTGACCGGGACCGAAACCAATATGAGTTGGTTGCCGTCTCCGATCAAGGCGCGAGGTGGAGGCGTGCCTCCCTGAAATCTCGGGGTAGTTAGCCGAGATCAGCCCAACATTCCCCCCTTTGATCGTAAGGCTAACATCATAAGTCCATTCTCGATAAAATAGCACACCAAGGCAATGTGTTGCATGGCTAATGAAGTGCCATACAACCCCATTACCTATAGTATACTATATTATCTCGAAATGGATATTCATTATACTTAATGGGAGTTGGTTTGCTTTAAAGTCCTTTTATCCAGAATCAGAGGCTTTCCAATAAACCCATGCCGGCAACATGATCACGAAAAATATTGAGTGGTAAGCCTTTAGTAAGCGGGTTTGATACTCATGGTTTGATTCTGGATTCTATCTTTCACAACATGATACTTAATGTCAATGTGTTTGGCAGCACCACTTGACTTGTTGTTATTTGCATAAAAGACTGCGGGTTCATTATCGCAGTATAAAGTGAGTGGTTTAGAGATGCTGTCTACCACTCTAAGTCCCGAGATAAAATTCTTAAGCCATACAGCCTGCCCAGTAGCCTCATAACATGCCACAAACTCAGCTTGCATCGTTGAAGATGCCATAAGGGTTTGTTTGGAGCTTTTCTACGAGATAGCTCCTCCAGCGAGTGTGAAGATATAACCTGATGTGGATTTCTTAGTATCAACACATCCCGCAAAAATCTGAATCTGAATAACCAATAACTTCAAGGTTATCAGAAAACTTATATGTGAGCATGAAATGCTTAGTAGCTTGCATATAGCGCAAAGCTTTCTTAACGGCCTTCCAGTGGTCCGGTCCTAGATTTAACTGATATCTGCCAAGCATCCTGGTTACAAAGGGTCTAACCGGGTTTTTACTACCCGGCCACAGGACCAAGTGGGCCGAGCACCTAAGCCCATGGACTGCACTTCTGCAAGCCTCTTTAAGCAACAACCTTATAAGTGGTATTAGTCCTTCTCTTCCAAAAGACTAGTCCAATAGATGGACGCATCATCACATTTATAAGTTGTGCTTCTTTCTTTCCCATAACCCACGTGGGACTAAATTCAACCCAACATTCTCCCCTACCACATTGGTTGTGCATTTCTACAACCAGGAGGTTCTTCATGGAGATGTTAGGCGTCTAGGCTCTGATACCACTTGTCAGATCAGACCCCCTGGGTCCAACCAGGTTTTTACTATCCAGGCCAAAGGACTAAGTGGGTTGGGCATCTAAACCCATGTGTTACACTTCTGCAAGCCCCTTTACGCAACAATCTTATAAGTGAATGAAGTTTGTGGAATTGATAGAGTTAACCTAGTTGTTTTCAGGTCTAATCGAATCTACAACCACGGCAGACTACGACCACGTTCAAGTTCTGTAATGGTTGTAAGTGCAAGTCGTATGGACTGTAACAGTCATAAGTCATAAGAACTATAGCAGTTGTAAGGTCAGGAGTCAGAGTCTGTTTAGATTCAGAGAGGTTGTAAACAGAAAGACGAGTGGTCTCCATATTGGATTCCAGCAAGGTTTGCCGTGTTGGTTTCAAAATCGTGTATATTGCTCCTCTATACAAGAAAGAAGAAAATGACGCAGACGCATCGCATTGCATCGCGTCTAAAAATTCAACTTGTGTCTACTTGTGTTTCGTGCATGTGTGTGATCGTAAAATGTTGACGACCATCATTCATCTAGATTCCCTAGGCGATTTCCCCAACAATTGGTAGCAGAGCCTAAGGGGACGAAGCGATGGCTGGCAACACAATTAACCTGTCGAAGTCAGGAAGCTCATCAAGACCATGGGTGACGTACACGATTCATCGAAGATAGGCGTGCTCGTCAAGCCGATGGCAAGAAGCGCCATGATCCCAATTCAATACTCGATGTTAAGCGAAATGAACTATAGCATATGGGCCATTAAGATAAAGTTGATCTTGGGTTCGCTAGGGGTTTGGTCGGCGGTCGAAGATGGAGACGACGATGGCGACAAGGATCAAGGTACGATGGTGGCCATCTCACAAGCTGTGCCAGATGACGTGATGATGTTGATCGTTGAGAAGCAGACGGCGAAAGAAGCCTGGAGTGCACTTAGGGAGATGTGAATATGCAAGGATCGCGTCAAGAAGGCACGAACGCAAGTGCTCAAACGGCAACTGAGCAAGTTACAGATGGGAGACTCGGAGTCGATCAGCGAGTACTCACCACACTGGTGGGTGAGATTCATTCACTCAATGTGAAGCTGGAAGAAAGTGACGTGGTCGAAACACTGTTCAGCTCAGTTCTCGCCCGATTCCTTCAAATTATCGGCATGATTGAATAGTTTGGCGATGTTGAAATGATGTTGGTCTCAAAGCGATCGGTCGTCTTAGAACTTTCAAGGAAGGACTCAAAGGTCGATGGCACTCAAAGGATGGAGGAGACAAACTGCTCTTTGCCAGAAACAAAAGGGAAGAGAGGAGATCAAAGACTAAGAAGAATGACGACTCGAGTTGCGCTCAACAAGGTGGTCGTAGCGAAAGAGGGCAAGTACGCAATTGTGGTTAAGGCGGTGGCCGAGGAGATGGCAATCGAGGTGGCGATGAACGATTGCCGCCAGACTTCAACAAGACCAAGGTCAAATGCTTCAACTACAACGAGTACGAGTACTTCGTGAAAGAGTGTCCAAAGCCAAACCGAAAAGCAAGAGCGAATCTCGTAGCGAAGCAAAACAATGATGACCCCCAGCTGGTCGTGATCGAAGTGTGTGAACTCATCTATACAGTCCCAACGCCTGAAGAAAAGGTGTTTCTGCATGAAGAGAAGGTGACGCCGAAGTTGAGCAGCACTCAAAACAAGGCTTGGTATCTAGATACCAACACGAGCAACTATATGGTCGGATGCATTGAAAAGTCTGCTGAGATTGACACAAAGATAAAAGACTCAGTCAAGTTGGAGATGGTTCGGCTATGGAGATACAAGGGGCTCGGTACTGTTGGAGTGTTCCACGGGTAAACATCGTATTCTCACGAATATTTACTACATCATAAGGCTGAGAAGCAATATCGTCAGCCTCAGACAGTTGGATGAAAACGACTGCAGGATCGTGGTCAAAGGAGAAGTAATATCTATTCTAGACATAACTCAGCGGCTGTTAGTCAAGGTGAACTGATCAAGGAACTGGATGTATGTGTTGAACATCAATTCGGCTCTCCCAGAGTGTCTTCTAGCAAGGAGCATGGAAGAAGCGTGGAGGTGGCACGCTAGGTACAGGCATGTTAACTTCCATGCTCTAAAGGATCCGGCTCACAAGAAGATGGTGCAAGGCATGCCTATGATCGAGCACATGGATCGCATTTGCGATGGTTGGCTGATTGGCAAGCAACATTGAAACTTGTTTTCGACCACGTCTCTATATCGTGCAGTTGTGCCTCACAAGTTATGGCACGACGATATATGCGAACCAATCACCCTGATCATGCACGACGGAAATAGTTACTTCCTGCTGCTAGTTTATGACTATACAAGGTATACATGGTTGGCGTTACTCCGAAGCAAAGACGAAACATTCGAGGCATTCAAGAAGATTAAGGCTGCAGCCGAGATGGAAAACATCAAAAGCTAAAAGCTCTGCGCACGGACCGCGGTGACGAGTTTACCTCGAACGAGTTCGATGACTACTGCGAGCTACTGGGAATTAGGTGTTATCTGACAGCGCCTTACTCACCCAAATAGAATGGAGTGGTCGAAAGAAGGAATCAGACGGTGGTCGGTATGGCGAGGAGTCTATTGAAGAGCATAGGCATCCCAGGAGATTTTTGGGGGGAAATGGTCTCAACTGCCGTTTATCTCTTAAATCAAGCGCCAACGAAAAGCGTCATCGGCAAAACTCCTTACGAAGCCTGTGTCGCATATGTAAAGACGACCACACCTCACCTCTCCAAGCTGGCAGATCGAACCAAGCTTGTTTGATCCGATGACACAACGAGTCGTGATGACTCGTGACGCCATGTTCAAGGAGGAGAGGAAGTGGGAGTGGAGCAGAGATCTCTCGGTAGAGGTATGACCTATGGAGACATCTTTATAGTGCATTATCCTCCTAACACTGATGCAGGTCTCGAAGACTATGTAACCGACGCACTGACCATGGTGGACGAAGTTAGAGGATTCGACCACAATGTGGTCGTAGATCTTAATGATAACGTGGTAACTTCCGACGTTGTAGCAGTCGTAAGTCATAAGGACTGTAGCAGTCGTAAGGGTCAGGAGTCAGAGTCTATTTAGATTCACACTATAATGGTCGTAAGTCATATGGACTGTAGCAGTCGTAAGTCATAAGGACTGTAACAGTCGTAAGGGTTAGAAGTCAGAGTATGTTTAGATTCAAAGAGGTTGTAAACGGAAAGACGGGTGATTTCCGTATTGGATTCTAGCATGGTTTGCCACGTTGATTTCAAAGTCATGTATGTTGCTCATCTATATAAGAAAAAAGGAAAGGATACAGATGTATCGAATTGCATCACGTCATAAAATTTGACTTAGTGTCTATTTATCGTCTAGACTCTTTGGACAATTTCTCCCACAACTGACACACACACATACATGCGTGCATTAGCAAGAGAGCATATATAGCTCACTGCATAAAATAGGATAAGCATCTTCGTAAGTTGCCCTGGAATGTCCTTCCAAAAGCAAAGGCACTTGCAGCTTGTTTGGCTGGCAATCCATGGCTGATGAATACCTGATCGATTAGGTTCAGGTGAAGTGAATCTGGCTCATGTTTTATGTTTCTGAAATTCGCCGACACCGTCGTACTGCGCACGTCACAAGGAAATTATTAGGAGCATGAGGAGGGATACTAGGGATGACTTAAGTGATAATACAAGGATGCAAATAGAGCTGCGAATTTCACCCTCTGCTATGTGTCATTATTAATTGGATAAGCGTGCACTGACCACTTAGGCCTGTTGAGATAGGCTTTTGAGTTTATTTTATAAATAGTAATAAATTTTAGAAAGAGATTTATATATAATTTTAATCGATACAAATAGAATCATTGCAGTTTATATTATAATTAACTAATAGATTTAATATTAAAAGATATTATTTAAAAGTTAAGTATTATAAAAAATTATTTATTATAGAAAAATAGTTTTTAAAAGTCAGTATGGCCAAATAGTTTAGCTGTGATCGTTTCGGCTTCAACTTCTGCCTTATTTTTTACTATTCATAAATTTCGTCTTTTTTCTAAACTTTTGACTTTTTGAGCTTTTTTGCCGGTTCTTTTTTCCCGTATTTGTTTATATTATACGTAATGGGCTAACATATTTTTTTATATTTTTAATTTTTTTTAAAATTTAATTATGGTAAATAAATCTCTGTCAGTTACAGTATTTTTTCAGATTTAAAGTACTTTTCAGCCATAAGCTAAAAAAAAAGCCCAAATAATGTTGTCTGCTTCCATTGCTTTGTTGTAGCTGTAGTCCATCTCATCTCATGATGCTAACATTTTTTGTACTTTTGAAGAAACATTGTACCAAGTTGCATTAGAAAGTTTGCTGAGTTCGATCGGCTAGGTACATTGAACATTCCTGGAGACACGTATGGTATACGCAGGCAGAATGGGACAACTATGTTGCTGCCTGTCTATAGGCTTTTATAAGCTATTTTTTATAAATATTTTTTATGATAATTAATTTTTAAATAGAATATATTTTTTAATATGATGTACTAATTAATTGTAATATATATTATAGACTCTATTCTTTTTTAGTTTTTGGCTTCGGTTTTTAACTTTTCTATAATAACTAGATTTCAAACAGAGTATTTTTTTAAAGATGAAGTCTACTAGTTAATTGTAGTATATACTGTACCGATTTCATTTATATTGGTAAAATTGCACATAAGTTTCTGTTACTCTGTAATATCTCGGACGAACAGCTCAAAAGTCACAAGCCGCAGCCAAAAGACATAAGTTTTAGCAAAAAAAAGCAGACTAACTTTATTTATATCGATCAAAATTACACACTACATCCTCTTTTATAAGTTTTTTTTATAAATAATTACTGTTTATAAGTCAAAGTTAAAAGTCAATATAGATGGCTCCAAAAGTTAGGTAATTTATTGACCATATAGATAGTTGCAGCAAGCGAGCTAGCTAGGGAACGATATAATGGAAGGAAGCCCGGTGATGCTGCTCCTCGCGACCGCAGCGGTGATGCTTCTGCTGTCGTAAGGTCTTACGACCTCCCAGGACCTTTTACGACCGGTTAGAGTCGTTTACGACCGGTGAGAATCAAATACGATCGGTTCAGAGTACTTACGACCAATTCCGAACGCTTCAATCTCCTCCGATCGCTTTTTCAACGTGGTCGTAAATTTCATCGTAGCAATTTACAACCGCTCCGCGATCTCGCTGCCGCTGCCTTCCTTCAGCCGCTCAAGATACCGTGATCGAAGCCTTCTACGATCACGCAGTGATGCTGGTGATCACTGTTCACCGTGGTCGAACACCTGTACGACCACGTTCACTTCCTTCAACGTGGTCGGAGTTGCTTCCGACCACGCTCGCCTTCTCGGTGTAGTCGTAGCTCGTTACGACCACCTTCGACTCCTACGCCGTAGTCGTAACTCCTCCCGATCACGCTTGCGGTGATCGTGAGTCCTTTCGACCACGTCTTATGCAAACACACGACAAAACAATGCTCTGTGTTTCTCCCTCTTTTTGGTCTTTTCTCAATTGCTTGGTTACATAGATTACATGGCTCTAAGCCTCTTTTTATACCCGGCTGTCCTACTTCAACACGGGTTCTCAATATCTACTCCGACTCTGATTCTAATACGACTTTGACTAGGTTTCCACCTACGACTTTGAATTGCGGCTGCAATTCGACTTGATACACCCAAATTTTGCACATGACTCTAAAACAAGATTATTTACAACATTCTCTCCCTAATCTTGTTTTTCAACTTCGATCATGCCAATCTTCTTCTTCATCTCTGAAAACTTTATCCGCCCCAGCGACTTTGTCAATATGTCCGCTTCGTTCTTCGGTTCGATATAGTTGATATCGATCTTCCTCTTCGACACAATCTCGATATAGTGATATCTTGTGTCTATGTGTTTGCTTCTATCATGTAGAACCGGATTCTTGCTCGGTGATATTGCAGATTTGTTATCAACCCCGAAGCGCCACCTTTTGAATCGCCGTTTGACAACTCGCTTAATAGTCGAGCGAGCCAAACTCCACGACACGATGCTGCGCTCATGCGATGTACTCGGCTTCACACGAAGATAATGCAACCACCTTTTGCTTCGGGTTTGCCACTGATCGGACTCTCCCGAGCACAAACATTATGCTGTCGTGCTCTTTCGATCGTCGACATCTCCCGCCATGTCGCTATCATCGAGCCCGTCACCGCAACGACTTTCCACCTCCTTTCTGTCTGAATCCGAGATTCAAAGTACCTTTGATGTATCTCGGGATGTGCTTCACGGCATTCATATGCTCTGAGTCGGTTTCTCCATGAAACGACTTACGTATCCGACCGCAAACGAGATGTCCGGTCGGTGTGCACCGATACCGTAGACTTCCGACAATGCTCCTATAAGTCGTGGCATCAATCGGTGATCCCGGCCTGTCTTGCTCAACTTCAGATGATTCTCCATTGGGGTTTGACATGGATTGCACTCTTCCATACCTGACTTCTCCAGAATCTTTCGAGCATATCCCGACTGACAAAGTGTTATGCCGTTGTCGGTTTGATTTACTTCAATGCCGAGGTAGTAGCACAGAAGTCCCAAATCGGTCATTTTGAACAGCCTCTTCATCTCTTCTTTAAACCTCATAATCTCCTTCGAACTCGATCCAGTAATGACCAAGTCGTCCACGTAAACGCCCACGATCAGTATGTTCTTCATATCTCCCCTTGAGTATACCGCATGTTCAGAGTTGCTTCTTCTGAACCCGAGTGCCGTTAGACTTTTGTCAAGCTTCAAATTCCATGCTCGTGGTGCTTGCTTAAGTCCGTAGAGAGCTTTGTTCAGCTTCAAGACTTTCTCGGCTTGCTCCTTGGATTGAAAACCCGGCGGTTGAGAGACATAAACTTCCTCCTTAATGTCTCCGTTCAAGAACGCCGTTTTCACGTCCATGTGATGAATTTCCCATTCACCGCTTGTCGCCAACGCAAGAAGTAGTCGTATAGTCTCCATACGAGCTCATCGGGCAAAGACTTCTTCGTAGTCGATGCCTTGTTTTTGAACATACCCTTTCGCCACAAGTCGTGCTTTGTGTTTCTGACTTCTCCTTGGAATCCTTTTTACCTTGAAGATCCACTTTAAACCGATCGCTCGATGACCCTTTGGCAAATCGGTGAGTTCCCAAGTGTTGTTGTCTTCAATGGATTTCAGCTCTTCCTGCATAGCGCTTCTCCAATGTTCCTCTCCGTCGCTTCTTCATAGCTTTGGGTTCTTCACCGTTGTGTATAGTAACTCTTGATCGCATGTTTCGGTTTGTGCATAAATCTCACTTATGCTTCTCATCTTGGTATTCTATCACTGGAATCTTCTTCATCGACTCTTCTTCATTAGGTGAGACTTCCGATCATCAAGACCTGGTCGAATTTTGGCTTTGAGATGTGGTCGTAGCTTCTTCCGTATTGTCAGCATCGACTGCTTCGACTTCGAAGGTTACCCACTTCGACATGTCTTTCTCAATGTCCTCGTGTTCTTCCCACTCCCAATGTTTGTTCTCTTCGAAGACCACGTCTCTGCTCACATGAATCTTCTTTTCGACCGGATCATAGCACCTGTACGCCTTGGTGCCTGGTTCCGAGCCAAGATAAATCATCCGCTCGCTCCGGTCGTCTAGCTTCTTGAGATAAGTGGATGGCTTCACATGGGCTAAGCATCCAAGACCCTTAGATGCTCGACATTGGGTTTTCTTCCCGACCACTGTTCATATGGAGTGACTCCATCCAGTGATCGCGTGGTCGCACGATTTAGCAGATAGACAGCATGTCGTACTGCTTCTGCCCAAAGTCTCCCGGGCAGGAATCGGCTCTTCAACAGACTTCGTGCCATTTCGACCACGGTCCGGTTTCTTCTTTCTACGACTCCGTTTTGTTGAGGTGAATACGAGCCGTGAAGAGTCTTGTAATACCCTTCTCTTCACAAATCGAGTCGAACTCTTTCGCGAGGAATTCTCCTCCTCGATCCGACTGACCGACTTCACCTTTTTGTCGACCGTTTTGACAAGAGTTACGAACTTCGAAAGTTCGTCTTTGCCTCATCTTTGCTCTTCTCGCATGTACACCCACATGGCTCTTGAATAGTCATCCACGATCAACATGAAGTATTGATTCCGGCATGCATGCGAGGTGTGATTGGTCCGCATGCATCCACGTGAACCGTTCGAGTGGTTGCGAAGCTCAAACTCGTCTGCTTGGAAAACCGCTACGAGTTTGTTTCGCCACCGCATGACCTTCGCAGACTTGCTCGGGTGGTCGATTGTCGGTAATCCGACCACCATCTCTTTTCCCGCCATCGTGTTGAGACTCGGAAATTCAGATGTCCGAATCTTGCGTGCCATAGCGAGCCGCATCATCGGTTGTAGTCTTCATACACTTCGGCTGCATGCTTCAATTTGAATTTTGTATGCACGATTTACCGTTCTCTGTACTTTCATTAGTAGTCGTTCGGTGTGGTCGTACATCTTCGGTAGGTGTCTTTGAGTTCAATCCGACAACCTTCTTGATCAATTGTCCAAGGCTTATAATGTTGCTTCGTAGACTTGGAATGTAGTATACATTCGACAATCTCCTCTCGCTTCCATCCTTGCATTTGCATCGATCGTGCCTCTCCCTTTTATCCGAATGGTCGAGCCGTCTCCGAACTGTACTCTTCCAAGCACATTCTTATTTAATTCATAAAACATCGAGTACGCACTCGTCATGTGGTTGCTGGCTCCGTTGTCGAGATACCATCCGCCATCCGCTCTTGAGTCGCTCTCCTTTCTCCAACGGACTCGAAACACTTTCTCCTCGTTTAATAGAACCATTGTCGGTTCGTCTGCGGTCTGAGCGACAACAACAATGTCGGCTCTTTGTGCTCATCCGTTTGAGCCAGGTTTGCTTCTTCTACTCTCTTCTTACTCCGGCAATTTGCAGCATAGTGACCATACTTCTTGCAGTTGTGGCACTGGATGTGGCTCCGACATTCGGCAGCGTAATGTCCGAATTTCTCGCACGTGTAGCACTGGATATCAGACTTGTCTGTCTGGTGATTGCTATCTCCACGGCCACCACGACCTCCTCGACCACCTCTTCCACGGCCACTCTGGCCATAGCCTCGTCCTTGTCCTCGCCCATGAGACGCGCCGCGGCCACGACCACGTCCACGACCGCCCCTTGATGATGATTCTCCTCGGTTCTTCGTGTCTTCCTTTACAAACAATGCTTGTTGGTTGTAAGGCCCTTGTCCTTCATTGTCGGCTTGATAACTCTTCAGAAGCTGCTCGTGTGCTTTGAGCGCTCCGGTCACCTCTTCAATCTTCATCTTCGAGAGGTCCTGTGAGTACATAAGTGTAGTCACAACTGGGAGAAACTTCTCCGCGATACTCGTAAGTACTTCTTCACCGCCACTTCATCTTTTAGATCGTCGCGAGAGATTTGATCTCATTTACGACTTCATTGAATCGACTGAGAATTCTTCCACGATCGACTCTTCCCCATCTTCATGGCTTCAAACTCACTTCTTAAGGTTTGAAGTCGAACTTCCTTCACTCGATCTACTCCTTCATGCATGGTTCGCAGAGTAGTCCGGACTTCCTTCGCCGTCTCCTGCCGACTAGTCGTCGCATCATTGAGTCGGGCACGCTTGATAGATCGCTGCCATCGCCATTTTGTCGAGACGATCATCGAGGACCTTGTCCTTCTCCTTTGGTTCGACCGCACCCGCACGCCTTGCGCGATCATGTTGACCTTCATCTTCATCGCCCGCACCGGATAGTTGTCCGAATCGAGGATCGGTATCGCAGCGACACGCTCGCCGCCGTGTCGACCATGTTTAACCACCGCTCTGATACCAAATGTCGTAAGGTCTTACGACCTCCCAGGACCTTTTACGACCGGTTAGAGTCGTTTCGACCGTGAGAATCAAATACGATCGGTTCAGAGTACTTACGACCAATTCCGAACGCTTCAATCTCCTCCGATCGCTTTTTCAACGTGGTCGTAAATTTACTGTAGCAATTTACAACCGCTCCGCGATCTCGCTGCCGCTGCCTTCCTTCAGCCGCTCAAGATACCGTGATCGAAGCCTTCTACGATCACGCAGTGATGCTGGTGATCACTGTTCACCGTGGTCGAACACCTGTACGACCACGTTCACTTCCTTCAACGTGGTCGGAGTTGCTTCCGACCACGTTCTGGCCTTCGAAGATTCTCCCGCTGCTGCTGCCTCCTCTTCCGCCGCCGCCGTCGCTGTTACTGCTTGTCCCCGTGGTGCTTCTGCTTGCGCTTTCTTTCCCTCGCTTTCCTCCCCAACCGCGACGCCTACGGACCGCCGTCCGATCACTTCCTACAGTGATGCATGTGCTAGCCGTATGTTTCCGTGATCCAGTAGTCGTGCATGTACGCACTGAATTTTGTACTCACACTTGATTCTGCCATTAACTGATCGGTTGTTGTCTACGTCCACGGCCGGCAAGCAGCCTGGCCATGGCCAGGGGGCAGGGGCTGTGCTTGATATCAGATGCATCTGCCTCGGCTAGCTAAGCTGTAAGCTCTCGCAACCTCAATTAAGCTTTGTGTATCCCATCCTCTCAGGATTAGTTCTTCCAAAAATATTTGAGGTAAGAAAATTAATGTGCATGCATGGATTAATTTGAAAGAGATGGGGATTAATTTATATAGACAATTTCGTAAAAGAGAGAGGAGGGAATAACACCATGTAGATATATATTGTTCTTAATTCTTCACTAGTACTTACTATTGCATGCAGCTTGGAATAACTGAATAACACAAGTCAAGACCACAGGTGGTACAGATCGATGATCAATGAAAAACTCGATCGAACAAGCCTTTATAGTATGTGCATGTAATTTTTCATGCAATTAAACATCCTTTTTCCTTCATTGGTAACCAGCAAAGTCAAAAAAACCTATGTGTATCCTAGATACTCCACTAAGTGCATTTTGTAATATATTTACATGCATGCACTTACAAGCTCTTTTCTGTTTTACAAAAATTCTTCATAGTGATTGACTATATATTGACAATCGACATGAGATGAGGATAAAGTAACTGACATGTGGGACCTCATATTAGTCACTGTATTTCTGTATGTCTCTCCCTCCCCTGTTATGTTCTCCTCCAAGGTTACAATGTCAGTTCTGTACAATGTCTGGTGCCAACCCCGGACATGGCATTCAAGACTGATTTCAGAGAGGTTTAGAGCCAATCCTGAATAAGGTACATAAGGCTAACATCGAAAGGGTTTGGAGCTAACTTTGGATAGAGTTCAAAGTCAGCCACAAATCAACTCTAGAGTCCTACACGTGGTGGAGCCCGTGTGGAGAAAATAATATAGATACCTTTAGGAGTAAGTTAGACCCGATAGTAAACTTGTAACTTCACCAATGTACACCTCCACCCTGCGCTCGCATGTGCACTCACCGCCGACGGTGAGGAGCACCTCTTGCTTGTCCTCCCCAACGCCGCCCTCTCCCTCGTGCTGCTGCCTCCAGCGTCAGGACCAAGGCGGCCACTGCCTTCCACGCGTAAGAAAGACAAAAAATGAGTCTAGGGTGGAGCAAGGGTATTCGGCGGCGGCGGCAGTGAAACTGGCTTCGCCGGTGCTCAGCATTGCTCGCATCGGTGCACGTGTGCTCATCGGACGCCGCGATACTTGCCCGAGACAGAGAAGAACGCACTAATCTTCAAGCACATCCTAAGTTTAGATTTTGACTGAAATCCTCAAAATTTTCATGCCGCAGAACGTACAGCAAATCTAAACATATATGATATATTTACTATTTTGCTCTATGCACTGTGTATACCGTAAAGTATATCAGAGAGTTCTTTTTATATGTAAGAGCTTTTAAGGAAGGCTAACTTACTGGTGTGACCGGATTCATGAAGTGTACTACCCTATACAAATATACAATATGTATCTACATGACTACATGTCAGTCGGTTTCCATTCGTAATCATGCATGCATGGCACTGATCATTGCTAGTACTCCACTTGGTAGCAGCACAGCAGGTAGGTCCATGCGGCTGCAAGTAGGTGTTTTTGATCGACCGTTGGTTCAATGCACACTGATCAAATCACGGACCGCAAAAGAAGGATGCGGTCGCAAGTTGAGTGCTCAACGCAAAGTCGACAGGTAACTAGCTGCATGCCCTGCTTGTTGTTGCTTGCCGGCACTCCTGACCTAGATCGGTGCTGGCTACTGTCTGAAAGCTTACCAAAACCAGGGCCACTTATGCATTGATCTGTATATGTTGGCATTAAAGGGTGCACCATACATGCAATGAACCTGGCTATGAACAGTCCTACAAATTACTAACAGCAGCTTCCCATGCACATACATGCCAACCTTTCGTCCTGTTGGTCCTTCACCAATGGATGCCGGCCGGCCCTCTGCCTTTGAATTGCTTTTAGATGCGTGTAAGTGTAATTATATATAATATATCAGGCAAACCCGTTTACATTCATTAATTCAAAAAGGCATTAATTTGGAAAGGAAATTATTGATTTAGAATGCTGAATCAATCATGGATGAAAAGTCTTAATCATAGATGGAAAGTCTCAATCATGGAGCCTAGGCACAATGGGGCCACTATTATTTATACTATACATACATATAAAATTCAAAAGGGCATCTTTTTCGACATCGGCTACTCCACAACTTTGTTTCTGCATTGCTTCCCTTTTATCCATCAACCCGACTGTAAGTCGTTCGTGTGATCGATCAACTCTGTTATAATTTTTTGTGTATTTTCTGAAGTACAATAAGTTGCCTACTAATAGTTTTGTTAATTACATCATTATTCTTTTACTGTATCTATCTCCCAGTAAAAATTAAAATTAAAATATTGCTTACATATCCAATAGTGAGTCCCTCCACAAGGTACAAAACATCCTACAAACTAAATTACCCACTACAATATCTCATTAGTTGAGTCTGTTATAATATTTTTTATGTATTTTCTGAAGTATAATCAATTGCCTACTACTAGTTTCGTTAATTATATTATAAGTATTTTACTGTATCTATCTTAGTAATATTTAAAATTGCAATATTACCTACGTATCCAACAGTGAGTCCCTCCCCAAGTTACAATAAATCCTACCAACCAAATTACCCACTACGACATCTCATTGGAACAAATTGATGGGCACAAGCGCGATGCATGGAACCTAGCATTAAACATAGATCAAATCACACGAACGACAGCGAGGGCCTAGGAGAGGGGATGTGCTCAGGAGGCTCCCAACAAAGCATTCGAGCTGTTCCTCGAGCATGGTGCGAATGGCACGGAGGCTCCTTGCCTAGGCCATCGTGGCCAGGGCGGCCTCGTAGCCCCCGGCGAGGCCTCCTCCACCCTTGATGCAAGAAGGACGAAGCCAAAAATTTAGAATGCGGTGGACCAAAGTGCTATTGAAAATTAAGCGGATTTAGCAATATTTTTAATTTAATTTTAATTATGATTAAGTATAATAAAGCATATACAACAATATAAAAATAACATGAAAGTAAATATATTATCTCTCAAAACAGATAAATGATTCATATCATTAACATATGGCAATATGCTTAATAAAACACAAATGTGAGTATTTAAAATCTACATAATGCACAAATTAACAATTGTAGTATTGCTCTTGTGAGGAGTTGCACAAGTTTAAAGAAAACTTGGACTCTAGACTGCGAGGAGTAGGATGCCTAGCTGGCACGCGAGAGGATGGAGGAGCGGCGTTGCAGCGAAGATCGAAGCGAGCGCATCCGGCAAGAGACACAAGTTCATCTAGAGGCGTGCAAGCGCAGGGAGCACGAAGCTCTCGAGGAGGAGCGTGAGAGAAAGCACGAACTGGCGGCCAAGACCAGGGTGGCCGACAAGGACTATAACACCAACCTCGAGAGGAAGAGCAAATGACCACTTCTACGCAGTAGTTCGGCCCTCTTCGTCCATATGTCCTATGTATTTCTAATTCTCTAAAGGCATGCGTGTACTGTTCTTGGTTCGTTATCCCGCATGCTATATAACCCCCTTGTCGGATCAACTGTCATGTTGTTATCGTTATACCATTTATCCAAAATTCTTTGTGTATGAATTCCCTGTTGTATTGAAATATCACTTACTTTCCAACTTGCGAATCATTGCTAGCTCAATCGTCCTCAATAAATTCTTCAGAAATTTATTGCACTATAACAACATACGACGGTCACAAAATGTTATTGCGAGTCTAACTAATTTCGTACCATTTAGAATCTACAAAAATCACAAATAGACCAACCGACATTATCTACTCTTTTATTTCAAAAAATAATAACAACCTACAAACAAGAATTGCTAAATGCATTAACTATAAAAATTACCATTTACTCTCCCATAATTATTTTCATCAGATTAATAAAATAAAATATTACTATTTTGAATCGCCAACCGTTGAGCGACTAGGGTTAGTCGCTCAACTAAATTGAGCTATTAGGCACTAGTTATCCCAAGATTGGGCAACATGGGATAGTTGCCCAACCAATGGGCGACTTGGCCACGTGTCGCCCAACAGTTGGGCGACTAGCCCGTGTCACCCAACCGTGGAGCGACAGATGGCTATTTTTGTAAAATACAAAACACAAGTATATTTCTATAATTCGGAATAAAAAATAAATTATGGGCATGTTCTTTACGGCTTCTAAAAGTGGTTTTTGGCTTTTGCTGCAGTAGCTAACTTTCAAACGGAGTATTTTCTCAAGACAGGATCTACAAATTAATTGTAGTACATGTCAAAAGCCTAACATCTATAGTAGCCAAAATTACATGTGAGTATCTCTCTCCGTAATCTCTATCGCGAACAGCCCAAAAATTAAAATTTTCAGCCAAAATCTATAAACCATATGGCCTGTTTTTTGGCTGGGGCTTATAGCTTTTGGCTACGGCTTGTGGCTTTTGGGCTGTTCGTGCAAGAGATTACAGAGTAACAGAAACTCACGTGCGGTTTTTGTCAATATAAATGAAGACGGTACAGTATATACTACAATTAATTAGTAGACCCTATCTTGAAAAGATACTCAATTTAAAAGTTAGTTATTGTAAAAAACCGAAAAGTAGCTTTTAGAAACTGAAAAAGAATAGGCCTATGCCCATAAACTAAAAAAAGAATATGCCCTACTTAAAAAAAATCATGGCAGCAACCGCCGAGTAGGCAACTTTGCACTGACAAGGGAAGTGGCCGAGCCCCCGGCCCGCTTGGAAATTGGCCTGATTTATTAGTCCAGGACCGGCCCTAAACCCGGGCTCTTACCAGGCAGGCTTTGTATGGGAGGAAGCCGGCTTCCCTGTTCCTTTTTTTTTGTGTTCCCCTCTTGTTTTCGTCCACGTGATAGAGATCTAGAGCACCAGGGGAACATGAGGGGATAGGGAGGGTGCTCTGGATCTCTGCCTCGTGGATGGGAACATGAGGGGAACACGGAGAAGGAAACAGAGAAGCCTTGTTCGTATGGGAGAGCAATCCCAATTAGAAAGGAGGAAGGAAAACTAGAGTGATTTCTAAATGAGAAATTTGATTATTTGCCCCACCTTTCTTTGCAAATAGCTCATTTGCTACACAGTTGATGTGAATTGATTATTTGCCCCATCTTTAAATTTTTATTTGATCATTTGCCCTCTTTGCATTTCCAAACCATTTCCTCTTTTTATAATGCTAATTTATATTAGAAAATGACCAAATTGCCCCTGGTCAAAAACGCCTCAGGTTATACAAATTCTGATTACACCTACTCAGGTTATAAGCTTGTGATATCACCTCAGGTTATACAAATTCTGATTACACCTACTCATGTATCATGTATCTTATATCTTATATCTTGAATTTTAGAAAGCAACAGCAAGAAATAAATCGTTCTTCTGAAAATATAGCAAGAATTCTCACATATTTTCAAGATCTCATAACATTGAAAGCATATTGCTGGCTGCTAATATCTGGATTGATTTTGAGCCTATATATGCTAGTAAGAAACTTGTAGAAGCTCAATGCATTCACTGTAAGAGACTGTTTAAGGCTGACTGAGTGACTGGCACAAGTGGTTGCCGTAGGCATTTGGAAAGTTGTGAGGAAAGAGCTAGATTGGAACAAATGCTTCTAATTTGTCCCCTCATGCTGCTGCTTTGAAAGAACTACCTGTTGAATTATGTGGGCCAAGCCCATACAATAATTCCTATATTAAATCTCAAAGGCCCACTCATGCAAAGGAGGCATGCATGTGAACTTTAGTACCACATTGCTAGTTCTAGGAGAGGAATACCACCTTAAAAGGGATGGTGCACTCCTAGCCACATGAGGCATGTTTGGGAGAGAACTAGAGGATCACACGCGCGCGCTCGCCTCGCCTCGCCGGGGGAAGCGCGCGCGCACGGCACTGCGTGAATGGTCCGCCAAAATCGGCTCAGTGCTTGCGCAGACGCGACTTCTTTTGCGCTTTATTTTTGCTGTTTTGAGTGGCGGTGAATCCGGATCGATTCGCGTGACTAATCCGTTTGATTCTGAGTTATGGAGAACGTCAGCGTCTTGATCACACGTTCGATCTTCTATAAATATTGAGTCGCCGCCTCCATACAGTACAACCGATTCAATCTAGGGTTTTTGCCTCCTCCATTGTACTGCGCCGTCCCACGTAGTCTACTCCGTCCGTCCGCGGCGTGCACCGCCGTTCGGTGAGAGCAGTCTCCGAACCGCGCCAAGTCTGCACCGGGAGAGGGCGAATAAGGTTTTTGGGAAGCGCTCTGCGCGACTGCTCGCTGCAGCTCTGGCTCGTCTTCCTCGTCGTTCGGCTTCGGCGAATCGTCACCGACCTCGTGTCATCCACACCGTGCCTACAGCGTCAACATCGGCAAACCGATCAGAACAGAATCATCGGTACGTAATAGTCATGTTTTTCACATTAGATCTGTTCATGTATTGTTTCCTGGTTTACATGTATAGATCTGTTATGCCTGTGATGGTTCTGTTATTTTGCATGCATGATGTCATGATTTATTTATGGAATAAATTGAACCTACATGTGCTTAGATTTTCAACACTACCATCAAGGGTGATTGCATTAGTGGTTGTCTCAAATTGGGCTATTTGAACTGAAATCCGTTTGACATCGCAGTCTCAGCTAGGCATTAAGTTATTGATTTCTATCCTGACATGAATCCATTTTCAGGGCTCGACTGAAGGTTTTATATGAAGATGCCATCAAGAAGCAAGGCTCACGGAATTCTACATATCAGCATTTATCTCTTCATTTGTGGGATCGTCTGTCAGATTCTACACACCTCCTGTCCTTCAGCAAGAACCCATGCAAGAAGCCATCCAGATGTAGTCAACAATGTGTGAGCAATGGAATTTTGCTAATCCAATGTTCAGATCGTAGCAGGGAAGAGCGCTTTGGTTATACTCTTTACAGTAATTTGTTAACTATGTTGAGGTTATCTTGTTATAAAACTGAAAATTTGAAGTCTGGGGAAAGATATTTCATCCCCTCAGCAGTTATCAGGCTAAGTTTTATTGGAAGCGTATCATTTGCCACTCGATAAAATCACTTTCCTTACTAGTCCGTAAAGTTACATGTTCGAGAATCATTGCTTGACGTATTGCGTTAGTTGGGTGACATTACGGGTAACCGCCAAACCCGCCAAGCAAGTGATGCAAATGCATGCGGGCTAGCGGCAGCGGCAATGCCTCAGTGGCCAGAGCGGGGTGGGTGCGGGCTGTCTGTAGAGATGGCAACGGATAAATACCTATCGGGCATTGTCATTCTATATTCGTACCCGCTAAGTGTAAATTTACCTGTCGGGTTATCCGTATCTGCACGCGGGTAGGAAAATTTACCCATACCCATACCCACGCGGGTATTACTACCCGACGGGTAATCCGTACCCGCAAGCATACCCGGTTCAACACATAAGAATATCATCAATTTAGGTATTCATTAATCATACATGCCAAGCACAAAAGCATCTAATGATCAAAATTAGTACATCACATAAACATACTTGACATGACCATATCAACATATGACAAACAAATAAACAATCAACAACAAGTAGATAATAAAATTAACATTTGAGTGAGATGTCTAGTTGTCTAATACGAGTATTCATTACCCGCGGGTAGGCGGGTATGGGTAGTATATACCCACACCCGCACCCGTCTACCCGGCGGGTAGAGGATTTCGCCCAATAACGTACCTATTGGTACATAAAATTTTCCATACCCGTCCCTTTATCAGGTAAAACCCGTCGGGTATTCGAATATCGGATACCCATTGTCATCTCTAGCTGTCTGCAGCCTGCTCCACTGCACCACTAGCTGCGGCGGCAGCTCTCCATAGCCAAGTGCTTTCGTCCGCAGTCAGCCTGAGATGGTACGATTTCATTTCCCGTGGTGGCTCGTGTTCTTGTTTTGATAAGAAATTCTGGTGAGGCGTCGGATCTCTCAGTAGCTTTCGTGAAGAATGGTTAGACCCGTTTCAATTCGTCGGTGGATTATTAATTAGTCCCTATTTCTGAGGTGTTTTTGACCAGAGGCAATTTAGTTATTTACTAATATAAATTAGCATTATAAAAAGAAGAAATGGTTTAGAAATGCAAAGAGGACAAATGATCAAATAAAAATTTAAAAATAGGATAAATAATTAATTTACATCAACTATAGAGTAAATAAGCTGTTTATAAGAAAAGATAAGATAAATGATCAAATTTCTCTTTCTAAATTGAGATTCTATTCCATCAACGGCCGCCGGCCGCCGCTGCTTTTCTTTCCTCTCGCCCAAGCCGCCGCCACACCCCGCCGCTGTTTGCTCGCCACCCCTAAAATACGAAGCGGCGCCGGCGCTCGCTAGGTAGCCCTCACCAGTCACCAGACCACCTCCACTCTCCCTCGCGCGCGCGTGTGCTCCTCTCGTGTTGCTTGCTCCCAGCCTGTGGTTGGTTGGTTGGGTTGGATTGGATCAGCATGGAGACGGAGAAGGAGAAGACGACGAAGCGCCGGAGTGCACGTAGGAGGCGCTGAAGCTGCTGAAATGCGCCGCCAAGAACCCCTACGACCGCGACCGGTGCCTCCCCCTCCTCGACGCCCTCCACGAGTGCGTCGCCCGAAGGTGAGCGACTGCTTCTCTTCTCTTCTCTTCTCCTCATCCTTAGCGAATACTGGTATTCCATTTCCGCGCACTCTTTTCCAATGCGAACCAGGCAACAAGAAACCTTGGTAATTACTCTCGAGCACCTTCCTTTCGGTGGACTGTGTACTGACGCTGCGTGGATTTCTTGGCTAGTTCTTGTTGATACAACTATGATTTATGATCCTGTATCAAAGCACTTTACTCATCCCCTCTTAAAGGAAAAATTGTCATCCACCATTGAATTATTTTCATCTTGAGGGCCGTCGCTTAATTTTTTTAAAGGACTACTTTCATCCTTATACCTGATTCTGTGATTAATAACTGTGAGAGACTGGCAATCCCTTGTATGCCTGCAACTTTGCATTCTCTTTTGCATACCTTTTTAGCATGATATTGTAAGTTTGTAACAGCTGTTAGTCTGGAGTCTGGGCAAGAAAATAGGCAATGCTGAAGACGGAGCATGTTCATGAGTGAAAGGAGTCGAGAGGAGGATATGAATCTTTTAATGATCATGTTAGTGACAACATTACAGGAATTGGTTCATTGACTATCAGAAGGAATTGTTGTAGCTAAAGGTCAATCACCAATTCACCTAAAAAAAGTCAAATCACCGATTCAAGGGCCAGAACTGTGAGGCATATTTCACTATCTTTTTTAGTAACAAGCTGACTTCACCTCTGGCATCTTAGCTCAGTGTTCAAAACGTTTAGATTCATTCTATAAAGTTGTTTGCGTTTCTCCACCTGTGTGTAATGTTGTTTTTTGGCTACTGTATATATGAGCTGAGAGTATATTAAGCAAGCAGTTAGCCTTCTACGAAGTTTTCTTGATGTAGAACTTCATGGTCCCCAAACATTTAAGGAGTATGAACATCTCTACACACATTACAAGTAAAAAAAATGATAGAAGTCTCACATCATGCCCCCCATGCTATTCCAAGCAAAATGAGCACCAAAAAGCCATAGATGATCACAATCCCTTGTCCAAACAAAGCAATCATGTATATTAAATGCATACATACTTTGGTTGGATAGTGGAGATCATCGTAGCTGGTTGTATGTAAACCAAGGGTTCATGAAGTGTGAGAAGCTACAAAGGCTGAAATCACTTGTTTGTGCTTAGTTAGCACAAAGTTGTTAGTACTTGAGATATTTCCCTTTGTAATAGCAATTTTGAAGTCTTATGAGAGTTTATCTCCTTTGATGATTGCGGGATATTTGCTAGGTCTAGTTGAGTGGTGCTGTATTGTGTATTGTTGTGATGCTTCTTCATGTCTGCTTTCCGGTTATGTTGCAGATAAAAAATATGCAATAGCTAATGTGATATTTGTCAAGGTCAGTTTGTTTCGTAAAGAAGCTGCAATTGATTTGTGGGGGGAAAGCACATTGGTAGATTATAGCCTTTTGCTGTTATTCCCTCAGCTGCCACTACAATTCAATAAAAGTTTGATTCTTATGGTGTCATGTTTTTTTTGGACTCCTTTTGTTTTTGCAAAGTGGATTGCTCTTACTGTTACTCATAAGAAGTGCTGTTGAAATTCTCTAAATCCTCTTGTTTTTGTTAAAATGCAGAGAGTGAAGAAATTTTCGCTGGCTGAGCCAAGCTCCACTGGCACCACTGAAGCTCCAAAGAGCAAATAGAAGCCGAAGCCCTGAATATTAGTCAAGAATGTTTTCCATGGTATCAAAACTTTTTTTCAGCACATGTGCTAGATCGGGCATTGCTAGTTGATGCAGTGTTAGATGGATCGTTTTAAGCTCATTCCAGGTTAAGACTTCTGACAAAGCAATTCCGATCTGTTGACCTGTAATGTTTATGTAATTGACACAACGTGAGCAGACAAGGATGAATGAAATGCACCCGAGTGGCCATCGTGCCGATTCAATAAGAAGCAAACTATCCTCGGTTGTTGATCATTCGTTTATAGGCTGTCTAGTATCTGGAACAACCACATGAATCGGCGGTTCTGTTTCCTCGTTTAATGTGTTTGTTACTTTGATTGGTGAATGGTGATCCAATATATCTTGCCCATTGCCTATGAAGTTTCTGTTGGTCTAACCTAACAACATGAAGTGTGGGTTCTAACTCATTTGCCAGCACCATTTTCGATCTGATCGTTAAGGACAAATAATGTCTCTTGCGTTCGGAGGAGAGAGAGCTCGGATTTTGTGTGTGTGGGTGTTTTTTGTTCTTGTCTTAGCAATCCCTGGCAAGTATATTCGTCCAGTCAGGTGCCAAGCAAAGTCATGTACATTTCCAGTTTCTTTCTCCTTCAATTGCTCAAATCAAACCATGCATGGCCATATATTTTTTAACTGTTCAACAGCTTTTATTTTTTTATTTCTCTCAACAATCACTATTCATTTAAAAAAAGACATACCGTAGACCAAAAATACCACGTCAGCACCATGGCACGGCGTAATAGTCGGTTCGCTTCCTTTCCCTCGGTAGCTGTACGCGGGGACGGGGGGAGGAGCCGTGTCGAGGCGAGCGACGTCCACCACCTCTCCTTCCTTCCCGAATTTCCTCACGGCAACGCGATTTCCTCCCATTTCCTTCGCCTCGCACCACCTCCCATTTCCTTGCCATGGCCACGGAGCAAGCCTCGGAGCCTCCGCCACCGCCCGCGGCCGAGCGCGCCATGGGCTTCGCCGAGCGCGCCGTCGCGGCGGCCGGCGCTGCCGTCGTCTCCGCCATCCTCGTCAACCCCCTCGATGTCGCCAAGGTATGTACCGTGCCACCGAGTACCAATTACCCAACCCCCTCTCCGCGTTGCTCGCCCTACGCCGCGAGGAAGGTGCCGGAACGAAACGAAACGCCATTCACGGTACGGGTACCGGCATTTTTCCGGTACGGTCGCCGTCGCGAGCCTTCCGGCCGAACTGGAGCATCGTGCTCTTTGGTTCTAAAAAAATTATACCTACAAAGTGATGATCGCTGAATTGTGGCAAGGTGAATTGATTGGGACTTGTCATGGAGAAATCTTCGCGGCGCTCGTCTTACTTTACGAGCTTGGAGAGTGTATGTGGACATTTGTGCTGATTCAAATCTTTATTATATCTTGCAGACGAGATTACAAGCGCAAGCTGCTGGAGTAGTCTATAATCCGGTAAGCGTGCCATTTCATTTCCACATAGAGTAGTTTCACAATTCAATGGATGAAACTGCCATGTGACAATCTTAGACCCCTTCCATATTGATCCTGCACCTAGGCTGCATGCCTGCATCTTGTGCTACCGCTATACAGAAGGAACTTAAAGGTGCTTTGTCAATTGTCATCTTAATATCTCAAAAGAATCGATGAGATTTGGGACACCACATTGACTGGAAAAGGTGATGAAGAAACACTATAAATTCTCTCATTAATCAGAAAAATAAAACTCAAAATTCGCACATTAATTAGAGAAAAAGCAAGAAATCAAGCCCATCTATTAGATGGTTCTTATCATCCGGAAGATCTATGGGGGTACGCTTGCTCTCCTGGTTCATACCATGTATTACACTTCATAACTGTGCTAAACAGAAATGAATCAATGATGTTAGGGGGAAACAGGTTGCGCTTCTTCAAGGAAAACTGTATGGAGTATTCCAGGTGTATGTTTTTCCTATTGGGTTGTGGGGCCCAATTCAATATTTAAAAACTTGTACAGACTTAATTATTACAGTGGATAAAGCATTTGTGACACACAATTCACTTAGGAGATAATGATTAAATTCTGACAAACTAACTTTTTTTCTTCTTTCGAGTGGTTTGTGGTATTTATTTGTTGGGTGAATTGCTTATCTGCAAATATTTCTAGCTTGTTTATTTCTTTTTCTCTAAAATACATTGCTCAGATATGGTCAGATTTTAGGTGCTATCCATCATGCAACCCTGGTGGATTAAATGGTTTAGGGCCATCCTGCAGCCTTGAATGCTTTCAGTACAGAGGAACAATGGATGTGTTCTATAAGGTCACTAGACAGGTAAATTCTTATTGAACATATTTCTTCATTGTGCTTTCCTCTTTTGGATCGATCATCAGTTGTAATGATTGATAAACCCCAGCAGGAAGGAATTTTTAGACTATGGAGAGGTACTGCTGCAAGCCTAGCGTTAGCCGTACCAACGGTAAATCCTTTCAGCTGATCATTGCTTGTATTCTGTATTTCTGTTTGTATAAATGGCTTATTGTATACCTTCTAAGTTTCCTTGCTATGCACTTAATCTGATGCATTACTTTTTTTCTTCCCAGTGTATTTATCTGTTATATTTATTTGTCATTTAGTTTGTGTTGTAAATTTGTGTTTTCTCCCTATATCGCAAATGATTTTGTGGAAATGGTCAAAATCACGACCAAATTACTGTCCTCCTTTGGAGTCTTAGAGCTTTCTCTTGGTAAAACACAAGAGAAACAAACAGAAAAAAAAAATCAATGGTTAGCACTCCTTTCTGTTAAGAAAACATATGAATCTGCACAAATATTGCTCTTTACTTTAAAGATGGATGGAAAGCACTTGCCTTGTCAAAACTATTGAGCATGCTTGTAGTAGTAGATAATCTATGATAAAGCATGAGGTGTTAAGAATTAAGATATTGGTAGTAGGAAGAAAATGTGTGCTGAAGGCATTTTGAGGCTTCTTGGAGGTTTGGTGAAACAATTTTTGATCTGTGAAGCTCTTTCTCTAGGAAGGTTAACAGAAACATGAATTATATATTACGCATATTATCTCATGTGCACATGTTTTCCAGCTGAAGTACTTCGTTTGACCACACTTTCACTGATCTAGAATATTATGTATTTTTTTCTATGTCCTCCTGGACTTGTATATTCTACTTAGGTCAACACAATAGACTGATAGAATTTTATATCTGTAAGTATCATATGCTTTGCATTCGTATGTGTTCTCATTAGACACTGTTGTGACAATTTTTTGTTTGCTGTGTGCTCCTCCAGGTTGGGATATATCTGCCTTCTTACGATCTATTGCGCAACTGGATTGAAGAATATTCAGATCATAATTTTCCCAAACTTAGACCATATGCCCCTCTTATTGCTGGCTCTATTGCACGATCACTGGCATGCATAACCTGTTCCCCTATTGAGTTGGCAAGAACGCGTATGCAGGTCAGCATATTGAATCTTCTCTCCTCTACATGTAGCATGTTTGGAAAAGAATATGCATGCATTAACGAATGAAAGGGGGACCTGATATGAAATTAGGTTCTAAACTCTACTGACCAACAGATTGTGTATGCAATACACTATCAACACCTTACCGTTAATCACGCTGTTAGAGAAGTAAATTAAGTTACTAGCTTGTGATTCAACAGCTGAAGCTATGGAAGGTTGTGCACTTGTGTTTAAAGTTACAAATAACACTTCATTTTTTTCTGAAATCTCAATACTCACAAAAAAAGGAGTTTAAACCTTAAATTGAGCCTTGTGAATCTGTTTAGAATACCATGACTTCATTGTCAATACCTCGACAGCTACTCTGTTTAGAATACAACGGCTTCATTGTCAATACCTTGACAGTTGAACATTTTTTTAAAAAAACAACTGAAAACTTATTCTTGCTGCAACTTATTTCTCTCTGTCATTCTCTAGATAATTATTTTATTTTTTACTATTTAGGCCTTTAAAGGATCAAATGTTGGAGGGAAACCCCCTGGAATGTGGAAGACTTTGCTTGGTGTGCTTTCATCGAGGCAAAGTACCAGTCACCCTGAAAATTGTATGTACTAGCCTGTAACTAATGAAGCAGTCACATCATTTCAGGGCATTAGAACAATAATAAATCATATGAGCTACATTGTTCGCATAAATTTGTACAAATGGAACTTTTAATTTCAGCTTTATATCCTCATTTGTTATCAATGTTAAGCTATATATTTTGGACATTGCAAACAGTTCGGGGATACCACCTTCTCTGGACTGGTCTGGGAGCACAACTTGCACGTGATGTCCCCTTTTCAGCTATATGTTGGACAGTTCTTGAACCAGTGAGCTACTCTACTGAAGTTCGGTATATTATATTCTTGTTTAGATAATTTGGATTCAGCCAAACCTGTAGAGGTAACTATTTTGTCCATCTCTAAATGCTTTCTGTACAGACTAGAAGACACTTGATAGGATTAGTTGGGGAGCAAAGCAACGCAGCAGTTATATTGGGGGCAAACTTCTCCGCAGGCTTCATTGCTGGAGTTATCTCTGCTGGTGCTACCTGTCCTCTCGATGTTGCCAAGACACGCAGACAAATAGAGGCAAGCTTGGGGATGTGTGCTTATATCTAGTTTCTTAAGACTTTTCTGAATTGAACTTAGTTGGTTAGACTTCCTCTGCACTTACCTAGTCATGTCCTTGTGTGCAGAATTTGGGATCAGCTGCTGACAATAACTTAAAATACTCCTGTTTTGTTTTGTTTACTAAATATTCTGCGCTTACTAAATCTTGCATTCTCATTTCAGAAGGATCCTTCTAGGGTAGTAAACATGAACACACGGCGCATACTGCTCGAGGTTTGGAGGTATCCATCTTAAATTTTTCTTTAGCAAATTCCGTTGCTAGATACATGCCTGTATTTTTTCAATAGCAATCGCCATTTGCACACGTATGGCCAGCTGTGTTGTCGTATATAGGCTAAGAGTTTGCATCTGCCCCTAGTTCTTCATGAAGGGGAAATTTCAGTCATCAATGTTGGAAACAGAAAAAAGTAACTAGCGGAGCCAAAAGAAGCGCAAACAAGAACCAGGCTCACTAGTCTGTACCAGTATAGACATGCATTTTCTATGCGAGAATGAAAACGTTCTCTAGAACATGGACTAGTACTCTTGTTCTTTCAAGAACACATACTTGCACTTTTTTAATTGTCAAGGTGAATTCTAAGGTCCTAGTGTGATGCTATTGAACACTTGGAAATATACATAATTGATGAGCAAGTAGATGCCCTTATGTTGCACTCCAGGAATCCTTACAGTGTGAAGCTTTAGTCATGGTCATGTAGCGATGGCCTATCTAGTGCTAGGCATTTCAAGCATGCTTAATGGTATCTTCATTTTCAGTAATCCAATTTCCTTCTGTTTTCTTACTGTCGACATAAATTTGCAGTCTCTCGCGAGTTTTCTGCACAATGCAACGCATGTAACACTTGTAATGTGACGCTTGTTGCAGGAATGAAGGGATAAACGGTCTATTCAGAGGCGCAGGCCCTCGTATGGCACGAGCAGGGCCTTCAGTGGGCATTGTCGTCTCTTCATATGAAGTCGTCAAGCACATCATGCACAGAAAACATGCAGAGTTGTAACAAGCTCATCAACTGCATCTGAGGCTTTTGGCCAACAATTTTCCTTCTTTACCTACACGAACGAGATTTCACATTCGTGAAAGCCGGTTTAAGGCTTGCCTACCTTATCAGGAAGGTGAGGTACGAGTATTTATGTTCTAATAAAAGGGCAGAATGCCCAAAATGTTGTGATTTCTCGTTACAAGAAATTGGTCGATGCTGTCTGCTTGTGCTCTTCTATGTGGAATTGTTTAGATGGAAAATTGATATGAACGAAACTGGCATTCTCGCCAGAATCCACTCATGTTTAAGAATTTTGTACTAGCCAACAAAGAAGTAAAATTTGACGGCCCAGACAATCCGCTCTGCAACAGTGCGCATAGCCAGTGGAGTTGCCGTAAAATTTGACGGCCCAAATTCTGAACCTACGATGATTCCCTAAAGTGTCATGGCTTTTGGCTGATTGCAGGAGAGGTAGAGAAAGTAAAAGATATTTGCGTTAAAAAACCATTTTGTTCAAAATAGTTGCTATAGTAACTCTTACAAACAGTTTTATAAAAACCATCTTGTGAAGACACTTCGTCCAAAAGCCAGTTTCTAAAAACCAAAATCCAGAAGAGGTTTAGAACATGGCCTTGATACCAATCATTTGCTTCAGCAAACTCGTCAAGGTTTCTGGTATTGCAGGCTCGGTTTTCACTTGCAAAGCTCTGGATCACATCTAACATAGTCCCAAGCACCAAGCAACAAAATAAACGAATTTCAGAAGCCCGAAATGGTCGTTTGCAAACGTCAGAGGTCATGTAGAGCAAAAGGGCTGAACAGTCAACAGGATAAACGCTGAAACAAATATGCCTTTGCAAAATTTCATTTGAAGGATCACTTTAAAGACATGTAGAGCAAAGGGGCAGAACAGTCAACAGGATAAACGCTGAAACAAATATGCCTTGGCAAAAATTTAAACATGGGAGGATCACCTCGTTTGAAGGATTACTTTAAAGATACAAGTAGAACATGGATGTATCTTAATGCAAAACCGATTACATGGTGACAGCTGAACGTCTCTTCCTCCTACCAAGTATCTTACTACAAAACCCAGTACAAGGTAAACCTCAACGTCTCTTCCTTCTGCCTCCCTTCTGCTTCCCCTTTCCCGTTTTTTTGCCCTTTCTCATCTTCTGCTCTGGCGCATCCCTGCCCGATGGTTTTGGTGGTGCCAAAAGATGCTTCACATCGAGTATACCATTCTTGAAGTGCCCTTCAGTCGCCCTGAGTACTCGGTCCTCTGGTCTAGTCTTCTGAGCTTTGCCACTCTTCGTATCTCGTTTCCTAAAGATCCCAAGTAGTCTTTGCTGTATAGAATTCTCACATGTCAATATTTGTTCACATCCTAGACAACAATTAAATATATCTGATTTGGCAGCAGTCCGTTGCTGGCCCAGTAAATAAATGAAAACAATCTGAAGATTATCAAATTATCATACCTCTTCAACTTTCCTTTGTTCTCTTTTCAACTGATTCTTCATAGCTGGTTTTGCTACACTTAATGGTGTGCGGTGCTTCTTAATGGCCTGTTGCAGATAACGAATGCATTGAGATATTGAAATGTTTCAGGGTAGGCTAAGAGGTAAAAAAGATTACCTTTCCACCCAATTCAACTACTTTACGGTTCTCTATTTGCTTCCGCTCCTTCCATGTAGAGGCACCTAAAAAATTAGCATCAGGTGAATGTTTGTACAACAATAAATCCTTACGATCAAAATTAACACTTTTAAGGAGAGATGGAATACACATCCTTTTATTCTAGTCTTTTAAAAAAAGGTAAAGGTGAAATGCTGAATAACAAAACTGCATATATTGAACGAAGTTAACTGATATAATTTAATTGACAAATATTTTACTCCTATTTCCTCAAGAATGTAAGAAGAGCCATTCCCAAGTCTGTCCAGTGCGCACTTAACATGGCTGGAGTCCAAAAGTATTTTAGTAACAAATTGCAGTTCTTCATAACCAAAACATAGGATGGAACGAAATGAGACATTCTTCTTTATAACTCATAGGCACTTTTAGTGAAAAGAGTCATGTTCCTAAACGAAATGCCATATTTCTGTTTTCTCAACCAAACTCCGCAACATACTGTCTTAATTAGATGGCAAACTTATTTACATGGACCAACTTCTTGCATAGGCATATAATAGAACAATTTCCAATTGTTTCAGATTTTGGTTCACCAATACAACATCTTGAATTACAAAGTATCTACCATGGAATCATCAAATAGCTGGATCAAAGCACAAACTGTTCTTCAACATAGTATAGATATGGCAAATTCTTCCCGCTTCTCATGGAGAAGAACTGTTATCATTAATTTTATTAGTAGGAATCAGCAGAAACAAAGATATCCAGATACTTGCAGACAATTTAAACAAGATAGTAGCGACCGAGAAGCAGTATGAGATGATTACCAAAAAGCTCAACATCTTTCAACAACTTTGCAATGTCAATGTCAGGCTCCTCATCGGACATGTCAGTAGTTGTTTCCAAAGCTGGCTTCCGATACATATCAGAAAGACTCGATCCCTAGAAGGTAAAATGCCGGGAATGTATTAGGAATTCAGGATACCTCAAACAGAAACACCAGATTCTGCCGCTAACTTGAGGAACTGGAGCACCGTGCTCCAAGAAATCAAGACAGTTTCAAACGGAAGCTCTGAGAGAGACAAGGACGAACCATGAAGTTGTGCCACTCGCTGCTCGACGACGGCGCCCCGGCGCGGCGGGGCTTCCGGGCGCCGGATGCCGACGGGTCGAAGACCACCTCGGCCGGCGCGTTGACCGGCCTCGACTTTGGCCTCCCCTTCACCATCCTCCCCTTCCTGTCCCCCAATCCTTAACCAAATCTTGCACACGGTGACAAGAGAGTTGTGAAATGGACAAACCAAGAACAGGAGGAAACACACACATGTACCTTGATTCCGGCCGTGTGATGCGCTCGGGAGGAAGGCGGTGGAGTCCAAGGGGTGGTGGTGAGGCCTCGGAAGGATCGGCGGCGGCGGCGAAGCGAGGGTTCGGTGGCTTCTGTCGCGTGCGAGGGAGGGTGGGAGCTGACGGATGGCGGGCCGCGGGAGGGGAGTTAGGGGGTTCAGGTTTGGTTGGGCCTCTGCCCATAGGCTGGAAGACAGCTTGGGCCTGGAGCCCTCGTTGCGGACCTCGGCCGACGCGCAGCCCGCTGTGTCTGGCCGAAGATGCCACTGCAGTCTCTCTCCAGCCAGGCAGCCACACGCGTTGCCTTCTTTTCTCGGCCCTCAGCCGCCGGCAGCATGTTTAGTTTAGCTCATGATTCTTTCTCCCTCTTTTCTGCGAGGGTGTTTAGCTCATGATTGTAATAAAGATAAAGTACTTCATAGTGGCTAACAATTGACAGTTCAATAATACATTTGTTATTACATGAAGCGTTTGAGGAATGTCGTTGTCCACCGGTTGCAATTGCGCGATATTTTAACAAAATCATCCCGTTTCCATCCGGATGCCTCCCTTCCATGTAATCAGTGGAGGAGGAGGTCTAATCTTATTTGGCTACCATGGTCCGTTTTCTTTAATTTATGTCTTATAAATTTTTGAATAAGTAAATATGATGGTTTCTTCGTCGCCATTTTAAGGTGGCTTTTCGAGTCAGCTTATTAATATTCGGTTCATTCGTACAAACGCTCACATTAGGACAAATAAATGAGACAGTTTCTCCACCACCGTTTTAAAACAGCTTATCGAGACAATCTTTTCGAATCTGCTTATCGATATCCCGTTCGTTTGTATAAACACTCGTGTTAGAGCCAAAAATTATCGACCTCAACCATAAAGAACGCACCATATGTCTGCACCCAGCTTCCCACTATTCTCGTTTCTGATTCCTCGGAGGGTGAAAGGTTACTATGATCGCATTGCTATATGCTTTAATTTATCCTAAAGT
Organism: Dendrocalamus sinicus; assembly: GCA_036346575.1. Classification (NCBI taxonomy): domain Eukaryota; kingdom Viridiplantae; phylum Streptophyta; class Magnoliopsida; order Poales; family Poaceae; genus Dendrocalamus; species Dendrocalamus sinicus. The sequence continues at coordinate 9,888,491 of CM070643.1, read as the reverse complement.
TAACATTTTTTCCTTGCACTATCTCAGTTGGTAGGCCAAAGCCTTAAATTAATTACAAACGATATATATAGCTCCTTTATTTCCTACTTTTAGAATGCTGTCCTATATAGTGCCAAACTATTAGCTCCTTATCTCAAGTTACACCATCATACGTAGCCAGGACTTAGCTACGGATCTAGGGTCTAGGCCATCTGGCCATGGAGTACAAAGTGTACTGATAGATATGGATGCTGTAGTGAGTTAAAAGATGCCATGCAAATCTTCCACCTGAAGTGTCATAATTCTCCAGAAGTGGGATTTTAGCCTTGGGCTGAAAAGCTATGGCTTATAACTAAAAGTGCACTATAGCGGTTGAAATTTTACTGTAACTGAAGGTGACTTATTTAGCGTAATTAAATTTAAAAAATTTTAAAATAGAAAAAATATGTTAGCTCATTATGGACAACGTGAACGAATACGGGGAAAAAAGAACCGGCAAAAAAGCTCAAAAAAAACCAAAAGTTCAGAAAAAACGAAATTTATGAATAGTGAAAAATAAGCCAGAAGCTGAAGCTGAAATGAGCGGAGCATTATCATGCCTACACCTCTAGGCTCCCCCCAGTGTAGTTAGCTGCCTACCTAAAAATAGATCGAACATATATAGATAATAATCTTGTTATTTTTATTTTTATTTTTCTAGATACGAATACAAATACGGATTTTTGAGATATAAATATGAATAATATCAAATACAAATATACTGGAAATACGAATCGAACACGGTTACAAATATTTCTCGAACATGAAGTCCCTTTAAACTGTATACACATAATGAATAGAAAAACATAAATAGTATATTTGATCCAAACATTCATGAATTTTTCGTATAAGCTAAAATTCCTTCCGCAACTCTATGTATTGATATATATGTTAATGTATAATGGGCTACTAAAGTCTCATGTAAATGGGTTGAGCTGAAATAGTGTATGTATGTTGCGGATATGTATATGTTAATGTATAACATGCTACTAAATTATCATGTAAATGGGTTGGGCTGAAATAGAAGATATATGATCGAATATCCGCCCCCTAAATATCCGGATAGTCTGGATCCATATTCGTATTCAACGAATAGTGAGCTACCGAATCCGTATTTATTTTCGATCCGACACTGTTCGATAAATATCCGAACCGATGAAATTCATATTTAAAAATTATCCGAATAGGTCAGAATTTATCCAATCCATTTTCACCCCTCTTAGAAATTATACTATATATATGGACCACCTCCATGAGAGTATTGTCACCAAGAAGTTCAGCTTGAGCTTGCCTTCTTTTGACATTCAAGTGCACGAGCAAGTACGTACGATCAGAATATTTGCCTTGATTGTACTGCTCAGGCTTTTCGCCAAACTCCGCACCATGCAAGAAGATGGTTCAGACCCTTTGATAAATGGACGGCATGTTCAGACCCTTGGTAAATTGGCTGCTTGCTCAGATCCTTGCATATCCAGTCCAGGTCATTTTTTTGGGTTAGTTCGGAACCCTGAGCTCACCAACTTGTGTCAGCACTTTTTAGTGTTGTTGGTTGGTTACCATGAATCAAGGCAGTAAGGGTCCATATTTCTCTTTTAGAAGTATCTTATGTAGGACGTACAAGTGCTCCCTAATCCCTGTAGTGATATCTGAGAGAATAATAATGCATGTCACACTAAGAGAGAAAAGCAATACTATACATAGGGGTTCGTATTAGCTGTGCTTGATAGCTTTTGGCTAAAAATAAATAGCATCGGCTGAAAGAAGTGGCTTTTAGAAGAAGTGAATGAGCGGTGGGGAAAGTGAAGGAGAGATGTTTGCATGAGACAGGAGCGAGAGGATGGGATGCATGATACGCCTGTGACCCCATGTCTTTTTCTTGGACGCTGAAGAAATTGCTATATGGTGCAGATGCCATGTAACGGTGGATGGAATCTGAATCGATATTGATAATGCATTTCCTTGTACATTATGATTTGTTCCAAAATTGCTAAGTCATAGGGCTTTTTAATTAATTGTATTCAAAAGCACTCTACGCAAAATAAAATAGCCCGAGCCTCTCCTTTGTTAAGCTATGCATACTATTTATTTGCATTCTGTGTATTGGCTCGCGGAGCACGGGGTCGGAGTGCTCACGCTCGCTTTTGCGACACAATACAGAAACAGGATCGCAGGATCATTATGCTCATGAAGACACCCCTGTCACTGAAGGAAGATCCAACAAAGGAGATTAGGACGTAGGCTTCGTTTTGCTAGCCATGGACAAGTAGACCCGATGGCTTTGTGTGCACGTATATTCCGGAATCCCGGTAATATATATTGCACACATTACCCTTCCAGTCGCTTGCCTGTGGTTTTGGGCTTACTTTTGCTACTGTTTCCGCTGTATGACTGTAATGATGATATTTGGCCAAAGCGGCCTTTTGTAAACTGTCACCCGATGTGGTGTATTTCCAACTTCTGTAATATTACTATGCGATGTATGACATGATCCAGCTATGTACCTGTGTGCACTAACTACTGATCCAGGGATTAGTGCAGTAAAACACAGTAGATTCGGATTGAAAAATCCGGGTCTGACAATGGGCCTGGTCAGGGGCGCCGGTGTTAGGGAGGGGGCTAGGCAGGGGCACCGTCACTGGGCAAAGATTTGTACAGAGGAGTGGCAAAAAGAGGTGCCGTCGTTGGGCAAAGATTTATAGAGAGGAGCCGGCACCCTCACGTGACCTTCCTGTCGAGGATGGATAGGGTTGAGAGGGGTTGACTTGTAGAGAGAAGTGGCAAACATTTGATAATTTGTGTGCAATCATGAGCCCATGTACATAACCCAAGAGGCAGGAGCCAAAGGAGCCTCCCGTTCGATGCTTTGCACGTACTAGGCAAAACAGGCTCAGCTCCTGCTTAGCTTCGTTGGAGCCCGGCTTTGGAGCCCATGCGTTTGGCGAGAGTAATGGCTTCGAAGTCAAAAAAGCTAGCTTCAAATGCCCAGCCAAATACAACCTAAGTCGTGATTGCAAACAGAAATGTAATGATTTCCTGTGGAAAACATAAAAGGGTAAAGCTTTTGTAAGAGAGAGGAAAAGAACAATCGCTAGGGCTGGTCTAGGCTGGGATTAGAGTTTAGGGTTAGGATTAGGCCATTAGTGGATGACCCACTCATTCCGTTGGGCCATGCAAGGAAGCAACTGAGCTTTTTGATGACTCAACCAACACCAAGTGTGTCTAGGTAGAACTTCATCTTAACGTACTCATGTCTCATGAGTAGTGATTATAGATATCAGGGATGAATTCATAATCTTATAGAGTGTAACACACATTTATTGCTGACATATTTCCATGAATTAGAAAGAAAGTACAATAAGCTGACAAGTACAACAACCTATTCTGTGTTTTCGTCCCACTTATGAAAAATAATTGCATTACTCCACCCTTTGTAGGACCGTTGGCTGAGATCAGAAGGGGTGAATGATCTTTGTCTCTTTTTCTACTACAACAAAATAATCTTCTTTGGCTTCTTCACTCAATTAGCTATGAGAATCTAATAAGATCATATGCATAGCGAAAACAAGCACAAACAGGAAACAATAAACCAAGGGAACAAAAGAAGTAACAAACGGGCCAAAACATCAAATGGCCAATTAGAGCGCATGCATCACACTGGTCTAATTAGGCTTGGGTGGTCTAACTGCTCGGGTTATCGTAGTCTGACCGCTCGCCATTTCAAAACAGAAAAATAGTCCACCGCCAAGAACTCAAATGGGCCTAACTCTAATCTACTCAACCAAATAATTTGAAACTTGAAATGAAACTTCCTCATGATCCTATGAACCTATTCCATCATTGGATTGACAAGCTACTCAATAAAGTTTTGATATTTGCCCAAAACAAGGCAGATTGCATCGAAACTGGTTCAAAACCTCAAATTTCGATCATGGGTTCTAGATCATAGGAATGAATCTAGATAAGCTCTAACACATCCTAGCTAGCCAAAACATAGCAGGAAGCCAACTAGAAACTAGAAGAGCAATGAAATCAACAAAAGCACAAGAACATGTGCAAGAACGAAGCAAGAAATCGCATAAGGGAAACTTTTATTCGATTTTCACATAGGGATGAAAGTTTTACAGTGTCGAACGCCAGGTTAGCAAAACCCAGATCCTCTGTGATTCCACCGCACTATTCCCTAGATCAGTAGATAGTGCTCACTAATACATTACTGTATATCAAAAACATATCATGCGGAAGCGTAAATAATACAGTAATACTTACTCATGGGCCGATTAGGCCGAAAATGATAAAATGCAGCAGTGGAAACTTAACACTGATGGGACTAGGGCTGGCAAAAAAGCTCGGGCTCGTAGAGGCTTGGCTCGGCTCGTGGATGAAACGAGCCGAGCCGAGCCAGCAAAAAAGCTCGGGGTCTAAACGAGCCGAGCCCGAGCCAGCTCGCGAGCGGCTCGGTTGGCTCGGCCCAATAGGCCCAACTAAAAACCTAGTCTCCCACTTCCCAGGCCCCAGCCCAGCCCCAAGCTCCCTCTCCCTCGGTCCCTCCGCAAGACCGCAACGCAGCCCGCGAGCTCTCCTTTCCCAATAGCGCGCTCTCGACTCCATCGCTGCGGCGCTGCTCTGGTGTCCGCCGCGGCGCCAAGACCGCCGCCCGTGTCCGACCTCCGCCGCACCAAAAACCACAAACCAAAGAATGCGGCGTCACGGCGACCACCAAAGACTGCATCGACACGACCAAACACGACGCCGTGGCAGTAGATCCAGCGCGGGAGCGGCCACCACGGCAAGAGCCCGCCTTGAGAAGGTAGAGGTAGAAGGCGGTGGCGGGTCGTCGGGACCTCGAGTAGCGGCGCCGCCGGCGTAGATGAAGGACTCCGGTCGCAGCTGGCATTCATGTCCCGGCGAGCGGAGACTGGCACGATGGTGTCGAAGTCCCCGAGCGTGGAGACGTTGGCGCAGCCGGGGGAGGCGAGGAGCGCGTCGAGGCCGGAGAGGCCGCATCCGGAGGCCGGTAGCGGGAAGGGGAGCGTGGCGCGGAGGGGCTGGAGGCAGGAGGAGGAGGCGTTAGCGGAGCCGCATCCGGAGGCCGGGAGCGGGAAGGGGAGCGTGGCGCGGAGGGGCTGGAGGCAGGAGGAGGCGTTAGCGGGGAGGAGGAAGGAGGCGGTGGCGGCGAGGTGGAGGGAGAGGTGGTGGGTTGGGAGCGGAGCGACGCGGGGAAGAGGAGGAAGAGGAGGTGGAGAACTGGAGTCTGGAGATGGCCGGGAGATGGGAGTAGGACATGGCAGGGGCTGGGGAGGGGAGAAGGATGCTTTGTTGGCTCGCGAGCCCTCGCAAGCTGGCTCGAGCCACACCACGAGCCGAACCGAGCCCACAAAAAAGCTTGATATCTTAACCAAGCCGAGCCGAGCCGAGCCTCTATTCTATCAAGCTTTCACGAGCCGAGCCGAGCCAGGCTTGGCTCGGCTCGTTGCCACCCCTAGATGGGACCCTCAGGGCTTGCCCACAGGCAGCCAACTAGGATTCGCGACCTAGTCCATGGCCTCTTCGTATTCCAGCTCTGTCAACCCCTTTTTAGCGCCACAGGGCTAGACATTCCTGTTCTTTCTGACTGAGTAATGGTAGGTAAGTAAGAGTGAGTACGATGATACTCAGCAAGCCACCATACAGGATGCAGTAATAATAGATGCAAAGCTGTCAAGAGAGGCTTGAGGCTCTTTTATTTGCTAAAAGCAGTGTTTTGGAATTACAATAAGTAGGAAAAACTCCTGAGACTTAGCAATTTTAACTGAAATAGATTTTATGAAATTGATTGTGAGAATGCGATAATAATTGTAGTGTATGGTTGGAGTACATCTCTCCAGGAAAAATCAAAGTCAGAGTACCTCCCTCTGATAGGTTTTATCCCACCCATAAATATATTTGGAAATAAAACTAACTCAAGTAGGTTCCCGTGTCCACCCTTGACCGTGGGCACAGCTGCTTGAACAGTTTTACACTCTGCAGAGATTGTACACTTTCACCACAAGAGATAAATCATTTTAATAGCCAACACGCTTCCTTAGGCATTAGGCCCAGATAATCTATCACAAAGCCTTTACCTTACCCCGACTTAGCTAGATACCACCCGCTGAGGTTTCACCGCTGAAGGGTTCTATCCGCCACAGTCAGAGGCCCCCTCTTGCGCCGTATGGGTACAGTCGGTCCCTGTATCCCACTGTGAGTTAACCAGTATGTCCTGTCACCCACTTACCACTGATGTTATCTAAACTAAATCTTTGCAAGTTAATCAGCTAGGTCATTCCCATATAGACTTGTGGTTGTACTGTTTTACACAAGGAGGTCAGTACCAGATTCAGACCTTAATTTGTCCAGGCGGTTCTTACCACAAACCACGGGTTCTCGTGCGACATCGGCACCATCCACTCTCACCAACTGCCCAGACAGGTATAACATGTTTTTAGGGTTTTGAGAAGCATAAAATAGTTGTAACAAAATACTCAACCACGTACATCCCATGACTGTCCCAAAATAAGTACTTATGTTTTAGAGATTGATGATCAGGGCAACAAGCGCCTTGGACTTGACCAGACTAGCATAGCATTTTAATGTAATCTACAGCTAGTAAGGTTACCGTTAATATCTATGGTGACAAGTATCAGGTGATTCAAGCGTCAAAGGAGGGCATATTAAATTTAATACAACATCAAGTGGTCATGTAGCTACCTTAAGCTTTGACATACATTTGCATACCAAATTAGGCATGCAAGTTGATAATTTAAAGGAACATAAATTTGCATAAAATGTGGGATCAATATGATCAAAGTGATGACTTGCCTTGCTTGGTTTACCATGGCTTTGATCTAACCCAAAGCCTGCTCAGTCAGTGATTTTAGATTACTGGTCCTCGCTTTCACCTGAGTCTTGGTCCTTCTCAAATCCGTCGTCATGTTGATTCTTTCGATTCTAATACGCAGCAAAGAAAAGAAAGAACAAATAAATCCAAATACTTTAAATGCCCAATTTAATTTAAATTACACATTTATTAAGATTTGGGAATAGAAGGATGATTCGGACTAGTGGACTATAAACACCGCGGTATCTGGATTTGAGTAAGAGATTGATTATTTATTAGCTAACAAATCTTATTAATAGCGGTCTGCCTTTTATTGGATGAGCGATACATGGCTTAATAGGGATCTTTTGGTTAACGTTATTCCTTGCATTATTATTTATTTTCGACCATTAGATTTAAATCCTGATATAATGATTAATGTTGGGGATTTGGATGTGAGACAAAGATTAAGGGTAGCTCTCTCTCTCTCGATCAGGAAATTCTTAATCGGAGACACTCGCTATTTTAGATCCTAACATTTTAAGGTGAAAGTTGAAGTATTTACTACAAATATTGACAAGCATTTTTGAAAAGATAGCTGCCACGATTTTAGCGATAAGGAACCACACTTGATATTTTATGTGGCGTCCTGATGATATCGGAGAGATAACTTAGTAAACAGGGTAGTTTCCATTCCTCATTATTGAAATGCTATATTTGTTGATACATTTATTATATTAGTTAATTTTGTTACCATTCTCCTTAGTTATTATGGATTTAGATAATACGAGATGGTATAATTCTTTAGTTTCATTAGAATCTTTTTAGTCATGATATTATTATTATTATTTGCATTATTATCATTTCATTGACTTCATGTTAACTGCTTGGTAATAAGAAAAGGGTACATGGCATAAATTTATTTTAATTAATCTTGAATATGAGGACCAACTTATTAATCTTAATTGGCATAAAATTTGCAAATGCTAAGTCGTTCATTTAATTGTATAAATCTTTTCTCTACGAGCGCATGGGAAATGTTCTTATTCTTATTATTAGTCACACTTTAGTTTATTAGAATACATGCATGAACATTTCTTACACATGATTCTAGTATCCAGCAAAAAGGGTCATTGGTCACTATTCACTTCTGGCATCTGAACTCAACTCAGTGGCTTGGTTGGCCCACATGACAGAAGAGAGAGTCAGAGGAGGATGCTGCCGGCTAAAGACAGAGTAGAACAGGGGGACCGAAGTAGAGGAGGGAGGCGCCGGAGCTGGGCGACGACGATGCCGGCGAGGAGCGGCCGGGGAGGCGGCGGCGACCAGTAAAATGAAACCCCGTGGTGAAGAGGGTGGCGCTGGGGGTAGCAGCCCTGGTCGGATGGCATGGTGGTGGGTCGGCGACGGCGCTAGGCTGCTGGTGATGAGGAGAAGATGGGGCACCGACGGCCGGAGGAGAGAGGGTAAGAGGGAAGGAGCGTGTGAGCACTAGTACCGCACCAAGAACATACCTAAGCAGCCGAGCTAGCCGGAGGGTGGCGGAGGCAAGCCGGTGTGGGGGAGGCGACCATGGCGGGAGAACTCGGGTGGCGGAGGGCGCAGACCGACGGTTGGGGAGGCTTTGGGTGGCGGAGGTGCTGCTCCCACCACGCCAAATCGACTCGGGACTGACCGAGGAAGAAGCGGCGGCGGCAATAGCGATGGCCGACCAGAGACGGAGGAGGAGCGGGCGCAGTGTTCTCGAGCATCAACATTCCAATTAAATGCGAGAGGGGCGGTGGGCGTTCGAGCGCACGCCGTGACGCGCTCAAATCGGAGTGGGCTTGCCGGAGGTGGCCGGAACGGGGAGAGGGCCGGTGGCGCACACGGAGCCAACTCAAGCTGAGCTCGGTCCGAGGGAGAAGGAGGAGAGGCAGGCTCCAAGCGTCTTGTAGGCGAGGAAGATGGAAGTAATTGAGCGTTAATGTGGCGTCAATGCGGGGCTACGGAAGGAAAAACCAGGGGCAGAGCTGGTTTACCATGGCAGGAAGAAGGATGGCAGCGACGTGCGTCAAAGCTACGGAGGAGAGGGTGGAGCTAGGCCGATGTTAAGGGAGTAAATGAGCGTACGGGGGAGAGGTGAGGCCGCGGCGGCTGTAGCCGGTGGGCTGACCGAAGCAAGGGGCCGTCGGCCTGTGCGATGGAGCCGTGAGCAGTGGGAGGAGGAGGAAGAAATGGGGAAGAAGGGAGGCGTCGGCGGCTTGGGCCAAAGGCCAGGAGAAGAAATGGGCTGAACGACCAGGAAAGGAAAGAAAGCGGCCCGGGGAAAAAAAGAGTGGGCCGGGTCCAAGAGGAGATTTTTGGAATCTTAAGAAATAATTCTATATTTTAAATTTCTGATTTGGGTTTTTGAATTTGGAAGCCCAACAATTACCTTTTTAGGATTGCCGAGTTTTGAGAGATAAACCTTGAATTTCAGAATTTAAATTTTTGCATATGAACAATAGATGAAAAGGATTGATTTTAATTTCTGCTCTTGGTTTTGAATATCCGGAATTCAAATTTAAAGATTCGAATTCAAGACTTCGATAGGAATTAGAGTCTTATAGATTTTAAATTTTCACTCTCGGTTCTTGTTTCCACTGAGAAATTCGAATAACGCCAAAGCTTTTGGGAAACACGGAAGAAACGATTAAAGATTTTACAATTTTCGCAATTACAGTAATTCCCTATTTGGGATGTTACATACAGCCTCTCTACTCATGGAGTACAAAGCTCCCTCTCCATAGAGCACACACATAAAGTTTTTCTCTTGGAAACCATAAACATATTCTCTCCAAGGCTTCTTTTCTAAGCTAACTCCTCTCCCTCCTTATATATAGAGGCTCACACCATAAAATCATAACTAGCCCCCCTACTTGGTTTATCCACTTACATGGGCTAACCCATTAACCCAACACCATATCGGGTTTTACACACTCATACACGCTTCTCAAAGCATTTACAAGACTCAGCTTGCTAAACCATTAGCGATTGATCCACTTAGCAATCCTAGCTCACTTTGGCCTAAACCACTTCACTTTTGTGCCTCATTGCACTACTGTTTTGATTGCGGCACCAAATTGATATTTGGCTAACTACCAAAATGCCCCGACGAAGCTTCCGGTCACCTCTGCCTTCACCTTCACATCAAAGCATCTCCTCATTCTTTCGACACGTAGCCCATAGTGTCCAATGACTAACGGTCATATCTTTATGCATTTGAACTCCCATGAACCATCTCTATGTGCATCAGCCTCGTCACTCGGTGCACCACATGCATCACCTCATCTCATTGCGATCCTTATCTCTTTTGTGCTTCAAGCTTGAGACATGTAGCCTAACCCGGACTTATACGACCACATGGACCTCAGCCTCCCACCTAGTCTCGATCTTGTTGTTGACCTCTACCGCTCTTCAAGCAACCCTGCACATCCAAAGACAAAACAATCCTATTTCGAGTACAAGTTCCATGCACTTGAATAATGTTAGTCAAAATAAATGCATCATGCAACACAACACAATGCAATGGCACACATGTTGTGCACACACTCAAACCACTCAAGAACACCTCTCACTGTTCTCTGGCCGCAACAACCGGTCTAAATGCTCTCCCCATGGTGATAGGACTATGCCAATCAGATCATCAACTATTTACTGGTCTGACCGGCCCAAATCAACTTAAACCTTCCCCAGAAATAGGACACCAATGCCACTGCATCTTCTATGCTGGTTACACCACCCAACTCAATTTTGGTGCGACCACCAACCAATGACCAATTTGACCACATGTGCCCAACTCACTACAAGGGTTCTGAATTATAGCAACAAATTATTACAACAAAAATTAAGTTGTTGCAATAGGTGGTGTTATTACCACGAATTGGACTTCTGTGGTAATAGATGAATTGATATTGCCAAAATTTCTTGGCATTGTAATAGTTAAGAAATTTGTTGCAATAGAATGTACATATTGCAACAAAAAATAAAGTTGTGGTAATAGGTAGAATATATTGCCACGATGTTCGGGCGTGGTAACAACAAAGACTTTTTGTGGCTATATAATCTACATGTTGCAACAAAATCTGAAATCGTGGCAATAGTAACATGGGAAAGAAAAAACAATAGAAAATGCTGCCATTTCACTCAACCGACGGGATAAATTTTTCAAGGACTAAATTGATAAATGGCCAAAAATCCCCACTTGGCTTCAAATCCTTTGCAGCAGCTCTGTTCAACAGCTGTACTACTCCTTCCCCATGGTGGCACCACGCTCCCAACTGTCGTCCTTGCCTCCGGTCATCCACATGCCTTCAGTGTTTCTCCAATGAGTCGAAGATCCAGCATTGAGCCACTGTAGATCGCATCGCATTCTCCTCCGCTGCTGCTGCTCCTCGCCACACACAACCGCCATCCACCAACGGTGCCACCACCAACACCGACAACAAACCTATGCTGGCAAGTTCCCGTCACTCCGACCCCTACCTCCTTAGCTTCATTGAGCTGCCGCCATGTGGGTCGGTCTCCACATCTGACGACAATGCTCCATGTGCTTGTTCTTTGCCAATGACTGCTACCAAGAAGCCCCTGCACTGCCTCCGACACCTCACTGCTTCCTATAGTCCCCCTAGGTTCCCCCAATTCCTTCCCACGTTCGATTCCCATGTGTGCCCTTTTTGTTGTTAACTTTTTAAATTGCGAAATCTTGAGTTTCGATTGTGATTGTGTACTATTAAAGCATTCTTCTTAGGTTACATGGTGAATTGTCTACTAATGGCTTTCACTGGGAAGTGCAAATGTGATAATAAGGATGATTTCCAAAAACAAGAGGTTGGACCTAGCTGGTGAATAGCTTGGAAGAGAACTTGGGGTGTATATTAGGCATGTAGAGAGATGCATGGTTAAGGCCATGCAGAGAGATTTGAATAGTGACCATGATTTACAACTTCTCAAGCATTATCTGGATGCTTCAATTATCACTAATGGTCTAAATCATGACTTCTCTATTGGTTCTAAGTGTCATCCCTACAAAAGAAATGAAAGGTGCTTAGAAATTGTTACAACACTTAGGAGAACAAACCCTCTTCAAATTGTGTCAAATTTGAGGAAAACCTGTGAGTGGGTTGCTTATGTTGGGAAACCTGGTGATGCAAGATATCCATAAGTAATTTCTTAAACCTAGTGTTGCATGCCCACCTTGAGGAAATGTATTTTGATAAGTTTGTCAAATACCACAAACTATATTGGATCAAAAACAAGGTGCTTGGGAAAGCAGATTAGTTCAAGGAGTATTGAGAAGATTGAGTGGATCAAAGATTAAAAACTTAGCGGATTTGGACACATGTATTTTGAAAAACGTACATGAATTAAGTGTGTGAGTAAAACTATGCTGGGTGGGTTAATGCATTTTCCCCAATATGCTAATGGATAGTATCTATTAGAGTTAGATGTGGGCTGGTTGTCTTATTTATTTAACGGGTTGGGATGGAAGCTTGCAAGCCAACCATCCAACCATCTACCAACCATCCTTTCAACCCTGTGTTCTAGGATTAGGATTAGAGAAGAGTGAGTGTTGCGATGTGCTCTCTTATCTTTCAGGTAGAGTGGCTGTAAAACCTCCATCCTTAAGTAGTAATGTATCAACTTTATTCATCACTCATGGTGTATACTTGTTTTGATTTATTTACTCTTGTTCTTGTTGGTTTTGATCTCTTCTCTTCTTGAGTTGCTATGTGTCGTGGACGTGAAAGTGATTGAGATGACTAATGGAGATCAAATCCCATCCATTTAGACACCAGGTCTTGAAGGATTTTGAAGTTGCTTGGCTTTGCTTAGTTTTGGCTTGTTCTTGAGGTTTCTTGATCCAAAGGTTTTTGCTTCGAATCTTTTAGAGTTTTTACTTGCTATAAAATGTGAGAATACATTTAGAGCCATCTTGACCATCCTCTGCCCACGAGCAAGTCATATTCCGAGTGTTTAGTTTTTGCCCGATTTTGATGCAACTTTGCTTATTCTTGAGAAATGTTAGAACTTTGACAAGTATTCAAGTTATCTTTGGATGGAATAGATTTCTGAGACTCTAAGCAGGATGGGTACAAAGTATCATCTCATTTGGTTATGGATTTTGGAGTTATACCAAAAGTGGTTTGAACTTGAAGTGATTTTTTGTTCTAGGAATAGGAGGCGTGGGCCATGGGCGGCGCCATGGCGAGGGGGAAGGAGGCAGTGCCAGCGCCGATGGCATGTGCACACTCGTTAAGGACTTTCTAGCTCCGCCATTAAGAATATAAGTATCACCCTTCGACTTCGGTAGTTCGGTCTCTTCTCCCCTCCGTCCTCGCAAACCCGTCCTGCTCTTGTGCTACTTCGAGAGCATATCCAAAGCGTGCGTAATCCAACATCGCTCCACTTGTACATCATCTCGAGATCCTGGTCTCTTGGGCTAGCTAGCTATTCGATCGATCTCCGGGAGTAGAGGATCCTATCCATCCTCCTGATCCATGCCCACATTAGTAAGTAGCGAGCTAGATCCCAAATGTCGTTAAGGGCCTGTTTGGGAGAGCTCCACCAGCTCCAGATCCACGAAAAACAGCTCCACTCCACGAAATTTTACCCAAACGCTCCAGCTCCGCGAAATCTGGATCTACCAAAATCCTGAATCTGAGGGCCAAATCCATGGATTTCATAGAGCTCCTCAAGGGGTGCTCCACCGTGGAGTTGGGTGGTAATTACCCACCAATGGCACCGGTTACACACCCCATCCCACCAAAAGTGGTCATTCCCACCAAAACCTCAATTTCGTGGATCTGGAGCTGCTGTACAAGCCAAACACTCCATGGTGGGATCCCAGATCCACAGTGGAGCTGCTGCTCCAGATCTATATTTTCAGTGATGGAGCTCTCCCAAACAGACCCTAAACACAACCACCACTCCCTACTTCTCGGCCTGAGAACACGGGGAGGCCGTAGTAAAGGTGATCGATGCTTGCCAGCTCCCTCTTCTTCTTCCTCTCCCACACCACCCGACAGCAGCTACAGCTCGTCGTCGTTAACGTACGCAAGCTCACACAAGCCATAAGCGTAGTATAGCGCACGCGCGCTTACGTGCGGTACGTACAGGAGGTGACATCATGGACTGCTTCGCCGAGGCCGAGGGGAAGAGGGCGCACGATCCGAACCCGAAGTTCCAGGACCGCAGCCGCGCGGCGCCGGCCACTGGCTTCCCCGCCGAGAACGTCGGCAGGTTCTTCGAGGTGTTCGGGCCGGTGATCGTGGGCGCGGGGCCGGCGGGGCTGGCCGTCTCCGCGCTCCTGGGGCTGGCCGGCGTGCCGTATGTGTTGCTGGAGCGGTGCGGCTGCATCGCCTCGCTCTGGCGCCACCGCACCTACGATAGGCTGCGCCTGCACCTGCCCAAGCGATTCTGCGAGCTGCCGCTCATGCCGTTCCCGCCCAGCTTCCCCACGTACCCCACCCGGGAGCAGTTCCTCGAGTATATCGAGACATACGCCAGCGTGTTCAACGTCAAGCCGTTGTTCCGGCAGGCCGTCGTCAGCGCCGAGTACGACGGAGAGTTCTGGTGGGTGAGCACCAAGGAGGTCGTCTCGGCGGCCATCGACGGCGAGCAAGCCACCCTCAGCAGCACCATGACGGTGTACCGATGCAGGTGGCTCGTGGTGGCTTCAGGAGAAAACGCCGAGCCAGTTCTGCCGGAGATCGAGGGCGCCGGGAGATTCAAGGGCCAGGTCATACACTCCAGCGACTACCGCAGTGGCGAGGGCTACGCCGGCAAGCGGGTGCTCGTCGTCGGCTGCGGCAACTCGGGCATGGAGATGTGTCTCGACCTCTCCAACCACAATGCGCACGCGTCCATGGTTGTGCGTGACACGGTGAGAAATATTGCTCAAACAAAGTTTTTATCTTCTTTTTTTGATTTTTTTTTGCACAGCCTTTGTTTGTTTTTCTGTTTTTCATCTTTTGTTCGTTGGTTCGGACGGAATATACATTAGCAACAATAACAAAGTTTTTTGTTCCAAATAAGTTATGATAGTATATGAATAAAATCTTCTCAAATCAAATAAATGATAGCCTTGTACTAAAATCTACAAGGCTAAAATCCTAAGCTCTACTTTTCACAATCTAAACTGAGAGCCTAAAACACTATTCCTAAATTTTCTTCTTATGTTATGGTTCCGATACGTAGATCGCTAATTTTTATACACTCTTATCTAAAGCTAACTCTTTAGAAATATTCCAACCCCTCAAATCTCTTTTAACTGCTTCTTCTTATGTTAACTTTGATCGATCTCTATCTCTTCTTATGTTAATTTTGGTCGATCTCTGTCTCTTCCTATATTTTCGTTAGGTTCAAGATTTGTTTAACTAATAACATTAGGGAACAGATGCATGCACAAACGAACAGATTAAAAAAGTTGATATTTGCATCTTTCCAGTGGTGCAACTTTTTTTCTTCTTAATAATCTCTTGCACAGACACGCACTATCTGCCTCTCTTCTTCTTTTTGTTCATGTTACAATGTTGCATAAGCTTGAGAAAAATAATTCGGGAGGAGCTTTTATGATTTTTTAATAGTGATTTACATAACTTTTAAAGTATGATAAATGGTGGATAAATATTACGTACCTCTTTATTTGTTTTAAGATTAATACTACTCTTATTAGAAAGAAATGCATAAAAACACTGCTCAGCTTAGGGCATCTCCAATGGTTCTAGCTAGCAACTAACTAGAAGACTTCCACATCATTTATATAGTACACACTAAAATCTAGCATTCTAAAGAACTATCTATAAGAGTAAGTTCAATAATGGTCTTATAGCCAAGCTAGTCAGCATTTTTGCTGACGTGAAGGAGAGAAGAGAGGAGAGAGATGAGAGCTTGGCTCTCATGCAAGCAACAAGCTAGGCACGGGAGTCTATGCAGTGGTGAGCTCAAATAATAAATGTATGTGAGGAGGAATAGGAAAGAGAATGTGAGACATGGTACCACATAATAATAGAAAACCTTTTGTAGACAAATAGAAGATAAATTATTGTATAACTTGACTCTTATAACTTGACTTATAGCCAAACACTTGGCTCTATTATTGGACTTGCTCTAAGGATAGCTATTTGATGTTTACATGCACACACAGAAAAGGACTATCATTTATAGAGGTTGCCTCGTTTTGCGTTATAGACTAGTGCTTAAGAGCAAGTTCAATAATAGAGCCAAGTGTTTGGCTATAAGTCAAGTTATAAGAGCCAAGTTATACAATAGTCTGTCTTCTATTTGTCTACAAAAGATTTTTTTATTATTATGTGGTACCATGTCTCACATTCTCTTTACTACTCCTCCTCACATACATTTATTATCTGGACCCACCACTGCATAGGCTCCCGTGTGCAGCTTGTTGCTTGCATGAGAGCCAAGCTCTCCTCTCTCTCCTCTCTTCTCTCCTCCACATCAGCAAAAATGCTGACTAGCTTGGCTATAAGACCATTGTTGTACTTGCTCTAAGGAAGAGCAGGCTCGGTTTTTTTTTTTTGCATACTCTCTTTCCTCCACATAGGATATATGCTGATGTGTACATACATATAGCAAGCTGACTCAGACTATTGGAGATGCCCTAAGAGCAAGTTTAATAGTATAGATAGCTGCTACCTCTAATACATTTCCATGTCATCAAAAGATAATGATGCAGCCAACTTATACAATAAGCTGGCTATAAGTTGTCTTCACAAGAGCTCTCAATCATCAAAAGATAAGTTGTCTTCACAAGAGCTATAAGTGATCTATCTTAGTTGGCATCACACTTGATCTCACGTGTTCGATCGTACACTTCCCGAAGCATAATAATTTTTTTAGCTCCTGATATCATGGCAGATGTTAACGTTGCTTTTCTTTTTTCAGTAAAAAGGCGAGCTAGCTTGAGCCATGGCATGCCAAGAAAGACGCTGTGATTCTCTAGGGAACTTTCTTGGGATTCATGCGCGTGCGCTAGCTAGCTTGTGACGATCCTTTTTAAGGGACAAAAGACAAAACAAAACCACCTAGATTTGCTCCAATAAAACAGTTTAAGTTTCCAAAATAGTTAATTTTATAGACTATACAAAGTAATACTACATCATATACATATTGATTAACTAACACTAGCACTAACTTGTGTCGTTTGGAATATTATTAACGGTTAGCAAGAATACTCTTTGGGATTGGCTCTACATCCTTTATATATTCGATCGATATTTTGTGTTCCACTTTTTTCTCTCATTGGAATGTGAATTACAAACCATTAGGAAAACAAGTCTCTGATGATGATAAGCATACACATGTGGAAGATGCACCAAGTTGTTGCTCCCGCGCACTTTGCAAAGTTGTAGTACAACCTAGCGAGCGCTTGCAACTAAAACGATATGATCACCAAAAGGCAGACTCCCAAGTGTTTGGGCCCCAAGCCCTGCCTTTCTTTTGCCCTTTTGCTTCCTTCGTTTAACTTGCGTCCATGTCACAGACAAAACAAAAACAAGAGCCACTTCGATTTGTTTCCCCTTTCGGTGTTAGTTTATAGTATCCGGCCATATATAGATGATCATTCCCTCAACCGATTGTAACTGTAATTGATGTGTCACCAACTCTTCCTATTCTGAAATCTGAAGCTGATCGTATCTTTTGGTGATCTTTGTAGGTGCATGTCCTGCCCAGGGAGATGCTAGGGCGCTCCACTTTTGGGCTGTCCATGTGGCTCCTCAGGTGGCTGCCCGTCCAGACGGTCGACCGGCTGCTCCTCCTGGTGTCGCGCCTCGTGCTAGGCGACACAGCCCGCCTCGGTATCGGCAGGCCCAGCCTTGGCCCTCTGGAGCTCAAGGGCGTGTCCGGGAAGACGCCGGTGCTCGACGTCGGAACCCTAGCCAAGATCAAGTCCGGAAACATTCAGGTAATTAATTGTGGTCTTCAGTTAGCCATTGCTGGATTGCATGGACTCTTTATCATTGCACATTCGTTGGGTAATGCAGGTGTTCCCAGCAATACATTGTTTTAGGGAGCATGGGGTGGAGTTTGCCGACGGAAGGGTTGAAGACTTCGATGCTGTCATCCTTGCCACCGGTTATAAAAGCAATGTACCCTATTGGTTAAAGGTATACACTATATACATATGCACTCTCATGGACTATGCTCCCACCATTATTTTGCCTTTCTTTTTTTCTGATTGTGTTTGGTACTGTTCATATGGTCCACAGAGTTCTTCACCTAATTAAACTAGAGCATGTTTTGTCATGGGAAATTGATCTTAGCATTAATTTGCCTTTAAAATTGATCTTAGCATTAATTTGCCTTTCTATATACGTAGGAGAAACAATTCTTCTCAGAGAAAGATGGCTTCCCAAGAATTTCGAACGGGTGGAAAGGGGAGAACGGTCTCTATGCTGTTGGGTTCTCCAGGCGTGGCCTCCTAGGAGTGGCCATGGATGCCACCAAGATCTCAGATGACATTTTGCGATGTTGGCATGATTCGGACTATGGAAGATCAACGTGCGAGCAAGTGACATGAAACTCGCCGATCATAGGGCCCCAGCCTCCCTTGATCGGAGTATTTTGTTTACACATGTACTAGTCTGGTTTACATTTCATTCTAACTGGTAGATATGCCTAAAACAAGGCTTATCTATCAGTACGTGCATATATATATATATATATATATATATATATATATATATATATATATATATATATATATATATATATATATATATATATATATATATATATATATATATATATATATATATATATATATATATATATATATATATATATATATATATATATATATATATATATATATATATATATATATATATATATATATATCACACACACACTTGAATCAGCCTAGTGCATCTCTTTTTTTTCCCATTCTCATATTGTATATAAATCATGGTATAGGTAATCATTTGTTGCATTTTAGTTATTTGGTCTAACTTTAATTAGAGGAGCGAAACTAGCGTGTGAATTTGAGAGAGAATAGTTTAAGGGTCTCATATCTGTTTATTTTTGCAATCCCAGAAAGGAAGCTCTGGATTTTTTTTTTTAGTTTGGCAAATGTTGTCATCTTTTTGTAACTGTTAATAGTAACAAAAATGACATTTTTCCAGATATTTTATAAACATGCATGCTTATTTTGTTGTGTTTGTTATCTCCATCTTCTTGCCTTTTCAGTAATGTCTATCGATCTAGAATAATAATATAACTCCAGTATTCCATTTATATTTGTGATGTTGAATTGATGTGTACGCATACAAGCAGGTTACTGCCCCTCTCAATCTAGGCTGAATTTCTGATTATTTTTAGGACTATTCAATGGTCATTAATTGGTAGGAAAATTTTCACTGTTTCGGCTATTCTTCCTGCTTTAATTCAAAAAAAATAACCTTCAACCCGACAACGATTCCATCCAAAATCCTTATTCCATATATATGGCTGGTCAGCGTCCAAAATTATGGACCTTCATCTTAATAAAAATATAACACGTTGCCTAGAATTAATTGATGTGCAAATTCCGTAACTTAATCAATATATTTTACATAATATTTCTTTCTTGGATACAAGCCGTAATAATATCTGCTTACAACAGGCACCGTAAGATGAATAAACACTACGAAATGGACGCATGTAATGATACCTGGAAAAGTCAAAAGTATATAAAAAGTAGTTTATAGTTAATTATAATTTAGTCTTTCTTATGTATATCTCCTGGAACAAGAACAAAGTTGTGCTAATTGTTGATATTTTCTTTATGAGTAGTGTTTCTAATTATACCGTCATTATTCTTGGTCAGTATATATCCCAAGGGACCACCACCACTTCCACCATCACTCTCTTTGTAATGTCCATCTGTTGAAAAATAGAGAGACAAGGATGCATGATTTTTACGTGAAAAATTCTTACAAGAAAAAATCACGAACACAAGAAGACAAAATTCACTGTATAAGAAAAAAATTAAAAGTATGAAGAACTTCAGTGTATCTTCATGGATACATATGTAGGTTTGATAATAAGAATCCTAAGAGAACAAGAAATTTCAGTTGGACTCGTTGCGAGGGCCAGCGCTAGGTCTAGCGCGACTCGGCGCACCACCCGAAGCTACGTCTAGCACAGGTCAGCGCACTAATGTGAATATGTCTAAGAATTCAGATCACACTTTAACACTATCTACATATAATAAAGTACCAGCTCAGAGAAAAGAGCAATATTGCAAAGATGTTTCTCAAACTTATGCCATGTCCTAGTTGTAGTCATCTACATCATAATGCGTGTTGTCTCTGCCTGATCGATCGTGTACACATATGCCACTCCTACATATTCGACGCAAGAGCATATTCCCAAATGGAAGGCACTTTACTGTATGAACCCCTGCTCCTTAGCTTTTCTAGAACCATGATTCCATTTCATCTCCATTATTTTCCACTTTGCAAGGGAAAAAGTCCTAGGAAGCCAGTGTTTTGTCCAGGCAAGGTGGTGTTCTTATGTGGCACGGGCGGCGCAGCATCATGCATGGTGCATGTATACGGCACATGTAGAAAGTTTCATGTATCATTATCATGTCGAATTCATCATTGCTCTACGAATAGATTTTTTTACGGTTCCTTTTCTAGACGTTTTATATCTCTTTTATTTTGTTAGCTGCCTAAGGGCAGTCCCTATGGTAGAAACCATGTGCGAAATCCAAGATAGCCACATCAGCAAAAATCTGAGTATAGAAACTGACTCACACAATGGGAGTTTCTTTGTGCAATAAATAGTGGAAACCACCAGTTTCTTCCCAATGGTAAAATTGCAGTTTCTTCCCAGTGGAAACCGCGCGCAGTATGTTGGGAGCGGTGCGAGCGCGCATGGAAACCACCAGTTTCTTCCCAATGGTAAAATTGCAGTTTCTTCGTGCATCGATTCAAGAGTAGAGGTGGTTTCCCTGAGAAGAAACGGTTTCTACTCTTTTTCTTCTCTTTCTTCATTAATTGAGTTGTCATGTCATCGTTTTGCCTACATGGCAGGTCATTTAAAGAAGATAGAAACTGATCATTAATTGCCATTGGGACTGCCCTAACCTACATATCACTATTAGTGTAATACCATGCATTAACTGAGGCTATCATATGATTTTAATAGATCAACAAGACAACAACACAGGAATTTTTTTTATTGCTATAGAAATTTAACTCTTTTATAGTTTTATGTAAAACTTATATAAAATTTCTGCCATTCAAAAGAGGCCCTTTGCCATCGAGTATGCATGGTGTTCGATGGTCATGGGACTGATTGGCGCGTGTTGATTTGGTGGTACGGGAGACAAGTGACTAGACCATTATTGCCACAACAAGATGCACGCTGTGAGGTCAAATGAACCACAGGACGAAGGGGACCCAAAAAGGAGAGACTTGGAACTTGTTTTAGTGAAGGTGCTGATCTGCTTTTAGTCCCATCGGAATTGCCAACAGCGACTAAGTTGCACTTGGTTCACATCTGGAACAAGAACAAGAAGATCGTATACAGTAACAGAGGATGTACCGACTACTCAGCCACTAGCACTTTTCTCAGTGCTATAGCTAACATACAGGCCGTCTCCAGAAATTTAGGGCCCCAGGGCGAATTGCAAAATGAGGCCCTTAATTTTTTAAAAATATTGGTCTAATATAACTAAAGCATACTATCGCGCAATCATGTAAGATGTAATTTCAATATGTATTACTCCATACAAGATTTGGAAATATATCAAATATTAAGACCAAAAAAATATAGTACTGACCTCATATTCTACTAAAAAGCATCATACGTCTTGTATTTCTTGAAATGAAATCTCCAATTATATCTTCATAATTAATATTCTCCAAGACATCATTTTTAAGCGCTATTATCGTTAACCCAAGTTAATTAATCTTCTCCTATGGTGCACGTGCAAACCCACTACTCCACCCCCACACTACCAATCATTCACTATACCTACTGGCTCTCCTCCCTCCCTCTCTCTAGCTACATATACCGGCCACCTCGCTGGTTCACACCCTCCCAAAGACACCTCGCTAACCCAAGTTAATCTTCATAATTAATCTTTTCAACGTGCATCATTTTCACCTATAGCTTGGTTTGGGGGCCCACCAACTTGGGGGCCCTGTGCCATCGCCCAGATCGCACGCCCTTATCAATGGGTCTGCTAACATATAAACTCGATCCATCATAAGCTGTTCGTTCAATGGGTCAAATAGAAGTGGATTATGTCCGCTGAATTTAAGTTTGAGGCGCTACCAATGCCAGCTTAAATTTTAGCTATCAAAAAATCTCTTCTAACTTTGATCGGATGCATGCACGGCTGCTTTGTTCGTTCCACGGAAGATCGGAACTGAATTAATTTGACCAGGTAATAAAATCATGAGTAGGAAATATCAGGCGTTTAATTCCATGACCACATGCGTCCGGCGGTCCGGCCGGACAAACTGTACATACCGTTATCACTGTAAACCGATAGGGCACGCTGCAAGCTCTTGCTGCCTGCTGGTACCTCTCAAGAAAGAACCCTTATCTAGATTAAGATCCGCACTAACAGTAGCATCCAATGGCCGGTACATGCGTGCACATGTGTTCTTGTTCTGCAGGGATGAGCTAACCTGGATACTCGATTATGAAGTGACAACGAGCTGCATTTCCATGGATGGATTGGATTCGATCAATTGCCGCCAATACTGCAAGTTAAATGTTGACCTGCCATCGTTTTCTCAGAGGAGGGACAACGACTGGAGCTAGTAAAGAGTACTACAAGAAAATTTCCGTATAAAGATATTTTTGGAGAGATGTTTTTAATTTTGCCTCTAAAATTAAAGTTATATAGACTAGAGACGTTTTCTAGAGACACTTTAAAAATCGCTCTAAAATTATGTACTGTAGAGACGATTTTGAGACAATTTCGAGATGTTTCATAACCACATGCAAAAATTTATCTTGTAGAGACGTTTGTGAGATGCTTTCTAATTCATCTAATGATTTTTGCTATGTAAAGATATTTTTGTGAGACGCTTTTAAATATCTAGAGACGTTTTTTATGGTGATATGTGTTAAATGACCTACATAATATCGCAATGCACAAAAGTTCACACATTTTAAAGATTTTTCTATGGTGTACTGTACTAGTAGCACAATTTAACGCTACCATGAAATACCTCTACTTTCTTAGAGACACACCAAAACATTTATGGTACTAGCCTTTGCAAGAGTTTACACATTTTAAAGATTTTTTCTACAGTATATATACTATACTGGTAGTACAATTTAATGTCACTATGAAATACATCTATTCTTTTAGAGACACATTAAAATATTTAACAACACTTTAAAATATTTTTGTTCTCTTATAGACACACTGAAACATCTCTACAAAATGCCGCCAAGGAGCTATGGCCCGAATGATTGAGAAAAGAAGCATCGAGCATGGGGCAACTTGCTCGAGTAGTGGCGGTCCCGAATTAACACTGACATGCATGTACAGTGGCCGAGAGAAGAGAGACGAGGGGAAACGGAACGCGCGAAGAATTCGATTCAGCGCCAGCGTGACCGAGGCATGCCCTATCCGCATGTTTCTTATACGGACGCCCGCTGGAATAGCAACTCTCTTGTAAACTTGCAGTCCTGCAAAGCGGCTTTCGTGTTCATGAGAGCGATCATCACGTGGGTGAAAATGCCAGCTGACAGCAGCTCTCTCGTTAACTTGCCAAATGGCTTTCATGGGAGTGATCGTCGCATGAGGATAGAGCTCACGGCTGTCCGACTGCATCATGGATTACAATAAACCTTGTCCTCTCACAAGTTTTTGAACTAACTACGTATACAGTCGCATGATCACTTAAAACAGCAACTTCGTTCTTTTCGATTTTTCAGTTAGTTTTAGACTTCAAATTTTAACAATCGATATTATTTATTATATTTATTAGTCATAGTTAAAAAAATATTAAACACAGTTAAATGAACTGGCCAACCCTATGGAGTTAACCGACGTTGATGGGATCAATAGCGAGGCCCGTGGAACGATATAGGCACGCGTCAGGCATCGGATCAATGGCGGGGGTTCCTCCTTTCATGTCATGTATGCAAAGGAGGAGAACGAACGGGGCCAAGAGATAAAGCTTTGTCATTTCTAGCCACCTTTTCCTCGGCATTTGGCATATCCAGATAATCATGAGGCTATATAAGTTGTTTGGCCCTGGAAAACGATTTCCATTAGTATCTGCTTCCATGCCATATCCTGACGTGACAGGCAGTGGGCGGATAGGCTAGCCTTGCTAGCAGTGCGCCACTGCGCCAGGGAAAAAGCACAGCCCGCGGAAAAGGAATTCTTCCTATCAGTCATTGCACCTGTTCTTTAATGACTTTTAAAAGTAATTTTTAATTTTTACTATAGTATCTAACTTTTAAATGAATTATTTTTAAAAAATGGGATCTATAAAGTAATTATAGTACACATTAAAAATCCAATATCTGTATCAACTAAAATCGCAAGTGAGTATCTCTATCCGTAATATTATCTATCACAAACAGCTAAAAATCAAAAATTTTAATGAAAAACCATAAGTCACAACCACATCAAATAAGCTCATTGAATTAAGGTTGATCAAGTCAATCTAACGGGACTTCACCTAGATTTTCTTCCCAACGCATGCATGCATATGTAGCTAGCTAGCTGCATCTGCATGTTAGTATTTCACAGCTTTACACATTCCGTCTTTGGAAAATTTCAACTTCTCCTTTGCCTTTTGCGACTTCTAGTATTCTTTTACAACTTGTTACATGTATGCAAACTTTGTTGGGAACCGATCGATGAAGGCGTTATCCTGAAGGCGTTACATTGTTTTATTAAGAGATCTATGCCAAATTTATGTACTCCAAATAGACCCTACGATGATGGATCGAGCTTCAGGAACGTTAGTTTCCATACATTATAAAAGCGAACGACTAAGATGCTCTCGTTCCGTTACGTCGGACTATAGAGCATACGCCAATTTCGAATTACTCGAACACACAACCATATATAGCATTTGGACAAGTAGTACGAACTAATGATGGCCCATTAGACAGCAGCCATCTTAGATTCCGGAAAGATTCTCGCACGGATGAGCACACCCCCCTGGAGATGGAGAGATCCAGGGCGTGGTAGTGGGCAGCAGCCAGCGCGCCGGCAACGACGCGGCCGCCCTATTGGCCGGGTTCTCATGCTCATGTCGGCCGGTACGCACATGCGTGCGCAATTATACGTGCATAGTGCAGCGCCATCTAGGGAAGAACGCCATCGATCGATCGTGTTTCATGTCGAGATCACCGGGGCGGCATGCATGATGCGTCGTCCATCGATCTCTCGGCCGGCCGGGCGCGCGGGGCCGGTCGGTTGGGGGTTGATGTGGGTGCGACTGCGCCCTGGAATGATGAAAAGGCCGCAGGCAGCTTGAAACTTTCCGGGATCGTGTCCTGCCATTTTTAGGATCGGAGCGCACGCGTGGGCCCGGGCCAGGCCAGGCCATGACATGTCAGTTGTCGGCGGCCCGGCGTGTGGGCGGTGTGGTGGTGTGCGTCGCGTCAAAGATCTTTTCAGCCGCTCATCATTCCATCCGCAGGCCGCGGCGGGTGTATTGGGAGATCGATGCATCACATCATCAGATCACAACAAAGGTGTATGCTGGCGGTGGTGGGCGGGGTGTTGCCCCTGCTGCAGAGCCGACGCTAGCTATTTGCAAGTCTCACCCCCGATCGCCCAGTGGATTGTCAAGGATTTGTTCAGCAGAAAAACTGTGCCACGGTATACCGTACAAATCCAAATTGACGGTGTTCTCCCCTTCTCTTTCACTCGACACCGATGGTAAAAGTCTACACAACGAGAATGACAACGGGTTCACTGTGCGCCCCCCGGTTGTAGAGGAAGGCTAGGAAGGTAGTAGCCCGACGATGAGCAATGGTGGATGGCGTTGGGCGGCAGTAGAAGGTGGTGGGCGGCATGGCGAGGCGGCAACATGATGAATTTTAGGTTGGGCGAGGTGGGGACGACGGGGAGGGGGAGAGGGTGGCACAGTGAGGCTGTCGTCGTCGGCCATCGGTGGTGGAGAGGGGGTGGGGAAGCAGAGGAGGAGCGCGGAGTTGTGACCAGCGCTAGAGAAGGCGAAGAGGCGGGTGCGAAGAAAAGAGAGAGAGAGGAGGGCAACAACTGACGCCAACAAAGGAGGCAGGTGGAGGGAAGGGAGAGACGGCAGGAGGAAGTATACCATTGGGATGCCTCCCAACAGTATACCGTACGGTAGTACCTCTCTTTATTCAGACAACTCATGAGAACTAGATTGGGGAGGATACGCCACACTTACACTAGCCGGAATGTACTAAGTGAAAGCCATGTTTGTACTGAGAGACCGAGAACTGTTGATCTGAATTATATTATCCAGTTATTTGGTGGGAAATTATCATCCTTAAGTCTTAGGGCACTAGCAAGTAGCAACGCCGGTGTCCTGTTGTGTATACTATGATTTTGCCGCGCCGAGAGAACTCATTTGTATGTTTACTATGGGTTAATTTTGAGATTGTTTCAAAGGTGGGCTTCTGTAAAAGGTGGCCCAGTACACTTCTTCCGGACCATATAAGTCAAGATGCGTGCCCAGTTGCAGAAGAATGCTTAACGGGGAAACTTTTTTGGGCCATGATTTATTGTTCCTTCCTTTTCCCTTTCAACTTTTCTTCTGATTGTTTTTACGAAATGGCAGCTGACTATTTTTTCATTGACAAAAGAAGGAATTTACGAGGCAAAATTACAAAAAAAAAACCACTGGAAGCACGTCGGAGTTTGATTCCTTCTATAGGTCTGTTTGGGAGAGCTCCACCAACTCCAGATCCATGAAAAACAGCTCCACTCCACAAAATTTTACCCAAACGCTCCAGCTTCGCGAAATCTAGATCCACCAAAATCCTGGATCTGAGGGCCAGATCCATGGATTTCATGGAGCTCCTCAAGGGGTGCTCCACCGTGGAGTTGGGTGGTAATTACCCACCAATGCCACTGGTTACACATCCCATCCCACCAAAAGTGGTCATTCCCACGAAAACCTCAATTTCGTGGATCTGGAGCTGCTGTACAAGCCAAACACTCCATGGTGGGATCCCAGATCCCACCTCTTTGTTTTTTTAAGTACTATTTTGTTTAAATTTTTTTTAAAAAAACTCAAAGGCTTATGTGTACAAATATATCAACAATAGCCTTCAATTTTTTTAAAAAAAAACTCAAAGGCCACACATGTCCCACCTTCATCCTTCCATCCAAACAAAGGATGAGACCATTCCATCCCACTTTATCTTTCCAACCAAACAAAAAACAGGGATGACTCTATCCCCCTAACCAAACAAAAAATGGGATCATCCCATCCCAAAACCAGGGACAGAACCATCCCATCCCACCTTGTCTCTAAACCAAACACAACCTTAGCTCTCCAGTGGGGCAAGGTGGCCTTCCTCTGTGGCATGGGGCTTTATATTAGGCACGGCAGGGGGAGCCAAACCGTTTCCCTCCTAGGACGACGTGCTTTGCGATGAACCCGAAGAGACACTGCAAGAGATGACTAAGGGCCTATTCGCTTTTGGCTAACTTTTAAATAAAGTGTTTTTTCAAGATAAAATCTATTAATTAATTGTAGTACATAATGTACCAATTTTATATATATCGGCAAAAGCCGTACGTGAATTTCAGTTACTCTGTAATCTCTCATACAAATAGCCAAAAGCCACAAATTGCAATCAAAAGCTGTAAACCGCAGCCACAAAAGAACAGACCCTAAGACACATCCACATTGCTTCCTTAAGTCACCTCCTCCGTGTCACATGCTTCCTTGCTTCTTGGTGTTAAACTAGCTAGGCTAGAGAAGAAGGCCAAATTGATTCGATAGGGTGAAACAAATTCATTATATGAGTATGGTTTCAATCACTTCGCCGTACTAGAAGGCCACATCACCACACTGAAGAGCTAACTTGGCCATATCATCAGAAATCGCATGAAAACAAGATGAGTTTCAAACAACTACTAGTGGGGTAAATGTGCTATAAAAAAATAGTTGTAGGGGGGTTAAACTCCTACGCAAAATTGCCTACGAGGCACTTCACAGATTAAAAACTCGGAGAGCACAGTGAAAAGTTCACACAAATAACTCAACCAATCCACAGTTAATGTGAATGGAACTCTGGTCATCAACCAGAGACGAGGTGACATTGTTGGGCTATGCAACAGTTGGCCACCTAATCCTTTACGTACTTGTCAATACCCCAGTTTTTTTTTTTTTTGAAAGGATTGTAAGTTGCGGCTAGTGGCAGAATTTAGCATAATTCATGTATTGGGCCAGCAGTAAGAAATGATGAACTCAACCATTCCACCTTTCCCCTGTGTAGCCCTACTACGCAGATCCATTTCCCCAGCTTAACCCATGGAGTACTTTAGTTGAAGGGATCGAATCGAGGTGTGTGGACAAGGACGTAAAGTTCCGTGAGGTGCGTGGACAAGGACGTAAAGTTCCGTGACAAAGCAATGGATTAACACAACGGTATATTCCATACACTTGGGGTTCTGCGTTCTCCAGGGATCTGGGACCTCAAATCAGAAGGATTCTGCCTGGAATCAGAATCTACACCTGCTTGGCTGGAGTAAATTAGCGGAGTTTGCCGATGGTGGTGGCACAAGAATTGCACACAAATGGTAATTTCGTATCCACAAGTGCTCCCGATAAAAGCTACTCCCTTTTGCCTTCTTCCTTCAGTTCTTTGAGGTAGCTGCTGAAAGCAACCTTTTTCTTGTGATTGAAAGCAATTCACATGCCAGCTTGGCGCTGTATTTCCATGCATCACTCGCACAGGAGAAGTTTACAAGGGAATTCATGGCTTTGCAGAGATCAACTAAATATGAGGAATGAATACATCCCAGGATTGAGGAAGTAGAATTGGTAAGAGTGTTTCTTTTTGAGAACTGCAGAACAAAGTAAACAAAACACTATGCCCAACATCTCAGTAAGACAATAACTCTCATCAGAGTTTATTAGTCTGACTACTTGTCATTGTCTCCAAATATGTTCTTGTGTCTGTAATAGCAATACACCAGCAATTGTGCATTCCCCCACACATCGGGGAATTGATCGTCATCATCAAGAGGCACACCTATAATGCCAATCTGTATGAATTCTGCAGCTGATACCCTAAAAAATCTCACCTTGTTGTAATGGTATGAGCCCCAAAACCACTCCCGAATCCCAACGAATACTTGCCTATGTACAACAGCGCAGACACGCATGCCACTGCGAGCAACATCCAATCTTGCAAATGGGTAGCATTGCATCAATTGCAGTGTGAGCTGTGCAGAATCTTGCACAGCTCAGTTCTCCTCCATGACCAGCCTCTGGCCGTTGTTGCCGACGAAGAACCGGAGGGCCAGCTCGTAGGCCGAGAAGATGGCGCCGTTGACGACGAACGCCCGCGCGACGGCCGTGCCGAGGCCGCGCCACAGTACCGGTAGCCCTTCCTCCTGTACGCTCTTCCGGAAGCAGTCGACGACCCCGCGGTACCTCGGCGGGAACGTCTGCGCCTGCAGCCGCGACTTCACCACGTCCAGCGGGTAGCAGCAGACCCAACTGGCGACGCCGGCGAGGCCGCCGGACACGAGCATCGTCGCGAGGCTCTCCTGCCCCGTGCGCCGGCACCCCGGGTGCAGCCGCTCCCGGGCGTACTCGTACGTCCAGAAGTAGACGCCGTGCGCCGGCGCGTCCCGGAGCGCTGTCACCGCGAGCCCGCGGTATATGCCGCGGAGGCCCTCCTTCCTGAGGATGTCCCGGGCCACGTCCACCGGCCCGTGGTGGTCGCCAAGGCGGCGGTGCTTCTGCCCCGCCGCCTCCAGCTGCAGCCTGATCTTGACGAGTTCAACGGGGGATAGGATCAGCGTTTGCAGCGCACCGGTGCCGACGCCGGCGAGTGCCACGCTCGTATAGGAGGGAGGGTCGGAGATGGAGCTCCGTGGATCGAGCGACCGCGACAGGATCGCGTATACTTGGAAGACCATTGCATTCTGCAACAAAAAAGAAGACTTGGAACTCAATTCCTAACATGATACTACTACACACACTGTGACACCGACACACAGCATGGCTGGTTATCACTACTTTCAACTTCCAAGACTCCAAGTGCAGACGTGCCATGGCCCGGGGTGAAGTTGATCACTACAATCCGACTACTGTAGTCATAGGAGTAATATTCTAACATCACTTTTGACTGTATCCTTTAGGATGACTAGTCAAGGTAGACGTGGAATTTATGTCTGAAAAAACATATTCCAGATTCATCGTAAACCGAGACTGCGGCATGTTCTGTAGTGATGCACTGGCGTACAACCAACAACAGAAAACATTAGGTCAACAGGATGTTAGCTTAGCTTTACAACTTTACCAAGTACAAACAACTAAAGTATTTAAGGAGACTACAGATAAAACTAGATTTCACGTGTCGCCTATTACGCTACAATAGCTTGACTGATCCCGACGAGCCACCTAAGGCTCTGATCAACTCGAATTCGGCTTCTAACTTCTGACTTATTTTTCACTATTCATAAGTTTCGTCTTTTTTTGAACTTTTAGCTTTTTGTTGAGCTTTTTTGCCGGTTCTTTTTTTTCCTGTATTTGTTTGTATTATACGTAATGGGCTAATATATTTTTTTATATTTTTAAATTTAATTATGTTAAATAAGCCTCTGTCAGCTACAGTGCTTTTTTCAGCCAGCTACAGTGTTTTCAGCCATAAGCCATGAGCTTTTCGGCCGAACCGATCATCACCTAAGTTTGACAGCACCTAGCAAGCAACTATGCCTCGGCATGTCTTGCCTAGGCCCACAAATCAGCAGCCGGCCAAATTAATCATGATTAGCATTAATTGAGCATAATTGATCACTAATTAAATGTTGTGCGGCTGGCGACATCCTGCCGAGCTCTCGAACTCAGCAGGCCTATCGAGCTCAAAGGTCTAGATTTCTACAAAGCGTGTTTAGAAACCAAATTTAAAGGAAAAACGGTTATTGTGCCATTTGTGCGAAACAGTTCAAGAGATACTACTACTACGCGAAGCTTAGGGCGTCCGCAATGGTAATAGCTAGTACTAGCTATATAGTCAGCTGACGTGGAGATGAGAGACAAAAGCAAAGACTATTTTATACTGTTGGACCCACATGCTCCTCTCTCATGTTCTTGGACTACGTGAAATAGATCAGTTATTTGCTCGTCGCTAGTGACTACTCTCTCTCCTACTTTTTTCTTGCCATATTAAATCTAGCTAACTAAATAGCCAGCTGTTGAAGACGCAAACAAACATGAAACGTGCGCATCAGTGTACGTTACTGCCTTTATTGGCGAGCACAACAGCACAAACGAGAGGCCACACCATGTGAACCTCCAGAAGCAGAGGACGCACGGCAACAGTGCATTGAAGCAAACATGCGAGAGGCCCATCATCTTTCTTGCTCATCTAAGATTCCCAACACGTCAGGAATTAAACCCGTGGATCTACCCTGACAGCCGAAATCGGTCGAGTGCAACTGCACCTCACCAAACGATCCCCAACTTGCAAAGTTGCATCTGTGCAATGTTCGCCAGATTTTACTGATCCACAACGAACATTTTCGACACATTTTTTTTTATTGATGTGTAGTTTTTCCCCTCCTGTTGTTATCTTACGGGAACAGACGAAGGAAGCAAAGGCAAAATGGGAAAAGACTTCAAACGCGACAAGCAAAAAGAGACTCGTTAACTAGTGCCGTCCGCTAATGGCTAGCTGATCAGTTAGCCGTGTCATGGATTTTGATGTCATGTGTTCTAATCGAAATTCCCTTTCTAAAAAATAATAATACAGCATTTTAGACGAACCGATTGGAGAGAAAAGAAGACGTATCTGCAATCTCACGGGATCGTAAAAATTCAAGAATCTAGCTGCATGAAAAGGTGAAAATTCCCAGAATCCGTGCACGGAGGAGCCGAGGCAACTCACCTGGAATGCGATGGAGGCGAGGGGCGCGCCCATGCCACGGTAGAGCGCGGAGGGGCCCTCGGCGCGGAGGATGCCGCGCAGCAGCGCGACGGCGGAGGACGGGCGCCGCGTGGCGGTGATCCCGGGGCTGACGGGCGGCGGCGGCTGCTGCAGGCGGATGCGGAGCGTGTCGAGGGGGTGGCCCGCCAGCACGCCGGCCATCCCGCCGACGCCCCCCGCCACGAACTCCTTCCCACAGCTGCTCGCCAAGAACTCCGGCCAGAACTCCATCGATCCGGCCCAGCAGCAAGGACCATCCAAGAATCAAACTCCGGCCTTCTTCCTTCCTCGCGCGCACGCACGCACAAACCAAGAGCAGATCGTATATTCCGGGATATCGACAGGACAGGGGGAGCCAGCCAAGAAAGCAGGCGGGTTTCCTGTTTCCGTTCGGCGTCTATTGAGTACGGTTACTCCTATCCTTCGGTGAACCGGACGGCGGTGACGGCGTGACGCGAAGGGAAGAGCCGAATGAGAGAGAGAGAGAGAGAGAGAGAGAGAGAGAGAGAGAGAGAGAGAGAGAGAGAATGCGGTGCTAGTGTGGGGGCACGCGCGGTGGGTGCGAACGAAACGGCCAAGCGCTCGCTCATGTCATGGGACCGAGAGCGGAGATCGCCGCTGCGCTGTCCCGCCTGGATACGTTGCGAGGGTTGTCACTGGCTTGCCTAGGGGCGAGCCGGCGCGTCTGCGTCCATGACGTACCGGCGTATCTCACGGTATCAGTTGCTTGGCACCGTCCCGTTGAGAAGCTAGAGTGGGCCCATTTATTCGAATTTTTTTATGGATAATCCATTTTTTATCTAAAATTACAGAAATATACCCGCGGAATTTTTTTTTACAAAAATAGGCTCCAGTCGCCCCATGGTTGAGCGAATGGAGCCTTTCGCCCAACCCAGCGGCGACAGCTGGACAATCTGGTAACCGTTGGGCGATCAAATGCAGTCGCCCCACCGTTGGGCGACTGGAATCCTGTCGCCCAATGGTGGAGCGACTATGGGTGGGTTAAAACCGCACCGCGCTCGGCCGCCGCCGAGCACACTGTTGTCATACCCGAGCGAGCGGAGAGAAGAGAGGAGAAGAGGAGAGGAAGAAGGGGAAAAGAGGAGGGGGAGAAGAGGAGAGGGAGAGGAGGAGGAGGAGAGGGAGAGCGCGATTTCCAGATATTTTTTTGTTAGTGTTAGAAATTTAGTTTAGAAAATTTAGTTTAGAAAATTTAGTTTACAAAATTTAGTTTAGAAAATTTAGTTTAGAAATTTAGTTTAGAAAATATAGTTTAGAAAATATAGTTTAGAAATTTAGTTTAGAAATATAGTTTAGAAAATTTAGTTTAGAAATTTAGATGTAGAAAATTTAGTGTTGAAATTTTGTATAGTATTTTTATGTATTATTGTAGAAAATATAGTTTCCAATATTTAGTTTACAAAATTTTTTATACCATTTTTAATACATTATTGTAGAAAATTTAGTTTAGAAATTTACATGTACAAATTTTGCAGGTATGACTCGTGATGGACGTGACTCCGACTGGCGGTACCTGCTGTTGGACGAGCACGTGGACTGCGCACACCGCGCTTCCCGTCATGTGTCGCCACCGGGGAGCACGGACGAGCCGTTAGAAATTCTGGCTTTGATTTCGAGCCTCTAAAGTTAGAAGTTAAAGTCAGAAACTAGAATAAGCACGATAATTTTTAATTTTAGTTTTTGTTTTGTTTTTGGTTTTTTATTGTTTGTGATTATATAATAGTTTTTTATTTTTAATTGAATAATTAAAAAAGATTAATCATTATTATAATGTAATTTTAATTAAAAAAAACCAACCAGATGTCAGAAGCAGCTAAAAAAATATCCGAATTGAACGGGGCTGTAACTCTACTCTCCTTGTTTGTTATTGGAAAAGGAATGGGAACATTTGGTTTTGGAATCGGGAGCAGATTTGGTAGCACTACCGGAATCAGTGAGCATTGATTTGCTCTGTATTGTATAAAAGTTTTGGCAAGATTTTGCTCACATTTGCCATCTCAATTTATTGCCCTACCCAATCCAAATGTGCAAAATCTCGGGTTATCTTATAGCCGAAATCTCATCATGCTAAATATTGGTGCAAACTAATGTAGAGCCTTTTTTTTGGCTTTTAGCTTTTCAACATTAACTAACTTTTAAACAGAGTGTCTTTTTATTGTATGGTCTACTAGTTAAAGTTAATTGTAGTACATATTGTCCGACTTTATTTATATCGGTAAAAATCATACTTTAATTTTAGCTACTCTGTAATCTCTCACACAAACAGTTAAAAGCCACAAACCATATCCAAAAGTCATAAACTATAGCTACAAAAGAACAGGCCCGTAGTCAAGATTTGACTCAAACAAATTAGATAGATCCAGCTAGTATTGAAACTGCCTAATCGGCTCACAACCATAGGGCAGAGGATACTGCTTGCTACAGTTGGCGTACAAACACCTAGGATCTATTGCACTCTGGACGTACTACTACATACACTAGCTAGTAGTACATCCATGCAAAGAAGTATATGCGTGTGACGGGAGCAAAAAGAGTGGGTGTGGTTTTCGTATTGACTTTTACTGATGGTTTAAAAAGACAATAGAGAATCCTATTTAGAAAAAAGCCATAAGTGACGATGTTCGTATTGACTTTTACTGATGGTTTTTTTACTGTGGCTTATGTTTTTTGGTTGAAAATGAATAGTTGTGACTAAAAGAAATGATTTTAAGAAGGAATGTGCAAGCGATGGGGAATGTGAGGAAGAAGTATATGCGTGTGACGGGGGCAAGAGGAGTGGGTGCGTGAACGCTCATGGCCCCCTTCTTTATCTTCAAAGTGAGAAGAATAGAGAAGCCCTTCGAGAACCGGGTATTCGTATTGTCTTTTGACCATTTAAGCAAAAACCAGAAAACAGAAACCAATACAAACAAACATGGACATATATGGGGTAGTGCACTAGTGTTCCAACGAGTTTATAAGCCTAAGCTTCTGTTTTTCTGCACTGTAGCTGCTGAAAATGCACTGCAGCTGTCATTAGGTTTTTTGTGTAAATAAATTTTAAAAAGAAAAAGATTATATCATCACAGATAATGCAAATGAATAGGAAAAAAAGGCCCAAAAAAGCCTAAAAGAAGCCAAAACCCCAAAAAAAAAGATGAAATTAAGAAGGCAGAAGCTAAAGCCATGTAGAGCCAATTCAGTGGTCCTCTCGAGTCTTGCCTCGTTGCTGCAGGATATAAAATATGTGGACCATGCTAATTAACGTGCCACGTGCAGTCGTCCCCCCATCTCCTAGCTATTGGGTCCGCTCTAAGGACCTATTTGTTTAGGCTTAAGTATTTTAGTTTATAGCTTAAAGCTAACTTTTTAGCTTAATCAGCTTATAAGCACCTAACTTTTAAGCAAAGCCAACCACAGGTCCTGTTTGTTTAGACTTTTCCTTGGGTTGGCTTTTTGTCTTTAATAATGAATATATGAAATTCACTTTCACAAATGAGCTAAAAAGATATCAAATTCACACATCACAGTTTGAGAATCACATATGAATATGTAATTGATCATGCATAAACACATAACAAATTCACAAATAATGTTGGTGGGAGTGAGACAACAAGGTTGTTGGGGCTGAGGGAGGATGGCGACGGCGGGCACGGGGAAGAGGGACGTGGCTACATCGGGGTAGGGGAGGCGGGATCGGTGGGGGAGGGGAGGGGTGTGGAGGCGGCGGCATTGTGGATGGGGAGGGGAGGGAGGGGAGGGGAGGTGGCGGCGTTGGGGGAGGAGAGAGGAGGAGGCGTCGGTGGGGGGTGTGGAGACGACGTTAGTGCAGGGAGGCGGCGACATTGGGGTGGGGAGAGGAGGCGATGGCGTTGGGGAGGAAAGGGGAGGCAGCGGTGTTGGCGGAGCTGGGGAGGAGATGCGACGTCGAGTGTGGGAGCCGAAGGGGAGGGGAAAAGCGGGTGGAGAGGAGAAAGCAAGAGGAAGAAATGAAAGTATTTGCACTTATATACAAATGGCATTTTGAGGGTAATTTCAATGAAGTTTAGTAGCAAAGGGTTATTCCATTCCATAAAAGCCAAAAAAGCACGTGCCATGTGGCTTTTGGCTTATAGGTTAAAGTGGCTTAAGTTTTTTATAAGCCGGTTAAAAAGCCACCATTTATCTAGACTTAGCCTTTTTAGCTTATAAGCCATACAAAAAGCCTAAACAAATAGGGCATAAACAATTTCAGCTTTTTGCTTATTTTGGCTTTTGACTTATTTAACTCAGAAATCATTTGGAACACACCGACTTGTAATTTCGGCTTATTTTATTTTTTTAAATTTTTTTCTTTTTTCTTATTCTTCTGCATTATTTGTGACAATATAATGGTTTTTTCAATTGTTTTTAGATTTTTTGTTTTTTCTCAAAAAATCTAACAGTCGTTACAATATAATTTTAATTAAAAATTACAGCTATACTTTTAAGCCAAAAGCTCTTTGGAGCGGCCCAAGGATCCTATCGCCCGTCTCCTGCGACGCTTCACCAATCGGTAAGTACGCAGGTGTGATAGATACGGAACTGAACACGTACGTACGCGGATGATCGAACCGGAGAAGGCAAATGTAATGCCACATGCTTTATTACACGTGGTAGGACGATTGAGATTTGTGAGAGTTAGCGAGGTCGTGGTCGCGTTGGCACTATTATCTGAATCTTGTGATAAGGGCATCTCCAATGGGTCTATAGCAGCTATCTACAAGAGAATCCATGTTATCAACTGTCCTACGTGGAAGATATTAAATGAAGAAAGAGAACGCAGCTCTCTACAGCTCTAGAGATAGTCTATAGCGCCAAACGAGTCAGCCTCCATAAATTCTGTATGTGCATGTAAGCATCAAATAGCTATCCTTATAGATAGTTCTTTAGAATGCTAACTTTAGTGTGTACTATATAGATGATATGAAAGTCTTATAGTTAGTTGCTAGCTATAACCATTGGGCATCTCCATCGACTTGCATCCATCGACTGCCAAGAAAAAGACCTGCATGCAATTCAACGGGACTAATGCCTGCTAAAGTATATAATATAGCAAGATTTGATAATGCTAAACCTTGGCAGTTGGCACTATTGAATGGAGTCAAACTGGCTCAAACAACGTGGCATGAATCGTGCGTGGCTCATTCTATCTGTGCGGTGCACTGGTGTCTGCCTCCGCATCCTATGTAGATTCTTGTTACGCCTACGCTTCACCAAACAATCAGGCGCAATAGGACAGGGAGGAACCTAGCAGATCAATCAGCGGAGGATAAACGAAAAGACGAACAAGATGAATGGGACCTGAGAGGATGGCCGTATCAGACATCATCGGTTTTGTATAATGGCATGTTCTCATTTTTTTTTCCTATTTGCTTCGGCTTCTTTAGAAATCAAAATAAATAAGATGATTTTTTCAAACGGATTGTTGACGTTGCTTCTTCAAACGGCTTCTCGAGCTCAAAATCGTGTGCGCCGTCTACGGGCCTGTTCTTTTTGGCTGAATCTTATGGCTTTTGGCTGCGGCTTTTGGCTTTTGGGCTGTTCGTACGAGAGATTACAGATTAATTGAAACTCACGTGTGATTTTTACTGATATAAATGAAATCGGTACAGTATGTACTACAATTAACTAGTAGACCTATTTTGAAAAGATACTTTATTTAAAAGCTAGTTACCGTAGAAAAGCCAAAAAGCAGCTTTTAAAAGCTGAAAAAAAGGGCCTACGTCTCTGCTGTTAACCGTCGTTTTAGTTGCAGCTTAAAAGAATAGGACCAACGTCTCATTCGTTTTAGCTTATACCTTTTCTAAATAAATAAACATGATGATTTTTTACTGTCTTTTTGAAGCGATTTATCGGGACAACCTTTTCAAAATAGCTTATCAATTTATCGGTATTCAGTTTATTTATACAAATGCTCACACTAAAGCCAGTCATCGATCATAGGAAAAAAGCGTGCAAGCAAGCAGTGAACTTGGTTTCTCGGCCAGTTGGGTGACTGTCAGACCCAGATTTTACAATCCGAATCATCAGGTTTAAGCGCACTATTCCTCGGATCGATAGATAGTGCACACGATTCTCTCGAATATCAAAGTACATATCATGCGGAAGCGTAAATATAATAATAGACTTACTTCATGGGCCGATTAGGCCGAAATCAATAAATTGCAGCAGCGGAAGAACGGAGCACACAGGTGGGACCTTCAGGACATGCCCACAGCGTGCAACCGGAGGTTCGCGACCTAATTCTCGACATCTTCATCTTCTTTGCCATCATGATCCGTATATCGTTGAAGCGCGATGATCGATTCTCGCTCCGAATTTGTCGCAAAGCGAGCATGAGCACTCCGACCCGTGCTCGATGAAGCCAATACACGAATGCAAGATATAACATGTATGGCTAACCAAATGATGGCTTAGGTTTGTTTTATTTTTGCGAAGAGTGCTTTTGAATACAATTATATAAA
Organism: Dendrocalamus sinicus; assembly: GCA_036346575.1. Classification (NCBI taxonomy): domain Eukaryota; kingdom Viridiplantae; phylum Streptophyta; class Magnoliopsida; order Poales; family Poaceae; genus Dendrocalamus; species Dendrocalamus sinicus. Next base: position 9,850,028 of record CM070643.1, on the reverse strand, counting down.
AATTCCTAATACCTAGCATTTTGATCAAAAGCATAATGTTCAAGAACATGCAATAATATTAGTGATCCGATTCCATCCACCGCTCCATGGCATCGCACCATATAGCGATTTCTTTTCAGCGTTATAGCCGCTTAACTTAACACTGGGACGACACCGTGTCATTTCACCGGGGCGACACCGGGACAATTCCAAACTAGGGCCTTACACGCCCTTCCACTTTTCCAACCCATCATAAAGCATTTTGAAATAGAACTATATCTGGTTAAGTTCCCATGTTCGCCCTTGACCGTGGGCACGGCTATTCGAATAGTTTTGACTCTGCAGAGTTTTGCACACTTTACCCACAAGAGATAAATCCACCCGTTGCCCACATGATTCCTTAGCCATGCGGTTGAGTAGACTATCACGAGATTGTTACAATGCATAGTCCTACGTGGTTACGCCCGCTAAGGTCTATCTTCCGTGAGATCAGGCCATCCTCGGAAGGGTCCCTCGTGAGCCATCACGGGCAAAGGCGGGGATGCGACCATCCATCCCTTTGCTCGTGGTCATACCTTCACGTAACCACCTAGAGCCACACAAATTAGTAAACCCTGCCTACACTTTGCCAGCTTGTGGTTGTACTGTTTTACACGGGTGACATGACAAGATTCAGTCCTTAGGGTTATCTGGGCGGTCTACCACTACCCCACATCACTAACTCAAAACTTTGTGCTTCCACTGCACCTCACATACACATACTCATACACACCCTCGAACCAATCCGCCCAGACATTTAAAGCATGTTGGGGTTTTTGGGAACATAAAGTAATCATACCAACATATACCAGTCATTCCCGTCATGACTGCCCAAATCAATTTCTCATGATTAAAAATGATGTTTGGGACAATTTCTTGCCCCGAGTTCCTAATCAATGCTAAGCATGGCATACGATTACGGACTTATTTTCGAAATGTTACTAATATATTTTTGCTAGGGCGACAAGGTTCATATATTCAATTACTCAAAGGAGGGGGTAATACTATTCAAGGTAAACAATGGCATATAACTAGAATATCAAATTTAGCATGTATTTGCATAAAAATAACAGCATGCATTTTGTTAATTTAACACAAAGTAATTTGCATAAATGTGGGTTCAACATGATCAAAGTATTGACTCGCCTGGCACGGTTTACCGCAGTCTTGAGCTCACACAATGCTTTCTCTTGAACTGCGGATCTTTTCTTCACTTCACTCTTGATCTCGCTTGATCCGTGGAATCTTCGGACTTCAGTTTCTAATTACGCGACAACGACTGAATCCCAAAATGAAAGCAAATAACTTAAAAGATCCAAATAAATCCAATCACTTTAAATATCCGATTTAGCTTAAATTATGCATTTATTATGATTTGAGAATAGAAGGGCAATTCAGGTTAGTGTGTGGTAAGCACATCGGTAGCTGGGTTTGGGCAGGAGGACGAGTTGTCTGAATGCTTTACCGTGAGGGAAAATTTTAGAAATACGAGGGATCGAAAGTGAAGATGCACTCACAGGAGTTATCTGCTTTTGAGAAAGGAAGGTGGCCATACATAGCCGATTGGGGAGAAGCGAGACTTGACCTTTCGATTGATAAATTTCTTTTATTATTTTTATATTTATCAAGGAAGTTCCATGAGTCGGGTTAGACCTATAGTCTGGTGCAGGAGTTTAGTGCACAAATTTTATCTCTAGGTATGTACTCCTCGCAACTCAGGTTAGGGCAAGGCAAACTGGACCGACGGATGAGATCTGTACTTATTCTATAAATCTTTTAGTCGAAGGCATTATAACACTTGGATATCTTAATTAAGTTTTTAAAATAGTCTCTGATATAGGCTTTTACTTATTAATTAGATTAAGATAAATAGCAAGGGCTCAATATTTATTCTTATATGGTAACTAATTAGAATTTAAATATCTAAAAATCCCATTATCATATCTTATGTATCTTCATTCATAGCTAGGCTAAATTTAAGTTGAATTAGGAATTATTCGTACGGGCCCTAGTTCGTTATTCCATGCTCAACTCTATTATTTACCAAATCTAATATTAAGATTTAATTAATGGCACCATTATTACTTGACCTATACTTTAGGTACTATTAGGCTTAGTTTTACTATAATTTTAATTTATTTATCTCGAGGATTGTTCCATGAGTCAAGCGGGACTTAGGACAGCTACAAGAGTTTAACGAAGATAGCAAAGGGAGCCAGAACTTCGTGACTTCAAGATGTGGAGGTTTTACAGGAGATGATTAATTTATAGTCAATATTTTATGTGGCACAATCTCGCCAATTGATTTAGTTTGTTTAAATATATTTAGCTAGACGTAAGAAAGATAGCTTTCACGATTTTAGAGATAAGTGAACCATACTCGATATTTTATGCAAGATGCAATTAATCTTTGAGGTTTAAACTAATTTAAGCGAGTGACTTCAAATTCGTACCATAGAATTGTTATAGTTGATGATACATTCATTTAAGGTATTATACTAATTACTTTTGTTGCCAATGTCTTATTTATCCTAGATTTAGACAAAATGAGATGGTATAATCCCTATGCTTCACAATTATCATCAGTTAGCCATGATGTGTTTATTATTAGTATTATTACTATTTTATAATCTTCATGTTAACTTCTTGATAATAAAAAGATAGTTCATGGCATAAGTTTATTTGGATTAATCTTGCATATGAGGACTAACTTATAGATATTGATTGACATATAAATACATTAACCACTTGTTAAGTTTCCAATTTGGTCTTATACATCTTATCATTATGAATTCTTAGGTAAAGTTCCCATTTGTACCATTGTTCCCAATTTACTGATCATGCAAACTTAACATCCCTTTACTTATGAGTTTATCATTTAGTCAAAATAGTAGTAAGCATTTCAACTCTTCCTGGTTGGGCCCTTAGGACATCCACACAGAGAGCTGCCTTCGGCTAGCTCAGGACAGAGCAGAGCAGAAGCAGTAGGAGCAGAGGAGGAAGGGCAGCGCCAGGGCCGAACGATGCCGCCGGCGGGGAACGGCCTGGGAGGCGGCGGCGACCGGTGAAACGGGATTCTCCGGCGACAAGGAGGCCCATGATGGCTGTAGCTCCAGCCGGGAGACACGGCGGCGGGCCAATGGCGGTGGAGAGCGGTCGGGTGCGTGAGGCTGATCGAGGCGCCGGTGGCCGGAGAAAAAGGGAGAACAAAATAGAGTGAGCACAAGCATGATTGGGTCACGGGGAACTCACCCGGAGAGTTGATGGGGTCGGAGAGAGGCCGAGGAGTGCCGGCGACGAGCATAAGCGGCGGCGCTGGAGGGCTCCCGTGGCGGAAGAGCTCCGGTGATGGAGGACGTCGGCCAAAGGTTGGGGAGGCCTCGGGGCACCGGGGTGGTGCTCTCACCGCGTGGAATCGCCCCGGGGCCGACCGAGGTGGAGGCGGCGGCAGGAATGGCGTCGACCGGCCGGAGACGGAGGAGGAGCGGGCGGAGCGTTCTCGGGTGATGGCCTTCCGATTAACGGTGAGGGACGGCGGTGGGAGTCAAGGGGCGCGCCGTGACGCGGGCGACTTGCGGAGTGCTCGCCGGAGATGGCCGGGACGGAAAGGGACGGTGGCGGCACAACTTCACTGCGGCTTGGATGGGCGCAAAGGAGAGGGGCAACTGAGGTTTGGCCAGCGTCTTATAGGCAGCGAGCACGGGGAAAACCAGGGGCGACGAGGAGAATCGGTGGGCGGAGCAGGGAGAGGGGAAACGCACCAAGACTGTGCAAGGGAGGGGGGATGGATGCAATCTTCGCCGAGATTGTGTGGGGGAGAGAGATGACGAGGTTCCTTGAACTTGGCCTTGAGGTGTGAGGAAGCGCGAGAGGGATTAGCTGCGCAGACGCGAGAGTGAGAGCTGGCGCGAGCGTCGCTGGCGCGTGGAGAAGAAAGAGCGGAGGGAGGAAGAAGACGGCTGCAGGCGAGGGGGCTACCGCCGAGAGGAAGGGCGGGTGGAGCTGGGGCCACGCGCCGAGAGAGAGAGCGCGGGCGGCTGCGTCTGCAGTGGCCGGGGGTGATGGCGGCCACGCATGATTTCTTTTTTTTTCTTTTAATTTTATTTTGCTTTTTCATTTGAACATGTACATGTATATTCATAGGTATATATACAGGTGTGTATATATATGCACATATACGTTTATTTTATTTATTTATTGATTTGCTCATTAATTATATATATATATATGTATATATATCTATTTTCTTCATGTCTATATTTATTATTTTATAAGCATGTGTGCCCATGGATGTATATGTATATATTTATGTATAATTTCTTATTTTATTATTTTGTTTGCCTTCAATAAGTTTTTACTTATTTTTATTTCCTATTATTTTTTTCTGAGTTCTTTCTTGCACAATTTATGGACACACATACATGCATACATATATATGCGCTTATATTTTTATTCATGTATTTTTATTGCTATTTATGCTATTATCTCCAAAATGAGATTTTACATTTTAACTTCCAGTTTCTATTTCTTTATACTGGATCATCTTTTCAGATTCTTTATTTAGATCTTAAATTTTCTTTATTTGCATATTCCCATGTGTAGCATTAATATTATTGATTTTGATTTTGGTCTTTATTGAATTTCTTTAACCTTTGAGAGCTCAATAAAAATTTAAAACACCATGAAAATCCAAATTCAAATATTATAATAGACAAACTAACTCAAAAGAAATTTCAGGATGTTACAAATCTACCCCCCTTAAAAAGAATCTCGACCCCGAGATTCCGGTAGAGCAGAAAGAACGGAGATGAGTTATATTGGCCGGCAATAGGTTTTGGGATGTTGCTCGACGTATAGTTTCTTAGCTTCACAGAGAGATGAGAATCTGCACAATAGGGGTTATAACTTGGAGAAGTCAAAGGGGAAGAGAGAAGCCTTGTTCTTCTGGATAAGTCGTAGACTTCCAAATACTTGCTCTTTGACGCTGTTGTCTTCATGTCGTCGTGGAATGGAGTAGTTGCATCGCCTATTGGACACATGGTTGTAGAATTTCCTTACTAATAGGTGGGTAGCAACGATCTGTGCCCTAGGGGTACTGGGCCTTGGGAATCAAAGAGGCGACGATGGACAATTCTATATGGTGGTCTTCTACTTCTACGAGAATCTCGTTCTTGCTTATTTGCTTTGCCAGACACATCGATTTTTGCTAAAGGTACGTCTTGTAATCCTCATTACCAGAAGATTTCTGGTCTTGCGAATCTCCTCGGCATGATTCTATTAGATCCAATATAGCATTATTACGTATAGTATTATTACACTTCCAAGGTAGCCATACATCATATCAGTACTTCCAAAAGTATTTATACATCATAACAGCTCATGCACCAAAATACTCAGAGCATCACTTCTCTTGCTACCCCCCTTAAATAAATGGTAACAGACATCAGTCATCCTTTTTAACTCCGGGCCTGAAAAGTCCTATGGCGGCTTGGAGACTCATCCGCTGTATCTCAGCTGCTTTGGTCAGCAACGGGCTCAGGAAGCAGTCCTTGGGGCAGTGGTCTTGTCCTCCACAGAGAAAACAGGTCATCTTTCTCGTTGGACATTCTCCTGGTAGGTGATCTCCTCCACAGTTGGGGCAGCTAACAGTACATTGACTTTTCTCATGTCCCTTTGCTCCACAACGCCTGCAAGCTATTAGGGTCTTGAGGCAGTCGTCCGGGTAATGGTATTTCTTGCAGTATAAGCAATAGGGAACTGGGCAATTGTAGTAGTAATGTCCGGTTTGCCCACATGTAAAACATGCTCCTTGTCCTACTTGTCGTAACGGAGGACAGTGTTGTGCGACATGTCCTGCTTTGCCACATTCAGTGCATATATTATTCCGTGTAGTTTCCTGGTCTAGTGGCAGCACCTTGGTAGTTGCAGCTTGTTCTTCTTTGGAGTTGATGGGATTTTCTTCGTCGGAGCTAAAGTTGATGGTGATGGTATCCACTATTTGCTTGTCTTTCCTCTTGATGGGGCAATTCTTCGCGCAATGCCTTGATTCGCGGCAGTGGTAGCATTTGCGTTTCTTCCCTTGAAGCCTACTTGATACAGGGCTACTGTTACTTTCATTGTGATGGCTTCTCCTTGACACTTCTTGCAGGGTGAGGTTATGTGATGATTGGTACGTATGGCTGGGGTTATTGACACTAGTGAATCTTTCCTTGTTAGGGTTAAGGTTGGTGGCGATGGCATCTTTTGCTGGTGTTTCTAGATTCCTTTGGGGGCACCTATTGGCATAGTGTCCCACATCTCCACATCTAAAGCAAGTGAGATCTTCTTGATGTTTGCCTGGAGCAGTCCTGCTGTTATTTTTATTGTGACTGCCTCTTTTTGGTACTCTTCGCGGAGTGGGGTTTGGTGATAGATTGTAGGGACGGTTAGGGTTTTGGCGAGCATCAATTATTATTCTCCCTCCCTTGCGTCTGATTGTGGCAGTTGTCTTGTTGCTATCCATTGGGCCTGATAGGATTTTCCAGAAAAGGTGAGAGGGAATAGCATAAGATAAGTATTAAATCGAAGAGATCAGATACTCTAAACCCATTCAAAATTTTATAAGCAAGTGGTTCCCGTGACTGCGAAATAAGATGCCCAAGGGCAAGAAGGCAGTGCACAGGGCCAAAGTGAAAGCTCGCGACAAGACAACGTCTATTCGTGGAAACACATATGTGGGGGCACAAGGTTTATTGGTATAGTCTGTTTAGAACGAGACTACCTTATCTTCATAACCATCTTCAACGTTCTTAACCCTAAATTTTTGATGTAAAGGTACGAGAAGAGGATTGAAATTTTTCTTTTGAATCAATAGACAAAGGAGGGAAGATTTGGGGTAATTTGATTGTTATCAATACTTATTTTTATATTATCATTTTGAATTCGGGGTAAAAGAGCCTCAGAAGTATAAATGGTCAGGGCAGCATATAGATGAGAGGGAATCGTTTAAGAGAGATGAGAATGAGCAATACTACTTATATTTTTGGAAGTAGTATTTTAATGAAATATTTCTAGTCATGAAACAAACGGCCAGGCTAACTAGGTCACGACCTGCAGTCGATATGCTCTGATACCATGCTCGCCGACCAGATTTTACAATCCGAATCATCAGGTTTAATCGCACTATTCCCTGGATCAGTAGATAGTGCACACAGTTACAGTTCTGAATATCAAAGTACATATCATGCGGAAGCGTAAATATAATAATAGACTTACTTCATGGGCCGATTAGGCCGAAATCAATAAATTGCAGCAGCGGAAGAACGGAGCACACAGGTGGGACCTTCAGGACATGCCCACAGGCAGCCAACTGGAGGTTCGCGACCTAATTCTCGACATCTTCATCTTCTTTGCCATCATGATCCAGAAGTATCGTTGAAGCGCAGTGATCTGATTCCTGCTCCTGAATTTGTCGCAAAAGCGAGCATGAGCACTCCGACCCCGTGCTCAGTAAGCCAATACACAGAATGCAGTATATAACATGTATGGCTAACCAAATGATGGCTTAGGTTTGTTTTATTTTTGCGAAGAGTGCTTTTGAATACAATTATATAAAAATTCCTAATACCTAGCATTTTGATCAAAAGCATAATGTTCAAGAACATGCAATAATATTAGTGATCCAGATTCCATCCACCGTTCCATGGCATCTGCACCATATAGCGATTTCTTTTCAGCGTTATAGCCGCTTAACTTAACACTGGGACGACACCCAGGTCATTTCACTGGGACGACACCCAGGACAATTCCAAACTAGGGCCTTACACTGCCCTTCCACTTTTCCAACCCATCATAAAGCATTTTGAAATAGAACTATATCTGGTTAAGTTCCCATGTCTGCCCTTGACCGTGGGCACGGCTATTCGAATAGTTTTGACTCTGCAGAGTTTTGCACACTTTACCCACAAGAGATAAATCCACCCGTTGCCCCACATGATTCCTTAGCCATGCGGTTGAGTAGACTATCACAGGATTGTTACAATGCATAGTCCTACTGTGGTTACGCCCGCTAAGGTCTATCTTCCGTGAGATCCACCATCCTCGGAAGGGTCCTCGTGAGCCATCACGGGCAAAGCGGGATGCGACCATCCATCCCTTTGCTCGTGGTCATACCTTCACGTAACCACCTAGAGCCACACAAATTAGTAAACCCCGCCTACACTTTGCCGGCTTGTGGTTGTACTGTTTACACGGTGACATGACAAGATTCAGTCCTTAGGGTTATCTCAGGCGGTCTACCACTACCCCACATCACTAACTCAAAACTTTGTGCTTCCACCGCACCTCACATACACATACTCATACACACCTCGAACCAATCCGCCTGACATTTAAAGCATGTTGGGGTTTTGGGAACATAAAGTAATCATACCAACATATACCAGTCATTCCCGTCATGACTGCCCAAATCAATTTCTCATGATTAAAAATGATGTTTGGGACAATTTCTTGCCCCGAGTTCCTAATCAATGCTAAGCATGGCATACGATTACGGACTTATTTTCGAAATGTTACTAATATATTTTTGCTAGGGCGACAAGGTTCATATATTCAATTACTCAAAGGAGGGGGTAATACTATTCAAGGTAAACAATGGCATATAACTAGAATATCAAATTTAGCATGTATTTGCATAAAAATAACAGCATGCATTTTGTTAATTTAACACAAAGTAATTTGCATAAATGTGGGTTCAACATGATCAAAGTATTGACTCGCCTGGCACGGTTTACCGCAGTCTTGAGCTCACACAATGCTTTCTCTTGAATCATGGATCTTTTCTTCACTTCACTCTTGATCTCGCTTGATCCGTGGAATCTTCGGACTTCAGTTTCTAATTACGCGACAACGACTGAATCCCAAAATGAAAGCAAATAACTTAAAAGATCCAAATAAATCCAATCACTTTAAATATCCGATTTAGCTTAAATTATGCATTTATTATGATTTGAGAATAGAAGGGCAATTCAGGTTAGTGTGTGGTAAGCACATCGGTAGCTGGGTTTGGGCAGGAGGACGAGTTGTCCGAATGCTTTACCGTGAGGGAAAATTTTAGAAATACGAGGGATCGAAAGTGAAGATGCACTCACAGGAGTTATCTGCTTTTGAGAAAGGAAGGTGGCCATACATAGCCGATTGGGGAGAAGCGAGACTTGACCTTTCGATTGATAAATTTCTTTTATTATTTTTATATTTATCAAGGAAGTTCCATGAGTCGGGTTAGACCTATAGTCTGGTGCAGGAGTTTAGTGCACAAATTTTATCTCTAGGTATGTACTCCTCGCAACTCAGGTTAGGGCAAGGCAAACTGGACCGACGGATGAGATCTGTACTTATTCTATAAATCTTTTAGTCGAAGGCATTATAACACTTGGATATCTTAATTAAGTTTTTAAAATAGTCTCTGATATAGGCTTTTACTTATTAATTAGATTAAGATAAATAGCAAGGGCTCAATATTTATTCTTATATGGTAACTAATTAGAATTTAAATATCTAAAAATCCCATTATCATATCTTATGTATCTTCATTCATAGCTAGGCTAAATTTAAGTTGAATTAGGAATTATTCGTACGGGCCCTAGTTCGTTATTCCATGCTCAACTCTATTATTTACCAAATCTAATATTAAGATTTAATTAATGGCACCATTATTACTTGACCTATACTTTAGGTACTATTAGGCTTAGTTTTACTATAATTTTAATTTATTTATCTCGCAAGGATTGTTCCATGAGTCAAGCAGGACTTAGGGACAGCTACAAGAGTTTAACGAAGATAGCAAAGGGAGCCAGAACTTCGTGACTTCAAGATGTGGAGGTTTTACAGGAGATGATTAATTTATAGTCAATATTTTATGTGGCACAATCTCGCCAATTGATTTAGTTTGTTTAAATATATTTAGCTAGACGTAAGAAAGATAGCTTTCACGATTTTAGAGATAAGTGAACCATACTCGATATTTTATGCAGCATGCAATTAATCTTTGAGGTTTAAACTAATTTAAGCAGGGCAGCTTCAAATTTGTACCATAGAATTGTTATAGTTGATGATACATTCATTTAAGGTATTATACTAATTACTTTTGTTGCCAATGTCTTATTTATCCTAGATTTAGACAAAATGAGATGGTATAATCCCTATGCTTCACAATTATCATCTGTTAGCCATGATGTGTTTATTATTAGTATTATTACTATTTTATAATCTTCATGTTAACTTCTTGATAATAAAAAGATAGTTCATGGCATAAGTTTATTTGGATTAATCTTGCATATGAGGACTAACTTATAGATATTGATTGACATATAAATACATTAACCACTTGTTAAGTTTCCAATTTGGTCTTATACATCTTATCATTATGAATTCTTAGGTAAAGTTCCCATTTGTACCATTGTTCCCAATTTACTGATCATGCAAACTTAACATCCCTTTACTTATGAGTTTATCATTTAGTCAAAATAGTAGTAAGCATTTCAACTCTTCCTGGTTGGGCCCTTAGGACATCCACACGAGAGCGCTTCTGGCTAGCTCAGAGACGAGCAGAGCGAAGCGATGAGGAGCGAGAGGAGGAAGGGCAGCGCCAGGGCCGAACGATGCCGCCGGCGGGGAACGGCCTGGGAGGCGGCGGCGACCGGTGAAACGGGATGCTCCGGCGACAAGGAGGCCCATGATGGCTGTAGCTCCAGCCGGGAGACACGGCGGCGGGCCAATGGCGGTGGAGAGCGGTCGGGTGCGTGAGGCTGATCGAGGCGCCGGTGGCCGGAGAAAAAGGGAGAACAAAATAGAGTGAGCACAAGCATGATTGGGTCACGGGGAACTCACCCGGAGAGTTGATGGGGTCGGAGAGAGGCCGAGGAGTGCCGGCGACGAGCATAAGCGGCGGCGCTGGAGGGCTCCCGTGGCGGAAGAGCTCCGGTGATGGAGGACGTCGGCCAAAGGTTGGGGAGGCCTCGGGGCACCGGGGTGGTGCTCTCACCGCGTGGAATCGCCCCGGGGCCGACCGAGGTGGAGGCGGCGGCAGGAATGGCGTCGACCGGCCGGAGACGGAGGAGGAGCGGGCGGAGCGTTCTCGGGTGATGGCCTTCCGATTAACGGTGAGGGACGGCGGTGGGAGTCAAGGGGCGCGCCGTGACGCGGGCGACTTGCGGAGTGCTCGCCGGAGATGGCCGGGACGGAAAGGGACGGCGGCGACACAACTTCACTGCGGCTTGGATGGGCGCAAAGGAGAGGGGCAACTGAGGTTTGGCCAGCGTCTTATAGGCAGCGAGCACGGGGAAAACCAGGGGCGACGAGGAGAATCGGTGGGCGGAGCAGGGAGAGGGGAAACGCACCAAGACTGTGCAAGGGAGGGGGGGATGGATGCAATCTTCGCCGAGATTGTGTGGGGGAGAGAGATGACGAGGTTCCTTGAACTTGGCCTTGAGGTGTGAGGAAGCGCGAGAGGGATTAGCTGCGCAGACGCGAGAGTGAGAGCTGGCGCGAGCGTCGCTGGCGCGTGGAGAAGAAAGAGCGGAGGGAGGAAGAAGACGGGCTGCGGGCGAGGGGCCGGCTGGCCAGAGAGGAAGGGCGGGGTGGAGCTGGGGCCACGCGCCAGAGAGAAGAGGGCGCGGGCGGGCTGCGTGCGCAGGAGCTGGGCCGGGGTGATGGCCGGCCCGGCTGCATGATTTCTTTTTTTTCTTTTAATTTTATTTTGCTTTTTCATTTGAACATGTACATGTATATTCATAGGTATATATACAGGTGTGTATATATATGCACATATACGTTTATTTTATTTATTTATTTATTGATTTGCTCATTAATTTTATATATATATGTATATATATCTATTTTCTTCATGTCTATATTTATTATTTTATAAGCATGTGTGCCCATGGATGTATATGTATATATTTATGTATAATTTCTTATTTTATTATTTTGCTGCCTTCAATAAGTTTTTACTTATTTTTATTTCCTATTATTTTTTTTACAGGTTCTTTCTTGCACAATTTATGGACACACATACATGCATACATATATATGCGCTTATATTTTTATTCATGTATTTTTATTGCTATTTATGCTATTATCTCCAAAATGAGATTTTACATTTTAACTTCCAGTTTCTATTTCTTTATACTGGATCATCTTTTCAGATTCTTTATTTAGATCTTAAATTTTCTTTATTTGCATATTCCCATGTGTAGCATTAATATTATTGATTTTGATTTTGGTCTTTATTGAATTTCTTTAACCTTTGAGAGCTCAATAAAAATTTAAAACACCATGAAAATCCAAATTCAAATATTATAATAGACAAACTAACTCAAAAGAAATTTCAGGATGTTACAGTGACAAGCTTTCGTGACAAGCTTACGTATAGGTTTGGCCAGTTGGGTGTGTTTCTCGGCGACCTTTCTGTGAAATTGTGACACGTGTATACGTTGATTTTTTTTAAGCTCCCTCGTGCAAAGCATAAGTGCTAATTGAGATTGCATCTAATATATTACTCGTCGTTGCCTAATTTGGGAACTAGAGAGGTTTTCGAGACATCATGTACGCGTTTCTTAAAGTCGATTATAAGTGCACTCCCGCTACAAAGTTGGCATATGCGAGTTGGGATTCGAATTTGCGATCCCTCTTCGAGCACACGCTCTAAATAATTACGTGCATTTTTGCCTGATCCAGTGCCTCCAGCCTTTCCACGGTTGTGTAGCCAAAATGAACCCCAAAATGAAAAAGGAAAAAATATCTAAGACGTTTTGAGCATTAAGGTTCCATTAAAAACAAACAAACAACAGATTTGTTCTACAGCAGAGGTGAAAACGAATCGAATATGAATAAAATAGTATTTTTACCATATTCATATTCGTATCTTGTAAACAAATATGAATACGAATTCGAATATTCTCGACTACGAATATGAATTCAAATCGAATATCTACTCAATTGGTTAGATTCAAATATCCTTATAACTTATATAGTATGAAGATATTGATAATATATTAATAATATTTTATCCTCATACGGTCATGTTTAATCATTCAAATTCATTTATGTCCGACCCAGAAATAATACTTCCGGATCCACTATATCTATCGCACTAATCCAAAAAAAAAAGCTAGTATATACAGTGATAAAAGGAATACATATCATAGATAGCGACAAACGTTATTAATTAATAGAGTATGTGCCTTATGACCAAATATTTTAACTCAAAAGCCCATGAACCAAATATAAAGTAAATAACAGTGGGAGATATTAAATAAAGTGGAGAAGTTAACAAAAACTGCCCACAGGCAAACAAAAGTAAGACACGGCTTACTTGTCCTGATCCTCGCTGTAGTTTAAGTCCTCCTCCTCTGAGCAACATAATTAAGTAAGGATGAGCACATAAAATATACTCCACAAGTTACACGAAAAATACATTATTAATGTAGAGGCAATAATTGAAGGCGTATAGGGTTATTTAAGCGTAATGCATAATTTAAAGAAATATAGAAAACAAATATAAGTTGCTGAATTTAATACAATAAGTAAAAAATGTAATTTAAACAGATTTAATACCGTTAGTGCATGTCCAATTTAACACTAACCTATCCAGACGTATCCAACTCGAACCATCTTTCTTCAAAAAGATTCTATGATTTCCATTTAAACCAGATTTTGAAAAATAAGTCTAATCCATGAAGAACTTTACGAAGTATGCCCATGACCATGGACACAACTATTCACAATAGTTTATACACTTTTTAGAGGTGGTACAACTTTACTCACAAGATATGATTAACTCATAATGTTGGCCGCCACACGCTTCTGAAAGTGTGCGATTGAGAAAATTATAACGCCGCATTTAATCTGGTCATGCATCGCTAAGCTTTTACCCCAATAAAGAATCCACTAAATCAGAGTCTCCTTTTATACCGTGTGAGACTTTTCATGGCCTATGCTACACTCATATTTAATCTATAGTGAGACTTAGGTTAGTACCCGCAAATTAGCTAGGGCTGTCTCATACCAGCCTTATGGTAATAAGATAATGCTTTATAGTAGTAGCTTATATAACGATTCTTAATTTACTTAGGCAAATTTTGCACGTGCTCTTTTGGCAAGCACCCACGTCTAGCCACCGAGCAACAACGTGTGCCAACAAACACCCACCACCTAACCATTTGTCTAAGTCTAAATCAAAATTTATTTTTACTTTATTAAATATTTCATAGCCCTTCTTTACTCACCAAAGTCAATAAATACATTTTGAAACTCATTATTTTATGTTAAAAAGGTCATCCCAAGCCAAAACAATTATTTGCAAATTAAGATCAACATGGTCCAGGTGTATAACTTGCATTGCTCCACAAATTGGTGAGAGTTATCGAAGTAGAATTCCTTGAAAACATCGTAGTCTACACGTAGTAACCAAACCAAATTCAAATAAGCTCCAAAAATTCAAAAGGATGGTAGAAATGAATGGGTTAGGTTTTTGGAAAAATTTAGAAAAATGGGTTTATTTAGAGCTAGGACGAAGGAGAATGGGTTTTCAGAAGTTTAAATTCTAAGAAAAAGAGAAAGAAAATAATAAATGTGATTTTCTAGATTTATTTTCCTAAAGAAAAGGACTTATGACATTAGCGTGGGTTAAATTTTTTTGCTAAATTAATTTTCTTAATGAAATTTGATTTAATGCATCATGATAACGTTAGCAGGAAGTTAGAATTTTTGGCCAATTTTTTTTGTAAAGAAAAATAAGTCTGAGAGGCTGACAGGTGTGCCTGGATCTATAAACCGGGTCCACGTATGGCTCCTAGTCCACAGTGGACCACGTGTATGCTTGGTGTGGCGCGGGGGGCTGACGTGGCGCATGTGCACTGGTGTAACACACACATGGCACCACATGGCTACCATGCACACCTATGAGCTGACATGGCACAATCGGTGGGTGGTGGCGCGGCTTTGCCAGTGGTGTGATCCACAACGGAGGGTGGCAATGGGTGCGCAAGAGAGAGGAGATCAGGAGAGGCTAGGGAATCTCATTTCACCTATTTACGGGGTTTAGGCGAGCACGGAGGCAGCCAGTGACGTGAAGGTCAGTGGTCAGAAACGGTCTTCCGACGAAGGGGAGTTTCGGTGGAGGGGTGGAAGATGAGCACAAGGGCACGATGAAGCTCGGTAGAGCGACAGCGGGGCTTAGAGGCGGCCGGAGTGGTGGTGATTGCTCTCCGGAGCCGGACAAAGCTTGAATGTGGAAGAGCGCATGGTACAGAGGCGCTAGGGCATGCGAGAGTGGAAATTGAGGGAGGGGTTTGGGGCGATGTGAGATGGGGGTGCTCAGGGAGGGCTTACATAGGGTTGCGGAGGGGCACAACGCAATAATTCCTTGTTGGTGATCATGGCGGCGTGGGATCGAAGGGGAGGGTAAGGAAGGAGGGGCAAGATGGAAGGTGAGATTCTTGGGGCCCATGTCCCGAGTGGCAAGGGGCTTCCAAAAGCGAAAGGGATGGTGAAGGAAAGGCGAAGTTCGATCAGGTTGGGCATCGCGCGTGAAAAGGAATTTGAGGGTAGGAAGAAAGAAAGAAGGAAGAAGGGGTGCTGATGGATGGGCTTGAGGCGGCAGTGGAAGGGATGGCCTGACAGGGCTAGCTTGCATGGCATGGAGGCACGCGGGGTGAGGTAGGCCGTGGGCCACACGCAGAAGGGAAAAAGTTAGGCCAGACGGGAAAAAAAGATTAGGTTGGAAGGGAGAGGTGGGTGGGCTAGGAAGGATGGTGAGTTTCAGACTAGAGGTTTTTGAGAGACTTAAGATAATTTCTAAATTAAATAAAGGCTAAAATTCAAGTAAGACTTGGAAAATAGCAAATAAGGGCAAAAAATTCCAGAAAAATCTGAAAAATACTACAAGACAATGGGAACTCAAGAAAAATAAAATAGAGAGCATTGGGCTACAAATAAACATATGGTACACTTTCTTAACTCTAGGCTTAAATAAAAAGAAAATGAAAAAGAAATTCCAGAAAACTCAATAAACTTCAATAAATAAAAACTCAATTATTGGGATCTTACAATTTGCTTCACCTAAAGAAACACAAATTTACATTGAAATTAAAAAACTTGTCCAGCTAATTAGTTGTATTACAATAAAATATGTACATTTCTTTGCCGAATATGAATATGGATAAGAATAGTCCAGATAAAATAATATTTCAAATGGTAAAAATCTATGCTATATTTATATCTATTTTTATGTCAATTTAAATACGAATATGAGAAAAAAAATATTAATTAGATAAAAATTTATATTATATTTATATACTATTAAATATAATAGCTAAATAATACAGAAAATTCGTACCCGTAACCCACTAAGGGCCTGTTTAACAACGGCTGCGGCTTCTGGCTTTTGGCTGAAACTTTTGAATTTTGATTGTTTACGGTACAGATTACGGAGAGATAGATACTCACTTGCGATTTTGGATGGTACAGATGTTGGGCTTTTAACCTGTACATCGTTTAACTTGTAGACCCCATCTTGAGGAAATACTCCGTTTGAAAGTTAGGTACTGTAGCAAAAGCCAAAAGCCACCAGCTTCGGAGGAAAAGAACAGGCCCTAATGCTGGTGAGGTAAACCCTTCAAAAATTTGCCCCTTTCTTCAGGGATCAGATCCTAAGTTATCCAATGCTTTTCGTAATCTCGCCTCTCAAAAAAATCCCACTCGCCGGTTCGGTATCCTCATCTGAATCCGTCACCGACGGTGGGCCACGATCACACGATCTCTTGACCCGACCCCATCCACCAGTCTAAGGCCCCGTTTGACACAGCTCCACCACCGGCTCCTGGAGTTGTTTGGAGCCGTTTTGTGCCAAACGGGGTACAACAAAATAGCTCCACCCAAAGAGTCCCTTAAAACCTGCTGAGACAAAAGTAACTCCTTGGGTGGAGCTGAAAAAAGTAGCTTTACCCAGCTCTATTTGTGAAGTCAAAAAACAGTTCCATTTGTGAAGTGGAGTCGTACCAAACGACTCCTAACTGGGAGTAATAACACCAGTCCAAAAGTATCCCATCCTGCCTTTTCCATCCGTCCTCACCGGATTTATCCAATGACACGTGGGACCTCCATTTCTGACCCCACATGCCATTGGAAGAATATTGTAGGGGGCCCACCACGCCTCGCGCCCGTCCCCCTCCCCCTCCGCCTCCGCGCCCGCGTGACTACTGACCACTCTCCTCGCCTTCTCTTTCCCCTCTCCTCTCCCTCTCATCGGCAAAAAATTCTGGAAAAGATCAAAAACCCCTCGAAAACACCAGGAGGGAGGGAAAAAAAGAGGGGAGCCATCGCATCGCCGAGATGAAATCCTCGAAGAAGAAATCGAAGAAGAAGAAGAAGCCCTCGCCGGCGGCGACGGCGGGTCCGGCGCCGACCCCTCCGGGGACGGCGGATTCCTCCTCCGGCGCTTCGTGCTCGTCGCGGTCCGAAACCCTAACCCTAGCCGCGGCGGCGGCGGCAGCTTCGGAGAAGGAATCGAGCGGCGGCAGCAGCGGGAAGGCGGCCGCTTACACGTCCGCATTCACCTCTAGCTCGTCGTGGGGCGCCTCCACCTACTCCTCCGCCTTCTTGTCGTCCGCCGCCTCCGCGTTTTCGTCGGCAACGGGAGACATGCGGCGCGAACTCGCTTGGCTGCTCGACACCTTCGGCAGCGCCACAATCGACCAGGTGGACTCCGCCTGCCGGGAGGCCGGCGGCGACTCCTTTCTCGCGGCCGGCATCCTGGGCTCCACGCAGGACCCGCAGCCGCCGCAGTCCCCTCCGCCACCGGATCTCTCGCCGCGCGCGGGATCTGGCGGGAGGAAGGCCGCTCGCAGGCCAAAGAGGGTTGCCGTGGCCGCGACCGGCATGGTCGCTGACGTGATTGGCAAGGGCTACACGCGGCCTGCCATTTGGCCCGTAAGCGCGACCAACGCGTGGAAGGGCAGGGATGGGGTAAGCGTGAAAAATTCCTGGAAGGGTAGAGACGGGGAGAGATATGGTGGACGTGGTGACCGCAAGTGTAATGTTGAAGAGGCCGAACAGTTCCTATGTTCCATGCTTGGGGATAATTCGGAGCTCGGCATGGGTGTTGTCAGAGACGTGCTCGGTGAGCCTTCTATCACTTGCTGCTCTGGTTTTCATTTCCAAGTGTTATACGTGTGATCATTATTTACGGTAGTCACAACCGAGCAGAATTTTAATAGAATAAAGGTAGAAACACTGTCTCTTGAGAAAGCAGAGTAGAGAGTTTGAAAGTCAGAATTTACGAAGGCATGGTTCGCCTTGTCTAGAAATTGGATGTACCAAAGGGGGAAAGAGAATACAGAAAACATCCATAACATCATATAATTCAGAAGCCAATCTAGTGAAAAGAGTGATATGATGTTTGATTGTCCTTCGAATATGTGTTGAATAGTCTCTAACTTTCTTTTCTGTAGCTGCAGTTGGGAAAGTAATTCTGGGCGCTATTCCCATGCGAGTATCTGATCTTTTAACATTTTCTCTGCTTTGCATGCTTTTAAAGCAATTGGTTGAAATGAAAAGTGATATGCTGTCTAATTACCTCCTTTCTAATGTGTGGCAAATTGATTTGATGATGCTGTGTACTGCACGGAAATGTCAAATGAACAAGGCTGCGATGATGGTTTCATGCTAAAGTCCTTTGGGAAGGTCATTTCAGAGGATTGGCTTTTCAGTTGATCATGTAAAAGGATTCTAGAAGCAAAGAGCAAATAGAGCAAGATTCATGTGTGACCAGTCAAGTGAATTTTGTTAAGGCAAAGTACATTGTACCCTTATTCTCTTAGCGAACATTGGGATGTGATGGAGATTGTTGCCTATAGTGGTTGATTTGTGCTATGTGCTTGTGCCTTGTGGGGACTACAAATTGCATAATATCGCATTCAACTGATAGATTTTGCTTTCTAGTTTTTGGTGTCCGGGATGTATAGGTGATTGGTTTGCTTACGTATGGCAAGTGTTTTGCAGTTGGAGCTGATCCGCAATTTTAGTCGAACACTCGTACATGGTGTTTTCATGCAAAACTGCTGCATGTTTGGCTTATTTACAGTTGTTGAAAATGCATGTTCTGGAAACCATCAAATTATTTTGTGTTTCTGCAGCTGAGTTAGAAGTTCATTCATGTTTATTCTAATTCATTGAAAAGCTACTTGATGTGAACTTTGGTTTTTGTGCTTAAATCAGTTAGAATGTGTTGAGATTTATTTCTTATTTTAGTATTTTCATTATTGCAATTGGCAGATCAGTTGGATATGATTTTTAATTATTTGAAATATGTTTCTTATGTTTATTTGTTTCATTTTGCAGGTCAGTATGGACATGATGTTGAGAAGGTAATCATTTATCTTATTGGGTGCATGTCTTAGTGACTTCCAGTCAGTGTTAAAATTTTGATTTGTTGTAACTAGAATCTTGCCTGATCTCGGCTGGATCAACTGTTTAGGTCTGTTTGGTTTTACCTAAAATTCTGAACAAAACATTTGTTTATTTATGCTAGTTAACACACGATTATGGGAAGCAGATGCACAAAACATTAAGCTCACATTTCTTATATGTGGAGAGTATGTTGAACTAAACATCAAACTAGCACTTCGTGTAATAATTTACTTGTACCAGGGTTGTCATGGCATTGCCTCGGTGATGACTAGTCGCCAACTATTTCTTCAGTTTATCAGCCATGGTTGTCATGGACCCTTGTTGACAGAGAACGTGATAGAGTGAAAGACACTTACACAAGAGGATAGTCGCCGGCTATTTGTCTTGTCAGTTGGCCATGGTTGCCATGGACCCTAGCTGACAGAGATAGAGACAGCGAGAGACAAATACATGAGAGTGGAGGCAAACCGTAGGCACTGTCACTCATTGCCGCCATCGCCGTTCATAGCTTTATGTCTTCTCCCTCCACTACTGTTGTGGATGTGAGATTTGGCGAGTTAACAAAAGCAGCTGGTGGCCGGCGACGTCGAGACTGCCGACGGCTGCAACAAACTGGGCGATGATGACTCTGGGAAGAGAATATGTGGCACGGTGGTGTCGTTTGTTGCTGGCGAGGGGAGCCGGTACATTGGCAAGGGAGAGAGGATCAGAGGAGAGAGAGGAAGAGATTAGGACGTGTGTAGAGAGCTTGGGTGGAGTAGAGGGGAGAAGAAAATGGAAGGAAAGAGGAGTAATAAGGGAAGAAAAACCAGGGTACGCTGACGTATGGCCTAGCGGAGGTGTGACAGGTAGGTTGTGCTCTGAACAAGGGATCCTCTGTGGTTTGAGGGAACAAATTACGATTTGAGCATGCTATCTTTTACAATTGACACTGATATTATACAAATCATACTAATAATATGTAATCTATCATGTAATTGTTGCCTATGCATGTGCCTAGGCGCCTAGGCAGCACCAAGGCCTGTGCCTCATCGGGCCGCTTTGACAACTATGACTTGCACATGTGGTGATGAGGATGATAGTATGCAAAATAATCAACAAATAGATATTATCAATGCACAGATTTAGGGTAAGTATGCAATCACAAGCATGCCTCTAGGTTTGTCATGCCCCAAATTAAATTATACTCTTACTACCAGTGTTATAAAAGGTGCTAGTCGGGCGGCACACCCTCGCCTAGCCCGCCTTGGTGGCCAATTATCACACAGCATGCAGCAGTGAGACAGCAAGAATAGAAGGGAAGTGCAGAAGTAAAGAAGAGAAAAGAAAAAGAAAAAGTGGAACTTACCTGCCAGACCATCAAGCCCACACTTATGCCGCCCTGCACATGAGTAGGTAAGGGGAGCCTCTTGCCACCGCCTTTCTCTTCCCTTCATCTACATGTCGCTGCCTCCTTTTTGCATCTCCATCCCACAGTCTCTCTTCTTCATCCATTCTACATCTCCATGCCGCTGTTGTGTGCTCTAGCCCCTTGCATCAGCGACATGAACTCCACCGTCGATCTGAGAAGGGGAAGCGGCAGAGAGGACAATCAGCGGGAGGGGAGGTGGAAACGACTGGTGACGAGGACGATTTGGCGGTGAGCTCGGTTCGACAGGGAGGCCAGAATGACCGGCAGTGAGCTTGATTCGGTGGTGGGCAATGGGTTGCCCTAAGTCAAGCTGGTTTGGGGGTCAGGCTTCAAAAGATATTATATCCTTACCCCCGCTTGCACCCAGTGCCAACTCAGAGCTCGCCTAGGCCGCTGAGCTGAGCTTTGCCTAGACCAGCCAATTTTTTCAAAATCATGGTGCCTAGCCCTTTTTTTTAGAACACTGTTTTATACAAACACATATGCTAATCATTCTGTAGTCTACATCCAAATTCCATACTAGAAGTTAAAAATTTGATGGTCACTACACCTTACGCGCTTATGCGGGTTAGTGCCCTTGATTTGTGGTGTGGTTAGCCTACCTTGAATGTCTGCATATGTGGCTGCAGTGGTCCCTATTTAGAGCTCTATCGAGCTATTAACATGCCAGCTGCAGGCATGCAGCTAATTTTATGCTAGCTGTGTTATTCAATTCATGGAAACTGAATGTAATTTAGCCTACTTGTTTTTTTTAAATATTGTTGTGCTTTGTAAAAATGGTTCTCCGATTTTTCATCTGGTACAAGTCAACAGTTAGTTAGGCCTTGATGTTATATATCAGCTCAGCATATGCCCACAATGACAAATTGGCATAATAAATTGAACCATATCTAGGTAATTTGAATCAAAAATCATCATTGTCAAAATTCGTTCAGAGGAAAGTAATTCAATTGTTTACACCGAGTTTTCACATGTGAAACCAAAAAAGAATTTTATAAAGTAAGAGATTATTTGTCTTGGTACCTTGACCTTATCCGATGAAACTGGATTTTTTTTTGAAAGAGTAGCATGCTGTAAGTTAGCAGCCATTTTGGAGAAGTTTCATTGATCAATTGCTTTCAGGCTCTGGATGCATTACTTGATATCTCCGGTACGTCTTCCCTTCAAAACATGGAAAGGTGTTTTCCTAATGCTGAAGGGAATGGCATGCACTCTCCGAATGTCTTCCCAGGAAATGGACTATCTAAGAACAAATCCAATGCGAGCATTAACCAAAGTCCACGCCAGGTATTTACTTGGCACAATTACGGTTTATGTTTGTACTCTTGATTGCAAATCATATGCATTGATATCCTAGCAGAAATTTAAATTGAGCTTAGTTGACCTCTGTATATACTATTAGCAGCTATTGAGTTCACTAAAAAAATATTTTTTCGACAAAACATAGATAGTTTATTATTTTGTAGTTAGTAAAGTAATTATCATACCCAAGGTTGGAAATATCGGAACCGGATCCAATCCCACTAGGGGGTGGGGGCTGTACCGGTAACCGGAAAAACCGGCCAAAGTTTGAAAATCAAAATTTGAAATTTGGATTGTTTTGAAACCGGTAACTGGACAAACCGGAAAAAGGTCAAAATTCGAAAATCAAAATTTGAATTCGGACGGTTTTTTCGGTTACTGGTTCCCACCGGTAGAAACGTAAACAGCGGTTACCGGCCAGTAACCACCGGGTTTTTGAACCTTGATCATACCTTCTTGCTTGCTAACATCAACATGTGACGTGGACTATAGGAAGCAGTCTAGATGGTATTGTTCAAAGCATTAACTCTTGCGGATTTACCGTTGGTGCGTTTTAGGACCTGATCTGTTTGAGTTATGGCAGCTGTTGCCAACACAAAGAAAATAGAACTTTTTTTTAGTTTGCTGGTACATTTGGACTCTGATAGGTATCGTAGTGCAAAGTGAGATATCAAGCAATTTTGAATGCCACTTGCTATTTACTGCTGAAGTGTTGATTGACATGTTATGTACAGGTCTATTAAATAGATCTCCAGTTCCCTATTGTTCTTTGGTACAATTGAAATACTTGAAGTACTTCACACTTGATATCCTGTTGAAATGTTTTATTCTAACATTTTAGTTTTCCTCAGTTAACAGATGAAATGCCCAACATGACATACAATCACTATGAAAAAGAACATGAATTCCTGTGGGGGGAACTTAACAGGTGAGACAATCATCTAATCATATATGCTTTTCCTGGATTCTCTGTAACTGTCCAGTTGGTGAACTTGCTATCCCAGGCTTCTTTGTGCATTGTAGTTATTTTTGTTTGGATGTGTGGGAAATTGTTGCTTATGGAGTATTCAATGCTTTCTCGTGATCTTTTTCTTCTTTGGTTGTTCAGAACTTCTGTAGTATATGTGATCAGGTAAGGACATCTGGACATATTAGCATCCTTGATCAGATAGAAGGATTAATTAGCTCATGGTAGGATGTACTTTCTGGAAGTTGGTGATATTGCTGTGTTACTGTGGATTTCATGGGGTATCATCAAAATTGAACACTGCCTTTAGGGAATATTAAATTATGGTTTTTATACTAGACAAACAAAGTTATACAAGACTTATTTTTTGCACACAAGGCATGTGTCACTCGCTAGCAATGTTGTCATCTGACCGCTGTAACTTATATTTTTGTAACTAACCTCAGCAAGTTATTGGTCCATAAAAATGTCATGGTACAAATCAATCGTGATAATTATCTTTGACTTCAATAGTACAGGTTGTACAGCTAGTTATTTCCTAGGCGTCAATGATATCGGTAATTGCAACTATATGCTTGCACTTTCATGTGACTGGTTCTTACTTTATGTCATGCATGGTCTTCTTAGTTTATGTCATGATTGGCCTTTGGTTCAATAGCCACATGAAGTCTGTTTGTGAAGTGCCACACTGCACAATACTGCCTTCAAGATCAACAGCGGTGCAATCCAAGATGCCACAACAAGTCCTGGAATCACTTTTCAAAATACCTGAACAACGCACATATGAACCAAGTTCTATGGACTGGAAAAAAGTAGTGAAGAAGCTGCAATCATTCAGTCATCCCATCACAGCAAACAATCAAGAAAAACCAACAAATGGTATGTGATGTTTTAACCACTGTGCTTGCCAATCATAAAAGGATTCTTAATTATTCTTTTTTCCCCTGTATATCTGTGATGCTCAGTTCGTTGTTATCCAAGGATTCACATAGTATTACTTTTTGTTCATTGTGGCAAATTTCTCACTTTTCATCTTGTAACTCTATACTATTTTTTTGAGTGTATTTCTCATCATGGTGACTTATTTGTTAACCATAATTCAAAAGCTCCCTCTTTTAAACCATCTAGATTCAATCAGCTAACTAAAGCTGCCAGTTTTTGTTATCTTAATTGAAGTCAAGTTCTCATTAACTATGTTTGCTGTTAATATTATCATGGACTTGGAGATGTCTTGATTTTTGACCACATGCCTCCCCTCCAATGTATAATGAAACTGCTTTCGATGATTTTCTTTGCAATTACATGTAATTCTCTTGTTTCACCTATTGTGCTTTGTTATTGTTACATCTGGTTCTTCTACATATGATATAACTGTTATTGCTCTATGTTAAGGGGATGGGTATCAAGAGTTCCGTGGTGTTGCTGCAAGGCATTATGATACAATGAAAGCATTCTATCAGAAAGTAAGATGCTTTTTTTCTTCTTATCAGAGTTTCTTTTCAGTTTGTTTGATTGTTCAATGTTCATCTTTTGTATTTCTTATTGTCTATCTCCATTTCTTCCCATACAGGCTGCCCTGGCATATTCCAAAGGAGAAAAATCTTATGCTTCTTACCTTGCAGAGGAGGTCCAACTTTCAATTTTAAGATGTTAAGGCTGAGATAACTATGACACGATAAAAAGAAAGAGAAAAGGCAGAACCTCTTGATCCTTCATCGTAAATGGTCGATGGTGGAGAGTTCAAGTGATGTTCTGATTTTGTGTTCTTACAACCCAAAATTTAGTACTGGGATATGCATCCATTTATAGGATTCCAAGATGCATTCATTTTGGAGCATTTCCTGTCAACATACTAATTTTAGCCTCTTCATCCAGTAGAACAAAAGTATCAAATGGGTTCACTTAGGTGGTAGGGTGTCAGTAACTTTTCCTCTAATAGGATTTGATTCTATTGCTGCTATTGATTTCCTCAGCATCTCCAATAATTTATCGTGTCTTTGTTTTAGGGAAAACATTATCGTGGATTGGCTCGCAAAGAAGACGATAAGGCCAGCAGGGAGATATTTAAAGCCAGGTAATTGCATTGCTTTTTACAAGTGTTATTTTTAAATCTCTTCTGATAGTTAATCTTCTGTTGGCAGAAATAAACATATAACGAATACGGTAACTATCGACTTGCATGGTCAACATGTCAAACAAGCTATGAGGCTTCTCAAGGTTCACATGATGATTTGTGTATGCATGCCATGTAAGTATTCACATACAATTGGATGCTGCGATCATCATCAGCGTTGACATCGTTATTCAGCTTCGTTGGTCTTGGTCTAATGTTTTATTGTCTGTCTTTAGTGATCTATTTTCTGTTCTTTTTTAAACAGCCACCTTTCTCAGAGTAATTACTGGTTGTGGCGTAGAAGGTACAGGGAAGGGAAAAATAAAGCGATCGGTAAGAATGTACTTGTTTGAGTAATAATTCTTGTGCTTGCCACTTGTGTGTGCTTAGGTTTTGTTGTTGTGCTTCATTTCTACAGTGATTTGAAGGCATTGTCTCTTGCAAATTGACTGTAACTGCTCTCCTGAAATGCATTTGGTTTAGATGTTGCATCCTTCATATTCTTATCCATATTTGTAGTGTTGTGTTGCTGGCCTTTGCTTAATTTAATTCTGTATGATTCAGTATGATAGAATGTTACTGAGCAGCTCTAGGCAATGTTTGTGTTGCTGGCCTTTGCTTAATTTAATTCTGTATGCAATTCTATTGATCGGTTAATCTCCTTGATATCTCATGCAATGCTTTTAAAATTTTTTTAATAAATAAACGGTGGTGATAGGTTGTCGAGCTTGTGGAGAAGGAAGGAATTGAGTGGCATGAAGAAAATTCCGGAACCATAGTACTACGACTTGGTGGGCCAAGAGAGTATGGTTTCCTTGAGCATGATAGTGATTCTGACTAAGCCTTTGGTGTCTGTTTTGAGGAGACTGACATAGATTAACAACCATTCTAATCTATATCTCCTGTATCTCTGTATTTACGTGTGTTGTAATTATGGATAGGAGACCTAGGTTCTGATGTAGGCTGTAGTTTCTGACATACAGAGTGTTAAGGGTATTTAGGTCTTTTCTCATATGTCTAGGGTTTGTGTCCTTGTGTCCTCTTTGTGTTATATATATGCCTCATGGGCTATTGCAATACAATAACTATTCCTCTTTACATGGTATCAGAGCAAGGTGGTTAGGGTTCCTGGTTGGCTGCCGCCGCAGGAATCCTTTCCCCTTCCTCCATTCCCTTCCTCCATCCACCTTCCTCCACCTGCCGCTTGTTGGATCCGACTTGGTTCTGCCTCGGTGGTGCCGCCGCCCGGTGCTACTTCCGCTCGAGGACGCCGCCGCCTATTGCCCGCCGGATCCGGCCTCTGCCGTCCTAGATTTGACCTGAGCCGTCGGATCCGACTATCTCCTCCAGGCCGTCGTCGCCCGGGTCGCCTCCAACCCGGAAGCTGCCGTCGCTTGAGGTCGCTGTTGCCCGGAAGCCGCCACCGCCGCTCGGGCTTGGTCCCCCTACCTCTTAAATAAGAGGCAAGCATTACAGGTTAAAAAGAGAGAGAGAAACAAAAAAGAAAAGAAAGAAAAAAAGAAAGAAAAAAAGAGAAAAAAATGGCTAATGGTTCTTTTGCTATCCCACTTCCCGCTATTCGTTTTGATGGTACCAACTCTGGGAGTGGGTGGTGCACCTGAGGATTCTCCTCAACAGTCAGTGTCTATGGGGTCATCTCACTGGTGAGGACCTCTGCCCACCTCGTCCTACACCGTCCATCCAGCTTGCTCTTCCTGCTGATGTGGATCAGGCGGCTCAGGACGAGGTCAATGCTATGTTGGAGGAGGCCCTGGAGTTCTATCAGTTTACCCTTCACACCTATGAGCTATGACAAGAGGCTGAAACTTGTGCTACTGCCATTCTGGTAGGTAGTATGACCGTGGCTATTTCTATGGATGTGGCGGAGCTGCCGACGACTAGGGGTGAAAACGGATCGGATTCGGACGGATATTGCTTAAACCATATCCTAACCCACATTTTTTCTCCGGATTCGGAGGTGAATACGGTAAGACCGGATACGAATACGAATTCGGAATATTCGGAGTTTCGAATATGGTACCGTCGGGACGGATATGTAACGGATTCGATTCGAAAACGGATAATATAGGCGGATAATACAGATGATTACAGTTCCAAAAGCTTACAAAGTTACAACGGATTAATATGTCAAACTAAGTTAGAAACAAATTTGTAACGAAGTAGAAGCTACTATTGCAATAGCATTAATTTTCATTGGCAATCATCTCATTCAGGACAACCACAGAGCAGCAATTTAAAATACAATTATTAAATTAGGAAGAAGCTCACCTCTGTACGAACGAACCCTGTGCTCAAACATTAGGCAATGGCCAGGACAATTCATTGGCTTAAGACCAAATTCCTGTTTCTCGATCTGCACAAGAATAAAACCAACAAGCACCCAATAGGGGTCATACCTTGATGATGATATAACCTACAACATGTGTGAAAAAAATCTTGTCAAACTTATGGCTCTGCCGTAGCATCAGCGGATGCGCTTACCTCCAAAACAAACATGTTCTCCTTGTAGTTTGCAGCATGTCCAGAGGTTTCCCAAAGTTGCATATTGTAAATATTTGGGCTCAAAACCTAAAAAATACACATAAGGAACAGAAACAACGGAAATGCACAGAGGTGCACATGATCTAAGAAGCTAACACTGACCTCTTGGTAGCCTCTCTCTCTATATTGTTGACGCATAAAATCCATCAACTTGTTATATATTATAGCACCATTTGGAAGGAAGAAGCAGCCTCCAGGGCTGCATAATTGTAAAGTTAATAAAAGATCTAGCGGCAGACCAGTAATGGAAGATCTAGAAATTAAGATATCAAAAGAGATAAAATCAAGTAGGAACGCTATGGTACCTAAGTTGATGGAAAAAGAAGAGGTCCTGAGACTGCCCTAATAACCTATGATCACGTTTCTTAGCCTCCTCTAACAGATGTTGATATTCCTGTATATAATCAAGCAATAAACATGTATGTAAAACATAATAGGTCGTTGATAAAATGAAAAGATAAAACAGAACTTTTAGGAATGTATAGTTGAACTTAAAATGCACTCTGTCTTAATCTAATAATCTTTTAATCCAGGAAATTTGACTGAACTGACCATAAAAGACTCCATATCATTGATGACAGTACAAATTATGTGCTATACCTTGAGACGTTTAGAATCAGGGAAAGAAATTCCATATACTCTCTGCAGGCTCTCACGGTCCGCTTTTTCTCTCCAATATGATGATGAAGCCTGAATATTTACATGTAAATTTAAACCTGAAGTACTCATTTCATAAAAAAAAAAGAACCTACAGACTAATGCATAACCAAAGAAGAATTACCTTGAGGCAAGCAAAAGCTTTAACAAAGGAGGTATTAGGGATGTGTGGCACAAATCCAGTAACACTGCTACACATCCAGTAGCACTGCTACACAAGTCGCGATTCAACCGTTCCCTGTTGATTCACTACGCTAATTGTACAAAAAACACCCAAGAAGATCGTGAGAGCACTCACTTGATGGGCTCGCCGCCGATGTTGAGGAGCGCAAGGGCCTGCCGGGCCTGGATCTCCTTGAACAAGCGGATCCGCTTCTGTGTCACCGCCTCGAGGTAGGCCTCGTCCGGCACGACAGTCGGAGGCTGGGCCGGCGCCTTCCCCTTCGCATCCTTCCCGGCAGCGGAGTTCTCTCCCATCGCGGCGGCGACGGCGAAGAGGTGGAGGGAGGAGAGAAAGAGGAGGCGAGCGGGACGGGGCGGGAGCGGGAGCGAGAGCGGGGGGAGGAAGCGGGGTGGATGCTGCCGGAGGAGCGAGATCGGAGGCGAGATCGGAGATTCGGAGGGGAGGAGATTCAGCCTGCGAGATCGAGACTCGAGAGGCGCGGCTAGGGTTTGGCCTTTCGCGTGAGGAGGTGGCCGGTGGGCCGTGTGGGTGTGGCGTGTCTGCGGATGGGCCGAGGCGCCGACTTCGGAAGTTCGGATACCTAATCGGATTCATTTCGGATAATATCCGAGAATCCGAATACCGAATGGATTCGGTCGGATATAAGTAAAACCGAATCCGCTACCGAATCCGTTTACAAATATCCGAATCCGACCGGATACTAAACCATTTTACCGAATTTGCTTCCAGCCGGATTCGGTACCGGATCGGTCGGGAAAAACCCGACCCGTTTTCACCCCTACCGACGACACAGCTTATGTGGGAGCGTCTCTGAGCTCACTATCAGCCGACGAGTGATGCTATGTATCTCTCAGTCATGCATCGGGCACACTCCCTTCAGCAGCTTGATGCCACCGTTGACGACTTCTACCAGCAGATGTCGGAGGTGTGGCGTCAGCTTGACTCTCTGGGATACTTTACCTCGTCCACCTCCTTCGGCCTCGTCTTCGACTGATCCTCCTCCACCTACATCGGAGAACCATTCCCACTCTTTTGTTGAGATTTCACCTTTTCCCTTGCACTACTCTTGTCGGCCTCGACCTCCTCCTTCTCCAGTTGGCTCTCCCTCCGTGCTGGGCTCTGTTCCCAGTTCCTCTTCTCCGTCATTATCAGATCCTGCTCCCAGATACGACCTTCGTGATCGCCACTCTGTTAGGCAGCCTGAGCGCTACGACTTTGTGGCCACTGTCTCTTCTGAGCCTCTGACTTATCGTGAGGTTGTTGCTCATCCTGAGTGGCAACTTGCGATGTCTGAGGAGCTTGCTGCTTTGGAACGTACTGGCACTTGGGATCTTGTACCCTTACCTGCACATGTCACTCCCATCACGTGCAAGTGGGTATACAAGATCAAGACTCGCTCGGACGGTTCCATTAAGCGTTACAAGGCTCGTCTTGTGGCATGTGGTTTTTAGTAGGAGTATGGTCGTGACTATGATAAGATCTTTGCTCCTGTCGCTCACATGACTACCGTTCGCACTCTCCTTGCTGTTGCCTCCGTTCGATAGTGGTCCATCTCTCAGTTAGATGTCAAGAATGCTTTTCTTAATGGCGAGCTGGGTGAGGAGGTCTACATGCGGCCGCCCCTGGGTATTCTGTCCCTGATGGTATGGTCTGTCGCCTTCGTCGCTCTCTCTATGGGTTAAAGCAAACTCCTCGTGCTTGGTTCGCTCGGTTCTCATCTGTTATTACTGCCGCTGGCTTCTCTGCCAGTAATCATGACCCTACTCTTTTTGTTCACACCTCTTCTCGGGGTCGGACGCTTCTCCTTCTATATGTTGATGATATGATCATTACTGGTGATGACTCTCACTACATTGCTTTTGCGAAGGAGCGTCTTTGTGAGTAGTTCTTGATGTTTGATCTGGGTCCTCTTCATTACTTTCTTGGCATTGAAGTTACTGCTACCCCCGAGGGCTATTATCTCTCTCAGGAGCGTTACATTCAGGATATTCTTACTCGCGCTTATCTTACTGATCAGCGTATAGTGGATACTCCTATGGAGCTTGGTGCTCATCTTCAACCTACCGATGGCGAGCCTCTTGAGGATCCCACTCTCTACCGCCACCTCGTTGGGAGCCTTGTCTATCTTGACATCACTCGTCCTGACATCTCTCATGCAGTTCACATCTTAAGTCAGTTCGTCTCTGCTCCTACTCAACTCCATTACAGTCACCTTCTCCGTATTCTGCGCTATCACCGTGGGACCATCACTCGTCGTCTTTTTTTTCCTCGCACTAGCTGATTGCACCTTCAGGCATACTCTGATGCGACCTGGGCTAGTGATCTTTCTGATCGCCGGTCTCTTTTCGTCTATTGTGTTTTCCTTGATCCTCCTTGATTGCCTGGAAGACCAAGAAACAGACTTACACAGAGGTCCAGGAATAGCGATGAGAAAATAGGTTCTGATGTTATGATCATTGTAGGCTAGCCTTGTAATGTACTCTGAAGCTATGTACCTGTCTAATTGTTTTGATGTGCTGCTCGGGACATTGTAAGACTGGAGCAGCAACAGTGTAACTTTACCCCGATGTTTGGTTGGAAAATACAAAATATCAGGTGGGGAATGGAGCTGAATTATACTATGCAAGATTAGCTTCAATAGCAAAAAGTATGCCCGAGCAAAGGCTTCCTTAATAGCAGAAACCATGAATCTTTCTCTTATCTTGTTGTATGACATCACTACTTGGTTTGTCGATTTTGCATCATGTTCCAGGCGCTGGTAATCTGTTACTGTTATGATAGATTGGGGGTCTGTGCTTATTGTTTTTTGACTGTGGTTTATGGTTTTTGAACTCTTCATGATAGAGAGTACGGAGTAATAGAAATGTGTGGTTTTGACTGATGTAAATGAAGTCACTACAGTGTGTACTATAATAAATTTATAGATGTCATCTTAAAAGATACAACGTGGGAAAGTAGTTTTTAGAAACTAAAATGCCCTAGTTCGAGCTATGCAACATGTACCTGGTTCGTGGTCATCTGATCAACACACATCCAAATAGTGCTGCTGATATTCCTATCTGCATTTTCATTTCTTCGGCAGAGAATCTAAGGGTTTGAAATGAATCCATTGGATTGGTGCATTCTTCAGGCGAGAACCAATAAGGGCTTAATCAATTGGATTGATCCGGACTGCCAATTTCAAACAGTCCTTGAAATAACAAATCGTTAAATTTTGTAGACAAGTTCACAAGTTTTCGAAGTTTCGTGAGCTGTCAAAATGTTTCTTTTCTGAATCCGGAACGTCACATCATAGCTACTGTCAAAACGAAAAAGAAAACCAGAGTTCGGCGAACAATTTTTATTATTTAATCCCATTTTTAATTTAATTTTATTAACAATCTCTCACCAACTTTATTTCTAAATCTGGTTTTTTTAGCCACACAGACACCATCATCTGTACCACAGCAAACAACATTGCCACATGACACCACGAGATAAGTCCAGCGTCGAGTAAAAAGATGGCGTGGCAAAACAATATTGCCAGTGGTGTGGAAGGTTTGGCCATGCTACGATTGATAGTTTGACAGTGTGTATTTGCCATGCACATGGCTAAAATAGTTATATTTGGAAATAAAATTAGGAATAAATTATCAATAAATTTTTTTTCAAAAAAAGATTCTTTAATAAAAAAATTTCGAGTTCCGTCCCAGTAGCAGATAATTCTTTCATAATATTTTATTGGGAGGAAAATTTCATAGCAAATAGTTCAAAAAAATTTCTACACTCTAAATGGGCTTTAGGCCAGGTTGACATGGAGGAGGGAGGGCCTTCTCCGTTTCGTCCTGCTGAGAAAACGGCGACATCAGGCCAACTGAAAACTTCGTGCCTGCCTCTCCTCCACTTCCTCCAAAAATGGCCGCCGCCGCCGTTCTCCTCCGAGCCGCCCTCCGCCGGAGCCGTCCCGCTGCTGCGGCCCTCTTCCTCCACCGCGCCTTTCCCTCCTCTCCAAGCTTCCCGTCTCCTCCGCCGCTGGGTAAGCTTCCTCTCCTCCCTCGAACCAAACCCCTAAACCCTCCTCCTCGCCTCACCATCCAACTCCCCAACGCAGGCCGAGCTTTACCTCTCCTCCCGCGCCTTTCATTCTCGGTCGGCTTCGGCTACTCCACCGTCGCCGAGGAGTCGGAGGACCCCGCGAGGCCCAGGGGCAAGTCCAGGAGGAACCCCATGAAGCAGTCGCGCTTCGACTTCACCAAGGTGGACGCCGCGCTTCTCCCCACCGTCATCCTTGTCGGCCGTCCGAACGTCGGCAAGTCCGCCCTCTTCAACCGGTGAGTCTCCCCACCCGCACGTAGTTTCCTTGCAGCTCCATGGGGGCGGCATTTACAAACAACTTTAAGCCACCTTGCTTCCTTAGAGCTCCATGCCGGACCACTATCACAAACAACTGTTTGAGTTCGGCCTCGTTATAGCGCTCTTCCGGCTAGCAATCATGTTTTATCTCTAGTGTCATAATGACATAGTATCAACTATCTGCGCGAGTACAATTTGCACAGTACTTGCTGTTATGTCCATCTTGATGATAGTTATGCATTTTTCCAGAGATACCTTCCGGTTAGCTTGCATTTGCATGTACATACTGTTGTGAGAACACCTTCTCTTACAGTTTGCATTTGGCAATTTCACATGCTAATGTTGTCATGCTGCTTTATTATACCAAGCAGTATGGAATCTGCACAGAATGTT
The DNA here is from genome assembly GCA_036346575.1 of Dendrocalamus sinicus. Classification (NCBI taxonomy): domain Eukaryota; kingdom Viridiplantae; phylum Streptophyta; class Magnoliopsida; order Poales; family Poaceae; genus Dendrocalamus; species Dendrocalamus sinicus. Next base: position 9,816,643 of record CM070643.1, on the reverse strand, counting down.
GCTGTCATCTTGATTGCTGTTGCTGCATATGTCACATTTCCTCGGTGGCTCTCTATGAGCTTGCACTTGGCACTTGCATGAACATGTCTCCACCGTAATGTGCTTTGATACCCCCAATAGCTTCTAGCTTCTTTGTGCTGCATACACTTTGACATCATCTGGTTTCCCTAGTTAGCACTATGACATATTGACAGCTGGATTGCTGTCGTATTATTTTGAACGGTTTATGCTTTGGCATTGCGGCATACATCATTTGCCACTATCTTATTCTCTTGAAGTTTTTTTTGGCTTTGTACTGAAAATTTTCAATGATTGTAATAGATTTATACGGAGGAGGGAGGCATTGGTGTACAACACACCCGGGGACCATGTCACCCGCGACATCCGTGAAGGAGTTGCCAAGCTCGGAGATCTCCGTTTCCGTGTTCTTGATTCAGCTGGACTAGAGACAGCAGCGACATCTGGGAGCATTCTTGCTCGGACAGCTGACATGACAGGGAACGTGTTGGCTAGGTCTCAATTTGCCATATTCTTGATTGATGTGAGGTGAGTGGGCTATGGCTTGTTCTCAACTTCACACGATGGAGTCAGGTTAAAATGTGCCTAGTAAAAGTGCAATGACCTTCTTAGGGATGGCCTACAGCCGTTGGATCTTGAGGTTGGGCAATGGCTGCGAAAACATGCATCTGGGATGCATACCATTGTCGCAATGAACAAGTCAGAGTCACTTGATGAGCATGGAGTTCTGACCGCGGCTGCTGGAGAAGCCCACAAGTTGGGTTTTGGTGACCCAGTTGCAATATCTGCAGAGACTGGCCTGGGGATGGCAGAACTTTATGAGATACTCAGGCCATTGTTTGAGGAGTACATGTTTCAGCTTCCGAACAGTAAGTTTGTAGCTGTATGTTAACTGATCTGGTATTGTTAGTTAGTTAGTTAGTTAGTGTGTGTGTGTGTGTGTGCGTGCGCGCGCGCGCGCTTTTGAAAACAAGGGCAAGAGCTCTGCCATTCATTTCAAGAAGAAGAGAATTACACCGGCCCCAAAGGGGGGAAACACCAACACCGGCGTATTTGCTAGTATAAAATATTTGTTTTTATATTTAGTGACTTAATTCTAGTTCCTCTTTAACCAAGCATCTTCGCTTTCTTCCAGTGTTATACTGATTGAATACAGTATCACCAGTGCGAAGAATTTGTATCAGCAGAATATTAAGATTTCATTTAGGTATTAAGATTGCTTTAAACAAATATGACGTCTTCATCTGCTAAACCTGTCTCCATATTGGTTCTATTCAAGTAGAAATGCTATCTCAAAATAACTAAATCTTTTGAGAGTTTGAATATGGTTTCAGACTTTCAGTTTATTGTACATGTGCTATTACGCAGAAGCCTATTTTAGTCTGATGGATGGAGGGATCTGGGCATTATAAATCAGTGGCCACCACCTATTGAACCTTAACATTAGTCTTCCGTGTCCGTTCAGAATGTTATACTTTTCTCAAGAACAAGAGATTTTTATGACCCTCAATTTATGAAAATGCTATTCATGGTTTTTTTATTCACATATGATAGATGGACTCAACCAAGATGATCCTACCTCCGAGGTTGAGACTGAGGCCCATGATTGTGATGAAAGCAAGTTACCTTTGCAGTTAGCAATTGTGGGACGTCCTAATGTTGGGAAGTCTACCCTGCTGAATACCTTGTTGCAAGAACAAAGAGTTTTGGTTGGTCCAGAGGCAGGCTTAACGAGGGACTCAATTCGGGCTCAGTTTCAGTTTGACAACCGAACTGTATATTTGGTAAGTTAAATTGCTCTGTGTGAGCTTAATATTTTCTTTTGCACCACCATCTCCTATATGGCTATGTATATGTGCTTATGTTGTGAATATTAATGGTGCACTTTGCTGTATAACATAATTCACTCCCCCTTCCTTGAATCAATGTAGCACTTTTGAGTCCAATGACACTTGCAGCATGGAAAAGTAAATCGTGTTTACTTTGTCCATGTAATGATTGTTTGTTAAACAAGTCTTATTATCATGACAAATTGACAATAAGGATATCTGAACTGTTGTGCTTCTGTTGTGTGCATTTTCACCTCTTTAACTGAATCTCACAACAAGGTTCAGCATAAGTTCTAGGTGCCTAGATGCTAGAATTGTTGTGGTACGAGTTGGTTGGGTACGGGTCCAAGGACCGAGGGTAGAATACTCGCCCTTTAACGGCTGGCCATGCCGCCGCCAGGACCGAGGCTTAGTTGAAGAATAGGAGAGTCTAGAAACTTTTGTTTACATATTGCTTGATTAGAAAAGATAACAATGTCATGCTTATATAGTGCCGGCCTTCTAATAATCTATTCTAATCTTTCCAACTATAAAAGATAACCTTTCTAATAGATAAGATTCTATCCCTAACAATAACTTAATAGTTAGTAATCCCGAAACCTACCTAACCAACTAATCATTGTTCACACGTCGCTACAGTACCCACAGTACTGTTCGCTCACCTACTAATCTTGGTCTATGACATTACACCCTTTGCAGCGAGATCGCTTAGCAGTGGCCATAAACTAAGACATTCGCGTCCCCATGTTAACGAAAGGGCACAATAACAACGTCACACAGCGCGGAAAATGATCAGCGAAGCCCCGATGCATAACAACAAGGATAACAACCTTCTAGCGTTGGCTGACATCGCTGGCGCAAGGGCAAACGGTGTAGGACAACAACATCCTTCTCACCTCGGGATGCAACGGTTGTGGGAGAGATGCGATGACATCGATGACCCCTACATGACAACTGTTGCACTCTGCATCTTCGAAGGAACGGTGTCGACCGACTACATGAAGAAGACCAGTACCTTCCTCAACAACTAGTACCTCCCTCAACAAAGGCACCGAAAGTGCAGCCAAGGACAATGAAGCCTAGAGAGGAGTTGTAATGGGACCAACGCCGATGACGGCGATGGGGACAGTGATGGCATCATCGCCATTGCAATGGTAGGCGTCGCCTCTTGCTGCTCCTCCACATTGGGCAATGTCGCAGCCAGTGGGATGGCGACTTGACCAGCGGTGATGACACAGGAATCACAACAACATGTTGCGCAATAAGGCCTTGATGTTGGCGCAGAGCTCATTAGAGGATAATTTATCAATGTCAGCATTCATGGCCTTGATTCTATCAACCTTAATCTTATTGGTAGCAAAAGCCATAATGAGTGAATCTGATACTAAATGTTGTGGTATGGGTTGGTTGGGTTCAGGTACAAAGAATGAGGATAGGGTATTCCCCCTTAAACGGCCGACCATGCCGCCACCAAGACTCTGAGGGTTAGTTGAAGAAGAGGGGGAGAGGCTAGGAATTCTGTTTATTCATTGCTTGATTAGAAAAGATAATAATTCCATGCTTATATAGTGCCAACCTCCTAACAATCCAATCTAATCTTTTCAAATATAAAAGATAACCTTCCTAATAGCTTAGATTTTATTCTTAACAATAACTTGATAGTTAAGGAATCCTTAAACCTACCTAACAAACTAATATTTTGTACTAGGAAACCAATCAACTACATAAATAGATTCATAAGGGCATCTGTAGTGTATATAACCTAAAGGGTCTTAAGGTGGGTCTCATCTAAACCTTAAGGCTGACTCCGTAGTGTATATAACCCAAAAGACCTTAAGGCGGTCCCACTTGGCAGATAAAGAAAAATTGTATTTTAATGCTTGTGGCCAGGTCTTTAGCTTGAGGACCAGCCTTAAGCCTTTTTTGCTTATAGCCTGCTTAAGGTCACCTTGTAATGTATAAGGTTGACCTTAAGGTGGCTTAAGACCCTCTATTTTCATACACTACAGATGCCCTAACAAGAATTTCCTATGGTTCACGTGTTGCTACAGTAGCCATGGTACTGTTCACTTGCTTGCTGATCTTGGTCCCTAACAATAATTTCCTATGGTTCATCCTCCTGTTATTTTTTGTTTTGTGAACACATTCTTCTGTTATTATGCTGCTTTGTTTATGACAAAAAGAATGTTGTTTTAAACTGCTGGTTGGAAAAGCCATCTCTGTTGCTGAGATGATTAGCAACAAAAAATTGATGAGGGCAATGATTAAAGAGGCTTTCAACCCACAAAATGTGATGTAAGTCAAGGTTCTAAAAATCGGTAACCGGTACTCTACTGGTCACCCAACCTAGTAGTGATTATGTGGCATAACCAACCTGATTATGCAAATAACAGGTTAATAGGTAGGGGCACCTGTTACCTGTATACGCCTATATGGCCGAGTATACGGTCTAGTAGACCCGTTTTTAGAACACTGATATAAGCTAAAATCCATACCACAACATGCAATATAAGCTGCAAATCCATGTAACCAGGGTGTTATGTTTATGTAGTTAATGGTTTAGCCAAATAGGGTCATATTATTCAGCAATTCTTCATTTAATTCATTTATTTATATATTGTAGAGAAAATTGTTTTAGCCAAATAGAAAAATTACTTTTAGTGAAATTGGAGTATGTCAATCTACTTTTAGTGAAATTGAAGTATGTCAATCTTACCCACAGGTGCAGTGTAAAGAGCTCATGGCATAATGTTCATGCGGGCTGTCTATCTGAATGGATCAACCATTTCCTTCCTTTTTTGTGACGCAGGTGGACACTGCAGGTTGGATGGACAGATCGGGAAAGGAGAAAGGGCCAGCATCATTGAGTGTGGTACAGTCAAGAAAGAATCTGATGAGAGCTCATATTGTAGCTCTTGTTCTGGACGCAGAAAAGGTGCTTACATTCATTCTGATGTGCACTGAGCCAGTGTCCAAAGTTCTGACTTAGTACGCTTCCTTTTATCTGGTTGAGGGGAAACATTTCCAATGTTCATCTTTTTGTACTTTTGAGGTTTTTGTTGATTATGCGAAATTCTAAACTGATTATGCATACAATTGTGGTCAGTAAATTAAGTACTGCATGATGTTGGAATTTTTCGTTTTACAAAACTCAGTCTGGAAACTAATTGGAAATTGCAAGAGGAAGAGATAAGGTGGGACCCACCTGTCATTGTAAAGGAAGAGAGCCCCTTTCCTCTCTTCCTCCACAATGATAGGTGGGTCCCACCTTTCCAATCAGTTTCCATAATTTTGGAGAACCTTGCAATTGGAATTTTTCTGAATTTTCTACAACGAAAAGTTCCAACACATGATCTTGTACTAGGGGATTCTAGTTTCGTGTTCTTAAAGTGGCATTTATTCAGAGTAGGAATACTGCTGTTCAACCTGTCTAGCCATGTTGTACTAATATATGGGCTTTACTAGACTTGTGTCTGAATTAGCTGGGTAAACACAAACATATTATATTTGAAGGGACACAGGCAAGATATGAAATTATTGTTTGTTATGATTAGAAATAGCTTCTGAAATTCTTCTTTGCTTAACATTTGCTTTTAGCTAGACATCACATTACTTGCCTGCTCTCTGACCTTGATCTGTATCAATTTTACGCCAAGTCTAAGGAGTATGTTAACCACCTCAGCATTGTTATTGCTGTTAGCAGTACTTTTGTAATTATGTTACATTACTTCTATGATCCACTAAAAACTAGATTGCACAAATCTTGAATCAGCACTGCTAATAGTGGAGTAGTGGGTGGTTGTAAATCAGACCCTCAACATGCTTTAAAAATTTGTGCATTTAACTTTTAAGGATAGCATAGAAGCACCTCTCTTCATGTAAATATGTGTAAATTTGGTCTTCTAGTGCCAGTCCCAAATCATATATTATGTAGTACAGTAATTAACTCCTTAATATTGTTAGCAGCTCTGTTTAGTATGTTGCATTAGATTTGATGGGTATTTTAAATATGTGTAAGCTCGACAAGCGTCAGTCTCATGTCAAATTAATGAGCATCAGAAGCAACAGCCCCAATGTTTACTTTGAATCTACTGGTCTGATTCCTCCTGTCTTCATGCATGTATAATGTAATTTGAATTGTAATGGCCAATGCCATGATAAAGCTCTATGGATATGTAGATTGCAAAGTCCAAGAGTAGCATGAATCATCCAGAAGTTGTGATAGCACGGCAAGCAATAGAAGAAGGCCGTGGACTTGTTGTGATTGTCAATAAAATGGATCTCCTTAGAAAAAACCAACCATTGTTTGACAAAGTGACAGATGCTGTTCCTAAAGAAATCCAGACAGTTATTCCTCAGGTTTGTTTTCTAATTGTTATTTCTGTTATTAGTTTACAAAATACTGATCTTCAAACCTTGAAGAAATACTTATGATTACCCATCACTATGGATTTTCTATTATTTCTCTAGAACAAAACTGTTAAATAGTCAATAAAATACTTGTAAAATGAATACTGGTAACTACAATCTATAGGAGGTTTCTTTCAAAACATTTTAATTCAGAAATTAAATTATGCTGTAGCCTTGCATTTCCAATAAACTTTTTTTTTGCTCAGTTTTTGACGAGGTAGCTTGTTATTGGAACAAATAACAATTATTCTGGAGAGCTTTCTTACTGTTTATTCTTTAACTGGGACCTAAGTTTATGATCAGACATTTTTTACTTTGTTTATAGGAGTATGGAGATTGAGGTTTATTTTGGTGATTATCACATGAGCAGATGCTTTACTTTGTTTATTGGAGTATAGAGATCGAGGTTAATTTTTGGTGGATCTGTCTTCATTGACTAAACAACTTGAGTTCTTTTTCCCATAGTGTTCAACTGTTCATAAGTAACTAAAAATGTACAGTCTAAATTTCACAGCATATTTTTTTCTTTCCAGAATGTGTTGCATATCTGTTAATTTAATAATATCAAGGCTTACATGTTACTTTTCTAATGCATGTGTGTATAACTAGACCATTCGAAAGCCTTTTCTTTCACTGAAAAGAGAGAACAACCATATCGCAGAATATATTGGGTGGATTCTTTTCGACTGTAGCTTATGGCTTAAATTTTTTAATTCTGTCTGTTCGCGAGAGGCTGTACGTGATGAAAATAGTCGCATGCGATTTTGGCTAGTACACTTTTTACTATAATCTTCCTATTCACCCCACCTTTAAAAATCTCACCGTTTGAAAGCTAGTTACTGTAGCATAAGTCATAAACCATTAAGCCATAAGTGGAAAAGACCTCAACCATTAATTTGCTTCATATTTTTTATAGGAACACTACATGGGAAAATCTGTTAATCTTCTTCATGTTTTTGGCAGGTTACAGGAATACCGGTTGTGTTTATGTCAGCTTTGGAGGGCAGGGGGCGTGTAGCTGTTATGCACCAGGTCATAGATACTTATGAGAAATGGTGTTTAAGATTGTCAACCTCGCGGCTGAACCGTTGGTTGCGTAAGGTAAACATTCTGCACACATTAGTGTTTTTTAATTTGTTTGTTAGGGTGTGTGGCCGGTAGGACTAGGAACTACCATTAAAGTAGCATAGTAAGAACTTAAATCTTGGCCATTAGATTCAATTTAGATGGTGACGGTGTAGATCAAGGTGAATTTCCTATATCACCAGGTGGAATTGTACGAGTGCAAACTTCAAAGTGGAATAGTTTAGTTTTTTTTTTGAAAAATGTCAGTGGCTTTTTGATAGAACGCGGTGGATAGGGCAAAAGGCGAAATAGAGGACGGGGATTCCGTAGGGAAGCCGGCAACCAAACGTTGCTCTGCTTGATTTCAATAGCATGCAGTAGCCCTCTTATATAGATGGACTTCCCCTAACAGATCGAATCTAATTCCAATCCTATCTCTAATAATATGGAAACTCATATCATATCTCTAATTATATCTCTAACAAGGGAAACTAATCTCTAACTCAAATAGAAACCGATCTCTAATTCCTAATAATAACCCGGCTGGGCCCAAGGCCCACGCCTATAACACTACACCCCTCCCGGACATGCAGCTCGTCTTCGAGCTGCTAGACGGCGGCCAATGGAAGACCTTTGACGCCAATGTAGAAGATGAACGGTGGCAGGGTGTTGCAGCGGGTGGAGACGGGCGGCCAGCTCCACGCGGAACAAGGCTACACGAAGTGGAACGCCTTCGGGAATATAATGCCTGCAAAATAAGCCTTTTTTTTTGAAATTTTTTTTTGAATTTTTTGTTTGGCTTTTTTTCTGGAATTTTTTTTTGAATGCCTTAAGTCGTCGGTCGGTTTAACCGACCTCAACCCACAAACGCAGCCCACCCATCTTCGGTCCATGGGCGACGCCAAGAAGCGATCGGCGCGCGCGCGCGCGGCGAAGAGGTCGGCGAAGAGCGCCGCCGCGGCGATCGGCGCGGCGGCGGCTCGGCCGAGGGCAACGTCGAAGCGGCGGTCGGTGCGAAGCGGGCGACGGAGCGGCCGGTGGAACGGCCACCGGGCAAGGCGCGCTGCGTCTGCGCGCAACGGCCGGGCGAGCGGCGGCCGCAGCAGCGGACCCATGGCGGCGAGCGGATGCGGCGCACGCGCGCGGCGCAGCGGCGCTCGGCGGCGGCTTGATCACGAAAGCGGACCGGCCGGCGGCGGCTACGCAGCGAAGACGGCCGTCAGAGGCGAGGAAGCGGCGGCGGCCGCACCAGAGAGGTGGCCATGCGCGGCGGCTGGTCACCCGCAACCGAGGACGGCGCGGGTCTCGACCCGCGGCTATGAATCGCCCTTCTCGCCGGCCGGGCGGTGCGCGAGAAGCCAGTGAGATGTCCGGATCTGAGCGGATCGCCGGATGGCGGCGCGGCGGCAAGCGCGATCGGCGATAAAGTGAGCGGCGCAGCAAGCGCGACCAGCGGATGCGACGCGGCCGGAAGTGCCCGTCGGCGGCGGCGCGCGAGGAGAGGCGCCACGGCCGGAGACAGCGGCGCGCCGGGCGCCGGGGACTCGCGGCGGCGATGATGCAAGCGATGATTGCGGCCGTCGCGGATCGGATCCGGCGGCGGCGAGGCGAGAGCGGCGGCGGTGCGGTGGCGGTCCGGACCGGATCCGGCATGGAAGCGGCGCGATCGCGGCGGCTTTCGGCGAGCGGACGGCGGCGGATCTGGCGGCAACGCGGCGGAGGTGGCGGCGGCCGGAGCGGATCTCGAGCGGGCGGTCGGGCATCTCGAGCACGGAGGCGGAGGCGGGAGAGATGGCCGGCGGCGGCGGAGGCCGCGGCCGCCGCCAACTTCACGCAGCAGCGCGGGGCTGCGGCGATGGCGGGGATCGCCGCGTTAGGCGACGCCGGTCAACGGCGGTGGTCGAGGCGCCAGCAGTTGTTGACGAAGAAGAACCGGTGGTGCCGACGCCGGCGAGAAGCGCGGTGGAGTCGCCGTCGGTGGAGAGGTTGCGGCGTCTTTGGAGCGGCGATGCGGATGAGGCGTTGAATGAAGTTGTGATCCTTGGCTATTGTTGTGATCTTGTTTTTGTTGTTGTGAATCTGATATTGGATGATGAGGCTGGCACTTTGTCTCTTGTTGCTCCTTCCTCAGATTTAAGATATTCTCCAAGAGGGCATGCATGTTGTGGAAGATGTCCCCCATCTCTTTGTCGATGCTGACCACCTTGTCAGCGCTAGCTTTTATTATGGCCAACGACTTGGCAGCAGGACGAATCGCAGAAACCATGGTAGCAGAAGTTGTGGGAAGGGATCGACTGCTCTGATACCAAGTTTGATAGAACGCGGTGGATAGGGCAAAAGGCGAAACAGAGGACGGGGATTCCGTAGGGAAGCCGGCAACCAAACGTTGCTCTGCTTGATCTCAATAGCATGCGGTAGCCCTCTTATATAGATGTGATCCCCCTAACAGATCGAATCTAATTCCAATCCTATCTCTAATAATATGGAAACTCATATCATATCTCTAATTATATCTCTAACAAGGGAAACTAATCTCTAACTCAAATAGAAACCGATCTCTAATTCCTAATAATAACCCGGCTGGGTCCAAGGCCCACGCCTATAACACTTTTAGTGGTTGATCTAAGCCATCTAAATTTAGCCCATCTAAGATTGCTAGTTCCCATTTTCTTGTTTTAAGATTAGTTCTTGTTTGATATGTTTCCTTGTCATCATTCCTCTGCTTTGACTATATCATGTATATATTTTTGACTATCGAGGTCATTCAAGTCACACGGCCATTTTATTTTACTCGACTAGTACCTTTAATGCCCTCTGACAGGTTATGAGCAGGCATTCCTGGAAAGATTCAGCCACACAGCCAAAAGTTAAATACTTCACTCAGGTGAAAGCGCGGCCACCAACATTTGTTGCCTTTCTGAGTGGGAAAGCTCAGCTATCTGATACAGATATCAGGTTCTTGACAAAATCTCTCAAGGATGATTTCAACATTGGGGGAATACCGATCCGGGTTGTACAGCGTTCTATTCCAAGGAAAGCGTCTGTAAAGAGCAATGGCAGGAATGTAGGGACTAGGATAATCAGGATGAAAACAGACAAAAGAGCAACAGCATCTGATCCCACCCTCTCATAGTCTCATAGAGGACGACAGTGCCGTTATCGGCCTACCCTGCAGAAGGGGAGTCGTATTTTGTTTTTTGAACTATATAATTATGTTGGAGTTAAACTAGCAGAGGAAATCCCCTAACAAAAAGCAGAGGAAACAGAAAACTGCTGCATTTCAAGCAGATCATTGCGAAAGAGGAAAGAGCTTTGCTGTCCACACGGGAAGTGATCAAAGACATTAGCAGTTCGGCTGCTCCTTTAAAAGAAAGGATGCCTGCGAGAAACAAGCTCGGCAATCTAACCGTGAAGGCAAAACCTTTTTTTTTCCTGAGCAAGGGGGAAAAGGGCGGTGTTCCCGGTTTCAATTATTGAAACCGAAAACCATCATGTTGTTATCAACAAGGCAAAATCAATATTTTAGCGAAAACGACAATTTCGTGTATTCTCCTATATTATTGTACATATAATAGATAAGAATGCTATCGAACCATATGTTAGATGTAATCAAGGAATGGTGAATGTACTCATGAGAGAGAGTTTCCGACCCGACGGCAATGTTTTGGAGATGAACAAATCCTTGTGAAGCTGCTCTATTTTTTTATTTAAAAAAAACTCAATTCCGGGTACTTCCGTCTTTCCATAACCAATGCATCGATGTACCATTTTCCATAAATTCATGTGTTTTGAACATGATCTTTTTTAATAAGGTTGTACCTCAATTTATTCCACTGCGTTTTTTATCCCCAAAGCTTGTGATTGAGATCAACGGTCTGCAAATTAACACGTGTGGTTAAAATATTATTTCCGTTTCTTTGGGCTTATTTAGAAGTTGGAAATTTCAGAAAATTGTGTAAAAACAATTCAAAAATTTTATAAGAACCCTAGGTTCCAAGCAGTAAGAAAGGAGAGAATCAGCAGATCCACGCGAGAAGCCGGAATAGTTTAACACGGAAAAAGGGTCACAAGATGAGAAGTTTTGTCCAATTTGGCTATGTTTGTCACGTGAATACCAAATTTAGTTCCTGAATCACTGCAATTTTATTTTTAGCTCTTTACCTGAGCGCGGGACTATGCGAGTGCGACATGCGTGCAATTGTGCAGTCCTGGAGCGCACGACTCGAATCGTGCGGTCCCCGACCACACGATTTGGGCTGCTACAGTGGTCGTGTGCACGACTGTTGCTCGGTCTGCTTCCTGCGTTTGTTTGTGTAATAGTCTTCTGTGATAAATGCAAATTTCTATTTGTTCATGGAAACACATTCAAAATGTAATAATTTGTAGATATAGGAAATGGGATTTAAAAATTATGATTTTTGTGTGGAGTTTTGTTTACTTGCTTGTGTAACTTTTTTTTTGTAATTATAAACATGAAGAATTTTCGTCCATAATTTATTTATGTGTAGACTTTGCACAAATTTTGTAATATAGAAACCGAGGTGCAAAATATTTTGAAATATATTTGAAAACTCCTTATGCAGTGTAGATAATACATGTAGGAAATCTTTTTTAGATTGTTATTTTTTCGAAATAAAAGGGCAGACAATGTAGGTAGGCTAGTTCGTTTTGCGATTTTCGTAGATTCTCAACGGTATGAAATCTGTTAGACTGGCAATAACGTCCTTATTGGCTGCCAATAGCTAATCGTGTCCAGACGGCGGTCAGGATAGTCACAGGAGTAGTTTGCAAAACCCCAGTAAAGCATGCCCAGACTGAGCCGCTGCTTAGACGAAGAATTTGCATGGGTCTCTCCACTAACAGAGGAGCAGCGTCTCGCCCTCGAGCGGGTGTTGTGGCGAACGTTCGGTTGGAACGTTTTAGTATGGACATGCTCCTACGGGGGGCGTCATTAGGGGAACCAGATTCTCTACAGTCGCGTACGGCGATTGCAGAGTACAGTCGCATCTGAGCCGTTGGATCGGAAAAGAACGGCCCAGATCGGTTCGCTACAAGAAAATTTCATCGTAGGTACGATGAAATTTCATCGTAGCTACGATGAAATTTTATCAGTAGCAACCGACCGACCGTTCGTTTTCCGATCCAACGGCTCAGATTCGTGACTGTTCTCTGAAGTCGCCGTATGCGACTTCAGAGAATCTCATTTCGTCATTAGGGGGGTGTGACCTCCTGACACGTTTTGCTTGTTTGGCCTGGGCACGAACCTTCTGTGGAAGTTCGCTGTGAGATGCCTCATGCACCAATGATTCTTCATATCATTCCACTGGAAGGGAGGTTGTGTTCCATTCTGCATCGTGCGCAACGCGAATAACAAGCTGCATTGTGGTCTGAGATGACACACACCTTTGGGCGATTTTGCACCACGACCTGCTTCACATTGGCCAGGAACCACGCCAACTATCGGTATTCTCATTCTCCACAATTGCAAAGGCCATGGGGAGTAATTGGTCGTTCGCATCAGTTGCAACCGCAGTGAGGATAGTACCCTTGAACTTGCCAGATAGGAACGTCCCGTCCATCGTTAGCACTGGACAACACCACCTGAACCCTTCTATCGCCTGACGAAAGGCCTAGAACATTGTCAAGAACAAAACAATTCGGGCCCTACGTAGGATGAATCTGCTCCTTTTTGTTAATGTATGTGCCTAGATTTGATTATGCAATTTGATATAACATTCTTGGTACCAGGTCATACGCCTCCTCGTACATCCCGAACATACCCTCCATCACCTTCCGTTTTGCCCGGCAGACCTTCTTGTAGCTGAATTCGAACCTCACTATATTCGCTACATGTGTCCATAGAAGCTTCGGAGAAATAGATTCATCTGCCACCACGAGGTGACTTATCCGCTCCGCAACATACGGTGACATCATGTTGCAGTGCCTATGTAGTGGCACTGCAAGCTCACAAATGTGATCCTTCAGCACTATTATCTGAAAGTCTGTGTTAGCGCCCCTGAACCACTGTGCGCGGACCTTACCAGGACTAGACTCATTGACACACTTAACGATGTAGGTGTTCGGGTTGGACCTGTGCACCCGATACGTCCGGCTAATGTTGATGGCGTATCTAGCAGTAGCCTGCTGGGTATCACTCTTGTTACGGAAGCACTGCCCTAAAATGAGTGTGCCCTCATTGAACCCCCACTTCGCCTCCTCCGCTTGTGGCTGAATTAGGGATGCCGCTGCGATGTCGTCCAGTCTGGACGACATGTACGCAACGTCGATGGTCACAACACCACCTAACACACCTCTCATTGTACCTTCGCCATCTGTGTCCTCTCCAGAACTGGCTATTTTCACATCCTCCTCCTCGTTGTGCACGTTTTTCACCTGGTCTGCAAGGTACTCGTGACAATCAACACGGGAGACCCACCACCTCTCCACACCTTCATTCACCTGAAATTTCTCCACATGCCTCTTCAGGTCTCCATTGCCCACTCTCTCGCCGACATCTTCTCACGCACTAGCGTCTTTATGAGCGCCGGAGACTAACCCAGGCACTTTGTCTCCACCAGCGCCACCAGAACCACCCATGACGGACGATTCTGTCCTCTCCACGAAGTGAACATATACCATTGGCCTAGCATATATCACTGCGGCAGGGTTGCACGCAACCTCCATGTAGTTGGTCCATGAAGCATCACTGATCACTTTCAGAAGTTGCCATATGGTCTCCCCTGCAGTACCTATCACTGAGGCATACACTGTCTTGATTCGTAACTTCTTTCTTACGGTGTCCCAATCGAATGCGGAAGAGCTTCGTTATTCTCTTCTTGAAGAGCTTCTGATTCACATTACGGCCTACTCATCCAGTCAATTCTACACGTCGTACATACTGAATTTCTAACAAAACCAACTGAACATGCCAATATGCTAATCTCAAAGAGCCCTACTGATAGTGCTGTAAATGGCAGGAGCTCTTGTATGTATATTTATCTGATCATGTGCACATTCGAATGTCCATAGGTCTGACTTCGGACAGTACACAAGGAGGCACTTGGTCTTCGGCGTGACCTCTGATAGATGGTACAAGCATCTGGGCGGTTTGCAGGACGTTGCTGTTTTTTCTAGAATTTTGCCGATTACAGTGTGCAGCAGGACGCTTGTGGGCATATATACAGAACGTTTGCTGCCATTGTGTGTATAACAGACGGCAAAAAAGTTTGTTTATTCTGAATCAGTCATGAATTGGACAGTGAAAGAACTTAATAGATTGAAACAGCATATGCTTGGTTCTCTTCTAAGCTTGGTCAGAGAGATGCACTTCAAACTTGTCCATATTAAGTTCACTGCTTGCAAAGGACAAGTCCTCACAACATCTGTTGTATTTTTCTTCTTCTGAGATGAACATCTGTTGTATTTTACTAAAGGCCACAATAATTATATGTTCCTTCTCACCAAATTGACAGGAGACGTTCAGAGCAAGAATCATGAAGGTGATCTGCGTTTATACTTATTTGGAGGGGAAAAAACATCGAGGATTCTTCAGAATAGGAACTGCCATGAAGAATTGAAAACGTAAAAATATGCATGTCGCTCCCCAATATCCAGTTTTCACGTTAGGGAACTCACCTGAGCAAAGGCACGACACTAAGCACCGTGTCTTTCTTACGCAGCTGTCAGTTCGAACAACATTCGGATTTGCCTAGGTACTATAGAAGATACTTATTCAAAGGCAGAGGAACTCCCATCATCTTAAGACGTGAGAAGAAGGATTAGCTCACACCTCGCGGGTTTTCAGTTTCAGTTTACCCCCGGTCTAGGCAAAGATTGCACCGATGGAGGACGCCATTGTGCTAAGCAAGCTATCAAACTGCGCTTGTACTCTAGATCTAGGTGCTGGTGTTCAAAACAACCAGCCATAAATCAACAGTTTTCGCGCGGGTTTCCATCTTTTTCTGTGTTTTCAGCAGCGGCGGATGCAGCATTTGCGGCCTCATTCAAACCCATCTTCTGTAGCACCTTCGTAAAGCCATCAACATCTGTGTCAGTTATTTTATACGGCGTGTGACTGGGACCCGGGAAAGATCGAGCTTCCACTTCTTGCTTATACTCAGATAGTGCCCTGTTGATGACACTGCCGACATTTCCAAATTGTTTACAGAATTTTGGTGTGACCTGCAGGTAGGGCAGTACACACTGAGCTCAGCACAAATCATAACAAAGCAAAATTGCTCAGCAAGGATTAGGAGGTGTCATTTACCTTGGCATGATGTGGATGTTGCATCATCCCTAACAAGTCATGGTACACTAAGACCTGGATTACAAATATGTTGATATGAGGACTACATGAACAAACAGGTCAGGTGTCTGGTTTTGGCATATCATGGAAAAAACATGTGCTGAAAATATGTAACAAAAGGATTTAAGGCATTCAAGTGACTATATTTGGCAAGGTTTCTTATAGCAAAATTTATTCAAGTTATTAAGAAAAAAATTATTATTGTGCTAAAAGACAAGCATATATTGTGTATGCATTGATGAAACGCTTACGTAACTAGAATAAATACAGATAGCAAAATCTACACTCTTGAAGAACATGAAAATGACCAACATCTCTGTGGGAAAACAACCTTTAAGTCATCTGAGCATAATGAATAAACAAACCTGCCCACTGCAGAACGGTCCAGCCCCAATGCCAATGGTTGGGATCTGCAATGCTGATGTTGCAGCTGCTGCCACCGGAGCTGGCACACACTCCAACACAACTGAGAAGCAGCCAGCCTCCTGTAAGGCAAGTGCTGTCTCTACAACCTACACAGACAAGCAGAATAACATGGAGCAAAACCTGTCAATGAAAACGCTGAAAATGAAACAGACCACTAATAATCAACAGCAGCATACCTTTACAGCACTATCAACCGTCTTCCCCTGTGGTCGAAACCCACCAAGCACACTAATAGCCTGTGGTGTGAGCCCAACATGCCCCATGACAGCGATTCCAGCCTCCACAATAGCCTTAGCTGCACTGATTCTCGACGGTGCACCTCCTTCCAGCTTGATTGCATCCATTCCACCATCTTTGAGCACCCTCACCGCAGAGTCAACAGCCTATTGGAAAAAGGCGTATAGCATGCAACTCAATATTCCTCTTATATGGGCAGGTGTTCATGCATGCCAATGGCATTTAGTATGATGATATTTTGGATTGTTGTGTTCATAGTGTTAGATTCTACTTTTAGCATAGCATTACTCTGCAGTTAAAAAAACAGAATTGTGCTTATCGCTGAACTTCTCGCGATTGATGAGAAGTCCAACAAAACATAAAACATTACATACTTTGTCAACTTCAATTGACTGAAGAACTTCATGAAAACAATATATATGATTATTGAACAATCGGACTTTTTAACACAAAAAGGGGATATCTTCTCAGAAAGTGCCCCATCAGTTTTCTGGAAACAAACGTGAAGCTTTCTAGACAAGCCAAAGAGGAATCAATCAAGGGAACATAAAAATCTCCTTAAAGTAGCGAAGAGCTGAAGTTATACTACAAGACACATCCAAAATTACTCCTCACATGAACAAGCATAAGCAATTTCCGAGTGGTAACAAAAGGCGAAACATGAGAAACTAAATAGCTGGAGTACAATACAAGATACTTGAAACAGCCCAATTTTTTTTAAAAAAAATTGAATTTATTTGGAATTTGCTTGAATTAAAAATTTCGCTAAATTGGGAAACCTACCTCGATTTTACACTTTCTCTTTCAGGAAATTCACTTTCACCTTGCATTGGCGGCCCTTTCTCCTTGGCGCCACTTCCCTGTTCTCCATGCCATGCGCCCGCTTGCCATTTGTGCTCCGCCAGCCCGCTTTCGCCGCTCATTGCTGCAACCTCTGTCAACCATCGCACAACAGCTACGCCACCTCGCCGACCGGCCAATAACTTGCCATAACACCATTACTCGACACGTGCACTCGACACGTGCGCCACGCCGCTGCTCACCTCTCCAGCTCGAGTAGCCGTGCCAGTGAGGAGGTAGACTCCCCTCAACGCTAGCGCGACTGCTAGCACCGCCGAAACACCTTGATTGTCCACATAGTCGTCCACGGGCCGGCCACGCCGTTTGCCGTGCTCCTGGCGCTACCGCCTCCATCGGTTATAAAGCCAAGCCAAGTAGCTTCCTCACCTGCATTCACACCGAATCTCAACCACGAAGCTTTTCCTCTCCTCTCCTGACAAGACACGCCGTCACCACCGAGTTCTCTCCGATGAGCCCTGAAACTCAAATCTCCCGGTAGCCTCCATTCCAATCAAATTAAACATGCCCATAGCACCTCCTTAGCATCACGAGGCTATCCCTGGCCTCCCCGACCCATCTCTTTACACTTAGCCTATCGACGCTATACGCCACCGCTTGACCTTGCACGCCCACCGTTGCTAGCATCGCACAAGCCAAACCAAGGTGAGCCATCATTACCACTAGGCTCCCTTTGCACCGTAGATGCTCAAGCCGCCCGTGGATTAGTCGGAACCGCACCACAACACCACCATGCCATGGGCCTACTTTGGCGAGGCACCACCGTCGCCAGTTATCTCTAGCCTTCCGAACGGATGCATGCTCAAAATGGGTTGCCCATATTCCATTTTAGCTCACCACATCACCAACTACCATCGCCGTCATTCTCCTTTGCTCGGGTAGCCATGGGCGTGAGCTCAAGCCGAGTGGGCCTCACGCTCTACAGGCCAAGTAGATGGGTCAGCCAAGTCAGCCCAAAACATTCTTCAAAACCCAACACTGTTCATAGCCCAAACCATTATAGTTCAGATAATGAAAATTAGCTCAAAACCATTACTATTCACCAAATCTGATCCGTGAGGAATAATGCCAACCTAGTACTATTCACTCAACCCATTACTATGCACCCAAAAAACGTTAAGCTTATTTATACTCATTTCGACCGTTTCAAGCCCGTCCAACCCATTTTAAACTTTGTTTGACCTAATCAAGCTTACTTTAAACCCTATCCGCATAGACCCACCTTCTTTTTTATATCTTTTTTGGTTGTTTTATTGCATTTGTTCCCAACTTGCATTATGCTGATCCCATATTATTAAATTATTGTTACTTTCAGCATTATTATTTGGGCAGTCTTATTTACATACAACAATAGTTTGGAATAATACAATGAGTAGTTAGATCCTACCACTAAAAAGTCCTGTCATATTCATAAAGGCTATATTCACATTGACAACTTTAATAATTAATCATTGTATGGGTAGCTATCAGTAGATGGTACAATTAAAATGATTTACTTGAATTACTAAGAATAATTCGGCTTCATGCCGATAGGCTTTCAAATGGTACTAGGGCTGAGGCTACTTGGTGGGAAACCACTAGATAGTTGGAGCCTATGACCTTATCCTGAGATTGAGGCTTTGGTATGATATGGTGGTGTGGTGTAGGTGTGTACAGAGAATGTGAATGATAGTTTCATAAGGACTAGACTCTTGTGCCAATTAAATAACATGGAACTCGCTCAACCATAAATTTGACTTGTCAACCTGGTCTAGTATACTGCTTAATCCGATCAAATGTCTACAAGAAAGACCACTATCCCAGAGTTTTGGGATGACTCGCAAGAAAGGGGCAAGATGGAAGTTGGGCTATGTATGCCACTTGCCATTTTTCACAATGGTAGGTCCACTCAACATCGGGTCGCGCTTTTCACAGTGACCAGTGGATTTCTGATGGGGTTGGATGGCTCTGAGCATACTGGGTAGAAACTAGAACGAAATGAGTACTGAAACGACCTTGTTGTCTTAGCTTAGTCGCATGTTATCATGTTGCGTGTCTACAGCTTGACATTATGAGTTTGAAATATCTTGTGGGTAAAGTTGGACAACTCTGCATAGTATAATAAATAGCATTCGAATAAGTTGTGCTCCCAATTAATGAAGTTGTGTTTCTTAGATGATTCCAACAACAAGACATAAGTAGAATTTGGAGAATTTTGATGTGAAAATCACGGAAGATAAAATGCCATTTGCTAATTAAATAATGTTTTACTGTTTCAAGCACAAAGTTCTTTGCCTGTAAACTTGCGTCTGATATTATCATATTACAACCGGTAAATTTATCAAGTTGAACACCTTGTGGTAGTTAAATAGCCCTCCTATATGTCTTGTTGAGTACGTAGTGTATTCGATCTTACTTATTTTCATCAGAATAGACAACAAAAGGAGGGATGCATCAGCTATCGTGGTAGGGCTACGATCGCACTTAAGCGTTCCTATGTGATTTCTTCAGTTCTCCTGAATATAAGTTAAGTGTTGGGTTTGGACCTTGTAAAGCTATTGTAGTTTGGCCGTTAGCTTATATCTTAATCAAACTAATCCTTTTTAAACATTTGTGAGTAGACATAGATACTTTTTCTGTTCACAACTGAACTCCGGGGCTCTGCAGAAAATACCACGGCGTTTTTTTTTAAATGGGGTCGTTGCAATACTAGCCCTATCACATCAACAGTGGCAGAGAAGCAATCGGCAACGAGCGGCATTGCGGCGATTTCCTATCTCTGCCGGATCGAATCGGAGAGGAGGACGAGAGAGGCGCGCGTTGGGGGTACTACCTGCACGGAGGAAGACTCGTAGCATCCGAAGGGGAGGTCGCCGACGAGGAGCGGCCGCGGCGCGCCGCGTGCGACGGCGCGGCAGTGCTCGAGCATGAGGTCGAGCGAGATGGGGAGGGTGGTGTCGTGGCCGTGGACGACCATGGCGGCGGAGTCGCCGACGAGGCAGACGTCGATCCCCGCGGAGTCGACGTGGACGGCGGAGGGGTAGTCGTAGGCGGTGACGACGGTGATGGGCTCCCCGCGGCGGTGCTTCCCGCGGAGGGTGTTCACCGTCACGCGCCGCGCCGCCGCCGCCTCCTGCGGCCGCGGCCCCCCGTAGACGGTCGACTCCGGCACGTTGCTCAGCAGCCGCCGCGCCAGGTGCCGGAAGGCCTGCCGCGTCGCCATCGTGTGAAGCGGCGGCGTGTGTGGTGATTTGTGCGACGCGCTCTCGCCTAGGGACGGGATATTTGAGAATTTGCGGGGGTTGGGAGACGGGAGAAAGGCACGCCGCGGCTTTAGTAGCCAGGGTGTTGTTTTGGACTGTTTGTACCGGAGATTTCAGAGTAACAGAAATTCACATATAATTTTTACCGATATAAATAAAGTTAATAAAATATATACTACAATTAATTAGTAGGCTCTATTTTAAAAAATACTCCATTTAAAAGTTAGTTATTATAGAAAAACCAAAAAACAGCTTTTAGAACCTGAAAAGAACAGGGCTATAGTTAGACTTTACAGGCTTTCGCCTATAATCAATCTTAGGCATGGCTCGATGTAGCTTCCAGTTTCTAGCTAAAAAAGCATTGTATTAGTTAAAAATGTATTATAGTAGCTGTTAGTTTTTTAAGTAATTAATTTTTTTAAAAAAGGTATATCACGGATAATATAAAGGGATCAAAGAAAAAAAACCAAAAACGATGAAATTAAGGAGCCGACATGTTCTAGAAGCTAGAAGCAGAAGTTATTTAGAGCAGAGCCTTAATCTGACTGCCCATTCTTTGTTGTATTTAATTATGAATCACGAGGAGGGAAATGTGCATAGATTATATATACTCCATCTCATTAAAGCATTCCCAATAGGCAGTTTATATAGCAATATCTAGATATTGTATTAAATGGATGCTTAGAAATTAAGAGTATCGTTTCAATACATAGTATTCATGTATTGTATCTAAGTGCTTTCCAAGATCATTATTGTTGCATGTACTATGATCAACGCAAACATTGCGGTCTTGTAGCCTCTTTGTTTTGTTTTCATTCTTCTGGATTTTTGGATTTCATATTCAAGAAAATGCAAGAAAAGATCACGTGGACTTTAGTTTATTTTGTTGCATTATCGGACTGTGACGAAATTGCGAAAGTTGCATTCAGATTTCATAGAAAAAATGTGCCATCACAAAAATTGCTTGAAAAAAAATTCCATGGACCCATTTTGCCATCAGCAAGAATTGCATGAAAAATTCCCAAAAATCAAGTACATACACCAAGACAAGCAGATCTAGATCTAGGTGGCCGAGCGGGTGGCGTCTCCCTTAGCACCTGCGGGCAAGCAGTGGGTGGTGGACGGCAACAAGTGGTGGGGAAGGGATGGGAAGGGAGGATGGTGGCGGAGGAAGGGGAAGTGAGGGCGACGGTGGAGGAAGGGGAGGGCAGCAACGATGAAGGAAGGTAGAGAGATGGCAGCAGTAGAGAAAGGTCAAACGAGGGTAGTGAGAGTGAGGGACGATGCCGATAGAGGAAGGTCAAGCGAGGGCAGGGGGAGCGGGGGATGGCAATGGCAGAGGATTGGGAGAGGAACAGCGACGGTGGAAGAAATAGGAAGGCCGACACCGAAGGAAGAGAAAGAAGGTCGACATTGGAAAAAGAGGAATGGACACTAGCGTTAGAGAAAGCACGAAGAGAGGGGGATTGAGTTGACTGGGCAAAGGGGGAAGGAGGGAGGTGGTGATGAGGAAGAATGGCAATGAAGGAAGGAGTGGAAGCAGGATCGGCACAAGGCGCACATGATCCATGAAGTTAATGCAAAATGCGTGGAATGGACACTTGATGGCCCCAGTGCAGTGTCTACATGTCTTGGTCCTCTCAAAAAAAGCTATGTCTTGCATAAGACATTGCTCTCCTCTCTTCATTTATTCTCTCTCCACATCAGATTTCTGCTGAGGTAAGACCATTGGGAGTGCCCTTAAGAGCAAGTACAATAATGATCTTATAGTCAAGTTGGTCAACATTTTTGCTAATGTGGAGGAGAGGAGAGAGATGAGAGCTTGGCTCTCATGCAAGCAACAAGCTGGGCACGGGAGCCTATGCAGTGGTAGGCCCAGATAACAAATGTATGTGAGGAGGAATAGGAAAGAGAATGTGAGACATGATACCACATAATAATAATAAAAATCTTTTGTAGACAAATAGAAGATAAACTATTGTATAACTTGGCTCTTATAACTTGACTTATAGTCAAACACTTGGCTCTATTATTGGACTTGCTCTAAGGAGATCGAGCAATGATTTATCTTTTGTGATGTGTCATGTGTATACACGCGCTTGGTTTGACAGAAATGGGGAACAGAATAGTGGCTCGCATCCCACTTGTCGCGATTCGATGGATCCCAAAACAAAAACAAAAGAAATTGTTGTATACGTTGTCGCATTACCAACAATCAAGCACTCAAACTCACCATAGTAAAAATAAACAAGATACACAAGATACAGTTTTGAGGCTTTCTCTCTTTATTGATATCGTATGGATATGTGTATAATGAACAGTCCCTACCCCTCTGCTAATGGATATATGACCCCTAATAAGTATGTTTAGGTAAAGTGTGCATACAATTAGACCATTGATATGGACCAATATACTACAAAAAGAAATTCTTTTTGGATTAGATAGGAAGATGCCACATAAGGTCAATAATATACATCAACATGTAGAGATAAAAGACAAACTAGTATGAGTGCAAAAGACTTTGATTCGATCTCTCTCCTCTTTCTTGAACTTGTTTTCCTAACAAAATGGTGGGAAGTTACAAATCACTCTCGTTTTCATTTAAAATTTTTGAATTGTTCTCTTTTTCTAAAAGCATTTAGTACTCAAGTACATTCCAAAGAAGAATCATATATACATGAGACAATGTCAAAGACAAAGACCCATATTAACAACTAAAGCTACTTTATTTTCTTTATTAGGGAACTCTCTACATTGACAACTGAAAAAAAGGAGTTTTTACATTGATCATAAACACAGTGCGCCATCACAACAAGTCAAATTCGAGCTAGCATGGTGAAATTGCTCGAACTCTACTTCCTGTTGCGGCTATAGATTTGCCCATAGATCACCCTACTTTGCACCGACCCAAAACCAAGGCATTCCATTCCGACCTGACCATGACTCGCCTCGCTCCACAAGGGGGTGGGTGGATGAGGGTCGGAGGTCGTCTCGTGTTGACCGTATAAATTTACTAGATTTTTTGTATGCATTGGTTGATTTTACCAGCTATATATAATTTTGAAGTTTCAATAATTATTTTCCAAGTTAAGTTGATAATGTATTTTTAGAGGCAAAACACATCAAACTCAAAACCTATCCCGCCTTAATCCGACTAGAGCAGGGACAAGAGTTGATCAAGTAAGAACACCTACGCCCACTTCGTCTAGACATCGCCCCCCTTAGATGCCATTTGGCTGGGCTCTAGCTTAAGGCTTATTAGAAGTTGGAGGTGCCTGGCCAAACAGGAAAGTGCACAGGGCCAGTGCAAATTTTACACTATAACATTGAGCAAAATTGAAGCAAGGTTAAGGTGGCTCCTCTGTCTCGAGAGGCCTTCCATGGGCAAAAGATTGCAATCCATGGTTTGAAGGACATGTAAGAGGAAGAGAAGGCATAGGGTGAGGGGGAAAAAATGTAAAGTTGCTCTATGTAGGAGCCAAAGCCCAATTCCGACCAAACACTCCCAGTTTTTGAGCTCCGGGATCTTCTAGAGCCAACTACTCTTGAAATTAGCTTTAGAGCTGAAGCTCGCCTAAATAGGGCTTTAGCAATTGGCTCCGATGCGAGCAGTGACGTGACGTGGCATACCACGTACTCACGATCTTGAAGATGGTCACACCCACAGTCATCGACGTGCCTGCCAAACGCATCCCTGCATGGGCTGCTCGCAGAAGACCAGCATGCGTGCTACGTGGTTTGCAACCTCTCTATGGCCATCAATATCTTGTTTCTGATTTGGCTACTTACACTCCGCCACCTGCTGATGTGAGGATTATGAATTTTGTTATTGGGAGCAGTTAGCCAACAGTATACCATTGGAAGCAGTTCCAACGGTATAGCAAAGTTTTATGGTTTTTCAACACACTACAACAAGTTTCAATATGTTTCATCAAAATTTCAAAAAAAAATCCATAAAAAATATTTGAAAAATTTTCAAGTTGCGGCGAGTTTTACATATTTCTAGAAGTTTCTAGAAGATTCCAGAAAAATTTCAAGACCAAGTTCCAACAAGTTTTAGTAGGTTTCAGCAGGTTTCATCAAGTTTCAATCGATGAGTTTCAACAAGTTTCAGATCGATAAAACTCGAGTTTCACCAAGTTTCAATCGATGAGTTTCAAGAAGTTTTGACAAATTTCAACCAATAGTTTTAAGAAATTTCAATAGATTTTAAACAAGTTTTGGTGAGCTCACTTGCCTGCGATGATACTACTATGCCGCCGAGGGCTATCCGACACCACCCGCACCTTCAGCTACCATTGCACCCATGGCCACCTCGCGAGCTCGTTGCCCCACCACAACAGCCCGCTTCTCACTAGTGCTGCCAAGCTCACCATGGTGCCACAACTCTACATGCTCACCATTCTGCATTCTGCCCATCATCCATGACTTCCTATGCATTTGCCCTGACCACCACGGCTCTGAGTAAACTCACTGCATCCTCGCCTAATCTTCATCATCCTAGTTATGGCCTATGATTAGCTGCAAGCTTTGCTTGATTTGAAAGAGAGATTGGAAGATAAGCACTCAGATTTGGGGAAATGAGAGGAGAGCAAGATTGGAAGATAATCACTCAGATTTGGGGCAATGGAGAGAGATGGGTAGATGAAGCTGCAGCGTACTGGACTCTAGTCTTGGGCATCATGTGTACAGCATGGTTAGGAGAGAGACCAGTGAAGAAACAGAGGGAAGCATCTTCGTTTCCAGTCGAGAGGATAGGGATGCGTGGTTGGGTACTTGGGTTCACTTGAATGAGCGGATGGATAAGGGATGGGTGGTGGTGATTGCAGTATTGCACGAGGCGTCCAAGCTACGCGATATCTGACATCTGTGTTACAACACGTGTGGGATTGAACGGTCCTTTGCTATACCGTCGAGATGAGGTCCAACGGTATATTGTTCTTTACTTTTTCTATTTGTTACTGGTGTTGGTGGATTGGTGGCAGCAGGATCAGAATTATTAGTGTGGTATATGGATAAGTGTATCTAGGGGTGGATATCGAGCCAACTCCTCGTCTTATCGAGCTTTTTCTAAAAATGACATAGTTTGATTTAATATCATTTTACATATAATTTAAAAGTATTTTTAGAAACGAGCTAACGAGCCGAGCCGAGATTGAGCAAAATTCAAATTCATTTGAAATCAACTCATTTTAATGTTTAACCAATTAACAAGTATAATTAAAGCAATTTTGAACCGAGCCAACGAGCCCACTAACGAGCTTTTTTTTCAGCCCTAAGTGTATCTAAAGCGTCTATTATTATATATTAAAAGCTCATAAGATGTGGTTAACAAAAAAATTCAAAAAAATCTCAAAAAAAAAAGGTAACATCTAGTCCTTGGGATTGTTGATTCTAATTAAAACTGAACTGTAGTAACCATTGGATGTTAGTAGGAAAAAAAAGAAGAAATATGCAATAAATTATCATAAAAAAGCAAAACATATAGCCATTAATCTGGTGGACCCTAATTTAAAATGCATTGCAGTCGCTAGATGTATTGCTTAGAGATAAATATTGCCTTGCAACTTAAAACCAAAATAAAATAAATAAATATTGTATACAGCAAGGAGAAAAAAGATGGAAACCCCAACCATGTATGATCTCCTCGGAAAAAAAAACACGTAAAAAAAAGATGGAAACCACAACCATGCACAATCTCCCCGAAAAAAAACACCTAAACAAGCCACCTACAGTCTCATCACAAAAAAAAAGACCAACGTACGGGTCGAAATTAACGGTAAACATTTGTGGCAGGTACGTACTAAGATGAGTAAGATGGTTGATCGATCTAAAAGTGCATGCATGTAACATGTTTGAGCTTACATATGAATCAACCATATCGGATTGAAACATGGCGTCGGAGAAGCGGCTGGTTGGACGACCATCCCCGACGCCGTAGGGGAAGTACCTTTGACGCGACATCCCAGTCTCAATGAGTCAGTCAGTCCTGAAGATTTCGGGAGGTTCCCGGTGTCCGCGAACGAAGCCCCGAGCACGAACATCTTGTCTTGTACCAATGGAAGACGCCCCGAGACTAGATGAGCAGCTATGTATGTATGCATGCAAAGCAATGATCGGTCGATATTAATTGGTTAAACTACTCCAAGAACGAAATGAAAACCAACTAAGCGGCACCGTCCCGGTCGGAGATCCACCCCCGTCCGTCCTCCTCGACAGGTTCGGCGATGCAGTTCTTCGGCGGCTCGTCGCGGACGTCGGTCGCGCCGGAGGCCAGCTCGGCCCCGGCGGCGCCGCAACGGGCGCGGGCGCCAACGCGCAGGTGCTCTACGTCTTCAACCGCAGCGGCGTCTGCCTGCTGTACCGCGAGTGGCACCGCCTGCTCCGCACGCTCGACCACACCCAGGACCACAAGCTCATGTTCGGCCTCCTCTTCTCCTTCCGCTCCTTCACCGGCAAGATCGACCCCACCACGTACGTATCTCCCTCTCTTCGGTTCTGCTCTGCTCAGGGAAATTTAGAGAGATGGGTCTAGTCATCTAGATATGATGTCGGCCTTAGCTCGTTCAGTTCACGAAACTATAGTAGTTGGCCGGTGGATTTTGATGGAGTGAGGGGTTCTTGAATTGAAGAACAAGAACCGTTCTCACGATGTTCACTGGCTGCTAGCCTGCTAGGCAGCAGCTATCGGAATGGTTTTGGGTTAACTATACTTGGAACGTGCATCAGTGCCAAATTGCCAATGGTGTGCTCTTTAAAATGAGCGAATGATTGCATTGCTTCAGTTAGTTTATTGGGAGTATGTGCCATTCCACGACTTGATTCAGTAGGACTAATTCGAAGTACGACCAATTTGACAGAAATTGTAAGATTTTGTAGTAGAAATTAAGAGGAGAAAATGTATGAGGGAGGGGTGAAGGGCAGAAGGGGCAGTGAAGGATCCTTATTCAACAGTAAAACCTCTCCTTATACAAGTGTGGGAGAACATGAAAATAACGAAAGGCCAGACCTTTGATCTCCCACCTCAGCTCTGTATACACAAACCTCCCTGAACCAGTAATGAAGCCCGAAATTATTCGAAATTTTTTGGAAATAGTTTTTTTTAAATAGGAATTGTTCGAGATTTTGGATTGATTGTATATGTACTCTAATTACTTGTATAGAAAATTCTGTATACACATGAGGTAATTTAACGTGAGAATGCCAAAATGCGGAAGATGAATTGGGAAAACCGCTTAAAATTCCAGCCATCAAAAAATCACTTACACCATCATACTTCTTTGGAACTTGTGTATCTTCATTCCCTGTGCACAGTTCTTCTACTATCTCTGTCCCAAATTGTGATCCTAAGAAATTTATCTAGAACCTGAGATAACTGGAATTGTCAATGGATGAATCTTTTTGGTGTTTAATATCCTAGATACGTTATTTGCTTCCTGATCTTTTTACATATCATATGCAGAGCAGAAAAGGGAAATCTTGGGGTTCCACTATTGCCGGGCGAGGGTTGCTCATTTTATAGCTTCAAGACAAACACATACAAATTGAGCTTCATGGAGAGCCAATCTGGTATAAAGGTTAGTCAATGTGTTATTTATTCTCTTCCCTTGCTGTCTTCCGTTCTTAAATTTATCATGATTTTATTTTGGCTGGTGAAGTAACTTAGTTCGTTAAAATCAAAGGTTTTTTGTCCTGGATACCAAACTTGTAAGTGTTTGAATTGGATGAAGACAAAACTTAGGTTGGGTTCCAGTGACTTCAAATTACTAACAATGCAGTAATTCTATCATGTCAGTGGAACCCATGTTTAACTTGTGTGACTCCAAATATTAGAAGCATCAATGCAACCTTGTTTTCATGCAGACCTGTTCCACTTGATATATGTTTGAACTATGGTCATCGCGTTCCATCTTTAGCATGGTAGTTGTTGAGCAGATAGGTATATAATACTCCCTTCTTCAAAAAGATATTTAGTCACTGACAGTGCCATTTTTATGTAGCTTATTCTAATTACCCATCCAAATACTGGTGATGAACGAGATTCACTGAAGCATATCTACAACCTATATGTGGAGTATGTTGTTAAGAATCCTCTGTATGCTCCTGGCACTCCAATCAAGTAAGTTCCGCCTGTTAATGGAAACTTGTTTCAAACTACATGATTAGATAGAAGCAATTGCTAATGATAGGATGCTTGAAAGGATGGCATCATTTTTGTCAGACTATTTGTACAAGGCATCCTTTTTATTTCATGATTGAGCAATTGACTCAAGTAGTGAGTTTACAGGGCAGATAAATGCATAACTTATTTATGGACATAGCTAACAATTGGGTGTAGATATTATCACGCCTAGTCCTCTCAATTTATCACACTAAACCTCCTATGATCCTATATATGAAGAAATTCATGTGAGATTACAAATTCGAAAGGAATAGTGGATGGGTGATAGTGCCATTCAGTCATTAGGGCATACTGCTCTATTAGTTGATTTACATGAGAAGTGTTCGCGGAATTATTGTTGTTCATTGTGTTAAACATGGTGATTCGAGTTATTCATAAACAGATCTCTTAATTTTAGTTTTATCCATAACTTGTAGTGCTCTTTCCACTTGAGAATAACAGTCTTTTTAAGAGTGAATAACAGTCTTGTATAGGATCACTTGAACTAAATAATCTTTAGTTACATGATGATACCCATACATAAGCAATTTCAGGCTTAGTGTCTACATTGTTTTTTTGTTTAACTCAGCTCACTAGTTATCTGAATATTTCTTATTTGCAGGTGTGACCTTTTCAATAAACATCTAGATCAATATGCAAAAATATATATTTGATCCCATTGAGGTAATGTTCTATCGCGGGTGTTTTGCACAACGCTGCATATAATGTCTGTATGGATGCTTAAAAATCAATCACTGTACTTCTGTACAATGCTGTATGTAATGATTTGTGTGGATGCCTAACAATCTTTTACGTGATTAGTTGGGGCTTTGTGCTCAGATATGTACAAATTTCATGTTTTGCCCGTTTAATTTGGACGTTTCTTTGTTCAAACAGTGTTGTTGATTTGACAAAAAATTCTTGACTGACAAGATTTCGTTTTATTTTTCCATGTGTCCTTTTGTTTATCTGAAGAATGAACTTTAGGAGTTATTTTCACAAGAAAGCTTGAGTGTTTGATTTTTCATAGCTTTACATGCTCCTTAAGATCAGTCAATGATTAAACATGACGTCAGCAACGATGAACTAATGTGAAATTGTTATAGGCGTGGGCTCTGGGCCCAGCCAGGTTATTATTAGGAATTAGAGATTGATTTCTATTTAAGTTAGAGATTAGTTTCCTTATGTTAGAGATATAGTTAAAGATATGATATTGTTAGAGATATGATTGAGATTAGATTCGATCTGTTAGGGGGAGCCCATCTATATAAAGAGGGCTACCGTATGCTATTGGAATTAAGCAGAGCAACGTTTGGTTGCCGGCTTCCCTACGGAATCCCCGTCCTCTGTTTCGCTTTTGCCCTATCCACCGCGTTCTATCAATTTGGTATCAGAGCCATCGATCCCTTCCCACGACTTCTGCTACCATGGCTTCTGCGACTAGTTCTATTGCCGAGTCGTTGGCCACGATAAAGGCTAACACCATCAAGATGGCCAGCACGAACAAAGAGATGTCGGACACCTTCTTCAACATACATGCCATCCTCGAGAGGTTGGAGAATTGGAGGAAGATGCAACAAGAAACAGTGCAGGAGAGCACAACGGATGGTGGGGAGGAAATCACAGAAAAGGAGCAGGAAGCATCGCCATCTCCACCAACGGCGACTCCTCCACCGTGCCCCCTCTGCAGCCACAGCCGCCGGCGTCGGCCAACGCCGCCGACCCCTGCCATCGGGCCCAAAGCCATGCGTAGGAGTGTCTGCGTAGGCCGCCGCCGCCGAGGCCGCAGGAACCGCCGCCGGCAAACTTCCGTTCGCCAGCGCCCATCTGCTCTCCGCGTAGGCCGCCGCCGCCGCCAAGAACTCCTCCGGAGCGCCGTGGGGAAGGTGCTCATCGCGCCAGCACGATCTGAGAGCCGACATCGCTGCGCCATCCCCATCCTTGGTCGCTGGTTGCCATCCTCCACCTGGATTCACGGTCATCGACGTCGCCGTCACCTTCCTCGGTCGCCGGTCGTCATCCGCCGCCTGGATCCATGGGGGTCACAGTCGCCGTCGTCGTTTCCGGAGTTGGTCGCCAGAGAGGGTCGCCGCTCGAAGCCCGGCCGAAGCATCCGCCGCCTGCGCGCGACGTTGCCGGCACGCGCTCGAGAGCCACCGCCGCCGGGCCGCTGAGCCGCCGCCGCCGCCGGCCGCCTCCATCTGCAGCCGCTCGCAGCCACCGCCGCCGCCGGTCCGCCTCTGCCGCGCCTCGCAGCCGCTCCTCCCACTCGCCGCTCCGTCTCGCATCCGCCGGCCGCTCCGCCGCAGCCGCCGCTCCGCCGCCGATCCGCCTCGCTCCAGACGGACGCCCCGACATGGCTTCTCGCGCCGCCGCTCTGCTGCCAAGACGCCGACGTCGCCGCCGGGCCACGCCCTCCGCCGTGGACCGCTCGAGCCGCCGCCGTGGTCCGCTTCGAGCCGCCGCCGCTCCGTCTCCACCTCCGCCCGACCGCGCCACCGCCACTCGGATCCGGCCCGCACTGCCGCCGCTCGCTCCGCCGCTCGCCGCGCCACTCCGCCGGATCCGGTCCGCACGGCCGCTCTTCACCGCCGCCACCCGCCGTGGTCGCCGGAATCGCCGCCGCGGCCCGCCGTGGTCGCCGGAATCGCCGCCGCCGCCGACACCGTGTCGCCGCCGAGCCGCCGCTCCGCCGCCACCGACCGAGCCGAGGTGGGGTGGCTCAGGTCTTGGTCGGTTTTGAACCGACCGATTGAGTAGTTAGGGCAAAAAAACTTTTCCAAAAAGAAAAAATTCCAAAAACAAAAATTCAAAAAAGAGCTTATTTTGCGTGCATTATATTCTCAAGGCGTTACACTGCCTAGTCTTGTTCGCGTGAATCGCCTACTGCCTCCATCCGCTGCAACACCCTGCCACCGTTCATCTTCTACATCGGCGTCAAAGATCTTCGTGTAGTGTTATAGGCGTGGGCTCTGGGCCCAGCCAGGTTATTATTAGGAATTAGAGATTGATTTCTATTTAAGTTAGAGATTAGTTTTCTTATGTTAGAGATATAGTTAAAGATATGATATTGTTAGAGATATGATTGAGATTAGATTCGATCTGTTAGGGGGAGCTCATCTATATAAAGAGGGCTACCGTATGCTATTGGAATTAAGCAGAGCAACGTTTGGTTGCCGGCTTCCCTACGGAATCCCGGCTGGGCCCAGAGCCCACGCCTATAACAGAAATGTTAATATTAGTTTTCCATTTTCCTTTAGCAAATTATCCTGGCCCATTCTATTTTTCTTATGTCATCAAGTTTTTAAGATGAAGAAATATCTTCACCATCTTAAGACATCTGGAGATGCATTGGCCTCTGTGTGTGTGCATTCAGTTCTGTATTGTGTTTCGGTCTGAACTTGTGCTTGAGCTTTTATCTAGGACTGACACTGCAGATAAAGGCCTAGTTGTCTGCTGTTATTCACATACTTCTTATCAGTACTGCAATGTTTCCTTGCAGGTTTGGGTGGCGCGCGTTCGCTTGCTAAAAACAGTTGAATATCTTTTTTTTTTGGAAACTCTGGGCTATAGAATAGTTCAGTGTGGTGCTATCAGTACTATTTAATTTTATTATGACCATTTTGAGAGAGCGTCCCTTCAATGATGCTACAGGCTTTTCTGGCGCAAAAATTGTCCTGTCCCCATTGTATTGTACATTTGCACCTTGTATTAGATGTTACAAAGTTGTTTTCTTCTTGTGTACTAACTTGAATTTGACTGCTTTTATACTCATATATCCCTCCTCCAGTCCACCTGTAAATTACTTGTTTGATTATGACGGATACCCTCAAAATGGAGAATGTCTCTCTCATTTTCTGTGTTGTATGTCATCTTTTGATGATTAATATTCCATGAGCTATCTAGTTACTGTTTCAGTCTTTCAGATACTTCTCTTCAGAGGCTTATCGGGCACTCCCTCTTTGTTTGAAAGCCCTTGTGAGATGCAACCAAACTGGATCGAAGAGAATAACAAACACGTTGCCACAGAAAGGAATGGTCAGGGCCTGTTTGGTTGGAGGTCTCGCAGGCAAATACCTGCCAGGCAACACATCCTGATCCCAGGCATCCAAAATCGAACATCTGGGATGTATGCCTGGCCCAGACAGCTTTTTCCAGCCTCCAACCAAACAGGCCCACAGTATATGCTCTGTTGATTCACTCTTGCTACCTAAATTTTAGTGCAACATAATGAGCAACAAAGTTCGCAAAATCATTGTTCTTCGTGTAATGCTCTTATCTTTTCTTCCTTCGATGCTGCAATGCTCCGTTTTGTGAACGAATAAAGTTGCTTGGCATGT
The DNA here is from genome assembly GCA_036346575.1 of Dendrocalamus sinicus. Taxonomy (NCBI): domain Eukaryota; kingdom Viridiplantae; phylum Streptophyta; class Magnoliopsida; order Poales; family Poaceae; genus Dendrocalamus; species Dendrocalamus sinicus. The sequence goes on along the minus strand of CM070643.1, from coordinate 9,783,752 downwards.
ACACTGCTATGCTACCAACTACTACAAAACTATACTCCGGTATATTATTAAACTACATGCATGTTCTCTGGGCCGTAAGAACAAAACGTGGACACCAGATTTCCTTCTTTTTTTGCACTGCGGACATCGATGTTACACGCGTTGTCTAGCGTAGATTGCAAGAGTAGTTTCTTCCAAGAGAGCCCAAATCTACTGAATCTTTCCACTAACAGGTACGCATGGATAATGCATGTACATGTTACCCTGCTCAATCATGCTATCAGTTACCTCGCTCCCTGCATCTCATGCATGCCTTTGTCCAGGTACACTGATCTATCTCCCTTCTCTCCTCCTACCACCTCTGTTACAATTTTCATGGATAAGTTTCTGGTTTCCCCGCTGCTGTAGATGTCCATGATGCGCCATGGCGCTCTGTCCGAGCTAGATCCATGGCGTTCGGACAGCGGACAGAACATGTTTCTTGCAGAGATCAGGGTTGCAGCGCACAGTCACAGGCGAGCAGAGACAGCCGCTGCACTGCAGATGGTAGCAGCCTACGACAACTGCACGAAAAGGATGGTTTGCACATGACTCTGGGATGAATCTTTACTCCACATTTACAGCGTTGTGTACGTTCACTGAACTTTTCGCTGGATTCGATCAACGGTCTGCGCGAAAGCTTATTTTCCAGATGTAGAAATTGGATAATCTTTAATCCTTTTTATAAAACGTCGATCAAGACAAGACAAGTAACCAGACAAGTCATCCAACAGCTTAGTTATACTATATGTTAGTAGCTTGATTATCAAAGAAAGAACAGTTTAGCTATAGTTGTCCTGCGTCGTCTTCATCCGCAGTACTTGTTAATCCAACTTGAGAGTGCAGATGATACGAGCATATCGACGTGGTAACTGGTAAGATAATTTTGCTGTTGAGTAAAGTCCATTACCGGTCCTTAAACTTTTTATGATGTGTCATCCCGATCCATAGACTTTCAAAGTGTACCATTGCTGTGCCTAAACACTCTTTGGGTCTCAAATTAGCCCGTTACTGTGGTAACAACCATGGACCGGGATAATACAGCATAAAAAGTTTAAGAACCGGGATGACACAGCCAAGACCCGTAACGGGCTAATTTTGAGACCCAAAGGGTGTTTAGGCACAGCAATAGCACACTTTGAAAGTCTATGAACCGGGATGACACAGCATAAAAAATTTAAGGACCGGTAATGGACTTTACTCTTTGCTGTTAGTATTGTAGAAGTCCCATGACGCCAACGCCTAATAAGAATCCGAAGGAAGTGAGCTCGCCCTAGGAGGCAAGATCTCAAGCCCATAAATGAGTTGCAACACGGATCACTGTTCAACACTGGTATTTGCTCTGGCCGCACCACCATTTGCTACTTGTTTTCGACATTCCCACTTGGTGTGTTAATGGCTGTGTAGTTTTCTTTAAATTCCTAGAATGGCCGAATAGTTTATGGTCAAGGTATTCGAAAACAACTCCAATAAGATGTGAGGAACGATTAAGTTCACACGACATGATCAAATTCCCAAGTCTCCAATCCAATCCAATCCAATGGTATCACAAAATTACTTGCATTGCCCTAAGTATCCATCGAGGCATTTAGCTATAATATCGATCGGTTCCATCAGAGTCCGGCAAACATACTTAACCACAAAAACCTGTAAATATTTTAGGCTACACCTTTTTCGTTATCATTTGTCAACCACACAATATATGCTGCATTTTCTCCGACAGTGATGGATTTGCATGGTGCTACATGTCGCACTTACTAGCTTCTCTCCTCTGTGTGCTCATGGTGTGGCGTTGCATGCTGTGACTTGTGCGTGGAGCAGCTGAGCTGACCAAAGATTCCCATCCATCCATGTGCTGTCACTGGTGAAGTGGTGACTTCACGTGTAACGCAGTGTACTATTGGCTCTGTAGCACCAAGTACCACGCTCCGGTCCCCAGTACAGTACTCCATTAACCTATCCACTTGAAATCTCTCTCTCTCACACACACACGCATGCAGTGTTTTAAACAAGCTTGTAGACATATGATTTACTACCTCAGTCTTCAACGTCTGAGTTGGGTCTATTACCTACGTAATTACTCGTGTTTGAGTAAGCATTTTGTGATCTCGTGTTGAGTAAGAGCGCCAGAATTAGCGTTAACTTCAACCCACAGATTAAAAGGCATCAATAAGAACCAGCTATACTGCATGTGTACAGCTTATTTTGAGGTAGTCGTGTTTTCTGTACTTTTCCTTGGATGATTGAAATAAGGGATAAGTAATGATTTATCACTCTATGGAGTGCAACTCATTATTTGCCACTCATAGAGCTAGTTCTTCATATTTGCCATCTGCGTCATTTTTTTTTTGCCATTTCCACTATTTCCCCTCTTTAATCCCACCAAAAAAGACCGATTTGATCAGAGTGACTAGGTTAGATCCAGCCTATTCGCACCCCATCCCCATCTCCTTCCTATCCCCACCCCATCTTCTTTCTCATCCCGACTCTCGCTCCTCTCCCGACCGGCCAAGAAGACTGTGACCGGACAAGTACGATGGCGACGATGGTCTTCTTTTGCGTGGTCAAGCAAGGCGACGAATCCTAAGCATGGACCGACGGGTCTGCCACTTATTGACTGCAGGGGGAGGCTTAGTAAGGCTCGAACCTCACCTCCCCCCGGCGACAGACTTCCCGGGAGCGCGCGCATGCCCGTGGGCCGGCACGGCATGACCCGTTTATTTACCCAGTGGACAGCTCTAGACGCGGGGATGGCCCAAGTCGGCTACGGGTTGGTCGGGTCCAAGGGAAGAGAGAGAGAGAGAGAGAGAGAGAGAGAGAGAGAGATGGACTGACAGGAGAAAGGCCGAATTTTGCCCAATGAGGATTTTTTGAGATTTCTCTTTTGGAATTTGGGAGAATTTCTGGGATTTTGAGAAGGTGAAGGGATTTCTGGCTCAAGAAAAACTCCAGGAAACAAATAAAAACTCTGAGGGGACTCACAAAACCACGAAGAACAAAATAGAAACAAGATTTAAGATTTTACTAAAATTTTCATGCAAATTTTGGAAATTTTTAGGACATCACATCGAACCCACGCAAGAGATTCTTCAAGTGTCCGAGGAATGAGCCCAATGTGAGTACTATGCCATCCCCCTATTGGTTGATTTGGGTTTTTGGCGGCACAAGGTTCTGTTCTTGGAAATTTGATAGGTTAGAGTTAGTTGAAAGATATGATTTTGGTTCAATTTTTTTATTTCCCCTCGACTTTGTTTATTGCAGATGCTGAATTTTTGCAGCTTCTTTATGTGGCTTGAGAGATATCAAGCTTACCTCGAGGAAACCGGGGTGATTGTTCAGGACAACACCTTCCTTGAAGATGTAATCCCTGAGCTTTTTTTTAGGTTACTGACCACCTTAAGGATGCTTTCAATTCCATGAAAGGTGAGATTGATGAGTTGAAGAATTGCATTGCTGGTATGAGATGAGACTATGGCCCGTTTAAGTGTTATGGTTTTTAGCTGAAATGACACTATAGTGGCTGTTAGCTTTTTTCTAATATATTTAATTAAAGAAAAATAAATAAATAATAGGGAAAATAAAAAATGTCGTTATATCTCTATACATAATGCAAAGGAAAAAAAAGAAAAAAAAGAGAAAAGAGGGGGGGGGGAGAAAAACGCGTTAAAAAGTCAATTCCTTCCGAACGACTTTTGACTTCTGAAACCAGAAGTTGTTTGAAACAGAGCCTATGATTCATAAAGAATGGCTGTGGACAGCAAGATAAGCAAGCAGATGAAGGATGGTAACATTTTCAAGATGATATGTGGATTAAATTGAGTTCAGGTTGTGCTACTTATGATGGTTATCCTCGTGAAGTAGTTAGTTTGTTAGGCAGTATTTTGGATGTAGTAGGTTTCTTGTATTTTGGATGTAATAGGCATTGCTGGTCTAAGACTTCAGTATATGCTGTGTGACGGTTTTATGACAGTAATGTGGTCAACAGGATGAGCTAAGTTTTTTGTATGCATGAATGTTGTTTGCAATCGAAACTTATGTCTATTTGAGTGCATGAATGTGTGAATAATGGCTTCAGCATGCCCAGGATGCTTGAATGTTGACAGGTATTGCAAAGACCTGATACTATGGCATTCATGTTCCCACATAGTTAGCAAAACCTAGTGCTGGAGCATTGCTTTGCCCACATGGAAACTAGGCGGCATTTATATTAGCATTATTTGCTGATGCTTTTTGGCTTTGGCTTATGTATAGTAACATCTTATGGAGAAGACTGTAGAGAGAGATACTCGCATGTAATTTTGAATGATATAAACGAAGTCACTACAGTATACTACAATCGACTAGTAAACCCCGTCTTAAAAAGACACTCTGTTTAAAAGTAAGTATTGTAGAAAAGCCTATTATTGTAAAAAAGTGGCTTATAGAAGCCAAAGCGGACATGACCTTAAGTTCAAGTCTAGCAAAACCACACAAAGTTCTTGATTGGTTGATTTCTAGTCTAATATATCTAGCGCAAGAACAAAACAAAGATAAAAGAGGTATGAACTTAATCTAACCCAAACCAGAGGGACTAAACGGTCTTTTCCTGTGGGATTAAAGAAGGGGATAGTGGAAATGGCTGGAAAATGACAAAAATGGTAAAAATATGAAGAACCAACTCTATAGAGTGGCAAATCATTAAGTGTCATCCTATAGAATGGTAAATGATCAATTATCCCTTCAAATAATGGGTGGTTCGGGTATTTCAATAAGTTTGAATCGCCAGAGATCCCTTTAAAAGGTTGGAATTTTTGGACTAAAATCTCTCTAGGTATATGAAAGAGGAGTGTATCTAAACTCTGCTGTGCTACGTTCAGATGTTTCAAAACCACCGCTCCTGAGTTCGGTCAATGGATGGAACAATGTGTCCTATTTATCCTCTCGGACTAGGCCCCTCAAAGGGAGAGTACACACATACATGAGTGAGTTCAAGGATTAAACATGCCAACACTCCATCATAAGTTATAGGTGGTGATCGGTTCGACTGAAAAGCTCATGGCTTATGGCTGAAAACATCAGAATGGTGAAAAAAGCATCAGAATGTTGATGAGGCTTATTTAGTATAATTAAATTTAAAAAATTTAAAAATATAAAAAATATGTTAGCTCATTACGTATAATACAAACAAATACATGGAAAAAAAGAATCGGCAAAAAAGCTCAACAAAAAGCTAAAAGTTCAGAAAAAGATGAAACTTATGAATAGTAAAGAATAAGCTAGAAGTCAGAAGCTGAAGTCGAGTTGATCACCACCATAAACCTCTATTCTAATTAGATATGTATTAGTTATAGATCTCTGCATTAGTTAGATGTGTATTAATAGATGTACTCATATGTGTATGAGTTGGGCGTATGCGTACAGGATACGTGTGAGTGCGTGCGTCGTCCGCAGTTGTACTTAAAAAAGAAAAGGCAATACATGCATGCCGAACCCGTGTAGCTGTGACTTGTGATAGAACAAGCTCCTGCCAGTTGCACATGGCGTCCCAGCACACGTACGTTATAAAGCTGCAGCGCAGCACAGTACTCGTCAAGTAGACATAGCACATCGTCAGTGGATCGACACTACGTTGTGTGCAACGACCCAATTTTTAAGGTCTATGTATTTTTTTTATAATAGCCAAAAATTCAGTTACAGATTAAAAAATATCATATCTACTTATAAACATTTACAAAGAATTAGCTTAATTAAAATATAACCTAAATGACAAATCACAACAACTAGCTTTACGCGCGTCCAAATCTAAGACTTAACTTACATTCAGAAGATCCGAAGAAATCGCACAAGAACGCTCGAATGCGGTCATAACTCTAATATGTTAACTGATGCATCATTTTTTCTTCTGGTATATGTTCTTATGAAAATAAGAAAGATTGAGTACACTAGATACTTAACATGACACATGGAAACACTATATAACTAATATGCAAAGAGTTCAAATAGATAATGTCATAGTTATAATATGATAAGAATAAATGCAAGTTTGATGGTAAAGAACTTTGCGCCTAAAATAGTAAAATAATATTTAATTAACAAGGGGTTTGTCATCCACAATTTTCATATTAAAATTATTCAAATTCAACTTATGTCTTGTTGTTGCAACCACCCATGAAACCCAACTCTATTGATCGGGAATATGGCGTACTCAAATACCATTTATTGTACTATGTAGAGTTACCTAATTTTACCCATAAGATATCTCAGAGACTCAGACTTATAATATCAAGCTATAGACATGCAATGTGTTAGTGTGCGACTGAATTGAGATAACAAGGTCGCTCATTACTTCATTCTTTCTAACTTCTTCCCAGTAGGCTTAGGGCCAAACAATATTGTCGGGAATCCACAGGCCAAAACGGAAATCATAGGCCAACATTGAGTGGACCTATCATTGTGAAGAATGGCAAGTGACTTTCCAATCCCACTTTCATTTCACTTCTTGTCCATGGACCATCCTGAAACACTGAGATAACTGACTTTCTTGTAGACATTTGATCAAATCAAGCAGTGTATTAGACCAGGTTTGATATGTCAAAACCTATGATTGAGCGAGTTATATATCCTTTACTTGGCACAAGTCTAATTCTTATAAGGCTATCATTCACATACCCTGTGCACACCGATACTACACCATCAATCCAAACCAAAGCCTCAATTCTTAGGGTGAAATCATGGGCTCCAACCATCTAGTGGCTTCCAACCAAATAGTCTCAACTCTAGTACCATTTGAAAGTCTACCGGCACAAAGCCGAAATATTCTTAGTAGTTACCGGCACAAAGCCGAAATATTCTTAGTAGTTCAAGTAAATTATTTTAATTGTACCATCTACTAATAGTTATCTATACAATGATTAATTGCGAAAGTTAACAAGGTGAATATGGCATTTATAAATATGACAGGGCTTTTTAGTGGTAGGGTCTAAATATTCATCATGTTATTTCAAACTATTATTGCATGTAAATAAGAGTGCTCAAATAGTAATAATGAAAGTAATGATAATTTAATAATATATGATCAACATGATCAAAGGCATGTAACTAGCCTTTTATCTAGGGTCTTGGTTATTACTTTGTAGACTTCAAGCTTACGCCATCAACTTTAATTGCTCCAATAGCTTCCTTGTTGGCTAACCAGTCGAATCCGGGTACTAGCGCAAAAGAACAAGTGCAAATAAGTTTCTACTTTGCATAATACAAGCTGGAAACAAAATACGATAAATTATCCGAAAAAGATATCAAAGAAGTTGGGTTTGGGTAGATAGGGTTTAAACTAAGCTTGATTAGATTGAACGGGATTAAAAATTGAAAATAGGTTAGCCATGCTCAAAATGGTTGAAATGGATATGAATATCTTAATGTATTTTGGTGAATAGTAACGGGTCGGATGAAAAGTACCGGGTTGGCACTACTCCTAATGGATTAGGTTGGGTGAAAAGTAATGGATTTGGGCTGGTTTCGGTGGGTTGCACAGTAATGGGTTGAGCTATGAACAGTATTGGGGTGGGTATGAATAGTGTTGGGTTGTGAACAGTAGGCCTGGCCCACTTGTCATATTGGGCTAAGATGGGCTCTGGGCTAACTTTGTTGGCCCGGCTACTCGGCCTACAAAGCGCAAGGTCTTCTTGGCTTGAGCTCGTGCTTACAGCTACTCGAGCAAAGGAGAACTGTGGCAATGATAATTAAGCAACGATGAGGGTAATTAGTGGCAAGCGGTGGTACGGTGAGGGCAATTTGGACCTCACCGTACAACCTAGGTCCAAATTTTCCTCACCGTACCACCGCTACGGTGGTACAGTACCTCTACGGTGTGGGCATGTGCATGGTCGAAAGAGGACTGTAGATGGCTGGCGGCGGTGGTTTTTCGTTGGAACAAGACCATGGCATGGTGATGCTACAGAAGTTTTTCGGCCAGGCTAAGGGTGGGTTGAGCATCTACGATGTGGTAGGATTATAGTGGCAATGATGGCTCAGCTTGGTTCGGCTTGTGCGGTGCTAGTAGTGGTGGCCATGCATGGTTGTGCAGTGGTGCATGGCACTAGCGGGCTAGGAGCGACGAGCTGGGTTGGAGAGGTCAGGGTGGCATTGTGGTGCTATGGGCACAAGGAATTGGATCGGGATCAATACTATCAGGAGAATTGGGTTTCAAGCTCACCGACGAGAGCTTCGGCGGTGGCGGTGATTCTCGATCGAACTGGGAGGGAAGAGCTTCGAAATTGTGATTTGGTACAAATAAAGGTGAAGGAGCTGCTTGGCTAGGCTTTATAGCTCATTGAAGGCGGTGGAAAAAGGGGTAGGGCAACGACAAAGACGGCACGTGGACGACGACGCTGGAGGTCAAAGTGCTTTTGATGGTGTAGCGGCGATTTTGGCAACTACGTTGGTGATAGTGGAGGTGAGTGGCCGTGCGATGCGTGTGTTGGGCGAAAGGTAGCAGAGGCGGCAACAGTGAGGTCTACTACTCGATTACAGTAGATATTATACCGACTTTAGCTATATTGTCTAAAATCGTATATGAGTATATCTTTTTTCATACCCTCTTTCACCAATAACCAGAATTTAAAATTTTCAACCATAAATCATAAATCATTGTCTAAAAGAATGATTCCAACATCTGCAGAAGTAATTTTTAGCGCTGGCAAAGACACCCACTCTGTGGATGCCCTTAGACCTCACAGCGTCAGCCCTTCGATTCTCTACTACTTTCCATTAGATACGTGGCCCTTCTGAAAAATAAAAAAATATGAGTATTAAATAAGTGGAACAGGAAAGAGCTAACATCCAGGATGATGACGCACTAAAGGCTGGGCCTCTACACTCTAGAGACAAATCCAGTACCCTGGGGCCTACTTTGTTCTCTGAAATCATTAGACATTAGCCATTTGGAGCAAAGCGTGGGAGTCACCATCAAATCATCAAATTAGAGGCCCACCTTATTTTATCTAGGAGTTAGGAACGTTCCATTCCTGAACATAGCTTCATTGCGAGCGCATGCAACTGCCAAACAGTTGTAGTAACTCTCATATCATTCAGTGCAAATATCTCGCTACCCTGTATGGTTAACAGCCAGAAATCAGACTGCCAGATTGACTGTCCTGCTACAGCGCGGAGATGCATCACATGAAGACCCCTTACAATGGCGCCATGATGGTAACACCAACTTCATCGTGATCTGAGCTGTTCGGTTGCATGAGGAAGAATCATTTTTGGTCGAGCCCCTTGCGGTAGGTTCAACGGGACGCAAGCCCGTCACGTCACATATCCCAATCCACCGTACATGATGCTTCCATCCTCGATTCGACACCTTGCATTTGCTTTGCCGTCTTTCCTTCAGCAAATTGGCTCCTCCGAGGCAGGCATCGGTGTGTGTCAACCACGAACCGTGCGCTGCTGTAACCTGCGAACCATCACGCACTACCACACCAACGTAAGTACACACTCACTGCTGGGATAAATTCTAATGTGTAACCAAGAGAATTTATGTAACAAACGAATAAGACAATAACATGTGGCACAGATGCACTATAGCAGTACTGTAGTCCCACAAAAAAAATATTTTAAATTACTGCTACAGTACCAGACTGTACGGAAAAATATTTTAAAATAGATGCTACAGTATTTTACCATATGCCATTGTCTTATTCGTTTGCTACACAAACTCTACTGTGCACAGGTTAACAATAGAATTTTTCCACTCCTGGACACGGACCACGACGAGTGTCCATTCTACACGAGCACGTCACGCTAGTGATCCACGTACGACGACCAGCGGTATGCAGCAATGATGCCGGTCTAGAGACCGTACGCCGGCGCGCAGCTATCTGGTCCAATTCCGCGGCCTCATGTCCCAGCTGTTATCGCCGCTAATCATCCCGCTGGTACCATCGCAACGCTTATTTATATAGTTTGTCGGACCGGGTTGGTGCAAAGAGAATAAATTTTGGGAGGAGCTAATCAGGTTCAGTGGCCGGCTTCGAGTGATGGATGGATGGCGACTTGGCGAGGTTGCACGGAGCCCACGCCCATGTGGAGTGGAGTATAGACGCTGTGGACATGAGACATCGCACAGCTGTGGTCGTAAATGCCAAGCTGACTAGCTGAGAGGTGCTGCTGCCGCCTTAAATTTTCGGTACCTCTTCAAGTGCTCCATCGATGGACATGGACGTGGGCTAGCTAGTGTAGTGCGTGTGTGTGCAGAGCATTGGATTCCTGTCCAGCCCCCGCATCCACGAGCGTGGATACGGTTCACATTAAGCAGGGAGCTACTCTGACGTCGGCTGCTTTCTTTTTCGGCTGTTGTTTATTGACGTGGTTGATTGTTTTTTTAGCGTGAGAGTTTGTAGCAACAAATCAAATATCGATAAATTAATAAATTATTTTTAAAATCTACTTTGATAAATCATTTTAAAATGGCGACGAAAAAACCATCTATTTATTTATTCAAAAGAAGTTATAAAATATAAGCTGAAAAGAATATAATGATTATCTAGTGGAGCATGAAGTAGAACTATAGTTATCTGGATTTGAAAAAATCGATACGTTTCTGCAATCTTGCTGAGTTAGGTAGTTTTTAAAGTAACATCTGGCTAAAAAATCACTGAAGTGGCTAAAAGTACACCGTAAAGATTGTTAGCTTTTCTGTATAATTAAATTTTAAAAAATATATTATTATGAATAATACAAAGAAATAAAGAAAAAAAATAAACGAACGTGTAGTAAAATCAGGAAGCGGGAGTTGGTTAGAGTGGGCCATAATGCATCTGATGCGTACGGGCTCTGCGTGCCAATGCGTACGCTGACAACCATGGCCCACGCACGCATGCACAGAAGCAAAATGGCACACTTGGTACGATTGTGGTGATCCCAGACGTCAGCAGGCCCGTGAGTACGTAAAAAGGCTTAACAGATCCCATTCTCCGAATCAATCCGCGCAGGCAATAACTAGGGTGTGTGTTGACACGTAGTAGTGGTAGGCTAGTACCCGCTGCCACGTACCTCCCGTGTATGCGTAATTGCGTATATATACTGTAGCAGTAGGCTGTATGTTACTGTATCAGGACACTACTACCACTAGGAAATGCTGAGCTACGCGTTGCGCCAAATCGCAAGCTTGCCCCCGCGCGCACGTACACCGAAGCGGGCAAAGCTGCCCATGCATCACGGCGTGAGGCTGTCCCCGGCCGCGCGCGGCGCCATCCGCGTGCGTGTGCAGGCCGCGCCGGTACGCGACGAGAGGAGAGGACACAAAACAAAAGGCCACTCGCTCCACATCTCGTACGTAGCTTACCCGCGGGGACACGTCCTTCGCTGCGTTGCGTCCACGAGCCGCCCCCACGCCTTTCGCGGCAACCGAGGCAGCAACCCCGCGCGCCGCTAGCCCAGGCCCGGCCGACGCGACGGCACGGGCAGAGGCCGCGCGGAGCCGAGCAGAACAGCATGGTGGGGTGGACGTGGGAGGGGACGGAAAGGCGTGGGCGCTGCGCGCGGCCGAAAAAAGGCAGCGGATTTTGGTCGACCGCGACGCGTCGCAAGCCTCGCGCTCGCGTCGCCTGCCTTTCTCGAACGGAAACAAATTCGGGCGTGCAAGCCAGCCTCTCTCTTTTCTGTTTGTTTGGGTTTGTCCCAAATTCCACGACGCAGCAGCTTGGTGTTAAAGCTGCCGCCCGACACAGCCGTCTTTACTCAGCATTCAGCAAGATGATGTTGCGTATGCAGACCTCTGGCCAAATGGACTGTCTCGGCACAGATTCCGATAGAACACCGCCGGATTATATCACTGGTCCGAATAAATTATTGTATTGTACCATATCGGTCTACATGTCTTCCCTAACTTAGCCATAACACAAAGAGGGATCACACCGTATCGGGTCAGCTTAGCCACCTATAGAAGCTTAAGGTTGAAAAACCCAAATGAGTAACCCAATACGTGCCGTGCTAGACTCCCGCAACCGTGCCGAAAATACAAGCTTAAGCACGACATGTCCGATCGGACAGGACCGACACGGCCAGTTTATTGTTCTGTTCGCGCCGTGCCGTGCTCAGGTCAATAGTATGGTACGTTGGGTCGGCTCGCCTTGGCCAGGTCCATACGCAAGTCACCAGGCCTACACGGCTACACGCCGCGTCGCTGTTCCATCCAGGGCAGTCGCATGTGAAGAGAGAAAAAAGTACACAATACTAGAGTACTACTCCTAAACAAGGGGCACAGGGGGGGGGGGCAATTTACTAGAAAGCCACTTTAGATGGGAGACGGAAATATTACATGCATGCTACTACTAGCACTACCAGATCATTGAACTAGACGGCGGCGAGGGGATACAGGCAGGAACAAACTAGGAGTTTATCGCGGCCGAAAAGACAAATCTTTTGCCACGTTATGACAAGAGAGCGCACACATGCACGTTCTTTATAATACGGCATCATGATATTAACTATCGATAATACTAGCTTCTAGGCTAAATATTTGAGTACGGCGATCACCGTTCGTCCGTATCAACGCATCGGACGTCCGCGTCACGCGCCGTCGCCGCCGTCCTTGGTGTCGGCCCTGCCGTCCCCCGGGTCGCTCATGGACCGCAGCAGCGGCGACTCGGACCCTACGGTTTGCAACAAAGTACAGAGATGTTAGTATTGCGTTGTGTCACTGGGAGTGGGCCGTGGGGCGCGTCCGCGCGTGGTGCACGTACCTTTGGAGGCGTTGAAAGAGCGCTTGCAGTGGGCGATGGCGCTCTGGATGCCGTCTTGCAGCTGCAGCAGCGAGTCGTCGCGGCGCTGCGGCTGCGGAGGGGGCGGCGACGGCGGTGAGTGCGAGGGCACGGCAGCCACGGCGGAGGACGCGGACCGGCTCTTGCCGAGGCGCTTGCAAACCTGCTTCAGCCCGGCCGGGACACTGGCGCGCGGCGCGCGCACGCCGCAGGCGACGACGACCGGCTGCGGCGCCGGCGCCTCCGCGGCAGGAGGCTGGGCGGGGGAGGGTGCAGGGGACGGGGACGGCGAGGGGTCAGGCTCGGCGTCCGTCTCCTCGCCCTCGCTGGCGCCGGCGAAGCGGAGGCGGTCGCCGTAGCGGCGGGAGACCTTGACGTAGAGGGGCTTGATCTTGTTCAGGTACTTGAGCAGCACCTCCTTGGCGAAGCGCCGCTCCTCGGCAGTGATCGCCGCCGCCTCGGCGGGCAGCGGCGCCTGCACCGCCGGCATGGCTGCGCCAGCACCGGCGTCAGAGGTGCGAGAGCTGTTGTCGCGCGTGAAGAGCGAGACGAAGGGCGCGTCCTCCACCCGGAACTTGATCAAGAAACGGTTCGTCTTCGGCGTCGGGGAACCGTCGCCGTTACCCTCCGGTAGGACAGGGACCTTTGGCTTCCTCAGCTTCAGCAGCAGCACGCGGAACTTGGTCGCCGGCCGGAGGAACGACGCCACCGCCGGGGGCTGCGCCGCCGCCAGCTCCGCCTCCTTAACGTCACTGAGCTCGCCGCCCGGCGCCACCGCGTCCACGGCCACCACCTCGCCGCCAGACGCGTCGTCGCCGGCGACGGAGAAGTTGAACTCGACCCTGTCCTCCTCCGCGTCCGACGTGGCGCTCTCGTCGCCGGGCACCGCGAACTCGAGGTCGAAGAACGACGCGTCGTCGTCGACGTCCCCGCCTCCATCCCCACCCCCTCCATCGTCTTCACACATCGACGCAGCTATGGTCGTGGCCGCCACAGCCACGCGCTGGTTGCCAGCGACCGCACCGCCGCGCAAGTACTTGAGGAAGCTGAACGATTCCATGGCGCACAAGAAGCAGAGGAGAGCTCACCCAGCAGTCAGTTCACAGTCAGCTCCTACTCCTCCTGCTTGCCACAACACACAAGAAGAGACTTTCGGAGAGCCTTTTGAGGAGGAGAGGGGTGAGGAGGACAAGGAGGTGGTGGTGCTGCATCGATGACTAATAGATGAGCAGCAGGCGGTCAGAAGCGAGGCCCGGCCAGTGACCCCGGTGGGGTTGGACGGGGAGGACGGTTTGCGGCAGGGCCCGTCCCGTGTGGGCTGCACTTCTCCGGCCGCGGGGTGTGGTTCGCGCGATCTAGTCCGTCCGTCGCGGATTCAACGGTCAGAGTCGAACCGGACTGCAGGGAGAGGATTTTCAGCTGGGATTTTCCTGGCTCTGCGAGCACTGGATCTGTAACAGACGGTTGGGATCACATGGCTTGGCATGGCATTGCATGCCGTGGATTTTTTTTTTGATAAGCATGCCGTGGATTTTGCACATGCTAGACATGTACTATTGCGTCTTTGCTCTGGACTGAGTCCCGTTTTTTTTTTGGTTCTTTTGAAATTTTACTGGCCCGGTTACTGTCGGTTAACAGAAAAAAGGTAAAAATGAAGCTGCAGCTATCCCTTTTTAGTTGCTAACTCAACTGACATGTTAACAAGGGTTAGAGTTTGAATCAGACTCTAACCCTTGTTTTTTGAAAGCCGGTCAGTCACACCGGTAATTGTAGAAAGTGGGAAAGTGGGAATTACCTACATAAAGATGTGGAGTAGCAATGCCTAATCAAAATTCACCAACCATCCAAATAGAAACACAATCGACCATCTGATCTTGGACGCGAGAGTCAAAACTACGTGAGCATTATTCAGATGGCTTCTTCAGATAAAGGCGCGTGATCTCGTTCCAATCCTGAACCAACGACCGACGATCATGGCGTGCAACAAGCTGAAGTCAATGGCAAACAATGAACCAAAAAAGAACCGCAGTGCCTCGTGCGTACTCACGGATCACAGTAATCTTTACCTCTTTGACCACTGGAACTTGCTATACTGAGGTTCCTTCCTATTTCCTAAAGCCGTGGAAGACCATCATGGGATACTGACACAAAACATATGATATACTCTTGAGATCTATCTGTCAGACGAACGCAAACGCGGGCACTGAGGCTCGGGAGACTTGATCAGCTAATCATTTCATATGGAATGAGAACTGCAGATTGCAGTTTGAGATACTAGCCCCCTCATTTTGGCTTAACCTTCTGCTTTTTGGGCCTGTTTGGCACATAAGAAGTCGGACGGCTTTTAATTTTTGCTACAGTAACTAACTTTCAAACGGAGTATTTTCTCAAGACGGGATCTACAAGTTAAACGTAGTACACGTTAAAAGCCCAACATCTGTATAAGCCAAAATCACAAGTGAGTATCAGTCTCTCCGTAATCTGTACCGTAAACAGCCAAAATTCAAAAATTTCAGCCAAAAGCCATAAGCCGTAGCTAAAAAGAACATGCTCTTTGATTTATTTTTTATTATTTCTAAATTTTATCTTTTTTTAGGTTTTTAGCTTTTTTACCGGTTCTTTTTTTCTGTATTTGTTTATATTATTTATGATGGGTTAATATTTTTCCTTTTGTTAAATTTGTTAATTTTAATTATACTAAATAATTCATATCAGCTACTGTACAATTTTAATTAATTATAGTGTAATTTTAACTATAAATTATTTTTTTCAGCCTAACTTTTGTACGTCTTCATGGAGTAATTTTGTCTGTAGAATCATGTCAATCATGATGTGTCTTCAGTCTGGACTCCGGTGTCAGTGTCATACAGTCTCTGCTTTTTCTTGAATGGCACTACAATTTCACAGTCAGTTTCACATGGACCCCATACGCAGTTCACATCATAGTTGACTTGGTTAGCTGCAAAGTTGTCCGTGCAGTTCCGTCCCTACCAGAAGCAGAGAGATACGCCTGACCTATACATGCTCTAAGAGCAACTTCAGCAGAGCCCCTATTTGAACTCTCAAACCTCATATTTGAGGGTTTGAGATAAAAATAGAGGTCCAGCAGGGCCTTTACTAGAGCCCTCAAATATGAGAAGCCCCTCAAATCACCCTCCCACCCCTCATTCCTAGGGGCTCCCACCCTCATTTTCTGTTTTTCTGCACCGTGAAAATTCCCGCCCGCCTCTTCCTCCCGTCCGCCGACCTCCCCCCTGCATCTTTCCCGCCTCGCATCTTTCCCCGCCGCCTCCCTCCCGCCTCGCCTCCGCTCGTCCGCCCACTCGCCACGGCCTCCTCGGCTGCGCCGCCGCGCGCCGCGACGCCGCTGCCGTCGGGCGCGATTCTCCCCGCCCGCCTCTTTCCCCTCGCCTCTTTCCGCGCCGCTGGTCCCCTCGGCCGCTGGGCGCTTCGCGGCGCTTCCTCGCTTCTCCTCCGCGCTTCTTTCGTCGTCGCCGGCGTCACTGCTGGGTTGCTGCCGGCCGCTGATCGCCTCTCGTCGCTCCACCGGCAACCGCTCCCCCGAACCGCCGACACCTCCGACGCCTCGGATCCGGCCATTGGGCCTCGGATCCGGCAGCTCCGCCACCGGATCTGGGACCTTCACGCCCGTCCGCTCTTCCCGCTTTGTCCGGTGGCCATGCCCGCTTTGCTCCACTCTGCCGACCGCCGCTCGTCCTGCGCGCCGGCCGCCGATCGCCGCCCGCCCTCGCCGCCGCCGCCGCGCCTCTGCGCTGTCTCTGCGTGTGATCGCGAACCGCCTGGTGCCTCGTCATATCCGGCGTCGCCACCTGGGGATCCGCTCACCAGAACCGCCTCTGCCGTCACTCCTCTTCTTGGGCTGCTGCATCTGCGCCGTCGCCTGGCCGAGGAGTCGGCTCCCCGCTGCTCCTGGAGACGGCAGGGGTGAGGGAGAGAATGAGGAGTGGGTCCCATATGTCAGTTGTAGTGGAATAGATTTGAGGGCTTAAATTTGAGGGGTGCTGTTGGAGTAGATGCAAAAAAACAGGGCCCTCAAAAGTAGGGGGAGCCCTCAAATGAAAAGTAGAGGCCCTGTTTTGAAGGCTACTGCTGGAGTTACTCTAACCGTCCCTCACTGCAGTGTAAGAATACCAATACTAGACTACTCCAGATCGTTTTGGTCTTTGACTCGAAAATGAGATAAAGAAACCTTGACTAAATTGGTTTTGCTTGGTTTGACTCGCCATGGCTCACCAACAAAAAGCGCATAAAAGAGCCGATACGTATGTATATACGTGCAAACCACATGGTATGTAAAATCGGTACAAATTTCCAAGATATCCCATCCAAATGTGACCTCTAATAGAGTAGGTGCTGAAAACTTGAAACAGGTAGCTCTAGCTGGGTTCTTCTGAAATCAGTGAACACATGTGAAGATCAGGTGAGAGAGTTTACTTCGGAAATGGATTCAAGGGGACCCTTTTTGGGCCCTGGCGAAATCAATCATGGCGTAGATTGGCGATCGATCAAGATTGGTTTGGCCTCGAAGCCCACGATTCCAGACGAATGAAGCATGCCTGGTTGCTGCAACGGTGCTGATCTGGCCCACGTGGGAAATGCTGAGCCCATAGCTGTAGACCAAGACGTGCGATCTCTTCATGTCGGTTTTAATTTGATTATTTATTAAACCTTAAAAAAATTGTTGAGACAGATTCTCTGTCTCTCGTCAATTCTTCGGCGCTCCAGAGGTTCTCGACGTTCAGAAATAGCTTCCATCCTCATGGAAAGCAAGAGCTTATAGTCTTTTATTCTCTTCATATTGTTCAAGTAAGGCGAATGACGAACTCGACTGCACGTTTGTGTGCTAAGCAAGCCTTCCAAACTAGAACGCTGAGAAACTTGGAAAGATTGCCATTTGTATCATAGAAGTAGTGCGGTGAACATGTAACTAAATTCTACTTATCGTGTAATTCATACGTTTGTTATAAAGTGTTACGTTAGACTTGAGACTTACTAGCTCAGTTCTCTCCTTAATAGTTAGTTATTATTTCAAAATGTAGGACTGGACAGACAATAGAGAGGGTGAATGATGCCTTTAAATTTTTTACTCAAATATTCACTTATCCCTTTTTTCTTATAGCTACAAAGTTATGAAGATTATGGTTGAAACCCCACTTGAAAATGAAAGAAGTAGAATCCAACACAATTGGATGGCAAAAAACACAGCGTGGTCGAAAGCTGACAACGTGGTCGAATTTGACTACCAGTCGGAAGTCTAATGTGGTCGGAAATCGACTACCAAACAGAAATCATGTAATCGAGAACTGACAGTACGTTGGAAATTAGTATAGTCGAAAATCGTCTCTCACGGTCGAGGACTAGGGAACGGTCGAAAACCAACGTAGTGATAACCACTGAGACCAAAACAACGTGATTGAAAAAATGGATGTAATCGAAACTACTGTGGTCGTAAACAATATTGTCGGATGCCAACAAGTGGTCGTAACCAGTCAGCGACCTAAGTGATCAACGTGGTCGTAAGCCAACAAGTGATCGAACAACCAACGTGGTCGGAACCAGTCGACAACCAAAATAATCAACGTGGTCGTAACCGATGTGGTTGTAAGTCAACGAGTGGTCGAACAACTAACGTGGTTGGAACCAGGAGGCAACTAAAAATGATCAACGTAGTCGTAACCAACGTGGTCATCGGCCAATGAGTGGTCGAACAACCAATGAGGTCAGAGGCTAACGAGTGATCTGCGACGGGCGTGGTCGATTCATTTCAAAAACTAACCCGTAGAATCGAAGATCCGTGAGCGATCGAAAATCCCATGTGGTAGGAAAAACGCAAAGTGGTCGGAAGACTTAATGTGGTCGAAAGCGTTCGACATGATCTAGAACTTGACCGTAGTCGTAAAACTAGTCGACATTCCAGACAGACTACACCGACTGTTTAGCTCTGGTTCAAAAACGAAAACAGATGGAACTTTCGATCTGTAAATCCAAATGATGTGAAACTTTGTAGAGATCCTCTCTAGGATATTATGAACCTATTCCAATAAATGATCATAAAAAGTATGGCCAAAGATGAGATATTTTTCAGTTTGTTGGAAGGTTACATCAAAACCGAGTTAAAATCAAAATCGGTGAATAAAACTAGCTCGTGGGTGGATGATGATCAAGATGAGTCTAGATATATTCCCACGTGTCACAACAAGTTAGAACACACAAGAAATTGACTCAAAAACTCTTTGATCAAGAAATCAAATTTTGAGGTCAAATCAAGAGCAAATCAAGAGTAAAACAACCAAATCAAGATAGATCCATGGAAATATGCAGGGATTGATGTATTGCTCACTTAAAAGGGTTGAGTTTACAGCCACTCCATCTTAGAGGGCAAAGAGCACACCATATGCTCCACTCTCAAAACCTTAACTATAAATAAGAAAGCATATGAGAGAGGGGTGGGATGGTTAACCCTATATGTCTCCATCCCAACCTCTTTTATAGGTGGGCAACCAGCCACCTACTCCCAAAATAGATCCTATCCACTATTACAATGGGAAAATTACATTAATCCCACACACACGGATTTTATTCATTCAAGTTCACTTATACATGCTTTTAAAAGCGCATAAGTGTGCATCTGCTAAATCTTTAACCTTGGTCCGCTTTGATCAAAGTAACTCTATCTTGACCTAAACCACTCTCCAACGCATCGTCGATGGGCCGTAGTTTTGATCCAAGATGGTTTCTGATATTTTGGTCAAAATACCAAAATGCCCCTTTGTTGACCCAGTCATCACCACCCTTTGCAAGCAATCGTTATACTTGCCACATGTAGATACACCACAAGCTTACCACGTGCTGCCAAGTCTCTCCCGTCCCAGTTCCACCGAACCACGGCTCACTTGGCCCGTGCAAGCCACCTGGTGTCATTTCGCTGTTCGAACCCGCCTTCAACATTCTTGTCTTTCTCGCGCCATGTTTGATCTCACCGTCTCACCAAGCATCCTTGATCGTTATGAGTCTTGACTCCTCTATGAGCCTAGCACCGATTATCACTGTTGACCACAGTTGACTCCAACCGACCATGCACATCCAAAGATAAAGAATTCGTTTCCAGACACAAATTCTTCACAATTTGACCTACATTAGCCAAGACATGTATCATGCAATCTTAACCCATTGACTTAAATCAACCTAACTAGAACCATGACTCAAATCCCAAAATCCTCAATTTCTACCCAAACCAATCCTGACAGAGAGTAATATTTGCAAAGCCAATTGATCACTCCGCAAATATTATAATAATTCATCACAACATTAACATGGATCATCACATGGTCTTTCACAAAAATGGCGATAGAGCTTTTGTTGCTAAGTGAATTGACGACACGACCTCTGTCACTAACTGGATTGACGACATGACCTCTGTCACCAATTGGATTGATGATATGCCTCTGTTGTTGGTCCAATCAGTGAAAAAGGTTCTATCGTCAATTTACTTGGCGACAGAGATTTGCTGATTGTCACATGTGATTCCATACAGAATTGTCTCCATTTGAATTGCCAACAAAAGTTTATTTATGTATTTTTTAGTGACGACATATTTTATATAATATTAATAAAAATATATTATTTAAAAAAAACGATTCCGAATGCAAACCGCGGCCCCAGTGCAGCAGAAAAGCTGAGCGGGTGCAGCGGTGGGATGGTGCCCTCCACGTTGGTTCCACGGCCCTTTTCACGGTTAACGGCTGGTCCTCCTCTGCCTCTCTTTTCCTGCTAGTTCCTGCTAGGTGTACACGCCATAATGTACCTTCGTGTACGTAGTTGGACGAGATGAGATTTTAAACGTAGCAGCATATAACATGGGCTTAGCTTCTACGTTAAACCAGATAAGATTATTTACACAATATTTTTCAGAAAAAAGTGTTAAGCATCTTGATTATGTCAACTATGACATTGTTTCAAGAAAGTTCTCTATCCTTTTTTCAAACCACATAATATGAGGTATGGTGAATGTTCTTCAACTAAAATGAAATTCGATTACTTCAAAAGCAATTATTAACGGGAAATTAGAAATTTACTTATTTTTATATCCCTAATAATTGCCATAACTTGTGTCGATGATGTTGCCATAACTTGTGTTGACCATTGATTAGACTACCTTGGTCTAGTCAGCAACTAGGTCACATATATTTTACTTCCAAGACTGGTTAAAACTTATCTCACCCGATTAGGACAAGTACCCTGGTTGATAAAAGCAATTATCGTATTCCTTTATAAACCTTAAAATTATAGAATTTAAAATGTAATATTCGAAAATATGAAGTTACCAAACAAACCAAGAACATATGTGTTAGGACTTATTAATAAAAGTATGAGCTATGCCATGTAAATATTTTGTATCAGGAATAGTCTTTGGCTTATTTCTTTTTCACTTTAAATCTGCTAAGTCTCATTAACCACCTATGTATGGACTATAATTATGTTTTTTGAAACCTAGATAGCTACAAACTTAGATTAATAGTCTTCTTTCAGCTACAAACTTAGATTATTAGTCTTCTTTTCCATGCAATATTCTTTGATCATTGGTTGCCTTGCATAGTTATCTATCGAAAACAAGAGCATTCTACCGAATATCCAAATGCCCGATCATCGTGGCAATGAAGCATTTTGCTCCGGAACTCGTGTACAGTGTACTTCAGCCATTTTTCCTCTAATAAGTCGGGTACCAGAAGCAATTTGGTCCGGAGAAAAAGCACCCCACCGTCCACCACGAACCATGTCAGTCGGCCGCTTTCCGCCGTCCAATCCAAATTCAACGACCCAGATCTCCCGATCAGCCCTAAACCCCATCACGCCTATAAAACCCCAGCACGCCCACTCAGATCTCCCCCATTTCTCCTCCACTCACGCGCGCCAGCCGCCTTTCCCGTGTCCGCGGAGCAGCGTGAAGGTTTCGACATTCGAAAAGGAAGCCATGGCGGAGCAGCCGCACGCGGAGGACGCGAGCCCCAAGTCGGAAACCCTAATGGAGAAGATCGCCGACAAGCTCCACGTCGGTAGCTCGTCGTTGTCGTCGGACGCCGACGAGCGCCCGCGCCCCTCGGCGCCGCCCACCCCCTCCGAGGTCACTGACTCCTTCGCTGACTCCGCCACCGCCGCCGCGGCCGAGGCCAAGGCCAAGGTGTTCCGCCTCTTCGGCCGCGAGCAGCCGATCCACAAGGTCCTAGGCGGAGGCAAACGTATGCCCGATGCTCGTCTTTTTAGTTGTCTTGCTTTGAAATGCGTAGATCGGACCGTGTTGCGGCGGATCTGGATGGGTTCGGGGTTTTCGGTTTTCGACTGGATCTGATGGTTACGGATTGGGTAATGGGATAGGGTTTTAGCCTTCCAGGTGGGATGGATTTGTTTAGATCGGTGGTGGGGATTGCATTTGATTAGGTGTGTACCCTCGACAAATTGACGCAACTAGTGTGGCCTGATTCGTGCTGGTGGCTCCAAATTTGATCAATGCATGTTGTCTTCGTATGCCATATTTATCGTGCGATATCCCTTGAGACATATGTATCGTGTTGAGATGGATGTGGCGGATTTTGATAAGTGATTCTCACAGAAGGAAAAGCTAACCTTATGTTTGCCATGATCCATTAGAAGCGAACTGTAGACTGCTAATATAGGAGAATAATCCAATATGAAATTAATGGCTTTCTATGTTGGTTTGGTTATCATATTGTTGTTTGTTAGTGTGGTAGCGTTCACATCTTTATATTCTATAGCTTCTTCATGTTGTATACCAATATACCATGAAGGTCCTAGGCGGAGGCAAACGTATGCCCGATTCTCGTCTTTTTAGTTGTCTTGCTTTGAAATGCGTAGATCGGACCGTGTTGCGGCAGATCTGGATGGGTTCGGGGTTTTCGGTTTTCGACTGGATCTGATAGGTTACGGATTGGGTAATGGAATAGGGTTTTAGCCTTTCGGGAGGGATGAATTTGTTTAGATCGGTGGTGGGGATTGCATTTGATTAGGTGTGTACCCTCTACAAATTGACGCAACTAGTGTGGCCTGATTGGTGCTGGTGGCTCCAAATTTGATCAATGCATGTTGTCTTCGTATGACATATTTATTGTGTGATATCCCTTGAGACATATGTATCGTGTTGAGATGGATGTGGTGGATTTTGATAAGTGATTCTCAAAGGAGGAAAAGCTAACCTTATGTTTGTCATGATCCATTAGAAGCGAACTGTAGACTGCTAATATAGTAGAATAATTGAATATGAAATTAATGGCTTTCTATGTTGGTTGGGTTATCAAATTGTTGTTTGCTAGTGTGCTACTGTTCACATCTTTATGTTCTATAGCTTCTTCATGTTGTATACCATCATGATCGTGGTAGAATGATTCTCAAGCGGTCGGTCTGCCAAGCACTTGAATTTATGGTTTGTAGTGCTCTCTGTGACGGAAATAGTGTTCCCCAAGGTGACCGCCTAGCCCACCTAGGCAGCGTCTAGGCGCTAGGTGCCACCCTCCCACCTTGCTTGCCTAGCCGATTTTCCTACCTAGGCGGCTGCCTAGCCCGCCTAGGTGGCGATTAGGCACCGGTCTGCCGTTTGACCAGCGCCCAACGCCTTGGTGAACACTGGACGGAATGCTGGGAATCACTTTAGTGAATGTTACTTGCTGAGGCATTTTCTACTGTATTCTAAAGGCATTTTATGTACCTGTACGAGAGTCATCATCATAAGAATTTTGATTTTGTTTTCTATTGAGATCCTGAAAAGTTGAAGTTTTGGCCCTTCACCAAAGAAACAATCAACATGGTGATTTTTTAGTACCCCTTTTTGAAAGGAGAAGCATTTCTAATAACACTGAAGTTCAATATTGCATTTCTAATAACACTGAAGTTCAATATTCTTCTTATTTTCGTCTTCAACACAACAATGTTTTTTCTCTATCA
The DNA here is from genome assembly GCA_036346575.1 of Dendrocalamus sinicus. Taxonomy (NCBI): domain Eukaryota; kingdom Viridiplantae; phylum Streptophyta; class Magnoliopsida; order Poales; family Poaceae; genus Dendrocalamus; species Dendrocalamus sinicus. Next base: position 9,760,020 of record CM070643.1, on the reverse strand, counting down.
AGGTGTCTTGTTTTGTGATCAAGGTGTAATTTGCAGTATATAACTTGATTATCTATCATTGTTCCTGCTGTATTCACTTCAGTTCTCTATTTTGCAGCTGCTGATGTGTTTATGTGGAGGAACAGGAACATCTCTGCTGGAGTACTAGGTGGTGCCACTGCAATCTGGATCCTTTTTGAATTGCTTGGCTACCATCTTTTGACTTTCATTTGCCATGGTCTCATATTCTCTCTGGGTGTCCTCTTTCTCTGGTCTAATGCCTCGTCGTTCATTAACAAGTAAGATTTCTTCGTCTATATAGCATACATTGTGCAAATTTCCGAAAGTTACAAGTTTGTTCCTTGCAAGTTAGATAGGCAGTAATTGCTTTAAGATGAGCTCTAATTCTGACCTTTATTTTCAGGTCTCCCCCAAGGATCCCAGAAGTGATCATTCCTGAAGATGTGGTCGTTAATTTTGCGCTATCTACACGTTACAAGATCAACAGAGCCTTTGCAAATCTTCGTCAGATTGCTCTTGGCCGGGACATAAAGAAGTTCCTTATTGTATGTCTGTTATGCCATTGTCTAAGTTTAACGATTGCTCCTACAGCAAACTGGATTAATCTGATTTATCGTTCTTGTGAATTTCTAGGTTATCGTTGGGTTTTGGTTGCTTTCTGTTCTCGGGAGTTGCTGCAACTTCTTGACCTTGATTTATATCGGTAAGGGAATTGAGCACTTGGAAGAGACTTATTGCTTAGCATCTTCTAAATATGGACTTGGCTAACAGTGAATCTTTCTCTTTTATGCCAAACAGTTTTTGTGGTTCTGCACATAGTCCCAGTTCTCTATGAGAAGTATGAAGATCAGATTGACTCCTATGGTGAGAAGGGGTGGGTTGAGATTAAGAAGCAGTACGCCGTGTTTCATGCTAAGGTTCTGAGCAAAGTACCAAGGGGCCCCTCGAAAGACAAGAAGCACTAGAAACAAGCGATACATTGTTACTCTCAGTAGGGAATGATAGTGGTTGGTTCGTGGTTCTCAGGAAACACCACGGCCGTCCTTGTGGTACGGGCACCAATGTCACCTATTGCCTTGTGTTATATGTATGGCTCTTTTGTTGTTTGCTACTTCGATGAGAGCAGCCCGAGTGGCTTTCCCTGCAACAGTACGACAGATGCAGCCCGTGTTTTGCTGTGCCGCTGTTTGATTTTGGATCTTGTAAGATGTCGCGTGCTTATGGTTTCTGCGACGTTGTTTTTGGTACTTGCACTGCTGCACTTTGGAATTTGATGATATTTATAAACTGGTGTTGATCTTAGATATCAACAACCCATTTCAATTGTAGCATTGGTAAAATATTGTTCTCATCGTGCTATTAAGGCCCATTTTGTGGTTTGTTAACATTGCTATTGAGTAGATCATAGGAATCACCTAAAATTTTGGTTATATGTCACCCAAACTTACAAACAAGTTTAATGTTATGTTAGTATTGGCTTCATCTGGTTTCTCAAACCGGTTTTTTACTTCTCTCGCTCCTGGCTCGCTCTGATAATAAGTTGCTTATGTCTTGCTCTGAAGATAAGTTAGGGAATCATGTGTGCATCATGTATCATCGCTTCCATCTCACTCTGAGGATAAGTCAAGAGATCGTAGATGCATCATGTATCATATTTCTTTTACTCTCGTCTTGTGCACACATCTCTTCCTTACTTTTTTTACAAGTTATTTTTTTTGAAAAAAAAGTTACTTATTTTAGTTACTACTATTGATTTTTAGCCATCAGCTAGTACAAATACCTCCTACAACTTAGCAAGGTCAATATCGATCAATTGATGGCATTTTTTACACGCTTTGAGGTGCTGGATCACATACAGTGTGCTTGCCTCCTTGCAAACTTTCCCGTGACATGATTCACGACTCAGTGGATCGCTGCAGCTATTTGCTTTACCATTCACCGGGTCAATAGGAGGTAGCAAACTAGCAATAACAAATTCTATCAAATTAAATTTGACCACACGACATCGGCTAGTAGAAGGTAGTAAACTTGGAAAGTGGGAATCAAATTGGAGCCCTTGGGCTTCCAGTTTATCTGCTTAGCTATTCTTCCAAGCTCATCAAATCACCTCATCACTTAATCTGCTCATCACGTCAAAGAAGACTTAAGCACAAAATTAACGTCGCCTGCGTCTGTGAGCTGTGACAGCTTCCTCACATGCCAAATTGCCAATGTTAAAAGAGTAACCCGACCCAAGAACAAGCCCACAGCCTGGCTAACGCAAAAGAATGTTCACGACTCTTTAAAATCACGGTTCGTGCGAAGCACTTTGCTTCTGTGAACAGCGAGCGACATTGCTGAAACTCGCAGTAGATTGACCATGTGCCAGAGTCGCAAGTTTGCAAGACGAATGGGAATAAATTTCACAATAGCAGAGAGAACAGCTATTTACAGTACAGGAAACCTCAGATATTGCACTTGTTTCAAACCAAAAAGAAAAAAAGTTGTAGGATTCACCACTAGGTGAGAAACCCTACAGGCTACAGAGATTCATACAAAAAGGTACTTATAAACGGCACGCTAGTACTACTCTGTGGCCAACCACAACCTACCAAGTAAGTATGAGCAAACTATACAAAGACATGGAGCGTAATGCACACAGAGGAGCAAAAAACAAATCTGCACTGCAGATTCATTATTAGTGTAGCACAACCGCCGAATACATGCGAACTCCAATTTACGCGGAGATGCTGTCCTTTCATGTTTTACACAAGAAACCTGCTTTTAGAGCCTGATTTCTTTCGTCCCTAATATTCTCCGATTCTCCTCACGAACCTAAAACATCATACTTGCTCGAGCCTATTTTGTCGTCTATTCTAGTTTTCAAATTATGTTCATACACACTGCGTCTGACATTTTCATAGTTCAGAGGAAGTACGTCAATTGCTGCTTCTTTCTGGAGCCTCCTTCACCATACAACTCATTCCAATGCTTCAGTTCACTCATTATGGCACCTTCGGCAGCAAAACTTGCCGCAACCTGCAATTTGAAGTTTGCGAAGTATTAACAAGTTCTATTGTCAAGATATCAGTTCTCCAGTTTCATATTAACTAGTTTTACATGCTGGCATTTGTTTCTGAATTCTACTTGAATTGTATTAAAAGATGGATTTACCTGGTTCTTCGCTTCTTTTAAATCTATCATGTTTAATGGCCTTAGAATGATCGCCTCGTCCTTTTCTTTCATCTTTGAAGGATCTGATGGATTGTCTCCTTGTTCACGCTTCTTCTTCTCCTGAAGATATTTGAGTGCAAACGTTTTCATAGAAAATCCATAAAATTTGTCATGAATTAAATGCTTAAGTATTGTGGTGATTAGATTACCACTTCCTTCTTCCTTTCCTTTTGGATCAGTTCCCTTACAGGGCGATATGCTGCCGTTGTGCACAGGTTCTGGTACAGAGCAAACTGAGTAAACCGAGGAGTCTTTTTTAGGATGGAATAGATTCATGTGTCATGATACTGACCTTGAGATCACTGCCACTATATCCTTCAGTCATGGTTGCTAGTTCCTTAAAATCTAGTCCTTCATCAACTTTCTCCTTTGACAGAAGACTTCTCATAATCAATTCCCGACTTTCCAATGATGGCAGGCCAACCATGATTCTATGAAAGCGAGGGAACACACACCTCAGGCATAGAACAATGGAATGGTACTAAAAACAACTTTAGTGATGGATGGAAAGAATTAGCATCTAGAAAGGAAGGGATGCAAACCTGCGCTCAAACCTTCGAATGATAGCCTCGTCAAGATCAAAAGGCCGGTTGGTCGCAGCAAGAACAAGAATCCTTTGATCTGGTCTTGACAAGAGGCCATCCCAGTGTGTCATAAACTCATTCTTGATCTTCCTCATTGCCTCATGCTCTCCAGCTCTGTTCCGCTGCCCAAGCATGCTATCAACCTCATCGACAAAAATGATAGTGGGTGATACTTTAGCAGCTAATGTGAACAATGCTCTAACATTCTTTTCATCTTCACCAAACCACTTTGACGTGATAGTCGACATCGAGACATTTATGAAACTTGCTTGAGCTTCATTTGCGATAGCCTTGGCTAGCATCGTCTTGCCCGTTCCAGGAGGACCAAACAGTAATATACCTCTGCAAGGCTTAAGAAGACCCCCTTTGAAGAGGTCAGGCCGTCGGAGAGGAAGCATGACAAGTTCTTGAAGGGATTCTTTGATATCATCCAAGGCACCGATATCATCAAATGAAACTCCAATTTCATTAGCAGGTATCACTTCTGGTCTGATGCGTTTTTCAAACTCATTGTCTGGTGGCACTTCCTAAACGCAAAATTTTGAAAGTACAGATAGGTAAACTAGTTTCTTGAGACTTGCACAATGTAACATAAACCAGCTAATAGTGCTCTTACTGGTGCTTTTGCAGCTGGAGGTGGATTATCCTTCTTCTCCAATTTCTCTGGTTCTGTTTTGCTCTCAGGAGGAGGGGCGGCGACAGCAGCAGCAGCAGGAGCTGCAGATGGCAGCAAAGTTGCAGGTTTTGTTTCTAATTTTGCAGCAATTGGAGCGATTCCCTTTTCGGCAACCTATATATGTGAGGCATGATGTGTGAAAAGCTACAATTTTTAAATCATAAAATATTCTAAATGGTCTGTAACGTATCGATCCATACATGGCTTGCATCTTTTTTATGTTTTTTTAGCATTAAATACAGCAGGGGAGGCCCCCACTGTAGAGATTTTATTAAAGAAAAAGAACTGAACAAGCTTGTTTGCCAAGAGGCCAAACAGCAGGAGCAAGTCTAGAGAGGCTTAAAAGAAAAACAAACCAGAGACAGAACTAAACAAGAAGCTCTACACAAAGAAGAAAAGCTTGTTACATCTTTTTTATGTAACACAAGCAATTTAGCATACTTTGCAATAGCATCAGATAGATACAGTAGAAATCTAGCCGCCTTGTTGGAGAAACGATAATTAAGTAAAAAATCTCACTTTGTAGCAATAAGATCTATCCTTTTTCAGCAACCTATATACTTAGTACAAAAACAATAAAAAGAAAACAAACCTTTGAAGCGTCACCATTTACTTCCAACTTCATGGTGTCCTTATCACAAATCTTGTTCTCTTGAAAAATTTCCAATGCATGGGACAAGCTGTGCCATGAAAGAGTCATAAATCGAGGAAGATATGACGAAACCAATAGACAGCTATACCAAAATGCTAACTACCTCTTTGCAGACAGAACTAATTTTCCATTTTGGTACACCGGATCTTTGTTATTCATCAAATGATAAGAAACTGCAGATACCACAATCTCCTCGATGTACCTACTGAGGACCATTGTATCAGATAGGCATATTGAGCCTAAATCATCACACTCAAGGTCATTTTCTGCAAGGACTTCCATAATATGATTCCGGTTATCCTGAAACTGAATCATCTTCATATCTTCTTCTAATTGGGAGTTCCAGCTTACAAGGTGATTCTCGTTTTCGGGTGGCTTGATTTCTATATTGTATGGAAACAAAGCAGTTAGTCTTTCATCCAACTCTTCATCAGAGTCCATTTCCACAATCCTTGAGCCGAGGACTAGCACTGGCCCTTCAAGCTTGTTCAGTAGTTTTTCAAACAGGAGATACATTTTTGGGGACTTGTGAAGAAACTTCTCGACATCTCTTATGTAGAGGACAATTGGGTTCTTCTTACATAATGAAATCAGGACCTTGTATACTGCTTGCACCAAAATTTTCTCGTCAAAAGTCCAGCTGCTAGCACGTCTGAGAGGAGCTGCAGTGTTTATCAAACATGACCATGAGAACAGAAGAAGGTGCATAATGCGAAGCAACAGTGCAGCAAGAAATTAATGAAGGTAATAGCTGCATAAAAAGAACAAAAACAAATTACTACTTCTGGATTTGTGCCCTACTTCCATTGTGAGATTGTCAGTGAGAATAGTAACACTTACATATATTTCACACTATCTTTCGAGTCAAGAGATTAATACCAGATCACCATTTGACATGCTAAGTAAGCAAGCAGCATAACGAGAGAACACCAGCAAGCAAGACTAGCGGTGCTTAAAAATGATACGAATATAAGGTATACATACATGCCAAGATTACCAAATAGGTCCAATTTACCACTTAACAACTTCATGGATCTTTCAGTGAATAAATGGTAAAAAGGAAAACTAAGAATTCTCTCAGGGACATGAATTTTATTTTATGCCATTGCAAGTCTTAAAGGACATGCTATGACCTGAATTAATTGGAGGGCCTTGTGATGCCAGGCTGCTCATTTCGGATGAAGTAGATGCATTTCTTCTGAGCTTGGGTAAGCTGTTTATACTTTCAGAGCTCCTGGAAATTGCATAAAGCAATGCGTACAAAAAAAAAGTAAATGATTTCTAGTTTCTGTAACGGGTTCACTATAGCTTAATTTTCTCACACCTTGATTTTATGTCTGCCATGCTGCTTTGCCTACGTATAGTTCCTGCGACAGAAACCAAAGTTAATAAATATACAGATGCAAAATTTCGAAACCAGAACGCATAGAATTCAGTTATGTTCTCCAATCCATGCATGAAAGTGAATTCAGTTATGCATTAAAAGCAAAGAATAATACATATTTTTTACAACATTAAGTCAAAATGGAGGCTAACTTATGTCAAGTCAACTATAGTATTTCAGTGCTTTGTTGGCAGTAACTGTACTTCATTAGAAACTTAATTTATTCTTCTCAGGAATTGTAACTCTCTAGAACCCTGTTGCCTGCGTACTTCTTCCATTCATCCATAAAAGTGCATAGCATATACATGTTGTGTCGATAGATGAGAAAAGGCATACATCTTTATTTCTACGCAATCAGGTTTTCAGATAACCGAGAATAGTAACAGTAATGGGAATGAATTCATGATTTCAGCTCTGTAGTGTGTGAAATCAGTGTGATATTTACATGAAAATGCATGTTCCATCCTGTTTGTACAAAGAGAAATAGTGTACGGAAGTTCACATGAACTGTTAATCACTGACCTGAGTTCCGCAGATTTAGCTAAGAACTGAAGTAGACTACTATAGAAGCAAACAAAACCCTTTTTATACTACTTCAGAATAATGAAGAGTTGAACACTATTTACTAAACGCTCGAGTATCACCTTTGGGTTGCTCCTTTTGTGGAAGAATTGAAAGAGATCCGAGTAACCCAGAAACCCTTTCGAGAGTTGTCTCAGATATGGATCTTTTAAAAGACTAAAAAGAAGAAAATGTTCTTCAGTTAGCAATTAGTTAAGACTTGCCAATATGTGAAGTGTTGAAAAACTTAAGACTTGGCAATGCGATAGAACAAATTGCACCACCGTATCGACAAAAAGAAAACGGACACACTAATTTCTATTCACCAACATTCAGAAATCCGAAGAGTGGTGCGTGCATGCAAATATGACCAATTCCAAGATGAAAAGTAAAACCAGATCTGTGTTAAGGTCTTACCGGCTCTGTGCTGCCACCAGTGCCATATTTGCTATGAATCTGCCACGAAGAACATTGCATTACAACATACTTACGCGCATGAAAAGGAATATGTACCAGCCAAACTCACCTTTATAAGAAAATCTGTAGGATCTAGCAAGAGCAATTTTGCTTCAAAATAGTGGGCAAGCGCCTTCGCGAGCATCTGCTGGTAAAGCTCTTCAAGATAGAAAATTAGTCTTAACTTAGTCCGAAGCAGAAAACAACGATTGATCAGCTCAACTTCTGTGACGAAGATAATTTACCTGCAGGGCCTGACAACAGAATTGCACGACTAGCTGGAGCAAGATTCCTGGTGTATTTCGATATATCTGCTTGTTTCAAGTGAACATACGCTGCGCTCGTCAGCACAACACGTGTTTGCTCACTGCAAATCGGCATTAAAGGGAAAAAACACAGAAGGATGAGAAGATGAAAAAAGAAATTTACACGCCAAAACATAATGAATAAGTCTCTGTACTGTGGTCTTTGTGGGGCTGTGGTAGTTTTTGTTTTTTTGACTGCTTTAGGATAACATCTGCTTTTAGGACAGAGATCTTTTAGGACAAGATTCGCTTTTAGGACAGCATCTGCTTTAGGACAGCATTCGCTTAGGACAAGATCTCGCTTTAGGACAGCATATTGACCGCTTTATGACAGCATCTAGGATAGCATCGTAGCATATGCTTGGCTGGTTCTCACCTATAAATTTGTATCCCCAACCCTCGAGTTGGCATGGCATTGTGTGAGAAATAAACAAGAAAACTTGCCCCATCTCCTAGTGTCATCCTCTCCATGAGAGTAAGGATCTTGCTATCACCAAGAGCAAGAGTCCAGCGACTAACAAGTGGTATCGAGCCTTAGTATCCTCGTAGCCCGAGCATCTCCTGCTCATCTCCTTCTCCGCCTCACAAAGAGCCCAGCCCCAGTGTAGCAGCGCAGCAGCCCGGCCGTCCCCGCTCACTCCTCTCCGAGACGGCAAGCGGCTCGTCGGCGACCCTCTCTCCACGCAATGACCCCAAGAGCGCGCCATGTCCGCAGGCGATCTCGGCCTTCGGTCGCCTCGAGCATGCGGCGTCGCCAGACGGCCGAGCTCGTCGCGCAGAGCAGCAGCGCGCGGCGAGCGGCGGCAGTAAACGCCGGCGGAAAGGGCGTCAAGGCGCGGGCGGCGAGCCGGCAGCAGCCAGTGGCGAGGTGGAAGCGGCGGCAGATGCAGCGCGTCGCGGCAGCAGCGAGGTCAAGGCTCATGCGGCGGCGCAAGCAGCTCGGCTCGTTGATGATGATGCGCCGACGCGACCCACCGGAGAGGAGGCGGCGCAAGGGCGAACGGCGCAATGGGAAGCCGCGACGCCACGAGCGCGGCGGCAGCCAGCAGCGCGCGGACGCGCGGCGGCGCGCTCGAAGGAGGCGCGCACGGCGGTGGCGCTCTGAGGAGGCATGCACGGCGGCGGGCAGACGGTCGACGGAGCGCGCCTCACAGTAACGCGCTCTCTCCCGGTTCGGCACCGTGGTCACCACGAGTACCGGTATCGTCGCCAGACGCCGGCCCGCGGCGGGTGGCCTACCTCACCAAGACCAACTACGCCGAGTGGGCTGCAGTGATGAGGTGAAGCTCCAGTGCGGCATATGTGGGATGCGATCCGATGACGGCGACGCCGACTACGACCAGATCGACGGCACTGGATGCTCTCATCGCCGCAGCCCCGCCCGAGATGCGCTTCGCTACCAACAAGCGGATCGCCAAAGAGGCTTGGGACGCCATCGCCAGAGCACGCATCGCCAGCCGATCGCGCCGCGCAAGTCTACACCGCAGCACTACGCACGGAGTGGGAGAACCCGCCTTCAAGCCGGTGAAGACGTTGATGACTTTGCTCTCGCCTCAACACTCGCTGCGAAGTTGGTGCGGTTCGGTGACGACACCTACAGCGAGAGAGAGCGTGGAGAAGCTCTTCCGCCGCGTCCCCGAGAAGTACAAGCGGATGGCTCGCTCGATCGGGTCTCTGCTGGACCTTTCCACGATGACCATCGAGAAGGCGTTGGGTCGCCTCAAGGTCGCCGACATCGATGAGCCACAGAGCCTCTCGGGACCCGTCACCATTGGCGGAAGCTCCTCCTCACTCGGGAGCGGTGGGTCACGGCCAAGGTGACAAGAAGAAGGGGAGCCTTCTTCCACGACAGCGCGCGCAAGAGTGGCAAGCGCAAGCAAGCGCGCAAAGCGCCAGGCGGCGATGCTTTGGCAAGCAAAGCCGGACGAGACGACTCTTGCCACAATCGCGGCAAGTTTGGTCATTGGGCCAAGGAGTGTCGACGACCACGACGCGGCCAGCCCACGTCGCGCAGCGAGGAGGAGGAGCAACGGTCTGTTCATTGCTCATGCGAGCATCGAACTACCTCCGGCGCACCGGCCGCAGTGGCTCTCCTCCACCTTGACGAGCCAAAAGCACACGCCTCCTCGGCGATGGCCCGGCAATGACAAGACCGACGGTGGTGCTCGACACCGGCGCCACCCACCACATGACCGGCGGCGGAGTTCTTCTCCGAGCTCGACTCAGCGTTCGAGGCACCGTCAAGTTCGCGACGCCCGCCGTGGAGATCAAGGGCGTCGGCTCTGCTGTCTTCGCCGCCAAGATCGCGAGCACCGGCCGCTCACCGGCGTCTACTACATCCCGACCGCGGAACTCCATCATCGCCTTGGGACACTGGATGAGAACGGCTCGCGTGTCGAGATCGAGCACGGTGCTGCGGATTTGGGATCTTCGACGCCTCCTTGCCAAGGTAACCAGAGGCGCAAATCGACTCTACACTCTTCACGCGCGGTGGCACAACCCCTCTGTCTCGCAGCTCGTCGGACGACGAGGCGTGGCGCGGGCACGAGCGCTTTGGGCACCTTCACCGAGGCCCCGGCGGCTCGGTGCCACGGAAATGGTGCGAGGCCTGCCATGCCTTGACCATGTGGAGCAGCTCTGCGGCGTCTGCGTGTTGACGGCGCAGGCGACTCCTTTCCCAAGGCGAGTTTCCGAGCCAAGGAGAGGCTCGAGCTCGTGCACGGGGACTTGTGTGGCCCGGTGACACCGGCCACACCGGGAGGACGACGCTACTTCCTGCTGCTCGTCGACGACCTCTCCCGCTACATGTGGGTGATGGTCCTCGGCAGCAAGGGAGAGGCTGCGGACGCCATCAGGCGCACGCAGGCTGCTGCGGAGGCGGAGTGCGGCCGCAGCTCGCGCGCGTCGCGCCACGACAACGGCGGCGAATTCACGGCGGCCGAATTCGTGTCGCATCACACCGATGAGGGCATTCACGCCACTACTCCGCGCTACCGCATGCCCGCAGCAGAACGGCGTTGTCGAGCGGCGCAACCAGACGGTTGTGGGGATGGCTCGGGCCCTCCTCAAGCAGAGGGGGATGCCGGCTGTCTTCTGGGGAGAGGCGGTGGTGACTGCCGTCTACATCCTCAACCGCTCGCCTACCAAGGCGCTCGACGGCAGGACGCCGTACGAGGCCTGGCATGGGCGCAAGCCGGCGGTCTCCCACTTGCGGGTCTTCGGCTCCCTCACGTTCGCCAAGGAGCTTGGCCACATCGGCAAGCTCGACGACAGGAGCACTCCGGGAGTGTTCATCGGCTACGCGGAGGGCTCGAAGGCCTACCGCATCCTCGACCCTGTCACACAGTCACGCGCATCTCGCGTGACGCGTGTTCGACGGCGGCGAGGCCGGCGTGGGACAAGGCGGTGGACGATGGTTCGCCTCGACTCGTGGACTTTGTTGTCGACTCGCCCACTTCGAGAGAGCCGGGAGCTAGCGGCTGCGTCTTCACCGAGCTCGCCCACCTCGACACCTTGCTCGCCACCGGCTCGGCGAGTGCTCCACCACCTTCGCACGGCCACGCCCCACCCTTCACCACCGGCTCACCACTCTCCCCGCACCGCGCCACACCACCGGATCGCCCCAACAGCTTCGGTCCACGATGAGGAGCGCATGGTGGAGTTCGCTACTCCGCTGTCCCACGACGAGGACCGCGTCGACGCCTATCACGACGACGAGCCTCTGCGCTATCGTACCATGGACAACATCCTCGGCGAGCTACCCGCCCTCGGATCGCGCAGCGCGCTCGCGAGGCGGAGCTGCACTTGGCGGAGGGAGACGCGGCGTGGCGTGTCGCGATGAAGCAGGAGATGGACGTCGTCGAGCAGAACCGGACGTGGGAGCTGGCGGATCTTCCTGCCGGTCACCGCGCGATCACCCTTAAGTGGGTGTTCGCCGAAGCGGGATGAAGCCGCGCCATCGCTGCACAAGGCTCGCTTGTGGCACGAGGCTTCGTGCGGCAGAGGGGTCGACCGATGACGCCGCACCGTCGCGACGGATGGAGTCCGTGCGACTCCTCCTGCGCTAGCTGCCCAGAAGGTCGGGCGTGTTCATCACATGGATGTCAAGTCGGCATTTCTTAACGGCGACTTGAAGGAGGAGGTCTACGTGCATCACCGCGGGATTTGCGATCCCGGCAAGGAGGGCAGGTGCTCGCTGCGCAAGGCCCTCTATGGCTTGCGACAGCACCGAGGGCGTGGAACGCTAAGTCGACTCCACCCTCAAGCAAATGGGGTTCCAGCAGAGCGCACACGAGGTCGCAGCCTACGGCGGGGCAAAGGCGGCAACGCCTCGCGGTGGGTGTCTACGCCGACGACTTGGTGATCACGGCACCAAGGATGCGAGGTGGCGGCATTCAAGGAAGAGATGAAGGCCACCTTCCGGATGAGTGACCGGGTCTCTCTCCTTCTACTTAGGGATCGAGGTGCACCAGATGATTCCGGATCACGCTCGACGCACCGCCACGCCAAGCGCGTCGTTGAGCTAGCTGGGCTCACCGATCGCAACCCGCTCTCACTCCAATGGAGGAGAGGTGAAGCCGAGCCGCGACAAAGACGACGGAGGAGGTGGACGCTACGCAGATCGGCGTCTTGTGGGGAGCCTTCGCTACCTCGCCCACACACGACCGGACTTGGCATTCTCCGTCGGCTCGTTAGTCGGTTCATGCAACGACCGACGACGAGCATCGCAGGTGTGAAGAGGATCATCCGCTACGCTGCGGGACTCTTGACCACGGCCTCCATTACCCGAGGTGTCCCGCCGCGCACACTTCGTCGGCACAAGCGACAATGACCACGCGGCGACATCGACACCAAAGAAGAGCACAAGCGGATTCTCTTCTTCCTCGGCAAGTGTCTCGTTCATCGGCAATACCAAGCAAGCAGTGGTGGCCTGTCTGTACCGTGAGGCCGAGTACATAGCGGCTTCCACCGCTCGACTCAGCACTCGCTCGCCGATCGCTTGGTGATCTCTCGGCGGGGACATCGGCGGTGGAGCTCGAGTGGACAGCAAGTCCGCTCTAGCCCGGCAAAGAACCCCGCTTTCATGAACGGAGCAAGCACATCCGGGTGAAGTATCATTTCATCCGAGGTCGCTTGGATGAAGAAAGCATCAAGGCAAGCTACATCAACACCACGGATCGCCTTGCGGATCGCTCACCAAGCCTCTTGGAAGGATCAAGTTCCTTGAGCTCGCTCCAAGATCGGATGGTTCAACCCTCCCACAAGACGACGCACAAGACTTAGGGGAGAATGATGAATAAGTCTCTGCATCGTGGTCTTTGTGGGGCTGTGGTAGTTTTTGTTTTTTTGATCGCTTTAGGATAGCATCTGCTTTCGACAAAGATCTGCTTTTGCTTTAGGACAACATCTGCTTAGGACAGCATTCGCTTTTAGGACAAGATTCGCTTTAGGACAGCATATTGACCGCTTTAGGACAGCATCTAGGATAGCATCGTAGCATATGCTTGGTGGTTCTCACCTATAAATTTGTATCCCCAACCCTCAGGTTGGCATGGCATTGTGTGAGAAATAAACAAGAAAACTTGCCCCATCTCCTAGTGTCATCCTCTCCATGAGAGTAAGGATCTTGCTATCACCAAGAGCAAGAGTCCAGCGACTAACAAAACAGACCCTTTTCTCTCTCTTTTTTCTCGAATCACGCCAAAACAGAGCTTAGGGCGTGCAATCTATCACTCATCTACTATCATCATCGTCTTGCTGGGTGATCATCAAAGTGAAATCCGAGCAAGCACTCTCAGGTTTTTATCATAAAAGTGACACCAAACGTTTTATATCTCATCTCTGAATCTCTGATTTTCTGTATATGTTCTGTCATCACCTCTCTCTTTTTTTACGATTCTGCCACCGTCTTTCATGGACCCCATTCAATTACACCAAGGCGCATTTCACAAAGCAAATTTGCTTCTCTTCTTTTCGTAAAGCAAAACAATTGAGACATATCAAGCTAGGACACCACTCTAGATCAATGTCTTAAGTGACAACGTCAAGAGGCAGAGTTCTTTTCTGATCCCTGAGCACAAAGATATATCCTAGATGCTAGTAACTTTGCTTTTTTTTTTGGAAAAATTATCTTGTTCATCTTATGCATATCACAAAAAAGAAAAGAAAGAAAGACAGAGAGAAAAAATCCAAAACGACCACCTCAAAAATGACGGTACTACAAGGTGACGCAACGCAACAGCTTTCACTGTTCGATCTGGTACGGGGTAGAAATGGTAATCGCATGCTTGATCTCTGTTCTCTACACACCAAGAGATCAGAGAAAGAAGAGAGAGCTTTGGGTTTCCAAAGGCAAACGTACCTGAGGTAATAGGGGAACTCGTCGAAGGTGACCTTGCTGTCCCTGCCGTCGGCCACCAGCCGCCGGAGCTCCTGCTCCACCCGCTCCACCGTGACCCCCCACCGCGCCGGCCCTCCCGACCCGCCGCCGGCCCACTGTCCGGACGCCAGGCCCAGCCCCACCCCGACCCCTATCCCGATCCCCACCGCCGACATCACCACGTGCTTCCCCTCCATGCCTCTGCCTCGCGCGCGCGCACGCAGCTAGCCGGCCGGTGAGCGTCGTAACCGGGCGAAATCACGTACGTGCAGCTCCTCCTCGCTGGGACGCGCGGTGGCTACGTGCGGAAGAGAAGAGAGGGAGAGATTAATGGGAATAATGGGTGGTGTGGCGAGATGGATGGACGGAGGAGGGCGGGAGTGGCGGTCCTCTGCTTGTTGCGGCCTTCTCGTCTCTTCTCTGCTGCGTCGGGCGGGGCAATGGCGGACGGCCACGCGGGCGCGTACGTGTGCTGTATTATAAGATGGCTTCTGGTACCGGAGGCTTGCGTACGCGTGTATCAACGGAGAGACCAGAGAGAGAGAGAGGTGGCACCTTCACGGCGTTCTTCTGCATGGGCTCTCTGGGTTCGGCTAAATTGTGCACCTGGGATCCAGCCTTCAGTGTCGACCAAACCATCGTTGTACTGCCGTCAGTTAATTCTGCGCACTGCAGCGTGGATGAATTCCAAATCGAGCGTTCGTGCCGTGCGTGCGATTGGGGAAGATCGCCACGAACGGCAACGCGTCTCTTCTCTTCCATCACCTTGTGTCTTTTCTTCTGTTGCCATAACGACAGCAGAAACAGCAGCGCAGAATTTTCTTTCCAGTATAACTCGGGACTTGCGTTGCAACCACCCTTCCTCCGTCGTCGGCGGGGAAACCCATGCTGCGTGCGTATCGATCGCCGTTTTGATTGGCTCCAACTTGCCCGGCCGGCCGCCGGCGGCCGCAGTACACGCGCATGCGATGCACCTCAATCCGGCCATTTCAGGGACAGATTAACCAGGCATGCATGATTGGCTGCAACTTGTACGCCCGTGCAACGCACTTGACTCTCTCTCTCTGAATGTCACGCCACCATCCCATCTCATCCCATCCCGTGCAGTAAACCTGTCAGTCCCACACGCTAGGAAGCATGCATGAATGCATGCACTCACTGTTCCTCGGCCATTGGATGCCTGCAGTAGCCAATGCCCAATGGGTGCACGCACGGTGCCTGCCGTTTAGCTGCGCCGCTGAAAGTTTGCTATTGATCCTACGGTACTACCACGACCGGTCAGAAGATAAAGTGGTTTAAAAAAAACTCGTGTGATCAACGATCAGTGAATGGTCGAAAACCAACGTGATCAAGTTACGACTCAAGTGGTCAACAACCAAAGAGTAGTCGATAACCAATGTGATGAAAGACAACGTAGTCGAAATCAACGTGGTCGACACCAGCATAGTCGAACTCAGCATGGTTGAAACCATTGTGGTCAAAAGTCAACGTTGTCAAAAATCGATGTGGTTGATGTCCAGTGTGCGGTTGAAAGACCAACATGGTCGAGAACCAATGAGTGATCAAAAACCAACACTATCAATACCGATGCGATCGTAACCTTCATAGTCGATGTTCAGAAGCTGCGGTCGGAAAACCAATCATGTAGTCAATAACCCGAGTAGTCGTAATAATTTGGAATATGACTAGAGTGATCTATGATCAATGAGTGAACGAAATTAAAGTGGTCGAAGCAAACGAGTACCAACCACGACGCTTACGTCCAGCACAACAAATCGCTACGGCCATGAAGCCAACGAGTTCCGATCATGAAGACATAGACTACCGATCACACCAACGACCAACTGGTGGAGCTACGACCATCGAGTATCGAGACCTCTCGACTACCGAGTACCGAGTCCTCTCGACTATAGAGTACCTTCAGACTAGCTCTTCGGACTACCCAACATAAGGCCGTTCGGACCGCCTGACTACAGATCGAGGTCCACATCTCCAACTACTGTCAGTGGTGAAAGCCTACCGGTCAGACCATCAATACAAAATGGCCAAACCGCTTAACTTGTATATTTTAGCAAATAACCCAAACAAAAAGCAGTCTTTGCAAAACTCTCAAAAACCAAACTTAAAACTCCACAAATACTTTAATATAAAAGGCAATTATTTATCATAACTATAAGGTGATTTCTACGTGAACTCACATCAAGAGTTAAACCAAAAAAACTGAAATGCCAAGAAAAATTGCCGTCTCCCTAACCAGTGGTGAACATTACACGATCCCGAGCTGATAGCTGTCAGTGTTGGTGAATGGTGACGGTGATCTCTACCCCGACTCAGAACTTTGCACCTATCAAACAGCCGTGTTGAAGACGACCGTTGCAAAGTGCTCCTTGTCTCCCTGGCTTATTATTACCCATATTTACCAACCGCGATAGAAATAAGCTACAGAATCGATGTTTTTTTATGCAGCGATGGAAGGTGTTGCTGAAAGGAGAGGGAGGGGCGCAAGGTGGAGACGGCGATAAACAGGATCAGGAATTTTGGTCGTGAGCTGGATGCTGGCAGATCTAAAGTTTCTCCTGCGCCGTAGTTTGTACAGGTTCTGTCCATATAAATAAAAAAAAACTGGTGATGTTTAAAACGTCTTATTCATTTTAAGGATAAGAAAATTCAACAATAATTATAAAAAATAGAAAATCCTAATAACGGTGCAGAAAATGAGAAAATGATCTCTGTTACTTCTCTTGGTATGATCAAATTATAACGGTGCAGATTAATCATATATAAATATTAGAGTTATATAATAAATACAATTGTATTATCATTATAGAAAGTAGAGTTATATATAAAAAATAACTGATCATAATATCTAGCTATATAACTGCGTGGGTAAATATGCTAGTTCAATTAACTTGATACTTCTAGTCCTCAAAGCAATTCGTCTAAGAAAGTTCTTAAAGCAATTAAGAAGATATAATCCTATTTTACATTTTTTTTCAGGTTCAGTCACTAACCAAACACTCTAATCTCAGGTTTGTTTGATTAGGCAAAAAACACTAGAATTTCAGGCTAGCTTCAAGCACTACCTTTTCTCAGTCATGTTGGTGGGCCAAATTATAATGATATAGATTAATTATATATATAGATATTAGAGTTACATAAAAAATATAATTACATTTTAATTATAGAAAGTAGATTTATATATCAAAGATAACTATATCATAATGTCTAGCCATGTAAATGCGCAGATAAATCTGCTAGTTTTCTGTAATAGGCTATGGTCTGCAAGTATATATTAGACTTGGTTTCTCTTTTGTGAGTGGGATGCTTTTAACTCCGAGCAACTTTGTAAGCTGGTGTTCCCAGCGTTTATTTCCTCCCTCTCTGTAAGAACATTGTGGCTTTCTAATAAAATCGGACGATACCTTGTGTTTATTTATCAACCGCAGGTTGGATAGATTATCTGGAGGGCTTTTGCCGTAAACCATGGATTGTGAGCTTATGTAACTGCGCTAACCATTAGATGCCTGCGGTAGCCAATGGGTGCTCCGACGGCAGAGTTCAAGCGGGTCACGCCCAGAGCTCGGCAGTTAAACTGTTTTCCGATCGTCCGATCAAAGTGTAAGGTCGTTGGATCAAAGAGCGGTGATTGATGGTGAAAATTGGATGACCATGAGCTGATTACCCTCTGTGTTTCCTCTCGATGATGGTGATCATTAGAACTTTGCATCGTCAAATCTAGCAGCCGAGATGACTAGATTTCGATGTATATCGATAATATTACGTACGTAGATTTTATTGTAATTTTCAAAAATATTAGACTATGACTCGCGCATGTGAACTTTAATGTAATTGCACAGACTAATATAGTCAAGGCCGCCTCCTAAAAAAGCAGCCGTGCAAAAGGGTCGAGACTATTCTAATGCTAAGAAGCAGCTATTCCAGTTTGGTGCGACGGGAGCAATGGACAAGGACAACGGCTTGGTGCGACGTGCGCGCACGGCACTGGCTTAAACCCTACGTGGCTTGCATGCAGGGTGCTTCGACGTACGAGATGGTCCCCTGAGAAAAATCTCTCACGTGCAACGTGCCCCCACGCACTCCCAGGTCTCCCAAAACGCGTCGCTTATCGCTTAGTCTTATACTTTTTTTTTTTGGAACAAATAAATAGGGCAATTATATAATGTATTTTCAAATCATTTACTGGGACAATTTTTTTAAACTGATTTATTGACATAAATACTTGTGTTAAGATTAAAAACTATCAACTATAGCTATAGAATATTAATCGCAGTTGAAAAGAATCCATACATGTCGTAATCAGTTTCCCATTGGTTGATTTGCAGAATGGCCCCGGAGATGGCAAGGTATGCGGCGTGCACGGCGAAAACCGAAATCAGCCTGCCGTTGTCATCCGGGCCGGTGCCTCGTGGCTTTCGCGAAAGCCTAATTTCTACTCCACTCTCCGCGGCCCAAGATCTTCCGACGTAGCGCACGACCATGAGAGAGAGGAGAGCCGCACTTACCCCACCCGGCACGGCCCATAAACGCCGCAGCGACGTACGCGGCCCGCAAAAACGTGGCCTCTCGCTCGCGCGCCGTGCGGCTCGGAACCGCTCGCACGGCTCGACTGAGCGTCTGAGCCCTCCTCCCACCTCTTTCCGCTCCGATCGCGCGCAGCCCGCCCCACCCCTCTCTCCGTTCCTCCTCGCCCCTCCCCCCTTCTCCGGCGGAGCCGCCCCTTTCGTTCGCCGGGCTCGATCTTCTCTTCCTCTTCCCTCCGGGCTAGTGTTCCTGCTGCTTGGTAAGAGTTTATCGATCGATTAATTTGGACTTTCTCCCAACGTCGCGAGCGGCGGTTCTGATTCCAATCGATTCTCGCCTGACTCCGTGCTTGCTTCCTTAGATCTAACGAGTTTTTCCTTACCTGCAGGGCTCGTTCGCAGCAGGCACGTCCGTTCCCTGAACGCAGCATGTTCACACCACCGAGTGCTTTCGGGGCACCGCGGCCTCCTCAGCCTTCGCCAGTGGCAGCAGCCTTTCCAGCCCGCGGTGGCCGCTTCCTTCTGGCAGCGCGACAATGTGCGGGAGCATGTGAACAAGCTGCAAGAAACCATCGAGGTTTCAAGAGCGCTGTGAGTTCCTAAACCCCGAAAGGTAGTGATGACCATATGTAACTGAGTCTCCACGGCGTTTATCTTAAATAAAGGATTTGAATTGGCAGGATAAATGAGCTCGAGGAAATGATTCGTCTTTGCCTCTTTGGTAGAACTGTCTTCAGAGTCTGGTGGTTCTTCCGCAGATAGGCCCCTTCATTTTGTTGAGCTCGCTAGAGCAATGAGGATTAGTCAGGACGCTCATGAGTCTGTGGCCACAGAAGCCGCTAATTATCTATGTTCTCAACTTCAGCACCTTCTTGCACCTATTTCTTCTGCTATTGACCAAGGGGGTCCTTGGGAAGAAAGATCGGCAATGGTTAGGTTAGCTCAGAAGCTGCAGAAATCCAAGAGAAATAACCGATGGAGAAAGAGGAAAAGAAAGCATGTAGCGAAGCTTTTCCAGAAGGTGGCACTTATTCCAAAAATGCAAAATCACATGTACAGGTGGGTGCATATACTATCTTAGCCCTCCAAAGTGCCTCAAGATTCGTGCAAGGGGTATGGCAATGATTGGAAGATGAGATGGTGGTTTGAATTTTGAAAGTTTGCATCAATTTTGTGGCACAATTGAAGGTGTTGATAGTGCATGTACCCACGTTTATATGTGGAAAAACCATATTCAATGACATGTTCTTCTGTTCCTATCATTGTGAAAAAAATCCAGTTCGCTTCAAAGCGCCCACAGATCCATTAATCGAATGACAACCCTTGTCTTGATGTTTCACAGGAGCGTGCAGATTATGACAGAATTGATCAGGAAGCTGATGAATGGAGGGCTAGGAAAATAGCCAAGGATATTGCGAAACGCAAGGTGCTTTATCATATGTCAAAACTGACATTTCATTCGGGGTTCTTTTGTAGTAAGACAGCACTGTTGCTCCACGAATAATCAACTCATTGCTATGAGTGCAAACAAGGTGGAAAGCATGAAGCAAATTGCCAAGAAGAAAGCAAATGAGGAAAGAAAGCATCTAGAATCTGAGGTAAACATTGGAACAAATTAGTGCCTACGATGTGCTGTGAAAATTCTGATTTTTTCTTTGTGTGCATGTGTGTGTGGAAGTGTGAGGACTAAGCTTTATTAATTATCTGCAAGCATATCTGTGCGTACTACTGAATATTGAGTTTGGGGTAAGTTAAGCTGTAAGCCTTAAGTTTTGCCATTCTTGTTTGTGGCCTTTCTTCTGGTTTTCTTATGAATTTTGGAAATCTCTGTAAGATGACATCTAGAGAATTGTTAAGTGTCAATTATCTGTCCATGATGTAGTGCAAATCAGCTTCTCTGCCATGATTCCACCTACCTGCTTGCGTGCTTGCTTTCATTCAGAGTTTTTACGCAATCAATTCATGAATTGTTGATTAGTTGCTTTGACTTGCTTTATTTAGATTTTAAGCCCTTAATGTTCTTCGTGGAAAATTTTAATTTAAGAGTATCAATATAATATTCCTGATTCCAAGTAGACTACTTTTTTCCCAATTCAAATGTGCTGTTTCCAGCTTGAGCTTGCACTAATGGCCGAGAAACTACAGGAGCTTCGCTCTATAAGAGTTCAAAAACTGAAGAAACAAGGCAAGATATCCCTGTTTGCCCATTGTTTTCTTCCTCTGTTTCATAAACAACCTTATGGTCAGGCCTCAAAGACCAAGGAGCACAAAATCTACAAAACAGCTATTAGATTGGCCCATACTTGTCCCTATTAAATGAAGTACTTTAACCACTCAATCTCTCTCGTAGCTTTAAAAGCATGGGCAATGGTTTGAAAAATTGATCTAACTATACTCTTGATTTTCTCAACGGAATTACATTGTGAAATGACATTTCCCAAGAAAATGGACTTGCATTAAAGCAGAGGGAGTAGTGCCGTCACATTGTTTTCTGACCTAAGGTCTCAACCATAATGTTTGAATTCGGGCATAACTACTCATTAGTAGGTAATGCTTTTGCTTGCTAAAAAGTTTGTGTCTAGGTGTGACAAAATGATTAATTTGTTTACCGTTGCAAGTTGAGACACACATGCCTGATAATCAACAGTGAAGACATATATTTCCTTACAGAAAAAAACATGATTTCTTATCATGACACATATAAGGGAAGCATATGCATGAGAAAAACCTTGAACATTTGGAAATTTTCGAAAAGAAAAGAATTAAGAGCTCTGTGCATTCTGCCAGTGCCATTAGTGTGCATACCAGTATAGTATCCTACTGCTAGAAACTGGTGTTAGTGTGCTCACTGGTACTGCTGTAGACTCCGTTCTTTTCTTGGTAGTGCTGATTTTCCTTTTTATCCAGTTCAGTTGATTAATCTAAATAGCAAGAGGTGGGTGCATGAGTTTCTTTGTATTATAATGCAGGTCATTTTCTGCCAGAAGAGGATGATAAATATCTTGAGCGTGTTAAGGCTGCAGTTGAGGAAGAGGAGCGCCAAGCTGCAACTGCTGCTTGGACTGATGCTGCTAAGGACGCTATTCTGACTGCTGAGGAATCAAGGTTGCCCATTATACCAATGCTCAAGAAGATGATTCTGAACAACCTAAAAGTGGGTCAACACCGGAGCAGAACCAGGGAAATGCAGAAATAAGTGAGAGAAGTGATCATGCAAGTCAAAAAACAGAACATGAAGGTCCAAAAGTTGAGGGAAAAGGGCATGGACATTATGATTCTGTTACCAATCTGCCTTTCGAGTTCTACCACTACTATCATGTAAGTAGCTACGACATGGGGACGCTAATTGAGGTAATTTATTCCAATTTCTGAACTTCATTCGACTATGCACGTATTGCAGGTTTGTATGCTGTGAAAAGACAGTGGAAATCAGATACATATATGAACTAGGCCTCACAGTCTTAGACATGACCTGGTGAGTTTCACTGGATGTCATCATTGGGATGTTAGGGAGATACCAGCTTACCAGTGCTTGCTTGACGCACTAATGAGATATAGATTTTGTCTAAGTTCTATCATTTTTTCGTTTTGTGCAATTACTCATATATTCAGTCAGCCATCTTGTCTGCATTTACCTGCAATTGTAGGTCCGCAGGATGTGGGATTCTTTTATCAGACCTGTAGGAAGGTAAGGCTTTTATTTGCGGAATCAGACTGCTTTATGGTGTCTCATGAATAGAATAGCTAAAAAATAATATCATGTAGCTAAATGCATTTAACAAGCATCCTTGTCGTGCAATTTGAAGTCACCGTGCAAATATGCTTAGGTGGTTCTTTAAAGATATTGTTTTATAAGCCCTCATGAGAAGTCCAACTTGGCTGAGACATGGGGATTCCATTGTAAAGAAGTAGCATCTTTGGTAGGCAACGAAGTTAATAGTTGGTGGAGTATAGACTCAGATCGTACTAACACATTAATGAGATGGTCAATTGCAAGGGTATTTTTTTGTACGGTCCAGTCGAGACGGTATTTTTGTCCTTCTTTTTCTATGTATACATAGAAGATGCACACGCTACTGCGCGTGCACACTATGCAGATGGAGACCATGGAGATGGGAGAGTAAGGGGCTTGTTTTTTTTTCAGCTTTTAACTTCAGTTTTTGATTTTTTACAGTAATTAGCTCTTTAAATAAAGTATCTTTTTAAGATGGGATCTACTAGTTAATTGTAGTACATACTATACCGACTTCATTTATATCGATAAAAACCGCACGTGAGTTTCAGTTTCTCTGTAATCTCTCGTACAAACAGCCGAAAAGCCATAACCATAGCTATAAGCCGTAGCAAAAAGAATAGACCCTAAATCCAATATCTCGTAAAATCTCTATTGAACCGTACTGATATATGCATAATAATAGATAAAAATCCCTACTGATCTATAGTAACATGCATAATAGATGAACACTAAAATTTAAACTCTTATAGATAGAATAATACATCTATAACTTCACTACTCTACTAAGACGTCATTTCCGACGCCATTTTTTTCTTGCGAGATGCAGGCAAGACGACACTAGCAGTAACACTTTTTCCCTGCTATGTACTCATGTGCGCACTTGCATGCATGATGTATATGTACGCGTACATATATATAATCCAGTTGTAAACTTGTAGTAATACGAGGAGACGATTACGTTCACGTACCGAATAAACAGTCGACACAACTCAAAGACGGGGTTGCGTTGTCCGAATGTCGACCCGCCGCTGCAGCGCTGCTAGTGGTTTGATTGCACGTATGCTCCAACAGTACAAGCAGTTGAACTGAATCGGCAAAGAACTTTCACCACAGTCCACAGGACCTAGGCCGTATTCTAAAGTGCTTTAAAGTTTTTGTTGTCGGCTAAAATAGCATTATAGCTGTAGTTAGTTTTTTAAGTATTTAAATAAACAAAAAAAATAAAATATCATTATAATTTGACAAATAATAGAAAATAAAAAACTATGTTAAAAAAAGCTATTGCTGTTTGGAACATGCGAGTGGAAGTCAGCTTGCTTGCCGAACAACTCGGATCGTCCATCGGCGAACATGTTTTTCCGTTCCTTTTCCTTTGAAGCCTCGCCTCAATGGAAGTTAGGCCAGTCTCAATGGAGTTTCATGGAGGGTTTCATGCACATTAAATACAGTGCCACATCAGCCAAAAGAAGCTTTTTGCATGAAACTAAGAGGAGAGAGAAGGAAAACGTTTCATCCCCATGAAACCTTTGAGCGTTGTTTCCAAAACGTTGGTAATCGTGTGAAATCCCCACTGAGAGCCTTGTTGGGTTTCATCCCGTGCGAGCGTGCTTCTGATTGGAGAAGAGAAGGAAGAGGGGACCACAGAAAGGCTAAAATAACCTATGAAACCGCGCAATGAAACTATACACTGAGAGAAAAGACTTGTTTCATGTTTTGTTTTATATCTTGGAAACTGGGAGGTGAAATCTTGCATTGAGACTGGCCTTAGTTCCGTGCACGCACGCACTCCTCCCTGCCCGGACGCCATGTGTGTGCCCATGCTGGCAGAATGCCTCGGACACGTCCGTAAGATATTTGCATGACCAGTACACATGCGCGCGAGGCTGCAACACATGGCGCGTGCCCGCACATGGTCGACGACTGAAGTCTTGGATGTAGCTCGATGTCTCCGTAATTACGTGTGGAACCCGATTTGTTCACGTTTATCGCACGAAAGTTTACTCAACCTATCTGTAATCTGTTACTGTAACTCGAAAAGGATGTAGCTCAGTAACCCCAGTTGGAACCCGATTTGTTCACGTTTATCGCACGTGTGGAGCAATTAAGGATGTAGCTCAGTAACCCCAGTTGGTAGAGCTCAACTTTCACCGGTCACAGGTCTATATTGAAACAACCTCAAATTTCAAACTGCGTTTGAAATTCTTGAGTTTTGTTTTCATTTGAATCCTAGCCCTATCCTTCACCATCTCAGCCATTTGTGCCGTGTTTTTCCTACCGAACCACCCCTTCCATCCATCATTTGCGCACGGCACGGTTGTCAGATACTATTTATGATCCGACAAATATTAGACAACCTCCCACCTGGCCGCTGCTCACTCGCCGCTACCACGACTTCGCCCACCGCTGCCACACCAATGCAATCCCGTCAACACCCGTATGCCTCGCCTGTTGACCCGTATGCCTCGCCTGCAAAGTCGCTGACACCCTTAATTGCTCCCAGCCGCCGCCACCTCTACTCCTTCCAGTCTCTCTGTCCTCACTACTGACTTTCCTCGCACCGTAAAAAACTGTCACAGGCCTGGACCCTTGGAGCTAGGCTGGACAAGCGAGTGGGCTGGCTCCATGGCCGAACTGGCAGAGAAGGGCGGCACGCAAGCAGCAACAGCATGAGGACTCCTCGAAGAACCGAACATCAGCTTTGCCTTGGCTCTTGTTCCCCTCCTGGTTCCCTTCCTCTAATTCTCATTCTCTAGCTTCCCCCAATCCCTTGCTTCTTCTCGTCTAATGCTTTCCCCAAACCTTGAGTCCAATTCTCCCCATTTGTACCACCGAATACTTGTATCCTGGATTGGATTTAGCTACCTTGCTCTTGCCTTGGTGTTGATTTGTGTTCTTCAAGTTTGGATCGCGATAATATGGTATTAGAGCAGTTGATTCATGGTGTTCATAGCAAAGAGATGCGCGTGGGAGATCCTTGCTGGTAATACGACCGAATTTGGGCAAGGGTGGTGCGTAGGGCGAGGGTGCACGCCAAATGTTCGATGAAATGTCAAAACTAGTTACTACATGGTGTGGTACTACTGCCGTTAAATGTGTAGTAGTTTTGATCTTCGGTAGTACTGTTTCCACGGAGTGGTACTACCATTTTTCTTGAGGGTCAAAACTGTCTCTCTCTCTCTCTCAAAATAACGTACCGCCAACTAGTATTTGGTCCTTCCGAGGTGTGGTAGTACCGCTCAAAATTTATGGTCATACCACGAAGCGGTAGTTCCGTCAATTGAACTCCAGTACTACCATTTTTCTAGGGAGCAAATATGCTCCAAAAGTGCCTTTTTAAAAATTACATATCGCCAACTAAATTTTAGTCCGACCAGGGTGCATTAGTACCGCACTACCTCCCGGTCACACCGTAATGCAATAGTACCATCAAGTAATCTCCGGTACTACCGATTTTTCTGTAAATGCATAGTTGGCTTTCAATTTAAATTCTAAGTGCATGCATGATCTTTAGTTGATCTAAATGGCACAAAAATATGTTGTCAAGCTACTAATCATGATCCCTTTTAATAATACGATAACTATCATATAATTCGATCTTTCACCAATTCTCCAAAGACCGGTAAAATCAAAAGGAGATCCTAGACTACCTGTACCTTCCTTCCATGCCATCGCGATCTTCTCTTCAACTCTTGTCTTTCATCTTTTGGTCGTAAGCTATCTTAAAACATTCAAACACTTGATAAACATGTTAGTCCCATATTCACATATTGATATTAATTAATAAAATAATTTTTAGAAATCTAGATGCTTTCAAGTAGAATATTTGTAGCGTTTCTGACGGTATAGCAATCGATTGTTCGATATTAAGATTAATCTATAGTTGTCGTTGGATCCACCGTATCCGATTATAGTTTCTGAGAGGAAGACAGGCAGACTAGCGGCGGGGGGAGACTATGCCATCGAGAGCTCCTTGACGATATCGCTCTCCCCAGCTGCTTCCTTGGACGAAAGGGACTTCGAAATTCGAATTACCGTACGGAGATACTTGTGGACCGTGACAAAAAAAAATATATCCTAGGGCGGCCTGCCGCGAGATCAAGTTGGTGGTTGCTTCGCGGACCGTCGCACGTAGCAGATCGGCTGCACCGATGGGCCATCTGCGGACAGGGAGAGGTCACACCCAAAAAGCAAGCGGGCCACGTGGCGCCTATCCCGCGGAGATGAGGTTGCTTGAACGTGTGGCCGTCTCGTTGCTTGCTCGTGTCCGCCCCGCAACCAGATTTCTCCGTGTCTGCTCCTTTCTCCTCCTCCTCCTCCTCCTTCCCTGCGTCAATCGATCAAATCAACAAAAATCAAAATGTATTGGCACTCTTTCGTCCCGTTCTGGCGCGCCCACGAATTTTCTTCATTGAAATTGAAACATCAAACATGGTACGGGTCGACTTCTCGACTAGTGCCTGCCGTTATCCGGATCTGTACCTCTCCTCCGTTTTATGCGCCCACTGAGTAGTGTCGCTATTTTTTTGACACATGGCCATCTATCTTTTGACATATTCCAAATGCCCCACCATTCTTGGAATGTTTCGCTGGCTTGCTGAGGCCATCTAAGCATTGTAGTTAACCTTTGAGCAAATCCTCGTTCTTGGCAATGGAAGGCCTCCTAGGATCTTATCCAGCTAGCTTTTAGCTTAAAATTTTAGTTGTGTCTTTTAAGGGCTGTTTGGATGCTAACCACACTTTACCAACAAAAATTGCTACACTTGTCTAAATTGAGGTGCTCAAATTCTTTACCACACCTTAGTAAGCCTAAGGAAATCTTATCACACTTTTTTTGAGTCATTGACACATGTGATCTAGTTTGCTGAAAGGGAATCTTGCCACAATTGTGGCTGCAACCAAACAGCTCCCAAAGTTGGTCAAACTTGCCTAACCTTAGACGTGGTAAACTGTGGCTGGCAACCAAACACCCCCTTAGTTTTTTTGTTAAAATTGTATTATAGCGTTTGTTAGCTTTTCTGAATCATTCCACAAAAATAAAAAAGAGAAAAATCGTTATATTTTCACGAACAATGTAGATGAATAGAGGGAAAAAAAGAAAAAAAATACCAAAAAAAGCGGAAATAAGATGTCAATACGTTCAAAATGACTTCTAACTTTAAAAAAACCGAAAAACCAAAACAAGCAAGAAGCAGGAGCCATTAGAAGTGGGACCTTAAAGTAGCTCCAAATCTGGAAAGGAAAAAGAAAAGTACCTCCCTCTACTTGATTCAACCAAAATTAGGCCCCAATTATCACGCAGGCTCTAGGGGCGGAGTCACCGCCCGACGAGTCCGAATTGCTACCTAGGCTCTCTGACGAGCAGCCTTGTAAATATATAGTGACATTTAAATCTTAATTACTTGGTGCTCTGCTCGGGCTTACATACTCTGATCAACTCTGTCTAGGCTCCCACGCTCGCTAGCTCCGCCCCTGGCAGGCTCCAAACATAACCTATATGTTTGCGGAATAGCTTTACCATGGAGTTGCCCCATACATTATAGAGAGGCTCGATGTAACATCTAACCAAATTGTAAACGACTCGATGCCCATAGCTATTGCTATTATATCCATTTCTATTCACACGAGGTAATCTTGTTCCATGGACTAAGATGCCGCTCGGTTGGGCTGAAATAAACTGGCTTACGACTTAAATTATACTGTAGCTGACTGAAATTACACTGTAGCTGATGATGGCTTATTTGGTGTAACTAAATTTTTTTTAAAAAAATTTAAAATAGAAAAAACATGTTAGCCTATCACGGATAACGCAAAACAAATATGGAAAAACGATCCGGCAACAAAATATTTAAAAAAACAGAAAAAAGACGAAATTTAGGAATAGTAAAAAATAAGCCAGAAGTCAAAAGCTAAACCAAAATGAGCGAGGCCTAAATATACACCAGTAACATTTGATCATTACCCCACTAATCAAACACATCTACCTACTATCAGCATTATGGTTCTGGATCAGCTAACCAAGCATATCAGCATTATGATGCTAAGGAAAGGTTGTTTGCACGGAAAATATACAGTGAACGAATACGCAATATAAAAAGAAGAATATTTTGGACCGAAGCATAATTTCGAATTTTTAGACTTCTGTATTTATGAAATTGAGCCCATTATCGCTGGTAAAGTGCTGGGCACACGCCCCCCAGAAATCAAGGAACAAAACTTTTCCCCACATAGAAAAGATTCACACGAAAGTAGGAGAGAGAGAGAAAAAGAGCACAATATCGGACGCACGCCATGGCCGCCGCCGCGGTCGTCCACCTCTCCGTCCACGGCCGCCTCCGCCGCTCGTCGGACATCCCTGCTCACACCTGCTACCGCCCTTCCCTCCTCCGCTGCCGCGCGTTCAAGCAGGAAACCGGCGGCGACCGTGAGGAGCCGTCGCCGCCACCGCCCGAGGCGCGGAGGCGCAGGAAGGGACCGCTCTACAAGCTTAAGGCGGCGATACAGGGGCTCGCAGGGTCCCGGTCGGCGGCGGCGGAGGCGTATGGGGGGCAGTACCAGCGCGCCGTCGAGAAGGCCGAGGAGATCTTCTTCTCGGTGAGCTCCATTTGTGAACCCTCGAGCTCCTGCGTACGCAGTTGTTCTACACGACAGGGTTGGATTTGTCATTTCACGGGTGATATGATAGTACAACCTGAAGCGTAGGCAACTAGGCAAGTGGTGCGCGCTGGGCAGGCTGCCGCGGGAAATTTAACTTTTTACCACTTTTAACATTGCCACATACTCAAATATCATCCTCTACATTGCAATTAATATTTTGCCACTCTCCAGCCTACGTGGCTCCTAGTCACCGCCATGTCACGCCCGCGCCGCCGCCTCCCGCGCGCCGCTGGCCTCCCGCGCTGCGCCGCCACGCCTACGCCTCCGTCCCTGCGCAGGCGCGGGCGCGGGGAGGCCGGGCGGCGGCGCGGGCGTGACATGACGGTGACTAGGCGCCACGTAGGCTGGAGAGTGGCAAAATATTAATTGCAATGTAGATGATGGTATTTGAGTAGGTGGCAATGTTAAGAGTGGCAAAAAGTTAAATTTCCCGGCTGCCGCAGGCATCGTAGTTAAGCTGCATATGAGAATTGCGCCCCCCCCGTCACATGCTGGCTTCTTCTTCGGTAGTTAGGATCCATTCCACTATTAGCGTCGATGTGTTCGAAACTGACCGGCTTGTTCTGAATGCAGGAATATAGGCATGTTCTATTACTATAAAGTTGTGTAATGTCGATTCTGTATTATGGTTATGCGCTGGATAGTGGATAGCTTACTTCTTCCTGTGCTGAAGTTCACCGCGGGCCTGTGGCAAAATTGCTCAGATGGAGGCGTGTCTCTGCAGGCAAGGGTTTCATTTTTCGGGCGGTGGGGGTGGCGGATGGTTTAGCATTGTTCGTTAAGTAAAACTAGGTTATAGAAATCCTAAAAAATCCAATTGGTAAATAGAAATTCTAGATTAAATCTACTTTATCCCTCATATGTATGGGCCTTGCTGCTCCGTTTGTTTATGCAAAAACTTTTCTTCTACCATTCTATGGGCTGCAAGGTGCACTGGTTCGATTTAGCATCCAACCATGTAGGTCAGCTTGAGAACTCAAGTGTATTTCTTCCTAGCTCTGTTGTGACCTTATAGTTATGACTGTAAATAAAATGTCCAGTATCTGCTGATTCTAACATAGGCTCTGCAGTATCTACTTGTGTCAAGCCTGATAAAGATATGTTTAGTAGATGTTGCTATTTAGAGCGACTGCATTGTGCCTACTCATATAGTCAGTGAAGTTGTCTAGTCATGCGGTTTGGACTTACACTGGACCATGTTGGCTGTGTCATATTGCTTATCAATAGTACGGATCACATATTTTTTACCCCTTTTCTGAAACAGATCACATATTTTTACTCCTTTTCTGAATATGAGTTGTTTTATATTCACTGATTTCCTTCTTTTCAGGTTGCTACTCAGCTAGGCAGATGTGTTGTCACTATGATGAGCACTGGTGTTGTACTTGCAGTTGGATTTCAGTTATCAGGTCAGTCATATACTCGCGTATAATTTATTGCATTGCCTTTGCATTCTTCTTTTCTCTTTGCTTCATATAGATCCTTCATAGAGTTTCAGTAGTAATCTAGCTACCTTTGTATTTAGGTGGAGACAGCCAAATGAATACACTAATATGGTATAGCTGGCTTGGTGGAGTAATTATTGGCACAATGATAGGTGCAAACAGTGTCCTAGAGGAACACTGCAAAGCTGGACCTCGCAATGTTGTCATAACTGGAAGGTATATCATTACATTCTGCTTTTGACATGCCATGTGAATCTTTTGCTAGGAAGTGTGTGCGTACTCTGAATATAGAACAGAACGAATAGTCAAAACTAATGAATTTTCTCCTAGATAGGAAATACTATTTCACCTTCTATCATCTGATTCCTCACTGGTTGCATCCATTGGGAGCTGGTTTCTTATTGTTATCAATGTTTTGCAATCAATGCTGACCTTGTAGTTTGATTTTGGCAGCACAAGAGGGTTAGGGAAAGCACTTGCTCGAGAGTTTCTTCTTTCTGGAGATCGCATTGTAGTTGCTTCCCGCAGGTGGTAGTCATCGACATAATGCACAAAATTTATTCTTGTTGCATAAATTTGAAATTTCCATGAGCTTCTAGTTCAATGCTTTTTCTTAGTTTTTAAATATCTTTTTTTTAAGGCAGCCCTGAATCAGTTCTTCAGACCATCAAGGAACTTGAAGAGAACATACAGGAGGGCTTGTCAGTTGCCAAAAAGAAACAAAGAGAAACTTTGTTAAATGCCAAGGTTGTTGGTACATCTTGCGATGTTTGTAAACCAGAAGATGTGAAAAGGCTTGTGAATTTTGCTCTTGATGAGCTTGGTTCAATTGACATTTGGGTAAGTAATTCTTTACATATGGATCTCTTTTAGCATCTGTTCAGCATTTCACCTGAATAATTACTCTGTTGGATTGAGCAGACTTGTACACTTTCACTTTGTTCTGTATGCTTGTATTGTAGCATGCACTAAACATGTACCATTTCTTCTTAATTTTATCTACAGATAAATAATGCTGGCACAAACAAAGGTTTTAGGCCACTGGTAAATTTTTCAGATGATGATATTACCCAGGTTTGTTAGTTGATATCTTCTACTGCTCGTGTTGTTTCCTTTTAATGACTCGGTTGATATAGCTAGATTGACATGCAATCTGGTTTAACTATTCCATCTTATTTTTCTTTTTGTTTAGCTCAAACGATTTTTCTTGTTTTGTTTATAGATTGTCTCAACAAACCTAGTTGGCTCTTTACTGTGCACCAGAGAAGCCATGAATGTCATGCAATACCAAGAAAAGGGAGGCCACATATTCAACATGGATGGAGCAGGCTCTGGAGGATCAAGCACACCATTGACAGCTGTGTAAGCACCTCATTTTTTAAATACTCTGTTACTCCTCATTTTTTAAATACTCTGTTACTTCTCTAACACTTATATTGGAGAGGAATATTGTGTCCTGCTTTTCTTGTTGGCTAAAACAGGACAATACACTGTATTGGATGCTGTTACTTGTGCTGTGAAGCTGAATCTGATGCTGATTTGTAAATTTGTAGTTATGGTTCAACTAAGTGTGGGCTTAGGCAGTTCCAAGCATCACTTCTGAAGGAAAACAGAAGATCAAAAGTTGGAGTACACACCGCCTCTCCTGGAATGGTCCTTACTGACCTTCTTTTAAGGTAACCTCTGAAGTTACTTGACTTCAGATGCCATGATTTGATTCTTTAAGTTCATTCTGAACTCTCTGTACATTGATTGTTTAACACAAACTTATACTTCATTGGGCATGGTCAAGTGTTCATGATGTCCAAACCACAACATTTCCTGTGTAATAAATAGTAAAACGATATCTGACTTAAAATGTATAGCACCAGATTAGTGTTTGGTTGTCTTGTATAAGAAATTAAAATGCATATGATAACCCTTGCTCTTGCTAATATCTTTTTACTTAAATTTCGTTTGCTAGGATTTGCATTGTGACAACTATTTTCTCTAGAATCAGCACCAGATTACTGTTTGGTTGTCTTTACTACTTTTCTAGTTCCTATCTGGTATTCAGGGTAATTGGTCCTGTATTGGTTGGAAGATTGTTAATAAAAAGCTTGTCAGCCTCCCACTTGCCAGGAATTAACCTTTTTCCCAAGCCGCGTTTGAGAAATGTCAATAGAATCATTTAGTTTTACTTCATTTTCTCCTTCCCCTTCCATATAAATTGATGAACATTGTGCATACATTAAAACTAATGCGAAGTTGAGCCAAATTGGTGGATATTGTTCGTAATTTGGGCTCAGTCAGTGGAACTTGTCCTATTCTGTAGTCCCTAATTTTTTTTTCAAATGCCAAGCTAGGCTGCATTCCTATTATTGGTAGTAACTGATGGATTACCTCTGGGACTAGGAACCTTGGTGAGTCGGTGGAAGGTTTGGGAATACTTATACTATATTGTTGAATACTTATACTATATTGTTGCCGTTCTAGTTCTGATTTCTATGCCCAGGCTCATAGATTCGTGGGTATTGGGTATGTGCATCATGCTTGTTGCAAGGAATCTTTTGAGTCCCTTCAGTTACTGTGGTTTTGTAATCGATCTTAAACTAGAGAAATGCATAGTCCAGGAATATGGCAAGTGGTGAGCATACTACAGTGATGGCATCTTCCAAAGGTCAAGAAGTTTCTCAATTGTAGAATCACCTGATGTGTGTTAGTAGGAGCATGATTCTTGGTTGCGTCGTCGCATGAAAGACTCCATGGCAAGTATATCAGCGAAAAGTTACAACAGAGTATGGGGATTGAATTGAGCAATTACAAAACTATACATAATCTGTCAGTCATTTGAAAAGCATAAATGCTAGGGAACTTATTAAGTAAATTGGGAATTTGGGATTAGCGGCAAAGAATATGACATGGTTAGCTTGAGTACATAAATCCAACAAAAGAATTTATGTTCATTGTGGCACCAAGAAAAACAAACCCGATCTCAGAGAAGAGAAGAAAGTAAGCATCAGAAAGTTACAAATTTCAGCATTAGATTGCAATCTTGCTCCTAGCTCCTGTCTTGAACCATGTATTCTCTTTATAGATGAAGTTTCCGTTGGCTCCTTTCTCTGGTAGGATGCATTGTATCCTCAATGCCATGGTGCATTAGTAATGGGGTGAAAGATAATTCATGGGAAGAAATGCCCATTGATCTTCATATGATTATATCATTTTCTTCTGTTTGCCATGGAAGTTTGGTCATTAAGGTTCTTTGGATTATTCTTTGGAACAGTTTTAGTCATGTGTTATCATCCCCAAACGAGAAAAATCAGTGTCATTGTAAACTGTGTGTGACAACAGCTGATCAAAAGAATCATAATTGTACTTGGGTGCATCCTCCTTTACCTTGTGAAAGTTCAAAGTTGTGACTGTGGATGTTACCTTAGCACAAATTACATAATAGTAAGGTGCTATAGAATAAGCTACTTTATATTTTCTGTATAAAAGTAATTAATTTGTGAGATAACTTAGAGCTATAAGGCTCACAATGAAATCAATCAAACTTGGCTGTTTTTACTATCCATGCTTTATGGATAAAATAAAATGTGCTAGTCTTCCATATTATATGATTGGCCCTTCTGTTGTTGCATGCCTGAATGTACGAATACTGTTGTTAACTTATAGTCATATTCTTTGCAGTGGTTCATCTCTCAGAAATAAACAGATGTTCAATTTAATATGCGAGCTTCCAGAAACAGTAGCAAGGACATTGGTTCCAAGGATGCGAGTTGTAAAAGGAAGTGGAAAGGCAATCAGCTACTTGACACCACCAAGAATCTTGCTTGCCTTGGTTACTGCATGGGTTCGTCGAGGCCGATGGTTTGATGAAGAGGTACACTGCTTCTCTCTGTAAATAATATTTTTTGTCTTCACATTTTTATTTCAGTAACATCAGCAAATGAACATTATGCTGAATTCTAGCAGAAGCCCGTTTACGAACAGAATAATTGATTTTATTGCCATGCATCCTTTTACATGCTCGTAATATTGTAACTCGGAACATTATGCTTCTAAAATATACTTTTCTAGAAAAAGAGCATTGGGCTATTCTAGTGTCGTGCTAAATGTCTGGGTCGCTCTTTGTTGCATATAAAGAATACTGAGTGCATCACTTGACTATCCAAATTATGTGTGTGGGGTCCTATTGTACTGCATGCTAAATAATAATTATTCCTTCTAATACTGGACCAATTAGGTGGGGTCAGATCATAAAGAAGCTTTAGACCAATGTTCAGTTTTGTCAGGAGCCATAGATCTGGTCCTTGATGGTTTAATTTCGAGGTTCATAATAACCAGCTCAGTCCATCACCTCATAGCTATTTTAGTGTTTGGCTGGTCCTTCATGGCTTCAATCGCCAGGTTCACAATGTCTAGTTCGACCCATCAGTCTCAATGCTATTCTGTGTACTGCATGTTACATATGGCGTAATTAGTTCTCACGCATTGCTGGATCTCAGTTTCCACATGAAAACCCGCTGTATGTATGTACGTATGTCTATGGTTTTAAAAAGCAATTGTGCCAGTATTGCCCGGTATGCCCTTTTGGGGTTGAACATGGACAGCATTAATATACTAATTGTTGTGGCTACTGATTAAACAGTAAAAAAGGGATTAGTAGAAGAGGAAGAGAGCTAACAGAGAGATGGTCTATGGGAAAATGAGTGGAATTGCCTCTCTCGTACCCCTCTTGGGGGTTTATATATATGAATGAGTTAGGATGAGAAATTCGTATCCTACCCTTTGATAATTACAAAAGGTGAGGGTATATTAGTACATTCTTCTTACTATTGGGTCTATTACATATTGGGCTAGTTGTAAGGCCCAGTCACGGAGGGTTAGGCCACCCCTACAACACTGATAATGTTTTATATATTGCCTGGGTATTTATTGGCTATGAACTAACTTGTGTGACTTATGGTTTGAGAAAATTTGTTTGGAATTTGGTATTCAAAATTTTCACTGTTAGATTGACCAATATGAATTAAAAAAAACACTGAACTTTCAACAAGGGGGCTGGGCTGCTCGCTTCATAGAAAGGCGACTGGGCCTAGATTAGATGTTAGCCTATTTGTAGAATGGGAGGCGGGGGTAATAGGAAAGAGGGATGGCTACAAAAAAACAATTGAGTCAACACAGAAGAAATTGTTACAAGGTAGTGGAAAAAGGCCCGTGGCTTATAGAAGGAAGGAAGAGTGATGATTATTCAAAAGTTGCTAAGGAGGATGGATGTGCGCAAAGACCTCTCGGAGATGGTTCCTGTTTGGGCTAGTTTTCATACCGAAGGAAAGAGATAGCCTAATTTCATCCTTAGAACTTGCAATAGAAACAACGGGGCAGCATAAATTTTCCCAAAATACTTAGAATTTTTTATATTTTTAGTTATGGGCTTATAGCAGGTGGACATTCAAGAAAAATGATGACAAGTGGATAATACTATGATTTAATTGTAAGTCAATGTATGCTCTTTAAGAATCTTTCATAAGATAACCAAGAATAGTTCTGTACATTATTATCGATCCAAAACATGCACGCATGTGAAATTGGATTGTATTTTTGCATGCATGCTGGTTGTCCAATGCAAGGTAGCAATGGCCTAACGGGCAATGCTCCAACCATTCTAAGCACGAGGTTGAAAAATTAGAGATGGAATGGAAAGTGCTTTATGCCTACAGAAGCTATATATTTTCATTATGCGATTGTAAAAATGATAAAAACTGTGTGGATGCGCGTTAGGAGTGAATAAGAGATCAGCACAGCAATCGACTGTGTGTATTTATTTCACAATACTTTCAGTTATGTTGGATTTATTTCATGCAGATGTGTGATCGATCATTTACTGGTTGCAGGGGAGAGCAGTATATGCAGCTGAGGCGGATAGGATTCGCAACTGGGCTGAAAGTCGAGCACGCTTCTCTTTCACAGATGCCATGGAGATGTACACAGAGAACACATGGGTTTCCGTATTCTCACTCTCCGTTGTCTGTGCATTCATAATTCTTTCCAGCTCAGGTGGACCTCTTCCAGGCACATGATCCCCAGAGTCGCCGAACCAGACGGCCACATACTCCATTTTTTCACTGCAGGCATTCTATTATCTAATGGCATATAACACGACACTTATGAAAGGGGCAAAGGTGAACCCACACGAATCAGCATCGGCTGCCTCACTATTTAAGGCCAAGCTAACCATGTGCTCAGAAAAGGGTAAATAGCATGTGTTATGTGGGCATTCCACTGTTTGTAAGCTAGTCTCTTAAGCTGTGACTTGTAAGAACATGTATCTGAAGTAATCTGAGGACGGACAGAGTCGACAGGCCTTCTTACCTCTTGTACATGCGTGTAGTTATGATCCTCGTAAAACTCTGATCGTCGCTTGTACCCTTCAAAATAGTATAGCAAACATTCTGTAGAACTCAAAAAGAAGTGAAGTAGCATGTACCGTATGTGGTTCGTCTGTTTGTTTTGTATCACAGGAACACACTGGGTTGTTAAAAGCAGTGTCACCTGTGTGTTTTGTAGAAACACGTGCTCTGGTCGATCGAGCGTCAAAAGTTCAGGCAATCAGGCTTCAGGATATGTGTGTCCCCTTTTCGTCTTTTATATTACCGGAGGAAAGACACAAGTTGTATAAAGGTTATCTTGCAATGAAGTGGGTCTTCGTAAGAGTAGTTTTCCACACTGGTTTCTGGATTGAAGAACAAAACTTCACCTCGTAGTAAGCACGGGCTTTTTTAATAGAAAATGCATATGCACGTATTTGTAGAAAATATCTGCCAAAGTGGAGTACGGATGTATACTGCATAGCTGGTGCGTGCGTTGGCAACTTTCCTGAACGAAAAGGAGAAGTGAGGCCTCCTTTTCAAGTGCTGATAGCAGCAGGCACTTCGAAGTTGGATGTCAATCTCTTTCCTTTTTCTG
Organism: Dendrocalamus sinicus; assembly: GCA_036346575.1. Classification (NCBI taxonomy): domain Eukaryota; kingdom Viridiplantae; phylum Streptophyta; class Magnoliopsida; order Poales; family Poaceae; genus Dendrocalamus; species Dendrocalamus sinicus. The sequence continues at coordinate 9,722,483 of CM070643.1, read as the reverse complement.
AGCACACTCAAGTTCCATTAGTTGGAGCTGGTTGGAAGCTTCCAACTTGCATACTCCAAGCTCACTGATTTGCACCATTATCCCATAGTTTCCATTCGATATGGCCCCTCCTCAATCCTCCATAGCACTGACAACAGAAACTACAAAAACAAAAACAAAAACAGTTCCATTAGTAAACATATATACAAAACAGATGGATTTTTTTTTTGAAGAACGCATTTGCCTTAGTTGAGACCTCACTATTCACTAATTTGCGGTTAGTATGCTTGAATCCAGCTACAGAAGAGCTGACTCCGCCTCGCCGGTGATTTTGACATATAATTCTTGGACCGTGATTGCAGCTTGCTACTAGCAGCCACCGTCGCTTAATTTGTTTTTCTGTTTCGATAAGCCCTATTCGGCTTCAAAATTACCATCATGTACATGCCACTACTTAAGACGAAGGGAGAGAAAGAGCCAGGCCTAGTCTTTATCTTGAACAGTGGCTATGGAGCATTAGGTCAATGATTTTTTGTCTTTGTAGGCGACCAGACAGTAGGGCACATCACACCATGTGAGTGCGCCCAAGTTGAACTCAAACCGTGTTGGAGGTTGGAGGGTTCTTTTATGGAGAGCTTTACAACACGAGTGACGGGTTTATTGTCAGTGGACCGTGGAGCCCCGAGGGAAAACACTATTTCTTCCGTTCCGTTCATAAATATAGGTTATTTTTTATTGATTATAATTTATTAGCATAAATACTAACAGAAATAATAATAAAGTATATATATATTATGAAAGCATTTTACAAAACAAAGACAATCATATTATTTTTATAAAGTCAATCTATATACTTTAACATATACTAATGATTGGAGCTTAAAAAACTTAACTATATATATGGAACGTACAATAACCTATATTTATGAACAAAGAGAGTATTGGAGAATGATCAATGTGCCTGTCATGACCTGATGGTTTATCTCACACACGTGAGCGCGACAGTTCGTACTTATTGGACAACAATAGTCGTTTCTCTCTAAAACGCATAAGATAATTCTTGAACTTGATCGGACTGGTAAGTTTTGCCACTACGTCGTATTTCACGGACAAACTAACTCAAAATCCCAAACTACTAGAGAGAGACAGACGGTCTACTCCAACAAGACGGATGCTACACTAATAATTGTAAAAAAAAATTCACAAGGAGGTTAGGTTAGTTACCCGATGGCAAGTTAGCTAGGTCCAGTGCGTCGTCACTGCGCCATACCTTATTGGTGGCTATCTCGAAGTTAAGCTTTCAAGGGTTTATCCTGAGGCACGTTAGGGCTTGGCCGAAAGTGACGCATGAGAATAAACGCAGAGGACAGGAGAAGGACACAACATATTGATCGAACCGGCCGAGATTATAATGATAAAAGGTTTTGGCCGCGTGATTATGCGATGGGGATGGCCACTGCCCAAGCACTCGCATGTGCATAAGTGCATGTGAGCATAACGAAAGCAACGGGGCTCTATCAAACAACATAAGTTGATCAAAAAGGAGTTTGATGTAATCTCTAACGCAACCATTTCTAGGGGCGTCATAATTTTCTCGCAACTGCATAGGACTGTTCAGCTGTGATGTACTATAATCGAGTGTACATCATTATCATCACATGCTCAAATACAAAAGCCAACTTTATTACAAAATAACGGCTTATCAGCCAGGTTTTACAGCAGGCGTGCGACCCTTAGATACATTACAATACAAAAGAACACCACAGGCGTACCTGAGCGAAGAACAATCCTAACTCCAAATATCATCTGTCATAGTATTCTTCAATGTCATCCTCGTAGACTTCTTCATTTTCTGGCCACATACTTTCTATTAATGTTTTTAACAAGTACGAGTACAAACCATCATACTCAACAAGTTACATGGGGAAAACACTATTTAATTACATGCAAGGATTTTCAAGGGATGGGATTATATTGGTTTTACTATTTTATGTGGATGTAATTTTAGTTGTAAACATTTTGAACATAAAATCACAACCTTCTTAAGGAAATTAGGGTTTTAACAACTTGATTACCAAACTTAATAAATACAAATCTACTTATGCTTTGTTGTTAGCTCCACCCATTAAACATAGTTTATTTATCGGAAGCACAGCGTATTCGAATATCATTTATAAATGACTCTGCAGAGTTACCCAACTTTATCCATACGATTCCTTAACACTCATGACTGAGTTAAGAAAATAAGACTTTTCACTGGTCATCTCTTTATATAGCCTCTACCTAGTAAGTCTTTGTTTCCAACAAACTCGAGTGGCCCTACTATTGTTGAGTATGGTTTTACCGTTTTCATACCATAAGCTCCCTCAGTCTCCCTCCACTCTTTGTAGATATTTAATCGATTTGAGCAGTTATTGGACCAGGTTTGATGAATTAACGCTTGTGGTTGAGTGAACACTGTGTTCTTTACTTGGCATAAGGTTCTAGTCCTTATATTTTTACCGAGGCAACTTCCATCCACAAACCCTTGTTTCAGTGCCCATCCACACTGCCACCTTTCTGATTCAAGCCTCCACCGTAGGACAAGGTCATGGGACCCAACCATCTTGTGACTTCCTATGATACCACCTTATCCTAGAACCATGGATTTTATTTGTGTTTGCTTGGATATTTTCACGTGTAGACTACGACGATTCAAAAGAATTCTTCGACGACGACTCGCACCAGACTGCAGAGCAAGGCAAGTCACACACCTTAATCATGTTGATCCCAGATTGCAAAATAAAACTATGTTATTTTAAATTATTTTGCATGCATATTTTTATTCAATGTATTTCAATTCAATTTTAAATTTAGTTAATACCTATTTGTTATTACCTCCTTTAACATTGCAAATCTTATATACTTTGTCACCGTAGAATAAAACTCTAGTTAGTACACTAGTATGGCTAGAGAATTTTTAGTAGCAAATGCTTAGACCTATATAGATATAACTTTAGGTTGGGATAACTTTTTACATAAAATGATAAGCTTTTGAAATGTATTCTTGACTTCAGAGAGTCAAGAAGGTATATGGATGTTTTCAAAATAAAATATAAAATTTGGTTTGGACTTAGGCTAATAGTTAGGTGATAGGTGCAGGCATGCACTATTGTTCGGTGACACAGTGTTGATTGTCGGCCACAAAGGGTATGTGGTTTGAGCCTAAGTTAAATTAAAGACCGGTCTATGAGTTACTATTGCAAAGCCCTATCGTACTACCACAAGGCTGGTATGGGATAGTTCTGACTGATCAATTTGTGGGTCCCAACCTGAGTCATGTCATATGTTAAAAGTGAGCGTGGCGTGGACCATGAGAAATCTCACTAGGCTCAAGAAGGGGTCCCAGTCTGGTGGATTCCTTAATGGGGTGAAACCTAGTGTTGGCTTGGCCAGGTTGAAGGGTTTGCATTGTAAAAGCCTTGTCATGATCTCTCCGCCGCATACCTAAGGAAGTGTGTTAATCGTGTGGCAATATGAGATGATCATGTCTTGTGGGTAAAGTTGTACAACCTCTGTATAGTGTATAATCTATCCTGGACAGCCGTACCCACGGTCATGGGCATGCTGAGTAAAGTTTTTCATGGATTAGACTTTGTTTTTCAAAATGGTTTATAAAAAGCTTATGGATGGATGAAATCCATGAGAGATTAGAATCATATGGATGGATGGAATCCATATGAGATCTTTTGAAAAAGATGGACCAGGTAGGATGCCCGTGGTTAGGTTAGTGTGGGGGATGGACCTGCACTAACGGTATTAATTTCATTTATAATTACTATTTTTACTTACTGTATTAAGTTCAACAATTTAAATCTATTTATTGTATTTCTTTAAATGTTATTTTATGCTCAAATAACCCTATATGCCTTCCTTTGTTGCCTTTATCATTATGTTGCATTCTTCCGTGTGACTTGCGGAGTATAAGTTTATACCCACCTTGTTATCTCCATACAGAGAAAGATGACTTCAACTACGATAAAGACTTGGACAAGTAGGCCGCGTCTTACTGTCTCTTGCCTGTGGGCAGGCTTGTTAAGTTTCTTCTGCTTCGGTGTTTTTCTTCCGCTGTTTATGTTTAAATTTGGCTTATGTGCCGTGGATGTAAACTTGTTTAAATTTGGCTTATGTGTCGTGGATGTAAACTTTGGCAATCATGCTCATATCTAGTTAATAAATGTCGTTATGGTTTATATTTATCTTTGTTGTCCACTGTGTGCATTAGCTGATTCTGGACTAGTGCGATTTACACAGAGGGTCCGGGAGTGGTTGCTCCGGGATCTGACATCTTCTACATGTACTGGTATAGCTAAGTGTTCACCTGTCGATGACACACCCTTGCCATGTCCTTTTTCATACAGGGTCATAACTCGGACTCTCGCCTTGTCCTTTTTCATACAGAGTCATCCTATCCTTTTTCATACAAGGTCCCACATCTACTTTCGTGGAGTGCCTACCGAAATAGATCTTTGCAACACTGATGCTGACATACATTGCAATGATTATATTTTTCATTAGTTAATTAACAACATTAATTAATTGACTTAATTATCACTGCAACCATAGCCATATGAGCAATTTAAGAATAAGTATCAACATATGAATCATCATGACAAGTAATTGTTTAAACAAGCAACAAGTTCAAACACTTAAATACCATTCTACCATGCACCTACATTTTTTTTAATTGCGACGACCAAGTTGATTAGAAGTTGACAACACATCCGACGCTATTCCTCCTATAGTAATTGCTCATTCTCAATATCAACCAAAGTATTACAAGACAACATTTAATTGACAACACTTCTACACGCTCTCCAAATCCACTATTTTGTTCTCTTTATCAGGCAGTCCCCCTTGCTATCTCGGTACTAAAAATATCATCACTTTCAACTCCCACAATGAAATATAGCAAACAACACCAGTTTTGGAATCTTTTGGATAGCAGAATTAATAATTTCATATCTTTTAATCTACATGTGCAACTCTATTGAATTACGGCATTTCCAGAAACTACATAAAATTATCTACCACTTTCTAGTCAATCCTAAAATTTAATTCTACTATTAAATCAGCCAAATTAATATTTTTTTCATGACTGCGTCTAGCATCAGCTCAGCATTGGGTCAAAATTCATAATTTATATTCTATTTATCTAAAAATTATGTTCTTAGACTTTCTGGAATTGTTAAGAAATTATCTACAATATTTATGTTGAATAAATTTCCAATTAGTTTATTTACTATTTTTAATCTACTGATTACTATATGCTATCAAAACATGATAAATTTACTAGACAGCACGATTATAAAATTCATATCTCACAATTTACTAGTCTAACCGACATGAATAAAAATTCTACAGAACACTATCGAAATCCTCTGTACCTTTCTAGTAGATAAAATTCTTATATTATGCCCATATACTACCTGTAAAACAGTCCAATAATACAACAGACCAAATGGATCTACTATTCGATCCTTTGTCTAGAAATTGCTAATTGTCTCTCTTGTCTTGATTTTAACCTCTAATTAAAATGAATAAATAGAGGGAAAAACTATATCATTACCCAAGAAAGGAACACCAAAACTCCGGTCTCTCCCCCACAATTTCTTCTCTTCTCTTTTTTTTCTTTACCCTTTTGCGCTGTCGTTTCTCTCTCTAGGTGCGCTCACTGTAGCACCATGCTTCTCTCTCTACCTTTGGTTACTGTAGTGGCAATTTGGCTCGCCAACGGCTGGCGCAGGGACTCTCCGCGTACGCATGGCTGCACGGCGATGGAGAAAGCGGTGCGACAGAAGGCATCTATATTTCCTTTTTATCTTGACACGATATCCTAATCTGATTTTAACTCCCCCATAAGACTTGTTCCAGGAAACCAATCTCTCTTTAAAAAAATTCACACATCTCTTTTTCACGTAGTCCTTTTTCACTAATTATGCAAAAGTCCTTAAGAGCTATTTTAGGATATTACACTGGATGCTCTCCATTCTCTTTGTTTGAGCTCAAAAGAAAATTGGATTTCTTCTCCCTACTTCTACTTCAAAAACATAAGTTTAGGAGCATCAAAGATGTTTATGAAGATTAGATGGTCTCGTTTTAAATGGATCTTGCGTACTAAACCCTGCACCCTTTTACATGTCCCCATCGATAGATGTTGCATTTTTGCAAGTTTTCAATTATACTCTATGTACTGCTTTCTTGCCCTCGGACGTTATACTTTACAATCATGGAAAAAGCCTGTTTTTAAAAGTTTGTATGATTTGTGTGCCACCCTAGCTTCTTGAATGTATTATTTAAAAATTTAAAATAGGTTTAGATTACCTTATCTCCGCAATTCTACACATATTGCATGCTATTTCTCCCTCGCCCTTTCTGCTAAAAAAACCTCGTCGGACTACAGACTTGAAGTGACGAGTAGCCGAATCCAAGACAATTAAGGACAAGCGAAGACTCTGATATTCAGAGGAAACGATATTACCAAAGAAGACAACGACTGGAAAGCCTCAACCCACACAAGAACCGAGACTCGAGTTCCCGCTTTGCTTTTAATCTCTCCTCACCTCACAATAGACCCACTGATCAAGTCTTCGTCAAGCAAATACGATGGCTAGGAGAATAAGATGATTGTCCCTGGCGGAAGTAGAAAAAACAAAGGTATTTATAAACTCGGTTTCTTTATAATAGTATTTTATAACTTATGAATAATTGTGATGGTAATGAGCAAATTAGCTCATTGAACAAACAGGTAGTACCTTCACTGATTTGGTCAACGCATAAAGCAGGATTCACGTAGAACTCTACTAACCATGTGAATCCATAATTAGTTTACTTCGGTACTTATACGACTTTGACACATTTTTTTGTCCGGCCGGATATATAAACAACCGTGAATATATATTTTTTCCCCCTACTACCACAAAGTAGCGCATTTAAATTTATGTACGGAATTTTGAAAGCAAAAGTTCTTATGTGTTATTGACCCGTTCTATATATTTGCGGTTTTGTCAATCTTACAAGGCATGCAACTAAACGCAGCCACATATCCTAACCGGTGCAACGCTGGATATGCATCGACTTCAGCTTGATCTAAGACTGCGAGGAAAGATCGAGATATCAATGTAGGAGAGATCAATCATGCTAGAAACTCGCAATGTTAAGCCTAGCTCCATCAACCGCATATTAAGATCAACTATACAATCATATCTTCATAAATTGTGTCTACATCAAGCAACACTGTAAATCATGGTTCGCCTGATCCCGGGTTTAGGGCCGGTCTGGACTTGGGGAAAATATGTAGGGCCTATGGCTGGCCAAGCCCAGCCCGAGATTCGTTCGGCTTGAAATTTGTCTTGTGGCCCGCGGATCCGACCCAAACAGCCTAAGAGCCCTAATGGGCCATGCTTAGACCTAGGTCTAGTAGCTCTAAAGGAACTAGGATGAGTTTTGATCCGGACCGAGAAAAGCTTTAGTGTGTTGTCGTGATTATCGGCACATCGACTCAAGGACTTGATGAGTCTTCGACAACGAAGACAAAAAGGTTTGGCACGGTAGCTCCCCTTGCAACTGCAAAGGAGGTATTATTATTAGATTCACCTGTAATGACGACGACATGGCCAACGGTAGAGGTGGAATCTGCTGGATGGAGGGAGGGAGGGAGGGTGCGAGCAAGAGAGAGACAAAGGGGCGCATGTGTGGGAAGGGAGGCAGTGGGTAAGGACGAATGCCTCGACCAAATATTCTAATCATCCAGTGGTTTGAATCCGTTAGTTGTTCTCCATCCCATTGCAACACTATAGCATTATGTAGTTTTTCTCTAATATAAACTAGACGATCTTAAAAGAAAGGATATGAAGAAATCACTCGTATCTAAATCTGGTTCTAAAATTTTAAGATTTGTTCAAATATATATATAGGAAGCCTCTTTTCTACACCCGGGTGTAATTACACCCTATATCATATCTCACAATGTAGGGAGTATCTCGCGTAACGAGGAGTATGTACGTGTAGTATATGAATATTTAAGACTATATAGGTGGTATGAACAATTTTTCAGAGGTGGTATGTACATTTTTTTCAACATACTCCATTTTATGTACGTATATATTCACAACGTTCTATACAGCTCTCAGGTTGGCCCTGATTGGTTCGACTTGAACTTCTGGCTTATTTTTTACTATTCATAAATTTCGTTTTTTTCTGAACTTTTGGCTTTTTGTTGAGTTTTTTTGCCGGTTCTTTTTTTCCGTATTCGTTTGTATTATACATATTGGGCTAACGTATTTTTTATATTTTTAAAATTTTTAAAATTTAATTATGCTAAATAAGCCTCTGTCATCCACAGTGTTTTTTCAACCAACTACAGTATTTTCAGCCATAAACTATGAGATTTTAAGCCCAAGTGATCACCACCATATATATCGTTCAAATCAATCAGCAATTCATAGATAGCGGTCGGTAGGTATGGTATGCAATTCCTATGCATACGAATCAATGTGTCCACTGCTTTTCTGGAAGTTTGTCATTTACCCGTCCAATTGACGTGGCAACTCTCCTAAAAGAAGAGGAAGAGAGAGAGGAGCCCTCCTCCTAGCAACCATGGAGCACGGCGCATCAGGCATGGAGCACATCCAGATTTCTTTTGGCTTTTGATTTTTTTCTAAAAATTAAAATAAGTAGAATAGATTTTTTAAATTTAAAATTATATACATTGTTACTTGTAGTATAAGAAAACACAAACACAAAACATTAGCTTTTGACTTTGATGGTAGCTTAGAAGAATGTAGCCGTAGACTCGTGACACGTCACCTTCTCCCTTTAGCCATGCGACACCTGTCGTTGGAGAAAGGACAAAATCCTAATACTGGCAACAGTAACTGACAAGGTGGGGCATAGTGGGCCCGCCCTCACAGTAACGCCCTTCACCACCCGCGTCACCGTCGCAACGTAAACCTCCGCCATCATCACGTCGTGAGGGGAAAGCAAACGCGACGAGGTGGCCGCCGTCCGGAGCTGGGACGCTGACTCCCGGCCCCACAGCTGAGCTCGCCCCACCACCAACCGCCTCCCCATCCCTGACTCTACCCGCCTCACTGACACCTGGGAGCATCTCAGGCTTGACCCACCTGTCAGGGGGGAGTAGGTCCGCTGGGAGGTGGGAGGCCGGGGAATAGGATTCCCGAGCCGAAAAGCGCGGGCAATGGCGACTGTGCGAGCCGCGTGAAGAGACACACATTTACCCGCCACGGCCCGCGCTGTCGCTCGCCGTGTTTCCCTTTCCCATTTCCCATTATAAATGAGTTCCTTGCAACAAACAGTTTATCGGAAAGTTTAAATTCATGGGAGAAGACGTTAATTTACTTGTGCTTCAATACTTATCTTGTATATAAGTTTTTATATATAAAACGTGAAATAGAAGTGAGCTATAATTATCTTTTAATTGCATTAGTTGAGTTATTTTTTTAAGAATAAAATACACTACAGGTTCACTTAGGTCTCCAAACTTTAAAAGTGTAGATTCATATATCTAAACTTGTTTAAGTGGGTTAGGATAAGTCTAAAAACGATTTATTAGATTTGACCGTTGATGTGTAGTCTTGACCAATGCCAATGTGGCCTAGGGATGAAATGGCAATATTTTGCACGCCATTTGTAGGCTATTTTTTTCGTACTTACATCCTCATAAGACATTGAATTGAGTTGATGAGTATTAAAACCCAAAGACCTAAACTCCTAAATTTCCATTTCAATATATCGTGGCCTAAAGACGGACTCCTTGAAATCCCTAATTCTCCATTCCTTTGTCACTCGTCACTCGACAAGTTCTATCTCCATGGCCGCGGCATCGAGCTCCTCTACGACCAGCCACTAAAGGGGGGAATGCACACTGCCATTAATCCGGTGTCCGAGCTGCTGATAAAGGGAGATGTTGTAGTTGACCTCCAAACGTTGAGACAATTTAGACCACAATGTTTTTGAGTACCTGGATCACTAGGTGGGTTGGTATTTGGATTTGGTGTGCACAATTTTTTATTATAATTTTGTCCTTTTTCTCTTGATTTGACTCGCCTCACCTGGTCTCAATTCGACTCACACCTCCAACCACCTTCACTTGCAGTCGACACGTGCAACCTAGGATCGATCGCCTCCTACTCGTCGATCATTTTAGGAGCTCGTGGAATGCGTAGTGGTATGAATGGATGGTGATGGATGCGTATCCCTACAAAATCCATTGGGTTTATTGCAAATGTCAGCGCCCACTTGGTTGGTCATGTGAGACATACGTCAGCTCTACGCTAGCATTAGTCAAGATTACATGTCAGCGGTCAGACCTAGCGAATCATCTTTGAAACTTGTACTGATCCACTTAAATAAGTTTAGGTGCATGAATATGCAATTTCAAAATTATGGGACCTAAGTGAACTAACTAACAAATTTAGGGACCCACAACATATTTTACCCTTTTTTAAATTACACGCTCTTAACTATAATACTATATTAAATTGTAGAGTAAATTTCAAAAAAAAAGGCCAAGTTTGGGACATTTGTAATTGGAAACATCATGTTTTAAAATATTTTTCATAAAACCCTATACTTTCCGCCAAACACCACACATAACCTAACTTTTTATGCTTTCCCATTTAACACCGTTCCACCGTTTGCTTTGTGTGGTCGAAGTAAGACTAGTGTGGTGCTTGTTCGACTACACTGGTCATGTACGATCACACTGGTCTTATTTCGACCATTGGTCTTGTACCACCACACTTGTTTTATTTTGACCACATTAGTCTTGTATCAACACACTAATCTTGCACGATCACACTGTTCTTACTTTGACTACAGTGGTATTGTACAACTACACAAAGTAGGTGGTGGAACGTTGTCGAACGGAAAAGCATAAAAAATGGGATTATATATGGTGCTTGCCCGAAAGTATGTGGTTTTATGAAAAATATTTTAAAATATGGTGTTTTCATATACAAATTCTCTAAAATTTGTTGTTTTCTAAAATTTACTCTAAATTATATACACTGATCAACTTATTTAAAAAACTAGACTAATATGAATAAACACTCCCAATTCACTTATACTTCGTCACCAATTGATACTGCCCCGCGATCCAATTCCAATTCCTCCTCTCGCGCTTTTATTCCTCTCTCCCCGGTCGCGTCGGGCTCCCCGCGCCGGTAGACTCCACTCCCCTACTGGCCTAGCTAGGGCCTACTGCTGCTGCTGCGAGTTCTCTTCTCTCACCGGTCGCAATCTGAGCCTCCCGTTTCTAATTCCCCACCAGTGCGAGGGAAAAAAGCTTCCTTTTCTTGCTTATCTTCTGCGCCTCCGCTTGTTCGGTTCTTGCTGTCTTGCTCAAGTCGTGGTTGGAGTAGTAGGAAGCAAGCGACTACGCGAGCGAAAAAGAGGCGATCAAAAGCGGCGTGTTTTGACGCCGCGCGGGCGGCACGCGGCGATGTCGTCGACGCCCGCAGCGCCGGGGCCGACTTCGCCGCCGGCCCGCCCGGCGGCACCCCCGGCCAACTCCTCCTCCTCCTCGCCGCCGGCGCCAGCCTCCTCTGCTCCACCTTCTCTGCCCCCGCCGGCGACGCCCTCGGTGCCGCCCCCGTCTCCGGGCACTCCGGCGACCCCCTCCACCACACCTCCCTCGACGCCGAGGACGCCCACCACGCCCTCGCCCCCGTCGAGCATACCCTCTCCGCCGGCCGAGAGGTCGACGCCCGGAGGGACGCCGCCGGCCCCGGCCTCGCCGCCGCCGTCGAACCCGGTGCTGACGGCGCCCGAGGTGGTCGGGATCGCGGTGGGCGGGCTGGTGGTGCTGCTGCTCACCAGCCTCCTGTGCGTCTTCTTGTTAAAGAAGAAGAAAAGGCACCACCCGCACCCGCACCCGCCACCGCCGCCGCCGCCCCACCTCCTGCACTACTACGGCCACCCACCCCCGCCGCCCCCGCCCCCGCCGCCGCACAAAGGTGATATGGCACTTTTAAACCCTACTTGACTTGTCTTGGAGGAGGTACAGATCTCTTGTGCTTCTTTTTCTCACTAGCAAGTCACATCGCTGTCACTTGTAATTATTTTGCTGTTCTTGGCAAATGTGGATGTGGCTTCTGATGTACAAGTGTGATTTTTTTTCGAAGTTTTGGTGCTTTGAAGTTGGATTTCGTTGAATCATGATGAATGGCCTTATGGAGATAAACGATCAAAAATTTAAGCAGAAATATAGGCCTTATATGTCCTAGTCTCCTAGATGGGCTAATTTTAGTATGGAGTAGTGATGGCGTGGATCTTCATCTGTGTTTGAGATAATCCAAAGGGTAATTTTGAAAAAAAAAAGTTAGACTGCATATGGTTCTGTAGTTCTCTGGGGTTCGTGGAATTTGATTTGTTTAAGCCATGAGGGAAAAATATGTCCTTTCCGGAGTTAATATTACCATGTAAATGTGTTTACTTCAATTTTTTAACTTTGTGCAATCATTTCTTCTTTATTAGATTCTGCACAGGGAAATTCGTTTGAGTCGCAAAAGTTCTTTACTATACCATTCTTGTTCTGCTGCAGGGGATCACTATGGTGGGATGTACCAAAACTGGCAGCATAATGCCCCTCCACCACCACCTGATCATGTGGTGAAGATGCATTCACATTCTTCCCCTCATCCGCCACCTCCTCCGCTTAATGTAAAGAGAAGCCGTTCCAGTTCAAATTACTCAGGTGGTGAGAACCAACCTTCACCATCACCAGGCTCTGCCCTTGGCTTTTCAAGATGCACTTTTACTTATGAAGACTTGGTGGCGGCAACCAATGGGTTCTCTGATGCTAATCTGCTTGGACAAGGTGGTTTTGGATATGTTCACAAAGGAGTGCTGCCGAATGGCACAGAAGTTGCCGTGAAGCAATTAAGAGATGGAAGTGGCCAGGGGGAGCGTGAATTCCAGGCAGAGGTTGAGATTATCAGCCGAGTACATCACAAGCATCTTGTAACATTGGTTGGTTATTGCATTTCTGGAGGCAAGAGGTTGCTTGTCTATGAGTTTGTTCCGAACAACACATTAGAATTCCACTTACATGGTATGATTTCTTGCTGTATTTGCACCATCAATGCTTCTTCCTCTATTTCGAACTGATCTATATAATCTGTCTGTAGAATCAAATTAGAACATCTTTGGTATTTTTGTGCTATATTTAGTTCCCACAAATATCCTAGTTATTGCCTTTATCATTATCAACTGCGCTATGAGTTGTGGCCTAGTACATATCCACTGGGAAGACACAAGAATTTCCTTGGCTGACATTCAAAAAGGAAAATGCTCTCTAAGTTTATTAATTACCTTTTTTTATGTAAATCCAGAAAACTTTGCTCTGGAGCTCCTGTCATGCAAACCATCTTCTATACTCTTTTGGTCTGTGTTCTCTTGAGCATTTGTTAAGGGTTATTTTCACCTCTGTTTCAGGAAGAGGCCGTCCAACCATGGAATGGCCTACAAGACTACGAATCGCTTTGGGTTCTGCAAAGGGATTGGCGTATCTTCATGAAGACTGTGAGCTCACACCCATGGCTACTTGTTATGCTTTCAGTTTTATTTTTCACATTCAAACAGGTATGTAGCTGCTGTGTCCTGATTTTATTTATTTATTTTACTTCACAGGCCATCCTAAGATCATTCACCGTGACATAAAGGCGGCAAATATTCTTCTAGATTTCAGATTTGAAGCTAAGGTATGTTGTATCTTTTCTGTTTTGTTTCATTTCTATTGTAGGAGTGGACAACAATTTTTGTTTTAGACTTGTCAACTTGAAAGTTTGAGGTGAGGTGCAGCACAAATTTTCAGATAAGGATTAACACACTTTCTCAATGAACATGTCATCCAATCATCTAGTTGATCTGGTCCCATGAATTAACTGAAAATATCAAGGTGGTTTTGACTGCTTAGATGATTAGGCCTATTGTGATGGTAATATTTAAGTTCTCAATTTTTGGGTATTCTTAACTTAGTAGCTGGTAGTGGAATGTCTCCTGAATGGCACTAGAAAATAAACTTCTGCTTAAGTTTCGACCTAGGCTAAACTTTGTGTCTAGTCGATGTGAGTAAAATTAGAAAACACAATTGTGACAAACAGATGTATAACCAATCATCATTACTGAGTTAATATCAGCTTACTAATACAAATCGGTTGGATGTGTAATTCGCTATGTAAACTTTGTTTTTACAGGTGGCAGATTTTGGACTTGCAAAGTTGGCTTCTGATAATAACACTCATGTTTCGACTAGAGTAATGGGCACATTTGGGTAAGTTCAATCTTCCAGTGTAACATTATCTCATATTTTTTAAACACAAGATTAATCAAAATGACATGTAGTAAGCAACCAATTTGTTCTGGCAACTAACATGCAGGATCTGCTTTCTCAAAATAACCGCCCTAGTAATGTTATTCCACCCTTAGGTACCTTGCACCGGAGTACGCTTCTTCCGGCAAGCTCACTGAGAAATCAGATGTCTTTTCTTTTGGAGTAATGCTTCTTGAGCTAATAACTGGGCGCCATCCTGTAAGTTCAAGACAAACGCATATGGATGACAGCTTGGTTGACTGGGTAAGTTATTTGTCAAAAGTAATTTAAATTTGTTTTCTGCAATACTATGACCAATAGGGTCAAACAATTCTTTTGCTTTTACTTATCTTAAAATAATGGAATTTTACCGGCACATATGCTATGCAATCACTCTTTGTGGTGCACTCGTGCAACCAATTTTTGGTTTGGACACCAAATCAACATGAAAAATTTTGGAAACCACCTCTTAGTGGTGGAATGGTGGGTGTATGACTCCACCCACTAGCAGTGGCGGACCTAAGATTTCTGAAATGGTTGTTCGGAGAATAAAATATTGCTTAAAGGAAAAAGGAAAGGTCCTCAGTGGAAAAAAATCAAAATGCAAATTGTTCCAACCAAAAACATCTCAAAATAATGTAGAAAAATTACAAAATAATTAAGTAAAATACAATTTTAACTCTACGACCCGTCATGCAATTTTAGGGATAGCCATTTCATTGTTCCTTAGAACAACACTGCTAACTTCTTCAAATTTTTATGCTATCTAACTAACACTATCTACAAAGATTTCAAATCTGCAAATTTCTTCTTCATTTTGGAAGGTTCCACGATTAGGGGTGGGCATGCGGTTTATTCGGTCAAAAAATATTTTGGTTTTTGCAAGTTGACAACCGAATTAACTAAACTAAAATAGAACATAGAATCTAATTAACCGAATTATTTCGGTTCAGTTAATTCAATTTTTTGGTTAGCCGAAATATGCACAATGTTTTAACGTATAATAATATTCTTTAGTCTAGTGTTATTATACCGGATTTATTTTTGAGCGAATGATATCTCTAGAAGCTACTAATGTTCTTCCTTTTGAGATGTTGAAAAATATGTACAAAATTAAATGAGAATAGCCTTTGTTTACTATAAATTCACATAAGGAAAAAAAATAATATTTTGGTATTTCGGTTAATTCGGTTTTCGTCACTTAAAAACTGCACCAAAAACTGAATAGCATGAAAGCATATATCGCACTGAATACCATACACCAAATAAACCACAATTTTCGGTGTTTTCGGTTTGGTTCGGTATTTCGATTTTAGTATAAAAATACCCACCTCTATCTACGATTTACATTTCACAAAAGACAATAATTTATTTAACTATTTAGGATTTGCCGATTTTGGAATTGGGAGGGAGAGTGAGAGATTGAACGCAACTCACCTGGGAATAAGACATCGTCGTAACATCGTGCATTTCATACCTCCCTGCTCGCCACGTCACCACCTAACCGCCGCATCACTTTCCTGCTCACCCGCACCATCTCACGCCCTCACTACGCACCTAGAGTACACTTGTGACCTTGATTTGGGAATTGGTTTGCCTTCTTGTCGGCTTGCCGTCGCCAGCTGCCACTACACATTGCACACTCTCTCTCCCTTTCCTTGGCCGCCGTCGCTTGCGGCCATTGTGGGCTTGCGCCACTGCGACATTACCTCATGCCTCCCGTGTGGCCGGCTCCCTCACCCTCCATGTGCACACCGCTGCCGTGTTGAGAGAGAGAGAGATGAGCCAATTAGGGTTAAGACTTGGGTTGCTGGTTGGAGCCTTGTGGAATTTGGGTTGTGGTGGGTTTGGTGGACGTAGAAGGAGCTCTAGTGGGTTGAGAGGGAGGTGTGGGTTGGATTGAATCGATTTATATTTTTTGGATATAAATATGTAGTATTTTGGCTCATTTAAGAGTATATACATGTGTAATATACCTAGTATATATTATATATTTTTTGCACAAATAATGGGTGTTCAGCTGAACACTCATGAACTCTTGAGGGTCCGCCACTACCCACTTTGGTTCAAATCTTGGTGTCCACTTTTTCGCACACGTGAGTGCGTTTCAGTAGGAATTTTGTGAGGTTGTAGGATTTATCTCTGGCCTCCATCTATCTAGGCGTGTACTAAGGAGATACACTCGCGTGTGTTGTGTGCATATGTGGTGGTGTGTGCGTGTGCGTCTTTCTTGTAATCGGAAAAACGTAATTTTTTTAAAAAAAATTGAGGATGTAGTTTATAGTGTTTTAGCACCCATTAAAATTTGAGCTTCACATTCAAAATGTGTTAGAAGAAACCAAAAATATAAATTTGCTGTGAATAGTAGCATTTGTCCTTTTCTTTTTGATTTGTTAAAGCCATGAGTGTCTTTGCATAATTTTATACAATAATCGCCATTCATCTGGATAAAATGGTGTCCTATGTTTCTATTTTCATTTACCTTGGCCTTTGTAAGTACTTTTTTATTTATTAGTCTTCTCAGACGGTTTTTTCCCCCAAGCATTGGTGTCCGTTCGATGAGCTTCAATACATCTCCTTGAGCTCTCTTCCTGTTTCCTTCAGGCCAGGCCTTTAATGACACGAGCATTTGAGGATGGCAATCATGATGCTTTAGTGGATCCCCGGCTGGGGAAGGAGTACAATGCTAACGAGATGGCAAGGATGATAGCCTGTGCAGCTGCATGCGTCCGCCATTCTGCACGGCGACGCCCACGCATGAGTCAGGTACCTCTGGACATCTGGCTTTTTCTGTATGCTAGTTTCGTGAACACAAGTTCATCGTCCTCTACTTTGAGCTTTGTTTATTGTTATGCCAATATTAGACATACACTCCCTCTAATTCACAACTCTAAATCACAAAAACAAATCATTTTCGTTATGGACATTGACACGGTCTTCAAAATGCAACTTTGGCATATTATAATATATTTGTAAAATCTAACAAAATTATAATATTATAAAAGTATTTTTTGAGACGAATCTACACATATGATTTTTATGTATCTAATCTAAATATTTAAAAAGTATCAATAACCAAAATTTGTAAAGTTGGACTGCACGTATTTCAAAATGACTTGTTTTTATGAACCGGAGAGAGTAGCAAAAAAAGTCATTGGTGAAATTACTCCTAAGTGGACTCTCGAGTCTAGTCACTCTAGTTTCCATAACAAAATGGTGCCACACCTCTTTACGGCATGACAATGTTTCATTCGTATACTCTCCAGACTCCTATTTGATTCACGCCGCCGTGCCCGTGGTTCATCTAGATTATAACTTGGATGTAATGAACAGGTTGTTCGAGCCTTGGAAGGCGATGTGTCATTGGACGATCTGAACGAAGGTGTTCGGCCTGGTCACAGCCGGTTCTTGGGATCATACGGCAGCTCCGAATACGACACCGGCCAGTACAACGAGGACTTGAAGAAGTTCAGGAAGATGGCATTTGGCAGCACCGGTTTCCAGGGCAGCCAGCAGACGCCAACCGGCGAGTACGGCCAGAACCCGTCCGCAACAAGCAGCGATGGCCATCAAACGCAGGAGATGGAAATGGGGAGTACAAAGAGAGACGGCGACAACGGTGGAGACAGCCAAGCTTCATGAGATGACCTCTTCGTCTTTTCTTGGGCGTTTCAGCTACCGCAAATTCGTAAAGCCCCAGCCTAGCTGAATTCACATAAGCCGCCGACTTGTTTGCAGCGAACCGAAATTGTTTGGTTGAGATATAGTTTTTGGTAGCTGCAATCCGCTGTTTCTTTTCGTGAATTCTTCGATGCGCGTCTTCTATTCGCATTATCGTTCATAGGCGGCGAGGGGTGGCCAAGATTCAGACAGCCGGCGGTGACCGCGAGGAAGACGGCCAGAGGCGATGAGATCTGGATCACGCAGCTTAGTCCGCTCCTCCTCCCGAGCCCAGCTCCGACGTGAGACCGTGGCTGGGGCGCCATGGCCACTGACATCGCGCCTGGGGGCCTGGCGCCATGGCCACTGGCATCGCGCCCGGGGGCCTCACCGGGTAACCGCACCGCGTGCTTGTCGTCTTAGTCGTCGTCCTCCCTCGCCTGGAGCCGCTGCATCGCACCCGGATCACGCCGGCGCCGGCGCCTTAGTTAGCAGGAGGGAGGGGAGGATGGGCGCGTCGGTGTGCAGAGGCGGAGCTCTTGGGCGCGTGGGAGACGGAGGGGATCGAGCCGTGACGGGAGCTGATCCCGCTCGATATGTGATGGAGCGCAGCGGGCTTTCCACTGTGCTAGGATCTACTTGTGTATACATTAGTGGTTGAAGATTTACAATGTTGACTGTAGGCTCGTTCTAAGACGATAAAAAAAAAAAAAGAACAGAGGGAGAATTCGTTTATTATAAATTTATGTCTATAACTACCAAGCCGATACTATTAAGTTAGTGATTTCATCTAATTGAGTTTTGCCTTAATTTCTTCTCAAAACCAGTACCTTGAATCTTGCTTAATCGCCCCCTTTGTTTTTATTGCCTCGCCATGTGACACGGTGCAACGCTTTTTTGTCTTTTGGTCACTAAGTAGCTTTGTTCAAGTTATGGTTATTCGCCAAGGAGATGCAAAAGAGGACAATTTAGACTAATGTGAGTAGCTGAAACGTGATACTTCTCTTTAATAGGTGTTCTATCTCCACTTAAAAAATAAAAATATAAAAGAGTTTTGTTACCGGTGCATTGTCTTCAAACTCGCTTAGGCTTAATGACCCGTCGGCTGTGACTATGAAATGTCACTGGGGGAGCTTAGAATTGATAAGCAGCTTAGTAAGAACAGGACGGTAAGACGAGCATTGCACAGTTCTCTGCTCCGTATCGGCAAACAGTACAGGTCGTTGCAACTGCAATTGTGTATTAGTTGACTATATCATTCTATATGATATACATGCAACCGGGAGTTGTAAACAAACCAAGCATTTGACATTTCTGTTATAACAAAAATGCTGGTCAAACTTTGTAAATTTCGAGCTTTGGATAGTGTTTGATGATCTACCACAAATCTTAAAACGATAGGGGACTAGTAGTGTAGTAGTGTGCTTAGTGTATTTCTCCGGTATGCTACGGTCTAGTTACGGACCCAGAATTTTTAGAATAAGTGTTTGGATTTCGAAACTAAATTGTTCAAATATGTCGATACCGCAGCGTACTGTCCTCGCCCCCCAAACCACCGATACAACGATACGTGTATGTAGATATAATAAAAATACATAAATTATAGAAATTAATGATTTCTTATGATGAAATGGGCGACATAAGGCGAGCATAATTATATAAATTAAACAACAAATTATAAAGATAAATGAGAATTGTATATGTTGTTGATCTTATCTTTTTTTGCTATTTCCCCATCAGCAAGAACTGTCCATCTAAAAGTAAATTGTATGTTCCTTACCAAGAAAGAAAATAAGTGGAATGTGGTGGAACACACCTAAATCTGAAGAGAGGACGATGACAATAAGTTGGAGGTGCTACTTACTTCCCAATGCCACGCTTCCTCCCGGCTACCGCGCTGCTCCCTTCCTGTCGCCCGCTCCCTACCTCCGTATTTGTTGTGCCACTGCTCGCTTGCCTGCGACACCTCTTTGCTTGCCCGCGCTGCCACACGCTCACCTTGCACCATACGCCGCCTCACGCATGATTGTCGTCACATCATGGCACGACGTCCGCATCCGCCGATCATCACTCGCCTCTAGCGTGCACCTCCGCCTGCTCGTCACTCGAAGGCCGAAGCCGCATCCCACACAGACAGCCACAAGACAAGAAATAGAACAAATGCCAGGATTTTGTTTATATCTTTACCTCTTTGGACGTGAGGATGGTTGAGGTGGAAAGAAAAATAGGTCTAATGTATTACATGGGTTGCGCGCGAGATATGAGGAGTGCGAGTTGAATTTATTTGCAAGTATAAAATATAGTTTTAACACAATTAATAATATATATATCTAATATACATATTATATATCTGGTATTTTATAAAAAATAATTTAAGTATTCAGCTGAACACTTTTGACCTATGCTAGTCCGCCCGTGCTACGGTCTATAAATAAACCACGTAACCCAGATAACTTGCACACATGGAAAAAAAATAGAGAAAACCGCAAAACTACATCCTAGCGGGGTCTTTCACGAAACTCGTAGAAAATGTTCCACTCAGACGTCATACTCGTATTGCAATGATTACAACCTGTAAGAACCTTGTATACTTTCGGTTATTTTCTGTAGCCATCATTTGGGCTAATTTTACATGTCTCTATCAGTTTTATTCTCGAAAAAATCTGAATCGATTGGCCCGGATTTTGTTTTATCAATAGTAGTTAATAAATCAAGAATTACCAATGTAGGAAAAGTAAGCCCAGATTTGCAAATCTAGGAAGGACGCATGGCAGAATAGCGTCCACACGTTGGCGCGTTCGGCTACGTCCTGACCCGTACGCTCAAGAGGATGGAATCCATCACACAAATAATAGCTATTTTTTAAAATTTAGCTTTCAAATATTTTTTTTTATAAATCTAGCTACTGTAATTTGGTAGGTGTGCTATCGCGTGCAGCGGATCTGTTACATACTGTTGTGCCTGATAGATTTATGAGAGGAGACTAGATTTATAAAAAAACGTTTAAAAGCTAAATTTGAAGGAAAAAAAAAGGGTGGATCGATATTTTCAAACTCACTTTGGCGTCCCCCTTGAGTCCTTGGCATCGGTCCAGGACCATGCCGATGAGTGGTGCTGTCTACTTTAGTCGGCACAATTCAGCGTGCAAATCCTACTCCACCAAAATAGCAATCACCAGCGACGCACGACGCCCGTTCCGCGCGCGTGGCCAAAATTTGTTCTGCCGAAGCTCCACGCCGAGGCCGGTAATATAGTTTGAAAGGTGCTGTCTGTGTCAGTCGCTACATATGGTTGTTTAGTGTTTACTCTCCAATAACATAATTGGAGAAAATACATTTGTAACTTAAATTTCAATAACATAATTGGAGAAAATACATTTGTAACTTAAATTTCCTTGTATGGGCGCTAGATGATGTATAGAGTTGGGATTCTTTTTTGATCGGTTCGGCTGAAAACACTCTAGCTGGCTGAAAAAAGCACTGTAGCTGACAAAGACTTATTTAGCATAATTAAATTTAAAAAAAATTAAAAATAAAAAAATATGTTAGCCCATTACGTATAATACAAACAAATACGGAAAAAAAGAACCGGCAAAAAAGCTCAACAAAAAACCAAAAATTCAGAAAAAGACAAAACTTATAAATAGTGCTAAATAAGCCATGAGCACTATTCATAAGCCATGTTGATCGCAGCCGGTCTTTCTATGCTTTTGATTGTGGTGGACCTGGTGGTGCTTTTCTCGAAAGGCCAATGTTGTGTGAAGTTTGTAAATGGACAGCACAGCAATCCAATCCGTCTGGTCTCCTACTCTACCCATTTTTATGGTAGAGTCAGATTCTGTATCTATATGATTTACCCGTAGCTTGCTACTCGGATAACCTTTGCCTTGGATAACCTGTATCTATAGTTCGTGTCTGTATGCATTGAATCCTTTGCTACATTGATGTGATTTTTTTAGATTGGACTTTGGAGTCTCCACACTTGTGCAACGTGTAGGCCCGAACTAGTGGCATGAAGTTGCCAATTCTCTGGAACGATCTTGCTCAGTTTCGACGAGTCCCCGGAGCCAAAATGATCTTACCACCATGACATCATCCGTATAGTTGCCGTTGCCGAGCATCTCGTCTTTACATGGCTGTATTTTGCGTGCGGTACTCGTGAACTTCCGAAGTCGCGCTGCCGCCCACTGTGTTATGTCGACGTGTGCAATTATCGTCTTTCTTTGGACTCAAATGTGTGAATTCTAAAAACCATAATGCCAAACATGCAATTCTTCCATATCAGTACATGACACCTACAGGGAACGAAGGCTGCTGGTCTTTGGCACCACAAATGGCTTCATGTTGGCAAAGACAGACATTAGTTACCTTCGTGTCTAATGTCTATATTACCCCTGCTGCGTCTCATAAACGGGAGTAGAGTACACCTGTACTTGCTGTACAGACATGGACGTCTCATAACTTGTTGCACTCACCTCTGCTCCTCCTTACCCTGCTCATACCCATCTTCTCCCTCCTCTCCACCAAAAACAAGATGTTGGGTATTCTGGTAATTTCTCTAAATTTTCGATAGACCCACTTGTAAGAGGAAGGAGAAGGGATAAGGCTCTAGGCCTGGTCGTGGAGTGGGGAATCCCGATCCCCTTTCTCGTTGGCTTCCTCTCACCCGTCTCATGAGAGATGCGGCGGTCGTTTGGCCGCACCGGCCACCAGTGGCGGACCCAGGATTTGAATCCAGGGTATGCCTAACTAAAAAATTATTATCCAATGTTGATATAATCTAATACAAAAATTCGGTAAACGGTTCGGTAAAAAACATAATATATCTAAAAGATCTCATAATACCTTAAATTCAACAAATAAGTTCGAAATTTGCATAACTGATATTATAAATTGTTCAAATGTAATATAAGGTCTTACATAAATAGAAGATTGCAACACTAGTTTAAGGATTTTGCTTTCCGCTTCTTCATGGCCATGAAAGTGTGAACTATGTCATCCTCGCTGACATTGGAGAAGATATCACGCTCAATAAAAGTGACCAAACAATCATTCAATAGGAAAATGGGGTATGGTTTATAAGGTGAAAACCATTCTGAATTATAAAGATGCATATGTTTGAATTAAAAGTGTTCTGTGTTGTGCCAGGATAGACCTTTTTTTGGTAAATTCAACTTGCTCTTTAGATGCAGTAATGTAGTGCCAAGATAGACCTTTTCTGGTAAATATACTGCGCAAATGTGTCCTTCTATAAATGAGTTCACGGCAATACAAATCATCAATTGATCATTGTATCCCATTTAGTTAAGTCAATTGTGGAGCATAAAAGTTCCCATCCATATATTATATAAACTTCTTGGAACATACCCACTACCCAGAACCAGAATGGGCTTAACAAAACTTAAAATTCAGCATGGCATTGGTACTATACTACAGTTCAGTTTTGATGGCCTGATCATGTCATTACCAACTGTTGAACTTACTTAATTTTTCAAGTTGCAGTTGCTCATATTAACATCATCTGCTTATAGAAACAAATTACAACAGAGAGAGCTCAATGAAGAACTACTTCTTAAAATATGAAATACTACATTCGTATCAAAAGTGCTCATGTAGGAACAACTAAGCAATTCGTGATGTGGTTGTATACCATGTTCTTATACTAGTTAATCTAGCCATTACCATTTTGTTACCTTCTAATTGACAAAAAAAAAAGCACCGCAATGCGTACAACAAACTAATGTGAGACTTTGAAGGCGTAGCTAGGGTGAGTACGGGTTGATACTCCATGTACGGTCTGTAGTGGTATCGGGATGAAGTTGAGGACTCTGCCACTTACCGGACGGCGGAGGCCACGTGGCTCGCCGGCCAGCACCGTGCCGTGCCGCCCCTCGCGCCAGGCAGAGGCGGAGGAGCCGCCGAGGCGGGCGAGCAGGCGGATCGGGCGAGGCGCCGAGGCGAGGTGAGGCGCGCCGAGGCGGACTAGCGAGGCGCCGAGGCGAGGCGGAGTGGAGGCGGATGGGCGCGATGGCGAGCCACCGCCGAGCATTGGGCGAGGCGCGGGCGTGGGTTAGGCGTTAGGGCACGTGATTTTTTTGGGCCAACTTGTACTGTTGCTGGGTAGTCCTGGGCCTATATGGACTACCCACTGGGCCCGCCCCTGCCGGCCACTACCCCAATCTCCTCACCTCCCGGGCGTAGGAGGGGCTAGAGGCCGTTGAGCAGCGCTGCTTCTTTCTCCCTAATCTTCACTGCCTTTTCCCCTTTAAACCGGGCCGAGCAAGCTTGAGAGGGGCAGAGAAATCAAGAGGGAGTTCACCAGTGGATCCAAAGTCAGGTAGTGGCGACTTGGTTTGCTACTGATTGGAGACTTTGGGACATAGTAGCAGCACGCTCGCTGGGTCGATCTGGTCTTGATTTCGGCTGTTCTTTTGGGTGCTTTGTGTGCTTTTGTGTCCAGTCTGCTTCCGACATTTGGTGAGTAGAGGGGTGGTCTCACCTCCTGAGACATGTGTGCGCAAGAAGAACATACTTCTTGGCCGTCTGTGTGCGGCATCAACCTGCATCTCAGCTTCGTGATTTGGTGAGTACCAAATTGTGAAGTAGGGCATCGTATCTCCATTAACCTCTCTGGTGATATCCGAGCTACGCTGGTGATTGGTTTTCTGGGACATCGTCCTTGAGGCGAGCCTTGCTCTGTCAGCCTTCTCGATGGTTTGCACTGCCATCACACAGTGAGCTTTACTTTATATTCTTAATTTTTTGTTGTGCATTAGTTTGCCATGCTAGTTTGATATTAGTTTACATCTCTAAAATTAGTGATAAATTCTAGCAACAGAAGGGCTTTTGCATGGTAGAATGTGGGCTTTATGATTGCTCGATGAGGAATCTAGTCATTTATGAGATCTCAATGATAGTCTAGAAGTATTCTACTAGTTTAAGTTGCCAATTGATAAGTTCTTACTTCAGCTCAATGTTATTTATCTCTGTTCTGCACTGAATATTGTTGAATTCGGTCATCTCTGTCGTAGCACATACTCTTGTTTCTGCTACTGTCGTACCTTTGTTGGTTACATTGTAGTAGCTGTTTTTGATTCTTGTTAGTGCTTTAAAAGAGTAATTGAGTTTGTCACTTGTCTAAGGTACTGTTAAGATTGGCAAACTAGCAGAATAGAGAGAGGTTGTCACTTTAATTGTTGATCTATTGACTAGAGTTGAGAAGGCCAAGTACTGAGAACTTGAGCAACTCCTCATATGAGAGCAATATGAAATAATATAATCTGTGCATTATGTTGATTATAATTGTTTACTTTCTTGAGCAACTCCTCATATAAGTGGTAGGTGGTGGCGTGGTGATGTGGCAGTGGCGCCACCTCTACTGTGGGATGGAGGAGGGCGGTGGGTGGCACCGGTGGGCAGGTCAACGACGAGGAGGGACCGCTGTCGTTGGAGATAGGGAAGGAGGTGACAGAAGGAGGTGCAGGTGGGGCGGGGGACAAAGCGGTGGGCAGCAGCGGCACTGACAGCCGCATTGGGTTGTGGAAGTGGCGGCGAGTCAGTACTCGGCAATCAACATGTACTGCTCAGTTGCATACCAAGCGTCCTCTGTCCATGCATCTTTATAGTCAACATGTCATGCATGTACTATGTTTGATTTACATTATTGAGGCACCAAATGAATTAGTACATGATACATGCATGCATGAATGCGATCGACCAGGACGTGTTTGCTGCCGCCACGGACACCACCTACACGACTTTGGAATGGGCCATGGCGGAGCTCATCAACCACCCGCGTGAGATGCGCAAGCTCCAAGACGAGATCCGCGTGACCATCAGTAGTGCCGGCCACGTCACCGAGGACCACCTCGACAAGCTGCTCTACCTCAAGGCCATGATCAAGGAGATACTTTGGCTGCACGCACCGGTGCCGCTCCTCATGCCCGGGAGATGCTCCAGGACTTCGAGCTGCTCGGCTACTGTGTCCCAGCGGGACCCGTGTGATGATCAATGCCTGGGCCATTGGCTGGCACCTGACGATATGCGAGCGCTACTGTAGAAAAGGTCATTATAGATAATTCAAAAACATCATCACAGATGATTTTGTGAGTCATCTGAGTTTATTGGTCAGTAATGACATGAAGTCATCACCGACGATTTTCGAACCGTCCGTGATACGTACTATCACAGTGATACGTGCACAGCCGCTCACTGCATTCCTCTTATTCTTCCTTGATTGATAGAGGCCCTACTCATGCTTTAAAATTTATACAATTCACTATTTGGGAGAACAGGAATAACCTCCCAAAAAATTGAATTTGTTGTACATCTGGCATTGTGGCAAGATACCTGCGTGGTTCGGTTGGTCTTGGCATTTTGTCAGCAAGTGCCGGCTATCATTTATCATGTGGGAAGTTGAGCACTTCTTGCAAGCACCGCTCTCTTTCCGTTCAACACCGCAGCGCGTCAATGCTACATGTTTCCATGGACCATCTGACTTTAGATGCTTACCGACTTATCGATCGCGGCCACCGTACGTCCGCTAATTAACATCGGCGCCACTTGCATCTTCTTGTACGGCTTTTTAATTTTGATTTCTTTCTTTTTTAGGTTTTTCTTATGGGATAGACTATTGCATATGCGACTGAAATTTTTTTTATCTTTCTGTCACCTAGAGTTACACTTTGAATCACCTGAAGTTGCACATGTTTTTTTAGGGGGGC
This sequence comes from Dendrocalamus sinicus, assembly GCA_036346575.1. NCBI lineage: Eukaryota > Viridiplantae > Streptophyta > Magnoliopsida > Poales > Poaceae > Dendrocalamus > Dendrocalamus sinicus. Next base: position 9,695,748 of record CM070643.1, on the reverse strand, counting down.
TGTAATTTTAGTTGATTGAGAGTGCAATTTTAGGTTATCTGAAGTTGCACTTTGAATCACCTAAAGTTGCAGCTGTTTTTTTGGGGGCTGCAATTTTAGTTCATTGATAGTGCAATTTCAAGTGACTGAAACATAAAAAAATTTCAGTCGCCTGTGCAATAGCAAAACTGTTTTCTTATTTATTTGCATTACCTTAATCTTAAAATATATAACGCTGTTTTTATTTTTTTTATTTAAAAAAGCTAACTGTCGCTACGGTGAAACTGCCTCACAGAAAAATGCAAAAGACACGGCTGCCAGCCGTTTGGAGCAAATTGGGCGTGTCTGGATTTTTTCCACTGTTGTGCCATGAGGCGCAGACGCTTCTGCACCACGGGTTGCTGCAGTACGTAGCTCGCCGCTAGCTTGTTGCACTTGTACGCCAGAACATACTTCTCTCCCGCGCGCGCGGCTTTGCCATTCACCGATCACCACCGCGCGAGCACGACGCGAGACATGGCCGTCTCGCTCGTCGCACTCGTCCTCCTTCTCCTCGCCTTCGTCGTATCTCTCTTTTACCTCCTACACCTTTCCGGCAGGAAGCCTGCTCCTCCGTGGCGCGGCAGCGACGGACGGAGGCTGCCGCCGTCGCCGCCCGGCCTCCCGCTCCTCGGCCACCTGCATCTCCTTGGCACCCTGCCGCACCGGGCGCTCCGGTCTCTGGCCACGGCGCACGGCCCGGTCCTGCTGCTCCGGTTCGGGCGCGTGCCCACCGTGCTCGTCTCGTCCGCGGCCGCCGCGGAGGAGGTGATGAGGACCCGGGACCTGGCCTTCGCGAGCCGGCCCAGGAGCGCCATGGCCGAGCGGCTCCTCTACGGGCGCGACGTGGCGTTCGCGCCCTACGGCGAGTACTGGCGCCAGGCGCGCCGCATCTGCTCGGTCCACCTCCTCAGCGCGCGGAGCATCCTCTCCTTTCGCCGCGTCCGGGAGCAGGAGGCCGCCGCGCTGGTCGACCGCGTCCGCACCGCGGGGGCGGGCGGCGCCGTCGTCGATCTGTGCGAGCTCCTCATCGCCTACGCCAACACCGTCGTCTCACGCGCGGCGTTCGGGGACGACAGCGCGCGTAGCTTGTACGACGACGGTGACAGGGGACGCAAGCTGAGGAAGGTGTTCACCGACTTCGAGGAGCTGCTCGGGACGGCGCCTGTGGCGGAGCTCGTGCCGTTGCTGGGGTGGGTGGACTCGGTGAGGGGGCTGGAGGGAAAGGTGAGGCGCACGTTCGAGGCGCTGGACGGTGTGCTCGAGAAGGTAATCGATGACCACCGCCGCCGCCGTCAAGGCGACCGACAGATGGAAGATGACGGCGACGGGAATCATCGGGATTTCGTGGACGTGTTGCTGGACGTGAACGAGGCTGACGAGGAAGCTGGCATGCGGCTCGACACGATCGAGATCAAGGCCATTATCCTGGTACGTATCGATTCGGTCACAAGTGCTCACTTATTCAGTGAAACATATTGTACGTTCTAGTAGTTGATATGTTTCTTGTGCCACGGACGCGAGCAGGACATGTTCGCGGCGGGCACGGACACCACGAGCACGGCGATGGAATGGGCCATGGCGGAGCTCATCACCCACCCAAGCGACATGCGCAAGCTTCAGGACGAGATCCGGGCGGCCGTCGGCGGCGCCGCGCACGTTACCGAGGAAAATCTGAACAAGCTGCACTACCTGAAGGCCGTGGTCAAGGAGACGCTCCGGCTGCACCCTCCAATCCCGCTCCTCGTGCCCCGAGAGCCACCCAACGACGCAGAGATACTGGGTTACCACGTCCCGGCGCGCACGCGGGTCGTGATCAACGCGTGGGCCATCGGCCGGGACCCGGCGACGTGGGAGCGCGCCGAGGAGTTCGTGCCGGAGAGGTTCCTGAACAGCGCCGTGGACTACAAGGGGCAGGACATGGAGCTAATACCGTTCGGCGCCGGGAGGAGGGGGTGCCCCGGGGTCGGGTTCGCCGCGCCGACCATCGAGATGGCTCTCGCGAGCTTGCTGTACCATTTCGACTGGGAGGCCGCCGGCGGCAGGGGGAGCCGGCGGCCGGGGACGGCGCTGGACATGAGCGAGATTAACGGGCTCTCCGTGCGGCTCAAGTCCGGTCTGCCGCTTGTTGCCAGACCGCGGATTCCCTGAATAAAGCTGTTGTTACAAATGGTCTCTTCTTTCGGTATATCTAATCTACGCATGGGTTGGGTTTTGTTCTTGTTTTGTCTTCGGTTGCTCATCGGATTACACGGTCAACCCACAAGCCATCTTCGGCCGCCCTATCTAGTGTTCGCAAGCAAGCTCTTTACGCTTCCCGCAGAGTTCTTTCTCAGTGCGCGACGCATGTCGCCGGCCGGGGCGAACTCCATACCCACCAGCCGGGACCAGCATGAGCTCATGGCTAGCACGCTTGCACAACGAGTGGTATTGTAGTAGCACACAACTGGAACCAGGAGATTCAACTCGATCGTAGACTTTAGTGGCAAGTTTCTTAGGATATCCAGACAACTACCACAGTGCACAGATGACAAACTAGCAAGAAAGAGTGTAAGCCTGGCTGACCACTACATATTGCACTTCTGTGTAATCAAAAAAAAAAAAGGAAAAGGAAAGGACCTCTCTGCACCTCACGTCTCGCACCAGATCGACCTCAGATGCATGCATGTCTGCCGGAAGCAACATCGTCTACTGCACTAGCCCAGGACAGCAGCCGCATGGACATAACGTATGTTTTTTTAGTTATGACATATAGTTTTTAGCCTATTCATAAGAGATTGTATAAAGTAAGAAAAATACACGTACAATTTTAGCTGATATAAATAAAATTACTATAGTGTGTAATACAATCAACTTGTAAATCCTATTTTAAAAAATAATTTATTTAAAAACTAATTACTGTAAAAAAATTAAAAAATAGCTTTTAGAAGTTAAAAAAAAAAAGATCACAGGCAAGCTCGAGCACGCGTATTGACATATGAATGATTAGATGCTCAGCAATTATTTTCAGATGCTCAGCAATTATTTACTTTACCAAAAATCGCTTTCTAGTATGCGCTACGCAGTGCAAAATGCAAAAGCGTGTTGAGCATATTTGTACCAAATCCCAGTGCAGATAGTAGGTAAGATGCGTTCACGTGAAACGACCGAGAAATTTGCAAGATTACGCTGGGTAATACAGTTGTCGACGATGAGTATTTGATCTTATCAAATAAAATAAAAAAAGGTAGCTAAAATCTTTGATAGAGAAACAAGGATGCTCTTTAATTTTATTGTTATGAACTGGTTACATGGTGCCTTTAATAAGACATGGCACTAATCCTAATTACACTGAAATGAATGAGAATCAATTCGTGATTGAATGTCTTAATTGCTTCTAAGATCTCCTTCTGTCTTTTCTTGTTCGGTTTTAAATATCAATGAAAAGATGCCAATTATTCATCGAATTAAGAAGAGGCCTTTTGAAACCAGTGCGTTTGGTCAGAGAGGTAGCGATTGTCGGAGAGAGGACGTCTGATCATCAGTTGTTGTCAGTGAGAGGCGAACGTGGGAAACAACCACATGGCAGTTGTTGTCAGCAACTCAGGGCTGAAATATCGTGTTGTTTAGAGTGGATAAGATACGTATTCTATCCACCACTTGGAAGGAATATTCTAGAATTGGGTCCACGTACCAATTCATAGAATCTCCAAGCGGTCATCCGGTCAGGCAACACAGACAGTGTATCTCCAATCAAAGTACTTGGAGAGTAACCCTTGAAAATTTACGACCATAGGGTCCTTTAACCTTAATTAAATATTAAGACCATATTTAGAGATTTATTTAGTTACCATCAACAGTAAAATTATATATAAATACCTTATGATTTGCCAAGTTGCACAAGTTCAAACGCGTATATACCTTTAGATCACCCGTGAGAGTAGCTTCAACACTGCCGCAGAGCGGAAGCAGCATTTTCAGTGGGGAAAAAAATCCATCGCATAAACGAGGATTAAAAACCATACTTCATGTGTAGCTTCATAATGTAACCTAGCTTTCATGCATGTTGGTAATTCATAACAATTTATGCATGCATGCATAACCATGCGAAGAATTGTCAAAGGGGCTTGCTTCTGCACACCTCTTTACAAAAAAAAAAAAAAAAAGTTAGTGATATCACATTCATCCATAACAACTCTTCAAGAGGGGGCATTCAAATGTTGCACTTTCTCTGGTGAGCAATGAAATCATATTTTCTGGATGGAAGGTTTGGAAAATTGAAGAAGTACAACAGAAAAGTTACCACTCAAGCCATCACAGCATCACACTATTAGTGCAAAATAATGGACTACGTCACACTTGAACATCGCTGAACCAGCACTTAGATATTGTTCTAAAGTGCCGTAGCTTTTAGCTAAAATAGCACTATAATGGTAGTTAGTTTTTTTGAGACAGCGTGTGGAATTTGACATAAGTATATTTGATCTTGACAAACTCACCGAAATTCGAGGAAAGCTCTCCCAATTCTTAATAGCAGAGGTTATAAATAAGACTGAAGAGTTCTATCCTGGCGATGAAGATTGGATGTTAAAACATTTGATACAATTGCAATCATTTAATTGTGCTTAATCAAACAATTCATTGAAATGTACTTCATTTAATTGTTTAATTTATTTGTGAGATCTATGTAATGATTGTCGTGTGCTATATATGTAATATGTTTGCTTATTTTTAGAGGGTATAGATAGCATTTCCTGAGGTTAACCGAAAAATAGAAAATAATATAGATATTCAAATAGTTATGGACGATTTGTAGCAATAAATCATTTGTGCTATATGAATATCACAGATGGTTTTTGATATTAGCAGTATGTGATATGTAAGATATCATAGACGGCTATGTTTGAGAACCGTCTATGATATATGACATATCACAGATAGTTTTTTGTATTAACCGTTTGTGATAATTAGCATATCACAGACGACTATATTTAAGAACCGTTTGCGATACCTAATATATCACAGACGGTTTGAGAGCAGTATATGATAACCACCTATTATCATATACATATAAATTCAAACGATTTGATAACTGTCTGTGATGATAGTTATGAACCATTTATAATGAGCCTTTCTGTTGTAGTGAGGTAGCTAGGTAGGTGCATGGGAGAGGATATATTCATTCATATAGCAGGCAAGCATCGACCCAAGTATTGTGTTCTCGATTATTAAAAAAAGTATTTTGTTATCTTGTTATAGACAAAGATCAATGGAATTAGCTCACATCTAAGGGAGTGTCTATATAACATTCGACTGTTTTTGAGGATAAAAACAGTCAGATTTTGAGCCGTTAGATGGAAATCCAACGCCTTAGATCATTTTTTTTTGGAGAGAGTTATTTTTTTGGAGGGAGGCTTGTATAGGTGGATCCGTTGGATAAAGATCTAACGCCTCAGATCAATTTAACTGTTTTTGTCCTCAAAAACAGTCGAATGTTGAATAGCAGTACTCCACATCTAAATCAACACGTCATTAAAGAATAGGAAGAGAAGGCAAGAAGAATGAAAAAAGAGAAGCAGCATTTGCAACAGAGGGCCATTATTCCTACCCTCGCAGAGAGTACAAAACGAAATTATATGGTTTTTCTTCTCCGACGCCGGCGGACGCACACACGCACGTACATCCCTCCGGCGGCTTGCGTGCTTTAGCGATCGTGCCGGCCGGCTAGTTTGGCCGGCGGCCGAGGGGCCCAAGTAAGAAAAGCAAGTATGTGTATGTCATTCATGGCGTCTCCGGCGCGTCCTTGAGGTCGTACTGCTGGAGGATGAAGCCGCAGTCCCTGAGCGGCTGCTTGCGGAAGAAAGCGATGGGGTTGGCGAAGCGGACGCCCTGCTGCTTGATGCCGTTGTTGCGGGTGAGCGGGACGCGGGATCGGTCGCGGAACTCCTCGATCTCGGAGCACTCCGGGTCGGAGCTCTGGGCCAGCACCACCTCGCAGATCTCGTCCTGGTGGTCCTGGTCGATCTCCACCTTGTACCACCCGTACTCGTCCGTTGTCGCCTCCGCCTTCAGCTGGATCTCCCCGCCGCCGAACGGCCGGCACTCCATCTTCACCGTTGCCCCTGCATGCATGACCACGCTGCGCCAACCGTTAATCAACGCACGCACTGCCTAGCAAGATCCGCAAGGAAGGGACGTATGTATGCACACGTACCGGGGATGCTGGCGGAGACGTTGGTCTCGAAGCCGGCGCGGCAGGGGTCGCAGTAGACGCGGCCGGTGACGACGAAGCCCGAGCTCTTGTCGGCGGACGCGACGCCGGCGAGGGCAACGACGGCCAGTAGGGTGACCACGAGCTGCGTGGCGGCGGACGTGGACTGCCTCATGGTCTGGCTAGCTCTCGATCGATGGGATAATCCAAAGGGACGGTGCGAGTACTGTTCGAGAGTGGCGAGCCAGCCGGGAGGGGGGTTTTATGGGTGCGCGGTGCGCGAGAGGCGGGGGAAGTGGGCGGCGGAGCTCGTTTGCAGGCGCGGGAAGTGCTCCGTGCCCATGCATGCACGCGAATGCACACGATCTGTTGTTTTTGACCGTGCTCGTTTTCAGGGGGAGGTAAAGAAGGGTGCATGCGCTGTCAGTGAGCAATGCCGCTCGCTCGTTTGCGTTGCATGCAACGGCCGGAGCGTACGTTTGTTCTGTGATCCTCCGATCCTCGCCGGTGTATTGCTCGTTTAAGGCTATCCGCTGATATCTGCTCTAATGTGTCTCTTGGGATCTTTGCATCAATGCACTCCATTTTTTTTGTTTTGCGCGCTTGGGTTCGGAGAACTAAGCTAAATTCACACAAATATGATCTTTTACTTTTGTGTAATCCAAGTATGTTGGATTGTGCCAATTTCTAGAAAAAAAAAACAATAGAAACACAAAACAGCAACATTTTCCACGCTATTCCAAGCAATCTAATTTATTAAACTGCGATTCTCGAAAAGATCTCCATACTTTACCATCCAGTGTCTTTGGAAATGCATGATCAATTGCTCGAGTTGGATAATTCAACAAATATAGTCTTCCCATTTGATCTCTAATTTATTGCCATAATCTTATATTGATATGCGACACGCTGGATCGACAATAATTTCATTAGGATTAAATTCTAGTCAAAGCCTCTTTAGTTGAGTTATATTCTTATCGGTAAGAGAGTATTACTTGAATTGCTTATGAAATGGTTATACAAACTTTATTTCTCTATTATTACAAATCTATGAACAAATACAAATGTTATCGAATACTAACTATACAATATATACCGGTGTATGGCTATATGCTAAAGAATAAAAGAAGTAAAGAGCAAGAATGAAAGAAAATATTGGGTTTGTTCTTCTAGACTATAATTTATTAGTTTAATAAATAGTGAATGCTGAGAGAAGTTAAAAGTCACTAAAAAGCCAAAAAGAACGGGACCATTAAAATACCACCAGCTGTTCAGTCCAGGGCCATCTCCTGCCTCCAGCATCTAGCCTACGTAGACTCCAGTCGCCCGACTACCCGAGCAGCCCAGATCAACAAATCGTCGGCAGCGCTGCGCCAGCTAGGCACAAGCGTGCAGTTGCAACCCACAACGCCGACTTCTCCGCTCGGCCCACGCCCCTCCCCTCCTCCTTATCACCGCCTCGTGCCACCGTCCCTGCTTCTCCGCTTGGCACTCGGCCCGTGCCTCCTCCCCTCCTCTTACTGCATGGTTGTGCCGCTGTCGACCGCTCGCCGCCACCTGCTCAGGGTTTCTTGATTTCTTTTTCAACTTCTCAGGTGTGCACTAACTGCTTGGTCTCAACTTCAGTAGACTCGCGCCTTGCTCTGATCGATTAGCCGGTGAGGATCGAGGAACATAGGGGTCCCCGGGTGGGACCGTGAGGTGGGAGGCTGCACTTGGGCCTTGTTGCCTTCTAGGCTTCAGCACATCCCGCAAATTCATTCCTCAACTTGTTCTTCCTCGGTTCATCGTTCCTCCCTCTCTCTGTTCTTCTTCGGCAGTGCAACACCCATAGCAAGCGTAAAGAGTATGCTCAAGTCTAACGATGCTCCCCTTGGATTCACCCCTGCTTCAGGTAATAGCAACTAGCAGCATAAGCGCAGCGACACGCCGCGCTAGCTACCGTGTGGGCCGAAGTAAAAGAGACGATAATTCGCGAGGAGTTTCTTTAAAAAATCAAGGACACATGTGTAATTTCGGAAAAACCAAAGGGTTTTTTCGCAAAAAAAAAAACTGAGGACATGTAAGGATCTGTAAGACTGTAAGTAACTAAACAAGGATCTATATGTAATTTTAGAAAATTGTGGGGTGCTATCCAACAAAGAATACGCAATTTTGGTGAAGTGGAGGGGGTTTGCGGGGACCTTTTTGCAAGAATCAAGGACCTTTACACCATTTCAAAAATGTAGAGGCTTTTTTGCAAAAAAAACCGCTGACGTGACATGCCTCAGGGCCGGGAACTCCCCCGTCTTTAATATACTGATGATGCTACTCGGTAGCCGCAAAATACCACACGAATCTGCACCTGCTGACGATATAACACAAGAAAGTAGAGATGTTGCCTTTTCTAATGGAGCTGCAAGATAGGTCAGGCACGCTACTTTCTTACCTAGGCAAACTCTACGCAGGGTAAGTATTAAACCAGACCAGAAGCAGCTCCTTCATGATAAGCACAAAATTTCAGAGTATACTCATGCAGCTTTCAGCATTCACGAGCATGTACACACATGCACCCAGAAACCATGAGCACTGTAAGGAATACAATGCAGGTCCTTGAGAAAAGCCTTTCGCTTGATGCAGATACCCGTTAAAAACACTTGCATTGCAACTGCGGATCCCTGCTTCCAGAGGCACATATTCCCCAGTCCCCACATAAAGTTGCACACTAAGGGCCTGTTCTTTCCGGCTTTTAAGGGCGACTTTTGATTTTTACTACAGAACCTAACTTTTAAACGGAATATTTTTTTAAGACAGTGTATACAAGTTAATTGTAGTACATAGTAAAAGCCCATTATCTCTTTTCCACAAACGCTCAATCCACAAAACTGAAGTAAAGAAAAACTTGAGCAAGCTTTCCCCTCCCGTTAAAGATGGAAAAAAAAATCTCTCTACATGATAGTGATGTTCAGTTTTGCTGGGCATTGCAATTTCACTTAAACAATTCAGCAAGTGCTCTCTTTTCCAAATTCCATTTCTTGGATCAACCAAAGCATACAAAAGGTTGGCCCAAATGACAGAAGATAACTTTTCTGGGCAGGATGTTGCAGAATGAAACATACATTATTCAAATCAAACCTTACCCTTCTGGTCTTCAATTTTCTGGAACGAGGTGAACCATTGCTTCCAAGATGCATCTCCTTGTTGCTCAATCCATGACAAGAAACAACTGTCTAAGAGGCAGAACAAGTTCACGTAAAGAAGTTGGTATCGCACAGGGATGAAGCGGAAGTTCGCGATTTGCACGGCTGGCCAGATGGTTCCTCCTAATACTAGAGCAGGAATAAAATCCCTTTTCACGTCATCCTTCACCTGCTCAACGCTCCTTCCGGAAGCGAGACCCACATATGAGAAGAACAAGAGAAGATCTACCGGTCCAAAGAGGAGACCATCCGCAGCAACTTTTGAGGCAACAAATTTGAATGAATTAGGCTGATATCTCTGCCGGATGAAACGATCCAAGTATTCGTACCTGGGTGACAAAAATGAGTGCAGGTCATATGGCAGTTTGCTTCATATAATTAAAGTTAATAGTCTTAAAAATCAGGAGATTTTCACTTTTACGCAATAGCAATTCTACAGGGCAGCATAGATCCCACGGCATCTTAACCAACTTTTACAGATGAATAGATGGTGGCAAATAAGAGGAGGAGATTGTGCAAGCACCATTCATAGCAAGGAAAACAACGCTCAGATGAATAGTAGAAGTCTATTAACAGGTATTATCCTATCATCTGTTAGATTCTCTCTCCAAAAAAAGAAAATATGTATGGCTGTATTTTTCAAATAGTAATATATAGAATCCAGTAGGAAGAACTGCATTAGTTTTTTTTGTATTTTTAGATAAATAAATGCACTACTGCAGTGATGCTAAACACCAGTTTTATTCCCAGCTTAAAACCTCTTAGCCAAATTAAAATGTAGAACACTGACCACAAGTCCAATAATATCGATTACTAAATGCTTAATGGAAAATGGCACTATTTTACTAGTAATAACTGGTGAGATGAGCATGCAACAAATTATGCAACATGTGGAGATCAAGTGGATGTTGAAGTGGACTACTGAACACAGTAAAGGACGTGAAAAGATGCACTGCTGGGAGGAACAGAGTATACTTCCAAATTTTCCGTTGTGACTTGTGAGTGATGCAAAAACTCCAAGGACTTGCTAAAAACGATAACAAAAGTGAACCAAACATCATCTGCTCATGCCTAATGTCAAAATGTGAGGGAAGTCAGGAAACTAACCAGTAATGTCCAACAGGTCCAACAAAAGCATATCCAAATGAACTTGTGATGCCCACCCTCTTCCAATCAATTTTGAACTCTTTATCTTTATCCTGAAAAGGCACCAGAATTTTATTGCATGGTAATAATGAATTTGTAGAAGAATGAAAACAACTTCTAAGTAGACATGCTAAAAATAATAAAACTCCCCATGGACCATTAGGTAAGGTGTCCCCAGTCCAAATGAAATTCCAGGCTGAGTTCCTTAGATTTCCCAATCTCTTATTTGAACACAGGCACCATGAACAGCAATAAATATCTTGTTTCAACTTCCAACTAACTGTCCTGTTCACAGAAACATAACCAGCTCTTTAGCTGCCACCACATTGATTTTTTTTTTTACCAAAGGGTAACCAGAAATGAACTTCAGATTCTTACTCAAGTGCTGGATCATAATGTGATCTGATTTTGGTAAATGTTCTAATTCTTAACTTACTGATTAGAAACAAACTAACTATGCTGTTAAGGGCCTGTTCTTTTTGGCTGCGGCTTATGACTTTTGGCTGCGGTTTGTGACTTTTTGGCTGTTTGTGCGAGAGATTACAGAGTAACAGAAACTCATGTGCGGTTTTTGGCAATATAAATGAAGTCAGTAAAGTATGTACTACAATTAACTAGTAGACCCTATCTTGAAAAGATACTCCGTTTAAAAGCTAGTTACTGTATAAAAGCCGAAAAACAGCTTTTAAAAGCTGAAAAGAACAGGGCCTAAGTAGCTTATTGATTAATGAAGCTTATTAGCTAATGATGGAGCTTCCAATTCTTGGCAAAAACTATAATCAGACCAAGCTCCTAGTGTGGTCTCAAATTTGAAATAACAGACACATCTAAAGTTAAGGGTGCGTTTTTTCGGCTGCAGCTTATGTCTTACAGCTGATGGCTTTTGGCCCTATCGTGCACGCTTATGCAAACAAACCAATACCGATAAGCTGATAAACCGCTTCAAAACGGTGGTGTAGAAACCATCCCGTTTGTTTGTTTGGGGAAAAACCATAAGCCATAGGCTGAAAAGAGCGGGGCCTAAAAGATCACGATGGCTACTGTTTGCTATTTAGGACAAATGAAACTACAGTTTGAGGAAGTGCTTAGACATTAGAATTGTACAAGATATATCTGATAACCTTTTCCCCACTTTTCTTTTATTAGGCCCAAAAAACTGCACAGAGAACAAGCCAAGTTCCCAACAAATAAAAGCTCAACAATAATTCATATGCTCGGCAAATTTAAGTCCAATTGGCAGGTCAAGTTACCTGTTATGACTTATGAACTAAACCTCCATCTTATGAAAGGAAAAGCATTGATAACAACTTTTCATCCCATTACACATTTGCTCTGAGTAAGGCATCCGGGACAAACAAATAAATGCTAAAACCATCCAATAATCCATGATTACCACCGAATGGAGGAAGGGCCACAGGAACTCGAGTGACACAAGTCACACCACTTACTGATCAAACGACCCACATCATTTTTAAGCAACTAACCCCCTATGTCTAATCAGAAGAGGACTATTGATTGTCGTCATACCCCCGAGAGCACATAGGGGCAGCCACAAGATATAATTGACAAATTGGACTCTATGATTCATTGGTTCCAAACAAAGAAGGTCAACCTCAACATCAAATCTTTATGACATTAAACCTAAACCGTGATTCAACCATAGTAATTTACAGAAAAGCTCACAGGAATTGATAATTTGTTACTTTTGAATTACTATTTCCGGTTACCACCCAAAACACCCACCTTCTTCAACACCGCCTACGCATTAGAAATGGCCCCTTTTCTAGGTTATATTCCAAGCAAGCCCCTACTCCAGGCCTGGTGCGACCGCATCCAAGAACCACCGGATAATCCACAGATCACTAGCTTGAAACGAAAGCAGTGGTAGGTGCGATTGGATTAGCTACCCCGGGATTCTTGGCGTGGTGGTGGGAGCGGGCGGAGTGGTGGGTGACGGCCTGGGCGCCGATGTCGCCGAGGCCCCAGAGGATGCCGGAGCTGACCACCTGCGTCCGCACGGGGTACGAAGCCAGGCACTGCTGGTACCATCGCCATAGCCGCCGCATCCCCACGAGCAGTCACGGGGGCAAGGAAAGAATTGACTGGGGGAAGAGGAAAGGAGAGTGAGCCTTCCCCGCTCTGTCTCTTATTTCTTTCTTTTTGTTGCCTTCTTTCCCTCAATTTTTTGAGTTTGGTGCACAAGATGGTGTGTTGGAAGTTGGAACAGGTTTTAGGTACCTCAAGCCAATCAGATGAGGGGATTTCCAATATCAGAGTCCCCATTTAAATTAGTTAGCCTTTGACAATTTAAGGCCAGCTACAAATTTCTCTTCAGATCAGTTTTGATAATCTTATATGTAACTACAGCTGTTTTAGAATGTTGGAAATTACAAAAAAAAAAGTAGAAATATTGACCGGTGGCCTTGATTATGTGGTAGAGAGCCAAACTATAAAATACTTTTAATAACAAATCTGTCAACAATATATTGGGATGAGTATGGCATAAAGTACAGGCACAGTCTAATTTTTCTCTTTTTCCACGTTTTTTTTCACAATTCCACCAGTAATATAAGTAGTAAATTGCGAGGAAAACAAGTGTACATAAAATCTAAAATCTATAAAATATATATATCTCCATGGTACCATGGTAGTTTAGTCCAAGGTAACCTTGAGGTAGCTTCGCTTTGGTGCTAGGCAGGAGCTATGAACTTGCTGGCCTATTTGCCTTTTTTTGGTCCTAATTTCTTCTTATGATGGTCCTCTGACTGTCTATTTTGATGTGAATATTGGCACACTTCATAAGAACTTCTATTATCATTCTCTTAATATAGGGACAGGTAATGTTATGGTGTGTTCTCAAAGACATATGTACCACAATCCAATCACTTTTTTTTAAGACGATCCATAGTCACTTGTATATTAAACTTCATACAATTGGGCTAGTCAAGGCTAAAAGCACTGGTTATCCATCAAAACTAGATGCTCTTGGGCCTGTTTGAAACACAAAAAATTTATTTCAAAAGAAAGAATTCAATTTTCGTAGTAACAAGAAAGAAAGAAAAAAATCCGCGTCCCGAGTCCTTATTTTTAGGCTTCCTATCCGTGGCAGAAATCGGTGCGTGCACTTGTTGTGTCCGTTCAGGGATGGTTGTGTGGGCAAGTAAAACCTTGTCCCAACGCACGCACCATCGAGTGATTGGAGCTGTGTTTGGCACGGGCGGTGCGAGCAGATTCCAAGCGCCGCAGCCAGGGTGCGGTGACGCCGGCGAGGCCCCAGCCATTGAATCTCCCCCGAAGCTCGCCGCTGCGCCACCGCGACAAAATTTCCACGACACGCGACACGCTGATGGCCTCATCTGACGTTACGGTTTCCTCCCGTGAGTTGTCGGCTTCGCACCAGACGAGACAAAGGTTCATTTTTGCGGCTGCAGGCTCCTCGCTCTCGATCCGTCGGCCACGGCCGGCCCTCGCTGGATCGGACGTCCCTGGGTAGACGGCACGACGCGGCCACACGCAGAGCCTCGAGAAATCGGCGCGGCGCCCGTGGCTCGGCGTCGGACCGCCAAGCTGTCAGCGCCGCGCGCCCTGCCATTCGTTCCCCCCGATTCTCCCCTTCCGCTGCGGATAAAGTGCGCCTCTCGTTTCTCCACGGCTGCTCGCTCGCGTCGTCCGTCAGTCTCTTTCTCCTCCTCCTCCGCCGATCCCGACCATACTGGCCACGGCTCGGCAGCGCACGCAATGGGGAGCCAGTAGCCTCTAGGCCATGAGCGCTTGTTTCCTCGCCTGCCGCGACGAACGAGGTGCTGCGAATTGTCGTTCTGATTTCAGTTTCTTGAGCTGTGGAGTACGTGGTGCTGTGTGTTTGTTTCTGATGCCATTTGGGTTTGTTTTCTTCGGTTTCTGCTGCTGGGGTTGAGGATGACGCTAGGATCCGAGCGTAGAGTTCACTAGTTCGGTGGTTGAATGCAGCCTGAAGGCTTCGATTTCTTTGCTCTTCTGTTTAGTGTGCACCACCGTGGTTCTACTGGTTCCATGTTAGTTGGCACTTACTTCCTTGTGTACTGCAGTTCAGCAACTTGACGATTTTTTATATAAAAAAAAATCTGCTTGTATAATCTAGAATGAGGTGTGCTTAGTTACTTGTGTGGTACTACTCTGGGAAGAGCAAATAAAGCTTCAAAGACTAGAAACAAGTTTGTCTAGCTGATTAAAAAAAAGAAATAGGTTTGTCTTTCTTTTTCTCATTTGGAAGTGGCATTTCCAGACTAGATCTAGTTGTTATCTTGGAGTTTAGGATAAGGTCAAGCTTATGTTTTGGTGCAGATGCCTCAGCAAATGAATTGATTTTGGTTCTTGTTTTTTTGGAGAAGGATTCTTGAATCAACCTAAAGTAGTTTGTCTTTCTTTTTTCATTCGGAAATTATTCGAGTAGTTTAAGTGGCTCTCAACTACTTAGGTCATTGAATTTGTTAATATAACATAATTTCCATGAAGCCTTAACATGCAGTATGATTCTCATGTCCCTGTATAGGATAACATTGTTGTATTGTTGGGATGTTGGGATATGCATTGAGTGAGTCCGTTCTCTAGGTTCCGACTGGGGAAGGGATCAGAGAAAGGTCAGCTCTTAACAGTGCTTATCTACATAAATGACACAAGCCCAGCAATGCATTTTTCTTTATTTTTTGGGTAAGTATTTTGCCAAAGCAAGAGTAAGTATAGCACCACTGAGTGTAGACTAAGTTGTGTACTTGTGTTCTGTTTACTGACTGCAGTACTATGTTGGAAAATTTGCTCAAACTGTGCTCCTCAGCACCTTTGACATTCGAATTATCGCTTCTGAATCCTGACATTATGGACCAGGTTGAGGACCTGGCATATAGAAGCATAGTACCATGGTAGAGAACGGTGTGCAGCTGACATTGGCATCTACTGTGAAGAATACAGGCAAGATAAGAATCAATGGAGAAGGCATAAATGGATCGCCTTTCAAAGTAAGCATTGGAATGCATATATAGATCGTGACAAGTTATGGTCACAGATTTCATCCAGCACTGTTCTTGCCTTCTCATTGCTAACCAACTTGTTAATATATGAAACAATACCATTTGATAATCCAAGACATTGAATATACTATCATACTACTGAAGGAAATGAAATGGATGCATGTTCGTCAATATCATTAGGCCTTGGCATGCTTTTGCTTTGGTTGCTGATTGTGTCAAGACATTCCTTATGCTCTGTACTAAATCTCTAGAACACAACTTTTCGAGGGTACCTGTTGGCCTAATGTTGGATATCAGCAATTTGCTTCAAGATTTCATCTTGGACTTGGGAGCATAAATACAGGAAAACCATTAGCTCTTCTAAATACATCGGTCAATAATCCATGTTGGACGACCATCGCCTGGTGTGTAGAGGTCTGCCATACAACCACTTTGCGTCCTTTGTAGACAGCGCCAAGAAAGTATTGACTATCTACTACTACACTGCTACTGGGTGAAGCAAGCGTGGAAAAAACTTTTCAGCATCTTCACTCCATACAGGCCCTTCGAGTCCGCCACGATACTTTCTTAGGCTATTGGTCAAGGTGGCAGATGTGCTTGCCCACAGCCAACAGAAAGGGCTTCCACTCAGTAGTCATACTTTTCTGCTGGACCATCTGGTAGGGGATGGAACGTCCGCATCTTCGACAGCTCGACTTGAGAGATCATAACCCTTCTAAATGACCTCCTCGACGAACTAGATTGCTGGCACTGAGCCTGCATAGGGTTGCTCCTTTAGTTTCTTAGTGCTGCTTCCGCGGCGTTGCCCCTAATAATTCTGTTGGGCTGAGTTTTGCTGATTGCTAGTCAGCTCTTGTGCTCATTTTGTAACCTTTTTCGCACTTCGGTGCTAACCTTTTTACTTATCTTAATGCAATAACATGCAATTCTTTTGCGCGTTCCTAAAAAAAAGGCAAACCAATTGAAAGTTTTTCCTATGATTTTTGTGACCGTCTTCTTCCTAGTTATCTCAAGCGTAAAAATGTTTCCTTTTTCAGGGGAAGCATGAAGCCGACATTGGCGCCTTACAGCCATCAAATGGCCAGATAAAGCAGCAGCAGCAGCAGCAGCAGGAGCAGCTCTGCACAACATGCGCGAAAGGGCACACTTGCCAGGCCGTCATCAGCCGGACGAGGCAAATGCGAGCGCTGATCGACGCGAAGAAGCCGTACCAGGCGCACTCCGTGTTCAGGCACCTGGTGGACGAGGGCCACAGGCCTTCGCTTGTGACGTACACAACCCTCCTGGCCGCCATGACGAACCAGAGAATGTTCGAGTCCATCCCTTCGCTGCTCGCCCAGGTCGAGGAAGCCGGGCTGAGGCCGGACTCCATCTTCTTGAACGCGCTGATCAACGCCTTCGTGGAGGCGAAGCGGATGGGCGAGGCGACCAACACCTTCTGGAAGATGAGGCACTCCGGTTGCCACCCGACCGTCAGCACCTTCAATACGCTGATCAAAGGGTACGGCATCGCCGGGAAACCTGGGGAGTCGCAGCGCATCTTCGACATGATGGGCGGTGAAGGGTGGGTGAGACCGAACCTGACGACGTACAACATCCTCGTCAAGGCATGGTGCGACCACAGGAACCTCGAGGAGGCGTGGGACGTGGTGGGGAGGATGCGGGCGTGCGGCGTCGAGCCGGACATCGTCACGTACAACACCATCGCCAGCGCCTACGCCAAGAACGACGAGACGTGGAGGGCGGAGGAGCTCATCGCGGAGATGGTGCGGGCCAAGCTGCGCACCAGCGAGCGCACGTGGGGCATCATCGTCGGCGGCTACTGCAGGGAGGGCAGGCTGGGGGAGGCGCTCCGGTGCGTCCGGCAGATGAAGGACGCCGGGGTCCTCCCCAACGTCATCGTCTTCAATACGCTGCTCAAGGGCTTCCTCGACGCCAACGATATGGCCGCCGTCAACGATGTGAGCTCACAAACTCAAAACTCAATTCCGTTTCTGTCTCGTGTACATGCGACGCAAGATCAAGATTCAAGAACAATGCAGGTTCTTGGGCGGATGGAGCAGTTCGGCATAAAGCCGGACATCGTCACCTACAGCCACCAGCTCAACGCGTTCAGCTCGCTAGGGCACATGGCGAAATGCATGAAGGTGTTCGACAAGATGATCGAGGCGGGGATCGAACCGGACCCTCAGGTGTACAGCATCCTCGCCAAGGGCTACGTGCGCGCCCAACAGCCGGAGAAGGCGGAGGAGCTCCTGCTGCAGATGGGCCAGCTCGGCGTCCGCCCCAACGTCGTCACCTTCACGACCGTCATCAGCGGGTGGTGCAGCGTCGCCGACATGGAGAACGCCATGAGAGTCTACAGGAAGATGCGCGAAGTCGGCGTGCGCTCCAACCTCAGGACGTTCGAGACGCTCATCTGGGGTTACAGCGAGCAGAAGCAGCCATGGAAGGCCGAGGAGGTCCTTCAGATGATGCAGGAGGCCGGCGTCAGGCCGAAGCAAAGCACCTACTGCCTCATTGCTGATGCCTGGAAGGCTGTTGGCCTGGTCGAGAATGCCAACCGAGCGCTTGGTTCTTCCTCCGATGATGATCACCGCCATGCGAACGACGAGTCGGATCATTCAGATCACGATGATAACAAGCTGCAAAGATTTGAAAGAAGCAATGGACAGGCGAAGAGTGATGCGTCACATTCCAGTTTTCTCCAGGTGTCAAGCGCGCTAGGCAGCAGTGGCCTTGTTTCAGGCAAGATTCTGAAGGCTAGAGATTTTGCATCCAAGAGTTTGCAGGCTGTTAAGAAGACGTCGTCGTCGTCGTCGCTCCGACGATCGTGTCAGCTTCGACTGAGATCCTCAGGGTTTTTCAGGAAGCAGTTTCAGAAGGAGGGTGGATTGTACAGTCAGAGCATCAATTCATTCAAGATGGTGTTCCTCAACTAGAAGAGGCCATGTTGTAGTCAATACATGTACACACGCAGGAACATGTAATCACAATTCTTCCTATTTTTCCCAATCTCCTGACCTTAGATGCTGGTCATTTTGTATGATTCTGGACATCCAATGTATTTCTGCTGTGCCAAAAACTCACTTCAGATGTCTCACCAATTTGGAAAGCAGACTGAAAATGTGATGTATAATAGCAAACTGTATGTTCGTATGTTGATCTGCAATTCTGCATGCACAATTTCTTGTCCCAGAAACACTGAAGCTACATTAGTAACTTCTCGGCCAGGAGGCGCAGTCTTGGTTTGATGCTGGCATTCAGGAAGCCCATCTTCTGGCTGCTTAGTTCTTTCAACACGTAAATCCAAGCTGCAGTGGCTGTTTTAGTTTAGTCGCTCTCTTCTTTTCCTTTATTTTATTTTCCTTTTCCATTGCTTTAGCTCTACTTCTGTAAATCCTCTTCTTTATCAATGAAAAAGCAGCTAATTGCTTTAGCTCTACTTCTGTAAATCCTCTTCTTTATCAATGAAAAAGCAGCTAACTGCCTTTTCGTCAAAAAAATTTGTGCTTGTGCCTTGCCAATCACACAGTGAAAGCTGAAATGTCTGATCCAATGAAATATGCACAAGTTGACAAATAATCGATGCAAATCAAAATTATTGCCATTGCAGACGATAGGGAAAGAACTGAGATTGATGAATGGTGCTGTGAAGTTAGAAATTAGAATAAGGCCATCAGATGATGTTAAAGACTCCTCAATCAGCTCCTAGAGACTAGTCTACAGTGAAGTCATGTTAGTACATCGCCTAAAAATTTTTGACAAATGAAACAAATGCTAAAATGATAGGGCAATATGTTAGCAGAAAATATCAACAATGAAAAATTGGAAGATCAAAGTAATGCGCATTTCTTGGTTGCTCAGGTCATGAACGACCTAAATATCTACATGATCACAACCATTATTGAGAACAAGAAGACGGTGAGTTGACTCTCCGGGACTCAAGCCACTACCTCAGGTGTAACTACAAGCACTCTGGGTGAACCTAATTGGCTTGGAGCTACGGGAATCGATAACAACCGGGCATTTCACACGCTTTGCATGTGTCACCCTTACAAGCTTACCGATCACATACCCTCTAGTTTTCACTGCCAAGTCTAGAGTCAATGGCGCTGCACCTCCAGTGCTGGACAAAGCAAACGTAGCCCCAGCTCCATAGAGAGGGATCCTTTCGCCATGCAGAATCACGGAGGCGACGCGACGGCTTGTCCTAGGCTGGTAAAACTTCTCCAACTGCAGAGCAACAGGGGACATTAGAAGGCAGTACATCATATGGTGGATAAATCGCAGAAGGGAAATTTTGACGTCAAAGATGCTACCTGACCGTTCGCGATTGCTATTTCCGAGTACATGAGCCGAATCGAGGTTGAAGAAACATGAATGCCGCACATTGTAGAAGGGTTCTGAACATTTATCTTCAGTGAGCAGTTCGTTGTGACCAGCTTTGTCGGCACACCGGTATGGTCTGTACCTTCTCCGGCGTAGAAATTATCCACTGTCAAGCTCTGCAGAAAGGAAAAGGCGACCATTTAGGATGTTACAAGAACCACATACACATTAATTTAAGAAAGATCATCAACCATGCTTGATCTTTCTAACATCCAGGAAACTGTTGTGAATTTGTGTTCATAATGTACCGGGACTGGGACACGTGTAACCGAGAATAGTTTCATGATGAACCAAAATACGAAAGCGGGATAATCAAAATCAGCGTACCTTGAGAATGACTCTGGGCTTGTACTGCCGAGCAATGCCCCAGACGATCAGGCACACCAGAGTGAACACCAGAACTAAAACCGACAGCCAGAAGGCTGCGACACAGCCCCTCGAGAGCTCTTGCTCGTCATCAAGCTCATCATATGCGCCTTCCTCGTCTATCGCGTCGACCTCGCGCCACCCCTTGACATGCATCCGCTTCCGACCGACCTTGCTGCCGGACGACGACCTGAGGTTCCCGGAGAACCTGCTGGCCGAGGAGATCCTGGAATGCCGGCCGGAGGACGGGTGCGACGGGGACTCGAGGGGGCTGTTGTACACCGGCGTTGCCTGCATCGACGACGACTTGTCGCCATCGTCGTGGGAGTCACGCGACGGGCTCTGGACGTAGTACGCAGGCCGCTTCGGGGACCGAGACGGCGACGTGGTTGCGAGGCTTGTCACGTCGGAGTCCGATGTCGTGTGCTTCATTCTTTGTCAGAACTGCAGTTTAGTTCTTGCAGAAACTATTTGTTTGTTCTAAAAAAAAGTTCTTGCAGAAACTGACCTGAAAAGTTTGCAGAGCAATGAGCGAAAGCATCTGAACTCTGAAGCCTACAGCTTTGCTGAGGAAAGGCAAATGCTTATAGCAATAATTGTAGCAGAAGGGATAGGATTTGGGCGAAGTTAGTACTTTTCAACTTCTTCTGTCTAATTGTGTAGAACAATGTCTACAAGATTACAACTGACTAGACATTCTGACGTATGTAGCCTAAAGGGAGTTCATCGAATAGAGAATGAGAAGACCCCCATAAGCAAACCAATTGCAAGCACACCCGTTTTCACCAAATATTTGTGTCTTCAGTTTTCAGAGGCGTTACTGAATTGGACTCTTGCCATTACTGTGTAAGGGGTAGGATTACATAATCATGAAGACAAAGTGCACACGGATCGAGGAGTAATGGAGTACACCAAAAATGTAGTCTATGTTGTTTTGGAATTTATTTCTTTTTTCAAAAAAAAAACGCACATAGAAATCCAAAACCGGCACAACTACGCCAGCATCCCATCAATACCAGGGAATACCTTGCAATGGCCGATGGCATCAAAATCCCAACTTTCTCCAACTATTTGCCTCCAGAACAGTTTTTTCTCTGGAGCAAAGAGCAGAAGTTAGAACAGTTTTTTTTTGCCGAAACAAGAACACTCACAAGATTGTCCCCCCAAAACTCCAGAGGCAAGTTATCAGTTGTCACTGCCCCTACTACCACAATATGACTAATCTACATGTCTCTGCAGCTCTGCTACGCTGGCTCTTGCAAGATGCAAAAACAGAAGGAAAGAAATAGAAAAAGGCACTTTTCCATTGAAAATTCTGCCTACAAAAAAATATTTTTGCCACGTGTAGCACCAGCTCCACAGTGCGGAGAGGTGGCATTGCTCCTACCAAAGCTTAATCCTGCCAAATGTCATCAGGAGACGAATCTTTCCTCGAGATTGTGTTTTTTGAGCAGAACACAAGGTGCAGGATTTTCAAGCTAGTGCAAACAAAAAGGAACTTAGAAAGCAGAAAATAGAAAATGCACATTCGTACAACCTGATCACAAAAGGCCCAGCTGCGAAACCTCAAAGATACGGGCATTTATTAGTGAACAAACTCTATTTTCCAAAAAAAAAAAAAAGGAGAACAA
The DNA here is from genome assembly GCA_036346575.1 of Dendrocalamus sinicus. Lineage (NCBI taxonomy): Eukaryota > Viridiplantae > Streptophyta > Magnoliopsida > Poales > Poaceae > Dendrocalamus > Dendrocalamus sinicus. The sequence goes on along the minus strand of CM070643.1, from coordinate 9,673,820 downwards.
ACTCGGGCGAAAAAAGAAGAGAAGAGAAGAGAAGAAAATTTACTTTCTGTTGATCTAGGCAGGATCGCTCTTCAATGCAGCAAGTTTTGACGACACTACGAATTGGCGATCGCAAGTAAACCTTGACCTCACGGTTCACGAGCTCGTCAAATACGAACAAAACAAAACGCACGAACGAGACGGCCGTGGGAGCCTGGGATGGACCAACCGAATCTTTTCACTACGGTTCCAGCCGAAACCCGAATCGTACGAACTACGGGAAAAAACAGTGCGGTAGTTTACGATTCGACCCCCCAAGAAACCAAAGGCTGCCCTTGATGACGAAACGAGACGGCCATCGAAACCAAAATCTCCACACCAAGGACGGATTCCTCTCTGGAACGACCGAGAAACCAACGCCTCCTCGATCGATCGCGAGAAACCAGCCAAAAACGAGGGGATTAGTGGAAACGCTCACCTCTCCTCCTTCCCCGCGTAGCCCGCGTCGAAGCCGAAGCGGCGGCACGCGAATACTGCGGCGGGCGACTGGAGGGAGAGCGGAGGAGGGGAAGCTCTCGTCGCTGCCCGCCTGCATGCTACCGGCGCTGCCGGGGCCCGCTTGACCATGCGACGCGTAGGCCCCGCGCCTTTGCGGTGGTGGTCCGCGGCGCACGGTGAGTCTAGCCCACGTGGTGTCCTGTGGCTCCGGCCTTTACTGCGCTCTGTACACGTTGCACCGGCACCGGATCCACGGAAGTGGAGCCCACATGTCGGTTGGAGGAGCCAGGGAGTGAAGGCCTCTTTCTTCGTACGTGTTCTAGAAGACGGTAGGTCCAAAACGCTAACAACCAAGAGACGGACAGGTGGGTCCAGAGAAGAAGGCAACCGAAGTTTGGGCCGCACTGTCAGTGGCTGGATCCAAAGGGCCCCGCCGAGCGCGCGGCATGCGCAGCGTTTGAGAGGGACCCGGTGCGGGGGTCCAGGCCGTGTTTCCCGAGTTTGACACCATGTGGCGGGCGTACAGCGGCGGAGAGGGCTGTGCGGTGTTTGCTGTTCCCCGGGCGGTGCGGCGTGGGGAGATACGGACGGTCGGAGGCTAACCCGGCTCCTGTCTCGGAAACGCTGAAAGAAGAGCGCCGATCTTTCGTCGATGCGCTGCGTGTTGCTGTGATCTACAATTTAGAGGTGTTTATTTGGGTTTAAATTTTTTGGTTTTTTTTACTTTTTCCTCAATCATTTGTATTGTTGGTGATACATAATCTTTTTATATTTTAAAATTTTAATTACACTAAAAAGTTACCAGCAGTTACAGTGAAAAAACAATCTACTACTTTGATACCATTTGGATAACGGGTCATAAGAGTTGGGAACAAATTAAGATAAAGTACATAAATTTATATATAATTCCTGGATTTATCTGAATTTATATCATAATTCTATTCTTACTTCCTATAACCCATTAGCCAAATAGCCTCTCTGTGGGCCTTGTTCTTTACGACTTTTAAGGATGGCTTTTAGATTTTGCTACAACATCTCACTTTTAAATAGAGTATTTTTTAAAACAGGATCTATACGTTAATTATAGTACACATTAAAAAAACATCATCTATACCGGTCAAAATCATATATAAATATCACTCTTTTAGTAATCTGTCTTGAATAGCTAAAATTTAAATATTTTAGTTAAAACCCAAGACCTACATCCAGAATGAACAGAGAACAGGCCGTATTACTCTGTAACAACTCTACAGACATCTACTTCGGAACTATAACGGCATCTGCAGGAGATGTAGTCATGTAGACGTAGCAGAGCACTGGAATCGACCGACCGAGCCATGTTTCTGATGCTCATGCCTCATGTTTTATACAGAGCAACACAACCAAACCAGCGGCAACAGCAGCATATTGAAGATCTCTCTCTGTCTCTCTCTCTCTCTCTCGCTGAAAGAAACATGATTTGAATTGGACATAACTTACAGAAGCACAGTGCTAGTACCTTTCTAGGATCATCACAATTTATTGGAAGTCATGTGCATTGGTCCCTTCCACTCTGTTTTTAGCTCTTATGTACGAGCTCCCTGGATCTGTGCAGTAGAGAATTGGCCACATTAGCTATGGATCTGTTTGGGAGAGCTCCACTACTAAAAACGTGGATCTGGAGCAGCAGCACCACCGTGGATCTGGGATTCCACCATGGAGTGTTTGGCTTGTACAGCAGCTCCAGATCCACGAAATTGAGGTTTTGGTGGGATGGGGTGTGTAACCAATGATATTGGTGGGTAATTACCACCCAACTCCACGGTGGAGCACCCCTTGAGGAGCTTCATAAAATCCATGGATCTGGCCCTCAGATCCAGGATTTTGGTGAATCCAGATTTCGTGGAGCTGGAACGTTTGGGTAAAATTTCGTGGAGTGTAGCTGTTTTTCGTGGATCTGGAGCTAATGGAGCTCTCCCAAATAGGCCCTATATGCTGGTGGATCGATCGTGGAGTGCATCATGCATGTCGGTAGGGATTGCGACCCGTCAAAGAATGCGACGGTAGATCGAACGAGTGTAGCGATGATGGTATAGTACTAGATCCTACAAGATTCTACAATGAGTGATTCTGGCACGACTAGGGCTGGATAACGAGCTGGCTCGGCTCGGCTCGGCTCGGTCTGGCTCGGTAGGATAACGAGCTGGCTCGAGCTGGCTCGTTATAACTAACGAGCTAAAAAGCTAGCTCGGCTCGGCTCGTAAAAAGCTCGAGTTAGCTCGTTTGGCTCGTGAGTCAGGGCCAAAAAATGTCTCTATCATATATTCATCCATGGAAGCATGGCTCGTTTGGCTCGTTTGGGTACAATAGAGTACAAATTAACACATGCATGGCTCGTTTGGGTACAATAGAGTACAAATTTACACATTAACACATGCAATAGAGTACAAATTAGGTCCATGGAAGCAGCATATGCATATCTAAATTCCTGGAAATATGGCTCGTTTGGCTCGTGAGCTGGCTCGAGTTGGCTCGTTATAGCTAACGAGCTAAAATCTTGGCTCGGCTCGGCTCGTTATCCTAACGAGCCGAGCCGAGCCGAGCCAGCCACGAGCCGAGCGAGCTAACGAGCTTCGAGTTTTTCGTCCAGCCCTAGGCACGACCATCCTACAATGGGTGATTCTGACACGACCATCGTGGTAAATGGTGCAGGAGAATGGTATAGGGCCCGTTCGTAGCGATGATTGTTAGCTGTCGTTAATAAATAGTAGTGATTAAAAAAATGATTTATAGAAATTAGGTGTTTATATTAGCTTATAATTTTTTGCTAAGTGTATTATGTAAAAAGAGTAAACAACAGTGTAAAGAAAATCATTACAATATTCAGATCGTTATATGACTTACGGAATTGTGACATAATAAAATACAAAGTGTTTTACAACATACGAAAAGCAAAGTAATGGTTGATGAATAGTAGTGACTAATAGAAAGCGGCTATAGAAGTTGGAGCGTTTATATTTACTTGGCTTCTGTTTAAACAAAAGCCAGAAGTTAAAGCTAATATGAACAGACCTATATATCTATAGTAGCACTAGTCCTAGATCCTACAATGGGTGATTCTGACTTACCATCGAAGTAAATGGTGTAGGAGAATGGTCAGATTGGTCATGTTCCAAATATTTTTTAGCTTTTGACTTTTAAAAATCAGAAGTTTAATAAAGTGGCTTCTCAATATGGTTTCTATAAATTATTTATAAAAAATTACTACAGAAACTGCTTCTAATAAAATGTTCTCAATACGAGTGTGGATTACTCCATCAAACTCTCTCGCAATAACGATACTTTTGAACAGAGCAAAGACATACTACGCACTGAGCATTTACTGCTTGAGCTATCTCGAAGAGATGGTGTATTTATTGATGTCGTGGTTTGTCCTTTTTATTACTTGAATGAATGCGGAAAATTTACAAGAATTTTACAGAAAATAGAAATTAGAAAATAACCGCATGCCAAATGAAGCTTTAAGTTTTTTTGATGAGAGGATTCTTAAGCTTTTGTTTTTTGAACTTGGAGCCTTCAGCATATTGAGCACTGACGTTGCATTGTCGAGTAAAAGCTCAACACCGCGTAGGAACGCAGAAAGAAGCTGAGTAGGCTTGAGCGAAGTTCCGGTCCACGCCCAATGCTGAGCAGCTCATGGGCCAGGGCGGCCTACTTGTATCTATCGCAAGCCGTTCCTCGAAAAAAAACAACCCTAAGTCGAGACGCTGGGGATATGAACCACCGGCATGGTACCATCAAACACAAAACAATCATAATTCAAGCGGTGACTACGATTTAAACCAGGGACAATTCCACTGAGATATGAAACTTATTATTGTCCGGGATGTAGCACGTCGAACACCGGATCTCACAGACCCTTTTTTCACAAGAACAGATTCCAAACCCTGAAACAGAGAGCATCCTGTCGTGCTTCATGTACAACACATACCGACGAACGCAATCAGACAACCGGAGTCAGAAGCGGCTTCTTCAGAACATGCGCCTCCAGGTTACCAAGAACCAGGTCCGCCATGGCCGTGCGGGTTTCGTAGGTCCCGCTCCCCACATGCGGCAGCAGGACGACATTGTCGAGCGCGAAAAGCGCCTCGGGCACGTTGGGCTCGTCCTCAAACACGTCGAGGCCTGCCCCGCCAAGGCGCCCCTCGACGAGTGCAGAGACGAGCTCGGGCTCATCGACGTGAGGGCCGCGCCCGATGTTTATGAGCACGCCCTTGGGTCCCAGCGCCTCGATCACCTCGCGGTTGACGATGTGGCGGGTCTGCTCATTCAGTGGGCAAGCCACCACAAGCACATCGCTGTTTGCTGCCAATTCAACCACCGTAGGGTAATACGTGTAATCCGGGTATTCTTTCTTTGTTCTCTGGTAGTAGTTGACTGGGCAATCGAAAGCCTCCACTCGCTTGGCAACACCAAGCCCTATCCTGCCCAGCCCAATAATGCCCACTCTTTTGCCACTGAACTGCAAAAGGATCAAAACTCTTATGAGAAAAATCAAGTCATATGAAATGTTCTTTTTACCGAAACAAGAAAGTCTTGTTACAAAAAAGATGAGAAAGGCAAAACATCTGTAACAAAAACGGCGAGGACTGCAAGCTCTGACCACACAGAAGAATCAAAATAAACACGGACAAATGTAAATATCTCCATAAATATGCAACTCTAAACTTTTGGAACTGATACTCTTATTTACCATAGTAGATGAATAACAGCCATAACATGAAGTCTTACAAAAAGAATAACATGTCCCTAAAGATGGTTGAAGTGCAGAGTTTGATAAACTAGAGACAGCAAATTCAGAGTTGGGATTACATAATGTACGAATAGTTTACTCATCCCGGACTTCCAGTAACAATCAGATGACTGGGGTGAGTAAGGGCTTATTCAACGCATGTGCCTCTAAATTTCCTAGAACCAGATCAGCCATTGCCCTGCATGTTTCTTCCGTATCACTCCCTATATGAGGGACCAAAACAACATTATCTAAATTAAAAAGTTGCTCTGGAGCAAAGGGCTCATGCTCAAACACATCAAGGCCTGCTGCTCCCAAGCGTCTCTCAAGAAGTGCAGACACAAGCTCAGGTTCATCCACATGTGTTCCACGGCCAATGTTTATGAGAACACCCTCTGGCCCTAGAGCATCAATGACCTTACGACTAACAATGTGATGGGTCTCCGCATTAAGTGAACATGCTACAATAAGCACGTCACAGTTGGCTGCCAGGTCAACAACATTCGTACAAAATTTGTACTTTGGAAATGGCTTCTCTGATCTTGAATGATAGCTGATTGAGCAGCCAAAAGCCTCAGCTCTTTTTGCTACAGCTAAGCCTATCCTGCCAAGGCCAAGAATAGCAACTCTTTTACCACTGAACTGCAGAAAAATAAGAAGAGTCAATTCTTTTTATTCTAACAAACCTTCTTTAATCTATATGTATATCCGCCATGGAAATACCAAGTCAGCATCCTTAACTATATCATGTTATTAAAGGACATAATTTAAGCTGACACATCATCAGTGTAATGAGTAGCTAATCAGTCTTGCTAAGTAATATAAAGTTTGTCCTTGAGACAGGTGCACCTGAACCTACTGCGTACTGTAATGCGATCTCAATCGTATGTAAAAGGTCCTTCAGTTTCTTAAGGGAGTAGGGGAAGGGCTCAATGAAAGTAGCATATTGCATCAAAATCTCGTGCATAATTCTGGTAGCTAGACTAACAGCCTAACATACGGTTGGTAGGCTGCAACAAATTATTCACTTAGCCATGCAAAAAGGGAGAAGATGTAGAAGCGCATTACTATAAGAATCCCATTTGTACTATGAGATAATCGTCAGGAGGAACACATAGTAATTTCTACTTTTATTTCTGATCATCCATCAGCCTCAATATTAGCATAATTCTGAGAGACAATGCGATATGGAGCTAAGCTGCAGCAAAGTGAACCAAAAAAAACCCTAACCTTATTGTCAAATGTAATTAGGGCCAGTGCCTGGAAGTTTCAATTAAGGGGGGTCACCTAGAATGAGGTGGATGTTAAAGAAGAGAAAATAATTAAGAGCCATGGCACCATCATATGAGCCACCCCAAATTACCATCGACCATTATCAAATGTGCTAATCAAGGAAAGCTGGATTTTGAAATTTTACCATAGCTAGGTCGGTAGCCAGTAACAGTATTTTCCAGTCTATTCTGGTTCGGCCTTTCTATTTAATTTGTTTTAACATATTTTCCCCAAAGTATTGTGTCTGTTTGGTCTTCTATAATCATTAGCATGAAGATTTCATCAAAATTATTGTGCAATCTACCTCTTACCAGCCGGTATGGTATCTACCGGTCCTAGCCGGTATGACCGATTACCGGCAGTAACTGGCTAGTTATCGCCGATTTTTTTATCCCTGGTGCTAATACAACAATCCAATCTAGACCCTAGAAAAATCGTTGCAGCTAAAACACTATCAAGATGTGATCCTCTATATCTTAGCTTTCCACTCACAAGCATACAACTCCAATCAGCAATCTTTCTGGCCAGACAGAAGGTCAACATCTTCCTCACAAACTTCAGTCAAATAGGCTGCATTTCACTGACAAAACAAATCCACCAGGGCCAGGAAATTTCTGAAACTGTCACAACCTGGGCCGCTGAAGAAGTGAAGATGCTTACCAACCAGTGCTCCCTCAACTATATCATTCACATGGTATAAAAGAAAGATTCAAATGAACCAACCAAATTTGACGAAGATATCCAAAGATGTGTAACAAAATTTAAGCCACATCTGATCAAGTCCAACAATTTTCTCCTTCCCACTTCTCTTACAGTTCGCTCTCCAATTTATCCACCTTGTTTACCTCATTTCCTTTCATTCAGTCGTATTCGCTGAAAACCCCCAGTATTCTGTTGTCTAACTAACCTTACAATCAAGTTTATGCTATATTAACTTCGACCACTAAACCAAAGTGTACACAAATTATAGTTAACCTAGGAATCAGATACCAAAGTGTGCACAAATTATGAAACGAAAATTACTTTACTAATTAATCGAGCATCACTGAGAACGTTTCGGGGGGAAAAATCCAAGAGTCGCTAAGCAAGAGCTAACGCAGAAGCAAACCATCCTTGGATAATCGAAGTGAAGAATAAACGGAAGCGAGCCATCGGGAAAGGAACCGACCCGGGTGGTGAGGGCGTAGTCGCCCTTGGCCTTCCACATGCCGGCGCGGACGTAGCGGTCGGCCTGCGGGATCCGGCGGAGCGCGGCGATGGCGAGGCCGACGGCGAGGTCGGCGACGTCGTCGGTGAGAACGTCGGGGGTGTTGGTGACGCGGATCCCCCGCTCGCGGCACTTGGCGAGGTCGACGCGGTCGATGCCGACGGAGAAGGACGCGACGATCTCGAGGGACGGGAGGGCGTCGATGAGCGCGGCGTCGGCGCCGTAGTTTGAGTTGCCGACGACGGCGCGGATGGAAGCGGCGTGGGAACGGAGGAAGTCGGCGCGGCGGTCCGGCGGGGAGTCCCAGAGGCGGAAGAGGCGGCAGCGGCGGTCGAGCTCCTGCTCCAGGTAGGCGTTTATGGGGTGCAGCAGCAGCACTCCCAGGGACTCCATCGCCGGCGCCGCCGCGAGCAACGAGGCGGCAGGAGGCGTGCGTGGCGAGGATTGGTGTGTGGTTGGTGGTGGGCGTAGGGTGCTGGGGGGTTGTGGACGGAAAAATGCGACGATGCCGGCCGCGTGTCGTTAGCGTAGCGTGCATTCGTTGTGGGCCGCATGTTGCATTGTTACGTCACAGCTCTATAAAGTGGATTTCTTAGAGCAGGTACAATACAAGATATTTATATATAAATATTTAAAAAAAGAGAATATACTTACATCATTAAGTATTTATGCAAGAGTTACTTCCTCCAATGCAAGCATATCTTTCGTGGATGCTTGGATGCTATGTTATCTATTAATAGACATAGTTATACACATAAGAACCTACTAAGCACCGATACTTATTTAAGCATTGATGCTTCAAAATAAGCACCTTATTTATCCTATGTGGCAAGAAAAATCAGTTTTTCATTGCTAAGCATCTCTCTAAACGCCGGCATTGTACATGCTCTTATTGTATCATCGGACTGCCTGATGTAGGTGTGGGAATGGTTCAGCCAAATCCAATGAACCATCAACCCGGCTCAAAATTTATGAAGTGTGGACCAGAGGTGTCTAATAAAAAAAGTAGGTTTAATAAGTTTGACATTATAGGTTTTAGAGGATCGAGTGAGTCGATTCCATGAATCACTCAGCGCTAGCCTCTCCTCGGTCTGCCACTGCCGATAACTGCTCGACGTTGGCTCTCCTCGATCTGTCACCGCCAGCAGCATGCTCGCCTCTCCTCGGACCTCAGTCCGCCACCGCCAACAGTCGCTCGACTGCTTGGCGCTCACCTCTCCTCGATCCGCTGCCGCCAACGATTGCCCGATGCTGCCTCTTCTCGATCCATCACCGTCGATCCTCCAGACCTCCACCCTGAACTGCGTCGCCTCCATCCCTACGCACTGCCTTCACCGCCTCTAGCACCATGAAGCAACCGAACCAAGAATTCGAAGATGTTGTGGCGGCCAAGTAGCAAAGGAGGAAGAGGGTGGCGGCCGGAGGTGGAGTGACTTCGACGCGAACGAGGAGGAAGGCGGCATTTGGGGTGCTCATCCTCTTCGTGGGATGGAGGAGCTGGAGCTCCAGATGCAAGAAGATGGAGGAGTTCCAACAGTACAACATTCTCTGATGACAAGGTTCTCTGCTGCTACGAGGTCTCTGACAACTCTGCTTTCGCTTGTCAGTACCCCTCATGGTGAGTTTCTTAGTTGTACATGCATTTTGATTATACTTGATGGATTCTTAGTTGTTTGAGGCCTAGATTTATACACAGTAAAAATCACCATGAGAATTTTGTTTGAAATATCCTATGTAGAATTGATTATAGAAGTAGAACTGCTGAACCTTTGGCTATTGCAAATCTTAAATTGAACAATGGTAGCATGAAATTGATTCTAGTCAATAAGTGTGAATTGTTCACACTATATCTTGTGAGTCCTGATGACCTTGTCATATTAGTTAGGTTCTTTATTGCATTGCCATTAATCATTGGATTTGATTATTTGTGCTAGTTATGCTTATTTTCATGATTCGAGTGAAGACATTCAAATATTTTGTTTCTTATTTCAGCAAGTTGCCTTTGCTAGCTTACACTAGTACTTCTATACATTGCTTGAAATTCTAGCAATTGTGATGCTGAGTTTCTTGGTTTTAAGCTATATATCCTCTTTATTCTTACATTTTAAGCAGAAGGCAGTTTTACTTCGTGAGTACGGTAAACATTGCAATATTCTAAATGAAGGTCATAGGTCATTCAATTGTTGGATTTTTGCATTCCTATATAGCAAATGGCAATTACTTTTTGAGGCTAAGTTTTCAAATGTTTGTCCTGCTTATTTATGGTCTAAGTTTTCAAATGCGTTCTAAAATAATCTAAGATCTTCAATGTTCTTGATAGGCATTGATGGCATTGATGCTAATACTAAAATGCATGAGGATGAGGAAAGTGACAAAGAAGAAGAAGAAAATGTTGCTGTTGGTATTGGAAGCTCATTTCTTGGAGATGGAAGAAAGTTCAGATCTAAGGCTTGGCGAGAATACATGCCTATCCGTGTTGATGGAGTTATTACAAAGGGATAATGTAAGTATTGCAATGCAAAGATTAGAGCTAAACATAGGGTAGGAACAAGTGCTTTGCACAATCACCTAATGAGATGCAAAGAAAGGAAAAAGGCTCTTAAAGTCGTGGATAAGTTGAATGCCACGGTTATGTCTCCGGATGGTGTGACTTTGAGAGATTGGAGTTTTGATCATGAGGTATCATGCAGAGAGTTGGTTAGAATGGTTGTGCTTCATGAGTTGCCATTTTCAATTGTGGAGTATGATAGATTTTGAAAGTTTGTCTCCAGTCTAAATCTACTCTTCAAGATGGTATCGAGAAAAACACTGAAAAACAATTGCCTCAAAGAATTTAAGGAGCAGAAGCAAGCTTTTAAGGAAGTGCTTAATAGTTCCAGCTCAAGGATTTATTTGACGATGGACATGTGGACTTCCAATCAAACCTTGGGCTACATGTGCATCACTTGTCAGTATATAAATGGTGATTGGGAGTTGCAGAAGAGAATTAGAGACACTGCATACTAGTGTAGCTGTGTTCAATGTAGTCCTAAAGTCTATATAACATTGGAACTATGAAAACAAGTTGGTTGCAATCACATTGGATAATGCCAGCAGCAATGGTGCAAATGGCTACGTTGTTGAAGGCTAACTTGTTAGATAAGAACATGCTACTTGGACAAGGTAGATTTTTGCACCAGCGTTGTGCAGCTCATGTCCTGAACTTGATATGCCAAGCAGGCCTGGGGTTTGTTAACCCCATTGTCACCAAAATTTGGGAGAGTGTGAAATACATTCAGGGATCCCAATCTCGGAAGGAAAGGTTTGAAGAGATAGTTACACAGCTAGGCATTTCAGATGTTTAGAAGAACTTTTGATTCTTTAGGGCTGCAAGATCAAAACTACACTTACACACCAACTTTTGATGATTGGGAAAAGGTGGAAGTGGTGTGTAGACTACTGAAAGTGTTCTATGATGCTACGAATGTGATTTTAGGCTCAAAGTATGCCACTGCAAACCTATGGCTTCATGAGATTTGGGAAGTAAAGCTTTCTTTAGAGAAAGAGGGGGTTCTAAAGTGAATCTTAGTATTCACAACATGGTTGAATACATGCAAAAAAATTCAAGAAATATTAGAAATTATCGTGGATGGCATTATCAATCCCTATCATTTTGGATCCACAATTTAAATTTGCCTTTCTTCAGTTCCGCTTTCTCCCAGCTTTTGGGAGTAAGGCTCCATCTAAACTTGCAAGAGTAAAGAAGGTGTTCACACATATCTTCAATGAATATGCTCAATTGAATAATGACAACTCAGATTTTATTCCTCAATGAAGTGGTGGTGTTGGGATGGGTGCGGATGGTAGTGACCGACTGGCAGATTGGGATCAACACCTTAGTAGTAGGGTCCACTCAGCAAGCTTGGTGTCCTCAGAACTTGAAACATATATAGCAAAGCCCCAACTCCCTCGAGGTGGTCACTTTAATATCTTGAACTGGTGGCGAATGAATTCTCTTGAATATCCAACTTTGGCTTGCATGGCTAAGGATGTTTTAGTGGTGCCTGCTTCAACGGTGGCATCTGAGTCAGCATTTAGCACTGGTTAGAGAGTCATCTCTGATTTCCAAAGCCGAATGACTCCTAAGATAGTTGAAGCGCTTGTATGCCTACAGAATTGGTTGAGAGCATATGGTAAAACCTTAAGTCTAATCTCTTTGTAATTTCTCCTAATGCTTTAAGAAATGTAATATTTCTTCTTTATTTCTTTTGAATCGTAGGTGCTAGTCGACTTAGAATGGACTCAATTTTTGACCTCATTGAAAAAGATGATATTCATCTATGACTTATGAATTTACAGGTATTGTAAATTATTCCTTTGTTGCCCTCAAATATGTGGCTGAATATTTAAGGTTCATCTCATTTGATTGTTCATGTAGCTATTGCAGATAGGCAGATGAAAATGAATAGTTTCTATCCAATAGTGCTTAATTTTGGGGGGTTCACCAAAGACGTTTGTGTTTTTTTATTATTTCATTTGATTTTGGTTCTCTTGATTAAGTGCCATGTCTTGATATGCCTACTGTCTACTGTTCTAAATCCATTAATATATAGTAGAAATCTAGCAAAACCCCTTGCTTTTTTAGTTGAAGTGCGTTTATGCCTTTTAACCATTGCTTAATGGTTCTTGTAGGTGTTCTTGGAGGATTCTAGTGGCACCAGTTACTCAAAGGAGGGGAGGCTAATAGGTATGATCTAGCATATGAACTTGTTGTTCTGAAAGTTTGGAAATGCACTGTTTATGGCTGGAGTTTCAGTTATGTTAATTTGGTTCAAAATTGCTTGTGTAGATTGGAAAAATGTGGTATTGTGATTGAACTTAATTAATTAGGATAATACTTCTTGATAAATCATATTAATATGGAGATTCATATTGAACTACTATCGGTTTTGCCTCTGTCAAGGGACACCCGTTTATGCAATTTTATCACCATTCATTTAGTTCTTTCACTGACATCTGTTTTCTCCATGTGTGTAGATGGACCCCAAGTTCCTGAGGAACCCGAGGCATTCCAAGAAGCACAACAAGAAGAACGGTGAGGCTGAAGCTGAGGTGTAGGATGGAAGTTTACGCTCATGGAGAAGCAAATGTGTTTTCCCTGTTTCGACTCAATACCTTTAGGATCAAGAGTTTCATTAAAGTGGAACTTGTATGCTATTATGTATGATCACAATGATCTTTTTTGCCACCTGAGCATTATTATGACCACTATGATTGTTAGTTGATGCTACCGGTTGAATTACATACTATTTGAATTATGTCCTAGGATATATCAACTTCAGCCAACCATATGAGTAATATTTTTGAAGTTTTGATCTTGCAATTAGTTCCATTCCATAGTAGTATGCTGGTTATTTAAAATGCTCGACCCTTGAGATCCATTGGGGCATTGGGGTCACTGTAGCTACTCTAATGGGTTGAACCGTGGGGACCGTTCCATGCTCTGGTAGCATGGGTTAGGGTAGGGTCGCACCTACTCCTAACCACTCCCACCCCTACCTGGAAGTGATCAAGAATTTGAAAAAGATGAACAAGTGCCCATATAGCATGATTCTCCAGGAAATAAATTCCAGAGTTGAACTTCTGGACGCAGTTGATTTTAGGTGTGTTTGGTTTGGTGGATGATGGTGGATGGGATAATCTCATCTAGGATTTGGAGGTTGTTCTTGTATTTGGGTGGATGGGATGAGGTCATCCTGGATGAGTTGATTCAAGTTTATGGAATATTATCTCAATATGCTAGATGGCTTGGTTCAAGAAAAAAGCTAGATAAGCTCATCCAAGCTCAGTTAGGGTGTGTTTGGTTTGGTGGATAAGGGTAGATGGAATGGGATGATCCAATAGTTGGTGGGATGGGATGGTCTAAATAGCTTGTTTGATTGGATGGATAAGGATGGTATAAGAATGTGTTTGGTTGGATGGATATAATAGTACAGAATGAGAGTAGAGAGTGTTTAGCTGACCAAATTATATTAGAGAAAAACTAAAATTCTAATATAAATTATGAATTAATTTTAACCATCACACTATCTAGGACGGCGTGGGCCAAGCCCTAGAATCGAGTCATGTAGTTTTGTTTGGAGGAAGAGAAAAAATGAGGAGAAAAAGAGAATAACTAAAACTATATAAACAATTGCACTAGTAGGTAATTTTCATGAAGTTAAGTGGCAAGTCCTATTCCCAACCCACAAAAGCCAAAGTAAGCACCTCTTTCTTGGCTTTTGGGTATATCCTCTTTTTTTTCAGCTTCTAAAAGCTGCTTTTCGACTTTTCTATAGTAACTAGCTTTCCAACAGAGTGTCTTTTCAATGCAGAGTCTATAAGTTGGTTGTAGCACACATTGTAGGAACTTCATTTATATCGGCCAAAACCACACGTGAGTTTCTGTTACTTTATACTCTCTCTCACGAACAGTCCAAAAGTTATAAATCGTAACTATAGGCCGAAGCCAAATAGAATAGTGGCTTATGGCTTTTCAAAAGCTTGGTTAAAAAGCCACCCATTTGTTTAGACTTTAGCTTTAATTTTTTGCTTAAGTCAAATAAAAAGCTTAAACAAACAGAGCAGTGAATGCCAAAGCTTTTGACTAAGATGGACCATAGTGGAAAATTTGTGAATAATGGATCTCTTCGAATCTATATCAGGAAACTATTATGGATCAAATGTCCTCAACCTACGTAAGACTTCAGATATATCTTCAACCACAAAATCTTGAGTGGCAAAACAAAATTGAATATGCGACACCTTGTCTATCTAGCCAATGATCAAAGTTTGATTGTCACAGGTTGAATGAGTTATTTGTGTATGTTTTTAGTTAGTTTTTTTATGGGATTTGAGCCTGTGCCTGTCATGTGAGGTTTAAGATGATTACACTAGCTAATATATTGTTCCCACCCTCTAAAAAGCTGGATATAAACCAATTGGTTTAATTCTATGTGATGGTGTGGTTTTCTACCTACTTTTTAACTATATTGTTCAGTCCGCCCAATTGCCTAGTACGATTTAGTGTACACAACGTAATATTTAAGTATATCTTAATGGGAATTGTTTTTATGGATTATGACTCTTTCTTGGCCTTGTTCTTTTGGGTTGCAGCATATAGATTTTGGCTATGGCTTATTAATTTAATAAATAGTGATTATTGAAAGAAACCAAAGTCAAAAACTAACTGGAAAAACCAAAAGAACGGATCCTTATCATGTGAGTCACAAGAGGTAAGCCACGATTTGACTTGCCTCTAACATCCCTCGTACCATCACCCAATGCTCCTCCTTTCCAGACCAAGGAAGAGGATTGGCAAACAATAGGTCCCTTTTTTCAGCTTCTAAGATCTACTTTTTAGCTTTTCTACATTAATTAGTTTTCAAACATAGTGTTTTTTAAGATGAGGTCTACAAGTTGATTGTAGTACACACTATAACGACTTTATTTATATAGGCTAAAACTATATGTGAGTTTCTGTTACTCCGTACTCTATCTCACAAACAGCCCAAAAACTATAAGTCGCAGCTAAAAGCCATAAGTTGAAGTAAAAAAAAGAACAAGCCCAATAACCATATACTTTCCATTTTTAGAATTTTTTAGTATATATTTTTTAGGAGAACATCTCATTGTGGTTGTTAGTAGTCTAGTCACAATTAAGGTTCACCATATTATTGTCTTAAGGTTTTCTTTAGAATTTCTAGCCTATTTCTCTTTTAAATCACACATTGTTAGCTTTGGTGGTGCTTATTTGGGCTTAAAAGTTTGGGCTTGGGGTTTTTTATACTGTAGTGACTGAAAATACATTGTAGCTATTGGTAGCTTTTCAAAATAATTAAAATTTTAAAATTAAAAGTTATATAATCACGAACAATGCGTAGCAATAAGAGAAGGAAAAGAAAAGGCAAAAAAGCCCCAAAAACAAAAAGACCAAAAAATACGAAATTAAGAAGTTAAAAGCCAGAAGCAGAAGCTCAAATGAGCAGTGCCAAATAATTTATTATATAATAGATTTGTGAGTGATTATTTTATTGTTGGGGAGTGGCCCCAACATTTGCCCATTTGACTTGCTGGGCCAAGAGGTCTAGTACGCATGTAAAAGGACATTTGTACCCCTAGCATGATGGGCCCTAGCAAGGGCATTCGTGTAATCCAGCTTTACGACCATGTATATATAGCCCTGGGGAAGAAAGGAGCCAGGGCAGAGACAATTCATTTTACTCATCCCCACTTTTAGTGTAGGTAAGGCTCTGGGCAACCCCTAATGGTCTCCCATAACCCCTTATTTACTATTTGGCCTATAGCCATAACAGTTGGCGTCATCCATGAGGACGTCAAAAGAAACTAATGATTGGAGCAGCGATGGCACCAAAGAAGGCAACAAAAGCATCTAAACGGAAGAGAGGCACAGCTGCAAGAACAATCGAGGCCGGGACGCGGGGGCTGGTGGTCAAGGGACCTTCGCCTCCGTGGTAGCGACGCGTCTGCACGGCCAACTACGTGCAGCACTCGCAAGCAGACGCGCAAACGGCGACCCCCTGGCAATCCCAATGACACCCATGTGTAGGATCAAGGATAACTGACTAGAAGGGGGGCAAATAGGAGGTTATAAAATTTCTTGCTTTTTAAAAACTAATTTCTCCAAATTTAGTGTTAAGCAAGATTTCTATTGCAATTCAAGACCCACTCAATTCTACTAAAGCTAAGGCACCATAAAGCAAGACTCTACAAATAAAATGTCATGATGTTAGCAAAACATAAGGTATAACAGGAAAAATAAAATGTAGGTTTGTATATAAGTTACCTCCTCGTCGATCTAGCCTGTGGATGATCAACGGGTAGTACTATGACTTCGGCTAGACTCGGTAGGTCACGATGGCCAACTAGACTCGCTAGGTCGTAATGACCTAGCGGGTGAGCATGGTGGCCTAACTGTGTGCTTGATGCGCTTGGCATGGTTCATTGATCGACTGCAGTTCATGTTGTCCATTATTTTTTTTGGCTTGCGATAGAATATACTTGAAAGTTTTCTATAGGGACGGTGATGTGTTGGGGCTCTGGGCTGCTCATGGCGGTTTCAGATGCTCTTGCGATGCACTACGCCCGCTCCAACTGAAATGACATACCTAATAGGTTTAATAACGAGTAGACTAAATTTCATAAATGAAACAATCAGACTTTGCAACTGTCTTACGATGTCATGGCACCATAAGCACTATGGCAATCGAACGAGCATTGTAGGCTGGGGTACATACCACTGTAGGTACTCGTCATACGTCCGAACGTCATACGGACGCTGCTCCATTTTGACATCTAACAGTGCCCTGCCCGTCCATGTTGTCGTCCACTCCTGCTGCAGTGGTTGCCAGTCTGTACCATGCTGACCCACCCTCGATTGCCTGCATTTCTGGAATCATTTATGTTACAAAAGAAGACATACGAAGTGTAAACATTACTTAGATAGAGTTTGACTCATAGGTGTACGGCTCGCGGTAGGAACCTGCCGTCCGAGGGCATGACCTGGTACAACCCCCAATATGTGGCGCATAGAACAACTGATCCCCAGCTGTACTGAGGCATCGCCCCAACCTCTACATCAACCAAAGACTCAGCGAGGTGAATGAACTTGGGGTTGTAAATATCGTCGTGTGTAGATGAAAACATGCTCCAACAAAAGAGTTGAACAAGGTACGCGATGATATGCATCCTAATGACCTCGTCTGGTGCATCCTATGGGTGCACACTGAAATTCTTCAGCCAAGTGTGAGGGATGCGATGAGCACCCTCCAGGATAGCCAAGCCGAACTGATACACCAGCATATATATATGTATATATATATATGTATATGTAGATATATATGTATGTACATATATGTACATATAGAATTATTAACCGGCATGCAGGTGTAAAATACGGGCCAGAAAGTTACTGGCGCGCGCGCGCACACACACACATATATAATGGCAGTACAATACTACAAATTAAAAATTACGATGAAATAAATAATTATATAATTATACATATATGTATGCGCACACACGTATTACAAAGGAATTACCTGGTAATATGACTGCTAATTGGCTGCGAACCATTGCGAGACTGCGAGAGAGCTTGCAATTTATAGCGCGAGTGAGAGTACAACACGCTAATGAAGCGCCGATAATGGTGGGAGTAAATTGCACGCAGGGAGACAGACACGATGTAATCTCCCTTTCAGTGGTCTGTTCCCTCGTCACTCCTGCACAAGCACTCATTTTCCATACCAGCCAAATGCCCGAAGGCCCACTACATTCGTTCGCATGCGTGTAAACTAACTAAAGAAACACACAGGGGCAACTGCTGCCGCATGGTGCCAAACTTTGCTGCCCGGTCACCATGCGGTGGCTGATTAGAGCCGGCTTAATTGGGTAATTAGGCGACAGGTAATGGCCTATAGCCTGGTGGCTAGGCGACAGGCAACCTGCACTCCGGTGGTGGCACGGCAGGGCCTTGGCCGCACGGTGGTAGGGCGGCATGCCACTGCCGCACGGCCACAAGGCGCCAGGTGTCCACTCTATGGTGTCGTCGCTCGATGACCGGGCAGCAAAATAGATATTTTTTGCTATTGTTGCGTGCATATTGATATTCTTGTAAATACGGATTCAAAATGTGCCATATGTGCCAAAAACTCTGGGTTTTTTCTGTATGGAGTTACAGACGCTATAACGCCAGGTTGTTAGCCCCATAGGAAAAGAAATACCATGTGTCAAATACCAATACCACCGGTGAAAGTAGCATGTATAGAACACTGCATTTATTGAGTACAAAACAGACACACATTTCATACACACCATACTCATATCACCCATACATATATACACGGACGAGTCCTCTACACACACTATGAATTTACATGACACTCATACCACCCATATACATAATACATATACGTGTACGTTCCCTATGCAAGCTAGGAATTTGTAGGAGGGAACTTGTGGTGATCGGTTCGGCTTAAAAGCTCATGGCTTATGGCTGAAAACACTGTAGCTGGCTGAAAAAAGCACTGTAGCTGACAGAGGCTTATTTAGCATAATTAAATTTAAAAAATTTAAAAATATGTTAGCCCATTACGTATAATACAAACAAATACGGGAAAAAGAACCGGCAAAAAAGCTCAACAAAAAGCCAAAAGTTCAGAAAAAGACGAAATTTATGAATAGTGAAAATAAGCCAGGAGCCAGAAGCCGAAGCCGAAGCCGAATTGATCAGGGCCGTCTCATATAGTGTGGGCACGTGTTTTTCATTAAATACACACGCACATGTGTTACGTGTACTCTTAAAATCGGTGGACATCAGCGCTAGGGCTAGTACATAAACCCTGATGAGTTTGGTGCATACCCGTACGCCTAGACATCTGGTCACATGCTAGCTTCCTTATTCTTGGATTTACATCACATAGCATGCCATTTTTCTCATTTCCAGCTGTAAATCTCAACTAAAAAGATAAAAAAGACATAAATTAGTATAGATAATAATTTTCTTATTTCATCCCAATGTCATTATAAAAATTACCTTTTAAAATTCTTTTTAAGGAGAAATACCCTTTTTTACCCCAATAGCCAAAAGAACCGGTAAATCCAGTGACTCTCACGCGGCCACCGACCCGTCCCAGCCGGTATCCAGCCGTTGGCATTCAAAAATTGCCGAAGCGGCAGGCAAGGCCGCGGAACGGACGGTCCCGATCCGACGGCTCTCCCGGTAACCATCTCCGACCGTCCACCTCACAACCCCCTCCCCTCCAGTCTCCCATCATTTGACAGACTTGCCTTGGCGAGAGTAGCAGCAGCAGCAGTAGGGTTCGAAACTTTCTCGCCTCCGAAATTTGAAACCTCCGAGGCGAACGCGAAGCGAAGCCGTCGTCTCCTCTTGGATCTCGCGCCTGGATTGGAGCGGAGGTCCCGCGGGATTGTATGCTGCGCGGGGAGTCTCGGTCGCCGGAGATGCTCGCCGGTCGCGTCGGCTCCGCCGGGAAGGTGAGATCTCGCAGGTTTTTGTTTTTGGGGAGAAATTTAGCGGTGGATTCGAGGAATTAGGGTTTTCGTTGCTCGCGAGGAGAGCGCGAATTCGCTTGCTGTTCGCTCGCCGGGGGTGCGGATGGGTCGACGGGATGGTGAGATCTCAGTTTTTTGTTTATTCTGGAGGAATTTGGTGAGGGTTTGGGTAAGATATGTTTTCTCGCGCTGTGAGATGAGGGTGGCGGCGGGTGCTTGGGCGGGGTGGTGAGATCTCGCGGCGTAGAGCTCGAAGAACTAGGGATTTGTTGGTGCTACAGTTCCTACTTTGGAGCCACATGTGGTTCATATTTGGGTAAAATCAGGGTCAAACGCCTTAGATGCCTGCGTTTCTCAGTGCTGGCTAGGAGGTGAAGAGGAGTCGTCGGCGGTGATGTATCAGCTGAGCGGCGAACGGAAAGGTGAAGGAAGTTTGCACGAAGGGAGGGGCGGGGGCAATGAATTGAAGCGAGAGATTAGTTTGTTGAGGGATTGCATGCGGAGATGGTGGCTTTGGATTCTGATTTTTGTCTAGACGAATCACCTCCCTTATTCAATTTGTGTAGTTATGTTAGTGTTAAACCCAAAATAGGATAATAAAGTTACTCATTTGCCAACGAAATGTTCGTATGAAGGTAGCCAATGTCCTCTATTGGTGAATGACTCTAAAATGCATTCCGAAATGTTGCTATTGTTACTTGTTGAAATGATTTTAGTTCCACCTGTTCAATTGCAGCCTATGATTGCTTCTTCCTTGAAGCAACTCCTCAAAGCCCTGATTGGTTTGACAGTATAATGATTCTTATACCCCTCCGAGGCTTCTGCTATACAGTGGGGATTGAGCATTCAGTCTTCACTCGTGATGACAAGTGATAAAGGAAAGGCTTCAAAGAACGGTGGAGAGGCTTCTGGACTTTCGTCAGCTCCTCATGAAGGGAAAGTCAGCAATGAGCCACAGAGGCGACGACCGCTCAATGGGTAAAAGTCTAAGAGCTCTTCACATAAACATGCTAATTGTAGGTTATACTAAAATTTCTTATCTTTCTCTACTCTTGTACCTTTAGGAGGACTACTGGTCCGGCACGGCGTTCGACCAAAGGAAATTGGACCCCTGAAGAGGTATGCAATAACAATACCAGTCTCATCTTGTGTTTTTTGTTGGCAAAGGGCTATTACTTTACAAGTTGTTGAATGGTGACTGAACATCTGATCTTATGTATTGTTAGGAATGATTGACTGTAAAATATGTATTGTGTATATGGGCATCTCTTTCCTGAATCCTGAGATACATAATAGTGGCAAAAATATGTTTTTTAAAGCATTCGATGCAACATCCTGGCCCTTGTGTGGAGGCTTAAGTTGGCTCTTTTGGCGGTTCAGTCCCACATTTGAAGTTGAATGTGAGAATTGGTAGCATACAAACCCAACAGAGGCACACACAACAACTCGGGTTAACACATATCTGAGACAAATCATACATTTCAAAGTCGTATACCAGGGGATTTCCTGCTTCCTTCTGTCATGTACTCGTCTGCAGTTCTGTTCTAATGCTATGCTTGTTATGTAAACAGCAGTGTTTTGGTCATATTTTTGTATATTCCTCTTAGTGCCTCATTTACATGTGGGTTGGACCTATTTTATCAGGCTAACAATGCAAAATTTCAAAAAATTTCAGTGGCACATACAACAGTTTTCTTGCTTAGTTTATTTACTGATGCTATCTAACATTGAGCATGTGTGCTATTCAAATTGTAGGATGCTATATTGTCCAGAGCTGTTCAGACTTACAAAGGAAAAAATTGGAAAAAGATAGGTACTTTCTATGGATTGATTCATACATGTGGAAAATTATGCAGTATATTCGCTTACTCTTTGTCATGGTAACTTTATGGTGTCCTCTAACTGCATTTTTTTACTTTTGTTAAACTTCTCTATTGCTGTTTCTGTATGTTGAAGTACATAAGCATAAGTAGTCATCTAAAATCCATGTCCTATAATATCTTAAGCTTTTTTAAGGGGGAAATAGTAGAGAAGTACCCTACTGCATATAAAAGATTAAGCCAAAAGAGTGGGCATGTGGGTATGAACAAGCTGGTTCAGTGAGCCCGCTTTTCCCCCCTGCATCATGTTTCTAAGGTGGTCTATGTGCAATTTTTTATGTTTTGATATCTATCTAACACTGCATTTTATACCATGATGCTAGCTTCCTTCGATTTTTCTATTCTTCTGTGCATGACTGTGCGTTTGCTTTATGATTACAAGAATTGCCTTGTTTGATTTACTTATGCTTTCACTCGTGCTTCTCTACCATTTGTTTTCCTTTCCTGTTAATGATAATGAGGACTCCTCCCTGTGTCTTGTCGTAAGTCCAAGCTTTCACAAAATTATTTCTACTTTTCCAGCGGAATGCTTTCCCGATAGAACCGATGTACAATGCTTGCACAGGTGGCAAAAGGTTCTAAATCCTGAATTGGTCAAAGGGCCATGGTCCAAAGAAGTAAGCACCCTATTTAATCTGTTTCCATTTTCTGGTGCATTTTTAAAAAATAATATTGATTATGCATCTTATATGCCCACATCAATATGTTATTTTCACTTTTTAGGAAGATGAAATCATTACCCAGATGGTAAATAAATATGGGCCAAAGAAATGGTCAACCATCGCTCAAGCTTTGCCAGGACGCATAGGAAAGCAATGTCGGGAACGGTATGACATGAAAATATATTTCTTTTTTTTTTCCATCAAGATTGCACGTAAGAAAAGTTTGATCACTTTGCAACTATAGTCTATGTGACTTAATGTTGAACAACTGTGTGTGAACGGTAAGCTCATGCAGTGTTACGTTCCCTGGTTCTTATGCACATGAGTATTGTTTTTTTAAGGCACACGAGTATTGCAATTGACTGTTTATTTCGATCTTGATGTGAATGATAGTATGATATCGCAGTTATTCTACATATTCCCGAAAACACACACACACACACACAGAGTAAGCTCATGCTTAATAATCACTAATGCAAGGTTTGCTTGTTTGCAAAACCACAAATTGATACTTTGCCTTTTTCCATGATCCCTATGATTCTACTGTTAATTGATTTGTGGAATTATGGATAAAAATGTTTTATTAAATAACAAAAAAATACAATTCCAGGAGGTCAGGTGGATGAAATGTCAAAATGCCCTTGCCTAGTGGTGTCAGCACATCTTGGTGCTGCTACAGGCAATACTAGAATTCGGGAGAGCTGATGTACTTCTAGATTCACTAGCCTTTTGGTAAAGTCAGGAACAACAGCAGCAATGTTACTAAACTACTGACCTTTCCAAACTTTTCTTTAACATACTATAACTATTAAATTTTTTTACCATTTTATTTATTTAGTAAATGGGTTCTTGTGGAGCTCAACAGAGTAGCAAATAAAATGCATGCTACTGCTTTTATATGCTAACAACAACATCTGGAAGTTTCTTCTAGTCCATTGTTCTGCATTAACACATGTTTTCTTTTGAGATTGTTTCTCCATACATGCTGTAGCTGTATATTGATGGCTGACAATGTTGTTATTGAAGTTTTGATATTTTAACAATGCAGTCTTTTGTTAAATAAGTCAAATTTGATTATGTTAAATTTTAAATATGCATGTGCATTAGGTTTAATTGTTTGCCATCACTATGGATGCTTTAACAATGGACTATCTTATCTGTATTTAGGTGGCATAATCATCTTAACCCTGGCATAAACAAGGAGGCATGGACACAAGAAGAGGAAATTACTCTCATACATGCTCATCAAATGTATGGAAATAAATGGGCTGAACTGACAAAATTTTTACCTGGAAGGTAATCTTTATGTATGATGTCATGATGACTCCTATCCTATGGGAACACTCCCTTTTCTTTTCATTCCACGTTCTATTTCATCCCTGATAAATTCCCAAACTGTTTAGCTCAACATCTTCCCCCCTTCCTAGTAGACATCATTTGGAAACTATGGTGTTATACTTAGGGAAAGAAAGTAACCTCAAAATGAAAGTATGACACTAAATCGTTATGCTTTTGGAGAATGAAATGAGTACATGAGTTCCATTAAAATGTGGAACAGTTGCCACTGTAATAGCTCACCTTTATTTTCCATGAACAAAATTTGGAAGTTAATCTATGTTCATTTCAATCAAGTAATAGTGGTGAATTTTTTACAGTAAGCAAAGAGAATGTGCAATGAACTAGCTGTGCTTTACTGCCATTTTGACAAAATCTTTTGGAGTGTAACATCCTTGCCTTCTCTCACTGTTTACCACCAAATGTACCTGTGCTGTACATTATTAACTTACTATTGCACAACTAATTCTTATTGTTAAACAAATAATGGCCTCTTTTAGACTACTGAAATGATTGAACTTGTAAATTTCTATTTCCCTACCAGGACGGACAATGCAATTAAAAATCATTGGAACAGTTCAGTAAAGAAGAAAGTTGATTCATACATGTCATCAGGTTTACTAGCTCAAGCTTCGTGCCTCCCACTTATTGAATACCCTGCGCATTGTAATTCCTCATCCGCGATGACCCAACAAAACAGCGAAGATAATGGTTCCAATGCTGTTCGGGAGGTAGAAGATTCATCAGGATGTAGTCAATCATTGGCCAAGGTTTCTTGCTCCCAAGTGCAGGATGCTAATGTGGCCTTGAGTTGTGATTTACAAGTAAATGTGGAAGCCAACAAGGAAGAAGCACAGGACTCTCACTCTTCTATGTGTCAGGAAGCATGCTATACTTCCACAGAGGCTGTTGCATCTGCTTTGCCTGAGGTGCATTACCATGTTTCCTCCTCTAACTTCGATCCAGATAAACTCTTGCAACAGGAGTTTGCTCAAAGAATGAATTTGCAGATGGATATAGATGAAGTGCCAAGTAATTCTATGTTTGCAGACAACAAGACTCTTTGCAGTACAGAGAATCATGAAAGATCTTTGGTACCATATGATGCAGCACCAGTGATGCCTATCTCTATGATACCAAGTGTTTCTGGAACTGAGCAAAAACTACATTTCATGTCCGAGGCTGACTTCAACAGTCCTAATTGTCTAAAATCAGAACTCTGGCAAGATATTTCCTTGCAGAGCCTTCTTTCTGGACCTGATGCAGCTGATGCTGATTCTTTTTCAGGACTAAATCACCAGACAGATGCATATTCCTCTAAAGTGGACACCAATTTTTTGACACCACCCTACCCATTACATACATCAAACCCATCCAGTATGATGGGCACTGCGTATGGCCAGAGTCCACTGATGCCAGTACCACCATCTCATCTCTGTTCAAATGGTTTGTCTGATGCACCTGATAATACAGCAGATCCAAGAGAAATGCCAGTTTCTCAGGCAGAGATGGTCATACACACAAACAATTCTTTTGGTGATGCTGAGCAGTCTGCTAACCCTGGCAGTAGTTATACCGGACATAGGGCTTCTGCAATGATGGAAAGCATACCAGAATGCGGGGACCAACAGTTGACTGATGCTGAAGAACCTGTGGCTAGTACAGCAAAAGAAACATCATTGACACAGAGTGAGGCTGCATCAGATGAAAAGAAGGATGAGGGAGCCCTATTCTACGAACCTCCTCGCTTTCCAAGCTTGGATGTTCCATTTGTCAGTTGTGATCTTGTAACTTCTGGTGATCTCCAAGAATATAGTCCCCTTGGCATACGACAGTTGATGCGGTCAACAATGAATGTAACCACTCCATTGAGATTGTGGGGCTCCCCTACCCATGATGAAAGTCCTGATGTTGTGCTCAAGAGTGCTGCCAAAAGCTTCATATGCACACCGTCAATACTGAAGAAACGACAGAGAGATCTCTTGTCTCCTATTCCAAATAAAAGAATCGAGAAGAAATCTGGGACTGAAAAGGATGGTGGGGTGTCAGACACATCCTCCATCAGTACTCAAACATGTTGCATGAATGCCACTATAGATGAGGCAATTGTTACTGAATCAGTTTTTTGTACTGAAAGATCTGCTTATTCTAAACCTCTGGAGAAGAAACTTGAGTTCTCTGATGAAAATAAGGAAAATTTGGGTGAAACAACTGAACAGACGAAGGAAGGACAAAATGCAGGAAACGACCAACCTGTGCATAAGGAGGCAAGAGGGGAAAAATGTTCCGCTACAAATATAGTTAATACTAACAATGATCCGCCAAAAAATTTAGTAAGTACTTTCAAATCAATTCTTCAATGATCCTTAACCAGTTTGCTAGTACCACATTTTATAGAAGAAAAACATAGCTGTTGTATAGTTATTGAGGTTTGTTAATTGCAGCGGGTGCAGTAACTCCAGTAGATTTAACTTTATGCATCTTCATGTAAATGGACTTGGAGTAGCAAGTACTTCAATGATGTTGTCATGTATGTCATATGTGGGGTTGGGCAGATTGGGGCAAAATGGCGATAAGTTTTTCCCTTGATTCTGTTCTCACCTATATTATTGTTTGATACAGCAACCTGCAGGTATTCTTGTTGAGCACAGCGGCATTGACCCCTCTGATCATGGCGCAAATGCCATAAATCAGAAAATAAACACAAATCCCGAATCCTTATTGGCCTGTAAGGAAGGAATGTGTGCTAAATCAAAGCCCGTGGAACTCATTGTTGAGAAATCTTCACCATGCATCAATGTGGATTATGAATATGTGAACATGTAAGATTTCACACTATTATCACATGTTTCTCGTTGTTTTTGTATCAGTTCTTTTGTTTGTTAATCAGCTCAAATTATGTGAGGGTTAAGTTGCGGCAGGCTTTAGCTCAAATTGATGAGCGATGATTTCCTCCTCATCTAGTTATTAGTCAGCATCAGTGTGCTGAATGTGCAACCCTGCGTACTTTAAAGAGTTGGAAGTCCATTAATCCTAAATTTAGAAACCGGGACCTGGCAAGTTGTCATTTCATGTTCAGCTTTGTTCATCGGTGGAAAACTTTATTAACATGAAGATTTACCTAGATACTTAATCTACTATTTAATTTACGAACTTAATGGTAATTCAAGTGCTGCCATCTTTACTCTGAAACTGAACAACATTTGCCTGATATTTTGATTTCTTTAGGCTAAAATGATCATTAAGTCATTTAGCTACTGACTCGCTTACTGGAATTAGTATCTGCTATTTGAATTCAAATGTCGAAGAACACATGGGTCTTACTAATGAAGAATTCATTTAAGATAGTATGGATTGGGAGTTTACATAGATACATGCACTTCTGTAGAAATTGAAGTCTGAAGAAATTGCAATTTGGACCTTTGTTCTTTTTTGTTAGTTTGTTATTCTGAATCATTGTTCTTGATAGATTGGCTGACACCCCTGGTGTCAAAAGAGGACTGGAATCTCCTTCGGCTTGGAAGTCCCCATGGTTCATAGATATGCAATTTCAGGTACATTTAGGTCTTCTTTTAATTATATTTTCTTACAGCCATTTTATGTCATATGCAGATCAAGTTTTTGCAATCAGTATATAATTTGGTGGACCTTATTCTTAATCCTAAGTTGAATCAAGAGGGCTGGAAATCATTTTCTTATGTTTCTTACTTTTGAGTTTGCATGAGAAGCATTTTTTTTTTGTCATGTATTACTCAAGCTATCACGCACTTGCGACTTGTGAATGCTGTTTCTTTCTTTTTGTTGACATCTTTACTTGTGCCCATATGTTCCTCCCAGGGCTCATACTTCGTCAGCCCAGGCGATAGAACTTATGATGCGTTAGGATTGGTGAAGCAGATAAATGTGCATAGTGCTGCTGCTTTGGCTGAGGCCCGTGAGGTACTAGCCAGTGGCAACCGATGCGACAACAGAAACTCTGACAAGGAAAACAGGGAAAATACAGATGCCAAGGAGGAGCCAGGAACAAGCAAATTGCAAATCAAAGTCATGGTGTGTAGTTCTCAACTGCTTAATTTAGTATTTTTTGGTGATAGTGAAATCAAGGTTCTCAGGAGATACTAATTTAATTGTTTGCCAATTTTTATGGTACCCCTTACACTAATCTGCTGATATATATAGCAATTACAAATCTTAGTTTTGGAAAGTGGTGGTTATTGTGTTGCTGTAATTGATCAACTGTGATGGTTTTGATCAATTTTGGATGAACTAAGTTGAGCGTTGATTACAGCAACCATTACTCTATATGATATTGTTTGAACTGTAATGTCATCCATAAATCTAATTGATATCGTTTGAACTGCAACGCCATCCATAATTCTAATTCCAATGAATATTGCAGGCCGAGGCAAGAGTCCTTGATTTCAACGAATGTACCACCCCTGTAAGACCAGCACACAATAAACTCAGCAGCAGCCTGGAAAGATCTGTGAGCTCACCCATTCCTTCCTCCCACCTGAAAAATTTCCGATAGGTAGACTTTTGAGGAACGAGAAAGGATGCTTTGATAATACATTACCAGTAAATACATGCCTGTTCCTAAATGTTAATGCATCTTGTTCTTATTCATTGCTTCCATTACCGTGTATTTTTGTGTTGTGACTGCTATTCGGTATACAATTTCAGCCCAGATACTAGCTTCCAAAAGGCAGCAGGATCCGTGGACTGTTGAAACCTGTATTATTTAATTTAAATATATTATTGGTTAATATTGCACATTTCAGGCTTGTTGGCATTGATCGAAAGCCTTACAAGCTACTTTCTACTTTTTCTGGTGTAATAGCTCGGATTCAGTTAGGTATTATGTAAAGTCTAGGCACTATTTATGTATAGTTGTCAATAAACACCCATATTTTCATGTCAACTTAAACATGAAATCCCTTCCGAAATTGAAGTATAGTTTTTCCCCTACCGAAATTGAGTATGCTTAGGGTGGATTCTTTTGAACTGCGACTTATAGCTTTTGGTTTAAATTTTTGAATTATGTCTTTTCATGAGAGAGTACGGAGAGATACTCACGTACGATTTTGGCCGATATAGATGAAGCCGGAACAGTGTCTACTATAATTAATTTGTAGACTTTATTTTGAAAAGATATTTCGTTTAAAATCTAGTTACTGTAGAAAGCTAAACCATAAATCCAAAAGAACTCATTCATCCTTATTTGTGGACACATTACTATGATCTAAATCTGCTCCCCAGGCATCGCATATTCGCATTTGTTTGTCTCGCAAGCGACACCACATGTACTAGAATAGATTGCGCATCACCGGAACTGGTAGTGCGATAGTGCTTTTCATGTGTCCTGCACCTAAAATTTGAACGCTTGTGCGACGTCATGCACTTGAACCCTGCATGTGCTTCTGGCTGTGAACAAGGTGCCTTGGCTTGCCGTCAATTTCCGATGCAGGGACACCAATAGGCACTCCATGCAAAAAAAAAAAAACCTACTGTATTGACTGCAACGGATGAATGAATTTTGGTTGAAAATAAATAGTAGTGATTAAAAAATAATTCTTAGAAGGAATGAGTAAAAGGGCAAGTGAAGGAGAGATCGTGCGTAAGATAAAAGCGAGAGGAGTAGAGTGCATGATACTCCTGTAACATCTGCTTTATCCTCAGAACGAAATAGAAGCGAGAGAAATAAAGAAATCGCTTCAAGAAATTAAATGTTCATATTGGCTTTTGGTTTAAGGTAAAAGTAGAAGTTGATACAAACACCCATTGACCTGGCATTCTTCGTCAAAAGCACCGCACGTAAAATCTTTCATTTTATCAAGCATAGTGACCAGAACAACTTGATAATGAAATGAAATGTGTAAGTACACAAAGATACGCAACCGAGAGGCCTCAGGATGTAGTTTCTCACTTTCTCCGGTGCGCAGAACTTCAAGACGAGTCCTTGTCCTGTTAACCTGTTCCTCGCTGGCCCAGGCACGAGAGCCCCAACATGGCAACACATACAGGCTCATTCTCCAATCACACACTGCATAAACCATATAACCACGCCAGATCAGATGGGCGCGTGATATTACGTAAGGACTCTAACATTGTGATGTCAGCTATTTATAGTCTCTCTCATGCCTTAGATAGCTTGGACACATCAACATGTAAAAGACAACAAAAAAATTAGGCTGTATGTACACACATTTTGATGCGAAGGGTATGGAAGGAGATAGGATAAAA
Source organism: Dendrocalamus sinicus (assembly GCA_036346575.1). Classification (NCBI taxonomy): domain Eukaryota; kingdom Viridiplantae; phylum Streptophyta; class Magnoliopsida; order Poales; family Poaceae; genus Dendrocalamus; species Dendrocalamus sinicus. The sequence continues at coordinate 9,643,922 of CM070643.1, read as the reverse complement.
AAGGACAATATAATGTGGAGTGAACGAGGGTTAGTGCCAAGGGATAAGTTTGAAACAATGCTTGGACACATGAACTATGAAAAACACCATTGTAGATGCCCTGACAGCTCCTAGAATGAAGCGCTCCATCCAGGCAAATGGATAGAAGACATAGGTCCCTCGACTACTAGTACATGAACAATACTCAAATAGCTCCTGGATATTTAGTTAATCAACAACAGGGGAACATTTGTGCACGTCGATAGAGCAAAAAAAAAAAAAGTTCCCAACCGGGCAAATGGGGGAAAACATAGGTATCTCAACTGGTAAGTAGTAACCTGATCGAGTACAAAAGGCAAAAGGATAGTACAGTAAACGATCCATTCTTCACTTAAGCCAAAAAGGAGTACAAACTACAAAAGGCACAGATATTGCTCTGCTAATATTAATCATCATAAATGCCTCTCGTTATAATATTAAAAAAAGGAAGCGGGGACATTTCTCTCTTCCAAGATCTCTTTACCAGGTTCAGTCAAGTTGTACTTTCTCCAATTCACCAATCATCTCCTCAAACTGTAGGATATCAGTAAAAAAAGTTAGATTAGGGTTTACCAACAAACACATTAGGAAAGCAAAGAGTGGTGGGCTATCAGGGGAGGAAAAATGTCAAGTGGGATATGAATACCTTCAAAATCTGTCTCAAAAAGTAATCACCATGGCGCTTGGTCGGTTTGGACTCCACAACATGAATAATATCCTGTGTGGTTGCAAATAGTTTTTAATTAGTCACACTAATCATTATGCAAGTCAATAATGCCGTAAGTACTACGCCCTACGTGGCAAAACACATGGTGTATTTTGAGTTGACAAAGATTAGGGGGGTCATAATACTGAGAAGCTAGAAAACAATTAAAAAGTGAAAAAGATTCAATTAAAAAGACATCACAAAATATCTCATATTCAAGCTAAACAAACATCAAAATCAACCATGGCAATCATGCTTGAAATTGAAGAATTTGCATTGTCAAAAAAAGTTCCTTCATGGAAAAAGCTTGCAGTTATATACGGCAGCTCCATGTACTAGCTCAACTAAATATTAATTTGTTGAAGACATCAACCGCTAATAATACAGCAAAAGACAACTGAAAAAAGGTCGGAAGGTCCTCACTCAAAAAAAGGAAAATGGCTCACATATCAACAAAAATGAGCATATAAAAAGTGATCTCACCCTCAGAAGCAAATCATTATGGCACATTACCTCATTAATGTAGAAATCAAAGTCTGCACTGGATACAATCTTTCCATTACTGTCAACTGCATGCATTTTGTGCTTGTATGTCATCAGGATTGGCCTGTCGAAATATTTGAGCTAATTTATTATACACAAAAACCACAAAAATATTAGGAACAAAACGTAAGTTGATGATCACACAGACCTAAGTGTTGCCTCATCCACTTCCATATATTGGGCAAGTTTGGCAATGGTTATTGTTGAATACAATTTTAGATAACTTCGAACCCCAGAAAGCAACTGTTGTTGCTTCACTTCGTAAAGGAACAGCTTCAATTGAAGACGATAGGCATCCTGTCACATAGCAGTAAAATAATTACAATCTCTTCTGCAAATACCAACCACCACAAGTCAAACTTTCTGATTTGACTGCAACAACAGACCAGACAGGGCCCTAAATATACAAACGGGAAATAAATTGAGCAGCAGTATGATTTTTCACCAGAAATATTACCTGGTTATAATTTGTAAGCGGCTGATCCAGAACTGGAGGTGCTGGAGTAATGAACTTGGGGCAGGCGTACGAAAATAGTTCATCATAAGCAGCATACGCTTCATCATCAAACCTCTGCATCTTTGTCATTTTGTCGTTGTACTTTTCTTTCAGCTGGGTGCTAACATTTTCATCTATGAGTTTGTTCTGTGGGCACAAAGAGAGGCAAATTGCCAACAGGGCATACATCTGCTCATTTTTCTTCAGTATCTGGTCATACTGAGGGGATTTCTGATGGTACTGCTTATACTTCAGAATATATAGCAGAATTTTGTTGAATTCACGTATGGCATCAACATACCTAAGTTCATCCAGAAACATATTGTGTCAGATGAAAGAATGCATTCCCATCTTGGGCAATTTCAAGACAGAGAAGATTCTAAATAGATTCACATATTGGTATTTAAAGGAAAGAATGCTTACATCTTCGACGTGGTTATACAAAATGGTTCGATCTACTTGGACAAATATAGAGATGACAATGAAGCATTTCATGTTACTTATGTTAGGCAACATAGGAAATGAATCCAACCATGACATTACTGAGAATAGCATATAAGCATGGTAAAAGACTAGCACAATGCTTCAAAGCTTTCTTTACAACACATCCTAATGATATGCACACTAATCTCTTAGGTTTCGAAAGTAATGCATCGCCTACAGAATTCACTAAATTTGCTAAAACTGATCTGATGGGCAGAGTGCATGTTTCACCACTCAGGCACTCAATAACTCACGATAGATACTTATCATTCCCCCAACATCCCTAACCTACCAGTTTGTAAGAACATATATGTTTCACGAAACGAAAATGCATCACATACGAGGGCAGGGCCACTGGCTTGTCGTCAGAACTCAGAAGAGTAATAAACTATATATCTAGCCTAATGTACTAGACTGTAAAATATCTGTTGATCTGGACTGGTGAAGCAAGTATGGTTTTGTACCTGCGCATCAGAAGGTTTGCGAACCCATAGTGATAGATCGTGGAGATGTGACTCCCAATCACAATGGTGTAGACCCCCTGCTGGTTAAGGTCGATTGGCGCCAAGCACTTGAGGGCAGTGTGGTAATCCCCGAGGAGGCAGTGTATCCTGAGCAGCCCAATCATGCTGTAATAACCGAGCACCTTGAGCACATTGCTGCCACCTTCGTAGTCGTACCCGTCCGTGGCAGTGAACTGCTCCAGCCCCTCCTTCTCCCTCTCCAGGATCTTTGCGATCATGGACTTCTCCACCAGCGCTTGCAGGTAATTGAGAACCCCATACACATTCCACGCCTGCGCAATTCAGCAAACGTAACTAGATTGTAGGCCGCATCGATCTCAACTCGACGTTAAGAAAGAAACTAACAGAATCAATAAGAACCTATGAACCTCTATACCTTGTCGAACTGCTTGAGTTGCTGGAGCTCGTCTTCGGTCTTGTTCTTGAGCTTGGCGCGGTACTGGCAGAAGCTCTGGAACTGGTACACGAACTCGTCGACCATGTCCCAGAGCCACTGGTTGGGCAGCTGCATGTTGACGACGCCGTGGAGGACGACGCTGAAGAGGTCGCAGTAGTTGGTCCACGACTCGGCGCGGTGGCTGGCGGTGAGCGGGGAGAGGCGCGCGTAGGCGTGGCGGTACCAGAGCTCGCGGTAGAGGAGGAGGAAGACGTGGTCGCCGTCGCAGTAGGGCGCGACGGCCTCGGCGGAGGGCCAGGGCGCGTCGCGGAAGAGGCGGTCGGAGAGGCGCTGGAAGCCGCCCTCGTACATCTGGTGGATCTCGTAGACGTTCTTGTCGCGGATGTGCCGGTACAGGTGCACCACGAACGTCTTCACCGAGTCCGGCACGTAGTTGGGGTCGTACGCGTCCGTCCCGCCGTGCGACGGCGGCGCGCCGTCCTCCCGGTCGTAGGCGGCCGCCATGTTGGGCAGGGGAGCGCTTAGGGTTCGGGGTTGCGGCGGCGTGCGGGTGGGAGGAGCCTGAGACGAGAGCGATTGTTTAGCTTGGCTTTGGAGTTGGGCTTTTGTGGTTGGGTCTCCGCGGGCCTCGCGGATGCGGGAAAGGAGGGCGGGGTACAATCCGAGTTTGACACTACGGGGGTGTTTGGCAGGCTTCGGCCTCCGGATTCACCTTTGGTGGAGCTGGAGCTGTGCTAAACGGATGGAGATTCGCAAAAATCTGGAGCCGAGCGAGGTGAATCCACTCCAAAAATAGTACTACGGTGGTGAAGCGGGATCCAGGCCACTCCACAGCTCTAGATCCATCTAAAGTCACAAAAATTACCCGCAAAATGCCATTGGGGGCATACCCGACTCCTCCCACCGGCCCCATCTGCCAGCGACTCGCGCGCCTCCTCCCCGCACGCGACTCCTCCCCGCACCGCTCGGCTCCCATCCCCCGCACCGCACCGCTCGGCTCCCATCTGCCCTCTCCTCTCGCGCGACCCGGGGAAAGCGAAACCCTAGGCGGCGGCGGCGGCGGCGGGGACGGATCTAGGCGGCTCCTCCCATTCCCGCACGCGACTCCCAGCTCACCTCTCCTCTCGCGCGACCGGGGGAAGGGAAACCCTAGGCGGCGGCGGCCAGATACCCGGCGGCGGATCTACCCGTGAGTCCATCCCTCTCTCCATTTTCTTCCATTCCCTACTGTCTCCTCCTAATCCCCCCCTGTTTTCACCAGAGACCCGGCGGCGGCGGCCAGTGACCCGGCGGCGGCGGCGGCCAGTGACCCGTCCGGTGCTCTACCCGTGAGTCCATCCCTCTCTCCATTTTCTTCCACTCCCAATTTTTGAGCAACTTGTATCAATTTTTGTTAAGGGTGAGGGGAAAATAAGCATGAAAATTTGTTCATTACGGGTAAGCATGAAAATTGGTGGGTGTGTCTGTAGTTGTATCCTGCACTGCATTAATGGAAGAGATACCTCAATGCTATGGAATGGTTGATTGGCCTCACTTGGGAGTTGGAACAATCTACTGAGTATTTTTGTGATGAACGGAACAATCTACTGAGTATTTTTGTGATGAACACCTCTAGTGGTATTTTTGTGATGAACAATGGTTGATTGTTGTATCAGATTGTGCTGGACCGACAGCTTTGACAATTTTTCTTAATGTATCTGTTGGTCTATTGGTCTGTTGTATCTGTTGAACTTTTTATTGAGGCATAATTGGTGTGAGTGGATGGCAGGCATGGATCAAAATGAACCATCACCTAGTGTTAAAATGGCAATGGACAATGCTGATTGGTCTGACCACAACACAAGGGTAGTGTGTGAGATTTTTGCTGCTCAAGTACAAGATGGTAATCGCCCTAGTACCCATTTAAACAATAAGGGGTATAAAGAAGTGATTGAGAATTTTAGCGCGAGAACAGCTTAGTGTATACAAAGCGCCAATTTAAGAACAAATGGGACGGACTTAGGCGCGAGTACAACACATGGAAGAAGTTGAATGCTCAAACAGATTGGGATGGGATGAAGCCAAGAAAACGATGGTTGCTACTGGCGAGCGTTAGGCGACACTTAAAAAGTAAGTTTTCAATTTATTCATTTCTGTCCAAAGACTTGGAAGACATAATTTTCATTGGTTTAATGTCATGTTTTTCGGATATACCAGGTTGTGGCAAGTATATGAAGGTCGGATGCAAAATGAGGAACTTTTGACTGTGATGTTTGAGGACATTCGCAATAGTGGTAGCGACCATTGGTCTGTAGGCATGGGCACTATGCCTACGGTAGACATTGACGCTATCAATATTGATGATGACAATGACAAGGATAGCGAACCAGAGGATGAGCCATTGTCCCAAAAGAGAAAGAGAGGAAAGGTTGACAAGCCCAAAAAGAACAAGGGTGGATCTGAAAGGTTAATAGATGAAATGTCGCGGACTGCTGACATTTCTGAACAAACTTTGTCCTCTATTCAATCATTTGCTAAACAAAGAGAGGACCCTCCAGGTTGTTCCATAAAAGATGTCATGGCCCTAGTTGAAGAATGTGGTGCTACTGAAGGGACTAATGAGCATTTCATTGCAACTGAAATTTTTATCAAGAAGGAACAAAGAGAGATGTTTGTTAATTCACTCCATACCGCCACAGGGCATTTTAATTGGCTTACCAAGAAGTATGAAGTGAAATATGGAAAGTGATGTGTGTTGGTCGGTGTACCATTTTATCCAACATCTTTTGTTGGGTTGTATCTTTTAAACCTATGTTTGCTTTCAATAATATGAGAACTCTCATGGATTGTAGCACTAAACATGTTCTATTTTATGTGGGGATGTATCATTTTAATTTAAGACATGTTTGTTTGTGTCATAAGTTGAAAATTTTGTTTCTTTTTGCTGCCATATTGTCCTTTTATTGCAGCCATATTTTACCTGATATGTTTGTGTATAATTCATGTAACTCTTGTCTTTTAATTTGTTTCTTCAAGTATAGATGTCGAGTGATAGTGAAGAAGATGGCTCCACTGATGAAGAACATGAAAGTGATAGACATGTCTTGCTCATGTATCAAGTCATTGCAAATAATCTTCTAGCACTACAAGAATTGCAGAGAAATATCGCTCAACCTACTTGGATAAGGCAAGACCTAGGACTTCACGACTCAATGGGATGGGATGGGTGAAAGAAACTTTGACCACTCCGGTGAATGCTACCGTATGCTTCGTATGAACTCCAGAACCTTTATTACGTTGCATGATCTTTTGGATAGCACATACAATCTGAAATCCACTACACATATGCACACAAGTGAGGCGCTAGCCATTTTTCTTTATATAGTTGGTGGCTGTGAATCAAATAGAAAGGTGCAAAACCGTTTCAAGCATTCTGGAGAAACTATCAGTAGGAAGTTTGAGGATGTCTTGAAATGTATGGTGGACTTGGCACGCGACTTTGTGCGCCCTAAGGATCCAAACTTTACTACTGTCCATCCTAGAATTAGAAATGATCGTCGTATGTGGCCACATTTTCAAAATTGTATTGGTGCTATTGATGGAACTCATATTTTGGCGGTTGTTCCAGAAGAAGATAAAGTTAGATATATTGGTAGATCTCGAAAGCAACTCAAAATGTGATGGCAGTTTGTGATCACGACATGAGATTTATATATGCATCTATTGGACAACCAGGAGCAATGCATGATACAAGTGTGCTATTTCATGCATTGGAAATTGATAGAGACATCTTTCCTCATCCTCCTCAAGGTACTTTCTACAAATTTTATTTTGTTATTTCATATGAAATATGGAAATGACAAATACTTGTTTTTTCTATTAGGAAAATATTATCTTGTCGATGCTGGCTATCCTAACCGCCCAGGTTACCTAGCACCATATAAAGGACAAAGATACCATGTTCCAAATTTCAAATAGGTTCTAGCCAATCGGTGAGAAAGAAAAATTCAACCATTTACACTCTAGTTTGCGAACATCATTGAGAGATGCTTTGGTGTATGGAAGATGAAGTGGAGAATACTTTTGAAGATGCCTAGCTATCCAATGGATAAACAAATGATGATTGTGGCAGCAACTATGGGATTGCATAATTTCATTCGTGACCATGATGCGCCTGATAGGCATTTTCATAGGTTTGATAGGAATCCAAACTATGTTCCTACCATCCCAACTAGATATAGGAGATATGTCATTTCTCAAGATGCATCTGATACATCAACTGAGGGTAGGAGTGATACATCGATGGATGCATTTCGTGATAGACTTGCAAGACAAATTTCAGGATGATGGAGATACTTTGATGTGTTCTCTTTTTTGGTGATAGACTTGTAAGACAAATTTCAGGATGATGGAGATACTTTGATGTGTTCTCTTTTTTGGTGATAGACTTGTAAGACAAATTTCAGGATGATGGAGATACTTTGATGTGTTCTTTTTTTTGTGTGTGTTTTCCTCACAACATAACTAATGTCCCACCTCCTTCCCCTTTGTGAATTTCGTGATAGACTTGCAAGACAAATTTTAGGATGTTGGGCATTCTTCAATGTTCGCTGATATTGAACCAAAATAATGTGGTATTATTTGATACTGAACCGTATTATAAATAGCTTTCTTCAGAACAAGAAATATAATTCATATAACGAAAATAGTAAAAGAATAGCTTACACATGAATTATGTCACTAATTCCAAGTAACCATCAGAACATGCCTCCAACAAAGTCAATGCTCTCACAATAGCAATAGAATTCTTTGCTCATAAAGGTCTAGGGGGTAACATGGTCTATTTCCCTCAAATCCCCTTTTTATGAATCTGGAGCTAACCTAGTAGCCAAACGCTTTTCAGAGGCAACTCCAGATTCTCAGAGAAGTGGATTCTCAAAGAATCCAGAGCAGAAGCTGAAAATTGAGAATCTGGAGCTCTACCAAACAGGCCCTACATCCAACTAAACTGGAAGACCCCTTTCTTTCCACTTATAATTTATGGGTTATTCACTATCTTTTTTAAAAAATAGTTTTTTTAAAAAAGCTAATCAATTTATTAATATTTAATTTATTAAAAAAATACTCATGTTAGAAAAAAATCATAAGCTATAATCATAAACAATTAGCTGCAGCCGCAGTAAAAAAACCCACCAAAGTCTTCGGAAAGAAAAGCCACACGCCTAAAGCTGTAAAAAAACCTCGAAGTTCGCGAACTATTCAAGTTTGGTTTGTTTTAGGCTTAATTTGAGTTCGGTTCGAACTTTAAACGAGTTGAACTTGAGCTTGATCTTAAACTCACGAGTTTTACCGAGCCGAACTCGAATAGTTCGCGAGTCTCAATTCAAATTTAAATAGCAATGCATATTAACTCCAATCGAGTTTACGCCTCAGATAGGGAGTATCGGACAGCTCAGGTCATGCGAGAGCACGCACGCTGCCAGATCTATCCCACAGACCGTCATCTACCTTACTGGCTTAACTCCCTGTAGCCTCCATTAAAAGGCTAAAATACTTTTCTTTTTCAGAATTCGCCGACCTTTAAAAACTTACTTATTCTCTTTTTCTGGCCAACCTATCCAAAAGAAAAGGGAAAAAACAGAGTGCCAAGCTGCCGACGGAGAAAGGAACGCGGCCAATCTAGTGGTCAGCTCGAGCCAATAGCTCGCCTCCGATCCGAATCCAGCCAAGCAGCATAGCCTCCTGTCGGTGCTAGAGTTGGTCGGGCGCGTCCCTACCGTCGCCGGCGGCGCCACCCATGGCCGGCGCCATGGTGGACCGGGCGACCAGCGACATGCTCATCGGCCCCGACTGGGCCAAGAACTGGAGATCTGCGACATCTGCAACCGCGACCCGGGGTACGGCTCCCTCTCTCCTCTCCCTATCCCTGTCGCCTGAGCTGCTTTGCCCGCGGATTCGGTGTCTCCCGTGCGAGATTCGATGCGTGAGCGTGATTCGTCGGGGTAGCTGAGCTGGCTGACGGTGGCGTTTTATGCGGGGAGCTATGTCGTGGGCGTCTCCGTGGAGTTGGCTTGAGCTGGGTAGGATGGAATGTGATTTTATGTCGTGGGACGGCGTAATTCTGGAAATGGTGCCAATCCGACAAATTCTGGGAGTGGTGGGCTTTCGTGAGAGGTTGATTTGAGCGGGATGAGGCAAACGGCTCAAGGTTGGATCTTTCTGAAGTCGTGAAGTGAAATGTCGAGATGCAATAGGGTCGGTAGGTGTCTAGAGTAATCGTGATTTGCGAGCGGTGGATCTGGTTCTGTCTTTGCTCCATTTGCATTCTTCGATTGTGCGGTCTTCGATTGTATAGCGTAGTTCTTTTTAATCCTCATGTTTGAATGAAAATATTTGAATGGCAAGAATTGTTGGATATTGGTGCTTCATGCTTGATGTTATGTTGGTTGGTTATGCGAAGTGGCAAAATGACATTCTGCAGTAGGTTCAATTGGCTAGGGCGTGGTAGTCATTGACCCCTTTGGCGTTGGTCAGTATCGTGTGTATGGATGGAAAATGAACCAAGGGGTTATTTTACATCATGCAAAATTTTGTTGTGGTAGCCAGGATCGTATTTGCATTCAAGTATTCACTCTTCTAGTATGAATTGGACATGTGGTTTTTTATTAAGGTGAAAATAACAGCTCTCTGAAATCTGGTTTTAGCAAACTTTTGTTAATATACTCATTCAATGACCTGAGAGTTTCGTAAGTTATGAACCTTTAGGCAAAATGTCGGAGGCAAAGAAAATAGAAACAAAAACTGCAGCTCCTGGAGTCACTGCTTGTTAAGAGCAGCATAAAGAATGTAGGTTATTTAGTCTCCCACAATGTTCACAAGTCACAACAATTGTCTTTGCAGGAGAGACCTTAATGAAAAATGAGAAAGACTATCTTGCAAAGTTCCTTCTAGTCCTGACAGCAAGATAAAACCTCTGAATTGTTAGATAATCTTAGGGTTGCCAGTTGCTATGTCATGTACTGAAGGCTTTGAACTAACAATATTTAGATGGATCATAAATATTATTGTTATCAGGCATAAAGAATCAAAATGTCCATTGTTTGACTCATAACCATAAGCTGGCAGTTTTCTCAAAATGATCAGTGGCTTATTTGACTTAGGATGGGCCATTAAGCACTAATTGGACGGGAGATTATCTTTATTGTAAGAATGCTACCTGAATGCTGGTTCGCCAAATTGCTTATTGAAACCAATGGTGCTGCCCAACAATCCTTCTAACTTACCTAGCCTAGTAACTTCATGTCAAACTCTGAAGATATTGGACAGTGAAGAAGTTTGAGGGATAGCTGTTGTTTTTGTAGTCTTTATGAAGTGGGAGTGGCCAGGATGTTTGTGTATCATTTCGGCATAGATCAACAGCTGTCCATCGTTTCAGTAGTTACTATTTACCATTAATAAGTCTGTTTTGTTATATATGTATTATATAGCTGTGTATTTATCTTGTTGTGTGTGAGATTTCCTGTATGTATGTCATAGCTATACGTGTATATATATTGGTCCATTGGCCTTATGATGAATACAAGTGCTATTCATAACATTGCATCAGAGCCATACCTAGGGCTTCACCTGGCTGCCGTTGTTCTTCCTCATCCGTCGCCTCACCGTGCTTGTCACCGCCGCTGCTTGGGGCTTCTTCCACCACCGCCGCTCAGCCTGAGACCTTAATCGATTTCCGCCTCCCGATCGACGTCCTCCGCCGCCGGCCGCTCGGGTTCTTCTCCTCTTAGTGCTCTTAGATCTGCATCTGGAGAGGCTGAGCTTCTCGGTTGCCGTCGGCGGATATGGGGGATTTGGGGCTTGCTGCCGCCGCACCTCACCACCCGTTGCTCCGGGCCGTTGACGCTGACGGCGCTTGCGGGGTTGCCGTTGAGAGATCTTCTGCCGCCCAGGCCTCCATCGCCCGTATCCGACCGTGAGCTTTGCCCGACGCCAAAGCAGAGCCCGCCGCCCCGTTAGTCCGTCGCCAGAGTCGAGCCGCTGGAGCCAGAGTCGTTGCCTGCCAGTTAGAGACTTTGCTCGGCTATCTCCATGCTGTGAGTCACGGCTACTCTGTTAGCTTCTCTCTTGCTGTGAGTCACAGTTTAGATCTAGTTTTGTACAAGTAAAAAAAAGAAAAAAGAGAAAAAAAGAAAAGAGAAAAAAGAAAAGGAAAAATGTCTTCTTTTGCAAGCACCATTTCTGTTCCTCGTTGCCTGGTGATCTTCGATGGTCTTAAATTATCAGGACTGGTTTCAGCACATGCGCCTTCACTTGTGTGTTCAGCGCCTTTGGGAGTTTCTCACTGGTGAGTTGTCTTGTCTGTCTCGCCCTACTCCACTTGCTGAGTTTGTACTCCCGAAAGATGCTTCCGAAGATGCTCGTACAAAGGCATCTAAGGCTTTTGAGGATGCCATAGAGACTTTTCAGACTTAGTATCCTGCTTACAAGATATGGATTGATGAGGATGCTCGTGCTTCTGCTATTCTAGTTGCTAGCATGGAAATGCATCTCACTGGTGATGTTGGTTTGGCTTCTGCATAGGCGATGTCAGCGTATCTATGTAGCCGCTACGAGCCATCTGGTGATTCCTTGTACCTTATTGTTATGCGTCAGGAGCAGTTGCTGCAACAGGGAGATGCCAATGTGGACAAGTTCTATGCTCAGCTGTCTGTGGTATGGCATCAGATTGACTTTTTGGCGCTAAATGTTTGTCGCACCTGTCAGCACTATCAGTGTCAGCAGTCTCACCTGGAGTTTCGCCGCATTTATTACTTTTTGACACGTCTCCAATCTGAGTTTGAGCAAACTCGTGCTCAATTGTTGTACTAAGGAGATTCGCCTTCGTGATGTGGGTCTGCTGTCGTCATCATCATTTCCTTTAGTTTTGGCGGCTCCCCCAGCTTCTACACTTGCTGCGCCGCCGGTTACTTCCTCACTGTTTGCGCCTCCCCTAGTGACAGCTGCTGTTGGTAGGAGACTCCACTGCACCTATTGTAACAAGGATGGACATGTGGAGCAGTTTTGCTACAGGAAGAAGAATGATTTTCGTCGTGGTGCTCGTCCTCCAAGGGGCACTGGAGGTTCCTCATCTCAGCGGAGTCCTAATGCCTCTGGCACTCAGGAGTCTCACACTGCTAGGTACGGTTGCTTCTGCACCGTCCGGTTCTGCTGGTTCTGCTGCTCAGTCTTTCGGTGAGAGACCACCTTCTAATTCTCCTTCCTCAGGATGATATCAGGTAATTTTAATTTATATATTTTTAGTTCCTTGTCCAACCCACCGAAAAAATCAGGATAGTTGACGAGGATACAACTTATTTTTACTCAATTGTTTTGACAGCTTCAAGTTTGACTATTCTATGATTCATTATGGTTTGGAGACGTATGTTGTGCCAGACTACTTTTGCAGGATGTGCATTGAATAATGTCTTGATGATGATATTCTTCTATCACAGCTGCTGGAAACTGTAATCAAGAACTGTGGGGATATACTCCACATGCATGTTGCTGAGAGAGATGTGTTGCATGAGATGGTGAAGATAGTGAAGAAAAAGGTTAAGCATGATTCATAGTTCTGAAACTATAGTTGCTTTCTATTAATCTGCTGATGATGGTATATTCTTTTCATATTACAGTCTGATCCATGTGTCAAAGAGAAGGTGTTGGTTCTTATAGATACATGGCAAGAATCTTTCGGGGGACCACGTGCAAGATATCCGCAATACTATGCCGCATACCATGAGTTGGTGGTATACTTTTAAAAGCCAATTTGATTTATTAGGCTTAACTTTCACTTCGCTCAGTTGTTCTGCTTTAAGATGTTACTACTTACTACTAATATTCTCCGATCTTGTTATTAATGGGTTTCAAGATCTGGCACATGGAATGCAATGGTTCTATTTTTATTATGAGAATTTATCTTGTTGTTTGACATAGTTATGCTATTACCCCCCCCTCGCAGCGTGTTGGAGCTGAATTTCCCAAGAGATCTGAGAGATCTGCACCATTGTTTAATGGTCAGTCTCAAGCAGTGAGAAATATGCATACTCGTGATCAACAGGATGAAGCTGAATCTTCTGCTGCGAATGACTTTCCTGCTTTGAGGTGTGCTTTTCTTTTCATTGTCTGCTTTGGGACGATATTTTTGTATTTTTTTGATTTTTTCCCTTTACTAAAAGAATTCCTCATTTGTTTTATAACTGTGTCCTACTATAATAAATTGTTGTTCACGGTAATGCCATTACAGTGTAACACCCCCGTCCTTTAATATCACATTGCCAATTTACATTGAATTCTATTAAGATATAATACCTGTTGGCTCAAATCGTAGTACTTCCAGGTTAATCCTTTTGGGCTAAGCGAGGACGAAAGCCCAAGAGAGGTACTACGCATGCGCGCACGCCCCATGGGTGGGCTGGGCTATTAGCGAATTTGGGATCGCAGGGTGTTACAGATGATATCAGAGCATCAACCCTCGCTGCACAGGTACGTGTGCATGTGGGTCCACTAGCAGCCGATTCGTAGTACCCCGGCCCATGTGGCCCAATGGAGTTGTGATGGTGGGATTAGTCCCACATCGCCTGCCAAAAGTGAGTTGTATTAGCATATAATGCCTGTAAGGTACAAACGTAGCACCTCCGGATTAATCCTTTTACATGAAGCGAGAACGAAAGCGTATGCGGGGTGCTATGCATGCGTGGGCCCGCCCTATGGTGGGTTGTGCTTTGAGCGAATTTTGGGCCAAGGTGTTACATGCAATTTGTGATTCCACAATGTAACCTAAATTTTGGAATATTATTATAGCGTTGTGTATGATTATTTTTTGCTAACTCCTTTTGTACTTGCCTAGAGATTTGATTTCTTATTATGAGGTAAAACTAAACGAAATAGTAGAATCACATTGTGCCATAATTTTCATATTCTTGTCTACTTGGTACTAAGTTTCTTGATGATTTATGATCAGCTTGTTTCATGCACTCAACATGACATGAATGTTCATGTAGAAAACTGTTAGAAATGTTGAATTCAAGAATCAACAGTACTGTTTTCTGTATATTCATATAATCTGTTTAGCCGCTTTAGCATAATCTGTCCGTAAGTCATTATAATTAGTTATTGCTTTTCTTGTGTCTCCAGTGAGCATCTTTGAATAATAAATCTACTTGCCTGGTTTTGCCTGCAGTTTAACCACCATTTCATATTCCAACCTGGTATTCTTTTTTCACGGATGGATTAAACTGAATACGTGGTTATATTTTCAGTATGTCAGAGATTCAGAATGCTCGTGGTATCATGGATGTACTAGCAGAGATGCTGAATGCTTTAGACCCTGGGAACAGAGAGGTACCAAAGTACCATTAGCATGCTTTTTAATTCAAGCTGCACAAAAATATGGACCTCTTATTATAGAGTTGCTATCAACAGTTGAACAGAAGTATAAAATGTTTTTTTAGTTAGAAATTCAAATTCTTGGTGTTCTGGCTGTATTTATGTCGTACATAATAATGTCCAGCTCTATACGTACAACTTTCTGTTAAATTGTTAAGGTTTGTTGCTTATGTTTTCTGAATACTCTTCACACAGGGACTAAGACAGGAGGTAATTGTGGAGCTTGTTGATCAATGCCGCAATTACAAGCAGAGAGTGGTGCAGCTAGTTAATACTTCCTCGTAAGTGCAATTAATGTTGAATTCCCTAAAAATTGCATTAGCAAGGTTGATTAGTGTGGTCTATGTAATGTTAGTGAATATCATTTTTTCCAAGAGATGGGTAAATTTGTGTAACATCCAAATTTTTAGAGTTTCCAAAATTTTCCAAATTAAAATTTGCTTTAATTAATTTCTCTAGGATTTCCTCTGTAAGAAATTAAAGCTTAAATAAGTGCTCAGAAATTAACAAGGAATTAATCTGGGAAAGTAAAATATCAAATACTGCTGAAAATATTTTATTTGAGTTCTTGGTGTCTCAAAGTATTTGCTGGAATTTTCTGGAGTTATTTGCTATTTTCCTTGATTTGTTTTAGTTTCCTGGGTTTTCTTAATTGAGAAATCAATTTAAAATCTGGATTTCTGTGGCCCGAATTCTTTCCCGTGGCCCAGTTGTCTTCTCTTTCTGCCCCAGCCCATTCCCGCGCTCACCGCCTCGCTCAGCCTGCCTCGTCACCGTGTCGTTTTCACCACGCATCAGCATCGCGTCGTACGCTTGCTGCTGTCGCTACTGTGTGGGCCCTACCTATCAGGGTTGTCGTGTTCGACTCGGTTTCCCTCTCTGTGCTCGACCCGGACTCCTGTAGCCCCGCCATGCTGTTCTTGGACTTCGCTTCGCCATGCCACCTCTCACATGCATAAATAGGAGCCCAAGCCCTTGATTTCCACACCCTGAGCTACCCCTCTCCTCGCGAAACCCTAGATCGCCGGGATTCCAAGGACTTAGTCGCTGTCGCAATGCTGCTCTGAGAGCAATCGCTGCTGCGCCAAGGAGTCTCCGCTGAAGCCGATCGTGCTAAAAGCTTCGCTGAGCCAAGGTCTTCGCCTTGAAGCCATCGTCTTCGTCGAAGAACCATCGTTGCCGTGGACCGATCCGGTCCACCACCGAACCTCGCCGCAGGTGATCCTCGACGACCATTGGTTCCTACATCGACCCAAACAACACCACAAGGATCCCAGGAACCCAATGCACATGATGCTAGGCCTTGCTGACGACGTTTCGCCGAAGTTCATTGTCGCCCAAGCTAGCTCCGCCGCCAACCATCACGCCGACGTCTGCTGCTAGATCGAAATCGGTAGATTGCTTTGTCATCATACAAGGAAGGTAGAGCTGCTCTCGCTAACCCCTAGTTAGCTGCCGTTCGCCGTCGCCGGAGGTGAGTCACCACCGTTGACGGTGTGGTCTACTTTAGCGTCCCGCGTAGCCTGTAAGTGCACTCATTGCTCACATGTGTGCAACGCCAACGCCATGTAAGCTTAGATACCAGCTCAGCGCACCGCAACCAAGGCCACGTAGGATGCCAAGTCAGTGCCACCTTAGCATGCTTTGCACACGTGTCTGCTTGCATCAGCCCTATCCTTGACCGGTTCGATGGACCTAGTTCATCATGGACCGTGTCTATGGCATGTGGGTCCTACCTATCAGTCTGTTGAATTTCGAGAATTTCTAAAAAGGAAAGGATGTCGGGATATTCTCTGGTCCCACTTGTCATTCTCTCAATTCTCTTTCTTTTTTTCTTGATTTTCTCAGCCTATTCAATTTCCATGAGCTCGCTCTCTCATACGAACTCTGATTGAGCCCGTTCAAGTCTCTAAATTCATCTAAAATCAAGCCCTATTTTATGGTGAATCTTGTTTTATTTTTGGAGTTTGTTCTCTATTTTTGGTTTTCATTTGGGTTGTCTCTCGTGCGAGTAGGCTTCGACACATCGGAATCATTCGTTGAGTAAGGAGAAGTAGTAGTTCAAGATCAAAATTTCGTTGAAGGAAAGTTGTGCAACCTTGATCATGTTGAACCCAGTTTTTATAAATTTATTTTGCATTTAAATTACATGCATTGCTATTTATTAAAAATACCCTGGGAGGTAGTTGTTGTCCTGATTGCTATTTATCCACTTTGTCATTTGTATGCTATGATCCTTTACCCTAGGATAGTTATTATTAGTTGGTTATTAATTTTTCACCAACATGGGTTGATTAGATTATTTAGCCATGCTGGGAGTTATGAAATATTGTTTTGGTATCAAATTAAAGTTTGATTAATGATATATGGAATGGCGTTATGAATAGCTTTGTGCACTATGTGTTATCTTTGATGGCATATGTTGCGCTTTAATATCAAGGGTAGATGAATGGTTTAGACTGGGATGATTGAAAGAACTGTGTGCTTGTGGTTTTTGGAAAGTTTACGAATTGTGGAATAGTTATAATTTGGGTAGCATCGCCCTGGTCATTTAAACACTTGACTTTATGCGCCATTGAACCGAGCCATAATCGTACAACCACATATCTGTTATGGGGCGGACCTAGCTTAGTAAGTTACCGAGTTTCGGTATTGACTCCTCAGGTGGTAGGTTGAGCTTTGTGGCTGGGATGGAGGATGTAACTGCTTATGAGGGTTGCATGATATGGATGGGGTGTACCGTTTACAAATCCAATGACGAGTCCCTTTTGCACTACATCAGCTCTGTGAACGGGATGTGGGTGGAGAGGATCAGGATTATCGAGAGGGGTCAGTACTAGGGCAAAGTTTCTGAAAGGTTTTGTTATGATCATTTTAGTTGCATGCCTAAGGAAATGTGTAATTGGCCGATATAATGAGTTGATCATATGGTGTGGGAAAAGTTGTACAATCTCTGCAGAGTGTTAAACAGATCTATTCAAATAACCGTGTTGACGGTAATGGACATGCTCGGGAATTTCACATAAGGGTTTGATTTTCATAACCAAAACTTGGGAAGGAAAGCTAGGTGCAATTGATGTATGAGCTATGTGAGATACTGTTACCTTGTTACCTATTTTACTCAAATTATGCTTTCGATCTATTTATTGTATTTACAAGTTGAATTTAGCTTTCTGCTAAACAAGCCAAGTTAATCATTTCCTTTGTTCAAGTCTTGCATCTATATACTGCATTTTGCATGCACAACTTGTTGAGTACCTTCCAAAACCCGATACCGGCCTAAATCCCAGCGGGGGCCGGTATCGGTTCCCGACCGGTAACCGGAAAACTGTCCGGTTACCGCCCAAAAAAACAGGAGAAACCGCTAAAAAAAGGGAAAAAACCACTAAAAACTAGGAAACATAAGAAAAAGTTGAATTTGGAATGTTTCGAAGCATATTTAGCACAAACAATAGGTAATCTAGTATAAAAAGGTTTAAACCAACCTAAGAGGTGCATTACGTAGTCACAAAAGACTCACAAATATAAATGCACCTTGGAAAAACCCGACCGGTTTTTTATTTCCTGGTACCCACCGGGAAATCCGGTTACCGGCCGGTAACCGCCGGTTTTCTGAACCTTGACTCTATGTGCTCACCCTTCCTATCAACACAACTCAGTTGCTGAAGGTGAATCTTCACCACTCTGAGGAGTACCACGAAAGAGGTCAAGCACTAGGTCGAGCAATCCCAGTCGATTGTTTGTGGCTTGAGATGGGTTATTTTTTGCTAGAGTTATCTTTTGGTTTTCCGCTACAAGTTTCTTCCTTAGTGTTAAGCCCTGCGAGCCATAATAAATGTAAACTCTGATCATAAGATTGTATTCAGTTAATTAAATAATATTAACTATTTTTTTAATTATACGTGTGTATGGATGATATTATATCAATGTTGCCACTGTGTGCATTAGCGTGATCTTGGACTAGTGCAGTATACACAGAGGGTCCGGATTTGCATTTTTGAGTCCCGACAATTTGTATGGCTGTGAGAGTTCCTTTCTTGAGCACCTTTTTGGATTGCTTGGGAAGGGGATGATAAAAAGAACCGCTTTCATCAATTTTGTCGATTACTACCTTAGACTTGCTTTCTGTGGGATTTGATGGTATTACTCAAGAAGAGATGAAATTGTGAACTTCACCTGGAACCATTTTTTCCGTTCTAAGAATTATCTTCTGTTAAGGCATCTGGATACTCCAAAGATTCATTGTCATGAAAAGCTGACACAAGTAGCTGTTAGTCGCTGGACTCTTGCTCTTGGTAATAGCAAGATCCTTACTCTCATGGAGAGGATGACACTAGGAGATGGGGCAAGTTTTCTTGTTTATTGCTCACACAATGCCATGCCAACCTGAGGGGTTGGGGATATAAATTTATAGGCTGAGAACCAGCCAAGCATATGCTAAGATGCTATCCTAGATGCTGTCCTAAAGCGGTCAATATGCGGTCCTAAGCGAGATCTTTGTCCTAAAAGCATCTTGTCCTAAAGCAAAAGCAGATCTTGTCCTAAAAGCGAATCTTTGTCCTAAAGCAAAGCAGATGTCTGTCCTAAAAGCGAATCTGTCCTAAAGCGATCAAAAACAAAACTACCACAAATTTCACAAAGACCACGATGAGGGGACTTATTCATTATTCTCCCCTAAGTCTTGTGCGTCGTCTTGTGGGAGGGTTGAACCATCCCGATCTTGGAGCGAGCTCAAGGAACTTGATCCTTCCAAGAGGCTTGGTGAGCGATCCGCAAGCGATCCGTGGTGTTGATGTAGCTTGCCTTGATGCTTCCTTCATCCAGCGACCTCGGATGAAATGGTACTTCATCCGGATGTGCTTGCTCCGTTCATGAAAACGGGGTTCTTTGCGAGGGCTAGAGCGGACTTGTTGCCCACCCCGAGCTCCATCCGCCGATGTCCTGCCGAGAGATCACTGCGCCGAGCGAGCGAGTGCTGAGTCGAAGCCGTGGAAGCCGCTATGTACTCGCCACACACCGACAGGCCACCACCGCCGCTTGACCGATCGCCGATGAACGAGGCACTTGCCGAGGAAGAAGAGAATCCCGCTTGTGCTCTTCTTTGGTGTCAATGTCGCGCGTGGTCACCGCCGTCGCACCGACGGCGTGCGCGCCACACACTCGGGTAATGGAGGCCGTGGTCAAGGGTCCCCGCAACGTAGCGGATGATCCTCTTCACACTGCCGATGCTCGTCGTCGGTCGTTGCATGAACCGACTAACGTGGCCGACGGAGAATGCCAAGTCCGGCCGTGTGGGCGAGGTAGCGAAGGCTCCCACAAGACGCCAGATCGCGTGGCGTCCACCTCCGTCGTCTTTGTCGCGGCTCGGCTTCATCCTCTCTCCATCGGAGCGAGAGTGGGTTGCGCCGGTGAGCCCGGCTAGCTCAACGACGCGCTTGGCGTGGCGATGCAGCCGAAGTGTGATCCGGAATCATCCCGGTGCACCTCGATCCCTAAGTAGAAGGAGGGGCCCTGTGTCACTCATCCGGAAGGTGGCCTTCATCTCTTCCTTGAATGCCGCCACCTCGCATCCTTAGTGCCGTGATCACTAAGTCGTCGGCGTGAGACGCCACCAGCCAGGCGTTGCGCGCTTTGCCCCACCGGTGATCTGCGACCTGCGTGCGCGCTCTGCTGAACCCCATTTGCTTGAGGTGGAGTCCACTTAGCGTTCGGGCTCGTGGTGCTGCCGCAAGCCGTAGGGGCCTTGCGCAGTGCGAGAGAACCTGCCCTCCTTGCCGGGATGACGAATCCCGGCCGGCGAGCGTGACCTCCTCCTTCAAGTCGCCGTTGAGGAAGGCGGACTTGACGTCCATGTGATGGGCGCGCCAATCCTCCCGGGCCGCAAGTGCGAGGAGAAGACGAACGGACTCCATGCGCGCGGCGGGTGCGGCGTCATCGGTCGACTTCTCCTGCGCCGCGAAGCCTCGTGCCACCAAGCGAGCCTTGTGCTTGACGATGGCGCCGCTTCATCCCGCCGGCGAACACCCACTTAAGGGTGATCGCGCGGTGGCCGGCGGGAAGATCCGCCGGCTCCCACGTCCGGTTACGCTCGGCGGCGTCCATCTCTCGCTTCATCGCGACACGCCACGCCGCGTCTCCTCCGCCTCGGCGAAGGAGGGGCTCGCCGCCGTCGCGCGCGCTAAGCGCGCCTCGCCTCGCGATCGTCTGCGCGCGATCCGAGGACGGCGGCTCGCGAGGATGTTGTCCATGGTACGATAAGCGCGAGACTCGCGTGCGTGGTAGGCGTCGACGCGATCCTCGTCGTGAGACAATGAGTAGCGAACTCCACCGTCGCCGCCATCGTGGGCCGGCCGCTGTTAGGGCGATTCCGGTGGTGTGGCGGCCGGGAGAGTGGTGGCCGGTGGTGAAGGGTGGGCGTGGCCGTGCGAAGGTGGTGGAGCACTCGCCGAGCCGCGGCGAGCAAGGTGTCGAGTGGGCGAGCTCGGTGAAGACGAGCCGCTAGCTCCCGCTCTCTTGAAGTGGGCGTGTCGACAACAAAGTCCTTGAGTCGAAGTCGAACCGCCGCCCACCGCCTTGTCCCACGTCGGCCTCGCCGCCGTCGAACACGGCGTCACGCGAGATGCGGGCGCTTGCCGTGACAGGTCGAGGATGCGGTGGCCTTCGAGCCTCCGCGTGGCCGATGAACACTCGAGTGCTCGCGCCGTCGAGCTTGCCAATGTGGCCAAGCTCTTTGGCGAACGCGAGGAGCCAAGACCCGCAAGTGGAGACCGCGGCTTGCGCCATGCCAAGCCTCGTGCGGCGTCCGCTGCCGAGCGCCTTGGTAGGCGGCGGTTGAGGATGTAGACGGCCGTCACCGCCTCTCCCGTAAGACACCGGCATCCCCTGCGCTGAGGAGGCGAGCCATCCCCACAACCGCCTCGTTGCGCGCCGACTCACGCCGCTCTGCTGCGGTGCAGACGACGCGAGTAGTGGCGCTGAATGCCCTCATCGCAAAGACGATGCGACCACCGCCGTGAATGGTCGCCGCCGTTGTGCGTGCGCGCAGACGCGCAGCTGCGCCGCGCTCGCCTCCGCGGCGACTGCGTGCGCTGATGGCGTCCGCAGCCTCTCCTTGCCGCCGAGGACCATCACCCACATGTAGCGGGAGAGGTCGCCGACGAGCGGCAGGAAGTAGCGTCGTCTCCCGTGTGGCGGTGTCACCGCCAAACAAGTCCCGTGCACGAGCTCGAGCCTCTTCTTGGCTCGGAAACTCGCTGTTTGGGAAAGGAGTCGCCTCGCCGTCAACACGCAGACGTCGCAGAGCCGCTCCACATGGTCAAGGCACCGCAGCCTCGCACCATTTCGCGGCACCGAGCCGCCTGGGCCTCGAAGTGAAGGTGCCCAGCGCTCGTGCCGCGCCACGCCTCGTCGTCCGACGGCGGTGAGACAGAGGGTTGTGCCACCGCACGTGAAGAGTGTAGAGTCGATTTGCGCCTCTGTTACCTTGGCAAGGAGGCGGCGTCGAAGATCCCAAATCCGCGGCACCGTGCTCGATCTCGACACGCGAGCCGTTCTCATCCACCGTCCCAAGGCGATGATGGAGTTCCGCAGATCGGGGATGTAGTAGACGCCGGTGGCGGCGGTGCTCGCCGGTCTTAGCGGCGAAGACACAGAGCCGACGCCTTGATCTCCACGGCGGGCGTCGCCGAACTTGACGGTGCCTCGAGCGCTGAGTCGAGCTCGGAGAAGAACTCCGCCGCCGGTCATGTGGTGGGTGGCGCGGTGTCGAGGCACCACCCGTCGGTCTTGTCATTGCCGGCCGCCGCCGGGAGGCGTGTGCTTTGGCTCGTCAAGGTGGAGAGAGCCACTGCGGTCGGTGCGGCCGAGGTAGTTCGATGCTCGCATGAGCACCGAACAGACCGGCCGCTCCTCCTCTCGCTGCGCGACGTGGGCTGGCCGCGTCGTGGTGCCGACACTCCTTGGCCCAATGACCAAGCTTGCCGCAGCTTGTGGCAAGAGTCGCCTCGTCGTTGCGCTTTGCTTGCCAAAGACGCCGCCTGGCGCTTTGCGCGCTTGCCGCGCTTGCCACTCTTGCGCTGCTCGTCGTGGAAGAAGGCTCCTTCTTCTTGTCACCTTGGCCGGCACCACCGCTCCCGAGCGAGGAGGAGCTTCCGCCAATGGTGACGGTCCCGAGAGGCTCTGTGGCTCATCGATGTCGACGACCTTGAGGCGACCGCGCCGCCTCGATGGTCATCGTGGAAAGGTCCAGCAGAGACCCGATCGAGCGAGCCATCCGCTTGTACTTCTAGGGGCGCAGCGGAAGAGCTTCTCCACGCCTCTCTCTTGCCGTAGGTGTCGCCACCGAATCGCACCAACTTCGCAGCGAGTGTTGAGACGAGAGCAAAGTCATCAACGCCTTCACCGGCTTGAAGGCGTGTTCTCCCACTCCGCGCGTAGTGCTCGCAATGTAGACTTGCGGCGCGGTCGCCGCCGATGCGTCTTTGCGGCGATGGCGTCCCAAGCCTCTTTGGCGATCCGCTTGTTGGTAAGCGAAGCGCATCTCGGGCGGGGCAGCGATGAGAGCATCCAGCGCCGTCGATCCGGTCATAGTCGACGCCGCCGTCACGGATCGCATCCCACATATGCCGCGCTGGAGCTTTACCTCATCACCGCGACCGCTCGGCGTAGTTGGTCTTGGTGAGGTAGGCCACCGCCGCCGGGCCGACGCGTCCTCGACGATACCGGTACTCGTGGTGGCCACGATCAACCGGGAGAAAGTCGCGTTACTCGTGAGGCGCGCTCTCCGCCGACCGACGCCGCCGCCGCGGCGTGCCTCCTCCAGAGCGCCACCGCCGTGTCGCGCTCGCCAGAGCGCCGCCGCGCGTCCGCGCTATCGAAATGCCGCCGCGCTGTGGCGTCTTGCGGCCGCCCATTGCGCCGCTCGCCACTTGCGCCGCCTCCTCTCCAGCGGTGAGGGTCCGCGTCGTGCCATCATCAATGGCCGAGCCGCTGTTATTCTTTGCCATGCAGCCTTCACCTCTTCTTCTGCCGCCGCCGCGCGTGCACCGCCGCCGCTTCCACCTCATACCGCCTCTGCCGCCGCTCCCCGCCCGCGCCTTGACGCTTTTTCGCGCCGCGCATGCGTCTCTGCCGCTTCGCTCGCTGGCTGCTCTGCTGCGACGAGCTCGGCCGTCACGACGCCGCATGCTCGAGGCGACCGAAGGCCGAGATCGCCGTCGCGGACATGGCGCGCCATCGGGGCCGTTGCGTGGAGAGAGGGTCGCCGACGAGCCGCGTTCCGCCTCGGAGAGGAGTGAGCGGGACACCGAGAGCTGCCGCCGCACTACCGGGCTCTTGTGAGGCGGAGAAGGAGATGAGCGAGATGCTCGGGCTACAGGATACTAAGGCTCGATACCACTTGTTAGTCGCCGGACTCTTGCTCTTGGTAATAGCAAGATCCTTACTCTCATGGAGAGGATGACACTAGGAGATGGGGCAAGTTTTTTGTTTATTGCTCACACAATGCCATGCCAACTTTGAGGGTTGGGGATACAAATTTATAGGTGAGAACCAGCCAAGCATATGCTAAGATGCTATCATAGATGCTGTCCTAAAGCGGTCAATATGCTGTCCTAAAAGAGATCTTTGTCCTAAAGCAAAAGCGATGCTGTCCTAAAAGAATCTTGTCCTAAAGCAAAAGCGAATCTGCTGTCCTAAAGCGATCAAAAACAAAAACTACCACAAATTTCACAAAGACCACAATCTGAGGACTTATTCATCAGTAGCTAGTATTGTTGGTTTAGCATAACTAATTTAGAAGGATAATGCTATTTTAGCTATCTATCTATTGTGTTGATTCTACTTATTATGTGAATACTAAAAATGCTGCTTTCCCCATTTACAGGGATGAGGAACTTTTGTCACAAGGGCTTGTCCCGAATGATGATTTGCAGCGTGTTCTAGCAAAACACGACGCAATAGCTGCAGGCATTGCAGTTCGTGTGGAGAAAAAAACAAAGTCTCTGCAGGCACTTGTAGATACTGAGGATTCTGCAAACCAAGAGTCTAACAAAGAGCAGGCACTTGTAAATATTGAGGATCCCACAAGCCAAGATTCTAAAAAGAGCAAAATCAAAGGTTCTAATCTTCTCCTACTCACATTTGCATATTCTTAGTTCTATGTAATGTTTGAAATTACGTCAATACATGCATGCGTGATTTTGTGCATAAATGCTGGAAAGTGACACAAGTTTGAAAGTAGTATTTGGCAATTATTTTGGATTCAGTAAGTGCTTAAATACTGTCTTGTTTTTCAACATGGTTTTCGTTAGTTCCGGTTGTTAGTCGCTGGATTCTTGCTCTTGGTGATAGCAAGATCCTTACTCTCATCGAGATGATGACACTTGGAGATGGGGCAATTTTCTAGGTTTATTTCTCACACAATGCCATGCCAACTTTGAGGGTTGGGGATACAAATTTATAGGTCATTAACCACCAAGCATATGCTAAGATGCTAGTCTAAGATCTCATCCTAGATGCTAGTCAAGATGCTGTCCTAAAGAGATGCTAACACCAGTCAAGGATGCTTTGTCCTTGAAGGGCGCAAAAACACCATGTCTTTGCAGCCCCACAAGCACCAACCAACACAGAGACTTATCCATCACTCTCCCTAAGTCTTGTGTGTCTCCTTGTGAGAATCTGAGCCATCCCGATCCCGGCGCCAAGCTCTGAACTTGATCCGCCAAGAGACTTGGTCGAAGTCGGCGAGTGGTCTTGGGTGTTGATGTAGTTGGCGGACACTCCCTTCATCGGCAGCCGATGAAGTGATACCTCACCGGATGTGCTTGCTGCGCTCATGGAAGACGGGCTCTTCGCCAAGGCCAAGGCGGACTTGTCGCCCACCCCGAGCTCCACCGCCTCGCGTCTCGCCAAGGAGATCGCCAGCGGCCGAGCCACCACGAGCTGAGTAGAAGCGATGGTGGCGCAATGTACTCGCCTCGCGACTAGACAAAGCCACCACCGCCGCTTGACCGATCGCCGGTGATCGGACATTTGCCGAGGAAGTCTGACGTCCGTGGTGCTCTTGCTCGTGTCGATGTCGCCGGTGTGGTCATTGTCGCCATGCCCGATGAGTGCGCCGCGCGGGCACCTTGGGTAGTGCAAGCCGTGGTCGGAGGTGCGCGACGTAGCGGAGGATCCTTTCACGGCTGCTTGCTGGTGCTCGTCGTCGATCATTGCATGAACCGGCCGACGTGCCGACGGCGAACGCCAAGTCCGGCCGCGTGTGGACAAGGTAGCGAAGGCGCCACAATGCGCCAGATCTTGCGTCGCGTCCGCCTCCTCCGCCGTACTCTCACGACTCGGCCACGCCTCTCCTCCATAGGAGCGGGCTGGGTTGCGGTCGGTGAGGCCGCCACTCCACGATGCGCTTGGCGTGGCGATCCAGCGAAGAGAGGTGCGGAGTCGTCTGGTGGACCTCGATCCCGAGGTAGAAGGAGAGGGCCCGAGGTCGCTCATCCGGAAGGTGGCCTTCATCTCGCCTTGAATGCCTCGATCTCCTCCTCCTTGGTACCGGTGATCACAAGGTCGTCGGCGTGACGCCTATCGCCAGGCATTGCCTCCTTGCCCGCCGTGGACCGCGGCCTCGTGGCGCTCTGCTGGAATCCCATTTGCTTGAGGTGGAGTCCACTTGGCGTTCCAAGCTCGCGGTGCTGCCGCAGCCGTAGAGGGCCTTGCGCAGCGGAGGACCTTGCTCTCCTTGTCGGGGATGATGAATCACGGCGTGCGGCGGACGTGACCTCCTCCTTCAAGTCGCCGTTGAGGAAGCGGACTTGGCGTCCATGTGATGGACGCACCACCTCTGGGCTGCGAGGGCAGGAGGAGACGCCACGGACTCCATCCGCAACAGCGCGCGCGAAGGCATCGTCGGTCGACTCCTCCCGCCGGGCGAAGCCACGTGCCACGAGACGCGCCTTGTGCTTGATCACCTCTCGGCCTCGTCTTCCTTGAGCTTGAAGACCTGCTTGAGAGAGATGGCGTGGTGGCGGTGGAAGATCGGCCAGCTCCCGTCTTGTTTCGCTCGGCGGCGTCCATCTCCTCTCGCATCGCGGCACGCCATGCCGCGTCTCTCTCGCCTCGGCGAAGGAGCGAGGCTCGCCGTCGTCTGTCGCGGTGCGGCTCGCCTCGAAGTCACGCTGCGCCGATTCGAGGGCCGGCCGCCGCCGAGGTCGCCCACGATGACGGCAGCGCAGGCTCGCCGCCGTGGTAGGCGTCGATCGATCCTCGTCGTTGGGCGTGGAGTGGCAAACTCCACCGTCGGCGCTCGTCGTGGGCGAAAGGCGCCGTCCGAGCCCTGAAGGAGAGTAGGCGCCGTGTAGGAGAGCGAGGCGTGGCCGCGGTCTTGGCGGTGGACTCGCCGAGCTGTGGCGAACGAGGTGGTGGGGTAGGCGAGCTCGGTGAAGACGAGCCGCTCCCGCCTCCTCGGCGTGGGCGTGGTCGACGCGAAATCGCCGTCGTCGAGTCGGCCGTCATCCACCATCTTGCCCGTCGGCCTCGCCGCCGTCGAACACGACGTCACGCGTGATGCGCACGCGCCGTGTCGCAGGGTCGAGGACGCGGTAGGCCTTGGCCCCCTCCGCGTAGCCGATGAAGACCCCTGGCGTGCTCCGGTCGTCGAGCTTGCCGACGTGGTTGAGCTCCTTGACGAAGGTCAGGCAGCCGAAGACACGGAGGTGGCTCACCGCGGGCTTGCGCCCGTGCCAGGCCTTGTATGGCGTCTTGCCGTCGAGGACCTTGGTGGGAGAGCGGTTGAGCAAGTGGGCGGCGCCATCACCGCCACCCCGATTGAATGCCGCATCCTCTCTGCTGAGGAGGCGCGGGCGGTGGCCACCACCGTCGGTTGCGGCGCTCGACGCCGCTCTGCTGCGGGGTGTCGGCGCGAGAAGTGACGATGGATTCCTTTGTCGGCGCGATGCCGCGAACTTCGGCCGCCGTGAACTTCGGCGCCGTTGTCCGTGCGTGGGACCGGCTTGCGGCGCGCTCTGCCTCGCAGCGGCCTTGAAGGCGCTTGATGGCGTCGCCGCGGCGCCTTGACGTCGGCGGGACAGCCCGCATGTAGCGGGACGCCGTCGTCGGCGAGGAGGAAGTAGCGCCGCCTCGGTGTAGCCGGTGTCGCGGGGCACAGAGGTCAACGTGTACGAGCTCCGCTTTCTCCTTGGCGTGGAAGCTCGCTGGCGAGGAAGCGGAGCCGCGCGCTTGGTGAGGCGCAGTGTCGCAGAATCGCTCCACGTGGTTGGCGCGCGGCATGCCCCGCACCATCTCCTTGCCGCCGAGCCGCCTCGGGGCCTCAAAGTTGAGGTGCCCAAAGCGCTCGTGCCACCTCCAAGCGTCGTCGTCGCGGCGGGCCGCAAGACACGAGGTTGCGCCACTGCGCGTGAAGGGCGTAGAGCGGTTGCTCTGTTGACCTTGACGAGGAGCCGGCGATGATCCCGGATCGCGGCACCGTGCTCGATCTCCACGCGCGATCCATTCTCATCCACCGTCCCAAGGCGATGATGGAGTTCTCAACGCGGGATGTAGTAGACACCGGTGGCGGCCGGTGCTCGCCCGATCTTGGCGGCGAAGACGCAGCAGAGCCGACGCCCTTGATCTCCACGGCGGGCGTCGCCGAACATGACAATGCCTCGAGCGCTGAGTCGAGCTCGGAGAAGAACTCCGCCGCCGGTCATGTGGTGGGTGGCGCCGGTGTCGAGCACCACCCGTCGGTCTTGTCGTTGCGGATCGCCGCCGAGGAGGCGTGTGCTTTGGCTCGTCAAGGTGGAGGAGAGTCGCTGCGGCGGTGCGCTGGAGGTGGTTCGATGCTCGCGATGAGCAATGAATGAGCGGCCGCTTGCTCCTCGCTGCGCGGCGTGGGCTGGCGCGTCGTGGTATCGACAATCCTTGGCCCAATGACCGAGCTTGCGCAGCTTGTAGCAAGTGTCGTCTCGTCTGCGCTTTGCTTGCCGTGTCGCCGCTGCTGGCGCCTCACGGCCATCACCTCGGCGCGTCCTCGCGCCGCTCAGGCGTTTTGCGCTTGGCACGCTTGCGGCGCTGTCGTGGAAGAAGGCTCCCTTCTTCCTGCTACCTGGCCGGCACCAGCTGCTCCCGAGTGAGGAGGAGCTTCCGCCAATGGTGACGGGTCCCGAGAGGCGCCGTGGCTCATCGCCGCCAACGACCTTGAGGCGACCGCGCCTCGCCTCGATCGTCATCGTGGAGAGGTCCAGCGAGACTCGATCGGCGAGCCATCCGCTTGTACTTCGGGGACGCAGCGGAAGAGCTTTTCCACGCTCTCTCTCGCCGTAGGTGTCGTCGCCGAATCGCACCATCTTACGCAGCGAGTGTTGAGGCGGAGAGTAAAGTCATCAACGTCCTCACCGCTTGGAGGCGGGTTCTCCCACTCCTGCGTAGTGCTCGTAATGTAGACTTGCGGGCGCGATCGGCTGCCGTCGTCTTTGCGGCGATGGCGTCCCAAGCCTCTTTGGCGATCCGCTTGTTGGTAGCGAATCGCATCTCGGCGGGGCGCGGCGATGAGAGCATCCAGCGCCGTCGATCTGGTTGTAGTCGGCGTCGCCGTCCGGATCGCATCCCACATATGCCGCGCTGGAGCTTTACCCTCATCACCGCGACCCGCTCGGCGTAGTTGGTCTTGGTGAGGTAGGCCACCCGCCGGCGGGCGGCGTCCTCGACGATACCGTACTCGTGTTGACCACGATCGAACCGGAAGAGAGCGCGTCGCTGTGAAGGCCGCGCTCTCCGTCGACCCGTCTGCCGCCGCCGTCGTGCCTCCTCCAGAGCGCCGCCGACGCGTCGCGCTGTCTGGCCGCCGCCACGCTCGTGGCGTCTTGCGGCCGCCATCGCACCGCCGCCTCTGCCGCCCTCCTCTCCAGCAGCTCAAGGTCGCGTCGTCGGCTGCCATCAGCAGACGGAGCCGTTGTTGCCGCCGCGAAACCTCGACCTCGCTGCCGCGCGCGCTGCATCTGCCGCCGCCATTGCTTCCACCTCGCTCGGCGTTGCCGCCACCAGCGCCCTTTCGCGCGCGCGCGCGCCATGCGCCTCTCGCTCGCGTTCCTCGCCCGCAGCGAGTTCGGCTTCTGCCGCCGCCGCGTGCTCGAGGCTACCGAGCGCTGAGACCGTCCTGCGGACATGGCGCGCCACCGGGGCTAACTGCGTGGAGAGAGAGCTGCCTCGATGAGTTCTTGCTCATCCGAGCAGGGAGGAGTGGCGAGGCAGGCGGAGCCGCCTGTTTGCTAGTTGGGGCTCGCTGCGAGGCCGAAGCGACAACGGAGAAGGGATTGAGCGGAGATGCTCGGGCTACGAGATAGTCTTGCTCGATACCACTTGTTAGTCGCCGGATTCTTGCTCTTGGTGATAGCAAGATCCTTACTCTCATCGAGAGGATGACACTTGGAGATGAGGCAATTTTCTAGGTTTATTTCTCACACAATGCCATACCAACCTGAGGGGTTGGGGATACAAATTTATAGGCTGTTAACCAGCCAAGCATATGTTAAGATGCTAGTCTAAGATGCTGTCCTAGATGCTAGTCAAGATGCTGTCCTAAGATGCTTGTCCTAAGATGCTGTCCTAAAGAGATACTAACAGTCAGTCAAGGATGCTGTCCTTGAAGGGCAGCAAAAACACCATGTGCTGCAGCCCCACAAGCACCAGCCAACACAGAGACTTATCCATCACCGGTGATCTAGAACATTGGACTGTGTATTGTCGACTTTCCTCCACAGAGTGCTATTATTCTAAGCTGCTGTGGTTTATTAGTTGTAATTTCTACCGATTTTGCCACCGGACATTTGCAGCGATCACCTTTGGACTCTTTGTAGTGTAGGCTAGTGAACATATGCATCCCCAGAACAAACTCCCAGTCCCCCACCCACCCTCGAAAATCACTGGCTTTGTCACTTACCCCACCACAAGTCATTTCTGTTTGTTCACACCCTACAAGTCACTTTATTGTCTAATTATCC
This sequence comes from Dendrocalamus sinicus, assembly GCA_036346575.1. Taxonomy (NCBI): domain Eukaryota; kingdom Viridiplantae; phylum Streptophyta; class Magnoliopsida; order Poales; family Poaceae; genus Dendrocalamus; species Dendrocalamus sinicus. The sequence goes on along the minus strand of CM070643.1, from coordinate 9,613,357 downwards.
CCCTTGGGCCAATTTCCTCATCTTGCAAATTTCTCATCTAATCGTGACACATTGGCAGCCATGCAGGCATCCCCATGGGACCTGACGCATTGGACTCACTAGTCAGTCTCAGCCAGTCCCTCGTCTTGCTAATCGCTGGTTATGTCCAATAACTGTTACCTGGCATGGTATCAGTTTCTGTTTTCTACATTAAATCAACAACTAGATCATTCTCTTTTCTTTTTTTTTTCTCTTGAAGTGGTGTTCTTGGCAGTTGTTGTACTTGCTAACTATTACAAATTTTATCAGTATTCATCTTGTCGTCTTACAGTAGATGTTATTTTGCTAGCAAACGTAAAGCACATTGTGGCTCTGGAAGGTGCTTGTAAACCAAAAAATGACTTGTTGGGAGAAAAGTTTGTCGGACCTTTTTTTGGGTAAAAATATAAAACTCATCTCTTGATATCTAAACAAAATTTTAGCACCCAAACTTTGCAGTTTAAGAGTGTTGATGTGTATGTTAGTCTTGAACTCTTGATCTTCATAGTATTGCTATAGGCATTTTATGGTCCAAAATAATGATGCTGTCGACTAAGTCAATTTAAATGATGTTTACCAGCTTTTCATATGACAGCTCTAATTAACCTATGTTTGCATGTGACCTATCTTTGCAACAGTACAAGCGTCCAGTTTCCTTTTGAGCAACTAGCGCTTCCAGCACCTCCGGTGTCAAATGGTTCATCAACCCCTGTACCAAAACCTGATCCTGGCATCGATCTTCTTAGCTGGGACGACACCCCGTCTACAACAGAAAATTCACTAGCTCTTGTCCCGGTCACTGATCCACTGGTTGACTCTACTTCAAATCAAAATGCACTGGCAATTGTCGACATATTTTCTCAAAGCAATACTGCTAATAGCAATGCCAAACCAGCTGACCCCTTTGGTCTCAATTCAACTCCAACTCTTCCGGGTTCACCGTTCACAGACATACAACACTCCAACCCAGCATCCTTTACAGTCACAACAGCCTCCTCAGCAGGTGGCGCTCTATCCTAATGAGGGTGCTGTGAATCCTGGAACATCTTACGGTCAGGTGTCCCAGTTTAATCACATGACTTCTGGGTGGAATGGTCAAGTTGCCAACCATGTGGCGCCCCCACCACAGCAAACACTGAATTACGGTATGCAATGTCATTTAGACCATTACTTTTTTCTATCTGGATTTTGATTTCCGGAAGTACTTAATTATTAGTGAAACTATTTTCACATGCATAATTTTTATGTATCATCATTGTCCGTCGATTGCAGATCTATATTCATACTTATCTGTTTGAAGAAATTGTGATGGTCATATCTGAATTTTGCAGATGATCAAAGTGGAGCCCTTCCGCCACCTCCTTGGGAAGCTCAGTCAGTGCCAAGCAACGAAGTGTCAAATGGCCAATTGGGAGTGGGAGGTATGCAGTCTCACACAACGCCAATGAGCCAGATCGGTGGCATGCAGCCACTGCAACCACAGATTAACAATATGGGAGGTCCACATACCCAGCCAATGTACAACAACCAACCGGGAGCTATGCTACCTCAAGCCATGCAAGCCAGCCAAACTGCTGGAACACAGATGCAGCCTGCAGGCTTTGGGAACCAGTTTGGTTCTCTGCCACAACATTCCATGCCAGGCATGCAATTTGCCGGCATGCAACCACCGTTAATGCCAGTAGCACAGCAAATCATGATGTACCCTCAACAAATGCCTGGTGTACAGTTCGGGGCAAGGCCTCAACAGCAAATATACGGTGGTCAGATGGCAGCATGCGGGTATATGCAGCAGCCGGGAGCACAACAATACTACAATCAGGGAAGGCCAATGTATGGGTACCCTCGTACGAATGACCTCTTTCAGAAGATGTATGGTCTTTCCATGCAAGACAACTCTTATATGGGGACAACACCCTCCCCTTCATCTTCCATGGGACAGCATATCAGGCCATCGAAGCCCGAGGATAAGCTCTTTGGGGACCTTATTAATATGGGTGTGTATAGGTATCATCCGGATGTTTTTTTTCTAACAATCATCCAAATTTCGGACCATTAAATTAGAGATCCAACGGTCTCTTTTTTTTGAAGGGGGGAGAATTTTTTTTGGAGGGGGGTGAATTTTTTTTGAGGGGGTGGAGAGAATTTGTGGCACTTGGATCTCTAATTCAACGGTCACAAATCTGAATGATAGTTAGAAAGAAAACATTCGGATGATGTTTATCAATACCCTATTAATATTGCCAAGACGAAGCAGAACAAAGCTTCATGATACATTGAGTAAAAGTTTGAGTGGTCTGATATCTTTTGTCTGTTTTTACAATTTTCCATGTGGCTTGGTCATACACTTGTAGCTTTCGAATGTCTAGGCTTCAGTTTTTGTACGCTGCCCCCATTGATTCCATTTAATTCGTTATGCCGTGTGTACTGGTCAGGCCAGAGAGGAAACGATGGTAAATGCTGATTTAATAAAGAGGTGTGCGGTACTTTTTCATGATACTCTCTTTAGTAACAAAGGTGTCTATATTTGCCTTTTGTGCCAATCTTGTGCTGTACTTTAGCTGCTGCTGTTGGAACATAACATGAAGAGAAAAGGAAGTACTATCAAAACCGTTAGGATTCATCTTTTCTGCATTATGTCGCCGTGTGGGAGTCGGGGGTGTCCACTCGGTGGTTATTCGGTTACACGTTCCTTTCCTGGTTCTGCCTCGGGGTGTGCGTGTGCGTGAGAGAGATGGCCGTACGTGTTATTTCCACCAAGAACGGATTTTTGTCAACAAAAATGTTTTCTTTCCATCGAGGTCGGTGTCGATGAATGAGGACGACTCTATGCTACTCACCCTTGATATGCGCGAATAGGCGACCGCCGGGGCAGTACGTAAGGAGCCAGCAAGCCAGTACAACTGGAAATGGCGCCAAACCCAAAGTCCCTTCACAGCAAAGTCTGGCCCACGTATATCACCGTGAAAAAACTCAGGATTTACCTAGGTACTAGCCGAATATATACTTTGATACGGATAAACAAATATTATCCTAGTATATTAAGTTGGTATTATCGAGATCGACCTGTTCGGATCACCCGCTTGACCGGGTCATGCCTCCACTCCCTTGCTCTACTGTGCACACAATAAAGCTCTATTGTTTTTTTCTTGTTAGAGAATTTTTAGGGTGGTGAAATTTGTATTTTAGTAGATTATTTTTTCTATCTTTGTTAAATGTTTTTTTGGAAGGTGGAGGGGGAGTTAGGAGAGACAGATGAACCACCGCCACCAACTCACTCTTTTAATCAGCAGAGATATAGCCAGAACGAACTGTGCACTGTACGCACTTTTTAAAAAACAATAGCCTTCGGACACCTATTTTGCAAATCTAGTTACCGAGCTAGAAGAGCTCGACAGGTACATACCGAGCTGTCCAAGCTCGGCAGGTACCAGCGTCGAATTTAATGCCTTTAATTAGTATGTGTACTTAATTAACGCTAATTATGTTTAATTACTACTAATTATATTTAATTAATTTTAATCATAATCAATTAGTGTTGTTCGGATTTAACTAATGCTAATAATCTCCATTTATTTGCTGCCACGGCCGGGAGTCTCGGCAGCAAAAGCTGCCGCTGCACGGGAGCGCGGTCGCGTCGCCGTAGTTACCGACTTTAAAAGGAAAGCTAGTTTTATAAAAATAAATATTTATAAATTAAATACTAAAAAATATATAGTTATAATATCATTTGTACGAACGGTTTTAGAATGCAAGCAGAACAGACTGCACGTCTAAAGTAATTAAGCTCTAAATCGACGAGGCAATTCACGACCGCACAAGCCCTTGTCTAGGCCGGCACCCTTCGCCCATCGCCAAACTTACCGCCGCGCGCTTCGTACTTCCCCTACCTCCAGTTCCGCAGGTCGCAGCTGTACTACGCTGCTCACGTGTGCCCCCTTTATATCTTTGCCGTACCACTAACTCACGCGCGCGTGGCCGTGCCGTCGGCACGGCGGCGGCGGCGGCGGCACCACTGCCTTGTGCCGTTGCGCGTACATACGCGCCGCGCTCCGCCTTCGATCGAACGGTGCCGTGCCGTCGTATGGCCGGTTGCCGCATGCAACGATGGATGTGCCTCTCGCGCGCTTTCGCTTCGCCATGGCTAATCGCCGCGCGCACGCAGGTATCGTGTACGACACCGCCCCACGGCCTGCTCCGAGCCGCTCGCTCGCGCGCCGGCGCCGTTCGACGGTCGCCTCCTCCGCCCCGGCCGCTTGCTTCATGCACGCCGGCGCGGCGTCACCGGCCGTGTCATCCGGCGCCGACTCACGCACACGTACGCGGCACGCCCTTCGCACGCCCGCCGTGAGTACGTTTTCCCACGAAAACTGCGTCGCAGCTGCCCGTCGGTACGGTGGGTCAGTGGCCCGATCGGTCGATATACAATCGATGGCCTGACTAACTAGCAGGCATGCAGCAGCTTATTAACTGAATTAATTGTTGCTAGAACTTTCTGTGGCCTAGGTCTCAGTAACTCGTCTTTGTTTCTAGCTACTTAATAAAATGAAATAAAGATGTCCTAGTATATCTTGACAAAATTAAACATTATAACAAGTAAAAACTTATCGATGCTTTATTTGGAGGAAAGGGAAGAAACGTTAATTGGAAATGGAGAGAGATTAAGTTCTACCTACCTAGCGTGTGCTGTTTCATATAGGGTTTAGTAGCTATTGCTTTGATTTGCTGCTTGCTAACTTCGTTTGATTTAGTTCCTTTAAGTAGTACAAAAAAAAAAACCTAACCACATTATCGGCGCTTTAGGTTTACATCAACTATCTGTCCAGAATATATAATCGTTAACGTAAATGTCTGGCTCCAATTTTCGAGCCTTCACGCGCGCGTTATTAATTAGCGAATGGAGATATGCATTAGAGCAGGTACAATAAGACTTAATCAGCAGGCTATAACAAATATAATATCAATAAAATCTTATATGGCAGAGAGAGAAAGGAAGAGAGAGAAGGAAGCTGGCTACTAAATTATAGCTAGCTATAGCATGTAAAAATATGCATTTCACTCTCTTACATGTGGGGCCAAATAGTTATTGTAATAGCTACCTTATTGTATGAACTATTTTTTTGAAGGCTATAGATAAAGTGGACAAGTGTTATAGTCACTAGTTGGCTATACTATTGTACTTGCTCTTTAGACAGCACAAGGATAAAATATGCAAGTGCAGAAAGAGAGAAAAAACTTTATCAATTTATCGTGCATGCATGCATATGTGCACTCAATGAAATGATAATAAAAAACCCTTAAAATCTCCTTTTGGCATACAAGTTTAATATTCCCAAACCGAAAATTTTCCGCGCTAGCTTATACGTACCATAATCATTGACCCCGCCGCACTTTAATATTACCTCACTTTTGACCAAATATTTTGTTCACAACCTAGGCACATTTTTTCTAAACTAAACCTATTAATTAACCATAAGAATCCCGCAACCTACTCTATTAGTACCTTGTTTATTTTTTTTCTTCAAAAATTTACCCTAAGTATGATTACTTCGAAAGGGCAAAGGGAGTAATATATCTCTGTGTTTAGCTCTGGAGAAGTGATTATACTTTTCTCGAGTGACATCAGGTAGATTCCATCCATCCATCTCCATCTCCACTGAAAGCTCTGCCCATGGGCCAAGCCACGACCAATGATGGACCAAACACGAACACGGTGACCTGCCACTGCGCCACGCCCGGTCATGCATCACGCATGTGATCGGCCGCAGGGTTTGGTAGCAAGCTTTGGATATTTATCATCGGCACGGCGGCACACACCAATTAATGTTTTAATCGCAAGGCTTCTCGCTTAACATCTACATCCCATACGCTCGTATGTATGCATGATGCAGCCCTTGGCTAAGCTAGTAGCTCACATCATCACCTCAAATCGATCGGTACGTACGCTTCTTACAATTTGTGCTAATATTAATTAACCCCACTCGGCCACTCGTACGTATATACTCGTAGTAGGATCGAAATCCGATGAGCGAGGTACACTGGGATTTTTTTTATAATCGATGTACCGATCTTTTCTTGTTCATCGAGTAGGAAAAGGAATAATCTGCTGGTGCTAGATGCATTTTTTTTTATAAAAAAGAATAAGTAGATGCATTTTTTTTTAAGAAAACGTACTCTCCAGATCTATCTCCTTGGCAATCTTGGTCCATGAATAACTTTGATGTGAGAACCCTATAGCTATTTTCTGATCTTATGGATGGGACGTCCTAGTTAATTGATTCTTAGGTTTTTCCACTGGCGCGCTATGCTTCAGGTACCAGATATTGTACCTAGCTAGTTCCAACTTTGTTTACATGGTTTTCTTAGGTAGTTGGGTAAAAATGATTTATTTTCTATTATGATAATAGATAATTTAGCTTACTGTTGTTCATCGTAATGAATTATCCTTTATCACAAAGGATTAGACTATATATTAGGAAAATACTATTCTAATAAACTGTACAAATTAAGTAAAGCCGTCAATAGTCTTATATATTCAATATAATCAATGCGATGATGCAATTTAGCTACATGCACTTTACAGCTAGTATGATCAACACGTTGCATGCGATGGCTATGGCTAACACATATAGAAGATACTAGCTGCATAAGCGCGGCGCACGCCGCGCTAGCTACCGTGTGGAACAAAATAAAAGAGACGATAATTCGCAGGGAGTTTCATAAAAAAAATCGAGGACACATGCGTAATTTCGGAAAAATCAAAGGGTTTTTTTGTAAAAAAATCGAGGACTTGTAAGGACTTGTACGTAAGTAAATAAGGACCTATACATAATTTTGGAAACCCGCGGGCGCTACCCAACAATTTTTTAAAAAACAAAACTTGCAGGGACCTTTTCGCGAGGAAAAAGGACTTTTACGTAATTTTTGAAAAATACAGGGAAAATACCTCCTCCGGCCGTACCAAAAATCCCCCGCCACGCGCCGGCCGGAGCGCGCGGGCGGGGTGACGTGGGCGAGCGCCCGCTCGCGAATCCTTCCGCTCGTAATATGGGTATGATGGGGTCAATTAATCCAGATCTTTTTTTCACAAAAGCTCAAAACCTTTAGAAACTTACATTGAAGTCCAAAAACTTCTGAAGATTTTTATGGCCTCACAGGGTGTAATGTTTAGACTATGTCATTTGTACAATAGGACCATATGTATTATACGCATGCACCATTATAATCACAGTGCCATTGTTACATATCCTTTAATGATTAAGGAAAATCGCTTGATTTGGATCCTAATTAATCATGGTGGCGATGAGTATATCTAGTACTATTTGTTAACGAGGCTACGAATTATTATAAACATTAAGAACTTGTGCTGGAAGCAAGGGAAGGGTCTTTCTTTGTCACAGTAGTCCTAGTTGAAGTGCAATAGGATGGCCGTAGTTTTTGTTGCGGATGGTGCACCGTGTTAGAAAAAACAAGGGGCAAGGTGCGGTAGGTGGGGGTTAAAGGGTAGCAAGCATGCACCGAAAGGAAATTATGGGACAAGGTTTGTATATACATGCATTCATAGATTAGGAGAAAAATGAAGTCAATTTAGAGAGAACTCACTTACGTTGGCTATTAAAAGCAACATTAACATTTATAGACAAAGGAAAACATTTTAGAAAATTCTTTTTAACCATACATCTTAATAACTCTTCAAAACTATTTTTCAGTTAATACTGTTGTTGTATTTTATCATCTTGTTTTCAGTAAGTTAAATTTAGAAGAAGAAAAAAACCTAAAACTCACTCTCGAGATAAGATTAGGAGTTGATTCAACATAAATCTCATCAAGAGTTGACTCTATTTTATCTTATCTCTAAAAAATTAATTCTTCTAGATAAACCTACAACAACACCATATCTATATGAAATCACCGACTAAATCGTTTCCCTTAGCTACTGTTATTAATATATGGCAATACAAGGTGTTTCTTTCTGAGGTGCACCGCTGGTATGCACCTTGCAACGGCGAAAATGTAAAGTTGCCACAGCAGCAAACCACCACCACTGTGTTTGTCCTTTTGCTTGACAGAGTCCCCTCCTTGAATGCTCCCCCCACGAAGCCCCACAGGCCACGGCACTTTCATTTGGGTGCTGGCCCCCCCTCCTCTGGTTAGGGCTCGGGTTAGGGTTAAGCTTCCTCTGGTTAGGGTTAGGGTTTCCCGTTTCCTTTTGGTCTGCATAGGCTCGTGTGGGTGGAGTAGAGATAGTGGGATGTATGTATGGATTGGGTGGTGTGGCATCTGATTCACCTCCTCCCCCCACCCATTTCTGGCTGTGGATTCTCCGTGCTTTCGATTGTGTGGCACTGCGTGTTTCTGCGTACCCGATTGCTTGCCGTGTGACTGTGCGCAGCACCATGCGACTGTTTTCTGCTATCTTTCCTTAGGAAAAGCCATTTAATTAGGGGAGAAGATTCTTCAGATATCTAAGACATGAAAAGAGGAGGGTAACCTTACTATTTACTTTTCAAAACTCTATATGTATTTTTTTTAAAAAAACCATAGCTTTGATTGGAAATAGATGCACCAGGTATGGTGAAAGAATTTGTATTTAAGCAAATTTTGAGATATATATATATATATATATATATATATATATATATATATATATATATATATATATATATATATATATATATATATATATATATATATATATATATATATATATATATATATATATATATAGAAAATTACATAAGGCACCATGGTGCCTAGGCATAACATTCGATACACGTGTATGATTGATAATTTTTTTGAGTTTAGGTATGAAAATATTTTATACCCTTGATATATTTATGGTAAGTAAGTTTTGAACTCAGTTCAAACTAGTTTGAACTACTTTTGAGTTCAATGCAACTACAGTGAGTATATACCATAAAAATAGTTCAAACTAATTAAACTGAAGTTGATGTGGGTATCTTCATATACCCATAAAAAATATATTTGAGATGTCAAACTCCGAAAAAATTTAAATTCAACTTCAGTTTAATTAGTTTGAACTATTTTTATGGTATATACTCACTGTAGTCGCATTGAACTCAAAAGTAGTTCAAACTAGTTTGAACTGAGTTCAAAACTTACTTACCATAAATATATCAAGGGTATAAAACATTTTCATACCCAAACTCAAAAAATATCAATAATACACGTGTATCGGATGTGAGTGCCTAGGCACTATGGTGCCTACGTAATTTTCTATATATATATATATATATATATATATATATATATATATATATATATATATATATATATATATATATATATATATATATATATATATATATATATATATATATATATATATATATATATATATATATATATATATATATATATATATATATATAAACATGAAGAGTGATAAGCAAATGGACATATAAAACTATTCACGGGAATAAACCCATTCGGTCATGTTGTGTTGAAACAAAGCGCGCGAGAAATGTAATCTTAGGATTTATGTTCGACTATCTATTCCATTTTGTTTTTTTTTTAAAAAAACTACTTTTCGGCTTATCATTCCAAATCACCACGCTCCAAATTCTTGTGGAAGCATATATGTCAACAGATCTCTTATCACAGTTGTCCGCCAGTTGTGCTCCTGTAGATCAAGCACACGATCTTCTTGGATTAAGACTTGATTGCAATCGTGCAGCAACTAGACATTTGTACTGAAACATATATATGTAATCTTAATATTTATATTTCCACTATCGGTTTCAATTTTTTTAAAAAAAACTATTTTGGCATACCGTTCCAAATCGTCACGGTTCAAGTACTTCTTATGGAAGCATAAGTGAACGGATCGTTTTTTTTAGGTTGAATGTAAACAGATCTCTTATCACAATCTACTGTCAGCTGACGGCCCCGCTCCGAACGATTTCCGCTTGGTTTCTGGAATGGTGACTTCTTAATTTCGTCTTTTGTTGTTTTTTAGTTTTGTTAGGTATTTTATCATTTTTTTCTTTTTCCTCTTATTCCTTTTCATTATCCATTATAATATATTTTTTATTTTAAAATTTAATTACTCAAAAAAACAAACAGTTACTATAGTACTTTTTCAGCTAGAAATTAATTTGAGCACTACCGTAGTCCAATAAGTAAAGCACACGGTTTTCTTGGCTTAGACTTGATTGAAATCGTGTACATTGTATATTTTTAATAAATTTCCTATTGGAAAAAGTCTTTAGGTAATTAAGTAAATACCATTCTACCTACCTCACGTAATCATGCAGATTGCTCTTGATTTTATAAAATCTATGGAAAATTGAAAGATACCATTACAGAAATGGGGAAAAATCCACTCGCATGCTTTCTTACAACGGAAAAAAGTCAACAGATTCATCCAAATATGTGTCCACTCAAATAATCCAGCAGTAAAAAATGATAGGGATGCGTCATTGTTGACATACAGACCTCACTCATAGATGATAGATAAATAGAAAGAACTCGCTCTTGAGTCTTGACCAGCCTACATGCCTTCAAACAGGGAAGCCAAAATTCTAGCCATATGCATTGTAGAGACCCGGATTTGGCGATTCGGACCTTCTATGTATTCTAAGCTACTCACTAGATCAGTAGTTAGCTTGTATAGTACAACAATGACGAATATCATATCTATACATGCACATAAATAAAGTAGTAATAAAGCATAAACAGGTCAGATGACCAAGATCTTACATCATAGGCTAGGGAGGCTAAATACAAATGAAGTCTTACAGTGAAAAAGACACATAGTAGGGGAGACTCTCTGGATATGCCCACATGCAATCGACTAGGGTACGCAGCCTAGTATTTAGTGTCACCTTCAACATTCGATGGATTGTGACAATATTCACCGCCAGATCGTTCCTTAGGCACTAAATTTATATAGTTGAGCATCAATGAGTACAAAGTACTCAACAAGTCTTTATATTAGAATGCAAATGTATATGTATATATCTACATACAATGCTTAACCAAAAGAAGGTCTTATATTTCTTTAGCATAAAGCCAGTTTGTCAAATATCAAACTATAGCTAGTTTTCAAACCCATGACTTAGCCCTTTCAACTTAAAATCAAAGTGTCTAGTTTAATTAAGTATATGAGAGCGAACTATCTTCATAGTTGTCCACCCTACCCATTCCGTAAGCACCATTCCATACCCATTTTCATGCCAAGATACCATATCCATTTTCATATCAAGATACCATATTCACTTCCCATACTTGTCAAACCATAGCCACCATTAACCATTATTTTTTATGAAAACTACGTAAGTGTGGTATTTCTATACTTTGCCTATAACAGATGGCATGGCTATTCGAATATATTATAACACTCTACAGAAGTTGTATAATATTATCCATGAGATTCGATTAACTCACAATTCGGCCACTACACGTTTTCGTAGGCGTGCAATTAAGAAAATCATAACAAGACTTTTACAATGATTAGTCCCAATGCTTCCTCCCACTCTAGGATGTCCCACCTCAACATTGGCAATAGTGATCGCTCTCTTTCCGGGTTACGCCTCATCCAAAAGGTTTCCTTCCTGAGCTACGTTTCAATAAGGGGTCCCATTGTTAGCGAGCCTACAACCCTTCACATTAAAAGAAATCCACATAGGGGCAGTGACCAATGTGGGTCACTCCTAGAATAAATCACAATAGGAATCCATAAATCCATCTACCAATCTAATGTGCAGGAGTCACACTGAAAATAAGAAAATAGTTAGTCAGGTCAATCGCATACTTTACTTGTGGTTGCACGATTAGGGTGTAAAAAAAAGTGGTACATAATTCGTCCTTAATTAACTCAGGCAAGACAAACCAACAAACCCAGATCCCGTGCAATCTCTCCACCGGTCTCATACCAACCACTCAACCGAGTCTCCATCACTTTATAAAATATTTTCCCACCCCTATTGGTAACCCACATTACCATTCCCATTGCTACGCAATGTTTCAAGTGTCTGTTGGCAATGTTTGTATTGTATTCTAATTTACCACTAATGTATTTCTAAACACAACCATTGTTTATTAGAGTTTAACTAAGGTGGAGTATTACTATAATAAGTATCTTAGGATGACATGGTAAAGATAATATCAACAACCAAGCAATGGGATAATACACATCAACAACATGGTATAACTAAGCATCAATATTTAGCATAACCTTTAATTGAATAATGATGATGATAAATAGGCATGCAATTTGTAAGTTAAAAGCAAAGTAATTGCATTTGAAAACTAGGTTCAACATAATTAATCATAAATAGTTGCCTTTGTCAGTTGTCGATAGCGTAGGTTCTTATTCGGCAATGACAGAGGATATGAATTCAAATAGGATCCAAATAAAATTCAAATGAACTCTAAAAATTATTATTTTGGTACTAATGGAAAGATCTTGAATTTATATGAATTTAGAAATAAAAATAAAGTTATTTGGATTTAAAACGAGAGAACGAGCTCTTCAAATTTTGACCCAAGAGGAATTCTAGAAAACTAGAAAATCGTGACAAGTGGGGTCAGCTAGGATTTTATTTTCTTTTTAAAATTATTTTTATTAAGAAAAACATGAGAGACTGACAGGTAGGACCATAGTTCATATTGACTAGGTCTACATGGCGGTCTATAGGAAATGGGGCCCGCGTGTTAGAGACTGTGGTCCACAGATTGAGTCTATGCAGCTAGTTTCAAAGGGTAGGGTCCACATGTCATACACTTGTACTTTAAACCAGGGCTTAATTAAAATTTGTTAGCTACCTCAGGCTCATATATCATATTAACATTAGCTAACTAATAAATCGATAACTACTTACCAATTTAAACTAATTTACCTACGCATGGGCCCCACATGTCGGCATCACAGCCATCTTCTTGCTCACTCGATGCAGAGGAAGCAGGGAGGTGCCATGGTGGCTCGAGTTTTGGGATCAGTACCAGACTACTAGTGAGGACGGGCAAAATGGAACATGGTGGTCTCGACGAACCTAACTGTGGTGATGGTGTGGCGGGAGAATCTTCGAGGTGGCGGCGTGACAATGAGGACAGCGGCGGTGCTACTATGTACTAGGGAAATTACAAAATGATGCGGAAACTTTAAATTGGCATGGGTGTGAATATCTAAAGGGCAAGGCAAACCTGCTAGTACCTTTTGCATGCAAAAAGTTGTGGTGAGCCAGGCTATTTATGGAGGCCCATGGTAGTGTGACGAGGGGCTACGCATGGTGGTGCTACGACCATCTAGGCACTACATTGTCTATCCTACTAGGTTCGTGGCATAAAGGAGTACACGAGGATGGACTCCCTGTGAGACAACGAGAAGAGGGAGATCGCTGGCGGCGGTAGGGTCAGTGCATGCTCCGAGTTGGCGACGGGGATGAAGACATGTTCTGGTTGCTCTGGTGCACGATGAGGGAAAAGCAAGGGCGCATTATGGAGAGGAGACCGAGGTGAACATGACAGGTGTGGCTTTTAAGGTCGAAGTTCACTGAGGTGAAGGGGACAGGGCGGCAAGGTCGATGATGACACTTTGCACGGCGGTGACATTAGGGCTTTGGCATTCCTAGGGGAAAACAAGCATGAGCAAGCACACATTAGAAAGAGGGGATCAAGGCAAACTCAAAGCGCATGATAGCGGTGGTTGGAGCTAGGGACGATGACCAAATTCACCTCCGCCAAGGGCGGAGAGGAAGGGAAAGCTTAGGGGAAATGGGAAGGAGGTGAAGGCTAGGGTTTTTATGTGCTTGGGATGGCTTAAATAGAGGAGAGGAGGGATAATAGTCGCGACGACATGGCTTGCCCTCGGGTGTAAGAAAAGAAAGGAGGAGAGAGTGTGCAAATGGGAAGAGAGGGTGAGCGGTGATTGGACGAGGTTGTGGCAGCGGTGCGTTCGAGTAGTAGCGTTACAGGGAGGTCCATGTCTGAGCTGAACGGCGCGCTTGTGTACGTCACGAAAATGAGTGAGGGAGAGAGATGGCTTATTGAGGAAGATGAACAATGCCGCCTCTGCACTGACAAGTGGGGCCAAGGGCCCGCTCGTTAGTGAGTACGAGAGAGAGGAAGGCGAGACGATGCGGATTGGCTGGTGCACATGGTTGGGCTGGCTGCGTGTGGGCCGTGAGAGGGGGACAAAAGAGAGGTGATGTGAAGAAGGAACAGGCTGACTAGGCCGTGGGGAAGAAAGAGAGAGAAGGGAAAGCGGGCCGATGGGGAAGGAAATAAGAAGAGGGTTGGGTTATAGCCTGGTTTCGATCTTGGGAGAGGAAAAAGAAAAGAAGTTTAGAAATAAATTTTAAATTAAAATTTTAATTTGAGTTTGAAATTGAACTTTGGAAATGGGTTGAAGCACAAAAAGATTTAAAATAATCTTGACTAGCATACAAATAAATTATGAAACTTTTGCAGTTTTTGATTGAGGGAATTTATTTTTAAATTTAAAGTCAAGACAAAGCTTTCAGAAATTCTTGAAATGCAACAAAAATTTATAAAATTCACGAAATTTTAAATTTTTTGATACAAATTTAGGCTGTCACATGCATCATCAGTATTTTCTTGCCACAGCAATTTCTGAGCGGTATGGGCGGCTGCTGACGTGGCGGCAAGGGCACATGCCGCACATCTCCCCAGGTAGGAAACATTCGTGTCCACACAGACGCCCCCCACAATTGATTACCCCCTCGAACTTTTCTCTCCTCCATCACCACCCCCTCGTCCTCTCCCACCCCCCTCTCTCGGTTTCCCAAAACCCTAAAACACGCGCCTTTCCCCGCCTCTCCTCCCCAAATTCCCACCGGAGCAGCCTCCGCCTCGCCCCGGAGATCCTGCCCCCGTCCGCGCCTCGCCGCGATCTGCCCCCCGGTGGTTGCGCCGCCTCCCGCCGTCGATCGGTTGGACCGCAGTGGCGGTCCATGTCCTTTTCGTCGCCTCCTTTTTCTTCCTCCCAGGTTTGATTTGATCTACTGGATCCCGTCTCTTTAATCCTTCTATTTCTCTTGGTGGATTTGGTGAGGACTTGGTTCCGTCGTTTTTACCCCAATCTCGATAGGCTTTTTTCTCGCACCAAATCTTTCTGTTTTCTGGGCTTCCTGCGGTAGATTTGCGCCGATGGGTAAAATTTTTTCCCAAAGGGTTTAATCTCTGCTTTTAATTAATCATTAGGTTTATGCCTTCCTGGATTAATGATTTCATGGCGAAAGATTTGATCTTTGTGGCGTACGTGCGGAGGTGGGGTGTGGTCCAGGAAGAAGGGGTTCTTGGAAGGGGATCTGCTCGTCGTTCCTGCTCCCATCTATCCTGCGTTAAAGATTGCGGCTTTTGCGTAGGTTTCACGGCTATCATTTCATGGATCTTGCGAGGCTCGAGCCGTGGCGGTTTCCGGGAAGAAGCTCATGGGGGCTGTGACTTCGCTGTACTGTTCGCTTGCTTGCTTGCTTTGTGTGGGGACTTGTCAGTGTAGCCAGCTGTGCATGGGTCTCTTGGGACTCGAGCTCCTGCTCCTGCACGCTTGCTGCGCCCATATGGAAGCCGTGGCCGTCTATATTTCATGTCGCGAAAAATGTTTATAGATAGTAGCGCAGTAGCGAGTTGTAGTTCCAGGAGGGCACAGCTTTGCTTCCTTAGATATGCGTCAGCATTTGCATGAAGGGTACTATATCTGTCTAGCTATGCGTGGCTTGGGTAACTTTGCGTTGTTTTGTTATATATTTGGCGAGAATTAATTGGGGGTCTAGGTTTTATTAACTACTTGCTTGTTTCATCGACTTCACTTGTGTGTGATGTTTAGCTTTGTGTTGCTCTATATTCCATGAGCTTAATATGCATGCATGCGCGTACGCGTGGACTCACTTTGTGTTTGCTCCTCCTTTCTATTTATCTGTTTCAGCCTAGCTATCTATTGTGGGATACATATCCATTGTTCTCGTCGTGCAATGCCTCCTGTGTGCGCTTCCGATGTTTGAGGTGTTCCGTTCGGTTACAAGATCACAGGTTTGACGTGCCGAAGCTGTGCTGTTCTACTCGTAGCAATGGAAATGGTTGCGGTAGGGGAGAGCAATGGTGGTGGGAACTGTATGGTTGCTCGTGGAGCTTGTGCTGCACCAGTGGAACTGAGGCCTCAGGATACAGTTACTGAAACTGTTGACAAACCGGCAGAGCAGCCATGCGAGCATTTCTCCATAAAGTAATCTTTTCTTATTCAAATGCTGGTATTACCTCATTAACTGGAGTATCATGCCATATTGCACTGTTTGACCTTTGATGGGCGAGCATGATTGCTCATAGTTTTGCACAATCTTCTGTCCTTGCATAGTCATCTACTCATCTATTTGTGCCAGCAGTCGTAGCCATTGTGAGATGCATCATGCATATATACATGATCATCTGGTTTGATGTAACAAGTCAATAATCAACTAGAGCAATGTTTAGTCATATGCATTCAGTTATGACTTAGCAGCAAATTTTGAAAATATTTTGTTATATATTTTTATGTTTCGTGTATCTTTTGTACTCGACATCCATTTAAATCTTCAGTTTACATCTGAGCACATGATCGTCAGTGCTACACATATGCATGCCTATCTATATTGATTATGTGTTTGTTCATATTTGTCTTGCATGTGTGGTGCATGCATTTATTCAGGTCATGCTGTAGATTTGTATCTACTATTTTTACGGAACCAGCTGATAACTATCTAGATAATTTGGGTTCTCAGATTAGTAGCGCCTAACTTTATTATTGTTTTTCTTATGCCAAGGTTCCTTATAGAGCTTGTTATAAGGTTTGAACGTAAGGGGGTGTGCAC
Source organism: Dendrocalamus sinicus (assembly GCA_036346575.1). NCBI lineage: Eukaryota > Viridiplantae > Streptophyta > Magnoliopsida > Poales > Poaceae > Dendrocalamus > Dendrocalamus sinicus. The sequence goes on along the minus strand of CM070643.1, from coordinate 9,596,510 downwards.
TACCACAAAATAATCTATACTAGACGTCTCATCATAGACGATTCATGTGGAGTCGTCTGTGCTTTAATTATTACAGACGGTTAGGTTTAAAAGCCGTCTGTGATATATACATTATTACAGACGATTTTTAATTAGAACCGTCTATGAAACTATTACAGACGGTTAGGTTTAAAAGCCGTCTGTGATATATACATTATTACAGACGATTTTTAATTAGAACCGTCTATGAAACTATGACAGGTGGTTTTTATTTACAACCGTCTGTGTTTTGTCCTTTGTTGTATGAACTACAGAAGCTATTGAAACGAGAGACAAATTCAAGGCAAATTTATTACAAAAGTCTGAAAAAAGAGATTCCTAGATCTTAGTCTTCTGAGTTTCATTTGCTTCTTCTTCGACTTTTGAAGTTGGAGGGCCAGTCACTGAATTCTTGAATACCGTGAAGATTGTCCTTACCCTCTCCACTTCCTCTTCTAACCTGGGCAAATCATTAGCATGGCTCATAATCTCAAAGAGGATGCCATGATATGTTTCCTCAGAATCGACCGCTTCTGCTTGATCGGCAATATTATCCATGTGTCTCTCCACTGTCGCAAGAGTTTCTTCCGCTTTGTGCACATTGCAGAGAAGAACGAGGCTAAGGGCGGTTTCCCTTTCTTGAGCGGCAACGAGACACCTCCGTCGATGACAGATGATGAGGTCCAGCTAACGGATGGAAGCGAGTCGAGGAAGGAGAGTAGGGCGTGAGCGGAGGAGCTTCTCCAGACGTAAATTGTTGGCCGCCTGTGTAAGATTGCAGTCGAACAACTCATGATGGATAGATGAGAGGAAGGAGATCAAAAAAATATTAGATGCCATTATTGAGAAATCTATGAAGAAGATGAGAGAGAGGACAGTTTAGAAGACCTGGATTAGGGTGCGCATATTTAAGCGTTATCACGGATGGTTCGTATACCGGACTGTCTCTGATATTAATACCATAGATGGTTCATATAACAAACCGTTTCTGATATGTGACTTATCACAGACGGTTCGTATAACATACCGTCTCTGATATGTGCATTATCACAGACGGTTCGTATAACAAACCATCTCTGATAATGACACGTCACCGATCCATGGCGTATCCCCTAGCATTTCGATCTCACCTGTCCATTCTCTCCACATCGAACAATAGACACCGGTTCCTCCCATCGCTTGGCCCTTATTAATTACTCCCCCTCTCCTTTTCCGCCGGTAGTCACACGAGAGTTTATCCGCTAGCTTCCTGCATCCCTGGGTCCCCTCGATGATGCTGACTACCACCATGAGCTAGCTCCTCGCCTCTTGTTGTGATACCACGGTGCACTGCTGCTCATAGCTAGTTCATCCACTTCTAGCTTGTTCCTCGATGACACCGACTACTACCGTGAGCTAGCGCCTCCGTTGTGACACTACGGTCGATTGCATAACACACTCTTGTCGTAAGTGTCATAAGAGTGTCTTATGCAGTCTCACCGTCGTGACACAAAGGTGACGCTATAGCCGCCTCTCCATTGCCGGTGATATCCGGCCGCCATCCGATGCCCTTCTCTCTCTTCCTTGATGGCAGGCGTCAAGGACGTCGCGCGCTGCATCTAACTTCTACTGTCTTCTAGGATTTCTGCTTCTTATATATTCTTACCGTGTTAAAGAGTTGGGTTCGTTATTTTGTTATGCTGTAATGGTGGATTCTAATCTCAATGAAAATGGAATCTGCTATTGTGTTTGACACTGTATTTGCTTGTTTTCAAATGGCATAGGTAACATTATTTTTTGAGGCTAGTAAAAAAACAGAAAAAACTTTAGATATAGAATGAACTATCACAAACGATTTATGCTATAAACCGTCTATGAAGGACTATCACAAATGATTCTATATACTAACCATCTGTGATACTCGTCAATCATAGACGGTTAGTAACTAGAACCGTCTATGATGTATATCACAGACGGTTTTTGGTTCGAGCCGTCTGTAATAGTTTTCTTCACAGACGGCTTTAGTTAAAAAACGATTGTGTTGTTTTTATCATAGACAGCTCACAAACCGTCTGTGATAATTTCCGATTATCACTGACACATAAATACAGACGGTTTAGAAAACCGTTTGTGATGACAGTTCTGAACCGTCCGTGATAACCCTTTTGGTAGTAGTGGTGGTTACTGGTTAGAGTAGATTGCTTCTCTCCAAATTTACATTTTGTTTGTTTTAAGACTTCCATGTTTAGTCATTTGGAGTGTTAAGAGATTTTAGAGTTAATATATATCAACCATTCGCCCCATTTAGGTTGCTGGAACTAATTAACCAATCCTTTATCAGTCAACTCCTTTTTTGTTGGTATGCCAGCTTTTGGCTCATTAATATATTTCTCCCACTATTCTGGTAAATCAACTGGCATATGTTTTTTTTCTTAAAAGGGAAACTTTTTCATTTGTTCCTTTTCTTGTTGATGAGAACCATCTGGGCCTCTGGGGGCCTAGTTGGTTTCAAAATGTTCTATGTTTGTTTTAGTGGATATATTAGACATATCCTTTGGTGTACTACCCAGGGATAGAAATATCAGTACCGAAGAAGTTCCCGCCCAGCGGCCGGTAACAGTAACCAACCGGATATCGGAAAAATCAGAAAAAACCCGGTTGAAATTTGAATATCAAAATTTGAATTTGGGCTGTTTTAAAACCAGTAACCGAAAAAAACTCGGGAAAAATGCTAAAAAACCGGAAAAAACTTGAGAGTGCAATAATTGATGCATATTTAGTTCATACAATAGGTAATGTAGTGTAAAAAAAAGATCTAAACCAGCCTAGGAAGTGCATTATGCAGTCATAAATATAAATTTATATTTGAAAATTTTCGGCCAATTTTTTTGCTACCGGTTCTCACCGGTTTTTCCGGTTACCTGTGGTTACTGGCCGGTAACTGCCGGTTTTCTATACCTGATACTACCTCTTTTTTTCTTCTTGTACCTTAGATATGCCTAGAGCCTAGTACTTTCTGAAACAGCTTACTTTCGTCTTTACTACAAAATTGGTCAAGAGCCCCTATACTTTCAATAATTATTTATCTGTGCCTCTGCGCTCCCACTTTGCATGTGTTTGGCATTAATATACTCGATTATTTTAGTCATGCAACCTCAATTCAGTTACATACGAACTTATAATTCATCAGGTTGTTTACAAGGAGAATTCATTCTAGGAAAAAAATAAAAATGCCAATAATTTTTGCTTATATGCTAACACGATGAGAGGGCAGGCATTTTTTTTACTTTGTAGAAATTCTCTCTTGTGTTCTCATGCACATCAGAATAGGATATTTATCCAGTGTGTTAGTTGTTGCGCATGTGTCAATGAAGGCCCTTTTTCTGGACAACAAGGTTTGTGGTACAAGCTATGAATCAAACTGTTTACACTTGGTGTTGAAGTGTCCTTGTATATTCATTAAAACAAAAGATGTGCTATGCCTAAGGTGTGCATCTTATTGATGATTTATTTTTATGTCAGAGGTTATGTTGCTCTTGTTCAGAAGAAGGATCCAAAGTTTTGCTCTCTATCTCAGATTTTCCATGACCAGCAACAATATGATGAACTCTATAACAGTTCGTGCCCATTTTCGGTAGCAAAGTTTCGACGATGGGATTGCTTGAAGTGCTTGGATAAGGTGAAAAATTCTGGTCATAGAACAACATCTAGAACCGTTTCTATGAGGCAGGATGGCACAAGTGATTGTTGCTCTATTTCATTTGTTCGAAGTGTTGATTCCAAAAGATTATTTCCTGTCACACAACAATCATCTCAAGGGAAGAATGCTGATAGAACAACTTTTCCGAAGAGTGCCCAAGAAAGCAATTCCAAATGCAACTCACCTTCTTCTGGCAAGAAAGGAGTTACAGAGGCGAATACTGATTCACCCACAAAAGGTATGGTAGAGCTTGGTAAATTCCTAACTAGGATTTTTTTATATAAAATAAGCTAATGTTGTTGTGTTGTCCTCAGATTTACAGGGGTCATCCTATAATCATGATGCAACCGCAAATATCTCAGATAATGCTTCTGTGGATGTTACGGCTTTACCTAAAGTTTCCCAGATTAGGGCACAGAAAGAAAGAAATGGCGCGGAAATCCCATGCAATCCAAAACTTTCTGAAGTAACTCTGAAGCCAAATGCAGATGAAAAAGGAAAAACCCAGGAGATTCTGATTGTTGACTGCAATATGACCAATGTTTCTAAACCAATACCTGGGCAGAAAGGTGATCAGGTCTGCAGCAGCGGTCCACGTGCAGCAGCTTTAAAAGGAAGTGTTGAATCTAATTGTAAGAAGAAGAAAGATAGCAAAACCACTGCTCTGGTTGGTGCTCCAAAACTTTCTGAAGTGACTCTGACACCAAACGCAGATGAAAATGGAAAAACCCAAGAGATTCTGATTGTTGACTGCAATATGACCAATGTTCCTAAATCAATACCTGGGCAGAAAGGTGATCAGGTCTGCAACAGCGGTCCACGTGAAGAAGCAGCTCCAAAAAGAAGTGTTAAATCCAATTGTAAGAAGAAGAAATATAACAAACCCACTGTGCAAGTTGGTGCTCCAGATGCAAAAATTTGTCGGAGAAAGCCAAAAAAGGTGCGGCTATTATCAGAGATCATAAGGACTGACAAGGTAGGGCCGTCTAGAAGTGATATTGAAGTTGATCATGAAAAGGTTGCTGATCTCTATGAGGATGATAGAAGTAGCGATGATGTACCTCCCGTAAGACACCAGATAGTGGGCGAAATCCAGTTGAAAACTACTAAGAACAAGACAAAATACAAAGGAGTTGATGTTGTAGATGATGGATCATCACTTATGAACTGGCTGAAAAGAACTCAGAAGAAATTAAGAACTGAGAAGAAAGATTCAGAACACAAGGATTTTGATTCTTGTGCTGCTAATTCAAAGTCTAGTGTGGAAATCTTTGCTTCTAAAGATATGCATCACGATTTTCTACTCTCAGTTGGGAATTTGAGCAAGAAAAAAATGCTACCTACAACCAGTACTCAGCAAGGTGATGTAAATATTCAGAATAATAATCTGGAGATAAATATGCAGAAGACAGATAACATGCAGCAAATTGAATCTGAGAATTCTACACAGAGGTGCTTGTCAAAGGCAAACACCATTAGTTTGAGCAAGAGGAAAATGCCTTCAACTGCCAAGGCTCAGCATGGTGATGAAAACAGTACTGGAAAGAGAACTATACTCAGGACAGATGATCAATGCCAAATGGAATCCGAAAACTCTATGCAGAAGTGCCTGTCAAAGGTAAGAATTATGAATAGTGTGTTGCTTATGGATAGACACTCGGCTTCTCTCTTTTTTCCATGTTCCCAATTTTCTGCTAAATTGATAAAACCGACATTTATCAGAAGGAAAGAACAAATTCCTACAGAACTATGTCAAGAAAGATGCATACAACACACACTGTTTATTTACCTTCTTCCCCTGTTTTGCTTACTTGTGCTTTGATGATCTTTTGGTTTATAAGCATACAGCATAATATGTTTGTTTACCTTCTTTCCCCTGTTTTGCTTGTGCTTTGATGATCTTATGGTTACTAAGCAATTTTTTGCCAATCTGTGCTCAGTATAGGATGGTTTTTATTTTCCTTTTCATTTCATATCATGTTTTTTTACAATGGTGCATTATTTGTGTTCACACTGAAAAATTATAGTACTTCCTTGCCAAATATTATAAAAGATATGAATTTTGCCTCATTAATCATCTCAGGTTTCTCTGGGTAAGCGTGATATCCAAAATGTGACTGGTCTTCTTGAAAAGAAACTACCCAAGAAGAGAAAGACACAAAAGCTAGAACTGATGCATGAAAAACAGGCCATAATAGATGACATCCCCATGGACATTGTTGAATTGCTGGCAAGAAATCAGCATGAGAGACAGCTTATGACTGAGACTGATTCTTTCGACATTAGTCATACTCAATCCAAGATGACTGCAGATGATGATTGTCCTATGTTAGCTGCCGATGATGGTCCAAATTATGCATCAACTGTGCTTGACACTAATTTCCAGCAGAAGTCTTTGGCATCAGAAAGTAAGCAGAAGGCATTACCGGTTCGTGTAGCATCCAGCACAGAGGCTACCAGTACACATCCTCCGAAACTACAGATTCCTTGTCATTTAAAGTCTACCCAGGAACAACAGCCACATTTGCGCATGGAAGAACTAGTCACTATTGCCGCAAGCTCGCCAATATTTCCACAACATAAGGATCATTATATTGCTGAAGCACCACCTGAGTCCTGGAGCCATAGGGGAACTAGGAAGTTAATGTGGGACTCTTTCAAGGCAGTTCCAAGGGATTCATGTGGCTCTCAACTCAGACCTAACATTCGAGCAGTTGATTTAACTTCAACTCATGCGACAGGAGCTTCTAATAATTACTCAATTCACCATCCAGTAATTACAGCACTCGACCACTGTACAAAGAGACCAGTTAACCAGGTCCCGGCAAGAAGTTTTCCAAGTGCAATATCAACCATGGAAGATGGTAACTTGTATGATCGAAGAAATGCTGTACAGTTGGGCTTCTATCCAAAAGAACCTATGCCAGCGACTCATCTACTGAGACTGATGGATTCATCAACGCTAGCAGGCTTTCCAAACTATGAAACATCTAACAGGAACCAGATAGAATTTCAGCTTCGTAATTCACAATACACACATAATCAGTACAAAGGATCAACTAGCACATCGTATGGAAGTAACCTAAATGGAAAGGTTCCATTGACGTTGGAAGACTTATCACGTCGTAAGTTACAGCCATTGACATGGGAAGACTTATCACATCATCAGTTACAGCCAAATTTGCACAGACCTTTGCGCCCAAATCCTAGAGTTGGTGTGCTCCCCTCCTTTCTGCAGGAGGAAATTGCAAACTGGTCGGAGAACTGTGGGACACAGTCTGGTTATAGAATAGGGGTGTCCAAAGGGATAACGTCGTTTGATATGAACAAAAAGGAAAATTTTGAGGCCTTGAACTCGGGAATGTTTTCAGCAAAGTGGAATGCGCTGCAGTTGGGTTCTATTAGTTCCAATTCAGAATTTTTGTCAGCGAGGAACAGTATAACTCAATCTTGGACCAGAGGCAAGGGGAAAATGACCCACACCTTGGATAAGTTTGTAAAACAGGATATCTGTGTGACTAACAGAAATCCAGCTGAGTTTACTGCAATTAGTGATGATAATGAGTATATGATGAACCTTTGAAGCAGACAGCGGTGAGCATAATTCCGAAACACTTACATACATTTCATCTTTATGGCGTCAACCAATCGATACTGTAATGCTGATCTGTTGTAAGGTAAGTAGATTGTTTTTTTTGTAAAAAGATCACTTCGATGCAAATGAAAATACACTTAGTTTAGTAAGGATGGTGCATGCAGGCTCTTTGTAACATTGGGATGCTCCGTTTTCTGGATGGAAGGCTAACAGTCACCATGGGCTTTCAAGCTGCAGCCTCCAGATTATGTATGTAATGCAATAGGCCAAGAAATGATCCTCCCGTGGTTGTGCAAAAGCCAATGAAGTTTGTCCTCATATTGCGCTTGTTTTGTACAAGAGAAATGTTTAAGCTTGCGATCATAGAATTGCTTGCCCGTTTTGTAATTATCATAAGGGTTTTTTATAATGTTTGTGACTGATGGGAAGGATGATTGGTCAAAGACTCGGTGTTATGTTGTAAACTACCAAATTGCTGTGTTATGCTCCAACACCGGAGAAGATATACTTCTCAATTTCTGTGTGTCGTTTATTGAATGTCTCTGCTCTGAATAGGCAGGAATGCATCTAATCTCTTGTAGTCCATTCCTGTGTAGGGAGTGTCGCATGATCTTTTTCCACTATGTTCATGCTCCTTTTGCTTCAGTAGCTTGTTCTGATGCTAACATGGATGGTAGTTTCACGGAATATAGTTTCCTTCGGTTCTCTTCAATGAACTTTTCTAATATATAAGCGAGGTTGAAGCCTATGTTTCAAAGTTTTTTTTGTTTAGTTACTTGTATAACTTACAATTCCAAAACTATCTTCCCCTGTCCCCACAGAGAGAGATTTGAAATGTAGTCATCCACAAGAGCACATCTTATTACCGGGGCAAAACTTTTTTGAGCTTTTGCAGCATCAAGGGAGCAAAACGGCTCCACTACACTACTACAGTGCACAAGAGAGCTAGGAGTTACTTCTAGCTACTAGCAATTATGCTTCTACCATGATCTTCCATCCCATTTTGAGTAGAATAATGGACCATCTGAGCATCATGTTTAGGAAACAGACCACAATGTTCTTGGCTATACGAAACAAGCACTTCCACTTGAGAGCTTCATTAAAAAAATGAGGTAAAGAACAACGCAATGTGATGTAGTGATGGGTTTGCTAGGTGTGAGCTTCATGTCGATATCTTATTTAACATTAGGAAGCTAAGAGGTCAACAGAATGCTAGCTTTAGCTTATGCAGTGCGTTTCTCTCATCAAACTTGAGCGCAGAAACAAGCACGATTGTACTTGTAGAAGCAAACGGAAGTATGGTACTATACAATATCCAAGTAATACAGACTGCAGAGACACGCACAATTCTAACAATTTTGTCGCGATGGGCATTATTAAAAAGCATTTCCTCTGCTCACTTTTTTTTTTGAACTGGGCAGGAGGACTACTTTGTATTGCATTCAAAGGGAGATCAAAGGGAGAGCGAAAACAGGAGAAACAGTCTGAGAAAGAACAGGGGGAGGGGGGATGCGGCCAGAGGTGGCCTAAAAGGAACCTAAGTTGTTACAGGTAAAATTGTGAGCTTTTGTAGACTCTTGCCCCCCCCCCCCCAAGTACTCTGGCTGACTGGCTCCGATTCCATCCTTAATGGTAGCGATCAAGAGAGGGGTGCAGTTGCTGTCGAACGGAAGATGCAAGCGTTCCATTCCTTCCAAATTTGCCAAGTGATCTGTGGTGTTCCAGGCGAGAGAACAACCTCCTCCCACCACTCTCGGACCGAATGAAACGTCGGCCAGGAGGCCGGGTTAATGGAGTCGTAAGCGGTCCATTGTGCTATAGAGGTCCAAATTCTTGTGGTGAAGCGGCACCCAACTACCAGGTGTATGGCGGATTCTGGTTCCTGTCTACAAAGGGGGGCACATAAGTTGATTAGGCCAGCCGCGTTTATCCAGGCTGTCTGCGGTCCACGATCTATTTTGTAAGGCCAACTAGGCAAAGATTTTACATTTGTATGGTGCCCAAGATTTCTAGATGAGAGGGTTCATAGAGATTTGAATCGTCCCAAAGAACTGTGCTTTATATGCTGAGGTGGCCATGTACGTGCTGTTGGTGGTTAATTTCCATGTGATTGTGTCATCGACTGCCTTGTGTAGAGTAATCGCGAACGTGTGTCCCCAGATTGTGATTAGCTCGTGTATGTGCTACGGTGTTATGCCGTCCGTCCATGTTAGGTGATGAAGCCAGCTGTTCCCTGTTAAGGCAGTTTGTAGGGTGCTTTTTTTTCCTTCTAGAAGCCTTGAAAATCATAGGCGCGATGTCACATAGTTTGTTATTGCTAGCCTAGGAGGAAGTCCAAAACAATGTCTTCTTACCGTCGCCAATTGTTATGGTTGTGGCCACTGCGAAGAGACAGCGGTCTAGGTCGTCGCATGGGGTTTCCATTCCTTGCCAGGGTTTGGTTTGGGCTCTCCATTCTTGCCAGAGCCATCTAAGTCTGAGGGGCCTGGCGGAGCGCTCTAGGTCCAAGAGGCCCAGTTCTCTCATCTGTGTAGGTCTACAAACTCTATCCCAATTGACCTTGCAATTTCTGCCCGTTAGCTGTTGCTCTGCCCCAACCTAAAGGAAGCGTCTCATCTATCTATTAAGTGTTTTGATCACGCATTTTGGCACCTTAATAGCCGTAAGAAGGTAGGTCATTTGAGGTATTAGAACGGATTTTATCATTGTTTTCCTACCCACTAGAGTCATCAACTTGCCACGTCATCCTGCAAGACGGCTCGCATATTTGTCTTGCAATACTTGGAAGTCAACCTTGTGAAGTCTTTTGATTGCGAGCGATAGGCCTAAGTACTTCATCAGGAAAGAGGCTTGTTGCGTAGGTAAGTCAATCAAAATTTGTTGCATGTCGATCTGGTCGCAGCTTATTGGTGCCACCTGGCTTTTCTAAAGATTGGCGCACAAGCCTGTTGCATCGCCAAATTGCTGTTGGATTTGGACGAGGTTGCAGACATCCTGTTGCTCAGGTACCAAGAAGATAGCGGTATCGTCCGCATAGAGGGAGGTGCGAAGGGTGACTGAACGACCCCCTAAGGGCCGTAAAGCACCAAGATCGGTTGCGATGTATAAAATTTTTGTAGTGGGTCGATCGCTAAGATAAAGAGGAAAGGAGATAATGGGTCACCCTATCAGACGCCTCTGTGGTGTTGTAGTTTATCCCCTAGGACTCCATTTAAAAGAATTTTTGATGTAGTGGTAGACAGGAGACATAAGATCCAATCTCTCCCTCTAATTAAGACACTTTGACTTGGGGAGATAAGCTCATTCATATAGGGTGTCAGCCGTAGTGTCAGGATTTTTGTGATGATTTTGGATATATTGTGGATGAGACTAATAGGTTTGAAGTGTCTTGTAGAGGTGGATCCAACCTTTTTCGGTAGCAAGATCAAGTTTGTAGTATTCAGGCAAGAGAAGTTGTTTGTTCTTAAATTAAAAAGGCCTGTAGGGCAGCCATGAAGTCATCCTTTATGATGTCCCAGCATGCGCGGTAGAAGGTTCCATTGAACCCGTCGGGACCTGGAGCTTTGTCAGGTGGCAATTGATGTATCACTTGATGCGTCTCATGTTCAGTGAAGGGAGTAGCTAGAGGTTGCAGATCTATTAGGGGCAGCTATAGAGTCTCCCAATTGAAGGAGGTGGTTGCAGGTGATCTCTGTCCCATGAGTTGGTTGAAGTGGTCGAAAAGCATATTTGCTTTGTGTTTGTGTGTCACCTCCCATTTCTGGCCCGTGGATAATTGTTGAATAAAGTTCTTCCTCTTGCGACAATTCATTCTAATGTGGAAGAATTTTGTGTTTGCATCTTTCTCTCGTAGCCAATTGATTCGTGCCTCCTGTTTCTTCCTAACCTTTTCAATTACGGCTAGGCCCAGCACCCTTTTCTTTAGACGCATTCGCAGGTCCCTCTCTTTTGGTGAAGGGGCCTATTATCTTGTGCAATGGCCAAGAACAGGATGATCTCTTGGGCCATATGCAGCTGAGATTTGTTTTCTAAGAACATTTTTTACTCCAATTTTTTAGCCTTCTCACCGTGTTTGTCAATTGATTGTTTAGCCTTAGAATGGGATCAAGCCCAAGCTTATTGCACTACGTGTGGGAATTGCATTAGTCAAGTCCAGAAGTTTTCGAAGTGAGAACTCTTTGGTGTCTGCAGCCACTTGTGTTTGAGAGTAGGGGGTAGTGGTCTGAATGAGATGTGGATAAGGCATGCGGTACGTGGTTGCTGAAGGTGGCATTCTAGGAGTTGCAGAAGAATATGCCTAGTCTGACCAGGGTTGGATTGTCTCTTTCGTTGGTCCAGGTGAAGTTACGGTTATGTAGGTGTACCTCTTTTAGTTCACAATTGTCTAGGGTGTTTCGAAACTAAGCCGTTAGCCATCGATAAATGTTTAGGTTGTTGCCTTATCCACTCCAAACTGCACAACATTTCAGCCTTAGGTCTCTGAGAACAACTGCCATGCGGTTGTTTGCCACATTCGTCTCCCACTGATAACAACCAACGATAGACATCTTCTCTTTGACAATAACTGCCTCCCCAATCATGTGTTGGTTCCATGAGGCATCTTCCCTAATGAATAATTGGCATCTCTTCATTGGTATTTAAGGCTGAACGAGAGAAGACAGAAGTAATTTGACAATACAATTTACATCTCATTCAATTCAGTGTAATTAGGGCTAGTCTCACATTTTATTAAAGACACCCTGTAACTAGTTCATAGCAATAAAGAGCATCCATATTCTCTCCCAAGGATTTTAGCCATCTTTCTCATATTATTTTGTAAGATCAGTGACTTGATTGTCGGTAGCTAGCATCGTTTGTGGGGGAAGAAGGCAGTGAATCCTTCAAGTTTTTCTTCATTCAATAATCCTCATCCTTCCCTGTTCCCTATTATCATCGCTCATGCGATCATGGCAGGAAACTAGGATGAGCAGAACTGATTTGACTTGGCAGACTATGCCGACCTTGACATGGACATATGCATATGCACCATGGAACATGATGCCTTGTCATCATTCTCTTCCATTCCAGGCTAACCGTTCGCTAAGACCAGTGAGATTGACTAGATGGAAGAAGATTCGTCGCCCCTAGCAACAACGCCTCTAAAGGAATCGGTTATTCTAACTAGGTTAGAATACCCGAGTACCTCTACAAGCCCAATGCTTTTGATCGGCAAACTTGGTGACAAGAGTACGATGCCATGATTCGAGGGTTCAGGGTACTTTCGATGCGATTGTGGGTGACCATTATTCACCGATGGCTCCTACATATTTTGGGAGCCGACCGACACCTAGTCATGGTTTCGATGAAGTTACCCTAGTAGAAAGACTAGTGAAGATGATAACACTTAACATCCGATTGGCAATCCATCAGATCAGACTGAGTCCACCACAAAGCCCAACAGAGGTGGTGATTTCCAATCATTCCCCATCGTGGAGGCTTCTTACCAAAGCAGTGGAAGACTCTCCCTTAGTTTTGATGAGAGCTCATCAGGAGATTCATACTAGAAGCATGAAGTTAACACAATTGGTGATACCGATTGAGATGCCATGCATGATTTTTTAAGATATGACCTACCAAGACCCACTAGTCAAAATAGTGCAAACGCTCCTATGTCACCCTGAGAGGACGGAGGCAATAGAACTGTGGAAAAAACGAATCAATCGCTAGCTACAGCACCTGCTACACCTTTGTCAACTTTGCACAAGTCTTCCCGTCCTCGATAAAAACATGCGAGGAGCATCAATGAAGCACTCCCATAAACATTGGAGAAAGTAAGTCGCATTTAGTGCTACGGGTAGAACAAAGCACCTTGCTAGCTAGGTAGTACAAGGAAGCATCCAGACACGACACAGGCACAAGAAATCCTGGACGACGGGAGGGCGCTGCGGTGGTCGCTGTCGCCAGGAAGTGGCTGGAGAACCCCCGCGTGGGGTACGACGGCGAGGACGCGGGCGCCAACAGGGGCAACGCGCTCAGCTCGCTGGTGCTGGCCGGCGTGCGCGTCTCCCTCACCGAGCCCGGCCGCGTGCGCCCGCAGCTCACCGTGCGTCCCCCTGCATATCTATTTCTGCGTGCTCGCCCGCGTGCGCATGCATATGGCTGATCCCCTCCTCCTCGTCGAGCGTTTGTGTACATCCGGATCGGATCTCACCGCGCTGTTCTTTGCTCTTGCGTTGGTTGCACGCGCAGGACGTGGACGGGAGGTGGCACGCGGGGGCGATCGCGGAGGCGGTGGGCAACATGTGCTCGACGGCCGTCTTCACGGTGGAGGGCGCGCCCACGTTCACCGTCCACTACGCCTTGTCCTACTTCTCGCCCGCCGCGCAGAACGTACGCCTGTGTTTGCATCATCCCCCTCTTTTACGCTTGATGGGACGACAAGCTGTGACAGCAAGCACGGTGAATCATGTATAAGAGGAGGTTGAGATGGACGGGCGGGTGGTGGGCCGGAAGGGAAAGCTGACGGCCGCCGTGGTGGAAGTGCGGAAGTTGGAACCCGGCGAGCTGGTAGCGGTAGCCGGTAGGGAGGCAGTGGATGACCTCTACTAGGCCAAAGAAGAGCATCGACAGCAGGAGCAAACTCTGAAATGAAAGTATTCTAAACTGCCATCTGATTTGATCATTTGAACATCTTGTTTCAATTAACAAAGAACAGGTGGCAATGATGATACGCAGTGTTTGTTTGTCACACACTTACGAAGGCAGAAGTTTTGCAGTGCGATGCCATTGCCTTTTCAGTGACGGGTGGGTCTGGTTGACCATTGATCCGGCCACCATTTTTTTTTTCTAAATAAAAAGAGGAGAATATACTGGACAATCCATTCGAAGAAGACAGTGGCTTTGAAACTACAAGCACAACCATTAACGCCAGCAATCATGTGTAAGTTCATTGATCAACATTTTGTGGTATTTCACAAGCTTGATTCCCTTTCCATCGCAAGAGAACAGGTTTGGAGATTTCTCAGAGAACTAGTTTCAGTTGTTTAGCTAAATATTCTCAAAAGAATTATAGGATCGAATACTGCAATCAGAGACGGCTGAATGATTCCCTCTGCTTTTTGAAATCTCTTAGTGCTCGACGAGGGTTCCAACCACTCGTCGTACAACTGCTCGCTCGACTCCTTTGCACGTAGTCGTAATCTTCCTTCACTCGAACGCTTCGACGCCTATGTGCTTGGAATGAGAACGAGCCGAAAACTACAAACAGAAAACATGTCACTGGTGCCGACTCATTTTTCAGAAATAGATTTGATCTTTCAGTTCTGACTCATGTTCTGTGGCTACAAAATGCCCTCACGGCACCCCTCAAACCCTAGCACAAAAACACTAAAAGCTTTCTATCAAAAACCATCTTGAGTCCTCTCAAAGCCACACGTTAACTCTTAACCTCTCCCTCCTTTTATATGCCAGAGCCCCAACCTGTGTCCACATCAAACACGAACACCAAACTCTATCCGTTCTGAAAATCAAGGGACCCAAAACCCTTCTAAACACGGATTTTTCTAAATCTCCAAACCCTCCAGTTATGGACTCCTTCCATAACTCTTCCCAACTAACCACGTGTCGAAGCCTCTAGGACCGCATCTCCTGTAGCTTCTCCACGCATCAGGCACCTTTAATCTCCATGTGCTCCACGTGAGCCTGACCACCTCGTGACATTCTCAACCGCCTGGGCCTCAGATTTTCCCTTCCTAGTCCCGGTCATCCTCATCATCGACCATGATCATCTCCACACCCAACTTGTACATGCAAAGACCAAAGAACTTTCTCCCCGACACAAGTTCTTTTTAACTTGACCGACATCAATCCACACACGTAAACCACACCCTTAACCATCAATAACTATGAACCAGATCATCCATGATCTCAATTTTCACACTCTTGAAAAATCAACCTTAGATCACCTAGTAAGACTAGTCTAACTGTCATGCACAGGCCGGTCAGACCACTGGCTCATCAGACATGAGCACTCAAAGATTACTAGAATTAAAGCACTCGAAGTCTATGAGTACCGACCGTGAAACCTACGGCAACCAATCACAAAGCTTACGACTACCAATCACCAAGTCTATGACAATAGGTCGCGAATTCTATGACTACCGATCACAAAATCTACAGCTACCGATCATCGACCAAGTGTTGTAGCTCTGACTATCGACCGGTTACTATAGCTACGACCATACAAAGCATTGTAGCTACATCCATCGACAAGGTACTGCACCTACGACCATAGACACGGTACTATAGCTACGACCACCGATCGATTACTGTAACTTGCACTATCGATCACTGATCGCGGTCGACGCCTCCGACTACTGACCGTGGTTGTAGTCTACCGATTGAACAGCCCAACACAAGCCTATGACTATTGATTGATTCACTATTACATACGATCAGTTCACTGTTGCTTGCGACCGGTTCACTGTTTCTTACGACCGGTTCAATGTTACTTACAACCGGTTCATTGATCGAGGTCGAAGCCTACCAACTGCCAACCTGGTCCACACCTCCGACTACTGACCGTGGTCGTTGTGCCGCGCTCGACCTGCCGTAGTCGTTCTTCCGTGGTTGATTTGCCATGGTCAACCTACCATGGTCAATTTACCGTAGTCAACCTGCCATGGTTGATTTGCCGTGGCCGTAAACTCTCAGACTTATAACTGTGGTCGAAGTCTACCGATTGGACCGCCTAACACAAGGCCATTTGGACCACTAACTACCGATCATAGCCAACCGATCAGACCGCCCTATACAAGACGGTCAGACTATTTAACCTGAATATTCCAGCAATTTCAGTTTTCCAAAAGCGCATCAACCGAAATTTTCACAAATGTAAATTTCAATGCAAACCTAATATTAATTATTCATTATCACTAAATTCACGATTTATGCATATGGTCTAACAAGAATATTTAAAAATGCTTTATTCATCATGTTACCAGAATTTCAATGTTCGTATGTACCAAAAACGGAAGAATTTTTTTAGGTCTTTCAAAAGTGTTATCTAACTTCAGTTGTGCTCAAACTCTTTTGATTAGGTCCTCAGGCTTTGGCACTGACTGCAGAGCAAGTGATGACCCCAAGGGCATGTATCATTCACGAAATCTGCATATATGACAATATTCCTTATAGTAGACCATGAGGTGATCTATGACGAATGAAGTAATCAACATAGGCTTAATCGATATGTACACTTTGCAGGTCGTGCAAAAGCGTGCAGAGAGAGAGAGAGAGAGAGACGTGTGTGATTTGTATTTCCTCATTTTATTCAACATCCTGCACAAGGAAAAGCTACTTATTCCTTGATTTCCCTCTGTACCCAATAATCTGCATCTGCTCAAATCAATCCCCAAGCCTGCAAAAAAAAAAAACTCCCAATGTCAGTACTAAAACGTAAAAACATATCATTCTAAGTAGGTCTGATCTCACAATTCCTTGTCAGAAATTGAAGAACCTGCATTTGTGAATAGAGCATGACCCTAACCTGAATTCTGCCGTCAGACGTTCCGACGACCAGGACATCGCCGTCGGCATCGACCGCCATGCACTGGACTCGGCAGCCGGCGCTGCCGGCCTGGAGAGCGCCTATCTTGGTGAGCTTCTCCCTTGACCAGATCTCCACGGCGCCATTTCTTGAGCCCAGGTATATCAGGTCCGCACTGACCACCAGCGACCGCACTTCCATCGACGACGGTATCGATCCGACGAGGTTGTAGTTCGAGCTGTTCCATATCTGCAGCCGCACTCAACCGTCAGAAACCTTACAACATCAAATAGCTAGAGAAATTATACTGAGAAATGTCAGTTCATGTAACAGTTCAGTTTCCTTGGGTACCTTGACTGATGCGCCGTCCAAAGGAGTGCTTCCGGTGTAGAGCAACCCGTCGTAGACTTGCAGAGAGTATATCGGGTTCGCCTTGCCCAAGATCCTCTTGTTGCCTGACTGGATCACTCCCAATGTTCCACTCGCCAGATCGATTTCCTGCCACCAAGAACAACGCTCGTTTCTGCTTGCTTCTCTCTGACATGGATGTACTTGTTCGCAGCAATTGAGCAGTACGAGTTATTATACCTGAATGCTACTGTCGTTGCAGCCGCAGAAAAGCTTGCCGTGCGCAAGCGCCATGGACCTCACGTACTTGTTCGGGTTCAGGAGCTTGGAGCTCCCATTCCAGCTTTGTACCTTGACGAGCAAAACAACGCAAAAGAAGGTCTAAAACTATTAGAAAGATTGTTCACCTGTCTGAACATTTCGCACACCAAGTATTGTAGTACCGAAGAATGAAACAACAAAAGTAATGGCAATTGGTCGATCACCTTGACGCCTGCGCCCAGCGGCACGAAGCAGGCCACGGCACTCGCGACAGCGAGATTCTGCACCGGATCTCTCGTGTCATGAACCTCAACGAACCGGAGACTGTCCCGGAACTGCCACACCTGCTCAGGGTAGGAACACAAGTTAAATTCTGAATTTACGCGATGTTTTATGTAGCTGTCTCCTTGATCTTGCCAAGAAACATACCCTTATAGTTTTGTCCAGCGATCCACTGTAGAGTTTCTCCTCCGAGTGCAGGACTGACAAACTGGTTATTGCTTTCGTGTGTTCCTGAGCCTCATGGACAAGGCAAAGAATATTTTCACTTCCCTCCCAGACCTGGATGTTCAATTTTCACAGATTTCAGAAACTTAAACTACAATTGTTACTTCCTCCGGTCACAAAAGAGTGACGTTTTGGGATGCATACAGTAAAACTTCGTAAACTTTAGTTATCAATATCTTTACAAATATTTAGATTGGATACATAAAAATAAGGGTGTTGATAATCATCACCCGGATGTTTTTTCCTAACTATCATCCAGAATTATGATTATTGGATTAGAGATCCAACGGTCATAAATTCTCCACTCCCCTCTCCAAAAAAATCTCCCCTCCTCCAAAAATACTTTCATAATATTATAAATTTATAAAATTTAAAAATATATTTACAATATAAACTAATGGTCAAAGTTGTGTTTTAAATACCGTGTCTATGTCCAAAAATCACTTTTTTATAACTGGATGGAGTAATAAGTATGGAGTTTTTAAAGAGCAACCTTTAGTGTTCCATCAGAGTGGCCGGAGAAGATGTAACTCTTGAAGTAAACAATTGATGTGACTTCACCATTCGAGCTGCAGTCTGCTTGTTTAAGCTCCTTATGATTCCACATGTCCTGCCACAAGAAAAAAACATTCTTCAGTAAAACTAACTCTTATACGGTAAAAACACTGTGAAATGAAGCATTTGATAGTAAATTGAGCATTACAATGCTGGATTCTTGGCCATCAGACAGCAGCTTCAGCATCTCGAACGCGAGACCGGATGATTTCTTCAGCTCTCTCAGGATCTTGAGCACATCCTTGATGTACGTCGTGATGTCGTGAATTCCCTCTGAAATTTGACAGGTTTCGAAAATCAGAGGACAAAAATGTCTACAACTTCTGTGTCAAGATTGATGAACAGTAACCAACCACGGTCGTTCATGAAACTTCTTAACGCCACCATTGCAAGGGCCCTGTCACTGCCATGCTTTGCAGACCTGAGCACAATCACAAACTGCCGTAGTAAGCAGACCCTCGCAGCCCCAAGCACGCCGGTGTCAGGAAGAAGGGATAGCATGTGAACGAGCCAAGTTGCGCACACGAGACTTGTCGTAAACAGATCTGCATTTTTGCTCTTCAGGCATTCAGACAGGGCCTCAAAGACCAGCCCGAATTCATGGCTGACCAATGCATAGGCTGTTTTCCTCTCCCACTCAGAGGCAGCCTTCTCTTCCTCCTGTAAAATGGCCAACATATGTGCATAACTGTTTCAATATTGCTAATGAACATTATGTAAGGAATGCAGTTGCATGGAAATCCAGCAAGTTTTGTAGATCATATTTTTGGAAGTTTCTATGCCTGATACTTCAGTAAGTATATATATGTGCACCTACCATTTCATCTTCACCGTCGCCGCGAACAATGCTCAATTCCTGCGACTGCCGGTATCTCTCTTTCACCCTGGCAAGCTTCAGCAGGGTCGATCGAGCGAGCGGCCTCCCCGACGACGAGAACTTCCCCGGGAGATTCATGATGGTCTCAGCAGCAAGGAGCTGGCTCCTCGGGAAATCTGAATTCTTGAGGCACTGAATAAGGCTATCCACCGCTTCCTCGCGGTACATGCTTATCTTCCTCGGCTCCACCTGCCAAGTAAGTAGACACATTGCTCAGAATTCAGAAGAGCTATAATAACTCTACAAACTGAAGATGTGCTGCAGAAATACTACTCACCAAAAGATCAAGCTGAAGAAGTAGTCCTGCAACCACAGGGCTCTGCTCAGGTGTTGTGGACTGCAGATACACAAGGAGCGTATGCATCATGCTGAAGGAGCCTCCCTCTTTGATCGTCCGAAGAACACGATCTGCAGTCGATCGCCTGAAGAACGGTAGAATCGAGAAGTTAACACACAAAGTTAGAAGATTGTAAAATTGTTCATTTCGTTTCACAAGAAGAAATGGCATGCAGGGATTACCTTTTCAGCTTGAGCAGTTCACAGAGGAACTTCACGATGTCGAACTTGTCGGCGTCGCTGACGACATGGAAGGCGTCGAGGACGGCGCCCAGCGCCGACTTCTCGTCAATGCTGCTCCGGCAGTGACCGTCCTCACCGATGCACCTCAGCAGAATCCTCACGGCAGCCACCCTCTCCTCGACCTTCTCAGCCTCCAAGCTCACAGCCACACTCCTCACAAATCTCTCGGACACCAGTGCAGACCCCGGCACCGGTGACGTGCTGCCCCAGCCGCCTTCCCCGAGAATCTGGCTCAGAAGGATAACTGACGCGGCCTTCGGCTTGACGCACATCTTCAGCGCGTCCTTGTCGCCTCGCCGGATTGTGGAGACCAGCGCGTCGGCCATGTCCATCTCGACGAGCTCCTCCGGCGAAGGAGACAGGAGGTAGATGAGAACGACGGCCTCCATTAGCCCTTTCTTGAACAGCGCAACAAGGCAGTCCACGTCGGAGTCCACCCTGGTCAGCGTCTGCACGACGGCGTCGTCCCGGGAAGCGAGCTCGGCGAGGAGGAAGACGGCCACCTGCAGGACCTGCGCGCTGACGGAGTTGAAGAGAATCTCCACGAAGCCGTTGATCACGGCGGGCTTCGCCAGCGTGCAGAAGAACGCCTGCTCGGCGGCGCCGGCCTCGCGCCAGAGCCGCTCGATCCTGAGGACCGACTTCTCCGACTCGGCTAGCTCCTCGGACGTGCAGAGGCAGGACACCGCCGCGCGGAGATCGCCGACGGCGCTCTCCAGGGAGGCCTGCGCAATGACGCAGGTCGGCGACGGCGCGCTCGCCTGGCTGCCGGCAGTGTCCGGCGACGGCGAGTTGATCTTGAACGGCCCGGGGCTCTCCATCGATCTCGGGGGCGTCGGCGCCGCCGCCGCAGGGGCGGGCGTGGTCAGCGTGGCAGGGTTCTGGTCGCGCCAGGCGGCGATGAGGCGCTTGAGGACGTAATTGGTCTTGGGCAGCTGCGCGCCGTGCAGGCGCTGGCGCGTGATGGGGCAGGTGGCGTTGCCGCGGTCGAGCCACTCCTGGATGGCGCGGCGCTCGTACGTCTGGCCGGTCTCGAGCGTGACGGGGTCGTCGAACACCTGGGTCGTGATCGGGCACACGAAGTCCTTGGGCGTCGCCACCTGCTGCTGCTGCCGCCGCCCCAGGTCGGCGTCGCCGCCCATCGAGGAGCTGTATTAAAACCCAACACCTCTGATCAGCCCAGCGCGTCGGTATCATCAGCCGAGGCTCGAGAATGGTGTTTTGGAGGCGCGCGGACGGCTTACCTCGCGGTGTCCGGAGAGAGCCGGGCGCCGTCGTCGTCGCCGCGTAGCTGCGCTCTGCGAGGCATGGACAGCGGCGACGCCGTGTGCTTTTCCTATGAGACAAGACAGCAGCATTGGGAACTCAGCTTTCGGAAGGAAGTTTTGCATGATTTGTGTTGCTTAATTACTTTCGTAGCATTGGATGATCAGCAGAAGAAAGTAAATGAAGATGTATTTTTCCAAGCTTCCGAGCAGTAAAAGATTTACGCTTTGTTGCTACTTGGTTTTAAGTAGTTTGGATGGATGGCACATTCTCCAGGAGTGTTCCTAGAATCCAATTGACTAATTCAGCAATTTGTGTTCCAATATAAAGTAGCTAGAACCTAATCCTGCTGCGATCTTCCATCGTACGTGGCTGCTTCAGCACATACCATGTCTTTTCCCACGAGCACCATACACTTCGTTTCTACATTTTTACCGAAGTGGTGCGATTGGTCATCCTTAACGTTCAGTAACATCGATCATGTGTTCAAATCCCGGAAAATCAAACAGTGGCCGTTAGCCATAAGTATCATGCATTTCACTTCGACTACTATCATGTGGTATTTGGTGTTTTTTCAAACATGAAATAGTTAAGATCAACCTCCATGGAGTAAAATAAGAATTTTTGACTTAGTATTTCGATTTGGCATGTGAAACTCTATTTAATTTGAAAGTGTAAAATCTAGACGTGTTTTCTTTATAGTAGGAACATTGCAATTTTAATATCAAATTCGAATATTAATGGCAGGTTTTAATGTTTTATTATATTTTGAATTTAAAATATTTCATGAGAATGTACAAACTATATGTCAATATTGCTGTGAGAGTGGCCCCTGCTATGCCCCCACTTTGACCGAGTAGACCAGGCATGGATCTGAGACGTTGGATCCCTCAACAAGATGCCTACAGACGTCCGATTTGAACCGGTCTAGTGGACCACAGCCACCTCACTGAGGGAGAGGCTAGTCCACCGGACACGGTCCATAAACACAAGCCAAGCCAGGTAGGTAGGGCCCAGACTGACATGGGTGTAAGGGGCCCACACAGGTGTCTATAGGGGAAATACCCCTTTCGTCATTGTAATGTAGCATCTATTAGGGGCACACATATAATTTATCAAACTCTGGATGACTATAAATAGAACCCTTTAGGTGTCATTCAGGGGTTGGATCACTTGTACTCAAATATCCCTAATATACGACATTTCACTCGTTTCGTTTCCCTTAACTCCTACAGGCTTGGATACACCCCTTCCTTTCTCTTGATCTCATAACCACAACAAATACATTGTTGAAATAAAAAAAAGTTTTTATGGTACAATATACTAGGCAAGATTATTATCACTAAATATTTACCTGATTAGCAGCCATGTTTTTAATGACATGCCAAAGTATGATTTGTTTCCTTGTTTACTGCGTAGTAATTGACAATAGTAACCTTTGAATTGAAGTAGATAATGTTACCTCCCATGAGGTAACTGGAATACCAGCCCTTGGAATAAGCAAAATGGATGGTTCAAATTAATTTGGGTGTACCGTAAAAAAATCCTTGATAGAATTGTCCTAGTTCTGCATCATCGCTAATTAAAGCACTACGGCTAGTCTAATTAACCATACACTTAAGTGCTAATCTTCCTTTGAGCTCCAGATTCTATATTAAACGACCTGCTCACAAATTAACTCAGCTCTTGCGTTCTGACTTTTGAGCAGCGCCAAGATCGATTCAGAGCACAGACCTCTTTGCCGGCGTAGAGCTCGGACGAAGAGTCCTCCATGCTGTCGTCGGAAGGGGCGGCCGTCGACTGCTCCGCTCGGAGCCTGGACGTCAGGCTACCTCTGCCGATTGGCTGCTGCTGCTGCATTATGAGGTGCGGCGGCACGCGCTGCGGGTACAGGCTCGGCGGCCTCATCAGTTCCCTCCGGCCCTTGTAGCTGCCCTGCCGCGGGTACATGTCGCCCGGCTCGTCCGCCTCCGCCCAGATCGGCTGCAAGCAAAATTCAACGGAAATTGTTGTGACTCTGGAGTCTCCGTTGAGCACGCTGAAATGGACGGGAAAGAACGGATTGTATGCGTGACTATGTGTACGTAGAGCATTATACATTGTACCGTACGCCATTCTGCGAACTGACCGCCTCGTCGGTCTCCGCCGTCGCTTCCTCGTCGGCGTCGTGATCCAGGCCGTCTCCGACGGTGAATACAAGCTCTGGAGGAGGAGGTGGTGGCGACGACACCCTCACCGCCTCGCCGGCTTCGAGGATCTTCTTCAGGTAGAGGGCGTAAGCTTTGCAGTTCACGTCGAGCACTTTCTCGTACTCCCGCTCCAGTGCCCTCATCTCCTGTGCCTGGGTGCCGCTCATCAGCGACAGCACCCTCATCGCCGACAGAGCCTTCGTCTCCACGGACTTTTCGTCGTCGCCCTGCGCCGCGGCGGCCGCAGCGGCGGAAGCGCGGCGGGCGGCGAAGTGCCGCATGACGGGGAGGAGGCGGGGCGCGAAGAGCGCCTCGAAGGCTGCGGGCGCGAGCTCGCGCCGCGCGAGCGCCGGGTCGAGGGCGAAGAGGTCGAGCACGGCGGCCGCTGCCGCCGGCGCCCCGCCGTGGCGGCGCGCGGCCGACGCGAGAGCGAGGAGGAGGCAGGAGAGCGGGGTGGCCGCGGGGAGCGACTGCAGCAGGCGCTCGGCGGCGCGGAGCGACGCCGGCGACGGCGTGGCGGACGCGGCCGTGTCGAGCGCATCCGATAAGAGAGACAGCGCCTGGAGCGTGGCGGCCGGGTGCTGGTGCCCCCCGCCGCCGTCCGCGGCCGCCGCGGTGGAGAGTAGGTGACGCCGCAGAATAGGGTCGGCGATGAGCTCCGCGAGGAAGGCCGCCGTGTGCGCGACGACAGCGGAGTACGTCGGGGTCGGCCCTGCCATGGCTGCCCTGCCGCGCGTGCCCCCGCGGCACACGGCGATGGGGATGGTTTTGTTTCGAGGATCTTGGACTTGGAGCGGGTGAGAGAGGTCGAAATGACCGAAACGGGCATGTGGTTTTGGTTGTTTGCGAGAGAGGAGAGGGTTAGGACGGGGATTTTTGAGTCCTACGGGGTTTAAATTACGGCGGGAGGTGGTGGCGACTCGGTTCCCGGCCGGCAGCGGCCGGCAGCGCGCGGACGCGTGGAGAGAGACGGGCGTTGGTCCGGTGAAAGGGTGCGTTTTGGCGCGGCTCGCCGTGGCAGTAATGGGAAAGTCAAATCTTGTTACTGGACTTGGACGTGTTTTCCACTTTATTTTGTTGCTTTGTATGCATGATCCGGAGGATTCTTACATGTAAGATCTAGGCAATGAGAAGTTGTTTGATTTTGGAAAAAAAAAAGTTGAGATTTTTTAGAATCGATATGGAAAATCTTGATCCAGAGGATTCTTACATGTAAGATCTAGGCCATGAGAAGTTGTTTGATTTTGGAAGCAAAAAAGTTGAGATTTTTAGAGTCGATATGGAAAATCTTGATGAGTTAGTTCTCAGTCATTGTCACCAAAACCTTCGCAAATAAGGAGATGCCATATGGAGCTAAGAGAGAAAAGATTTGATAACAAAATCAAGACTAGTACGTTCACTTGGAATATTGTTGGTATAAAAAAATGGCTTAGCTATCAAATTGTTATATGCACCTGCCGTCTTTCTTTCAAAGATAGACCTGCTGAGTCCGAGCTCATTCGGCCGTTTTGCTAAGCTTAGCTTGCTAAGGGTTGGAAGAAACGATTTCACATAAAATAGTTTAGTTTTCTGAAAGACCATATAAAAAGGTCCAGAATAATATTGTGATGAATCATTATAAGTTTTATGTAGTGGTTAAGTGATTTTGTAAGATCGTATTTTGTCTAGCCTACTTTCTAAAATTTTCAGGAAAAACGGTCATACCGTCGTTGTATCAGTAGTCATACCGCAATGCGGTAGTACCATAGTGAGAGCGCGGTCATACCGCAAAACGGTAGTTTCAGTTTCTAGTTAGCGGTACGTTATTTTCAGAGAGGTCCAGTTTTCATGTACGAAGGTGCGGTAGTATCATCTCGGGGAATGATAGTACTGGCATATAGGGAGCGGTAGTATCGGTCTAGACAGAAAAATAGGATTTTACGATTTGAGTGATGGATTGAGTTAGGGTGACCTGGGTCATTACATTAATGTTTCATGTCGTATGTTTTGGCTAATGTACATCAACTTGTGAAGAACGTATGTCTGAAAATGATTTCTTTGTCTTTGGATGTACAGAGATGCTTGGAGTCAGCATGGTCAACAATGGGGATCGATACTACGTTCAGAGAGGAGCCAAGGCTTAGAATGATCAAGGATACCGGATGATGTGGTGAGCTCAAGCATGGCACAAAAAAGCGAGAAATGTTGAATGCGAGTTCAAATGGTGGGTTTGCACCATATGGCTTGGTTGATCCAAGTGAGGCGTGGTCTAGTGGAATCGGAGCGGGAGAGACTTACCGACACGTAACAAGCCAATGGTAAATCTATATGTGGCAAGCATGGTGATTGCTTGCATTGAAAGAAGATGATTCGGTTAAGAAAGGGTATTTTGGTAGTTTGGCCAAAATACCAGAAACCGCCGTGGATCAAAACAAGGCACTTGAGCAGTGCTTGGGAGAGTGGTTTAGATCAAAGAAAAACTAGTTTGATCGAGATGGATCAAGACTAAGGACTTAGCAGATTTGGGCATATGCGCTTTGAAAAGTGTGTATAAGTGAACATGTGTAAGTAAAACCCGTGTGTGTCGAATTATCGATTTTTTCCATTGTGCTAAGTGGATAGTGCCCACTAAGGGCTAGGTGTGGCTGGTTAGCCCACCTATATAAAGGGATTGAGATGGAGACATGTTAACAATCCAATCCAGCTCTCTTGTGCTCTCATGTTTAAGGTTGGGGTTTGATAGTTGAGTGCGTTGTGTGCTCTCTGTCCTTCAAGATGGAGTGGCTGTAAAACTTACCTCCTCAAGTAAGCAATACATCAATTTTTAACCATCTCAATGGTCTCTCATGCTTTGATTGATTTGTTCTTAATTTGATTGGTTTTGATCTCTCCTCTTCCCTCTTCTTGATCTTACTATGCCAAGGATGTGAATAAGATGGAGATAAACTCATAAAATAAATCTACTATCATATAGACATTTTCATAGTAAGTTCATTAAGAAACTCAGTTTTGGTTATTTTCGGTATCACCAGGTGATTTCATGTTTCAAGGAATTTTGGATCGTGTTCTTCGTTGTTCCAACTTGTTGTGATATGTGGAAATACATTTAGAGTCATCTTGGCTATCATCTACCACGAGCAAATTCTATTCACCATTTTTTATTTTTGCTCGATTTCGATGTAACCTTTCTTCAAACTAAAAAGGTCTTAACTTTGACCATGATTTTCATGATCATTTGTTGGAATAGGTTCTTGATATCCTAGAGAAGATTCTTAAATTTTCATATCATATGGATCCACGGATTAAAAGTTTCATTGATTTTGGTTTTTGAAATCGTGCTGAAAACACTATTCACCCTGATTTTACCGTAGCAACAATAGTACCGTGCTTACTATAGTAAGCGGTAGTAGCACAGTTCTGAAGTAGTAATACCAATTTTGCTGATCTTTTCTTTGTTTTTCAGCATTTCATTTTGCTAGGTTTTGCATTAGCTTTCGATCCAAATCTTCATAACTTTATAGCTATTGGAGTGAAGAATTGGTAAATACTTGGGAGAAAATTTTGAGGCACAATTCACCCCCTCTATTGTCACCTTCCGTCCTATATTTTCTCATGATTTGGAAAATAATTCTAGCATTCAAAACGGCTATATGTATAGGACTAGATAGTGGAATAATGTGGTTTACAGCTCGGTGTGCTTTTAGGTCCTCCGCTAGTTTTTTTTAGCTATTAAATACAAGAGTATTTTTTTTCTTTACAAAAACATTCAAGGTAGAAACTTCTAGCATTTTTTGAGATTATGACGACGAAATCTCTACTGATATAACAAGTGAGTTTGTCCGTTCACCTCCCCTCCCTCCCCAACTTCCGTACAAGCATGCAGTGCAGTGAACCTGCTCCATAGACCAGCGAGCTCCTTTCCAACGGACTGCTCCTCCATGCTTTCTGATCCTTGTAGACCAAGTGCACCCCCACTCCCTCCGATATCTCCACTCCCCATATTCCCATTCCCCCGACTTCGCTCCCCTCTCCCCCCGTGAAGCCGCCGACCGCGTCTCCGATGATCCCATTGGCCCCTCTCCTCCCTCCTCCGCTCTACCTCCCACCTGAGCCCCCTAACTCCCCTCCACTCTTCCCTGGCCCTCCTCCGCTCCACCTCCCGCCTCAACCCCTGACTCCTATCCACTCCCCCCGACCCTCCTTCGCTCTGCCTCTCGCCTCAACCCCCGACTCCCCTCCACTCCCTCCGCCCCTCTGTAAGATCGAGGAGGCCAACTAGAGGAGGGTGAATAGGTGGTCCAAAAATCTCTTTCAATTATTATTGACAATTCAAGGCTTTTTCTATTTGTTTAAACCAAGTAAACAATGCATAAGCTTAAATCAATTTGGTTTAGCACAAACAATGCATATATCAATTAAGTTCACCTAAGTGTACTAACAATTTTAGGCTATGTCAAGGTTTGCAATCCTAGGATAATAAGCAATTAATTTAATTCTATATATGTAAATTGCTTGAATATAAATTAAGAACAAGGAAATAAACCACAATTAACACGGTCTCTTTTTATCGTGGTGATCGGAGACTTGTAGGTCTCCCCTAGTCCACGTTGAGGTAAGCCTAAACTAATTGGACCGGCTCCACGAATTAAGCCTTCTACCTCAAATCCACTAGTGGTAGCTCCAACCCCTTCCCGCTCCGGGTAAGTGAGCTCCAACCTTCACACTTTACCAGGTCTTCTCACAACCTTCTTTGAGAAGATCACCACGCACGACACCTACAACGACGTCTAGGAGTCGGCAAACTCTAAGAATAATAAGTCAAGCCCCTCACTTGACTCTCACCACATGCAACTAATGCACAAGCTCAAATGGACACTAAGCCCACCTTTAGATGCAACACATGCAATCTAGATCCTGTCTTCTTGCTAACAAAGTACAACACATACACAATTGAGTGGAGACCCTCACATTAGCTCAAGGGAATAGAAATGGGTCCAACAACATTCTCTCCAACTAGCCACAAGGGGTAGTTATACCCCCACATAAGAAAACTAGCCGTTGGAGCCAAATCTCTAAAAAAACAGGGAAATCAGAAGTACCACCGGCTTAAGGCCAGTACTTCCGCTCCCCTCACCAACGGTCAGAAAACTAGCCGTTGCGATCAAAATCGGAAGTTCCACACACACGGTAATTCTGCCTTCCGGTAGCACTGCTCACACAGAGCTGGTACTTCTGATGGCCGGACGAGCCGCTCACACAGAGCCGATCAGACCACTCGCATCCGGTAGTACCGCACAACGCATGCCGGTACTTCCAATGTCCGATAGTACCACTCACACAAAGTCAGTACTTCGACCTCTGGTAGTACCGCTACACACAACGGTAGTTTTAATTTTCCTGACAGGTGTAGATATCTCAATAGATTTTACAAAACATATTTACAAACTATAGTATCATGCACACAAGGATCAAACATGATTTCTAACAAGTTGCAAAACACATTTGCACACTTTTGCAATCATGACAGAAACAATAGGTACATAGACTTTTCACATTTGCAAAACACATACGCAAACCTAAGTCACATGCTACAAGGATTATATATGAGCTTCATCTATTTGCAAAACACATTTGCAAATATAAGCCTCATACAACAAAGAGTAGTAAACATGGACTTCAAACACTTACAAAATACATTTGCTATGTATAGTCCCATGTTGCAAGGATTTCACATGAGTTTCAACTATTTGCAAAGCACATTCGCAAATATAAACCTCATGTCAAGATGAGCTATAAGAGGTGAGGTTTAGCTATCGACACATGATGAGACTCAAACTACTAGACATGACCCCTCTTAATAGTACGACAACCTATACTAGCAATCCGGTCTTCCAGCCAAACACCAAGACCGATAAAAGATTAGGAACACATCCTTACCCTTAACTAGTCATATCTTTGCCATAAGTCATTGTCTTGATATGCATCAACTCATGATGCATCATTTTCTTCAACTCCATCAACACATGATGGTCTTCACTTGACTTGATGATCAACACATGATCATTTCCTCTTGGACATGCATCAACTCATGATGCATTTTCTTCTCGATGTCCTTCAACTCATGAAGCCATCTTCTTCTCACATCTTGACTTGATGATCTTCAACACATAAAGTCACCCCAAGTCATCCTCATTTATGGAATCTAACATATTCATCCAACTCATGGAAAATGTTAGTCTACAAAACAATTGCTATCAATTACCAAATTTCACCATTAACTCATAATGGAGGGACTAGATTCTGCAATTTTTTCTTTTTTGGTAATTCATGGTAATCTAATCTCAACAAATAATGTGATAAAGATTGATTTTTAAGTATACAGCATATACACAACGATTGTATACTTCGCTCGGGTTGTCTTGCGTACCTCACTCGGGGTTAGCCCCGAATCCCTTCGGGTTTGGTCTTATGTACATCACTCGAGGTTTCTCGGACCCCTCCGAGGTTGGTCCTCACTAAGGTTGGCCTAGCAAACCTCAACAAGGTTGAGTTGGGGACTTGGCTCGGGATAGATCCTCTAATGGGTGCCATTGCTCCGAGATGGTCATGGGCCCAAGGTGGCATAGAGACCCTCCCCTATCAAACTCAAACTGCAACTTGACATTTCTCATATGACTATGCAAGCAATTGAACCAACAGTCACTCAACACATGGAGCTCTGCAACTCTCAAGGAATCATCGACATTGTCATTGAGCATTAGTGCAATCTCCTTTGATCCGCACCTATTAAACAAATCCATAGACACATCAAATTCTAATTCCTCCGTACTTCTGGAGCCACAGCGGCTTCCAAAATCCCAGTAACTCGTTCACAACATGAGGGATCATCTAAGAAGGTCTAGAGTTATTTGTGATGAATCATTATTAATGTGTGTTGAGTGTAAATTTAAATTTATGAAGGATTTGGATTTTTTCTCTGGTGGTTTCAGCCTCAGACGGTTAGATTGGCCTTGTTCAGCAGTTAGACCAGTGGTTAGTAGTCGGGTTTTTGGGCTTAGAGCGGTCAAACCAGCCGCAAACGGTGATCAGATCGGCTAAGATCTGAATTTCAGCTGAGAGTTCTGTTCAGAAATTTGATCGTGGATCAAGGAGATGCTGAGAAGATCAAATTGATCAAAAGCTATGTCTTGTCTCCTCTTCTTGATATTGTTGCATGCCAAGGGTGTGTAAATGATGGAGATATCTCATGTAGATCAAATTCGATCCATCTAAGCACAGTGGTTTGCAAGATTTCGAAATTGTCCGGTTCTTACTTTGTTTGGAGACTTTCTTAAGGAATCTTGATCTGAGGGTTTTGGGTTCGAATCTTAGATTAGTCTTACTTGCTGTGACATATGAGAATTCATCTAGAGCCATCTTAACTATTCTTAACCCACAAGCAAGTTGTATCTTAAGTTTTTGAATTATGTTTGTTTTTGTGCAACCTTGCATGTTTTGAGAAAAATTTGGAACTTTGACCAAGGTCAATGCGATCCTTATATGGAATAGGTTCCTGAGACCTTTAGACCCTTAGCAAGGTGTGTACACAGTTTCAAATCTTTTGAACATGGATTTTGAAGTTTGCACCAAATTTGGCTTTGGCTCGGATTAATTTTCTATTATAGGAATATGGGAGTGATTAGACCGCTCCTAGGTCTCTTCTGGGTTAATAATTTTGGTGAAATTTTGGATTTTTTGTTTGTTTCGTCGCCCAATGAAAGAAACAATGTTCAGTCAAATTTTTTCGTTAATATTTGAATTTATGGGCTAGCCACCTAGTTACATGCAAGCCCAACACTCCCACAATGTAGCCCACAGCTGAGTAACTTAACTTGGTCCTTCGCTCACTGCTCACGCTACTCACATTTGCCCTAATTCTCCAATCCCATTTGCCCTTCCGTGGCGCAGAGCAGCAATGTAGTCTCCCTTAGTCTCTCCCTCCCCGATCGAATCGACAGCAGCACACCCACCCCAATCTCCCCCGAGGAAGAAGACCTGGAGAACAATGGGGAGCTACTTCGGTCACTGCACTGCCCGGCGCACGATCTGTCAGTCGTGGAGACACCCATGCCATTTATGTGCACCGCCGCGCTCACGTCTATCATGAGTACATTATCGATTTCTATTACCAATTTTTTGATATGTTCACTATACATTACCCACTTGAGTACATCTGCAAGGAAATGCCATTCTTTTCGTCCTTCTTGAATCTTCTCATATGTGATCCTTCATTCCTACTGGCCTCTGTTAGAAAACCTTAAATGAATTGGATGGATAAGTCCAAATTGTGATATCAGTGAAGAACTGAAAATTGTTGGTAAATTGTTGGCATCATCCATAAGGGCCATAATGCCTTCAGGAATGTTTCATAGATTATATAATTTTGGGATGCTGGTTGATCATTGTGGACAGTTAAGGCTTCCTACTGTCTACTTTATCTCACTTTCAAAAGTAAATTAGGTTTATATTTTCTTTACTCAGTGCCAGGCAGAGGGAAATGGCAAAATTTCATATAGATTTTCATCCTGATTTTTGCCAGATTTCATCCACATTTCAGCCAAAATTCATCCAGATTTCGCCCAGATTCTGGCCTAGGATTCAAATGGCATTCAAAATTTTCATCCAAATTTTCGTCCATTTCATCTGTTTCACCACCTGATGAATTTTTTTCCAATCCAAAAGAGTTTTCCCTAGGTATCGATCAAACCGATAGTTTTGGCCAGTCAGACCGCACCTTCAATGATAGACTGATAGTCAGACTAGTGAGGTGCTGAATTTATGAGACCTTGCTGTTTTAGGTTATTGTTTGGATTTAAGTTGTCAAATTTAATCTTCTTAGCACTTTAGTTAGCTACTAGAGTGAAAGATTTCTGGATGCTTATGAGAAAATTTTAAGAAAGCATCATTGACCTCTCTGTGGGCATTGCCAGTCCTACCCAACCTAAAGTGCAAATCACGCATCACTGGGCGGCAATGAAGCAGGATTGCAATGTCATCAGTTGCACCCTTTCTGCGGCCTGGATCATAGGCCCCTTCGAGCTCTAGGCGCTCTAGACTGAGCGACGTAACCAGGTGCTCATCCTGCAGGTCCTTGTCCACGGCAATGTCCTGCATGCAGAGCACGTGCAACTTCAAGACCTTTGTGTGGCGGAGGCGAAGGAATTGCCAGACGAGGGCGACGCGCTGTTTGCCGTCTCGCTCAGTGTAAGAACGGAAGTCCAAGTTTACTCGTGCCAAGCTCGTCGCGTCGGATTCCACGGAGAACTCCGTGTAGTGCCCAGTGTAACTGAAGGTGCGCAGGCATGGCGCGTAAAGATCGATGGCTCTGTTAGCCCAGTCCAACGTGAGGGCGGTGAGGCTTGGGCGGTGGAGCGCGAAACGGTCGCTGCCGGCGGACCTAGGACAGCAAAAGAAGTCCTGGCGTCGGATGCACAGGCTGGCGAGGCTCGGCGCGGATCAAGGCCTGGAGATGGGGCATCGGCGACGAGCACCGTACCTGTCCAGCCGCAGCTCGGCGAGGCGATGCCGTGCGGTGGCAGCTCAAGCCTGCAGCACGCGAGGTCGAGCACTCGGAGGGTGTGGCCCAGCTCGCCGGGGCGCAGCTCGTATATGTACCGCAGGCCACTGTTCTCCTCCCTGAACTCGAAGCCGACGCGCGCGCAGCTCCTCCATGCGCCGCAGCGCCGGGTCGGCGAGCAGGGCGTCCACCCGGTATATGACACGGAATTAATTAAGCTGCCTTCAGGCTCTAAGTTGTCTATACTGTGTACATACACATCCAAAAGAGGTACACCAGCAGCTATATATGTATAATCTGTGCATACATGCATAGCATCAAGAGCAATCAGCCTTACACACAACTTGCACTGTTGCACAGAATGACTGCTCCTGATGATATGTGTTTCCATCTCTCTCAACCGCTATACATACATACATATAGGTAACATAGGCATAGCTAGATAGACTGATCAAGCAACCAATTAAGCAATCGATACATGCATACCGTACGTATATATTTACGCATGCAGTTAACGGGAGCGATCCATGCGTCGATGGACGTGCGTGGAGCAAAACCATGCGCGCGTGCATCCTGATCGATGCATGCATGCATGATCCTATCGCAGGATGATGCCGCCGAGCGGCGCCGGCGCCGGCGCCCAGAGGTCGGAGCCGTTGTCCGCGGCCAGGTGCGACAAGCACGACACCGGCACCAGGCACAGCCCTCTGCTCCTCAGGTCCTTATTGCCCTCGCCGCCATCTTTTGCTCCCTATATATGCACATGAAACGGCATGCATGATCAAATGCATCAGATTTACAAATACATGCATGGTCAAAGAAAAAAAATCTTTCACTTGGAGCCAACTGCACACAAACCTGCTCGGTCTGGCCTGCTTCTGCTGTGGCATTGTTATGGTATCCAATATACAATTTGACTATTTTTATAATAATAAATTTATTGATATAGTTTTTATATAGTCGAGAAAGTTTGACGGCACGAATTCTAGGAAGGAAAAATAACCTAAAAGTAAAGCATTCTAAATTCGTGTGCATGCGAGGAAGGATAGGTCATGTGAAAAATGAGAAACGATACAGATATGTACATGTAAACATATGTGTGTACGTACCTGGCCAGCAGGGAATTCTGGGAAGAGGCCAGGATTCCTTTGTCCAGCCGGTCCCTGCATGAAGATGCAGCGAGTAGTAAAAAGCACGGACACGTACGTACCGCTTGTCAGCATCACGTACAGGCGTGCAAAAA
The DNA here is from genome assembly GCA_036346575.1 of Dendrocalamus sinicus. Classification (NCBI taxonomy): domain Eukaryota; kingdom Viridiplantae; phylum Streptophyta; class Magnoliopsida; order Poales; family Poaceae; genus Dendrocalamus; species Dendrocalamus sinicus. Next base: position 9,562,335 of record CM070643.1, on the reverse strand, counting down.
AGTTTAGCTGAAAAATGATCTAGCGGACGTGCCAGAATCATGGGATCACATGGGATGTATAGCTGCTAGCCCAATACTTGTCCCTACTTTAATTTGTTCCAGCTGTAATTTTTGCAAAGCTAATGTGATATTGTGATCATCAGTAACAAGGTCTGCTACATAAGCAGCTGGGACTGGACAAGTCATCATGCCTGGATCTCAACTCAGGCAATTAAATTCTGGCCTAGTACATTGATTTCAGTACTGCGGGTCCCTTAACTATTCGTTTTGCAAGTTGCACGTGAGATCAAACTGTTGTTTCTAGGGTTTAGCTTTCCTCCGGATCAACCACACAAAAGAGGATTATCCAGAGTCATGGGAGCTTAATATTCACTATCAAAAGCCAAATGTGGCTTTAACACTATCCAAGAAGCTAGCTAAGCTACTCCAATTGTTAGAGTTAGTAACCTTATTTCCAGTTTGGTGGTTATAGTCGTGTACGAGTCAGTGGTTGTAGTCGTGTACGAGTACGAGTCAATTTTTCGAGTTCATGTCGTAGTCGTATAAGTCAAGTCCTAGTTGAGTCCGATTCCGAGTTATATGTTTTTCTGTTTCTTAGTCGTAGAGCCGGGTATAAAAGAGAGCAATATAATAAGAGAATAGCAAGAGAGTCGAAGCGATCGGTGTGATCGAACGAGAGGAGAGAGAAATAAAGAAGAGAAGAAGGAGCGGTTTTGGCTCCAAGAAAACAATCGAGTTCGACGTCGTTCGCAGACGTGGTTATAAACGAGTTACGACCACGATGATCGAGCGGAGGTGTCGCAGGAGTTGAAGACGTGGTTGTAAACGAGTTATGACCACAGTCGCGGAGCAGAAGATGTGGTCGTAAACAAGTTACGACCACAGTGATCAGGTCTTCAACGTGGTCGTAAGCTTTACGATCACGGCAGTTGATAGAGTCTTCAATGTAGTCGTAAGTCACAGCGTGGTCGTAATCAAGTTACGACTACGGTGATCAAGCTTACTACGTGGTCGAAGGAGCGTAAACGTGATCATAACTTTTGTCAGCTGACGTTCTGAGTATGTGGTCAGAGTTGGGATGTGTGGTCGGAGCAGCTACAACGTGGTCGTAGCCAAACTTTGAGTGGTCGTAACGACTGCCAGGATGGTCATAAACTGCAACACCAATAATATAGCTTCTTATTTATGATGAACAAGCCAAACTTGCCGTGCATGCAGGGCAGTTTCCATGGCTAGACAGTAGTATATAATGATACATATGTTTATATTGAAAAGAGAGTTGTATTTTTAGTATATTCCTAAATTTTATGATTATAAATATAGACGTGTTTCTTATACAACTGTAATTCTAATTCAATAAATAATCCAGACCCCCAAAAAGGTTTGTAGATCTTTGTTTTTTATCTGATTCATGTGGGAATTTCTAGCCTTTCAGGTCGAGCAAAGGTGGAAGCTTCTTTTAACATCGCTTTGATAATATAATGAACAATTTAGGTCTGCAACAACTTTAAGATTGAACTCGAGGTATCTCAAAAAGATTAAAACACTCTTATATCTTATAAATTAAAGGAAAATTTTTAGTTTTATGGTTAATTGCATTATAAAAGTAGCTAGCTATTGAGATGTTGAAATGTTGTATGGTACTTAGTGTTTTTGTTGGATCGTAAGGGTCTTCTCATCCCCAAAAGCTAGTTTGTGAGGTGAGAAACTCCTCCACTTTTAAGATAGGTCTCTTGCCCATCCACAACCAATATAAGACTATTCCAACAATCTTCCTATTCACACATTAGTGTCCCTCAGCCATTCGCTGTCCCCTTCACTATACACCGACGATCTCTTAGGATCACGGTCCATCGGACTTTCACACACTAGTATCCATTAGGCCAGAAATGTTAGACCTAGGCTCTGATACTACTTGTTGGATCGCAAGAGCCTTCTCATCCCCAAAAGCTAGATTGTGAGGGGAGAAACTCTCCCACTTTTTAAGTTAGATGATTTGTCCTTTTATAACCAATGTGGAACTATTCTAACAATTTCCATCAAATCATCACATAAATTTCTTTGTATATATGCACAAGTGATGTGTTGTAAAGGCAACACTCAACATATATCTCCCACTCGAGGCTCCAAGGGGAAAAAAAGCACCGACAGATCTGGGACCATCCCCTCACGCTATATATGTTGGTTTTGTTCTTGAACTGGCAATTCTACAATTCCTTTTGTCACCGCAAATTTTCAAAATCCTCAACCCATATGTCAGTGACACAAGAGATGCCATACAAGGGATTTGGGAAATTTGCAGTGGCATGCAAGAATTTATCCCTAGAATGGAACCCAGCCATAGAGGAAAATTGGTTTTTGTTGGGATCACGTGCAGGGTATATAGCATTAGCAAAGATATTTGCATGTTGCAACAATGAGTGCTATTTTTTCCTTTAGCAGCTACATCTCATGTAGTTCTAAAACTAAGATATGACGTCTCGTGTAGATTGTCCGGATTGTCTAATGTGCAATGAAGTAATGGTGGACCTATATGTGCAAGAGAATATGTATAGCGTAGGAATGGGCCAGCTAGCTAGTCTAAGGTTTCGGCAAGACACAGTAATTACTAGCTCATTCTTATTTGTTTCTTGTGAAACGATTAAAAGTCGAGCAGGGCCATGGCATATCTTCTGATCAGCAGTAACTTGAAGTGGTTGGAGATGGGAGTTTCATTTCATAAAGCTTTTGATTCCTTCGAAGACAAAAACAAATGGTAGTTCCTGTAAAGGACACTAGAAAGCTTCAGCTTCTTTTCCTACTCATCCCATGCACCCCGTCTGCTAAAGTTTCACTAACCTATCATCTACAAGAAGCCAAAGTCGACCAAAGTGCTTGTCGAAACTTCAATTTCTAAAACACCTTTGCACGTGCCTACGCATCTTGATAACCGTCACTCTTGCACGTACACGTGCAATTACTACTGTATGGTACGTGCATGTTTCCTAGCTTTATGCATGCTTTGAGCTTGCACGCGTGCTTGTGTGTGCAGAGAGAGAGAGAGAGAGACTTACAGTTTGCTGATGCAGCATGGAATTCCCGGTGCCATGTCCCAAGTAGGGGTAGCTGAGAGCCTACGTAACATACACAGAAGAAGAAGGATTACCGGTCATGTGCATGAGACGGAGAAGAGAGACGATATATGGAGCAATAGAGAAGAGAGGAGATCGATCAAGAGCGGCTGCTATCCATGCACTTTAACACCGTGCTCTTACACCCAGTCCCATCCTTCCTCTTTTTGTTTCACCTAGCTACTCACCATCACGCTTAATTTACAGGTACATGCATGTAAATTCTCCTGCCCCACGCACGCCTCCTATATATCACTGTAACACTGGCCTACGCATGCATGGATGGGGTATATCACAGGGGCACCACATTCTGCATGCTTATATTGGGTTATATGCATACATACTTGCATTGCATGAAAAATGCCACCAATGAAGCAAGAAACCACACTGAAAAACTTCCCAATGTGTTGCATAATTGCATGCATGAAGAATGTTATATGTCTCTTCGAATCATGCATCCCTGCGAGTTATCATCCTTTTGCTAGCTTTAGCCTCTATTCCAAATAGCTTGTGACTTTTAGTTTTTAGAAGTCGGTTTTTGAACGGAGTGGTTTTTCAAAGTGGTTTCTATAAACTGTTTGTAGGGGTCACTGTAGGAACCGTTTTAAACAGAGTGATTTCTCAACACGAGTGTCTTTTATTCCTTCAATCTCTCTCACATCAACCAAAAGCCACAATATTTTTGAACAGGGCCTAGATGAGTGCATGCAGTTGTGGGTTTTCCTTTTAAGATCGAGAAGCACGCATAGAAATTAGAAACTAGCATTTCCTGAACTGAACATCTGCATATGGGAAGGAAATTAAGATGAAGAGAATTAGAGACGCAGAGGGAGGGAGAAGTTAATTAAGGTTGGACCTCAATTTGACCGAGGAGGAATCTAATATAGCCATTAGTCTCTTGCAGTACGGACGCAGTGTCAGTCTGTAAAAAGGAACAGGTACGCGTGTCAGAGAATTCCTTCACTTCCACTCACACGACTCCTAAAGTGAAAGAAGTTGCAGCCGAAAAATCAAGGGGATGGGCAAAAACTATATACATTTGTATGTGTCAGCAGTTGCAAAGGAACAAACTTTTTTGAATTTAAAGCTTGCATGCATATATGCACGAGAGGTTGAGCTAAGAGATCATGCATAAGTATTCGGCATTACTGTGCTAGCTAGAGTGCATGCTCATGCAAATTAAGTTAATGCACTGTTACATTATTATAGCTAAGTTGGTGTATATATTAGCACCTTGCCAAATGGAGAAACTATCTGATGAAGTGCTGTTATTCTATCCCCAAGCCTCTCCTTCCTTACCTGAAATAAAATGTTGGATGAGAAGCTTAAGCAAAATATACATTCTTATGGTAATGCATGCATGCAATGCAATAATGACTTGTCATTGTATATATATGATGCCGTTCTCTGCTCTACATAAGTGAAAAAAGCCCTTGTATACAGTTCCTTGACGAAACCCTGCAGGCATTTCCATATATGCTAGTCTAAATGAAAACATGCATGATGGTAAGAACTATAATTATCAAAAGAAAAGATCCATCTGAAGCTGGAAAAATCTTGAATTGTTTTTTATTTATTTTCTCTTCATCTTTTTACAAGATAGATCGAAGCATGGATGAATGTGTAAGTGCGTGCATGTTTTCTATCTTGTGGACGCAATGCAATGCTTGGTGAAGTGTGTCTCAGAGAAGGAGGTGAGAGGCATATCCAGGGTACAGAGGAAATGACACGCTACAGAGAGAGTGATGCATGAAGCCATGAAGAAACCTTTAGGGTAGATTGTGCTGAAGAAGAGGCTTGAACCCTAGCCTTCTTGAGAGCCGAACCAGTTGCAGTGCTGTTACTCTGGAGCAAAGAAAGAACAGAGCGCCAAGCAAGAACCATCATGAGGTCATTTCATCTTTGTCCCAACAACAACACTATTACTAAGTTAATTGCCCATTATACTTTGTGTCATCATTAGCTTGAAGTAAGCCCGTGTGGCATACACAAAAGTGGATTTCTACACCGAGACAAATAAAAAGGTTGGAACGTGAGCTTCAGAGGGTAGACACACATATGCAGCTAACTAAAGTGAATTTCTAAGGGACATGAAACATACAGCTATTCATCGAAAGAGAGAATAAGAACTTGCAACTCATTCAAGGAATACATTATGCGCCATAATTACCAAGAGATCACATCTGCAAGCCAGCAAAAAGACGAAACGTAGAGGATTACTAGTCAAAAGGGCTATATGCGATGTAAGATAGCTTATATGTTTTGAAAAGACCATGCCATAAGTTTTTTCGAAAGTTTGCAAATAAAAACGGCTGTACGTTCTATGCTGTACCGTGTACTAGCTATGGATGGACCCAGGGAAGATCATGTATTTTTTGTAAGATTAAGGGTCTGTTTTTTCGGCTGTAACTTATAACTTTTGGTCCTAGTGTAAGCGTTCGTGCACGAATTGAAAGCCGATAAACCGTTTCTAAAAGGCTATCTTAATAAACCACTTCGAAACGACGATAAAGAAGTTATCCCGTTTATTTGTTTGAGAGAAATCATAAGCTATAAGGTATAAGCCATAAGCTAAAAAGAATAGGCTCTAAACATCAATCTAAGAAGCAATATGTTCTTATATATGTACAAGAAACAGCCCAAGAAATATGGATTAGTAATTAACTTGAGTGAAAGAACAAAGAGTACGTATATATGTTTTTTTTTCGGGATGAAGATTTTTGTTTCAGTTTATTTAGTTGCTCACCTCAGAGGAGTTATCGGAATGATGATTCCTCAACTCCGGCACCGGCGCGCTGTTCGAGAAGTCGAGCATGTTGCTGCCGACGAGGCTCGTGGTGATGCATGACCTAGGAGAGGAGGCCAAGAGCATCTGGCTCAGCTGAGCCTTGGCCCCTGATGTCTGGATCTCCTCACCACCACCATAGCCATGGAAGTTATAAGCTGCTGCAGCCTGAGCAATAGGACCCTCTGATCCTTTTGACAAAAGAGCTGTGGCAGTGCTGTATCTCTCATGATCTCCAACTAATCCCCCACTGCTTTGTAGTTGCCCAAGGCAATATATACATACATATGCATCCACACAGGCAGAAACAGCAAGTTAGTACTAGGAACATGCATGTGAGGTGATAAGCAAAAAACATTAGAGAAGGGGTTGATCTACAGCTGGACAAAGTACACAACTACTTATCTCCCTAGATAGCCGGAAGCACCTAATTTGTACTAATTAACAAAATTTACATGAATTGAAGGGCTCCTATAGCATTAATGTTGCATTAGCTGATCATAGAGAATTAAGGATGGAGATAGAGAAAGGTTTTTACAGAATCAGCTGGCTCCATGACTCTGGCATGTTGCTCTCCGGCCCACCATGCAAACTTGCAGGAGAAGTGGCAGTGCTATTCACCTCAGGAATTAGATCTGAAGAGAGGTGAAGGAGTTGATGGGGGAAGAGCATGGAAGGAGAAGACAAGGGAGGCATGTTGGTGGAGGCCTCTTGCTCCTCAGCACAAGGCCTCAAACTACTCATGATACTTCTGTTGTTTGTACCACCCCACACCATCTGTTGCATCAAGGAATTCTTGAATTTTCCTCCACTCATCATCCCTGATCACAAAATAAGGGGCAATTGATCCCTATCTAGGATCTTTCTTGCAAATTCCTATGCAAATCTCAGGTCAATCTTTAAGGACTGGTCGCTTTGCCTGTCTTCCTTTTTCTAGGGATGGGGTCTAGTGAGAGAGAACATCAATAAGAGAGAAGAGAGAGACAGAGAGAGAAGGATGGGACCTGTTTGGAGAGGAATCTGGGCTTTGTTTTGTTTCCCTTCCTTTTGCTTCACTCCTTTCATTTGTGAATTTTCCCTTGCAATCTTCTCTCTCTCACACACTCTTCTTTTGTGATGTTTATTTGTTTTTATTTCCCCCCTCCTCAACCCACTTTTGCTTTATCAATAAAAGTGATGTCCGAAAGGTATGTTCGACACACAAATTTCAGGCCAAAAGGAGCGGTTTATGCAGGGGCGGTATTTGTTAATTGGCGCTATGCAAACTTTCAAATATAATTAAGTATTGTTGACAGTTACCAGTGAAGACGAGCCTTACCCTATCCCAATCAAGGTTATATGGATTTACTCTGAGTGGATATGATAAAGTTAGCGCGCTCTCATGATGTATCGTATTTTGATTTAGTTAATGTCCAACATCCAACTCCATTTGCCAGAGCAAATTTGTTTGTCTATTTAGAAATCCAAGTCCGGACAGTTAGTTACGACGTATGTGCCCACACAAAGGAAGGTCATGAGTTCAATTCCTAACCCCCTTACATGATTTTGTGCCCAGAAATCAGCCAAAATTTTCTACCCTTGGATATCAATCCAACAGATCCAGTGCCTTCCCATTGCTATAACAGCTACCCTAGCTCCGCCCCCCCCCCCAATGCGCCTCATCCGATGCCAGTGACCCTTCCCCTCCACTGGCACCTTCGCCTTCGCCGAGGAATCTTTAAGTAAATTACAAGATCAAAAAAATCGAATGGTGTGGACAAAAATTATCATTGGTAGATGTATAGAAATCCTGTCAAATTAATATATAGTTGAAGCATTCATGCTTTTTTCAAAAAAAAAAAAGAAGAAGAAATCTTGAATAAATGCCCCCGCTCATTTCGACTTTAGCTTCTTATTTCTAGTTTATTTTCCACTATTCCTAAATTTAATCTTTTTCTAGCTTTTTGGCTTTTTGGCTTTTTTAGCTTTTTTGCCGGTTCTTTTTTCCCGTATTCATTTGCATGTCCGTAATGGGCTAACATGTTTTTCTCTTTTTTAATTTTTTTTAAATTTAATTACGCTAAATAAGCTACCATCAGCTACAGTATAATTTTAGCCAATTACAATGCAATTTCAGTTATAAGCCATATTGTTTTCAACCCAAATGAGCAGGCTCTATGCCTTTCATACATCTATTAATTAATTTGGAGTACCGAATGGTAGAAAATCATGCACATATTGTAACCTAAGCCAAATCCGTCGGTTCTTGCATGGTCGGAGATGCAATAAATTGAATTATATATGGATAAACAGGAACGAAATAAATAGTTAAGTGGAGTTGACTCATGATGTGCACATACACGTACGCTTCCTGAGGTTGCAGTGTGTGTGCAATGATTTTACTTTCTTATCAAGTCAGAAGGCAATTGATCGGCAGATGTGAGAGAACAATGCTGCTAGGTGCATCAAACATTTGGGGTCCCTTTATGGGGTGTATGGATTGCTCATAGATTGTACTTTAGGTGAAAGCCAATTTAGATGATCCTCGGTCCATCAAACATTTGGGCTCCTCCGTAGTTTTGGGACAAGGCACATTTTACCTCGCATGATCGGCATCACCGTACTTTTATATGCATGGTACAGGTGTACAACTCTTATATGCATGGTACAGGCGTACGGCTCTTATCTACAGTAGTTATATAAATTTCCTTGATTAACTGAGGGGCATGTAAGAAAATCTAGGATTATTTGTGATTGATCATTGTCAATGTATGTGGACTTGAAATTCAAAACTATGAAAAATTTAGATTTTCAGTATGATTTCAGTCCCTAGACCGGCCATTCCATTTAGATCGGTTGGGCATATCGGTTTGACCAACTCGGCTGAGCGATCAGACTAGCCGCCCTCTGATTCCGACAGTGAGTTCTGTATTTTGGGAATTTGGTTATAGATTGAGTAATTTGGTTCTAGGTCAGTGCATTCATGTTGCATGAAGCATGGTTGAGCTAATGTGGGCCAAGTTATGAAGAACTTGTGCTCGAAAATAATTTTTGATCTTTGGATGTGCAGGAAAACTTGGAGTCAATTATGGTCAATGAAAAAGACCAGGGCTACACTCATAGAGGAATCGAGGTCCGGAATGGTCAATGTGCTGAGTGAGATAGTTGAGCTCAAATATGACATAAGAAAGACAAGGAATATTGAAGGAAAAGTTGAAGCAATGGGTTGCATCAAGTGGTTTTGTCAGTCCAAGTGAGACATGATTTGGTGGAATTGAAATAAGAGACTTGCCTATGTGTTGCAAGCCATTGGTGCACTTACACGTGACAAGTATGACGATTACTTGCAAGCGAAGATGAAGACCGGGTCAAGGCAAGAGTATTTTGGTAGTTGGCCAAATACCAAAAATTTCATTGGATCGAAACTGTGGCACTTGAGTGGTGTTTGGGAAAGCAGTTTGGGTTAAGTAGATGCTGAGAAGATCAAGTGGATTAAAAGCTAAAAACTTAGTAGGTTCGGACTTATGTGCTTTGAAAAGAATGCACAAGTTAAGTGTGTGTAATGCCTGTGTTGTGTGGGATTAATTGGTTTATTCCATATATGCTAGTGGATATTATCCATTAGGGTTATATATAGGATGGTTGCTCCATCTATTTAGAGGCATATGGCTAACCATTCCAACCGTCCTTGAGTTAGGGTTAGGGTTTGAGAGAGAAGAGTGAGTGTTGTGATGTGCTCTCTTGTCCTCCTCGTGGAGTGGCTATAAAACATTTATCCACAAGTAGCAATAGAACCAACTTTGGTCATTCCCAATAAAATCTTCTTGTCTTGGTTGATTTAATCTTGTTTTTGTTTGTTTTATGCCTCTTCTATCTCCCATTATTGATCTTGTTGTGTGCCAAGAATATGTCAATAATGAAATTGACTCATCTAGATCATATCCTATCCATTTAGGCACAGTGGTTCGCAATATTTTGAAATTGTTTGGTTCTTGTTTGTTCTGGAGTTCTTCTTGAAGTTTCTTGATTTGAGAGTTTTGGCTTTGATTCGTTGGATCGTTTTGCTTGCTATGACATATAGGAATACATTTAGAACTATCTTAGCTATTTTTAACCCACGAGCAAGTTATATCTCAAGCTTTTTTTTTTGATATTTTCTTGTTTTTGTACAACCTTGCATGTTTTGAGAAAATATTAGGACTTTAACAAAGATCTTCCCAATCCTTGGATGGAATATGTACCTAAAACTCTTAGTAAGGTGTGTGCAAAGTTTAATTTTATTTAATCATGAATTTTAAACTTTGAACAAAAAGTGGTTTGAACTTGGATTGATTTTTTGTTCTAGGAATAGGAAAGCCATCAAACTGCTCCTGGGCCCGACCAGACTGACCGTTGGTCAAACTGCTATCTAGTAGCCGGTCAGACTGCCGATCTACCACTGATCAGACTAGTCAGGTGAAGATTTCATGCATCTCCTTGTTTCGGGTTGTCGCTTGGGTGTAGACTGTAAAATCTGATCTTCTTAACTGTCTAGCCCTAGAGTGAATGGTTTCTGATATTTGAGAAAATTTTGAGAAGATACCATTTACCCTCCCTATTGCCATTGCGGTCCTACAATAACGTTTTTATTAGAGCCTACAAACATGTTGTTTAACTTGCAAGTGGTATATGTATGAAGTTGTATGCAACTAAATAGAGTCTGCTTGAAACACATAAATTATGTAGAAACAAAGTAATTTTACAAGAATAACATATTGCAAATCCCCGTGTTCCAAATGATGCTTAATATTGAACGAAGTTGCACTAGTCACAAGGTTGAAAGTCATATTTTTCTAAGGCAAGGTTGAAAGTCATATTGATAGCTACTACCTGATAAATTAAGGAGCAATTGCCAACCATAGTATAGCCTAGCAGTGTGGGATCTTGTTTTCTGGTTGATGACTAGAGTTCAACTCCCATCAACCACGAGTTAGGTGGATTATTTGAGTGGATTTTCTACTTTAATTGTCTAGGATTTAAACCCATGACCTATAGGTTGTGAGCAGAACCAATTTTAATCCCAAAAAAAGAAATAGAGAGCTGATCGGTTCATCAATTATGGGTTATGAGCCTAAGATGACTATACTAGCCAATTATCCCTACCCTCTAAAGAAAATAAGAAGCAAAAACAATTTTAATCCAAAAAAGAAAGAAATAGAGAACCGACCGGTTCATCAATTATGAGTAGTGAGTCTTGAGATGACTACATTAGCCAATTATTTCTACCTTTCAAAAATTAAGGAGCAGAACCGGTTATAATCAAAAAAAAAAAAGAAAGAAACGGAGAACCGGCCGGTTTATCAATTATTGGTTGATCTCAAACGGGCACGCGGGCGGCACATAGATACTCCATCCATACTTAGAAGGTAAGAAACTTGGCTTAATCATTCACCAAACCCTACGACTACTATAGCCGGCTATAGCTAATTAGCTAGCGTTAATCATGCATCGATCGCTTTGGATTAGCACATATTGGCCGGCCGGGGCGTATAATCCATGCATGATTGACTTAAAGTAGACGTTAGCTACACACATGGAGTACTACATCAGGCCCATCTGTATCGATCAATCAACGAACACGTCTTCTTGCCTCAGTCCACAAGATGATGGATGATCAGTCAAAGTAGTTATAATTAAGGAAGCACGTTTGAGATTCCTCTTGCTTGCTCCTTTCCGGGACATTCTCCCTCGCGCGCCTGTATATAATTGAGCTAAAGAAGAAGCAACCTCCGATCCATCGCCTAACGTGTTATATGTACCTAAGGACCATCATTAGTTGGACAGACTATATACTAGTATAACTAGTAGTATCCAAATCTTTGTCGGGACGGGAGTGTCATTGTGATAGCTCTATTTTTAGAAACAAGGTCATCGTACATTCTGTAACAGCTTAGAAGTCCAGCTATGAATACAAAGAATGTTATATCTGCTCATGAACGTTTAAAAAGGGTTAACTTGATTAAAATACGACTTAATGGTCAACTTTAGAAACTTTACGGGTGTCTAATCCCAAAACTTAATTTACATTCAGAAAAACCAAAGAAAATCCCCATAGAAATGCTTAAGTGCAGTCGTAACTCTAACACGAAAACTTGAAGCAACCTTTCTTCTTCTGGTATTTGTCTGATGAAAATAAAACAAGATTGAGTTCATTAGGTACTCAACAAGCTATATAGAAAAATATTATTTAACTAATTACCAATATTTCAAGAATGGGATGGGTTGTTTTACTATTATATTTGTAGATGCAATTTTGTTTGTAAACAATTTTGAACATAAAAGACAAAATGTTGACTTCTTAATTGGAAAAGAGATTCAATCATCTCAATTGCCAATTTGAAATCTCACCAAAGTTGCTTATGCTTATTGTTGGAATCACCCACGAAACATAGCTCCACTATCCGAAAGTACGACGTATTCGAATATTATTTGAAGTTTTAACTCTATAGAGTTGCCTAACTTTACTCATAAGATATCTCAGTCTTATCATGTCAAGCTAGACATGCAACATGTTAGCGTTTGATCGAAGCAGGCATATTCAAATATTATTTGAAGTTTTGGCTCTGCATAGTTACCCAGCTTTACTCACAAGATATCTCAGACTCATTATGTCAAGCTATAGACACACAACATGTTACCGTTCGACTAATTTGAGATAACAAGGTATTTCACTACTCTCCTCTCTATATAGTTTCTACCCAATAGGGACTAGGCAACACAGGTCACAAGCAGACAGCATTCACTGGCCAACACAGAAAGCTCTAATTCTACCATTGTTAAGTATGATTTTACCATTTTTATACCACCCCCTTTATACACAGGCCATTCCACTTTTCGAATACCATCACCATGTAGATATTCAATTGATTTGAGTAGCTACTGAACCAGATTTAACAAATCAAAACTTGTGGTTGAGCGATGACTATGTTCTTTACTCAACATAAGATTCTAGTTCTTATTTTCAACACTGAGGTATCCATCCACAAACAAATAACCCACCAGTGCACCATGACACTGCCACCACTTCAATCCAAGCCCCTCCTTAAGGTAAGGTCATGGACTTCAAACATCTCGTGGCTCTCTATGTTTTATCCTTTGCCCTGGTATCATTTTGTAAAGCCACCAGCAGGACACTGAATTTCTTAGTAGTGTGAAACATTTGAATTTATATTTTATCATAGTATATCTTAAAGTAATCTTACTATTACTAAGGCTTGTCAAAGTGAATATAGCTATCAGATAAAACATGGCTTTTCCGGTGGTAGGACATAGCTAAATTATCATGTCATTATAAACATTCTTTTTAAATAAATAATAGTACATAAATAAGGAATAATGAAAGTATTGGTATTTAAATAATTAAAGATTGTAGGCTCAATATGATCAAAACACGTGTGACTTGCCTCTTTGTCCATAGTCTCTGATTATTTACTGTAGTGTTTAGGTTGGACACTAACTTCTTTAATTGCTCCTATAGCTCTTCTATCGACCAACTTGATGGGCCCGAATACTAACGTGGGAAAATGAATGTAAATAAGTTTCTACTTTGCTGAATGCAAGTTGGAAATAAAATACAATAAAATAACCAAAAAGACATAGAAAAGTGGTTTGGACAATTGGGGTTTAATCGGTGATTGGTTTGGCTGAACGGGGTTGAAAATGGGCTAGATTGGTTCGAGACAGTCAAAATGGCTATATATGTGATAACAGGCTTTCTATGAATAGTAACAAGCCTGAACAGAATTGGAGCTAGGTTTGAAATAGCATTTGAGCATGTAAGGGTTTTATTAGAGTCTATTTAGGTTAAACAGAGTTGAGATTTTCGGTGAATAGTCAAAATTGTCAAAACGGATATAAATATGCTATTGGGATTTTCGATGAATAGTAACAGGTTTCCACTGTTCACTACGGACCCATGGAACAGTAATGGGTTTGAGGTTTAAACAGTGGCAATTTTAACAGTGTTAGGTTACTATTCACCGTGGATCAGATATGGCTAAACAGTAATGGGTTGATAACTGTATCAGGTTGGGTTGGATCGGTGAGTAGTAACCTATAGTTCTGGGCCTTAGTCTGACGTGGCTTGGAGTTTTGGGCCTCCACTGTGTGGCCCACGTCCAGTTACTGTGCATCTTCAACCTCTAACCGAGTACTGTAGCGACCAAATAGAAGGAATTTTGGCAAGCGATTAGTGATGTTGCAGTGGCTTCCGAGGGCGACCAACGGTATGAATGAGATCAGGGGACCAAGTAGAACCCATTTGTGCGCTTGGTGTGCTTCGGGGATCACCGTAGATGACCGACGACAAGGTGGTCTTCTCGGAATAGGACCATGGCACTTGGGCGACTCCAGTGGGTTGCATGGGTGTTCAAGCATCCTTGGGGTGTGAAGAGGCCAATGGTAGGGTTGGCTCAGGTCATAGGGGTTTGTGGCGAGCCTCCCGCAGCGGGGAGGTTCGGTCGGGAGGAGACAAGCGTCGCCGGTGAGCTAGGGAGTCGAAGGAGCTAAGGTGAGTTCACGCTAAGATTTGTGAGGTCGCAGGAGGCTAAGAACAGACGGAACCAAGAAATGGTGAAGCTTTAATCCAAGATTGAGATTTGGGCTTACAAACAATTTGCGGTAGTGGTGGCGAGCCAACGACTAGAGAGGGAAGTGGGGGAGTTGGGAGTGAAGTTGGGCGCTGATGTGGGGTAGAGGAAGTGCTCGGTGGCTTTTATAGTTGGGCTGAGGCGGTTGTGAGCAGTGGAGGCTCTTCAGGCAATGGCACATGACCTGGGGAGAGATTGCGCGGGAGGTTTTGGCCAGGTTCGATGGTTGCAGGGGGAGGTCAACGGTAATGTGGCTACTTCAGCTTGGCATCTCCTTGATCGGTGGGTTGCGGCAGTCAAGTATTGCAGCGAAGTTAGGCCGGCCATGAGACAGCGGTGTGTAGCAGCAGTGAATTTTGGCCCAGCTACCCCTATGCACGGTCACGGTGCATTGATGGCGTGGAAAAAGTGAACGGGGTCATGGCGGCGGCAAATATGGTTGAGCGAGTGGATAAGGGGAAACAGGGGAGAAAGTGGGTTCAGGAAATGTGCTAAGGCTTGAGGGAAGCGGCAAGTCCAAAAAGAGAAAGCAAAAAAGGTTGGGAGCTACCAAATTGAGAAGAATTCTAATTAGACCAAATTTCAAGCAAAATTCAAATCCAATTGAGTTTTTTGGTTGCAGCAGCAGCATGTCGGTGTCGAGAGATCGATGCGTATTGTTTCCTAGAAGTGGATGATATTTGCGGGTGGAAGTGTAGAGACTCGGCTCGGTCATGATCAAGCAAGCACTAATACACATGAGGGGGCCACCGGGCGGCGCGAAACGGCCCAAAAAAGTCTTGAGCTTTCGCAGCTATGCCGCTTTACATATGTGCCGTATCTTGATGGACTTTTTTTGTTGGGACTGATGGTTTTTTATCCTAACACATATTTATGTGAATAAATTATTTTAAAAAAACTTTTGTAATAAACTATTTCAAAAAATAATGAAAAAATCGTTCTATCTATTTATATAAAAAACCATAAATCGAAAAGAAGGCGGTCAAAGGTAGTTTCGTCCAGTCCCTGCTCATGATCCGTACAAATGAATGGTAGGAGAGGCTGCGGCCCAAAATGCTTTCGTGAGTGCAAGCGAAACCTGTTTCGCCTAGCCCTGATCAGTGCAGACGCGCCTTGCGGTGCAGAAAACGTTAAGACTTTCCGGCCCATCTGGAGACAAGCGCGGCCCATCCAGACTTTTGCCTGTTCTCATGTGCTGATTACACCCCAACTACTGGTCCAAGCCTCCAACGACCTACCTACCAACGGTCGCTCCACGACCCATCGCCGTCTCGCCGGTGCCAAACGCGGCGATTGGTTTCGCCGTGTTTGATGTTGCCGGTGGCCAAATTTGGCGCTGTGTAGTACTTAGTTTTTATCTCTCTCTTTTTGTGTCAGGCGCACCGATGTTACGCTTCATCATAAATATATCGGTGGTGCTGTGTGTGTCTAGCGACAGTTAGATTCCTAACTAGCAACGATTGGTCCAGTGGATTCATCCTTCCATATCTGCTCACTGTATCAAGGTGCTGATGCTATCTTCACGCACCATGGTCACAATATGGAAGTAAAAAACTATTGATTGTTACAAGTATTGGGGAATTATTGCTGAGGATCGGAAATTTCAGGCAACTGGGTCCATTAGGGATGTCTAATGATTACTAAGAAATCATAGTGGAAAAGTTCAAGGACTTTTTTGCTCACCTGATGGTAGGAATTAAGACCCTGTTATTGTTTTTCCATGTTTTTGCTCAGTGAGTCCATACTACATAGTAGTACGAACTAGGAAGCAGTCAGAGAGGATAGCAGTCGTTTCTGAACGATATCGTTCAGGCAGCAAGCGTAGTCAGTACCTCCTTGTTAGTAACAAGAAGTGGACATGTAAGAATGCCTTATTGATCTTTCCAGTGGCGGAATTGTAAGAAAGACTACGACGTAAGTATCTCTAGAAAACACTGATTGAATTCTGTTGACTATTGTTCTAGATATAAAAAGTTCTATTGACTATAGGCATCTAGAGTCCTTTGAATGCGTCTTATACTCTCTGGCACTTTAGAAGGGTCAATATATGTTATTGAGAAACCATGTGGTCGTGATCCCATGAGAGTGATGAGTAATTGACAAGGGTTTAGGCTAGTCGAGTTTGGTTTGGGTGACCATGTCGTTGCGTGGTGCAACGGGCTCGGTCGTTTTGATCAAACTTGGTCGTTTGGGCTTAGGACGTTTATACTGATGTTTCGACAGGTTTGGACTTCGTCATGCGTGAGTATGATGTGTTTATGCTATTTACGCTTTCATATATCGAGTGGTGCTATTTGACGTGTTTTCTTGTCTGTGTGGCTGCAGGACGTCGAGTGGAGTCGTGGCGAGACACGGATGACTGGACTAGGCGCAGGTGGCGCCGAGGTCGAAACGATCGGGAGGTGTCGAAGACGACGTGGACTCGAGGTGGTTGCGGCGTGCGAGGCAAGGAGCGCGGAAGCTTCCGGAAGGTGCGGGAGGCGAATCGGAAATTCGCAAGGCTGCACAAGCGGGAGCGGGTTCCGTTGGATTTAGCCGGCGTAACGGGGCGGAGACCCGTTAGCCATGGGCTATAAAAGGAGAGGAGGGGCTGCATGCCCACTTGAACACTTCAAGAGTAAATTAGGGTTTGCTAGAGTCAAAAGAGGCTTTGATGGCTTGCTTTGGCTTTAGGTTTTAGTGGTTGAGAGTGGTTAGAGGAGGCAGAGTAGTGTTCCCTCTGTGTCTCCTTGTGTCTGTACGTAGCTTCTCCTTGGAGTTCTTGAGTTCTTGGTTTGGGGAGGAGAGGATTGAGAGGTTGGAGATGGATTAAGAGTCATGTAATCAACCATCTTGTTCGAATGTCCATGCGTATCGGGACTCCTTGTATTCCCTTTGATCTAATGAATGAAATCTGAGGTTTTACTCCCGAGCTCCTGTTCTGTTCTTCGTTTCTCCATTTGGATGATTTCTTGATTTTCGTTGTTTTGTGTTCTTGCTTGCTGGAGAGTGCCAAAATGGGTTGCTATGACATGGGAGATGCTCAAAAGCCATTTGGCTAGTTGATCCAAAGAGCAAACCAAGTTTAAACTCGGATTTCCTCATTTGGGCCTCCTCTGTTCTTAGTGTTCTTGTTCTAGGGTTTGATGTAAATCTTGTTTTTCCCTTCTAGAGATGGTATGAGATTTGGTCCAGAATGTCTTGAGATCATTGCTAAGAGATTTGCAAAAGCTCATAAGCAATAGATGCAAGTTCAATGAGTAATTTGGGTTTTTGTTTCAGATTTGGCAATAGGTTCAGTTTTTGTCATATTCTGAATTTCTTGAGCTTTTGTTGATTTCTTTTGTTCCTTCAAAGCTTGATGCTATTCAGATCCTTTCCTTGTTCTTTTGAGCAAGAATTTGCTGCTGAATTGTATCTCTTTTCTCAGTTTGGTGATAGTCTGAATATCTTACGGTGTGCAGTGCATTTCTTCAGTTTTTAGCAGCATTTCTCAGTCTTTCTCTGCCGTGGCAGACTTTGGCAGCTTGTTCTCTGCCGTGGTAGACTCTGGCAGCATTTTCTCTGCCGTGGCAGACCTCTCTGCAGCCAGCAGCTACTTTATTCTTTGCAGTCCGCAGTACTCTTCTTGATCCTTCTTTGGCTGCAGCATTTCTTCTCATTTCTTTGCCGTGGCAGCCGTGGCAGCATGCTTTCTTTGCCGTGGTAGCGTTTCGCTGCTGTTTCTTGCCGTGCCTGCCGTGGCAATCTTTTTGAGCTGTCTTCTTTGCCGTGGCAGCCCTTGATCGCATATTTCTTGCAGTGACAATCGTTTTAATCTGAGTTCTTGCCGTGTCAATCTTTTCAGTCCGTTTTTCGAGAGCGAATTTAATTCCTTCTTCATAGCTCCTTAGCTATCGGAGGAGAAATTATTGTAGGTACTTGTGTGGGGACGAAAATGTTTAGAAATTGACATTCACCCCCCCCTTTGTCGGCCATTTCGGTCCTACAGTTATTTTAGAAGCTCTACACTGCTTGATTTGCATCTCTATTAGCGAAGTTATGTATTGCGTCAATTTACAATTGATGTGTTAAGAGCAGTTTGATTCTGTTTATTATGTTAAGAACAGCTCATACCATTCAGCTTTATATATGGCTTGTATATACATTTATATAGTTGCATTAGTAGCTCTGCTTATTTTATAGGCACCATGGGACAAACTGTGTAACATGTCTGAGCTGGTGTGAATCACCTATAATTCAGTATAACTCGACAAATTTCCATCGCTGTTTACCTAGTACCTGCCATCTCCTGGAAATTCAAGATGCGGCGGCAATTTCTGGTCAGTCATTCTGGTTTTTCCAACCCTGCTTTATCCAAGAATGGTAAGCTCATTTTCATTGATATGTTCACTTTGCTATACAGTATTTATAATCTAATGCATCATATGTTTGCTTATACTTGTAAACTAAAGTATTCTGCGCCAACTTTTGGCCCATTGAGTATTTGAGATTGCTGACCTTCAAATAGCAACCTTTTGGTTATAATTCAAGTAGTACTACCGTACTAGGCTTGTTGTGGTCGATGGTTGGATACGGCTTTGAGGACCGAGGGTAGGACATTTGTTCTCATCTAGTCATCGGTAGAGCTCTTCCCTGACATGGTAAAGAGACTCTAAGACTTGATTTTAGATAAAAAAAAAGCAGACTACGAGCTTTGTTTATTTATTGTTTACTTATGAATGTTGTGGCCCCTTTCTTTATATAGATGAGGTTAACCTCTAGTAATATAGAAACTAACATGACCTAATATAACTAATCAGCTAAAGATAAGATCATATACATACTATCTAAATATAAAGATGTGTATATATCTATTTCTAATATGAAGATATATCTAATTATTTCTAATATAAATATATGCATCTAACTATTCCCCATATAAAAATATGTGCAAGATTCTATCCCTAAATAGTTGCTACAGTACCACACAGTACTATTACACGCACTGCCGTATGTGGTACTGTTCACGGTGCTGCAGTATCCAGTGTTGTTTACGCGCCTGCTGCAGTGCCTCGTCGGGAACATAGACCATAACAAGGTTGGACCATTACCTGATTTAAATTCAGTGTGAAATCACCTTGGGCGGTTGCAGCTAAATTATATGTTAATGATACTTCCTTACCTGAGCTTTTTCTTGACACTTTTCTCGACCAGTTGATAAGATGTCTTCGAGATATTTCAAGCTTTATTGAAATATTCTGAGACAAACTGCTTTGTTCCCTTGAAAATTTTAACAAACTGCTTTGTTCCCTTGAAAATTTTATGTCCCGAGCTGATGTGATGTGCATGCCTCTTAATAAAATCTTTTTGTGGCATGTCTGTGCCTCCACGGCAAAAAGAAGTGTATGCCATGAATAAAGTAGCAAACTATTTCAGTGGCCCATGGAGATAATAGAAATTACCTCAGCTACATTTTTCACTTTGAATATTTCCAAATCTGCTCCTTTTAAGTACAAAAAATAAAGAGTATACTGAATTACTGATACTACATGCGAAACCAAAAAAGAGGGAGTTTTCTTGTATTACCTGCTTCAACATAGATGCAAGTACTTCACAACTTGGCTATGTTACACCTTATTTTTACAGAGGAGAAGTGACTTCATTTCCACTTCTGTATATTTGTGGATACGCCTGTTGTCGAATTCAACTATAATTTTACTGCACTATCCCATTGTTTTTGCATTATGGTTTATACTTTAGTGGTCGACAGTTCCATCCATGGAAGATGAGTATATGCTTTTGATTCATCCATGTATCATTTGGCTGACTACTTGTATTAGTGGAGCATAAGAGCATCATTCATTCTTCTGACATGATTTCGTTTGTGCATTCCTATTTGACACACACTCTTCAAGTGGAAGGCCTAAGAGGAATTGCAGCAATTCTGTCTAAGTTGGAATACACTGCTCTCGATCTCATGTATGGAGTGGATCCTTTTTACACTCGCCTTGCTCCATCAAGGATCTACAATGATCTACAATCCCCTCACTAACGAACTCCGCTATGCGTTTCTTCTCATTGCAATACTGCTACTTTTGCTGCTGCCATTATTGTTCCATGGATTCAGTCGAGAAAAAGGGATTGAGGGACAAGTGGAGGTAAGTGAATACTCCACATTCTAATGTCGGACAAAATTTTGGGCTGCAGTCCACTTTTCTTCATCTTTTTTTTTTTAGATAAAGGATTATATATAAAATCCGGCCTCTATATCCGCAAGGGATATACACAGCCAAAAGTTACACGAGCTCTTAGGCCCAAAACCTCAACACTAAGGAGTACACAACAGCAAGAAAGGAAAAAGCTAGAAAGACTAAGCTTCAGAACTTCTTCACCGTCCTTGCTTTCAGCCAAGCCCCTAACCTTCTCCAATTGAGCCACCCAAATTCCGGTCTATCCTGTGTGAAGAGGAACCTCCAAAGCGACGTCTTCAAAGAGGCGACAAGGGTCGCCGACGCCGCCCGCCTCACCGAGACAAGGCTTTCACCTGGAGAACCGAATACATGATGGCTATGGAGTGCCATGACAACCCTTCAGGAAGGAAAATGACGTCCATAGACGTCATAGTTGTCGAAACCGGTAGGAACACCGGCAAGGCTTTCGCCAGCACAACCACAGCAAACCACGCATACCCACACACAAAAAAGACATCCACCAGCACACCGGAGTCCTGCACGCCTCAAGGCCATGGCAACGCCATCCAAAGAACCCACCACAAGCCAGTTCCCACACGAGCAACGTCGCGCCAAGGAACCCTGGATACCCCAACAGCCACCACTCCTGCCGCAGCCGCCGGCGCCGGTCGGCCTCCTCCACCAACCACATCGGCAGTGAAGCAAACCCCCGCCGGACCCCGGAAAAAAGCCACCGGCCGCCGCCTGCCAGCCTCCTCCAACCAATCCTCAACGGCAGTGAAACCCACTGCCAACGCATCCCGGAAGAAATCCACCACCGAACCCAATCCCCTTCCAAAAGAAAACACCAACAATCTTCTTCTTCGTCAGAGCCTAGCTCATCCGCAAGGGGCCAAGTTCTGGATCCCGCTGGTCGCCGATGATGTCTCGCCACGGAGACAACTACCTGCCTTCACGCCGGAGCCGAGCGACACCAGGGATCCAATTACCGGCGGTAACCGGCCGGTTACCGCCGGTAACCGGTCTTACCGCCGCCGACCGGGAGGAAAAAACCGGCGGTTTTTATTTTAATTCAAATTTAAACTTTTGAATGTAAAAATTAGTTTCTCTAATGATATTTACATTGTTTAATACTAATAGAATGTATTAGGAAGATGCATATATTTCCCGTGTTTGATTTCAGACTTTTTGCCGTAAATGTATTAGGAATTTTCAAATTTTGAATGTAAATGTTAGTTTCCCGAATGATATTTACATTGTTTAACACTAATATGATGTATTAGGAAGATCCATGCATCTCCCGTGCTTAACTTCATACTTTTTGCCATGAATATGTTAAGAATTTCTAATTTCAAATTTGAAAACCGGTTTTAGCGGTTTTTCCGGTTTTAGCGTTTTTCTCCGGTTTTTGGCGGTTACGGCGGTTTTTCCGATTACGATTTCAAATTCAAATTTTGGTGCGTGAAATTGACCGGTTTTTCCGATTCTGGCGGTTTTCCGGTTCTGGCGTGCCAGAATCGCAGATTACCGTCGGGCGGATTTATCCCGGTAACGGTATTTCGAACCTTGAGCGACACCAACCAGCGGAGCACTCAAGCTCCATCCGCCTAGAGGTGCCATCCCGCTCGAGCCGCCGCGCCATGAATCGGCTGTCCACCGCGGAGAAGTCGACGCAGCGGCGCGCATCGCGGGCGAGCGGAGACGCCGGCCACGGCGGGCGTGGCACGGCGGGCGGAGCCGATTGAAGGCGACCCGCCGCAGCCAAACTCATGCCCGCCGCCGCCCGATCTTCCCCACCGGCGACGCCGCAACGGCACCAGCGGGGCCGCCCGAATCCACCGGAAACCAATCGGATCCACCCGCCGGCAACGGCCACCGAGCCCGCTCCTTGCCGTCGAGGCGACCCGAAGCCGCCCGGCCTTCCTCGTGTTGGGCTTTGTTTCACTTTTTACTACCACTTAATTATGTGTGCTATTTGACAATAAGCCCATCTGCTAAAGACTCAGTCCGCACTAGTCTTAAAGGAGAACCAACACATGCAGTGAGGAATGCTGCATGTGGCAATAAACAACTAGCAGTGGGCAAATCGCACGCATGAATCTCTAGGAAGTTGTAAAATGTGCCATTGCAGATTGCACTCAACTTTTGTATCAGACTTGTGGTGATATTATCTTATGCATAGAACATCTCCCTTGTAATGCATTGAAGCCTATCCTATTTCTATTGCAAAATTACTTTCCTAAACTAACTTCAAATTACACGGCAGTTTCGCTTTCCTCTTCCTGTTGTTCTTGTTAGATATTGCATTAATTGTATGATTAGTCTCTTGTATAGGGTCTTCTTTGCTTAATTCCCTACACATGTACATGTACATATTTTGGCCTTTGACCCATTGCAATTGACTAAGGTCCATTAATGATAAGCGAACGGTGGACTGTCCTATGAAGCTTGGAGTTCACCTTCGGTCCACTGACGATGAACCTCTTGAGGATCCCACTTGCTACCGTCGCCTTGTTAGGAGCCTCGTCTACCTTAGCATCACTCGATCTGATATTTCTCACCCAATTCATATTTTGAATCAGTTCGTCTCTGCTCCTACTCAGCTCCACTTCGGTCACGTTCTTCGTGTTCTGCGATACCTTCATGGGACCATCACTTGATGCCTTTTCTTTCTTTGTTCCAGCTCTCTACAGCTTCAGGCGTACTCTGATGCGACCTAAGCTAATAATCATTCCGATCGCCGGTCTTTTTCTGCCTATTGTGTTTTCATTGATTCCTCTCTACTTGCTTGGAAGACCAAGAAGTAGATGGTTGTTTCTGATTTGAGTGATGCGGCAGAGTTGAGGGCTATAGCATTGTTGGCGACTAGGATCATTTGGCTACGGTAGCTACTTGGGTGTTTCTATCTCTATATCGACTGTTCTCTTGTCGGACAGCACCGGTACGATCAGTATTGCTCAAGATACAGTGAAGCATGAGCTCACCAAACATATCGGCGTTGATGCTTTCTACATATGATCACAGGTGCAGGAGCAGGTTGTCACTCTTCAGTATGTGCTTTCGTAGCTTCTCATAACAGATTTCTTCACCAAGGCACAGACTCGAGCTCAGTATAGTTTCTACCTCTTCAAACTCAGTGTTGTTGATCCACCATGAGTTTGAGGGGGTGTTAGATATTACATTAGCTGTGTGATTAGTCTCTTGTATATATAGGGTCTTCTTTGCTTATTTCTTTCCACATGTAGGTGTACATATTTTAGCCTTTAGTCCATCGCAATTGACTAACGTCCTTTTGCAACAATTCTGTTGTTAGCTGACGTTTGGCCAGTGCTAAGGGATCCTAGATGTGGCCGTCTATTGTTCTTGGCTTGCTGCTGCCTAGTGCTTCTCAGCTAGGAGACTTGCTCGGCCTGAAGACGTGGTAGCAGTGTAGCACCGACATTCTGGAACTATGACGAGCATTTCCTACATCGAGGCCCATCACTGCTGGACCACAAGCCTGATCGGTGATTCGGTGATCACAACATTTGCAAGGGTACACTGTCCAGCGATCCCCACACAAGCAGTGAGGAGAGTCGCAGGATACCTTCTGAACATCTGCAGTCCTGCATGCCATTACCAGGTGCTTTCTGATAAGGACGCGTGCACTGAACCTAGGCCATCTGCTGCCTTCCCCAGATCTGGATCTTTATGCTTTAATCTTTAGCTGTTGGCCCAGTTGCTCGGTATGGGTCTCTCAAGATGCATCTAATTGGATTCTGACAGTGACGGACGTCGAAAGCGAGTACATTTGCAGCCAAAGTGGTTCCGGTGGTGAGCTCGCACCGGTGCCGGAGCTCCCAATGATGGGTCGACACAATGGCCGATGTGGGCGTCACCGGAGAGGCCTCGGCACATGGTGGCAGAGGCGCGGGACGTGAAATGTTGGCCATGATATGATAGAGGAAGGCATGCCGAAAAGGCGCGAGCTTTTCCTTCTCATCAGCCGAAGCAAATGGCGGGAGGAGGAGAAGGGAAGGGAAGTGAAGCCTTTGAGCCAGGCAGGTCACGCAGCCGGAGGCGTCAAATCCGTCCGTCCTTCGGGCTGGGCACGCTTAATTCCCTTTTGCTTTTGCCTCCCTCCAGTCAGTGCTTGCTAGGTTCTCCGGTTGCTGCTGCAAATTCTAACTTCCAATCAATCAGAATTCAGAGAGCCAGCATGGATGGAGCCTACCACAAAGGCACAAACTCACGCTTCCGTCGGGGACTCGTTTCTGAATTCTGAAGCCATGATTTGATGCTGTCCCTTCCTAGCAACAGAAAAATGACTCGTTTCATCAGGGAACGCAGCGTGTCGAGCTCGTGGTCCATCTGAAGGTAAACTGCACTTAGCCGCACCGCTAGAACGATGCTCATTTTCAGGTCCATTCCCTAGCAGCTCATCAGGATAGTAAGTACATTCAGATGCACTAGCGGATTGCTGTTCGATGTGATGCCTCTCGTGATCCATGGTTCTGCCCATACGTACGCCACATAATTGTGCGCATATCCTGTTCGAACAGAGAGCACCTTGGATGATCCTCCTGGGAGTGAGATTTCTCTTCTTCTTTTCTTTTCTTTTCTTTTCCTTTGTGATTGGCGTTGATTCATTGTATGGGCATCTCTTGGATTCATCTGTTGGGCCCATGTGCGCCTTTGGGTCCATGCGGTGCTGCAGTTTGTTTGGTGCAGTTGCTTGAAGGGCTGCAAGAACTGCTAGTTGCTGGATTTTTCAGCAGAAAATGGGGAGATCAGGAACGCGCCAAGGTACGTCAAGATGTGCCCAGCTATGAGCATTGTTCTAGATGCTGATTGTAATCGGTTGATTAAGGAAATAGAAAAAAAAATCCCAATGTAAAAAGGTTAATAAAATACAAAGAAAAGGGGGGAAAAGAATGAAGTGCCAACCGTTGGACATACAAGTATACAACTGGTGTGGCATCTTGGTTTTCTAGCGGGTTGACGGCCAGAGTTCACTTCTCACTTAGATGTTACGTGAGTCATTTATGTAGAATTTTCAATGTGAATACAAGGATTTGTTCATGTAAAGTGTGAGTTGTGAGACTTAATGACTACACTGGGTAGCTATTTCCGCTCATTAAGAAATCAAATGAGGTTGATAAAAAAAAGAAAGAAAAACCTACGAGTTTCTAGTTCGCCTGTGAGGAGTGGGGTTCTCTCTTTTTTTGTCAGTTTTTTTCGCTTAAAATTAAATTACTTTTGGTCAATTTTGTGATTATGATAAAAATCAGATCAAATTAAGTGCTAAAAACTGGTAGGAAACCACTAATAGCGGGCGCCATGCACTGGTCCAAAAATGGAATAGTTGCTCTAGTCTACTATTCCAAACTGGGGCAAACACTGATGGTTAACAGAGATGATGAGCTTATCGTCCATCTGCAGACTGCAGTCTAGAAGAGTCAAAAGTAGCCGTTTCCTCGCTTGAACAAAATTTTCAACTGAAAAATTGTGACATATGTCATGCTCAGAGCTTAAAGTGGATCGGAAAATCTCGTCTAGTGGTAGCGACCAGAGTAGAATTCTGCTCATACTTTCTTCGCCGTTTCAAATCAGTGGACTTTGGCGCCATTGCCTGTGGTGTCTGGATTTCGAATGGTCCATTTGAGGTTTGCACATCAATGTCTGAGGTTATATCAAGTGAAACTTCCATCATACCATCCTGCCTTCAACAAAGATCTGTTCATATTAACTTACATTTCTACTTTCCAATTAGAAAAAGCAAAAACCAATATAAATATCTGACTTTCTGAAGCGGCTTCTATTTCTACCTTCTAATTAGAAAAAGCAGAAACCAATATAAGGTGATGATCATTTGGGCTTTTTTTGGTGGCTTATAGCTGAAAAGCACTGTAGCTGGCTGAAAAACACTGTAACTGACAGAGGCTTATTTAGCATAATTAAATTTAAAAATTTAAAAATATGTTAGCCCATTACATATAATACAAACAAATACGGAAAAAAAGAACCGGCAAAAAAGCTCAACAAAAAGCCAAAAGTTCAGAAAAAAAACAAAATTTATGAATAGTAAAAAATAAGCCAGAAGCTAAAAGCTGAAACCAAAACGACCACAGCCTAAATATCTGACTTTCTAAAACGGCTTCTATTTCTACCTTCTAATTAGAAAAAGCAGAAACCAATATAAATATCTGACTTTCTGAAACGGCTTCTCCACTTCTTTTGCTCATGACCCGCTCTGGAGAATAAGATAGGGGGCCACAGGCATATCAGGCACCCCACTTCTTTTACTCTCGTCTCGCAGATATATTTATCTTAGCCACTATTATTCATTTCCAATCAAAACTATTGGCCGCAGTTAACAAACAAAAGTCCCACCAATGTAGCACCTGTCGCGTGCCTGCTTGCAGGCTACAGATGTTCGCACCATACCATCTTACACAAGGATAGTCGCGTGCCTGATTGTGGACTAGCACATGTTTATTCCATGCCCTCTTACCTTACATAAGGATAGGTCTAAAACTTTGTTTGTGGGGTCAAACGTAGGGCTGGCCTTGATCAATTCGGTTTCGGCTTCTGATTTCTGACTTATTTTTCACTATTCATAAGTTTCGTCTTTTTTTTGAACTTTTAGTTTTTTTGTTGAGCTTTTTTGCCGGTTCTTTTTTTCTGTATTTGTTTGTATTATACGTAATGGGCTAACATATTTTTTATATTTTTAAATTTTTTTAAATTTAATTATGCTAAATAAGTCTCTGTCGATTCTGATGCTTTTTTCAATACCATGATTTTTTAGCCATAAGCCATGAGCTTTTCAGTCGAACCGATCACCACCATATACGTTTTTGTGATGTCATTTTCTCTAAATTTTTATTGCGAGGATTTTCTTTACAGATTCCAACAAATGTTGGGCTTTTTTCTTGTAAAAGAAACCGTGGCATCGAGAAACCAATCCAATATCGCATGGCATGTTTGCTAGGATGCTTGGCAACCGATAGCTCGACCATGAACTTCGCCATACCCATATATGTTATATTGTCAGTATTTGGCTGCCAGGGATGGGCACCTTTAGGGCTTGTTTGGTTGGTATCTAAGTTTGTCATATCTAAACTTAGGCAATATGTGGCTGCCACAAAAAGTGTGACTAACAAAATCGAAGCCACACTTGTGGCAAAGTTTGGCAAGAAACTGGGTCTATGACGTGTGGGGCCGGGTGCTAAGAAAGTGTAGCATGCCACAGTTGCGTCAGTGAGCCAAACAGCTACCTAAAAACTGTAGCACATCTAACTTGTGGCTAGGCAACTTCTGGTCATGAACCAAACAGACCCTTAATTTCTGATCCTTTTTGTTGCCGCTTCTGTTTGCCCTCCCTCTATTCGTTCTTCTTCTGCCATCTGCGATGCCATGTAGCAAGAGTACAGTTGGCAATGTTGAATGGGACGAGCAGAAGAGGCACAAAGAAAAGAGGAGTTGCAAGGAGGGTGCAAATGAGACAAGGATGTGTTACACGCGACGGCGGAGGAACGACGAAGTAAACAAGATCAATCGCAGAGAGACACGAGATTTTAACGTGGAAAACCCTCCCAATGCGAGAGGGAAAAAACCACGGGCGCCAGCCAGCAACAATCTTCACTATATCGGGGTGAGGTTACAATGCCGGGATTTACAACTCTAATCTCATCTCCCAAACGGCTTACAGGAATATATATAACAGGAAACCCTAATTCGACTAGAATCCATACGCGGGGCTTCGCCCCGCACTCCCAGCGCCCCCGGTGCACGGCCTTGCACAATGGGCCGCCAGACTCGCTCCGCTCCGCCCTAAGCCTCGGCGACGGCCTCGCTACGCT
Organism: Dendrocalamus sinicus; assembly: GCA_036346575.1. Classification (NCBI taxonomy): domain Eukaryota; kingdom Viridiplantae; phylum Streptophyta; class Magnoliopsida; order Poales; family Poaceae; genus Dendrocalamus; species Dendrocalamus sinicus. The sequence goes on along the minus strand of CM070643.1, from coordinate 9,533,838 downwards.
CCGTCCGAAGCCGGCCTAATGTATAGAATTTGGATCACAAATCAACATACTCCACCTTGAGACAAATTCCTTCCTGTAGCATAAACCAATCCTTCACCCCAACACAACAAAGAAAGAAATACTTTCGGCGCCACACACCTCTTGGGCTAAGTCAGTAATACCAACTAAGCTTGAGCAAAGCTCAAACTTAGCAACAGAACCGGCTTTGTCAACATATCGCCAGGATTTTCATGAGTGCTAATCTTGCATACCTTTAGCTTACCCTTTGCAACAATATCTCTCGACATAGTTATATTTAATCTCAATGTGCTTTGTCCTCTCATGAAACATCGATCTTTAGTGAGATAAATTGCACTCATCACACAAAACAGATTAATGCAAGAATCAACTCCAGCAAGCTCAAGAAACAAACCTTTCACCAAATCGACTCTTTACTTGCTTCACACATAGCCATATATTCGCTTCATGGTGGACAGCGCAACAACATCCTCGCAAATGTGCCTTCCACTCACAAAGACAACCTCCAATGGTAAATACATAACTCGTGAGCGACCTACGCTTATCCAAATCACTAGCATAATCTGAATCAACATAGCCAACGAGTTCTTTTTCAGTCCCGCCAAACTTCAAACAAGCATTCGATGTGCCTCGCATGTACCGAAAATCCACCGAACGGCTTTCCAATGCTCTTTACCAGATTAGCCATATATCTACTGACCAAACTCATAGCATAAGATAAATCGGGCGAGAGCAAACCATGGCATACATCAAAGACCCTACAAAGACTAGCATACGGAACTCGGACATGTACTCAACCTCCTCATCGATGCTAGGACATTGTGAAGTCGACAATTTAAAGTGAGGTGCAATGGGAGTACTCACAGCTTTGAATCATGCATGTTGAAACGATGAAGCACTTTCTGAATATAATTTTGTTGACTAAGAAACAATAAACCGAAGCACGGTCTCTAGTAATTTCCATACCTAGAATTTTCTTAGCAGCACCAAGATCCTTCATCTCAAATGCACTTTGCTCAATCGAGACTTCAATGTAGTGATTTCTTTCTTGCTCTTGGCAAGAATCAAGATATCATCAACATATAACGACAAGTATATAGGTGATCCATCAACAAATTTAATGTAGACACAACTATCATAATCGATCTTTTAAAGTTATTTGATAACATAAATGAATCAAACTTCTTATACCATCGACGAGAGACTGTTTCAAACCATATAAGGACTTCTTCAATTTGCAAACATGATCCTCCTTACTGTGCACTATGAATCCTTCCGTGGTCCATGTATATCTCCTCCTCAAGATCTCCATGCAAAAATGTCGTCTTCACATCTAGTGCTCAAGCTCAAGATCACGCATAGCAACAATACTAAAGAATGTACGGATTGAGCTATGCTTCACAACTGGGAGAACACATCATTGTAATCAACACCGAATCGACTAAAACCTTTAGCTACTAACCTTGCCTTAAATCTTGGAGGCTCACTAGGAGATAGGCCCTCCTTCCTCTTGAAGATCCATTTGCAACGCACGGTCTTCTTATTTTTAGGCAAGCGCACCACGTCCCATGTGCCATTTTTCTCCGTGGATCTGCATCTCTTCTTGCATAGCTGAGATCCACTTCTCATGATCTCCGAAACAATGGCTTCAGTACGTGAATCGGCTCATGAGTGTTCTCCACTGTTCAAAGACAACTAAGAGCATAATGAATCAAATTACACTCTTCAATTAATCGGGATCGAGGAGCACAACTCCTCTTTTCTCTGCAGTGCAATAGGTCGATCGTCTTGCTGCAAAACAGAGATAAGTGCTGAACAAGATCAATAGTATCATCAATAAATTCATCTCCCGATCATCCACGTGCTCCACCGCACGCTCATATTCTCGCCGCTCATCATCGATCATGCGGTACAATATCTATGGGTAAACGTCATTAAACATCACGATTCATTAAAAACAACATACGCTCATGAAAGTTTTTCTTGTATCGATTCCATAGCTTATATCCTTTTACTCCGAACCATAACCAAGAAATGCATACACTTAATAGCTCTAGGCTCCAATTTTCCATTATCAACATGAGCATAAGCGGTGCAACCAAAAACTTTCAGTGTGAATAATCGCAGTGTACCGACCATACCTCAATGGGAGTTTTCTTATTGAGTGGAATAGAAGGCGACTGTTGATCAAATAGCATGCGGTGTTGGCGGCCTCGCCCAAAAACGCTTGCTCATCTTTGCGTTGGACAGCATGCAACGAGCCTTCGATATGATGGTTCTGTTCATGCGCTCACCACACCATTCTCACTGCGAGTGTGCGGGATGGTGTGATGCCTCACAATGCCTTCCTTCCTGCAATAATCATTAAACTCATGCGAGCAAAATTCACCACCATTATCGATCGAAGCGCCTTTACCTCCTTCTCGCTTTGCCTTTCTATCATTACTTTCCAATCTCTAAAAGCAAAGAAATGTATCATCTTTACCTTTCGAAAATAAGGCCACACTCTTCTAGAGTAATCATCAATGATAGTAAGCATATAATTTGCACCACCATACGAGGTCTTACGAGAAGGCCCCCACAAATCAGCATGTACATACTCAAGTATACCTTTGGAGCGATGTACCGAGGCATTGAACTTTACCCTCTTGTGCTTACCAAAAATGCAGTGCTCACAGAAGTTCATCTTACTCTGAGTGCAGCCATCCAGCAGGTTCCTCTTCATCAATTCTGCCATACCAAGTTCACTCATGTGTCCAAGACGCTTATGCCAGAGGTTAGTATTATTATCGAGACAAGAGTGCCGTGGCGAAACACGCAATGCACTTCCTCTAAGCACATATAACTTGGCGAATTCATATCACCAATCATGTAAACGAGAAACCTCTTGATACCTTTAAAACTCCACCAAGCGGAGTACTTGTACCCTTCATCATCGAGTGTCTTTGAGGAGATGAGATTTCTTGCCATCCTTGGTATATGTCGCACATTATCCGCAGTGCGAACCATGCCATCATGTGTCCCGATCCGAACGGATCCAATGCCCACGATCTCACATGGGTTGTCATCTCCCATGCGAACGACATCTCCACTCGCACGGCTTATAAGAACTAAACCATTCTCTGTTAATGCAGATATGAAATGAACATGCCGAATCGAGTAACCATCCATCATGACCAGCAACACAACCAAAGAAATACGACAAGACAATCTCCGAATCATTACTATCAAGACCGGAGACAACAGAGGCATTACCTTGATTTATTTTTACGTTGGTGTGCGGCATTCCTCTTCTCCTTATTCTTTAACTTATAGCAATCCTCGATGAAGTGGTTCGTTTTCTTGCAGATGCTTGCGAACTTCTTATCCTTGGACTTTGAACGTCCTCTACCATGCGGCTCTTGTCGCGATTGTTGTTATCATAGGACTTCGCTCGGATCGCCACGGACACGCAACGCCGCCCTTGAAGGACGACGACTCACCCTGCACCATACCTTTCATCTTCTCCTTACTCTGGAGCGCCTCATAAACCTCCGCTAGGGTTAGTTCATCACGGCTTAACAATATGGTGTCACGGAAATTTGAATGTGAACTAGGCAGTGAGCATAGTAACAGAAGACCTAAATCCTCATCATCAAATTTTACCTCCATGGATAACAGATCGGCCACGATCTCCTTAAAGACCGATATGTGGTTCAACACCGATCCTCCCTCCCGCAACTTGCGAGAACAACTTCATCTTCATGTGCATCTTACTGGTGAGATCTTTTGACATGCAGATCGATTCCAGTTTCACCCAAAGTTCTGCAGCAGTTTTCACCTGCAGCACTTCTTGCAAAATATCATTAGAAAGATGAAGTTGAATGAGCGAAAGAGCCTTACGATCTTTACGTTTCTCCTCAGGAGTCCATTGATCCTTCTCCTTCTTCCCGAAGCAATCTAGGGCCTCATCCAGATCCTGTGATTGGGCGAGTATCGCCCTCATCTTCACTTGCCACAGCGAGAATCTCGTCTTGTAGTCGAGTAGCGGTAGATCAAACTTCACCGACGCCATCGCGATGCCCGATCTGAAAGACCTAGGCTCTGATACCACTTGTTACACGCGACGGCGGAGGAACGACGAAGTAAACAAGATCAATCGCAGAGAGACACGAGATTTTAACGTGGAAAACCCTCCCAATGCGAGAGGGAAAAAACCACGGGCGCCAGCCAGCAACAATCTTCACTATATCGGGGTGAGGTTACAATGCCGGGGATTTACAACTCTCGCATTGGGAGGGTTTTCCACGTTAAAATCTCGTGTCTCTCTGCGATTGATCTTGAGGATTCCGACGGTGTTGCCGTGCCAAATGTGTCAAGGAAAAGCATGGGCGCTTCTTGGGACTCATCGCGATGTTGCCCTGTGCAGTGCAGCTGCCGGTTGGCAGTACGTACGTGCGTGCGTGCTTCTGGAGGCCTGAGAAGTGCAGGTACTGCAATCTATGAGGTCGACACTGCCCCCTCGATTCCAAAGGAGGTGTGCTCCTTCCAAGGGAATAAATTTGTTTAATTTGTAACCTCTGTAATTAGACTAGATTACATGTATACAGCACTGCAGTGGTTGTAGCGGCTGTAACTAGAGAAGAAAACAATGTATTCTACCGGTGGTTGGTCTTTGTACGTACGTAGAGTATTTGGTCAGGAGGGAATTGAAGTGATGTGTTCTAGGACTGGTGGTAATGAATAGTGGAAGGTGGCTGTCGGCAGCAGCGACGGGGTGAGATGACTGGTGGCAATGAGCAGCGGAAGATGCTGGATTCTTTTTAACATATGATTTATCATTTATAATTTATAATTTTTTTTAGATAAAGATACAAAATCTGACCTCTATATCCACTTGAGGTATACACAGCCAAAAGTTACACGAGCTCTTAGGCTCAAAGCCTCAAAACTGAGAAGCACAAAACAACAAGAAAGAGAGCTTTAGGACTATGAAAAAGCTAGAAAAACTAAGTTTCAGAACTCTTTCTCCGTCCTTACTTTCAACCAAGCCCCTAACCTCATCCAGCTGAGCCATCCAAACTTCGGTCTACTTTGCGCGAAGATAAACCTCCGAGGCGACGTCTCCAAGGAGGCGACGAGGGTCGCCGACGCCGCCCGCCTCACCGAGACAAGGCTTTCACCTGGAGAACAGAATACATGAGGGCTATGGAGTGCCATGACAACCCTCCAGGAAGGAAAATGGCGTCCAAAGACGTCATAATTGTCAAGACCGGTATGATCACCGGTAAGGCTTTCGCCAGCACCTCCACAGCAACCCACGCACTACCCACACACAAAATAGACCTCCACCAGCACACCGGAGTCCTGCACGCCTCAAGACCTTGGCATAGCCACCCTTGAACTCCACGACGAGCCGCTTCCTGCAATGACCACCACTGAAGAAACCACTATGCGACGCCTATGCGCCACCATAGAATAGATCCAGGGACAAGAGCCACATATCAAGCCTACGGCCGTCGGCGCACTAAGTCGCCCACCGCCGCGCCATGCCTTCCAGCTCGAGCAACGCCGCGCCATGGCTCCCTGGACAAACAAATAGATGATTTGTCTATCACTGTTTTAAAATAATTTATTATGTTAGATAAGTGTTTTTGTTGGAATAAAAATCATAAAGGCACGATGGAAAAGAAGACACGGAGCGCGAAGTGATGAATGGTGGCCGGCATCAGTACATGCCCTCCAGTCGCCGTGTCACCCCGACGCGTGCTGTGCCCGCTACCACCGTAGCTAGGGATCCTCTGCGCCCTCCGCATGAGTCTTCGACCGTGGATCATCGCCTGGCAATTTGGCAAATGAGCCGTATGTATATATCGGAGCGCGAGAATATGATAAGATTTGAGTAAGAGGTTTTGGTTTCAGTCGAGTATAAGAACGAAGATTTAAAGACGAAGCAAGCTAGCTTGGAAGCTGAAGGCGAAGAAGGTCCACCCATACCATGCATGGGCAGATGGGCTAGAGGAAAAACAAGGCCAAATTTGCATGAGTTTGTGTTTTTCTTACAAATTTGATGTGGAATTTGTATGTTCTAATGGTGCGACTAACGAGCCACCGCTAGCGCATCAGCGCTACCCTTTCCGTCTCTGTTCAATCGCCGTCCACACCTCGTCAGCCCGCCTCCCCTTGCGGCTTCCGGTCCGTCATCTCACTCGGCGTCCTTCTGTTGCTGACTTACTGCCCACTGCTCTCCTCCTATCCTGCCATCGCGGGGCTGCCCCCGCTCCAGTGAACCTTGGGCATGTTCTTTACTTCAAAAGCTGATGACTTTTAGTTTTTGTTACAGTATCTAACTTTCAAACGAAATATTTTTTCAAAATGGGGTCTACAAGTTAAACGATCTACACGTTAAAAGTCCAACATATGTACCAGCTAAAATCACAAGTGAGTATCTGTCTCTCCAAAATCTGTAACGTAACAGCTAAAATTTAAAAATTTCAGTCAAAAATCATAAGCCACAGCCGAAAAGAACATGCCCCTTAATCCTTAAAACCACTGCCGCTGCTGTCAAAGGACACAGATACTGATATAGTACCAACATAGAGTTCTTCGTAGGGCCTCCAACCACGGAGTTGAGGAGAACAAACATTTCCCTCGGAAAAGCACACACACAAATAGAAATACAAATGAATCGAATACGGACGGATAATATTTTATCATATTTGTTTTTATTTTTTTGATGCGAATATGAATACGGATTCCTCGGATACGAATAATATCAAATACAGATATGAAGCGTAAACGAATCGAAACGAATACGGTCATGAATATTTATCGAAACATGAAGACCTCTTAAACCATACATCCAAAATAAATGAAAACACATAAATAGTTTATCTTCTCAAAACATTTATGAAATCTAAATAAGCATAAGTATTTTCATCAACAATACAAATATACTCCATAGTCGATCAGTACTAACATAAGTATCAACAACATGCAATTTTATGGAATACACACGATAGCAATTTGAACAAGTATAAGAATATAGCATAAGTACTAATACACATACTATTCAGGCTTAGATGCCCTTGATTTGTTCCAAGCATTTAATTTGTCTCTTTTGTGTTTTCTTCTTGTTTCCTTTTTTTAGCAATCTCTTTTCAATATTCTCTCTCTCTCTCTCTCTCTCTCTCTCTATATATATATATATATAATCAAAGGACATTTGTCGACATGTTTGTCTTCTTTATGCTCATATGAAATGTAGAACAATAGTACTTTTCTATACTGTAAATTATGCATAGTCATACCATTATACAGATTTTAAATTTTCGAATGGCAATTAATTTTTTAAAGTCCTAAATAATTCTTAATGGATTTCTACCATTTACATGTGACTAAAAAATTATTTATTTATTTAAAATTGCATCAAAATGATTTAAATGGTAGTACATCAATTTAATCGGTATGCATTAAATTTTAATCTACCGATGATACTAAATTTAATTTTTAATAAACATAAATATTTGCTAGTGATATTTGGTAACTTAATATGACTAACAAAATTTTATCGAATAAGTCAATCATGCCACATAATATCCAGTATAAAAAACTCGAGAATAAAATTCATTTGCACATGATTTTTCTTTCTCCTCTTCTCTTTTCTCTCCCTTCTCTCTTTTTTCCTTTGGCTGAAGCCTTTTCCTAGCCACTCGTTCTTCCTCTCTTCATCTCTTTCTTCATCCCCTTCTCCCTTTCTCCTCACTCTTCCTCCTCCTCCCTAAGTCCCCCATTAGATCCGGCTGGCCCTTGCGTGTCCTTGACCTCCAGCCCCAATTGTTGCAGTCCCGCCTTTGCCCAGCTCCGCATCCAGCCTCCTGGTGCCGGCCGATGGTTCAACCCCTAGCCCGTTGCTCGGCCATGGCCGCTTCCTGAACTCGCCCCTGAGCTTGGCCCCTAGCGGGCTCAACCTCCCGATGCCACCTCCTACGAGCTCCACCGCCCACCTACAGCTCAGCGTCGCCTCCCTCTGTGCCGCCCTTTGGTCCGACCCCCAGGCCACTGCCCTCCACTCCAGCTAGCCTATCTCCGGCCATCGCGCCTCCAACGTCGCCAATCTCCTCCCCTCGGTTGGTTGCCACTAGCAGCCCTTCGACTCGGCCCTCGGCTCTTCCTCTCCTGGCCCTCGCCATCACGGCTCAGCCTCTGCAAGGTCACTTCCGGTTCGGGCTCCTCACCGGGTAGATTTATCCCTACTGCAGGACTTCTTGTTGGGCTAGATATCCGGACTCCATCATTCTTGGATAGTCCGAGTTCGTATTTGTATTCGACAGATAGTGTGCTACCGTATTCGTTTCTGAAGAAATAATCCGTATTCGTTTTCAATCTGAAACTATCTAAGAAAAATCTAAACCGAAATATTCCATATTTAAAAATTATCTGAATCAGTCGGGAACTATTCAATCAGTTTTCACCCTTTCAAACAAATATAGACCGCAATATATGGCACGGGCAGGGCCACGTGAGCTGAGCAAAACGCAAGCACGGAACGGTGATCTCGGAGCATCCGAGCTCACGAATCCTCGCCACCGGTCAACCGTCGCAGCGAGGGAGCAAAAGCAACAGGCAATTACCAATGTCCAGTGACAGGAAGCCGCCGCAGCTCGGGGCCGCTTACCCTCCGGCCCACACGTCATCTGCGGAGCATCCAACGGTGCGGCGCGCTGCGGAGACGGCGGTCCTGAAACGCGTGCCCGAGCGGCCGGCCGTTGGTCCGAACATCCGTGCGCGCGCGTATACGGCGTGTAGTGACTGACTAGCGAGCGAGCTGCGTTCCGGGGGACAGTGAGCTCGAGCGAAATGATTGCGCCGTGTCTAGCGCGATGCCCTCCTCCCTCCCTGGTCGGACTCGAACGGACGGGCCTCACCTGCCGTATCCACCAGTCACCGACACCCCCGTCACGTGCTACTACACCGCCTGCTCTCTGCTTGCCTCAACTCAGCTCGTTTACTTTGTGTCCACACGTAACGTATGCCTACGACGAACACGGGCACGGCGGCTCCTGTCTCATGATTTCGTCTCACTAGCTAGCTAGCTAAGTAGCTAGGCCGTACCGTGGATCCATACGCCAACTTGGTCGACAAGTGGATTTTAGTGACCAGCTTTCTCAGAGTTTCTGATCGAACGGGTTTATACCACCATATTTACGTGCCCATCCAACATGTTTGGTATTATGTGTTAGATCATATGGTAGTTGTGTATTTAATGTTAATGAATAATTGATGGTTAGGTTTTATTAGAATTTGTGTTTAGTCGATGTTTTATTGTTGTTGGAGTTTTCAAGCTGATAGGTCTACCACAGCAGATGACCAAGTTAGGTCGACCACAACAGAACAACTATGGCTTTCTCGTAGTCGTAGACTTCGAGTGTTTCAATTCTGGATAGTCCTTGAGTATCTCGAGTACTCATGTCTGATGGGCTAGTGGTCTGACTGATCTGTACATGGCGGTCAGATTGGTCTTACTCGATGGTCGTTGCTACAGTACCCGGTCAGTACTCGATAGTTGTTACTACAATACCTGGTTGGTAATGGATAGTTGTAGACTTTGTGATTAGTAGTTATGGACTTAGCGATCTGGTAGTCGCAACAAATCTGTTGTACATATTTATTAAAGGCACAATGTGATCACAGTAAATATCTTGTAACGGTGCTGTAAACATCTGTTGTACATATTTATTAAAGGCACAATGTGATCATAGTAAATATCTTGTAACGGTGCTGTAAACACAGAAGGGGGTTGCAGTAAATCTATTGTACAAGTTTGGTAAACGCACAATAAGATCATAAAAATCTTTTATAACAATACAGTAAATGCATATAGTGGCTGCAATAAATTTTTTTAGTAATGCAGTAAATATTAGGAGGTTGTAGTAAATATACGATAGAGGTGCAATGAACACACAAAGAGTCGGTAATTCTGTTGAATGACAAAGTAAATGCACAATGAGGCTTTATTATGTTGGGATATACCCAATTCTTTTATTGCACTCTTTTGACGTGTTACTGTATTCTCCTTCAGTTTTTGTTACAGAGCAAATGCATTTATCATTTTATTGATGAGACATATAATTCTATCACTCTCGTCGTCAATAAGCTACTGATAAAACCGTTGATAAATCGGAGCTGTAAGTCAAAAGTTATGGCTAAAATAAGAAAAAACATTATAGTACTAATAAGGAACCAATATTTATTGGCTGGTTGGCTATGTGTTATTATTTGGCTTCCTCCCCGTATGAAGTGAATGCACATGAGGTGGGTTAGACTTGCTAGTGTAGCCGCCATGTAGAATAAGCTATTCTATGCTTAAAAATAGAATAGTGTCATCGTGTGTGTATATATATACATACATACGTGTGTACGCGTGCATGGTAAGTGGGTTCGTTTATCTTTCTACCCCTTTCCATAGAGAGTATCATAATGGCAGACAACACGAGCATGGGAAGGAGAAAGATGGAAGAGAAGCAAGTAGGAAGAGAAAAGCGCCTTGTGTTTTAAACCGTCCGTAGCCGTGGTTTGCTCCCTATTATACTCGGCGTAGGGGGCAAAAGAGCGAGCACTTTTTACTCCAAAGGCGTGCATGCCTGTGTTATCTAGCTAGGCAGGCATGCCATTTCTACCACACACCTCCAAAGTTTTCAAGGGACTACTCGAGCAAGGCCCTCTCAAAGTGAGCAAGAACGCATTTTGATGGCCATACAAAATAAATCCTTCAGGAAGCACGACGAAAGATACTGTCGATCTGTGCTTGCACTTGGGGGGCGTCCATTATTGCAGTGATCTTTCTCTCTCTCTCTCTCTCTCTCTCTCTCTCTCTCTCAGAAAAGGCGCACGACCGAGTTACACTTTACAAGGAACGTTCGTCCGATATATCGTTGCTCTCGAGCAAACTAACCAGCTAACAGTGGTTGTTCTCTGAGTCCTCAGCACCGGCCACGGAAACGAGTCCACGGTCGCATGCATTTCGTCTCGCTAGGCCGGCGCTTCCTCCTTCAATTCCTTGGCTCTCTAGCTAGCTCCACCGGTCGCCATCGGTGCGTCGCTCTCCCGCGCGCGCAGGGAGGGACATGTACCTATGCGTGTGTCCCCCGCCTGTCCCCTCCGTATGCCGATGCCGCCCGAATAATTCTCACCCCGTGTCCAGCGCAGGCGCTGCGCAGCCTTGCGTGCTGGAAGTAGGAGTACCACGTGGTATCCGTATTAGGTGCGGTCAGTAGTTTTTTTATACGACTGATGATATTTTTGATTAGAAATAAGTAATAGTAATTAAAAAAATTGACTTTAGAGCGAGAGCGCAAGCGATGGAAAAAGTAAAGAAGAGTTACGTGCACGAGACGGGAGCGAGAGGAGTGAAGTGCATAAATCGCCTATGACTTTCTGTCTTATTATCAAATCGAGACAAGGGTGAAAAAAAGTAAAAAAGCTGTTTTAAAAAATTATGTGTTCATATTAACTTCTGACTTTTAAAAAAATCAATACAAACACACTGTAATAAGATTAAATCTAACTAGTGGGCGACTTGGCCCTAAGGGTACGCACAGGCACGTGTTGGTGTAGGGAGATCCATCACTCCATGCCAACTTTGCACAAGTACTTAGTCGGGAAAACACCTTTGTTTGGGGAGTTAAGTGCGCAAATAACACTGTAGCTAACTTTTTTTTTACAAATCTAGTACTTATACACACGAAACTATAAATCTAACCACATACTTAAACCTACCGCGCTTGAGGACCGCGGTAGGAAGCTACCACAGTAGCCGACCGCGGCAGCATTCATGTATGCATTTATATCACTAATCTCTAATTAATCACATGCATCGTCCTGTCGTTGTGCCCCTAAACAGTAAATTGACTAGCTTGGCCCATGCCGCGATCGGGTGACACGACAGCTTCATGGGCCCCATTACCTGTCGCATTGGGCTAGCCTGTGTCATGCTTGTCGGCAGTGCCACAATGGCTGGATCATGCTGCGCCATCGGTAAGAGCCACACGTCGGTCGCTGGTTTTTCCACTCTCGGTAAGAGTGCTAGATTTGCAATTTCATGTCGTATAAGGCTAATTTTGAAATTAAGGTGAAGAAATTCTTGTTTGGGCATGTGCACTTTTGTTTTCTGGAAGAAATGAGCATGTATGCATACTGTTTTTGTTTTTTTTCCCACCAAAAGTTGCGAAAAATGTAGATACTTTTTTGCCATTGAAGTATACCCTGGTGATGTGACATCATGTATCCGAGAAAAATTCGATTTATTTGTGCCGATTCTTCACGATGATTTTCCAGGATTTGAATCCGTAAGTTGTGTGATTTAAAATAGTCGATTAGCCATCCAATCCTCTCCAAAAAAAATGTATTAGGTGATACACATAAAAAGGTTTTGTGAAGCCTTTCTTCCCTTTTCCTTTTTCACATTCACATGCACACACATAAAAAATTATTCAAATCATCAGATGGTTCCTCCGTTTACAGTAGCACAAGGACATATCCCACTTCGATTATAGCACGGTTTGCTTAAATTTTCAGTTTCTAGCTTTTAGTTTATTAATTTTATTTTTTCTTATTTTTTGGGCTCTTTTTATTTCTTCGTATTATATGAGTTGATATAATTTTTCTCTATTTTTTTCAAAATTAATTACGCTAAAATATTATCAACAACTACGTTGGAAAAAAACTAGTATAAAAAAACTAGTGATCGTTTTGGCTTCAACTTTTAGCTTCGGCTTATTTTTCACTATTCATAAATTCCATCTTTTTCTGAATTTTTGGCTTTTTGTTGAGCTTTTTTGCCGGTTCTTTTTTCCCGTATTTGTTTGTATTATACGTAATGGGCTAACATATTTTTATATTTTTTAAAATTTAATTATGCTAAATAATCTTATATCAGCTACAGTGTTTTTTAGCCAGCTATAGTACTTTTTAGCCATAAGTCACAAAAAAATACGCCCAAATGATCACCACATAAGCTTCAAAATCACGTATGAGCACCAAAGAACAGATCTGTCTACTTTGCATGTAAATGTTCGGTGAGATTTCCTGTGGCGTACGTCCTTTCTTTTCGTTTCCAAATTCCAACCATGCAAAAAAATATTCCCTCCAGGATCGATCGCCACCCTACCGGCCATCAGCTCAACTCGACCGGGGTACATAATAGTTTTGCATGTGCGTTTTATCTCATCATTGAGCTTCATTGGGCATAAGTACCGATCAGAAGTGTATTATTATAGTCATCTGTTTATTGTTAAGTTGGGTTTAAGTGTTTTGAGCCTTCTTTCCTCCAGCTTTCCCTTTGTGTTAGGTGTTCGTGGAATAGAATGTCAAGAATTAACCAAGTTTTATGATGATATAAGTTTGAGATCGGACGGTGCAATTTAGTCTGAAACATTTGTTGTCAAGGTCGGTACTATTTTAGCCAGAGCTAGTTAGGTATTAACAAATGGTTATATTTTTTTTTGCTTCGATTGATGATTTTTTTTTCTGTACTTTTGAGATGACGATAGACGACAAACACACTGATATGGATAGCGCACATGCTCATAGGCTCGAGAAGCTGTTTATAGAAAACAGCTTTGAGAAGTTGTTTGAAAAAACTAATCTATTTGTTTCGGTTTTTGAAGAAGGTAAAGTTAAAAATCAAAACAAAAAAGGACCATAATATTCGCAGGTAGGCCTTGGCTTTGCCTGCTCTTCTTAAAAAATATGGTCGCCTTTTAGCCGAACTTCACTTCCGACCTTTGTAGGCTGGAGTTTACGGTTGTCAGGCCAAATGGAACCAACTCACCCGATTCCTTGTTTGGAGCAAGCCGGAGCTGGAGAGGTTGGGAGTGCCGGTTTTGGTGCTTCCCAGTGTTCATCCCTGGACAAATATATAGCTCACCTTAAAAATTGCACGGAATCACATACACTTATGGATTGAGGTCGAATTAAAACAATGGAAAGCAGTAATTGACATGATTAGAAGTATCAATCGTGAAGATAAAAATGAAGCATCACTGGAATACTCCTATATGTTACAAATCCAAAATGCAACCTGATCATCACTTTCTGCTACAACGTATTAGTAGAACTTAAAAACGTGCTATACTACGAAAGTATTAAAAGGAATAAATCTACCCACACTGTTTTGTACAAACGAAAGCATACTTCTTACGGTAGCACTTTTTCTCTGACAACAGAAGCTACTGCTTTAAGCCCTATTTAGGACACTAGAAATTTTCTAAGTTCTAGGAATTAAACCGTTCCATGTAAATTTCCTACGTTGCAAACAGATGTTAATTGCATTTGTATCTTCTGAACAATTATTTTTCGCTGGCCAGCCCATCAAAGCTGAACAGTCGGTGGACTAATTTCACACAATAGTTTGCTTCATTTCAGAAAAAAATATAAAAATGTAAAGCATAAAATGCAGTAAACAGCACTGAGCAATGGGAGCATCAAGTAGCCGCCCTCCACTCTAGTTTCTGCACTTGCTCATCTCGCTCACTCCCTCCTCCTATAGCAATCACACCACCTCTACTCCCCTACGCCTCCTCCGGTTCATGTCCTGCTGCTCCCCATGTCGCCGCCTCTCGAGCTCGACTACATAGGCCTCTCGCCGCCCGCCGCCGGCGGCGGCGGCCGCGCGGACGACGACCTGAAGGGCACCGAGCTCCGCCTCGGCCTCCCCGGCTCCGAGTCGCCGGACCGCCACCCGGCCGCCGCCACCACCGCCCTGGAGCTGCTGCCCGCCAAGGGCGCCAAGCGCGTGTTCTCTGACGAGGTCACGCCGTCGGCCCCCGCTGCCGGCGGCGGGAAGGGCATGGAGGCCGACGAGGATGGGGACAAGAAGGTCGCCGCGCCGCCGCAGCCGGCTGCGAAGTAGGTGCCTGGCTCCTGATAACTCTGTGGATTTCTTGGTGTTCTGCCGAGTTCTTGGGAGATGCGGGTGGGTGGCTTGTTGGTTGGAGCGCGAGTGGGTGGAGGGTTTGATTCGCAATTTGAGGAATTTTTTGGTGTGTTAATAAATCCTAATGGTTTGGTTAGCTTTCGGAAGAGGGTCTGCTTTGCAATCTGTGCCATGTATTTGAGGGAGTTCTTTCTGTGGATTCGGAAAAAAGAACCTTTTTTTGTAGGAATTTGGTGGCAACAGGCTCATTTTCAGGTTCTTGCGTTGGTGTTTGTGAGTGGGCGCGCGTTTTGAATTTAGCTTGACCTCTTGGGCTGAGGAGTTTGGAGGAGTAAAAAAGCTTTGCAGTGTTCCTTTACTAATTTGCTCTGAAAATTACACTTAATTTTACTTCCTTTTTTTTTGTCTAAGGTTAAATAACTGTGATTTTTTTCCTTTGAAGTTTCATTAGGAAACTCGCGAGAGCCTAATATTTCAAAGTTTCTGCATGTGGCTCGAATTGAAATGGTCAAATTTCCGCCTTCATTTTTTACTTCAAGGTTTACTCCGCAAACTGTAAAGTTTCGCTTTGAGCTTTCTTGGTTGCGAATTCTTTAGTTTAATCTTGAACTTGGTTGCTTTTACCTCACATTAATATCAAAACCAAATGCTGGGTCGCCTCCATCAGTCCATTTCTTGTTCTTACACTGAATTACTGATGCGTGATAACGTTCTTGTGCAGGGCTCAAGTGGTGGGATGGCCACCAATCCGCAGCTACCGCAAGATCACTATGGCAACCAACCAGCTGAAGAGCAGCGAAGAGGATGGTGATGCCAAGCAGGGGCAGGGGTTTATGTATGTCAAGGTCAGCATGGATGGTGCCCCGTATCTGAGGAAGGTCGACCTCAAGACTTACAAGAATTACAGGGACCTGTCTTTGGCGCTTGAGAAAATGTTCATTGGCTTCAGCACCGGTGAGGTTTCTCGGGTTCTTTACAAACGCTTGCTATTCTAAGTTGCAATTAAATTTGACCCGGAGTAGCAGAAATGCATCTTTACACATCTATAGTCACCTTTCACAGCGGTGAGATTGTCTATTCTAGTGACTTCCATTTTGTGATTGTTCCTTCCTAAATTTGACCTTGCTATTATCTGCCAATTTGTTTTGCACGATGCCTGTTTTGAGCATATAGTATTTCTGGCGGAATAAAATAAAATGTTGCTTCTAATTTTAGGAGCGTTTCTTGTGCTTAATATTGATCAGTGGAGCTACTAATACTGAAGAATAGACTGTTTTGATGTTTATCCTTAATTGCTTATGTTCGTTTTCATGCAAGGGATTCCGAATTTTTGAACTCTCATCCTTTGGATTCTGGGAATACCACTTTTATCATTCCTCAACCTTTGATTAGCAGCAGTGCCTCATCACCATGGCTTCCTACATCATTTGAGCTTTACGGTTATATTTCTATTTTAAGTAGGCTATTGAAGGGCAAAGCCTATTCCCAGTAACTTATGGCAAATCTCTGCAAGAGCATTTGTGTGACTAATTAAGGATCTAAGTTGCACAAAGGTAGATTTTCTGGGTTCTAAAATGGAGGACCAGTCTGCAGTTTTTGATATCTCATTCAGTATACATTAGATAACATAAAATAATTGTGAAAATAAGAATGTCGTGCCTAGAAGTTTTAGTGTGAGGAGAGCGTTCTTTTCTGTCTGTTTATTTGGCCTCACAGGTAGTAGTGTGTCTAATGTCATACCAGGGAAGGATGGTGTGTCTGAGAACAGAAAGGATGGCGAATATGTGTTGACTTACGAAGACAAAGACGGAGATTGGATGCTGGTCGGTGATGTTCCATGGGAGTAAGTACACTGATCCGATCTAATTACAATAACAACAAACAGAGAAAGGAGAAGTTTAAACTTTAAAGGATAGCTTGAGGCTCTGTAGGGAACTTATAAAGATTGATCAATCATAACAGTTGGTCAAGAATTTTGCTTTTGAATATTTTACAGGATGTGCTTATATGCTTCAAGATAAAATGAACTTGTATTGTAAAGCAGCCATGATTAGAGGATCTCTTAAGATTATACCCCCTCCATTCTATTTTACTTGTCGTTTTAGAAAATGTGCGGGCAACCTTTTAAATTGACCACAAATATACATAAATGTCTTTAGGTTTGTCACATGAAAATGATGCCATTAGATTTGTCATAAAAATATACTTCTATATTATTAAACTTTTAACAATTTGCTAACATATAATTAGAAAATAGAAAAAGCAAGGGTCAAAGGCATGTATTAGAAACCGTGTCAATGTCTAAAACGTCAAGTAAAAAAGAACGGAAGTAGTACTATTTTTTCTTAGTTATTGTTTCAATCCAGTCATAATTGCTCTAAAATCTGCGCTTACTTAGTAGACCTCATGTTTTACTGCTGCCTTCTAATGTATGAACAAGTGAAAGAGTCTTAATGCGGTCATTATTGTTGTTCTTGCGGCTTTTTAATTGTTATAATTCCGTTGACAAGAAAATCATGTATGTTCGAGACTTCGAGTGCATGATTGTTTATGTTACCCCCTCTCTGAGCATTTCATGTATTTGTTACCTTATTATTTTGGTGTAATTGCAGGATGTTCAGCGACTCTTGCCGAAGGCTCAGGATCATGAAAGGTTCAGATGCAATTGGACTTGGTATGTTCAAAGTGTTGTTCAGTTTAATGTTCATTTTAGGCTTAATATTACTGGACACATCCCGTGCATATATCGTGAGTTAATTATTTCACATTTGTTACCATCCTATTACTGCTTTCTTGTTCAAGCTGTTTCTCAGGTTTGTTTCATTCTTTGAACTAAACCTTTAGAGGGGAAGCTGTTTACTCTGCAACCCCTTGGACTTGAAAGCATGTTTTGTTGGAGCTTAAATATGTTAAGCATAGCAACATTAATTTGACAACACTCCTTTGATCACTGGAATGTTTCTGTACTACCAAAATCCTTTTTAGCCAAGCTCTTTCTTAGTGTTTCAACTGTACCATGGTGAAGCTGGAGCCATGAAGTACCAGCTCCAAATGAGTAAACAAAGACTTTCAAAACCATTTGGACATAGCTCCCAGCTTCTCTAGAAAACCACAGTTAATTTTGTTATACCATTGAAAGAGGAAAATTTTTGTTATGCCATTGAAAGAGGAAAGTGTCTTGCAGGAAGTGGTAATCATACCGAGTTTGGTCTTTGGGGGGCAAACCATTAATTTGCTTGTTCTATTACTTCTGTCTGACCCAAAAAAAAAACATAAGAGGCTTGATGGAGTCTGGCCAAACACTCCCTGAACAACCTAGCTAATTAAAAAAACATTAACTAGTGTTAGGGAGTTAAAAAAGCTTTCACCTTGACTTGCACAATTTTTTCTAATAATTGATTTTATATTTTTATACTGCTCCAGACAAAGTTTCAGAGTTAACATTCATGTTATGTTTGTTCATATGTTTGATGTTTAAAGGTTGGAGCCTCGCCTTTTACACTGCGGCACTGCCTCTCTGTGTGCAATTGTTCTTGCTACCTTTTGAAATGCTTCCTCTCTGTGCGCAATTGTTCTTGCTACCTTTTGAAATGTTTCCCTTTTTGTTTTACTCCGGAAGTTCATTTAGGTAGCCCCCACCTACCGACATGAAGTGCATTTCACATTGATTTGATTGCATTTGTTATCTTTTTTTGCAGCTCCAAGGGCAGGGGATAAGTCCAAGAACAAGAACTAAAACGGTTGCTGCCCACAGTCAAAGGCAAAACGGAAGATCAACTGACTGTAGGGCAGGTTATCAGAACCAAGAAGTCTTCAAAATGAGATCGTCATATTGTCTGAACTACATGGTTTGCTATTTCGCAAGTAAAAACTCCTAAGACTCTTTTATGTTAGGTTTGTGGTATCTCCCTGGAGACATGCTCTATTTGATTGTGCCCACGTCTTTATATGTATGTTATTTCCATCCGTGTAAATGGTTGGTGCACAGTGCGCTACTGCTATGATTGAGCACTTCTACTTATTTTGCCAGTGTTGTCCTGAACTGTTCGTTCCACCACGTAAATGTTTAATGAAGGTTTCAAGTCTCTTATTTATCTGATTTCTTTTGAAACAAATTTATCTTAGTTTTTGACAACACACTTATCCAAATACTGTTCTGAAAGTTTGGTGAGCTAGTTCAAGTTTAGGGTTTCTTTTCATTTAAAATCTAGGCATTGCATGGTGAAACAATGATTCTTTGCCAGCTTTGATGTGTAGTTGCTGGTGGGGACCAATCATTCAAAACCGGAAATGGGAAAAATATCGGATCCCTTGTGGTACCGGTTACCTTTTTAAACCGGCTGAATTTCATCAAATAGAATTTAAACTCAAGATTTGAATTAAGCAGATTACTGTCTTGAATTACTGTTCACCATTTTAAATTAAAATTTAAAATTAGAACTTTTTCGAACTGATTTTTTTTACCGGTCTGGACGCCAATAGCCGATTTTTTTTTGGGAAAATCTGTTCAGTAGCACTGAAAATACACCGTTTTCGGAAAATACCATTAAAAGATTCGGGCTCCGGAAAATACCACCAAAAAATTCAATTTGCTTCGGAATCTAGCATTATGGACAAATATGCCCCTCTCCCTCCTCCTCACCTTCTCTCTCCTGCGGGGCTGCGCGCGCCGTCCCAACTCCCCGCCTCGCCTCCTCTCACGCTGCCGCCACCTCCGCCTCCTCCGCCCGCGCCTCGCCTCCTCTCTCGCGGCGCCGAGCGGCACCCGAAGGGCAGCCTCCTCTCTCGCCGCTCGCCTCGCTCCTCTCTCGCGGCGCCAGCGCCGCCCGCCCCTTCCCCCCCCTCTTCGCCGCGCCCTCCCGCCTCCTCCTCACGCTGCTGAAGTCGCGCGCCATCGCGACACCGGCCGCCTCCGCTGCCTACGCCGAAGCCGACGCGCGCCACCATCGCCGCGCCTCGCCACGGCCGACCGCGCCGCGGCGAGGAGGAGGAGGCGGCGAGGCCGCGCGCGAGAGGCGGGGGAGAGGAAGCGAGCGCGCGGCGCCGGGAGAGGAGCGGGAGGCGGGCGAGGAGGAGGTCGCGCCGGGCGCCGCGGGGAGAGGAGCGGGGAGGCGCGGGCGAGGAGGAGGCGGAGGTAGGCGACGGCGTGAGGAGGGAGGAGGCGGGGAGGCCGGCGGCGAGGAGGAGGCGGGGAGTTGGACGGGGCGGCGCAGGCCCCCGCAGAGGAGAGAAGGTGAGGGAGGGGAGGGAGAGGGGCATATTTGTCCATAATGCTATATTCCGAAGCAAATTGAATTTTTTGGTGGTATTTTCCGGAGCCCGAATCTTTTAATGGTATTTTCCGAAAATGGTGTATTTTCAGTGCTACTGAACAGATTTTCCCTTTTTTTTTATCGTTGGTGGGGGACATGCACTGCAC
Source organism: Dendrocalamus sinicus (assembly GCA_036346575.1). Classification (NCBI taxonomy): domain Eukaryota; kingdom Viridiplantae; phylum Streptophyta; class Magnoliopsida; order Poales; family Poaceae; genus Dendrocalamus; species Dendrocalamus sinicus. The sequence continues at coordinate 9,513,487 of CM070643.1, read as the reverse complement.
ATATCAGTATCTTTTGAGGGTTGTGATGGTTGTTCTATAATACGGCTTAAAAGGCTTCCTCAACCATCATTCAGGTAGTATAAAATATCATAGCTAGTATAAAATATCATAGCTAGATGGGTTAATGATGGCTTATGATCCCTTAGAATCAGGCTTTTCGTTGCCTGCAGTATCTGCTTCCTACCTAGACATGATGCTCCACTTTGGCCTTCTTTTGTGTTCCTTCCCACTTCCCCTTGCTAGTGTCTGCTAGTTGGTGTGCATGTGAAGCAGGGCAGAATGTATTCCATGAACACATTTAAGAATAAGATCCTGTCTTAGTTTAACTGCAAAGGTGCCTTTCACTACACCAATCAGCCTTCATCTGCACTTGTTTATCCCATTGTAGCTTGCAAGATGTTGCATTTCCAGTGTCGAATTTATTCGCGGTGCCCGAGGGCGACCCCCTAGGTTTTACTATCAGTGCCAAGTGGCTGGTTTCAGAATAATTGTGGAGCATATGGTTCAGTTGTGTGGCATGCTAATCCTTTGTTCTACCCTGATATTGCCCACATGTTCATATAATACCAGCAGCATCCAGTACTATACTACCTACTGCCTAGCAGGCTCTGGAGTCCTTTTGATGAAAGATCCCTTTGTTCCTCTCGATCTGGTCCTGCCCTCCCACTGTGCTAGTATGCTGGCCTTATCATTCTAAACCAATCTCTGGTCTTTTCTTACCTTATAAAGTTAGCTTGTGAGGATTTAACAAGGCAACCAAGCACTGCACTACTTAGAGCAACTCCAGCAGCGCCCCTACTTGAGCCCTCAAAACTCAAATTTGAGGGCTTGAGCCAAAAAACGAGCTCCAGCAGGGCCCCTACTAGAGCCCTCAAATTTGAGGAGCCCCTCAAATCACCCTCCCACCCCTCATTCCTAGGGGCTCCCCCTCCACCCCTCATTTTCCTGTTTTTTCCCGCTCGTGAATCTTCCCCCGCCTCCACCCCAAAATTCCCCGCCTCCCCCCAAAATTTCCCGCCTGCCGATTCCCGCCCGCGCCCGCGCCTCGCTGCCTGCCGCCCGCCGCCGCTCGCGCCGCCGCTCGCCGCCTCGCCGCCCTCCGCTCTCCGTCGCCTCCACTCTCGTCGCCTCGCCTCCCTCCCCAAAATCCCCACCTCCCCCCAAATCCGACGCCGCTCGACGCCGCCGCTGCCGCTGCGCCCGACGCTGCCGCTTGCCCGTCGCTGCCGCCGCCGCCGCTCGACGCCCGCCTGCCGCCGCTCGACGCTGCCGCCCGACGTCTCCGCTGACGCTGCCGCTCGACGCCCGCTCGACGCTGCCGCTTCCGCCTGACGTCTCCGCTCGACGCTGCCGCCCGCCCAACGCCGTCGCCTCCGCCCGACGTCTCCGCCCAACGCCTCCGACCGGATTTAGGAGTGGGTCCCATGTGTCAGTGTGTTGTGGGATGAATTTGAGGGCTTAGATTTGAGGGGTGCTGTTGGAGTAGATGCAAAAAAACAGGGCCCTCAAAAGTAGAGGGAGCCCTCAAATGAAAAGTAGGGGCCCTGTTTTGAGTAGTACTGCTGGAGTTGCTCTTACCCTACCAAGTAATTTCCACGCGCTTAGATTCAGGTGTTACTCTACATACTGTGCGACGTAGTGTAGCATATTGAGGCCCTGTTTGGTATGTGAGACTTTTGTAGTCCTTGTGGGAATTTAAACCATTCCTGGTGAAATTTCTATATTCCAACTTGCAAACAGGCCAATACTGTTGAAATATATAGCAAGTCTTGATTTCTGCAGATAGTTTTCCTTCTGTATAACTGCCGTATAATCTGCACTTGGTTAGTATCTTTCTGTGTTTAGTTGCCGTGATTACGGCCGTGTAATCCGGCTCTGCCGGTTGCATGCAATCTGTAATTCTTGCTGTGCCGGACCACTGTTGTATATCCGGCAATCGCATCAAGCAGTAAAATCAGCTCTCAGGCGTACAGCCTGTGTACCGAGCAAACGCAAACACATCTTTGTTTTTCTTCATGGTATCGGAGCTCTCAAGCATCTCCGACGAGATATCTTGGGGCTGTCGCTGCTGCTGGTCATGTTGCTTCATCCTTCGGCACCTTGGTGACCATCTGACTAACCGGCACCAAATATCTTCTATGGAAAGTACAGGTCACTGCCGTTCTTAGGGGCTAGGACTTGCTCGGCTATGTCGATGGAACGAAGCCAGCAACAAATGCGGTGATTGCATGGATAAGTGGCACCGAAATGACGCAAGTCATCAATTCAGAGTACCAGAGGTCGGTGCGATAGGATTAGCAGATTTTTAGTAGTAGAACCTCACATATCAATATGAGATATTACTACGAAACGTCATCGCCAAAGTAAGAAAATAAAATAATAAAAACAACAATAGAAATTGCAAGGAAATTAAAACTTTAAGATTACTTTATCAAAGAACTAGTGGAAGCTAAAATAAATGTTTGAAACATGGGACCGATCTATTTCTAACCAAATGAAGATTAAATGAAATGACATAAATAGTGGCAAGTCACGATGCCGAAAACTCGAGTACTTCCACTCATGATGCTATCACTTTACTGGCCTTTTACCTGAAAATGAAAAGAGTAAGCATGAGATTAAGAAATCTCAGCAAGTACCCAGTAATGGTTGCAAGCAACGTGTGTAAAGGATAAGTAACGCAAGCAAGTAATTTAACACAAGTCAAGTACAATGAAACTTGGTTATCAGAAACGTTGATAAGGATCGGAGATCAAGATAACATGAATGGTGGGATTAAAGGTAATTGTTATTTAGCAAGTTATGGCAATGACACCAGCGATTACTTCCTACATACCTGATTATATGAGAATAGTCAGGCACAACACTGTCATCGACTGTATAACCGCGGATGGGGTGTAATATCCTGAGTAACGAGAGTGTACGGTCCCCTATACGTTACTAGGTGGGTAGCAATCTCCTCTATGTGGGTAACCTTAAGTCAGGTAACCATTATCTTATTAACAGATTATATGATAAGAGCTTAAGATAATTAGGGAAAGGCTAAGATCATGATAAATGGAAAGATTTGCTAAAATTAGAAACAGGAGGCATAATTCCCGATGTGGAATGATGTGGAATAATAATTTGGTGATTGAGATCTAGGGATTATTCTAAAAAGAGTATTAAAGCTTAGCACACACAAAGGTTGTCAACCATCCAAGTTTTATTACGTGACAAGTGGTTATTAGTTAGATTAACAGATATTATATATAAATCCATCATGTCTCACAACATCATACAAGTAATGGTTCATGTTATCAGGAACTAAAACATAGCAACCCTAATACTAACAAAGTGCTAACAGGTTAAACCTAAATTAAAACAGGACTCTAAGTATCAATATATATCCAAAATTCGTCTAAGTCTTTCTCCTCTTTGCTCAAGTGTTAACATCTTGATTTGGCTTTTAGTGTTTTGTTTCTCCCTTCTTGATTTTGCTGGTTCCCAAGGATGCATGGATGATGGAAGAACCTCCTAGATGCTAGATTCTATCCATATAGAAAATCTTAAAGCAAGTTCTTGGTGTTTGCTTCGTTTGCCTGGTTTTGGCTTGAAAAAGGTGATTTGGGGGGGGGGGGGGGTTGCTCTTATGGGCTTTTGAGCTCAAATCTTATAGTGGTTTAGCTTGTTGTGATATGTATGAACCCATCCAAGATCATCTAGAAAACACGAGCAAGCCTACATCGTGGTTTTTCTCTTTGACCTAGTTTTGGTGCAACTTGTCCTTGGTTCAAAAAGATCAAAACTTTGGCAAGGTTTTGATAAATGTTGTGATATAGCTTTGGTCCAAGTTTTTTGGAGCCTCCGTGTGAATGCTGTGTCGATTTTGGTTTGGATCGAGCTGTTATTTTCATATCTGTCTGGAGGGGAGAGGTCTGACCGGTTTGCAAGGACAGTCTGACCGGTTTGCAAGGGTAGTTTGATTAGTTTGTAAGGGCGACCAGACCGGTTTGCATGGGATGTTAGACAACTCGAGGGTATGAGGGCTCATTTTGCTCAGTTCTTCTTGGAGTTTTCATCTTGAGTATTTTGTCTTTGATCTTAATAGCTTTCAATAACTATTAGAGTGAAGATGTTGGATTTCTCTTTGGGAAAAGATTTTACAAGGCCATTGTTTGTGTGACGCATATTTAACCCCTTTTAGTCGTCTTCTTAGTCCTACTAAAACTTTTCTGAAACTTGTTTTTGAAACATGGATAGACCAAACTCATATGAAACTTTTATGAAACCCTGCTTGAAATGTTTGAAATAGGTTCCTTGTTTTTATTCTCTCCTCAAAAGCAAGGAAACATGTTGAAACCTGCATTTTTGGAACATACAACTTGCAGAAACTCACATGAGACTTCTATTTTGTAATCTTAAACCTCCTGAAACTCACATGATTGTCTGTTTTTTTTATGGAACTTATCGAAACTTTTGTTAAATCTTCTTGAAATTCTCTTGTTGAAACTTGATGAAAGTTGAGTTTCAAAATCTGAAATTTATTGAAACTTGGGTTTGAAACTTTTATGGAATCTTCTGGGAACTTCTAGAAAGGTGTGAAACTCATTGAAACCTGGAAGTGCATGTGCATACTTCCTCAAGGAAGCGCATGTGCATTCTTTCTCACTAAGACCCCACTCATTGGGCTTGAGGTTCTGGTTTATTTTTTACTATTTCTAAAATTTGCCTTTTTCTGACTTTTCGATTTATTTTAAGCTTTCTTGTTGGCTATTTTTCCATCTTCGTTTGCATTATATATGATGGGCTAACCCTTTTTTCATTTTTAAAATTTTAATTATGTCAAATAAGTCATCATCAGATATAGTAAAATTCAACCATAATGTGACAACCCACATTATTAATTAACCTTAAGCAACGAATTACAACGTTAAGCATGATTAATTATGTAATTAAGAATCTAAAAATACGAGGGAATTTAAAATTTTCTACCTAGTCGTATAAATTGAAAGCAACGAGCGATAAAATAATACGTTGTTTTACTATTTCATCGACGAGGACGAATATTAAACTGTATATACTAAAGCGAGAAAGAAATTTAGTTGCGCGGCTATTGGAGGTAGTCGACTCAATTGAAGTAGATATAGCAGTCGTGGTAAAGCAGTAACAAATTACAATCTGCATATGGTAAAATCAATAATATCCATTGAACAACAATTAGGACGTATATCAAGTCAAATAAAAATATTACTAATTACATTACATAATAGCGACAATCCGAATTACAACAAATATATATACAATTCCATATCTCAACCAAATAACCCTTTTCAACAATTAAGAGTTTACAATACAATGGTATTCCGTTAGAAAGTATATGAATTAATTTACACCAAGTCCATCTCATACATAATTATTACAATAGAGAAATGAAGAATAGCAATTACATTAAATTGTATACCTCAATATTAAGAGAAAGCCCTATTACATTCAGATCATCTCATACATTAGAGACTATCGTCGAACGGCCACCACACCGTTATTTCATTTGTGAGTGAACTAGTATCTGTAATACCGAAAAAGACCGAACAAAAGAAAATAATTAAAAGAAGAAATTGCCGTCAGAGCCCTAGCGATTAACTTCGGGCGGGGTAATCCGTTCACGGAGATACCTGACCGTCCGGGGGCCAGTCGGCACCTCTCACAACCGTAGGCTCATCACACGGTAATATATATATACAAACCTGTTCTGAATATAGGAATCCAACCAAGGCACAGACCAGAATATCACAAATCATTCCAGCCAAACCCACAACAGAGAAACCACCTGTCAAAGCCCTCACCATGCAAATATCCACCACGGTGAAATAGATAGCACCGGGCCAGAGCAACCATGCCCAGAGGGCATCAACAGCCAACAAGCCTCTCGGGCAAGCCATCCCACAAATATCCCACCACTGCCATATACCAATAGTCAACCAGAGGAAAGAGCGCAAGAGACAGAGCAAGGCACGGTAAGCATTCCCCAAACCACCACCAATCCCTGCATCACAGAGGCGTTCACACCGAGTGGAGCCGAAGGTCCAGGGAGTGAAGAAGCGACAAGTGAAGGAAGATGGGGACATGACGGCCACGGAGAACCGCAAGCCAAGAACCATCATCCACCACCGCAAGCCGCCAAGAAGCATCAATCACACCAACCGCCACCACCCCAACCCCAAACCCTAGCATTCCTCACAAGCACCAGTGCGTAAACCCCACAATCCCAACATCCATATAATGCCATTACTCAATCTATCCAACATAGGCTAGCAACCATAAGCATGTCACCGGAGGTAAAGAAGGGGAGAAGAGGGTTACCGGAGGGCGGCACGCGGATTCACGGCCGAGCCACGGTTCACCGCCGTCGGTACTCCCCCGGCGTACGGCGACGGTTCACCGGCGGGGACGGCCACGGTCACCCGCCTCCCAAAACCAAACCCTAGGCAAACCTCAAAAAGTTAGCAAATTGCAAAAGTAAATCAAGCAAGAAATGGGGAAAAAGGGGGGAAAGCATCCGATTGGTCAGATCTGGCCGGAGATCCCCAAGCGGCGCCGGTCACCCAACGGGAACGGCCGGCCAGAGGAGACGTCGGCGGGGAGTCGGCGTGAGGGGGAGCAGCACCGAGGAGAGGCGCCGAGCACCGGGGCAGAGGCGCCGAGGCGCGGGCACGAGAGGAGGCGGCGTGTGAGGGGAGCCAAACCGGGCGGCAGCGCTGGGACCCGAAGGCGGGGGAGAGGCGGCGTGAGGAGAGAGCAGGGAGGCCGAGAGAGAGAGAGAGAGCGAGAGAGGGAGCCGGCGGAGTGGGCGAGAAAGGAGGAAAAAAGGAGGGGAGATGGAGAGGCGTCGGCAGAGGAAAGGAGGAGGCGTCGGGTGGAAGAAAAGAAAAGAGAGAAAAGAGGGAAAAGAAAGTAGAGAGAAGAGAAAAGAGTTTAATAAAAATATCATTTGTAAATCCTTAATTTAGGTAAGCTAATGCAAATCAAATGACTCCATAGTATTATCTTAAGCTCATAAAATACGAATATCCCTAATCAGTAGTTATGAGTAATTTAGACGGTTAGTAGATTAAAATCTAACATGTACCAATTGAATCGATATATCGCCGTTCAAATTATTAGAATTCCTAATTATATACCTAATTGACCTTATCGGTGATAGAAACTCGTGAAACTTTAATAATAAATATTCATGATCGTTATAAACAAATCAAACTGTTAATGGATTAAAATCTGTACATAGGTATACTAAAATTTGTGTATCTTCATTTCGACCATCCCATGGCATATTTAAATACTCCGAAAATGTTGTTGCTAGCATTTAAATTATAGAAATCCATGTTGTGTAAACTTGTACGTGTATGGATTAAATTAAGGTAAGGTAGTTTTAGCCCATTTTTGTGGTGAGTTCAAATAACCAGATAATTTAGTTAAATCCATCTTAAACAGTATAAGACCAAGAATCAATACTTGCAATGACTGGAATAAATTAAGTGCCCTCAATCGGTTAAAACATGGTCGCACTCGATTCAACTAAGGTATGGCCAAATAAATCATTCGGTTGTAATCGAATACTTAATTAGCCCGGATAGTGTTAAATCATAAAACTTTCCTAGTAAATATTAGTAAATACTAAAAGTAAACTAAATGATGCCGTAAGTGGATATTGCGATAATAGCAGATTGCACGCATGCGAGCAAATGATCATAATATCATTATAGCATTTAGATCATTCTATTACGCATTTAAATGCCCAGCTAAATTTTGTTAGTCAAATATAAACTATGGAAATCCACTAATAACTATTCTAAATTGTTAGAATAAATTAGTAGCCATTAGAAGATTTAGAACTGGTCATGACGACTAGATTAACTCGTACTCAAATTAAAATAATAAGCCATGACTCAAAAGCTGTGCCCGCCAATTAAACTGGTACATAGTAATTTAAATAGCATAAGCCGTAACAATCCGTAGCTAACTAAAATAAAATCCTGGCGATCGTACAAAGACGCTTTAGTATAATTCAATTAATAATTACTTAAGAATTAATTTCGTTGGTGTAGATAATTAATCACACGCGTATTAGTTACAAGAAGAACCGGTACCAAAGAAAAAAAAAGAATCTATTTAAATAAACATAGAACCAAAAGTGAAGTAAAATGGTGAATGTATACATGTGCTCTTATGAGGAATCAAATTGGTAAAATTGCATACGCAAGAATTGACTAGAATTAATAATGGCAGTTTATCATCGTACAGAATCCATATGAGCCGTTATAATTGTTTATGCCTCTAGTTAATTCCATATAATCGGAAAATTGCTAGAAAATAATAAAATGTTGAATTTACCTACTATATCAACCATCTCTCGTGACTCTAGTGCGATAATGTTGAACGACGGGTAGTATGCCGAAATTAACCTTAATTACTGCAATCGGGTTAAATTGAGCGAGATCTGACCTTAGGGGCACAAACACATCGATACCTCATATTTTATTATACTTTCGTAAATTAAATCGTAGCCAACGTATTTTAATTGCAGACGCAAATCCAAGCTACGGGGGTGACTTCACTTGATCCTACTTGAATCCGAGTTTATGGTTGAAATTCAGGCAAGCATTCCTTTGATCAAATTTTTAGCGTATATTGCTTGAAACAAGTATTTTGATATTAACTTAGTATCACCCTGCATGAAATAAATAAAAGAAGATTTAAATCAAGAAATGGCAAGAGATAAGAGATAGATGGCAACTGATGGAGCAGTTGGCCATTAAAGTTAATAAAAAGGTGGGCAGAGATTGCCGGGATAGGAAATGAGTGGGCGAGGGCGGGACCTCTGCATAAGAATAGAATATAAGGGATTACAAACTTCATCCGTATGGACAGCACCGCACTAACTCGTATCAACCAACGTTCGCTTTCACGGCGATCAGTACTCTAGTGAGGTGTTATATTCTCCACAGAGTGAGTATTTATGGATAGACCCAAAGGAACCGGTGGAAGACCGGAGCGTAAGAACCCACAAAGTGGGTTACACATGGGCGTTATATACGCGAGTCAGGGGTCTGGGGAAAGGTTGAATACCCTACCAGCCAACGGTTATGTCATTTTCAGTGGTCTGTGATACAGTCACGATCGTATAACCGGGTGGAGATATAATTACCGAACTAGAGATAATTGTACTGTACTCTGTTCTGGGCGCCGCTTCAAAGGAATTGCGGATAATCCCAAGAGCCAACACGAGCAGAGTGATGATGGGTAAAGTGATACAAGCTTGCGCAATGCTATTAAAAATCATGAATTCATGCCTGTCTCTGGGAAAGGAGAATTACGGAAACTTATGGGGGTTTTTGCTGTTCATGCGTATGTTCAGTAGTTTTCTAAATTAATAAATCAGACTTCTTTCAAAACCAACAAACTTTATTTTCTATGTCATGGGAAGGAAATTGAGAAAGGAAAAGAGTATAAAAATGAGTAAGAAATTGAGAATAGGAATTGAGATTCCTAAATGTGGAAAGGATAATCATGTGGTGCATTTTTGTTAATAACGCTTGCTGAGTACTTCTGTACTCACCCGTGCTATAAATCTCCCCTTGCTTAGGAGCATGTCAGTTCAGAGAATAGCAAGTCAAGTGGAAATTGCTTGGATGGAAGACCGTGGACTCGGATTGCAATAGGTGCAAGGTGGGCCTCCCGTGCGAAGGTTGTGTTGAGAATGAGATATTCAAGCCTTTGAGCCTTTGTAATAAAATGTAGCCCTGCGTGGCGATATTCTTGTAATATCATCTTGTGTCTCTAATTATTGTTCTGCTGCAATACTCTGATAGGCTTATTATTCGTTAGAGCGATGTGTTATCAGCTAAAACGAATAATAATCCGTTGACTGGCGTTATTACCCCATGGTAATAATGCGGGTCGTCACACATAAATCACTAAAATTCAATCAACTGACCACCTAAGCTGCATGCCTCGCCTGTGTGTACTAACCTGGTGCCGAACCTAAGCTGCTAGACGCTAGGTACGAAGGCCCACCGCTCTCCCACTCGGCGATGGTGGCTTCATCCTAATGAACGTTGTTACTCAGGGTACTAATCGCAAAGGCTAAACAAAAGAAAAAGGGGAACTAAGGTGCAAATTAATCAAAGCACATACCCATGCGTTATGGTATATATTCTTGTGATCGATCTCTGAGTTAGATCTACCATATCTCCCATGATCAACGCCCAAATTAAACCTGCGGACATTCTGAGCCCATGCAAATCTCGATACGATTTTCCCGCTTCCCGTTTTGTTTAGCGTATATCACTGCTGCTGTTAATTGCGTCAACTACACGGGTTGGCACCTGTTAATTAGTCTACCATGATCACCGATCCAGCTAGGGCGCATGCACGATGGGATCGATTCATCGATCCGTATTGCAATTTGCACAGGCAGCTATTGTACGCATCTCGCGACATGCGTGGGGCTCCTTAAAAACGCGCCACACGGGCCGCATGGGCGAGCAAGTATATCATATGATTCATCTTGAGCTTGCTCGCGAGCGAGGATCCTCGACGAGATCGTCGCGAGCAGCCACTGACATGCGGGTCCAGATGAACCGCGTCAACCGCTACAGCCCCACAGATCGGGGGGCTAATTGCGGTAGCTAATCTGTGAATTAAGAAGATCAACCAAGCTCACGAGTGCCATCTTATTGGACACGATGGGCACGAAAAGTCGTGTGCTTGACCAGAGAGCGATCGTTCTTGGAACTGGGGAGATTGGCATAGAAAAACGCTGCGGCAGATCGGCCTGAATCTTTCTCAGGATCCCCATACAGCTCGCACTCCATCGATCGACTCTTCCTTCTCAACATGTGTCCCTTCTCTAATCTCTATATATAGTTGTCGTTGTTGTCACATCGCTATCGATCGGTTATACGCACGCACACACACATATATTTAGGAAACATATATATAGAGAGAGAGGCAGTATATGGGGAGCAGCCACGCCGGCGAGATGTGCCTGGAAAGCGGCACGGCGGCGCCGATGAGGCGGGGGAAGAAGGCGACCGGCGCGGCGGAGCAGAAGGCGGCGAAGCAGCCGCAGCGCGGGCTCGGCGTGGCGCAGCTGGAGAAGATCCGGCTCCACAACCAGATGATAGCCACCTACCGCTCCGGCCTGCACGCGCCGCCGCCGCAGCAGCAGCAGCAGCAGGTGCCTTTCGCCGCTCCCGTGGCCAGTGCTGCCCCAATGCCAATGGCCGCCGGCGGTGTCTCGTCTTTCCAGCCCTATCTAACAGTAAGATACAATTAATACGTCAAACATTGATCGCTGCGTGATTAACGCATGCAGTCACGTCGTATCTAACTAAACTTTGTGCGTACGATTATGTATAGGATTGCTTCGAGGCGACGGACCGCAGCATCATCGACATGCAGTACTACGAGAACCTGCCCCCGTACAGCTCCAGCCGGCCGCCGGCGATGAGGCAGCCGCCTCCGGTGTTCGTCCATGACGTCGTGAAGGACTCGTCGGGCCAGAGGCTGGGACAGTACCACTGGATGAGCTCGAGCCACGAGTCCAGCGGCCGCGGTGGCGCGGCTAGCACCGAAGAGCTGGACTTGGAGCTGAGATTGTAGAGTAGCTCGCTGAATAGCTAGCTACAGCATTTTTGTTTCCGGGTTCGACCGGTTTGGGGTTTACAGGGGAGAACGTAGATTATTGACTAGTTATCTAGCCTAATTTCTACGGAGCATTTGATCATGATTAGTCGCGGTATTAATTACATATTTACATTTGTGCTATCAATATGCTAGCTGCTGCTTGCTGACAGAATGGCTTATATATACTATGTGCGTTCTGGATCTGGGAGATGAATAGCTGATAACGTGCGTACGATGCTGTAAATCTTGTTTAACATCTTAATTAAAGGTCACCAGCTTGTAATTGTTGGAGGTAAGCTTATGTTCAGTTCGAGCTCGAAGGGAGCTAGCGTTCTGCAGTCCATGGGGATAATTTTCCATGCGTTTTTTTTCTGCCTAAGTTTTCTTTCTTTTTCCTAAGAAACCGTGAGGAAATCGAAAATCAGTACTACATCGACTCCTAACAAAACAGTTAGGGAACTGTCTCTTGGTGGGTTGTTCAAATCCTAGTGCTCACAAATTACGTATACTTAAGTGTGTTTTAGTAGGAATTTTATGTGAAAAATCTATTGCACTACTATGCACGTGATAGTTTAATCACGCACCCACATGCTGCACCGCCCGATGTCTGATCGCGGAGGAAGACAATTTCTATGGGTCCTACCACCATTACCTGAGTGAGCATGAGTCAAACTCATGTACTGGCCCACCTCCGCATTCCATGTCTGAATAGGAGATGGGAATCCCTCAACTTTTGCATGAAGCTCCCTTAACCTTTCTATTACTCAATATAATATTTTTTCTTATTTAAATAAAGAGATTCAAATAGTCATATCTTACAAGCAGTTCTTCCAACTTATAATCATTGTATTTTTTTTTGTATTCTATATGATGAGATCAACAAAATAATACTAATATTGAATATGTTTAAAGCTAGTTAGAAGTGTTACTTTTTATGTGGTAATTTGGATGTTGACTTAGGGTCGTAAATTCCTAACTGAACATGGTAATTTGTTCGAGTTATAGATGGTAATTTAGAGTGCAAAGGATGGTAAACTTTGAGCTATTTTTACATACAAAAATGTTGGTAAATTATTAACTTAGGGTGGTAATTTTTAAAACTACAAATAATAATTTATGGCACTAATGATGGTAAATTTGAATTTTTTTACACAAATTCAAAAAATGATGTTAAATTCTAAAATTAATGTGGTAATTTATTAAAGTTGATAATGATAACTTTAAGGTGCAATGGGTGATAATTTTTTAGCTCTTTTACACTCACAAAATGGTGGTAAATTCTTCAAATTAGGGTGATAATTTGTTAAAGCTAACAATGATAACTTACGATGCAATTGATGGTAAATTTTGGATATTTTCAAATTTCACAAAATTGATGATGGTAATTTTGAAAACTCATGGTGGTAATTTTTTAAAATTGTACACGATAACTTAGCGTGCAATTGATGGCACTTTTGAACCTTTTTCAAATTCACAAAAATGATGATAATTTTGAGTTTAGGAGGGTAATTTATTAAAGTGTTCACATTTGTAGCAAAATCGCCACCTAAAATTCTATTAAGTTACCATATACCATTTTGAAAAATTACCACCTTAAATGCAAAATATCACCTGTGTATGAATTTGAGAAAAAAATTCAAAACTTATCATCAGTTGAAACCTAGGTTATATATCTATTTTTAACTATTTACCACCTTATAGTTTAATAATTATCCTAGGTAGATGGTAACTTAGGCTCTAAACTCATGGTAAACTTAGGAATGAAACATGGTAACTCTGTTTCGTTATATATGGTATTAGACTGTTTGAGCTTGTATTTCACATAAACAAATGATAAGATGCAAGACAACTTAACATGCCTTTTTCTCGACCTGGAAAAATGCAAGCAGCCTTGAAAGATGAGCGACATGTTGATAGACTGCGCACGCTTAGTTAGAAAAGAATGTAGCCTAGAGGGGACACGCGTAACAAGAAAAAAACCACGGTCATATTAGTCTTATTTTGTTGATCTTGTCATGTAAAATACAAAAAAAATACAATGATTATAAGTTGAAAGTACTATTTGTAACGTATGACTATTTGAATCTCTTTGGTTAAATGAGAAAAGAATGTTCTATGAAATAATAAGAAGGTTAAGGGACCACCATGAAAAAGTTGATAGATTTTCATCTTCTGTCCAAGCGTGGAATGTGAGGGTGGAGCCCACACATAAGTTTTGCCCAGTCACAGGGGGCTACGCCATAAGCCTATAGCGCTCTTAGGAGCGCCATAGTCGCGTCCAATTTTATGATGTTACAGATTTATCCATGACCTTTGTCTATCTAGATGTATGTGTCTATCTAAACATGTGGTATGTAGTGGTGTGTACAAGTCTTCCTTGTAATTGGGAAAAAATAGTAAAATGAATATCGGATTAACATTTGAATCGGGCCTCTCATCCATTAAAGTTCGTTTGGGCCAGGCCTAGCCCGTTTTCCATACGAGCCATCCGACTAAGGCCCGAATTCCAGCAGGCCTCGTATGTAAAGGCCCACTTAGGACTAGCACTACTGGTGAGTGGTGACATGGCACGCCGTGCTGCGGCGCACACACCGATACGGCGCAAAAGATCACCAGTTGAGCTGGGATCTTGCAATGCAGGCAGGCAGAGACGAGAATCCAAGTGGCGACGATAGCCACTCAGGATAAGAACCCGCAAACCGCGAAGCCGGCCACCATCACCGAAAGCTACAGGCTACACACCAAATAATTAATTATGGTCCTATTTTTTAGCTTTTAACTACTCCAAAAGTCAAAAAGTCTTTTGAACCGAATTTTTCAAACAGCTTTTCAAACGCAAAATCATGTACGCCATCTACGTTGCCATCTCTGTTATCCGCTGCTGTGTCAAAAAGCATAAATAAAAGTCATCAGTGTTGTCAAAAGCTATCAGACGCAGCCCAAAAGAACACCTCTGCTTCGTTATTCGCTTCTCCTCTCTTTGGAACTGGATTATCTGGCTCTATGAAGCAAAGTCACGGTATTACAGAATCATAATTTTACTTCTTAATTGTCGGATAAAAAACAAAAGACTAAGATTGATTTAGGTGCTATAGTAAAGGTGACACGGCAGTTATAATAGAAAATTACTATAGTTTGGGATTACCATCATTCTTCTCGACTTTGTTTTCACAAAGCAAGGCTAGAGGATCTTAGTCCCCTCTCCCTCCCACTTAGCTCAACTCACACAACCTATGATCTAGCTATGTTCTTTTTGGTTTCAAGTTATGATTTTTAAGTTATTTATGAGAGAGAATATAAAGTAACAGAAATTTAAATGTGATTTTAATCGATATAAATAAAATTACTATATATATACACACTATATTTAATTTATAGATCTTAATTTAAAAAGACACTTTATTTAACAACCGGTTATACAAGAAAAACTGAAAAACTGAAGATGAAATGAAATGAACCCTGTTCTTTTCAACTTCTAAAAGCTGTTTTTCGGCTTTTCTACAGTAACTAACTTTTAA
Organism: Dendrocalamus sinicus; assembly: GCA_036346575.1. Taxonomy (NCBI): domain Eukaryota; kingdom Viridiplantae; phylum Streptophyta; class Magnoliopsida; order Poales; family Poaceae; genus Dendrocalamus; species Dendrocalamus sinicus. The sequence goes on along the minus strand of CM070643.1, from coordinate 9,498,302 downwards.
ACGGAGTATTTTTTCGAGATAGGGTCTACTAATTAATTGTAGTATATACTTTACTGACTTCATTTATATCAGCAAAAACCACATATGTATTTCTGTTATTCTATCTCTCGTACAAACAGCTCAAAAGTTATAATCCGCAGCCAAAGTCACATGCCGCAGCCAAAAGAACAGGACCCCGCAACGAGCGATGCAGTGCGAACCCCAGCGCGTCTATTCTCCCACCCGCAGCAGCGACGTCGGCGCCAAGCAATCGGAACCCACCCACGGCGGCGGCTCCTCCTCTATTACCCAATCCCCAACCCTAGAGCTCCCCGGGGACTCGTCGCACGCGGTGCGGTGCGGAGGTTTGGGCCGCATGGACCGCGTCGTCGGCGGCAAGTTCAAGCTTGGCCGGAAGATCGGCTGCGGCTCCTTCGGGGAGATCTACCTCGGTGAGCGGTCCCTCGGTCCTCGATCGATTTGGCTAGGGTTGCGGCCGATGGGCGATTGATGGTAGGGTGGGGGTGGAGGTTTTTTACTGTATCGTCTGATCATGCTGCTGCTGCTGTTGCAGCCACGCACGTGGACACCTACGAGATCGTCGGCTCGTCGCGGTGAAGATTGTGAGTCCTATCTCTTCTGCCCTGCCATGTTTGTTGTGTTTGATTGGGTTGCTGTTTATCACGTGCGATGGCATGCGTGAGGTGGAGTTAAGAGGGGGAATAGATTGCTGGATTCCGTGCGTGCGGATGATTTGATTGCTGTGCTGAGTTTTTATGTCGGGTTGCTGCTCTTCGATGTTTTAGGTTGATGGGGATGAGATTAAAATGCTGGTAATGATGCGGTTACAAAGGTCGGGGCTTTACATCTTTTTAGTTTAATTGTACGGCTACTAGTTTTCTTACGTGATGATGGACACGGGTGGTGGTTGGTCATGATTATGCTTGGCGTAGCCCAATGGTTGCCCTTCAAGCAAAAGTTGTGATAATGAGCATTGGGGCGAGAGCCGAAATTTAGCATTGATTGATTTAAATTTGTTTTATGATTAAAAAGCTCTGTGTTGTCCTGTTTTCCCCTACTTCTTTCATGGCTTATATGCACTGTCTAGAGAAGCTTATTTTGGCTACCTCACTGTCAGGAGAGTAGCAAGACGAAGCATCCCCAGCTGTTTTACGAGGCAAAGCTCTACAATGCCCTCCAAGGAGGAAGTATGCCATGTCGGCAAATTCTGCATTGCCATAGTGCGCTTATTTAGATAAGATCTTGAGTTGATGGGAGCAATTCTGGCATCCAGGTGGCATTGCCAACGTTAAGTGGTGCGATGTAGATGGGGAGGAAAATGTTCTTGTCATCGATTTGCTGGGGCCGAGCTTAGAGGATTTGTTTGTCTATTGCGTCAGGAAGTTCACTGAAGACTGTCCTAATGTTGGCAGACCAGATGGTAATTAATAACTGGGCATTTAGGGGCGGATTTACCTCCCGGGCAGGGGGGGCGACTGCCCGGGCTTCACGCCAACCAGTTGTGGAGAGATTAATTGTGTATTATGGTGTATAATAGCAGTGATTAGGTTGATTACCCGGGCAAGCAATAGTTAGCAAGTGGCAAACCAGAGCAGGCCGGGCGGGCGGCCACAAATCAATGAAATTAGCCCACGGCGGCACGGCCCACGGAAGGCATACCAACCGGCGCGATCTCCCGATCTCGTCGCCCGATCCGCCGATCTCATCTCAACGCCACGGGAGTCTGCTCATCTCCCATTCTCCCGTCTCCCGATCTCAACGCGCCGCGACGCCGCAGCCGCACGGCCCGCACGCCTCACGGCCTCAGCGCGCCGTTGCAACTTGCAAGCCGTCCGGGACCTTCTGGTAATACAGTAGTTGGCTCTTGGCTGATTGTTCCATTCCGTATTTCCATGCATGCATGAGCTGATGAGCATGATTAGTTATTTAGTTCCTTAATTTGCGATCATGAGCAGTCCATTCATGCTTTGGCGTTCGGATCAAGAAGACGGATCTTTAACTCGATGTAAGTCTACACATTTTGGTCCTATTTCTTTGTAAGTCTACGCAACTAAGTGTCTAAGTCTATTTCTTCAATGCTTAAAATATCAGTATCAATAGTCCGTCAAATCTTTAATTCGATGTCACATTTTCTTTATTTCTTTCTTCTTTAGGGCACACTTGTGTTCAAAGCTGTATTATCGGTATGAAAAATGTCCCGTAACAACACGCGGGGTATCAACTAGTACATATGCTAACTATGTATGCATGTATGTATATATGTATATCAAACATGATTCAGGGTACGAGTCCTTTGTGTGATTGCATGGTGAGCAGTCCTGGCGTCCTGCATCCGGCGCAGTCTCGCCGGCAAGCCGTCCACCGTCAGTACTCACCGGCAAGCTTGTCGCCTCACCACCAATCTGCACAGCACTACAGCAGTCAGCAGGTCTGTAGCTTGGTAATACACTAAGTCACTAATACTCAAGTTTTCCTAGCTAAATGCCTAATTAGTTGAATATTTAGTTGATTGTTTTGGCCTTTGATTGTTACTACTTAGTAGTTACTAGTTAGTGCTTACTAGATACTTTAGATTGAATTATAAATTATTTCAGGCATGAGGAGATATTTAATTGATACAAGAAACCTTGCATCTGATGAAAATAGAAGTTTAGCACAAGCAGAAGCACAATTGCCACAAGATCAAGGAATACGGCCACAATCAAATAGTGGAAATTCTGTCCCTGTCCATGAATTCAATCCGAATGAAATCATAAGTGACCCTGCACTTAGGAAACAAATTGAAGAGTATGACCCAAAAATTCAGGATCAAGTTAGGAGGGCATACATATTAAAGGGTCCGAACCAACCTCTTGTGAATTTTCCTCGCAAAAAATTTGGAAATGACTCAAGATCATTTTCTCAAGCATGGTACACAAAATATGACTGGATAGAATATAGTGTATCCAAGGATGCAGCGTATTGTTTCTATTGTTTTCTCTTTAAGAAACCAGGAAGGGCTGAAACATTTGGTTTTGATGTTTTCAACAAAAAAGGGTTTTCTGATTGGAAGCATGCATATAAAGCATTGCCTGAGCATGTTGGTGGTGTAAATAGTTCCCATAACAAGTGTGTCAAGCATTGTGATGATTTTAAAAATCAAAGACAAAGCATGCCAAGTGTCCTATCAAATGCAACTGAGTTAGCTGAAGAACTATACAAAATCCGTTTGACTTCGTCTCTAGATTGTGCAAGATTTCTCATAGCCCAAGGAATGGCTTTCCGTGGCCATAATGAATCTTCAACTTCTTTAAATAAGGGCAACTTTTTGGAAATGATAGATTGGTACAAAGAAAAGAATGAAAAGGTCAGGGATGCTTTCGATCGTGGTGGATTGAATTGCAAAATGATTTCTCCTGAAATTCAAAAGGATCTTGCAAAATGTTGTGCTCAAGAAGTTACCGAGCTAATTATGGGAGAGATTGGTGATAGACAATTCTCAGTGCTTATTGATGAGTCCCGAGATATATCGGTGAAAGAGCAAATGGCGTGATGTTAAGGTCGAGATGTAATCAAAATTCAAAAATTAATTTCCATTTAATTATCTTCATTTTTTATGTTCCAGAACCACAATATAATTTATTTTCTTCATTTAATATAGGTATGTGAACAATAAAGGGAAGGTTGTGGAGAGATTTCTTGCTCTAAAACATGTCACAGATACTACATCGGAGGCACTGAAGGGTGCTTTATTTGGTGTTCTTGATCATTACAAGTTATCCATTTCAAGGCTTCGAGGGCAAGGATATGATGGAGCTTCAAACATGAGAGGTGAATTTAATGGCCTACAAAAAAAGATTTTGGATGAAAATCCCCATGCTTTCTATGTTCACTGTTTTGCCCACCAATTGCAGTTAGTGATTGTTTCTGTTGCTAGTTGTTGCTCATCGGTTCATGATTTATTTGAGTATATCTCTTTGATTGTGAGCACATCAAGTGCATCTTGCAAAAGGATGGATGCATTGTTAGAAAGCCATCACAAAGATATTTTAGATAGGCTTGAGAGTGGTGAGATATTTACAGAAGAGGCTTGCATCAGAATCCACCTTGCTAGACTCGGAGATACTAGATGGGGTACTCATCATAAAACTTTGGTCTGCCTAGATCAAATGTGGTCATCGATTATAAAGGTGCTTGGTACTATTGAAAGAGAAGGGCGTGTACATACACAAGCAGCAAGTTTGATAGAAAAATGGAGAGCTTTAAATTTGCTTTCATTTTGAAGCTCATGTTAAAGTTGTTTGCTATCACAAATGAGCTTTCAACTGTCTTACAAAGAAAAGATATAAATATTGTTCATGCAATGGAATTAATTCATGATGTCAAAATTAGATTGACCACCTTGAGAGATAGTGGTGGGACAACTTTTTAGTGAGGTTCAAGAATTTTGTATCGCCAAGGGTATCCCAGACCAAATATGCATGAAGAAATACCGTAAGGGGTCGTTCAAGACTTGATGGCTTCACCATCACGAATCTTCACCATTTTCGTGTTGAGATCTTTTATCTTGTTATTGACAAAATATGTGCTGAGATGAATCATCGGTTTAGTGAAGCAACATCGGAAGTGCTCTTATGCTTCTCATGTCTTGATCCAAAGGATTCTTTCTCCAAGTTTGATGTTCAAAACTTTCTCGACTAGCTGAAATTTATGATGCTGATTTCAGCAATGGAGATCGTGCAATAATACAAGACCAACTTGAGACTTATGTTCTTCATGTGAGAAGGCACATTGCATTTGCTTTGCTTGTAAAGATCTCGTAGTTTGGCTTCAAAGATGGTTGAAACAGAAAACATAGGGTGTTTCCATTGGTGTACAAACTCATTGAGTTGGCACTCTTATTGCCGTGTCAACCGCATCGCTTGAAAGAGTTTTCTCAGCGATGAAAATAATCAAGTCTAAGCTGCGCAACAAGATAGCTGATGATTGGTTCAACGACTTGATGGTTTGCTACACCGAGCGGGAGATATTTAAGGCCCTTGATGATGCCACCATTATTCGACGATTTCAAGACATGAAGCGTCGAAAAATGAATTTGCCTCGTAGGCGCAATTAGTGCATTGGATATTTAAAAGACAAGGTACTCAAATTATCTACTAATTGTCGCTTCTATCTTTTTCATATTTAGACTTTTATATGTGTGTTGGATCATATTTTATAGTAACTTTTTTGCTATCATATTTGATGACAAGACAACAGTATATATATGTTAGTATATAGTTATCTTAGTTAGGCTCGGCGGCTCGCCCAGGCTTCCTAAAACTTCTGGCTCCGCCACTGGGGCATTGCCTATTTTGGCTCATTTCATTACCTTATGCATAATATGCGAACCTTTGGGAAAATGTCAACACTTGTTAGGAAGTTTGACTCCTTGTGAACCTTTGCTTGTGCAACATTTTTCATTTATGATAGTAACCGAATATGTAAAGTTTATTTCTGAGGATTATTTAAAGGATTTCTCTGGAGAGCTTCCCTATTGTCTTGCTCATTTCACTAAAAAAAAAGAAGTATTGATTTTTTTGCTAATCATAATATGATTGAAAAGATCGATGAAACTTTCCTAAATGGTGAGCAGTGCAGCATAACAGTACCCCTGTACTGTGCACATAACAACTAAAGTCTTTTGGCTGCTTATTCTGAATTGGGGAAGGGGTGGTTTAAAAAGCAGATAAATTTTGCTAGTATTTGCCTTCATACATTTTCTCTTTCTTTTATTGCTCATCAATCTCACATATTTCTTCGTGTATCTGCAGATAGACTTTACACCCCCCTTTCTCTTATTTCTTTGCTGATTAATTTGATTGTTTACTAGTTTCACGTATTCCCTTGTATTTGTTGTGCAATTAATCTTGATGCTAGAGTTTGCATGTAGGATGTAGTTAACTGGCCGCATGTAGAACATAGTTGCATAACTTTCTGCCTGCATTTGTCCTTGTCCCAACCATAGTTCGGGTTAACCGCCGGTAACCGCCGGTAACCGGATTTACCGCCCGCAACCGGTAGTTTAAAAACCGGCCGAAATTTGAAATTCAAAAATTTGAATTTGTAGATGCACTGTAGCCTCCATTGGATGCTTAATAGTCAGTTTGGGGGCATATGGGGTCCATGGGGCTGTTGGTTTTGCTTTTGCTTGTTGTTTTCTTACTTTTTGCATGTGGGAGACAAAAGGGAGGGGCAGACTGCTGGCAGCAGATTTGGGAGCTCCTGTGCTGCATTATTGAGTGCTTGTAGCAGAGAGCAGCCAGCAATTGCAGCAGCACGCAGCAAGCAAAGAAGCAAAGAAGAAAGCAAGAAAATTTGAGGTGAGGTTTCTAAAAATTCTGTATTTTGTTAGCAATTTGTTGTCTTTGTTGTCCTTGAATTCCTTATGTGCCATGCATGCCTTGAGATCTCCATAATTGATGGCTTGAGATGCTTATATAAATTTGTAATGGTTACATCTTCATTACTTCCCATGTAAGATATTTGGGTGAAAATGTGTTATGAAGATTACGTACTAGATAGATGAACTAATTTAAGAAATAATCTTTTCACAGTGAGCAAACAAACTCTTCCTCCTTTTATGTTGCCTAGATTATGAGATAATCCTACTTGGTAGAGCACATACATTTGAAGTTTTCATGCAATAGAAATGTAGAGTTACCTATATAGAAGCATATGATCCTCCATGATAGAGCACATACTTGCCTTGCCTTTCTTTGTACAGAAGCATATGATCCTCTTGTTTATTACTGATATATGTTTTTGTTGCTGCATGATATTGTAGTTGATGGCTGGTAGAAGTATCAATATTTGGGACCATGGAGAAAGACTTGGAGGTGCTGGTTGGTAGTGCAGATATTGTAAACTTACAAAGTCAGGCGGAGGTGTGACACGCCTGAAAGAACATCTTGCTGGGAAGCATGGGGATGTTATTCCTTGCAGTGGGGTTCCGGCGGAAGTGAGAAGGCTCATGCTAGCAAGTATAGAAGAAACGAAGGCGAAGAGGAAGTCTATTAGAGATGAGCGCCTGGGAATGGAGCAAGTTGCTTCAGAACCTGTAGTGCGTGGTCCATCACGTGAAGATGCATTTGATGATGATGAGGAAAAATAGATGGAATGGGCTCGGCGAGAGTCGTTGGAGTTGCACCAGCTCGAGCAGAGGGCAAGAGCCCGGGGTGCGACATTTGAACATGGTGGAGGTAGTGGAAGTGCTACAGGAAGGGGTACAGAAAGAAATGCTCTTTCGAGGATGTTTGGTAGGTCGCAGTCTATGAGAGTTGATTCTGATATTTTGCGCAGTCGGGCGCCCGTCCAACCCCGCATTGACACAACTCTTAAGAAAGAAGCAAAGTCAAAACTCGGAAAAGTTTGGGCTAAGTGGTTCCATAGTAATGACATTCCCGGAAATAAGGCGAGTGTCCTTATTTTCGTGCCGCCATCAAGGTTACACAAGAACTTGGTGAAGGTGTTGCGTCACCTAGAGGGCATGAAATTGATGGGCCATACCTTGATGCTAATGAGTTGGAGATAAAGCGATGTACAGGAGTTCAAAGATGATTGGAGCATATATGGAGTATCCATCATGTGTGATTCTGGACAGACCTACCCGATGAGTATAATTAACTTCATGTTGTACTGCAATGGAAGAATGTTTTTCATAAGTCGCTGAATGCGACCGTGACGTACAAAATGCGACTTTTGTATCGTGAGATCCGTAAAGTTGTTGAAGAAATTAGAGTTAAACATGTGATGCAGATTGTCACTGATATTGGTGCAAACTACAAGAAAGCATGTCAACTGCTGATTGAAGATCATCCAAGTCTAGTCCGCACCTGCAAATGCGATATTGTGAACCTCATGTTGAAGGACATCGGCCAGTTCAACGAGATTGCTGCAGTTGTCAAGGCGACCAAGAGAATATGCCGGTTCCTATACAACCACAATCGCCTGCATACTGAAATGAGACAACAAATTGGAGGAGAGATAGTTCGTCCAAACGCCACAAGGTTTGGAACGACATTTGTTTTCTTGAAGAGTTTTTGGGATAGAAAAGACAAGTTCATGAAGTGGATGGTATCAGATGTGTGGAGTTCCAACCATTTGTCTATGTCCGAAGAAGGAGAATACATGTATTCCTGCCTCACAAATAGACAATGGTGGTCTAGTATGGATTGAGTCATTAAAGTGGTACAACCAATTTATCGAGTACTGAGATATGCGACAGTGAAACACCTGCAATGGCGGATCTGGTTGGAAAAACATACGAACTTCAATTTGAACTTAAAGAGGTGTTAAAAGAAGATGATGCTACCTACAATCGTATTATGGAGATAGTTAATAGAAGAATTGTAATGTTGAAGCAACGCACCTACATCGTTCCAGGCAAGTACATACTTTTGTAAACCATAACACATTCTGTTGCATATTTGTTACATTTTGTCTAATAGACTATGTGTGTTTGAACAGCATCGTTGCTTGACCCACAAAGCCACAGACTTTATGATTTGGGGAAGAATGCAACCCTCGTCCATTCACTGACGACAGCAATTCAAAGAATAGCTGACACACCCGAGGATGCAGTGCAGACTCTAGTGGAGATAGAGTATTATCGTAACCGACGAGGCCTATTTGCTTCAAACGAGGCTTACCTTGCTACTAGTCGTATGAGTGCAGCTGCATGGTGGATGACGTTTGGAGCGGAGACAGAAACACTACAAAAATATGCCTTGCGGATTGTCTCACAATGTGTTTCCTCAAGTGGATGTGAACGTAATTGGAGCACATTTGCTTTAGTGCACACCCAATTGAGGAACCGTCTTGGATACAAGAAATTGCATAAGCTTGTATATGTCCACTACAATCTAAGGCTACGATTACAGGAGCATGAGATTAGGAATGAAGATAGGGATATAGATCCTTTTGGAGATCTCATTAATGTCACCATATATGACAGCGCAAACCCAATCCATGAGTGGCTTGACAGCTCCATGAGCAACTCAGAGCCTCTGTTAGACGAGGAAGGTGAGCCCCCTATGCCATCTAAAGTTGTAGTTAATGCCATATCTGAGCATGAACTTGGCTCGAGATTTTGCCTCACTTACGCAAACAAAGAAACAAGCGGTTGGTAAGAAGAAGAAAAAAAGGCATCGATGAGGATAAGAAGAAGAAAAAAAGCATCGATGAGGATATTGTGGGAAGTGATGAAGAGACAGAAACTCCATCTGATGCAGTGGAGTACCAAGAGTCTGACGATAGTTCCTCTTCCTCATCTGATGATGGTACTGATGGTGAGACATCTCACGATGGGGTACAAGGCCAACAAGACACATGTCAACCACTGGAATTCACCTGTGAGAAAAATTTCACACATGCTACCCAGGATGAAGACCATGGTCAACCACAAGAACCAAGAATAATCAAAAAGATCTACACAAGGGCTAAGGACCTCCAACGAGATCATCATCAACCACAAGACTCTTCGTCCTCATATGGTAGCTCAACATCTTTGCCGACTTATCAGCGTCGAGATGCCAACTTACTATCTTCTACTGATGATTCTCATTCATCATCGGGCATCTCTTATCCTCCCAATGCAAGATTTGTTTACCAATGGGTGGAACTCAGATACTACCAACAAATTTATGCTCATTGGTTACAACATGCTTATCCCACATACACTTGGAATCAATATAAAGTCCACCTGGCTCATAATGAAGGACTTGTACTCATTGATAACAATGAATACATGGAACAACCTTCGCGTTTCTCAACAATGTATTGGTACGAATTGATCCTTCATTAGTGTTTTCACTTTTTAGTATACTACTCAAGTTAGCATTCATTACTACTAACTTGTGTTTTTATTATTTCAGATGTAACACAACATTACAACGAGAGGGCTTCACCACATGGTCAACACCAAGTTGAATTTATTCAGATGAGGACCCTTTTTGAATGAGGTTCAGTTTTTTTTACCATGGATATGCCAATTTAGAAGGTTTTGTTATACGCGAAACATCTCAATTACTTTTGGCCTCATAGTTACAAGAAAATGCTTCAACTTTCAATTTACGGCAACAATTAGTTTGATGTAGTCTTATGCGGGTTTTACTTGTTATAAAAAACTTAAGCTTTTGCCAAAATATCCACCCATAACTTTCAATTTACGGCAAAAAAGTGAAGCTCCAACTTCCATACAAATTCTACCGGTTTTTCCCGGTTTTTGACCGGTAAAACCGGTTACCGGCCGCCTCCCGCCCCGACAAAAAAAAATGTTTGACGAATTTCAACCGGTTTAAAACCAGGATTTCCGGTTACCGGGCGGTAACCGGCCGGTTACCGGTACCGCCCGGCAACCGGGATTTTCTCCGGAACCGGTTTTTCAAACCTTGGTCCCAACTCCCAACTCAAATCTATGTTTTCTTATTTTTGCATTTATGCATTGAGTAGCATTGATGATTCAGTAAAGCTATTTTTCTGTAAATAATTCTGACAGATTACAAGGGTAGAATTTATGCATTCAAAAGGATATTTGCATAGGGACATAAAGCCTGACAATTTTCTGATGGGTCTCGGTCGGAAAGCAAATCAGGTATTGGGTGTGATACAATGAAGCTGCATACTAATTAAGGATGTCGATGTACCGAACAATCTAGTGAATGATGTCTGTGTGTGATCATTAGGTATACATAATTGATTTTGGGCTTGCAAAAAGATACCGGGATTCTACTACAAATCGCCATATTCCTTACACGTACATATATTTCTAACTTCTAAGACAGTTTTGTTTTTGGTGTAAAAGATGATGCCATAGGTTTACTTTTGTACAAGTGTTAAATTCCAATTATATTCCCCTCTAAAATATATTTTTTCCTTTCCTGAAAATGATTTAGGCTATTAGCTGACCTCTATGATGCACGGACACGGATACGTCGACACGACACGATACCGACACGGGAATTCATCGTTTTCCCAAAAATACCGATACGGCGACACGGCTATATATATTTAAATAATAAATTATATATATTATTTTCTATGTTTCTCCATACTTATTAAACTGAAAAAATGTAAACTGTAAACTTGTAATTTGTAAAGTGTACACTCGGAATATGTACTTCATGGATTGTTTTGTTAATATTGACGACAATTGTTGATGTGAATACCATTTCCAGAAATAAGAATTCCATTAACATGGGAGGCAGCTGCGGGGTTGCCGGGGATTACAGGGGTATATCGCCATTGATCTTCGTCTCCAGAGGCGGCGAGCTTCGAGCACGAGACAAGGTATGATCGACATATAAACTGCGCAATACAATTCACAGGACATTTGATATAATCCAAGCTGTGACACGCACGCATTGCAGGTATACTCCACTGGAAGCTAGTCACAGTGTTCATAAACTCCAACTTCCAGGTATGAGCAGAACCATCTGACAAACAAAACACTACACTTTGCCGCTATTATCAATCCATCAATGTTATTGTGAAGTTATCAACCAAACACAATTTGAATTTACAGGTGGTCATCAAAATGAGGAGCGCACATATGGCCGGCACCTTCATCAAAACCGAAAAGTGTGAGGTTCTGACATGTTTTGTTACATACCTTGATATGAGACATGTCATTATTTATCGGGGAAAGTGTATGAGACTGACATTATTGACATGTGCTGTTTCATTTTCAGGTGTTGTCCTTGATGCCTGCTCTGAGATACCGGCATGGGCGGGGAGGGAGCTTGACGATGGAAGCCACAGAAGAGGCTACTTGGGCATCAAGACGGTCGAAAGGGTGATCGAATTCGAGCGCAGGGACAAGTATGACCAGCATAAGTGGGTTCAGGGGCGAAAGAGCCTCTAGCCAAACGGTAGAGTGCTTGAGTAACACCTCTCAGGTCCTGGGTTCGACTCCTTGTGGGAGCGAATTTCAGGCCGAGGCAAAAAAATCCCCTCGTCTGCCCCACAAGCCAAAGCACAGGTTAAGGCCCGGTCCTGGTCGTGGTCGCTCTCACACGGACAACGGTGCCCCTGTGTCAGGGTGTGGGCAGGAGTTCGGGGATTTTCTCGATCTGCGTGAGAAGATCGTTCTTCTTCGCGAGATGTCCGGGGGTTTCTTCCCCCCGCAGATCGAGTTTTTTTAAGTGGGTTCAGGGCATAACGGAGACGCTGAACCGCAGCGATAACATGAACATTGCCTTGTAAATGTCGAGCAAATAAGCAATCAATAACAAATGTTCTTGATTTGTGTGGGAAGTGCATTGGTTCCGTGTCCTGGATTCCAAGGGGTAAAACGCAAAGCTGCAATCCGTCAGAAGATCAGATAGATGGTTGCACACTTGTCGCCTCCTTGGGAGAGAAAATTGATATTATGCCACTCCTTTGGAGTGGTTTTGATAAAATATCACTCTCTAGATGACAATTGTTAAAATACCATCCAATACATGATTAGCTCTATGATTTGCCATTTTAGGGGTTTTAGCTATTTCGTTTTCATTTTTTATATTTTCCCCCAAAATTGCATAGAAAATGTCCATAATACGCTCATTTTAGCCATTTCTTTCGAGTCTCTGTCTCCGCTCGACATTCCAGCAGACTCAATCGGTTCTCTCAGTCTCTCCGCCGCCGCCGCTGGAGGGCTTCGCCGCCGCCGCAGCACGGGCCGCCGCGCGCGCGCGCTGCACGGGCCACCGCCGCCTCCGCGCGCACGGCCGCCGGCAAGGTGCGCCGCCACGGTGCCGCCTCCACGACGAGCGCGCCGCGCGCCGCTTCCGCGCGACGGGCTTTTCATTGCCGCCGCCGCCACGGAAGACCTGCGCGCGCCGCACGGTTCCACCGTGTCGCCGCCCTTTCAGAGAATTTCCGTGCGGGCGCGGCTGGTCTTCCTTGGCGGCAGCAGCTCAGCAGAGAGAGGCGGCGAGAAGCCGAAGCGGGAAGCGGCGGCGCGCGGCGGGCTTCTTGGCGGCGCGTCGCGGCGCGCGCGCGCGGCAATGGCACTGCATGCGTGCGCGCGCGCGCGGTGGCGGCCGTGCTTGCGGCGGCGGCGCAGAGACTGAGAGAACCGATTGAGTCTGATGGAATGTCGAACGGAGACAGAGACTCGAAAGAAATGGCTAAAAGGAGGGTATTATGGACATTTCCTATGTAATTTTGGGGGAAAAATATAAAAAATGAAAAAGAAATGGCTAAAACCCCTAAAATAGCAAATCATAGAGCTAATTATGTATTAAATGATATTTTAACAATTATTATCTAGAAAATATCATTTTATCGAAGCCAAGGAGTGGCATAATATCAATTTTCTCCTCCTTTGGGATAGAGAGGAACAGCGTAGGAACGGACGAGAGGCGCGCGGATGCGGCCGGGCCGCTGGTGACGGCTGGGGACGGGACGGACGCTAGATGCGAACGGTATCCGGCTATCCGCTTCACCCCTAACGACGGGAGTCGGGAGCAGTAGCCGCGCCGCGCCGCGCCGCGTGTGCCGTGCCGTGCATACCACTACCACTACCAGGCGGCCTCAGGAAAAGCTCGAGATCAATCAACCCTATCTCGGCCCATGCCATGTTCGCTTACAGGTCTCTCGCGAGGTACGAGCTCCCCTCCCCACCCTCCAGCAGCCGCACATAGTAAAAAATCCGAACTTTTCTCTCCAAATCGAAGCGCAGAGAGCGAAGCCGAATCGCTAGGTCGCGGCCGCTCGCTTCAAGCTCAGAAATCACCCGAGATTACTCGCGCGTATCTCCTGATTTCCGCCCCCTTCTTGCTGAGAAATTTCGATATTTGACACTGAATACGTGCACCTCTCAACTTTTAATCCCCAATTCGCACGCCTTTAGAAATTTAACCCTGTCACTGCGAATTATTTTGATTCAAGGGATTCTCCTCATTTTCTCTCCTTTTGAGAATCCCTTGAATCAAAAGAATTCGCAGTGACAGGGTTAAATTTTCAAAGGCGTACGAATTGAGGGTTAAAAGTTGAGAGGCGCACGTATTCAGTGTCAAATATCGAAATTTCTCCTTCTTGCTAGGTTTAGTCGGCTCGCTCGGCCCCCGTTCGCCGCTGGCGCTGGCTCCCCGCTTCGATACTTGCAGGTCGGTGGTTACTTCCTCTGGCCCCAACAATCTTTTCCCCTCGTATCCTTCCCGATGTGACTTTCTGTTACGGATTTTAGTGATTCTGTAAGCTTCTCGTTCTGTTTTTTTTAATCTTTAGCATGTTGGTTAAGGGGAGAATAGTGAGGATTCCGGCTGGGGCAGATGGCGCCACTAGGAGATTTGTAACCTTTTTTTTGGGGGGGGGGGGGGGGTTACCAGCTGATTACATGTCTCAGTTTATCATGTACAATCTGTTGTGGTTTGTGATGCTGGACATCTCGAGCTTAACAATGCTCTTTTAGTACTTGGGTGGTAGGTCTTGGATTGCTGGACCGGCAATTTGAGTGCTAGAATTAGGTCAGGATACCGAGAGCGCTTTGTACCGGTGAACTTTGGCACCTGGCCTCGCCTTTGTCATTCATTCTTTGATCTATCCGCTTCTACCTATTCCCCGCTTTCGCCCACATCCGCGCTTCTGCATTACATCCCTGCGGTATGGTGTTTCACATGATCGAGCTTTTACCATGGCAGGGATCAGTTGGCCAAAATAAATTTCCCTCATTTGTAATGGAAGGGGCACGAGGAGCCTCAAATAATGCGGCAAAGCACAAGAAAAGAAAGTCTCCTGTGCAGAGATGGAGGCCAGTCTCAACAGAAGCAGTTCCCCAAAAAGGTATGCCCCATTTGTTACCTGTCGTTTTATTTCACAACTTGAGTTAGGGTCATCAAGAGTCATAATGCATTTCAATCTGGTCGTGTGTCCTAATTCTGATTGATTGCTAGTATGTGAAGAAATCCTATGCCAGTACACTCTTATCAACCTTTCTATGAACTGTTCAATAAACTGGTCCTTTTCAACATATAGTAAACTTAAATGTATAAAACTGGGTTCTTTCAATTACCTACTGAGCAAGGAGCGTGAATTTGTTCCAGAAGTTGTAGAGGGTTTGCCTTAAGGAAAAATAAAACAAGAACTAAAGTAATGTTGCATACTAGGTGAAATGAGAAGGCCCTGGAGTGCTGGAACCAGCTGAAAATTCCTCCATACTGCCATATTGGACATTAATAATTGTGGTCCACAGTAATTCTATATGAATTTTGTAGGAATGCATAGAATAGTGTTTCTTGAAAAGGTACCTTTTCATGTTGAAATAATGTCCAATGCTTTTCAAATTCAAGTAATAGTCCTAGGCAATGGGCCTTTTTTCATGAGTTATACTTTTGCGATGGCCATTGAGCATAGAGTTTTAGGTTAAATTAAACAAATATTAATAAAACGTAATACATATGTGGTATTAGCATATCAATTGCATTCTTAAAGAACATTGCGTACTTGCTAGTCAGATGAATGACATATTATGGACATCAGTTTAGGAGCTCAACCCTTTGGCAAGCTGGCTTTAAATTTCTCCTGGATTTTCTAATCTTCCTGTCATTTTGTAATTACTTCTTTGATAACTGCAAGCCATCGATAATTGTAAATTAATGCAAAAAGCTTCAAAAGTAATTTCAAAAGCTGGCTGCCCTAGTTACCTTTTCTCTCAAGACTTATCCTTACCTTCCTGTTTTACTTCCATTCCTCTCTTATTTTACTTGTTTGTGTGTGTGTTGTCATTTTGGACTAATCTTATATTTCCACATGATGCAGCTGACCTTGAAGAGACAACAAATTCTGGAAGCAAACAAGTGGTTGAGAATTTCATTACTGGTAGCGAGAATTTGGCCTCAGATGGAACAACCAATGTTGTCATTGAAGTAACCACCAATAATGCGTCGTCATCAGAAAAAGAATATATTTTTGGTTCCAGTACAACTAAAGTAGTTATAGAAGACGGTATGGAGATAACTGGCTTGAACAAGGATCTTGATGGGTCCAATATCTCCAAAAAATATTCCTCGTCTCTTGAGGTATTTTTCAACTAAGCTATTTTTTTTCTTCTATAAGCTTGATATATGAGCGACCTTTACAGGTACAGTCTCTGAACACTCTTCATAGATTCAGCTGTTCTTTTTCAGGTAGATGCTCCTCTGATGCGTTTTCTGAAAGGAAAGGGGTATTGATCTCTTGAACCTTTTTCGTATGTGTACTATTCTTAGTTGGGGATAATGCTTGGCCTTTATCTATGGGCATAATTTGTATTCTTTGGTTTTTAGTGGATCTATGCAGAAGCAGATTGAACAGGAGACCGGAGTCAAAATTATTTGTCCATCTTCAAATGAGGAAACACTTGTTGGTAAAAATATGCCCGTCTTTCTTTATGAAACTATGTTCCATGAAGTAAGCTGTTACTTGTTTTCAGACCTAATAAAAGTTACTTTACGATACTACATGGAGTATTCAGGTCTCGAAGGCCAAAGTGCTGAAAGTATTAGAAAAGCATCAGAGAGAATTGCAAAGGTCCTTGAAGAGGTAATATTCAACGCACTGCTGCAATAGATGATTACTGTATGCTATGTCATTCACTGAATCATTGCACATGTTCATTTTGTCTTTGTTGCCATGCTGTTGAAGTATCATAATTCGTTATGTTTGATTTTACATACTATTTTCCTGAGATTTGTTACACTTCCTATCAATACGCTCCATTACCATTTTATGTCAATGACAAGCTAGCTTACTCATCAAATACGTAAGTTAAACAAGTTAACTGGTAACTGGTTAACTCTGTAATGTATCAAAGTGCAAGTGCAGAACCAACATAGCTCCTATATCTGTTGCAGAAACATCAGTGCCAAACTGCCAATTATCAAACACGTCATGTAGAAGTGACGGTGCTACTGTCTACTAGCTACTGTTTTATATCCTGCTCATCTCTTTGTGTAAAGTTATGAAAAGTAGTACTGTCATTGGAGGAATTTGAAGCATCCATTACCATTGGGCAACTCAAAACTTCAAAGTCCGCAATCTGCGACAACCAGATTTGTCATATTCCTACTTCTATTCATTACATTTACTTACTAATAATAATCACTCTTTACTGCTGAATGTTAGAGTAATCCTGTGTGCATGTAATCTCTTAGTATTCTGCATGCATGTCTTTTAGTATTCTGCATATAATCTCTTAGTATTCTGCATGCATATCTCTTAGTATTCTGCATGTAATTTCTTAGTATTCTGCATAGATGAGTTACTAAGGCAGTTACTAAGGCCTTATCTATCTGTGAGTTTCTAGCTATAAATAAAGGGGAAGAAAGAGCAGAAAGTAAGCAGCACAAAACCAGTCCAAAGTTTGCTCTCTCACTGAATTTGTCCTATGTTTCAGGCTGTTAAAAGTCCAATGCTAGATTACTCTCATTTCATATCGCTTCCGTTGGCAATCCACCCGGATCTTGTCGAGAAGCTGAACCACTTCCAGAGCTCGATCCTCGGGGCTTCAGCTTCTAATGTAGATAGTGATAAGGATAGGAACATAAGTGAAAGTTCTATTGATGAAATTGATCAAGTAGAGGGCCCAAGTGTTTCAATGAAGCTGCGAGTCCAAGAAGAGTCCGTCAGAGTGAAAATGGATATTAAGGGCTCCCAACCAGGTCTAAAAGCTTTGCTGAATTTTTTTCCAAGTGCAAAATGCTCCTTCTTGGAGTTATTCCTACAGTCAATACTATGAACTTTGCTTATGGAACTTTGATTCTAGATCTATGTGTATGTTTAAAAGAGTTGCATGAATCTCTACCTAAAATATGCATGTTTAAAACTTATGCTCTAGATCAGTAGGAATGTTCTATGAAATGCACATAGCATCATTGCAGGGTAAAGAAAGGATGACATAAAAAAAAGGCATATATGTATTATAAAATTCTATGAATGTGCTCCAAGTTTGGATTATGAAGTTGCGGAACAGAACAAACACGAAGGTAGCCATGTTTTCCTCTCTTCCATTACAACTTACGAAGCAATTAATATAGAGGGCCATTGTGTTTACGAAGAAAGCAAGATGTGATATTGTTTGAGCTTAGTTTTAGTCTCAGGTAAAATTTTGGCATCTGAAATTGTTTTTGTTTATGCTGGCATGCCACACAGTTTATTTTTGTCATGACTCTTGGGAGCTATCATCGGCAGAAGCTACATCAAATAATAAACTAGTAGCTCACTGTTTAATTATGAGATGCAGTATTTTGTTGTATGCTAGTGCTATCGTGGTGGTGACACTGCATGTTGTTATTATTATTCTATGCATTTCTAAATTACAATGTTTTTGTTCCCTTCAGGCAATGAACTACTCTTATTTATCACCTGCAGATTTCGGCATTGACAAGTCAATATTTATTAAACCCAAAACGTTTCACCTAACGGTTCTTATGTTGAAGTTGTGGAACAAGGATCGTATAGCTAGGGCTTCTGATGTGCTCCAGGTATTGTCATTTTAGGACGATATGGCTTTATTTGCTGACAATAGCAAGGAATTTAATGCACTGCCTTGACAATGCAGTCAATATCTTCCCAAGTAAATGAAGCTTTGGAAAACGGACCTATCTCCATACAGCTTAAGGGTCTGGTAGGTCTCCTTTTGAGCAGGATGATGTCATTCTTGAATAGTTGTTGTTAGTATCTGCATCAGAAGCAGATTAACACATGATAGTTGGACGAAAAAATTTGAGCAAAAAAAAGAACATTCATTTCTACTTTCTAGACACCTTCACAGTACTATCTTTTATGGTTTTACCAAAAGGGAAATTTCATGTCAGAAGCATTATGACACTTGCATATAATTCCAACATATTTGGATAGTTTTTTCACAGCTTTTCTGATGATTCAAAGTTCCTATAAATATTTCATTTCAGACGTGCATGAAAGGCTCACCAGCTAGGGCTCGGGTGGTATATGCTCCAGTACTGGAAGTTGGTGGAGAAGGGCGCCTGGCGCGTGCTTGCAGTATCCTTTGGAATTTTTATAACTAGTAAGCAGTAGCAACAACAATAAAGCCTTTTGCCCTAAATAAATTGGGGTAGGCTAGGAATGAAACCTCTAAGAAGCAATTTGTGTGTTTACTGTTGTCATTGTCGGTATTTGTTTATTACTAATAAAATTAAACCATCTTTATGCAAATGTTGCTTCTTCACTTCCACTTTATCAGAAGTCATAATTGACGCCTTCGTCAAGTCAGGCCTAGTTCTAGAAAGGGATGCAACACAAGAATTGAAGGTGAGTAAATATATGTGAAATTAGTTTTCTTTGGGTCTCTTTAGCTTTTCCATCTTTGCCTATTTGCTTGGCAGCAATATAGAATTATTTTGCCCATTTTAGGCAGCAGTATTGTCTGCCAAAACATACTGAAATTTCAGATAGCATCTGCTTGTAAAAATCAGCTTTTTATTGTATTTCTATTTGCATAAATAATTGTTGATAATTTTTCCATGATTTAGATTCAACATTCCAAGAATGTGATTCTGGAACTTTTTTTTAATATATGCTTCTAAAATTGCCTTTTCCTTTTGCAACTGCAGTTGCACGCAACCATAATGAATGTGAGGCACAGGAAGAGGTGAAAGCAACAAACCTTTTTTCTGCATCTTGGTAATGTGCTGTCCACATACTGTTCGCTTACCTTGACTGCTTTGTTTCACTGCAGCAAGAAATGGAACCGAAGAAACGATTCATTTGATGCTCGGAATATATTCAAAAAATACGGGGAACAGGAATGGGGTGAATATCCAATTCCTGAGGTTCACCTTTCTCAGAGATTTAAGTTTGACGATAGTGGATACTACCATTGCTGCTCCTCAATTCCCTTGCCCCTGGAGACGCAAACGGAGTGAGGTCTTTATGTTTCAAAATAATGCAGTGCCCAAACCTTTCAGCTCATAAAGTTCATAAATCTTATGCCTTTGGGAAATGCTGTTGTTCTATAATTTTCGCCGTGTGGCTTGCTTCTATTGTACTAAACATTTTGCATGGCAATAAGTGTGACATCCCTAGTATGTACAGTTTCTAGGCCTTGTATGGGTCTTTTGCATGGCAATGAATGTGACATCCCTAATATGTACAGCTTGAAGGCGTCTTCGATTCTTGATGTCCATGGGGTTGTGAATAAGGCTATAAAAAGGCTCGAAGTTCGCGAGCTATTTGAATTCAGTTTGTTCTAGGCTCGATTTGAGCTCGGCTTGAACTTTAAATGAGCCGAACTCGAGATTAATCTTAAGCTCGCTAGCTTCACCGAGCCCAGCTTGAATAGTTTAGGAGTGATATATATTAACTCTTACATAGCTTACTCAAGCTAAACTTGAGCTTGAGATTTTCTTATTGTTGAAAATTAGTGTACGTTTGAATTATTTTGATTGTTATCAAGTTTACTAGAGCTGAGTTTGAATCTAAAATTCTTATTATTGAAAAATAGTGCATAATAAATTATTTTTATTGTTGTCAAGTTTCAATGAGCTAAGCTTGAGCCTACTCGAGCTTAAGCCAAGCTCAAGTCTAGATTCAGGCTCGGACTTTAACTCAAGCTCGATTCAAACTTGGCTAAAGCTTAGTATAAGCTTGAGTCTAGAAGAGCAAGCTCGCTCGAGTTTGATCCATTTACAACCCTAGTTGTGAATGGCAGTGGCCAGTGGGACTCCCTGGAGATGGATCTGTTGGTTCACGTTGTTTTTTATCTGGCCCATCGTGTACAATCAACCAACAATTTCTCCATCGTTGGCTTCAACTCACATAATTCCCTTGTGCTCTTTGTCTCCGTTTAATAGTAGTGTACTAGTGCTTCACACTGTTCTTACTGTGTCTCATTTCTGTCTAACAATCTGTTGCTGAATGTGAAGTTCACTCTTAAACACCCCAATCTTATGTTAGGTGAGAGATATATAAAGGGTGCGTTCTTTTCGGCTATGGCTGATAAATTTTAGCTCTAGCATGAGTGTTTATGCAAATAAACTAAATGTTGATAAGCCGTTTCGAAAAGGTTGTCATGATAATTCACGTTAAAACGGTAACAGAGAAGGCATTCTATTTGTTTGTTCAGAGAAACCATAAGTAGACTTTATTCTTTTGGCTTTTCAGCGATTTTAACTTCTCTCAGCAATCACTATCTATTAGACTAATCAGCTATAGTCAAAAACAAAAAATTAAAGCTACATCCTAAAGAACATGCCAAGCCATAAGTAAAAAAAGACCAAAAATCACCGGCCTACTGTCCATAGAGCTTTTTCGTAGTACCATTTCATTTCACTTTGTCAGACTCTGCGCTCTGTGTCTAGCAAATGGCCAGGCGATGGAAATTTGCACGAAAAGCAGCTTTATTTCTACCCAAATTCGCAGCCCGAAACGTAAGGACAGGCATGCGTGTCTGCGCCAGTCCCTGGGGTGAGTGAACGCTGCAAATCTAAAGCAGATTCGAGCAGTTGGCTGGAGATGTGATTGCCATTCCTACTTGGCAATTATTGGTCTTATGTGAGATCCGACGACTACTTGTTACTCCATCTTAATCACCAGCAAAATCCATCGGATTAGTAATCCAGATTTGGCAAACATAAGATGATACACGCCAAGAGTTAAACACTGAAAGAGACCACTGAGGCACTCGGCCTTATAGCGCTAAAAAAGTTACGGTGCATCACAACTGTGGCCGTTAATACGTGATCCGAGTGCGCCCAAACAAGATGTCAAACTTCAACATTAAGAGCTTGTTTGGAACATAATAATTTCACAAAAAAACAAATATTAGGGTGTATTGTTTTTTACTGCGACTTATGATTTTTAGTCTAGTATGAATATTTGTGCGAATAAACTGAATATTAATAAATCGATAAGTCACTTTAAAAATATTTTAACAAGCTACTTTTAAAAGATAACAAAAAATCGTTTATTTGTTAAAAATCCATAAATCGTAAACTATAATTGGAAAATAACTGGGCCGCTCAAGATGTGTGCCCCACGCGAAAAGCAAAACCGCTTTGCGAATGTGCACCACA
Source organism: Dendrocalamus sinicus (assembly GCA_036346575.1). Taxonomy (NCBI): domain Eukaryota; kingdom Viridiplantae; phylum Streptophyta; class Magnoliopsida; order Poales; family Poaceae; genus Dendrocalamus; species Dendrocalamus sinicus. Next base: position 9,476,286 of record CM070643.1, on the reverse strand, counting down.
CAACGTGGACGATGCCATCTCGTGCAGTCAGCCTCACTCACTAGCCAAGTCGCATCTCGTGCAGTCACTCCCGTACCTCATTCCAACCACCGAGACTTGTACGACTACTGTCATCGTTACGCTAATCAGACGGTCGGGATGAATTTTTGGTATATATCACGTTTTATACTCGTATTTGTAAAAAATAACTGTATGTATATGGTATTAATAAAAATAACACTTCTACCATTCGGTCACCGGGCGGTAGGTGTCTACAGTGACACATGGCCCGACCGCCGCCAGCAGGTGCCCTATCGTCTGGCTATCAGACGGCAAGTGGCCTGCCGCCCCGCCACAATACAGCAGGTGGCATCAAGGACTCCCAGATCGTGTGGTCCGTGCGGTGGAAGATGTCCGGATCTGCGGTGATAGCGTCAAGGGCGACGGATTCAATGGCAGCGCCGCGGGGGATGAAGAGGGCATCGGGGATGGCCGGATCTAGTTTGCCGGCGTTTCTTTGGCTTGTAGGCACCAAAGACGACAGTGTCGGAGCAGGCGTGGGCTCGTGGCAAGGAAGAGGTGGAGCCAGTGGGGTCTCGCAGAGAAGAAGAGGTGGAGGCGTGGAGCCGACGGGGTCTCACTGTAATAGCAGCGTGAGCTCATGGTAGGTGAAGGAAAGCGATGGATAGTGAGGACTAGGAGAGATGAGAGATCAAGAAATTGAGAATGAGAGACGGTGGAGGACTGCAGAGGATTGGGAAAATGAGCAAGGGGTCTTTTTTTTTTTTTTGTGCAAAATGGACCGGTGAAGAAAGTGCACAACTTTCAAAGCACAACGAACGAACATGATAGTACATATAGATGCATGTGTGTGTGTATATATATGTGTGTGTGATAAAACCACATTCACCTTTTTCTGTAACTTTTTCTCCGCAACTTCTACAAGAAGCCAGTTCGTGCAAAAGGTTAACCGACGAACGATTATCGCGATCAGAGCAGTTGAGCCATCGGATTCCATCTTACAGACCACGATGAGAGCGCCAGTGAACAAAAGGTTCCGATTGGTTGAAATTCTGCGCAAAACAGTTCAAATCCAGCGAATTTTCCCAAGCCAATCCATTTCGCACGGACTTCGCCCATCAAAAGAAGGCGACCGGCTCTATTTGCCGACGACCCTTAGCTAGCTACTTAACATAAGCCAATGGCCTCCTGTTGCTTCTCTTTCCAGTGGAGAGTGACACGGCGATCAACTTGCCAAAAGAGAACCATGTGTCCTAATGCAACGGATTGTTCTTTTCCGTCAGTCCAAGGCTCCAAAGATCTCAGGATTTACGCTAATTAAGACAGGGAGCACGACCTGAACCTAACTGTCCAAGTACAGAAAAAAGGAAGTAGTCTTGCCCTTTCCGCTTCTCAGATCAGTCGTCGCCAGGCCTTCTCCCGGATCCCTCCTCCTCGCCGTCGCCGGAGCGCGCCGCCGGTCGCCGGTGCTCGCAAAGAGGGCGGCGGCGGAGCTTTTTCCCCCTTCCCCAGCTCTGCTCGGTGAGGAGCAGTGCTCTGGTCGTGAGCCTCCCGGCAGCGGCTCCCCTCGCCGGCGGCGGATCCGGAGGCCTGGTGGCTGGATCGGGCGCCCCTCGGCCCGGATCTGCTAGGGTTCGGTGCGGCGGGCTCCCGAGCGGTGGCGCGTGGGCGGCCCGGCAGCGCGTCGGGGCGTGGGGCGGCGTTGCGCGCGTGTGGAGCAGCGTCGAGAGGTGTGGCGGCGCGCTGCAGCCGGCTCAGTGGCGGTCGGCCGGCGGCCGTGCATCGTCCGCGCCGAGGTTGCCGGCCAACGGCGTGCGACTCCGGCGTGCTGGCGCCCGGATCTGGTCGAGCGCGGGGCCGGCGGCGGTCCATCGTAGCGGTGAAGGAGAGTGATGTCTGAGGGCTACGCTGGTGGGTGTCACTCGGATCCAGCGAGAAGGCAGTCAGTGGATCCCCTGGCGGGATGTCGCCGGCGTCCATCGGGATCCATTTTTTGGCCCCTTGTGGATGAGCTAAGCTCTGTTGAAGAAGAGGCAGATGCAGATATTTCTGTTGGAGGAGGATTGGGTGCAGCGGAGGATTTCTTCCGGGATGCGCTGGCGGTGGGCATTATTGCCGATGAGGTTATCACGGCGGTAGAGCATCTTCAGCAGGCACAGGAGTACACACCAGAGATACGTGCTTCTTCGTGTGATGCAGGAAAACCGGAAGATTGCTGGCAGGTCTGGTTGGAGGCCGGATGCTATGGCTGGCGGTGTGGTTGGCCTGCGGTCCTGTCGTGCGGCAGACGGTTAGGCTGCTGGGTGCCTGAGGCATCCCACGGTGGCCGGTGAAAGTTAAGCTGGCAACGGTGTTTGGTGTCCGGCGTGGCAGCGAATAGTCCTCTGTCGTGCCTTTCAGTCCAGGAAGCCATGGCGCAGCGTTGCTCGAGCGGGAAGCCTTTGAGTGGCGTTGTCACGTTGTGATTACTATAGGCTTGATCCGTGGCTCATGCCTCTGGATCTGCTCAGTGGTGGCGTGTAGGCGTCGCTTAGTGGTTTTTACAGAGGCGGATATTGCAGGAAGCAGCTCTTCATGGAGTTCAAGGGTGGCTATGCCATGGCCTTGAGGCGTGCAGGACCCCGGTGTGTTGGTGGCGGTCTATTTTGTGTGTGGGTAGTGCGTGGGGTGCTGCGGAGGTGCTGGCGAAAGCCTTGCCGGTGATCTTACCGGTCTCGACAACGATGACGCCTTCGGACGCCATTTTCCTTCCTGGAGGTGTTGTCATGGCACTCCATAGCCCTTATGTATACTGATCTCCAGGTGAAAACCTTGCCTCGGTGAGGCGGGCGGCGTCGGCGACCCTAGTCGTCTCTCTGGAGGCGTCGCCTCGAAGGTCCTTCGCGTAGAGTAGACCGAAGTTTGGATGGCGCAGTCGGTTGAGGATAAGGTCTTGGGTGAAGGACGGAGAAGAAGTTCTGAAGCTTAGTCTTTCTAGCTTTTTTCATAGTCCTTTAGCTCTTTTTCTTGTAGTTTTATGCTCCTCAGTTTTGAGGATTTAAGCCTAAGAGCTCGTGTAACTTTTGGCTGTATATATCCCCCGTGGATATAGAGGCCGGATTTTATATCCTTTATCTAAAAAAAACTGTCCAAGTACAATTGAATTGTTCTCTTTTCACGTTAACTTAAACTTTCGGTCTAAATTGATTAGTATATATACTCAATATAACAACAGAGCGAAGAGATCTTGGATTTAAATCTCAGCTAACGTAATAAAAAAAATTAAAGCCCACTTCTATTTCGTATCCTAGTCCTAAGAAGCATACATGTGAGAGAGAGTGTTGAAGTATAAGTGAATTGCCATTACCCGCCTCGTAAGATGAGAGTATTGAAGTATAAGTGAATTGCCATTGCCCGCCTTGTGAGAGGGAGTATTGAAGTATATGTAAATTCCCATTGCCCACTTTTCTTTATCAGCTTAAACTTTTAGGTGAACCGATCGGTGCATGTAACTCAATATAGTATCAGAGCCAAGAGGTCTTAGGTTCAAGACCCGTCTGGCGCAATTAAAAAAATAATTACAGCCCATTTCTATTTCATATCTTAGACTTGAGAAAGTCTATACGTGAGGGAGAGTGTTGAAGTAAGTTTAGTCTTCTGGGTGAACTGGTTAGTGCATGCAACTCACTATGGTGTTAGACCTAAAAGATCTTACATTCAAGACTTGGCTAGCACAATTAAAAAATAATTACAGCCCATTTATATTCCACGTCTTTGGTCTGAGAGAGTCTACACGTGAGGGGAGTGTTAAAATATAATTGAACTGTTTGTCTTTTCTCATTAATTATGCATTTGGGTGAACTGGTTAGTGCATACAACTCAATATGGTATTAGAATCAAGAGACCTTGGGTTCAAGACTTGACTGGTGCGATCATATGGGAGCTTGATATGCAACCGACCCAAGCGAGCAAGTGAGTACCACTAGAGTGAAGTCCTGGAGTTGATCATATATGTGACATTGTAGCAACTATTTTCAAATCTAGCCCTCTAACGCATCAATTTGTAAATTTGGCCCCCTTCACGACCATGGAAGCAGTGCCAAGCGACACGTGTACCTGCCGAGCTCCCGCATCGCAGTAGATTTAGGGTATTGCGGTACCACTTGCCAAGCTAGGCAGCCATCTATAGGACATGCATTTTCAGTGCTTAACTTGTGCACTAGTGCTTAACTTAAGCATGCTTACACTAATTTAGTGCTTAGTTACCTCCTACCGTGGCTGCCTAGTGTAGCAGGTGCTCCTTCCAAGCTAATCGAGCTCGACAGGTGGTACCATAGTGCTCCTAACCTACCGTGATGCGGGAGCTCGGTAGATGACACGTATCGTTTATCGCTGCTTTTGCTGTTTTGGAGGCCAAAATTAAAAATACATATGTTAATATGTTAAAAGGTTAAATTTGAAAAAAAAATCTAGGTAAGCAAATATTTGGAAGTACTGAAGTGTATATTGTTTTTCCCCTGTTTTTTTTTCAGCGAATGCGACTGCATGCTTGGAGCTGGACGGATTGGTTGGAGATTACATCGGCGCGCGTGATTGTTTATTCATGGATAAGGAAAGGGCGAAAGACTTAATTAGGCCAATCGACAGTCGCTCGATTCGACGTGGTGCAATCCTGGCTCGACAGATAAAGCCACTCGGCGTGATTGTTTCTTCATGGATCAGAGCGAGGTCCACTCGGCTTCATGTCTGCCGGCTCGCTGTTCGGTTCGAGAGTTGCATTTCTTTCGCCGTTGGACCAATCAATTTTGAATGTGCCTAGAGGTGATTTAAGTGTTTTTTATGGTTTAAAGCATTAAGATTTTTTATGTATATAATATTTTTTACTCATGTTTACAATATTTGTTGTTTGTGTATACAACATTTTTCTTATGTATGTAACATTTTTCCTATGTATGTAACATTTTATAGCCAAGAAATGTTGTATACATGAAAAATGTTGCATATATAGACGAAAAATTAAATGTTATAAATATAGGTGAAAAATATTGTATATATAGAAAAAAAAATCTGAGGACTTTGAATTAAAAAACACTCGAGTGTTATTTAGCAATTCACATAAATTTTTTAGCTTTGCAGGTGAAGTCTTAATACCCAGCAAGATACTGTCTTGCGTGAACAGTTAAGGCGACATGGCATGGGCATAGAACTGAGCTCAAATTTGGCCAAACTCAACGTCGAAACCCCAAAAGATGTTCCAATCGGCATGTACAAAAGCAAAGAGGCATACACACGAGCCGTACGTTTAGAGGCCTACATGGAAAAAGGCACGCGTAAACGCTGCACTTCTGTTGCATATCCAAAACCCCCCAACACAAAAGCAAAAGAGGTCGTGAAAAGAAGATACTTTGCAAAAGTAAAGCCTTGTTACTGCTGCAACAAAGAAAACGGTGCGCACGTGTTCCTGACGTACGTTACGTGCATAGCTCCTTGCAGCACATGGAGAATTTGAGGCGCACCATTATAATTAAAGTTTTTGACTTCTCTAATCCCCGTGGAAAAACATCATCGCTATATATATAGCGTTCTCCGGTGAAGCAACAGACGGCTTCAGTGCGCTCGATATGATCTTGTGTGCCATCAAATCAAGGTAGATCGATCGATCGCGCGCCTTTCCCCTCTAGCTATATCGAATTATATATCGGCTGTCTATGCCTCTGCCGATGACGAAGCTGGAGCTCGGCCACCGCGGCGAGGCGTCGGAGCCCGGCTGCCTCCGGGGTGTGCTCGGCGAGCTCGTCCTCACCTTCCTCTTCGTCTTCATAGGGGTCGGCGCGGTCGCGGCTGCCGGTACGGTAACTTCATTTTCTGCGCCGTAGTTTTTCGATCGACTAGCTCCCTTCCAAAGAAAAGAGGTGTCGTACTACGTTCGCTGAATTATCTGCCTATGCATGCATGAAGATCTCATCCTTGCCGGTACAAGAACAGCCAACATGATATGCCGTCCTCCGGTCCTCGTTCGTTCTACTATTGATTAGATCTGTTTGCTCCGTGCGGTGCGAGGTATTTGGAGCAGTACCCTGCCTGAAGCCACTGTTTGATATCATTTAGTATCTGCATTTACCACTAGGTAGTGCACACGTGGAACGTTTACACGTAGTGCCCAATCGACACGTGTATGCTTACGGCCACGGAAAATTCAAAACATCTATGTAACATTAGGATAGAAAGTTTTGAAAGAAGACGTAGGAGTGCTAGTATACGCATCGTTTCATTAACATCAAGGAGGTTCAAAGAAAGCTAAAACCATGCTCGAGGAGCAGAGGGTAATAAACCACAATGTAGATTCAATAGCTCTCACACCACGGGCCAGCAAAAAATGCAACCTACAAATTACCGTACCACTACATAAATTCGGATTTATGATAAGTGAAGACTACTAGACTAGCATGACGTTCTTTCCATATCATCCAAGTTGCAGGCGTTACGATTGAATCGATCGATTCCTACTCTTCTCTGTGCTGCAACACGTTCTCTTGCATCAAGCCACCGATTCTTGCAAGCTGCAACCCTTGTGCGCCTGTAGGGTCGAGCTAGCACCACATAGCCAATATTGCAAAGCGAGAATGCGATACCATATTAATTTGCCTTGATAAAACGCATCCTGTATATATCATGTAAGAGATGGATACGATCCAGAAAATGCCTTATGAACGTGTTAACATCACTCGTGGGCAGGAGTAATTTTTCGGTATATATATGGAACTGACAGGTATATATGTTGGCATGATGCCCAGGGCAGGCCGGGTGCAATTGTCAATGGGTGTTATCATACACGAAAATTTCAGTGCCACTACATAAATTCATTTTTACGGTGAGTACTGTTACGTACTAGGGCTCGATATTCTCATGTTACCATACGGAGATTTTCGTTAGCTAGCACGTGATTTCAATAGGTACCAAGTACCAACTGATCGATGTGCGTGATGGCCGTTTCCCATGCAACTCAAAACTAAGCCAGGTCAACAATAGACCGGCCGTCACATGCTTTAATTTCTTGTTCGATCATTAATGTTTGCCAGGAAAGACGGCCGGAGGAGCACATCAGTCGTCGGCCTTGACGGCGGCGGCGGTGGCGCAGGCGCTAGTGGTGGCGGTGCTGGCGACGGCCGGGTTTCACATCTCCAGCGGCCACCTCAACCCGGCCGTCACGCTCGGCCTCGCCGTCGGCGGCCACATCACCCTCTTCCGCTCCGCCCTCTACATCCTCGCCCAGCTGCTCGGCTCCTCCCTCGCCTGCGTCCTGCTCCGGTGCCTCACCGGTGGACTGGTACGTACACGTATTTTCTATTTTCCCCCACATGCATGGCATCGCTAGCTGTCACATATAAATCCTACGTGTCACATCGTAGGCCACTCCGGTGCACACGCTGGCAGAGGGCGTGGGCCCGGTCCAGGGCGTGCTCGCGGAGGCAGTGTTCACCTTCACGCTGCTGTTCGTCATCTGCGCGTGCATCCTCGACCCGCGGAGATCGGCGCCGGGAATCGGCCCACTGCTCACCGGCCTCCTCGTCGGCGCCAACACCATCGCCGGCGGCGCGCTCACGGGCGCGTCCATGAACCCGGCGCGGTCGTTCGGGCCCGCGCTAGCCACCGGCGTCTGGACACACCACTGGGTCTACTGGGTCGGCCCCCTCGCTGGGGGGCCCATCGCTGTGGTGGTCTACGATTGCCTGTTCATGGTCGTCGGGACCCACCAGCCGCTACCCCAGGAGTGAAACGTCGACATGCCTGGGAGCTTTCGGTAAGTTTTGGGCCATTGGATTGCTTCAGCAAGCTGTTTCTATCGGTCACGTGGCTATGCGAGTTTTTCTTGCGGTAATTATGGATTTGTGTGCTTGAGTTTTTCTTGGTCCATTTGGTTCGGCGAATTAGCCGTGTAAGTAGCAATTTTGGGTGTGTATAAGGAACACCTAGATGTTTTTTTATGTAAAAACATCCAAATTTTCATCAGTTTGATCTAATCAACAATTGTTGGCTCTCCTCCACCCCTATTTCTCTCTCTCAACTTCACCCTGACCCCACCGCCTCCTATCTCGACCCTGCCGCCTCCTCGTTGCTCTTCCCTCTGCCCCCTCCTCGCTGTTCCCTTCGCGCCTCCTCCTCCTTTCTCGCGGGAGAAGCTACGCGTGCCTCTCCCCACCACCCCTGCCCTCCTCCACCACCCACGCCCGGTGGCACCCCCACCGCCCCCTCCGACACCGCCCACCACCCTCCTACCCCGCCCGTTGCCCCCACCGCACCCCCGCCTCCCTCTATGCCTGGGAGGAACAGTGAACCCTGGGTGCGGAGGGTGGAATTCTCCCCTCGGGCTCGCCAGTGAGGAGGAAGAATCCCGACAAACCTCGCTGGAGAAGACGCCACCCAAGCCCTAACCTCGCTGGAGAAGATGAACTCACTGGAGAGGACACTGTAGCCTAAGCCAGAGCACGAATCACAAGGCGAATAAAAAAGATCAGAAATTTGGATGCTTTTTGGGTTGACTCCATCCGAGTGAAGTCGGCAGCATGACAAAGACCTGACGCGCGTGGTCTGTCCCCCACCCTTTGGACTCGGAATCAACGAAGGCAGCAGCAAGATGAAACTGTGGCGTGCGTGGTCCGTTCCGCACCCTTCGGACTTAGCGTCGATGAAGTCAATGGTGAGACAAATCTCCGGCGGGCACAGTCTATCCCCCACCCTTGGGACTTGGGGTTGACGAAGGCGATGGCGGGTCGAAGCTGCGACGTGTGCGGTTTGTCCTGCACCCTTCAAACTTTTTGTTGATGAATTCGGTGGCAGGACGAATGTTTGACGCGTGTGGTCTGTCCCCCACTGTTCGGACTTGGGGTCGACGAAGGCGGCGGCGAGACGAATCCTTGCGCACGGCCTGTCCCCTACCCTTTAGACTTGGCGTCAATGGAGTCAGTGATGGGTCGAAGCCTTGCGCGCACGAGAAGCATCTACGATCACGAGGTGGCCAGACGAAGCGTCTACGACTACAACGGGGTCGGACGAGGTCTCGACTGCGAGAGGGTCGGATGAAGCATCTACGACCATAAGGTGCTCTGTCCCGCACCATTTGAGATGAATCCTTGTGTGCGTTGCCCGTCCCCCACCCTTCGGACTTGGTGTGACGAAGTCGGTGGTGGGTCAAAGCCTTACAAGTGCGAGAAATGTCTACAACCATGAGGTGGTTAGACGAGGTCTCAGCGGCGATGTGGTTGGATGAAGCGTCTACGACCACGAGGTGGTCGGATAAAGTATCGACCGCAAGGCAATCGAACGAAGTGTCTATGACACGAGGGGGTCGGATGAGGTCAGGACCGCACAGCGGTCAAACGAAGTCATGACCACGACTTGGGCGGACGATGTCCAGACCACGGGGTCAAACGAACGTGTACGACCACGATTCACTCACCTGAAGGTGCGGAGGCGCGCAGCCAAGGCCAAGGGAGGTTGGAGGGCGTGAAGGTCGGTAGAGGCAATGCGGGGTCCAGCAGAGCCGAGACCGACAGAGGCTACAGGGCATGAAGGTGCAGAGCTGAGGGCAACGGAGGCTGGAGGGCATGAAGGTCGATGGAGGCAACACGAGATCCAGCGAAGGCCACACGAGGTCTGGCAGAGCCTAGGCTGGTCAAGTTGGAGGCGCGAAACCAAGACCGATGGAGGCCAGAGGGTGTGAAGGCTGGCGGAGGCTAGCGAAGGCCACATGAGGTCTGGAAGAGGCGATGTTCGCACGAAGTCTGGCAGAGACCGAGCGAAGTTCGACGAAGGCGACGTCCATGCAGTGTTTGGCTGAGGTTCAGTGAAGTCCACTGAAGACCGTGGAAAGTTTAGTGGAGGCAGGCGTCGATGAGGACACAACCACGAGGAGTCGATCAAGGGTCGATGAAGCCATGACCATGAGGTGGTCAGATGAGCATCGGCGAAGCTTCGACCCCATGGGGTAGGATGGCATCGCCGAAGGTGCGACAGGTGTCGACAGAGTTGGTAGCAGGATGAAGACTTCAGAGCACGCGCTCCATCCCCATGCTTTGGACTGGCGTCAATGAAGTCATGGTCACAAGGATGTCACAGCTATCGGTGAAGAGTTGGCCACAACGCGGTCGTAGATGCAGCCTTAAGAATCTATGACTACGGAGTGGTCGGTCAAAGTCTCCGATCACGCAGTGGTTAGACGGACGTCTACAACCACGAGGTGGTCGGACAGAGTCACGGTAGTTGGAAAAAAGCTCTGATACTACGAAGTGGTCGGACGTTAGAAACAGGCTCTGATACCACTTGTTGTATTGTAAGAGTCTTCTCATCTTTAAAAGCTAACTTATGAGGTAAAAAACTTTTCCACTTTTAAACTAGATCTTTTATCTTTCTACAATCAATGTGGGACTATTCTAAAATACATAGTTTCCTAAGATTTATAGATTAACGTGGTTTGAATGTAAGGTACATATATAGCTTTCCCAAGATTTACATGTGCTTGTGGTGGTTTCTGACAATTGCAAATGCGAAGGATCGGCGGGTCTACTCTATATTATAGATGCGAGTGTGTATCATGAGAAGGGGTACTTTCCATGTATCATGACTCTGGACTCCAGAGGAGGGGTAGGGGGAATCGATTGGGGAATGCATGTAGAAGGGGCAAGGGAGGAGCGCATCTAGGTTGGACTGGTGGAATACAACGACGGTGAATAGGTTAGGAGAAGGCAGTCAACAATTACAAAATTATTTTTGTTCACAAAAATTTTAATTCCTAAGTTGCTCCTTTGCACATCAACGGTTGATATTTGTTTGATGGGAGATACCTCAAATACCTTCCAAGCACAAAAGAAAGTCCCTTAACCGTACAAATATGTACTCTACGATCCGGAACTCACCAAGACCCCAGAATACACGTTAATGTTAACAGATCGAGAACACGTTAATTGAGCGTTGGCAGAGGGCAGAGAGGTCCCTCCCCGGCCGGCCGGCCGTGCTGGCGCCCACGGCAGCTGGGGAGCTTATACGTTCGCCGGCAAAATCGCAGCAAGTTCAATCAGCATTATTCACGGCGTGTGTGGGCACGCGTGTCTCGCTGAAGGCTTGGGATTGTTTCGGCGACCGTGCGTCCTGTTCAACTGCACGCACTAGAGCTGGCAACTCTAGTAGTACTACTCAAGATTTGTAGTAGTAGCATACGTAAACTCTAGAGATACTAGTTTTGCCGTTTGCTGATTGCTGAGGACGCTAGTGCTGTCGCACTGGCCGGGTCCGTGCGTGCATTTACAGTACGTTCTGTGCCGGGAACGTGCGCGAGACGATAGCCCTGACGCCCGGTCGGAATCCGGAGAAATTTTATTGTGCGACGATGATATAGTTTTAGCTAGCTAATCAGGTGTTGACATGTGGCATGAAAAAACACTGTGACGGAAAACACTGTAGCACAAAGCTTTCTCCCGAGAGATTTCGATGCGTTTCCCGTGCTACAGTGTTCTACAGAGTTTGATACATGTCTTTATGTCACATGTCAATATCTGATTGGCTCGTTATACAAACTAAACTATATCAATAAATTTTTTCGTAAAACGGGGCAAATCCGCATCAGATCGATAGGCTGCTCCGTACCCGTTTTCGAATCTATGGAGCTGTTAAATTTAGAGAGCGGAGACTTCCTTGTTCTGGTCAGTGGTATGCTCAGATTTTATCTTTGCCACTTGCAACTTGACTGTCAGACGGGTAATATAGCTGCTGCATGCGCCATGCATGCCGCAGAAGTACCAATCAAGGAGCACGTTCAGCAAAAGATCGCGCCCATTTGATGCCACAGATTTTAGATCCCCTTGTCGATGCTTAATAAATGCAGAGCACGTACTTCCATGCTACCGATTGTTCGATAGCGTCCACAACGAATAAATAGGCATGCTCTTTTTGGGGTTTTTTTTTAGCTTTCAGCTTTGGCTTTTCTAAAATCAAAATAAATAAAACATCTTTTTCAAATGGTTTTTTTAAGTCGTTTATCTGAATGCCTTGTTCAACCTAAAATCATGTGCGATATTCGTGTCGATGTCTCAACCGTCCACCGTCATCTTGAAAAACACAAACAAAAGCCATCAGGCATCAGCCACAGCCTAAAAAAAATATAGCTAATAGCTAACGAGAGATTAGAAGCAAGAAAGCCGCAGTCAGTATACACACGCATAAATGCATGCATATTGATCGACACCAAGGCAAGGCCAATGCCCCACCCGATTGGCAATGACAAAACCATGATGGCCTCTCCAGCCACATGTCGTTACACGTCAGCCACCACTGTCATCGTATATGTAGGAATACAAGTAGATTACGCTAATGCACAATAAAATTTTCTATCACGTAAATCAGAAAGTCATACGAGTAAGAAATCATAAATCGTTACAACTAGACGCGCAGTGCAGCGGAAGAAGAGTTAGAGTAGCCCTGTATAACATCGCACACGTCGATTAGTGGAAGTAGTCGATCGTCTAACGTCCTTGGCCACCAATGGTCTCCTCCATAGCTCCTCGCGTTTGGTGGGTGATGCGATCTGCTATCAAAAGCCTCATGCCTTTCCTTATAAAGAGCCTCTTTAGTGGAACCCAATGCTAGGGGCTTATTAAGTTTCGAAGCCCACACGAACGGATCACGTTTGAATCGGTTTATTTCAACTCATTAAGTATGCGAACTTGTAGATTTATGTGTACTCGGCCGTGATCTGAAAATGTCTTTCCAATCCACAAGTCGGTAGAGGCTTTATCAATAGATCAACAATATTTAAATCCGTGTGTGCTTTGTATATCTTCATATCACCTCTTTCAACAATCTCATGAATAAGGTGATAGCGCCAAGCATATGCTTGGACTTTTGATGCAATCTAGACTCCTTGGCTTATACAATGGCTCTACTATTATCACAATAGAAATCCATCATACCAGAAGTACTAGAAACCACACTCAACTCAGAAATAAACTTTCTTATCCAAATAGCTTCAAAAGCCGCAATATATTTAGTCTCTGTTGTAGAATCAACAATCATCCTTTTGCTTGGAACTTTTTCAACTCATTGCTCCTCCATTAAGACAAAATAAAAACCTAGACTGTGATAAAAAAATCATCTTTGTCACTTTTGGAAGTTAGCATGGGTGTAATCATTTACAACAAGCTCTTCCTCAACCCCCATAAACAAGGAACACATCCTTAGTCTTTCTCAAGTACTTTAGGATGTTCTTGAACTACTACCTAGTGACATTCATCTAGGTCTGACTGATATGATTTGCTTGTAACACTTAGAGCATACGACATATCTGTGCGTGTACAAAGCATGGTATACATGATAGATCCAATAGCATAAACATATGGAATCTTACTCATTAGGTCTCGCTCACCAGGTGTCAAAGGATATTCATTGTTGCCAAGACTAATGCCATGTGATATGGGCAAAAAAAAAACCCTTCTTGGAACACTAGATATAACAATATCTACTAAAGATTCAGACTTATGCATCATGAAAATAGATATAACAATATCTACCAAAGTTATTAGTAAAGTTATGAAGTATTGAAAACAACCTCTGGTCGTTGAGCTTATTGGTCCACATATATCCGTATGTACAAGGGCCAAAAAGTTATTTGGCCTCTCATCTAAACCCATGAAAGCGCCTTTATCATTTTACAAAGTAAACAAGATTCACATGTATCAAATGATTCAAAATCAAATGAATCTAAAAGTCCATCTTTATGGAGCTTCACCATACACTTCTCCTTTACATAACCTAGATGACAATGCCAAATAAAAGTATGATTTAAATTATTAGGTCAAAGACTCTAAGCATTAATGTTATATACAAGTGCATCTTCGAGATTCAAAACATATAGTCCATTTACCAATGGAGCATCACCATAAAAATATTATTGAAATATATTGAACAACAATTATTCTTTATTATAAACTCATAAACTTCTACTCCTAAATATGAAGCACAAATAATGTTTTTACTTAAAGCAAGAACATGATAACAATTATTAAATTCTAAAACTAATCTTGAACGTAAAGATAATGGTAAAGTACCAACGACCAATGTAGTAACTCTTGATCCATTGCCCACATGAAGATTAACCTCATGTCTTACCAAACTTCTATTTATTGTCAACCCCTTGTTCTTTTTCAACTCTACCAAGTACTTCTCACAACTTCTCTTCCGATGCCCATACTCATGACAATGGTAGCATTCAGTGTCAGGCTTAGGGCCTAGTTTGAGCTTATTGAGCTTGGCCTTGAAACTTGTGATCTTATCTTAAGCTTTGCCTTTGCCCTTTCCTTTGCTCTAAGCCTTACTATTCTTCTTGAAGGTAGTAATTTTTGAACCATCATCACATGAATAGAGCTCTTTTTGATGCTCTCCTTGGCACCCTTAAGCATGCCATGCAATTTAGTTAATGACTTCTCCATGCTATTTATATGAAAGTTCAAGATAACTAGCTCAAAACTCATAGGGAGCAACCCGAGAATCACATCAGTAACCAACTCTTGGCTGAGGGGAAAATCAAAATTTTCCAAGCTCTCAATGTGCCCAATCATTTTTATCACATGAAGACCAACTGGGCTACCTTCTGATTCTACAAGCAAATAATGCTTTGGAGGTATTGTACCTCTCTGCCCTTGCCTGATCTAAAACATGTTTTTATAACCTACAATCATATTGTAGACATCGTGGTCTCATATTGCTACGTTAAATCAACATTATGCATGTGAATGTCCAATACTCACCCCCCATGTTATTAAGATAGTTAATGGCATCCTATTTTGGTAGAACAATCAAAACTATCATTGGTGCAACAATTGGAAATACATCAAATTTTACTTAATTTTCTTGAGGGATGATATTCTATCATGTCGAGAGTATCTAATGACAAGAATGTGAACAATAGCACAATAGGAATAAAGATAAATATTCATAGATAATCATACCAAATTGTGAGATAGTATGGCCATTAACATAGCAATCTTCATCAGCACACTTCCTATCCACCAGGCACCATCATGCTTGAGGTCACCATTTTCATCTCCTAAGCTATTCCTCATAACAACTAGTATGGATTATATATGACAATATCAAGCATCATATGTCGATACGCAGGCTATTGTACAATAATATGTAGCCCTATGGTTATAGTTCAACATGATGCAGGCCATGAAAAAATCATACATGCATTATATGCACAATGAGCCATGTACTATTCATATTAATCCCTACAAAAATGAGTTATACATAGAATCCAATTCTACAGGGAGATATGAACACATAATACTATACAATGCGCTAACGAGTACCTAACACGACAATCCCAACACGTTTTTTACATTGATCAATCACATTAATCAGTGCATGAGGTTTGCAGAAAGGATATCAACCCATAAAACCCGATTTGCTAGCTCCATACGGCTAAATATCGTAGTTTACCCTGATGGCGGAATCCCATCTAGTAGAGATACTGTGCAACACGACCGTCAACGAGCGTAGCTAATCATCGGTGCTATCAATTCAATCCTCCCGCGAATTCATCCATATGAACTGATATAAGTGCCTAAACCAATCCATCCATATGAACTGATACAAGTTAATATACCAGAACAACAATAGATCTAATATACTACTACAATATATAAACTATATGTGATAAATCCAGATCAAATACTACACAAAATAGCTCTGATACCACTGTAGGAATATAGGTAGGCTACACTAGCATGTAATAAAAAATTTTACCATATAAATCAGGAAACCATACAAGTAAAAAATCATATATCGTTACTACTAGATGGACAGTACTGTAGAAGAAGAGTTGGACAACCCAGTTGAATGTCGCGTGCGTTGATGTAGTGGAAGCAGTCGATCATCTAACATCCTTGACTACCAATCGTCTCCTCCGACAGCCCCTCGTGTTCCTCATGTACGTTGCATATCATCCTCGATCATTGTAGCTGGTGTACTAGCACCAGCGTGTATGACGCAGGGCTTTCGAAAGGAGGTGACTAGGATTTTAATGGATGACATGATCTGCTATGAAAAGTTTGCAAATAACCTCTAGGACATATAGTATCTATGGTGTTGCACTTATCGCCGGGTCAAACGATGAGATGTTCGACCGGCTGATCCAATCCAGTCAGATAGGGCAAGCTGCATGCTAGCTTTTCGATCGACACGAAGAAATGGCTATGCATGCGCCTGCCGTATCGCCGGTGCTTCCTGACTAGCCTGGCGATCGATCGACCGATGGTTAGCAGGGTACGGGATGGGAGACTTGATTTTGCAGGGATAGGAACAATCAAGCGCCGCGTTACGTTGGCAGAGGTCAAATGAGATTTAAAATCGGGCGGTAGAGAGGTCCCTGTCCGGCGGACGGCTGTGGTCCGCCACGGATGTCGCCGGCGTCCCTGCTGCAACTTTAGCGTCCATGGCGTCATTCGGTTGGCGTATATGCCTTCTGCAACAAGGATTGAATCGAATCCAGTGGCCACCTCGTACGTCAGCTGCATAAAGCTGACTGCAGCTAGTACCATTCGTTTCTAGGTCGCTCTATTGTGCGTATACTGTATGTGGAGACGTGCACGAGTTGACAAAGCTGTACTTAGGTGACGTTCGTATTAGCCGTGGCCGATGGTTTTTAGCTAAAAATAAATAATATGTTGAAACCGAATCTATTAGCTCCGATTGTTACTCGCTGAGAGAAAATACACACATACTTTTTTCCTTAGAATTGTTGGAAATTAAGTGGTTTTAGCAATATTTCCATTTTAACTCCAATAATAATAAAGCACAAGAGTACATATATATGGCAATATGAAAATGATACGATGGCACATGTATTATCTCTAGAAGTAGATAAAAAAATCTGAACATTGATACATTGCAATATATTTAATAGAACAAGCATATATGTGAGCATATAAATTCTGCATAATACACAAATTTAACATTTGACATATTGGTCTCAGGTGAAGAGTTGCACAAGTTATTAGAAACTTGGCCTTCTACAACTCTTGGTCAATTCTTCACAATCACAATGACAATTTCTCAAAATTTGCTAGTCTGACTTAAGCAAATATTACCTTAGTGTAGTATCAATGTCAAAAGCATGTAAAGATTACAAATTTTGTCCGAAAACAATCACTGGAAACAGACCAATAAAACTGCAGTAATAATATACAGGTTTGGCAATTACAGAAGCGTCATGTACATATATGTTTTCTGCAAGATCTAACAACAGTATGTAACACTGAGTAGGAACAACAGATAAACAATTGACAGAGCTACAAACTACAGTCAAACAAAGATAATCAACTAGAATATGCAGAATCACACTAGCAAAATGGTCTAACTTGTCACTGTGATATCAATGTGATAAAACATCCTCATCAAGCAATTCACAAGGCCACAGTCCAACATTCAAATGTCCTCCCAGTGCTAGGTCTAACCATAGATTTCAGAAGTATCAACTAGCATGGCTGATAAATGCACAATGGATAGTAAAGGAGTAAAGATCAAGCTCACAGAGCGGCGGCACTCGAAGCCACCGTGAACGAACATGGGCTAGGCTCATCGTAGACGTTGTCTCAGAAAACCAAACACCGGGAATACCAGGGTATCACCAGGAAGGCAATTGGAGACACAAAGCCCAACTTCTCAATTCGATACTCACCAAATCAAGAAGCCGAGGTGTTGTTTGTTGCTGCACAAAGATCACAGAGAGCTCGGTAGATCATCAAGCGCACAAGCCACACACTAGATGCCACACTCTCCAGAGATCAGAGAGCCATGCCATGCAGCCAGCCAGAACATGCAAGAGCGTAGATCAGTGCTAGACTCTTTGAAGTAAAGATCAGGAACTCAAAGACCGGCAAGGTCCCCGAAGCCAAGCCGCCGCCGATGCCGAAATCAGGGACAGAAAGCAAATCGCCGCCATTAGATTTTAGATCGGGTGATGAGCTCTCCGATCTCCCTTTCGACCTCTTCATCTTTTGATTTTAAGTGGAAAAGCAACCGGAGATGAGGCAACGATGCAGCCAAACTGCTGTCGCTTTTCTCGTACAGGAGAGGATGAGGGGAGAAAGAATCGAGCCGCACAGAGATGAATGTTAACTGAAAATTTGGGGAATTCCCAAAATGGCCATCAAGAATGACACACGCATACAAGTACGTAGGGCGAACAAACACAGAAGGGACTTTTTTTTTGCGGCGATGCACTTCTTCTTTTCCTTCCCTGTTATTCACTCATGTCTCCTCAAATTGCTCAACAGCTTACATGGCTTAAATAAGCCTCACACATGCACTAAGTCCAACAACTAGGACCTATTCTCGCGCCACTGTCAGAGATCTTCTCCATGATCCACACGACTCACACAGTGTGCATTAACCGAAAGACTCGCTCCACTAACCAACTAACACAGCTAGTGGATACAGCTTATATAGATATACTGCTACCTGACCAAGTCTACAACCATACACAGACTTGACCAACTTCGAGTCCTTCGACCATGCCACTTTGACCACAGATGCTCAACCACAACTCTACGACCACAGCATCTCGACCACGGCTCTTCGACCATGGCTTCTCGACCACGGCTGCTACTCAACTTACGAGCACTTTGACCATGGCTTCTCGACCGCATCTCCGGTAGCACTACTAACACAGAGCCAGTACTACTGGTCTTTGACCACACAAGTCTTCCGAGTATCGACCGGGTACTGTAGCACATGAGTATCAATTGGTTACTATAGCTCCGACTACCAACTGATTAGTATAGCTATGACTACTGACCAGTTACTATAGCTTACAACTACTACGCAGCTCGACTTACAACTGCGATAGCTACGACCGGCTCACTGTAGCTACAACCGGTACACTATACTATAGAGTCTCCGACTGCTCTCCCATTCCGGGTCTCGTCTTCTACATGTACTCAGACACACGAGTACTCGACACACAACTACACAGTACTCAACACACGAGTACTTGACACATGACTACACAGTACTCAGCACACGAGTACTCGACACATGACTACACAATACTTAACACACGAGTACTCGACACATGATTATACAGTACTCGAACACATGAGTACTCAAAACATGACTACACACAACAAGATTAGTTCCAATAAGCAACCCCCTAATCTTGTTATCAATCTTTGATGCGTTCAAGTGCACTGTCTTGCTGCACGTAGCAGCTTTCTCTTCTTGCCGCACTCAGCAGCATCTTACCACACACAGCAGCCTTCTTGAACAATTCACGCGCCTTTATCGGTCTCCCACCAACACATCTGGCACCAGCATTACCTTGCCACACATAGTGGCTTCTTGCATTGCTGGTTGTCGATGTTGCACGCCGACTTTCATGTAATGATGGCTACGACCACCATCATTGGCCTCATGTTGACTCTCCCCATGGTTTGTCTGCACCGGTGTCCTTCGTTGCCCTTCACTGCTGACATCACCACTATGCACGTCGTGTGCAATGTCGGTACACAACCAGACTTGTCGTGGCCGCACAGACCTCCATCGTTGTGTTCTTGGGTGCTTGGTTCTGCAGCCATATCATCACTGGCACCTTGTGCACCTCTGCCCGACGCACGCCACTACGTGTGCCATCACACTGACCCGAATGCACATTGCCATTCGACTGATACACGGTCTGCTGCGGTAGCCTCTTGCCTCGACCCCTCGCATCCGACTAATGCACGGTTAGCTGCGGTAGCCTCTTGCCTCAGCACCCTCTCCGACAAATGGAAATCACCAAGGCTCTAGTACCAATTGTTGGAATTGAACCCATCAGCTCCGATCGCTACTCGCTAGGAGAAAATGCACACGTGCTTTTTTCCTAAGAACGACACACGCACACGAGTAGGGGGGTGAACAAACACAAGAGGGACTTCTTTTGCGGCCATGCACACCTTCTTTTCTTTCTCAGTTATTCACGCGTGTCTCCTGCAATTGCTCAACAGATTACATAGCTTACATAAGTTTCACGCATGCACTAAGTCCAACAACTACGATCTATTCTCATGCCACTGTCCGGGATCTTCTTCATGATCCGCGCACTCGCACACTGCGTACTAACCGAAAGACTTGCTCCACTAACCAACTAACACAGCTAGTGGCATGACTACTGCAGACACACTGTTATCTGACCAAGTCTAGGACCACACACAGACCTCACCAACTTCGAGTCCTTCTTCGATCACAGATGCTCAACCACGGTTCTATGACCACGACTCTTCGACCATGACTTCTCGACCACTACTCTTGGACCATAGATGCTACTTGACTTTCGAACACTTCGACCACAGCTTCTCGACCGCATCTTTGGTAGTACCGTTCACACAGAGCCGGTACTACCAATTTTCAACCACACAAGTCTTCCGAGCACCGACCAGGTACTATAGCTTATGAGTACCAACTGGTTACTGTAGCTTCGACTGCTGATCAGTTACTGTAGCTTACGACTACCACGCAGCTCGACTCATACTGCAACAGCTACGACCAATTCATTGTAGCTCTACTGATTCACGGTACCTCCGATTACTATGCAGCTCGACTCACGACTGCGATTGCTACGACCGGTACACTATACTTTGGAGTCTTTGACTTTTCTCCGACTCTGGGTCTCGACTTCTACACGTACCCAGACATACGAGTACTCTACACACAACTACACAGTACTCAATATACGACTACACAGTACTCAACACATAAATACTTGACACACGATTACAAGTACTCGAACACACGAGTATTCGACACACGACTATACACAACAATAAGATTAGTTCCAACAATCAATCCCTTAATCTTGTTGTCAATCTTCAATGCGTTAAAGCTCACTATCTTGCCACACGCAGCAGCCTTCTCTTCTTGCCGTACTCAGCAGCATCTTTCCAGCTTTCTTACATGACTCACGTGTCTTGATCGGTCTCCCACCAACATATCTGACACTAGTATTTATCTTACCACATATAACGGTATCTTGTATTGCTGGTTGTCAGCACGCCGACTCTCTTGTGACGATGCCCCCGCGCAATGCCGTCTTTGACTCTTGTCGCGTCGCCTAGCGTTCGGCGGCAAAGAAAAAGGGTCCGCGCGCGCCGGCGATGTCGTGCGGCTCTCGGGGGACGCACATCCTTCGTGCAATCTGCCGGCCGGCTTGCCGGCCACGGCAGCCCAGCGTGCTAGCTCGGCTGCATCGGCGTACACACTCACGGAATCCGATGCCGGCGATCGAGGCGGCGACTAGCCAGCTTAGCTAGCGTAGGAAAGAGCGGTTGAGACTTGAGACGGTGCTAATTTAATTAGTTTGAATCGATTTCTCATCCTTTTCCTCAAGAGACTTTGCTAAAAGAATTACACGGACACATCCATTTGCATGTCATGCCTCCTTTCTGTCACAAAATAATACTGTGTTATAGTAGATACAGTCAAATTTTCTAAATTTTATCTATTGATATTTTTAATATTTAGATTGAACACGTAAAAATAATATATGTCTTGAAAAGATCTTTTATAAAAATATTATTTTATTTTATTTTGTAAATCTATTATAATATAAATTAGTGATTAAAGTTGTGTTTTGTTGATATTCAAAACGAGGTTATTTTTGTATCTTGGGAGTAGCAGCAAACAAGACGACCTGCATGCAGATGCAGGCATGCAGCTCACTAACCAGGAGATAGATTAATTGAGCAGTGATGGCCAAAAGCTATAGGTTGTAGCGAGCTGAGAATACAGTACATGCACGCAGATACGTACTGAGGTCGCTCGCCTAGTGGTCACCACCTGAATTCACCCACGACTCGTCTGCCGCCGCTTCTCCACCCACACCGGCGACAACACCGGCGTCGGCCCGAGCCCGACCACCTCCTCCTCCTCGGCCTCCACCTCGTCTCTCACGGCCTCCCCGTCGACCTTCCCTGCTACTATTTCCTCCACCTCCTCCTCGCCGCCGCCGTCGTCGTCATCGTCGTCGTCGTCTTCCTCCTCCTCCTCCTCCTCCTTTCCCACCACCCTTATCCTCCACACCTTCACGCTCTTGTCCAGCCCGGCGCTGTACACCACCATGCTGCCCTCCACCTCCCCGGCCTCGCTGCCGCCCACAGCCAGGCACCGCACCGGCCCGCGGTGCCCCTCGATCACGGCCAGGCACGTGTGCGTCGCGCCGCCCTTCCCCTCCCGCCTCCACACGCGCATGGTCGCGTCCTCCGACCCGCTCACCACCACCCACCCGCCGCACCCGGAGGCCAGGCAGAACACGGCCAGCCGGTGGCCCTTCAGGAACCCGACGTGCGCTGGCCGCCCCTCCGTGGCCTCCTTCTCCCACACGTTCACGTAGCCGTCGGAGGAGCCGGCGTAGAGGAAGCACCGGCTGGTGGTGCCAGTCGCGGCGTGGCAGAGGGTCAGCGCGTTGACCGGGGACAGCTCGGAGCGGAGCACGATGATAAGGGCGTGCGTGGTGCCGCCGTACACGCGGCGCCACATCTTGACGGTGCCATCGGCGGAGCCCGTGAAGATGCAGTCGTCGGCCTCGTTGACGAGCATGGCATTGATGGGCCCGTCGTGTGCGATGAAAGAGTCGACGCAGCTGCCATCGGAGAGCTTCCAGGCCTTGACTGTATGATCGTGGGAGGCCGTGTAGAGGAGGCCCGTGACGGCGTGGAGCACGAGGCAGGACACGGTGTCGCGGTGGTGGTGCGGGCGCTTCTTGGCAAACGGGAGGAGTGAGAGGCCGCCCTTGGCCGGGAGCGTGGCCGCCTTCTTGGCGCGGATGTGGTCGCATACGGCAGCCGCGCATACCGTCCACACCCGGACATGGTGGTCGCGGCTGTGGGATGTGACGAGCGTCCCGCCGCACGCGGCCAGCGCGGGCACGCGGCCGCGACCCACGTCGAGGAACCCGCGGTTGAAGCACCCGGGCGCCGCCCACGCGCGGACGCGGCCGCTGTCCGACGCCGTGAACAGCACCCCCCGCGCCACCGCGAGCGCGTGCACGTCGCCATCCAGCCGGTGCAGGGCCACAAGACAGTGGTAGATCGCCGCGGGCGACGGCGGGAACCGCATCCTGGCGTGCAGCGGCGACTGCACCCACGGCGAGCACCCGCCCCCGCCCGCGCCTCCACCTCCCTCGAACATCGTCGGCATCTCCACGCCAGACACCGACGAGAGGCTCAGCCGCGCCGGCGACCGCTCGCCTCCACGCGCATGGTGGTGCACGGGCGTGTGCGCCGGCCGCGCGAGCTTCCGGTCCTCCTCGAAGAAGCCAAGGCTCTTGCGCCGCCCAAACTCCATGCCCTCTCCCACTCAGAAGCCGCGCTCCAACTCACTCTACCAGCTACGACGATACGATCGAATTGAAGCTCTCCAGCCTAGCATCGATCGCACGCTGCCGCGCTGCACTAGCTGCTGCTGCTGCTCCTACTACCGCTTCACTTTATTAGAAGCAGACGTATAAACGACCGCGGCCATGGATGGATGGTGGCGGGTGTGTGTAGCGCGCGCTCGTACCACGGCGCCATAACTCGGGGAAGCGCCGAAGTTAAGGAGTTGAGTAAATGGCGGCTGCGTACGTAGTGAGGTACGACCCCATCCCATGTAAATTTTGGCCTTGCAATGGATGGATTGGGTGGAGGCCACCAGGATCTTACGAGATCACCCTACAGCTGCTGCCGAACTCCGGGCTCAAACGTACCTTCTGCGAGTATGGACGAAGGCATTGATGTGATGCGCCCCCGGCGTGCAAGATTCAGTATGTCTCTAGACCATGTTTATATTAGTTTTTGACGATAATAGGTTGTTTTTTAGAAGAGAGCGTGAGCAATAGGAAAGCGAGGGAGATATGTGCGTGAGATGCAGTTTTATCTCTGGAGCGAGAGGAGCGGAGAAGCTGCTTCGGAAAACTGGATATTTATATTAGTTTCTGGCTTCTCTAAACATACGCTGCATACGAATTAAATTTTCCGTTAATTACATGCAAGTGTAATATATCAGATAAATCCGTTACGATTTTGCTATTGCACAGTCGACTGAAATTTTTTTCTCCCAGTCATCTGAAGTTACATTATTAGATACCTAAAGTTGCAGTGTGCTAATTCTCCTCTTCCTGAAGTTGCACTCTCAGTCACCTAAAGTTGTAGTATAAAAAAGAGACTGAAGATAGAGGAAAAAACAGTCGTCTATGCAATAGTCATTCCCAATCCGTAAACATTCATTAATTTAAAAAGAATATGTCTATAAGTATATCGAGTTAACCGTTCCGGGCGGTAAAATTTATAGTATCATCACACGAATAGTATGCAATTACGCACGAGAAAACAAAAAAATGCATGATCATATCCCTGCATACGAATTAAATTTTCCGTTATGTAGATCATCATATCATTATTCATCAACGAACACTCCATACAGCTTCTGCATGCTGCACCGGCCCTGCATGCTGCCCGGCTGCCCGTACGTAGACATGTGGAGTATAGGCCTGTTTGGCAGAGTTCCAGCTCTAGAAAATCTGCAGATTTTTTAAAGCTAGTCATCTGTAGCTCTAAGAAATCCTGGATCTAGAGTTGCAGGCATGTTAAGTGCATTTACATGACTCATTTCATTTATATTATATATTAAATAAAAATATTTAAATCATTTTAATTTAGTCAACAAACTACAGATCCAGCATAGATCTCGGAGCTAGACCTGTATGTATCGATCTCGATCGGCATCTATGATCTGCTTCAATTGGATATAAATGTAACCTGCAAGTAGAATGAATGCTCTACTCCAGCTTCGTACATGTACATTAATACTACTCCATTTTCTATATTCACTACATGTCAAGTCTGCTGATCCGTTCGTTTCGACTTCAGTTTACAACTTGTGGCTTATATTAATCTAAAAAACAAAAGAAAAGAAGCGTTCTAGCTGTGGCCTGTGGGTGCACTGCACACTTCTGCTTAATTTGTGCAATTGCGAGTGCGCTGCATTGACCAGCAATCCACGCATCCACCATCACATCATATGTTGAAATGCTTAATTGAACATTTCCATTTCAGACTGAAAATAGAAACTTGGGTCCCCATGGGCTAGCTTGCCAGCAAGGGGATCCAACGTTTCCATTTCAGCCTGGGAACGGAAACGTTGGATCGATCCCATGGGTAATTAGTTCAGAAAAAATGTTTGAGATATGTACGTGAGCGGACATGATTCCGCTCATATATACATCTAGTCTCTACTAAAAAGAAGATCGGACGGTTAATATTAGAGTTCGTTTCCTATTTTACGGTCCATTTGTACTCGGTATATACGCCTTCTTGTATCTAATTACACCACTTGGTTTGTGAGCGTTATACTATCATAGGGAAGTAAGTAAGTCTAGAAAAATAGTAATTAAGGAAATTAAGCCGTGACTCACCTGAGAGGCTGAGCCCCGTTGGCTAATTGCATGCAAGGCTTTATTTGTACTTGAACCACTCCTATAAGCGCCGAACTTCTCGGGCCCATCTAAGACGCGATCTGCGGCGCTTTTCTTGGATCACGCAGAAGCTAGCTGCGGGGTTACTCTAGCTAAGAGCCGTGCATGGTATAAGTGCTACTGTTGTAAGTACTACCAGAAGAAACTTGGTCATTTTTGACCTCTTGTGACAGAGAAAATTTCTCTTTGGTCCTTCTCCCGTGAAATTCCCCTTTAGCCTCCTTGTGTGGCCGCCGACCGCAGGAAGCACGTGGCGCGGCCCCGAGCGCGGCACCCCCTGCTAGTGTGGTCCCCTACCGCACGAGGTGCCTCCCCCTCAACTACTTCGACCACGGTTTTGATTATAGTTTCGACCACGACACTTTGACCATGACGTTTCGCCTCATCTGGATAGGAACATCCCAGCAACTCAACTTCCTTAAGCGGTATCATCTGAATTTTAACATTCCAGTAAAAAGTTACAGAAAGACAACTACTTGATTCTTGACCAGGCTAGTAATGTATCTGGTGGTAAGATGATGATCGCCAATTCATCATGGCAGTGATGGCCGGCTAGAAATGATGTAGCGGTCGGCGACGAGAGACCAGTGATGAAGCAGTGGCAGGCAGCAATGATAAATCCAATGAAAAACTTATTGTCCTTTGGTATGCAAATGAAGAACTATTTGGCATCATCTACTTCTCTAGTGGTGATCTTCAGTAGCCACACACACACACACTCTCTCTCTCTCTCTCTGTCGCCTCTCACCACTATGACCTTTTGCTATGCTTGATGTCGGCTTGCTGCATTTGGAGGGAGCACAACCATGGGGTTAGGAGGAATATGTGAAGAAAGAAGGTCAAGGGATATGACGATTGTGACTTCAGAAGTTCAAATTATAGGCAACAGTTATGGGAATTCAATCATGAATGGGATAACAATTTACCCCGATTATATCACATGGCCATCAACTTCCTCTAGATGGCATGTGGGTAATTATCTCTATCTTTAAAGGGTACTTTTCTATGAAGAGAACGGGCGACGACCGCCAACGCCTATTTTTATAACAGTAAAGAATATTGTTTTGTTCAATTTATCCATTTTTATCAATTGTTAGGGAAATTGATTGGATGCTTACAAACGCTTTCTCGTTAGGGCTTTCCCTGGATAATATTTTGCCTGAAAAAGTTTCATGGTTGGTGGATATTTTTCCACGTAATCTTGTTTTTGTCATAATATCAGCCTATTAGGTTTGACCATATAGACATTTTACCTGAATAAGTTCTATTAGTTGTTGAGTCCTATTAAGGCCTATGAGACATGGCAGTCTAGCTTAGTCCCTTATTGATCATTTAATAATAAAGGGAGATCCTCTCCGCTCATAAGAGGAGAGGCAAGGGGCTCTCATTATATACGCACCTATGGATCTCATATTCATGCATCAATAAAGAGAGAAAGGCTGGTCAGGACTACTTTTTGTATCTTCTCTTTTGTATGCTTGTTTGTCAACAACACAACCACAACTCTAACAGTTTTTACCTATGAACTCGATCCCACTAACAATGGACTATGGTTTAGTGTAGCCTGATTAGTTCCTCACCAGCAATGTGCTATGGTGTAGTGTAGCCTGGTTGGTTTCTTCATCAGTATACGATGTTTTTTATTTGGAAAACTAGCTTAATGCACATGCTTTATTATGGATAAAAAAGAAGATATTACCTTAGCACGTCAAGTCAATGTCATCAGGATTGGCCTGATCCATGCCCTCAGCTCTGCCTCCACGCTTGCTCGGCCTATTCTACTCCTAGTCGAGCTTTGATGTGACCTAGTCACAATTATGAAGTTAATTTGTGCTGTTGGGAGGTAATTTTTCTGTTTTTTTTGTTAGAGATTTTTTAAGGAGGTGGAATTTATTTGTTGGGAGATGGTTTTTCTGTTAGAGATTTTCTAGAGAGGGATAATGGGAAGAGAGTGACCTACCATCACCACCAACTCCATTTTTATAAATAAGCATGTAGTAGTACTAGTTCTTAATTTTAATATCATATTACTTAGAGTAAATTTTAAAAAATTATCACACTACTTTGGTAAAATTATCACAAAACCCCAATTTTAAGCTTCATTTTTAGAGAACCACATTTCCCTTTGCATAACATCTTAAAATCCATACTTTTTCGGACTGCCGCCGTATCCAATAGGTCTGATAAAGATGAATCACTCGCCAATCTCACAAGACTACCCATTTCCATTTACTAGCATGGAGGTAAGGACCTGTTTGGGACTGCTCCACTCCAGGTTTTTCAGCTCTGCTCCCAGTTTGTCTAGCCAAACAGATCCAGCTCCAAGAACTCTGCTCCAAGAAAAAGGTGGAGTTGAGGGTCAACTCCACGTTTTTTGTGGAGCTCCTCAAGGGGTACTCCAGAAACTAGCGATTCATACCTCCTCATGGAGTTGAGGGAAAATTACCCACCTATGCCATTGATTACACAAACATACCCCTTCGTTCTTTTTTTCTTTCTTTCTTCCGCACGGCGCGTCTTCCTCGTTCGCCTGTTTCTCCCGTCCGAAAAACCGCCGACGCCCCGTCTGGCGCGGTGAGGTTCGCTGCCCGCGCCGAGGGTCGGCCTGGTCCAGTCGAGGCCACTGCCGCCAGCGGTTCTCGTGGCGCTGATGCCGCAACCCAACCCGCGCGCTGCCACAGCCTGTGGAAGGCGCCGGAGTTCGACATCCGCGCCGTGCTGCTTCTGGTCAGCAACAGATCTTTTGAGCAAGATTGATCTTGTTATTTTATACACGATGATGATGATGAGCAACGGTACTTCCTGGTCTGTAGATTCCATCGTGACATCAATGAATTGACAAAAGTAACTGTTCACTGGATTGCTAGTACTCTTCTAATTCAGTCCATTGTTGATAATTATTTTTAGCATACTTTGCAAACGTCAGAAGAGCAAGTTTTATCTATTGGTGGGGGTGGATTTTAGCCTTTTGGGTCTATTCATGCGTTGCTAATATTTTTACTAAATTATTTGTATTTATTTATTTTTACATCATATTTCAATTAGTAAAACCAAACAAACACTCACATATGCTTTTAAAACATCAAAACATACACCAAATATCATCCATGGGCATATTAGACCTTTCTTAGGAAAACCTCTCATTCCTAGAACTGGAGTCATGCTGCATGCCAAACAGGCCACCTGCTCCAGCAACTCTAGAGTGGAGCCGCTCCAGACTGGAGTTAGTGGAGCAGAGTTAGAAAAACTGGAGCAGAGCAGTCCCAAACAGGCCCTAAATGTACTCACATTAGATAGGAGCTAACATGGCAACATAAATGATGATTATGTGACTGAGCGAAAGGCCCACCCAAATACAATGGTACTTTGCCTCCACCACCTGCTACAAATAGCTAAATTGCCTTCCACTGAGCCACACCACACCACGCAATCATGTTGACATGTTAGCAATTATCCAGCGCAACTACTTTCATGTTTGCAAACAAAAATGCGATAGTCTTGTGAGAATGGCAAGTGGGCCCGCCCTATCATGCACGTTGGATACAACAGTAGTTCTTAAAAGTGCGGTTCTGTGAAATGTTATGCAAATGAAAGTGTGGTTACATGAAACTGATGCTTAAAAATATGTGTCGATGTTTCAGTATCGATCTTACATATGATTTTTTGGATTCAAGAGATCTCTCGCTACAACCTGGCTATGATTACATAGAGAAAAGACATGCAGATTTTTATATAGATTCAGGCTTTCTCTTGAGAGAATAACAACTCTACTCCTGTATGGATATTGCTCAATGAAATGATTACAACTGAGAAAGGAATGAGAAATCTCTTGCTCTACTCCTATTCTCCCTCGGGTCTGGCTTATCCTCGTCTCTTCTCCCTGATGTTCATACTTTTATATAAATTGCAAAGTGATGGTAGTTATCATGTCAGAAGACGCCCTAACGCTTCGGATGATAACTGTCCGATGGGAGTTATTGTCAGAGAGACTTGGTATCTCACTCATTATGCAACGGTTATTGTTAGAGGGAAGTTATGCACAGTTATTTCTGAGAATAATCACATATGTTAACTGCCTTGTCAGATGGACCCACTATGTGGCGGGTTGTCTCAAAGATTGGCTAATCGTAGGAATATCTACAACCACAAGGTGATCGCATGATAACTTATGACAATGTTATGGTCGTAGAAAAGCTTATGACTATGAAACGGTCGTAGAAGAGCTTACGACTAAGGGGTGGTTGTAGGAGAGCTTACGACTAAGGAGTGGTCGTAGAAGAGTTTACGATTACCTTGTGAAATTTCCTTATAGATAAGGGGTATATTCAAGGAGTATAATGACGTAATAATATTATTTACAGATAAATAATTATTTAAGTATTATTATATCCTCGTAATATGGTTTGTGATAAACTTGCCAATGGTAGTATGGTTTTTTTAAAATTTTACTCTATTAATTATATTATTATTATATGATACAGGTAAGTGTGGTTATGCGGTTTTGTGATAGCTTATTTGGGAGGGGACTTCTCTGGGGTCAGACCCCAGAGAGAGGAAATGGGGACACCCTCGGATGGCCTCCACGTGTTCTCTCCGCACGAATCTCTGCGAGAGCGCTCAGCCGTTTCTTTCCTCCGCGCGAGCGCCTCAGCCTCGACCGCATCGCCGCCGCCGACCGCGCGCCATCAACTCCTCCGCGTCGACCTCCTCCCCGCCGCGCTCGCCCGAGACCGCTCCGCCTCCCGCCTCGATCATTCCGTCGAGCGGCGATGGTGGCACGCGAGCGCAGCGGCGTGGCGACAACGATCGCGTCGCGAGACAGTGCGGCGGGAGAAGCGGCTCCGGGGCCCGGCGAAGGCAAGACCGGCGGCGCGCCACGGAGCGGACACGGCGGAGGAGGCCAGCAGCGACCCGCCACGACCGTCTGGCGAGAGAGGCGGCGGCGGCGATCAAGAAGAGGACGGCGGCGGCGATCCAAGAAGAGGACGGCGGCGCTCGCCGGCTGATCCGGTGGCGGGTGGCGATCCGACGGCGGAGAGGCGGATCAAAGCGGCGGCGACCGCTTGTCCGAGACGGCCGGATCCACGGCGAGGCGGGAGGTGGAGCGGTCTCGCAAGCGCGCGGGAGGGACGTCCGATGCGAAATGGGCGGAGGATGCGGCGGTGGCGCGACTTCGGCGGCGTGGCAGGCGCGGGAGGAGGTCGGCGCGGAGGAGTTGATGGCGCGCGGGTCGGCGGCGGCGATGCGGTCGAGGCTGAGGCGCTCGCGCGGAGAAAAGAAATGGCTGAGCGCTCGCGCGGAGAGAACACGTGGAGGCCATCCGAGGGTGTCCCTATTTCCTCTCTCTGGGGTCTGACCCCAGAGAAGTCCCCTCCGCTTATTTGGGTGATGCACACGCCCACACGGACGGAGACAGGTAAGTGCTTGATATAGTATTTTGTATGTTCCTTTTTCCAATGCAAAATTGCAAAAAAAAAAAAAGAAGCAGAACATATCAAGGATGCAATGTGTGGTAGAGATAAGGTATGCTATGCTCTTGGGTTTAGATTGATTTTCATTTCCAATAATTTAGTTCATGCTATATGATCTCTGGGTAAAATTTTCTAACCCCGTCCCTAATGATACATGACCCATACTGAATGGTTACTTTGTTAGAGGTGATAATTAAGAACCATGAATCCATGGCATATATGTAAGAAATTAAAATAAATAAACTACATACCAAATTAACAATCTCTAACCACATGATTTTTCTCTCAAAATGAAAACACATGATTTCGAAAATGCTCAGTACATATTATTTTTGTTTTGAAATTAAAAATGCTCAGTACATATCGATATCACTGCATGCTCTGGATTCAGGACCAATATATCAATCCATCCATGTCCTTTTTACCTCTCCACGTGTCATAATTAATCAAAATATGGCCCTGATCAATTCGGTTTCGGCTTCTGGCTGCTGGTTTATTTTTCACTATTTATAAGTTTCGTATTTTTCTGAACTTTTGGCTTTTCGTTGAGCTTTTTTGCCGTTCTTTTCTTCCCGTATTTGTTTGTATTATACGTAATGGGCTAACATATTTTTTTATTTTTAAATTTTTTAAATTTAATTATATCAAATAAGCCTCTGTCAGCTACAGTACTTTTTTCAGCCAGCTACAGTGTTTTCAGCCATACGCCACAAGCTTTTCAGCCGAACCGATCACCACCTATAAGTGTGCATGGTTTGGAACACCCGGGCTGCATTAATATATATTCAACTCTCCTATATAGTTTTTTTTATGAGTTTCGCAAAACTACACTATAATTGTTAAAAATATTACAAAATCACACTTTTAAACATTAGTTTTAAATAACCACACTTACTTATGGATAATAATGCTTCACAAAATTGCACTCCGTCACATGAAGCGGGCTTGGCAGGGAAGGCCCACCAGTTAACCACACACTTCGACAGGGCAAAGGACTCTGACAGGTGGGCTTGACTTGTCATGCTCTATTCATGTGATAGAAGTGCAGTTCTACGAAACATTATGCATAATTGTGGCTCTTTGAAATAGATGCTTAAAAATATGGTTCTATGATAGTTTTGATAATGGTAGTATAGTTTTGTGATATTTAGTTTTCTAGATGCCATATAGTTTGTACTTAGTACTTGTACGTATAACGGTACGTGTCGCTGTCATTTTTTTATCGAGGCCGGGCCGGGCGGGCTTTAGGTTCAACTTCCAATTCCATCCGCGCGCCCAATGCGATATCACTCCTAGTACTAATAGTATTGATGACTTCAATTAATTTTATAGTTTTCTTAATCATACCAAATCTAAAACTGAAAAGACTATGGATTCAAATTGTTACATTAAAACTTGGTACTTGAGGTACTACATTATTTAAACGCACGAATCAAAAGCTCCAAATATCATAACGGTTTTTTTTCCTGTTGATAAGTCATGCCATCTTGAATTATTTAGAGGTGAATTCGAGAGATTCCAACCGCATTTGATCGATTTCGAATCTCAAGTCAATTCGGCAGACAACAATTAAATCCTACATACATGCATAAACTCACGTACAAAGAGCATATGCTATGCATTTAAGTTTACGGTGCAATCGCAGTACACTCTAACTAAAAAAGTCATAAAAAATTATAAATTTTTTTACATATACTTCTAAACTTGCTCTATCCATGTATAAAATTTCAAATTCAAATTTACTCTATGTTAAGGGCAACAAAAAGAGAGAAATCTAACAAATGTTAAACTCTTAAAATATTTGTTAGATTTTTCTCTTTTTTGTTACTCTTAGCATAGAATAAATTTGAGTTTGAAATTTTATATATGGGTGGAGTAAAATATAAAACATATGTAGAATTTTTTCACAATATTTTACGATTTTTAGTTAGAGTGCACCGTAAGTTTGAGTGCATAATATATATATACATAGAGAGAGAAAGAGAGAGAAATAGGGCACCATGGTGTCTGGACACCAAGCCTCTCTGCCTTTGGATTACTTTTAAATGCGTGCAAGTATAATGATATATAATATATCAGGCAAACTCGTTAACATTCATTAATTCAAAAAAGCATCAATTTGAAAAAGAAGTTATTGATTTATCATGCTGAATCAATAATGGATGGAAAGTCTCAATATGGAGCCTAGGCAACATGTTGCCCCTATTATTTATACTATATATACACACACGTACATGTATATATATATGTATATACACACATACATATACACACATATATACACAAATATACATACATATATACATACATGCACTATTATATGCCTGAGCTTAGAATAAGTTATTCTACGCGCCAGCCAATACAGGCCACGAACCCACACCCCGCCGCTAACATTAGATGGAGTGTATGCACCACTGGTAGAGTTTGACCTTAAAAGCTTACATCACGTGTAGTAATTTATGTGTTACCACCGCAGGATGGTCACCGCACTTTATGTGAGAGTTTTTGCTTTTGACTGTAAACTTATAATTGTAATATCTCTTTAAATCAACATTCGGTTTACGATCTGTTTGCACCGTTATGTTCGAAATTACAAGCTTAAGAAAGATATCTATGTTGAATATATTTTAACACTGTAAAAGTCGTTTACTGTATGAAATACGTCGTTTTACTGCACTGCCACAGAAGATTTACTGCACTTTTCTAAGTACGGACATGTGACATATACGTAGAATAAAACTAGTTGAAGTCAATATTTTATTTTACTATACTTTTCTAAGTGTCCACAGGTGACTAAGTATAGAACCGGATGGTGCTTGACTTTTTATGGCATCTTATATGGACTTTTACTGCATGCCATGATACAAATTACACGCAAGGCTAAATCTGTATTCTCTGCGATCAATCACTTATTCTCTTGATTCTAAACATCCATATAATTTTAGACTAAGTTCCTGTAGTGGAACGCTCAGCCCCATTCAATATTAATCAACGGATTTGGAACAAGACAATTCAGAGATCCATTGCACTTCTACCTACACTCAGTTTTCTGAAACCCCTCACACTCACGATTTCTTCTCCGAATTAATCAAACACTAAGAGTTTGTAAAATTCCGAATAAATCCATACTAGGTACACACACATATACAACAAAATTCCAGTCCCTCAAATGACTAAACAGATGTGGTTTTAAAAATGTTTGGAGACAGGCTTTCTACATTTTTCACAAAACCATTTGGATTTGTAACATGAAAATTATAATATTAGGTTGATAATCAAAAGTACTTCTGTAATAGTATGTTTTATTTTTTTATGTATTACATTTAGGAGAATTAATGATCAAAGTTGTAACGAAAGAACGTGCAAATTAAATGATTGCTCGGGAGTAATACACTGAGAAAGTCAGTCGATCTCAAGCTCAATCTTGACATATCGTTGCTCCACAACAAAACAATCAATAGATCCCATCCGTTGTCACCCGTAAAAAAAAGTCAGTAAAGTGTATCATGGTAAATTTTTATATTAAATGCCATAACAATTCAAGTACCAACCGGTTCTATACTTAGTCACCCGTTCATGCTAAAAAAATACAATAAATTTATTATGGTAGTATAGTAAAACGGAGTATTTCATACAATAAAATGAAATACTAACTTCAGCTATAGTCTTATTCTACGCATATGTCACCCGTCCAAGCTCAAAAAAATACAATAATTCTTCTATAGTGGTGTAGTAAAATATCGTATTTCGTGCAATAAATATAACTATTGCAGTATCAAAACACATTCAACATAGATTTTGTTTTGTTAAGCTTGTAATTTTGAACACAACGGTACAAATGGATCGCAAACAGGACGTTCAGTTAAAGAGATTGCAATTCTAAGTTTACAATAAAAAAACTTCCTCATCTCTTATCCGCATTTAGAAAAGTGCAGCAACTATCATGCGGTGGGTTACTCCTGTGGTGGTGCAATAAAATGGTCGTGTGTTTTATGGTCAGGTCACGTGGTTTCTTTTATGGCCGAAGCGTAGAATAACATATTCTATGTTTAAGTGCGGAATAGTGTTATCGTGTGTGTAAATATATATGTAGGGTAGTCCTATTCCACGCAACCGTGCTACTTCACTTCGCAACCGTGCTACTTTACTTCGACGCCACCGCTCCGCCGCACCACCGGTCCCCAATCTGCCACGTCACCGTGACCGCCCCAAGCACGCACGCCACCCACCCATGAAAGAAGCTTTCAACTGGGGAAGAATTTGCTTTAAACTCAAATAATTTGCTTTAAACTTGAAGAATTTGCTTTCAACTCAAAGAAAATTCAACTTTCAGCTCACAGGATTTGCTTTCAACTCAAGAAACTCGAACTTTCATCTTGATGAATTTTACTTTCAGCTTGAGGAATTCACTTTCAAACTCCACTATTTGAACTTTCAACTCGACAATTTCAAAAACTTCCTACACAAGAATTTCAAGAAAAATCAAACTCTCAGAACTTTCAACCACAAAACGTTTGGGCTTTCAACTGAACAAACACAAACTTTTTACCGTGAAATCAAACTTTTAAACAGCAAGTTTGAATGTACTTTCAATTGCAACAAAACCGACGATGGCACTGGCACCGCCACCACGCATCTCAGCGGCGGCGCGGTGGACACATGCAGTCGAAAATCTTCTTGTTTGCTCCCTAACACGCATCGGAGCCGTTCACGGCCGTGAGGCGCGTGGGACGCTTGAGGTGGCCCCCCGCTCCGCTTTCTAGGGTTTCTGCCAAGGGAGAAGGGGTGCCAGCAAAATGGGATCTATTCTAAGATAAGGGTCTAAGGCAGGGAGGAGGAAGGCGTCTCCGGCCAGCGGCGGCGGATATATCATGAACGGAACATCTCCAGTATATACACTATGGGCCTATTTGGTTACCTGCATGAGCTGATGCAGCTGCATGAGCGTGGACAAGCTGAGTAGAGAAGGTCCTCAGCCGCGTTTCTCCTCAGTCTGGCTCCAGTTGATTTTTTGCATCCGCTCGTGCAGGCTCTCACCCCGATGCAGGCAACCAAACACCATCTCCCTGCATGCGCTGGTGCGAGCCACCCCGATGCAGGCAACCAAATAGCCCCTATGTGCCTAGTGCTATGTATGCCTGATGCACTTCTCTGTTTGATTTATTGCCATCTTAATGCACTTATTTTAGCTTTAAATTGAGATGGTATGAGAAAAATTACTGTAGGTATTGAAGCAGCGGCTAGCTCTTGTCGCCACAAGGCGAGTCGCATTGAACAAGCACTCAAGCGGCAGCTCCACACTGAACAGTGAACACCTACCTCGTAAGGTTTCGTTCATTTCGACTTAAACTTCTGGCTTCTGTCTTATTCTTTATTATTTCTAAATTTCATTTTTTTCTAACTTTTTAGTTTTTTAAATTTTTTTATCAGTATTTTTTCATATTCATTTATATTGTTCGTGATAGCCGAACTGAGCAGGCTGTAAGATGGCCCGCGTTACTGCTGACTGTTGCTGCCGCAATGGCAGAGCTGCGCCAGGGCACCGCCAGCCTCCGATGAACTTGTTTCTGTCCTCAACCCGTCTTTAAGGTAAATTCAACAGTAACATGTAATAGTACAAATTTTTCAATGCATTTAACGTGTTGTGTGGTATCTTGCGCAAATCGGTCGAGAAAACTAGCTAGAGAATGGAAGCTCATGGTCTGGTTTACTAGCGAGTGGCCTAGTGCTTCCACAACCTGAAGTACGGGAATGAATCTTACAATGATTAGTAGCGGAGCGGCGAGTGACACCATGCTTTTCACTCTTTCCCCGAAGAGAGCTAAAGCACACTTTTCCGCTTCTCTCTGCACTTTTTCAGTCTACAATGTTCGATTCAGCCTCAGATGGCTCCGATCAAGGGCTCAAGGCTGATCGCCCACAGACAATAGTCATTTTTATTTTCTCAACAGAACCCGAATTATTCTATTTTTACACCTATCCCCCCTCCAAACCCTCTATTCTCCGTTGCCTGGTCTGAGGCATCCAAACCTGTAGGACCGATGATGAAGATCATAGAAGAGGGTGAATGATCTTTGTCTCTTTTTTAACTTTAATAAAATCAATTCTTTTTAGCTTCTTTACTCAATTAGTTATAAGAAACTAATAAGATATACACAATAAAAACTGGGAGAAAATAGGAGTCAACAAGCCAAGAGATCAGAAGATGCAACAAACATGCCAAAACCTCACAGGGCTGGTCTGACCGCAGGCTGGGTGGTCTGATCGGTCCTGTAGGATTGAATGCAGCAATTAAAGGGGGTAAATGATTGCCTCGCTTTTTGGAACCTAAAATCAAGACTCAAATCGGAAGAAAGACAATCTAAACAATAGATTATATCTACTGAAACCGAAGAAGCAAGCCTTGAAAGCATCTAGGCCTCTAAAAATATTGGTTTTGGTAATTAATGACATTATGTGATCATGGGACTAATTTGTGTGTTAAGTGTTTGAAAGGATTAGTCTCAAAGGCAAAGAAAGAGGATCACAAAAAGTTTTCATACGATTCAAAGAGTTCCAAGGCGGCAAGTTAAATAGTTTAGGGCTCTTTTATTTTTACCGGTCTTTGGAGAAAGGTTGGAAGACCGGATTATAGGTTAGATGCCGTACTATTAAGAGGGATCATGGTTAATGCTTGATCATATGCTAATGTGCCCTATGGATCAATTTAGGATCATGCATGCACTTAGAAATAAAATTGAATTAAAATTGTGCATTGCCAGAAATTTCGGAAGTACCGATGTTCAATGAGCGGAACTTCCGATCAGCCGGAAGTACCGGAGTTAAACTCGCGGAACTTCCGGTCGTCCGGAAGTACCAGGCTCCCGAGCGGAATCTTTTTTCCAGAGAGCGCCCGGAGTTAAACTTAGCCTCTTGGAAATCGGAAGTACCGCGGATTGAATGGTGGAACTTCCGCTAGGCCAGAAGTTCCAGCCACCCGAGCGGAACTTTTTTTTCCAGAGAGCAACCACTTCCAAAACTTCAACTCGTTGAAATCGGAGGTTCCGGGTCGACATCGGAACTTTCGGGATTCCGGAAGTACCGCACTTACAACGACGGAAGTACCGCACTCATTGACCAACGGTTACTTCTGACTCTCTGACATAGCCGTTCTGACCCTTCTGCGAAAATGCGGAAGTACCGCCCCCAACACTGCAGTAGTTCCGATTTCCCTGAATTTTCAGGATTTTTAATTGCAACGGCTATTTGAGTTTGGTGGGGGTATAAATTCGACCCCACCAGCACAAGGACATGTTGTTGAACCATTATTAAGCATCCTTGAACATAGAGCAAC
The DNA here is from genome assembly GCA_036346575.1 of Dendrocalamus sinicus. NCBI lineage: Eukaryota > Viridiplantae > Streptophyta > Magnoliopsida > Poales > Poaceae > Dendrocalamus > Dendrocalamus sinicus. Next base: position 9,437,969 of record CM070643.1, on the reverse strand, counting down.
CTCTCACACCTCATTTCATCTCTAGTGCATTCAATTGAGGTAGTTGAGTGAATTCAAGTGCATTGCATCCTAGATTGATCCATTTGGCACTTGAGTGTGATCAAGCCGCTGTGATTCATTCTCTTGGTGTTTGCCGACACCTAAACGGCTTGGCGGGAGAGTTCGGTGATTTTCTCAAGAAGGTTGTGAGAAGGCCCAATAAGTTTGTGAAGACTTGGAGCTCGCCTACCCAGAGAGGGAAAGGGCTACCGCTAGTGATCGAGGTGATTAGGCTCAATTCGTGGAGCCGGTCCGATTCGTTCGGACTTACCTCAACGTGAACTAGGGGAGACTGGCAAGTCTCCGAACACCACGGTAAAAAGTGATCGTGTCACTTGTGGTTTGCTTTCTTGTGCTTCATTTACCTTCAAGCAATTTATTTCATTGAGACCTTTTGATTGCTTGTGATTAGAGTGGCAAACCTTGATTTAGACTAGAATTGTTCTTACTCTTAGGATAATCCATATTGTGCTAGAGATCGCTTGAGCCATTTTAAATTAATTTAGTTGTTACATTGCTTGACTTGCTTTAGACAATTTGATAAGTTAAAATTGTTAGACTAAATTAGAAGAAAAATTTTTAAACCGCATATTCACCCCCCTCTAGTCGGCCTCCTCGATCTTACAAGCCTTAAACAAAAAGCAACAAAAACTCAAAACTAAAAGCTTCTAGTCGGTCAGGCCATAATGGTGAGAGTGATCTGACCTCTAGCACTATCCACTGACCGAAAAACAACGCGACTGACGAGAATGAGAATCGATGTAATTTCGATAAATCAACTCCATTTGACCTCAAATTTGACATACGCAATGCTAAAGATATCTAGAACCTATTCCAACAAGAAATTGCAAGAATCATCAACTAGATTCGAAGAAATCCAAATCGCAACAAAAGGAAAACAAAAATTCGACCAAACCCAAAAAATTGCAATGGCTTTCAAATGACTAGGAGAATTCCAACGAAACTTTGCAGCTCGGTTCCTAGGCCTATTTGCAACCTATTCCTCAAAAAGAATCAAATCAAAATCGCATGGATCACGAAAACAATCATTCCACAAAACGAAACAAAAGACTAAGAACAAATGGAAGATTCCTTCATGGATTGAATCACATGTTGATTTGCATTGCTGGACGATTATATTCTGTGGCTATAAAGTACCCTCATGGCGCCCCTTAAACCCTAGCACAAAAGCAGCCACCAAAAGACGTGCCTCCACACTTAGTCTCTCCCTACTTTTATATGCTAGAGCCCCAAATCGTGCCCTCATCAAACACGGACACTAAACTCTATCCGTTCCAAAAATCAAGAGACTTGAAACCCTTCCAAACACGGGTCTCCATAATCTCTAACCCTTCCCAGTTATAGACTCCCTCCATAACGCTTTCAACTCAGTACGTGTCAAAACCTCCAGGACCATATCTCCTGTAGCTTCTCCACGCATCATCTACCTTTGATCTCCACATGCTCCAGTGTGAGCCCGACCACCCCGTGACATCCTCGACTACCTAGACCTCATATTTTTCCCTCCTAGTTCCGATCCTCCTCGTCACCGACCATAATCGTCTCCACGCCCAACCTATACATTCAAAGACCAAAGACCGCACGTCCCATAGCTTCTCTATGCATCATCCACCTCTGATCTCCACGTGCTCTAATGTGAGCTCGACCACCTCGTGACATCCTCAACCGCCTGGACTTCAGATTTTTTCTCCTAGTCCTGGTCCTCCTCGTCATCGCCCATGATCATCTACACGTCCAACCTACACATACAAAGATCAAAGAACTTTTTCCTAGCATAATTTTTTTATAACTTGACCGACATTAGTCCACACACGCAAACCACACCCTTAACCATCAATAACTATGAAACAGATCATCCCCGATTCTCAACATTGGGGGTGCAAATGGGTCAAGTTTTTCCCGACCGATCTGCTACCAATCCGTTGGTACCAAATTCTGTAAGCTGATTCAATATATGGCTACATTCAGTATGGTATCCAGATATTTATAGACGGGTTCGGTAGCGAATTTAGGATGATTCTATATAACAAAATAGCTTCGATATTCGATAAATCAGGTTCTACCCAAGAGGATATTCAGCATCGACATAAAGGGACGAGACGAGGTAGGACCTCATGCTTGTGGTAGAGTACCAGCAGGCCCTCCGCACTGCATGGTAGCTGTACTCGTGGGGCGTCGGAAGGTGGATCTGGAGGGTGGTGTCGGTGAGCACATTGAGGAAGCGGTGCGGCTCGTCGTCCTCGTTGTCTGTGAGTATCATCCAATTTCATCGGAAGAATCGAGGCTGAAGGAGGATCGGTCGGCGGTCGCGCCTCTCCATGGCTTGCAGACAAATCTCAGGCGGATGTACTCCGCCGTGTCCGTGAGCAGCAGCCATCAGCAACCTTGGAGAGGAGTTCTGAGAGGAGCCCTGCCCAATCCCTCTAGTCAGCACTGAAGCATCGAGAAAAAAGATCAATCAGATGGTAGAAAAATCATGAGAATAAAGATCAAGAACAATCAAATGAAAATCAAATAGGAGATTGGGAAATCGAAGAACGAGAACAATCGATATATACCTTTTAGCCTCAGCATTGGCGCCGGAGAGGGACGGCTTGCGATTCGCTGCTGAAGAAGTGGTCATGGCAGCCGTAGTGAGCCACACTTGCTTGCTGGTGCCTGCCATTGTTGGGATTTTTATGTGGTTTTTAATATTTATTGTGGTTATTATTTGTTTTACTCAATGTGAAATTATTCATATTATTGATGCAAGTGATAGGGAATATTTTGATTCGGAACTTAACTCGAGGAATTAATACTCGAGGTGTCGAAGATGGCTGTGCTGGAATATGGTAGACATAAATATTGAGATCAAGTCTACTGGAATTTAATATGCATGTATTTGTTAACCCGGATACATCATAGGGTGAAATAGCTGGGTTTGTTTTGCAGGATCGGCTCTGCAAACTGTTAACCCACATGATCAGATTGGAATTTATCTCATAAACAATCTGATCATGGCGCATGACTCACACATGTGTGCTTGGGACTAATATATTTTAGACTCATAAAACTGGCATGTCTGATTGTGGTTGGTAACATAGTTTAAGAGTCTCATGGGATACTGAAAACAGGTGGGCCACTTTGTAACATCTAGAAGTGGAGTTTATAAATAGGTCCTATCATCTAGCCTCATTACGCTTGTGAGCGGCACCACAGATAAGGCAGAGGAATAGAGAGTAGACCGAAAGCCTCCATAAAATTAATCTAGGATTTGAGAAAATCCAACAGTTATGGCGTTGAAGCTAGGTTTGGCCGCTAGAAATGGAATCTGGTGTGCAAACGCGAGCAATAGCGGAAAAAGGAAGGATGGTATAGAAACATCATAAGTGCTAAAAACCAGTCGACTATTTTTTGGATGAAATTAGCTGATTTTACTGTAACATTTTTATTCTATATATGCAACATTTTCGTCTATGTTTATAATATTTTTCGCCCATGTATGCAATATTTCTCCTTGTATGCAACATTTCTCGGCGAAAAATATTGTATACATAGGAAATCCATATTTGCAACATTTTGCGCCCATATTTGCAACATTTTTCCCCGTGTATGTAACATTTCTCAGTAAAAAAGGTTGCATACATAAGAAAAATGTTGTATATATGAACAGAAAATATTATAAATATGGCTAAAAAATGTTGCGTATATAGAAAAAAATATTACAATAAAATCGACTAATTTCAACTCAAAAAATAGTCGGCTGTGCAATAGACAGTCCCTAGAAACATGCCATTTGTTGCATTCATATGTTCTAGTACTGAAGATCCCAAGAGCTAAGATACGATACATGTTGGTGGATGATCATCGTCTCAGCGGGAGGTATTCGTAAGTACAAAGTTGCATTTTAAAATCAATTTTCTTATTAATGCCTTTTTTTTCATCTCTTGTTCTCCGAATTTATAGTCAACCGATTATATGCAAGTTAAGATCGACTATGTACTATAGATACGTATATCATATCTAATCTTTCTAGAGGGTTTTCTTCAAATATGTTACCATGGTGCCCAGCTTTATTGTGTATGTTTGTTCTTTTTTTTTTTATGTTCGTGCTATCTATCTGTATTATTCGTTTTCGATCTGAAACCATTATGTATCCATTCCGACATTATGTATCCTGACGATACCGTATCTAAAACTCCAAATACTCTAGATTCATATTTGTATCCAATCTTACCGTATCTGACTCCGAATTCAAAAAAAAAAAGATTAGAATATGATACAAACAATATCTGTCCAAATCCGGCCGTATTACACCCCTACCCCACATGCTTCTTCAGTTAAGTATACAAAGAGCTAGCATTGATTAATTCTGTATGCTGCACAATATATAGAAGGACACAGTAAAGTCTAACCCTTTGCAAGCCTGCACGCAGAATCTATAATTGGCAGTATGATGACATGCATATCTCGTCGAATTAATGTATCATCAACGTGCTACTTGCTAGGGTGGTCAGCACCCGATCAGTACCAGGTTGCAGAACCAGTAAAACTAACTGGCATCCAGATGTGCAGCACAAATTAACCATTACACATGCCACATTTAAGTTCTTGCCAGTGGAACAGCACCAGGTAGTGCTGCTACTTCACCTTTGCAATTCTGGCACCAGAACACATATGGAGACATTAATACTGTTGATAAGATTAGCATTACTGGATTTTCCACAAGGCGTTTACGTCACAGACGGTATGTGACGATCTACTGTGTGCCAATTTTAAAAATGGCACTTACATAAAGGAAGCATCATAGTTGTTCTAAAATTGATGCAATTTGCCTTCTACATAGTGGGATCAAATGGAAATTCTTCTGCAAATTTACATGGCTAAGAGCAACTCCAACCGGTTCTTTATCCTGCTCTTCATTGTATATTTACCTAATATGACTCAAGAAATGGACTCCAACCGGTTCTTTATCCTCCTTTTCATTTTTATCGAGTCGCTATTTTCTCCCGGCTGCTAGCTAGATTTGGCGATCGCCTCCTCACTCGCTTCTCAAATAGCTAGGCCATTGGAATGCTAACTCAAATAGAGAGCTGAAAATAATAGCTAGGCTCTTCATCCCAGGAAATAGAGAGGGATAAATGACTAATGGGATGGAGTTGCTCTAAATCTTATCCCCTAAATCATTTTTTAGATGACACAATCTAGAAAATAGAAGACTAAAAATATGTAACCTCCAACAAGTCCCCTAAATATGATCCTCTAAATTAAAATCTGGGTCCACAAAAACTACCAACCAATCTTCTCATCTTCTCCCCCATCCCTTCCTCCCGAAAAAAAACAACGGCGGCTCTCGTCCTTCTCCCCGTGCGACGGTACGCGTGAACAATGTAGGAGTAGAGGCAGTGTGATCCTTGATGTGATTCTCAGTATTTAAGTCTCTGATGACCTCTTTCCCATTGCTACTATCTTGTTTTCTTCTCTCCTTTTTTTTTGTAAAACTGGATCTTTGTAGGATGTGATGAAGAGAAGGTTGGTCCGTGTTTCTGATTTTCCAATGACTGATAACCATCTTTATTTTCCTTCTGATCCTACACAGAAGCGCTCCTTTTCTTTAGTCAAACCTTAGATATGTTTCTTCAGTTTAATATTTGTCTTCTGATTTTGGTGTCACTGTGATGATGAATTATGAACAAACTTCGCATGTCAGACTTCGGAGATGCTTCTGGCATCCATGAGAAGAAATTTCATAAGCATGAGCATTGAATGACTTATGGTTTGTTGTAAGCACTATTGTCAGGCACAAGTGAAGTCATACCACAATATGCACCATATTTTACATTGAAGCATACATGCAAAAATAAGAAAACAAAAGGTAGAAATATTATCCCACAGTGAAATTGAAAATAGCATTATCTTCTTTCTTTAATTCCTTCATCGCTTACTGCTTCCCATTATTTAAATAAAAATCATTGTATGAAATCTTTTGAAAATCAGATCAACATTAGGAGCAACGTACCTAAGCAAGGATGAGAACACAAGTCCCTCTCCGACTGACAAACTTGGTTTTCTATGTTTTTGTATGCGTAGCACCCTCCCGATTTGAGTGAGGTAGCCATTCCACCACGAATTTTTACGAGCAACCATACAAGGAACTTCACACCGAGACTAAATCACAGCATATGTCCAAGACATAGAGAATTGACAATAGTTCTTCATCGCCTAGCCTCCATTTGGACACTATTTTGTCATCAGTTGTGAGGAAATGGAGCTCATGGAATTGGTAGCTTTTGAGAAATCGAGAAATCGAGAGAAACCTTGAGACCACAGAGAAATCAGTGGAACCTTGAGAGTGCAAGAACATAGGACTCACCAAGAATATCTGCGAATCGAGGCGACGGTGTGAACAGGGAGCCGGCGCTCGGGCGCAGATGGCGCGGTGCGCGGGCAGCGCAAGGGAGGCGGACGTGCGGCGCTCGGGAGGCGGGCGGCGCAGAGTTCGGGGCGGCGCGCAGTGCGAGCGCGGCGCGAGGAGGGGCGGAGCGGGCGCTCGCGCGGCGTGACGTCGCGGACGGCGCGGGCGCGAGGGAGGCAGACGGAGCGAGCGCTCGGGCGGGCGTGAAGACGGCAGACGGCATGTCCGATGTAGCGCGCCAGAAAACCGTCGAAGGATTTCGGGGACGGTATGCGTCCCCCATATTTGGGGGACTAAAAATCAGGGATAGCCTCCTCTACATTTTTAGGGACCATTTAGAGTATCTGTTGGAGTTCTTTTTTTATCTCTTCTTCTAAAATATAGAGGATATGAGTACTTTAGAAGATTTGTTGGAGATGCTGTAAGTACTTTTTCAGCGTAAACAAGGCGAAGTTGTGTGTACATAGAGTACTTCTTGGGGGATATATAGGAGTAAGGGGTAAACGAAAATTCATTTTTACAAGGCACTAGTCTAGTCGATGTGGTAATAGCGTTTTTTTTTTTGCAAAATAAAGTGGTTGTAGGTTATTTTGGATTTTATTTAAGTAAAATATCTTTATAAAAAATCTTCACTGACAAGTCTACATACAAACTGACAAGTCGCACCTCTCCATGGCTTGCAGACAGATCTTAGGCGGATGTACTCCGCCGTGTTCTTGAAAGTTCTGCTCTGCATCTGATAGGAAAAAAACGGTGATACACATAGCTGGTCTTAAATTCAGAACAAATTTTTTGCACATAAGCTTGGAGTGACAGAGAAGTAAGAACAGATCTTGATCCTCAGACATGTTTCACTTTCAACTCTGAACACGGTAATATCTACTTGGTTAATTAACATGTTTGAACTTGTGTTGTATGTCAACCAGCTTCCACTTGCTATCGGTGGAATAGATGGGTTGCCTCAAGACTTGAACTACTAACCCCCAACCTCCCCCACGCGGTTAGTAACAGCCCCCCTAATCTAAACCCAGATACAATCAGCTGGTGAATAATACTGTATAATACTACGCTTACATGCAAAAATAGTGGGGAACAGGGGAAGTATTCAAGTAACCCATAATAGATGTGAGTCTTTTTGGAATAAAAAAACCTCTAACATAGCAGTTTTATCAAACCCTAAACAATATTGTTTAAACATTTTCGATACTGTTTAACACATCCATTAACTACCAGTAAATACTAGTTTGCTGCACCCAGCTTGGGGCATTGACACTGGGTCTGTTTTTTGGTGGCTTTTGGCTTCAGCTTTTGGCTTTTCTACAGTAACTAGTTTTTAAGCGGAGTGTCTTTTCAAGATATGGTCTATTAGTTAATTGTAGTATATGCTGTACCGACTTCATTTATATTGGCAAAAGCCGTACTTGAATCTCAGTTACTCTGTAATCTCTCACATAAACAACTAAGGCCCCGTTTGGCACGGCTCCACTTCACAAGTGGAGCTGTTTTTTTTGACTTCACAAGTGGAGTCGGGTGAAGCTACTTTTTTCAGCTCCTTGGGTGGAGCTACTTTTGTCTCAGCAGGTTTTAAGGGACTTCTTGGGTGGAACTATTTTGTTTTACCCCATTTGGCACAAAACAGCTCTAAACAGCTCCAAAGAGCTGATGGTGGAGCTGTGCCAAACAGGGCCTAAAAGTCACAAACCGTAGCTAAAAACTATAAGCCTCAGCCACAAAAGAACAGGCCCATTATATATCACGGACGTGGACCATCGGTAGTTGGGCTTCAGGACTGTAACAATCAACCAGGCCAAATGGACTGGCTCTTGGCCCATTCAACTCGGGAGTGGCAGCACTACAAAATTAAGGGAGCAGCCGCATTTGGGAAAGGATCGGAAACCATTTGGAACCAGGATATTGCTTCTTCTTCCTCGTCACTCCTCTGTCCCCCTCCTTGTATCCCTCCTATTCTTCACAATCCTACCCCCGATTCCCCTCTAATCTCCCCAATTCCTTCTATTACCTGTGTAATCTGTACTCATTAGTGAAGGATCGTAGCATTATTGTTGCTTCAGTTACATGTCAAGCTGTTGTGCAAAATGATTATGAAAAATTGTAGGTAGCACGGTCTCAAAAAACACATATTAATCTAACACTGATGACTATGTTGCAGGCTTGCAGCCTTGCAGGAGAGCTTAATCATGACATCTAGCAAGACTAGGCAATGCTTAGATATAGGACCCCCCAAATCCCCAATGCTTAGCTACTCCTGTGATAACATGTAGTAATAGTTTGATGCAAATCCTGGTGTGCTTATGGATGCAGTCAACTTACTTTGGTATGACTTATAAAGGAGCATGCCTGTTACCTAAGTTAACATGGACATATTATAACTCGTACCAATAAGGTACATTAATTAAGTCACACTGTTTCTCTATTCTTCTTTTTTTCTTACCACAAACAATGTAGATGCGGACTGGAAGCTTCTGTATATGTACGCTTGGTTTTGCTGGTAACCTTTTATTCATCACTTATGTATCCTCCTTAAGTAGTTTTGGTCCCTTTCCCTTTGTTTTGCGAAAATTGTTACAAACTTCAGAAATTCTTTTCCTTGTTTTTGTTGCTAACAAAGCCCGAAATTGTGCCACTTCAGAGCTCAAGGACTCCCTCTGAAGAGACAACTCGAAAAAGAGTGCCCTGTTACTGAGGACGCGTTGCTTCCTGTTGGGATTTGGGACAACCATCACGCGCGGTAAGCCAATTTTGTCCCTGGGAATTTTGTGCCATGTTAATCCAAGTTGTGGACTATTTTCAATTCCCCATGAAAACATTGCCATTACGAAACTTAATTTCATGTTGCTGCTTTCAAAGAGGGCAAGCACTTTCGTTTCTTGGAACGAACCAATCATGTCAGACAGTATCCCTATTCATCAATTCTCCTAACCATTTTCTTTAACTCTTGTAGGTAGGGCTGGAAACGAGCCGAGCCGAGCCGGCTCGAGCCAGGCTCGGCCGAGCTCGCTCAAAGCTATGGCTCGGCTCGGCTCGGCTCGTTTCCGAAACGAGCTACGCGAGAGGCTTGGCTCGGCTCGCCTGACGGCTCGAGCCGGCTCGCGAGCCCAAACGAGCCAAAATAGCTCGGCGCGCCATGGCTTGGCAGTGTTAGACTATCCCTTCTCACAGGTAGAGCCGACACCAGAGATGGAGGCGCGCGATGACCTGCGCTCGATCCTGCCCTTCCTCCCCCTCGTCCTCCGCGGCGGCGCCCTCTTCTGGCCGCCGCCGGTGCAGGAGTCGCTCAAGGCGCTCGCCCTCAGCCCCGATGTCAGCTGCGTCTCCTCCGGCGACGTCCTCGCCGACGCCCTCCTCGACCTCCGCCTCGCCTCTCCTCGCCCGTTGCCCCGCGCCGCCACGGCCGCACCTCTTCTTCGACGACCTCCTCTCGAGGCCCACGCGCGGGCCGGTTCGCCGACGCCGTCCCCTCCTCGCCCGCCTCCTCCTGCGCCTCCCGCCTGCTCGAGGACCACTACGCGGGCCGCCCACCAGCGCCTTCGGGCTCCGCCTCACAGAGGCGGCGGGGCGCGGCGTTGTGCTCCTAGCCTCCTAAGCCAGGAGCTCGCGCCGCGCTGCTCTCCTGCGTGCTCTTCTGCATCTTCCCAACGGCCGACAGGAAGATTTCATCGATCGATTTCAGCGATCAATTTCGACAGCTTGTTCGCGTTCGCGTATGTCCCTTGCTCATTTTTGTTTGATATGCTGTTCTATTCTAGTGGTTGATTATTGTTGGGGTAAAAAGTGATTGAGTGTTCTCGCTGATTGATTATGCTTCTATGCTTTACTCATCGATCGACAGCGCCAGAACGAGCCAGAATGGCTCGGCGCTGCCCACTGAGCCAAAATGGCTCGCAGTCGCGGAAACGAGCCAAAACGGCTCGGTGCTGCCCAATACAGGACTCTGGACTGGACAAAACGATGAAATAAGCGAGCCAACGAGCGGCTCGCGAGCCCGCTCGGGCTCGGCTCGAAAATTTAACGAGCTAGGATTGAAGCTTGGCTCGCTTGTATATTAACCGAGCTCGAGCCGAGCCGAGCCGAGCCGATTTCGAGCCCGAGCGGCTCGCGAGCCTCAAGCTTTTTGTCCAGCCCTACTTGTAGGGTGGAATTAATGACAAGACATGCATGTACCAGCATCGCATGGTGTGTCTTTATCATAATCGCAGTATCGGTTCTACTGGTCAAAGAAATGCTCGTGATGGAAAGGCATTCATGTATACACACCTCTCATCTCAGAAAAGGCACAGAGCTTTCCATAGTTTTGCTAGAAGTACATGTTACTCGTCCTCACAGGATGAGGCCTGGATGTTTTAAGTCTGGAAAAAGTCCATTTTATGCCACCCTGGAAAAAAGTCCAGAGGGTGAACTGAGTACATCTAAAGGACGAGGGATGGATCAGCGCTGGTTCTGTCCTGGTCTCCCCTACCAGAGTTGATGCGAGCTACAAATAATGGCATGAGTTGACATGTTGCTGCTGGTGGCCTCGTCCGTGGCTGGCCGGACGGCGTGGTGCTGATCGGCGACTCGTGGCACCCCATGACTCCCAACCTCGGCTAGGGCGCGCGCTAGCTGCACGCGCAAGTACGCCGTCGTCCTGCCCGCTCCCGCGGCCACGGCAGGGGCTAGCTGCCGTCCTCTCCGCCGTCGTTCACCCCGGCCAACACCACCGCTGATGCCCTCCACCACGGCACCTCGCCTCCCAGGCTCCCACGCTGTTGAGGTCTTACACGCCATGGCGATGTCGAGCTCCGTCGTGTCGGATTTCAACAGCGCCATAGCATGGCAAACCGGTAAACACGTACGACGAAACATGCATGGCACATATTTGTTCTGACAGCCCGCCTGATTTTTGTTCTGCCTGGAAGAAAGTTTGTGGGCCTTGCAGCAGCTGGTGGAATAGGCCAGCTAGACATGAAGCCGACAAAACTCTTGACGAGGTGCCTAGTTGAGCACGCAATACACACGCGTAGTGCCTTCTATCAGATGGTGAACTTCTAGACATAGAAGGATAGAACAAATGATCATCATTGACCATCCAAAATGATCATCGTTGACACTGGGTGATGCATATTGATCCCATCCCACCAAAAAAATTTACCATCACTTTGCGGTTTGTAAGTTCAAAAATTATTCTCAGTTGCACCCCCTAAGTTATCATATGTAGTATCAATAAATTACCACTCTAAATTCACAATATTGTGAATTTATTTAAACAATTACAATCAATTGTGCCCTAAGTTGCCATATTAAGTTTAAAAGGTTGTGATCTAAAAGATGAAAATTACCGCCATTTTATGAGTTTGTAAAACATTCAAAAAAAATATCCTCAATTAGACCTTGAGTTATCACCTACTGTTTTAACAAATTACCACTCAAAAGGTGAATTGGACCATTATATTGTGAATTGATAAAAAAAATACAAATTATCATCAGTTGGACTCTGTGTTTCCATGTACAGTTTCAACAAGTTACCTCACAAAAATTGAAAATTACCATCCTTTATGCAAAAGTTCAAAAACAAACCACGGTTGGACCCTAAGTTACCATGTGAAATTTTAATGAGTTACCACACAAAAGTGTAAATTTACCATTATTTTTTTAGACTTGATAAAAAAATTAACAAATTACCATCTGTTGGACCCTATGTTACCATCTCTGTTTTAACTAGCTGCCACTAAAAATGTGAAATTTACCATCATTTTCTGAGTTTTCAAAAAGATTAAGACTACGGTAAATTGTTTTAACAAATTACCATCCTAAAATAAAAAAATACCATTAATTCCTGAGTTTGAGAAATTAGAAAGTTACCATTAATTTGCACCTGTGTTACCATATGCCTTTTTGAAAAATTACCACCTAATGTGAAATTTACGACATTTGCACCGATTTTGATATTTGGGGACGAAAAGTAAATGATTTTGAAGACAAGAGGTGAAAATTAGACTCCAAAAAAGTTATGGATCTAAAATGGACTTTTTCCTATTGTAAATTATAGATAATACGACAGTCACATTAATCATAATGCTAACTAATATCATAAACACGTATACATCTATCCTTTCTCTTCAGATAATTTCCTATGCACCTATCTAACAAAATGTTTTGTCTATTTATCAACTATCAACATCTCTAAAGCTCCAATGTAGAGTTTTTGCATCAGTTTCGACGTTTAGATCAAATACTTTTCTATGCAACTATTTTATTAAATGCTTCGTATCTATCAACTATCAACATCACTGATGCTCCAATTCAGAGTTTTTTTTGTGCACAGTTTCGACGCTTATATAGAAAGAAAGACACAAAATTTAAAAACTGATAATTGCAATGATGCTTTCTCTTTCTTAAACTTAGCCTCTTTGAAACACGGGAATTTCGTAGAACATAAAATAAATTCAAATTCAAAAAGACACGAAAGATAATGTGTCAAACAACGAACAACCAGAGCCCCCTACCGGGGGTTTTATTCATCATATACCCTCCCCTTAGATGGAAATTCAGGATTTACCCTCCTACCCCACGCGTCAGTGACTTATGATGACCCCATATGTTATTGAGGTGGGAGGGTAAATCCTGAAATCCCCAATTTTAGAGAGGGTATATGATCCAATCACCTGCCGGGCGGCAGCACGGCAGCCACGAGGGGAACCTTCTGGCCGCACGTGCCGCTCAACCCCGCCCGCCTCCGCCTCCGCCTCCACCCCAACCTCCCCCTCTCCTCGTAGACCCGGTCCACGGCCGCGTCCTCTCTCAGATCTCTACCTCCGGGCGGTACGGTGCTGCGGTGGTAGCCTGCCTAGCCTTAGGGTTTTGGCCGTCTCCGATTGGGGGAGAGGTCGGACGCGATGGATCAGAGTCGGCGGGCGGTGGAGTCGTACTGGCGGTCGCGGATGGTGGACGGCGTCACGGCGGACGACGACAAGGTCGCCCCCGTCTACAAGCTCGAGGAGATCTGCGAGCTTCTGCGCGCCTCCGACGCCAGCATCGTCAAGGAGGTCGCCGACTTCGTCCTCAAGCGCCTCGACAACAGGAACCCCGTCGTCAAGCAGAAGGTGGGTCCTGGATTGCTCCTTTCTCGTGCCTTCCTTCCTTTTTGCGATTTGGGATCGGGTTGACCTGACGGCAGGATGAGGATATACTAGGTGGGCGCCGCGGCGGCGGCGGCGAGGAAGATCGTCCAATTCATGGCTAGTAGCGTAGTACGGATTGATTTCGCGGCCGTGGTTACGATGCCTAGAGCATTCTGATCTCAATGGTGGAGTGGTTAAAAGAGCAGGATGGCTCACGTGTTCGTATTGGTGTTGGGGAAGGCGCGATTGAATCTAGTTAGTGCGAGCATGTGCACGCTTGATCGGCAGTCGACCGCGAGGTGTGGATCAGTGGATGAGAGGGATAATGCACGCTTAATCCAGCCCATGCGCATAAAATCGTAGAGAATAGTGCCTAGGTGAAGGTGTAAGGGGAAAAATCGACAATGTTTTTGTTCTTCGCTACTAGGTGTCAATTTCTCCACTAGAGAGCCCTCGCTTTACTGGAGGTGCCGTTACCCCCACACACGTCCTCACCCTGTGGTCCCTATCCACCCCCAAACCAGATGAACTGTACCTTCTACACAAAGTAGCTAGATTGGATTTATAAAAAGGGCTAGTTCCTGCTGATGGAAATCAAACTGGCCTTCTGCTTCTTCTTCTTCTTCTTTTAAATAAAAAAACTGAGAACACAGTCCCCATTCCCTTGCACGTAACTGCTCCAAATCGTGGGTTGTAGTAGAGTAACACTTGCAGACTAGGTTGGTTTGCTCTGAAGGGTTTTGTGTGATTTGTTACACAGTGGGTTTCATGATTGTTTTTGGTGGACTCTGTTGTCAAAAGAAGAAACCTGGTGCGGCTAATTTGAACTGCTACAATTATTATCTCTTCGATCCAATAAAAGGTTTCTTTAACCTATATATTTGAGGTTGTTTAGCAAAGCTGAATGGACTAGGTACTTCACACTAGAATTCGTGATCACTAATGCCTTTTAAAAACTGAATTACTTTTTAGTTATGGTGTGGGTGCGTTCTGACTCCTCATCTCACTGACAAGCTGAACATCTTTATTCAAGATTTCTGAAATATATCAGAGTTATGAGTAACCCCTCTCCAGGTGAACCAAATACTTCCTAAAGACATAATACTGCTTTGCCAAGCGTTTGTACTAAATACTCCATGTCGGTTTGAATTCATGCATTTACTGGACTTCATGAAATTATGTTTTATGTAGTACTGAGCACAAAACGCTTTCTTTCAATCTTGATATGGTGCCCCCCTCATTTACATTCAGAGGAATGTTTAATGTTTGCAGCGTAATGTTGCAGCTACACTAGCTTTTGTCTAACTTTTCCAGTACATTGGTTTGTTTAATCGTTTGGAGCTGTGCCTCCAATTCACTAGTATATAACCTTCTCTATCCTTTACTTGTTTTCCAGGCTTTGCGGTTGATTAAATATGCTGTTGGAAAATCTGGCACTGATTTCAAGCGGGAAATGCAACGGCACTCAGCAGCTATGCGCCAGCTTGTTCACTACAAAGGACAGCCTGACCCCTTAAAAGGGGATGCCCTTAATAAGGCTGTCCGCGAAACTGCAAACGAGGCTATTGCTGCTATTTTCTCCACAGAGGACCCTAAACCTGCTGTTGTGACAGAAGGTCTTGGCAAGCGCATACAGGGCTTTGGAAATACTAATTTTGAGCCATCAAGAGATGAAAAAAGGTCTTTCCTTAGTGAACTAAGTGAAGTAGTGGGCATCGGGAGTGCTTCCATTAAACAGGGCTTGACCAACTTTGCTACTGCACATTCAATGATAACAAATGATAATGGTGGTACATACAAGAGCCCAAACCTTCGTAGGTCTCTGACCACAGAAACTGATAGATATGGCAGGTATGATCCAAGTGAAATTCAAGGTGAGAGCCATGCTTCATCTGGTGCTTCGAAGAATGTGACTTCTGGCTCTTGGGGTCCAATTCCATCCAGTTCTGCACTGACTGATGATAATGGCTCAAGTCAACTAGGGGTTAAAACACGTGAGGAGAGACTTTTGGAGACAATTGTTACTGCAAGTGGTGTGCGGTTGCAACCAACACGAGATGCTCTGCAGATATTTCTAACTGAAGTCTCCAAAATGGATGCAGTCGCTATGAGCCATGCCCTTGAGAACAAACTAAATTCTCCATTATGGCAAGTGAGTTTAGGATTATCATTTTTGGGGGGTCTACTTTAACCTTTTTAGAACACTCAATTACAACTGCAATAAATCGGCTAAAATTCTAGTCTAAATTATGGTCCTAACTCTCTTGACAAATGACAAGTGTATATTCCATGGACAAGTCAATTTATTTGTCTTATTTATTCATGGTTACATGTAGGCACTTTTGATAGTATGCTAATGTGGGAATTCTGGAAAGTGCAAATCTATCCAAAAGTTAATAACTGCATCTTCAGATTTAGAATGCCAAAAGGAAAACATTAGATATAAGAAAAATATTTAGAATGCGGAATTGCGGATGATGCAGACTAATTTCGTTTCTTACCACAGACACTATGATTATCAACATCATTAGACTCTGCGCATCTCGTATATAATTAGAAGTTTAGAACTGTATGTGGTAGAATAGGTTAATGTATAAAGACATGTTTGAGCATATTTACCCAGGGTAGCGTACTGGTCCTGATAATAGGTTAAGCTGTCAGGAGATATTTATTAATTGGCCAGTGGATTTATAATGTTTTGCCTTGTTTGCCGATACAAGCCAACTATTGCTGAATCAAATCAGGTTTATTTCTGGCAAGGGTTAGTGATATGGAGTATGTTCGTTATCTGTGATGTTTGTTGACCTTGTTGAATATTTTTGATACAACAGTATTTCACATCATTAAATTACCTGGTTTGATCATATGGCTGTATCCTTTTAGCTTTACTAAGCATAGCATTTACACCTATAGTATATTAGATATTCATAAATATTTAATATATTTGTTTACTACTCAGGTCCGCATGAAGGCTATCTGTGTGTTGGAAGCCATTGTAAGGAAGCAGGATACCGATCCTTATTCCATCATTGCTTCATATTTCATTGAGAACAATGTTTCTGTTGTTAGATGCTGTGAGCTGCCACAGGTTTCTCTCAGAGAAAAGGCTTCAAAGGTGAGTCAGTTTGCAAAGCTGAATCCCTTAAAGTAGAAATTTGTGCGTATTCCATTAATCAAAGAAAATGCAAAATAACTTACCTTTTATTTCCAGCAAATCACTATTTGCAATACATTTTTTCCCCAGCTTTTAATTCTCTTGGTCAATGCTCTTGCTACCAGCAATTGTCAAGATGTAATAAGCTGTATCACTTTTATTAGGTGTTAAATCTGCTGGTTGGGGATCAACTTACCGGAACCAACAATCTTTCAGAAACAAAAACTACAATACCTGCTGCTGTTCAGATGCCTGATTTGATTGATACGGGGGATCAAGATGATCCAGGAACTCAAAGTTTAACTCAGGAAAGCAGTGAGCAGATTATGGGGAATAGTACATATGTTTCTTCGTTTGATGATTTGCTTGGTGGTGAACCTATTGCTGATATAAATACCACTACTAATGGTAATGGAAGTGATCCATTTGCAGATGTATCATTCCATGAGGCAGAGATTAAAGAGACTAATGACCTATTCTCAGGGATGACAGTACAGGAAAAATTATCAGCCACCATGCATGATAACACTTCGATAAACAAAAATGAATTGCCAGATGTGTTTGGCAGCAGCCCTGAGCCATTCTTCCAAGAAAGAGTTGAGGACAAAGGAACTGTCAATGATTTGATGGCTGGTCTGAACCTTAATGGAACTGCCCAAGCTCAGCCTGGAGTTAAAGCAGAATCAAACAGCAACCTCAATAGTTCACAGTTCTTTGACATTAACAATAAGACTAGCCATCTGGCAAGTGCTGAAGCATTGAATGGTATTCTTGGTCAAAGCTCCTTTTATCAGCAAGTTCCATTGCAGTACAACTTGCCACCACAAATGATGTTTAATCAAGCATTTCCTGGGCAGCAATTAAACTATGTTGCTATGGGGGTTCTTCTTGCTCAGCAGCACCAGTTGCAAAGTTTAGGAAATTTCAATGCTGGACTGGGACATTCGGCTTTCAATTCAACGAACAGTGGAAATGCATCTGTGCTTCCGGATATTTTCAATTCAAGTAATCAACCTCAAAATCATGTTGCTGTTGTGACCAATTCAAAGAAAGATGAAACTAAAGCTTTTGATTTTGTCTCGGTATGCATTTTTATTTAGTGCTTACTTTCTCATGTTTTATTTCGTGCAGACATCAGTTGCAACTCACAATAAGTACTACCTCCAGTCACAATTAAGTGATGTTTTGAACATGGGCATGGTCTCTAAAGCATAACTTTGCAACCAATTTCTATTGTAAACATTTATATAACCTAAATATTAATAAAGATATTGTTAGTCAAAGTTAAAATAGTTTTAACTGGATGCTAGGACGTTACTTATTTTTGACTGGAGGGAATATTAGATGTGTTATTTCGTTTCCTTTCTGTGTGGTATTTAATTTCTAGTTTGTTGATGCCCCACTGCAAGGTTGTATAGAACTATAGACTATAGAATCTGAGTACTTGATATTATTCTTAAAAATAAGGAACCTTGTCAGTCCGATATATATTTTATACACCGGAACTTCGAACTTTGTTCTTTATAAGCTCTTGTGCCTTTTGGAATTGCAAGTGGAGAGCTATAGCCTATAGGTTTGTGCACAGAAGAAAGAAAACATGGTTGTTCAGGGGAAAATTGGGCAGATACTCCACAGGGTCGTCTAAGGCAGGGCTCAGTTCGGCTGAAATAAGCTGGTTTATAGCTTATTTTGCACTGTAACTGGCTTATTTTACACTGTAGCTGCTGGTAGCTTTTTTGACATAATTAAATTAAAAAAATAAAAAATAAAAAACAAGTTAGCCCATCACAGACGATGCAAACGAATATGAAAAAAAAGGCAAAAAAACAAAAAAAAAGCCAAAAACTAAAAAAAAGACAAAATTAAGGAATAGTGGACTAGAAGGTAGAAGCTAAAGCCGAAATGAGCGGGGTAAATAATCCGTAGTGTTGTGTTGAACTGTCAATGTTGATGGGATGTTATGAGGAACAGCTGGTAGAACTTATGAGGAACAATGTCTGGGCATCATGCCTATTTGTGATAAGATGTCTAGATGTCTAGAGTTTGTTCAATCATAAGGGTGCTCGCTGCTCCAACATGTTAGCTTATACCATTTTATGCTGCATTCATTTTCCAATATATAATAAATTATCATACAGTACTTCATGTTAAATTTATTGGACTTACTCTGGTACCTCTATATTTAATACTTTAATGGTATTGCTATTGCATAAGATGTATTACCGACGATCTGACATTTAAAGCTTCCCTCTTTGTTGTTAACAAACAACTTTGCTATTTTTTCAGGATCATCTTGCAGCAGCACGTGGTTCAAAGAAGTAAACCGAACAGCAATGAGCATATCCAGATTGTGTTAAGAACAGAACTGTTAAGCTTCACGGAAATGGTGCACATCTCGTCACAGCTTGCTTGAATCACACGGCTGGTTAGCTGCTTGAATCACACGGCTGGTTTCGCACACCGTGCTTCAACAAATGGTTGAGGATTCTTGCAGATGGTTCGAAGACGGGATATTGTGTTGTATTATGTATTTAGACAGATTTTTTGTTGAAATAAATTGTGTCTTCCGACATTCTTTTGATGTCTTGTCCTTTTTACAAGGTCAGACATTGTATATTGCTATCTGCAGGCAGGATTTTGTTTTATTCTTTGTTAGTGTACAACTACATCTTGATTCTTTTGATGGGAATTGTAAAGTTTGTTAAATCAATAAGAGGCGCAATATGAGAATAATGACCTGATGCAACAATATATCTAATGGTTCTAGTTGCTAACTTACCATAATTTCAAAAGTAAATCGACAAAAAAGTATAGTGGACTCACCGTCGAAGGTATGCAAACCATCGCCAGTCGGCCGCCGTCACCTGCCATGGCCAGCCGTCGGCCACCACCGCCACCATGGCCCGCCACCGCTTGCCACGGCTGGCCATCGCCTGCCATGGCTTGCTGCCGCTACGTCGCCGCTACCGAGCCGCCGCCTCATCTTTGCTCGCCGCGCCTCTGCGCCGTCGCTTCCATGGCCACCTGGCGCCACACCGTCGCCTCCATGGCCGCCTGGCGCCACGCCGTTGTGCCTCCTCGCGCCGCGTAGCCGCGGCCAAGGCCGCCGCGTCTCTGCGCCACTGCACCGCTGCTTCCATGGCCGCCTAGCACCGCGCCGCCGTGCCTCCTCGTGCCGTGCCGCATGCCCGCGCCGCACCGCTACCGGTGGCCACGCGCCGCCAACGTGGAGAGGAGAGAGGAGATTGGAAAGTTTTGGGAAGGATAAGAGAGAGGGGGATATAACGGGAGAGATACACAGGAGAGAGAGATTACAGTTTTTTTTGGGTGCTACAATCAGGTCTTCTTACAAGCTTCTTGTAACACCCCATCCATCCTCTCGGCCTAGTGCCATCACCATTGCAGACTTTTACCAATTTCATCAACTGCTAGTAATTTTAAGCAAACACTACTTTATTTATATTGAAGTGACTAGATAAACATCATACCATTTTAGTTCTAACTTTAGCATGGCATATCAGTAGAGTCAAAAACATACTAACAAAATATGAAACATAAAGTGCTGCTGGTACGTGAAATTATTCATGTGCTACTCCTGCCTGTGCATGACGTCTTTACTGATCATCTAAAAAAAGGTGAGTCCAAAAACTCAGCAAGTATAAAGTAAAACAGGAAATAACATGCATACGTATCAATCCATAACCATCACAGTCTCATTAACCACTCATTTTCATTTAATCTTTCTCTATTTTCATCAACAACTCAATATACATTTGCACTTGTTCTCAATCATAATGCAATTACATATGCATATGCACTTTTCTCTTATCTCTTTACCCTATACTAGTATAACAGAGCGAGCACCCATCAATGCTCAGGCAAGCCTGTCCTGTTTCCATGCGGGGACCATAAGCCCATCCTTTTTCATAAGGAGACCTCAATAGCCTGTCATTTTTATACGAGGACCACAAACTATTCGTAAATGGAGGACTTGCATGTCATGAAAAGAGATACCACAAAACTATCTCTTTTCATGACATGCATGCAATGCAAGTCATCTATTTACAGATATTAACATGTCATGTCTCAACAACCATTATTCATCATTTCTCATCATGCAACCATAAATAGTTAACTTACCATAACATGATACGCAATGCCTCAACATTTAACTAAAGGCAAACACTACCCGCAATTACTGCTTTACCATGCACTGTTCTGGTTAAACCTCAGGGACGAAGCGTGGATGGCTTTGACCAGGACCTCCACCTGTACAAATGTCAACCCAACTCAACACACCATATCGAAATCAGTGTTTAAGCGAGCAATGACAACCCTATGTGCATAACCTGACTCTAGCATAAAAAATGCTCAGGATTAAGGACGCGACACACAGGTACCAAACCCTTTTTTCTTTTTCTCCTCTTTTCTTTTCTCTTCCTTTCTCTTTTCTTTTTTTCATTCGGCTCATCTCTTCTCTCTATCTCTTTTCTTTCTCTCTCCCTCATTTCAGTTCGACCGAATGGCCTGGCTCCTCCCCAAACCAGGTATAGGGGAGGCGGTCCCCATGCCACCGGCCACCAGTCACTAGCCGACGGATTCCCCCTATGCTGCGCCTCCCTTCCCCTATCCTTCCCCCTTTCTACCAATCGGATCTGGGGCGCGGCCATCCCCTTGGGCCATCGGCCATTGCTTACCGCCGCCATGGCCTCTCGGCTCCCCATCACCACCCACGGTTCAGCTCCCACCGACGCCGCTACCCAGCCGCCTCCTTTGCGGCTTCTCCTCCCGACCTCTGGCCCCAAGTTGCCGCCGCCTTGGGTGCTTGGGCACGCCGGTCCGGTCATGCTGCCACCCTTAGGGCTCAGTGCCTGCACCTCCGCCCGTCACCGTCGATCGCCTCCCCAACTCGGTCCCTCCATCGGGCTCATCGGCCACGGGACACAGCTAGCTGGGAGCCTGGTGCCTCCTTCACCACCGGCTGCTCCACCTCCAATGTGACACCGCCGCCTCGGCGCCCTAGGGGTGCGCCGGCTAGGAGCTCGTCGTCCTCAATGCTAACCTCCCACCATTATACCTTCGACCGCCGCCACCAAGAGCCCTAGGGGCGGCGCTGGTTCACTCTTCTGCCCTCTTTACTTTTATGCTTTTAATTTAGCTACTACTTTTGCTTGCTCTAGTCTTAAGAATGCATGGCTGGGAAGGCTCAAGGTGGCCACCGTGACGGGACTTGGTGGAGTGCATGCGCCGGGAAGCATGCACTGCCATGCAAGGGGGCACAACAGTGCTATGGGCTCGCCACCGATGCGTTGGGGAAGAATGGAGGCTTACTTAATGTCGGCTAAAAAAGGGGCTAGGGGTGGACGATGACTTGGCGTGGTTTCGATGGTCACCGGAAGTTTTGCGCCTTCGAGGTTGTCGCTGTCCCCTTTCTCCTCTCCATCGTCTTCCCCTCCTTCCCTAGTTCTTATCCTTCAGGCATCTTCCTCACTGCTTGGGTATGGCTAGCAAGGATCTTGTTGGATCGGAATCGGCGACAGAGGGGGGGTGAATGTCGCAAATTAAAATTATCCCCCAAAAAGTATCGACAAAAATTTTCTCTACAATAGATATAAAATCTATGAAGAGAAGGATTTTTGTTCTCTGGATGAGTCTACTGGACCAACAAAAATGCAGAGAAGAAATCAGAAAAACAAGAAGACTAACAGAGTAAAACAGAAAACTACAAAGAGAAGACGATTACTGCTGCCTGCCAAATAAAAGCAAAAGAAAATGATTTTTACTTCACTCCTTGTGCCCAGTTGAAACCAACAAGAGAAAAGGAATTCCGGACTGCATGCAACACTGATAAAGTCAGCCTAGATTAGCAAATAAACAACAAAAATTTCAGCTGAAAACAAAGTCATTTGGACTGCATGCAGCAAGGATGAAACTCAGCACAAAAAGAATAAAAAGAGGCACTAAAGAAACTGAGACTTGAAGCCATCCGAACCAAACAAAAGCTCATAAGCACAACCTAAAGATCACGCAAAAAGGAAAGCGAGCTTCTTCTTTTGGCCAAAAGCATGCATAGTACTTTTGATCGGAAAGAGGAGATCAACAAAACAAACTTTCTCAGCAAATCAGAGTACTGCACATTGCAAGAACCGAAGTGAACACAGGGGCTGATTCATTTGGCCAAGAAGCAGCAGTTCGGTCAGGCAATGGAAATGAGAGCTAGCAGTGATAAGAACTAAAGCCAAGTCAAAGTCTCATGCTAGCCGAAGGACTGCAGCTCATCCGAGTTAAATGAAGAAACTCTAAGCTGCTGGCCAAGTTACTTTCTTGCCGAAAGAAAAACCAAGGAAGTCTCAGTCGAAATCGAGAACTCGACTGCCATAAAGCACAAGAGACTTAAGATCAACAAGAGGAGAGGCTTCACATCAAGAACACAAACAGGAACATCTTGCCAAGAAATCAAGCCATCTCAACACAACAAATAAAAGCGATACAGAGAGATACATGATTGAAGGAAGTGTTTACATTCAGCTCATTACTCTCAAGAACTCAAACTAAGTCCCCATACGCCTGGAGAGCATAGAGAGCAGCTCACACCTCCTCTCTTTCTCAATTCATACATGGAGAGAATCAAATAAAACCCTAACTCTTACACTCACTCTCATTTCATACATCCAAAATCTATACATAGCACTAGAGAGCACGTCTCTATTTATAGCCTACACTAATGGGTTCACATTTTCTTTTCCCATTAAGCTTTTTCGCTTTACCCACTAACTCCAACCATATCCACTTCCTTTAGTGCAGCTTTGCGTATTCACCAAAACGCCCCTCGCGCACCTTCCAGGAAACTTCCTCATTCCTTGCCCTCCAAGCCACGCAGCTACTTCGAGTCCTCGCCGTCTTCGGCACACCTCGACCGTTCTGACCTCGGCACCGCCCGCGCCTAGTCCGATCATCCCGTGCCTCGCCACGACTCCACCTCGACGTCCTGCAGCCATCACAGACAAGAAATAAATCACATAGTACCGCTCGACATATTGTAACCATACAATAGCATCAGACGAAATATTCAAAGCCCAAACCAATCGAAACAAAAAATAAACTACTTAAGCACGTTCGACCTAGTTCGACAAGGTCCGACCGAAACCAACTGCACCGCGCAACGACATGGTCCGAACCATACAAACCAAACTCGATTTTTCTAAATCGATGTCAATTACTCATCACACACTCGGGGAACCTCCACATGGTCTATCAGATCTTGGGTGGTGATGGGGTTGAGCTCGGCTTGTGCCTTACTTTTGGCCGAACTACAGTGGTGGTTGGCTCTTGGTTTGATTTTGGGTTACTTCTCGGTTGAGGAAGTGAAATGGCTTTGTGTGGGGCTTGCTTGTACTGTGCTAGCTTATAAAGGCATGGTTCGGGTAGCCCTCTGGCTTTGTGAAATGACTATAATGCCTTCACCTTACTCCCATTCTTCTCTCATATGGCTAACTGCCCCAAGGGCATTTTCGTCCAAGGGGTTCCGCACTGTGCTTTAGGGGTTTCCAACTGCAGTAGGTAAGTCGATAAAAGTGGGCGTTGGCTAAATTTCTACTGGCTAACGAAGCCCACAATAGCGAGAGGTGCCAACCGGCCTCGGATGGATTGGGAACCTCTGTGAGCGCTACTTTTATTCGGCATTCTAAAGCTGATAGGTCTGACGACAAAACTCTACTTTATTTCCTTTATTCTCCTTTGGATTGTTTCATTTCTCGCTTTTCTTCTATTTTGCATTCTGGTGGTATTACACTTCTTTGAGAAGATCGCTGGGCACGACGCCTCCAAGGCTGTCTAGGAGTCAGCAATATCTACCACGTGCACCAAATGCACAAGTTTAAATGGATACAAAATCTATCTTTAGGTGCAACACTTACAACTAGAGATCTATCTATTTGCTAATAAGGTGCAACATATGTATAATTGAGTGAAGAGCCTCACACTAGCTCAAGAAGGCAGAATTAGTGCATCGATAGCTTGTCTTCAACCGACCACAAGTGTTTGGTGTTTAATTTCCCAAAAGTCCATGGCCGATCAAACCACTTGCTCTATGATGGTTAGACCGTTGAACATCTACTGGTCAGACTACCAACCCATTGCGGTTAGACCGACTGAACCCTAACAGCATAAACTGATAATTGAATTTTCTAAAACTTTTGCAAAGTATCAATTGTTCATCAAAAACATATAGTAGATCTTGTACATGGTCTCTCCAATATAGTTTTAAACTATACTTTTATTTATTTAAGTTGAGGTTAGTTGCAGTTTCAAAAACAACATTGAACTTGATTGCATTACATGTAGGTATGCGCACATCTAAAGAAGCCATCGTATATATAGCACTGTAGCATGTTAGAAATAATCTTGACTTCGAATCCAAGATATAGTAAAATCGGTCTCCGTGTGTAACTCAAGTTGAAGTTGTGTCCAACTTGAAGTCCGAATACGTATGCTAGTAGGAAAGTATTAACCTATATATTGAGAAAGCTTGTAACCAGTTTTGTAAGAAAAAAGGGGAGCAAGTAAGAGAATAGAGAAATTCAGAAATTCTCCTATGTTCTCTCAATTTATTTGCGATGTGTGTGTTTTCTTCTAGAACACGGTAGGTGACGAATGAGTACGGCAGGAAGTGGTGGCGAGCTTAGGTGGCACGGCAGGTGGTGCCAAGCTTGGGTGGCGCGGCAGGCCACCCACCTCCTACAGCGGTGGGGCGGTGTAGCAAGTGATATGTGTTGTTTGTCGCTGCGGCTGCGGTCACAAAGGGAGCCAGGTATGCAAATTTACGTGCAAGAAGACTAGATTTGAACAAAAAAAAGTGTGCTCCATGGGTCGTATGTGCGATGGATTCCACATCTAAACATCTGTACTTAGCACCCAATATGGAATTGTTTGAGCCTGAGTTCTGCTGTTCTGCAGGTAGATAGATCGAATTGACAGGGACGTTGCCCATATATTTCGCACTCTGAATTGATGTGTCCAGATAGATACATTGATCCTTCTGGTTGGCTCCTTTTGTTATGTGTTTCTTTTGAAATAGCAAAGAGAGAGAAAAATAGGGGAACATAGAAAAGACGCCATTATCTTTTGAAACATCAATTTCTGTAGACTCAACTGTGGAAGCAATCCAGAAAATTTGGTACATAGAGGCACAGCCTTCTCATTATCTTTACTGAATGGGAAACTGTAATTTGTAACTTCAACACTGCAAGAGCTTATTCAGAACGAGCACTGTTAAAATATGGTGCTCTTATTAAGACACCAGACTAACAATGCGACCACATTCTCATACACGGGCGTCACCCAACTTGCCTTGGCAGCTATGTTTCCAACATTCCAAGTGACTCCAGTATTATGCCATTACAAACAAGATGTTTATGATTTGCTGCAGGACTCCGATGTACATGCACCTGAAAACATGGGTCTAGGTACAGAAAAAAAAAACAGCAGAGAGCAGGAGAAGAGAGAGGGAGGGAAGGAAACACACCACTACCATAACATTACCACAAACACAGGAGCATCGATCTAGAATCTACGCTCGGCCAATCACCTGAAACAACAGGGGGTATCAGCATGTCTTGCATCAAGCAACCATCCGCACAGATCTGCGGTGCAACTCGGCATTTGAGCCGCAAGAGGAAGAATTCAGTAAGCAACTGTAACTACTCCTGAGCTTCTTGTCTAGCATGTCGCATCTCGGAAGAATTCAGTAGGAACTGATGGTGGACAGTGCTTCTTTGCGACAAATTTGTACTGAGGAAAGAAAGGTAGAGGAGGACAGCATTAGTAACAGTATAGCTAACTGAAGAAAATGGGAGCACATCCAATTACCTTATGTTGACTGTACTTCTCTCTGATTGCAGGAAGGTTACTCCCAGGACCAACACTGAAAAGGCGATGCAGTGTCTTCACACAATCGCACAATTCTGACGGCCTGTATTGTGTGTAATGGGCAAGGGTTGAATTCTGCTTCCAATTTACAATGGGATGTACATGTTAGCTCATGTAACAATTTGACTTGGGAACAGACAAATATTTATGGAAACGGCATGATGAGACCACCTACCCAAGGATGCTTTGTTGGCTGGAGTATGAATTTCGCCAGGAAAATAGCTGAGGCCGCTACTAGTGAAGGAGGGTAAGAAAGTAGATTGTACTCCAGCAGTGATAGCTCAGCGACATAATTGGCAAGGAACTCAAGATGCAAAGCTGGATCCTGTGGAAAGAAAAGTTGTTAATGCAATGCAACAAAATGTATACGATACGGAATGGCAGTAAGTAAGCAGAAGCTGATTAAGAGAGCAGTACCTCGTCACATACTTGTGCAGCCCGAACAAATCTCCTATTGTAAGCATTAAGCAAGAAAGAGAGTCAGTGGGATACGGTTGGTATAGATGCTATGAAGTTTATTTAGATGAAAGAGAGCAGAACCTCAAAAAGCACTTTGCTGTAGGTGCGGTCATTTCAAACTTCAGGAAATTCAGGACGGAAGCTTCCATCTCCAAAACCTGTTTATCTATTGAGTTAGAGAACGGCGGAGACAAACGAGGAACTGCCCAATTTGATATTTTTCTTTTAAAAGGGGGGCCTCTCAGCAAACCCTAATCAGCCCAAATCTAGATTTAAGGGCCCATTAAAAAGAGCAAACCGTCCCCCCCCCCCCCACCACCCCCCGAGGGGCGGCGCAAGGATCTCGGCGGCGGGCGCGGGCGGAAGTGCAAGGGGCGTGAGGCGGCGGAGCAAGGGCTCGCAAGCGGCGGCGCAAGCACAGGCGTATGGCGACGCTGGAGGTGACGACAGCTAGCAGCGGCGGGTGCTTGGCGGCCGGGTGGCGCAGGTGGCCGGGCATGTGGCTGGGAGCAGCAGCGCATGGGAGGCGCACAGGCGGCGGCTGCCGTGGCGGCAGTGGCGTGGCACAAGTGACGGCGGCCAGCGGCGGAGGTGACCGTGCGGCCGTGGCACAGTGACCGCACGGCCGGGCTGGCCAGAGCATGGACGAATGTAGATTCGCATGGGAAGTGCTACACCGATGTAATAGATCACAAACCTCATCCCTGAAGTACGTATTGTCAGTGATGTAGCAGAATTCTTCTACTTGGGGTGCACATATCTCCTCATATTTGCTGAAATTTGACCATGCAAAGTTAGTAGGCTAACAATGAAATGTAAACCAAGAATACGTGGAAATAAATAAACTTGCTGGATCCTAGTATCTTACGCAGCTATAAGCATGCAAGCAACACCAAGTAATTGCAGCCTTTGGCGATTGATCTCATTGCCAGAAAGATAACGGTCAATGTAGTTGACTGTCAGGTATAAGGTATCAGGAACTAGACGATATTCTTCAGCAACCTGCAAAAAGAAATGCATTAATATAATGGAAAGTGTGATCTTCAGTCTTTTAATTATTATTAAATTTGCTTTGTGCAGCAGAAAAGCTTACTTCTACAAGCCAATCAATCAGGATAGCCCTCATGCTTTGGTTTACATCCTTTTGAATTGTTTCCATAAAATCAGTTGATGGCCTTTTCTTTGTCTGCTAAAGAGCAAATACAACATTACAACAAAATATACGTAGACAGGCAAGAAACAGAGCTTCTAGGACTAGAGCATATATATGCATGTGTATATCAAATCTAGCCTGAACTGATGATTTTTTGTCCACATATCAGACATAGACATCCATTTGGTTGAATTTAGTTTAATCCATGCATAAGACATCAAGGGTATTGATCACAGCAGAGCTATAGCCTGTAACAACTCCTCTATCTACACATTACCTAACATCATTTTAACACTACTTGCAGCATACTCACAACAATTTGCGAAATTTCAGGTACAGTAATGCAAGGTGTTTCAAAATGGATTGACAATAACTTAATATAAATTTAATTAAGAGACTAGTTGAGCTTTAATATTAGATAATGTCATAGTGTCTACATGTTATCTACTTTTCAATCGATGCTTTCTATACAGAATATTTCGACCAAAGTAACAGACAGTCAGTGGTCCCAAAGCATTGCTGGTAATTGGCAATAAGGTGCATGAAGTAGCCAAGACACCAAAAGACTTCTAGACCACAAGCTGAGAAAGGCAAGCAAAACCGAGAAACATGTACCGGGCTGAAGCATATCAGCATTCAGTCCAATGCTCATGTCATGTAGAAGATATGCAAAGTAACATTCTAATCAGATTAGTACGTTGTTCTATTGATCTAATCTAACATGCGTTAATCAACAATTCCCATTGGGGAAGTGCACTGATCTGTTCAAAGACAAGTGAAGTAAAAAATTCTGGTCATATTGATTTGGTGCCATCAGTATAAAGTCTTCCCTTCAAATTACGGATGCAATTGCAATCTACCCCATAATTACCAACATGCAAAGTGATTTTGCTCTAAACACTGCAACCAGAACAGTTATGTTCACAGCTTGAGGGAGTAAAATAATTTTGGCAGAAACAAAGACACAGAAGAAAACAATGCGTCACCTCAGCCTCACGCAAGTGCATGTAGATATCAGAAGCAAGAGTAGCACACAACTGTGGATCCTCATAGTTATTGTCAACATCACAAATGTGGTCGATTTCCATTGGGGCAGGATCATCCTTCTTCCGCTTAGTTCCTACTAAAGAAACAAGCAAATACATAAATCAACAAATATCTAACAAAATAAACTATAAAGCACACATCCTATCATTTCAGCAAGCAAAACAAACCATCATCTCTATCCTCTGAGATACGCAGGTTTTCATTTGCCCGTCGCTGCAAGGAAGCGAGCATTGAGGAGTCCCCTTTATCAATGTATTCGAAGTCAGGGCTTTTCATAGAGTCGCATGTCGACATTGTCTCATCAATGGAAATGGAATCTCCTGAATGTACAGGAGACACGAAGCTGCTGCAGGGTACAATGGCAGGCGTGACAATCGGCACGACGGTAAGCACTTTGGGAGGAGGAACACTCCCCTTTTGCGTGGTGCTGCCATGGCGAGATATGAGCGGAGCTGGCTTGGTGGGAGCCGATTTCACCGCAGAGCCGCGATTCGAGCTCACGTTGCGAACACTTGCCAAGGATCCCTTCTTCACAGGTGCAGCCGAGGTAGCTGAATTCAACTTCTGCATGGGAATTGAACAAAAGGAAATAATTTATTTCAATTCTCGTCATTTGGGACTCCCCACCAATTAGGCACAAAATGAATTAAAAAGTGCACAAATATTAGAAATGTATAATACTATCATTATCGTATTACCAATAGAAGATTCCAAAGCAAACAAAGATGAAAAATCGCCACTTCGCGAACACCAAGAAACTTTCTTTTGGAATTTACAATAAACACAATGCTAAACTATTCCAGTACAGTCCAACCTTTTGACCATCAACGCTCACCAAGAATCCAATCAAGAAAATGTACCAAGCCCATGAAGTGCAGCCTCACAATCAGCAGTAGAAATAACAGTAGTGGTAAAGGTGCAAAACTGAATGAGAAATGCTGCATCAAATTGAGGAAGAAATGGAAATTCTTGCAAGCCAAAAGAACCCAAGAAACGTTGCATCAAGAACACAAATACACAATAACACTACTGACAGGCTAAAGGAGCGAACAAATCGAGGCGCACGTCTTCCAATAGCAGAAAAGACTAAATCCCCCACAGATCGCTTCGATGGACACCACGTCACCGTATCAAGAATTCCCCTAACACAAGAACAAAGAACAATGTACGTGATCCATCCGTAGAACAACCAAGAAGCGACAGAAAGCGACGAACCCTTGCGCCCGTAGCCTCTCCAACCTTCAAAACACTAAATCGACCTAAAGATCTCAACCCCCCCCCCCCACCCCAATCCCGCAACGATCGCTCACGCTCGGAGCCTTTGTAGCACTCCGCATATTGAAAAGGGTGCTACAGACTTACCGCATTGCCCGCCGGGGCCACGCCCTTCCCGGAGCCGGCCCTCCCTCCCGCAATGACGTTGGTGATGTTGCCGAGCGCGACGCGCTTCTTCGCCTGCTGCGCGGCCGCGGGACCCGCGGCCGCCTTGGCTCCCCCGGCGTTCTCCGCCATGGCGGGGCGCTTCGCCGTCGTGGTCATCGCCGACGAGAAGGAGCGGCGCGAGGCTGCGGCGTTGCTCGACATCGACGGACGGCGGGAGAGCTCGCGGCCACCACCACCCCTCGCGGAACCCTCCTCGGGCTGGGGCTAGGGCTAGTGTTTGTGGGGGGCGGAAGGGTGGGGGTCACGAGGGTTTGGGTCCCGACAGCGCCCAGGGGATTGGGAGAGGAGGACGAAGGGACTTGAAGGGGGGCGAGAAAAGAATAGGAGATGGCAAGAGTGACGCAGGGGGTGGATATTTTAAGAAAACACCCTGTACTTTCAAAATCGTTTCCTTTTTAGGAGCTAGTATTAGGCAATCCGTTCACATTGTCTTCTAACTCAATTATTCATTTATTCGAAATTTAAACAGCGTGTGTCCCGTATTGAACTTCCATAATCCAATCCGGAATCGATTTTCTACTCATAAATAGCATTCGTCTTTCCCTCGACCGTGTTTACGTCACATGATCGGTTTCACATCAACTAAACCGGCAACGGAGAAAATGCAACGTAGACGGTACTAGTAATGTCGTCACACACATGTAATACCTAACAGCCACAAAAAGTAAGATAAACACCAACTAACTACTTAAAAATAACCCGAAGATTTCCTTTCATACCACAATGTAGTTTCTCACATAGATATATAACATCAACGTGCTACATGATGTCGCTAGAAAGTTTTCACACTATGCTCTTTAGTGTTTAGATTAGAGCACCGAGTTCTCAAAAAAAACAATTAGAGCACCAAGATTGTCACTTTGTTTCTTGTGTGTGTTTGTTACCTAGAGATTTTCTTTTGAATTTTGAAATTTGAATCCGCATGTGGGGAGGGTGGGACTCGTTTGCCAGAGTCCAATTTAGGGAGGAGCGAGAGGCGATTAATGTACTCCTACGTGGCATCGCCAACGCATGGGGAGAGAGCAACGTTTCTTTATTCGCCATTTCCCTTTCTTTATTAGCATTAGCCAGAGGAGGGAAACGAGCGTGTTTGAATCCCCATCCGATCTGCGCCGTCCGTCCGCTCCGCAACGGCTGGACCGTCCCTCGTGGGGGAGCGTGTGGGGGCGCGGCTGGGACCCACCGGTCAGCTTTGTCCTCTCAGTTTGACTCTTTGCCGCGCGCTCTCCTCACTACCAGTGAGACTAATCAAGCAATCACACGGAGGCACAGGTCACAATGTGTGGGCCTTGGGATCCGGACGTGCTTTATGTGAGGTGAGGCTAGGTTTACCTGGTCGGTGAGCGGAACCGCGGAGGGGGCCTCGGTTTTAAATTTTTTCGAACTTGGGAGTAGGGTTAAAAACGAAGATCTCGGAGTGTGCAAGCAAGATGCAGCAGAGAAACGTTACAGAAGGCACGTGGGGCCCGCCTAATTGTCTGCTGCTGGTGCTGCCATGGCTCCGTGCCATTTTGTTTCCGAGTAATGCTTCGTCCATTCTTTTCAACCTTTTAGCTGGTTTTCAGTTTCAACCATTTTTCAACAATTACTATTTATTAAAATAATAAATTATAATTAAAATTTATAAGTTACGGCCAAAAGAAGCCCCGATGCAGTTGGTCAACATCATTCATTCATGCAGTTGTAATTCTATGGAAAACTCGTGTAGTTGTGCAGAGGTAACCGAAATTACAAGAGAAAGTGGTTATAAAATACTATACTACTCCTGCTAGTACGAAGGAGTACATATTTCCAATTATACTGCTACTAGTATGTTTGGAACCATAGAATTTCGTAGGAATCTATTTCTTAGGAAACGTACTAAGAAACAAATTATGTCCCGTATAAATCGAGAGAAATTTTCGCATTCCAAACAGAGCCTAAATTTATTCATTGTCTTGTTGGCACCCGTTGCAAAAGTTCATAGCGAGAGTGTGCACCTTACTGGAAAATTGGGTGGTACATGCCCTGGCAGTGGATGTACGAGGGTGGCCAACAATAAGGTGCTGGATTGAGTTTGATTTTGATGTGACCTAGCCAGTTTAGGAGGTATTATGTGGTGCACAAGAGGAGGTTGAGTGGCAACTAGTAGAGGCGTCGCTATCTGCAAAAGCCGTAGAAAAGGTGACCCGTATAGGCGAAGGTGGTGGTGATGGTGGGCTAGAGAGTTATCAAGGAGAAATGTGGCATTTCAAGTATGTTTTTGGTGAACACATATAAAATAGAAGTGCCCCATGAAAATTACTATTTTTTGTTGTATGGTCCAATAAAATTATATATTCATAGAACGTCACTTCACACAAGGGTGATTTCAATACATCACTAAAACATAAATATGGGTGCATCCTAGATGTATGCACAAAATGATCATAGTTGTATCCTTGGGGCATGTTTGGAAACAAGAATTTAGGGCTTCTTTGAAATGCAAGAATTGAGAAACACATGAATAGGAAAAACACTGGTGGCCAGTCCACTCCACTCATCACAGCCACTATCCCCTTAAGTTACATTTATCTCCCTCCTCTTTGGTGACTCTCCTGTACTCACCCCTTCTAATCCCCATGGCCATCTCCACAATAGGTCTTCGACGTGGTTGTTGCTATTGCTGCTTCCTCCATTTCCTGTCTGTTGCTTGTAAAATAGTTGTGTATCTGAGGTAAAATCCAATCCTTTTTGATTTATCATGGATATTTAATAGATTGGTTACTTGGGAGACCTTGAGATCTCTAGTAATTTGAAAATTTTGTGAAGCAATAAATTGTTGTGCTGGGAAGTACTCTGATACAAAATGGCTGCTTTTTGCTGTGTTATAGAAGCTAATGCAAAAAAAAATGTCCAAATGCTATGTGTTGATTTTTTTTTGCCAACATTTTTACTACTTAGATGGGCCAAAGGAAGCTACTTTATGTACAATATTACTTCAACCACTACTACCACTCCTACGTGTGGAGGAGAAGGTTGCTTGCTGCTCTTGCTTTCTATCTAGCTAGTTATTCGTAATTGATTAACATGCGAAAGAAGGAGCGAGAAAATGTAACAAATGCTTCCCTGTTGGATAGAGATGTGCCGCGAGAGGCACAGCTAAATTGTTTGTATAATGGTGCTAAGGCCCATTGAATTTCCAAGCTACACAAGCAAAAAAGACATTTTTCATAGGCTTTGTGGTCATCTCAGATCATGTGGTCTTTTGGTGTACACCTTGCATGTCATGGTGGAAGAATAGGTAGCAATGTTCATGCATGTAGTGGGACAAAAATGGTCTAATGGATCTATTGGTTTTGACTTTAACCTATTGGCAAGACAGTTAGTGGGTATTTCAATATTGTTCTAGATGCACTTGGTTTGCTTGCTAAAGGACTCATATACATCAAAAGCACTGAAACACATCCAAGAATCACAAGTAACCTAGGCAAGTTCCATCCTTACTTTGAGGAACAATCACAAGATTCCTTCCACTAGATTTTTCAAGAATAGGTGAGTTGCATTTTTCATCTAATGGAATATAATTTATCTTCTCTTAGGGATGCATAGGAGCATTGGATGGTACTCATATACCAGCATATGTCCTTGTACATATTCAAGATAGATTTAGTGGTAGAAAGCCCGTTTCCCACTCAAAATATCCTCGCAACCATTAACTTTGACTTGTGGTTCATCTATTTCCTTTCCGGGAGAGAGGGATTAGCCTATGATTCACATGTACTTCAAGATGCTCTAAGTTGTCCCAATGACCTAAAAACACCAAAAGGTGGGAATTCATATTGTTTTACATATTAAACATGATGTTAGTTTATAGCTAACTTTAGGGGATATATTCATGTTGTAGGGAAATTCTTCCAAGATGATGTTCGATATGCAGTAAGACCTGGTATATTACCTCCATACCGTGGTGCCTAATACAAAGGTGCTAGAGAACCAGAAGATTATAAGAAAGTGCTCAATCTTCGCCACTCCTCACTTAGGACATCGATTGAACAAGCATTTGGTATCTTGAAGAATCGATTTAATATCCTTACAAGTCAACCAAATTTCCCTTTGAAAACACAAGTGAAGATTGTGGTTGTATGCTATGCGCTTCACAATTGGATCATAGAGAATGGTGATGATGAGTATGCCTATGATGATGCTTCTTGGTATAGAGCCCTATCAAGGAGCAATAGGGTCCATCGTGATATTCATCATGAGAGTTGGCTTGGGTACATAAAAGAGACCAGCTAGCATGTTCAATATGGTGAGATAAAGTAAGGCGATATATGTTAGAGGCTAATCAAGACATAAAGTGCCAACAATGAGGGTGGCATGTAGTTGTTATACACATGGGGCTTGTGTACATATCACTTCTAGTATTCCTTAGCTTGTGTTTGTATTGAGGACTAGCATGTAACAAAATTCAATCTGGCTCTTATGGGCACATTATGGTATTGATCTATGTAAAACCTTTAACTAAATTGTTGTTGTTTGCTCATGCTATTTCTATCTATTTTTACTCCATTTTGTTGATTATGTGACTTCCTAATGTTACTTTTGCTTATCCTAATTGAAGTAGAAATGGCAAAGGGGAAGGTGGATGGTGATGGCTCTTCTCGTGAGAGATCCATCAGTTGGGAAGATGAACATACCAAGTTCATGCTAGATTGTTACATTGAGTACAAGAAAGACCAAGATGTAGGTTTCGTGTGGAAAAGGCAACATCATATGAGGTGTGTTGATGCCTTTAAACAAACAATTTTCTATAGGGGTAACACTTGCTCAAGTTTGCCATCATTATAGGCACTACTAAGAGAACTGGAAGATAGTGGAGATGGCTTCAAACAAGAGTGGCAATGGTTTTGACATCACTAATTGCAAGCTGACTATATCTGAGTCTGAAAAAAGCCAAACTCAAAGTATGCATAATTGGTTTTCTTTCAAAAAATAATAATCTCATACATAAACCTAACTCTTGTCCTATATTCACATGTGGGATAGGATCTGTTGGTGAAAGTGAAACCTCGCGGTGTTCCTCGTGAGTTCGTGGAACATTATATAACTAGGGACAAGGTTAGGATATCGTTATGATGAATCACTGTCAAGTTTGTATGGGAGAAATTTGAATTTTGCATTATTTATATTTTTTAGTGGGTTTTATCAGCAAAACCGGTCTGACCACTATCTAACGCTAGTCTGACTGTTGGCTGTTGCCGGACAGACCACCGGTGAGTTGCCAGTTAGATCACTGTACAATCAATATGACCAGGGATTTAATCACGATTGTATTTTGTTCAGAGAGAGTTGTTTTCTCTGTATTCAATCGGCCTGATCGGTCCCTAGCTAGCGATCAGACCGGTCCTGAGGATTGTCTCTTGGATTTTGGGAATTAGGTCTTGAGTTGAACTGAATTATATTTGGCCATTACATTTCTATTGTAAGAAGCATGTTTTAACTAATGTATGTTAAGTTGTGAATAACTTATGTTTAAAAATGATTTCTTTATCTTTAAATGTGTAAGAAGGCTTCGAGTCAACTATGGCTAATGGCGAGGACCGGGACTACGCTCATAAAGGAGCCGAGGTCCAGAATGGTCAAGAATGTTGGGTGACATGGTTGAGTTCAAGTGTGGTACAAGAAAGGTAGAAAATATTAAAGGAAAGATTCGAGTGATGGGTTGCACCATGTGGCTTGGTCGGACCAAGTGAGGTGTGGTCCAGTGGAACTGGAATACGAGAAACTTACCGATGCGTGTAGTGGTGGACCCAAGATTTTCAGGATGGGTGTTTGGAGTTAATAAAATATTGTTCAATAGAAAAGGCTAAACATCCACAATAGCTAAAATATCTCTTTCAAAAAATAATAGCTAAAATCAAAAGATAAATTGCTTGTACTAGAGATAGTACTAGAGACAACATATGAAATTAATTTAGAGAAATTAAAAAATAATTAAGAAAAAAATAATTTGACTCGATGATTCTTCATGCATTAGAAGCATCTGTGTTGTTTGAACACTGATGTGTATGGCATTCATGTAATGGTGCAACCCCTACCTCGCTCTCGCTTGCCCAGCCGTCACCCCATGGTCTAGTGGCCAGGCCGTGCTCGTTGCTGCTCACTTGCTCCTTATGACCTTATTGTGTGTCGACACGCCATTTCAGGCATGTCATGGCCTTCTCATTGCCGCTCAAATTTGGAATGGAATAGTGGAGCATGAGATGGGGGTTTTGGATGAGCCAATGAGCCAGTTCGAGGAGGAAGGGGATGAGTTATTTGCCCATGCTACTTGAGGCGAATTGGGGAGGGGGAGGTGTCGGAGTGGGTTGAAATTAATCGAGGGATATAAATATGAAGTATTTGGCCTAATTATCAGTATATATTCAATATACCTAGTAAATACTAGATATTTTGTGACAAATTTTGGGTGTTCAGCTGAACACCCTTGAACCATGGTAGGACCGCCCCATGCATACATGGTAAGCCATTTGTGCACCTATACGCGGAGGGTATAGTGATTGCTTGCAAAGAAAGATAAAGATCGAATTAAGGTGAGGGTATTTCGGTAGTTTGCCAAATACCAAAAACTTCATTGGATCAAAACCACAGTGCTTGGGAAAGTAGTTTAGGTCAAAGAGATGCTGAAAAGATCAAGTGGATCAAAGGCTAAAGACTTACTAGATTCAGACTCATATGTTTTGACAAGTGTGCATGTGTTAAGCGTGTAAGTAAAACCTGTGTTGTATAGGGTTAACGGGTATCCCCAATTGTGCTATTGAATTGTATCCATTAGGTTAGGTGTGGGTTAGTTGTCTCATCTATTTAATGGGTTGGGATAGAAGCTTGCAAGCTAACTATTCTAACCATCTCAACATTGTGTTTTAGGGTTAGGGTTAGAGAAAATGAATGTTGTGGTATGCTCTCTTGTGCTCCAGGTAGAGTGGCTATAAACCATTCATCCTCAAGTAGCAATAGATAATTTTATTCATCACTCATGGTGTTTCCTTGTTTTAGTTGATTTGCTCTAGTTTTAATTGGTTTTGATCTCTTCTCTCCCTTCTTGATCTTGCCATGTACTAAAGATGTATAAGTGATGGAGATAACTCGTGGAGATCTAATCCCATCCATTTAGGCATCAAGTCTGGCAGGATTTCAAAGTTGCCTGATTTTGCTTGGGTTTGGCACCATCTTTAGATTTCTTGATCCTAAAGTTTTTTGCTTCGAATATCTGGGACAAATTATTTGCGGTTATATGTGGGAATACATCTAGCTATCTTGGGTACTTCTACCCACGAGCAAGTTATATCCCAAGGGTTTGGTTTTTACCCTATTTTACTGCAGTTTTGCTTATCTTTGATAAATGTAGGAATTTTGATAAGGATATATGCGATCCTTAGATGGAATAAGTTCTTAAGACCCTAAGCAAATTATGTGCAAAGTTTCAATTCATTTGGTAATGGGTTTTGAAAGTTGCACCATTCTTGGTCTTGGCTTAAGCTAATTTTCTATTCTGGAAATAGTGGAGCGATCAGACTGCCCTGAGTCTCGGTCTAACCGACCACCAGTTAGACCGCACTTTGTGGCGATTAGACCGGTGAGGTGCTGAAAACTTCCTCTTTTTGGTTTCTGAGGTTGTTGCTTTGTTCTTCATTTTCAGTTTTGATCTTTATAATTCTATAGCTACTGGAGTGAACAATTTGTGAATACTTAGAAAAAAATTTAAGATACCATTCAATCCTCTATTGCCATTGCGGTTACATACAAGATGTCGAGATGAGCGAACATGCTCTCTCTCTCTCTCTCTCTGCCTGTTTCCCCTTCAAATTCTATGGAGAATAGGGGCCCTGACCAGTGATTGTTCATTTGGTTGGATTCTTTTCAACTGCGACTTATAGATTATGATTGTGGCTTATGTTTTTTGGCCCTAGCGTGAGTGTTTTGTAATAGAACCGAATGCTGATAAGCTGCTTCGAAAAATTTATCTCGATAAGCTACTTCGAAACGACAACGAAGTAGTCGTCCCATTTATTTGTTTAAAAAAAGTTATAAATCATAAGTTATAAGTCGAAAAGAACTCGATGAAGCACTAACAAATCGGCGAATAGGTCCTTCTCCCTTCCCCCACAAACCACGAACCTCGGGCCCACCTCTGAAAAAAACACGTTGATGGAGAAAAACTCATCTCCATCTTCGCCACCCTATTGCTCGTCCCCATCAGGGTCCACCACAGCCACCAGGGTCGCGGCTGCCCACCGTGTGCTGTAGCCTATAGCTAGCCGACAACGCACTCACCACTCTGCCACCTCTTCCTCGCCTGTGGCCATTGCTGCTACTGAAACCTAACTTGACTGTCGTTGCTGGTCGAAGCCTGTCCATCACCGATCCTGCATGTTGCCCGGAGGTATGGTTAGAAATCTTGGCACTAAACACATAAACGTAACCATAACTTGAAACTTGCAGCCGATCACAGCTTCGTCGCTGCCGGAGAAGAAGAGGTCGTCAGAGAGAAAGCGGCCGGTGGTAGGTAAGCCCTCGATTTTGTCCCTTCCCTCTCTTGATTTTATCTCTCTCTTCCTAATTTGGACATGGGCCGTCGAAACAAGTCAAGCGGAGATAGGGCTCGAACGCCTGTCGTGTTCTCAATTTCCAAACTTCCATGGCATACACGGTACTCCATTCCCAATGCCGGCTCATCCGATTCAGGGCAGGCCGGAGCCTTGGAAACAACGCCCCTCCCGTCTCCTTCTGGCGACCCCTTCCTCCTCTCCTCTCCTCTCCTCTCCTCTCCTCAGGCCGTGGCCACCGTACACAGTTACACGCCTCCCACTCCTGCTGCACGAGCGCGCGCGCGCCCGAGCCCGCCTCTTAAATTTAGCAATGCCTCCTCTCGTCCGCTCCATCCATTCGTGCTCCCCGCTCCCCGCGCCTCCCCTCCCCTTCCCCTCGCCACCCCACGAGGCCCACCTCCTCCAGGTCGCATTGCCTCCCCACCGGCGAAACAGTCACCTCGTGCGGCGGAGGCCTCTGCTGATTGATTTTTCTCGCGGTGTCGTTCGCATCCATGGAAGGGCGCCTTCGCTTCTCTTCTTCTTTCGAGACGGTTTCTTGGTGTGGCTCTTTCCTGACGGTTTCTTTGTGTGGCGTTTGAAGGTGGCGGCGTTCGTCAAGGTTTGGTCTGATCCCCGATTAGGTTTGTGCTTCTTGCTTGATGACCATGTTCTTCTCTAGGAGGAGAAAGAACTGAGATACCGTGTTATTGTTCCATTGTGCTAGCTCAAATTAATTAGCACGATTTGTGGAGCCTAATTGTCAAAGTTAGAACGGAGGATGCTTAGGCATGTTAATATTGGCTTTTTGCTTTTGAGCAAAAGTAGAACCTAATACGAACACTCCCATTTCTATAAAACGCTTTTATTAGTCATTACTATTCATCAGCCGCTACTTTTCGCTTTCACATATTGTAATGTACTTTGTATTTTATTATATCACAATTCCGTAAATCATGTGGCGGTCCGAATGTTGTAGTGTCCTTCGTTGCACCATCTTTCTTAAATAATGCACTATTATTCATCAGCTGTTTCTATCGATCACTTCTATCGGCCACTACTATTCATTAGCTGTTTCTATCAGCCGTAGCTAATAGCCATCAGCAAAAGACAATATGAATATGCCTTAATTTTTCCATGCATTGTAAGAATTATCCGTCTGCTTGGTTCAATACTTCAATTTGATTGATGCCATATGTTCATTTACAATTTGTTTGGTGGGTATATGTATGATCATGCCGACATGCTAGTTCCCGTGCTATTCTGTTCAAAGCTAGGGGCGCAATGCAAATGGAGTGGATAATTTTCATCCGACTGATCGAAGGCTCGTGGAGCGAATACTGAAAGAGTAGATGGGTATCCGGTACTATCCGTGTTCGACTCTTACTTCAAGAAAAAAATATGAAATATGATAAGGAATAAGTGATATCTGTCCGTACATATTCGTATGTCAAGTGATATAAGGAAGTTTATTGTGACTTCACTTAGAAACAAGATAATATATAGTCAAATTGTCACATCTAAATAGGTGGGGAATACTGAGTGTTCTTCCTTTGACATCTCAGTGATTAGTCTCTCT
Organism: Dendrocalamus sinicus; assembly: GCA_036346575.1. NCBI lineage: Eukaryota > Viridiplantae > Streptophyta > Magnoliopsida > Poales > Poaceae > Dendrocalamus > Dendrocalamus sinicus. The sequence goes on along the minus strand of CM070643.1, from coordinate 9,397,086 downwards.
GTGTTCGTTCTTATTGCACCCTACTGTCCAATGTTCTATGCAAAGAAGCAGATAATTTATATAGAACCGACCATCTAAAGTATTATGGAACAGATACGGAATGAAGAAATGGATGTCTGGCATTATCTATATCCGACTCCAACTCTGAAGGAAAAATATAGAATATGATACAGAATAAACAATATCCGTCCGTATCCGCTCCAATTGCACCCTTATTCAAAGCAAGTCAAAGAATCACGTATAGGTGTGCCTTTTATTATTCCTGGCCCAGCCAATTTGCTACTTAGATAGTTAAATACCTTAAGAAAACACACCATCTATTCCTATTTTCTGCGGCTTCAAGATGTTTGCTCAACTTATGCTGTATGCCACATCTTTTGTATTCTAGATCTGTAAGTGTGTCTATTTGGTCCGATACTTAAATAATGTCATGATGGCAAAAAATGTTATAGTTAAGATAGGGGACAGGCGAATGCAGAAATCCTTTTGGGAATTCATATGGTTAAATGATCTATATGCGCATTTTCCGCATCTGCACTACTGTTCTTGCATATGCGCATTGTTCATTGGTCTTGTCTGTTAGAGTTGCATAGAGTAATTCATCTGGAATAAAGCGTGTTATTTCAGTCTTTTATGGAAAGGAACAACTAGAAGTCTAGCAGAAGCTAGTAAAATAAACTGAAATATACCCATGAATATGCATAATTATACAAGATTTCATAAACATCATCATCATGATAATTTGAGGACTGGGATGTCTCCACAGCTTATGAAATTATTGATCATAATATGATTTTTCATTCCTGCACAAATTCATTATTAAATAATGTATTATATAAGAAGGGTTTCTTCCAGGAACACAGAATTAGTCCACTGTTAATGGCAGTAAAAACGTTCTTCAGTTTTTTTAGATATTTTTTCCTTGGGAAGTAGATGGCTTTTATTTTCTGTTTGTGACTGGCACGAGCTTAGGCAGTAATGACTACTTGACTAGTGACTAATAATCATTATAATTGTCAATTTGTTGTTGCCTTTGGAAATATAATGGATAATATTTGCTCGTTTGGTCTTTCAACAACTATTTTACCCGTTTCTTCTAAAGCTAATGATCCCATTCTTACCCATTTTTTTACTGTCCTAATGAACTACCTTGTGAAGTTCCAGATGCACTCCATGTCATACAACAAGCTGTCCACCGTGAATGACAAAATGGATTTCAGTACTTGTGGAAATTCTGGGTCCAATGGCACCTTACAGCGAAATCAATCAGGTGGGTCAGCCAATCCAACCACACCATCCAAACCAGCTGCACACTCACAAATCCCCTCTGATAAGAAATCACGTCACAAGAAGAAAGCGGATCCAGCTGACAAAACAATCCCAAGTCCTGAGACAAACCGTAAAGCAAATCCTGCGCAGAATCCCGCGCCGACAACAACATCTGAAACAGCCGGAACATCGAGAAGCATGAAGAGCAAAGACGAGAAACCCAGTGATTCTTCGGTAACCGTTAATCAAGGTAGCTTTGACAGTACTAGAAGTAACAGTTTGGACAGTTGCACTTCCGGTCAGGTCAAGCGGCACACCGGAGGCGACTGCAGGTGGGAGGCCGTCCGATTGGCCAGCTCCAGGGACTCCCCTCTCAGCCTAGTCCACTTCAGGCTTCTGAAGCGCCTCGGATACGGAGACATTGGCAGCGTATACCTCGTGGAGCTCAGGGGGACAGACGCATTCTTCGCGATGAAAGTGATGGACAAGGAGTCACTGATCAGCAGGAACAAGCTGATCCGGGCACAAACCGAGAGGGAGATACTCGGCCTTCTTGATCACCCCTTTCTGCCCACACTGTACACTCATTTCGAGACCGACAAGTTCTACTGCCTCGTCATGGAGTATTGCTGCGGCGGCAACCTCCATTCGCTTCGACAGAAGCAACCTAACAAGCGTTTCAATGAGCAAGCGGCCAGGTTGGTTCATTTCAGATCACCCTAATTATTTGGTCGCTGCTCCATACAATTTTTGCACACTTACATACAACATCTGCTCATCAGAGTTCTCTTTCCCCCTGATTTTTTGTTTGTTTTGCGTAGATTTTATGCCTCTGAGGTGTTGCTTGCGCTTGAGTACCTCCACATGCTAGGCATTGTGTACCGAGACCTGAAGCCTGAAAACGTCCTGGTCCGAGATGGGGGGCACATCATGCTGTCAGACTTCGACCTGTCACTGAGGTGTTCTGTCAGCCCGACACTTGTCAAGTCCTCATCGGTCCACGCAGGCGCCAATGGCGTCGAGAAAGGCCTCGTCTGCAATGCGGGCAGCAGCCAGGGCTGCATCCAGCCGTCGGCGTTCTTCCCACGCATACTCCCCAAGAGGAACCGCAAGACCAAGTCGGACCTCGGCCTCCACGGGTTGCTCCTCGAGTTCAACGCCGAGCCGACGGACGCCCGGTCGATGTCGTTCGTGGGCACCCACGAGTACCTTGCGCCGGAGATCATCCGAGGGGAGGGGCACGGCAGCGCGGTGGACTGGTGGACCTTCGGCATCTTCCTGTACGAGCTGCTGCACGGCATGACGCCGTTCAAGGGCAACGGCAACCGCGCCACGCTATGCAACGTGGTGGAGCAGCCGCTGCGGTTCCCCGACGGCCCGCCGGTGAGCGCCGTCGCGCGGGACCTCATCCGCGGGCTGCTGGTGAAGGACCCCCAGAAGAGGATCGCGTTCAAGAGGGGCGCCACTGAGATCAAGCAGCACCCGTTCTTTGAGGGGGTGAACTGGGCGCTCGTCAGGAGTGCTCATCCACCTTCGGTTCCTGACCCTGTAGACTTCAGACAGTTTGGAGCCAAGGAGAAGAAGGCGCCGGAGAGTACACCGGCGACTACTCCGGCTAGCTTGTCCGCAGGTGCTGCAGCGGCCAAGCCGGCCGCGAGCGATTACTCCGTCGATTTTGAGTACTTCTAACTGCACACCGTCAGTTTTGAGTGAAGGTGTAACAGATCTCCGTATCGTTGTAAACTGCCATTGCTCCTGATCCTCTTTTACTGCTATGATGTTCCTTACCATACATGATTCTTGGAATCCTGGTATACTTGAGATGTCCTGTACAGACGCAGAACGCGATTACTCGTTTGCTAACAGCTGCTAATGAATTATGGAACTCTTGTACCTCTGCCGTTTGCAATTAAACCGTCGGAAGCAGATGTTCCTTTACTATAGATTTGCTGATAAAACTTCTCCCGTGAGCACGATCAATAAGTCCTTGCAATCTGATCAAGTTTGATCTGCAATGAAGCTACATGTTTACAGGAACAGTTCCACTTTAGGTTACCAAGTTGGGTTTAAGATAGGGTGAGATAAGAAAGTTCTTGGTTGTACTAGGCTTACAGGATACACACCTAGTATGCTATAAGGCTTCTTGGTCACCCACGATGTAGACGGTGTTAGTTTTTCTATGTCAATATTACATCTCACAGGTGCTAGATATGCCTTTTCTCTTCAGTGTTGTATGATTAAGGATAATTGACTAGAGGAAGGTGAATAGGAGATTCTAAAAATTTACTCCTTAAGTACAACAATTTTAAGCACAATGAGCTATATGATAATTTATCACAATGTAAGAGCAAATTTCTATAGCACCACAAAAATATATCTCTACCAAATATAATTTTTAACTTCACAAGATATCAATTCAGTTTATTTCAATGTCTTAGAATATAAATGCGGAAGAGTAGAGACAAACAAATAACTGATATGGAGACACACAATGTTTTTGCTGTTGTATCAAAGACTTGCTGGTCTTCACTAATCTACGTTGAGAAAAGTCCAAACGGATTGAACTGGCTTCACAAATTAAGTCTCAAATCCACTAAGATTATTCTTCCTCCACTCCATAGATAGCGAACATTGAGCCACTCACAAATGGCGCTGAGCCTCTTCACAATCTTCTTGAAGAGATCACCGCGTAAACCTCCACCAAGTCATCTAGATGCTGGCAAACACGAAGAGCAATAAACCAAAGCGCTCACTTGAAGAGGGTCAAGTGCCAAATGATCAACAAATGACTTAATACACTTCAATGCTCTCAACTACTTCAAATGTATGCAATATGAGTAAATGAGGTGTGAAGAGTACACAACTTGCTCAAATGTATTCAATGTGGTCTCTTGTTGCTGTCCAAGAGCTGGTAAGAGCATCTCCAATGGTTATAGCTAGCAACTAACTATAAGACTTCCACATCATCTATATAGTACACACTAAAGCTATCATTCTAAAGAACTATCTATAAGGATAGCTATTTGATGCTTACATGCACACACAGAATTTATAGAGGCTGCCTCGTTTGGCGTTATAGACTAGTGCTTAAGGAAGAGCTGTCTCGATTTTTTTGCATACTCTCTTTTCTCCACATAGGATATATGCTGATGTGTACATGCATATAGTTAGCTGACTCAGACCATTGGAGATGCCCTAAGGGGTTATTTACACACCTCACACTCAATTTCGACCGTTTGGGAACAATTCCTAGAAAATTCAATAGGGGCGGTAGTACTATCGTGTATGGCCGGTACTATCTTACCTACTATGCAACGGCTATATCAAGTACATTTAATGCAAATCAACTAGCCGTTAAACATGTGGTGCGATACTACCGCCAACTAGAATCGGTACTACCGCTCGGCGATAGTACCGCATGGGTCGATCGGTATTATCGTTTTTCCAAAACTTCGAAATGTCCTCAAAAACATGCTCTCTAAAAAATGTGCCACATGAAAGTCCAGTACCACCGCCAGCCGGTAGTACCACAGGTACCGATTGGTACTACCATTTTTCCTATCAGTAGTTTTCAAAAACTGTTTTAGATGCATGTATGACTATTTGTTGATCAAGATGACACAAAAATACTTTTCAAACTACTAGCCATGATTCTCCTTTATAATACGGCATCTATCCTATCAATATGGTCTTTTTTTTCATTCTCTAAGACCAGTAAAATTTAAAAGGAAGCAAAAGCTAAACTTTCACCTTTGCCTTAGAGCCAAGTTAATCCTTGCTAGTCCTTACATACCGTTGTTTTGTTGTCATCTGTGTTTCGGGACTAAACCTTTTATCACATCGTAGCACATAGATTAGTGCCAAACATAATATTGTCATTAATTATCAAAACCAATTTTTAAAGACTTACATGCTTTAAGTGTTTAGCACCTCTTCTCTATCTATAGCAAGGCGCATAAAGTAAATTAAATATCATATCTTTTCTCCCACCCATTCTCTCTCTCCCTCCCTATTTCACTTACAAATAGGCGCATACCCTTTTTTTGGCCGGAAACCAGTGCAAGTTGTTGTACTAAAGCCAGCATTTTTTTCGTGGTACCGTTACCTGCAGTGGCTAGCACCGCTTTTCCCTAATGTTGTGTATAGCCTTACAAGAGATTGCATGATTAAATTTTGAAAAAACTACAAAATTAAACATTGTCATTAATATCTTTTATAATGTATTGTTAAATAACTACAAAATCATAATCGTATTATGTAGGATTAATATGGCGAGTCAGAGCGAGGGTGAATGACTCTTTCAAAATTTCCCCCCAAATATCATCGATAACATGAAGTGAAAACGCAAACTCGCAAGCTCACCAAAGTCAACAGCCAAAGTCCACCTAAGACACATTGTCTCCATCGGTCTGACCATAGGCTTGAGTGCGGTCTGTAGGATCGTAAGGATCTTCTTACCCTAAAAGATAGCCAATGAGGTAAAAGACTCCCCCACTTTTAACTTAGATCCATTACCCTTCTACAACCAATGTGAGACTATTCTAATAATCTTTTCCTTCACGCATTGGTATCCCTCAACCGTTCACCACCCTTTCACCATACATCGATGCTCCCTTCACTGTACACTAAGGTCCCTTAGGGTCACAGTCCATCAAACATTCATACACTAGGGTCCATTGGGCCAGAGATGTTAGAATCGAGCTCTAATACCACTTGTAGAATTGTAAGGACCTTCTCGACCCAAAAGCTAACCAATAACGTGAGGAACTTTCCCACTTTTAAGTTAGATCGTTTACCCTTCTACAACCAATGTAGAACTATTCTAATAAGACCGTTGGCTATTCTAACTATTGATCACATCAGTCTAACCGAGAATGACTAGTCTGACCGCTCGGTTCTGTGCGGTTGACCACTCGTCAAGGCACAGTGTAGACTGCACTACACACGATCCAAGAAATAAACTAACTTTTAAACCACTGATCCAATGTAGTAAAACTTGGCACAAACCTTCCCTAGGATGTCAGGAACTTATTCCAATCATGGATCATGAAGATCGATGCCAAAGTTCTAACTTTTATCCAAAACAAGAAAGATTACAACAAAATCGGGCAAAAGTGAGAAACATTGATCTTTTCTTACTCATAAGTCCTTAATGATCTAGATGACCTTTGATGAGTTCTCACATATCATAGCAAGCTAAATCACAGCATGAACTCAAGCTAAAACAACCAAAAGAGCAAAACCCGAAAATCACCTCTCTTGAGGAAAATCGGGCAAAAATCAAGAGCTAACCTTAGAGTGTGCCTAGATGGATGTAATCTAATATCCAAGAGACATCTCCATATCTTACACGTTCTTAGCACCAAGAGAGATCAGAAGGAGATGAAATCCAACAAAGAAAACTAATTAAAAGCACAAGGAGGGATCCATATCATAACTCATTTGGGCAAACTTTAGATGTTCATTTCACTTGGAGAGAAATATTTTTGCAGCCACTCACTCAGAATGCCAGATCTTTAACCCTAGAGCACACACATAAGGCTCCAATATAAGAAAACCTTAACCCTACACTTGATGAGTGCTGCCACTCTTAAGTCACACAGGGCTTATATATTGGAGGCTCTCACCTCACACCAAAACCATAAACAACCAGCTACTCTTTAGTGGATCACACCATTTATAAAATGGAAAAAATCCAGTAACCCACACACAAATGAGTTTTCAGTCACACACGCTTGCACATTTTCAAAACGTGACTTTCATGGCTCCGATAGCCTGATAACATGCTCTATCTTATAAGACGTGACCTTAACCACTTAGGTCAATGCCACAATTTTGGAAACCATCACTCCACCTGGTATTGGACAATTTTGTCAGTTGTCACCCACCAATCTTCATGAAGATGTGATGTCCAACGATTCACCGCCAAGATTGTACATTTATTCCAAGGCTGATACCACTTGAAATGCTCGAGTTTTATGGCACATCACATTACACCATAGTCAGTGATGCCTAATTACTTGCCACTAAGATCATACACCTATTTCGAGGCTATCACCACTTGAAACACCCAAATTCAATTGGCACACCACGTGCATACTTTTGCCTTCTCATAATCCTTGTCTTTCTTTCATACTTCTCCACTCGAGATAATGCTCTACCTGGGCTTATGTGACAAGCCACGACCACCAAGCCTCGATCTGGTCATTGATTACAACAATTACTAAGCGCTCTGCACACAAAAGATTAAGCAATTGTTCCAAACACGAATAACATGCAATTGCCTCTCATTAGCAAAACACATGCATGAACGCACACCATGACTCACACTTGTGTGGACTTTCATCATGATTAACACTTATATAGGCTCCACCATGACTAACACAACCAAACAACAACTCAGCCAAAAACATCAGAGGTCAGTCTAACTGCCAACAACCGACTCTCGGTAACAAGGGATCAGTCTGACCGCGACAACCATGTCATTTAGACTGCCCAACACTGGCCGATCAAACTACCAGAACAAGGCCGATCAAACCGCTCAACACACCAGTCAAACTGCCATTACAGGGCTGGTCAGACTGCTCTTCGTAACTCAATAAGGATATTTCTGAAAAGTAGCTACCGCCAACAAAAGGCCAGTACAACCGCACATCGATCAAACTACCACCGCTGTCGGTCAAACCACCACTTAGGGCCAGTTAGACCGCTGACTACCTGACAACAAAAAAATAGAGATTAAACGGCACAAACTCAAACTCAAACTTTGATATCAAAAGCATAAGTAAAACATAATACTTATCACAAACATGGAATGTCCTCCATATGGTCTTACATATTAAAGTATGGGAGATGTTTCTATACTTTTCTCAATAGTAGTTTTTATACTTTTCTCAATAGTAATTTGTATAATTTTTAAAGCATAATGAATGATGAATAGATGTTACTCATCTCTTCATTTGTTTTGAGATTAATGTTATTCTTGTTAGAGAGGAAAATATAAAAGCACTACTCTTAAAGTATATTTCAGATACAAATTTAACGGTACTACTTTTATGTCACTAAACATATATATTGTTGATCTAATTATTGATCAGTTTAAATCTTAAAATACATAGACACCTTATCAAAATCATGGGAGGAAGTAGTTTGTCAGGCTGACCATTAGTTAGATGAAGCAGGATGACAAACTCATATACGGACCATCCACCGGTAGTCAGGCCTAATTGAAGTGGGTTAGATTTGCTTACTTTTATCTTATATTTGGAACTATAGGAATTCTACAATAATAGGACTCGTGGATCGGAGAAATTGCAGTGGCCTATTTGGATAGGAGAATTTGCAAAAGAATTTTAGAGCATTTGACTATTTGTATTATTTCCTTTGTAACATCCTATAAAATTTCTGGCTGATCGCTCGTTTCAAATAGAACTTTAGATAGTGTTTAAAGTAACTTTTGGCTGCTGACTGAAAAAGCAATATATGTTAGCCTTTTCCTAGTAATTAAAATTTAAAAATAAAATACTGAAAAAAATTATATCATTACAGACAGTGCAAATGGATAAAGAGAAAAAAGAAAAACCAAAAAGTAAAAAAAGATAAAATTAAGAAACCGACGTATTCCGAAAACCAGAAATAAAAATAGTTTGGAGCGAGACCATAGTCTAACATAGAGAATGATCCGTTTCCTATGAAATTTATATTATGATATTTATCCATTCCAAATATGGTATAGCTAGATCATTTTTTCCCCTCAAAATGGAGCTTGCTCGAACTGAATTTAGAGATCCCATTTCCAACCCTTTTTTAAAAGCTAAGCGAAAAAGAATGAAAAATCTTTCTATATATGGAGTGTCTTTTCAAAATGCCCAGTTAAATGAAAAAGAATGAAAGGTGGTGATCGGTTGGGCTTCGGCTTCTGGCTTATTTTTTACTATTCATAAGTTTCGTCTTTTTCTGAACTTTTGACTTTTTGTTGAGATTTTTTGCCGGTTCTTTTTTCCCATATTTGTTTGTATTATACGTAATGGGCTAACATACTTTTTATATTTTTAAATTTTTTTAAATTTAATTATGTTAAATAAGCCTCTGTCAGCTACAGTGCTTTTTTCAGCCAGCTACAGTGTTTTCAGCCATAAGCCATGAGCTTTTCAGCCGAACCGATCACCACCAAAATGTTTTCCATATATGGAGTGTCTTTTCGAAATGCCCCGTCTTGCACTGAAACAATGTTGGATGCAGTCTTTTAGAGTGATGACTTATGACATATAGCTTTATTTGGATTCTGATTGTTCGCGAGAGGTAGTACAAAAATAAAAATAGTCGCATGCGATTTTAGTCGGTACAGCTGAACTCAGTATACTTTTTACTATAATATTCCTATTGATCCCACCTTAAAAAACGTACTATTTAAAACTTAATTACTGTAGACAGTATAAGCATAAGTCAATTTTACGTCCTGCTTATTTCAGCTTAAGTTTCTGACTTATTTTTCTCTATTCATAAATTTCATCTTTTTCTGAAGATTTGGCTTTTTTGAGTTTTTTGCTGATTTTTTCCCATATTCGTTTGCGTTATACGTGATGAGCTAAGATAATTTTTCTATTTTAAAATTTTTTAAATTTAATTATATCAAATAAACCATATTTAACTATAATATAATTTCAGTTAGTTATAGTACAGTTTCAATCATAAAGCACTGTTTCGGAGCAAAGCGCAAGAAAAAACCCATAAATCACCACGGACATGGCCGCCGTCCTGTCAATCAATCACTGTAGCTGAACGGTCGGCTCTTTCTAGCTTCTATTCTTCCATTTTATATGTCGGAGCACTACGGTACTAGCACTGCTGCTCCCTCCTCCACACGAGCACATTTCAAACTTGTGAACTGAGCCCCCAAATTTCGAAGTGAGGTGAGTAGTGAAACCCGCCGAGGCGTTCGAACTCCAGGGTTCCAGGAGCGCAGAGGCGATGGCGATCGATCAGCCCCTCACGGCACGTTCCCATCTCTCTCTCAACTCCCCTGCCATTTGAGTACTTTCTTTCGTTCATTTATTCATCTGATTCGTGATCGAGGGTTCTTTATTTCCCAGAGTTCTCTTGAATGTCGATTAATGGCAGATTTTGTACTACGGTTTCTTGAGTTTATCTCTTTTATCTTTTTTCCATAGTTTCTTTGTTTTGCTTCAGATTGTTAAGGTAGTCTTTTAAGAAGTTATTCTTGAACATAGAAGGACAGGTGATTCTTGAAAATTTTCCCCATGTCTCCCCCCGATGACCCGGTTAGCGCAGATGTTTCTTTAATATTCGATTATCCCTTCTTTTCAGCTCAGTTTTCTTCCACAATGTGTGAACATGTCATTTTATTTTGGTGAATCGGTCGCATCGTGCCTATGTTTCGGGCTATTGTTTCTTAATTTCTTTGTTTTCTGCATCATCTTGATCAAGTAGGTGTAGTGTTTGATGTTTCTTGCATCTTTCTTCATCTTTTGATCGCTGAAGATTTTGCTTCCTCTTGGTTCTACTTATTGCCAAATGAGAATTTTTTTTCCATAATGAAAGTTTTGATCTTTCATTGCATAGATAATTCTGTATTGAATTCGCTGGTCTGCTTTGATTTGTTGCTCTTCAGAGGAAGAGAGGGAGGCCGGCGGGTTCCCAGCCCGCCAAGAACAAGATGGAGCAAAAGGTGGCATTGGTGAAGCAACGGCTCGTCTTGCTTGACAGCGGCAGCATTAGCAGCAGCACCAGCAGCAAGAGCGAGAGCCACAAGGATGATGATGATTTTGTGCCGATGGTGAGGTCCTGCTTGGAATCATTTCACATTTCTGTATTTAAGAAATTGTTCGTTCGAAGCTTCAGAGTATCACATGTTCATATATCATAATGACAAAATAACACGACACCATAGTTGGGTGTAAGCAGAGCAATATGTATGTCCGAATCCGCATCCTAAGTTTGATTAGTTTAGTAGACTAGTAGTGAAGGGACAATCTACTTATACGTCAACACTTCCCCTCTAGGCGCAACACCTCAATACTTCAACAATGTAGACTGTGCTGTTGTTCTAGGAGACGTAGAATCCCTGTATGTTGGTTGGCCCATGAATTGAACCTCTGAACTCATCACTTCTCATAGATTTTAGTCATGTGTTGTCTGTTTTCAAGTCTCTGACAGCTTAAACTCTGACTTAGATTGTTATGAGGTCACTTCGGTAGTCTTTATGTCAATCATATCTTTAGTTTTTCTCTTTTGTTTGCTGAGATTTATCACGCGTATTATGTGAAATTGTCTCTGATAAACTAAAATGTAGTCCATAAATTATTTCCTTATGTTTTTCTTTAAATGCTCATTAGCACATTATAGTACCGTGAATACTCAATGACCTTATGCATTCTCCATGTTATCAGACTATATGTTCCCATTTGCTCTTCTGTTGAACTTGGTATTTTCATGAGACAAAAAATATTTGGTGATTGCAGGATGAGAAGCTCGCTATTGTTGTTGCTCAACAGTCTATAGCAATTGATTGTGATGATACAGTTGACGAGATGGAGGTTGTTCCTTTGCAAGTAATTTCACTGTTGCTTTAGTTCTCTTGTATACATTAGGGTGTAAATTTCATGTAGATATACCCTACAGGAGCATCAGTGGCTCCATTTAGAGCATCACTACCAACGATACTAGATGACCAACAGAGAACTCCATGTAACAACAATAGTTACACATCGTCGCAACAGCTCCTTGTTGAATTCCTTTTCATCTCATAGATCATGAAGTACAAGTGTACAACTAATTGATCTAACCATTCTGATATTTGGTTTCCTTATTATGGAAGATCGTAAAGCCAAGCAGAGAGGAGTGTGAGCAAATAAAGCTTCCTGGCGTTCCTCAAACGCACAATGCCCAGAATACTAGCACCGGCCTGACTAACACTATTAAAGTAAGATACACTTTCTAGTTCCATCCTTGCATTTGTGCATGCGATATGAACATTTCTTATCATGGAAAATTAGAACTAGTAAAAAGAACTTCCAATTTTCATTTATGGGGTGGATTCTTTTGAGCTGTGACTTATGGCTTATGATTTAAATTTTTGAATTCTGACTATTCACGAGAGACAGTACACAGAGAAAAATAATCGCATGTAATTTTGGCCAGTATAGTTAAACTCAGTATACTTTTTACTACAATCTTTTTATTGACCTCGTCTTGAAAAACGTACTATTTGAAAACTAGTTACTGTAGCATAAGTCATAAGCCACAAGCTATAAGTGGAAAAGAACCTAGCCATGAGCTTAAAATGCGCCAAATATTTTGATATATACAAAAATTAACTTTTTTTGGAATTTGGATGGCTGACTCAAATTTTCTTATTGGATTCAATGGCAGAACACAATATTGAATGTGCTTCTAAACATGTATTTTCAATGGATATTTCTATGACCCTTTTCGTTGCTCTATAGTCTATATAAAATTGTTGTGTTTTTAAGCTCCATTTTTCTTGACTTTCCATTAGTTCATCACTGAACGAATGGACTAACTATGAACAAGTTGTGACTTGACAGGTATCTGCTGTTAATGGCCAAAAGATACGTGCAAGGTACTTCAACTTTTCTTGTTTTTCTCATGAGTAAACTGCATTAAAAGTTCTCGAGCTTGTCCGGTTATGCACTTTGCCACTTACATCCTTAAACAAATTACAGTGTTCAGGACAACTGTGGGTCTGCTATGGCGAGAGCTAAGGAGGTACAGACAAAGTTACCAGCAGAACATCCCAGCTTTGTCAAGAATATGCTACAATCACATGTTGTTCGGGGTTTTTGGCTGGTAAGTTGCTATTGATTACTGATTTAAATGTTTGCCTAATGCTGAATAATCTGGCAATTATTTCTTATGAACAGCGTGTGTACCCAAATAGAGAATGGGAAGATACACCCCCTAAAGAAAGATTCAAATTACCTTTTTTATTAGACGATCAGATTACCAAACAAATGCTCTCCCTAAAAGTGGAAACTACAACCTTAAAAGCATGTTGAGATTCATGAAATGTAGTTTTAGGTAGTGTATAGAAGCCAGTCGCATAAATAAAGCATATGCAGGCTATGGACATTTCCTGAATGTCTTAGGCTCTTAGCTTTTACCACTTCATTGAAAGAGTGGTCGTGTTTAAGAAAATAGCTCCCAAAATTTTTTCACAAGCCACCTGAAAACAATCGTTTTTTTTTTGCTTCCTCTGCATTTGACTTTTGTGTTCCTCTCCCAGGGTCTACCATCTGACTTTTGCAACAAGCATCTCCCAAAGCATGACGCTGGAATTGTGCTAGAAGATGAGGATGGGCACAACTATGATACAACTTATCTAGGTACCAAGCAGGGACTTAGTGCCGGGTGGAGAGGTTTTTCAATTAAGCATGGCATTAAAGTTGGCGATGTTGTGGTTTTTCAACTTGTGAGATCAACAAAATTTAAGGCAAGTGTTTCCCAATGTTTTGGTTACTGTTTACACGATACCCATTTCTTGAATCCTTTCTTGCGTGTGCAGGCCTCACTTATCTAATAATACAGTTTCATCTCGTTTTTGTATGTCTTCCATTCAGGTCTATATAATAAGAGCGAATAACTTAACAAGCAATTGTGAATCCATTATACATGGAAATAGGCTAACTATTGAATCTCCTGAATCATGTTCCGTGCTCCACATGCCAGAAGAAGAAAGTTCCGATAATGCCAAGTCTAAGAAGGATCCGAAGGTTATCAGACTCAGTGACAAGGTTAAGGAGGATCCAAAGGTTATCAGAGTCAATAGAAAAGTAGCTCACAATGATAGCAAAAATCTAGTCAGTGAAGCAATTGAAGGCATCAGATTTTTAGATTCAGATGTCGATTTTGACGATGTGACAAGTTTCAGTAACTTCAACATCGTCGTGGACAGTTTGGTTATCGACTGCAAATTCCCTTATCACCTACGCAGGACGTACTACGAGCTCTGCTGTGGCCAGAAGTCGTTCCTTCACAAGCATCTGCTCAAACAATTAAATCTTACTCTTGTTGTAGGAGTGATCATGGAGACGATCAACATCGCTCAGGGTATCAGGGCCTGCAAGGCGCATGCTTCCTCTCATCAGGACTTTATGATCTGGAAGAAGACCTTGGAATCCTTTGAGCTCCTGGGCATGAATGTTGCATTCTTGCTCAAACGTGTCAATGTTCTTCTTGGCCTCCCTGCTCAATCAAGAGATCCTGCAGAGTGCGAGAAGTACAAAGAGATAAAGGTCGAGCGGGCTCGTGCCTGGGAGAAAATGAAAGCTCTTGAATCTAAGCTGTCGAATCTGAAGGATGCTCTGAGCAAAATGGACGTGGAGATGGAGGAGATGGAATCAAGTGTGAAGAAAAGTGACCAAGCTTTGCAGCAGATAGCGACTGCACCATGGTGATCTATACTGGCAGCTCGCGGTTACTAGTTTCTACTGGCAACATTTTGGGTGTCATCTTTCAGCATTCAAAGAAAGATGCATTAGATGAGACGGTGGCGTCTGATAAAAACCGGAGAGATCTAACTTTGCACAAGATAACCACTGCATCGTGGTGACCATGCTAGTTAGAGCTGACCACATTTTGTAGAGTAACTATTTACGTGGGCACACTTCTTGTCCAGCAACTAGGAATCTAGGATGCTGTTTTGGTATATAACAAGTGGTGTAACCCACCTCCCCCCGTGTAAATTTCTGGGACAAATGCACCGTAACTGTGCTGGAAATGGAAGGAAGAAATGCAGTATGGCTTGAGTGCCCCCCTTCGTTTTCTTTCTGCAGCTGCTTTTGGTGCTTCTTGGGTTGTAGATAATCACGGAAGCTCGTCTTGTACTCCCGTGTGTGCAAACCAACCGCTACTGTGCCCGTCCAGGGACCGAATCAAGATGATCAGGTATGATCGCAACGACACTTGTATCATTGGTCGGATCCAGGCGAGCCCACCCAACGCTCTCAAATCGCGTATTGATTTCAGTAAGTAGGGCCGTTCAGATTTGCTTCTGGTTTTTAGTTCCTACTTTAAAAAAGTCAGAAATTAATATCTAAAACGGCTTTCTGGCTTTTTGCTTTCGTCTTGCATCATTGATAGCACAGAGGGTTACAAACGTATCTCGCACCTCACTTCTCTCGCTCCCGTCTCACGTACGTCACGTGTCGCTCACTTTTCCGCACCGCTCATCTCATTCTTCTAAAACCACTTCTTTCAATCACTACTATTTATTTTCAGTCAAAAGTTATCAGTCACAACTAAAAACTATTGTTGTAGCCTTGGTACAACAAGAAGTACAGGTACCCCTTTCTCTATGAGAGGAGGTAGAGTTAGAGAGAGTTAGAGACATGACAGAGAGCTCGTGTGTAAATGAGTGGATCGCCCTTCTTATACCCCTTTTGGGGATTTATATACATGAATATGGTAGGATGAAAAACCTCTTTGATAATTACAAAAGGGGGGATTAGATCATATACCCTCCCCTTAGTTGGGAAATTCAGGATTTACCCTCCCACCTCAATGACATGTGGAGTCATCATAAGTCACTGACGTTGGGGCAGGAGTGTAAATCCTGAATTTCCATCTAAAGGGAGGGTATATGATCAATAAAACCTTACAAAAGGTGAGGTTACATTGATATATTTCTCTATACTATTATGCCTATTATATATTAGGCCAGTTGCAAGGCCCAATCACGGGGGTTGGCTCACCCCTACAACAGTACTCTCTCGACAACAAGCGTGGAGGTTCCGATGGGCGAGCTAACGTGACCAACTATCCCAGCCCTATCCCCCGCCAACAAGCACGAAGATCCCGATGGGCGAGCAAATCCAATTGGTACTTCTAGCCCCCGGGGGTGTAGATGCTATAAGTCTGTTAGCGCCGGGTTCTTTCGCTCGGCTCGGACTTGAGCGGCACATAGGCGCATGCGAGGAAGTCCCACGCTAAGAGCACAGTAATGTCATTGGTGTTCTATTTCCGATGTGGGCGGCACATGAAGACGAAGTCGTGGGACGGGTCATCTCTTCAAAGTGATGCCTACGAAAAGGGCGGCAAAGTCCGGTGTTAGTTCCGTCTCGTTGTCTGTCCTTCCTTGCCTGCGGAATTCACTCACTGCAGTCCCAGCTTCCCAGCCACGCCAATCCCTGCCGCAATCCACTCCCCATCACATGCCAATCAACGCGCTCTTCTCAGATCGCCGGGAATCGAATGCTTCTCTTCAGGCATGTATAGTTGTTCCTTGCGCATTTTCCTTTTCAGTGCTCCTACATTGCATTGCATTGCATTGCATTGCATGGCGCTCGTGTTGCAGCGACGGAGCAAAAGCACAGAATGGTTCGTATTTTCGGCGGTGCAAATGACGCCGCCGCTCGCATCGAAAGCACCGAAGCCACGGCGCGGCCGGCACAGGACAGGAGTGGCGCCATGGCCCGAGCCGGTGACGCGGCGCGCATAATGGCGTTTGAGACAGGCGCCGATTTTGGCGAGATATACCCTCCGCCACTAGCGCATGCATCGACATAATGCGATACCACATCACCATTTACTCTTATCAGCATCGCATCCCCGGGGCCTTTTGTTTTTGTTGCTTTCTTCCAACTTTTTTCTTCCTCTTCTTTGATCATCTGGTTAAAAACTTGTAGCCTGCAACGCCGTACGTAGCATTTCCCAGCTTCCTTTTGCGGATTTCCTAAACGATTTACACATTGGCCTATCTAAGTATCAATCTTTTTTTTTTGGCAAAAGATCAATAAGATTTTGTGACCCTTTGATCTAGGTATAATGGATCTCATCTCTCCCACGCAAGCAGATCCGAAATCTACGGTCGGGGCTTGATGAGCTCAAAATCCTGACCCCAATCGAGGTAAAAAAAATTGTCCCACTTTGGTGAAGAAATCAACTTTGGTGTTTTTCAAATGCACGAGAGTAATGAGATGGTTGATATATCGGTGCATAAAAACAACGTGGTATCAATCAAAATCGCAAGCGAGTATTTTTCTCTGTAATCTTTGTCTCAAATAGTTAAAATTTAAAAATTTCAAGCAAAAGCAATAAGCCGCAGCCATATCAAATAAGTCCTAAATACAAGGAAGAGCGCTTTTAAATATGTGCTCTTTAGAGGAGTGCGTTGAAGCCACACTCACAAAGTAAAATGGCTTAGATGCTCAGCCTTCCTCAGCTCAACGGCTTAAGCTCTCGAGACAAGATGGTTAATGCATAAAACTCTACATCCATCGTCGTCGAAAGGATGAAACATGATGCCCAGCATCTAGTATGGTGCAGTGGTACTTATGCCATTGTTCCCTGACTATATGATCTTGTGGACTCCATGCATAAAGCAAAGAAAGGCCAGTGTGAGGCCAACTAAGTGGCAAAGGCAAGAGAGTAGAGACCCCTGACCAACCACTCTCTGCATCTCCTCTCCCTACAAATTCTCTGCGTAAATAGCTATCCTCACTTTTGCTCCACTTGCAATCCACCAATAAGCATTCACCTAGCGTATATTACATGGCGCATGCCAAGCTCGGCTCGCCCGAGTCGACTCGGCCTCGACTTGGATGCACCGAAGGCCGCCGACGCCGCCTGCTCGTCGTCGTGTCGATCATCGGCGTGGCGCTCGCCGTCGGCCTCGCCGTGTCGGTGGCGATTGCCGTCGTGGGGAGGTCGAGGTTGACGTCCGGTGGGCGGCCGTCCACGGGCAGGGCACCGACCGAGGCGATCACGCGCACGTGCGGGGTGACGCTCTACCCGGAGCTGTGCATCAGCGCTCTCATGGGCTTGCCCGGCGCGGCGAGCGCCGGGAAAGCCGAGCTCGTGCCCATGTCGCTCAACATGACGCACCGGCGCGTCGTGGACGCGCTGTACAACGCGACGGGGCTTGGCGGCGCCGCCGCGCTGCTCGCGGGTGCGCGGGCGAGCGCCGCCTACGGTGACTGCGTGGAGCTGCTCGACGCGGCGGCCGAGCTCCTCGCGCGGTCGGTCGGTGTCGTCGCCGCGCCACCAGCGTCGCCGGATTCTACTGACTCCGCTGGTGCCGACATGGCTGGCCAGGACGACGACGTCATGACGTGGCTCAGCGCGGCGCTCACGAACCACGACACGTGCTACGACAGCCTCCAAGAAGTCGGCGTCGATGACGACGAGGACGGCCGCATCAAGCCGCTGATGCTCGTCTACCTCAGCAACCTCGGCGAGCACCTCAGCAACAGCCTCGCCATCTACGCGGAGCGCGGAAGGCCGGACGGCGACCTCTCCGGCGTCCCCGTCCATAACCAACTCCACCGAAGGCTACTAACCAGCGACGTCAACACTGGCGACGACGACGTTAGCTTCCCAAGGTGGGTAACACACAACGACCGCCGGCTCCTCCAGGCTGCGGCCGCCGATATCGAGCCCGACATGGTGGTCGCTAAGGACGGCAGCGGGACGCACCGGAAGCTCCGCGACGCCATCAAGGCGGCGCCGGAGAGCAGCCACCGACGCGTAGTGATATACGTCAAGGCCGGCGTGTACATGGAAAACGTCAAGGTCGCGCGCAAGAGGACCAACCTCATGCTCGTCGGCGACGGCGTCGGCAAGACCGTCGTCGTCGGGTACCGCAGCGTCCACGACAACTACACCACCTTCCACACCGCCACGTTAGGTACGTATGTAGCTTGTACATGTACAAATGTACGTGCACAACACAATATACGTTACTGATCGTGCCGGAGTAAGTATCGATCGTTCGTTGGCTGCATGCAGCGGTGGCCGCAGAGGGGCTTATCATGCGGGACATGACGGTGGAGAACCGGGCGGGGCCGGCGAAGCACCAGGCGGTGGCGCTGCTGGTGAGCGGCGACCACGCGGTGGTGTACCGGTGCGCCGTCCTGGGGTACCAGGACACGCTGTACGCCCACGCACAGCGGCAGTTCTACCGCGACTGCGACGTGGCCGGAACGGTGGACTTCGTGTTCGGCAACGCGGCCGTGGTGCTGCAGAACTGCACGCTGTGGGCGCGGCGGCCGCTGCCGCAGCAGAAGAACACGGTGACCGCGCAGGGCCGGCGGGACCCGAACCAGAGCACGGGCATCTCCGTGCACGGCTGCCGGCTGCTCCCCGCGCCGGAGCTCGCCCCCGTGCGGCGCTCCTACCCGACGTACCTCGGCCGGCCGTGGAAGCCGTACGCGCGGGCGGTGTACATGATGTCGTACATGGCGGACCACGTGCACGCCGCCGGGTGGCTCGCGTGGGACGCGTCAGGGCGCGCCCCCGACACGCTGTACTACGGCGAGTATCGGAACTACGGGCCTGGCGCGGCGGTTGGGAGGCGCGTGGCGTGGCCGGGCCACCGCGTCATCAAGCTGCCCGAGGAGGCCATGGAGTTCACCGTCGGGAGGTTCATCGGTGGCTACTCGTGGCTGCCGCCCACCGGGGTAGCATTCGTCGCCGGCTTGACCGTGTGAGGACACTATATTTCATACAGTGGTGTATTTGTGGGTGAAGTTGGTGCCATTCTTTTGCTGCATTGGACTTCTTTAGGATTAGGTGCCAAAGACAGATGTCATGATGATTTTCATATGCTAAGCTGATCAGTCAGGAAGATTTTACGTTATGTATGCGTTCGTCGGTACATGCCTTTTTAATGCTGGAATTTCACTAGATTTGTGCCAAAAAAAAAACGCGCTAAACAGTTTAATTCATGTAGCTAATCATTCTACCCTTTCTTCTTCCTTTTTTTTTAAGAGAATACCCTTTCTTTTAGTATACAAAACTTAAGATGGGGCTAATTACACTGTGCCTATCATTGTGCACACATAATCTATAGTCTCATCAGTGCAGGTGCAAATGCTTTGTGAAATTAAAGATGCCAAGCGAAAAGCTCCTTTAGATCGTCGCATAGGCTGATTACACTAGCACAGAATATATGCTCTGTCTTTGTGTTGGATTCCCAGAAAATAGTACTAGCTAGAGCTACCCTGGAAAAGATCAGTGGAGATAACCATCAGAAAAGTTCAAAAAAAAATCCTGGAAAATCATAGAAGGAAGAATACGAGATGTTGGTCTTAAGCGATCAACTTACTGATGATGGTGATTGGAGAATTAGGAGAACAGAACTTATTTACAGATACACATACTGTTTTCCGTTGAAGAAAATTAATGTATCTACACCTACTCCCACTGTTCGAGAATACCGATGTTTTTAACATGTATATAGTCTCTAACATACAACTTTAACTACTAATTTTTATATAAATATGTTAATAAAATATAAAATTATTATATTGTGAAAATATTTTTTATGACTAATCTAATAATATAATTTTCACATAACCAATATAAATAGTTTTTTATATGTTAGTAAGTCAAAGTTAAGAAAAAAGTTTGCCACCGCGCGGAAGCCCGAGCAGAGCTAGCTGCCGGCGTGCTCAACTGATCAATGGTTCAATGGGCTGCTTCCCAGTGAGCCAGAGCAGCCGTCTAAGGTCGTCCGGCGGTGGCTCCGCCCCTACGTACTCCCATGGGGTTGAACTGCATTGTTGTGCATGCAAGGCAAGTGTAAGACATTCACGTTAATCTATCCTTTGGTTTTTGTGGTCCGTCGTTTCCTACTTAACCGAAAAGCCATGGGTGCCTTTCGAAAGATGCCTTTTTTTAATCTCAACTTAACCAAAACGAAAGGTGCATCTTCTTTTGCCAAAGCAAAAGGATATGTTAGATCGAAGATCAGAAATGTGGGGGCAATATAATGTGGACCCCTTGGAAGAGTCTTGAGCTCAAAGCTGAGAATATGGCAGGCTAGGCTTAATTTCTTCACAATAGCACTTACACATAATATTGTAGGTTCGGATTTAAGAAGATACATCATACATGTAATTGATGGGACTCTAGCTAGTAATATGGCAAAAAAATAAAAGGGTGCCACACCAATTGTGTCAAACTTGTTGAACTATATTGTCATTTTCTAACGGAACAATTTAACTTTTTAGCTCAATAAAAACAAAAATAACAGATTATTTACTTGTTTATTTATTGGAATGGAAAACAAGGTAACAGCAGTCCACAAGATTGTGAGTAGTGATTAGTGAAGGACCAACCTCGTCATTTTTGGATATATTTCATCACGATCGAATAAATCCGCAGCTAGAAACTGTAACGAATTATATTTAACAAATCAACCGAGATGCGTTATTAAATCACATCGCGTAATACATAGCGGAACGGGGCATTAAACTTGAAAAGTAGAGTGATGACCAGGCCGGTTCCCAACTCAGACAGCCGAGAATCAACGCCTCTAGTTTCAGCAAAGAACAATAGAAAAGAAAGAAGAAAAAAAAAGAAGGAAACAAGTTAAGAAAGGGAAGATGCATCGGTTAATTTCCAAGTCGCATCAGGGATCTCGAGGCACGTAGGTACGCGTCTAGCTGCAAGCAAGGATCCATCCAAATCCAACGGGAGGCCGGAGCCATGCATGCAGGGCGGGCGCGCAGCGGTCGATCGGTCTAGTTGCCGCCCATGCCGGTTGCGTTCTTGACGGCGTCGGCGGCGCTCTTGACGGCGCCGGTGGCGCTCTGCGCGATCTGCTGCACCTGCGCGCCGGCCTGCTGCACGAGGCCGCCGGCCTGGCTGGCGCTCTCCTGCGACGACTCGTGGGCGGAGTGCGCCACGTCGTGCGCCTTCTGCACCACCTCGTCCTTCCTCTCCTGCGCGTGGCCTGCCGCCTCGCCGGCCTTGTAGCTGAGGTTGGATTGGTCGGCCATTTCTAACTCGATATACAGGACAGGACGTTGCTCGTCCAAAGTAGGAGGTGGTTTAGTCTCTGTGAATGCTTTAGGGGGAGAGACATGGCCACCATTTATAGGTGTGGCTCGACCGTGGGCGTGGTTAGTTTTGACAAGTGTCGTACATACCTCGGTCGGAGACGGCGGGCGTCCGGCGAGAGAGAGATTCCTCCGCATGCACTGCATGCCTAACGTACGTACGTCCTGGGTTGGGCCACCTCTCCATTACTTCCGGCAACAACGAGAGGCGCACAGACACGGGCATTGCCGTCCGCTCGTCGTTCTGCCGTAGTAGTAAAGATAGGCCGGGCCGGCTCGACAGTTACTAGGGCCTGTACGTACTGCCAGCTACAGCTAGGCCGCCGGCGTTGTCCGTCGGGTCGGCCACATGATGGGCTTCCTCGCTCGCCAGTCGCCGCGTACATACGCGTAACGTCCCTGTTTCTAGGGGCGCCTGAACTCGGCATTCCATAACTACCTAAGTTTGGTCTAGTTACGGAGCGTCGAGCAAAAAAATATCATCACAGAACATGTTTACAGCAAAAGAGCCAACTTATATTACATCATAAGGTTTATCAACCAAGTTTTACTGCAGCGGGCGTGCAAACCCGAAATAAATTACATTACATAAACACTAGGAAACTCGAGCGCGACTGAGACCTAGAACCATGAATCCTTGTTGAAGAATGGTTCTTCTAGGGTGTCCTCGACGGCCAGGCCTTCACCCGCTTCTTGAAACTCTGAAGGGTTTTAGCAAGCTGTGAGCCATATAGCTCAGCAAGTCACAAGGGGAAAACCCTAATTTAGCTAATTGCACGGATTACCAAGGGATGGGAGTATACTTGTTTTATTAATTTGAGTAGATGCACTTTTATTTGTAAACATTTTTGGAAACCAAAAACCAAAGACTACTCCTTAAGATAAAGGGGTTTCTTTCAAAGTTGAATAACCAACTAATCAATTTAAAACACTTGTGAAAACTACTTATACCTCGCTGCTGGAATCACCCAATAGACACAGCTCCATTTATCGGGAACACAGTGTATTCGAATACCATTAATTTAACTCTGCAGAGTTGCCCAACTTTACCCACAAGTATTCTTAACCCTCATGACTAAGTTAAAGTACCGGATCGTTTCACTGCTCAAACCCTTATATACGTTCTACCTGATAGGTTAGGGACTCGCATAACTTCGGGTATCTGCTGGTCCACACGGAACGCCAAGCCCGAATTGTGGAGACCTATCGTTGTTGGGCATGGATTTGCCGGTCCACACACCAACTCCCAATGTAGAGTTCCACTTAAGTTGAGTAGCTACTAAACCAGGGTTGACAAGTCAACACCTGTGGTTAAGCGATCAATATGTCATTTGCTCGACGCAAGGGTCTGGTCCTTACATTTTCCACGAGACAACCTGCCTCCAACTTAGGGTAAAGTGGTGGGCGAAGACCGACTCGCGGTGTTCCATAGCTTCTTTACCCTAATTCCCAATTTTCTAAATCTACCGGCCTGCGGCCACAACCTTAGTACTGTGAAACTTTGCATGAAATATATTACAATTATTTATACAATATTTTAGATATTTCTAGGTTTGTCAAGGTATGGCTACAATTTGACAGGGCATTTACCGGTGGTAGGAAATATCTAATTAACATGTCATTCTAAGCATTTTATTTTAAGTAATTAACAATTCACAAGTAATACTAGTGCAAATACAATAATTAAATAATATAGACCAAATGGGATTCCAATATGATAAGGATTTGCGACTTGCCTTGGTACTCGACGAGTTCGGCGACCTCGTAGACTGCAGTTCCTTGGTCCTGACCCTGAACCGTCGCCTCCGAAAACTCCGATGCTAGCACAAACACAAAAAAACAAAATAAATACGGCTTGAGCCTAATCAAGAGAGGAGAAATTAATCTACTAAAAAGGAATAAAATGCAATAAATTCAAATGGAGGGATTTTTGAATTTTCTAGAAAGAATTTGGTGGAATGGAGGTCAAAAATTGGTTCAGGGCATCAAAATGAATAAAATGGTGTAATTTGGGAATTTTTGGGATTTTCTAGAATTTTCTGAGATTTTATTTGATTTTTTGGATTTTTGAAAAATGAAAAAACCCTGAAAAATCCTTATGAACAGTACTGGGCCAGCCCACCGCTACAGTGCGGCCCGGGGCAAGAATCGGCCCGCACGGCCCACGCGCGAGGCGGCAGACGCAGCCGAGCAGGCCGCGCGGCATCAGCCCAAACGCACGCGCGCCCACCCGAGACGGATGACTGACGCGTGGCCAGTACGAGCGGTGACGATGCGGAAGCTGCGAATGGATCAGATTAACCGAGTTAAGTGAGATCAGACGGCCACGGAGTGAGGCCATCCGAAGACTGAGGTTAGATGGCAACGAAGACGTGGACAGCTGAGATGCGTCCATGTAGTCGTCGTCTACATCCCACTCGTCGTTCTTGCCGAGAGGCAGAGAACGACAGCGCGAGCGGAACGGCACTGGCAGTGCCTTTCGGTGGGATCCAAGGGCGACATGGGGTGCCTTAGGAGATGGGGAACTCATTTTGGGGCCTTAGGACGGACGGCGAAGCTCAACGGCGGTGAACGGCCGGAGAGAAGCCGACGGTGATTTTCTGCCACCAGACGCCATTAGCGGCTGTCCGGGCAAATTGGAGATGCTTTGAGCATCTCTGGGGTGAGGAGATCACAATGGTGGCGGCGGTTTGAGCTGAGGAGCCCTCTGCCGATCTGTCCACAGCAGTCCCTTTTCGATCGACGGCAAGCTTCGCCGCCAGGGCAGGGGAGAGACGCTCTCGGCCAACAGAGTTCACCAGCATGATCAAGAGGCAAAGGGGATCATGTCAGCGTAAGCAATTGGATTTTAAAGAAGAAGCGAATGAGTGAGGCTCGGGGGATCACCGGAGCTAGGGAAGCTCACTGACGGCGATGCATGAGCTTATACTTCGATCGGCTGCTTTGGGAGGGACCAGAGAGTGTTGAGGAGCTAATGGTGGAGGTTGCAGGGCTTAAGAAGGGGGGAGAGAGCTGGCGATGAGAGACGGTTCGGCGCGGCCCGAGGCAGGGAATGGGCGCGGAGTTGGTGAGCTGCTACTCTGGCAGGCGAGACGGGCGAGCTGATGGAGTGATGGGGTGTCGGATCCGAATGACGGTGCGATGACAAGGCGCTGCGGTGAGTAATGGCGCGAGATGGGAGTGCGGGAGCAGTTCAACTGCTGCGATGGGTGCCGACGCAAAGCGCGAGGAGAAGAGGAAGGGTGAGGCTGACTGGTGGGGTCAAGGACACAGAGGGAAGAGGTGAG
The DNA here is from genome assembly GCA_036346575.1 of Dendrocalamus sinicus. Classification (NCBI taxonomy): domain Eukaryota; kingdom Viridiplantae; phylum Streptophyta; class Magnoliopsida; order Poales; family Poaceae; genus Dendrocalamus; species Dendrocalamus sinicus. The sequence goes on along the minus strand of CM070643.1, from coordinate 9,371,708 downwards.
GGTTAGGCGCGACCGGAAACAGACGGCGAGCCGGAGCAGCGCATGGCGTGGAGGGGCGCTACACACACGAGCGGGCGTGGTCGCAGGGAGAAGGCGGAAAAAGAGAAGGCGCCAATGCACTGAGAACGCGAAAGACCGAGAAAGGAAAGCGATTTTCGCCAGGAATTTCCGAATTGGGAAAGTGCTCAAAAATCACTCAAAATTCAGAAAAAATTCACAAAATGTTGAAAATTTTGGGGCATTTCAATACGTATGGTGTGCAAGTCGCAAGCCACGCGTTGTGACCATTTGCCTGGTCGGCCGCCACCCACCCGCCGCGCCTCGACCCGCCCATGCCACGCACGGTGCAAGGTAACTGAGTGCGTGTTGTATTTTCAGAACGTTACACCGTACATACATACATACACGCGTACATATACTAGGACACTATGGTGCCTGGGCACCATGATCTAAAATAGATATTTCTCTTACGTATCGTGTGCAAAATTTTTTTTAGATATCGAGTTTAACTAGTTTACTAACTAGTTCAGATAAGTTTGAACTGAAATTCAAATTGTAGCTGGTTTTTAATGATAGTTTGATTGTAAGTATGTTCTGATTATATATATGAATCAGTAAATCATGTGATCTAAAGTCGTTCAAAACATTGAAATCAAGTATATTTTTTTAAAGGTATACATTTTATTTGAATTGTTATATATGGATATATACTCTAAAACTGATATTTAAAAAATACACTTGAATTTGGGTTGAATTCGCACATCTGAAATTATGGTGTCATCCAAGCATTTGAAATTTAGGTTGAATTCGCGTATTCGAAATTTGGGTTGAATTCGCGCATATCTAGTGGTAAAAACTCACCAGAGTCATCCGATTGGCCCGTGCGGCTCAGATCGAGAAGAGTGAAAGACTCACAACTCACTTAATTCATCTTTTAAAAAACCCCGCGTGGGTGATTTTTCGTGAATAAGCCCATCAGCCATTCGCCTCTCGCCCTTTGTTTGTTCCCTAATCCCCCACTCTCATCTCCCTCTCGCCTACCACCCCGGCGTTGCCCTCATTGGCTTCCCGCGGCTCCCTCCCTGGCCCCCGGCGCTGCCCTCATTGGCCCTTGGCGACACCGTCGCCCTCCATCACCGCACCACCGCCTCCACCCCCGCATCGCAGTCGCCCTCTTTGGCTAGGGTTTGGGCCGATGGCGCCACCTCCCTCCTCACTACACCGCTGCCTCCCTTGACCATCGCCATTTAAAACAAGTATGCTACAAGCATTTCATTATAAAAAGAAGTATGCTACAAGCATGCCACATGTCTATGAATTGAGTGTGGAGCAATAGGTTGTTATATGAGACTACTAGCTTGTCTTGATTTAAAATTTACTTTCACTTTTAGGCTTTGACTTTTTGTTGTGATATTTCATTGTGCTCTTTATAATTGATTTGATCATTGTTGAGATGTCTGTTGTTAATATAAATTGTTTAATCATGCTCAAGACTGGTTTTAACATTGCTATATGATATATGACATTATATGATCAGATAGCTCTACTAAAAATTATGGCTTGGTTGTTTTATTAAATCAATGCACAATGACTTGGATAATCTACAAAACCTCTTGATTTTTACTCTCAATGCTCCTGCTTAGAATTATTCGTTCTTCGAATTTTCTTGATGATTACATTGCCAAAGGGGGAGAGATTTGGTGTGCTTTATGAGAAATTAAAGAGAATGGAGAGATATTGGAGAAATTTGCGAACTTTGCCTCTCTTTTGTTAAGGGGGAAGTTTTTGAAGAAAATTGAGATTTGTGGCTTAAAATATTTTTTCCGCTTCAGTTCTTCACTTATATCTATTTGAAGCTAATTCATCATGCTATTTTAAGGTGTTGTTAATATATTCAACAAGGGGGAGATTGTTAGAACAGGATGAACAGTATACGCGTTTTTGAATAAAAATTAAACAATTAAAAGGCAGAAAACTTTTTAAAAAATTCTTTCCGCTGTGCGCTAAAATCATTCACCTCTCTCTGATTGTCATCGACGATTCTAGAAGGACCATCTCGTCATTTTTGGATATATTTCATCACGATCGAATAAATCCGCAGCTAGAAACAGTAACGAATTTAACAAATCAACCGAGCTGCGTTATTAAATCACATCGCGTGATACATAGCGGAACGGGGCATTAAACTTGAAAAGTAGAGTGATGACCAGGCCGGTTCTCAACTCAGACAGCCGAGAATCAACGGCTCTAGTTTCAGCAAAGAACAAAAGAAAAGAAAGAAAAAAAAGAAGGAAACAAGTTAAGAAAGGGAAGATGCATCGGTTGATTTCCAAGTCGCATCAGGGATCTCGATGCACGTAGGTACGCGTCTAGCTGCAAGCAAGGATCCATCCAAATCCAACGGGAGGCCGGAGCCATGCATGCAGGGCGCGCGCGCAGCGGTCGATCGGTCTAGTTGCCGCCCATGCCGGTTGCGTTCTTGACGGCGTCGGCGGCGCTCTTGACGGCGCCGGTGGCGCTCTGCGCGATCTGCTGCACCTGCGCGCCGGCCTGCTGCACGAGGCCGCCGGCCTGGCTGGCGCTCTCCTGCGACGACTCGTGGGCGGAGTGCGCCGCGTCGTGCGCCTTCTGCACCACCTCGTCCTTCCTCTCCTGCGCGTGGCCTGCCGCCTCGCCGGCCTTGTAGCTAAGGTTGGATTGGTCGGCCATTTCTAACTCGATATACAGGACAGGACGTTGCTCGTCCAAAGTAGGAGGTGGTTTAGTCTCTGTGAATGCTTTAGGGGGAGAGACATGGCCACCATTTATAGGTGTGGCTCGACCGTGGGCGTGGTTAGTTTTGACAAGTGTCGTACATACCTCGGTCGGAGACGGCGGGCGTCCGGCGAGAGAGCGATTCCTCCGCATGCACTGCATGCCTGACGTACGTACGTCCTGGGTTGGGCCACCTCTCCATTACTTCCGGCAACAACGAGAGGCGCACAGACACGGGCATTGCCGTCCGCTCGTCGTCCTGCCGTAGTAGTAAAGATAGGCCGGGCCGGCTCGAAGGGCCTGTACGTACTGCCAGCTACAGCTAGGCCGCCGCCGTTGTCCGTCGGGCCGGCCAAATGACGGGCTTCCTCACTCGCCAGTCGCAAGCCACGCGTAGTGATTTTTTAGACGGCGAGTTTAACTAGTTTACTAACTAGTTCAGATAAGTTTGAACTGAAATTCAAATTGTAGTTGTTTTTAATGATAGTTTGATTGTAAGTATGTTCTGATTTTATATATGAATCAGTAAATCATGTGATCTAAATTCGTTTGAAACATTGAAATCAAGTATATTTTTTAAAAGGTGTATGTTTTATTTGAATTGTTATAGATAGATATATATATATACACTCTAAAACTGATATTTAAAAAATACACTTGAATCTGTGTTGAATTCGCACATCTGAAATTATGGTGTCGTCCAAGCATTTGAAATTTGGGTTGAATTCACGTATTTGAAATTTGGGTTGAATTCGCGCATATATAGTAGTAAAGGGCTTTTTAGTGTTAAAAACTCACCAAAGTCGTCCAATCGGCCCGTGCGGCTCGGATCGAGAAGAGTGGAAAACTCACAACTCACTTAATCCATCTTTTAAAAAAAACCCCGCGTGGATGATCTTTCGTGAATAAGCCCATCAGCCATTCTCCTCTCTCCCTTTGTTTGTTCCCCAATCCCCCACTCTCGTCTCCCTCTCCCTCCGACGCCGCCCTCCTTGGCTTCCCGCGGCTCCCTCCCTGGCCCCGGCACTGCCCTCATTGGCCCTCGACAACACCATCGCCCTCCATCACCGCACCACCACCTCCACCCCCGCATCGCCATCGCCCTCTTTGGGTAGGGTTTGGGCCAATGGTGCCGCCTCCCTCCTCACTGCACCGCTACCTCCCTTGACCACCGTCGTTGCCAAGCTTTGCTTCTCCAACCCATACCGCTGCCACCCTCTACCACCGCCACCTCCTCCACCCCAGTGTCGCCGTAGAATTGATGACTCAGATTCCCAAATGCCAAGACCATATACTGAAAGAAAAAGGTAGAGAGAGCATCCAGGTTCAATGAATGCAATCCCTGTCATTGCAAGGCATCTTTCAAACCCACACCTGACAAGTTTCAAAGCGATTCCGAATTGCAAGTCTGAACTTTGGGGTGAGAGGGAGATATTTACAGTATAAGTAACTTTGGAGAAGCATCATCCCTAAAGGCAAAGATGCATCAAGGGCTATTCTTCCCCAAGCTGTAGGAGGAGAGGTCTCACATGGCATGGAGTTCCCCCATTCACCTCTTGGTTCTTGTTTGTTCCTTCAGGTAGAGGGATTCTGGTTTTTATGATCTCCATGTTCATGGGCATGGGGAGATGGATTTGTCTCTCAACATCGCACTATTACACATATAGAAAATTATGCTAATTTCAGGTATAAGAATTATACATTATCATTGCTTGAGACCAACCGATGACACATAAAACATAACAATATCAACAATGTCTTAATGTGGATCAATCTAACATCACGCTCTCTAACATGTGTCTATATTATTGATTTGATATCACTATATCCATGATTCGTGAAATATGATTATCAATCAATACATATCCTGATCTATAGACCATAATTATCATATATAATGATATAAGATCAGGAATAATTTAGAATAACATCAAAACATGAATAAAGAGTTTACGAACAAGTCACATACTTATTGATTAATACGAAAGATGTTTATTTAAGGAATAAAATAATATATTATTTAAAAGATTATAAACATAGAAATGATATAATCATCTTTATGACTGTCTCTAAGACATATCACTGACATTGGGATCATGCTAACAATGTGATATTACATGAGTGTCATATACTATATTACTATGCTGTATCGATCCGTACGTCACTGGTTGTTTAGTTTTGGGCCTATTAACTTCGTTGCGAAAGCAGGTCGGCAAGGGACGAATGCTAGTGGATGGAGCATGCAGGTCGCCAACTAAGGTGTTTGATCGCGTGCACTGGCTGAAATTCCACGGCGAGATCGTTGGGTTCTGAGTTCTGATGAACAAGCTGTTTACTGCAGATTCTAGTGCAGGAAGCCCCGTTCATTTCAACTTCAGTTTCTAACTTATTTTTCACTATTAATAAATTTCGTCTTCTACTGAACTTTTGGCTTTTTTTGAGCTTTTTTGCCGGTTCTTTTTTTCCTGTATTCGTTCACATTGTCCGTAATGAGCTAACATATTTTTCTTGTTTTAAATTTTTAAAATTTAATTACACTAAATAAGCCACCTCCAGCTACAGTAAAATTTCTGTCGCTACAGTGTAATTTCAGCCATAAGCCACAGCTTTTTAGCCCAACCGAACGCCTCTGCGTTCTCTCTCTCTCTCTCTCACTTGGTTAGCAATTAGGCGGTGGACTCGCCACTGCGTAGGCTTTGTTCTGGCCTTCTGGAGTTCTGGGTGCTGTGGACATATGTAGTGTGAATGTGTGGTAGCTCTATCTTCAATGAGCCACTGAACAAATTACTAGTTCTGTGGGTGCCTATCTTCTTTCTGAAGCAGCTGAACCTTGCGGTTGCAAGACGGGGTTTTTGTTGGTTTCTCTTCTACATGAAAAAATTAACAGTCGTTGTAACGTCATTTCAAAAAAAATCATTGGCCGAAATATAGGGTATTTTTTTTTTGCTGAAGCTTATGCTTTTGGCTGCGGCTTGTGACTTTTGGGTTGTTCGTGTGAGAGATTACGGAGTAACAGAAACTCGCGTGCGATTTTTGGCAATATAAATAAAGTCAGTACAATATATATACTACAATTAACTAGTAGACTTTATCTTGAAAAGATACTCCGTTTAAAAGATAGTTAGTGTAGAAAAACCGAAAAAAAATTTTTAAAAGTTGAAAAGAAGAGACCTCTAACCTAAAATGGGCGGGCCGCAGCCCGTGCGGGCATAGAAGTGACGGCCGAGAATATAGGTACGACGTACTGCCGGCGGGCGGAGCGGTCTTGATAGGAGAGCGGGCCTTCGACAGGACAGGAGGCAATGGGAGAGAGGGCCATCCCTTCATCGTACCCGACTAAACAAAGCCACGCTTACCATTTTGTCGTGTCCGGCTCCGGCATGGGCAGCGTCTCTGTGAGCAGAGTTACCGTATCAAACAAACTGGAACGGTGCAGCGACGCCGCTGAGACGACGACGACGAGGTGCTATCATCACATTTTGCCTTGTGAACTACAAGCTAGGAGGGTAGTGTACTCGTAACAAAAACCAACGGCAACGCCGGATGGTACGACGACAAGAAAGGTGAGACCTTGCAGCAAGACATCGTCCATTGTGGTCTAGCTGGTTAGGATACTCCGGCATGGCAACGGAATTTGGCCGCCGCAGACACCACGGCGCTCACGTGAGTTTTTTGCCATGGGAAGAGCCGTCAAAAGGGAGGGAGAGATCAATAGGCAGCATCCTGCATGCTGCTGAGCCAAAGCCACGAAGGACGCCGGTTTGGCCTTTGGCTTGGCCGAGCAAAACGAGAGCGCAATGAACGCGGGATGTTGCTTAGAGACCAAGAACTAGCTTTACGTCCCAAAGGAGAGAGGAAAACAAGTGAAGAGAAAAGCAGCATGAGTATATTTATGTGTACGCTGCGTCTCTACTCTCTAAAGTTGGGAGTAGCTATCCAAAGAAGAAACTAGACATATTATTGGCCCCGGTCGGTTACGCACTCACCGGTGCAGGAGCAGAATCGATCGCATGAACTCGCCGTAGTTTCAGCATCCTGTACCGTAGACTAGTAGTGTTTGGTGGTGCCCCTCTTGCCTGCGACTCTTTTTATCATTCGATTGTTCATCGCTCTATCGTCGCACTCGATTCGAGATCGGTGCAGCGAACGGTCAAGATTCGTCGACTTTTGTCGCCGTTTCGTTCCACAGAGCAGACGCCACATGCATGAGCAGCAGCTGCTGCAGAAGTTTCCCAAAAAGCCCACTTCACTCGCACCGAGTGGAGGCGGCCAAGTTGTGCCGCGTCGGCGTCTCCCCGGTCGATGGCAAGGTGCTCCGCTTCCGGTGCTGAGTTATTAGTATTTAGTATTTCTTGGGTGATTCTCGATGGAAATGCAACATATCAGGCCGGAATTTTACAAGAAAAAAAAATGCAATTTCTCAATGGACCAAGAACTATGTGAAATTCCCGTGTTCCAAACATGATTTAGTTGGTGAAATGGCAGATTCCCATGTTCCAAACAAGGTTTAGTTGGTAAAATGGCAGGTGCTGAGAGCCTGAGATGCATCCTCAGCGATCAGACTTGCTGTATGTGTATCCGATAATTTGGCATTTTGGCTAGAGCTAAATAGGCCCTTGATACTGCATTACTCTACATTAAAACCATCTCAGCTTATTTCCCCCTCAATTGCATGTCACAATGTTCAACAAAATAAATTGGGTATCTGGAATTGGAAATGACCTGTCTCCAGCAGCATGTCGAACATATTTCATTGCGGCCAAAACGTCGCAAAACATGCCGTACAGTATGCGACAAACATTTGCCCAACAGTCTGAAAATCTTAATTCTTAAATGGTGAGCTCGCAAAAAATATATATATATACTATTTCGGAGATCGAAAAGCCAACTCTACATAGCTATTAGTAGGAATGTGCCGCTCCAACAATTCACGGACCCCATCCATCAGGAGCAGATCCATAGCCAGGGTCTATACTACAATGGGTTCACTTTTGGTACTCTTGTTTGGGGGGGAAATAGGCAGCTAAAGTACTCGCTTGAATAGGCAGATGCGGGATAAGCCATCGAAGCATCTGTTGAGCCAGAATCAACATATGGTGGGTGCGTCCAGAGAACTCAGGAAGTTCCAGCATTGTAACAGATGAGGTCCGAGCTTCACTCACTCACCATATCTTGTTCTTGGCCCAAAAGAGCATCAGTACTATCCCAATCACAATAGCAATAGGGGCATACTTTCGAATCACGGCCTGAAAACCAGAAGAACGCATGTCTAGAAATGAAAAACAGAAAGCAAAAATGAGGATGGAAGCAGCAACCAAGGAAGAACCTATGTCTGAGAAATGAAAATACAAAAGCAAAAATCAACTATGGCATCTTGAATTCCATAAGAAATTTGAGAAACAAAATCAAGAAATTAGAGAAAAATAAGGCTCCCAGCGATGCTACAAACCAAACAAGCACCAGTAGATCTACCTCAAAACTCCTTTCCGTTCAGAAGGTTAATGAAAAGCCAAATGTGACAAAACTTCCATGAATAAGACATCATGCAATGCCCAATACAAATTCATCATTTGTTATAGAAGCACTCAACTCAGCTTAACTGCCTGGATGCATATACTGAAATAGCAAATGCAATCAAAGGGACCATACCTGGTGATTGATATCCTTCGCTTTATCTGCATAGATTCTAGTGTCAGAGGTCAACCTGCTGGACATTTCGCTCACCTCTGCAAAGAGAAACCTTTTGGTGAGCAACTGTTTTGAATTTTGATTGACATGCCTGAGGGTTACAATCATGCAATAATACATGAGGGGGCTGCAACAGCCAACAAGTCTTGCTAAAAGATAAGTACTGGGACAACCCAGTTGAAAAATGAGTGTCATGAAAAAAAAATAACATTAAGGCAGGCAGGAATACTTCCATATAAGGAGAGGCTAGGGATTCCTAAAAGAAGTATGTTTGTAAGAAATATGAATAAAATCTGGAACAGCAAGAAGGGCCTGTTGTAGGAAAGCATATAACAAAAACCTATAACCCAATGGAAAATTCATACAGCATAGTTTGTTGAAATCAAATTGATTTGTGAACCCAACAGCCAGCCTACTCACTGATGCATTTTTAGGTAAACACTTACAGATAGACTCTAGTTAACTCTAAATATGCACAGAAATCATCCACAGGTCCATGATGCCCAAATATATAATAAAGCAACATAATGCAGATGGCAGTGGCAAACTCTAGATCAAGTTTTTCACCAACACCAAGAACTTCTTGAACATTGCGAGTCATGATCTGGTGCACCTCATAGAATTCATCATTCAACTTGGCAAGGCCATCTGTGACACGCGCTATCATTGTCAGCTTCACCATTTTGCAAATACAACAACAAAATAAACTAGCATAGGTAATCTGAAGGTGCCACCTGCATGGGGAAGGCAGAGAAAAAGTACTTCAGACATGTCTCACCATCATACATTAGCTGCAGAGTTCGTTCACTACTTCACTACACCATAACAAATTCTAAATCTAAATATCTAATGGACCATATCTAATTTAGGTGAGATTGAATTTCAATCGGACTATACAAATCCGAACAAGACTTAAATGCAACTTATAACACGACATAATCTCACTTGTAAACTAGTAAACAGTGTAATTTTTAGCAACCATCACAACTTCAGAGGCAAAATACATGAGCCAACAGGACAGTGGCCTAACAACCCCCAGGACCAGGAGAAACACATAAGGAGATTTCTATTGTTGAAATAACATTCTCCATCTATCCTGCATATGTACTCTATGAAACCAAAACCAGTAGCCTTAGATTAAATAAAGAAAAGGATAAATGCATCCATGGTATTCTTCTATTTGACTAGAAGAACATCAAACAACTATCAATTGACAAGGGCTGCATAAGAATGATGCAATGGAACCAGCAATAAGACTTTTAGAGTAGGTATATCTCTTTTGTATTTACTTATATGTGTAGAGTTGTCTTTGTATATAGTCATTTCTGAACATACGTACGTACGTACATACATACATAGGAAAATTGTTTCATACTTCTGGGGGTATGTACTCCCACTTCTCATATACTGCTTTAATGATGTTGTTATACCACTTTATCTATTTGAGCTACTCTAATAGTGATTATAATATACTCTAAAGTGAGCTCTATAAAATTTTTTATAAAAATCTACTTTTATAGCATAATTTGCATATATAGTCCTTTTATGTATGGAAAAGTGTATATGACAAAAATAAAGTGTTCCGATAAAATTTTTCAACCAAGTCTTATTGGAGTATCTTACAATTAGTATTTAAGTATACTAAAAGTGATAAAAAAAAGGTATAACATTTTCATTTAAGTGTATATTGGATGTGGGAGTATTTACTCTTGGAAGTATGATATGGGCCAATATACACACAATATTTATGACATGGTATCAAAGTTAGAGCACTAACCTAGCTCCTTCCGCTGCCATCCTTCCACTCAGTGGCGTAGCCAGGATTTGTAGTTATGGTGGTCCATTGTCTAAAATTTATTTAACCGCTATAAATTTAACATGTCGGTACACAAATATATGAATTACGAAATGCAATTAAGGGAAAAAGGACATACGAACTTCATAAAATAGACGAATATAGCTTTCTTAACATAGAATTAAAATATTACATACCCATAGTAGTTGAAGAACGGTACGTCACTACTTCTTCTTCTCAGGATATAAAGAGAACATCACATTAATTTTATATTAGAACATTAAATACATTCTATATTTATGGACACAGCTATTTAAAAAATACATTTTATAAAGGAGTAGATCAGAAGAGTTTGCTTGCATGGGTAACTTCCTGAAAGCCGCATTTGGAGCAAACGCAAGCTAAGACAACAAATACCTACCTCGGCAAATTTACAAGACCGTTTACACCAACTTCTGTTCACAGAAGAAAGAAGATAATATAAATATTTCACTTTCTAAAATAATTTCTCTATTTCTCTCATCCTGAAAATAAGTTATGAGACACAGACATATCACTACCTCACTCTTCTCGCTCCTGTCTCGCACACGCATCTCTTTTTTATTTTCCCCACCACTCGTATCCTCCCACTAAAAGCTTTTTTTAGTCATTACTATTTATTTTAGCTAAAAACCATCAACTGTCGTTCAATATGAACATGCCAAGCTAGTCATCGATTTTATTGTACATCTAGATGCCAAGCTAGCCAACGATTTTACTGTACATCTAGATTCCCAAATTGCGTGTCATTAGCTTGACACATATAGAGAAAATTAAATGATTTAGCGGGAGGTAAAATGTAGCTGTGATTCAACAAGTTTTTGCATTATGATCAAATACATGAAGGCCTCATTATCCGAGCGCAGGGTGGTCCGCGGCCCACAGGGACCACCCTGTAGCTCCGCCAGTGCTTCCACCATCACCTCCGCCAGCTATCGCGCACGCCATCGTCACCGGGTGCTGCGGCCACTAGATCAAGCTACCAACGCCGGCCGCAGCCTTGTAGTCGCTCGCGTCGAATTGCCCCGTCGCTCTGACACCGCCGTGCACTGGATTGGCCGCTGCCTCATCGTCTTGTGTGTCGGATCACCCCATCACTCCGATGCTGCCACCATTGTCACCGGATCGAACTGCCAACACTGGCCACCACTGTCACCGGCCGCCGCGACCCACCAAATTGCTAGCCACCAAAGCCACACGCCTTCCGCAAATAGAAACCGATCTAGGGTTTCTATAAAGCGTGTTAGTTTTTTTTTTGCATGCACTTTATAGAAACCCTAGATTGGTTTCTATTTGCAATCTAGTGCGCAGTCCAATCCAGTGGCCACGGCAGTCAGTGACAACGACGGCAAAGCGACAGGGTGATCTGGCGTAGGCGACAATGAGCCAACAGCCAATCCGGTGCGCGGTGGCGTCGGAGGGACGGGGCAATCTGGCGCGAGTGACTACGATGCGGGGGCCAGCTATGATTGTGGTGGCCGACATTAGTAGCCCGATCTGATCTGGTGATGGCCGTCGTGCACGGTAGCAGAGGTGACGGCCGATCTGGTGCGTCACGGTGGCTGACAGTGGCGGCGGAGGTGGCGGTGGAAGGATGACAGCGGAAGGAGCTAGGTTAGTGACCTAACTCTGATACCATGTTATGAATATTGTGTGTATATTCATGAAAAGACATACCTAACAAGTTGAACCTATAAATAAGCTAATTTTCCTTTTAAAAACTATTGATCATTCTTCTGGACTACAGTTATAAACTCTAATTATAGGTTATATAAATCAACGTCAGCGTACTATATAGAATAATTGCTTCTTCTTAGGTCTTGTTTGGTAGGGTTCTGCTCCTCATTTTTCAACTCCCAGCTCCTGCTCCTCCAAGGTCCAAGGATCCACTCCTCTAAGAATCTGAAACTGCTTGAGGGAAGCGTTTGGTAGAAGGTTCGCTCCCAAAACCCTGAAAGAGAGGATTAGAGGCAAAAAGACCATGCTAACCCTAGTTTAACACTTCAAGTCTATTTGTAATTTATTCTTTTCTATATGTATACAAATTTCTGAAAATTCTTTGCAATTGTTGCATTCATTTTGGATCTGATCGATGTTTGATGACTTGCTAACGTATAAAATACAATTAGGCTTACTTCCTCATTACCAAATCAAAATCGTAACCTCTCTGTATACTCCAGATTTGGTTCATTCAAACATACATATAACACAAGTTCATTCAAGCGACAGAATTGAAAAGGAATCAATATGAGCACATGCTCATTCAATGAATTCTAGTGTTCTACTCATTGCGCTCTACATTCCCTGCCATCTGCATTTTTTGCATAACAACATCACTGCAAGAAACGGCCATAAACAAGCTGCTGCCTGTGCACCATCTTACATCAATACTAGGGCAGCCAAGACTTCAATACAAGAGCAGCCAAGGCATCATTTCACAGTACCAGATTGGAAAGGGTATAGGAGGAACAATAGCTGGGGCATGTAAAAGATTGCAAAACCCAGAAATTGGTTGCAAAAGATTGAAAAGCTAGAACTAGTTTTAGAATTTACGCAATGGTAGATTTCAACCAATTTGACATTGCCCTCTGAAAGTTTTACACATCTCTGACAATTTATACATTTCTGAACTTTGGACTTGTTACAAAATCTTAAATATCAATCAGTTTAACAGCTCTGAAAAAATAATGCATCTCTATGCAATTACAATATCTGAACATTTACATAAATCTGAGCAATTACACCTCTCACATCTGAACTACTGTCAGGTAATGATGCATCCATGAACATGTTATATCAATTAATAGTAGGCACATATTGCAAATGATAATTTGATGAAAGCAAGAAATCAGCGTGAATAAGCATGCTACAGACATGTTTCCTCTACTGGCATCACTCAAGCATCATCCCCCTCAGATCTAGAAATTTGGGATGAATCTACACAATCCAAGGAAACAAAAACTACCAAGGGCGGCTCAAGATCTGACATTTCTCGGGGCGGCCGGCCGTGAGAACAAGGGAAGCGAAAGTTGAGGGACAGCCGGCGAGCACTTACCTTCGGGAGGCGCGGACGAAGGAGAGGTCACCAGCAACCAGCTGAGAGGGAGTTGGGGTCAGGTGGCGATGGGGATCGGAAGATGGCTGCGTGGGAGTCCAGGAGCGGCAGTGACGGCGAGCGATACCGGCGGCGTGGCGTGGGAGTGAACGCTTGTGGTTGGGTGGGTATTATGTTCTTTACTTAGCATAAGGGTCTAACTTTTATATTTTTAACTAAGGTATCATCCACGCACAAACTCATATTCAGTACCTGTGGTACTGCCACTAATTCACAGTTAAGCCTCCACCCTAGGATAAGGTCTTGAGATCCGGCCCATTTATGACCTTCTACGATCCTCGCTTACCCTAGATCCACTCTTTCAAAACTCTAGACAAATATCATAATTCTTAACAGTGAAAAGATTTTGATGAGTTCCTAAGTTACCATGATTACATTAATATTATATTTAATACTACTATGTCATGTCAAGGTGAATGTAGCCATCAAGTTAAACTGGGCTTTTTCAGGTGGTAGGATGTAACTAATATCATGTCATTCCAAACAGTAATTGTATATAAAATAACAACTTGTAAATAATATAATGAAAATACTGATATGTAGATAAATAAAGAAAATATAGGTTCGACATGTTCAAAATATGTGCGACTTGCCTTGTGGGTCTACTGTTTCAATTAGCTCGTACTCCTTGGTGGGCTGGATTTGGACTTGAGCTTCTCCCTTCTGCTTCTGGGAGACTTCGACTTCGGAAGCTAACGCAAAATAATCAAAATAAATTAATCCTATGTATGAAGGATTGAGCTAGGAATAAAGAAAGAAAATCCGAAAAATCCACATAAACCGGGTTTTGGGCTTTTAGGAGGGGTCAAATGGGGAAATGGGCCTGAGAAATGGATTGGCGGGCTCGAAACGGTTCAAATGAGTATAAATATACATTTTGGGTTTTGGGTGAACAGTAACGGGTCGGGTTTACTGTGCTTATCAGGTTGGCACTATTCCTCGGGCTCGGCCGGTCGGATCCGTTAAGGCTACCTGGTTTGGTCCAACCGCTTTCGGGTCGGATGAACAGTACCGAACGGTTACTATTCATCTTCTCCGTTCGCCCGCGCGCGCAGAAGGAACAGAGGAAAAGGCGACGGCTGTCGGCGGAGCTAGGGCAACTTGCAACGGGTTTTGAGGGTATGGACGGGTTCGTGGGAGTGTGGGGGTTTCATTTTGGGTGGTGGTAGGCCCGGTGGAGGCGGCGATCGCCGGCGGTGAGCCTCTCCTTTCTACGGCCATTTCGAAAATTGTGGGTGAGTGGAAGCTTCTCTAGGTAATTGAGCTGGCATTTGGGCATCCTTGGGGCTCGGGCAAGCTCATGGGATGGTTGGTTTGAGCTGGAGAGGTCGGGGTTGAGCTAGCCACAGGGAGGAGTTTCGCTCGTTGGGTGGTTCACGGCGTCGGGGAAGGAGGGTGGCTGAGGAGCTAAGGTGACGGTTGGGTGGTGCTTCAGAGAGCTCAGGGAGGCTACAGACGAGATTAATCAAAGAATGGTAGGTCGGAGAGAGGACATTGAATTAGGGCTCACTTTTGGGATTTCTTGCAATTGCCGACAATGGGAGGGATGAGGGGAGCTTGGGGTGTTTGGGCTGGCTCTGGAGGTTGTTGGCTTCGACTAAGAGGTCTCGGTTGCTTAAATAGGCGAAGAAGGGCGGTTCGGCACTAGAGATTGTCCAAGGCGGCGACGGCGTGTGGCGAGGTCGGGGGTGTTCGGGACGGTTCGGCGCGGCTGCTAGAGGGGTGCAAGCTGGCGCTTTGGGCGACACAATGCGGCGGTCAAAAGGCGTTGGGGTGCTCCAGGTTGGCCGAGAGAAGAAAACGCGAGAAAGGGCAGGGGTGGTGGCAATGGACGGCCGGCGGTGCTGCCACGCCTTCTGGCCGAGCTAGGGGCTGTCAGGGCAGGAGAGGTGAGGCAGTACGGGGCTCTGACGGGGTGAATGCGGTGGCAAAGACTGGAAGGCACAGGAGGGCGCGGTTTTGCAGGGAAACCGGCGGCGACAGCAGGAGCAACCGGCGGCTGCTGACACCAGTGCAGGGGCAATTAAGGTTGCTGTACGGTGGCTGACAGGTGGGGGGAAGCTGGCAGCAACGGGTGAGCGCGAGAAGGCGCGGGGAGGCGTCGGTAGTGACAACAGATCGGCGGCGGCGGCGATTTTTCGGGCAGTGAACAATAGCCGCGAAATCCTCCTCCGTTCAGGCCGTGATGACAGGGATTAGAGGTGGCTTTGCATCAAGATTAGTGCGGATTAGGATGGGGAGGCAAGAGGAACTCAAATTCAACTCAAACTCAAATTCAATTTTGATTTTTCAAATTTTGTTTCACACATGTCATTATAATTTTACACAATATTGCAAGTGCACATACGCTAACATGTCCATGTTTCAAAACATAAGTTAACATGTCCAGTTACCACGGGCACTCTCAAATAAGCCTGTGAACCATGGAGTATCATGAGAGAAAATGTCTTATTATTATTATCTTGTTTATAAGATCTTCGTGTTTATCTATTTTTTAATTTTTTCTTCCAAAGGAGGGACTGTAGTCCATGTGCATGTGTTTTATGCACTTTACATATATTTTCTACCACCAACTATTCTTCCTACAGGAGTTGAAAATGAACTAGTTTTCTAGAATTATATAAAAGAAAAAGGGTATTGATAAACATCATCCGGATGATTGTTAGGAATAAAACATCCGTATGATACCTATACACACCCAAAGAAAAATGGCCCCATTCTCATCTTCTTTAAATGTGGACGGTCTTACGCTTCTAGTGAGCCTACGGAGTACGGACCATCCAAAAACATTACAGAAAACATGACCCTATTTCATCTTCTTCTACATAAAATTCTTGTCAGTTTCATTAACGTTCGTCTAAGAGGAGCATAAAAGTTTCCCAGAATTATGGATAATAAGTGTGGCGTGACAACTATGTAAAATAGTTCGAGCTTATAGAATCGCTAGCCTGGGCATCCCAAACCCAAAAAACTTTACTGGGGTAAAACCCTTTCATTAACAGCGATAACTTAACGCCAAGAAGACCTCTCCATTGCCTCCTACACATCACTCTCTAACTCTCAAGTTCCTGCAAGATTCTGATCTGCCATTTGAGGCACAGTCAAAGGTAATTTGGCCGTTTGAGATACGTAGCCCATCTTGACAAGGACATTAATGCATTGCCTAAGTCACTAATCTATCAGAAAAGATTCTCCTGGAGCAAGAACAATACTTAAAACTCCTCATTTGTCTCTGCGGCCGCTAGGGATCAACGATAGCCGGAGCAGCTTATTGCATTGCAACGTCCGAATTGGTCTAGTTCTGCCCTCGGCTGGTCTAGCCCGGGAAATGGGTGAAGAATTCCACTTGCTCGGCAGCAATCATCTGATCAAGTAGCTCCGATGGTTGAGATTTAGGCTCGTAGATAAGAACACCCTAAAAAAATCTCAAATGTACAAAAAAAAATTGGTTAAGTTTCACATGAATGCATTACACAAAACATCATAACTTTCAGAGATTCAGTTGATCGGCCATGGTCACCGGCAGATTTAATGTCGTCTGCAATTTGACTTGGTTCTACTTTCTTCCCTTGTGCCAGCAAATTGTGGAAGAGTATTATCCCTTTGAAAGCCAAGATCTTCACCTGGTTAGCACTCAAACGATGAGTCTGGACTTTCGCTAGACTAAACAAGCACGGCATACCTGCACGGACATCATGCTTGCTTTGTGATCAGGACCCTAAGACTATCGACTACCTTCTCATCAGCTGTTCAATTGCGAAGCAAATGTGGTATCACATCTCCTGGCTGCGCTACCGATCTCCCTCACCAATCAGTCGCTGCTTGAGCACTGGACTAGAACCCGGAATATGGCACCTAGCTCCAAATGAAGAGGAACCGATTGCCTTGTTATTCTGGTTGTTTGGATGATCTGGAAGGAGAGGAATATGATGAGACATAGCCAAGGAAACCTTAATGTTCAAGAGTTCACAAAACGGATCAAGCAAGAGTTCAGTGACTGGTCATCCATTCCGAACTCCGAACTGAAAGACCTCATTCATATACCTGGGTCGCTCCCTCAGCTGGATAATGTTCAGTGTTAGTGGTCTTAGTTGGACCTCACAATCTACTGGTCGTTTACTTCTTGTAATAGCGAACTAAAACTATCAGCCATGGCTCTCAAGCCATGATTGTATTTCATGAATGAAACGTAATCCTCCTACATTTTCGAGAAATTTTTTTTTGACTTGGTTTCCCTTATTATGGAAGCAGAAGTCCATCAATTTGACATGAACAACAAGGTGCGAAGTGCCCAAGTAACTGTCAAATGTGCTGTACATCAATCTTAAATCTCCAACTGCAAGAGTAGTACTACTACAAACTGTTGATATCATCGTAGGTCCTAGTCCAAAGTCCACACCGTGTTTCGCTGTCAACATATTACATATGGCTCCATCAGAATGACAGAATAAACAAAGCCATCACTTCAGAACAAAACAAAGCCATAGTCACCTCTTCATCTCATGACTACTCATTTCCCATGCGGGAAAAAGAATAGCATTTTCAACTTTCTGCTCTCAATTTTAAGGAGAGCTATCACATGTGCACAAGTTTATAAAGGAAAAAAGGGTTACACGAACAAATAGCCATCTTTCCATTTTGCAAATCCTTCATTGCTAGCATCTTGTATCACAACATGGTTCAAGACGCTTAAATTTGCTGATGACAAAGAACCACTTAGCTCCAGTTTCCCTCTGAAGCTGTAAGACTGATAGAATTCAGTACTGAATAACGTGAAGCAAGAATGCAGTTTCCTACTGAAACATAACTGAAGACATCAGCGAGCTTGATAAGCCAACCTGTAATAAGATGTGGGATGCCATATATACACAATTTAATTTACAAGAGCATCCTACCCTCCTAATATTGCTTAACAAAGACACAGCATGAAACGTTGCCTCGGACCATACAAAAACAGTAAGACATGGCAGCAGGATAGACGATATCCGGCCAAATAATAGTCTTTTTTCTTTTCTGAAGATTTTCATTGCTTAGCTACAGAGATTTGGTATGCAGGCACCCTCCGGGGTCTGCTGCTCCTTCCAGATCCGGCCAGTGATCCTCAGCTTCAGCTTCTTCCGGTCGCCCCCTGAGAAGAACAGCGCCATGTTCCTCTGGATGATGAGGCCGTCGTGGCTGTCTCGCACCTTCTGGTGGCTGTCCCGGACGCTTCTAGGGATGCCCTCCCATAGCATCTTCCTGCCATTGGCCCCTACCTCAAGGCTGTAGCTGTAGTTCCTCGCCTCGTTCTCGTCCCCCATGAAACGGAGGAAGGCCATGTAGACTGGTGCCATCCCAAGCTGGAAGGCCTCGAAGTGCAGACAGAAGTACTGCCCGAAACAGTAAAAGACCTACTCAACAGGCACCAAATAAATGTATCAAAATTAGTATATGGAAATGTAATTTACAGGGTTACAAAGTTTTTGTATAAAAAACTACTATGTCTTGTGGGGGATTATCTTATATCCAGCTAGAATGCACTAATGTGGGACAAGAGAAAACAATCCTACTATAAAATACTTACCGTCAGCATCCAGGTGGCATTTTCAACCTCTTGTGGGTTGGATTTGACGTATCTATGGTTGAATGTGCAGCCGCTATGCATGTCAACTTTGTGATCATCCCTCAAATGAGCAACAAGATAAGGGATATCACCAGCCACAGCACACTCAGAACCAGCATAGGGACAATTATATGGTCTAAAGCCACACTGCGCTTCATGCTTTATCTTGCTGTAGTATGGAAAGATTTCTGGGCACCCCAAAGAGCAGTACTTGCAGGGAAGCTCAAGTGATTCGGCTACTTTCTCCAGTGCCAAACACCTGATATCGCCAAGCTCTCGTCTGCATGTAGGGCAACGATTGTGTACCCTAGCTTTGCATGTGGAACACAAAGTATGCCCATTTTGGCACTGTAAATACAGTCAAAGAGATGAGAGCCATATCCACAAACCAGCAGTACAATTCTTGAATTGCACACCACTTCACCAATCCAACACACAAATAGATCGGCTATTACCATAATATTTCTCAACATTTATTTGGACAACCAAGTATATACTCCACCAAAAATTGCTTATTGATGTTCAGTATTTATCTTGCCTAGGACCAAGATATCAATGTTAACATTCAACTTCCCTTTTAGATTAACTAAGTTCCATCTAGTTAACATATATTTCATATGCATCACTGATCTTCCCTTCAATATCTATTCCAAGCTTTGCAATCCAAGCAAGGGCCAACTCCCCATGCCTGAATATTAAGATGCTATTTTTACTATGACTTTTGTAGATGATAAGTTGATTGGCCTCTAGTCTACTCTGCGTCTTCCACTTAGAATGGATCATAGATTCACAATCAGGTCAAGGAAAGAAAACGGAGTTAGAAAATACATAAAGAATTATGAACCTCTGCAACTTCCACTGGGAAGAGTGTACAAAGAAACAGGTGTGGAGTATGATCATCCTATAAACAAACAGCAAAATACCATAGGAAGCACAAGTTTGTAGGTGGGATTGTTTTGGTAGCTCATTCCAGCAAACTAACAGTTTAGTCATCACTTACCAGTTTCTGTTCCACGATACTAAGGACAAACTTCTTATGTTCTACTCCAATTTTCACAAGCTATCTAACAGAAGACATCTAATAGAATGATCATTCGCAAGATCCTATTTTGTACTTTTTCTTAAGCCTAGACTACATAGCAGGAAGGAGCACTAAAAATTACAAACAAGAACGACAATAAAGGAATAAACAGCTATCGGTTAATTGCTAAGCTAAACCAATAATTTTTTCGCTGGAGGACGGCAGAACCAGTCACTGAAATTATCCCGAAACATGAGAATGGGAGTCAATCCACAACCGCAACACCAAGATCCCCAAAAATTCTTAACGAAGAGAAGTCAATTCCATTTACTCGATTAGAATTTATCCACGAAACGAAAGGAATCAAATCGACACAGTAGCATCGTAAAAATGCAACCTTTAACCCACCCCCGAAGTTCCCAAACACAGATCGCCATTCCAAACCCAAGAATCGCCCCAGTCCCGACATCCAGACCCACCCACACATAGGCATAGCGCGCCAAATCAAGAACCGCCCCCGACCTGGTGGATTGGCGGGTACATGGAGCTGGTGCAGACGGGGCACTCGAGCAGCTCGTGCACGCCGCTCGCCGGCGCGGCGCCCCCAGTTCCCGCGCCTCCCTTGAGGTAGGCGGCCCGGGCGGCGGCGAGGAGCGCGCCGTGCGCGTGGAGGGCGAGGCCGACGTCGTCCGCGTCCATGGAGGCGTCGGGCAGCGAGAGGCACTCGACGCTGTCCACGTCCATGGCGCCGCACCGCTCCCCGCCACGAACTCCCGCGTCACGTCGTGTGCGTGCTCCGGTGAGGGTGGGAGGAGAGGACCGGATTGCGTGGGCTCCGGCGCTTTGTTGTTGTGGCGTGGGGCTCGCGCCGCGGATGCCGGGGCGATCTAAAAAGCGCGTGGAAGCAAAGCGGCACGATCTCTCTCTCTCTCTCTCTCTCTCGCTCTGAGATTAGGTGAGGGAAGCTGCGGCGGATTCCTGCCGTCTCCTTCCTTCGGCACGGGCTCTTGAGTCTTGACCTTCGTTACGCCGGTGACAACGTGAGGCTGGACCGGACTGGACCCCGGCGAACGCGGCACGGTGACTTTGGTGGCTTTGCTGACGCGTGTTATCTGATCTGCTTCTTGACTGGATGACTTGGTTCAGTCAGTCTATGCTGTGGTCAGTCGAATAATTCAGTGTGTTTTGTCCGTCGAGTGGTCAGTCGAATAATTCAGTGTGTTTTGTCCGTCGAGTGCAGAGATGATTTACATATGATATACTGTGCCAACTAAGTCTGCACCTGTAACGCGGAAGACGGTGATACGGGCTTTTTGGTACATTTGGGGCTTGTTTGTTTCAGCTGGAGATTCTGAGTAGCTAGCTGGCTGGTCTGAGTAGCTGGTTAGTCTGAGTAGCAGTTGGTCTGAGTAGCTAGCCTGTTTGGCATCCTGGATTCTAGCTGTCCAGCTGGTATCCTGATAGATGTATTGACTAAAATACCCTTAGGTGAATTGATGTCCTGATTATGTATTGATAGAAGATATATCCTTCAAACATTGAAAAACTAATATTAAAATTTCATGACAATAAATTTGACTTCAAATCATAATTTTAAATATTAATATGAATAAGTACCATATCTCCATACAAAAGGAACGTACAAAAGGTGTTCATAGACATATAAGACGCACATATCACCATCAAAAGGAACTTCTATGGTACTATCTATATTCTTAAAGCCATCAAGCCGTTAGCTATGGAATCACGAAAGGCACACATATCACCATCATCTTGTGCCGTGCTAATGTAACCACCTCCTGTGTTTGAATCAACATGTGGCATGTACTCTTCATCATCATCACACCTCTCAAAGATATGGTCACTCAAAGCACTGTCTCGAATGAAATTATGAAGCGCCATACAAGCAATGATGATCTTCTTTTGCCTCTCAACCTTATATTCCGAGTACCGAGATAGAGTGTCATTGAATATACGAGAGTCATGGGCAGATCCAGGCCATCCAGCAACAACAAAAATGAACCTCATATCAAAGTCGCAAATCGCCATAACATTTTGAGTAGGATACCCATGACGACCAATGTATGCAATTAGATCCTTGGCTGGCACGACAACTGGGATATATGTGCCATCTATTGCTCCAATGCAATTGTTGAAATAGGGTGAGAACCGAGAATCTTGAAGCTTTGGGTGCACAGTAGATTGCAACTCCTTTGGTTTTATGTTGTGCTTGGCTAGCTCATTAACACACTTAAGGACTTCTCTGAATTTTGTACTAATTGTTTCAGTTGACCGTTTAAATCGGTTCTCAGCTTGGCTAAATGATTGAGGTCCACCACACATCCACAAGAACATACCAAGAGCTTCAATGGAATTACAATCTCTAGTTGATTTCAGGCCATAACTTTCTACTAGTGTGTCATGCAACTTGTAAAAAAACTGCAGGAGTCATCCGAAACATACGATAACAATCTTTTGTTACCCTAAGTTGATCCATAACCCACTGATTCCCAGATTGCCGTGGAGTAACTCTTTTCCTTTTTTGGAGATAAGTTTCAGCATGGTGCATACTTATGAGAGCAACTGTTGCAGCAGCTTGTAGAATTAATTTATGACGCTTAACCTCAACTGATGATCCATCGCTGTCATTTGAGTCATCACTCTCACTGGATGTGCTCATCTACAAACAACAAGATTACATAAAAACACATAGGTGTGAATAGAGTATCAAACACAACAAGATTACATAAAAAGGATAGTCTGAAACAAGTTTACATAAAAAGCATAGTCTGAAACAAGATTACATAAAAAGGATAGTCTGAAACAAGATTACAATCAGGTTCTACTTCTTCCTATCTTCATACATCCTCTTAAGCCATGCAACTCTCCCTTCATCGGTTTCAAATGAACGAAACACTGCACGATACTCTTGTTTAATAAAAAGTTTGGTTGCAATGTAGTGTTCATCACTTCCTTCTTTTGCTCCACATCTCACAGCCATACGTAAGTGCTCTATGATCTCATTGTCCAATTTGTCATTCCAGTCAGATGTCACAGAATTGCTAGTAGCAATCACGTCAACTAGACATTTCACTTCCTTGATCATAGGGCTCTTCTTTTTATTTGGGCTAGGCGCAATGCTACCTCCCTTACGCTTTCCAACCTTGGTCTTCTTATCATGAGAGCTGTCATCATCCCCAATATCGACAATATCATCGTCAACATTAATTGGAGTTGTGCTTTCACGGCTACCAGGAATAATAGAAGACGAACCAGACACATGGATGTTCTGGAACATAACTTCCAGCTCATCTAGGTTCTCCATTGGTGTGTACCGGAACTTGCCATAGTCTTTGTTGGCCTACAAAAAAGATATGCAGAATTATGTACAAAATGGTGCCACAAAGCATTGAATGGAAGATAATTTTACAAATGTCAATGGCATACCGCTATTTTTTCTGTCCACCATTCGTCATCTGCAACAATTGTTCCATTTTGGACATCCCAACCAAGACCGGTTGCATTCCTTTTTAGCTCAATCCATAAGTTGTATTCCCTCTTCAAAGCATCCCAATGATTCTTTAGCTTGGTCCGGTCATAGTTTCTATTTGTCTTTGCATTGAATTTTTCTTGTAGATTTTTGTAACCTGTGGCATTCAAGGCTGCATTTGGTCTATTTCCAGCTAGTACTTCATCCCTACATATTTCACAAAATATTTTGGTTGCCCAGGCATCCCAATTTGCTTTTGGTGTCTTCCCTTTCTCCATCTAGTTTCATACATACCACAACATAACATTATAACACAAAAAATGATGGTTTGCCCACAGAGAATACATACCACAGCATAACATTATAACATACCACAGCATAACATTATAACACAAAAAAGGATGGTTTGCCCACAGAGAATACATACCACATCATAACATTATAACATACCACAGCAAAAAGAACAAATGTATAACAAATGTAAGCATACCACACCATAACATTCATCACCCAACCTATTGTATATACATCCCTCAACTTTTTCACATGACTATCAGAGCATACCAAGCAAACCAATGAGATACTGTGCTTTGTTTTCTTATACATTATTAAGTTTTTCCATGGTATTCCTCTAAAGTTGCTAACATTTTCATACTTTCACATGAAACAAATATCTGCCACCAGGAGTACAGCCAGTCAACATGTATCTTCCTGGGTGTTCAAGCAGGATTGTCCTTGTTGACATCACAACTGACTATGGTATTTTGCAGAAGAGCAAATGTAAGCATCTCAAGTAAGGTGCATTTTGCAGTTTCCAGTTTGCATCTCAAGTAAGCATCACTGTTTGTACAACACAAATTATTATTCTTTGCTTCTCCACCCTGAAATCTACAAATCAAGGCACCAAGCACTCAGATCTGGAGAATGAAGGGAGTACCTCACAGCAGAGGGAAGGGGATCTAGGAGGGGCGCCGGTGGCGCAGGCGCGCGGGGCGTCGGGGCGGCGGTGGCGGCGGGATGCGCCGGGAGGGGATCTGGGAGGGCGCGGTGGGCGATGGGCGGTGGGGCGTCGGGCGCGGCGCGACGGATGCGCCGAGGAAGGGGATCTGGAGGCGCGGTGGCGATCCGGCGCGCGTCGAAGCGGCGAGGCGGCAGGATGCGCCGGGAGGGGATCTGGAGGGCGCCGGTGGGCGACAGGCGGCGGGCGTCGGCGGCGCGACGGCGGTGGGGCGACGGATGCGCGGGAAGGGGCATCTGGGAGGCGCGCGTGGGCGATCCGGCGGCGGGGCCGGGCAACGGATGCGCCGGGAGGGGGCATCGGGAGGGGGCCTCGGTGGGCGACGGGGCGGCGGCGACGGCGACGGGATGCGCCGGGAAGGGGCTGGGGTGGGCGGCGGGGGGGAGGCGTGGGGGAGGAGAGGTAAGAGAAGGGCGCGGGAGATCTGGGGAGGGGGCCGGGGGGTGGGGAGGGGAGTTTTATCCAGTGGCATTTGCGGGTAAATACTTTAAATTTTAGTGGTATTTTAGTGGTATTAGCCCGCAGAATCTGTGAGAAGCTGGGCTATTGCAGCTTCTCGGTCCCAGTACAATTGTGGTTTCTCCAGATTCTCAGTAGCTGGCCCAAAAGATGGACTATTTGGGAGAGCTTTTGGCTACTAGAAGTAGCTAGCTAGCCTAGAATTCGAAACAAACAGGCCCTTGGTCTCCACTCCTCCGCGTTAGCTTTGCACGGTACATGCAGGCTGTAAATTGGTGGGCATATTCTTTTCGGTTGCGGCTTATGGCTTTTGGTTGAAATTTTTAAATTTTGGCTGTTTACGGTACAGATTACGGAGAAACAGATACTCACTTGTGATTTTGGTTGATACAGATGTTGGACTTTTAACGTGTAGATCGTTTAACTTGTAGACACTGTCTTGAGAAAATGCTCCGTTTGAAAGTTAGGTACTGTAGCAAAAGCAAAAAGTCATCAGCTTGAGAGGTAAAGAACATGCCCACATGTAACGACCCTATTTTAAAAATAGGGTGTTTTATTTACCGTAACAGATCAAGAGTTAAGTTATAAACATAAAGAGTATTATATTTACTCACGAGGATTTTAAAAAAAATTAGCTTAATAAAAATATAATCTAATGGCCAAACTACAATAACTTTGCAGGCGTTTAAGCCCAAAACTAATGAAATCTCGATGGAACATTTGAATGCGGCTGTAACCTAACATATCAGCTGATGCATCATTCTTTCTTCTGATGCATGTTCTAATAAAAATAAATAAGATTAAGTATATTAAGTACTCAATAAGGCACATGGAAAGACTTTAACTATCATACAAGATGTCTAACTGGATAGAGTCATAGGATGTAATATGAAGAATATACTCCCTCCATCAGGGGCAGACCTACATCGTGGAGCCCAGTGTCACAAGACACTGGGTCCAAAAATCTTTTTTGCAGGTATCAGCATATCCATTCCATGCGTGAACCCCCTAACCTAAACTCGGTGCACCCGGTCTCTTCTTTGAAGCCAAACGAAGGGAGCACTAGCAGCCTAAATTTTTAGTAGCTAGTAGTAGTCCACGAGGAGCCTCCACTGTCCCTCAGCCCACGAGATAACTGCAGCAGCCAGCCCTTGAGCCGGCCCAAGAGGGAGGACCGCAACAGGTCATGGTGTCTATTTGATCGATCCTGAAGCGTGTCACCTTGCACATCCGTCTACGCATGTTCATCTCGCAAGGTCGGGCAGAAGATGTGCACCACACCCGCTACAGCCGCACCCAATCAGGCAACAACCGTTCACTAGAAAACGAGATAAATCGATGCCATTGGTCTCCCTCGTTTGCCATCTGGCTACAGTGTCGCCTGGTCCCTGTTGCCTAACGCTCTCGTCAACCGAAGGAAACTTAGACCCACACAATGAGTATGTACTTTACTCTAAATTTCTCTCAATTATTCCAATTTATTTAAAGCATAGGGGCTAAATTTAATAGTTAGGGTTTCAATGTGATGATTGTTGATTGATTTTTGTCAAATTGTAGGTTTAAGACTTAGTGTTTCAATTTTGATTTGTGCAATACTATCCTAGCTTGTTGCAAATTAGATGAAAAATGTAGTATTTGACCACAGTTAAGTAAGTAAGCCACTGGACGTATTTTTCTATTATATTATTCTTGAATTGTTGAACATACAAATATCTAATTGACCTTTTTCAATTATTTGATGATGATTTCATGAATGATAGACTAATTTGTTATGTGGAGAAACAAGAATTGTAGAAAATTACCAATGATATTGTGGATTATCGCTTTATAAATTTGAAAGAACGCAAATACAAGTAAAGTTTTCGGAAATCCTTGTTTCTACGCATGCGGGCGTTGCTTGGACGGCACGCATACCTGTCCAAGCGAAGTCACTACAACACAAAAGGTTGATAGCACCTCCTATTGTTACATACCTTTTATTGAATTTTTGAATTGCGAGATGTGATTGCTCATCAAGAAAGTAAGGTCTACACCGCACCTCCTATTGTTATGTAGCTTCATTGATTTTTGTCATATTGCGAAGTCACTACATCACATGTCCCCTATTGTTACGTAGCTTCATTGATTTTTGTACCAACGTTCTAGTTATCTATTATTTAAACCAAGTTGAATTTTTGTACAAAATTTTGCTTTAAGTAAATTATGACCTTTGATTCTAAATTTATAACTTTGCTTGAAAATTATATTCATTTTACTTTCATGTGTATCTCCAACTTGCTTTTGAATTTATACGAACTTGCCCCCAAATTTATGCTAATTTTATTCCCAAATTTAAACTGATCTGATTTTTTGGACAAAAATTGCTTTAGATAAATCATGACTTTGCATTTAAATTTATGACCTTGATTGCAAATTATACTCATTTTGTTTCCATGTGTATCCAAGTTGATTTTAAAATTTATAGTGACTTCCTCATAAATTTAAAACTCATACCGACTTTGTTTCCAAATATAAACTAATTTGAATTTTTTGTATAAAATTTGATTTAGGTAAATCATGAATTTGATTCCAAATTTATTACCTTGCTTTAAAACTATACTCATTTTGCTTCCATATGTATATCAACTTGTTTTCAAATTTATACCGATTTGCTCCCTAGTAAAATTAAGGGTATGCATTATAGCAATATAATATACGTGTAACAAGGAGTGCATGTAGCAATATATGGAACCAGTTATACGGTGGACATATCAGCAATCACATGGTGGTATAGCAAGTGTGGGTATGCAATCAAAATCACGTACTCACATGCGCGCGTAAACGTAGACGCATCCAATGTTTTTACTTATATTTGATCATTCTGTTTTTTTACTTGAAAATTTTAAGTAATTTTATTCTTTTTTATAGCCAATGAGATCGAATGATGTATTTTACTAATGCCAACCAACTTTTTTGTTTGTGATTTCGCACTTAGTTCCTTCAGTTTGCTGCAACTAACTAATATTATTATTGGGGTTATTTATTTTGGTAAGCATTTCGATCATTGCTTCTTTATCATCATACACTACTATCAGTTATATTGAAGTATTGATGGTAAAAATTACCGGACATACTACTATTTGGCATAATATTGATTGAAAATTATATATGTTGTTATATATATGATGAAGTGGTGAACCCTAGTTATTTTTGTTCTAGTTCCACCCTTGCCCTCCATTATGTATTAATGGAACCATTACGTGTTAATTTGCTAATTTACTAGTATACATCATGTACACAACAATTGTATACTCTAAGGTAAGCTTTGGAAGCAATTAACTCATTTGAATAGGAGTGTTTGACTTTAAATTAATTGATAGTAAAGCTACATAGGTGGTTATCATTAATCATTCAAAGCATTCTGTTAACACATAATGCTTCCATTAACACATAATGAAAGGGCTAAATTCTTCACCAATTTGACAGGAGAGAGGATAGAGTCGAGAAATTTTGTGGATGGCTGAGGCTTACCAGATTTAGGGATGATGTCTGTGGTGCAGCTTCATGTAACTGGAGAAGAAAATGGTGGCTCTGGTGTGATGGTGTGGAGAAGAAGAGGCTAAAGCAATCACTAGCTTTGACTTTATAGACCAAGCAAGGCGGTGGCGCTAGTAGCGGTGTGAGATGGGTTTAACACATGGATGGTGGCGTGGATGGTCGCGCGAGTTCAACACCATGACAAGGACATGGTGGCGGCATGGGAGTCGTCGCTCCTCCCTGGAGCATGTGCACGAGGTGGTAGTGAAGAACGACGGAGGTGTGACATGTCGAGTAGTTGGCGGTCATGGTTTGGCGACGGGTGCAATTTAACACTAAGAATGGCACAACCTAGCGCAGACTGAGTTTAATGCCAGAGTAAGGTGGCCGGCGAGGTAGCGCAGCTTGGTGCGAGTGAAGAAGATAGCGGGTTGAGGCGGTGTGGCACGGGTGAAGGTGACAGCGGGTTGAGGCGGCACTACACAAGGCAGGCGAGAACAGAGGAGAAAACGGTTTGCAAGAGTGCACCTTCTCAAGGGGAAATGCGCATTTGTAGAAAGAAAAGTGGGTTTTTGGCTGGAATTTTTGGATTTGGCAAAAACTTCCAAATTCAAATAGAATTCGATCAAATTCAAAATTTTCAAAATCCTTGGTTGTTGCATAGATGCAAAGATATGTAAATCAAAAGGTAACATCTAATGTGAGGCTAACAAATAGGCCAAGCACCATGTGTTAATATTACAACTTATGAGATTTTATAGACCTTGTTCTTCTGGGCAATGGTAGATGGTTTATAGTTGTGGCTGATGGCTTTTGGTCCTAGTACGAGTATTTGTGTGAATGAAACGAATGTTGATAAAGCCGCTTTAAAAATGTTGTCTCGATAAGCCACCTTAAAAAGTGACAACAAAGATGTCATGTTTGTTTGTTCGAGGGAACTATAAGCCATAAGTTGAAAAGGAGAGGCTATAGTGGTATTGAAAGAACCATAACTTTAATTAACTCACAGTAGTACAATTAACAATAATTAAAAATAAATTAAGAATTATTACAATGCATTAATTACAGGAATGAATTACAACTCCCAATATCAAAACCTCAAAGAATTGAACTAGAACTAATTATTACAACTCTTTTTATAGAAGTGTTGCATAAAGAAAAACTAATTTCTAAAGTTGCAATTGCATTAAGAGTTAAGTCTTTCGGTGCTTTGCGTTATAGTTCCCTGTCATCGCATTTTGCTAGCATTAGAATCCCAAGCAGGCCACCCCTCTTTCTCTTTTGCAGTCAAAGAGCAAATCAAACAACAATCCAAGGGAGAATAAAAAAGGAAGAAATTAGATTGACCGTCAGTACCCTCGGGCTACTAGAGCCAATTAGAGTGGCGTTCATCGAGGTTCCCAAACCGTTCCAGGCCGGTCAGCACCTCTCACTATTAGTGGGCCTCATCATCTGGCATTTAAAATCCAAAGCCCATTCCAAACTTACCTTAGCCCCTATAGAATCCCAGAATAGTGCATAGCACACATTTAGGACCTTCGATCCAAAGCAATACAGAACTAAAACACAAGAGAGGATAAGTTCGGCATTGCCTAGTTGGGCAATAGAAAGGAGCCAGCCAAAACCGAGAGGAGGAGGTCGAAACCCCCTTGTATATAAGCCTCAAATCCAGCCGATCGTGTCATTGCCATTCTCAAAAAGCACCGAAAGCAAACCAGTCGAAAGTTCACAAGCCCACATAAAGCACCCAACCCCTCACAGCCAAGAACAGCCAAGAGCAACCAAGAACACCCGAGCCCTTAAGCCAACCGAAGCCCATCCCCCATCCATCTTTTGCTCTTAGCTGAAGGCTAGAGAGTCAGCTCTCACCGAAGCCACAGCAAATTGAGTGAGAAGAAAGGAGTGTCAAAGAAGGCGAGGCAAAATGTAGAGGAAGACGAAGGAGAGCGAGGACCATGGGACAAGGAGGCCGACAGGGTGGACCACCACAAGGCGACGACCATCACAACACGGCACCCCCCACCGCGACAAGTACCTCGACCACACCTTCGTCCACGTCTACAACCACATGAGGACCACACCGCAGCCCCCACCAACCAGCTGGCACCTTTCATTCTCAACCCGACACAAGTAGGCCCACATTCCCTCATGTTTTTCTTCCCTTTCTTTTTCGGTTCTTTCCTTTGCAGCACGCAAATGCTCAACACTACTCCTCCTTAGCTCATCTGGTTTAGCTAGGCAACTAAGAAGGAGGGAGAACCTACCCAGCCCAACCGGTGGCTACCACAGCAACCAGCGGCCACCCCAGCACCATGCGCACCCTCAGGTTGGAGAGCTGCTCCCAGGTACAAGCACCCCCAAACCCGAGTCCTGTCATCACAGCCACTAGGATTCCCCAGAACCAGGTGTGGTAAAACGCATGAAAACGTAATGAAAACATTAACTAAAATCAAAGCGATTAAGCATAGAGGGAGGTAGAAGAGGAAGGTAGAACCAGAGAGTAGGCGAAGCCGAGCCCCTTAGCCATAACCACCGACCAAGCCAAGGCCATAGTAGCATACCCTGGCCGGTGGCATCCTCCTTGAGGATGAAGAGGAGGTCGAGGGAGCCGTCGAGCAGCCGAGTAGTCGGAGTAGTCATAGGAAGCCAAGTAGTCGAGCAGCCAAGTAGTCGTAGGAAGCCAGGTAGTCAGAGTAGTCATAGGAGGACAAGTAGTCGGAGTAGTCGAGTAGATGAGTAGTCATCGGAGTAGCTGAGTGGCCAAAGTAGTAGTCAGAGCAGCCATAGCTAGAGTAGCCGAATCGTCGGAAGCCGAGAAGCCATAGATCCAATGAGCAGCCACCAGATCTGATGGGTAGCCACTAGATCTGGCAAAGAGGAGTCAGTAGAAGCCGCTAGATCTGGCAAGAGCGACCAGAGGAGGAGAGATCTATCCAGATCTGAGCCAGGAAAGACGAGCACGATGGGTAGTTAGGCTAGGAAGAGTCGCAAGCCTCGAGAAGGAGGGGAGAAGGTAGCGTCTTCAGTGCTGAGAAGGGAGAGCGAGAGAAGAGGAGAGCAGTAGCCAAAAACTGAGCGTCGGTCGAGTGGAAGAGGAGAAGTGTTTTCCCACCGGCCGAGAGGGGTTGAGCATTAAAGGCAAGGAGGGAGGAGTACGAAGCGTCAACCGAGTGGAGGAGTGCGAAGCGTTAGCTGAGTAAAGGAGGAGGCAGAACAATTTCTTTGGCTACTTGGCCGTGGGCCAAGCATGGCAGTGGGCTTGTGTTGGGCCGGGCCGAGAGGCATGGGCCTTCGAGGTAGTTTCAACAGTAGGTTAGCAAGCTTTTGTTTAGACTTTAGCCCATTAGATAGGTTAGAAATCCACCGATGCGGGAAAATGGGAAATTTTCCAATTTATTAGTACCTTAATTAAATAATTTCCTATAATAGAGCATCATCTTGTAATGTAGAAATTGACCAGGCTCAAGCCGAGGTAGCAGAGCAATTTGCCGTTGATTCCAGCACTTGCTACTACTCGGGCAAGCTAATTCTTGATCACAAAATTATTTCCTGTATCATTATGACATACTTGCATTAGAAAACATTTTCGAAAAAGTGAATGGACTATGAAGATGAAGAGTTAAGTATGAGAAAAGAAAAGAGAAGAGAAAGAAAGAGAAAGGAAGAGAAAGAAGAGAAGAGTATGAGTTAGAGTCCATGGTCTGGCTGAGAGGAGCAGCAGGACTACAAATGTATGTAAATAGGAGGGTAAAGAGTACCTTGAAAAGGCAGAGAGAGGGAAGGCAGAACCTATTTAATATGGCTAGAATATAAAGACCTACCAAACTCTCACTCAGATCGGGGACCGTAAATAAAGTGCCAGCCATTTTTCCATCTCGAACGGGCAGAAATTAGTACACTGTTATGTTATTCATCCCTCCACATTGGGTAAGTAAATATGCGTGAGTAGAGATGGCTGAAGCTCAAGACCAGTAACGCCAGTCTGGAAGTGAGTAAGTCCCGAGACGCTATATGCGTAGGTGGAGTGTTGGGCCGGGAGCCGATCTAGCCAAACATGATTTGAAGTCGGTAGAACCTGGGTGAGCGACCCGGTATACCAACCGAAGATAAATAGGCTAGAGAATTGAGCAACGTAACTTGGAAAAGGTTTTGTACTTTGAACTTGACTCCACACTAAAGGAAGTGTGGAAAACCTAGTTCTGATGGTTCAGAGTAATTATGGGTACAAGGCACAAGCCTGCGTGGTACTAAATAAAACCATGAATTCGTGTCAGTCTTTTGGATTGGAGACTACGGTGATCACTAGGATCTTTCTTCACCCGAATGGAAAGTATAATTTTTTATAAATTAAAAGATGTCACTTAATTTAAGAAGGCCAATTTCGAAAAGCAAATGATTAGAAATGGAAGTAAGGACAAAGAGAGATATACAGTGCATTTTGCTATTATAATGCTTGCTGAGTACATCAATACTCACTCTTGCTATTATTTTTCTTTGTTAGACCCTGCTCCGAACAGAGAATACTCCGAGCCGGATGAAGGGGCAGCAGGCAAAGTCAAGCTCACCGGGGAGGAGGATGACAATTGCGAGGAGCCGGGGAGGTGGACCCTATACGGTAGATGAGACGAGTAGACAACCGGCGCAGCCGAGCAGGAGAGCCATAGGGTATCAGTTGCACCTTTTGTCTCATATGTATTTGTAATTAAGACAATAACTCTCATGGCAAGTGATATTATAAACGTACAGTTTCTACATTATTGTTCTGTTGTGCGACTCTGATAAAGGCGTGTTATTTGCCGGAATAATGTTCTGCTAATTAGGTAAATAATAATTTATTACTTAAGCGTGATTATCCTCGAGATAATTGCACAGGGCTCCACAGGTATTGTGCAATTTTAATTTTTTTTCCCGGACAAACATTGCAAAGATTATACATTTATGTTCTTGCTAATGCATGTCAATACGCTATCGAAGATAATTTATGGAGTACGTACAAGTAGATCACAGTAGTAGGACTGAAAGGTGAAAGCCACTAGACGAGAAAAACGAGCGGGGCATTCTTCGCGCACTTCGTTAAAACAAGTAGATATGTGTAAGACAAGTTCTACTGAAATCTGGTAGTTGCATGGTTTAGCGGTTAGGACATTGGACTCTGAATCCAGTAAACCGAGATCAAATCTCGGTGGAACCTGATTTTTTCCTTTTTATTTTGCCACATGGACAAATCCCGTACATGACTGACTTTTCATGACAGGGACATAGTAATTTTTTGGGAGTGACTATTGCACAGGCGACTAAAATTTTTTTATCTTTCAGTCACCTGAAGTTGCACTCTCAATCAACTGAAATTGCAGCTGTTTTTTTGGAGGGAGGCTGCAATTTCAGTTGATTGAGAGTGCAAAATCACCTAAAGGTGCAGCTGTTTTTTTTAGAGGGGGCTGTAATTTCAGTTGATTGAGAGTGCAATTTCAGGTGATTGAAAGATAAAAAAAATTCAGTCGTCTGTGCAATAGCAAAAGTGTAATTTTTTTTATTGTGGTGATACGCCTTTTTTTTAGCCCATCTATAGTTGACTGGGATAAGTTATAGAGAGCGTTGTAGCTAGGGTGTTCAGAGCCATCAGATGAATCAACGAACGGTCTAAATTTGGTGAGTGATAAATTGCTAAATTACTGTGAAATATTCAATTTCTCATGTACTATAATTCAGACCGTTTGATCTCGATCTAACAGTCTACAAAGACATGTAGTCGGTGACTTAGCTCTGTAAAGTCTAGAGGATCGGGATCTAGTTTTGACTGATACAGTCACTCCTAAGAGAGGGTTTTGAACTTCTAGCGACTCCTCGAGACCTTTCGCCTCCTCCTCTCGCTCTCCAGATCTGGCCCCCCTCCCCCTCTCCGGCGGCCTCGCCGGCGTCGAGGGGGGAGGGGGTCCCACCCGTGGATTCCTTTTGTGCCTGGCGGCGCGAGGAGCTCAAGAGAGCAGGTGGTGGGGGCGGGCGGCGGCGGCGCAATAGCCCAGCGCGCGCGCGAGCGAGCGGCCGCCGGCTCGGGTGGCGGCGCGAGTCGGCGCGAGGCCGCCGGGCGCGGTGGCGGGCGGGCAAAGCGGAGGCGAGGAGCTCCAGCGCGCGCGCCGAGGCGGCCGCAGCGGGTGGCGGCGTGGCGCGTCTTTGGTGCGCGCCCAATCGGGCGCGGCGAGTCCGGCGAGGCGGAGGCCGCGCGGCGGCGGGGCTCGGCTTTGAGCGGCGCGCGGGGAGCGCGCAAGGTGGCCGGCGGGCGCGTTGGGCGCGCGCGGCGCACCGCGCGCATGGGGAGGCGAACCGGCCAGCCGGCGACGATATGGGGCCAAGCGGTTGCGGGAAGGGCCGGTGAGTTGCGGCGGTGGCCCGAGCCGCCGTCGTGTGGAGGTGAGGCGTGCGACGCCGCGCGGCGGCGCCAACGGCGGCGCGCGGTGACCTTGCTTTGCGCATGCGCGCGCGGTCGAGGCCGCCGGGATGCCGGGCATGGGCAAGACCGGCGGCGCGCGGCACGGCGGCGGCGTAGACGCGTCGCGGCGCGAATGCGCGGAGGCCGTCGGTGGTGCTTCATGCGGAAGCTTCGCCAGTGACTAGGCGGCTCAAGCGGCGGTGCTTGGCTGGCCGCGGCCGCGCACATCGCGTCGGGCGACGAGGCGGCGCGCGACGGATCCGACGGCAAGCGGCTGCGGCCGGTCTTTGGGCACGGTTTTAGCGGCCGATGGCGTCGCGGCGCGCGCCGTTGGGCGGATGTTGGCCGGCAGCGTGGCGGCTCGAGGCGCGCAGACGCGGCGGGCTCGGCCGCCGCCGGTGGTCGGCCAAGTGGGTGTCCAGGCTTCCTTGGCGCGACGTTGCTCGAGCGGGAAGCGGCTTGTGGTGGGTTCTTTGGATGGCTATGCCATGGCCTTGAGGCGTACAGAACTCCGGTGTGCTGGTGGTGGTCTTTTTGTGTGTGGGTGTGCGTGGTTGGCTGTGGTGGTGCTGGCGAAAGCCTTACCGGTGTTCCTGCCGGTTTCGACAACTATGACGCCTATAGACGTCATTTTTCCTTCTTGAAGGGTTGTCATGGCACTCCATAGCCATCATGTACTCTGTTCTCCAGGTGAAAGCCTTGTCTCGGTGAGGCGGGCGGCGTCGGCGACCCTAGTCGCCTCTTTGAAGGCGTCGCTTCGGAGGTTCATCTTCACACAGGATAGACCGGAGTTTTGGGTGGCTCAATTGGAGAAGGTTAGGGGTTTGGTTGAAAGTAAGGACGGAGAAGAAGTTCTGAAGCTTAGTCTTTCTAGCTTTTTCATAGTCCTTTAGATCTCTTTCTTGCTGTTGTGTACTCCTCAGTGTTGAGGATTTGGGCCTAAGAGCTCGTGTAACTTTTGGCTGTGTATATCCCTTGTGGATAGAGAGGCCGGATCTTATATCCTTTATCTAAAAAAACAGTCACTCCTAAGAAAAGATGTAACCCAGTCGGGAGAAGAAAAGAGAGGCAATAGAATCCCTCCAAAAAATAATCCTAGGAGCAACCGAGCAACATCCACCATGCATTATCCCACCACAAGGTGGCCAGGCCACGTGGCTCCCACCATTTCCTTCTTCCTCCAGGGGAAGGAGAGCACAGGCAGTGTGTACACAAGCGCCGCCAATAATGGCAGCCTCCTTCTGGCTGCATATCCCTTCCCCTCCTGCTCCTCATCTCCACAACCCCCTCTTCCCCTTGAGCAGCCAATCCTCTTCTTCTGCATCTCCTCTGCTGTGCAAGAAGCATGCACCAGCCAGAGGCAATCTTGTCTGCAGTTCAGCTTCAGTTGTGGTTAGCTCCTCTTCTGTTGTGACCAAAGAGCAGGAGGGAGCAGCAGAGGCAGTACCTTCTCCTTCGGGAGAAGGATATGAGCTTGCACTTGTCACCTTCAGGGGGTAACTTAGGTCTAGTGTCACTGTGTCAGGATGCAAGGATCGCAGCATAGAACATTAATGTTTTCTTCCATCGAATCCCAACAAATGGTTCCATGGTCTAGCGGTTAGGACATTGGACTCTGAATCCAGTAACCCGAGTTCAAATCTCGGTGGAACCTCATTTTTTTCGTATTTTTGTCACACGTACATCTATATTAATATAGAAAGCACTAATTAGATTAAAACATTTGTCATCCAATAAACTTAATACCCTCATCTCCTAACAATTGGATCAACTTAATCCAATAGCTAATATTACAAATTGATCCTGCCACCTCTAAATCTACACCATTTATTCAGTTCATCTAACGCCCACGATTACAAGTTAGTCCTGCTAATCCCGTCGCACGCCGTACCCATCCCCCTCCCCCCTGGCAATCACGCCCCTCGCATCACGCCCACAATCCATCGACGCAGCCCTACACGTCGCCCCAATGCTCCCCCGCTCTCACGACGCCCCTACTCCGCCCCACCCCCATGCTCCACAGCTATGCCCCTGCGCCACCGCATCACGCACGCAATACATCCACCAGCGCCGTCCCAATGCTCCCCCGCTCCCGCAACGCCCCTACTCCATCCCACCCCCATGCTCCACGCTCCGCCTTGCGCCGCCGCTCTGCTCTCGCTCCGCCCCTTTCGCTCCTCCCCTCTCTGTCACTTCACCCCCTCCAACCCCGCGCTGCCGCTCTGCACCCCCTCCGCTCCTCCCCTCTCTGTCACTTCACCCCCTCCAACCCTGCGCCGCCGCTCTACACCCCCTCCACTCTCGCTCCGCCCCATACTACGCCCTCCGCCGCACCACCACGCTCCACCCCACTCGGCTCCCGTTGCCGTTTTTGAAATCTTCGACCGCAGTCAGTGTCGAAATCTTCAACGATTGCTATGTCGAAATCTTTTACGGTTGCCCAGCTGAGGGTTCAAGGGGGTTAGGCTGACTATCGAGCTTAACAAGCTGTTATTGAGCTTAGCTCGAAATTGAAATAGATCAACTTCAAATCATTTTATTTGTCTTTTAAGTGGTTGTTTTAAATTTAAGCTAATAAGGCACTATCAAGTTGACACTCATTTAACTTTTTTAACTCTAAATTGACTTATTTCAATTTTGAACTCATTAACTACTGTAATCACAATAATTTTGATTTGAGCCCAAACGAATATCTTTACCAGCCGATTAGAGGGGGTTAATAGATGGTTTAAATTTTTGGCCAAAACTGAGATTTATACAAAATCTAAATGCAATGTAGCAAGCGAGAGGTGGTGAGCACTAAACAGGGCCTACCTGGACCGCCTAGGAGCCAGGGTCCCGAGAGGGAGCACACGGCAAGGACGGCTAGGCCATCGAGGACGGCAAAGCAAGCAGCACACGTCAACAAGACAAGGGCATCCCTATTTCTAAATCTCAAATCACATATTCTCAATTCAACAATTTTTTTCTTAATTGTTTTATAATTTCTCTAAATTATTTAAGATGTCTCTAGTACAAACAATTTGTACTTTGATTTTTGCTGCTAAAGATTGACTTCTACTTTCTTTATTAAAACAATATCTTATTAACTCCGAATACACATTTTGAAAATTTTGAATCCGCCTCTGCAAGCTGATCTCACTTGGCTTTCCAACTTGTAGTGCTGGAGAGGGGAGGACATATGTCTACAGCTATATTCTTTTGGGTTGTAGTTGATGACTTTTAGCTGCAGCTAATAGCTTTTGTCTATGTTTTTTAATATGACGGTGGACAGCGAAGACACTGATGCGGAAAACACACACGGTTTTGGGTTCAGGAAGTCATTTGAAGAAGTAACTTCGAGAAACCATTTGAAGAAATCATCCCACTTATTTTGGCTTTTAAAGAAGCTGGAGCGAAAAACAAAAAGAAAAACCAAAAAAGAACAGAAACTACATCTGGTTAAGGAGAAGGCCACCTGCAACACCGGAGCTTCAGATTTTGTTTCAAACCTAACATTTTCTAGGTCAGAGTGTTCGACGCAGTGTTAGAATCCAGCCAGCATTGTTGCCGATTAGGAGGTTCCATATAGTTCGGATTGACGGCACACTCCAATGTTCTTCTGGTAATCATGATTTGCGTATTGCTGCCAAGTGTAATAGCAACACGGTGTCGGAAAATTCCTAGAATCATATTGCCTGTCAGTGGTTTCTTTACTTTTCTGATTGCTCTTAGACTCTCGAATGGTACTCTCACCATCCATTAGCGTTTCCGTCACACGCACGACGAAAACTTTCAGCAAGCAAAACATGAGCTCATGTTGTCGTCGGATTAGCCAACCTAACGATCAGTAAAAGGAACCAAGAATGGGTATTTCTCACAAATCTATGTTGCTCCCTTGATAATATAAGCTGATCTGTACGACTGTACATCATTAGAATAAACAAAAGCTCCTGCCACCATCCAGCAGGAAGGTTCAGAAATGGATCATTCTGATCAGCTAATGGAAAAAAAAACTACATGCCCTTTGCACGTTCCTTCAATTCATTTCCTGAATTTGGTTAGATGGGACCTCTTCTATCATCTTCCTTTCGACGAGATACGCAAAAGAGCTAGTGAAGAAGAGGAAAAACTAAAAGAATAAGGCATCTGTTGCAAACAGCAAAGAGACAGATGCCCGTTTGTGCTTTCACCTTGTCGCACTTCATACTGTGTCCAGAAACTAACATCAAGATTATTGCAAAATGCAATTGGTTCTGCAGTCTAAATGTTTACTGTCAGCGCAGGTGAGGCGGCCTGACTCCAAATGGATTACTTCCGGGAGTTGCTGGTGAACGAATAGTTGGTGAACCCTGCACCCTCTGCAGAAAGGAAATGACATAAGGTCCATTGTCATATCAGCATTTCCCTTCTAGGAACATACGGACAATAACATCATTCTTTGCTTGTCTTATCGAAAGTTCCAGTGTTTTAGGAAATGACTGCGAACTACTAGAAGCCTTTCAACACAAGTGGATAAAATCGACAAAGCTCCCGCATCACATGCACAGGTCATATAGAAGTGTACTTGATAAATGATTAAAAGAGAAATTCCGAATAAACCACTAGTGCAACCAAAAATAAATATAGAACGCAAAACTCTTGAACAAAGGATCACTGGTTTGGTTTGTAAGAAATGAGGTAACTCTCAATTTCCCATTGATCACTAAAGCACAACATGACACTAGGCTGAACTGGTAATAACTTGTAACACAAAATAATGCGTAAGGAAACAAATGCTCACAAGCACACATTCAGTTCAAGTTTAGGACTCCCCATGTCCCAACAGTGAACTACAGTAAAAACATGAGCAGAACTCCCGAGATTGAGAAAATGAAGAGAAGCATATAAATCCCTTGAAGCTCTTGTATGACATACTCCTTTGAAAGCATAGAAGTATTTCTTTTTTTGACAGATAGAGAAAAGGTATCTTGGTATTCCTTTAAGAGGCGTGGGAAGAATGTAACACTGATCAATGACTATTGAAATTTGCCCCATAAGTGTGGACTGGAGGAGGAGGCGTATTAGGTTTTGTGGTGAGGGTGTATGTATATGACTTAGTGTCTTTGGATTGGGCTGTTGAGCATCTGGCGCTAGAGACCTAGGTTTAAGCATTGTGTTGGGCTGACTGGGCTGGGTCGCCTCCCATATGTGTCCACATTTTGTCCTTGACATGTCGGAAAAGAAAAGTATTTTTTTCACTCGGGAATATTTGGAAACATTGAAAATACGTGTCAACAGCGTGTCCGTGCCGTGTCCACAGCACCTCCTCAATGTGTCCATGGCTCCATGCTACATAGAGTTTGGATACTCCATAAACACCACATTTAAAACCAACAACTTACTGATGCAGCATTTGAAGGAAGAAAATGATATGTGATTTCTAGTTTTCTACCACACTACCGAGTAAAAAATCCCGAGGAAAAAAATCAAAGTTATGCTTTATTCTCTAGCAGACCCCTCCTGCCCTCCTTCCCA
Source organism: Dendrocalamus sinicus (assembly GCA_036346575.1). Classification (NCBI taxonomy): domain Eukaryota; kingdom Viridiplantae; phylum Streptophyta; class Magnoliopsida; order Poales; family Poaceae; genus Dendrocalamus; species Dendrocalamus sinicus. The sequence goes on along the minus strand of CM070643.1, from coordinate 9,331,288 downwards.
CTTACAGTTACCAGGCCATCCAAAATGCATCCAGCAGATATCTAATTTCAAAAGGAAAAAAACTAAGTCATAAACCTAGCTTAGTATAACGGATTTCAGAGAAAGGTGACCAGTTTGTGCTAGGGCAGCATCAGTATGTGTACTTCCTCCAGTAGCACCTCACAGGAAGCTCTAATAATAATATATACTTATATTGCATTGTATTATGAATTATGAACTAGCTGAAGTTCTGGAAGAGAATAAATTGGTATTGTAAATGTACCTGTGCCACTACTGGTTGAGTGAGATATTCCATGAGCTGTTGCTTTTGCTTGCTGAACAAGTCCTTAACTCGGTTCAATAAATCTTCTTCTCTTTTCATATCCTCAAGAAGCCTTTCCTTCTCCCAATTCTTAAGCTTAACTTGCTCTTCCATTTCAGTGATAGTTCCAGGTAAGTTTGAAACCCCATGGCTTACAGTTACAGTAAATTTTACTTCTATGTTTTTCCTACAAAGGTCATTTATAATAATTAATAAAAAGTGATGAAAGATATAAAATGAGTATAAAAAGATAGCAATACTAATTGTTCAAATTAATGTAATCGAACTGCTTTTAGTAAATAAGCCAGGGTAAAACAACCATGTAGGAGAGTGAAAATTTTCTTTTGAGAACAAGTAAAACTAGAATTTGGATTCCATGAGGATTAATAATGAAAATAAAAGGTAATTATATCATTTCTTAGAGTTTTGATTACTGCATGGCTTTTACTTTAACTGATATTATTGTTTCATTAGACATGTCATGGTTGGCTGTAAGCCTGTAACAAGTGTCTAATAAATTGAGCTTGTGAAAAAAAAACTCATGATTTAAATAATCATTTTACTCTAAACAGTGAAAAGATCCATCAACATTATGAAGTGATGTAAAAGGATAAATTGCATATTCGCATACCTGTCACCAAGGCAGAATGAGCCATTAGGCTTCAATATACCACCATCCAGAGAAATTGCACCATCATTTATCAAAGGAATAGCACGTCGCAAATCAGCTCTGGTCTTATAAACTTGCAAGTGAGAAAACAAACTGTAAAACAAAGTCTCCCTAAGACCATGGCCATTGGCTGTGAGACAACTCAAGTATTCCCGGTCCAAATGTATCATATTTACTGCAAAGCCCAGAAAACCAGGAGGGGACTCCCCGCTAGGCAACCTTGGTTTATGCAACAGAAGCTTTCTCTGCGGATCATCAATCATAACATCACCAGAAAATGGCCTGCAAAGTGTAATAATGTATAATGTTAAGTGCTCATCCAGTTGAGTTCAAAAGAGAATAAGGGCATTAAATAATTAAAAAGACACCTCATGTTTTCAAGACAAAAAACACTGAACCTCCCATCCAGAAATTTTCCAATTGAGCGACCCAGTCCATGAATGCCACTGGTCTTATCAATGATACCTTCCTTGTCATATGTTTCAAGACCCTTAGCACCATCATAAGTCTTGCAAACGAGACCAAGCATATTGTCCATTCCCAAGTACTCAGAGAGTAACCTAATTTACAAGAACAAAATAAATACATACAAAAGTAAACAAACAAACATATCATGTCAAGTACCTTTGCATCAATTGAGGCACTAAATACCATGCCAAAACAAAGAGAAAAATTGACCTGCTGAGGTTATCATCATTTACTTTTCCCAAGGTAGCTACAATACCAAGGACATCTTTCATCAGTGGCATCTTTGATGCTTGCAGATAATGACGGACCTTCAGCTGGCACATAATCCCAGCTGCTGTCTTGTCCTGATTGAGTATGCTTTGAATAGTACGTTGCTCAGCTTCTTGAACAGATGTATCATTATTTGCAATTGCAGCCACCGATGAATAATAATTCCCAAGTTTAACTGAGAAAAGTTCCAGGGTTCAGCATGTAAATAGGGGCAATAAGTTATGAAAGTATAGGGCAAGTTTGACTTCTTTTATCAAAGTGACACACATGTTTCTTGCATATTATAATTCTAATGTGCCACAGCCATACAATGCTTTTTTTGAAACATGTCAGCCATCCAATGCAGTGAGCCGATCGTGTTGCAAACAAAAAGGAACTGGACACCAAGGCTCATGCAAACATATTCTGATTTCCAAGATGAATTTGGCATCAGTTGGCTAATCCTATAGCTACTGCATAAGTGCTATTCAAACTTACGATTTACTGTAGTCAAAGAGACCTAATATTGATTTACTTATACACATAATTGCATAGCATCTCAGTTAGCTTTTTGGCACACCATCCACTCGCAACGATGTTGATTCAACCCCAACTATTGCGAGTTTCTCTTTAGAGTTTAGATGATTTCTAATTTCAACAACTAGATATGGACACCGCGATTTAAAACGGAACTCTGTACGAATGTTCGCAAATCAAGTTCCATAAATAACAGACCTTAACTACCAAGAACTGGACAACTTAAAGCTTTGACTTGTAGACCACCACATAATTAATTAATAATGCTATATGTTCCGTGGTCAGCATATGGTATCAATACACAGCATTCTCAGGCAAGAACAGCATGGCCAAGAATCCAAATAGCCGAGGTGGCACAAGGCATTAACATCTTACTTCCCAGGTCGACGCTCAACTCCTCGATGGCATTGATCTCGGACTTGAGGAACCTGATGTTCTCCTCATGGTGATTGACCTTGAATCCCAGCCTCTGCAGCTCATCCTGCATCACCTGCAAAGCACACGCACCGATACCAACACAAACATTAGACCAGCAATTTCCAAGCATTGTATGAACAACAAGATTAAGTCGGGGGAAAAGGGAGCACCAGAAGCACACCTTACTGTTAAACTCATATATCTGCAGCGTCAGCGGAGTCTCCATGCTGCGCTCTGCAGATTGAACCGCCACAGGTCAAAATCTGCGGGGAATGGAGAAGAAACGGGGCTCAGATACGCCAAATACGGTCAAATGTGTGCATTTGAGCAGCGCCGAAAGAAAACCGAGCGGAATAGGAATCTGGCAAGATAAAGAAACGCAGCGAAGCAAAATGGATCGGGTAAAATAGCAAAATTAAGCGTGTACGAAGACGGCGCTCCGGAGCAGAGCGTAGCAAGAAAACCCACCTCGACTCCATCGCCGCTGGGAGCTGAGGGCACCGGCGTTGCAGTGGGAAGGGAGAAAAAGGAAGACGGTGGGCTTGAAGTTGGAGGGAGGGGCAGATTGAGATCAGCGTGGGAGGGAATCTCAGTGCGGCAGAGAGAAATTGTGAGGGGAGAAGATTGGGTAGTGTTTAGGGATGAAGTTGGGGGAATATTTATTATTTAAGCTAAATTAGGGTTTACGAGTACTCCCCATTCTTTTTATGAAAAATTCCTTATATGCCACTGAGTTTTAATCTAATCCTTCCTCTACCACTAGAAAAAGTATAATTTATCCTATGCCACTAAAAAATTTCCACATCCCTTCTATGCTACTACCATTAGCTCCACGATAGCAACTTGGCAAGCAACTGTCACTACCCGAAAACTTATCATATTTTTTTAATAAATACTCATCTTGTCCTCTCAAAATCAAGAGCTTACATATCACTGCCCTTCTCCAATCTCCACACTCTTACCCCCTCTCTCCTTCCTCAACGGCAGCAGGAGGTGAGGAGTCTGGTAGTGCAATCCCGACGGGGTGCGGTCCTTGCTCGTGTTCGAGGTAGGGAGGAATCAGGCGACAGTGGTAGGTGAGGAGTCCGGCAATGGCAGCCCTGGCATGGCGTGGTCTGGTTCTTGGCTCCCTACTCGTGCTTGAGGTGGAAAGGAATCCGGTAATGCCTCTCCACCACCAGCGACACCTCCTCGGTCTAAGTCTTGGCTCCAGCGAGGCGGATTCGGCAAGATCCGGCCAAATCTAGGATAGCGAGAGCAACGAAACAAAGAGGAAGAGGAGAGGCCGACATAGGAATTAAGGAGGGGGAGCTGAATGGCGGTGGTGAGCTTGGGGTGGTTGAGTGAGGAGAGGGAGAAGAGAAAAGAGCTGTCGGTTAGTGTGGAGGTATGAGAGAGGAAACGTAAGGGAAGAGAGGGAGAAGGAGAGAGGAAGAAGATGAAGAAGGGCAAAAGAGTCTTTTTACAATCTACTTAATAGCACTCTCATGGATGCTAGCAGAAGTGGTATGTGAGGGCATAAAGAAGAAACTCGATGGTATAGAAGGAACAATATTTTTCTAGTAACAGGTCAGAGATCGGGTCAAAACTCAGTAGTATACATGGAATTTTTCCTTCTTTTTTTATAAGTGATGCTATTTATTTCTCGAGTTATATAAACTATGACCATGAGAGAACCAATTGCGCTCCTCGCAAAAGAAAGAAAATTAATTCTACCCTTAAGAGCAAAGAGCGCCGAGTTCTAAAAAAAAAGGGCATCGATATACTGCTAGAACACGTACAACCACAACTTTAGTTGCAGGGACAATTATTGTTGTATGTGTGACATGGAAAAAGACATCCCATATGTGTGTGTTTTGAACCATTTCTTTTTTGTTTGTTCCAAACAACATCTCTTATGAATGATGATTGTAAAATTTAGAAGGGATAAAAGGAGTAATCACCGCCTAAAGCATAAAATCCACGTCCCTTACACCATCTTTCCCATCTATTTTTAAAGATGAGTATAGCTTGTAAATCTAATGTCATAGTATAGCAAGATGCTATAATACATTGTAAAGCGGGGTCACGCATGAATCTACCCGTGCACCGTACGTTGTCGCCGCCGCCGCCATCCTCCGCCCGCACCGCCGTACAACACCACCGGCTCTTCTCTGTCATATAAATATTTGAAGGGATTTTAAAGAAGAGTGGGATGGATAGGAAAAACAAAAGATGAATTAAAAAGTTCTTTCGGACCATGTTGTCTTGCATCACACCATAATAAAACTGAACATGCCCAAGAAAACAAAGTTGGGTTATATAAGTTTTTCCCCGCACAAAAGTTTTAAATCGTATTTGCCCAAGCAAGCAAAGTTGAACTGGAAAAAAAAATTTCAGTGTACACAAATCTTGTGGCGTGTTATTAGAAAGACAAAAAAGCAGAGTTTGGGTATGTGGATTCTCCGCAACTGTACAATTGCAAGGAGCACAGGCGATGCGCATTAGGGGCATGGCTCCACCGTCAATGAAAATCAATCATCCAGATCTATCTTTACAGGAGCGCACTGCTATAGTATTTGTCTGTATTTCTCTACTGCTGTCAATAGTATTAAATAGAGGACTATAAAAAGACCACAAGAGAGCTATTTGGAGCCTTAGGTGCCGTGAAAAAATATGAAAGATACTTGTCTAGAATATGTGTGTTCTATAAGAAAATGAATCGATCTTTCTCTCGTGGTGCGCAGAGACATATACTTATATCCATGAGAAGGAACATTACACAAATGAACTTATCTTGATCTATACTTAAGAGATGGATATGTTATTTTCCTAACGATCTATACTTAAGAGATGGATATGTTATTTTTCTAACTTAGAGTTATATGAATATCCTTATTTGGATCTCACTGTGGAGAGGTAAATAATTCTCCTACCTACAACTCCTTCTGGGCTAGCCGAATGGTTTATTAGCGCGATGAGCCAACTGAGTCTCCGAAGACATAAGCAAGACAAGAAAGTTTTTTCACGAGGTTCGATCTTACATTGGAATTCCTCCAAAATCCCTATAAATGAGTAATTCCGTAGGAATCATATAAGCTTAATCCTTTGTTGTAAAATGGCTACATAGGAAAATTTACTGTGGGATTGGAATTGGATTCCTCGGAAATTCTGCCATCCGAAAGGCCCTGAATGAATGTATTACACTGGTAGGATGTGGATTAAAGAAACAGAGGAATTTCCCTTGCAAGCTACTCCACTGTCTCAATCCTCTTCAGACTCCGTTTCTCCATTTTGGTGCACGCGTGTTCCCTCTGCATATTTTACTTCTCTTGCCGACCTCCCCAAGGCAGCAAGCAGTTGAACCGAGCAAGGACTGAGACGACGACCATGGAGAGGCAGCGTCCAGTGGTGCCCTCGCTCCTACTCCTCCTCCTCGCGCTCATCTCGCCGGCCGCCCGCGGCGCGGAGACGCCGCAGTACACGACGGTGCACGCGGAGTCGGACTTCGAGGTGCGGCTCTACCGCGACACCGTCTGGATGTCGGCCCCATCCGATGACATCTCCTTCCATGTCGCCACCAAGCTCGGCTTCCATCGGTAACCCATCTAGCTGCCGCGAAGATCTTGTTTGGATTGGTACGGAATCAAGCGATTGATTCATTGAGAGCGAAAGCATGCGGTCCTGGGCTTGTGTTCCGTGAAGATGAAATCTTGGTCCTCTTGGATGGGGGTTTTTTGTGAGTTGCACCCTTCGATTTGTTACTTTTGGGCGTCGATTCTTGTGTAGGAATGGACATATGACCAAGAAATTCATGATGCGCTATATCGGGTGTGATGCCTATAGATTTCAATTCAAGCTTGGGAAGTATGTTACCTTGAGTATTATGTCCAAATCTGTGATCTCAGAAGTATTTGGCTAGGTAAGAGGTTCTGTAGCAGAAAAACATGGACGGTTAGCTGTTCTCTTGTTTTGATGAGAGAATGATCCAATCTTGTGTGAAGTTTTGCCTTCCAAATAACCTGTGAAAACCAACTTGAGTAAAATACAAACCTGAGTCCTTAGCTACTGGGTTTTGTTTGATCCCTTGACTTTCCCTCTTTTCGATGTTGATGACCAATTGCATAATTAGAGAAGATTTGCAAAAGTAACTGAACATAGCCCATTTTCCAACTCGCTGCTGGAATGATAAAACCCTTAGTATCTCTCAGCTGCCTTAGCTACTTTGAGCTTTCGAAGCATGAAAAAGATCAAACTTCAAAATAATACAGTTGTCCCGTTTATGATAATTGGGCTCAATTATATGATTCATTGCCTCCGCACTCAACAGGAAATAGTTTCTGTTAACTGCTATAAGAAAATATCCAGGGACAAATCACAGTGTTTTGACATCTTTTGTTAGCCATACATTTAGGACCTTTTCTTCATTTTAGGAACTGATATTAATATCTTCGCTATGTCTTTATGTTTATCTGCGAAGAACTCTTGATGTTAAACAGAGAGAAAAGGCATGATCTTTTGATTTGTGAAAGAACTGATCCGAAGGGTCCCGAATAAATTGGCACCGTCCAGATTTGTCTCGCCACTTTCCTCCTAGCCTCACAGAACTCCAACCTATATTATCTCTAACTTTGCTAACTCATGAAATCTAAATATTTCATTAGCTTGGTATTTCCTGATGTAAATGTCTGCCAGCAACATGTGAAATTGTGTTGGTATTACAATCTGTAATTTGTCCATGAGTGTGTAGGTCATTTTATGTAAAATTGATTGTGACCTGGTTACATCGATCAATTGGATTCATTATTTTTCTCATAATTTGCTCTCTGTTTCTCCTTTTTGAATTCGTTGTCTCCTGAATTTGCTTTACTGGATCCTACAAGCTCGAACTTTAATGTTGTTCACTTGTTCCTGCCAGATTGTTCCAGTACCTGATGGGCGCAAACCTCAACTCCTCCAGGATCAGAATGACGACCCCCATCCTGACAAGCATCGTCCCAGGTGCAGGGCCTCTGCACTCTTCAGCCTACTTTGTCCGGCTCTACTTACCAGCAAAGTTCCAAGCTTCCCCTCCTGTCCCTCTCCCGGAACTGAACCTACATCCAGACAGGTGGCCAAGCCACTGCATTGCGGTCAGGAGCTTCTCGGGCTATGCACGGGACAACAATGTTGTTGAGGAAGCTGAGAAACTTGCCATGAGCTTGAGTCGGTCACCGTGGGCTAATTCCACGAACTACCCTAGCAAGAACGCTTACTCAATTGCACAGTACAGCAACCCCTTCCGCATCATTGGCCGTGTCAATGAGGTGTGGTTCGACGTTGACTGCAAGTCTACTAGTGTTGAGACGTACTAAAATGGCTATACCGTGCCTCACCACCGTATACCAATTTCAGTGTGTATCAGTGCCGTATAAGTTGTGCATATTTTTTGTATATACGTGTCCATGGTGATGATAATGCTGGCGATGGTTGTGGTTTATCCTTCTAGCAGTGGAGTGACACAATGGATGTACTATATGCTGCATTTTGCATGCTCAACTCAGAATGATATTGCATGTGAATGTGTGATTAATATGGGTTTCCATTGTGATCATTCCATCCCTGTTGCTACTTTACTTAAATAACCCTGCCCATCTTATGACCATAGCTGAGAGAAAGCTTGTAATTTAATGGTATATACTCTACTGAAATTATGAATAGGCAGTAAAACCAAATATGCATTAAGTTGTGACATAACAACTCGAGGGTGGACTTGTACAGTTGAAGGAAGAAAAGCTTTGAACTGAGCCTATATTCAATTTAACTACTGGTCACTGGAGGAGATCTACATGCTGGTACATTGTCAGAACCCACCTATTAACTATAGTAGAAGACAGGGAATATCTGTGATTCTGCAAAATTGTGAAGAACAGTGTTTTTCTGTCACCTATTGACTATAGTAGAAGACAGGTATGCGTCATGAATATGAAAATGTTGTCAGGTATCATGGGATGCAAAACCATGAGTATGCAAATTTGTGACTAATAGTCAGAATATTGGTTAAAAAAAATTGTCGTACACACAAATATTGCAGCCAAATGATGCATGTTGGATCAACTAATAGTCAGAATCAGAAGGACATGGAGGAAAAAGGGATAATTTTAATCAGAAGGACATGGAGGAAAAAGGGATAATTTTAGATCTACAATGCTTCTACTCCAGATAAGGATGGGAAAGCTTGCTACGCAGAGTTACTGATACATATTTCATGCCAAGGCTGAAACACTTGCAACAGACACTACTACGGTTCTACCAAAATTGACTACAGTTCTCCAACAATTGAGGACAGAAAAAAGATAAACAAATGTGCATTATTACAAAACAGGAGCTATTTTCTATCTGGTACTACAAATTGCGTTAGTAGATAGTTCACGTTGTCACCTTATTGGTACAGCAAGTACACGAGAACAGCAGACAGCAAGACCAGGAATGCCACAAACATGTACTTCCAGTTCAGCAGTGTTGGTTCAATAGACCGCACTGTCTCAAGCATGCTCTCGGTACCAGATTCATCATCCAGTGGAGCAGTCATCTCAGCTTCCTCCTCTCCAGTAGTATCAGCAGTTGTCTTCACCTTTTACCACAAAAATAAACAGCGCAGCTAGAGTTTAGGTGATGTACCAATAAGCGGAACGTAGTAATCACTTTTGTCAAATGTTCAAACAGGAAGAGTCACTTAAAATGAAAGAAGGGCTGTATAGGATACAACAAGTTGCATAGTTACACTAACCCACAGGCCACAACCTAAGTTTTTTTGGGGTCTATAAGCCATTATTATGGACTATGGAGAGAGAGCATGGTGGATGGGTGGGAAGTTCAGAGTTAAGAGTCATTTTCTACTACAGCGGAACATAATAATCACTTTTGCCAAACGTTCAAACAGGAAGAGTCTACTTAAAATGAAAGAAGAGCTGCATAGGATACAACAAGTTGCATAATTACATACTTACATTAACCCACAGGCCACAACCCAAGTTTTTTTTTTGGTCTATAGGCAATTATTATGGACTATGAAGAGAGAGCATGGTGCATGGGTGGGAAGTTCAGAGTCATTTTGTACTACAATGAATGTTCTTTCATGATGAAAAAAATGTGATAATGGTTCATTCCTAATGGTAGTGGAAAACCCCCATAAATTCGCGGCTTCTACATGTTTCATAACAAAACAATTCACCTCAATGAGACCTTACCTTGGTTTGTGTTGATGAAGAATGTGGAACTACTTCCTCCGTTACTTTAGTGGGCTCGAGTTCACCTTCATTAGCAGTAACTTTTTTGCTCAATAATGTACCTTCATTAGCATCTTGTTTGCATTTCTGAGCCAACATCCTGTTCTTCTTTATTAGTGAAACAATCTGTATAGAACAGGCATAAGGGAGCAGGTTCAAAAATAGCCAAGATATTTACACTGATTATCATAGTACATATTGCAACAAGGTAAATTGTAAGTGCAGGATATAGGATCAATATCCAAACAAATTTCTCAATAGAAAAACAATGTTGATTAATTATAGGTCCATTGCAATGTCTGATGCAGCAGAAAAAAAAGAAAAAAAAAGTGGTGGGTGGGGGTGGGGGCCTACAAAACGCGGTGGGAAAGTAGCAGGGGAACCTTGCAGAATAAAAAAAAAACTAGAGAAGACACTGGATACTATATGTGATAGAAATATGATTGCATATTTATACACCAACCGAAATTCATAAGCTGGTTAACTGGATATTTGAGGAAAAATAAACAATTCCCTCCAGACATGATCCAAAACAGTTACTAATATTTAAAAATAAACATGTAAAATGTGTTATATCAAGCGAATGATGCAGCATAACGTTCAACCTTATATGAACCCGTAAATAAAACTCCAATTAATCATTTCTTTACCTTTCAAGAAAATGTTCATCATATTGTTGTTTCTTTACTGAGTCAAAAGCGTTGGGCACATGTGTTGTGTTCCCTTGTCTAAGTCCAAATTCATGTAATTGTATTCTCATCTTCAATTTTGCCATTTTCACCTGCTTGAGATGAACTACAACAATAATAACTGTCGTATACTGGCAAAGGTGTGGTTCAGTCTGCCCAAACATGATATATCCTGATTCCAGACCAAACTCTGATACATTAAGAATCTCAAAGTACTAATTCGATTTTTTATCCTTTCTTATATTACTCTGTACAATGTCATTCAGACACAAACTTCATAGGCATTAAAAGCACCTATCCATAATTTCTTAACAACCATGTAAGAAACAGTTGCATAACATCCAAAGTACATGCATTCACAGCAAAACAAAATAGCAATAATAGCAATTTTTCCTAAATAACAGCATGCAATTTTCCTGAATAACAACATGCATTTGTCCTGAATAACAGCATGCATACCTGTAGATGAAGGCACTCTCTTTCAAATGCAAGTTTTGCGACCAAGTCAGTGATGGTTTTAGTTTTAACACCAATGTCTTTTGCAGTCGACATCTTCAGTTGGTTAGCTTGACGTAACCAGTTCTCTAGACTTTCTACTCGACCTCTCAGAAATGAAAGCTCTTCACCTAGCTCTAAGTTAGTGTCTGTCAACAATGTGCATTTTGATTCAGCATTCTCAGCCCTGGTTTCAGCTTTCAAATACTTCTCCTTTAGATCTTCAATCATTTGCTCCATATCAGACATTGAAGACTTTAACATACCCTGCTGTTCAACAATAGCTTCAACTGATGTTTTTGCATGCTCTAATTGAGTGTCTGACTCCTTAAGTTTCTTCTCCAATAAGCCAGCCCTTTCTGACCCCTGACTCTTAAGAGAGTTTAGCTCCCCATTAAGTTGCATATTAGTGTGAGTGAGCTGTGCACACCTTGCTTCAGCATTCCATGTCATACTTTCTGCTGTGGAAATGGCACCTTCAAGATCATTGATAATATTCCCGAATATGTTTATCTCAGACTGTGGTATATTCTGCGCATTTTCATTTGCCCCTCCTGATACCATTGCCAACGGCAATCGAGAGCCAGATTCTCTCAACCATTCCTTTAGTTGCTGAACCCTATCCCGCAAAGTCAAGAACTCAGGGGCTGATAGCGTCCGACTCTGCACACCTTCCTGAGCAGCATTCTGTTCACTATCTCGCTGCATCTTCTCCGGTGTGCTTTTTGAAGCATTTAATTTCATCAAGCTTTGCTCTAACTTTGATTTAAGATCACCTTCCCTACAAATTGATGCACTTCGATGAAACTCGATGGTATTAATTTTACCAATGAGTTCCTTAGAAGTTCCAAGAAACAATTCGGAAGCATTTTCTGCTGCAAACATTCTTTCAGAAATTGTTTCAACTGATTCCTCCAAGAAATACGATTCATGTTCAACATGATGCAGCTTCGATTTGACTTCTTCCACAACCACCCTTGAATCACATAGCTGCTTTTGAAGATCTAATTCACTTGCTATTGACTGTTCTAACATCTGCAGAACATTTCTTTGGTCCTCATCCTGCATAGTAGTGTGAGATGAAACGTGTCCATGTTCATACCCACCACCTTCACTAGTTCCTGTAAAAATGCAACGGTTAGGAAAAGGACACGGTCAATATTCAACAACAATAGGACCTAAAATGCTATGAGCATACCAGCTTTATCGCGGGAAGGGTCTATGACTTTCTCAAAGTTTGCAGACTCTCTTCTAATAGTGGCAATCAGCTCCTGAATCTGCTTCAAAGACACCGCCGCAGCATGCAGCTTACCCTTCAGCCTGTCCGCTGATTCTTCCTCGGTAACCTTCTTTTCGGCATTTCCAATATCGATTTGAATAGAACCGACCAACTTCTCCAACTCCTTGACCTCCGAATCCAGAATCCCATACAGGACGTCGAATTCGAAAGCCTTCTCGACCGACTCGGCCGAAATCGACTCAGGGTCCAGCATGAGAGGCTCGATATCGGTTGCGCGGCGAGCTATCTCCATCACCAGCATCTCCAAATTCAGCAGCTTCTCGAAGCCGAAGGAAACATCGAGCTCCACCCTAGATACGGCTTCCGCGGTGTTCCCCCCTCCATTTGATCCGTCTCCGTGCGACAGGGCAATTTTCTGGAAACGATAATCGTCCTGAATGTTCTCAACGTCCATGATCCCTCTTCTCTATGCCTCCTGCGCCATATTAGATCATGTAAGGAAACAAATATAAACATGGTGCATGAGAAACAAGTAAGCTTTTCGTTTCTTGAAAAGAAATAAGCAAGACTAGCTTCAGAGGAACATATTTGAAGGAACTAGGATAGGAACACGGAGGAACTAGGATAGGAACACGGTGCATGAGAACTAAGATAAGAGTAGAGCGAGCAGGGCGCCGGCCGCCGCCGAGTCATTGGACGATATGGCACGGCGGCGATCGAGCGTGAGAGGACGTCGGGGGAGAGGGGGTGGGGTAGGGAGCGGATTGGGGGAGGACGGTTACCCAGCGGGGTGAGCGGATTGGTGGAGTCGCCGTGGCCGCCAAGCTCGCGCGGCGCCCGTTGATGGTGTGCGTCGCGATCCCCGGAGGCAGGAGGAGGCGGGATTGATTTGTTGTGACGAGGGAGGGGAGGGGGTTGGTTTTTGGTTCCGTTTCGCAGATTCGTCGGGGCCTGCGTGTGGCGGAGGGGAACGTTGGGGAGTGGCACGAGGGGATGATGTGGCGCGGACGTGGCCCGCGTGGGTTGGACAGAGCAGCCACGCAGAGATGGATTTTGGACTTGTTTGGTGGCGCCGAAAGCCGCCTCGAAGTCTGCAAAATTCGATTTTCTCATGCTGATTGTACTCGGCTTGTCGGCTTCAGCGAGATTTGATGACAAAATTAACAAACGAAAACAGATGTAAGATTGAATCCTACTAAAACTTGGCAACAGTTTGCTAGAAATCAAGTACACCCGACGAAAAATGCAACATCAGAAATGGCCTTATGTTAGTATGCTGCACATTTCTGGAACTCAAGAGCATGTAGAAGAAGGCCATTGCAGCAGGATTGCAACCTTCAAACCAAGACTCAAGAAACGAAGCATTTCAATTCAAGCATGGCGTTTTAACCCAACAGCGGATGACATCAATACATCCGCGATATTCCATTTCCCGTGCCAGAGCAGCCAGACAATTACAGCAAGTTCAATCGGGACAGGCAGACACACACCATGCTGACAACATTCTCCGCCAGTATCAATACACTTTCTGGGGAAAAAAACAATCTCTTCCACACACAAAAATCCGGCCAAATAGACAAATCATCCACAAAGTTCATGTTTTTCCTACTGTATGATTTGACATCCTTCCCCTCCCATGACCAACCTACACGTACCACTAACGCAAGGATGAAACCGAAACAGCTTGACGGACGACTCCCAGAGACTCATCCATTCAGAAAACCCATTGGACAAAAAGCAAATGCCTTCCAACAATGCCATTGGCTCCTGGAATATTCATAGAATATGGGTTAGAGAACCCAAAATAAACAAAGTTTGTTCTACAGTCGAATCAAAACAAATGACATGTTCACAGTAAATTCAAAGGCAAACAGTTCTGGAGCAAATATGATACTTCCAACTATTCCAAACAAGCTACTGCAATCGACAAAACTGAAATAAAACAAAAACAAAACAGTATATTCAGGATCAAGATAACTGCCTTTCAGTGGTTCTAGCCGAACTAACCACAAAAACATGCTGCTTAAGTATACCAAAAATTACGACATTTCTCTGCTTACAAAGGAGTTGGGTATTAAAAACATTTAGGGCTCTATTGTAAGTTTAAAAAATAAAGACGCTTTCAAACCTTTTAAAATGTTCAGATTGCTTCTCAAACCATATTTCAACCCAACTTTGTTGCTGATCTAGAACACCAGCTATACTTCAGTTAGTCCAAAACTCCCTACCTTGAAAATATTCTCAATTGTACCTTCTCAATGCCACTGAATTAATAATACAGTGAAAGAATACGAATTCTCACAACGATTCAGTTTCAGGGAGACATTAGCATACTAGCATACTTAGTAGGTGCATTGATCTCTGCTCTTTAGCAAGTTCCATCCATCTCAAGACATGGAACACATAATTCTCAAAATAATTACGAATAGGATTCCTAATTCAATGTATTTGGTGAGTTCAGGATAAATTGGAGAAGACCTACCTCGAGTTTGCCTAATTTGGATTCAGCTTTGGACTGCCCCTCTCAAATCTCAAGCCTAACAGTATAATTACATGATGCATAATGAATTTGACCATATTATTATACTAGAATTTCAAGATATATCACAATGACATCCGTTAGGCTTGCAAGGGACGTTCTGATGTGAACCTATCAACCTAGATTCACATCGGGATAACTACTGTGCAAAGGAAGGCCAGACGGCATGGCTTGAAGGGGATTAGGGTGTTAGAAGAGGGAAATAGACATAGGTTAAGATGACAGAATACTTGGGGGAGAACAGATTAGTTCTTCTTGCTTGGTCAGAACCTACGTACACAACACCCATATATAGGGGATTGTTTACCTCCTAACACATGGACTCAAAACTCTTTTAACTCTTATCTCCGACTTTAACCTTTCCTAATAGATTAGAAACTAATCTTCCTGGACGAACTTCCTAATCCGCCCGGACTGGACGCTGCTGCTGGACTATTGTTGTTGGTGTTGGATCCTTTGCCCACACAGCCAGCCGTCCAGCCATGACACCCGCTGTTGATGTGAAAAACCATGAACCAAACAATATTCCCTACAACAGTTTGCCAAACATTAATTCTGTTTGTCTGATCCTATTACCAAATAGGAAAATACACTTGTAGTCTAGTACGATTAGTCATTTACCATCTTTCTTCTATTGCATTCAAGTTTGTTGCTGCAATAATCTTCGGCAATTCTTGTATAAATTCAAAGCATATATTTAATTGTAGTACAATCACCATATACACAATAGATGAACGAAAAGGCAAAGGAAAATGAAAATTATAATCAAATGTGCAACAATGTCTACCAAAAGTTATCATGTAAATGATATTGGAAGGAGAACCTTATCAGCGAGATGTTAACACTTTTTTCTGTTGTGCCAATTGCCAAGACATCTTAAATAGGATTATGTTCGGTCATATTAGCAGAGCTAGAATGACTTATAATATGAAATGGAGGGACTATCATTTAATTAACTTCTAATGATTATTTAGCACTAGATTTTACACCACTAAGTGTGCACAAACAGCACCCAATCTCCTCAGTCCTCACAGAATTTTAAAATGAGATAACTAATCTAAATATACAAAATTTGTAAGCATGGGCTAAGGACAATGCACTTTGTAAGGCACCTTTGAGTAATGATAAGACACAGTAGGAAAGGTTTGCTGCTTCTGATATGACAAGTATTTTACTGTTTAACATCCTAAGACACAGAAGATGATAAGATATGCTACCATTCCTAGTTTCTGCCTAAAAAAACTGTGTATGAAACAACTCATGGAATGCTAGCTCAGATAACATCTAACGGATAGCTGAATAGCAATTAATGTCTATTACATCCACAGTGTGCATAGTTACTTCAACTTCTACACAGAACAAGGCCTTTCAATTGTATACTTGAAGCAGCTATAACAATAAAGTTGTACAAAAGAGAACACTGCAGTCTACAGCATCAGCAAACTGAGATTTTGTTACATATGTCGAGTGGAAGGTTCACTGTGCAGCTGGTGACTGAAATGCATCCCAAAATAACCAAATATCACATTCAACAGTTTCTACTGTATTTGGGTCACAGTACGTACAAGGTTAGAGAGATTAATAATAAACTACAGAGCAAAATGGTACATTCAAAATAAATAAGCTTATAAGTATCAATGAATGATTTCCATGTTTTGACGTCATAAATGAAAATGCATAACTCAACGCAGAAATGAATGGGAAGGAACTCAGAAGTTGTTTACCTAGACAATATTGGTATTGTAGGCAGCACAAAGTTGAATAAGAATGCTTTTGTTCACCGGGTCCACATACTGCTCAATGATAGGACCAAACCTCCCAGGAGACTGTGCAGAAAGTGTGGCCAAGGATGAGACCAGAAACTGTTTTGGATCATTTACTTCTTTCAGCAGATCATCTTCACTTTTCCCAGCATATTGAAGGCGTACAAACGAGACAGAATAACCTGATGTCTTCTGACTATCCACTGCATCAGCGCCGTCATTTTGCTCTTGTTGTGCTCCATCTTGGTCCGTTCTGGACAACAGTGCAACGATGCTGTCAAGCAATTTGCCCCATGATTGGGCTGCAGCAGCATCCAACAGCACTGCAGACTCACAAAGCAACTTTGTTGAGGCAACTGCTGTCAACTTAACTTCAGGAGACCCTTTGATCAATTTGAGATTGGGGATCCAAAAACGCTGAAGGATTGTGGTGAAAAGATTTGCCTGAATTGCATCGACAGAACTGACAAGAACACCTGGCCCATATTTGACCAACACTAAGGACATGAAGACCACAAGAGAATTCACAAACTTCACTGCCTGCCTAGTCTGTAGTCGAGTAAACAGAGCACTCCATATCTCACTTATGTACGGATTCATAATGTCAAAACCAACATTTTCCACTAGTGTGTTAAGCATGTAGAATGCAGAATCTTCAGTGCTGCTTCGCGAAAGGAGACTACGGAATATCACTAGGATATTTGGCAGCCGGCCCTCTTGGTTTAGCTCATTTGGAATTTTCCGAAGGAATGCTCGCAGCAAGCGAACCAAGGCAGGAACACACGGTGGTCGGTCCCAAGTAGCATTGCTCAGAAGGACACCAAACAGCTGCATGTAATTCTGTGAGAGAGGTGGTCGGCTCAGATTGACAAGTTGTGCGAATATCTGGAAAGCATATGGCCAGAACTCTGAGATGTCCTCAACCAATATCCTCTGGAGCACTGGGAAGAGGCTTGCCTCAAATGCAGGGAGTAGTGATGGGTCCTGCTCACCAGCCTGGCCAATCACAGCTGCCAGAGCCTCAAACAAGTAATGGTTAAAGTCAGGGTTCTTGGGGTTATTGCACACTTCCATGAGGATACCTACAAGACGAGCAGTAATCTCATGAACAATTTGGTCGGCAATATTAGCAATCCCAAGCACTCTCATCAGGCACTTCATCAGATAGGGGTTCTCATATGAGTCAGGAAAACTTAGCGCCTTGGACAGGTTCTGAATAATCTGCTGGGCAAATGGGTTGATATCAGCAGCAACATAACGTGGAACCCTGGTCACCACGTTCACCCTTGGTACCGGGACCACATCCTTGATGACCAGCAGGTTCTCGATAAAGGTTGCGGCATAGGAATGGACAACATTGGATTCATGCGTCAGGAACCTTATCACACTTGGAAGCAGTGCTAGTGCAGTGGCTTTGGGGATCTGATCCTTAAACTCCTTCAAGAACCTGAGGACGGTTGCCTTCAGCATTGGCTCAGACTGCCAATCAGGGGCATGCAGTTCGGGCACGATCACAGATGTAAAGAAGCTCTCCATGTCAACCACAGGTGTCCCACCACCTGTGGCACCAGGCTTCTGCATAAGAGCGATAACAAGGTATATTGCAGCATCCTTCTCCTTCCAGTTGTTTGCACGTTCAGCCGCATATGCAGCCAACATCTGCTGAACCTGCGCTGAAACGAGTGCAGCCACCTGCTCCCGGTAGTTCGCTGCAAGCCCCCGCAGCAACCGGCATGCAGCACGTCTCAGCGTATCTGCATCGCTCCCCTCTGCGTCACGCCTGACATATTCCACCCAGTTCCCCTCAAACAACTCCTCATCCTCATCTCGCAACCGCAGGTTAGGCACAACAACACTATCACATATCTGCTTCATTGCCTCAGGGCTCCCGAATAACGCATGGTGGACACTCTCGGCAACTGTTGTCAAGAACCTTATTGCAGTCACTGCAAGCTGCCCACGGGATGGCGAGACCGTCGGCGCCATGAGGAGCCCCCACACAGCCTCAACAAACTCCTTCAAGTATCCCCTGAACTCCTCCTCGTACTTCTCCATGTACAGCTGCAGGTTATCACACACAGCTGAGCGGAGTGCATCCGGGGCACCATCTGCCTCAATGGGTGGCAGGTAGGAGGTGGTGAGGAATGCACGGAACTCCGTCATCCACTCGCGCATGTGGTCCTCGAAGAACTCAGGCAGGTCGACGGAGTTGAGCGAATAGAATATCTCGCAGCAGAGGCGAAGGCACTCGAACACCGGCCGGATTTCGAGCGGGTTGGCCCCGGCCGCGGCAGCCTGAAGACGGCGGGAGGTGGAGAGGAAGACCTCGAGGAGGGGCGCGGCGAAGTTCTCGAGGCAGTACTTGAGATCGAGGCGGAGGGCATTGTTGTCGAAGGCGTTGCGGAAGCGGGAGAAGAGGGAGGCCGCGGCGGCGAGGAGGGAGTTGGTCGCGGGGACGTCGCCCGCGGAGATTGCGGTGCCGAGGGAGGAGACGATGGACGGGAGGAGCGACTCCCACTTAGCGGGGAAGTCGGAGGCCGCGGCGGCGGCGAGGGCCTCGGAGAGCTGCGACTGGATGAGGGACGGGGCGGTGAGGAGGAGCTGGAGGAGGTGGGCCTTGATGATGGCGCAGTCGGAGGGCGGGAGGTGGTCGGCGTCGTCGGCGTCGGGCTTGGGCCAGCGGCGGCGGAGGAGGTTCTTGAAGTGGACGGAGGCGGCGAGGCGGGCCTGGATGTCGTGGCGCGGGGAGGAGGCGAGGCCGAGGAGCGCGAGCGCGAAGCCGGGGGTGGAGCCGGCGGAGGAGAGGCTCTGCTCGGCGGCGCGGCGCGCGGCGGTGTCGGGGGAGAGCGACTGCGCGAACCACCCCGCCAGGGTGTCGAGCATCTCCGGCGGCACCTCCATTTCCGCCGGCTCAGCGATCTGCGGTGGCTAGGGTTTGGGGTCGGGGAGATCGAGAGGAAGAGTCGGGTGGGGGAGGTAGGGTTTTTGAAATTCTCGTGGGGAAGGGGTGGGTCGCTCCATCGATGCAAGGAAGAAATGGTAGAGGGGAGCCCTTTAATTTGGGCCTATTGGAGAAGAAGGTTGGGCCTTGTGTTGGACGGCCCAGATTAGTGGTTGGTGTTGAACCACAGTTATCATTTTAGTAGACGGCGTAGGCATAATTGTATATACTGCCTTAATGCCTTTCATAATATTTGTTACGTGGTACAGAAAGAACCAAAGTGACGAATTTGTATACGGTTTAGGTGAAAATCTTGTTTAAAAATTTTATCTCATTTGGATAACAAATATTTTCTTGAATGGTTGACTGATATCAAAAAACACGTGTATTGACTTCCATTAATTTTGTTTCGTAGCATAGAAAGAATTCCCGTGGCGAATTTGTACGTCATGTTAGTGATTTAGGTGAAAATATTGTGTGAAATTTTTAGCTCATTCATACAACAAGTACTCTCTTGAATGGTTGATGGAGACGAATGGCGTATGAAAAAACGCATGTGTTGAGTTCCATTAATTTGTTTCACAACTCAGAAAGAATTCCAGTGGCGGTTTGTATGGCATGTAAGCAGTTTAGGTAAAAATCTTGTGTAAAATTTTTAGCTCATTCAGACAATAAATGTTCGCTTAAATGGTTGATGGAGACGAATGGCATAGGAAAAACCGCGTGTTGATTTCCATTAATTTTGTTTCACAGCACGGAATGAATTCGAGCGGCGAATTTGTACGTCATATTAGCGGTTTAGGTAAAAATTTTGTGTAAAATTTTCATCTCATTTGGACAACAAATGCTCGGTTGAATGGTTGATGAAGACACTGGGTATACAAAACGCGTGTGTTGACTTAGCGAATTTTTGTTGTGCATCACGGAATTAATTCTAACGGTGAATTTATACGGCAAGTTAGCAATGCAAGCTTGATTATCAGCTTATTTAGATAATGACTGCTATCTTATAAAATTATCACCTTATTCTAGCGGCATAAGTGTATATACTGTTTTTCACAATATTTGTTGTGCGGTAAAAAGAAGGTATATACTCAAAAATTAATTTTAAAAGGTATGTAGTTGAAAATTCTAAAACGGAGCCCATGCTCTACATGTGAAAAAAGTGCAACGTTCAAACTCAGATATGAATTAATCAACGTTCCAAGTGCGATGGGAAAATGGGTGTTAGGAATAGAAATTAATAATGATTTTTCTTATTTTTTCCCAACGGTTAGTAACGAGCTGAATTGTCCTGCAGGCTGCAGCCAATATACAGCTAATTTTCCATAACTATCAGTATACAATCAGACGGCTATAGATTGAGATGCTCAGGCACTAAGGTGCACTCATTATTTTTACTATATATGTATATGTGTATAGTTGCACTAATCTGCGTGCATGCTACGTACAGGTCACTGGCTGCACTCACAAGTATTCTAATGCAGTTCATGTTTGCTGATAACTTTATGTGTATAAGATAATAACTTTGACATCTGTAAATCAATCGATGATATCTTTATATTCAGGAAATAATAACTTGATGAATTATCGATGATAACTTTATATTCAGAATATAGTAGCTTAACTTGCACGAATGCAATGCAACAGGAGAGAGAAGAAAATAAACGTACTTGACTTGTGATTTTTTATCTTATTTATAAGCTAAAAAATACAGTGACTCTTTCACCAAAAGTCCAATCTGTGATCCGTTTGCACAATTGTGTTCGAAATTATGAACTTAACAAAACAAGTATTGAATATGTTTTGAAGTTATAAAATTCGTAGCATATAAAATTACTATCGTAAGTGAGTAAAGTTACTATCAAATACATGTAGAGTTACTGTCAGTTTTATAGTGTTACAACGAACAGTAACTCTATATGTATTTGACAGTAACTTCACTCACATACGGCAATAACTTTCTGTACAAGTTATTTGTTATTAATATGCATGCCTCTTTCATCTCAATGCATGTATGTTAGCAGTACTCCACTCACACACGGCAGTAATTTTATGAATTACGGATGATAACTGTAAGTAATTTCATGAATTATATATGATAACTTGATGTACATATGATAATAACTTTACCATAATTAATAAACGCTAATAAGTAGTAACTGTTCATGGGGTGAGATGGTAGAACGGTTGGTTGCTTGGGTCGATCAGAGGCACACGCGTATCTACTGAGTAGTGTGTGTACACATATGTGTGTGTATAGACACACACAAACATAATTTTGACTGTGGCATCTCACTGATAGGCTGCGTGCGCGCGGATTGGCCAACAAGCTAGGCGACGCGTCCGTTTGATTGTTACGTAATACGTTTGACTCAGCGAACCGTGTTGTCTCGTTCGTTGCTATGTGACGCATGCCGTGGCAACCTTATTGACGTGGACAGACTTCAATGCGCACTTCTAGACGTCGCCACTACAACTTTTCGATGTTGCGTCAGAGAGAATGTTGTAATGTACGGTTCTCCCTCTCTCTCTCTCTCTCTCGTAATGTACAAGGTTTTGAATTGGTGTAACAAAAACATTTTGATTTGTTTTCAACGGGGTTTGAAATGTCGAAACTCTTGAAACTTTTCGATATGGGCACTCTTCTTCAAAATGTTACACATGCATCTTGCTAAAAGAGAGAAGCAGATTTGACACGACATTTTTTAGAGTATTTATGTTTTTTAAAAGATATAAGGTAAACGTATATAACCTATGTACACCCACTCTCGGTTGTTTGTGTTGAAGCAAATTAATTCGTTTATCGGCCTAAGGCCCTGCTCAAAACAGCTTAGACTTCTGGGTTCTGATTTATTTTTCACTATTCAACAATTTCATCTTTTCTGAATTTTTGTTTTTTTAGCTTTTTTTACGGTTCTTTTTTGTTGTATTCGTTTGTACTGTCCGTGATGTGCTAATCTGTTTTTTCTATTTTTAAATTTTTTAAATTTAATTATACCAAATAAATCACCATCAGGTACAGTACAATTTCAGCCAGCTACAGTACTTCTCAGCTATAAACCACTCAAAAAAAAAAAAAAGACCTTTTGAGCACCCCTAACTCTCGAGGCAGCTACCACGGCCGAGTCACAGAACACGGCAACCGCATCCTCGTGCCTTTGGTTTTTGGTAGAGAGGTGCCATTGGTCTCCCTCAACGACCTTATCAAGCTTTGAATTGTTAGCATTGAGATGGAAGTGGAAATCTTTCTCGCGAGATATTGAGATTCCAAAATATCGCCCATGCTGATCTAGAGCCTTCATTCGGAATCGAACGGCACACCCTTCGTGCCTTTTGAACACAACGTTAGAGAACGTGTCCCACAACATGCACCAGTTGTGGTGTAGCATAAGAATGTCCATTTGTAAGATGATTTTGCTTTTTAAGTACAAATCATTTTCTAGAACCAATGGATCATAGTAGACACTCAACAAATATCAAAGCTAATAGAAAAAAAAGGCAACTTACACAATAGCTAAACCATTAAACTAACCCACGCATATCAAAGCTAACCCAACCCAAACTAAACCAGGCACCTTACAAATAACAAAACCATTAAACTCCCTCCCTCTCGTCCACCTTTTACTCCTAGCGGTCCGGTCCAGATGGGGCTTTTCCTCCTTGCTGTCCAGTCCAGATACGGACGTTTTGATTTCACATATTTCTGCTCTCCTTTTTCTCTCCCTCTGGTCTACTATTTTTGTTCTCCTCTCTCCGTGGAAAGAACAATGATGTTTTGCTCTCATCACTGAACGTTTTGCTCTCATCAAAGTCTATACATAAACAAGAACAAACTTTGACTCGCTTAAGGAGCGAACTACTTCCTCCAGTAAAAAAGGGTCGTTTGGAATATCTACACGATCGCTAAAATACAACTTCGATAACATATTTCTATGGTAATATATGTATAAAACCTACTAAAATTATAATGTTATAAAAGTATTTTTAAGATAAATCTATACATATCATTTTCATATGTCTATTCTAAATATTTAAAAAGATATTAATAGCCAAAGTTTATAATGTTTGATTATACGTTACCTAAAATGACTTTTTTTTTTTGTGACTGGAGGGAGCAATACATAAAAGACTATCAGAAAAGTAAGCAAATTTTCCAACTCATGCATGCGAAGAGATGTAAATGTTTATGGTTCTGCATTAAGCAATACACTAAAGAACATGGTATTCTTCCCAATAGAACATCAAAACTACATGGACCACAAGAACCTACCATACAACAATGTCAGTTTAACTTTGAGCTTTTCTTGCATTGCTAAGTCGGAATCTGAGCTTGCTTTCTCGACCTACAACTTATATCAACACTGAAAGGTGTCAAGCGGCTGCTGCTTGTTTGCAACCAGCAAAGTAAACCACCTCTACGACACCAACTCCGCAATGATTCTACACTGAGCTCATCACGCGAGACATCGCAGCAATCACTTTCTCCCTCGTTTGCTGTTCAGAGCCAGGGCACTTGATAATGAAGGAATGTACTACCGTTCCATTGTTGCCTGCGACCTTCGATTCGCCTACACAGACTTCTGCCTCTTCAAAAGCTTGGAAGACCTTCTTCACCGGATGGTTCTCCATGGGAGACATCACTCGGACAAGAACTTCATCTTGCACCACCTGGATGTCCACCTCGGGTCTAGATGCTCGCTCCCTCGGATCCACCATACCAGACTCGAGAAACCTTTCTCTCTCCACTTCCATCTCCTTGAGCTTCTTCTGGAGGTCAGTGATGTATGTTATCGTGTCACCCAGCAGGGAGGCCTTGTCCATTTTTGATATGTTTGGCACAACAGCTCTCAGTGCGTAGAACCGCTGGTTGAGCTTCTCCCTCCTCTGGCGCTCAGCCTCAACATGATTAAGTGGCTCCTCCCTCCCATTCGCAGGCTTTCTGCCCCTCTTCCTTGGCCGCCGGTCCTCTACAGCAGGGGATGGGCCTTCCTCTTTACACAAGCCATCCACCTCTGCACTCTCTCCATCAAGAACAGCTGTTCTTGCAACCAAGACACCAGACTTGGAACTGGTCCCTGCACTAAAATCTATTTGCCTAGGCGCCTGGGGCTGCAGCTGTTGCTGGTTGACTAGCTGCGGTGGTTTCACTATCTGCGCTGGTTTCTGAAGCTGTGGTAGTTTCTGAAGTTGTGGTGCTTTCTGAAGCTGTGGTAGTTTCTGAAGTTGTGGTGCTTTCTGAAGCTGAAACTGTGTTGCGGTAGGGCTGTCCGCAGCTCCATTGCTCGCTTCATTACTCACAATCAGTATACCATTGCCAAACTTCTGCTGATGAGAATTCAGGCCCCGAGCCTGACTCCAAGTGAAATTCTGCAATCCTTTCTGGACATTGGGAAGCAATGAGCTCCCACCAGCAGCAGTCCTCTGTTCCCATGACCTTTCATCTGCCTTTGATACGCCAACCACTGGCCCTGCTGAAGGCCGACCAAGGTTCAAATCCTTCCCAAAAATCTTTGCCAAACCTGGTGACCTCTCATTCTCAATAGGACCATTTCCCTCATGTCTCTGAACTGCAACCTTATTACCACTTGCCCCTGCAAACACAGACTTTATGGTCTGGAGTGTGTCAGAACTCTCCGCCACCTGCTGCATAGAACCCAGCTCAAGCACACCAGTCTCAAATGGCACTAACACGATAGTCCTAAATCCTGCCGTGTTTGCAAGGTACCCCCGGTAACAGTAATTGGCTGGGAAGATGTTGCGCTCAGTATTGGGAATCCAGAGGGGTACGCCTGCTGCAAATACTTGACCAGGGCCACCAGCACGACGCGGAAATGCAAAGTACATAGATGCTAGGAAGAACATCTCGGTATCTGTCACCTGATCAATACCTGGGGCATAATCCTCCTCATCAGAACCCCCGAATGCTGTGTGCAACCGCTGCAGCACACGCTTCCGCATCCGCTGCTTGGCATCATCATTGCCTGCAGAAGCAGCAGCTCCCACCTCACCGTCACGGGGCTCACGGCAAGAGCCATCCCCCCATCCAAGGACGAGATCACCAGCCTTGGTGCGTGACAGCTGCCAGAAGATGGCATAGTTCCAACCAGCACCGGGACGCTCTGATTCGACAAGCTCCTGGAGTTTATTTTGCAAGTCTACAGGCAAAGATGCAGCAACAAGACCCTCAGATATGGCACCACCTCCTTTTGTCAAGTATGCAAAGGCATCTGTTCCAAGCACAGTGGCACTGAGGGCTCGGTCCTCCTCAGTCCATGCCCCACCAGCTCCTCCATCGGCACCATCCTCCTCAATCTCCATCTTCATCACCATAATACCTACTCAAAATAGTATAGATCAGGCCAAAAGGCAGTGAAGATATAAATAATTCTGGCAACAATCGGCTAGCAGAACACCAAAACTACAGTTTTAAAAAAACATTTTTTTTGAAGTCTTAGGCGAACATAGGCAATAAAATTTCATCACAGATTCACTTACAAATACAGGGAAGGACTTATAACAACACAGAATAAAATCTATCAATCACCATCCAACTAACAAGACACACTAAAGTACATCCCAGATAGTAAGCAAAAATTCGTGCACACGCTTGGTAGTTGGTACCCTTCGAATCCATCAATTTAATGATAAACAGAAGACTAAGTAAAAAACAAAAATTTGCTAATCTAGGACACACAAGTGAGTTAGTCACCACAGTAAAAGGGAACGTAGCAGTGTCTCAATACGGAGTATTACCCATGGACATGATGATGAAATGGAATCATGTAATAATCCACCCAAAGAACATAAATCGCCTGACAGCATAAGGGGCATTTTTTAACTATCTTGACATTTTACATGACACCATTCCTAAAATATCTCAGAATTTGCGTTGCCGGTTAAAAACATAGAGGACACATAATTGAATTCTAATCCAAATCTAACCTAATAACAAGCTCTGAACAGCATATTTCCATCTTAAGCACACAAGGGTGTAGCCATACACTTATACCGATCGCAGCCATCAGATTCCAGCCTAAACAAACTCTCCACGCCCTCTACCGCACACAAATCACCATTCCACGTGAACCAGGTCATCGACCAAACACGACGACCCACGAATTACAACCGCCCCATTTCATGACACAACAGGAAAGTAGTAAAAGAAGTGATGTACTGAGGTAGTTTAGAAACAGAGCAAGCAGAGGAAGCCAGGAATCTCACTGGACTGGGGCTCCCGAGCCCGAATCGGCGCCGGCGACGCGAAATCCAGCACGCCCACCGCCACAAAGACCCGATTTCTGCCGCCGAATCCGAGCCCGGATCTTCCCACGCGCGAATCCGGGGAGGTCGCGAATTGGCGGGTGGGGACGGAGGCGGCGGCGTGCGCGTAGGGGGAAGGGAGGGATTCGACGGCGGTGGCGTTTAGTTTCTCTGGTGCGCGAGGGGATTTCGGGCGGAGACGGCTTGGGGATGGGGTGGGGGGCGTGGGGTGGGGTGGGAGAGATTGAGAAAGGAAAACGAGGGCGCCTCCCTTTTCTACTGGGCACCCCGAGCCGCCGCGGCGGGGGGAGCGAGCGGAGTCTGACCAGGGGTGTAAAAAAAACTCCTGGCTCACCGAGGTGCTCAGGCTCATTAGTTCTTCGCTAGCTCTAAATAACGCTGCGCTCAGTTAGGCTTCGGGCTAAAGGCTGTGGGCTGATTCGGAGTTAGGGGCTGGATCCGTGTCGGTAGCGCTGGAGCCGTCCAGAGCCCCGAAGCGGTATTTAGGGCCTGTGCAGAGCTCCAGCAGCTCCAGATTCAT
This sequence comes from Dendrocalamus sinicus, assembly GCA_036346575.1. Lineage (NCBI taxonomy): Eukaryota > Viridiplantae > Streptophyta > Magnoliopsida > Poales > Poaceae > Dendrocalamus > Dendrocalamus sinicus. Next base: position 9,303,928 of record CM070643.1, on the reverse strand, counting down.
AAAAAACAGATTCAGATTCACTTTTTCAAGCCAAATACCTCCAGCTCCACGCAGATCCACCATGGAGCAGCTCCACAAAATCCATGGATCTGCCCCTAGATCCACCAAATCCATGGAGCACCTCAAGGGGTGCTCTGAAAACTCAAAGATTCGTGGAGTTGGGGAAAATTACCCACCATGCCACTGATTACACAAAAAAAAACGGTTTGTTCTTTTCCCATCCTCTTCCCATCGCCCGCTCCGTGGAGCTCCTCTGCGCCTCCCCTTCGCCCGGCCGCCCTACCGCCTCCGCTCTCCTCCTCTGCACGCGCCGGCGGCCAGCGCGCCGCGCCGCTGGTGGCCGCGCCTCGCCGCTCGCTCCTCCTCTCCTGCGCGCGCCTTGACCGCCGCTCCGCCTCCTCCTCTGCGCGCGCGCCCCGGCCGGCCGCGCTGCCCTTGTCGCCGCCTGCTCGCCCCCGCCGCCGCTCCTCCTCTCCTCTGCCTTGCCGGCCGGCCAAGCCCGCCGCCCAAGCGGCCGCGTCGCCCTTGGCCGTGGCCACACGCGCCGGCCACGCCTCGCCGCCCCAACAACGCTAGCTCCACCTCCTCCTTCTTCATTTCTTCATTTTTCATTATGCCCCCTAAATATTTGTTTACAATTGCATATTAGTCCAGATATGCGGCGGAGCTCTACCAAACACATTGGTGGGAGACCAGCTCCACGGTGGATCTGGGTGAATCTGGAGCTGGTGGAGCTCTGCCAAACAGGCTCTTACCTTAGCCCACTCATCACTTCGCTCGCTATTGCTTTCCCCACCCTCGAATGTCCCTCCCTGCAGTCCTCTTCTTACGATTGCGCCCCACATGCACCTGGGCTGTGGCGATCGCAGTGCGCCCAATTGGGTCCTCTCACCGGCGGACCTTCATCCTCATGCCCGTCCGCGGTGACCTCGCCTTAGGTCACTTGCAAATTTAGGGCCGGGGAGTCCCACGGCGGCCTCGCCTTGGGTCACTAGTATCTTGCGCCGTTGTCCTCCCGGTGACCGCCCCCCCCCCGGCGCCCACATCAAGGTGTGCTCCTCTCCCTTCCCTGTACTTACATGTATGTCTTAGCTCCCCTTGTTTGGAGAGACGGGTATGCTTAGCCGCTGTGTTTGCTCCGACATGTTACCACCTTTCCAACCGCACTTGGCCGCCATAGCTACATATGGCCCCGGCTACCTGGAGCGATGAGAGTACACATGTATTCCTGCAAGTATGCACCGAGGAGGTGGAGGCACAGAACCGGGCGTACTCGCGGTTGAACACACAGGGCAAGCAAAACCTTCTCCGCAAATTTGCAGAACGAACCGGCTTAGCACACACGAGCAAGCAAATAAAAAACAAGTAGGAGCAACTGAGTCGTGATTACAACAAATGGAAGGCACTAAAGCTTTGTGCGATGGGGCTTGGCGTCGACCCTGCCATAGGCTGCATCAATGCAAATGATGATTGGTGGGCGGCTACTGGTGGAGTAAGTTTGGTTTGCCAAGTGCAGTGCTCTTTGCATTACTTTTGCTGTGCAGAAAGCTGCAATGAGGGTTTGCAAGTTCGGAGATGTGGAAGTTTAGGGACGTAGTTGCTCGAGATGAGGACCTGCTGGAAGTCGTCTTCGGCAACACCACCACCACGAGCGAGTGCGCATTCGTGCCAGGTGTGGATGACATCGACCTGGACACCGAGACCTCACGGAAAGCCACAGAGGAGATGCCAGCACCATGCATTCCACAATGCAAACCACTAGCAACGATGCATCAGTGCGCTCGTCCGAAAGCAAGAGGCCACGCCCTGCACTGCTGTACCCGAGTAGCAGTCGGCTAGTTAAGCGCAGCAACCGTGATGTCTAGATGAAGCGACTGGTGAACCTATGCGAGAGGAGTCTCACGCCATCGAGCCGGTTGTCCGGCTCGAGTGTCACGTTCCTTAGGAAGCAACACGCAAGAGAGGACTTGCTTCGACTCATGAAGATGGTGAAAGAGGCGGGTGCTGCCGAAGGAAGCAATGGGCACTACTATGCCTCACAGCTTTTCATGAAGGCAGAGTGCCGCGACAGCTTCCTATCAATGGAAATGAATGAGGGTTGACTCAATTGGATCAGGCAGACTTGGGAGAGGAGAGGAGACCTGTGAGGACTAGGAACTTGTGTTGGGTTTATTCATTGTCAGTTCGTTCACTTCATGCACTTCGTTAGCTATGAGTTGAGTATAATCGTGTTGTTTGTTCATTGTCAATTTGTTCTTGGTTTGTTCGTTGTCAATTTGTTCAAACTGTTGTGGTTTCAACATTAGACTCTATCTGTTCATACTCTTCTAATTACTCTGTTGGTATTGATTTCATTGCAACCAGTTCTGTTGGAACTTTTATTCTGTTGTATGAGTTTGTTGTGTTGAACTGTGTCGAACTGCTGAACTGTGCCGACTGCTGAACCGTGCCGAGTTGCTGAATTGTGTCGAACTGCACTTTTATTCTCTTGCATGCGTGCATTTTGTATGTCAGTCTGATCGTTATGCTGACCTTTGTTTGTTCATTTTGCAGTGATGGCAGATAGCAGTGGCCAACATGATTGTGATGACCAAATGCAAACCACTGGCAATGGGTTGCCCGTGTTCATCGCAATCGTGGCCTTTGCCGTGGGGTACGCCTACGACGACGATGATGACGAGACCTTGCCTGTCCCAAGAGAGCCGGTGCTGATTGGGTGGCAGTGGGTTTCCCAACAACTCGTATGTTTGGTGCACATGTAAACGTCATGCACACGTTGTTGTACATGATTTGCTGTTGTTTCTCACGTGTAACAAATGCCACGTGTATGGCCTTTCCAACAAATAAACGTACTTGCCAACGGGTGCCATAGCTTCCATTTCGAACATCGCTACCAATTGCACATTGTTTGTTCGTCTCATTTCAGCCTATTTCAACTCTCATTAGCTACTTTCAGCTGCCACAATGCACCTTTAGCCGCTATAGTGCTTTCTTCAGCTGCTATAGTAAAAAATAAGTCAAAAGCCTTCAGCCATAAGCCTAATCGAGCAGCCATAAGTCGAGATTTAGCGGACACCAATGATCGAGTCGGGCTAGCACAGGGGTGGAAAGGGCTAGAGCCGATGATGAAGATGGCGGAGGACGCTAGAGACTTCACACGGAGAGGGTAGGCAGTAGTGGACTCCCGAGAGGCTGAACACGGACTGGGACGATGACACCTAGGGAGGCAGTGACAGGGAGACAATACATGGGCACAGGATTAGACACACATGCATAAGGGAGACGGCTGCACGCTTGGGTGGGGAATAGGCAGATGAGGGAAGCCGGACGTAGATTTTGGTAGGTACAATCGAAGCCGCTTTGTGTTTGATTCGACTTCCAAAAGTTGAAACCGTTTTAACGTCCTCGTGGTTATCTCAATGCAGCTTGAAGAGCCGATCAAGCCTACGCCAGGCCTAGTCTTAATCCTACTTGGTTAATGCAATTATTTATGAATTGTAGTTGCGTAAGGTAGTAATTGTAAGTTCCACACATGACATACCTATGGTTACATAAAAAGCCAAACTAAATTTAAGTTTAGGCCTTGTAAAGAAAATTTGCAAGTCATAGTACCCGAAAAGTCCATAATATCCCTTGAAGTTCTTCGTTGTTTTTGCATATGTAGCTCACTTTCACACACCTGCTAGAATTTACTTTTCATCTACACAACTACGCGTCATACATTACCATATTATAGGCTTACGACTCTGCATAATCTCTCTTAACTTTTGTAGTAGAGAACAAAAATACCAAGTTTTTGTCTTGCCCGAGGTGTCTTTTCTTTCTTGAACAGGGCAAATCCTTCACAAGGTGACAATGCGTTTGGGTCCCGTCCGGTCCGGTGCCTCACGAGCCCTAGGCCCAAGATCGGATAAGCATAGAGCCCTTTACACCTACACAGAAGATCCAGACATCTTACACTACATGAACCCTTCGCATGAACCGACTCTCCTTAGCTTGCCCGCGTAGCTCAGCTTGGCTCAGCTGGCGTTTGAGGCAGGAGCCGCCCATACTATCATTCGCGGCGTGAGCATGTGCGCGCCACGTGTCCATGGCACTGCTGGGATTGGGAGGAGGCGATTCATCGGGGCTTGTGATACATCATGACCCGTGCACCCACCCGAGGAGCCCTGAGCGTGCACCCACCGACCCGGTGCCACACGACATCGACGAATGGGCCCATCACATCGGTGGTTCCGCACATAAAGCCACTGAGGGAGGCGGGCGGGTAGAGGGGATTGCTGAGGGTGAGGGGGTGGGGTGCGACGAGGTGGCCGGAAATGTGAGCTCTATTTAAGGAAAATATGAATGATCATTACAAATCGGTAGTATATGGTATAGACAGTGGTTATTTATAATACATCTCTATATTATCTATAAATAAATATGAAGATAACTCATATAAATTATTTACATAGTTATTTAGATAGCTCATATAAATTGTTTACATGGTTATTTGTAATAGTCTCATATAATTAATGAGTTGTCTATGTAATGGTATAGGGCATAAACAGTAAAAAAACGTCTATAAGACCTTTTGTTAAATATCGGACAATATATTTCTCTCTTCTCTGTATCAATCGAAATTCTACTTAGCATATATTTATAGACGGCTGACATGTAGGCTAACGCCTTTTCGCATCGCCCTCCCGAACCACCCGCCTGGCTTTTACCGACACTGATGCGGTGGTCCGATTTCCCACCTAAAAGTGGGAGCCACATTTTTGTGTGGTGGTGGGTAGATTTGTTGGTAGGCGGAGTGGTCTCGGGGTAATTAGCCCACTCTAATGCATGTGTTACTAGCGCATCTGAGGGGCATAAAACAAAATAAAACAAAATGGAAGTAAAAGAAAAGAAAAGTTTGGTCCAAGCGCTCGAAAAGGCATGTAGGGGATTGGATGGATCCAATGTGATGGATGTGCTCCTCACGAACACCCATGCCAAGGCGTGCACGGGATTGTCATGGACGATAGGACGCTCTCTCCTATGGGTACATGCTACATGTAGAGGTTTCCAGCGAGTCATCAAAACCTTGCCCCACACACACCATCGAACTGACCGGCTCTGGTGCACCGCATGCATAGGGACCTGGTTGCTGGGACTATTCATTGTTATGACAATTAAAGTGCTTTTTTGATACACCATCAATGACTTATAGGCCCTGTTTGTTTCCACTTAAGATTATTATAATCTAGCTTATAGGTGGAGGATTATATAAGCTAGATTATAATAAGCTGGTGGAAAATAAGCTGTCAAGTGTTTGACAGTCTGGATTATCAGAGTTATGGATTGTTGTATTCGAATGTTTAAAGACTACAATGTCCTTGAGAGAGAGGCAAGGGAGTTGGGGGATGGATGAATGGCAAAGGTGGGTAATATTCCTAAAGTTTTATGATCCTTAAGATAAAAGGTGGATCTATAAGCTGAAATAAGCTTCTTTTTTGAGCTTATTAGATTACAATAATCTGGGCTATTAAATTATAATAAGTTACCTTATAATCTAGCCTGTTTGTTTCCACTTATGATTATAAGCTAGATTATAATAATCTTAAGTGGAAACAAACAGGGCCATAGTGCATTGGCATGGCTGTTGAGATTGCTTGTAGTTGTGTGAGTTACCGGCGTGAATAAAATTAAAGGGTTTTGAAATTGGTGACTCCTAGTGCACTACATGGTATGGTAACTCGATTGTTATGGTTGTTTGTTCTTACATGAGTTACTATTGTGGACTGGATTAAAGGTTTTTCAGTATACATCACAACGACTCTTAACTAGTGTAGTGTCCGGTAACCTGGTTGTTGGGATTGCTTGTTGTTATGTGAGTTGCTAACTGGGTTGGATATAGAGAGTTATCATTACACATCGTGCGCGACTCCTAGTGCATTGCATGGTAACTCGGTTGCTGAGGTTGCTTTTGTTATTACGTGAGTCACTAGCATGAACTAGATTGAAGGTTTTTTGATACATGCATGGGTGACTCTTGGCGCACTACATGGTAACTTGATTGTTGGGAATGCTTGTAGTTACGAGAGATACTAGTGTAAACTAGATTAAATGTTTTTCAGTACATCATCGACGAATACTAGATAGTGCATTGTTTGGTAACCCGATTGTTGGAATTGCTTATTGTTACGTGAGTGATTAATGTGGGCTAGATTAAGGAGCTATCTACACACATCATTGGTGACTCCTAGAGCATTGCACGATAACTTAGTCATTGAGATTGCTTGTTTTTATGTGAGTTACTACTGTAGGGTAAAATGAAGAGTTATATGTACACATCATCGATGACTCCTAGTGCATTGCATGGTAACCTGGTTGTTGAGATTGCTTGTTGTCATATGAGTTAGTGAGTTACTAACGTAGAGTAGATTAAAAGGTTATCAATACGCATCATCCGTGACTCCTAGTGCGTTGATCAGTAACCTAGTTGTGTCATTTCTTGTATTTATGTGAGTCACTAGCATGTACTAGATTAAAGAGTTTATAATACACGTCGTCGGTGACTTCTAGTACACTACTCCGTTTGTTCCTTGATAGATGTCATTCTAGAATTTTGCATAGAAACCAAGGGATACATAGAAAAGACCATCTTACTCTTATTCAATAGGTCAGTTATTACTCTTGGATGGTGTACTTTAATTCTTAGTAGTAAATGACCTTGGAAATAGCCATATACAATGAGTGGGAGGGGTATGCAAAGGAAAAAAAAATGGTACAAGGTTATCTTGAAATCATGGAATGACATGCATTTGAGAACAAAATTTGAATGCTAGAACGACATATATATATATATATATATATATATATATATATATATATATATATATATATATATATATATATATATATATATATATATATATATATATATATATATATATATATATATATATATAAACGAAGGAGTATACGGTTACAAGGTGTTGAGATTACTTGTTGTAATATGAGTAATTGACATGGATTACATTAATGTTTTCCACACACACGATCGGACGACTCTATTCATGATAATTTGGTTCTTTATACTGCTCGTTGTTATGTGAGTCACCAAGGTGAATTAGATTTATGATTTTTCCACTTCAAAGAAAATTAAGAATGTTTAGGGTAGATTAAAGAAAATATGTATGGTCTATATTTATGCTTTTTTTAAAAGCAGTCTCATTTGAAAAATAACAGATTAAATAAAAAGAATGCTACCGAAGTAAACATGACATGGGCAATAAACTCACTTTGTTGGACACATGCATGGCAATTGGCGAGGAGATCATCTGCAAAGTGAATAATGTAATACTGCAACATATATCAAACCAATTGGATCTGATAACAATCAATTTTGCTATGCACGGAAGGCAAAGTCGCAATACTCTTACCCATGTTTTGAAGCTTGTTGGTAGTATATTGAAGACCTGACCTTGCGCTATAGAAAGAAATAAAATAAATAATTAAGACAACTCAATATACTTCCATAGAAATATTGGATCATTTTCAATAAACTTGCTCACTAGTTAGATTGCCAATGGTGGTGCAACATACAAAATAGGAATAAAAAATAACTAAAGTACCAATACACATGTGAGCTAAGCTTTTTTACTCACATCAACTTATTCCAGAGCGAAGTCCACAAAAATACTTACTCACGTCACCTTATTCTAGAGCGAAATCCATCAATGGACAAGGGAACCATCCACCTTCATCAGAACAACAAGAGTTGAATTGAGCCAACAGCATAGTACCCCACATCAAGTGCACAATAATCCACAATTGAACGAGTGATTTAATAGATGATAAGGAGAGCTTATCAGAGAGAGGTAACACATTAGGTTCGACTACCACCTCTCTTTTCTCCTTCGTCGAACAACTAAGGCCGGTCTATTAGGCCTTGGTTTATATTAGAAGGTGATGTATTGGCTAACACATTTACGTTACAAAAATTTCACATGTACATGCCAATAATGGTGCACTTACCATTATGAATTGTTGTATAAGGAAAGGATTTATGCACAAAATCATTGTTTGTTCTTTTGGGATGATACGGAGTCACTATTTCTCAGAGCTTGTTTGGGTGGGCCGAGATCCCAAGCCAATCCCAAGGAAAATTTCTCCCATTGTAGACTTTCTCGTATTGGGTTGTGAGTGCATTTGGATGAGACCGGGGTGGGAAAAATCTTGGTCCAATCCACGAGGGAGGAAAAAACTCCTTCGGATATCAGGAAAATTTTCCCCACACACCATGACCCATGACATCGTTCCTTTCTCCACGCTCGCCCCTCTTGATGACTCAATCCACCTCGTTACCATAAGCTCGCGCCCATTGCTTCTCTGTGACACCACCACACCCATCGAGCGTAGCAAGAAACAAGGATGCATTAGACCCTAGGGGCACCGATGCGGTGTGGTGCCCTAGTCAGTGTCCTATGGCCTGTGGGACGAGGCCACTCCAGATTGACCATGGGATGATCCAAATCGACTATAGAGACGATGTTATTCCATGTTAGGGAGGTGGTCGAGGGGTGCTTCTTTGCAAGTGATCGGTAGCGACGTGCTCCATGACAAGATTAGGGAAGACGGTGTGACGTGTTCTGCAACAAGCAAGTGGCGATATGCCTAGTGCATACGCCAGGGATGTTGGTGGTGGCTCTACCTGAGAAGCATAGCGGTGTTGCTCCGTGCAAAGGACCACACAATAATGATGCCAATGGTTGGGTGGTGGTGGTCTGACGGCGACGAGTAGATTGTTCCCCATTCCCCCCTAATTTTCCCTAAAATTTTGTTCAATTGGTCCTTTTCCCCCCGCCTCCCAAAATGATAGGTGGAATTATTCTTCACGGGGCGTGGGGGTTTAATTCCCAGTGTGTTTTGCCCCTCGAGTATCCAAACAAGCTCTTAAGGGTTCGTTTTAAAGTACTAATTGCCATAGAAGCGGACTTTTATATGTCACTGATCAAATCTACGGGTGGGATTGGTTGGGCTTTGGCTTATCGTTTTTTGTTACAATAACTAGCTTTTAAACGGTGCGTTTTTTCAAGATGAGATCTACATGTAGATTGTAGTAGACATTGTATCAAGTTCAGCTATAACGGCCAAAATTGCATGCGACTATTTCTCTCTGCGTACTATTTCTCATGAACAGTCAGAATTCAAAAACTATAAGCCAAAAGCCATAGCTACAGTTCAAAAGAACCCACCTTACAACATTAGTCATACGAAATGCTCATTGTTGCTGCCGTGGGAAATATTTACATACTAATAACACAAACTTTTTTGAACTGAACTAATAATACAACCTTATTACAGTATACTATATAACAAGTTAGGACATAATAAAGTTTTTTTTTGAAAGTTAAGACATAAGAAGCACATATCGACCGATCCGTTGGGCTGGATGATGGCCCGAACAAAACAGCCCAGAAGCAACAGGGTCCGTCAACTGGCCAGTCCGCTCTGCTCAGGTCAGGCCTGACCGCCGATCTCGTGTAGAAGAAGAAGAAAAGCCCTCGCCTTCGGCGCTTTGGCTTGGCTCCCCGTCGCGAGCTCTAGGGTTTCTCTCCCCCGAGGTGAGCGACCTCCCCCCTCCGTTCTCCTCGTCCCCAGCTCCGTTCAATCTTCTCCTGGGTGGTGTTATCGGGTTCTTGTTTCGCGCCGTTCTAGGGTTACGAGGACGCCTCTTGGGTAGGTTGTATTCCCCGTGCAGTTTAGATGGTTGGTTGATTTGGCGCGCGTGGCTAGCCGAGGAGAGGGAGCTAGGTTCAGGAACTCGGGGGTTTTTATGCGCTGGTGGCAATCATGAGTGGTTTGATTTGATCTTACGCCGCTGATGTGGCTGTGCCGTGTGTTCCGATTTTGTTATATGTATTTGGCAACATGCGATGCTGTTCTATTTTGGTTATTCGAGTGCCACCGATCTATTAGTGTGTGTGTTTCCATTCACCTTTCTTTTTCTTGTGACAATTGGGCCACTGGTATTTTTGATGCAAGCTGAATGTTTGTAATTTGCATAGTAGCTAATTTCTTATTTTCTTTGCTGCTCTCCGCTTGTCTGTCGGCTAGGGGAAGACATGGCTTCCCGTGTGACACCTTCCAAGAGACCGTTTCAAAAGAATTCTTCGGAGCACAACAGTAGGGGGAAGTGGCAGAAAACAAAACATGCTTCTTCACAGCAAACTCAGCTGAATATACAGCCCGGTGTTCCTATTTTTCGCGTTCTCTGCCCTGCTTCAAGATCTGGGAATGTCATCGGTAAAGGTGGTGGTATCATCGCAAAGATAAGGAAAGAAAATGGAGTAAGGATCAGGGTTGATGAAGCAGTCCCCGGTTGTGATGAGAGAGTTATTATCATAACTGCCATTGAGAAGGACAAAGAAGCTAGCCGTGAGCAAGGTAAAGTGAATGATGGAGGTGTTGCTTTTTCTGCTGATGGTGACCATGAGAAAGAGAAAGACCACAGGAAGGAAGAAAGGGACGATTCAGAGAAAGACCACATCAAGGAAAAAGAGGATGATGCAGAGAAAGACCACAGCAAGGAAGAAAAGGATGATTCCTCTGTTGCGAAAGATACAAAGTCAGAGTCGGAGAGGGTGATACCGTCACCAGTGAAGGCCATTTTGCTTGTCTTTGATAGGATTTTTGCAAGCGAAGATGAAAATGAAACTAGGGATGCATCAGGTGAGAGAATTCCTGTTTCTTTGAGATTATTGGTGCTTGATAGTCAAGTAGGTTGGCTTTTGGGGAAGAGCGGTAGTGTGATTAAGCAAATGTCGGCTGATAGTGGCTGTGAAATTCGAGTTTCAAAGGAGAAACTTCCTGCATGTGCTTTATCCCAAGACGAACTTTGCCAGGTAGATCTTTTCAGTATTGGATTTCATTTTATCGTTCCCTACCGTTATCTTTTGTAATCTTTCTTAGATTGTGCTTTGGAAGATCATTTCTGGCACTCCTTGATATATCATTTTTGCAGATCACTGGAGAGCTTGCCTCAGTTAGGAAAGGTCTGAATGCGGTGGCTCAAGTGCTCTTTGCTCACCCCCCTAGGGAAAGTGACACAGTTCCTGCTGCTCTTCCTTCTGGTTCATTATCTCATTCATTCTTCAATCGGTCAGAAGGTCTTCCTCCAGGAATGCAACCTAACTTCCATCTCCCTTTACAAGGGCCATCCCATGCCAGTGGACCTTTTGATATCATTGATCAGCGACCAAATGTTGCTCCTTTTCCCACTTTTCCTGAAGCTCTAATGCATGGCCATACTTTAGTTCCTACAGAACCCCTCACCTTTAGGTTATTATGCTCAAGTGACAAGGTTGGAAGTATAATAGGAAAGGGTGGAAACAATATCAAGACTATTCAGAATGATACAGGCTGTGAAATAAAAGTTCTTGAGACTGTTCCAAAATCAGAAGACCGTATCATAGTTATTTCTGGACCTGCGGTAACCACCTTCCTTTTCTCTTGATAGTATAGATTCATGCAATAAATCCATCAGCCTTTAATTAATACCTGTTTGGCTCATTTGGTGACCTGCTTCTTAGTAATACTGAAAATGCCTTCAGGGTCTGTCTGGGCAACATGGCATTCAAATGAACTATAGAGCATATATTTTGCAAACCACGCTGTTACTAAAGTTTTGAATATTTGGATTATCTGAAAGTGTTGTTGCAAAACTCATATATTTTTGCACACTCATTTGGTAGCACTGTACGTATTGACATTAGTAGGGAGTGCAGGCAGCAACCAGCAATCTGGTTGCCAGACAGCCTGCCATAAATCTCTATAAAATTCAAGGCATAAATTTCCAATAATGTTTTTTTTTCTCTATGCATGGAGAGGCACATGATGAATGCATTAGAAAGTTGAATGGCACCAAACTTTTCAGGTACATTACCTGATTTTTGCACTTTTCTCATACTTTGCCAAAAGTTTTTGCAACTTTTGTTCTTTATTTTGACACTTGAAGCATTCATTTATTTGAGAACTGTGCTTTAATAGCAAAACAATTTGTGATTTCCATTGGTGTTAGCTCTTAACGTTTTAATACTGTTATTACCATTCAAAGTTTGAATGAAGCCATTCACTACCTGGAAAGTAGTGTTATGATCTAATGTGTTTTCAAGGAGAGATAGTCCCTAATGTATTCATTTGTCTTTATATCCTGTAGCATCCGGGTGATGGAATTTCCCCTGCACAGAATGCAATTCTGCATGTGCAGCGTAGAATTGTGTTGCCTATCTCTAACAACAAGGAGGGTCCTGCAATATGTAGGCTGATCGTTTCACCTAACCAAGTTGGTTGCCTTCTTGGCAAAGGTGGTAGTATCATAGCTGAAATGAGGAAGCTATCAGAAGCACATATAGTAGTGCTGAGCAAAGACAAGATCCCAAGGGGTGTCCCAGAAAATGATGAAGTTGTTCAGGTCTGCTTATGTTGTATTGTAGAACTTACACGCCAATTTTACGAATAATGCCTTAAGATCTTTCTTTGTCCTGATGAAATTCTACTTCATCTGTTATTTTGCATCTTGATTTTACCTACGCTTGACTCTTTTGTACAACACTTTTACTTCTTTTTTTGGTTAATTAACTGCAAAATCGCTGTTCTTTTAGATAAGTGGGAGTTCCGAAGCTATTCAAGAAGCTCTAATGCAGATAACTGCTAGACTACGTAACCATCTTTTCCGGGACAGAATGGCTGCAATGGGTCCTAACATGCAGCCACCTTTTGGTCTGCTAGATCCTCAATTTGGTCCGTATGTGGGAAGCCATGCATCTATGTCTCCGAGGATTTATCCTAACGCGTCTCAGTTTCATAAAGATTTTAGGGGACGGCCATTGGATGAGATGTCTGCTCCTTGGACCACAAAGGTATTAACCCGTTATTCTTTTCCTGTATGATGTTCTTGAGCATGCAAAGAGGAACTACGAATTTCTTGAACATCCTAAGAACCTCTTATTTTTCGAGGAAACGTTTATAGACTGTGCTTATAGTGGTCTGTTTGGCTGGGAACCAAACTTGGTCACCAAGTAGTGTTGACATCCCGCAAGATGAGCTATGCTTGGTTTTAGGCGTCAGACTAGTTACCTAATTTTTGTGAAGAAGTATCTAAAAGTGGTGGCACCAGAGTGTGATAGGCTGATAGCCACTACTTGAGTAGCAAAATCAATTGTGGTTCCCTACTCAATATGGCATGATGCATTGGATTGCAGACTAATATGGTTGCCAAGCGAATAACATGTACAATCTATAAGTTTTTTATGCTTTTCCTTGTACCATTGTGGTCCTCACTTTGTAGGGAATGCAGAATGTTGGTGATCCGATGTCAATATCTGATATCCCTGGAATGGCACCTAGAGGAATTGGTGGATTTTCTGGGTTTGTTTCTTGTCTTGTTTTTTTTGTCATTTGATCAACAACATTGGGAGACTACCATGTATTTACCTGAGAAATTGCAATTGCAGTCCTGGTCAGTCATCTATGGTACCAAACATAACTGCAGATGTCATGGTTCCAAGATTAGTTATACCTGCTCTATGTGGGGAAGATGGAGGTTGTTTGAATAAGATCCGTGAGGTTTGTGTTTGACTTGTGTGTCGTGTAGCGTATCCATTTAACTATGAGGTGTATGATTGACATAATTAATACTATGTGCAGTTTTCAGGAGCTAAGATAACTGTCGCTGAACCTATAGCTGATGCAATGGACACTACTATTTTGATATCTGGCACACCGGATCAGATGCATGCAGCCCGAAGTCTTATTCAAGCATTTGTTCTAAGTGAATCAGTTGGCCCATGATATTTCAAAATTCAAATCTCTGAAGGTGATGCATCCCCTTCTAATATTTTGTTCCTTTCTTCTGGGGAACTCAATACTTGGTGGAGTGTCTGGTGACGTTTGACTGTGTGGGCAATGAAGCTGGTAACCTGACATGAGTATTCATGTCCTGTTTGCAGAGTTGCATAAGAGGTTAGTTATACTGAATAGTGACTAAAATTCCAGTCTGATGGAACTTCTCTATTGAGTAGGTTCTTTGGAAAATCTCCCAAACTCCCCCTTGTGAGATATGGAAAACATTACGGGTAGCTGCAGAAATCTATCACTATCACCTTTTGCAAGCTGTATGCTTGGAATTGAAAGCTTCTGACCTTTTTGTGTGAGAAAACCCATCATGTTAATGTTGTCAACTTCTATAAAGAAAAACTAGACTACCAGACTACCAGTGATTATTGCCTTTTTGTCTGATATTTGTATTGCTAAGAAGCACCAATACGGCCGCAAGTCGCTATACCAGTACCCTAATATTTATCAGGTACTGGTATGGAACCTACATGTAGGTTTACTTTCCTTTTGAAAAAATGAACAATTTTAATATGATCAGATACATATCGATACATGAGGCTGTCCCCACCGAACAGAACTGAAACTCGTCATCAAGGAGAGGAGAGGAAGGAAAAATGATATGATGGACCTTACATGACTGGGAGGTGGAAGAGGAAGAGTGGTGAGAAGAGAAGCGGTGGTCGGGAGGAAAGAAGATATAGGCCATCTGCCCGCAAGCTTGTCACCGAGGCACCTGCAAACTCGTTCCTCTTGTCTGTCTGCAAGCTCGTTATTGAGATGCCCATCTACACTTCTGTTGCTCTCTGGTTCTCCTTCCCTATCTCCATCTTCCATCTCTCTTGCAGTTTCGATTGTGGCAGCAGGGAGGAAACTCTCGCTGGTTGGGTTTAGGGTTTGGGTAAGCATATGGTAGAAATCTGTGGGCTTTGCAACCTTTTAGACTTTATAGTAGAAGTATGTGTATTTTGCAACCTTTTAGACTTTTATGGCAGGCATCTGTGGACTTTGCAACCTTTTAGACTTTTATGGTAGAAATATGTGGATTTTGCCTATGTATCAATGTATGCTAGTTGCCAAAATGATTTTAATTTAATAGATCTAATCTATTCATACATTGTGAAAAAGACCTTAACTTTTTTCCCACTAGGCCTTTTGATACATTATCCATCATAATAAAAGTGTTCCTTATCAATACATAACATTGTATGAGTCAACCCAGCTCACTTCTTGAAGACAGTCTTCAATCCCTTAAGAGAAACAAAAATGGCTACAAGAATAATAAGAGAATTATTGGAGCTTGCCAGGACGGAAGCTTTACCGCTCCCGTAGTATACAGAGCTAATAGCCCCCAACTGAAACTTCCTCAGTTGTGAGTTGTGATGAACAAACTTGAAGGGCATCCCTGCCTTAGTCTCCATGGCAATCCACCAATAATTTAAAGTTCATCTCATATGAATGTTATGTGATTCCTAATTGTGAGACTACTACAAGTTACTGCTCATGACTCATTGCTTTGTTAGGATATATGGGGAATTATGGTATTGATTAGTGATTGTCTTTCCAAATAGTAATTGTCATGGGGGTTTGATTTAATCTATCTAGGTAAATTTAATCCTCATTTAATACCAGGATTATTTACAGCAATCTGGAGCAGGGATTATTCGTAATTATCGCTCCGCATCCTCCCGGTGAAGTTTGGTACCGCTGGATTTTTTTCGTTTTTGAATGTTTTCTTGTCAAATATAAGGGAAATTTGTAACCAATCCCAATCACATGTCTGTGCACAGCGCGGTGGTAAAGCGTTTCCTTTGGAGACCACAGATTTTCTATGGTTCGAACCCCCGGGAATTGATTTTTTCCCCCTTTTTTTCGTTTGAACTTAAAAAAAAAAAATCAAATTTCAATTTGAAAAATTCGGACGAATTTGGCCGAAAATTTCCAAAAATCGGAAATATCGGAATTTCGGTCCCCCCCCCCCCCCGGGTAAATTTTGGCATCCGATTTTGAAAACACTGATTTAGAGAAATAAATGAACTATATGTAGCATGTTTTATATTATTGTAATGCTGTTGGATATTTGGATAATGACCGGACAGACTGATACGTTAATACTTCATTTTACCTGGTTATATTACTAATGAGCCGAAGAAGTCTTCAGTCATTATCAGGTGACAGAAGACTGTTTCGTAAATGACAATTCTGTGAGTAGTTTGGGACATATGTTGGCTTCTAAATTGAATAATATGGTAAACACAATGTGAACCTTGGTGATTTGCAAGGATGACTGTGTGGAGATGTGTTTTTCTCAGATATAAGGAAAGATTTGGAATAGGTGAGCTTATATAGCTCTGTTTCGTCATTAGCAATTCAGCATATAGTGACTATTGAGTTGAAATTGATAATTTAGCTTGTGCATGTTTATCTTCTCTGATATACATGCTGATGGTAGCAAGGCTACAGTCAGGGTTATCAAGTAGTTAAGCTAGTGAACCAATAAATTCTGTTATATCTAAAGAAGAATGGGGAATGAGCAATAAGATGAACATGTGCAGGAAAAATGGGAAATGCATGAAAAATATCGCATAAAGAGAAGATAGTAAAGTATATAAGGAAACATATCAAGGATTAAGCTTATGGGTAGTGGGCTCTCTTCTCTTGTTGAAACTTGAGGGATTCAAATTGCAGAGGGATATGAAAAGTCATTTACCAGAATAGGGGGGGATATGGAAGGTTATTAAATGGAATAGATACTAATTGCTGTTAGAAAAAAGAGGCACAGCAATTATTCCAAAGGTAGTTGCAATGTTTTTGCTCAGTAGCTCTGTTGCAGGCTATAGCGTGTGCTGGTTGCACTTCTATAGTGCGCTACAAACAACACTGGACTAACTATATGATCCATATTTGTATTAAAATAATTTAAGTCGGTCAATGAAATCTTAGAAATGCCCTCAGTGGTCGTTTAGTACCTTTCTATATTATTTATAAGAACAAAAATATCTACATATCAGCAAACTTCATTGTGTATCCTTGATAGCTCCATTTTATTTTCATATGGATGTCATTAGTTCACATGGTTAGCTGTTTGCCCAAATATTCTTGGTCTTGTTTGTTTTATGCTTTTCCATCAGCTTTTGTATTATGCTTTACATTAGCCCTTTACCATTTTTTTTGGAAGAGTCCCTTCGCAATTTGCAAGCTGCTTTGTAGTTTATGTGAATGATTTCTTACTTCTTACTTTTTAGTGTTTCATCCAATGCTTTAAACTTCTATGTCTAAACATCTTAATAGTTGGTGAAAATTTCTTATTTAAGCTATTTGGTGACAAAACATCTCCCTCTATTTTTATATCTTTTGCTGTTAAAAAATTGACCACGTTGAGCACTTGAATTTTGTGAATCTGATAAAGGTTCTTCCATAATTGTGTTAAAATAGTGCAAGACCTCCAAGCAAATTTGTACACGAGGGACATATAGTGATTTTTTTAACCTAATTTGCGTTGTAGATTAATTAAAATAGACGGCAAAAATATTTTTAGTTAGCTTTTATCTGTAGTTTCTTCTGTTCTTTTGATTATTTATCTTTGTACCTACTTTGTTTTTCATTGCTTTTGAGAACTAGCTAAACAATGAGGATCAGTGACATTTGGTTGCTTGGTGACTTGTCTCTAAAGGTCAGGAATTTTGATGAGTTGTCGACTGGTAGTTCGGTTCCTTGTATGCAGACAGTTGGTTGTCATCTGTGCATGGTTGTCCTTTGCTGTCGTGTCAGCATTGGAAGCTGCATCCTAAAAGGTATGGACACTGTAGTTCTGTTTGATAGCTTGACTTGCCCTCCTTAGAAGTGCTTCTGATCAATGAGGCTGCCAGAGTACCTTTTTTTTGTTGGTTGGTGTGCTATTTGCACAATGGCCATAAATTTTAGTGACCTCTTATGTATACGTGGTTTATCATCTTGAAAAATTAAGGATTAGAGAAACCATTAGTCGTGCAGCTAAGAATGGCACTTCAGAAACAATCTACCATAACATTCCTTAGCTAAGTTCATGCAGTGTCAGCAGTTGATATTTTAGTCAAGACTCGAGAGAGGCTGCCCTATGGTAACTATGTTATCGAAATTTTAAGTTTGCAGTGTTACATGCCTTTAGACATGTCTTGAAAACATAGTTGCCTGTAGACACTTTGATACATATGTGTGATAAATTTAAAGGTAGAATGTGTGGCTTGATGGTTCAACAGCACAGTATTTGATATGGCTTTTTTGTAGTTTTCTTACACAATTACTTAATTTGGTTATAGCCTGTAAGTAATCCCATGAAAATGTGGAGGACAAAGATAATGCAACATTGGATAAGTATGACACCTTTTTTAGTTAAACAATGGATAAGTAAGACGCCTTTTTTAATTAAACAATGGAACTATGGGTATTTAGATGTATTGTGTACTGACTTGACTGGACATACTAGTATGGAAAAGTCCGGATGAGTTATAGGGATAGGTTCTGCTGTTTATACTTGAACATTTGTAGCTTATGGGGGAGATACAGGGGGTAACATTTTAAAGCTGAAAAGCCAATATTTTCCAAACAACTTTATGGCTCATGTCCATGGTTCAAAATCCCGGCGGTTACCGGCCGGTA
Organism: Dendrocalamus sinicus; assembly: GCA_036346575.1. Classification (NCBI taxonomy): domain Eukaryota; kingdom Viridiplantae; phylum Streptophyta; class Magnoliopsida; order Poales; family Poaceae; genus Dendrocalamus; species Dendrocalamus sinicus. Next base: position 9,285,424 of record CM070643.1, on the reverse strand, counting down.
ACCGCCGGTTACCGGTTTTACCGGTGGAGACCGGTAACCGAAAAACCGGCCGGTATGAATTTTTTGATTTTTCGAATTTTAGCCGGTTTTTTTCCGGTTTTCCGGTTACCGGCCGGTTTTTCCGGTTACCGGTTTCAAAATATCTCAAAATTCAAATTTTGATTTTTAAATTGTGAGCGGTTTTTACCGTTTTTCCAGAATCGCCCAGAACCGCCGGTTACGTTCACGCCTCCGACCGGGATTTTTTCCGGTTCCGGTTTTTGGAACCTTGCTCATGTCATGCTGACTTAATATGGTTGTGGGCCAAAAGCCCTAAAATTGGCCTAGAAAGAAACGAAGGCAAAACCAAACAGGTCTTATATATATTTTATATTACCAAGAAGGCATATTTGTCTTCTCTACTTACAAGAAACAGGGCCTGTTCTTTTCGGCTGCAGCTTATGGCTTTTGGCTGTAATTTTTGAATTTTGGCTGTTTACGGTACAGATTATGGAGAGACATATACTCATTTGTGATTTTGACTGGTACAGATGTTGAGCTTTTAACGTGTAGATCGTTTAACTTGTAGACCTTGTCTTGAAAAAATACTCCGTTTGAAAGTTAGGTACTGTAGCAAAAGCCAAAACCGCCAGCTTTTGACTTAAAGGACATGCCCACAATTTGAGTTTACTTTTGACCATGTGAGCTAAATAAGTACATTACCAATAGTACTGTAGGCCCATTATGTGGTACTTGTAGTGGTTGCACACATTCATGACCAGCCAACTTTGGCTGATGGCTATTTTGCTTTGTTCCTACTGCTCCTTTACTGGTGGTTTATGGCAAATATTTTGGACTGAGGCATTTATGGTATTTATAATTGTTACCCTGTTTGCTATATATTTCTCAATCCTGTTTATTTTGTGACAAGTGTATAATGCAAATTTCGAATCGGTTAGGAACTATCTTACACTTGTATTCATAAACTCAGCCTGTTGGTTTTAATTTTACAGCATCCTGCTTTAGTAATAGCTTGGGAATTAGGAAGTTGAAAAACTTCTGCAGTAATAGCATGGGCATAAGGAAATAAAAAATCTTCCTTAGTAAACAAGAATACCTAATGAAGGCAATTAGATGATACAGAAGGACTAGCTTAATGTATCATGTCTGAATGGTATTAGCCACTTAGCCAGGCTTTGAGTTTAGATGGGCATCTGGTGCAAATATTGTTATTGTTCATGCATATTAAAATTTTGGAAATTATTAGTCACGTGCCCGTGCATTGCAACGGAATTCATTGAATGTATAGAGAATCATGCTATAGAAGAGGATTGCTTTGATTGGTTGGGAAATGGAGAGTGGTGAGAAGTCGAAGAAATGGAACGGTTGTAGAATGGACGTACGACCACCAACTTGTTCTTTTATAATAATAGTGATAATGATTTGCAGGGTGTTAGTTTAGCTTCTTTTTGGGAAAAGGGAATTTTTTAGGAGGCTTTTCACTCTGAATCATTAAATAGCCTGTTTTGCTTGTGTTATGATGTTCAACCTCAATGTTCTTCTAGTAGCTCTTGCATCCTGCTTACCACAATCAGGGTTTAGGAAACTGGATGGCGGCAAAATCCAGAACCTGGCTGGTTTTGTTTTTCGCCCAAAAACTGGCCGGTATGTGGTGTGCTATCTTCAAACTTGGGTTTTCAAATTTTAATGTTTGGAATCTAACAAACAACTAATAATAAACTTTTTTAGCAAGAAGAAGCTGGCCCGGGTTCTGAACCTGGACTACCACTGCCAAGTATGTCAGGAACATTTCTTTGGTGCTATGAGTTTTGGACAGTCTTGAATATCTGTTGCTGACTTATTTATGGCCACACCGTTGATTTGCGATGTTTAAATATGTGCTATTTTTTTAAAAAAATAAATCTGTATGCTTTTGATTTTAGCATCAGCAGTCAAACCATGTGATATTGTTTGGATGGCCTCGAAGACAAAAGAAGCAATACGTCAAAATGTTCTAGACGGATGTTTGCAAGTTTGTAACAATAAGCTGCTGTGTCATTTGAAGTTGTAATTTCTCATCGGGAAATCTAATATTGGGATGAAGGAAGAGATAATTCAATCTTACATTTTTCTTCCTGTAGACATTGTGCGTGTCATGTTCTCAAACTGCCATTATTCTGATTATCTGATATCCAATTTCCAGCTGTACATGGGGCTAAACGTCATGTTCTCAAACTGCCATTATTCTGATATCCAATTTCCAGCTGTACATGGGGCTAAACGTCAAAGAGTATTACAGCCAGAAAAACAAGTGGCATGAACTACATGAAAAGGACTAACAAGATGCAGCCAAAGATGAAAAGGAAATTACTCACATTTTTCTCTTAGTGGGCCCACAAAAACCAGGGCACGTCATCAGTGAGCGGGGCCCACATCCACATCATCGTTCGAAGGCGGTAGGCGCTGTAGCCTATAGGTAACTGGTGCTCGAGTGAAAAAAGATACAGATTCGCTGTCAGAAGCCTGTGCACCGGTGCATCAGTCAATGGATCTTGCGTGTACTCTATAATGCTTTTGAAATGAAGTTTTTCTAGCTCACATTCATGTTGGTCCAGCCCATTCGGATTTACATGCACGAAGGCGATATCATCTAATGTTGAGTCTGCGACTTAACTGTGCATCACGTTTTCGTTTCTTTTTCTACTCAACCAGGGGCTTATATTACTTAAGAACAGGAGTACAACAAGACAGCCCGGTGTTTCATTAATTTTCGTTACTTTTGTTTCGCTACCCTTGCTTTCTGGGGTTTTAGCTCCTACAAATATCCAAATCTTAAATATGTAAGTGTCGAATTTGGACGAAATCTCTAAACACTTGCTGCAGCAAAGTTGTGTATCTTGAAGTAAGCTGTAGGTATACTTTATATTCAATTATGTGTGTCATATAAATTTTGGTTTCGAAGACAGACGCAAGCAAAGACAGGGAATCTAATTCCTGTGGCGCAGAATGGCAGAAGCAATTTGCAAGGCCCGTCCATTCCATGCAATCATCTTATCTTCGCCACGCCACGCAAAACCCTCCTCCCCTTCCCTCCACAACTTCCATCCTCCACAGCCACAAAGGAAGAGCTACTAGGTAGCTAGCCAATAAGCTCACCTGCCTGAGCCATGGGGTGCGCGGGCTCCAAGGACCTCGCTGTGGCCGATGTCTACCGCCCGCCGCCCACGAGCTTCTCGCTCTTCGACATCAGTGCCGTCGAGGAGCCGTGGCTCATCGCCACCGACAAGCACAACGCTGCCAACGGCGACGTCGAGGCCGGCCAAGACGACGACGATGAAGAGGAGGAGGAGGACGACGACGACGACGGAGACGGCGCTAAGAAGCCCATCACCGTCGTGCCGCTGCCTCTCCTCGAGAAGCTCGACAGCTACGAGCTCGCCCCGGCTTCCTGGTCCGAAGTGAGCAAGGCCCTGGAAGACATCAAGCCTACGCTCAACTCCAAGCCTATGGCGAATCCCAAGCCTCCTCCCAAGAAGAAGAAGAAGAAGAAGCAGCAGCAGCAGCAACCAGCAGCTCAAGTACAACCGCCGCCGCCCCAGAAACAGCAGCCGTCCGTAGCTGGCACAGAAGACGTTGGTAAGAAGGCACCACCGCCGCTGCCGTACGGGCATGGCGTTGAGGATGCCGACAGGAAGCCGCCACCGCCGGAGCTCACGGGGCGGCGCGCCGTGAAGGACAACCCCTTCCTGACGCGTGACCGCGAGAACAGGAACAACGATGGCGCCGCCGCCGCGGCCAAGTGGCGGCGGAGGGACCCGTTCGAAGGGTACCCCGAGCGGCGCCCTCCGGGAGCCGCGGGCGGCGGGGTGGTGCTGTACACGACGTCGCTCCGCAGCGTGCGGCGCACGTTTGAGGACTGCGAGCGCGCGCGGCAGGCGGTGGAGGCGTGCGCCGAGGCGGCGGGTGGGGGCGTGTCAGTGGAGGAGCGCGACGTGTCGCTGCACGGTGAGTACCTGCGCGAGCTCCGGGAGCTCGCCGGCGAGGGCGCGCCGCCGCCGCGGCTGTTCGTGATGGGGCGATACCTGGTCGGTGCGGAGCAGTGCGCGGAGCTCGCGGAGAGCGGGAAGCTGGGGGAGATGCTGCGGTGGGCCAGGGCGCACGGGGAGGCCTGCGCGGCCAAGGACGGCCGCGGCTGCGAGGGGTGCGGCGGCGCGCGGTTCGTGCCATGCTTGGAGTGCGGCGGCAGCTGCAAGGTAGTCGCCGGCGGCGGCGTCGAGAGGTGCGGCAAGTGCAACGAGAACGGCCTCATGATGTGCCCCATCTGCCACTGATGAGCTACTTAAACTAGAGTTAATTAATCTACATGCATGTATGCATTTGTACCATATAGTTTTTTTACACTTGTACAGTACACGATGGGTGTTATTAGGGTCTAGCGATTCTAATGGTATTGTATAGCACTGCTCTCTAGCTCATGTATTTTGCAGCTCTGCTTCTTGGTTGGAATGAACGATCATGTTGTCTAACTGGAGTCACTTTGGTTTGGTGGTGTTAAGGGCAACCGGAGTGTATGAAAATAGAGGGTTATAAGTCACCTTAAGATCGTCATTATACATTACAGGGTTGATCTTAAGCAGGCCATAAGCAAAAAAAGCTTGAGGCCGGTCCTCAAGCTAAAGACCTGATCATAAGCATTAAAATATAATTTTCTTTTAATCCTGTTGTTCTCTTTCCCCCACCAGCCAATTACCAACTACCACACACATTAAAATACAATTTTTTTACTGCCGAGTGGGACCCTTGTTACAGCCGAGCAGTGGCCTCAAACACAACGAGTCGGCCTTAATAATTAGGTGGGGCCCACCTTAAAACCCATTGCGATATATACGCTTCTGATGCCCTAATTCCAATTTACTCTAATTGTTTTTTTTCTCTCAAATGGAAGTTGTGAACTGAGAGAGATTAAGATTTCGCCTGCTAAAATGTCGGCCCATAAAAGACCTGTTTGGAACACGTAGATTCAACAAGAACTAGCGTAATTCTTTCTCAAAATTAACATTCACTAATTACTGTCTAATCATGCAATTTGTTGGGGCCGGCTGAGGAGGTAACCTCATTTTCCTGCGTTTTCCAGCTGGCAATGAACGTTGAGGTGAGATCCAAACGCCAACAGCTAGCTCCCACATGGATGCCCGTTACGAATTTAAAACCAACTTTATTTTTTTAGTGGGTTTATTGCAGCCGGCGTGCGGTGTCAAACGTAGAAAACGCGTTGCCCGACGTACTTTACTATGAGGTGTGTAGTTTGATTTAGCTGTTTGAGCCCTGTTCGTTTCAGCTTCAGTTTTTGTCTTCGAATTTATTTTTCACTATTTATAAATTTTCATTTTTTTCTGATTTTTTGGGTGTTTTTTAGTTTTTTGGCCAGTTCTTTTTTTCCTACATTCATTAGCGTTGTTCGAGATGAGTTAACATATTTTTCTATTTTTAAATTTTTTAAATTTAATTACGCCAAATAAATCACCTTCAGCTACAGTAAAATTTCAGCTAGCTACAATACATTTTCACCTATAAAGCACAGCTTTTCAGTCCAACCGAGCAGAGCCTGAACATAAGTGATGTGAAAATCTCTATACTGTGTGTTTTGCAGCATATGAAATGTAGTACAAGAGACATTCAAATTTGTAAATTCCATCCCATTCGCTGCGCAATCTCAGCACACAACATTCCGATGCCCTCTTGAAAGAAACTCTCAACACCCAAACCTCGTTAATCCTTGCAACTTACACAAGGAACTACCAAGCATTCTTGAATATTTCGAATTCAAATAGCCTCCTTCAAAATCAAGACGCATAAATAATAAAAAAAATGTAAACAGGTTAATTCAAACATGTTACGGAATTAATTGTTTAGGCCGCCAGAACTTACTAAATTTAAGAACAGTACATTAGTACTGTGTTACATAATCACTGCAAAAAGTGGGTTACATATATCCTGAGAGATGTGCTACTGCTGCATAGTTTGCTAAGATAAGTTAACCCTTCCCTGTGTTTTTTTTAATTTAGAAAATCGACGTTCAATCATTTTTGCTGTTAGATTTATTATGTGTTCTTTTTTACTACTATCACCCATATGGTTTTTCACTGTGAAATCTTTCCACAAATCCCTGAAATAGACACCTGGTTTTTAATAAGGCAGATCCGAAACTATCACTTTTTTTTAATAAACATCCAAAAATAAAAAAGAGCAAAAACAAAAAACAATTTGTTTTCTTTTCTTTTCACAAAACTCAAAACCAAACAGCTCCAGTCTGGCTTCCTCCGTCTCCATTCTGTTCTACCAACAAACACCGCCACCATCACCTCCTCTCCTCCTTCCCCCAACCTCCCCACGAATCCAAATCCTCGGGGGATCTCTCGCACCGCCGAGCTGCCTCGGATGCTCCCGGCCTCGCACCCGCTGCTCTACGCCTGCGTCTTCCGCGACAGCGCCCTCGTCGCCGAGCTCGCGCACGCCCCGGAAGCCGGCGCAGGCGCCGACCTCCCGGCGGTCGCCGCCGCCCTCGCCGCCGCGGCGCCTCCACACCACCGGTACGTCACCCACTCCGCGGCGGGGCGGGCGCACGCGCTGCTCCTCTCGCCGCCGCTCGCGCTCGCGGCGGTCTCGCTCGCGCCGCAGCTCCCGGCGTCCCACCTCCTGCTCTTCCTCCGCCGCCTGCGATGCCTCCCCGAGCCCAGGATGCACGACGAGATGCCGCGGCTGGCACTGCGCCTGCCGTTCCCCGACGAGGAGGTGCTCGCGCGCGAGGCCGGGGAGGTCGCCGCCGCCGAGGCAGAGGCGGAGGAGGTGGCACGGAGGGAGGGTGAGCTCGCGCGGAGGACGCCCAAGCAGGAGCACGGCGGCGGCGGCTGGTGGACGTGGAGGCGCCAGCTCTGGCTGGTCATCCTCGCGGATCTCGTGCTCCTCGGCGTGCTCTTCGCCGCCTGGCTCGCCGTGTGCAGGGGATTCAGCTGCATTGGCCGGTAGATACGTAAAAAAGGTAAGGACAGCCTCTCTAATTCACAGCATTTATCTCTCTTTCACTTTTATTGGTCTCGATGTGGAGAGTGTAGTGCCATGGTTTGGATTCGAGAGTAGAGACTAGCAGAAAACATAGTTGGTTAGTATTAGGAAACATCGGTTGCGAGGTGGATCTGTACAGGCTGAGCAAAACTGTCTCTTACTACTGAGTATGTTGTGATTGTTGGTGTTAATTACAGCTATTGAGTTGGTTGGATGGATAGGATTGAGGAGGCTTTGCTGAAAGTTGTCAGCATTAGGATCCTAGGTAGGATCATTCTTCATTTGATTGGATAGGGTTGTAGGATCATGGCCAAGATTGTCAGAATCGTGATTCTGAATCGGATCGGAGGCACTCTGTTAGGATCACATTCTAGGATCGAATCGTAGAATCTAAGATCTTACCCGATTCCACCAAAAATATATTTATTCTAATTTACCGTGTATTCTAAGAGTGATATGAGTGTTTATTTGGTCATTTGGTATCTAATTTGATTAATAAATATATCTTATTCATGACTAGAATCATGGTTTAAATTCTATGTCATTGAGAGCTACAACTACAAGAGTGATGTTATCAATATTGCCATCATCTGATCATTTTACATAAAAATGTAAAATAAATAGATAATTAAATTAATTTTTATTATTCCAAATCTCCAAATCTTAATGTCTAAGCTATGAAATACTTAGTATTTAATATACAACTTGAATTGAGAGATAGGACACAACCAAACACCTAAGTCTTTCATAATCTTGGATGATATGCGATTCTACACGATTCTACTGCGATTCTACCACGATTCTACTGTGATTCTACACGATTCTACGACTAGAATCGCGATTCTATCAGGCACGACTCAAGGTGTGATTTGAGTCGGATTGGCTTCGTGGGATCGTAGAATCGTACGATTCTATAACTAAAATCGCGATTTTAACAACCTTGATGATGACCCTACGAGAATTCAAAATTTACATATATTCTATATATAACGTCAAGTATATATTGAGCTGTTTATGTCTGAAATAATATGGTTTTTGACTTAATTTTTAATCGAACTATTTATACAAGCTTACTTAATTCAATTTTAGTCCAATCTAAACTTATTTCAATATTATAGATGTTACTCGTTTTATATATATCCAATGTAATAAGGATAACATTTGTTTAACTTCGAACATTTAACGAGATAAAAGGAAGTCAATTGAGCTAACACAGTTAAAAGCTAAAATTAACATTAGTTAGTTGCATATTCGATACTTTATATGGTATATGAGTAGGATCATGATCCTGAAGGGTGGTCCTATGATCGTGGTATAAAGATCATATAAAATCCAGATCCATTGGCTGATCCAGATTATCATAGGACCCTGCGATCAGTATTGTGATCCTGACAAATATGGCTGTGCCAGATATCATGCCCAAGTGTTTTGGGTGAACCGGAATGCAGGAAGGTCGAGTGTGTCTGTCCTTCTGCCACTGTGTCCCTGTCAGCAGCAAAAATGATGATGGCTTGTGTGGGTATTCTCTTTTCTCGATAGTCGAAATCCACCATCCATTATCTGGGTATTGTGATGAAGAATTTGTCCACAAGCTATTGCACATCAGCAGAATATGATATGGTAGAAGGGCAAGAACTGCTGGTTCACCATTTTGATGGTCAAAGTTAAATAGGATTATAGGATATTATGCTGACGATCTCTACTCCCTACTTTGAAACAATCGGCATCACATTAGCTCAAGGTGGGGCTCCTTCCCAACCCTTTTCTGTGGGTAATAAGATTGTAGCACTAGCACATGCAGTTCCTCCTGCAGAGTGGCAAGCCAACCAACCTGGAAACACAAGTGCAGCTGTGCAGGTAGGCTGGCCTGGTAATAGTTATAAAACACTCTCCAAACTAGAGCAAAGGACATTGGTAAGGTGGCAGTGTTGGAGTTTAGTGCTGAGGTGAATCCAGCAAAGGAGCTGAGTGATGAGGTGAGAGCTAGCAGAGTGTACGTTTGCTGAGTTGAATCTGCTGTAAGAGCTGCTGTTAAGGTCAAAACTGCCTTGCATTAGTATCAGTTCTTTTAAGATGTGGATGGAATGTTAGATTACAAACAGTTCTGTCTGGGAATATTGGCAGTGTCATGATATGGTGTCAGTTATGATCATGTTGACATTTGTTCTGTTCACTTGTTTCTTCTGGTTGAAAACTAATATTTGTTCTGTTGACTTGATTGTTCTGTGGGAGAAAATGCAACCCAACACTTGCAAGTTGCAACACTAAAACAGTCTATACTAACTTCCAACTGGGTAATTCCAAGGATCAAAGTATCATCCCAAAGGTAACTTAAGATGCTTGACCTGATCAGCCCCAACATTTTAGAAGCACCCGTAGTAATTTGGTTGGAACTCATCTTATTGTCGTCATTTAGTCTCTTAATCTGCAGGGCGATCTTTAATTGTCATGACCTCACTTTTTCCTTGGGATTTTTTTAATTTGCATAATCTGGAATCTTGTAACTCCTATTTTCTTGCATCATTTTCAACTTTATGTTCATCTAGTTCGCAGTTGAATTATGCAGGTATCATTTGCTGATAGCAGATCCAAGATGTCGTGTTAGGAGGAGCGCAATGAAAGAGAGCGATTTGAGCAACTTTAGCTATTTATAATTTACTATTAGCACTTCAAAATCAGAAAGCACGATAAACAATTCTTCTAAAAGTTGTAAGGAACATGTTTCAAAAACTATACTGTATGTGTACTACCAAATAATTTTATGGAATATCTCATGTACAGAGCTCTTTACATGAGTACACCCATATCTGCACCATAAGTCATGTCTTGTGGTGGTTTGTGGCGTAAACAACTTGACTAAACCTGATCTACAGCCTTTATCTTGTAGCATGTAAAGATTACAAACAACTTTGACATAAGAATTAGGCTACTCTTAGATTCACATTTGGATTTTTCTTCAATGTCGAAAAATGGTTGCAAAATAACCTTAGAAGTTTCTGGGCAAGAGGATCAGTTATGATCATGGTGCTACACATGGGCGTCTGCATTCGTTTTGGACTGTCCAGCCCAGCCAAGTAATCAGCTGTTCAGAGGCCCCAATTAAACGCTCCCCCTCCAGGGTATGACAATATGACATGTAGTAGATCTTTTCTGTCATCTGCTGTTCACGCCCTAGTGTGTCAGCCCTCTACATTATCCATAGTGCTCATTTAACTACTGCCTAGTCTACTACACTAACCCAACAAGTAGAGCCGCTCAACAGACCACAATTATCAGTGAAATATTTGTAACTGTTATACTTCTTATCCCTTCTGCGGTGTGCACATGTCGAGAAAGAGGAACATAGTGCCTACAAACCACTTAGGCTCACCCAAGTCCTGGACCAGTATCCTAGAAGAGCACTTGTAAAGATCCCTGTTTTATTTTAGTGATCTGGAGGACAGGGGCATGCACCCTCACAGACCTCTCTGTCTATCCATGTCCACTTGCCCCTGCTATTCTCGATCGTACAGCTTTGTTGACTTTTTCGGACCAAGTAATGTATGCTGCCTTTTCTATACTTATTTATCTCCTACACACAACAAAATGATGCTTTAATGCTAAATCTATATTGCTTTTCTAGTCCATGTATCGTGATATGTGTCCAACTCCAGGTGTGGAAACATGTCCCTTCTTCATAATGAAAACCCTACAATTAGAGGTTTGTGGCTTCTAAAAAAGAAACAAACCATAGCTCATTTGGTGTGATGACTGGGTTGACTACTCTCTGTGGAGTTTCCAGTTCTGTTACCGGCCAACTAATGTAAGTACTAAGTACCATATATACGTTGGCATATGAAACTTGATCCTATTTCAATTGAACCTGATTGATGACTATGCACATCATATCTATACGACTATACCTATGTTGAATAAGACGCAAGCAAGGTGATAAATAATTAGTTGTTTAAGTGAAATGATATATTTTATTAATAGCGATTAGATGCATTCCTGAGGGGGTTGGGGTAGGTGCTGTTATTTATTTTTTGTTGGACTGGTATGTGTCCACCATCTGTTGGAAATTCAAATAATTTTTTAAAGGAGATATTCGGACCCATCCAGACATGTATCAGCGGTTTGTCAGACCCGTGTCCAATGCAGGGCATGAAGGTTTCGTGAAGTGCCAATGCAACCCAAGATTAGATGAGCTAGCTAAATGAAAAGGAGATATGCTATTCCACTTCTTGTGTAAAAGTTGTTCATAATCTTTATATGCTAAAATATCAAAAGGTTCATATTAGGTTTGGTTAAATTTAATCAAGGCTTGATTTGATCTTTGGTGAAGATAACTTTGTACTCTATAAGTAACAGTTTGCACATACGTGAAGACATTCCAAAGAAAAATGTTAACAGTTTTTACTCACATTGATTATTTCATTTTTTGTCATAAGTGCCACGTTTGTACATATCCTTCCATAGCAATGCTTGTGAGCATGCAACTGCAAAAGTGTGAAACCATCATTGCACAGCATTCTTGTTTGTTTTCCCTGCTGACGTTTCCTTGATGTTGAATTTTTCAACTGGGAAAAGCCGAATGCAACCAAGGCTCCACTATCCACAATTAAACTCTTCTGGACCATACATCAGTGTTGCCAGAAATACGACTTTGAGGAGATAACGACAAATTTTCATTTGATTAGTGTAATTCTTGGAAAAAAGTGAGAAAATAAAGCAAATGTTTTGGAATTTGAGAACACGATGAATGGCGTTAAGCAGTTCAAAAAGAAACCACTTTAGTGAGAAAAGATACTGCTGTTATATTGAATTATCAAACTATTGTAGTGAAATTTTCTGACCATTCCTATGTTTTTCCCTCTGCAGGCTGCTCAAGTTTCAAGCGAAAATCTGGAGGTTATTTATACAGTTGTTTCTTCCGATGCATGGTGCAATGAAAAGTGGTGGTGATATGATATCATGGTCGCGAGCTGCCAAGATTTGCAAATTAAAGGCAGAGGGAAGGCACTCAGCGCCCACTATTACCTCGTTGTATGTAACATCTTTGAAAAACGAAGCCCAACGGTCTTGCTAGACTTCATATTTCATAAGTTTGAATTTGTTGGTTTGGTTGAGGACATCTGTAAACCCTGTAGTGTATTTTTTTTGTTCATTTTCTATACAAAAGCAAATGTTCAAATTTTGCCCCATTCTTCTTGTTTTCCCCCATTCTGGCAAAGGACAGGCTCAGATGTATCTGAATCATACTGTTATACCTTGGACAGTCCTCCAGTTCCTGTTTTGCTCTTATTTGTCGCTTGTGTCATTGTTATGTAATTGCTTCCATGTTCACTTGGGGGCTTTGGAAACTCAATCACATCTCTTGTCTTCTGGGACACGGTATTGTTTGTTTCCAAATCCAAGAACATTGTATTGCAATCTGTTGAACATCAGATGGGAAGTACATGACCAGATGCTGAAGTTGTGCAAGTTGTTTCAGAAGCATATATCTGTCCCGTTCGGTACTAATGCTTCCTGAACGCCATTTACTCTGCTATACATTGTTTTTTTTGGGGGTGCATTCTATCTGTCCATTGTCTCCATCCCATCCAAAACAACCTACTGAGTTTAGCATTGCGTTCTAAGAACTGGATATGGATTACGGTATCATCGATGAACCCTGAATACTCGATGTGTCGTCAACTGAAACGTTTCGCTACCCATCAAACTAATTTGCTGCAAGTGCTAGTAACAAGCCCATGGCACCTGCTGGTGAGGCCATGCATTATGCATCATCCATCCCAAAACCGCGAGATATAGATGGCAACGCTAGTGCCCGCTTTGTTTCAGTCAATTTACCTTGTCATTTCAGACAACCAAAACTAGATCGACAACGCACATTGCGAAAAGGGACCATGTCCCCAACAGGTAAACCCTCTCTACGACAGACGAGCCTTATCAAATCAAAAATTTATCAGGGAAATGATATTGGTGTCATTTCTCTGCTTCCCATCAGGTCAAATCTCACACCTAACTATGGGATGCACATGCTGTTGGCCCATTTCGACCCCAGGCTTCAATTCCAGATCCTAGATGGAAGAGCTTTATACTACTCCCTATCTGCACTCGTGCTCATGCACATGCAGGAACAGTGTTCTTTCGTCGACGATAAGATCGGCTGGGCCAGCCACTGAACTCAGCAGGAGAGTAGCCCCTGTACCGTGACGGTCGACGATCGCCGCTGCGATGACAGGAGGAAAAGGAGTCACCAACAGAAGTTGGTTGCATATAAAGATCTCTGGATGATGAACCATCTGGTATGCCCCTAGCATTAACTTGAGAGAGACCAAGTGCAGTGCGTGTTTGTGCGGACAGTGTTGGATCCAACATTCAGATTCCTGGCAATTAACAACAAGATGGTAGAGTTTCAATTCGTGCAGCTTTGGTGTGTCCAGCAGCCAATGGGTTCTCCATGCTTATCAGCATCCACTGCAGGGGGTCTACTGATGATAAACTTGAGCTCAAAACACAGGCATTAGGAATCAAAACATAAAATATATTAGCCGGAACAGAGCGGAAGACGCAAAGAAAAGGCGTCATTCGCTTTATTCTCGCGCGCAAAAATTGCTGAAATATAGGCAATTGATCCCACTGTGCGTCGACAAGTGGATCGATATCAAAAGCCTTGAGCCATCCTTTAGTGGTCAGAGATGCAAATGCCTGGCCTTCCATAGAGCCTAACCTAAGCTTATTCATGCTTCTTTACCTCTATCTTTATATTTTCAAGTCCCCTCCACTAGCCAGCCTTTTAGGCAATATAATTATCTCGTACCACGCCTAACACTTTGCTTAATGCTCACATGTGTGCATCACTGAAGAAGCATCGCCAAATCAGAGTTCATTGGATGGGAGAATCGATCGACAGTATGAACACTTGGCATGTTATTCTGTCCGAATTGTAAGCAAGACTAGTTTAATGACAGTTGAGAGTAAGTGCTTGCTGCTTTGAATCAAGAATGTGATCTTTGTTATGATAACCATATGAGATGTGCAGTCTAAGATATGGGAACAGATTAGGAGGAAATAGGAAGATCATGGAAAATTCACGGTGGATCGGAGCGAGGTGCAAAATATTTGCTGTTTTGCCGAGTGGAGCATGATTTGCATAGGAAATATATATGGTCAAAATAGGTAGAACAAGTTGCAGAGCATATTTTTTTCCAATTCTATAGAAGCTCTCTTCACCCTTAGGCTCAATTGTTAATGTTATTGCCTGTCTATTCATGGTTAGAAGGCATTAGACTGTCTAGATCATGCTTTGCCTCAAAGCTTAGAAAAGTAGAAAACACTGACATCTTTCCTGCCAAGACTTGAAGTCAATCCAACTCATAGATGCCAAAAAGGCACTAAACTAGTACTTACGATGTATAAGCTTTCCTGTACAAAGTGGTCTTGTCTCAAGAACACATGGACTGTTGGTGAAATTACATACAACTTGCATAATTCTCTTGAATGTTGTGTTTTCTCTGAAATGTAGTATTCACCATATGTTCAGATTTTTAGGAGCAGACAGTGATGTCTAATATATTCTACAATTTGCTCTACTTTGGGTAGTCCAATGCCACCGTGAAATAGCACTTTCAGCTACTTGTAAACAATGAGCTTAGAGTCAAATACTCCTTGTAGAATAAGTTGATGTTTCGTGTTTTGTCAGTCGATCTCGTCCCATTTGTCATCTTAGAAAACACATTTAGAAGTCCAATTTTGTTCCCCAGATGCTGATACATTGATGTGTTAAGGTACCGTAGGTGGTAATTGAACCATTCTATTATGGTGGCAATAAACTAACATCATTCAGATTAGATAAAACATGGGGGACCAAGACATTGCCAAAAAGAAGGCAGGAAAACTTCCATGTAATCCCACTCCAAACGACAAATCGAAGAGCATAACATCCAAATAATATCCACATTATTGCCATGGTATTTGTTAATGACCAAGTGGGCATGTTTCTTGAATTGTTTTGGTCTTCCCCTTTCGGTCAGTAAGCCAAACAGGATGCTGTAATGCCTTGCTGCTTGTAGACCTTGGATTGGCTCTTTGTCTCGTGGTTTGCCTACCATATGATTGTGCTTGGCACAGCTCATCATGATGGAATTACACATAAATTTCTTCAATTAGTATATTCCTCTGATCCTCTCCATGTAGTGACAAAGATCCTTAGGGTATGTCGGACCGATTCTTGTGTATTTTTTTAAGCACATCTCCATGTTCATTTTAATATGTATATATGGATCTTCTATATTTTTCTTCTGGAGTGTAGAGTCAAATAATAATAGCCTGCTTTGCCTTCTTCCAGCATAAACCTTGCACCCACCGAAAAATTAGTTGATAATTTCAGCTACCAAACAGATAGTCCTATCTGTATGTCTATTTGTCGATCAGTGACACCATGCAGGCAGGCAATTAGGAGTTTGAATACTTGTATAATACCAACGCGATTTTGCAAGTTGCTGTTGTTGTGTATTTAGTACTAGCTAGTGACGAAAATGCTACTGAAATAGCAGGAAACTAAGCATTTGTTTTTGTGCTAGTACTGTCAGCAGTTAACGGGCACGGGCACAACTTCTGACGGCGACGCTTCCACCGGCACCGGCAGATCGATGCTCCTGGCCAACGCGTGGCCATGTGTTAATGTTTGTTTCCTAGGGAGGTCTTAATTCCTTTAGATAAATTTCACATACATACTAAGCACTGACACACTAAAGATACAACAAAGATAGAAACAAGTGACGTCTCAGCAGCCAAGATTGCTTGTTGTCATATGTCTGACTTCCGACTAGGATGAGTGTGCGCTCTAGGTCATGTTTTGTTCGGTTCCATGGTTCTCCCAAGCGGCATAGATCAGGTTCTATGAACATGTTCGTGGATGGGATGACCGTATTGGAGCTGTTGACATTAAACTGGCCGGGCAAAATATGAGCAGTGATCAGATAGGAACCATGAGCCTTTCTTCAGTAGCGAGAAACGAACCACTATGCTAATTAATACCCACAAGAAGAAAAAGGAGGATAGCAATTTTATTTACGCGCATGGAAACGTCAGCTTACGCGATTGAAGAAATGATAAGAAGTAGAAAGTATATATATAGCCGGCGAGCGTAGTTTCACGATTATATTATTGTTACCTCGATAAGAAGTAGAAAGCAGATGATTAAGATATTACTAAGTTCCCTTGAGGCCAAAGTAGGTACGGTTGTTGGATTCCGTTGCTTCGTCCGACACAGGCGTTAGGTTTCCAGCTGAGCATAGGTGCGCTCTGTGAACATGCCTTATTAGCGGTCTGTTTGATAGAGCTTCAAATTGTTATTTTTTAAATTTTAACTTTAGATTATCTGAGAATCTATAGCAGCATCTCAAAAATGTTTCGCTAATAGATTGGCTCTAGAAACATAAGTGATCAAAACAATCGTTCAACATGTACAATTCAGATGATCACACACAAATTGACAATAAAAAGGCCAGAAAAAGGTGGATGTAAGCATGCAAACAAGGGCTCTACAACACGAACCATGTATTGCTCAATGTAACTATACATAAACGTAGAAAGTTGCAACAAGCAGGGACATTCACAAAGCCCACTTCTTGTACCATTGATTTAGAAAAGTCATCTTACTCCCAGAAACTACATTTTCATCTATGTAATACCACTAAAATGCAAAAGGAAGAAACAATCCAAGAAAGAATATAGGAAAGAAAGTAGAGTTTTTGCTGTCAGACCCATCGGCTTTAGAATGCCGAATAATGGTAGCGTTCACAGAGGTTTCTAGACCGTCCGAGGCCAGTCGGCACCTCTCGCTATTGTGGGCTTTGTCATTCGGCAGAAAATTTAACCAACGCCCACTTTTACCGATTTACCTGCTGAAGTAGAAGAAGAAAAGCTCAAACATTGAAGAACACTTTGGACCAAAATGTTCTTTAGGCAACAGCCACATGAAGAAAGAGTAGGGTAAGGTGAGGACAGTCCAATCTTATCACAACCAAGGGAGTCATAAGACCAATGCCTCGATGCATAACCAGGTCAGTCTTTGGGAGGTATCACCTCACTCCCATTTTCTTTCAACCGAGAGCTCACCCCAAGACAGAAGCAAAGCAAAGAGTCATTTCCCCCTCCTCTGTTCAACCAAAACCGAGCTTAACCATCCCCTACCCAGCCAACCATTCCCATGGCCACCACAGAAAGACTGTAAGGGAGAGAATGGAGGAGAGGAGCAAGAGGTGTAGGGGAAGACGAAGGAGAGGAGCTAGGACTGCGACAGCAAGCCAGCCGAGAGGACGAGAAGAGGAAGAGGGAGCAAGGAGGAGAAGAGGCCCAACCGAACCGTAACGTGGCCATCCTCGTCGTCATCCGAACCTTGCCTTCCTCAACTCGACAGCAAGTCAACACCAAGTAAGCCTCCATTCTTCCGCCAACGCATTGTCGATGAGCCCGTAGCACCATCGTGCGCCCTTGAATGACAGTGCATCCTCCCCGGCACATGCACTCCACCAAGTCCCGACACGGCAACCACCATGAGCCTTCCCAGCCATGCGCTCTTAAGAACAGAGCAAGGCAAAAGTAGTAGCTAAATCAAAATGCATGTAGCGAGTAGAAGAAGGGAGGATTGTCCTAAGTAGTAGAAGAGAGTGGTAAGCTGAGGGTGGAGGCGCAGGAGGCCGTGGCTGGAGCCGAGGGCAGCGACCGAAGGCCGTGCCGACCGAGCAGCGGCGCCCAGCGCCTCGCCATCGTGCGCGCATAGGGGATGTGGCGGATCCGATCCCGGTTGGTCGGATCCGAGGCGAAGAGCGAGAGGGAGGCGGAGTGACCGGAGGGAAAGCAGCCGACAGCAGGGCGACGAATGGATCTGGCCCTGGCTGGCCGGACTGGGAGGAGTCGCTGGCGGCGCACTCCAGGCCAACGCGCTGAGAGCCCCTGCGCGCTACAATCCGCCAGGGGAGAGAGAGGGAGTGAGGGAGAGCTATGGAGGAGGAGTGGCCAGCGGTGACCTAGCGGCTGGCGGCGAGGAAGGGCCGACACACCCGAGCGCACCGTGAGCCCAGTCGCACGCTTGGAGGAGCCAGGCCATTTGGCCAAACCAAAGTGAGGAGAAAAAGAGTAATGGGAGGAGGAAGGAAATGAAAAGGGCGGACGGGTCGAAGGAAAAAATAGAGAAAAGGGAAGAAAAAAGAGAAGAGAGAAGAAAAGGAAGGGGAAAAAAGAGAAAGAAAGAAAGAAAAGAGGAGAAAAAGAAAAGAAAAATGGAGGTTTGGTACCTACGCGATGGGTCTTTAACCCCGAGCATTTTATGCCAGAATTGGGATATGCGCGTAGAGTTGTCGCTGCTCGCTTAAGCACTGGTTTTGATATGATGTGTTGAGTTGGGATGACATTTGTACAGGTGGAGGTCCTGGGTTGAAGCTGTCCATCTATCGTCCTCAAGACTAACCAGGCAAGTGCATGGTAGAGCAGTAGGCTGTAGAGTTTATGAAATACGCGATGTTTACATGATATGATGATTATGATGATGTTTATATGGAATTGCAATGTTTACATGACATGGTGATGTTTATTTAATGATGGCAATGGTAGTGGAACGAGGTGAGTAGTGATACCACCCTACCAATGATAATACTGATGAGAATGATAATGACAATGATAATGGGTATTTGCATTTGCATTATGTGCACTCATGAAATGAGAACTAGGATCCGCCTGGGTGGATCCCGTAAGACCTACTTCGGTAGGGCTCCACATGAGTGGAGAGACTCCCGTGCCGATATAGGTGGGCCTAAGATTTTGGGTGAACATCGACGGGTGTTCACTCGGCAATACTGGTATATGTAATGAGATGAGTAAATGAGCATGTAGAGTAGTGCTGCATCGCACTAATGATGTGATAATGTAGTAACATGAAATGAAAATACGAACCGGATAATGTATGTAGATAATGTTATAGCTAGTTAAATTGCTTACATGTTTTGGTAGTGTTTGCCGTTCTATTGTGTACTTGCTGCGTCTTTTGACTCACCCTTACTTTGTTGTTTTTACGTGACCATTGGGGACGTCATGCACGGATGGGAGTAACACATGAATAACTTAACATATCAGTTTTTGTTAGTATGTTTAACTTCACTAGTAAGTTAGAATAGTTGCTTAAAAATGGTATGGTGTAAGTGATCGTTGCTTTATAAATAAAGTAGAGTTTACTTAAAATGATTAGCAGTTGTTCATAAATGGTATTATTATGTAATGATGATAGCACTCTAGACACAGAGGATGAGTGAGATGTTACAATCTAACTGCCAGTTTTGAGAGGATCTGGATACGAAGTTCTAATATTAACCACAAAGAAGATGCAATATCGATGATTCTTTTTACAAATGTATGCTCATGAGCTCATCCAAAACGCCAATGCTGGAGCTGGAGCAACCATGATCACACCTTTCCTCCACCTCCTGATCTCTACATCTATCTGGCCAACAACATCTTAACCAGCCAATATGTCCCCGGCACCGTACTCCCCAAGATCCAGAACTAGACCAAAATGCACCAACCAGGCACGCCCAAGATCCCCCAAGTCCCCAACTTTCTTGGGTGACTATCAGTTCCTCACCGACGCAGGAGCGGGAAGACAAGGACGCTCATGAGGTGCGTCATGCCACCGGTGAGCCTGAAGGCGTTCACCTCGCCGAGCGATCTGGGCCGTCGGGTCAGTCCCCGAGGGTCAACAGCCCATGGCGAGGCGTGCTCTGGCCTCCCGTCGCCGTCGTGGGCATGGGTGGAGGAACGTTTGAGGAAGAGAGCGGTAGTGTGAGTAGTCGGGTGGGCTGAGTTCTATGGCTGCGACGCCTCCCGGAGCGGTGGCGGCTAGGGCTAGACGGGGTGCTAGCGGGGAGAGAGAGAGAAAGAGGGGAGAGAGCTGCGGGGATGCTTGCAGAGAGTAGAAACAGAGAGTCGGTTAGGGGTTTTTGTGTAATGGTAAATATTAGGTAATTGACTATATCTTCAACGGTTTTGCTATTACATAGTTTACTAAATTTTTTATCTCTCAGCTATCTGAAGTTACACTCCCAGTCATCTAAAATTACAATGTACTAATTCTCTCCTCCTGAAGTTGTATTCTCAGTCATCTAAAGTTACAGTGTAACAAAGTGATTGAAAATAAAGTGAAAAAACAGTCGTTTGTGCAATAGTCACTTCTAACTTCAAAGGGTACTCTTGTTTCTAGTATGTTAGTTTCTCATTAGAATCGTCGGAAGGCTGCTTCTCTTATTTTTCGGACAACTTCTCGTGAGAAGCAGAATCAGGTAGTTTTGAGAAGCTCGGTGTTTGGTACAGTTTTACGAAATCTGGATGAGAAGCTGGGAGTAGGAACTGTACCAAATATCCCCTAAATAGTCACTAACAAATTTTTAGTAGATACCGTTACATATTGTTCGCTAATATTTTGTAGAAATTATTCATACGTATAGAAATGTTTCTTTTGAGAATTGATTTTTAAAATGTTTATTGTCTTATTGTTCTTCTAAGAACCGATTTCTTAAAATGTTTATTGTCTTAATGATTTCCAACTTTCTGCGAAGACGGTTTCCCTTTAGTTCCCTCTATTTCGGAAAACGAAAATAGAGGTGTAAAACCACGTGCTGTATTGCTGTCACCTTAATTTCTAGCAAATGCTCAGCACTGGTCGTCATCATCATCTTCTGCTAATTCAGGCAGCTGTGGCTTGAGTCACGTCATCTAATTGTAAACTCGGAGCAACATACGCAGTTCAGGCAGCTCATTTGCGCTTTTTTTTTTTATTATAGCTCATTTTTTTTACTGTTTGGTATTGTAGCTGACTTATTTTGCACTGTAGATATTAATGGCATTTTTAACGTAATTAAATTTTAAATTTTAAAAATAGTAAAACAAGTAATACAAAAGAATACGAGAGAAAAAAGCAAAAAAGTCCAAAAAACCAAAAAAATAAAATTAAGAAACTAGAAGTTATAAACCAAAAGCCTAACAGAGAAACCCAGATGCTACTCGATTGGGCTGAAATAAGCTGGCTTATGGTTGGAATTGCACTTTAACTGGCTGAAATTATACTATAGTTGATGGTGACTTATTTGGCGTAACTAAATTTAAAAATTTTAAAAATAGAAAAAATAGGTTAGCCCATAACAGACAATATAAATGAATACGGAAAAAAGAACCAGCAAAAAAGCTCAAAAAAGCCAGAAAAAAGTGAAATTTAGGAATAGTAAAAATAAGTTAGAAATTAGAAACTGTCCAAATGAGTGGGCCGAAATGAGCACAGCTTAATGTACTCCTCGCGAAAAAAACATACATACATGTACTCGTGCGACCAAATATAATAATTAAACCATCGTTCAACGACCATGTGAAAGTTTGTATAATTATAGTCGAATATAAATTTACACTAAATATATATAAACGATTCGACCTGTAGACAATTTGACAAATAGATCGTGAGTGGATTCTTTTCGAGCGCGACTGATGACTTTTGATCTTAGCATGAGTGTTTGTGTGAATGAATCGAATACCAATAAATTGCTCTGAAATGGTTATTCTGATAAACCGTTTTAAAATGAAGAAACTGTTCTGTTTATTTGCTCTAGAAAAACCAATTGTAAGTTGAAAAGGAGATCAATCATAAACTATAAACTTTTAGCAGCAACAATGTGAAATACTTTCGCGAAACCTCAACACCCGGACAGGGGGATAGGTAGCAGGCCTCTTCTTTTTAGCTTCTAAAAGTTGTTGTTCGGCTTTTCTACAGTGACTAGCTTTCAAACGCACCGTCTTTTATGGCGATATCTATAAATTGATTGCAGTATATACTACAATTACTTTATCTATATCGGCCAAAATCATATGTGAGTTTCTCTTACTCCATACTTGGCACTCACAAATAGCCAAAAGTCATAAGCAGTAACTATAAATCATAAATCACAAATACGGCCACAAGGCATAGGCCACAACTTACGCGTGATGCCTTTGCTGACGTCAGCACGAGCAATTTGTGCGAGCAAGCAAATAAACCCGGACTTAAATCGTGTGTCGCGAGCGATGGAAACATCCGTTGCCTCGGAAAGTTCTCAGGGCCCCATGCACCATCTGTTCGTATGCTTTCCGGGTTCGAGTCATTGGATTCGGATTTTCTACACGCAACCTCCTTTAGCCTTTTATATTTCTAGTTCTGTGATGGCTTGAGTTGAAACAATACAATCGTCCGTTCCTTTTTGATAGATGGACAAACCCTACGATACCATAGTTTAGTTATAGGTGATCAGCAGTGGAGAACACCTACTTTAGACTGTAATCAAAGTTAATACACATAGAGTATCATGATTGCTAGTTTAAGGTTCCGCTCGAAACAACTTTTTTTTTCAGAAACCAAAAACCGTTTGAAATATGTTGGTTTTTTTATCTAAGAAAAAGTTAATAGCTGCTATACTGTGGCCCCGATCAGTTCGGCTTGAGCTTCTGGCTTATTTTTCACTATTCATTAATTCCGTCTTTTTCTGAACTTTTGGCTTTTTGTTGAGCTTTTTTGCCGGTTCTTTTTTTCTGTATACGTTTGTATTATACGTAATGGGCTAACATATTTTTTATATTTTTAAATTTTTTTAAATTTAATTATACTAAATAAGCCTCACATCACTCTGATGCTTTTTTCACCCACTGATGTTTTCAGCCATAAGCCACGAGCTTTTCAGCCGAACCGATCACCACCTGTCATTTTAGTCAAAAGTCATAGTATTTTTAAATGGGGCTAAGTTTTTTTTTCTTGTTGAGGACCTGTCCAATGACGACACCTTTAGTCTCCCCTGAAAAACAATTGGCTATGACAAAAATACATGACCTAAAATCTTGTTCCCAAAGTGTATTTAGTTCTCCTTTCCAATTTAGAGAATATTTTCCCCGGTTTCACTTGAGTTGGTTTGACTAAAGTATAACTGAGATAAACACGGTGTTAAAACCTGTCAGGATTCAGTATCCCCTGCGACAGCGTCTACCAGGTACCCACCAGTTTTCTGAACTTGGTTCTGCACGGTACGTTGCCAACCAGATCATCCAAGCATGATGCATGCGTTGAAACCGTATAGGATCCTAGCTGGATGGAAGTGGTACTTATGTCTGACAGGAGACGGTGTACGTCGGGATTGCAGCTACAAATCCCCACATTGAAAACCAAAGACGTGCGCACGGAAGCATCGGTGGCCCCGCTGTTTCTGGCTTTTAATTTACTATTTTTTATTTCATTTTATTATTGGTTTTTTATTTTTTGTCTTTTTCGTATTACATCGTATTATCCATGAGTGGCTAATTTTTTTATTTTTATTTTTTTTAAAAATAAATTACATCAAAATAAATTATCATCAGTTATAGTAAAAAAATAAACCAGCTATAGTAAAATAAACCATAAATTATCGCCAAACTGAGCACCACAAGGACCGTTCGAAATACCTTTTGCCTCATCACTCTTAAAGTTTGTAAGCTGAGTTAGCATCACACTAAAAGAATTTTGTGCATCTAAGACCATATGCAATAGTGTGGTGTTAGCTGTCTATAAATCTTATTACGTAGGACACGGGATAAGATGAAGGAGAGAGGGAGCATAGAGAGTCGACCGTAACACAATAAATAAGACACATGTGTCATGGAGAAACTATCTATAAAAATGTGCAAAAAAAAACTTATTGTATGATTTATCTTTAATGTCGTTTATAGATGACATATCGGATGTTATAGACTACAGTTATCTATATCATTGTAATGCCCTAAAAGAGAGATTAGCCTATGATTGTCTCTATCCATGTGCCATCTCATTTATTAAAGCCCAAATGCACGTAGCCTCATTTTCTATATGAATTTGGTGTGAACACGCAGCTCGTGAGATTGATGGTATGTATGACGAAGCACATAATTCTCTCTTCACTTGTCCTCTTCACTCACCATTCAAACAAACTGAACATGCAAAACTAGGCAAGTTGCTGTCTCTTGACACAACTCGAACCAAATTAACAAAATCAATAGCCAATCTAACCAACTGGATGATCTATTTTTAGAAATATTGATGTTTGACATAAATTAATGGACACAACTATTCCGACGAATGACAAGGTTCAAGCAACAACATTAATTCACTCTGTAAATAATTTCTAGAAGTTTCTTCCTCCAAATAAGTCCATCTGAGGACGTGGCTAATAGTTGAAAACTTGTATATTCACTGATTTTACATGACCAATGCAACAATTAGGCATGCATGTACCCACTTCGGCGTGCATTTTGCATCTTCGATTCTACATATAAAATTTCTCCACGGCCAATGAATTGTGTGCATGCATGAGACCAGTCAGCCAGAGCTTTTGGCTTCCACATGGAGGCATGCGCTTGGCAACATATACTAAAACTTTGTGCTTTGCAGCCATTGGCACCAACAAATCATCTATAGCCATTGTTTCACAAGAGATGAGAGAGAGAGAGAGAGAGAGAGAGAGAGAGAGCTTGCAATGCGAATTAGGACGAAAAGTTAGCATGCACAACCCTAGCACTACGCATCTAACACTCACCCGTGCGAAAAGTTGATTAATTTTAATACGAGGGCTTGGTTGATTCCAAAGTGTTAAACTATCCATGCACCTTCTAGCTAGTTCGTAGGCTTTTACAGGCTTGCAAAGCATGGATGGATGCATGCTTGTGTGGAGTCAGTCTCTCACTGGACTCACCACGAATATTCCCCGGCCATCCGACAAGTGATTAGTACGTAACAAAGGCAAGACATCACCAATAAGGCAGTAACAGGGAAGGACTTCATTAATTAACTGAAGTACGAGGAGCCTCGAATGATTTGAGCTCTTGTACAAGCGATCTTGTGGTAGTAGAGGGCAGCTGGCACAGCAATATTTTGGTCGGTGTCGATCGATTCTGTGATTGTGCGTGAGGACAGGAAGATTTTTGCGAATATTATACTAGTGATGGTGTTAATTATTATTATTATTATTATATATATAATATGTATAAATTTTAAAAATTTAGGATGTCTATGTATACCGGCCTTCATAGTTGGCTTCGCCCTATGGGGTGAATACTCTCACTAAAAAGGTATGGTTAATGCGTGTCGGGCGTGGCGACTTGCAATTGGTACGGGTAATTAAGGATATAGATCCCGTAGTTACTACACTTGCAATGTGGATGTTCTCTAATCTCGACTATTCAGGGCATCTGCAATGGTCTGAGTCAGCTAGCTATATGTATGTACACATCAGCATATATCCTATATGGAGGAAAGAGATTATGCAAAAAAATCGAGCCAGCTCTTCCTTAAGCACTAGTCTATAACGCAAAACGAGGCAACCTCTATAAATGATACCCTTTTCTGTGTGTGCATGTAAACATCAAATAGCTATCCTTATAGATAATTCTTTAGAATGCTAGTTTTTAGTGTACTATACAAATGATGTGGAAGTTTTATAGTTAGTTGCTAGCTAGAACCATTGCAGATGCCCTCAATTGGAATTCAACGCTTGCGATTGATAGGTATTATTTGATTTATTTCATTTTTCAGAAACCCTAAGTATGGTTGTCTTTTTAGATGATCTAACTGTGTCTTCGGAATTTTGGATTTAGAACGAGTGGCTTAGAAGGAAAAGAGGGTAACTTGCTTTCATATATGGGTGATTGCATGAGCCCATGGCAGACTACAGTGAGAGGTTATTAGGATTTCTTGAGGTTAACCATAATTTTAGTTTTGTTCCTGACTTCCGGGCAATGCTGCAGCTAGTAAATGGGCAATCGATAGAAAGTCGCTTTCTTGAGGTTAACCATAATTTTAGTTTTGTGCTTTTCATAATTTTAGAAAGTCGATCAGAAGATTGGTTTGCTTACCACTTCACCTTATGTTTAGTGCTTATATGCTTTTCAAAAGCTAAATTCCATATAACTTAAAAGTATGAGTAGCAGTGCAGCAGTAAATTGTTGCATATTCTAGCTAGGAAAGTATTCAAGGACTTCCCTTTAAGACAGGTAGCTGCTACAAACGGATTTAGGCGTGGAGTACGTCCTTGCACCATGTCAAGTGTAGCCTCAATCAAAATGACAAACATACGTGATTGAGATTATAAAATTTTGATTGGATTCATGAAGAAAGACATAATCTAGTCCTGGTCGGGCTTGGACAGGTCAACCAGGATAGTTGGGATGATTAAAACCTAGCAACAGAGTCAAGGTCCTTCATTCTTTTGTTTGGCGCTAACGCGCGGATAACCTCGCATTTGTCGAAGTGGATCGTCGGCAACCGTCACCATCATCGTCGTGAATCCCTAATGAGGACACTACTCGACACATGGCGCTTGCATCCTCACCACAATGCCAGCGGTTTATTAGGACCTTGATGCAAATTATATTTTCCAAAGGTCCTATACTTGTAAACCTTGGATACACCTACTCAACTTCAACTAGCAAGGTGGTCTGCGCACTTACGCCGGTATCACCTTTAAAACATATTTAAATGACTTAGCAATACATATGTGATTTCGTTTTCTGAAAAATAAATTGTTGCAAAATTTCATTTGTGATGTTTTAACATTATATATTATAAGAGAAAAAATACCCACTCTATTCCCTAATATTTGTCATATGCAACCAAAACTTTTTTCCTAGAAACTTTTTGACAGAAATACTTATATAGTAAACAGTAAACATAGCATTACATAATATATTTCATTTATATCATCATCGGTTTTTTTAATTATTACAGTGCTTGTCTATACTATATGCTCATAACGCACATCATATAGCTTATATCGGTACAGCCGAGTGAACACCCATTAATGATCTCACTCTCAATCCCTCCATCCGAGGAGGTCCACTAAATAAATGGTCATAATGTTTTTGTTTTTGTGAGAATTTTTAGCAATTACTTTTTTCTTAGCGGTTGTAAACTATTTATCATCGATTTTTATTATATAGTATATTTTGATTCCTAATTTATATATACAAATAAATTTGTTATCTTATTTTTTCCTCAAATTAGAATATTTCTATAATTTTAAATAAAACTAGAATTTCTATTTTTCACTTAGTCTCGAATTAAAAAACAAATGATATTTTTTACTTTTATTCTAAATTTGCATATTTTTGGATTGCACTATAGACTTTCTTTTTTAGTTTTATGTTGGAATTCATTTATAAATCCAACTGATAATTTTATTTCGAATTTAGGTTATTTCTTATAGTATTTGATATGGACTCTTTCTTTAATCTCAAATTTATTTTTATTTAATTTGGAATTTTAGTTTTATGTTAGATACAAATCCAACTGCTAATTACAAGAGAATTCATATTTGATATGGACCCTTGTTGAATGCTCTAAAACTATCGAAAAGTATATCTGGAGTTACATTGAACACATTGTGAGAGAGGATGAACAAAATTCCTAAGGGCATCCATAGTGTATATAACCCAAGGGGCCTTAAGGTGGGTCCCATCTAAATCTTAAGACCGACGCTTTAATGTATATAACCCAAGGGGCCTTAAAATGATCCCACTCGGCTCCGACGCCGGTGAGCCCCGCTGCCTATCACCTCCCCCTACATCGTCCTCCTCTCCCCCTGCTTTGTCCTCCCCTCCCATCGAATCATCCTCTCTCGCCGCTATTCTCTTTCCCGTCGCCCCCACTGGCCTTCAGCGCCCCCGCCCCACCGTTCTTCCTCGTCTCCAGTGGCTACCGCCGCCGGATCCACCGACACCACCCACCACCTCCTAACAGCCACTCTGGTCCTCACCCCCACTGGCCTCCAGCGCCCCCGCCCCGCCGTTCTTCCCCGTCTCCGGCCGTTTCCACCGTCGGATCCATCGTCACCACCTAACAGCCACTCTGGTCCTCACCCCCACTAGCCTCCAGCACCCCCGCCCCACCGTTCTTCCCCGTCTCCTGCGACTACCGCCGTCGGATCCGTCGCCACCACCCACCGCCTCCTAACAGCCACTCCAATCCTCGACCTCACGCTAACCTTGCCCCACCGCCCTCTCCTCAGCCACGGTCGAGGCGGCACCACCACTTCCTCGCCGCCCCGCCACCGCTGCCTCCGACCGCCGGTCCACTGTCGCCCTTGCCTTCCTCTAAGCTCAGAGGGGCTCGGGTGAACCCTAGCCCTAACAGGTGAACCTGAGCCCTAATCCCATGGGTCGTTGGCGGCGAAGATGGTGGCTTCGCCGGAGAGGTGGAAGTCGACGGTGGAGAAGATGCGCACGAATCTTCACGCATATCCAAAGGTGATAAATCTGACTAGTTTTTCCCTCAAAAAATCATGCGAATGTTGTATAGCACGCAAATGTTATATAGCACTTCCGATTAGTAATTTGTAAGACTTACTTTTTTCTCAAAAAAATAGCAATTAGTAAGACTTACTTTTCCTAAAAAAAATTGGTTACTTTAGCTGTCCAAATTTGCTTATTGAGATAAGTACGGCGACACACATATACGAGACGAGACGTAATAAGGTACAAGGAACATCTACGAATGTCTGTACGCACACAAGACTTGCATGTATGGGTGTGGAGTGCACGATGATGGTTTGGAGCACCAAAATGGCGTGAGTGCAATTGTCTTCTTTCTCTCCAAAAATATACTGTTTTGATTCCCGAGAAAAAGGGAAACTGATTTCCAAAACTTTAACCGTCGTCGAACGGACCTATCAACGGGATCAAGCAAAACTTAGTGCGTTTTCGGTGCACAAAAGGAAGAAAGGTAAGTACGTTTCTAGACCAAAAGTGGGGTGCATTGTGCAAATTCATCCAGCTCATTTAAACTTTCTAAGGCATAGCTTAGTTTGGCTTAGTTCCAAAATTCACCCGATACTTTTGCAAAATTCATTGCCACAACACTTTACCACCGTAGTACTAGTGCATTGGAATGACTAACGTATTTTTTTTATTAAATATAACGCCTCTAATATTTCTGTCCCGCTTCAAACGGTTGTAGTTTCTTTTTTTCTTTTAACTTATTTAAGCCAGAAGCCATTTGGAACACATCTACTTCTAATTTTGGCTTATTTTGTTTTTTTTTTTTGGCTTTTTCATTTTTTTTCATTTTTTTTATCTTATTCCTTTGTATTATCCAGGACGATATAATGGTTTTTTATTTTTTTTTAATTGAATGACTCACAAAAGCTAACGGCTGCTACAGTGTAATTTCAGCCAAAAGCTAACCGCCAAAGCCATCAAAGCCATAAGCTTAATATCTTTGGAGCAGGTGTTCTAGATCTTGAGCAAGCGATCGGTAACAAACAACGGGTCATATTTATATTTTATGGGTCTAGAGAGGGGCGATGGGGATGATGCAGTGGTGGATCTAAGATTTTTAGGATAGGTGTTCGGATTTCGAAGTTAAGTTGCGTCTATTGGTGCCTATGTAGTCCGCGTCTATTGGTCATCACTCGCCTCCGTAGCCTGCACCTCTGCCCGCTCGCTACTCGAAGGCTGGAACCGCCTTCCACACAGACAACCACAAGGCAAGAAAGAGAACAAAGGTTAGGTTTTTTTTTTGTATTTTTACCTCTTTAGGCTTGCATGAGAAGGGCTGAGGTAGGAAGAAAAATAGGTCTAAAGTGTTACATAAACTACGCATGAGATACAGAAGTGCGGACTGAATTTATTTGTAGGCATAAAAATATAGTTTTAACCCAACTAACATATATATATCTAATATATCTATTATATACCTAGTATTTTGTAAAAAAATTAAGTGTTTAGCTGAACACTCTTGATCTCTTGTAGGTCTGCCCATGAGATGATGAGACGAGAGATCCGAAGGTAGCGGAGTTGGATGCAGAGGTAGTAACACTAGAGTGAGGTGGAACAAGGTAGCGGTGGTTCATGAGCGCTCGCGGCAAGCTCAAGTAATAAGAGCAAGGCTAATACTACAGCCTTCAGCTGGCTATATGGACACTTACAGCCCACTTAGAGCAAGTACAATAATGCTGACTAGGTCGCCTCTAGCGAAATCCACGTCAACAAAATCCTATGTGGAAGAGAGAGAAAAGAGGAGAGAGAGGCAAGCTGCCCCTTATATAAGAGGTAACCTCTAGCACATCATACGAGGAGAGAGAGGCAAGCTGCCCCTCATGCAAGAGGTGACCCCTGATATATTTATGCAAGTATTAAATGTTTGAGTGCTTTAGTAGAGATAACCTCTACTCAACTTATTGTATTAGCTACCTCCACCATGAGCCACGTGTACTCTTTTTGCTTATTTGGCTAGTCCTAGAGGTAGCAGCCACCTCTTCTATTAAACTTGCTCTTATCAGCTCATTCATATAGTAGTTTACAGCCAGCTGAAGATTGTATGACCTACCCTTTTCTCTCACAAAGTTTCTTGGTTCTTGTGCTTCAGTGGTCAGAAACTTAGAGCAAGTTTAATAAAATTTGTTGTGCTAGCTACAAGGGATCCATGTCAGCATAGTCCTATGTGGAGGGGAGAGAAAAGGAGAGAGAGAGCCAAGCCGACTCCCATGCAAGAGTCAGGCTATAGCACAGAAAAAGATGCATTATCCATGCATGTACCCATAGAACTAATTGCTATACCTATGCATGTATTAAATTATCAATACCCATATATGTATTAAATGATTGAGAGCTCTTGTGGAGACAACTTATAGCCAGCTTAGGGCATGTCCAATGGTGACTTATGAGCTAGCTCTAAACATATTATTTCATATTTTAATAGAAGAGAGAGAAAAGCTAGCTCTTGATCAAGAGCTAGTCTCATACACACATTCCAAGATTATATGAGGATGTCATGTGGGACTATTCATGTTATGAGCTATGTGCTAAAAGTTAATATCATTGGAGAAGTTATCTTAGAGCTAGTAACTAGCTCATATCATTGTACATGCCCTTATTGTATGAGTTGACTGCATCATTATCTTTTGATGACATGGAAATGTATTGGAGGTAGCAGCTATCTGTACTATTAAACTTGCTCTTAGAGCAAGGCTAATAATACAGCATTCAGCTGGCTGTATGGACACTTACAGCTCACTTATCAGCCCATTCATATAGTAGTTTACAGTCAGCTGAAGGTTGTATGACCCACCCTTTTCTCTCACAAAGTTTCTTGATTCTTGTGTTTCAGCTGACTGTAAACTTACAACCCACCTCTCTTCTCTCTCCTCCTCTCTCTCTCCTCCACCTCAGCATACAACCTACTAACAGCCTCTTATTATACTTACTCTTACAGCCCACCTCTCTTCTCTCTCCTCCTCTCTCTCTTCCACATTAGCATATAGCCTACTAACAGTTTCTTATTATACTTGCTCTAATCACGATGAGCTGGATGTTCGATCGATTGGCTAAGCAGTAATGAAATATGCATGTTTACTGTGACACCGACATCGAGCTCAAATCAAATATAAGCACAATACATGATACCAATTTTGGGAGATTAGCTGCACGAGAGAGGAGGTATGAGATTATTGGCTAGTCCTATATTGCCTAGTAGTTAGGGCACAGGTGATTGGTCACGTACGGAATCTTTTTGAAGGCGTGAAGGGGTGGATGCTACATATTTTTATGAATAGATTATTTTGAACTATAGTTTATAACTTATAGTTTAAATTTTTTAGTTCTGATTATTCGTGAGAGACAGTACGTATAAAAAATAGTCACATGTGATTTTGACCGATACAGCTGAACTCAATATATTTTTTACTACAATTGATCTTTAAACCCCGTTTGAAAAAACACACCGTTTTTTAAAAAAATCTACTGTAGCTATAGTCCGAACCCATCCTATACATAGCCAACAATATAGCATTTTTGATGCACAAAGTATTGATGGCATATGAGAAGCCTTTAATTAATAATAACACAGACCAGTCAATTTTTCATCTGTCCCGTTCTGTGTATTGCGCATTTCTTTCCCATTTTTTTTAAGTTTCGAGTGTATCCGCGCATTTCCAATACTGTGCCATATACATATGATCGGCAGCATGCACCGTGTGGATTCAGGGTATAACGGTATATAATCAACGTTCCTTTTTTTTTTTGAAACGGCAATGTTGTCCAGTACACATCTCCTAGCCTCTTCGGCGAATTGGGCCAGGCGCACACACCACAGAGAGCTCAGTTGGTGCAAGTGCACAAGACACGACGGTCGATGCTTTTGCACGCGGGAGCCACACATCGCACATGCAGGCGGCCGCCGCACCAACCAACCCGACCACGCGCACGGGCGTCGCCACCATTGGAGGCGACCGACGGCGACTAGATCGCACGTCAGGCCGCTTCGTCTTCGTGTAGCTATGGATGTCCTTTTTTTCGCTACGATTTATAATTTTTAGACTGTTTGTACAAAAAAATTACAGCGTAACAGAAATTTATGTGTGATTTTACCGATATAAATAAAATCAGTAAAATATGTATTATAATTAGTTAGTAGATTCTATCTTGAAAATGCGAGGCGAACGAGTGAGCCCCACCGAGTTATTGGATTTTGGCTGGGCTCGATCGCGGCGGGGTTGTGGGGTTGGTGTTGGACGCGGCAGCGCATGCACGGCGGTGGCTACTGTTGGTTGACCGGCCTACTGTGCAGATCAGATGCTCCCTGCCTGCCTGCTCCTCCGGCTGGGCCACGGAGGAAGATATTCAGCCCCTACGGTCTCCTCTGCACGTGTAGCTTGTAACACTTGTCCTTCACTCTGATCAGGAAGCAATGTTTTTGATAGGTACACGACGGAAGGAATTCCCAAAACGTACATTCTTAAGCTCCGTTCCCCAACGCATTGGAGGTGCCCATACGGCCTTCACCATTGTCCTGAGTGTTTACCGTATATTGCGTCTTTTCAATATGTATCTACAGAAATAGCTATGATATTGACAAAAATAGCACTTCTGTCGTTCGGTGACCGGACGGCAGCGCCCAACAGTTAACACATGACGCCTGCCACCCGGCGAGCAAACAGCAGGCGTCTGCTGCCTGGCCAGTAGACGGCAGGTGGCCAGCCGTCTGCCCACAAAACAGCATGTGATTAAGCTGGCTAATTAGTTGACTTAATTACTTACCTAAATTCGTAATTTTATGTTATAATTTTTTGAATTTGTAAATATAGTAAATAAGCTAAAAAATTACGACATTTTTGGTGGAGCTTTCCGAGGCATTGAGGTATGCTACGTAATTTTTTGAGGTTATTTGCTACCTCTAAAAGTCCTAAAACGATGTATAATTAACCAAACGATTAAGCAGCTATGCGTCGCTCTAAGAATTTTTAGAGCTAACAAATGGTCGTCAAAAATTTCAAATTTTTTTTGTGAAGCTTCCTGATGTAGTGTGCTATGTTATGTAATTTTTACTTAATTGTTCGCATCACTTTGCTACCTCTCAAATTATTTGAGCATCGCATAATTAAATGGGTGATTAAACACTATTGACCGGAGGCTAATGGCCTACCATATGGCCATTGTGCAGCACTAGGCCTGCCACACAGTGGCCAGGCGATAAGCTATTAGCCCCAAGCCATTAGTTTTTAATCACCCGTTTAATTATGCGCCGCTCAAATAATTTTTAGAGATATAAAAGTGGTGCAAACAATTATATAAAAATTAGACAACATAGAAAAATATATAAGGAAGCTCTGTAAACAATTTCATTATTTTTTCATGATAATTTGATACCTCCAAAAATTCTTGGAGCAACACATAACTGCTTAATCGCCTGATTAATTATGCATCGTTCTAAGATTTTTTGGAAGTAACAAATGCCTCAAAAAAAATTGCACAACATACCACGATGGCTCGAGAAGCTCCACCATGATATGCAAGGAGGGATGTCAAGGGATTGCATATCACTAATTATGATTAAATTATCATAAATTAATATGGTAAATTTGGAGCACATAAAATTTTCAAAAAAAATACACAATTAGGTCAACTGTGTTAAAAGGCTCCACATAAAAGTTTATAATTTTTAGAGCTCGTTTGCTATATATAACAATTCCTACAAATATCAAAATCAAACGAATTTTCGAGCAATATTCATAGGGGATGAAATTGTAGAAAAATTACATAATGAAGTATGTTGTATCAGGATTCTGTGCATAAAATTTTGTAATTTTTTTACCTTATTTGCTATATTTAAAAATTCAAACAAACATGATATAAAATTACGAATTTAGGCAGTGATTAAGCCGGCCAGCTAATTAGCTGGCTTAATCATCTGCCATCCCGTGGGCGGACGGCGGGCACCTACCATCTGGTGGGCAGGCGATAGGCACCTACCATCTACTCACGGGGCGGCAGGTGCCCACGTGTCGTCTCCCCTGCGCTGCCGCCCACCTACCGGACGGCAAAAACGTCATTTCTGTAAATATGTTGTGCATACGGCTAGTTTTGTAAATACTGTCGCAAACGGCACTAAATCCGCTAAAAATTCTGCATTATGAATGAATGCTCGTCCAGTATCCATCTGCAACTATTCCTATACAGGGTACCAATTTTTTTATAAAAAAAAAGTTAATAAAATATAATAGTGTATCATTCGCTCTTTGCTTCGGCCACCTTGGAGGGTTGATTTGTACTATCCTCACTCTATGTCTATACCTACTGCCCATATGATCCGCTCTATGTTGCCACACGACAATAATACACCATAGATGGATAGGGCCATGGGAGACTTTGTGCCGACAACAAGCATCAATGCAATCAACAGCCATCCATGGTTTTGCCTACACATGTGGCTATGCCATGACATGCTTCAAGCAACAACACCTTTGGATACCACCACGATATTAGACTCTCTATAAATCTCTAAAAAAATGCTTACCGCCACCACCAACAATATTGGTCTTGGCTTTTGATGCCTATTACCTGTGATGAAGATGATGTTACCACAAAACTCACCAATGGTATCTGCTATGTGTTGTTGCTCCTTCCGTGATGGTGCCCCGTGCATGCATGAGCCCTGCTGTGATCTTGTCATTGTCATCGATCTTGCTCCATCACTCCTGCCATCCTTCTCCATTCACATAAGTGATGCCATCCTCCCCTGTGTCGAATCCTCTTGTCACCAGCTTCAGTCACTATCTTCAAACTTCTTAGATATGCTTGAAGTGTTGTCCGCAATCTCCCCCTATCTGTTACTCCACCATGTCTTAGTTAAGATTTGTGCTTTTCTCTCTAGGTCTACTTTGCATGCACCATGTTCAGTGAAATGCTTAGTTTGGTTCTATTTGAAATTCTTTTGGTTGGATATTTCGTATGGTGTTTCAATTGGTTTCTGTGCTAAAAAGTTTGTCCATTTGGTGTATATGCACGTCATCATGTCCATGGTCGAAGGTGTCGACATAATCTTATGTAAGATTAGTACTTCACGAGATAATGAAGTGAAGGATGCCTTTGCAGAGGCTTTATTGGCCACAAGTAATGATCAGAGGGATAGGGATACAAACAATAAAGAAATAGATTGACAAGATTTGTGAGCCATAATCATGAGACTTGGATATAGGAAAATTCATGAAAATTTTCTAAAACTTGAGACTTCATGAAAATTCATGAATCTTGATCATGAGACTTGAACATAGGACCTCATGAAACTATATAAAATTTAGTCACGATGTCATGAAACTTAATCACGGAACCTTATGAAACTAGGTCAACTTAGGTATGAAACCTCCTAAAATTTTATGAAACCTTATAAAACACTATGAAATTTAAACATAAAACCTTATGAAACTTAGTCAACTTAGGCATGATGCCTCCTGAAACTTAATGAAACATAGTCATGAAATCTCATGAAACCTCATGAAAGTTAGTCATGAAACGTCCTAATAATTGGAGATCAACTTCATGAATCTATTACAAAAAACTTTCAATTTCATGTATCCGCTACAAAAAAAACTTCATGAAACCTTATAAAACACCATGAAACTTGGACATAAAACCTTATGAAATTATGTCAACTTAGTATAAAACCTTATAAAACTTAATGAAACACCAAAAAACTTAGCAATAAAAACTCATGAAACTTAATGAAATCTAGTCATGAAACCTCCTAAAACTTGGAGTTCAATTTCATGAATCCACAACAAAAAAACTATATGAAACTACAAATCAGTCTTGAAACCTCATGAAACTTAGTCGTGAAATATCTCGAAATTTGATGAAACTTAGACAATAAATCTCGTTAATCTTTATAAAAAGCTAGTCATAAAACCTCATAAAATAAGCTGAGACCTCATGAAACTTGAGCAATTTATAAAATAAAATATTGAGACTTAGTCATGAAAGCTCATAAAACATATTAATGAAACTTGAAATTCAACTTTATGGAGCCGCTACATAAACTTCATGAAAGTTAATATTAAAACCTTATGAAACACTATGAAATTTAGTAATGAAACCACGTGAAACTTAGTCAGAAACCTCCTAAAACTTTATAAAATATCATGAAACCTCGTGAAACAAGCTGAGATATCATGAAACCTTGTGAAACTTGAGCACTTTACAAAATAAAATATTGGGACAGTTCTTGATGAGAATGTTAACACAGAACAAAACACATGAAATTGGTTTTACAAAATAATGTTAACTCCAGGTACATGGAACCATAATTTAGAGAATAACAGGACCCCCATCATTTGCATAGTGTAGAATAGGACATCTAACCATGATTTAAAAGAAGGCTACATTTTCAGACTAAATGTAAAGTATCACAAATGTACCAACATTGAAGCGATGGTATCATCATAGGCTTACATATGTTCACATACATATCTACATACACATATGAGGTATCAACAAAAATTCCTCAAAAGTATCAACAGAAATATAGTTTCATGCAAGTTTTAACAAATACATCAAACAAATAGCTATAATAACTATAGTAACTGTGAATGAAACAAGGGAATTCCAACGGCTGCTACGGCTTTCGCTGGGACGACAAGGGGTCACTGAGGCCCATCGCGGCGAGGTTGGTGATAGAGGTTATGGACCGAGATGCAGCATTTGCACTGCCGATGCTTTGCTTGCTCGGATCCATGTCGTCGAGCCTGAATCGAACTGGGTTTTTGGCCTTGCCGACCCAAGAGCCAAGCCGTCTCCTGCTCGCCATCCGCTGCCACGCTCAGGGGAGCCCATGCCACCGCACATCTCCGCGTGCTCGCAGCCGCCCCTGCGGTGTCACGCCGTACCGCGCCACCTCACCCATGCTGGTGTTCATTGGTGAGAGAGAGATAGAGAGCAGGAGGAGGATGGGGATGAGGAAGCGTGAGGCTCAGGAAGAATGAGTGGTTTGGTTTGAGGGATTTAGATAAGTCATATGATTTGGATAGTACCGTAGATATCCAGTATTGCTTGATAGTGCTGAATCCAACGGTGGCTAGTTATCCCATTGAAAAAACAACTGACGGTATACCGTTTGTTGTTAGTATTTTTTGGTAATTTATGTTTAGAGATATACGTATTGTATGGGAGATTCTATTGTCAAAATCAGGCCGTCGACGGACGAGATCGAGGAATTCATTAATGCGCTGAAATCTCCCTCCTGCTATCTCTAACAATAAATTTCTACTTCCCACATCAACACATGGAACAAGCCAGGCTCGGCGGCGTAGTAAATGTGTATGCATGAGTACGGTGGTCAAGAACTGCGCTGGCCCTGGTCTAGTTAGACGTGGCTGGAGGCATCACTTCAGCGAGCTTAGCGAGGGGAGGAGGTGTTGAGACCGAAGGAAGGAGTTGTAATTCGCAAGAGAGTCAGGGGCTTTCTTGCAAAAAAACAATATTTGAGAGAGAGTGGGGAGAAAGACGGGGCAGGAGAGCCATAAAATGCAGTTCTGTAACGCCGCCGTTATGCTTCTGCAGGAGCCTCTTCGTCTGCTCTGCTCTCTCTCCCCTCTCCACCGCACCTACCTTTAATGGCGTGAGCCTAACAAACACTGAAACAGGAGAGCACCACCCGGTGACCAGACCACCTCTGCAACACTAGGCGCTCGCTTCTTTCCCCCCCCCACTTCGCTCCCCGGGGGGCCAGAGCGACGCACACCCACCCAACATACCACCACCCGTGGCCATGGCGCAAGGTGAGTACACCCAGCAGTGTCCCTTCGTGCTTCCTCTGGTTTTCGGAGTTCACGGTCGGGTCGTTCGCTCATGGGCCTTCGATTCTTGGCAGCACGGGACCCGGAGCTGTTCGCGGAGCTGTGGCGCGCCTGCGCGGGGCCGCTCGTGGAGGTGCCGCAGACGGACGAGAGGGTGTTCTACTTCCTCCAGGGCCACCTGGAGCAGGTGCGTGTTCCGGTGGTGAATTCTTTGGCTCTGCAGTGCTGGGTTCTTGGTTTCTCTTCTGGGTGTTTGTTTGCTGTTTGTTCCATCACGAGTGACGCGCTTCTTGCTGGTGCGTGTGGTGTGGTGGTGTAGCTGCAAGAGCCGACGGACCCGGCGCTGCTGGCCGAGCAAATAAAGATGTTCCAGGTGCCGTACAAGATCCTCTGCAAGGTCGTCAACGTCGAGCTCAAGGTAATCGCCGTCGCAGCGGAGGAAACGTCTCGCCGTTTCTTCCCTTGCTTTTGGTGTGAGCTCGTCGTAATTTTCTTTTGTTTGTTTGTGGTGCAGGCAGAGACGGAAACGGACGAGGTGTTCGCGCAGATTACCCTGCAGCCGGACTCGGATGTGAGTGGTGACCACCCACAGTTTTGTTGTTCTTCTCTGGTTTCCAAATGTCAAGTGTGCTCGCCGTGATTGTGGGCATATTTTTAGGCTTCCTGAATTTTGGACTCTGTTTAGGAAGTCCAGGAATTTGAGATGCTTCCGCATCATCTTTTTGCGGAAAGTAATTTACTGAATGTGAACTCACATTCAGATAGTGTACCCTGTGGATTTGTCTGAAAAAATAGTGGTTTCTGTTGTTTGCAGCAAAACAATCTGCCCACAGTACCTGACCCGCCCCTGCCGGAGTTGACGAGGCCTGTGGTGCACTCCTTCTGCAAGATCCTGACACCGTCCGACACCAGTACCCATGGCGGGTTCTCCGTCCTCCGACGGCATGCCAACGAGTGCCTACCGCCACTGGTATGCCCAATTCTCATGTTTTTGGCAATGCATATGGTACGATGAAGTTATAATCCTTTTTGTTTGCTATTGATCAGGATATGTCGATGCCAACACCGACTCAAGAGCTCATCACAAAGGACCTTCATGGATCTGAGTGGAGGTTTAAGCACATCTATAGGGGTATGCAATAATTTGTTTCTTTTTAGTTATCTGCTGAATCGTTCTATAATCATTTGACTACAGATCAGTAGCAAAATTGTACTAGCTTTATGTGCCTTCTGGTGCTTATTCATAGTTTCATACAATTCTTGGTTGACTAGGCCAACCCCGTAGGCACCTTCTGACTACCGGATGGAGCACATTTGTCACATCTAAGAAGCTGATTTCTGGTGATGCGTTTGTTTACCTAAGGTTAGATTTCAACTGAACTATAGTGCCTATATTTCTCTTTAACCCTTCATGCATCAGGAACAGGTTTGTGCAGATGTTCATACGAAGTATGTATCACAAGGCACCATGTTTTGTTCTTGTAGGAGTGAGACAGGGGAGCAGCGTGTTGGAGTTAGGCGCCTTGTGCAGAAGCAAAGCACAATGCCAGCATCTGTTATATCGAGCCAAAGCATGCATCTTGGGGTGCTTGCAAGTGCATCACATGCTATTAAGACTAATTCCATATTCCTAGTGTACTATAGGCCAAGGTTGGACCTTTTCTACCGTCAATTGTTTGATAGAAGTGTGCTTATTCTCTGCTAATGAAAGTTGTTTCTTTTAGGTTAAGCCAAAGCCAATACATTGTCAGTGTGAACAAGTACCTTGAAGCCAGTAAAATTGGATTTACTGTGGGCATGAGGTTTAAGATGAGTTTTGAAGGGGAAGATGTCCCTGTGAAGAAGTGATGATTCAACCTGCAATCTCATCTGTTTCTTTTTCAGTTTGTTCCTCATGTTTTGCCATCATCTCAAATTCACATGGTCGCTATGTCTATTTTAAACCTGTAGGTTTTCTGGAACTATAGTTGATGATGGGGATCTTTCTCCACAATGGTCAGGTTCTGAATGGAAGTCACTGAAGGTAAGATCAATTTATTCTGTTTTCTATTCTTTGCCTCCTTTTCTTAAAAATGCTGACTACCTTCTGAACTATTCACGGTTTAGGTCCAATGGGATGACGTAACAAATTCTAACGGCCCTGAGAAGGTTTCCCCTTGGGACATTGAACGATTTGATGGCTCTGCACCTACCATCATTGTACCCCTGCAATCATCAACGAAAAACAAGCGGCCTCGGGAGCCAAGCGAATGCTTGGATATTCAATCACTGGGTATGGCATAGCAAATTTCTCATTGATTGACTTACTGATAAATTAGTGGATTTATTTGCCTCATGATGTTCACAATCCTTTCATCTTAATTTGCAGAACCAACTCAAGAATTTTGGCTATCTGGAATGCCACAACAGCATGAGAAGACATGTGTTGCTTCCAGTGAACCGAATTGTATCTCTGGACATCAAGCTGTTTGGCCAAGCGAACGCGCAGGTTATGGTGCCATGAGTAGTAGTTCTGTTTGTCAGAACCCAGTAGTACTTGAGAGTTGGTTGAAGGACTTCAACTCTTCAAGTAAGGGGGTCTCTCCTACCTTGTTAGAGATTTCTCAGAAGTTGTTTCAGGTTACCAGCAATGAAGCAAGAGTTGCTCCTTGGCCTGCACTTTCTGCTTACCAAGCTGAGGAACCCACTTCCAAGTTGTCATGCAACACTGCTCTCTGCAGTTACCGAACTGAAGAGGTTGCTCCAAATTTGTCCAAGGTTGTTGAAGAAAGGAAGGAACCCGGCATGTTTCGTCTTTTTGGTGTGAATTTGATGAAACATACTAACAGCACTGCTACTGCTGACAAGGCGAGTGCGGAAGCAGGGGAAACCTCAACCAGAGCTGCTGGTTCTTATGAAGACTCTGTTCAGCTGTCAGCACTCTCAAAAGTAACAAAAGATCATATAGCTGTGAACGAAAGCCCCCGAGAAATCCAAAGCCATCAGAGTTACACTACAAGAAATCGAATAAAGGTACAGTTTTGTAACCCCCCCCCCCCCCCCCATGCTTCTTAAACTGTTGTCTGTCTGACCTTAAGCTGATATTTGGTTTGTATTAGGTTCAAATGCATGGAAATGCTGTGGGTAGAGCTGTAGATCTAGCAAGTCTGGATGGGTATGAGCAACTAATGGGTGAGCTGGAAGAGATGTTCGACATAAAGGACCTGAAACACAAATGGAAAGTGACTTTCACTGATGATGAGGATGACACAATGGAAGTCGGGGATGATCCCTGGCCGTAAGCTTTTGCATATTCTCCCAAAAAAAATAGTTGACTGTTCATCTGACAGGAGCTTAATGAGTTATGACTGATATACACTCCTTGACTCCTACAGGGAATTTTGCCAAATGGTCAGAAAGATAGTGATCTATCCCATTGAAGACGAGAAGAAGATTGAGCCTCATCAGAAGTTGCTCTCTGCTGCTGCTCCAGAGCAGGATCTCAGGACTGAATTTGAGAAGGGAGGCTAGGGCTGAAAGGTTGATTTTTGGAGCCTTTCACTGTTGAAGCATTGGTTGCTATCGTTTTGTCCGAGGAGATGGTTGTAACTGAAACATGGTGGCTAGCTTGTCATATTGAAGCAACAGTTGTTGCTGGCGTCAATTCTCTCTTCACAAGCATTTTGAAGATAAATTGATGTAACATAGGTTTCCAGAAAAAAAAGTTTGATAATGTCTCTTTAGGCTGCTCTACAAAAAATGACAATGTCTCTTTAGTAGTTTCCTTAAGTTTAGTCAAAACCTTAATGGTGGTTACGGAATAATCGAGAGGTATAAGACTGTTGGTGTGCAAACTTTGTACATATTATATGGGAGATGATAATCATATGATATTAGCTTTAATCCTTTGCTGTTATATTCGTGTATCTTTCATTGTTCTTGAGCAATTTGTTTGATTGACTTCATGATGAGAATTATCTTGGATGTGGGCTGCATTAACAAGGAAATCTGTCCATGCCGGCATAATGCTGGCTAGTTCTGTGTATGATGCCGGAATAGCTATCTTTGTGGAGTTCACATTTGTCAAGTTAAAGTTGTTTTAATCACTTGCGGTAGGGCTGAGGATTAACTGTATATGACTGGATCCTTCTCTGTTTTCTTTCTTTGAGAGTGATCCTTCTCTTTTCAACAAAGAGTTGAAGTTCCTCTAAAAAAAATGTTTTATAAAGGAAAGAGAATGCGATTGTTAGTGAGAACTTAAGTTGAAAATAATGAGGCAGGCACTATTCTGAAGGGGGGAAAAGAAAGTTTGACAAAATCTCCATGAGATCAGCTTGGTTTGTAAAAGGGAAATGCCGAAATGGGGCATGCAGTCAATGCACTGGACTAAAAGACTTCTGAAGTTACAGCCTTGCAGGTCTGATTACCCTCTGGAACGGGCATTTGTGTTGAACCCATACACCAAGGGGCTGTTTGGTTGCCTGCATGTGCTCATGCAGCTGCATGAGCGTGGCCAGGCTGAGGAGAGAAGCTCCTCAACCACGTTTCTCCTCAGCCTGGCTCCAGTTGATTTTTTGCATCCACTCGTGCAGGCTTTCTTCTCTATGCAGGCAACCAAACATCATCTCCCTGCATACGCAGGTGCGAATCACTCGCATGCAGGCAACCAAACAGCCCCTAAGTGAATGATCATCAAAATGCTTTCGTATGATTTGGGCAGCGGCGAAACTTTGGGTTCACTTACAGAAGATACCAAACATGGGCCGCGATCATCACACAAGTGCAGTGATCAGTGATCACCAAGCAAGCCGCGTGCTGGAGAGAGGAGAGGGATCGCGTGGGCTTAGCTGCCTGACACTGTTGGTAGGCCCGCACCGCGTGCGATCAGCCTGATGTGCGAGGCCCGTGGCCCGTACGCGGCCGCGGAATGGCGTCCGCAAAAAAGCGCAAACCGCGGCCTTGTCCGCGCGTTGATGGCTGGGCCGCTGGTGCTCTCCGGCATGATCGCGCCTTCTGGATCTATATGGGCATGCCGGTATTGTTCGGTTTTCTTCTGTGGGCCGTGGACCAGGCCTGAGATCCCGCGGCATTGGAGAGGCCGAGTACGAGAGCGGGGGACAAAAAGGAGAGGAAGAGAGTACGAGCGCCGATGCGAAACCCCAACCAATGTTGTTTCGGCCTGGGCAAGGGGCATCAGTGGTTACGCATGTTTGGTTGGAGGTTGGAAAAAACTATCTAGGTTAGACATACATCCCAGGTGTTCGATTTTAAATGTCTGAGGTCAGAATGTGTTGCCTGGCAGGTATTTACCTGCGAGGCCTCCAACCAAACAGGCCCTTAAACAGTTGAACCTCACGGCGGTCTTTCCTTTGTTTGTGAATGCAAATGCTCCATCTCATCTCTCTCTCTCTCTCACCTCCATCCTAATAATCCCTGCTTTCATAAATAGGTGTGTAGAAAACTGTTGTGCCACAAGGCACTCGCACGGAAAAGAATGTCAAAAATTATTATTTTTACATCTAGAAACTACTTCTGCCGATGCCCGCACAACCTATTGGATCCATATACCCTGCTACTTCTGGAATACGTTGGCTTCTTAATTTAATCTCTTTTCTTTTAGCCTTTTGTATTCTTGTGCGATGGGGTTCAAGATGAATATGGTTGTAGGGGGAGGTAGAGGGGAGTAGATCCATGACCAATAGTGAGGCACATCGCTGAAGTTGCCAAAATCGGAGGTGCTTGGGAAGAGGAATAGAGCGGCCGCTGAGGAAGGCTTACTACTACATTATAGTCAGTGCATGTACGGA
Organism: Dendrocalamus sinicus; assembly: GCA_036346575.1. Lineage (NCBI taxonomy): Eukaryota > Viridiplantae > Streptophyta > Magnoliopsida > Poales > Poaceae > Dendrocalamus > Dendrocalamus sinicus. The sequence goes on along the minus strand of CM070643.1, from coordinate 9,241,482 downwards.
AAGAAGAGCAGAAGGGAGCCTCAAAGGCGTACAGGGTGAGGGATACTGCTAGCAATTGCATCATCAATGGCAGTAGATTCGAGTTTGTTGGATCGACCGGAGAAAAGAGACAGGAATGGAAGAGAGAGTGAAAAGAGGAGAAGGGCAAAGTAAGAGAGAAGATTGGGATTGTGTGAGTAAGAATGAATCAATGGGTTCATGCATTTGAAGCCTCCTCTTGACTTTTCTCTCCATAGCTCGTCGCTCGATGGCTTAGAGTGAACCATCCAACGGTAGGAGGAGCGTGCGTGTAATAGAGCTAACAGACGCACGCGTGGAATCTTGCATTTCCGTAACTACTTTGTGTAAGTCGACCCTCCACGAAGCCAGACCGGCCAACCCAAATGGCCAATGTCAAACGTTGTCGCTGTCACTAGGAGTGAAAATAGAGTTAGATATTACTCAGATATCCGACTACTGAATTCAGATATGTCGGATCCGGATGCCTAATATCCGAATCTGGATACCTAATATTTGGATGTGGATGTGGATTTGGTATGGGTTGTCTCGGATTCAGATATCTAGATTCATCAGATATAACAACAGCAACTTACTAATACATATCTTTTGCATTTGACCTCTAAATTGTCCTTGGACATATGGTGTGGCCAGTTTAGGGAGAATTATTTTTGTACAGTCGCTCATTATGTAAATGATGACTAAGTATTAAAAAGAGAATCATAGACTTTAAAATAATTGATGTAGCACATATGGGTAAGAATATAGCATAATGTATTATCAAAGTTGCAGAAGATTTTGATCTTACAAATACTTTTTGTGCAATTACCCAGAACAATGTTGTAGCAAATTCCAAGGCAATGGGTATGCTCACTCCATTATTTAGTACATACACAGAATCATTTTTGCTACATCGGCGATACGCCTATCATATTATTAATTTTATAGTTAAACGTGGCTTAAAGAGGTTGGGTTTATATCTTCAAGCTTTTTATGATGCAATTTCTTTTGTAAATATTTCTAACCAATGAATTGCAGTATATAAGATCTACTGCATTGCGATGGTTGTACGTCCATGAAAGTTCCGTATGGACATGCCGGTAAGGTGAAACTCAACTTATCTCATGCTACAAAATATTTTACCCTATAAGCGCACATTTTCTATTTTTATTCACATGCACTAAGCAGCACTGGTACATTGCTGAGAAGTTACTAGTATTTCTGGAACTCTTTTACGAAACCATTGTTGCTTTATCTGGAGCATACTATCCAATATTTTCTTTAATTATGCATCATATTCCTATGATTAGGGCTGAAAACGATCGGAAACGATCGGTAGGAGGTCAAATCACTTTCAGTTTCACATTATTTTTTCGAAAACGAAATCGATACGATATTGTCGGAAACGAGAACGACATCGATATCCCGGTAAATTCGGAAACGAAACTATTCGATCAAAAGTGCATCGATAACGATCGAAAATCATGAAAGCGATACAATAAACACATTATACACCAATCGCACAAAGATGACAATAGCTGTATATATTGTTGTAAATATTGCGTATAAGCATATTTATACATTTAATTCCAGCCAATACAAGCACATAAAGAGTATATTTCAGCATAAGAAGAATGACATTAATTGCATATAAACATGAAATTCTAACATGCCATTCAACTCTACATATATATTCAAAGAATATAACTTATATGTCTTGAAAATAACGATTATGCAGATCATGCATAAGAACAATGAAACAACTAAATCTAGCATATGACAAATTAATTGTTTCATAATTGCTCTCGAAACGAGTTGCGCAAAATCAAAGATTTTGGCCTTCTCATGCAAACACCCATTTAATCACAAATGATCTACTATCCGACTGGGATTTGAGCCCACACTAAAGCTTTCTCGCCACGATGACCAAAACAGAGAAACAATAGTATAATGCTTTGAATGTATGATCACGCACAGTGAAGATAATTAGCAATAATCGATCGTCGGACTAAGCATGTAGCATCTACCGAGAGATATTAATCAATTTAAATGGCGAATCGAAAGAATAACAAGCAGAGCCTCCACTGAACAACTGAAAGACGGTATTTTATCGGGTAAATACGGTATTTTTCGAAAACGATCGGAAGAGAGCTAAATCGTTTTCGTTTTCGTTATCGGATTTTTTTACCGTTTTCGTTTCCGTTTTATCGGTTACCGTTACCATTTCCGTTTAGGGAGAAAAATCGATAATTTCTCAAAAACGATTTTCGGTAACCGAAAATTACCGTTTTCGTTTTCAGCCCTACCTATGATTGCGACTCACTTAAAAGCTAATGAAAATGACATAGTGTTACGAGAAGTTGTGTATGCTTTGAAAACTAAATATTTAAAATATTATAATGAGATTTCATACTTATACGTATTTGCATTTATTCTAGATCCAAGAGCTAAGCCTGTTCATATTGGCTTTTGGTTTTGGATTTTAGTTTTGGCTTATGAATAGTAACACCTTGTAGAGAAGCTTGTAGAGAGACACTCGCATACGATTTTGGCCGATATAAATGAAGCCGTTGCAGTATGTACTGCAATCGATTAGTGGACCCTATCTTGAAAACATACTTCATTTAAAAGCTAGATGTTATAGAAAAGTCATTTACTGTAGAAAAGTGCCTTTTAGAAGCCAATACGAAGAGGAACAAAATTGCAGTATTCACCAGTATTCTTTCACTTATAGGTGATGCTGTATGAATAGATTATTGTAACTATTTTCAACTGTTCATTCTAAATTATATGAAGTTTATCATAAGTATGAGCATAAGTTTAGGGAGTTCGCTTGCAACGATCTCCACTAGCACTCACCACAAGTAAGAAGATAAATATGTGAGAGCAAAATCTTTAGCGCACTAGGATCCTCCGGAAGATCAAACTCTACATCGTCAAGTGTTGGAGCAATCCATACTAGCGCTCGCGAGATAGTGATCATATGCCTCACAATGCAAGGGACTTTAACATTTTGGAATGGTGGTACGGGCATAAGCTAACATATCCGTGCTATCTATATTAGCACGAGATGTGTTAACCATTTCTGTCTCGACGATTTCTTTCAAGTTTGCTTTTAGTCTTTCTAGAAGAATATTGAAGGAGAGAAAAACAAGTCTCACAAGTGAGATGATGCAAGTACTTCTCATAGTGAAAGACTGGAAACAACCTAATGTGCGAACTCAACACTACGTGGTGAATACAGAGTTGGAAGATGCGTTCAACAATCTCTATCTAGATGACGGCGCCGCCATCGACATTTCTTAGAGCGTCTATATATACGTTGTACCTTTTCCGATTTTTTACCTATAATGTGAGCTACAGGTTGTACTCTTTTTTCTTTGGTAAGGTTTTCTCAAGTTGAGTTTTTACTTAGCAAAATTTTTAACATGGCAGCTATTTAAATATTAATAAAGCTTATTATTATATTTCTATAATTTATTTTGTCTTTTTAATTCTATTTTTTTGAATTATTATATATATATATATATATATATATATATATTAGCATGACTCGTTTCGTTTAGACTAATGAGCTAAATGAGCCTGTATCAGGCCGTGTTGTGCAGCCACAGGTCTGCAACCAGCCAACCGTGCCGTGCGTGCCAGCGGCTGCCCTCCCAAGTCCCAACTCGGCAGAGGCATCATTTTTTGGGGACGCACGCGCACCAGCAAATCGCCGCCCTGTCCAGCACCAAACAGGCACGTCACGCAACACCCGCGGAATCGTCTCAGACCAGTAAATAATCGATCGCTCCCACTGTGTTCGTGCTTCACCTGCACCTGCCTGAGTTTTCCTCCCACCTGACCTACACTGCATAGCTCTCAAGTTTTGCGTGGGATTTTTTTTTCACTGGCTCCCGGTTCTGCCCTGCGCAACTCATATACTATTCTCACGGCGAAATGAAATGTCGTTAACAAGAATTGACGATAGAAAAACATACAGGTTTAAATAAAACTAAAGACTCTTGTAAGGAAAAAAAACAGGAAAAGAGGGTTCTCAATTGTTTCGCCAGGACTCGACATTGCCCCTGATGGATCGTTATATCGAGGTTTTAGAGTTGGAAGGCCCTGGCAGCGCCGATGATAGCCTGTAGATGATGTCTATGACGATGGATGTAGAGGTGACAAAACTGCATTGAGAGGCCGGCTAAAGCGCCTAACTTCTTGGAGTGTTGTTGTAACTAGTGTAGCTAGAACTTGTTGTCTCAAGAGTTGCTCACATTGTTCATGGCTAATGGTTTAAAGCTACAATTGATGATTTTTAATTCTAACATAAGTGTTTATATGAATAAGCTAAATACCAATAAACTACTTTGAAAATATTATCTTAAGTCCATTGGCCGAAAAGAATATGGCCGTATTGTCGTGGGAGGGAGGCACAGTTCCACCCTACTGCTCTCTCGCACTTCCAGTTATCGATGTTGCTGGATCCCTAAACAGTGTTTGCTTTTATTGAAATAACAGAACGGGACCAGAGTTAGGCCCGTGTTCCTTGAAAACCAACCGAATTAAAATCAAGAAATCGGTACTTTATATTCTTTCCCATATGATATACGCGACCATGTGATTCGCCAATTAAATTTCTTGAAGCCACAGTATCAATGGTCCGTCCGTTCCTGTGCGTCCTTCAACTGCACGTACGTCTCTGAGTTGTGCCGGGGCCTTCGCCTGCAGTGCACCGTCAGTCAGAAAACGCGGACGCATATGCCCCCACGCAAGCCTAGCCAAGAAACGGCAGGCCGGTGGTGTGTGTCAGTGTGAGTGAGTGATGGTCTCAGCCTTTGCAGCTCGCCGCGTTGCTCTGCTCCCCCACGAAGATTAGCAGGCAAAGAAGAGCCTCTTTATCTTCTTCACATTTTCCCCCACACCCATCGCATTCTTCACCTCCTCCCTCTCTACCCTGGGCCCTCCTCCCCTCGCTCCTCTCTCATGTCACCGCTGATCAGTAGCATCTTCCAAGCCCACAAGGACCCGAACCAGATCTTGGCCTAGCTTGTTCAACTCCCTGTTTAGGTGAGCCGGCTCACCTCCCACCGTCAGAGAGGAGGCGGCACTTCTTCCTTCTTCAAAAGCCCCTTGCTTTCTTGGGGGGTTTTTGTTTTGCCAAGGAGGGTTTTCGTGTGGTGTTCTTGGTAGGGAGAATCTTGGCAGGAGGTGCCTGGGGTTCTCTCTCTCTCTCTCTCTCTCTCTCTCTCTCTCTCTCTCTCTCTCTCTCTCTGCTTCTGCTGGATTGGTGGGTGGTGTGGCGGTGGTGCAACTTCGGTCATGGAGGTAATCGAAATGTCTCCATCCTCCGTCTCCACCTACCACCTTGACGCTGCCTCGACCAGTGAGGACATGTCCTTGCAAGAAGGCCTCCTCTTCTCGGACAGCCTCAAGGTATGTGTATATGCTGCCTACACCCTCTTGCCCATCTCACCCCCACAAGACGCCATCTTTGATTCCTCCCTCCCTTTTGTTCTCATGGATCTAGGTAATGTTCTTGTAGAAATCGGGCTGCATTTCTTGATTTCTGGCTGCTTTTCCAGAAAAAAACCTGATGGTGGTCTAATTTTGGGGCGCACTTAATTGTGTGCCGTTCTGTCACCGTCAATCACAAGATTTTGTCCCTAGTTTGGTCGCAAACAGTCCAGACTATGTAGTCCCCTTTCCAAACTTAGTGATTTTTTGAAAAGTTTTTACTAAGGCCTTCTACCTTTCTAGGACAATGCTGTTACATCTAATCCTGTATTACAACCTCTCAAAAAAAAACCTGTATCACTGATATAATTGGCTATGCAACTCTGTAGTGGATGAAGCTTTTTTTTTTGTGCCTTTCCCCTAATTGAGCAAAAGTACTATCCCATTTGGATTTTAAAAATGCGTGGTTCGCGTAGCAGAATGGCTACCCAACACAGAGACTCTCACTAAGAAAGCGGAATCCAAGCGGATTGTGATACGCAGTTCTACTCGAATATACGTGGGCTGTTTGTGATACACAGTTCTACTCGAATATACGTGGGCTGTTCATCTAAAGTTTGAACAATAGGTTAGTTGCGTGTTAGTGAGCTAATTGGTCTGGTAATGTCAACCATTAAGATGCACAGCTCTACTCAAATATACGTGGGCTGTTCATCTAAAGTTTGAACAATAGGTCAGTTGCGTGTTAGCGAGCTAATTGGTCTGGTAATGTCAGCCATTAACGTGCTGTTGTCATCTTTTGTCAAATTTGTCGCTGCTCAAGTTAAAGAAATTAGGATCCTTGTTCACAACGAAGCCCCACATGGCTGCACCTTAGTTAATTAGTAATGCTTCTCCTGTATATGCTGAGCTGGAATTTCTTATAGTATCTCCCATGCCGGACTTAAATTATTTTTGTTTGTAGGACCTGAGGAATCTGCGGTCACAGCTATACTCAGCGGCGGAATATTTTGAAGTATTCTACAGAAACAATTCGCACAAATCTACGTAAGATCTTTTGTTTTGTTTGGATCTTTGATTCCTTGTTTGTTTTGCTACTTAAAAAAAGAAGTAAAACATGTCGGCTGCATCTCATTTATACTGATCTGCTGTAGAGTGATGACGAGTTTGAAAGATTACACGGTTGAGGCCCTTGTTAGCACCGTGGACCATCTGGGTTTTGTGTCATACAAGGTGGATAATCTTGTCAACGAAAAAGCTGACGAGGTCAATGAAACCGAATTTCGAGCATCTTCAGTTGAACAGGTATAATAATTAAATGCCAAATGAGGTGAAAGTTCTTTTTAAATCTTATCTACATTCTCTAACTTTCCTATTATGGAATGAATATCGAATACTTCATTTGTCTCCCCATTTGAGTGTATGTGTATGGCATTTCCCACAGAATACTTGGTTGATATGCCTCCTAACCTTCGAAACATTGTTTCACATGATTATAGAGGGTAAGGATTTGCCAACAGACGATTGACCAGGAAGGAAGGTCTCAACAATCTCTTCTTATCAGGGCGCCGAAGTACCACAGGCGTTACATATTACCAGGCAAATTCATGGCTTATTTTATTGCCAGTGATTTATATAAGAACTTTCTTGTGATGTATAGACCATTGTTGTTATGTTGTATAGGCGCCGATATAGTGGAATCTGCCATCCATCCAGTTTCAGAGCCCCCACGGTATAACAGGCAATCTACAAGACGCAAAATGCACAAGTCTCAATCTAGTAAGTTAACTGCATTTCTGATTTCTGTATTTCAGATAAAGTTTACTGTGTCATTGATTTTGAAAATGCTTTATCTTCCAGCAATTTCTCCTCCAGTCTGTAGGCAGACTACAATGAGGTAAACAGATAACTCTGAGGACCCTGGTTTGCATTTGCTTCTCGCTCAAAGTGTTCATAAGACACCTGCTGACTGTTCTTAAAAAAAAGACATACTACAGGCTTATTTAAGCGTGTTCCATTTTCAGGAATGTTCGTTCACCATCTCCTACAACTTGTGAAACACATCATCGATCGCGATCCCTGTCACCTTCTCGAAAAGCACGAGCTAAATCCCCATCTCCCCAAATCGTGAACTCAAATACAAAAGGTACATTGTCCTTACCCGACTGTTTACATTGATTGCATAATAAGCAAATGTTGCACTCTTCACGTGTGAAGCTTGCAGAGAAAAAATTAAGTGGATAATATTTACAATTTTGCTTTACAGAAACAAGAGCAGGCTCACCGATACCAACTTCCAATCCCCTTGCACGATCTGCTACAGTCACACGAAGACCACCTGTGAATCCAAAGCATTTTGTATGTCCACAGCACCAATTTTTTACATTTAGTTATATTGAGATAGACCTTGTATGTTAATTAGAAATTACATCACTTGATAGTTTCTTTAAAAACCTACATCATTGGTTTTCCTTGTGTTCAATCATATTCAGAAGCCAATTTTTTCTAGTTTCTAATGTGATAATTCCTTGCAGAGACAGACTTCAATGCAGTTACACTCCGACTGGGACAACCACAAAGAGCAGGAGAAAAGCTCGAGCAAAGGCAGGGGTTTCCTCAAGTCATTGCTCACAAGGCGTCGATGGAGGAATGACGAGTCATTGTACAGTTACTTGGACGAGTACTGATTACTGAAATGTTTAAACTGAAGTTACATGTTAACCAAATCTTATTCGTTCACTTATGTGATATTTGATATCTTAATTTTGTCACAAGGGAGGGATATGCGCCTTTCCTTATTTTGTGTGTCAGTTCATGTGTTTATACAATGCAGACAGACACATCAACAATGTTGCTCATGGCATTGCACAAGTATATCCATCAGCAACTAAGGTCATGTTTCAAATAGCTGTTTTCTCATGTATTCAATTAAAGAAAAATAAAGAAAAAATATGAAAAAAACACCGTTATATCTCTACGGATGATACAAAGAAAAAAGCCACATTAAGAGGCCATCGGTCATGTTCTTTTTGTTTTTTTAGTTTCGGTTTCTATAGAAACGGAAACAAACAGGTCGATTTCTTCAGTCGACTTCGAGTCCAAAAGGCTTCTAGAGCCCAAAACAAGGTGCGTCATCTGCATCGGTGTCTTCACTGTTCGCCGTCGTATCGAAAAGTGCAATGAAAAGCCATCAACCGTAGCACAAAAGAATAAGTCTGTGCATTCCAAATGGCTTTTGAAAACTAAAAACTAGAAGCCATCGCTGTTCGGAACATGCCTAAATAAAATGTTCAGGTGAGCTTCCCAGCTTCAATATCATCGTTCATGTGTGTTTGCCATTTCTTTGAATCATCATCTTGATACCAAAGATGTAAACACTAGCACAGAAGAATGTCCGTTGCACTAGAGATCAATCGTTGTTGTTCGTCCTCTTTGGTGGTTTGCAAAATTGTCTCATGTGGTGGCCCTTCAATGTAGTTTTTCCCTATGAAAGTTGGCAATCTTGTCATATATGAAATAGCGCTGCTGCTGGCTGGCTGCTTCTGTTGAGGAGTCCCTGTAGACTCTGGTAGTAGCAATAGTGAGCTCATGCTGGAACATGGACGATGACAATGAGGGGCCCTAAACTAGTAGATCTGTCGTAGCCTGCCTGTAAATTAAGTGGAGTAGCTTTTTGAAGTAGAGAATTGGAGTTATATTTTCCTGCTTTGATCAGTGGAACACATCATAATGTAATGTGCTTGAGATATAGAATGCATTGGTCATCATTGAGCTCTTGTATGATTAGATATGACTTAGGGGTTAAGAGTTTAACATGAGCAAAGTCCATCAGTAGTAGAACTATAATAATGCCAACATGGCCACTTTCTAGGTTGCTGTGCACATCCCAGTGGAGCCAACTTCCTCCCAGCTCCGATAAAGTAGTGAAATTTCTCAACACTTTTTTGAGTCCACTGGTCCATTTTCTTTCGTGTGCTTAGACACCTTTCTGAGTCCACTGGTCCATTTTCTTGAAATAAACTGATCAACTTTTCAATCATCCGACAAGAATATTTTTGTTGGCCCAACTCATAATGAATAGGGCAGTGGATGGAAGTCATTGGGGGCCCGAGTCCTACAGGGCCCACAGACACAGTGACATGTTCATGTTCTTGATCTAGTTCTACGGGCTTCGTTTGGGCCGAATTTTATTAGGCCTGGGCCTCCATAGTGCCGGTGCTTTATATGACAGCTTAGCCGCATGCATGAGAATGGAGCATGATTGTTTCTACTACGTTTTTTTTCAGTTACGGCCGATAGCTATAAGCTGAAGACAAAGGAACATAATGTGCAGCCGTACTGTCCTAGTTTACTACGGACTATACAACATCGAATCGAAAAAATATGCGACAATTTTTCATAAGAGAAATATCTACCAATTAAAGACATAAAAACAATATTTTCTTGGCAAAGCTAGTGGTTGAGGCCAATCAGCGGCTGCCCTCGGTTTTACCCACTCGTACCATTCTCTCTCTGTTTTTTTCTTTTTGTGGAGCACATAGATTGATGTGTACATTTTGATTTTATCTATGTCCTTTGGAATCATCCGGTTGATGAAATGGTTGTGACAGCAAAATCCAGGGATAAACAAGCGTTCTGTCATGCTCGTCGCTTTTTTTTTTTGGAAGACGTCTTTGACTCCCTCAGCAGTTGGAAAACCAAAGGGATCAAAATATTCATTTCGTTGTACTACTACTTGAGACAATCTGGCCAAGTAGTGCAAACAGTGTAATCAACTAACCAATCAAATGATATATGCATGATATCCTGTCATGAGAGGATTCTAGGTTATATATGTATGTTCCTATCTTCGCAATGGCACATCTGCCTAGTATGATCTCTTGTACTGACATTTTATAAGAAAAAGAGCTAGCAAAAAGCCAAAAATAAATCGTTGACTTCTAATTGCCAAGTTTAACTCTTGTTGAGAACGACCATCAGTGCCTAAAGAGTCGAGTAGATGAGGGAACTGACGTTACAAAATTAAAGATAGTAGGTTCTCTTAGAACAGATAATATGATACTAAATATCACCCTTATTTTTGCAAAATTATAATAGAGACGCAAACACACATATACACATGAGTGTGCCTCTTAGCACATATCTAAAAAGACGAAGGCCGAGAATAAATCCGCGACCTCGTAAAATTCCAACGAAGCGCACTAGTGTGAGCGTAAAGATGTACATTAAGATTTAAAACCTAGTGGGTAGAGTCATACACTCACGACTCCAACGGTGATTCCCCCATTAAATGTCACTGTTGACTCTCAATGCTACTCAAACTTTGACCAATAATAACTTTTTTGAGATATGTAGTTAGGTACCATTAACTTGATATTGTTAGATTTGCCATAAAAATATTTTATTAATACTATACATTTATAACCATTTTCATATACATTGGTTTAAAAATAACGATCAAAGTTATATTTCGAAAAACAACAGTGACAGTTCTTGAGAACAGAGGGAGCTAGTAGTAATGATTTACGTGCAAATATTAGTATCTTGCTAGTTAGTACATTTAGAATTTAGAATCAGACACCACAGTCCCAAACATAGCCCTTGTCAGCCTTTGTAACCGGAATTCAAGAAGGGAGATGCTATGCAATGGTATACCTCCACCTACCTTCTTCAGTGCCGGCCACCCCCTCCTCTCTCTCTCTTATTTGTGCCCGTTGTGCTCTCCGTTTTCTTCTCCAGTGCCAGCCACAGCTCCGTGATCCTCCTCCTCCACCACCTCCCTCACCTCTCCACCACTAACGGCCAACGGTGACTCTATAGCCTCACTGTGCCACCCTCTCCACCTCCCCTGCTGTTCCTCACCATGTTGTCTCTGGCACTGTCCACCGCCCTCCGCAACCACCCAATGCTCTCCGCCACTGCCCACTGTCTTTCCGGCCTCCCTCTACTACAACTGGGGGCTGTGGTGAATTATTGTTCTTAGTGACGACACTTTTGTTAGTGGACCTCTACCGTTATTCTTGTGGTGCTCCGCCGACGAGTGAGTGAGAAGGAGAGAGGGTGGAGGTGAGCTAGTGAAGCTATACCAATCGAATGTTATTTCTCATTCAAGAATCCAGCCGCAAATTGACGTTCGGGACCGATGGATGAACTTCACAAGCAGGATGACATCACATCTTTATAGACTAACCTTACTGTCCCTCTCTCTTGAAGCAAACTAGCATTACTGTTGAGGGACAATGGTCGACACAGAATTCATCATCTGCAGCTGTCAGATCCATCATCCATCGGCTCTGTGCTAATAAATCCTGGTTATTTAAGTATTTGGTGACTATTTTGTTACCTGTAGCAATGTAGAAGCATTGATTAGTAGTTGCTGTCGATGTCAGTGCTCTTGCGGATGCTGATTCTTTGTCCGAAATGAGCTGGGCAGTCGTTCCGCGTTCCCATCGACCACCGGTACAAGCGTTTGCCGTGGGCAAGTTGCAGCGGCCTGGAAAGCGACGGAAGATGCCCATGGATCAACCCCAAAACGAACAAATATCGGATACTATAGAATCGTCACGATTGGCGCTGTAAAATCAATCAAGGAAGAAGAAAACACACGACGAAAGACAAGGGTTTGAGGCTATGCATGTTAGATCTAAAGTCTAGCACTAAACAATTGTCCGTATGTTTTTACAAAATCGATCCTATGCATGTTAGATCTAAAGCCCCGCTCGTATGTTTTCTGATTTTTTTTTCGGTTTTTTTAGATTTTTTGCCGGTTCTTTTTTCCTGTATTCGTTTGCGTTGTTCGAGATGAGCTAACATATTTTTTTTTCTATTTTCTATTTTTTTAAATTTAATTACGCCAAATAAGCACCTTCAGCTATAGTAAAATTTCAGTAAGTTACAGTACATTTTCAGCCATAAGCCACAACTTTTCAGCCCAACCGAGTAGGGCCTAAATCAAACTTTCCATGTTTAAAAATTTCTAGATTAGCTATATAAAAACTATATTATTAATTTATCCTTAAAAATAACTTTTATAATATTATAATTTTATTAGTATATATTAATATGAAAGTAATGGTTAAAATCACATATTGAAGACCATAAAAAAAATCAAAAACTTAAAAAAAGGATGAATGAGTTTTTTTTGGTGAACGAGAAGAATGAGAAGAGTTGGCAAGAGCTTGTACCTGAAAGATACATCAACAAATTATTGGAATTATATTCCAAAAATCACTAATTAACAGTAAATGACCCTTAAAAATATGTACAAGCTCATTTGGGTTTCTGCTTTTGGCTTCTAATTTCTTATTTTAATATTTTTTTGACGATATAGCTTTTTTTAGGTTCTTTTCTTTTTCCCCCTTATTCTGACGATATAGCTTTTTGGGGGCTTTTTGCATTTTCTTTTTTGCCTTGTTCCTTTTCATTGTCTACGATGATATAGTTTTTTTAAAAAAAATTAATTACGCAGAAAAAACTACTAGCCGCTACAGTGTAACATAAGCCATAAACCAGGACTTTTAGGGCATGTTCTATCAGGCTTTTGAAACCAACTTTTAGCTTTTGTTACAGTACCTAACTTTTAAACGGGGTATTTTTTCAAGGTAGGATCTACAAGGTAATTTAAGTACATATTGAAAGCCCATTATCTGTACCAGTCAAAATCGCATGCGAATATCTCTCTCTGTAATCTCCGTCACGAACATCTAAAATTCAAAAATTTCAACAAAAAATCATAAGCCGCAGCCACAAAGATTAGGCCCAAATGAGTGCTGCCTATAGCTTCCTCCACTCAAGCAACCATCTCCGCCGCATTTGCTAGCTTGCCTCCTACATGCCCTCATATGCGATTGTGTCAACATTTTCTAACCAAGTCGTCTTCATGACCCCTCAAGTTAGAGTGGATTCTTTTTTGCTGTGGCTAATGGCTTTTGACTATATGTAAGTATTTATGTGAATGAACCGAATACCGATAAGTTAGTTTAAAAAGGTTGTCTCAATAAACCACTTTAAAAAGATAATAAAAAATCGTCTTATTTATTTATTTAAAAAAATTATAAACCATAAGTTAAAAAGAACAAGCTCATATCCTTGTCTGCGCCACCGCAAGGTTTACAACGTGGACGGCATGGTAGCGGGGGAGACTCGCCAAGGGGGTCACACTTACACAAATATGGACTTTTAGCCTTTCATGTCGGATATCTAGGCTGTCCAACAGGTTGCATTTTTAATTTGAGCCTAACTAGCTGGTTTCGGCCATCTTATTTTTTAGACTGTATTTGCATAAAAGAAACTTACACAGTTTCTAAAGCACATAGGGCGCATATAACTTCTAACGACATGTCTCCTAATTCCCATTGAGAACTAGATTCACATTCTCATAGCATAAGTTCATCTCGAGATTCGTGGATTGCATAGTTGTTCCTCCCAGAGGACGAAGAAGAATATGGGAATATTTTCTCGTCGTTTTCAGGTAATCCATGGTCGGCAAGCAATTCGATCGATACGCGAACAAGCTTAGCTTCAGCCTTCTGGTGGTCCATTTTTTGGGCTAGCAGGTCGATGGAGACATGGGCAGGCGGTTTTTACTGCAGAAAGAAGAAACACAAACATATATGCGTAAAAGAAGAAGATGATACAAGATGAGGACAAAAACCGTTCGAGCACAACTTCTCTGTCAAGTATCTGTCCCAAAGATTTTGCATATCGAGTAACGCACAGATACACAGATTTGGACATTGCGCATGCCTTCCTCTTGAGTGTACCGGCAGAAAGAGGAACAAGTCACATACGGATTCCCACAGGAAAACAAGTCTCATACGTTAGGAGGGCGCGGACGACAGATTCATTCGATACGATTCGACTCACCACGTGGCATGCAGAATATCCGATGGGAACTCGTAAGAGCCGGCCGTTCCGTACTTCTCTTAATTTTAGACAAGAAACAAGTGATGATTCCTATTTGTTTAGGAAGATTTGGTGATTTGCTTTATCTTTTTTTTTGTCACTTGATAAAATGCTCCGTGATGTCTTATTGATATACGGAGTCAGGACTCGTATGTCAGTAAGACATCACTTGCCATTTCAATAAAAAATAGTGCAAATCATCAATTCATTCATTTGTTTATGATATAGTACATACAATTAGCCAATGGGCCTATTCTCATCGACTTCTGCTTATTACTTTAATAAATTATGATTATTGAGAATAGCCAAAAGGCCCAAAACCCAAAAACACACAAAAAAAGGAATTGATAGGGCTCAGGCGCTGCCCCACGTATCAGCACAGCCCACCATCGGCCCATTCAGCGTTTTGTTAACTCGCTCGCTCTCGTCTCAGCACATCTCACTCCTCATTCTTTCCCTCTCTGCCTCTTCCTCTCTCCCGACGACGCCCGGTCTCTCCTGACGGCACCCGACCCCATGTATGGCGACAACAACAAGTTCAGCCACCCCGTCTCCGGCGCCAGCGCCGCCAAATCCAGCCAACGCCGTCGACTTCCTCTCTGGGTGTGACGCCTCTAGATCCGGCCATCCTCAAGTGTGGTGCTGCCAGATTCGACCGCTGCCATCGACTTCCTCTTCGGTCGTCCTCGGGCGTGACGGGGAGCCTCCGGCGAAGCGTAGCTGCGAAGTGTGTGGTGATGATCCCCTGAGCTCGTTGCGCCCAACGTCGGCGCTCTCTTTGTAACCACGAACCAAGTCAGTGCCTCGTCAAGCCGGTGTCCCGAGCACACGGCTAGTATACAACCTTTTTTTATTTTTATGTATGCAACATTTTGATTTCCTATATACAACAATCAATAACAACTAGTGCAACATTGAGATTTTCATTAAATATTTTTATTGCAAACATAATTTAAAATGTTATATTCGTAGACACGAAATATTGCAGTCGACGGTACTAAACTAGTGTCCGGTTCAATGTTCAGCGTTTGCATCTCTCTAAAAAAACTAGAAAAACATAGTTAATGGGGGTAGTTTCCGACATGCACGTGTGTCGATGCATCGTCCGAGACAACAGCAGATGCCACATGCATGCATGCAGATGCAGCTACAGGAATCGAACAGCGTTACCAGTGTTGGCTGTAAACCGAGAGTTTTGAACTGTGTCACCAAACAGTAGATCCTGCCGACCTTGCCGATCGCCATTCTCGGACCCCCTCGATCGGAGCCAGCCCAGCCAGTGAGGCAGATCGAACCAACGCAGGCAACCCGGTGGTCCCGCTGCCTGTGCAGCAGCGTATGTGCGTGTCTCCACACGCGCGCTGCCACTAGCTAGCACGCTGCATGCTCGCACTTCCGCCGGCCTGGGTGCGCGCCGCGCGCAGTCCATCGATCAAACTCGATGTCAACTCGACCGCAAAGCGCGCGGTAACAAATTCTACGCGCTTCCCTCCGTCGACCACGTACGCATGCACTGCCCATAATTCGCGTCGCGGCGCTAGAGGTGAAAGCGAATCGAATAGTTTCTGATCGATTTAAATGAAAATGAATACGAATTGTATTGGATCGGATTTTCTTCGGATAATTCTCGAATCGGAAATAAATACGATTTTTTTTGTCGGAAACGAATACGAATACAGTAGGTCTGATATCCGACGAATACAAATACAGGTACAGATTATCCGTATAATATGAAGTCGGATATTCGGATTTCAGCATAATATTGCCTAGCCCAAGCTAGCCTCTCTCATCTCCCCTGTCACCAGCCCACTAACCCAACCAAGTCATAAGCCTCCATTACCATTAAGCATTAGGTTCCCTAGTCATATTAAATTACAAACATCACTAGTAAATATTTCTGTTTATTAAAAATAAATTTAGTATTATCGGTAGATTAAAATTTGTACCAATTAAATTGATATACTGTCATTTAAATCATTCTGATGTAAATTAAAATTCTTAATTAATTTATTAGTTACATATAAATAGTAGAAATCCATTAAGAATTATTTAGGACTTTAGAGAAATTTAACTGCCATTTGAAGATTTAAAATCTGTACAATGGTATGACTATTGTGGATAAAAATACTTATTCTTGTTTAGATTTCATTAATGTTTTGACAAGATAAACTATTTATGTATTTTTATTAATTTTGGTTGTATAGTTTAAGCGGTTTTTATGTCCCGATAAATATTCGTAATTGTATTTGTTTCGATATATATTCGCTCCGTATCTGTATTTGATATTATTTATATTTGTATCTGCTGTATTTATATCTGCATTCGAAAAAAATAAAAAATTATTATCCATCTATATTCGAGTCATACATCTCTACGCGGCGCGGCGCTCCCATTTCCTTCTCCCTTTCCCCCTCTTGTCGCGATCGGGTACGGCGGTAGAAAGCACGCTCGCGAGCTCGTCAAGGGGTCGCGCTGCGACGCGGCCGCGCGGTGCGGTGCGGTGCCGGAGCGCGGTGCGCGCGCACCGAAACTGACGCCCGCGCGCGGGATCGATAGCAGCTGCAGCGAACAGCGGCGCCGAACCAGCGGACGCTCTACACGTGGCGCCTCGGGGAGGCAGTGAGGACAAAACGGGGGTGTGCCGTGTGGACGCACGTTGCCGATCCCGGGTGCGACGACCTTTGTTTCCTACGTCCATCATCGTGGAGGAGTGCGGCTGGGCTGTTATTGTATTGGTTTTTACGCGGAGTTGTACCAGGTGGCGGCGGTTTTATAGAATGTAGTGCTGTATGATCACAATATTCAATATAATATAGTTAAAATGTTTTTACTTATTTCACTATATATGTTACACGACAAATTAACTATGTTGCTATCCTCATATTGTCCCTCTCCAATGTGATGATTATACTATGGACATAGTGGAGTGCATCGAGAGGGTATTATTTTATTAGTTTTTCCGCTAGGTTGTATCCAGTGACGATAGGTTCGTATGATGCAGTGTTGCATGGTTATCGTGTTTAGTATAATATAGTAAAATCGCTTTGTTTATCTTACTAATATGTGTTACGCGGCAAATTAACTATGCTGCTATCCTTTCCTTTTACAACAAATTATGTTGTTTTTATCTGGGTGCTATGAGTCAGATAGTGCTCACGGTTTCTAGATGCATCGTGATACTATTGTATATAACTAGAGCACACACTTGTATTGTTACCATGTCAATATTTGTCTAATATTTTTCTAAAAGCATCTACACTACATTTATTTAGGCCATTTTATATGTCGTGTAGTAAATTGAGACTACAAGCCACTTGCTTCTTTTCTTTACTATTATAAAAAGAATGAGTTAGTGGTTGTAGGTCCATTCTCTTTCAACCACTCTATTCTCTTAATTTCTCACCATTCTTCATTTACCAATTAATTAGAGTAACTCTCTTCTATAACACAATCCTCTATATATTCAATGAGTTCCGTTGCAACATACAGATATGTAACTAGTTTATAAAAAAGAATTACAATGGATGTTTTAATAACTATGGTTGCCACGGAAATAGCAATTGCATTTGTGCTTTTTTTTATACTCTGCATCCCACAGAAACGGAACTTTTTGACAACATCACAGCCCACAGAACAAAAAGCATTTTTCTCGTGTTTTGCCAAACATTTGCTAAATGTTACGCTACCCAAGAATGCACAGATTCAACCTTGTTGGTAGTTTCTTGACACTGATAGAAAAGAAAAGGAGAGGATGAGCGGTAAAAAAGTGATAGAGAGATATGTGTGCGTGATGGAAGTGAGAGGAGTGAGGTATGTGATGCACCTTGTGATCCCTGCCTTACCCCTAGAGCAAGATGATAGCGAGAGGAGTAGAGAAACCGCTAAAAAATTAGATGTTTTATTGACTTTTAATTTTTTAAATAGAAAAGAACAGAAATTAATACATACAGTGTTAGATATATACTAAAATTATTGGTACGACCATTCTATCATGCCCGCCCATCGATCCACATAGATTCCGACAGCCACGCCATCATCAGCCAGACAGCCATGACCAGCTTCAACGTTGCCAATGTGATTCCATCCGTGATGAGCGAGGGGGGAGGCAACAGGGATACCATGGGCAGCGAGGTGCCTCAGCGGATCTCCCACTTGTCCACGCCATAATTATCTTATTCTGGCCCACTACCCGCCACATTCGATCCCCCCATTTCCCCCCCTTCCCCATATGGCACCCCAGCTCCCCCTACCCCCCCTCCTCTCCCCGTCTCGTCGCCTCCTCCTCTTCCGCCGCCGCCGCCGCCGCAGCGCAGCCTGAGTGTAGTCGGGGGGATACGTGGGCATGGATCTCGACCCCTCCTCCTCTGCCGCAGCCGCCGCAGGCGGGGGCGACGTCTGGCCGTTCGACTCGCCCATCACGTCGCTGCTCTTCTCCTCCGTCTCGCCGTCGCTGCCGCTGCCGTCGCTTCCCGCGGCCTCCTCGTCGTGGCTCACGCCGCCCTCCCCGCTATGGCTCTTCGACGACCGCCAGCTGCTCCCGCTCGAGGTGGGGCTCGCCCCCGCCGTGGCTGCGCCCGAGGCTGTCGTCGCGGAGGTCCACCGAACCCGCTCCGGTGAGCCTTCTTGGGCTTAGTTGGACTGTCCTCCTTGCTTCGTTTTTTCTCCTGTTGGATCGTACGGTTTGAAACGATTATAGGAGAAGCGATACGTTTAGGGAGGTTTGTGATTGTGTTCTTATCTTTTGTTTGGCTTATCGATTGGTTCCTTGGAATCTTTCTGTTCCAAAGCCGGAACAGAGGGGCAGTTGGCATCTTGCTGTTATTATTGTCGTTAGGACGCTAACCTTATCTTTGCTGTACGATCCATGAAGTTTCCGAGCTTTGTGTTTGACCTTTTTGCCTTCTTTTGGCATGCTTCTTGGTTTGCATAAGATTTGGCTTGTCGATTTTGGGAGGAAATAGAAAATTTGTACTTGCTACTG
Organism: Dendrocalamus sinicus; assembly: GCA_036346575.1. NCBI lineage: Eukaryota > Viridiplantae > Streptophyta > Magnoliopsida > Poales > Poaceae > Dendrocalamus > Dendrocalamus sinicus. The sequence continues at coordinate 9,222,158 of CM070643.1, read as the reverse complement.
CAAGAAGATGGATAACATGGTGTAAAGTTATCTTTGTTGCAATGATATACTTGCCTTGTTTAATTAGTGTGCTTTCTGTCTGACTTGGTGGGGGTAATGCGTGGTTTTCAATGCAAATGATTGCTAAGATTGGCTGATGGCTAATTGGATTCCACTAGGAGATAGGAGGAGTATTTGCTAATGAACTGTGCATACAAAAAGAGGCCATTTTCTTGCGCTATTATTGCCTGAGTCATTTACTTTATCCAATGCATGCTCTACTTTTTGCGGTATCCCTTATTAGTGGTGTTGTGGTGCCTCCAAAGTAAGCTTGGGTAATTTACTAGATTTAGTGGTGGGTTGTGACGCCATGGACAGTACTAGATTGTATTCAAAGTTGAAGCAGTTGGATAACGCCTTGCTTTGTCTCATTATATTATAGTATTTAAAATCGGGACAATGAGATGAACTTTACTTATGTGCTGAAAAAGCTAGGACTTCTCCATTTCATTTGTTGGTGTTTCAAGAAATGGTCTTGAATTGATGATGGAATGTGTGGCACTGTTGATTTGCTTAACTTCATTGAAAGTATTGTTCCATTGCAGTTAATAAACTTGATGGCTTTAAGAAACATAATTTGTCCTTCTTGAGATAGGGATTTGCTTGTCACATGAACGCTTGGTTTTAGACTGAATGGTCAGGCATAGCAAAACTTATTGTTCATTTAATTGGCAACGGTATTCCTTTCTTATATATGTTCTTAGCCTTTTTTTCCTTACGTTATTGAATTCTCTTCTGTTATCTAGGGAATTCAGACACAACAAGTAAGAGAGTCGAACAGATTAACAGCAAATGGCAGTTTCACCTATCTCTTGATGATGATAGCACGGACAGCGCTTGCTTGTTCAAGGAGAGGCTTACACAAGCTCTCAGGTACTTCAAGGAGTCCACAGATCAACATCTGTTGGTCCAGGTTTGGGCACCAGTTAAGAATGGAGACCGCTATGTGCTTACTACGTCAGGGCAACCCTTCGTACTCGATCACCAGAGCATTGGGCTACTTCAGTACAGGGCTGTATCCATGATGTACATGTTCTCAGTAGATGGAGATAATGCCATAGAGCTGGGGCTACCTGGGCGTGTGTACAAGCAAAAGGTGCCTGAGTGGACACCAAATGTGCAGTATTATAGCAGTACTGAGTACCCACGCCTTAACCATGCGATCAGTTACAATGTTCATGGTACTGTTGCCCTGCCTGTGTTTGATCCTTCTGTTCAATCATGTATTGCCGTTGTTGAACTTATAATGACATCGAAGAAGATAAACTATGCCTGTGAGGTCGATAAAGTCTGCAAAGCTCTTGAGGTAAGTCTTTTCTTTGCCTGTTGTATGCTTCTTTGATGTCACATGAACATTCAGGTGATACTGCTTGGATATGTGGACATTATAATATTTTATCCTTAACCACCAGCTGTAGCAACCACATGTAGCATATATTTTGTTGAACCCTTACGTCTTTTATGTTTTAGTAATATTTTTTTGTGCTATCTGCAGGCAGTAAATCTTAAAAGCACTGAGATATTGGACCATCCAAATGTCCAGGTGAGCATTCAATCAGTCTGGACGAATAACTTTTCCTGTTTGTACTATGGGGGTTATTTATGTTTTTGCCTATTTCTTGTGTACTCAGATATGTAATGAAGGCCGTCAATCTGCTCTGGTTGAGATACTGGAGATCCTGACAGTTGTATGTGAAGAGCACAAGCTTCCTTTAGCACAAACCTGGGTTCCTTGCAAGTATCGAAGTGTATTGGCGCATGGTGGTGGTGTGAAGAAGAGTTGCCTGAGCTTTGATGGAAGTTGCATGGGGGAGGTCTGCATGTCAACCAGTGATGTGGCATTTCATGTTATTGATGCTCATATGTGGGGATTTAGAGATGCCTGTGTAGAACATCACCTACAGAAGGGACAAGGAGTTTCTGGGAAGGCATTTATCTATCGCAGGCCTTGCTTTTCAAAAGATATCAGTCAGTTCTGTAAATTGGAGTATCCCCTTGTACACTATGCTCGTATGTTTGGATTGGCTGGCTGCTTTGCAATATGTTTGCAAAGTTCTTATACTGGAAATGATGATTACATATTAGAGTTTTTCCTTCCACCCAGTTGTAGAGACGAAGATGATCAAAACGCTTTGTTGGAGTCTATATTAGCTCTGATGAAGCAGTGTCTTCGTAGTCTAAAGGTAGTTGACAATCCAGACTCGAATGAAGCTTCTCTTCAAATTAGTAATGTGCTAATAATTGAAAATGAAGATTTCAAGACAAATGTGCATTTTGAGAACTCTGAAGGTTGTTTTCGTGAATCACCTGAAGGCGATACACATGGAGGAGTCGACGAGTTCAATAAAGGGAATATCAAAGTTTCTGAGAGATGTTTGCTGGCTGATGATAACTCTCAAAACAATGGCACATCTGTCTCCAGACCAAATGGTAGCGGTGCTTCTGATTCTTCATTGCTTCACAAAAACAAAAAAAACCCTGAAAGGAGACGGGGAAAAGCTGAAAAAACAATCAGTTTAGAAGTTCTTCAGCAATACTTTTCTGGAAGCCTGAAAAATGCAGCAAAAAGCCTTGGTGGTACGCTTCTAATATTTAAGTTTACAATTCCTCTGCTTTAGTGTCCCACTCTTTATGATTGCTAACTACTCTTAAGATGGCCACATTCAACTCATCTGTAATTGGACAACCTAGTCCTGTCTAGTATACACGACAATGAAATTTCGAATTGGTAACCTGATGTGTTTTTATTTTGTTTAGGGCTAAAATTTCGAATTTATGATGCGGAATGCAGATTTGAGCTTCTATGTTGCATGCATGTCTGTGTCATTCTACTTATTCTGAAAATACCATTTTGGTGTGGTTTACATTTGGGTTTTAGTTTCAGTTTCATGGTGTTATGACACTGTGCCTACGTTCTTCACAGATATAAGCAGCACTTATTCTTGTTTAAATCTAGAGTTGCAGAAGGTAGGGTCAGTGAAGAGGTATTTGGATTTTGGAATTGGAAGGAATTGATTAGGAGAAATGGCGATTGTCCCATTTAGCATTGAAACACATCATGGCAGGGTAGGAAAAATTGCTTTTAACAACATATAAGCTTTTCATATGAAGCATGTTGTATGGCTATTGTCTTAAGATGCTGGTGCTCTTTGTAGTTCATATCTCATATCGGTTTGTGTTGAATAGAGTAACTTGGTGAGAGAAGGAATGAAGGATAATGACTTGTTGTAATATATTGTCTTTGATATTGAAACTAGATCTACTATTGCATATTCTTTGTGTCTATGTAAACTTGAACCATGTATGTTATATAGTTCAGGATGCATTCATACACATATATATGCAGTAGGATCAATCAATGTGTTGTCTTCTGCACAAACTAGCAAATGCTGTGCTATGGATTTGTACATGTGATTAGCAATGCAGTGTTGTTCATCCAGGAAGGATATTTATGGAAAAGATGTGGAGTTCTCTAGGGAGGCAAGATTGATTTTTAATGTTTGACATGACTAAGGCACAGGCTCATACTGTATGAAAAAGAATATTTCTGACATCAGACAGAATATTATGAAAAAGGATTATTAGTCATATAGTCATATGTCATGAAATGGTTGGTTAAAGTGGAAATAATGAGGAATTTAGTTGTGATGTATGTAGAAAGAAGAACATAACAAAAAAATTCTGTTGATATACCTGCCTTCATTGGGTCGCCAGTGGCCCCAATCAGATTTGCTTGCTGTCATTCTCTAAAGGAAACAAAGTTGTATATATTTGCTCAATGATCTCCATATTTATTTTGCCTAGAGGCCTTCTCTGGGTTTGTGCAGAATCATGATGGTGCATGTTGTGGGACGGCTTTGTTTATTTTGTAAAACTTTTTGCTATCAACTTCTTTCACTCATTGCCTTCTGAATCTAAAAGAGGGAGTAGATGCATATAACACTGAATCATGCAATGATGATAGCAGTGTAGGGGGGGGGGGTCGACTATTGAATATTATTGGCATTAGCTAAATTATATTTCTCTACTTGACACTTTCACAGTGTGTCCCACAACCATGAAGCGCATCTGCAGGCAACATGGGATTTCTCGTTGGCCATCTCGAAAAATCAACAAGGTCAACCGGTCTCTCTCGAAATTAAAGCAGGTAATTGAGTCTGTTCAAGGCTCAGACGCGGCATTTAATCTCACATCTATCAGAGGTCCTCTTCCTATTCCTGTTGGCCCTTCATCAGATTCTCTCAATATAGAGAAAGCAAGTCAACGTAAAGTTGCAGAACTTTCAAATCCTGCTGTTGGCGGTGACAAAGATTCATCTTTGCAAAAGTCACTAGAAAATGATAGCCACTTTGGTATACTCATGTCCCAGCAAGGATTTATAGACAATAACAACAATGTCCAGCTTGAAGCAGACAAAGCTTCTCACTCGAGAAGCTCATCTGGAGAAGTCAGTATAAATTCACATACTTCAGAGGGCTCGTGCCAGGGAAGTCCTGTGAACCAGACATTCGTTTGCGAGCCAATTGCTTCAACATTCTTGGAACCACAACCAAATCCGGAGGTGTTCACAAAAGAGCCTTTCCAAGAACCAGAGCTACCACTTTCCAGGATGCTCATTGAGGATTCTGGTAGTTCCAAAGATTTGAAGAATCTCTTCACTTCAGCAGTTGACCAACCAATATTAGCCCCTCCCAGCAATTTGGTGCTGGTCCAAAATTCAGGGACCGTAACAATAAAGGCGAGTTTTAAGGAAGACATTGTAAGGTTCCGCTTCCCATGTTCTGGCAGTGTTAGTGTATTGAAAGATGAAGTAACAAAAAGGCTGATGATGGATGTTGGCATGTTCGATATCAAGTATCTTGATGATGATCATGAGTGGGTGAAGTTGGCGTGTAATGCAGACTTGGAAGAATGCATGGAGATCTCCCGGCATTCTGGTAGCCATATCATCAGGCTATTGGTTAGCGATGTTGTGGCACACCTTGGTAGTTCTTGTGGAAGCTCTGGTTGATACGCAGGTCAGCCTTTTTCCTTTTGTTCAATGGGTATGTACAAGTTCTTGTTCCATGTGGTCAGTTTCACCTGTTGTTAAGCTAGTCCTGTTGCTAGATAGCATTAGCTGCTTCATTGTGTTTGATTACTGAACCATGTATTTTTTTGTACGAATACGTGTAATTGTGGAAAACGCACTTGTAGTGAATGCAGTACATATTAAACACTTGGTGCTGGAAATTCTGTTGGTAAAGTTATAAACCGAAATTGTTGTAATACGAATCTCTTCGTTGTCCAGAAGTTGAATATTTTTGTAGGCACCTTGTACTCACTTTCAGTTCTCCTTGAGTTTGACCTTTTCGAGGTTAGTTTGATTGGGAAATATAGCTGATTTTTGTGGTTCATCGTTCCCTGCTGTAGATACTTCTATTCATTGTATTTGCCCCTGCCACATAAACTTCAGCTATATTGATTTTACCCTGGTGCACTGATAGAATTGTTGTTCTAAATCCAATTGCTTCTAGTAGATTTCTTGTCCATCCAGCATTTTTCAGAAACTGTTCGTATATTCCATTAGTCATTTTCAGGAGCATAGACAAGCTAATTTTCCAGTTGGATAAGTAGCCACTTCCTGCACATTATCTATGGGTGTGTTTTGTTTGTGGATGGAGGTTGTATCGTATATCCTGACTGAGTGGATGCAGGCTGAGTGGAATCGTATTTCAGAAAAAGAAGATGTTTGGTGAGGTTGCATGAGCGGATGCAAAAAAACTGAGATGCTGTTTGGTTACCTGTATGAGCGGATGCAGTCTACCAAACCTGAGAGACTGACACGTGGGATCGCATAAGATACACTGCATCAACCTATCCAGGATGGCCAGTGAAGCTCATTTTGAGCGTATCCACCCATCCAGGATGAGGGCGTATTTTTGCATCCGCTCATGTAGGCTGCATCCACTCATACAGGCAACCAAACAGGCTCTTTCTCAGATTATACGAATCCACCCAGTCAGGACGAAGGAGATTCAGGCAACCAAACATACCCTATATCTGCCAGGTTGAAGACAGTGTATAAACTAGTGCCTGGTGCATTTTTTCATGCCACCCGTAAGTAGGGGGCGGAGTCAGGATTTAGAAATGAGGGGTTAAATAAATCGTACATTGTAATTACATTTGATGAGGGGCTAAGTAACACTAACAATAATAAATTCCTTAAAATATACAGGGCCACAGCATAAATAAATTTGCGAAAGCATGAGAGGGCATGGCCCTGCCAACGCCCTCTCCCTCCGCCCCTGCCTGTATGAGTTGTGCATGGTTAGGGCCTACATAGATAATGCAGCCAGCATTCAGAAAACAACACTCCTGGAAGATGAAGACAGAGGCCGTCTAATCATTTTTGGGCAGCACGCGCTGAAGGGATTTTGGCCATCTTTTACGAAATTGCCTGAAATTTACTATAGATAATTTAGAGTGTCAAGACACTACTTTATGCAAATTTTTAGGCCCACACATAAAGGTGAAGCCAACAGGCTTTTATAGAAAACTTTTAAAAAGTTTGGTATTTAAAATTTATAACTTGCGTTCACAATATAAAAATTTTATGAAATTTTCTTAAATTTATTATAGATAATTTCGGGTATAGAGATACTATTTTGTGCAAATTATTAGGCCCGCGCACATAGGTGGAACCAACAAGCTTTTTATATATATTTAAAATGATCGATATTTGATATTTCTAACTCGCGTTCACACTATAAAAGTTTCACAAAATTGTCTCAAATTTACTATAGATGATTTAGGTTATAGAGACACTAATTTGTGCATATTGTTAGGTCCAGATACATATGTGGTACCAACAATTTTTTATAGAAAACTTTTGAAAAAGTTCGATATTTAAATTTTATAACTCATGTTCACACTATAAAAGTTTTACAAATTTTTTTGAAATTTACTATAGATAATTTTAAGTATAGAGATGTTATTTTGTGCAAATTATTATACCTAGATGACTAGATGGACCTTATGAGTGGAGCCAACCCACAAGTGAGCCATATTGTAACATCACGAATTGAATTTGTTCTCAATCCAATTTCAACCATAAATTTTAGAACCCATTACAACTTTATCCAACCATTTCTATAAGGCAACCCAACACATTCATTCTTTTAACCCATTTTCATTCCCATTACAACTCTACCTAACCCTTTCTATAAAGCAACCCAACACATTTATTCTTTTAACCAATTTTCATTCAACCAAAGCCAATCCAATAAAAAACCCAACCCATTTAACCTATTTAAATCCAACCCATTAATACCCCTAGTTTTCAGCCCATTCTCTAATGGTCCTCCTATCTCTGATCATCGTTGACATGCAGTTACAGTCAGATCTACATGCAGGATAGAGCAGTTGACATGCTGGTACAATAAATAAATAAATAAAAGTTGGCATGCTTGTAGCGAAACCTGCAAGCTAGCACATTCAATCTTCTATGGCGTTGCAAGTTCTAGTCCGCATGTGGTGTGACAAGAAAAGATCACTTGTGATAGCTATCAAACGAGTCTATGTCCAAGGAAAGCAGTGAAAAATGCAGATCCAACAGCAGAGTTTATTAGGAGCTGCAAGATCAAACGCCACCAAGGCGAAGCCTAGTACCAGTTGCATCTCCTGGCTGGAATTTGGCACGGTTGATAGCTTACATTGTGACAGCATAACGTTTCCAAAATCACCAGGCATGTACCACTTGCTCAAGGGCATGATGAATTGATGATCACCTAGCCAGAGAGTCCAAAGCTCACCATAAATAAAAATCCTTGAAGATAGCAACTGCTTGTTCGTTCCTTGGTCAGAACTTCAACAAACATGTAACTCTCCATTCTTACGGTAACTACGATGATAATGAAACAAAAACATTTTACATTTCTGAGGTAGTGGTGGAGCCACAGTACATGCATGGGGTATAGCTGTACCCTAAATTTTTTTTTTGCATAAAAATCCAGTATATACCCCCTTAATACACAAAGTATACATTACATACTAAAATACTCTTTTAAGGCTTTAATTGCAGCCCGTAGCCCATTAGGCCTAAGAGTAACTCCAGCAGGGCCCCTACTTGAGCCCTCATCCTACTTTTGAGGCCGAGGGCAAAAACTCACTCAGTGAGCCCCTACTTGAGCCCTCAAAGTAGGGGCCTCAAATCTCCCCTCGAGCCCTCATTCTGGGGGTGCGGAGGAGCCCCTACTCGAGGGCTCAAGTAGGGGTTTGCTTGGAGTGAGTTTTTGCCCTCGGCCTCAAAAGTAGGATGAGGATGAGGGTGGGTCCTATGTGTCATCCCCTCTAAGAATGAATATGAGGGTCCTGTTTTGAGGGCTCCTGCTGGAGTGTAGCCCAAAAAACAGAGCCCTCAAAAGTAGGAAGAACCCTCAAATAAAAAATAGGGGCCCTGTTTTGAGGGCTACTGCTGGAGTTGCTCTAACAAGTTAAGCAGTCCAACAACACAATTACCACAACACATCTCACACCTCACAGTCCCATCCTCCAAGAGAGAATCGATCCCAACCGGTTGCCCAAATTCTCCAATCCCCATCTTCTGACTTTAGGCTTCTGCTCTAGATAGCAACCACCAGGCGTCGGCCAACCTACCATCGGCCACCCGTGCGTCATGGTCGATGATGCTGCCGCTGACCATCCTCGTCTTCTCCTTGGCCGCAGCCGCCTCGCCCAATCGCCCTCACTCCCTCTTGGCTACCCGCCGCCACGCCACATCGATGTCGAACCTAGCAACCCCAGTTGGCCAGTTGACTAGCCCCATGCTGTGCCGTCGTGTGCCCATGCGTCGTGCCACCATGGCCATGCCCCTGGCCCCCCGTGAGGTAGTGTCTAGTGGCGACTGAGCACAAGCACAGTAGCTGTCAACCGAAGCGCTGAACTATTGTAAGTTCTTTTGAAAATACCAATTTGTTCTACTTTATAAGTTCTGAAAAATACCAATTTGAGCACAACAACACTTGTTCTACTTATTGTTCGATCTAGTTAGTCACCATTGAGAATTTCTATTTGTAAATGTAAATTTGTAGAGCACTAAAATATGAAGAAGAATAAAGATCTAGTCGCTTTATGGAGTGCTCATTCTGCTCGAGCTGAAAAGGCATAGAAGATCTCTTTTTCTTTTTCTTCTTCAACTTCATGCTCAAATAGATAAGCAAGACAAAGTGTATTTTGCCTTCAATTGCTGAGGTTGAAGCAAACATTGATAGCAGGACAATGCCTCAAACAAACATTGACAACAGAATAGGAGTAGGAATTGCAGATGCTATCACTAGCAAGGAGCATGAGGAGACAATTTATGATGCTGATCTTCTTCCACATGATCCAGGAAAGAGAATCCTCATCACTTGTTATTTTGTAAATGAGCAAGATGTAGTGAGAAGAGGATATATTGCAAAAGGGTCATGTCAGTCATAAACTAAAAACCATAGAAAAAAACTAAAAAGAGTAGGACCTCAGTAAAACTAAAACCAGTATCAGACCCTTTTGCGTTGATAGATTGATAGGTTCATATTGATGCTTTAAGGTGCCGCTCGGTTGGGATGAAATAAACTAGCTTATGACTGAAATTACATTATAGCTGATTGAAATTATACTATAGCTGATGGAGACTTATTTAGTGTAACTAAATTAAAAAAAATGAAAAAACAGGTTAGCCCATCACAGACAATGTAAATGAATACGGGAAAAAAGAACTGGTAAAAAAACTCAAAAAAGCTAAAAAAAAAGGGGGAAATGAAATTTAAAAATATAAAAAATAAGTTAGAAGTTAAAAACTCAAATCGAAATTAGGGGGGGCTAAGTAGGCAATGTACATTACGATGGAATGCAAAAGGAAACCGAGGAGTTAATTTAATAGAAAGAATGTCTTTTCAGTTGTCTTGGTAGGCCTTTCCCAGTTTCCCTGCCTTTCTGTGGTCTTCCTCGACTCGGTGAATCCTGGTGTCTCTCATTACCCCGTGGCTCTTTACCCCCTCTGCCAGGAAACATTGCAAAATGCTTCCTGCGCCTTATCACTACACTAGGCTATCATCACTGTTTCGCCCTGCCTGTAAATTACCTACCTAACGAGTTTTCTTTCCCAGATGCAAATAAACAGAAGTAGGCAGAGTTCGTATCCCTACAGGATTGTACGGCTCGGATATAAGGTACATCCGATTTCAGTTGAATCTTTCCGTTAAAAGAAAACTGCACCGTAACACCTCATCCTAATTGTTGTATATCTTTTCTTATCAGTTTAAACTTTTCGATAAACTATTTAAGATATACAACTCAATAGAGTATCAAATCTAAGAGGTCTTAAGTTTAATATCCGACTGAAACAATTAAAAAAATAGTTACAATCTAATTTTATTTCACATCTTAGTCATGATAAATTCTATTTCACATCTCAAGATTGAGGGAGCAATGTTGAAATATTCTATTTACTTGAAATATAAGTAAATTGCTTATATGAGCCTACATGTGAGGGAAAACATTGAACTATAATATATGATAGAAGTTTTGAAGTATAAATCAGCTTGGTGAACTAATGATGCATGCAACTTAACACTAATTCCTAAGCATACCAGGATATGCTACCGAGTATCGAGCTACTTTAAACTTCTCTCTTGAATGATCTAGCCTTACAGTTTTGCTTGTTTATGACATGCTTAGTCTGAGAATTAACACGAAATATCAAGAAAAGAAGGGATAAGAAGATACCGCTGCGCTTGGATCGGCGATGAGAAGCGTGAAGGAGAGGCGCGGGATGGAGGCGGCCGCGGCTCTGAGTAACACCTCTATTTCTGGGAGTATTATGAAACCCTCGCAACTGTCCAGGACTATTCAGCTGCGAGTTACATCAATCGAGTGTATAACATTGCCAACACATGCTTAAGACAAAAGCCAGCTTTATTACAATATAAAGGCATAAATGCCACGTTTTACAGTAGGGCAAGCGGCCCTTAGGTACCTTACAAACAAAAACGCCACAGGCACGCCTGAGCGGAAGACGACCCTGATTTCCACGTATCCTCGGTCTCGTAGTTCCATCCCTTTGCCTCCATCTGCCTCCTTATTGCTGGCTATTTCTGTTTATGTTTTTAGCAAGCATGAGTACAACCACCGTACTCAACAAGTCACACGGAGCTTAACAATAACTACATGCAAGGTATAACAAGTAAAAGGAAACATGTCTATTATTTTATGTGGATGCAGTTTTAGTTGGAAAACAGTTTAAAACTGAAAAAGGTACTTCATACTGCAAAAGGGGGATTTTCAAACTTGATTATCAACCTTCAATACTACCAAACCATTCTCAAATCTACTTATGTTTTGTTGTTGAATTCACCCATTAAACATAGCTCCATTTACCGGAAGCACGGCGTATTCGAATACAATTGGTCATGACTTTGCAAAGCTGCCCTGCTTTACCCACAAGATTTCTTAACTCCGCGCTAAAAAGTTAAGAAAACAAGGTTGTTCACTGCTCAATTCTTTATATAGCCTCCACCTAGTAGACTTCCTTAACAAGCCCAGGTCACAACCTCTGACTTATCTCAGCCTACTATTATGTGGATGTCCGATAATCAAATCAACAATAAAAACAACAATGGCGCCAACCTCCATACGGCCCTTCTCAGCTCCCTTCCGTATGGACCACACTTTGCCTCCAACCGCATTTGTAGAGGTTCAATCGAATTCGAGCAGTTACTAGACCAGGTTTGACGTATCAACGCTTGTGGTTGGGCGATCACTATGTTCTTTACTCAGCATAAGGGTCTAGTCCTTATATTTTCACCGGTGGCAAACTCCCTTCTACAAATCTGTCCAGTGCTTTAACACTCCCATTGATTTGTAACCTTTGCCTTCACCCTAGGCCACGGGATCCAACGATCCTTGCTTACCCTGGGACCACTTCCCAAATACCAAATCTTTTAATAACAATAGATGTTGATTCTCTAAAATACCATATTTACATTATTACTATATTTATTATTACTATGTCTTGTCAAGGTGAATATGCCATCAAATTAGACAGGGCTTTTTCGGGTGGTAGGACATAACTAGTATCATGTCATTCTAAACATTCATTGTACATAAAATAACATTGCGCAAATAACATAATGAAAATACTATTAAATAATTAGAGGAATATAGGTTCAACATGATCAATGACATGTGACTTGCCTTGCGGATTTATGATTTCGATTAATTTGTATTCGTCGACGGGTTGAGCCTAGACTTGAGCTTTTCCCTCCTGCTCCTGTGAATTTTCGACTTCGGGAGCTAGCGCAAAACAAATAAATAAAAAAATCAATTCCATGCCCGAAAGATTAGGCTAGGAATAAAGAAAATAAAAGAATAAATAAAATCCGGAAAACTCCAATAAATTGGGCTTTTGGGCTTATAGGAGGGCCATATGGGGAAATGAGCCTTGAATTTGGGTTGGTGGGCTCGAAACGAATCTAGGGAGCACAAACATGCATTCTTGGGCTCGGTCGGGTACTGTTCCTCGGGTCCGGCACTGTTCATCGGGTCCGGGCGAGACGGTTCGGTGCGATCAAGTCAGCCCGGCTCGGTCGGGCGCGCTTGGCGCGGGCGAGTTGGCTTGGCCCAACCGACTCGGGCGGGCGCGGTTGGAGGAACAGTGCCCGGGGCACTGTTCTTCTTCGGGTCGCACAGCGCGCGCAGAGGCGAGGGCGGTGGCGGCGGCTGCCGGCGACGGAGGAGCGGCTTGCGACGACAACCGAGGGCATGGACGGGTTCGGGGCGACACGAGGGTTCCGTTTTTGGTGGTTGGGGGCCCGGCGGAGGCGGCGTTCGCCGGCGGCGTTCTCACCTTCTCCACGACCAATTTGAGCATAGCGGGTGAACGGGGGCTCCTCTAGGCAATTGGCTTGGCGCTTAAGCATCCTCGGGGTTAGGGCGACCTAGGGGAGGCGGCGGTTTGGCTTGGGGACGACCACACCGGGCTGTCCATGGTGGGGTGGCTTGGCCGTGCGGCGGCGCTCGGCGCCAGGGTAGCTCAGCCTGAGGGAAGGTCGAGTAAGGCTTTGGGAGGTTTCCTGGGAGCGTGAGGGTGCTTCTACGGCAGGGAATTGGATTTTAATTGGCTGGTTTGTCGGAATTGAAGAGAGGGCTACCTTTAGGGTTTTTGATGCCGGCGGTGCTTCGGCGGCCTTCAATTCAATTGAGCGGGTGGAAGAGCTATTTGGGCACTAGAGGAAGCTCAGGGAGATGATGGAGGCCTTAAATAGCAGGGCTAGGTCGGTTTGCGCCAGGGAGATATTTGCGGCGGGAGCAGAGAAAAGGGGTGAAGGAGTGGCGGTGACTGGTCGGCAAGCTCGGGTGGCGCGCGGGGTACTCAAGTGCCTGGTAGAGCTGGCAGGGGCTCGAAGCTGCGAGAGGACTCGGGACGGCTTAGCGGCGAAGAAACAGCAACTGGTGGCGGCGAAAATATCGGGCGGTGAACAGTGACGGCACTGCTCTCCTCCGTTCAAGCGTTGCCGACAGGGTTTAGGGGCGGGATTGGGTCAAGATTCGTGCGGGATAGGCTAAGGAAGCAAGAGGGCAAACCCAAAACGGAAACTCAACTCAAAATTTGATTTTTGCAAATTTCGGTTTTGTTTCACTCTGTTCCTGACTCGCTCTCGAAACGGCTAGCTTCTCTCTAGTCTCTTCAGGCATAAATATCCATTTTTTCAGATAAATGGAATTAACTTCAAAAAATGCAAAAAAAAATCCAAAAATATGGTATTGAGCCAACCCATGTGGTATAGGACAGATGTTGTTTGCTATGTAAGAATTTCGCACGAAATCTACTATAATTTTGCAATAACCAGTTCAATTCCTTCGACATTTCTTTACAAATCTTATGTTCGTGAACATTTGGGCTTTTTTTGGTGGCTTATGGCTGAAAAGCACTGTAACTGGCTGAAAAAACACTGTAGTTGACAGATGCTTATTTAACATAATTAAATTTAAAAAATTAAAAAATATAAAAAATATATTAGCCCATTACGTATAATACAAATAAATACGGGGAAAAAAGAACCGGTAAAAAAGCTCAATAAAAAGCCAAAAGTTCAGAAAAAGAAGAAATTTATGAATAATGAAAAATAAGTTGAAAGTCAGAAGCTGAAGCCCGGTCACCAACTGATGTCACTCTTAACAGGTGAGGTCAGCATTGTCCTCCGTGATGGATGGGACTTTTCGCGTACATGTCTTGTTCGTAACTTGAACATCCATGCGAAGTTACACGCTTGACACACATCTGAATCCCTTATTTAGTCGACGTATTTTTTGTGGAGTGGGGAACGCTCACGAATTTTTTGTACGGATAATCTATTTCTTATTTGAAATTATATAAATATATTTGTGGAAATTTTTTTTACAAAAATAGGCTCGCGAAATAATATCTGTCGCCGCACGCTGGAGCGATTTCATCCAGTCGCTCTTCTGCACGGCGACTTTCATGCAGTCGCCTTACGGTTAGGCGACTTATATGCAGTCGCCAATCCATTAGGCGACTGCATGACTCCCCGTGAATTTTGTAGTTTAGTGGTAATAAAAGTTTATGTTATTGTATATTGTAGGTGCGTGAAAATTTTTAGAAACTTTTTTTTATTAAAGATTAACTCGAGAACGATCGATACATACACTGTTAAGTGGCATACGATGATAATTCAGTGTGCGGAGAACCGGTATGTAAATTTTTTAGATAATTTGATATATGAATGATTGAATGCGAAAAGAAAAGATGATAGACTTGTTTGAATAAAAATAAACTTTATAATATAATTGTGAGTAACAAGTCGTGTATTTTTTTCATTACATGCATAACCTCACTCGCCACCCTGGTGTGCCCCGTCACCGCACCCACGTCCTCCCATACGGCCCCGCTTGGCCCTCCTCACGTGCAGCGGGTTCTGAGGCTCGAAAAAGTAAAACGAGCGGGAGGGTGTCTATCCCGCCTCGCTTTGCTGCAGCCACCGCACATCCGTGCACCGGGAGGGCATCGCGAGAGAACCTCGGTGCAACGTCGGGAACCGCCGCCACTCATAAAAAGCGGTCCACATCGTTCTGGGCCGGGGAGACGCTGAGCTGATGGTAAGTACCTGCAATAGTAATATCGTTAGTTCGTTGCATGTCATCTTGGGATAAAAACGAGATCAGACGATGCGTAAGGCTCCCAGCGCACGTCGTCGGCTGTGAGGCGGTCGAACTGCTCCACAAAGGGATGGTACGCCGCGTGACTGACGGGCGTCGAATCGTACTCGCAAGAAAGACAAGTTGTTTAGTATGACGATCGTCAATAAGAAAGACATAGTTGACTGTGATAATACTTACTCGTCGACGGCACCAGAGAGAACCCATCGTCGGCCGGTCGACGTCTCCCCCTAGATACATCTCGGGCGTCACGGACCCATGTCGTCTAGCACAGTCGTCCGAGGTGGCGCTCGAACGACCACAAGCGCAGCGATGAGGACAGCCGTGAGGATCGAGTTCACCTTGATCCTCGTGCACGCATCGCACAGCGTGCGGTACGTCGCGGCAAGTACGGCCGATCCCCAGCTGATCTGGGGGGCTCGCCGTCAGCGATCGCCCTCGTATAAGCGATAAGACGCGCATCCACCGAGTTACCGTGGCTGGTAGTGAAAAGCACCCAACCAAACAGCCACAGCACGTACGCCTCCAGGTGGTGTGAGACCTGGTTATCGTCTGCGTGTGGATCCATGCGCTCCACCTGAATGCAAACAAGTTGTTATTAGTATGTAATAGCAAACATAAGAGCTTCGAAGACACGATCGATTTGAAAAACTACGTACCCGGTACTGTGCAAGCCACCTCAGCGTCAGCCCATGGGTCTGATCCTCTCCGAAGATGTGGTGGTCATCGGCCGGTGGAACCCCACGAATCGACGAGCGGTCGCGCGCCACTCGGCTGGGGCCTCCGGTAGGAAGGCAGCGCCTCCCGCGATCGGAAGGCCAAGGAGCAGGGACACATCCTGCAGAGTCGGCGTCATCTCCCCGAATGGGAGGTGGAATGTGTGCGTCTCCGGCCGCCAACGGTCCACCAAAACCGTCAGCAGGGAACGGTCGAACGGGAAGCGTCGTGATCGATCCCCGCCCGCCTCGTGATCCTCCTCCGTGGCCTGCACCATCCAGGCAAGAGGGAGTAGCTCAGCATCCCGCAGCCTGCAAACAAAGTGAAGATCAGCACGGAACGTTCTTACGGTCGCATTAAATACTGGCGTAGTGCAAACCTGGCAGTCCAACGAGAGTCGAGTCCCCAGGCCACGCGAGGTGTGTGTGTCCGGACCACTCCCAGCTCAGTCGGCTCCGTGCTCCCCGGTGGCGGCACACGACGGGAAGCGCGATGAGAGCGATCCACGTGCTCATCCAACAGCGCGTACTGCCACTCGGAGTCACGTCCAGCACGAGTCATACCTGCAAAATTTGTACAATAATTTCAACATTAAATTTTGTACATCTAAATTTGCACACTAAATTTTCTACATTAATATATACAAAATTTTCTAAACTAATAAACTAAAATTTGTAAACTAATTTTCTAAACTAAATTTCTAAACTAATTTTCTAGACTTTTTCTAATTTCTCTACATCTAAATTTGTACACTAAATTTTCTGCATCTAAATTTATACACTACATTTTGTACATTAATACATACAAAAATTTCTAAACTAATAAACTAAATTTTGTAAAGTAAATTTCTAAACTAAATTTTCTAAATAAATTTTCTAAACTAAATTGCTAAATAAATTTTGTAAAGTAAATTTCTAAACTAAATTTTCTAAATAAATTTTCTAAACTAAATTGCTAAACTAAATTTTCTAACTAAATTTTCTAAACTAAATTTTCTAACTAAATTTTCTAAACTTAATTTCTAAACTAAATTTCTAAACTAGATTTTCTAAACTAAGTTTTCTAAACGAAATTTCTAACACTAAAAAAACACTTGGAAATCACGCTTTCCCTCTCCTCTTCCCCTCCTCTCCCTCTCCTTCTCCCTTCTCTTCTTTCCCTTCTTCCTCTCTTCTTGTCCTCTCCTTCCTCTCGCGCGGCCGAACGAATGAAAACAATGAACACGGCCGGTGGCCGAGCGAGGCGCTTTATATCACCTCCAGTCGCCTAACCGTTTGGCGACTAAATTTCAGTCGCCCTACGGTGGGGCGACTGCATTGCAGTCGCCAAACGGTTCAGCGACTATAATTAATCACTGAACGGTTGGTAGATTTCTTAAATGTCGCGGGCTGGTTGGGCGAAAGGCTCCAGTTGCCAAACCATTAGGCGACTGGAGCCTATTTTTGTAAAAAAAAAATTTCCACGGGTATATTTATGTAATTTCGAATAAAAAATAAAATATCCGTACAAAAAATTCAACGCCTCACTTGGTCCCTTGGCCACGACGAGAACAGCTCCACAGGTTGCTGTACTCGCCCACTACCGCCACAAATCAACCAAGATATTTGACGTAGTAGGTAGCATATTCTACCAGAAACATAAGATCTTCAGGATGTCGAGTAGAGATGTCTCACAAATTTACCCGAATCATCTACCTCCCCAGAATACAGTTCATCATCTCACAACAAATGCCAGATGAAGTCCCAGCCAATTATTATCACCTACCCCACAGAAGCAGTGGCATCAATTTCGAACATCTGTCGCATTCATCATTCATCACCTACGTGCATGAACGTATACAACCAGTGTAGCAATTTGCGAAATCGCACGAACAATAAACAACCGGTCAAAAGTGTCACAAACAAGAACAGAAACATAGCTCAAAGAGTGACAGGACTAACAATGTGTGTTCAACCCAGCCAAGATCTAGAAAAGCATACACGACAAGGTTCGAGCTGTGCTTCTCAGGAATACCATAGATGCTCCAACTAGAGCATTACTCATGTAGTCATGTAGTGCAGACTGCCAGAACATCAAATTAAACCTACAAAAATATCAGTCCCAAAGAAGGATTACACTATTTGTGTTTAACAATTGGCATTTCCTAGTGTTGTGAGACGTACTTTTGACATGTTATTGCATTTCCTGTTGGCCATGAACAAAAGCAACAGCTCTCAAAGCCAAAACAAAATGACTTCGGTGACAGTAGCAGGATAACAGCCAGTCAGGCACAACCTGTTGGCTGATTCAGGATGAGATAATGGTGTGTCCTTCTCAATGGAAATAACCAAGGACCTGGCCACCCACGTTCTGCCTAATTGCCTCCTCATGATCTAAAACACCATTTGGAGTTGTGATCACAACATAGCCCCACTGCATAGCAAATAAGACCATAGACAGCAAAGGCATTAGCAATACCAGACTAGCACTGCAAAATGAAGAGAGTAATGTTCCCCCAATTGTCTATAAAATAGATACATAACACATAATTTAATAGGCCAAATAAGATTTAGGAAGTCAGTGTAGTTAGAAATGCTTAGATTGGCATCCACACTTAACCTACAAGTAGCACACTGCACAGATGTCACTGAAGGGGATCTCAATGAAGAAGTATCAACAAGAATGTACACACTAGGTAACACTATCAATTAGTTGTTTAATATAAATCTCCCTGAGAATGTGTGCTTTTGCTCACTTGCCAAGTCATCTCAAAAATAAAAAAAGTGGGGAGCCATACTTCTGTGACGAGGTTAATCCAACAAAGTTAGGAAACGTTCTACAGGATGTCACCTCAAAGAGATAACCTGTGAAGTTTTTCATTTGGTTTTCACTTCAAACAGGCCATTTGCATCAGGGACACTTTGACTATAATGCTACTTTCATTCCTCTATCACGATTCAACTCCTCAAAAATCTTTCGCAATGGCAGGTCGAAAGAGTCTGTTGCCTCAGTAACGCAATTGCCAGTAAAAAGATACAATATGATCATGTTAACCTCAGATATTGATAGCAAGTTTTCAATAAGTTTTCGTACTACTACAACATTGTAAGCTAATCTCTGATCCAGTCGATGTTTAGTTGCCACTAACCATAACTTACATTGCATAATGGATATTGTATATTGTGTCACTGTTAACAAGAGAATACATTAAGTAGTAAGCATTTAAATCAACAAACTTTGACACATCATATCTTTACTTTCTGGTTTTCTAACTATCAATCACAGTATCAAAATAGAACAAGCAAAATAGCTTTATCCAACAACTAATAGAACATGTAATTGTTCACAAATATATGAACAGATAGAATACCTGCCGTGTTGGAAGCATCCGAATTCTGTAATGTTCTATTTCCTTAGCACGGAGGTCCTGCCTATAAGTAAGAGCTTTACAATCTTTAATCCTTCCCTGAAGCTCCACAGTAATTTTTCCAACTCTATGGGGATCAACGACCTCAAAATTTTTTATGTACCCTGAAAAGTATTGATAAAATCTGATAGAATAAAAACAAAGAATACACTAAAAGAAATCTTTGCATATCCTCTCAAGATGCTTAAGTTTCAGAAAAGTACTGGACGGATGACAGATGTTAGGTGAACAAGCAAAAGGAGACTAAACAATATCATAAGTTCATAACATTTTCTTTTCCTTTCTTGTTTGCATGCCAAAGCCAAAATAAAAAGGAAAAGGCAAGCCACTACTCCAAATATCACTTTGTTTTTCCTGGTGCTTGTTCTCCATGAAGGTGCATAATGCCTGGTGTTTCAAATTCAAGACTACAGTACTAGGTCACCAATCTTATCAGGCTGTCAGACGAAAGGAGTATAACTAGCACAAGCACACAGTGGTTTAAGTCTTTAAGAGCAGAATACATGCCCGATTCATTGAATAATCAAAAAAGGATAACAGAATCTCTTCAAAGGTAAAAGTAGCTTGGCAAAGCTACCAATAATATGCTACCATCTGATGAATGTGTGTGACTACCTTCATCTTTCCAATACCAATTCACAGTTTCAGACATTTCTCATAAATTAGATGCAAAGAAATTATGTCGCCTCATTCGTCCAGAATCCACACGAGGTACAACAAGTTGACAATCAAGCACATGGTACTGAACAAGCACACATACTCTGAAATGCTTGCATCGAGGGGCTCTAATCCAAGATTGACCTTAACATGAGGAGACAGTTCATCTTTATTGTTTTCTCAGCTAAACCCAAAACTGTAGAACCCCACCCCTCTAGTAGTGCATCCCTCACAAATTCCCCAATGTATATATGCCTGGTGTATCAATGGGATTACTTTGCAATTAACACCAACAGGCTCCTTTCCCACCATGGATGGAGCCCTCGCTTGTCCATAATACATATCCACTAGACTTCTTAGGCGTAACAGGAGGGATTGGAGATGGGGAATGGTGAGATGAGAGTGGTGCATGAGCGACAGTGGTACAGCACAGCGGTAGGAGGCTACCAAGAACAAGAGAGAAGAGGCTGGAACAGTGCTACCTCGGTGCTTCATGATGTTGAGGAAGGAGACCATGACCCCGGAGATGGGCCGCAGGAGCGCCGTCGCCTTCCCCCTCCGCTCCGCGTTCACCATCGTGCGCAGCGCGTCGTTCAGGATCCGCCGCCCCATCGCTCGCTCGACCCCCTCGCCTCTCCGACCGCCGCCGCCGCTCTTCTTGGCTCGACTTCTTCTCCCTAGCTACCAGCCGGCGGCGGCGCTCGCGATAGACTAGCAAGGAAGTAGTCAGGGACAGGGGCCGCAGCGCAGCGAGGGCACGCGCTCTGGCAACTCGGGAGCGTTCGAGGTGGGCCTGGCGTTAGGGAAAAGGCCCAGCCGCGCGCGCAAACGTGGGTCGCCTCTACGGGCCGAGCTGTTGCCTGGGCTGGTCTCCACCCGCTCTCGAACATGCTGTTCTTTGGATGGGCCGCGGCGGCCAGGTTAGAGATTATGTGTTGATAGGATGGGCCGATGGGTTTCTGAGATGGGGGCTTTTTTTCGTATTGGTTTCTATTTTTAACTTTTGTTTTAAAAAATTAAAAATTAATATAAATATCTGATTTTTTAAAGTAGTTTCTCCACTTCTCTCGCTACTGTTTCACACCAGGAATAAAGTAGAGGACTCCTCTCACTCCGGTCACATGCATATATCTCTTCATCACTTTTCCTACGTTCATGCCCTCCTTAAAGTTACTTCTTTCTATCACTACTATTTATTTTTTTCAGCAAAAAATCAAAAAACACAGCAAAAAACTACCAGCAAAAGTTAATACGAATACCCCTAAATTAGCTGTGTGTGCCTCATTGGCAATGCGCCCTAACTCATACTGCCGAGTCGGAGATGTTAACAGGTGAGTTTTTTCTACTGTGGCTCATAGCTTATGGTTGTGGCCGATGACTTTTGTCTCTAGCGCGATCACTTATTCGAACAAACCGAATGCCAATAAGCCATTTTGAAAAGATAATGGAAAAGTTATTCCGTTTATTTATTTATGAAAAGTTATAAACTAGAAAGGAAGGGCTACAGGGCCCTACAATGCAAGTCTGAGGCTCTGGCATAGTAGGTTCCAAGTCATTAGCTGCACATGAAGTGTACTGACGACGAAACAGATAGTGCCCTTATTATGTACACATCATCAAAAAATGAAGCTGGTCTATCTGCTGAGGTGCCCAACTACGGCAACGTATTTTCCTCAATCGGGTAGGTTATTTGTTCTTTTTTCTTCGCATTTAAGAATTTACAATATGCGCAATTGAATTGATTAGGACTGCCTTTATGTGTAGGATTTTTGAAGAGAACATAAACTGGATCGATGACATGAGTGAAGTGCTCATCCCAACGGTCGGAGTACCTATTACCCTGATCAACTCGGCTTCGGCTTCTGACTTCTGGCTTCTGGCTTATTTTTCACTATTCATAAATTTTGTCTTTTTCTGAACTTTTGACTTTTTGTTGAGCTTTTTTGCCGGTTCTTTTTTTCCCGTATTTGTTTGTATTATACGTAATGGGTTAACATATTTTTTATATTTTTAATTTTTTTAAAATTTAATTATGCTAAATAAGCCTCTGTCAGTTACAGTGCTTTTTTCAGCTAGCTACAGTATTTTCAGTCATAAACCATGAGCTTTTCAACCGAACCGATCACCACCATATATGTCGGGTGCTACACCGACCGCAACTGCACAGTAAACTTCTTGGAACTGGAATCAATGGCATGGAATACCTCCATGTACAACTACTAAAGTACTACTCGTTACCTTCACTAATATGAGGATGAATGAAGATGACTGTGTCAGCGTTAACCTCGGATGACGGGTTGAGATGGAGAACTGCTCGTCTGCACCAGATGAAAGCTTGTGCGCTACATGTTGATTTGTGATCCAAATTCTATACATTAGGCTAGCTTCTGGACGGAGCGTAGCGGAGGCCCGTCGCCGGAGGCTTAGGGCCGGATTAGGGTTTCCCTGTTATATATATCTCCTGTAAGCCGCCGTTTAGGATATGAGATTAGAGTTGTAAATCCCCGGCATTGTAACCTCACCCCGATATAGTGAATATTGTTGCTGGCTGGTGCCCGTGGTTTTTTCCCTCTCGCATTGAGAGGGTTTTCCACGTTAAATCTCGTGTCTCTCTGCGATTGATCTTGTTTTCTTCGTTGTTCCGCAGCCATCGCTTGTAACACTACATTCCTTTGCCGTATTTGTTGAATATCTAAGGCATGTTCTAACGGTGAAGTTGGGATGAAATAGATGGTGGGCTCAAAAAACTAAGCTGAATTGAGACAAAAGTAGGAAACATAGTTTGTGCAATTCAAATATATAACTATACAATATATAGAAGAGTATATGGCTATATGCTAATTGCTAAAGAGCAAAGAATGAAAGAAATCAACTAATCAAGATAATTATTCAGAATTGATCACGAAATGCAGAGGGCATCCAAATTAGATTGAGAAGGGTCGAAGGCTGCAATACAGCTCATACCTCCAAATCCAAGTTGCACATCAAATGAAAAAGAGACCACATAGGTAGCAGCATAGCCCACCTGACACCCACACGCATCATCTTCCCCCAGACCCCCACCCTAGCTCATCGCATTGCTGCCCTCGGTCCGGCCCTTGCCTTGGCACCTTCTATGCTCAGCTCCGCCTCCCCTCCTCCTCATCATGCAGCGCCGTTGTTGGCTGTCCGCCTAGCCGCCTAGGGTTTCTTCCTCGGCCCTTAGGTCAAGTGCATTCTCCTTTCTTGGTCTCGTCTCGAGTTCGATCGATTATCGATTGGCCAACTACCGTCCATTGGGTGGGGATTGGGGAACGTGGGGTAGGATGGGCCGTGGGTAGATATGAGGCCATAGCTGGGCCTTGTAGCCTTTTTTGGGTAGGGGTGTCAACGGATCAAGTAGTCCGGATACAGATATCGGATAAAATGGATAATTAAGATATGATTGACACTCTTTGTATCTTAATGTATCGAATACGAATCGAATAGTCCAAATATTGGATAAAATGGATAATCCGGATTTGATTGACACCCAACTTTTGGGCATAAAAATTCATTTTCCTAACCACTAGTCTTCTTCCTTGTTCATCTCTTTGGCAGAGCGCCCAATCGTCTATGGAGCCAAAACCATGGCCGCTGGAGGGGAAGGGGTTTATCGGTGCCAAAGTGGAGGGTAAGCACTATTGAAGAGCACTCCATGTGTGTAATAGGAGGGCGTCAGAATTTGAATTCTAATAAGTAAAGTCGTACGTTCACAACTCTACAATCCCATCAAGAAGTGGTTCTCCCACATAGACTATACTTGCCAGTAGTGCTACATGACAGCAAAATATAAAATTATCTTTCAGACTAAGGCTCCGCTCGGTTAGGCTGAAAAGCTGTGGCTTATGACTGAAATTGTACTGTAGTGGCTGAAATTCTATTGTAACTGAAGGTGGCTTATTCGACGTAATTAAATTTAAAAAATTTAAAAATATGCTAGCTCATCACGGACAACGCAAACGAATACGGGAAAAAATCGGCAAAAAAGCTCAAAAAAACCAAAAATTTAGAAAAAAAATGAAATTTATGAATAATAAAAAATAAGCTAGAAGCTAAAGCTAAAATGAGTGGGGCCTAAATTCAATGCTGGATTTTTCCGGAGTCACGAAGCTCACGAAGCTGCACCACGCAGCGCCAGCGAGGGCTCACGCTCTCACGTCACAACTCGCGAGCGTTTGAGGTGGGCCTGAGCAGGCCTTGCCGCACGCGCAAGCGACATGGGTTTCCATGGGTCGTTCGTGCTGGCTGGGAAGGTCTCCACGTGCTCTGAAAATGTGCTGTTGCGTTTCGAATGGGCCGCGCAGGCAGGTGTGAGACGATGTGGTTGAGATGGGCTGTGACCGCTGGGATGCATAATGAAGCTGCGTCTTGATTTACTTTTTTTTTTTTTAAAAAACTATCTTTATTATGATAAAAGAACGAGTTGGTGATTGTACGTTCATTCTCCTCCAATCGCTCTATTTTCTTAACTTCTTACCACTCTCCACTTTTCAACTGACCAGAGCAACTCTCTTCTATAGCTTGATTCTCTATATATTCAATGAGTTCCGTTATAGCACACGGGTACGTAACTAGTTAGCTAAATAAACGTGCTTTGTTATAGATTAAAAAAAATTACACATCAAGCCATTGTTGACCATGCCCTCGGCTCCGTTGTGGTGTCTGATCAGACTCCACCCTGGCCTGCATCGCGCCTCCATCGTAGAGGCCTACACCATGTCCTCGGATTCGGCGCCATGCAAAAGCAAGCTCTACTGTAGCAGTCTATGTCATACCACATCACTTGCGGCATTATCATTCTCGTGTCACGCCGCTCGCAACTAAATTGGGTTCACTGGAGCTAGAAGAGGTAACCTCACTTGACGGTAACACTTGACGGTAACAAGGAAAATAGGCCTGACAGAGAAGGTTGTTAGGATAAGGATAAATTTTGTTAGGAGGGTACTTTTAATTTTTCTTTATTTTTTGTTGGAGGATTTTTAGGGAGGTGAAAGAAAGGCTGTTAGGGGAGGACGTACCATCACCACTAAGTTTTTTTTAAAGTAGTATATATAAAGATATGTACATCTTTTTTTAAAATAAAAAGAAAAACAGACTATACGTACATCTCAATTTGCATGAAAACTACTCTGACAAAAGCATTTGAGCAGAGGTAAATCAAGGAACCGTAGTGTTACTGAAGTCAGAGTACTGGGACGATGTAAACAAACATTCGCCGAAACCGTCGGATTTTAACGAACAACTTGGAAGTACATGGACCTGGATAGATGATTGCAAAAATGAACTTCAGCTGTACATAACACGTACATACTGCTGGTCGAGAACATAACAAGGATGGCACATATTTCTCAAGAAACAAGTAATAACGATGATATATATACTAGGAACTAGGAAGCGCACAATCTGCAACCGATCGATAATCAGAATACACTTCGACAACAAAGACGATGACGACATCAACAATAATAATACAGAGATCGACTTGACGGTCCATCAGATGAGGAGACCATCCAGGTATTCGTCAACGGTGACGAACTTCATGTCCGGGTACAGCTGCGTCGCCTCCACTCCGGCGGACGCGCCGATGCTTCGCTCGCACACCCTGGCTACAAGAGTCCAGTGTACCATTGCCAGCTGAAAGTTGAGTGGTAACGGAGACCCTGCATGCGCCACTCCAAGTGATCAACATCCATGATATTCTCCCTCAAAAAGAAAACATCCATGGTATTCCTTTTCCTTTATCACCCCTCGTAAAGAGAGTCGTAGCTAGATCACTTGTTATGTTTGCGTACAATTGCAGGCATGCGAATATGTGATGCATATGTAAAATAGTGGGCAGCTATCTAGCTACAAGGTGCACACATACCTCGTGTTATGACAATGGCAGATTTGGAAAGGCTCAGTGCAATCAATCGTCGTACATACGAGGCATAGAGGCCTGAGAGACCATGTACAACATCTATGTTTATTGAATTTTGTAATAGCTTTTAAAAAAAATTCATATTTGCTGTCGGGGTCTCCGATCGGACTGGCCGTACCGGATTGTAAACGGCGGTTTGATCGGTGGTTCGGTGTGACTAGATATTGGGTGGCGGTCAGACTGTCGTAAGGGTATGATTGTTTTCTAGTTGACGGCTACTTCTTTTTTTTACCAAAGAGTGTGTTTTGATGTTGGTCGCGTGTGGTTAGACCGTGGTGAGTTCGTCAGTGTGACTGGCATTAAAAATGCGGCCAGACCGGTCAGTGGATGGCGTTTTGACTGGGGCGGTCCTACCGGCCTGAGGAGAGAGGTTAGATCGGAGGGTGTGACCAGAAAACAGGTTGAGTTGATTTGAGTTGGGTCGATATTGGTTCATGGCTTGGGAGCTATAAGGGTTTGTGTTGCATTGCATAATGTATGTTTTTGACTAACGTGAGTGAAGTGTATATAACTTGTACTCTATTAGGTTGTATAGTCTTTTGAATGTGCAGGTAGCTTGGAGGACATAGCATTTGGCGGCAATGGACTGAGACTAGGCGGAAGAGCTAAGATATGAGCGCTCATGTAAGTTTCGGTGAGGCTACGTAGCTCAAGTAGGAAGCACAGAGAAAACAAAGGATGTGAAAAGATGATTTGGTGCATGTGGTGAGCCAAGTAACGAAACTGACACACTCCGAATGAGTGAAGACGTGACGGTTAGTCACTGGGCACTACAGACCGCATGTCAAAGCATGGCAGATTGTCACTCCGAATGATTTTATTGACTATTGTTTCTAGTTTTAGTTTGTTTAGCAGTGTTGGTATAATGTAAACTTGGTGACTACCACCCTTTGTGTCATTGATCCTACAAGGCCGAGGCAGAGCTGAACCTCGGGCCACCGGGGCAATGGCCCGAGGCTCAGGTAAGAAATTCAATGTATTTTACTGTAGCAATAAATAGTAAAGGTCTTGATTTTTTTTGCACTGGACTTTGCAGTGGGCTGGGCCTCGGGCTGCCTACGCCCCTGCTAGTCTGCTACAAGGCCTGCTGTGGGCTCAGGCCAAGGCTGCATGCTTCGGTCGGGGTAGTGCACTACTTCACCGAAGGTGGTAGGAAACTTTGGTTGGTAGTGCAGGTTAGGGTCATGTTGTATTCAAAATCTGAGAGCATTCTTGCTTAGAACTTGGCGTGTTAGCGCGGTGAGGAATTTCTTGTAAGACTATGTAAGAACTTTTTCACCTTTAATGCAAAGCTTTTGAGTGTTCTAAAAAAGAAAACAATGGCAGGTTTGGATGAAGCTAAACCTAATTAACTTAATTAGGTCCACACAGGGAAACTACACGAGTATATATATCTGAGCGTGGCATACGTGACTCCAAGCGTGCCAACATCTCACTCTCTTCAATTAGACAAACATGCGTGTTATTTTCAAGACCTTGGGTTTTCTCCACGAGCTCTTTTTCGGAAACATAATGTCTCTCAAGGGTTTTGCCATTTTTGCTCTCCCAAAGAGAGACAAGCTGACGGAGAGAGTATGAATTCCCAAGCGGCCACATAAACAATGGGTGGATTCTTTTAAACTGTGGTTTTTGGTTTTTAAATTCTGATTGTTCACGAGAGAGTACAAAGAGAGATAGTCGTTTGTGATTTTGGTCGGTGTAGATGAAGTTAGTAAATCTTAGTTTAAAAAGACACATCGTTTGAAAACTAGTTACTGCAGCAAAAGCTAAAAACCAAAAGCAGCAAGCCTAAAAGAACCCTGACAATACTGTTTTTAACTTTTGGCTTATACTATAGTAACTAACTTTTAAACGGTATGTTTTTCCAAGACGAGGTCTATAAATCGATTGTAGTAGATACTGTATTGAATTCATCTATATCGGTCAAAATAATGCACGAGTGTTTTTCTCTTCGTACTTTCTCTTACGAATAGTTAGAATTAAAAATTTTAAATCAAAAGTCATAAACCACATGCATACGTGTAAGACCATGTAAGAACTGTTTCTCCTTTAATGCAAACTTTTGAGCGTTCTAAAAAAATGGTACATTTGGATGCGCTAAACCTAATTAAATTAAGTAGGTCCACACAGGGAAACTACACGAGTATACATCTGAGCGTGCCATACGTGACTCCAAGCGTGCCAAATCACTCTCAATTAGACAAACATTCGTGTTATTTTCAAGACCATGTACAAATGGATATATATAGAGATTACCTTGGATTTTCTCCACGAGCTCTTTTTCGGATACATAATGTTTCTCAAGGGTTTTGCCATTTTTGCTCTCCCAAAGAGAGACAAGCTGACGGAGAGAGCATGAATTCCCGGGCGGCCGCATAAACAATATCTTGTTATGTGCCCGTGGGTCGTCCACAGCTCTTATAGTCAACATGCTCATGTCCTTTTCGTCTACAAACATAGCTACGAAAGTACCAATAATATATACCATCAGATCAACGAAAAGAAATTGTGCTATAGTACATTGTACCACTCCGAAGGCTCAAAAGTTTTGAGGTAGCACTATCTATGCTTGGGAGGTAACGGGAGAGCTACAAGGACATCAGTTTTGAGCTCAACTGCAACAAGAATCATGAATAAATCCAATATATATTCTGTAGATGATATTTTCGGGACTAGCTATTTTTATTTGTTCAAGACTACTCAAGCTGTTAAGCAGGTTATATTTATGCAGAATGATGCCAGAAATTAAATGATGCTAACTACCTTGTTGGTTGCCATCACCAAAGATGGTTGCCTTGGTGTCCGGAGGACCATTTGCTTCAGGGTTCCCCAACCTTGGGAGGATGAAGCCAAATGCCCAGTAGCTACATATGATGGTGTGAGGAATTCCTGAAGCTTTCAGAGCTTCCCGAACTCGAAGTTTGGCACCTAAGATGCTTCTTGCTGGCTCCAGCATATGTTTGGCTAGCGCCGCATCATAGCCATATTCAGATGGCACGAACCGCTGCATTTTTTTTTTAAAAAAAA
The DNA here is from genome assembly GCA_036346575.1 of Dendrocalamus sinicus. Taxonomy (NCBI): domain Eukaryota; kingdom Viridiplantae; phylum Streptophyta; class Magnoliopsida; order Poales; family Poaceae; genus Dendrocalamus; species Dendrocalamus sinicus. The sequence continues at coordinate 9,193,176 of CM070643.1, read as the reverse complement.
TCAAGATCACATTGGGTAAGAAACTACATAAATGTACATTATAATTAGTCTGCTTGTCCATCACAAGTGCACATGCACTAATGATCAATCCACCTCATTGCCTATGCATGCATGCATGCATGTATTCAACCCTAGCTGGTTTGATCAACACAAAATCGAATTCAAAATAATCAGCGGGCCCTAATTAATTTCAGGCTCGCTCATTACTACGACTTTTTTTTGGGAACGAACTCATTACTACGACTTGGAATTAATTAGAGCAACTCCAGCAGGGCCCCTACTTGAGCCCTCAAACCTCATATTTGAGAGCCAGAGCAAAAAACTGAACTCCAACAGGGCCCCTACTTGGCTCTCAAAAATAGGAGGCCTCTCAAATGAGGCCTTCAAGCCCTCATTCCTAGGGGCCCCCTACTCCGGTTCTCATTTTTCAGCTTTCCTCGTTTTTTGTGGAACATTTGTGCTTTCAATTTAAATTCGGAACAAATTTGAATATTCGTATTTGAATTCGTATTTGAATATTCGTATTTGAATTCATATTTGAATTTGGAACAAATTTGAATTTGAATTTGAATGTTATGTGATGAACTTTGTGCTTTCAATTTAAATTCGGAACAAATTTGAATTTAAATTTGAATATTCGTATTTGAATTCGTATTTGAATTCGGAACAAATTTGAATGTTATGTGATGAACTTTGTGCTTTCAATTTAAATTCGGAACAAATTTGAATTTAAATTTGAATATTCGTATTTAAATTCGTATTTGAATATTCGTATTTGAATTCAGAACAAATTTGAATTTAAATTTGAATGTTATGTGATGAACTTTGTGCTTTCAATTTAAATTCGGAACAAATTTGAATTTAAATTTGAATATTCGTATTTGAATTCATATTTGTGCTTTCAATTTAAATTCGGAATAAATTTGAATTTAAATTTGAATATTCGTATTTGAATATTCGTATTTGAATTCGGAACAAATTTGAATGTTATGTGATGAACTTTGTGCTTTCAATTTAAATTCGGAACAAATTTGAATTTAAATTTGAATATTCGTATTTGAATTCATATATTTAAATATTGTCCCTCATTGTGAAATCATAAATATTTTATTTATATTGTGTTTTTGTCCCATACATATGCATATAGTATGTGAGGAAATAGAGGGAATTGAGAAGTAGGGGCCCTGTTTTGAGGGCTCCTGCTGGAGTGCAGCCCAGAAAACATGGCCCTCAAAAATAGGGAGAGCCCTCAAATGAAAAGTAGGGGCCCTGTTTTGAGGGCTACTGCTGGAGTTGCTCGTACTGCACAGCTCCTCTTTTGAGCTCATTCATTACGAGAGCAATTATCAGTTTCAGTTATACCTCATGTATCAATTAAGAAACTACACGTACCTTAACATTTCCAGCTTCCTTGATCGCTGCCACAATCTTAAGCTGGCCGTGTAGCTCCTCCGGTCCATGGTGTCCGACGGCGGAGATCACAACGTCGGCCTGGTTGAGCGCCGTCACCAAACTCTCGTGGTCGTTCATGTCCCCCTGCAGTACACAAAAGCAAATTAATTTAGAAGCTATATATATATGGCATACATGCACATGCGTACAACAAAGTTATGAGAACAAATACAGGAGCACCATTTGATTAAAAAATGATGGTGCATGTATGTATATATACGTAGACTAGGTTGGCTCCACTGGTTTTGAGATCCTCCAGGAGCTTGGCTTTGCCGGGGTGGTCGGCGGCGGTGGCCGGGCGGACGAGCACCGTTGTGGGGTGGCCGGCGTTGAGGCTCGCCGTGACGAGGTGCTGCCCGAGCGTCCCCGTCCCACCGATCACCAGTATCCTACTCGACATCTTCGATCCTTAGCTGCAGATGTACGTCTTGAAACGTTTGGTGCGTGGCTGAAGCTTAGGGCCCTCCATTGTGGCCTATAAATACACTGAAGCAACCCGCATTCTTAATTAAACTAAACAGTATAATTAACTTAATTAAGTATAATTAAGAAGCACTAAAATAATTAAAGCGCATTTAATTACATCGCATTGATTTCAACTCAGTGCAAGAAAAAAAATTATTACAACAATTGAATAAATACAGAATACAAATTCTACAACCAGAAATTAATTAATTACAACAATTTCTAAGAGTAGCTACTGTAGCTACTGTTCATACACTGTAGCAACCCGATAAAAATGGAGCCTCTTTCAGCCAGCCTACCTATTGTCCTTTCTCCATGCATATCAATTCAAAGTGGAGTCCACAAGAGATAAATCAATGCATCCAAGTAGCAGTCGCCCCTACTCAAACAACTGCAAGAAATCGAATACGAATCAAAGTTTGATGCATGCGGACCGTGACACCCCGAAGTTGTTGCGCTTCGCTTGGACCAAAGATGCGCCACGTGTCTGATGAGTTTGATGATGCTCTGCTCGACGATGAAACAATGTGTGATGCCAAATGAAACACATCGCCTCGTGTGAGAGATGCACAGAAATTTCACACGTGAATCCCGATGTTCGCTCTAGGAGCACCACCACGTTCTGCTATCTCTAGCACATATCGCCGTCGAACGAAGGGCTTCTTGTGACCTTACAACACAAGAATACAAGGCTGCATTCATGTACATATTGACTATTGTACCGGAGATGGATGATTTTTTCAAGTATGTCTTCTGTTTACATCCGTTGAATATTGAAAATTTTGCAAAGTTAAATTTTCATATATAATGTTCAATCTGTCATTGTAGCAAATTTGACCACAAACAATGGAAGAGCCGAATAAAACCGAACAACAAATTATGGACTTAAGATTAAATGGTTTGGAAGGACGACATGGCAGCATTAACGGTCATAACTACTATGATTGGTTTAAATCTCTTGTAGTGCCTCAGCACATTTGTAGCTAGTATTTTTTTCCCAATATGAAGTAAGCATTCACTAATATAATGTGGCGTCCCATGTCATTATCCCGAGGATAATCACATAAAAATGTACGGATTATTATTTGCCTAATCAGTAGAATATTGTTTCAGCAAATAACAAGCCTTTACCAAAGTTACGTAGCAGAATAATAATGTAGGAACTGTACTTTTATTACAACACTTGCCACGAGGGCTATGGTCATTAAAACAGCTACATAAGAAACAAAAAATACAAACTAATACCCTAAGGTTCTCATGCTCGGCTCAGCGGAATGCCTACTCGTCCTAGCCGTAGTATAGGGGGTCCACCTCCCCCGGCTCCTCGCAATCGCCATCCTCCTCGCTTGTGAACTCGACCGTGCCTGCTGTCCGTTCATCCGGCTCAGAGTATTCCCCGGTCGGAATGGGGTCTAACAAAGCAGAATAATAGCAAAGGTGAGCACTAATGTACTCAGCAAGCATAATAACAAAATGCATTGTATACCTCTCTTTGTCCTTAAGTCCATTTCTAGTCATCTACATTCAGAAATTAACTTTATCAATTTAAGTGATATCTTTTAATTGCAAAAATTCTACTTTTCACTTGGTTGAAGAAAGACCCCTAATAATCGTCGTAGTCCTCAATCCAAAAGGCTAACATGAATTCATGATTTTATTTAGCATTGCGTAGGCTTGTGCCACTGTATCTATAGCTACTCTGAACCATCTTAACTAGGCTTTCCACACTTTGGTGTGGAGTTAAGTGCAAAGTACATAACTTTTTTCAAGTTACATTGCTCAAATCTCCAGTCCATTTATTTTCCACCAGTATACTGGGTAGCTCACCCGGGCTCTACCGACTTCAAATAATGTTTGGTTGGACCGGCTCCTGGCCAAACACTCCACCTACACATACAGTGTCTCAGAACTTACTCACTTTCAGACAGGCGTTACTGGTCCTGAGCTTCATCCATCTCTATTCACACATATTGACTCACCCAGTGTGGAGGGATGAATAATGTAACAGGGTACTAATTTCTGCTCGTCCGAGACAGGAAAATGGTTGGCACTTTATTTACGGTCTCCGATTCGAGTGAGAGTGTGGTGAATCCTTATATACTAGCCATATATAAAGGGGTCTTGCCTACCCTCTCTCTGCCTTTTTAAGGTCCCCTTTACGCTCCTTACATATACTTGTAATCTTGCTGCTCCTCTCAGCTGGACTATTACTGCCTCATCTCTTTCTCTTTCTTTTTACTCTCTTTTCTTTTCTCTTTCATACATCTTTCATCTTCTTTATCAATTTTACTTGGTAAATACATTTTCTGATGCAGATATACTGTAATGATACAGAAAGTAATTTGTATTTTTAACATAACTATATTTGTGAAAAAAAATTTAGCTTGCTTGAGTGGAAGTAAGTGCTGGAGTCAACGACCACTTGCTCTGCTACCTCGGCTGGAACCTGGTTGATTCATGCATTACAGGCAGACAAACCCTTACAAGAAAGTAGTTATTTAGGGTACTCATATATTAGAAAAGTTTTCCCTTCTGCGGTTCGGTGGATTTCTAACCTATCTACTGGGTTAAAATCAAGTCTTTAGTCTGCGGCTCGAACTGGAAAAAGGACCTTAAAGGTCCAGGCCTTTTGCCCTGGATTTACTCTTGGTTCACGGCCGACGCTCGCACTCCTCTCTCTGCCGGCACTCGCACTCGGCTGAAGCTTTGCACTCCTCTTTCTCTACTGACGCTCATACTCCTCTCTCTTGGCCGGCACTTGCACTCCTCTCGCCCAAAATGATCCACTCCTATCAACCGGTGCCTCGGCCTCCGACTGCTGCTCTTTCCCTCCTTCGCTCTCCCTTCTTAGTGCCAGTGCTTGCTTACTTCCCCCTTCGTTCTCGAGGTCTACTACTCCCATGACTACCTTGCACACTAGCCCCTCTTTGGCTTAGATCCGGATAGATCTGAGCTCCTCCGGGTCGCTCTTCGCTGGATCTACCACTATCGCTACTCCCTATCACCAGATCTAGTAGCTACTCGCCAAATCTAGCGGGAGCTTACCGGATCTGTGGTGGTTCAGCTCTCTCAACCACTCGGCTACTCCGACTACAACTACGTGGCCTCCGACTATGGCAACTTGGCTACGTGTAGGACCGAAATGGCGACAGAGGGGGGGGGGGGTGAATGTCGATCTTTAAAAATCGCCCCCAACAAGTATCCTTACTTAAGCTTCTTCTCCAATAGCTATGGGAGCTATGAAGATAGAAAATAAGCCCTCACTGGAAAACACAGAGACAAGGAAAAACCAGATCCAAACGAGAGCGGTCAAGAAAAATAAAATCGAGAAAGTCGATCGCAGCGGTAGTACTGCACTGAGAGCAGCGGTAGTACCTCCGGCGGTAGTACCTCTTCAGGAGCGGTAGTACCTCTGAGCGGTAGTACCTCTCGAGGAGCGGTAGTACCGCACGACGATCGGACTTGTCCGAACGTTTCTTCGCTGCCGATCAGACTGGTCCGAACATAACCGGTAGTACCGCTAGGACGAGCGGTAGTACCTCTGAGCGGTAGTACCTCTCGAGGAGCGGTAGTACCTCTCGAGAAAATCAGCAAACAGGATTTTCTGAAAAATGAGAGATTCGCAATGATTCTTGGATTCTTGGCTTGAGAAACTTTGAGGATAGCTAGGGAACACTCCCAGAAGAATAAGCCAAGAGCCAATATCAAGAAAACCCCTCCAAGAAACAAGAATTTCAGATTTGGGTAAAAATCTGAAATCTTGCAAGAACCGAGCCAAAAACCAAATAACTCCCCAACCGTTGATCCTTTGGCTATGAAATTTTGAGGGAAGCTAATTAATAGCCTCTGGACTCTTCATACCAAATTTCAAGCCATCTTAACAAGGGAATCAAAATCTGGACCAAAACCTAGAAACGAAGAACAAGAACAGAGGAGGCCAAAACTGAAATCGAGAATCAAACTCGGTTTGCTCTTGGGATTAAATAGCCAAATGGCTTTTGAGCATCACCCATGTCATAGCAACCCATTTTGGCACTCTCCAGCAAGCAAGAACTCAAAACCACGAAAATCAAGAAATCTTGCAAAGAGGAAAATGAAGAAATGAAGCTACGAACAGGAAAAACCAAACTTGATTTCATTCATTGAATCACAAGGAATACAGAGGAGTCCCGATACGCATGGACATTAGGACATAGATGATTACAAGACTCTCCACTCAATCCCTCTCCTCTCAATCCTCAAGAACACCAAGAATCACACATCTTCTTGGGAGGAAGAACACACAGAGAGGAGCTCACATAGAAACCATCGATGAAGCTACGGAGGAGCACTACTCGCCTTCACCAACTCATACCAACTCACACCAACTAAAGAGCTAAAGGAAACAACCTTCCTAAAGCCTCTTTTGACTAGTGTAAACCCTAATTCCCTACAAGTGCTCAGTGGGCATGCAGCCCCTCCACTCCTTTTATAGCCCATGGCTAACGGGTCTCCGCCCCGTTACGCCCGCTATTTCCAACGAGCCCGCTCCGTTTGTGCGACCTTGCGAAATTCCCGTTTGCCCTCCCGCACCTTCCGGAAGCTTCGCGCTCCTTGCCTTGCACGCTCGCAACCACCTCGAGTCCACGTCGTCTTCGACACCTCCCGATCGTTTCGACCTCGGCGCCACTGCGCCTAGTCCATCCTCCGTGTCTCACCACGACTCCACTCGGCGTCCTGCGATCACACAGGACAAGAAAACACGTCAAATAGCACCGCTCGATACATGAAAGCACAAATACCATTACTTACCACAGATGAAGTCCAAACCTGTCGAAACATTAGAATATGCATCCTAAGCTCATACGACCAAGTTTGACCAAGTCCGATCGAGCCCGATTGCGCCACGCAACGTCAAGGTCCGAACCACCCAAACCAAACTCGACTAACCTAAACCCTTGTCAATTACTCATCACTCTCATGGGATCACGACCACATGGTCTCTCACTACGGCTACGGCTACTCGATTGCTCCTACTACTCAACTATGACTATGACTATGAATACTCGGCTTCCGACTATGGCTTACTCGATGTCTCTGACTACTCGGCGACTCCGACTACGAATATGCGGCCTTCGACTACGACTTACTCGGGTACTCGGCTTCCGACTATGACTTACTACTCGGTTTCCAGCTACAACTTACTACTCGGTGCCAACTATGACTTGCTACTTGACCTCCAACTATGACTTGCTACTCAACCACGACTACGACTTGCTACTTGACCTTCGACTACTCGACTGCTCGGCCTCCAACTACTCGAATACTCGGCCTCCGACTACCCGATGGTTCCCTCAACATCCTCTTCACCCTCAAGAGGAAGCCGCCAGCCAGGGATTGCTACTGTGGGCTTGGGCTTGGCCGGATGGCTGTGGCTGCGGTTTGGTTGCGACCACTCTTCGGTTCTACCTTCTCTTACCTCTGCCTATGCTTAAGCGTTTTGATTTTAGTCCATGTTTTTATTACATTTTTACATCCCTTACCACACCCAGTCTTGAGTAATTCTAGTGGCTATGCTAACGGACTAGGGCTTGGGGTTCTCACGCCCGGGAGCGATTCTCCAAACCCGAGGGTGCTCACAGTGCTAGGACGGCCGTCGGTCACCGTTGTAGCCACCGGTTGGGCTAGGTGGGCTTTCCCTCCTTCTCAGCTGCCTGGCTCAACCCGGGACGGTCTGGGAACCTCTAAGAACACCATTCTAATTGGTTCTAGTAGCCTGAGGGTACTAACAGCAGCTCTTTTTCCCTCTTTCTTTTTATTCTCCCTTGGATTGTTATTTGGATTGATCTCCGATTGCAAAAGAAAAAAAGATGGTTTGAGGTGGCCGGCTTGGGTTACTAACATTGGCTACTCGTTGGAACAAGGCACAGGAATGCAATGCACCAATTAGCTTAGCTAATAGATTGTTGCAATTGTAACTTTAGGAATTAGTTTTTCTTATGCACTATTTTTTTGTAATAAAGTTGTAATAATTAGCTTTAGTCTAGTTCTTTGAAATTTGAGTCAAAGGTTATAATTTATTCCTTTGTAGTTACTGTGCTACAATAATTCTTAATTAAAATTTGATTATTGCTAATGGTACTGGTCAAAGGTAATTAGGGTTAGGGTCCTTTCAGCCTTCCCCCCTTAGGCAATTTCGTCCCTGAAATTGGGTGCTCACTTGAACAGGTCGGGGTAGGCTTCACGTAGTTCTTCCTCTTTTCCCATGTAGCTTCGCAGATAGAGTGATTCTTCCATAGGACTTTGCAAAAGTGAATGGTTCGCTTCCGTAGCTGTCGATCCTCTATTTCTGGAATCTTCACTGGGTATTCTTCATAGGTTAAGTCTTCTTGGAGAGGTATGTCTAGGTTGGTTAGATGATGCAAGGGTTCCTTCAAGCACTTTCGGAGTTGGGAAACATGGAAGACATTGTGAATTCTAGATAGTTGGCTCGGTAGTTCTAGTTGGTATGCTAAGGTGTCTTTATGCTCTAAGATCTGAAAAGGTCCCACATACCATGGACTCAACTTTCCTTTCAATCCAAATCGACGGACTCCCCATAGTGGTAATACCTTCAAATACACATAATCTCCAACTTCAAGTTTTAACTCACGCCTACGTTGAACTGCGTAGCTTTTCTATCTACTTTGAGCTATTTCGAGATGATCCCTAATGATTTGTATTTTCTTGTCATTCTCCCTTACGAGCTTTGGGCCTAGTAGGGGTCTTTCTCCAGTGTCATACCAACATATAGGGGATCGACACTTTCTTCCATAGAGGGCTTCATAGGGGGTCATCTGAATACTGAACTGGTGGCTATTATTGTAGATGAATTCAGCAAGTGGTAGGTATTTGTCCCATGTGTCTCCAAAATTTAGTACACAGGCTCTTAACATGTCTTCGAGGATCTGATTAACTCTTAGTCTAACCATCTGTTTGAGGGTGGTAGGTGGTACTAACATTTAGTCTACTACCCAAGGCATTTTGTAAGCTCTTCCAAAAACCAGAAGTGAAGACTAATCATCAGTCTGAGGTAATGGTTTTAGGCACTCCATGTAGAGATATGATTCTTTCTACATACAGCTCTGCTAATCTATCAACTAAGTATTTTTGATTGGTGGACAGGAAGTGGGCTGACTTTGTAAGGCGATCTACTATGACCCATATGTCATCCTTGTTCTTCAGAGTTAAGCGTAGGCCAGTAATAAAATCCATGCAAATATCCTTCCATTTCCATTCTGGGATTTCTAGTGTTAGTAATCCAGCTGGTCGCTGATGTTTTGCTTTAACATTCTGACAAGTATCACATTGGCCTATGTACTACGCAATTTCTTTCTTCATATTGGTCCACCAGAAATTCTCCTTTAAGTCTTGATACATTTTTGTACCTCCAGGATGGATAGTATAAGGTGTGTCATGAGCTTCGCGTAGGATGGTTTCTTTGATTTGGTTGTCCTTTGGCACATAGATTCGATTTTGTCGCCACAAGATTTCTTGGTCATCTACTCGAAACTCTAATGGTTGGTCTTCCTTGATTCTCCTGATTTCTCTCTGATGAAAGGGTCTACCAGCTGTTTTTCTCTTATTTGGTCTAGTAGGGCAGGGTGGAATGCCATGACGGCTATGGTGGCTTTGGAAGTGGCGGCTTTAACTTCTATTCTCATTTTGGCTAATTCTTACATCAACTCTGTGGTATGATCTTCAATGGTGAGATGGTGACATTTGGCCTTCCGACTAAGAGTATCTGCTACTACATTAGCTTTCCTAGATGGTAGTTGATGGTCAAATCATAATCTTTGATTAATTCAAGCCATCTCCTTTGTCTCATATTTAGCTCCTTCTAGGTGAAAATGTACTTGAGACTTTTGTGGTCACTGAATAGGGTACACTTGGATCTATATAGGTAATGTCCCCAAATTGTTAATGCAAACACTACCGTTCCTAACTCCAGATCATGGGTAGGGTAATTTATCTCATGGGGTCTCAGCTGTCTGGAAGCATAGGCTATGACTTTCTCGTTCTGCATCAGTACACTTCCTAACCCATACTTGGAAGCATCATGGTATACTGCATATTCTACCCCATCCTCAGGCAGGGTTAGAATAGGTGCAGTGGTTAAACTCTGTTTTAAGGCTTGGAAACTTTGCTCACACTTGTCATTCCATGCATATGGCACATCCTTCCTCAAAAGTTTAGTGAGAGGGATGTCAATTTGTGAGAAGCCTTTTGTGAACCTTCGGTAACATCCTACAAATCCGAGAAAACTACGAACTCCAGTGACATTGGTAGGACGTTCCCAGGTGATCACTGCTTTAGTTTTTGTAGGATCTACTTCAATTCCTCTTCCAAAAATGATGTGTGGCCTAAGAATGCTACTTGATCAAGCCAAAATTCACATTTATTAAACTTGGTGAATAATTGGTGGCCCACGCGTTGGCCCGACCAAAAATGATGTATGCTTCCAAAAATGAATAATTCCTCTTCCAAAAATGATGTATGCTTCAAGCATGCCATGGATAGTCGATGGTCGAAAGCTACAGTGCCTGAACGACCATGGATGATCAATGGTCGGTAGTCGTAGACTTCACATGTTATCGTAGTCGTAGACTTCGCGATCGACAGTCGTGGGTGTTGCGATCGGTTGTCGTAGACCTCGAGTACTCGTGTCAGACTAGCCAGCGGTTTGACCAGCCTGTGCTTGGCGGTCATACTGGCTTCTCTTGGTGGTCTGAGGTTGTTCTCTGGAATTCTTAGAGTTTGGGTCATGGTTTGACCTAGGTGTTGTTGCTTCTATGCACATGTGTTTATTGTTTGGTCCTAGAATTAGGATCAGTAATTTGGGTGTATAAGTTTTACATTATGCATTGTATAGATGAACTGTGCCAATTGATGTTGTTGTGTATCATGCGGTGCTACGTGACAATTTCCTTGTTGGTGTTGGTTGCAGGACTTCGGAGCTAGGTCATGGTGAGGAGTAAAAGGACCGGGACTAGGCACAGGGTGGTGCTGAGGTCCAGAACAGTCAGGGATATGCCGAAGATGACTGAGGCTTGTGGGGTGGTTGCAAGCCGAGATGACGAGGAACCAAAGCAAGAGCACCAACGATGGACATGATAGGCAACGACAAGGTGGGCCGGGACTAGGCTCAGGGAAGAGTCGAGGTCCAAATGGTCAAGGAAGCCGGGTGCCGTCATGTGTGAGAAGAGGCATGTGGTGCGCCAAGTGACTTAGGTCGGTTGCAAGCGAAGACATTTCGGTGGGATCCGGACATGTGAGAGGTTGGTGGTAAGTAGGGGTGCAATCGGGTCGGATTTGGACGGATATTGCTCATACTGTAGCCTAACCCATATTTTTTTCTCGGATTCGAGGCCGGATACGATAAAACCAGATACGGATACGAATTTGGAATATTCGGAATTTCAAATACGGTGTCGCCGGAACGGATACTTGACGATTTCAGATCGAAAATGGATAATGTAGACGGATAGTACGTGCATACGGAAAGGAACATATGCTAAACCATACCACCATCACTTCAAATCTTAAACTGTTAGACATAAGTACATAATAGTGATTATAATTCATCAGCCAAAAATGGTGTGGCGTTTCCCCCAAAATTGCCCATTGAGGTGTGGTGTTTCAAGATGAATCTTGATTCTTGACAGACAACATTTTTTTCTAGGCTAAAGAAATTTTACTAAATTAAGGTAGTGACAGTAGACAATTGGGGATAATAGACTTTTGAGAAATTTACCTATTCATTTACTAAAGCATGCCAAAGTTCATCGTTTAATAATACTCTGATTACATGCTTTTCATTCCATTACCTAGGAAGAGTGATCTTAATGAGCAAATTTAGGATTCCAATTGCATAAGCAGTAGAATTAGAAATAAAACACTATTTTAGTATTTGTATATTTATAGTTGCCACAACTGAATGTCATATTCCTTTTAGAGAACTTAAACTTGCACGATCCAGAAAAACTTTCTATACACTGCACACCTCAACCAACTAACATGACAAAAAAACAAATACTAGCAAAATAAAAAGTGAATTCTTAGCTCTTACCAGATATCCGACCGAATATCCGACTGGATAATTATCCGGTATCCGAATACCGATACTATTCAGTCGGATAACAACTCTCCCGAATCCGAATCCGATAAATTCACTTCTCGAATCCGGTACCGACCGGATGCGGTACCGGATCGGTCGGGATTAACCCAACCCATTTGCACCCTAGTGGTAAGTCATTGGGGCCACGTGAAAAATAGCGAAGCATGGACGATGCTTCATGGAAAAAGAAGCGGGAAGCTTCGGTGAAAGCGGTAGAGGGGTATTTTGGTAAAATTGCTCAAACCGAAGAAGTGTGCGTAAGTAAAACTCGGTGTTAAGTGGGGTTAATGGGTTATCCCCGGTTTGGCCTAATGAATGGATCTATTAGGTTTTGGTTCAGATTGTGAGCCTATATAAGGGGAGGGGAGGCAAGAGTTAAGGTTTGAGATGGTTGGCTAAGCCTTTTGGTGGCTAGCTCCTCCTCTCTCCCCCACGGGAGGTAGGTTAGATTGTGTGTGTATGTGTTTGCTCTAGGCTTAGAGCTCGGTCCTCCTAAGTGGAGTGGCTGTAAAATGAATCATCTCAAGTGAGCAATATATCAATCTTTGATCTATCTTTTATGTATCTTTTTGTCTGATTGAGTTTTCTCTAGTTTAAATTGGTTTTTCCTCTCTTCTCTCAACCCCTTCTTGATCTCTTCTTGTTGATTGAGTTGCGTACGTTTCGGTTGGTTTAATCTCTCTTCTGACCCTCTTTTGATCTTGCTATGCCAGAGACATGGGCAAGATACAGATAACCTCTTGAAATCTATCTCCAATCAGTTAGGCACTTCAATAGCAAGATTTTCAAGAAATCCTATTTTTGCTCGTTCTTGGACGAATTGGGTGGTTTCTTAATCTGAGAGTTTTTTTTTGTTTAATTCCTTCTATGATCTTGTTTGCTGTGACATGTGAGAACATGCTCAAAGCCATCTTGGCTATTTTCTACCCACGAGTAAGATTGGATTATCGATTTGGTTTTTAGTTCATGGTTGGTGTGCGCAGCTTTAAATTACAAAAAGGTCTCAAATTTGTCATGAATTTTTTGATCCAGGAATGGAATAGCTTCTTGAGACCTTAAGAAACATGCGTACAAAGTTTTACGGCTTTTGGTTGAGTCGGTCGAAAGTTCTGTCAATTTTGGTTCTTGTGGTCGTGCTGAAAACCATGTTCTTCTGTTGGAAATGGTAGTACCGCAAGCCTTGTAGCGGTAGTACCGCAGTCTCTGGTTTTTGACTACTCTGGTTTTTGGTCATTCAGTGGTTGTCGACCTTTTTGGTCGTATTTCGATTTGATTCGACCACTTTGGTTTCGATCACTCGTGTCATATTCCGAACTGTTACGACTACTCTAGTCATCATCTACACAATTGGTTTTCTAACCGTGGCTCCTGGTCATCAACCGCGAAGGTTACGATCACATCGGTCTTGACCGTGTTGGTTTTCAACCATTCATTGGTCCTCGACCACGCTGGTTTTTCGACCGCATACTAGACATCATCCACACCGGTTTTTGACAATGTTGGTTTCGACCACGTTGGTCTCGACCACGCTGGTTTCGACCACACTGGTTTCGACTATTTTGATTTTCAATCACGATGGTTTTTACCACTCTCTGGTCGTTGATCACTCGAGTCATATTTTGACCACGTTGGCTTTCAACCACGTTAGTTCTGGACCGCTGTCTGGTCATCGACCACCATAGTTGAAATTCGACCATGTTAATTTCCGATCAGATTGCGCTAAGCTTTGTGGGACTTTCGACCACGTAGTCGAAGTTCGACCACGTTATTTTCTGACTGGTTTTGCTTAACCCTGAGAGTCTTTGGTTTTCCATAGTAGTACAGCTCCATGTTTCTCCATGTTGTAAGTAGGGTTCCTATCCAAATCTTCATAATTTTGTAGCTATCGGAGTAAAAGATAAGTGAACTGCTAGACCATGTGGCTAGGTTTAGGATATTTTGGTGATGTATAATTGACAATAGTTAATTTTTTTATGATGAATAATTGGTGATTTTATTTAGCGATGTTATACGAGGTGTGTGATGCGTGCGTGAACTAATGTTGGTCAAGTTGGGACGAACTTGTGCCGGAAAAATATTTTTTAGTGTTTGCATGTGCAGGTTGAGCATGGAGATGATTATGGTCGGTGACGAGGTGGACCGGGACTAGGATGGGGAGATCTGAGGTTCGGACAGTCAAGGAGGTCATGAGATGGCCGGGCTTATGCTTGGGGCGCATGGAGATCAAAGGTGGATGATACGTGGAGAAGCTAAGGGAGGTGTGGTCCTGGAGGTTTCGACACGTGACGCGTTAGAAAAGTCGTGAGTGTGAAAAACCCGTGTTAGGAAGGGTTTCGGGTCCCTTGAAAATTTGTGGGCCAAAAGCCTAGTTGAGGTAAAAAGGTCCAGGTCTAATTTGATGAGTTGAATTAGGATTCTAAGTTGAGATTGAATAGGATTCTGAGTTGGATTAGGATTCTAAGTTGAGATTGAATATGATTCGTAGTTGGCTGTATAAAAAGAACGGAGCGCAAGGAGAAAAAGTGTATAGAGCGGCCGTGGAGACGCAAAAGAATACGCGTTTTTAGGGAGTACCGCGCCATCGTGAAGACAAACAGAAGAAAGAGCGTAGTAGCTGGAGCCATGGATGAATAGTATCTACGTTTTTTGAATAAAGTTTATGAGTTTTTTTAATTCGCATCTATTATCCTTTTTCTTGGTTTTTTTATTCCTATAGATTCTCCATGCATTGATCTTTGTCTAGGTATTTTTGTTACTTACATAAATGAATTAGTTTTAATTAAAAATTGATTGTAAGATTAAGTAAAAACGTGCACGTTTCGCTGATCGATCGGAAGTTTTCGCGGCTACAGTACTATGCTACAGTGCGCTACAGTATTGCTACAGTAAAATAAGGAAAGAATCTGTTTTTTGTTTTTGTTATTTCTGGTTTTTTAAACAATTAAAAGGCAGAAAATTAAAAAAAATCCGCTGTGTATTGCAATCATTCACCCTCCTCTAATTGCTATCAATGATTACAGTTGAAGAGAACTTTTAAGGTATCATTCATCTAACTCTGTTGTTATATTCGGTCCTACACTTTGATTTGTTTTTTGCTTTCATGGGATGAAGTTTCGGTGCATGAATCGGGTGCAGAGGTGAGTTCTGACGATCTTCCTCTTTGTCTTCCTGCAATTAATCTTTGTGTGAAAGGGAAAGAAATTTGATACTCATAATGCTAGTAAGTGGCATCAATACTGGAGTTAATCTAGCATGCACTAGATCCGACTTGAGTGTAGCTGTATGCTTTGTGCTTTCCTTCGAGCCTACCGGTGAATCGTAGAGAAGAGAGTACTTTTTGACAGATAAAGTGATAAACGCCATGAGAGCTTTAGAAGTGCACGTGTTTGAGGGCAGAATGTATGTATAGTCTTAGGGTATATTTTTTTTTCCGAAGCTGAT
This sequence comes from Dendrocalamus sinicus, assembly GCA_036346575.1. Taxonomy (NCBI): domain Eukaryota; kingdom Viridiplantae; phylum Streptophyta; class Magnoliopsida; order Poales; family Poaceae; genus Dendrocalamus; species Dendrocalamus sinicus. The sequence goes on along the minus strand of CM070643.1, from coordinate 9,177,683 downwards.
GACTCTTAATTTTTGCTATAGTATCTAACTTACAAACGGAATATTTTTTTAAAACGGGGTCTATAAATTAAATGATGTACACGTTAAAAGTCCAACATCTGTACCAGCCAAAATCGCAGCCAAAATTCAAAAATTTCAGCCATAAACCGCAACCACAGCCAAACATAAACTTAATCTTTTGAGAATTCGGTATCTTTTGTCCGTCCTTTTCGTTCCAGGGACTTGAGCAGGTAGATGCTGATAATGAAATACCGCAATTAGTGGAGATATCTGACACGTAACTAAAATTTTTATGAACAAGACGAAATGGCACCATTTTTGAGTGAAAACCGACGTCACTAGGTCCCATTATTATTGATGGTTGCTTCCTGGTTTGTTCCAACTTTTGTTTGCAAGAGGGTCCTTTCTCTTTGTAGACACACATTATCGTGCAAATCTAATTGCAAAAGTTTTAGTAGTGCTATTCCCTCCGTTTTTTATTTAGCATTCTAAAATAAAATTATAAAAAGTAATAGTTAAAATTATCTTTTGGAAACCGTAATAAATCAACAAAAAAAGTTGAATAAAAAGAACGGGAGGGAATAGAAAGGTTCAAATGTGATTATATGTCAGGCAAAAAGGTCTAACATAAAAGTTTGTAAGTATGGGCTATATTAACAAAAGAACAAATATTCACGAAATGTTTTCAATCTTACAGAATTTGTGACTTCCAAATAGACCTTTCAGGGACTTTTTGAACGTTGGGTGTTTAGTTGGGATTTAGTTCAAATTTAAACCTTTTTAGAGGAGTTCAAATTTAAACTAAATATTTACTCGATCTCCCCACGCATGCAGGTCCTGCAGAAGCTGGAGGAGAAATGGAAGTCGACGGCGCCTCCGTACTCGGCCATGTACTCGAGCGTCTTTGGCGGCATCATCCTGGACCCGGCCATGATGCTCATCCCCATCGACGACCACATGGTCCACCGCGGCCACGGCGTCTTCGATACCGCCATGATCCTCGACGGCCACCTGCACGAGCTCGACCCGCACCTGGACCGCTTCATGCAGTCCGCCGCCAAGGCGAAGATCGGCACCCCGTTCCCGCGCGACACGCTGCTCAGCATCCTGGTCCAGATGACGGCGGCGTCCAACTGCCGGAAGGGCTCCATCCGGTACTGGCTGATCGCCGGCCCCAGCGACTTCCTGCTCTCCTCCAGTGGCTGCTCCGGCCCGGCGTTCTACGCCGTCGTCATCCCCGCCGACTACTCGCAGTGCCGACGCGGCGTCCGCTCCGTGACCACGTCCGTGCCCATGAAGCCGCCGCTGTTCGCCACCATGAAGAACGTCAACTACCTCCCCAACGTGCTGTCCATCATGGAGGCCGAGGAGCGCGGCGTGTTCGCGTCGGTTTGGGTGGCCGAGGGCCCCATGGGCGTGAGCACCGCGCACATCACCGCCAATGACGCCAAGCGCTCCGCCGAGATGGCCTTCATCGGCAGCGGCCTGCCCTTGCTGCCCATCGTCGAGTGGGACGGCCAGCCCATCGGCGACGGTAATCAATCAACATTCAACACGCTAGTGATTCTTGAAATTAACACGAGTACATTAGATTTGGGTAGAATCAAGTGAAATGTATATGCATCTGAATATTCATGCGTTCGTGTGATGCAGGGAAGGTGGGGAAGCTGATGCTTGCGCTATCGGATCTGCTCTGGGAGGGACATGAAGTCGGGGCCGGACAGGGTCACGGTTCCTTACAAGTAATCCAAGAGCTAGAAGAGAGGCGTACCGCGTACATGATAGTGTGTGAGGGAAAAAAAAATCTCGGGTCCTTAGCTAAGCTGCAGCATTGCTCCTTAAGGCTAAGAGCAACTCCAGCAGAGTCCCTACTTGAGCCCTCATCCTACTTTTGAGGGCCGAGGGGCAAAAAACTCACTCCAGCAGAGCCCCTACTTGAGCCCTCAAAAGTAGGGGGTCCTCAAATCTCCCCCTCGAGCCCTCATTCCTAGGGGGTCTGAAGGGAGCCCCTACTTTTGAGGGCTCAAGTAGGGGCCCTGCTGGAGTGAGTTTTTTGCCCCTCGGCCCTCAAAAGTAGGATGAGGATGAGGGTGGGTCCTATGTGTCATCCCCTCTAAGAATGAATTTGAGGGTTCTGTTTTGAGGGCTCCTGCTGGAGTGTAATCCAAAAACAGAGCACTCAAAAGTAAGGAGAGCTCTCAAATAAAAAGTAGGGGTTCTATTTTGAGAGCTACTGCTGGAGTTGCTCTAAGATATGCCCGTATTGTCGAGTGACACTCTAGTCTTGTAATGTATCGTGTGTAATGGATGGGCGGCTGAGTATTTGAATATGTTTTTGTGTATTTCTCGATGTTGATCATTAAGATACTTGCGCAAAACTGAAGTACAGAGTCGATTCAATGGCAGCCTATGCTAGCTGCAGATCGGTTGGTCAATGGTCATAAGCTGCACAGATTTCAGTTCAGAATTGTTTTTTCCCTTCGAGAAGTACTCCTCAAATCGAACTATTTCATAGCCCAAATTTTCATGAGATTCCATTCGTAACCTATCTACTCCATTCGTTTTGCTATTTTTGTTTATGGCTTCGAGAGTATCCGTTTCAATATATTTATACATTATTAAGAAAATCTAAAGTATAGTTACTGCGATTTTTCTACTCTCTACTTCTACTTAAATGTTTTAGAAGAGGTTAAATGGCTGTGTTATATCATTTTAACTAAAGATCTTCAATTAATTGTATCTCTCCAACCGAACATTCGATTTGTGATTATTCTGTCAGTATGTTCTAGGTATACAAAACGAGTCCAATATTATATGTTGTCCAATACTATTTGTTCGAAGACATGTAGTAATACTACACATCTTGCATGCAACCAACTCTATAAAATAATTCAAGTGACCATATCTTTCAGACGGAACATGCTATTTGTAAATTATAATTTTTTTTGCTCCGAGTTATTTTGCTCTAAACTAGCGAAGTGACTCGTGCATTTGCGCAGCTAGATTTATTTCAAAGTTTTTAATATCAAATAATATAACTTAAATGTTTAAGAATGTATTTACGTATCTTATAGCCTATTTAGGATTTTACTACATTGCAGACATTGGAAATGATAATAGAAACTTGAAGGGAAATACAACTTGAGAAATGTAATTGAAGTATGAGCTTGATGGATTGAGACTCTTAAAAACGTAAACACTTTCCATCATGCATGGATCATGTAGCTATATGCCCTATCATTCCTCCATTAATTACCATTTTCTAAAATATATGCATGCACATTTACCTCTATTTAATCCCAAAGTAATATGTTGATTATATATGCGATAATCTTATTAGCTTACATGGTATTAGAGTATATTGCTCACGCATATACCGATGTACCATGGGTGACCTACATTGAACGTATAATCTCTCACATGCTAGCTACCCCACACGAACCGTGTTTTTTCTCTTCTTGCCATTACAACTTTTTTGCTTCAACCTCCGATAACACTGTCAATTCTTGATCGATCCCTCTTAATTGTTACCCATTCTAATACAGTCTCTGAGCTGCTACACATTCCAATACAATACTCCACCACATGATTATCTTCTACTTCTGTCAATTATTGCTTAAGGCTGACTGCTGCCATATCAAACATACATACATGTGCAACCATCGCTAATCCATGCCGGGGACACCAGTCACACTCTCTCTGGTGACCCCAAGCTTATTCTCTATTTTTGTGCCATCTCTACTTTGAGATATTTGCTCCTTTGCTTCTATATATCGGTGCTTCTATTTATACAGATGCATGTATGTATATACACATGTATGATGTTATACGTGCTCGATGCCCCTCTTCTCCCGTGTGATTGCTCCTCTTCTTCAATATTAACCACCTCAATGCTATGGTTTCCTCACTAACTGCAGATCTGGTATTTTCATTGATATCGGTATGTCTTCTTTAGTTGCTGTTTAACGATGTGGTGAATCTTATCACCATAGTAGATGACATCGCGCCCATTACCAACGATGGCACGGTTCTAACTACTTGATTGCCCCATATCGTTATAGCTCATCTTCAATACAAAGCTTCATCTTCTTTCTGCCAAAGTTTCCTTATTATTGAGTTTATTTGAACACTGACTTCTTCAATAATGCTGACACTCACCACTTGTCGTCGTGACCGTTAGCTCCTTTAACTCTGGTCTTTCTCTTCAATGACTGTGGCAAGTAGCACGATATTTTCCTTGTCGAACAGCTAAAGTGGGCAACACAATATTATCTTCGTCTTGCCTACCATCGACTCGGCTCTTCGCTTCTCGGTGGGCTAATGTCTTCTTGTTGGACAAATCAACATCATTGCACCAGACGAAAATACAATAATCCTCTAATTATTTCATCATTATATTCTCCGAGTATACCCCTTAACAATAAGAGAGAGATTTCCCAAAATAGTCATAAGTCTTACTACGACTACTTATTGGTCGCAACACTTCCTACAATCACTCAATCGTAAGTCTTACTACGATTACTTATTGGTCGTAACTCTTCCTATGACTACTCAGTCGTAAGTCTTACTATGACTACATTTTGACCGTAAGTCTTCCTATGACTACCTATTGGTCGTAAGTCTTTATATGACCACTCAATCGTAAGTTTTTCTACGATCATATAACAGTAAGATATCTTACAACCACCTCGTGGTCGTAGATCTTATTGCAACCGGCATATTCCTAACCAACTTGTTTACGACTACCTACTTCGTCATGGGATCACCTAGCAAGGCGGTTAGAACGTGTGCTCATTCCTAATAACCACATATGATCTCTATCTGATAACAACCATTGCACGACGAACGGTCCACTACGTCTCTTTGATAGTGACTTTCGTCAGACGGTTGTCATCCGAAGCGTTGAGGCATCTTTTGGCACGGGACTACGCCCACCGTTTCGTCGGCTATATAAAGGTTGACGTTAGGGAAGAGTGAGATGAAAAAACACATTGAAGCAGGAGATGGTGCTAGGCATTTTGCATTACCCTCAATTATAATTCTTTCTCTGAGCAATAGGCACATATGACATAGGGTTATTATTCTCCCAGAAGAAGGCCCGAACCTGTATAAAAATTTTCATGTCTCTACTCTACATATTCACACACCGAGTCTTCTATATTTTCCCTGAATCCAAACAAATCATACGTAAGATCGATATTAGAACATCGACAACACTCTTTCGTTGTCTCCTTCAACACCATTTGTAGTATCCTTGTTATTACTTTTATTTTTGTTAAAAATTTTAGTTGCTTTTATTAAAGTTCGTATATAAATCAAATTGCTAATTTTATTTAATTTATATTGAATTTTAGTTATTTGGGGATTTTACTTTGCAATTGTATGGAGATTATTTTGTATATTTTATTTTATTTTTACTCCCAATTTCAATTTTTTGTTGGAATTTGTATGCAAATCTAATTGTTAATTTTTCTTTAATTTTTATTTGCAATTATAGTTTTTAGATATTTCACTTTGTAATTCATATCAAAATCAAGTTGTTAATTTTATTATATTTTTATTCCCAATTTCAATTATTTTTGGTTAGAATTCGTGTACTAATCCAATTACTAATTTTTGTTTACTTTTTATTCTAAATTATATTTATTTTGGCATTTTACTTTAGGATTCATATGAATATCAAATCGCTAATTTTATTTAATTTATTTTGAATATTACATATATAAGGATTTTACTTTGGAATTGTATGGATATCAAACTTTAAATTTTCTTTTGTTTTCTATTCCAAATTTCAATTTTATTGGTTGAAATTCATACACAAATCCCATTACTAATTTTGGTTTAATTTTTATTGCAGTTTATAGTTATGTAGATATTTTACTTTGGAATTTGTATCATAATCAAATTTCTAATTTTATTTTATTTTTATTCTGAATTTCAATTTTTTTGTTGGAATATAATAGCAAATCCTTTATGTAATTTTTATTCTGAATTATTTTTTAAAATGTTACTTAGAAATTTGTATGAAAATCAAGTTGTTAATTTTGTTTTATCTTTTTATTCCGAATCTCAATTTTTTCATAATATACTTGATATGGACTATTTATTTTACTCTAGGCCATTATAATGCGGTCCCACTATGATAAATGGTGTGAATTTTTCTCTTCTCTCTTTGATTAATGTGGAAATTTTTATCTCTTAGAGCGCATATGTTGACTTTTTTCTTTGCTTTAATAATATAATAGCAAATCCTTTATGTAATTTTTATTCTAAATTATTTTTAAAAATTTTACTTAGAAATTTGTATGAAAATCAAGTTGTTAATTTTGTTTTGTCTTTTTATTCCAAATCTCAATTTTTTCATATTATATTTGATATGGACTCTTTATTTTACTCTGGGCCATTATAATCTGGTCCCACTATGATAAATGGTGTGGATTTTTTCTCTTCTCTCTTTGATTAGTGTGGAATTTTTTATCTCTTAGAGTGAATATGATGACTTTTTTCTTTGCTTTAATAATATCAGCCTGTTCTTTTCAGCTTCTAAAAGCTGTTTTTCGGCTTTTCTACAGTAACTAGCTTTTAAACAGAATATTTTCTCAAGATAGGGTCTACTAGTTAATTGTAGTACAAACTTTACTGATTTCATTTATATCGGTAAAAACCGCACGTGAGTTTCTGTTACTCTGTAATCTTTCGTACAAACAGCCCAAAAGTTACAAGCTGCAGCCAAAAGTCATAAGCCGCAGCCAAAAAGAACAGACCCTATAATAGATAGAAACATCTATAATCATTTCCCATTAATTATTTTTTAAATTTATTGTTTCTTTGGTACGTGCATACGTGCACGATGAAACAGAGGGAGTAGTCGTTAGTGGGGATAAAAACACGGCATCTAGCTAGATAAACATGCGAGACGTACCACACTAGCCAGTTCGACTACACCAGCAATTGTTATCGCAGTTCATAGGCCCTGTTTGGATACGCTTAAAATCCGATTCTGGGTAGAATTAAGCGAGAATCCCACCCAAACGCTTTGATTATTTTTCGATTCTTTCAACCGCCGCGGTGGGAAAAATCAAGATTTGCACCGAGAATCCAAAATCTGCATCGCAAGCCCCATCGGATTATTCAGATTATTCAGATCGCAGATTCTTCAGATCGCGACTTATCAGAAAATCTTGATCAAATTAAAATCGATTCTCAGATAAGCGTATCCAAACAGGGCCATAGAAGCGTGCTAGTTTCACTCACGAAGGCACGGTTTGACTCGAAAGGTTATGCCCGTATGTACTTTAAAAGTTGCGTTTCTACGGTAAACGATTTTTTTACTTATATCTATGATGATTTTATTTATATCAGTCTAAATTATATATAAATATAACTCTATTAATTTCTCTGCAAACTGTTGCTATTTCTAAACTAGGTCAAAAGGCCACAGGAACAGCCCTATGTAGTTGTAGTTTTTTTTCCATTTAATTATGCAGCCCATTAACTTCCGGAAACGCAGGCCCGGCCCAGTCCTTCGACCCCACGCCGGCCGCTACGGCCGCAAGCCTGTGCTACAACCACCCCCCACCCCCACCCCTCGTCTAGGGTTTCCCACAACCACCCCCGCAAACCCCCACTCGATCCGAACAACCCCACAACCACCGGCGGCGATGTCAACAGCGGCTGCTCAGGGCGGCGAGAAGCCGGCGCTCAGGAAGCCGGTGTTCACCAAGGTGGATCAGCTCAAGCCGGGCACCAACGGCCACACCCTCACCGTCAAGGTCGTCACCGCTACCCCCGTCCCCGGCCGCGCGCGCCCCGGCGCCCCCGCCACCTCCTCCCGCGCGCCCCGCATCGCCGAGTGCGTGGTCGGCGACGAGACCGGCGTCATCGTCTTCACCGCCCGCAACGAGCAAGGTGACTTGGGCTGCCATACCTTACTGTCGATTGGTATCGTTTGCTGTACGCTTAGATTTGTTAGGCTCCGATCTTCTTGCGCTGATCTGTTTGGGTGCGTAGATGATATCTCATGGTTAGGTTTTTTTACCGCTTTCGGATCATGAAAAAATTAGTGGAAACAAAGGGAAGCGTGTGCCCTTTTCTTTTTTATGTTACCCGGCTGTAACGACAGGTTTACAGGGCTCCCTAGAATTGTTGTGCGTTGCATGTGGTTATGATAGGCTAAGAGGTCGAAAATTGTATTTCTATTTTGATCTTGATAGGTGTGGAGAAGAGAACACTTCGTTTTATAGTTTTAGGTCATATATTTTATGTTTAGATGGTATTCCAGTGATACTGCTGGTTGGCATTACGATTTTATTCCGAAATAATTATGGACAGCCAAATAGCAAAACTAAGTGATACATAGTTACTAATAAAAAACATTCATAGTTTTGCCAAAGGTTTATTTATGTTCATTTATGCCAAGTACAGGTAGTCATACTAGGCTGCGCACCAGTCAAAATTTAAAACTACTAATTCGCTACCAGTACCCACCATCCTACTTGCTTTCGTCCTTTTGCGCAGCTGAATTGAGTTCAAATCCCATAGTATTATTCAAAACAACGGCACAACGCTCGTGTCTTACCTTGTATTGTGGTATTTTTCCTCTAAATCCAAGCGTGGGTATTCTATTTTTAGGTGCAGGCTTCCTAATCTTGGATGAATAAAATAAAATGTTTTGGTGGTTATTTTTCATGTGTTTTGAGGGACATGAAGGCTTTTCAAATCGAAGGAAAAGAGCGATATTTCACTTGGCTTATGCATCTTGCAGATATCCTCTCTCTCTCTCTCTGTGTGTGTGTGTCTCTCTCTCTCTCTCTCTTTTGAGAATTGATATCCTGTCTGTTATTAGTCATACACAATTGGCTTGATTTCAAAGTTAGGGAAAATAGCAAAAATAAAAGCATAGTAGCTTCACCCTATTCATTTGTTAATTATTTGCATGGTCACATCCCACTGGCCATTACACACAGCACTACCATTTTTTGCCATTAACAATTAATACAGTACTAGGTAGTCATGCTATTTGCCAGTTGTTCTTGTATGTGTCTTTAGGTTGCTTGTGATCATCACAGAGTAGTCTTGGATAGTATCATGATTCACGGTCTATTTGACAATGTATGTAGTATGTACGATGTTTTGATGGTATACTCTCCTATGCAGTTGACTTGTTGAAGCCTGGTGGTACAGTGATCTTGCGCAATGCTAAAATTGACATGTTCAAAGGCTCAATGAGGCTTGCAGTGGACAAGTGGGGGCGGATAGAGGCTACAGAACCTGCCAGCTTTACAGTGAAGGAAGACAACAACTTGTCACTAGTAGAGTATGAATTGGTTAATGTGGAGTAACTGTCGATGTTTTCCCCATTTTCCCAGCCATAAAAAGGAAGTACTATGGATGAACATTATAAAGCCTTTGCTAAGCTTGTTTATTTGGTATGGTGGTAGTAGAACGTTCACTTAGAACGTTCGATCAATTAAAATGAGTTGCCCATGCATGTACTAGATTGTGATTCCTCTTGGTACTGCCTGTATTGCTGTAATGGAACAAGCTCTGCGGGGCAACATGATGCACCGAGTTCTGGAGATCAATGAAATTAATTGCTGCATATCCTATCTAGATGAATGGTGGTTATTTCCTGGTACATTGACATTTGTGTTGATGTCTCCTGAAATGTGCAAGCTTCTCATGAATAGTTTGCTATCTTACCCCCTTCAATCGTACAAAGTTACAATGCCTTTTTTCAGTGGTTTTCCAGACTACCAACACGTTGATGCACACACTGTCACCTGAAGCTTATTTTGTTTTAACAGACAATTGCCAGTGACACAAATAACGTTTTTAACTCGTGGCGACGTGGCGTGTTTCTTCCTTTCCTACTGATGGCCAGTGACGAGTTTGTGACAGTCTTACGCCAAAAAAGAGGAAAACCCTGTGTTTGTCAGTTCTTCATTCCAGCCACATCTCACGCCTAAAAAAAGCCATGCTAATGTCGGAGACAGGTTACACAAGTCACAAAAACAAGGCCTAGCAAGGCTAAAATTTTGATAAACGTAATCAAAACTTGCAGCTGAGACCACACATCTCGAGCAAGATGTCAGGCGTCGCCGGTGAGGATCCGCAGGACCAGGAGCCGTCGGTGGAGGCGGTGTTCGCGGGGCAGCCGCGGCCGCCGTGGTGGCGGCAGGTCACGGCGCGGTCTGTGGCCGTGAGCGTCGTGGTCGGCCCCGTGCTCAGCTTCATGTCGATGAGGATCGGCCTGACCACCGGCATCGTCCCGTCGTTCAACATGTCGGCGAGCCTCATCAGCTTCTGCGTCGTCAAGTCGTGGACGCGGCTGATGGACCGCTGCGGCGTCGCCTCCCAGCCCTTCACTAGGCAGGAGAACGTCGTCGTCCAGACATGCATCATCTCGTGTGCCACATTGTCGCTCTATGGTACGCATGCATTACGTACACAGCAATGCTATGCTATGCGATACGAACAAACGTAGATACAGATGGCATACGAAATCGCGGCCCACACGTACGTCCATTGGCCGCGATTTCGTATGTCATTTTTATTAATTTCTAGGTAGGGCGGCTTGCTTGATCGTCGGTCGATCATATTTTCGCGAGCTGGCTGGTTTCATGGGCACGCCTGAAAATGCTTGTGCAGGTGGCTTCACGACGTATCTGCTCGCGATGACCGATACGGTGGCTAAATCAGCCGGCGGAGCAGGCACCGGCCAAGATGTGGATGAGCTGCGCACAGGGAAGATCATGGCCTTCCTCTTCCTCGTCAGTTTCTCCAGCTTGTTCTGCACTCTCCCGTTGCGGAAGGTGAGAGACGTCACGTTGTCGTTTGATTTCTTAAACAACGAACTATGGCCAATTTTTTAGCAGTGTTTTTCTTCTCATCGATGCTCTGTTAATTTGATAGAGTGCTAGATCAGATTTTAAGCTGCTTCTTTTTTTTTTCTGCCATTGTTCGGCAGATCATGATACTGGACTACAAATTGTTGTATCCATCTGGTTCAGCTATCGCTGGGATCGTCAACAGCTTCCATACACCAAAGGGCGCTGCAACAGCGAAGTAAAAATAACTAATGTTTCTCTTCGTCGTCGTCGTCGTAGTAGTAGTGGTAGTGCTAATGTTGATTCTTTACTGTGTCATTTTCTAAATCTTAATTGGCAAATTCTTTTTCTCTCTCCTTAGATTACAAGTGCTTGCTCTGTTCAAATCTGTTGTTGGAAGCTTCATGTGGGCTTGCTTCAAGTGGTTTTACACGGCAGGAGATGGGTGTGGCTTCCAAGCTTTTCCTCTGTTTGGATTGAAGGCATACAAAGAGAGATTTTTCTTCGATTTCTCTGCGAGCCTCGTTGGCGTGGGCATGGTTTGCCCTTGCCTGATCAACTTCTCGATGCTCTTTGGATCCGTCGTTTCTTCTTGGATCATCTCGCCGATGATAGAAAGAAAGCAAGGAAAATGGTACACCGACGTTTCACCGACCAGCTTCAGGGGAATCAACGGATACAAGGTCAGTAACATAATCTAGTTTTACGGGGTTTTTTTTCCATCTGGAAGTTGCCTGATTTTTGGGTTAATTCCAAGTCGGTTTTCTAGTTAGTAATTGATCAGAAGATTCAGTCGCTACGCTTCGCTGACCTTAGCTGCTTCGATCAAATAGGTACCCATGGGCATAGCGGTGGTGCTTGGGGATTGCTTGTACCAAGTGGGCGTAGTCAGTGTCAAAGCAGCACACCACTTCTACAAGGGAGATCACGAGCAAAAACCCCTTGTCAAGGGCATATCAGATGATGGCAAATCTGACGAACATTCATCCCTTAGCTACGACGATCTTCGCAGGAACCAAGCTTTTCAGGACGATGGGATGCCTACCCATGTCGCTGTCGCTGGCTACATCGTCTTGGCAACCATCTCAACAATCTTCGTTCCGCGCATCTTTACGCAGATCGGATATCACCATGTCGCCTTCGGATACGCCGTCGCTCCCGTCCTGGCGTTCTGCAATTCATACGCTTCTGGACTCACGGACTGGTCCCTCGCGACCGTCTACGGAAAGGTCGCCATCTTCGTCGTTGGGGCATGGGTTGGTGAAGCATCTGGCGGCACCATTGCCGGCCTCGTTGCCTGTGGTGTCATGTTGGTGGTCGTCGGCAATGCCGCCGAGCTCATGCAGGACTTCAAGACAGGATACCTGACGCTCACCTCGCCACTGTCCATGTTCATAAGCCAAGCGGTTGGGACGACGCTGGGTTGCCTGATCAACCCGTTCGTCTTCCTGGGCTTCCAGAAACTCGTTGGCAAAGAGCATCTGGGAGAAGCTGGATCGGCTTACTCGGCGCCCATGGCCGTCGCCTACCGCGCGATCGCAGTTCTAAGCGTTGAGGGTGTCGACACACTTCCAAAACACTCCATGAAGCTCTGTGGAGCTTGCTTCCTCGCGGCCTTGTGCTTGGATTGCCTGGCAACAGCGGCCAAAGCAAAGAATTGGAGGGCGAAAGGCTACATCCCAAACCCCATGGCCATGGCGATTCCATTCTTCCTTGGACCAACATTTGCGATAGACATGTGCATTGGGAGCCTAATATTGCTCATCTGGAGGAGAGCAGACAGGCAAGGTGCAGCTATGTTTGCAATTGTGGTTGCATCAGGTTTGATATGTGGAGATGGGCTCTGGGTATTGCCATCGTCGCTACTTTCAATTTCCAAAGTCCAGCCACCTATCTGCATGAAGTTCCTGTCTAGTTATCAGAGTGAGCAAATGGATCAGCACTTCCTACCCAACTTAGCTACTTCCTGATAACACGGAAATGTACATGTGGATATTGCCTGTAAATTAAGATCATATACTGTTTGTGAATTGTTAGTGCATCCGAACATGTGTGTATTCCATGTATCGCATGTTTCCTGCTTTTTTTTTTGGTGTACATATTTTGCTAGAGTACATAGCAGCATTCTTCACACAAGTATTTTCCACACAAGATAAATGGGACTGACAGCTGAAGATTAAAAGCATAAAAGGATGCTCCGCAGCATTGACGCAAAAATAAACGAAAAAGGTTTGCACCTTGTGAGCATTTCGATCACCAGATCATGCTGAAGAAACCGAAATAAAACCTGATGCCAAACCATCTCACGGTTGCTGGCTACATTTTCTTGGCAGCATTCTCAACAATCTTTGTTCCGCGCATCTTCACCCAAAAAAAGCAGCTTAAGTATAGTTTTGAAGTAGCTAGCAGCACAAACATTTTGCTCCTCCCATTGTTTTCATTACATAAGGATTATGGTCAACGAAGAGGGGGGCTAAAAATAAGTCTGAGCAACATCCAAAACTGTTTATTAAGTAAACCATCTTCATAGTTCACATACAGAAAAATAAAAGCAGGCTTCCTTTTCTTGTCAACTCATTCAGCAGAATCACAAAAGAACATGAAAGGCTACTAATCTCCTGGTTCCGGTGGCAGGCCAGGCCAGCATCATACTCCATCAGTTCCAGCTGTTAGCCAACAATATTAATTCATCAAATTTGTTCTACGAATTTAAGCAAGAAATTTAAGATTACTGCTGCTAGCCTATTACACTTTTCCAGGGTGTTTTAGAGTATTTCACAACCAAATGTCAAGCCCTAAGCCCCTCTACAGATGAAAGGAAAAGGTAAAAAAAAACTAAAAAACAAATGAATGGCTGCAGCTGTCACCTTTGTCTACTATGGTTTTTCCAGTAGGAGAGGATGGAAGCATATGGTTTTCCTCATTCAATATCATATTATCATACAAAGCTAACTATACTCTTGAGTACAAAAAAGCATTTGGTGATAAGTTACATCAAAAGATTCAGGGCCTCTTGTTCATTAAGGGAAAGGCGGAGTTTTAGTCTGCATAGAACTTTCAAAACACTTCTCAATTCATTTTTTTTAATATTGCCTAGTGCATAGTTTGTAACATTTCTGAACTCATTTGTTTCATCATGCCCAGTGAATGATTCGTAACAATTCTAAATCAATTTGTTTCACTTTGCCCAAGTGCATAGTTTGTAAATCATGAAACTGAAAGATGAGTATATTCATTGTTCTGAGCAGATTAGGAGTCTTGGGCACCATATTTAGTGACACAACCTCAAAAAGCATGAACCGTCACCCTCCTCCTTTTTTTTAAAATAACGAAGAATCAATAAGACAAAAAGTTTTGTGGAGTAATCATTACCTACCGTTTCTTATTTTTTGTTTCTAAAAATAAGCCACTAATTAAAAACTGCAGAGTGACCCAAACCAAATCATGCTTTATATACAACAAATTGTTTTCATTCATAAGCAGAGCAGTGTTTTCAGTCACATATCGGAACTAGGTTTGGTAACAATCTAACATCCTAAATTACATGAAATCCATTAATATTTCAAAAAAACGGTGAAGATATTTTAGTGGTCACCTTTCCCCAGTTGGTCTTCATCTAGTTTCATCTCGTCCTACAACAAGAAATGAAAAGAAAAGCAGAAAATGTCTCTTTTTCATCAAACAAACTAGAAGTAGGACTTGATAATGAAGTCAACATGAGATAAAAAGTCAAACTAAAAGGTTTTTACCATTAAGGAGGAAAAACTACAAACTAAAAGATGGAAACATGGAAACATGGCAGAAAATCACGCATTGCGTCTATGATTGATACAGATGTTGAAGGAATGACGCAAATGATACAAGAAAATCGTTGAACACATTTGGACCAATGTTAACCAAGACTAGTACAGGGCATGTTCTATGGCAGGTTACTGTTACTACAACGTTGACTTGAGCCACGTTATCGGAAACAAGTCACACAATTGGCATATGATCCAGAATTCCAGATCGATACACACCCATTGCAATATCTGAATTAGACATTTGGATTGAAGAGGAGGGTAGTTTCAGGTTTACCTTCCATGAGCCACCCGATGCTTCGGCCGGGGACGGCGAGCATGGACGTCATCCGCGAGGCGGCGGTGGCGCTGTGCAGCGGAAGCAGCGACTCCACGCAGAAGCTCATCTCGATGGGCGACCTGCACAAAGAAAGACGCCATCACCATCCGCCTCTTTCTTCCTTGGTAAGGGGGACACGGATGAGAGGTGGGCGGGGTCGTATCGTATCGTACCTGAGGAGGCGAGGGGGCGCAGCCAACGCGCGATGGAGAGACGGCCGGGCCGCAGAGGGGGCGGAGCTCGCCGGTGCGGCGCGGAGACGCGAAGCGGATGCGCGGAGCAGCGACCTGGCGGCGGCGGCGGCCATCGTGGCTTGCCGAGACAGACGGGAGGAGATGCGGTTTCCGGTCACCATGCGCCGCGGTGGCAATGCTGTTATTATTCCAAACAAAAGGAATCGATCAATCTGGGCCGCCCATTCCCACCCGAGCACGTCAGGATGGGCCGATTCGGCACGCTGTTCTTGTTCTTCTTCCCCTCGACGACGGCGCGGCGGCAGCCAGGGTTTAGAGTAGGAGAGCTCGCGCGGCGCAAAACCCTAGCCACGCGCCCTCGACCTCGACCACGCCTTCGGATTAATAGCGCGGCGGCGGCTCCCCCTCTGTGAGTGCCCTGTCACGATGCGTCGGCGGTCAGGATGAGGGTGAAGGTGATATCACGCTCCACCGACGATTTCACGCGCGAGCGCAGCCAGGACCTGCAGGTGACGCCTATGTTGCTTCGTTGGTTTGCATCCATGCGATGTAGTCGTACTTCAGTTCTACGATGACATGGTAGAGTAGAAACTGTGGTGTTGCAGTCTGCCCACTGTTTCCCAAGCATCAAGTGTGTTCGCATGCGAGTACGGATCATTGGTAATTCTATGCCTGGTCAAAATGGTGTAGTCGTAAATTTCTGAGGGGCCAAGTTGATTCCCTTTTGCTGGAATTGTGTACCCCTTTTCCGCGCTTGTCAATTGATTTGACACTTAGGGGAGCCCTCTTGCAGAGTTGCTTGCTCAGGACTTAAGATCACTCTTTTTCCAACCACTTACAATCTCTATCGCACATGTTACTTCCAACAGAAAGTATTTCACAATTATGAACCAGCACTTCATACTCAAGAGGTAGCTGTTGAGTGCACTTGGGCTCTTAATGCTGCAAAGTTAGATAAGGTATGTTTCTCCTTCTCTGCATTCATGTTTTGTTCTTTACTGTATCGGAATTCATCGACACTTCCTCCGACCGCTTCGGGGCCGCGACTTCATCGATACCTATGACCACCATGTGGTCGCACTTTCGGCGACCATGTTACAAGCGGCATTGTCGTCAGGCCTTCTCCGACTGCGTCGGAGGCACAAACCTGACGGGGCATCCGGCCTTTCGGTGTGGGACTTCGCTGCCCACGTCTATGAGCCGTCCGAGGCTAGGGCATGACCTACATGCGCCAGCTCAATTTCTGCCAAGAGATGTCACAACCACGTCAAGATCGGTCAAATAATCCTGCTCCGGGAGGTTTACAACGTCCACACCCCCGGGGATTGAAAGTTACCAGCTGTATCAGCTCGCCCATCGGCACCTGCATGCTTGTTGCTGGGGGACGGGGGGCGGGGCCAGTCTGGACCAATTGTTCACGTTAGCTCGTCCATCAGGACCTCCACGCTTGCTGTCGAGAAAGTACTGTTGTAGAGGTGGCCTAACCTCTGTGACTGGCTTTGCAACTGACCCAATATGCAATAAGCCTAATAGTGTAAAGGAATGTACCAATACACCCTCACCTTTTGTAATTATCAAGATGTAGGATGAGAACTTTTTATTCTACTCCATTCATGTATATAAACCCCCAAGAGGGGTATAAGAAAGGGGGATCCACTTATTTCATACATGAGCACTCTCTCCTGTCGTTAGCTCTCTCTATCTAATCCCTTTCTTTACTGTTTGGTCCGTTGTCACAACAGCAGACAAGGTGCAATTCAATATGCTGGAACCCTAGGGAGCCCATGAACTTCACTGTTGTAAGATTTACATGTTAATTATGTTATTCTTGTTATCACCTACAAATAATTCTGTCACATAATTCTGTCACAATGAAGGATTTGTGCTATGTGCTATAATTATGGGCTGAAATATTTACCAAGCTTTTCTCTACGAATAATATATAAATGTTGTTTAAGTTTGCTACCTCTTTTCATGCCCAAAATTCTAATTGGTTCTCAACTTCTACCCCTTGTTGGTGTTCTATCATTTTTGTGTGGTGCCATGGATCAAACCATTGTGATGGTGGATACCAAGTGTATCAGTTTAGTGGCAGACGAGCTTAGATCTATATAGTTTGAGAAGTGGTTCATTGTCAATGAGTTCCAGAGTAGTCTTTTCGATTCAACCAGTTTTGAACAATTGAACATGCTATTATGTTACTAGTTATAAGTCTTTATTGCAACCCGATCAGTGGCAATTGAACTATGAATTAATCTATGGTGCTTGGAAGTAGCATGAATATAGCAGTTCTCCTGCATGTGCATATATAGTTATTAGTTGTTACCTGTAAGGCAGTTAGCTATCTTATTTGCTTCGGACCCCATGTTTATCTTCTTTAACACCTTGTTTATGGGTTTTCCGTTCTATTTTAACCAATTTACCCCTGATCTTTGCAGGGTGTTTTGTGTGAAATACACCTACGATGGAACCTATTCAGTTTCTGGCAGTGATGATACGAATCTTCAGCTGTGGAATTCCAAAGCTTCAGAACAATTGGGAGTTGTACGGTTTCTAACACCATGCGCTGTTTGCCAGTTGCTGCTATGTACTGGCATGTTTGTTGCTTGCTCCAATTCTATGTGATGTGCTTGAGGTTAACCTGTTGGTACAAGTGGAAGCTAATTTGGACATGGTGTCTCATTGTGGATGTTCAATGAATTAGTGTGGCAAGAACTGTTGTTCATTTGCACTTAATTGCTTTTGTGTATCAGTGTCATACTCCACCAGCAAACACAAGTGGTGCACTTAATTAAGATGAACAACTAACGGAAAATGTGAGCATATATACATGACCAGTGCCTGAAGATAAGAAAAAGAATGAACTGGAACTATTGCCTATGGTGATCTTCAAGAAGCATAGACCCCTGGTGCAAGCACAAACTATGTCAAGTGTGTTGTGTAATGCAGATGATGCATGGTCTTAAGGAAATTTTACATATGTTAGCACAAAAAAGAACAGCCAATTACTGCTTGTTCCAGATTTCCTGGTGAGGACTGGAGCGGAGAGTAATATTAGGTAAACTGGCACTGATTATATGGTGGCACAGACAATACGAATTGGTCCAGCTTATTTTAAAATTTTCACATATTATTTCAGGAAATACATTGTTTCATAACATTATTTACTTATTTAGAAAAGAGTAATAGTTCATAACTCTTTGATTTATCCAGTTTTGGCCGAAATATGGTTCATTTCTGGTCAAGTTGATTTACAGTAAAACCCCTGCCTTGCTGAAAACCCTATGAACGACTGGGAAGTGGTGTTAAGTGAGATGCCAGAATGGTTTCTTTAGGTGGTAGTCTGAATCAGCAGCTTAGTGAGAACTTGTGTAAGGCAACAAAGAAGATGCTTTATCTACTGTGATCAGGTCTGACTTATCAGCTAGTGCATGCAACTTTTCATATGCTCTCGTGTTTCAGTCTGCTTCTGAGTGCAATTCTGGGTTGAAAATCTTTCATGTGTAGCTAGGTTTGAGGTTGTAGCTTTGTATGATTGAAACTTGATAGTGAATAATGAGTGCCTGTGTTTTGCCTTATTCTCGAAAGTAGCTGCACTACTTACTGCAGGCATAGGCACTTACCTAAGGCTATCCACAAGGCCGCCAACTTAAGGCGTACAATGATTTGAAGCTGAAAACCATAATGAAGAAAGAAGGCAAGCGCACAGTGCTCCAGGGAGCATGCCTGTGCAGCCCCTCAGGAAAAGAAGAATCAAAACAAGTTAGGGGGGATCTGAGTATGACGAAGCCAAACGCAGTGGCATTCCAGATTTCCAGCTCATTGTTTTTTTTTCTGTTGATTTCAAGGTGGAAACAGATCTAATCATGCTGTGCCCTCCCCAATCATGGAGTGTGAAGTTTGTTCAGGCGGAGTTGAGATTGCGCAAGGTTGGAGAAATGGAAATGCTTAGTTTTACTTGAAAGCGCTGAAGTCCTGCCTCCTCTTCTTCTTCTTCTTCTTTTCTTCTTCTTTTCTTTTTTGAGTTCACAAGTGCAACAAAACTGTACGCACAAACGTACATACATAATACCACACACATTTACACACTCATATGGATGTGTCTAATATGCACGATTGAGATGAGACTGCGAAGAGTCTCACAGGGCATGGGCATATGCTTTAACCGCTGAATATATTCATATACATGTGTATACTCAGAACGTACGCATGTATACTCTGAGGCACTATTTATACTGTTTCCGTGATCAATATCTCCACGAAAATGCGACACCTCGGTCCGCAAGTTCTGCCTCTTCTATGCATGGCGTGTGTTGTACAATTTTTTGTTTCGACGGAATTCCAAATCTTTTCACCATGTAACAGATGTTACCTTTAGAATTACCTGTGGAGCAGCGATGCTGATATATGAATGTTAGATAGTTAATTAAGGCCAGTGCAACATGTCTTCCAATGCGAGTTGAAAATATCTTTCGTCAAATCGTTAAGTATCTACAGCCAGAGACGTGCCAGAAATCTGAAGATGCTGTATGAACTGTGCCATGCATGTGGCATCTCAATTCTCATTGATGCCCTTATTCCGTCAGGTACGATGTACTAGCGTCACTAGTTCAACAGCGTACATGTCGGCTGATGCCTAGACGAGATGGTGACGTTTGACATTTGGGGCCTGTTTGGTTGGCAGCCAAAATTTTCATGCCTAATCTTAGTCGCGCCACAATTTCTTAGGTGGGTCTTTGGTTCATTGCCACAGTTGTGGCTTGCCACACTTTGTTAGCCATATGGCCCACGCGTCATAGACTCAATCTTTTGCCTAACTTTGCCTAAGGTGTGGCGTGGAATTTGGACGCCACAAAAAGTGTGGCACGTCACACTCGACTAAGGTTAGGCGTGGCAAGGTTAGGCATGAACCAAACAGGCCCTTGATGCCCTGATCTACAATGTGAGTGAGCTCGTGAAATTTGATGTTGGACATCATCAATTAATTGAGGCCACAATAAAGATTGAAAACAAAATAATTATTCTAAACTCCATTGGCCCTTTGCTCTAAAATCATATAAAAAAAACTTCGAATTAGCACAGAAGAAATTGTATCTTTGTTTCTAAGGAGAATGGTGGGATTTTGAACCTATGACCTCAACCACCGCCACCTGGTTCATTCGACCTTCTATTGATCATTTGAAATATTTTTAACCGACATATTCATAATCCACGAGAGCACACATGTAAAATTTCATGATTATTAGCACAAATCGTTAGGTGTTAGTGCTATAGAAGATCGAGTAGCCCATGGTTATTATCAGTCCAACACATATAAAGTCGTTCCATCAAGTTATAATACACGCAACTCTCAGATACGCAGAGCGCACATACATGAGAGGGGAAAAAAACAGAGATCGATAGATGTCAATGCATGGTACACTCAAGATGCAGTATATTAATCTACACGCGTCCGTACAGCCAGTGGTCGATCGATCATGAGTACGTACAAATGGACAAGTCGACTGGTTGCGAAAAAGCATCACCATCCGGCGCCGGCCGGCGGCTGGCCGGTGAGAGATTTAGAGACCAGCCGTTCAACCGGCGCCGCTGCTCGTCGTTGCCGCTGGTGGAACCTTGGGTATGCCTTGCTTCTGCAGCTCGGATATGACGCTGTCCAGCGACGGTGGCTTCAGCCCGAGGGGAAGCGGCAGCCATGGCTTCACTAAAACATCTCCAATAGCTGCATCGATGCTCTCCTTGGACTGCAGCAAAGAATTGATCAGCAATAAAACTCGTGTGAGTCAATTAATTAGGTCACATTCTCCGAGACTAATCAAGGAATGGCAAAGTTTATTATGCTTCTTATTTGCTTGCGCAATTAATGGACGTGGTGCCAAGATCGATGGACGTGAACCATGCATACCGGGTGGGAGTCGAGCTGAAGCTGCAAGCCGGCGAGCTTATTGCTCTGCGGTGGCGGCGGGATCGGTCTGTACATGGGATGCGGCACCATCCCTGGCACCGGTGGCGCAGGAAACCTCTGCAACTACACGCACCCAATAACGTATCTTAGAACCAAATTAAGCAATTACTACTACATATATATTCGACTACACAGGAACTTATAGTATGTCTACTACTTAAAAAAAGAGTTATTGGTGGCAATGATTCATCTCGCCCGTGCCCTTTCCTCGACGCCACTGCAAGCCGGCCGCTGCACACTGCCGTTCGAGACCCTGTCTATCACACGAGCTCATGCGAGCTTCCCTTTCCCACACGGTGCTGGCCTTATTCCCCTGTATTCGGTGCGTGCTGCTTCCAATCCAATCCAGTACGCTACACATTCGGTTAATCCCTAGGCTCCATCACCGGCGGAGCCAGCTCTAGCGGGGATCGAGAAGCCGCGCAGCCAGCCCCAAACCCTAGCTAGGCATCGCACCGCTTCCACCCTGCCTTCGCTCCAGCAACACGAGCAACCGTGACGGGAGCAGCAGCTGCTATGAAGCCACGGAGGAGAGGAGAGGAGCAACACGGTGGGAGTGGATGGCATCGGCGGCTGTGGCGCTGGCCCGTACCTTCCTCCTCTTCATCACACCACCAGCGGGCTGTGCCTCAGCCTTGAGCGCGATCGCAGATGCCATCCTCTGTAGCCCAGGGTACTACCTCACTGGCTAGCACGAGCGATATTGTGATCGAGCAGATGAGTTGCCACCTGCTTTTGCACTCTCTCATCTTTGTAGTACACTATGTGAGGATCTCAGGCAAAGATTAGTCAAATCAATCTATGCTTCATTGCAAATAAATATACTCGAATGGATTTATTTCATTCTTTTGGCTCTTTAAATGCCTGCACATTTGATAGATCTGGGCATGTGTGAATGAATGGGGTGTAGTCGGCACTACACTTGCATTGTAGAAGGTTGTTTCATTGTTTATCAAGAGTAACGAGCTGCGATCGGTAACAACTTGTCGAAGGGAGCTAGCTAGAGTTTTGTATGTTGGATAAAGAGTCAGAAAAGGAGTTTGCGGTAGAGTTTAGGGATGTCGACTTGTTGACCATATCTTATTTGAGTGTTAGCAAAATTTGTGTGTTGTTATTTCAGGGATATCTTTGGGTGGTCTAACATTCCTAGATCTATGGGTGATCTGGTTCAGGGGTGGTTTACTACAAGGGTAATCGTAGAAAAGGTTTAATCTTGCTCTGTTTTGCAGCTACAGCTTGGGCGCTGTGGCAAGTTCGCAATAAGATGGCTATTGAGAAATGTTGCTTGAGACAACCTCTTGACATCTTATACAAAAGTACTTCCTTTCTTCGACAGTGCCAACTGTTGGTTCGGGAGGAGGATCAAGACAATGTGTTTGAAATACTAAGGAAGATGGTGAATCAGATCAAGAAGCTCCAGGCGAATGCAGTGCACGATGATGGAGGATAAAATAGCAGTCTTTATTTTGGTTTATTTTGGCTTTGTATTCGTACTTCAGTTTTATTAGATACACATGTTGACATTGTGAGTTCGTATCCCCAGCCTTGGTGTGTGTGAGGCTATGTTATTTTGCTTTTTAAAAAAAGCAGGGAAACCCCCTTTTCCAAAAAAAAAAAAGAGCTATATTGTTGGTTCAAACTAAAGTTTTTCTCTCCCAATGATGGCTCTGTTTTGTGTCTTGTGATATGCGTTTCATTGCCTTTGATAGTTTGCTTCCATACAAAATGTACCTGCTGATACATTTGAGCTTCAATTTTTCCGTAATGCTCTATTCTTGCATTAGATCAATATTGTCTGCTCAATTTACTGCATCACTATGTATTGACTATTTGAAATTCAGACAGCACATTGTGACATACAGCTCAGCTCAACTACAGGTGGGGTTGGAGATGTTTCAAAAAGTTGTATTGGGGCATTTCTTGTTTATTCGTTCATAGGTTAAACATGGTGGAAAAGCCGAAGGCGCAATATAGGCTGTGCACCATGATGCATATCAAGTGGAGCTCGGTCGGATGTCTTGGCGGAGCCAAGGGTATGACTACGCTGCGACTTGAAATATTAGAGTAATATGATTTTTTTATCCATAATAAAGTACGGATATTGAAATAGTACGTAAGGTAAAAGGACTAGTTTACCATGGCCGCAGGAGGCATCGGCGGTGGAATACAGGGCGTCCCTTGTGTCACTGCCTGTGGGCCCCACTTCCTCGCCGCCTGCGGGGAAAACAGTAAATCAACTAATTATGACTCGTGCATGCAGGCAAACTGCCAAAGTGAGTACGTGAATGGTGGAAAGCAAGATGGTCACATGGATGCGAGAAGAGGAGGGGTTTAGCACGCACGTTATACTGTTGGTGCCAGTACGCGGGGTCCACCGGCGGCTGGTGTGCCCACGTCGGCAGCGGCTGCGGCGGCACCAGGTGACGCGGCCAGACGGGCAGCATGCGGGGCGGCGCCGCCGCAGCCTCGACCGCGGTGGGATGGCCCCACACGTGCAGCGGTCGGCACAACGGTGGCGGCAGCGGCTGCACCATCGCCGCGGCAGCGTGTGGCATCCCCGACGGCGGGAACCCGATGGTCGGCACGACCCATGGGCCTGCTGCGATGTCCTTCCTAGGCCCGCCGGCCACCTGCCCTCCCGTGCCGGCCGCCGCAACGTATATCTGCCGCTTCTGCGTCCAACTTGCCACCTCCGCCTCTCTCGCCATCAGGTGCTTCCTGTGCGACCGGTACTTCTGCACACGCGCAAAAAAGAAAGAGTAATTAAAGGGCTTATTAGCTTAACAAATGCAACCTCTTTTTTTACTGAAAAAGGAATCTAACCCATTAAATTTACCTACTAGATTTCTTTTGCGACTCCACTTTCATTCTTGTTCAATTATCATATTGTGTGCGCCATATATTCTATTAAGATCGGGCCGTACAGGGCATTCACTATGACCATAACAGTATTAGGCATTTAGTATTCGCAAAAAAAAAGTGTAAAACATTTAGAACAAAGGGTCCTGAAGAAATTCAGGAGGAATTGTTATGTTTCCTATAAAATTTGCACGTTACCGTTTCAACACGCAGAAATTTCGAAGGAATTTTGCAGGAAACCGAACCATTCGCGTTGGATTTATGCATGTGAACTAGTACTAGCCAGCCAGTAACCAGGGGTGCATACGTTTGTGTGGGGTGCTGCGGACGCTGCTGAACGCTCGTCTAGCTAATGGGTGGGTTTTTTTAGAGTTGATAGCTTATAATTTATAGTTTAAATATTTGAATTCTGACTGTTTGTGAGAGGTAGTATATAGAGAAAAATAGTTGTATATAATTTTGGTCAATATAACTAAACTCAGTACACTTTTTACTATAAATTTTTTTATTCATCTTGCTTTAAAAAAATACACTATTTAAAAATCAGTTATTATAGATAGTATAAATATAGATTAACTTTAGGTGGTGATTATTTGGGCTTTTTTGGTGGTTTATGGCTGAAAAGCACTGTAGCTGGCTGAAAAAACACTGTAGTTGTCAGATGCTTATTTAGCATAATTAAATTTAAAAAAATTAAAAAATATATAAAAAAAATATGTTAGCCCATTACGTATAATACAAACAAATATGAAAAAAAAGAACCGGCAAAAAAGCTCAATAAAAAAATTAAAAATTCAAAAAAAAGATGAAATTTATAAATAGTAAAAAATAAACCGAAATTTAAAAGCTCAAAACGACCACCGCCTTAAGGTCAAAAGAATCCGGCTAAATGTGGAGGCGACGTAGCACGCGGCCGCGCTGATTGGGGGACAGGCGCCGTGCGGCGGTTCCTGGCGCGGTGCCGGTACACCGATTGGCGCGTCCCCGCTGCACTGTTTGAGCAAAGGAATATATTATGTCCAAGGATCGATCTTGTTGCCATGCATGGCTTGGCGTACTACTGGCTAGCAGCAGCGAGCTAGCTGCATGCCACTTGCATGTTCGATGAATGCTTTCACTTTTACCAGCGATGCATGCATGTGTCTTTGCTTTGGCGGAACCTAGTAAGAAAACTTCACATGCGTGGTATTATGTACTAGTAGTGTTGCACTGTACAGCGATACCATCAGCATCATGCTTGGACAGTAGTGGCCGGGTTATTTTGAGTTTAAAATTAATTTATATTTATACTATCTACAGTAACTAGTTTTTAAATATTACATTTTTCAAGACAGAATCAATTGTAGTAAAAATGTACTGAGTTCAGCTGTACCAGCTAAAATCGCATGCGACTATTTTCTTCTGCGTACTGTCTCTTGCGAACAGTCAGAATTCAAATATTTAAACCATAAACCATAAGACATCAGCCCAAAAAAAAACCACCCATGTTTCCCAAATCTGAGGCTGATAGGAGATCGGAGTGTAATTACTCTTGGATTTAGTTATTTTCATTCATGATATACCACATAAATAAATTTAATATACTCCTTTATCACCTTAGTTATACTAATATAGTAATTCTAAGATACTCTAATGTCAATCACATGAAAAAATTGCAAGCTAGGGAGAACAAAATTTTTGGTATATTTTGTTAATACCTTCACATTCATAAATTAAAATGATTATATATATAGAGAGAGAGAGAGAGATCACATGTTCTGCCGATTTTTATATAAAATCAAGACATACTTATAATCAAATTATCATAATAAAAGGCAATTGTAATTCGAATTTTAGTTCAAACTTACTTGAACTAGTTAGTAAACTTATTAAACTCAACATATAAAAAATCTAAAAAATTTCGCATATGATATATAGGTAAATACCTATTTTAGATCGTGGTGTCAGGACATCATTGTGTCCTAATTAATTATACTATACTATGTATATGTATATGTATATGTGTGTATACACAGAGGGGGGAGGGGTATTAATGGATTAATAGGTGCCCTTGTCTTAGCATTAGCTAGCTACTTCTTTAATTAAAGCTTGTGCGGCGCTCTCTTTTTTCCAAGGCCTGTTTGATACGCGGAAATTTTACTCATTCCTCTCAAAATTAGCTAGCGTGCATGGAAACATATGCACCCCAGAAACTGAAGTCAGATGCGCACTCGTTGGTACTTACCTGCAGATGGCTGGCAATGTTGTGGCGAGTGAGGCACTCGATGCCCATGAGCTCCAGGATCCGCGACGGCACGGCCTTGTCGATCCCCAGCTGCTCCACCGCCTGCACGAACCGCCGGTGCAACTCCGGCGTCCAATCCACCTGCAATCGACCAAATTACACAGATACGCGAGAGCATATACGTTGCATACACAATCCTTAAGCTGTAAAAACTTTAGATTTTGCCCTGGATAGATAGATAGAGTAGCAAGGAGTACGTACGTACACAAGAGGGACAAGACTGTGCTACTAGCTTGCACCAAAAATAAAGGAGGAAAGAGAAGCTACTGTTGGTACACTACCGTTAGATGCTTCCCGTGACACCCGCGGCCTTATCATGCTGCTGTCCCAAGATCTATCTATCCATCCATCCATCCATCTATCTATCCATCTGAAAAGCTACACGGGGATTTCCATGGCCTATTCATTGCCGCGCAGGAACATTTCGGTGTAGAGCTCCACACGCACGCACTAGAGCAGCAGTACCAGGGTTCAAAATTTCAGCGAAATTCATTTTTTTTTCATCCATTTCGGTACTCTCCGAAATAACACCAATCCGATTTAAAAAAACCGTTTTCATTTGAATTTTGACCTGGCTACAAAATTTGGCCAGATTTTGGTAACGAAGCGTCCATTTCGTCCGGTTTGCCGACAGGCGATTTTTTTTTTTCAAAATGAAAGAGTGCAGTACCTCGACCCGGCCAATGGTTGATTGGCTTGCAGCTCTACCAGTACCATGGCATGCAGGGCCTCGTGGTGCTAGGTCTCATAGTAGATTCTCTCGTGACGACGGACGTGCGCGGCAGCAGTAGTAGATGTAGCAGCTAGCTAGCGGTATTTTTTTACGCTCTGCGCCAGTTCTACTCGCACATGTCGTGAGAAAGATTATGGCAGAGTTAACGCGAGAGTGTGAACTGTGGTATTCCTTATTTTTGTGAATTGTGATGCACAGATTGGACTGAAGAATTATGCCTTTCTTCATGTCCCCCCCTCGTGCTCAAGCTGTGGTTCTTGATTAATTATGGTTGCAGTCCGGTTATGCATCTAGGGCTAGTAAGTGTGGTAGTACCTTCACCTTACGCTTGCCCGCGGAGTTCTTGGCCCATGCCGAAGCCGACGACGATGGCTTCCTCTTGCTGTGCCCCTCTGCCGACACCGACGACTTGGTGTCGGACCCGACCGCCGCAGAATCCTCCGTCGTCGCCGCCGCGCTCGAAACCTCGTCGCCGTTGCTCATCACACCTTTCTCTTCCAACAATAACCCCTTCTGGTCCTTCTCCTGTTCTAGTAACTCCTTCTCGCCTTCCCTCACGGCCGGGGTCTTCGCCTCGGCGCCAGCATCGGCACGGGCTCCGCAACCGTCCGCTGGCTCTGCCGGGCTCACCGTCGGCTCGTCCGGGGAGGAGAACTCGGCGAGGAGCTCGGTCGGGTCGACCTCGAGGTCGGGGAGGATGTCCCCGTCGGCGTGGAAGAACGGGACGTCGCAACTGAAGTCGATGTAGTCGAGCAGGTTGTCGTCGACGATGAAGTCGTCGTCGTCGGTGGCCTGCGCGGCCGGGAACCCGACATGGTGGTCGCCGACGACCGCCCGCTGATCCGCCTTAGGGCTTCGCAGCGTGGACACCTCAAGCATCCCAGTCGCTGTGTACCTCGCAAGAGCAGTAGATGAGCAAGAACCACCAATATCTATATCAAAAACTGCTCTAAATCTCTAGCTTGGTATCGATAGATACAGCTATTCTATCTGCAGGCTAGCCACTCGATTATGGTGAAATTACAGGCAGAGCTGGGCTTGGCGTGAGATCAAGATGGACAGCTAGGCTAGTAGTTTCAGTAGTGCATGGGCAGCAAGCTCTCTAACGGAGATCTCTAGCTAATGGATAGGAAGAAGGGAGGAGAGAGAGGAGAAGAAGAGGGAGGTGAGAGCAACGGACTAGACTAGTTTGGTGCTGATTTTGGAGTATTAGAGAGCTAGGAGGACGCATGTCCACCACAACCTCCTTGAGGTTTCTCTCTCTACACCTGCTTTATAGGTTTCTTTCTTTGTGTCTCTCTCTCTCATTGCAATGCATATGACACTAGGGCTCCGCAGCGTTTATATGGTTTACATATCTCGGTGACCTGCCGACTGAATTTGACCAACGTGACACAGAAAATAATTCTGATATGCATATGTCTGTTGTTAGGCAGTTTGTCGTCTACTGGACTCTACGATCTTGTTACCACTCATCATTGTTAAGTACGGCCCCAGTGTATTTTAATGAGTTTCAGTTTCGCGTTCTTGAATTGAAAATATTTTATCTACAGCACTGGAAAGGTGATGGTAACAAAGCATACAGCTGATTTTGTGTTTTGACACTAACAACGGGGCCTAGTGACTGCACGTCAGCATGATATCCAGCGGTATTCTTTTAAACTTTGATTTTTCTTGGTGATATGAACATTTGAAATTTTATATGGCGCTTAGTTCTGGCCTTCAATCATATATAGTAGTGGAACTATATATTGATTGATTCATGAATATGTTGCACGGAATTGCTAATTGTTAATCCTAGTGAACAGTCATCACAGACGGTTCGAAACCATCATCACAGACGGTTTCTAGTTAAAGAACCATCTGTGATAAGTAGATCATCACAGACGGTTTTTGTTCCAAACCATCACAGACGGTTTGGAACAAAAACTGTCTGTGATAAGTACAGACATCACAGATGATTCGGAATAAAAATCGTCTATAATAAGTATGTCATCACATATAGTTCTTTTCATCGTGGTGAACTTACACGGTCTATCTTATAAAATCGTCTGTAGTAACTTTATCACTGACAGTTTGTATTGAACCGTCTGTGATGAGGTTTTACGAATAATCCTTTTTGTAGTAATGCTTATCCATAAATATAAAACGTATTTTAGCTGACATGGGTTCACTATCCTAAATGTAAACTGTCTTTGGACACCAACGTTTGTTGGTGATTGGTCAGTAGAGAAGTGGGTTTGGAGGTGTGAGATTAATGAACTGTGAGTTGCCTAATGGACGAGTAGGTTTAGGGTTTTTTTACTATGTAATATATATGCGCACGTGGAGTTGAAAATGTTTTTTCTTTTTCTTTTTGTTGAAATGGCATGAAACAACTATGCATTAATTATTCACCCTGCATCATTAAGAGCATCTCTAATGCTCCATCAAAGACAATCGATCTAACCATTGATATAGAGATGTCATGTTAGCAAGGATGGTTGTTTCAAAGAGGACTATGATAGCTCGAACAAAGTCATGTAGGTGAAGCCTAGAGCGGTCCTTTCTTGAGGAGAAATTTTGCTATATCGCGGTGTCACAAATCAGTTTATGTCACCAATCCAACGCTGACACGTGGCATGTGTTACTGTAGCAACTAATAGAGAAATTATTTTTTTACTGTTTTGTACTGTAGATGGTACGAGGAAAATATTTTTGTCTGTTTGCTACATTACAAAACAGTAAAAAGTAATTTTTTATTTATTGCTACAGTACTTCATGCCACGTGTCAGCGCTGGATTGGTTGGTGACACAAATCTGATTTGTGCCACCGTGATATAACAAAATTTCTCCTTCTTGAGTGCATTGGATATGTACCGTGGCTTCTAGTACGGTAGCTTCAGATTTTTTTTGTGGCCTCTTCCTGAGGCTACTGCATTGGAGTGGGAAGATTTGGGTTACAGCTTCAGCTAATGTGACGCTGTATCTCTCTTGGAGCAACCGTTTGCAGATATATATATTGTACCTCGGAGAAGCTCTTGCGATGTTCAAGTGAAATGTGATGGGAGTCGATTAAAAATTTAGAGCACAAAAAATAAAAATTCCTTGTAGAGACTCAATAAAAGAACTAGTTATCAACAATTCAAAGCTAAAATATATATATAGAACATTAATCAATTTATTGTAATTTGTAACAGTCGCTACATACATTCTTTTGAATTATTTCATAACTAGTAGTGTGATCCGTGCATTTGTGCGGTTAGATTTAGTATAATTTTGTTATGTAAAATTATATTTTTATATATAATAATTAGACTTTTATTTGGTTGCAAGTTCCAAAAAGGTAATCTCATAAGCTTGTAGCATGATAACATGGACTCACATTAAAACTTAGGTAATATGTCAATGTCTATTTCTTCCTGTTAATTGGAGCATGTGGATATTTATTTGAATTTTAAACGCTAATTGGATTTAAAAATCAACCAAAACGCAAAAATGATTTAAAATACTCGATGGATGTTACGAACTTACAAATTGGTTTAGGAAAATTTTATGGACCCTGACCAATAATTAAAAATCGTTCCTTCCTCCTCTTCTTTAAAACTAGTGTTTCTTTTATTTGAATTATCTATCTAGCAATTGCATTTTATTAAAGTACTCACAAAATATTCCATCATATCGTGCATAGAGCAATCAACAAATTTCCCTTTGAGCACGTATCAAAGTGGTAGGCTCCAAGCTCTTAGAACGTGGATGGACTTAGCTTGATTCTTCATCAAACTCTATGAGTTGCTCTTGATGTTAGATGTAGGTTGCGGAGACATAACGAATTCATTTTAGTGTTTTTATTCTTCATGCTTCTTAATTGCTTTGACCAAAAATATGCGGTCTCCAAAACTTTCAAGCACAGACTATCCAAACACAAAACTTTCCCAAGAAAACTGTAATTTCATCCTGTTTTTGACATGCGTGTGGACAGGGAGATATCAGGTGGAATTGTGGAAACCCGCATTTCGACAGAATCAGAGAAACCATTTTACTTTAGCCAACAAATTGTCATAAATAATAATAATTGTACTTTTTAATTTATTCTAACTAAGTATCAAATTTCAATTTCAATCTATGTTGAGAGTAACAACAATAAGAAAATTCTAACAAATTATAATCCAAAAAAAAGGCAAAAAAAAGCTGGGTAGAAAATAACCCCTAATTGTTAAGGGCTTGTTTGGAACGAATTTTTTATTAATTGATCCTTCTAATAATATTTTATAAATAGCTCTTCCCTAACTTTATTTCCGAATCTATTCTTTTTTGCCACGCATGACCCGTGACGTGGCATTTGAGTACTACCATGCCAGTGTACCCGGTGTGGCAAGGGGAGGCTAATAGCAGCACATAGAAAATATTCTATTCTCCCTAGGATCCGGAAAAACTACCGCGTTCTAATCAGAGCCTAACAAAAGAGAGCCACCCGAGCAATTATTTAGGCTTCTCTTGCTGCTCCCCTTGTTTTTCTAGTTTCTTTAGAGGGACTTTCTGTTACACACATTAGTCAGACATTAACAGTCCCTCAATATGGACTCAGGTCTCAATTATAACTAGTGCTCAAACATGTACATCGATCTATCTATGTAGTAGAAATGGATGGTCTGACGTACTCAAGAAAAAAAACGGGGGGAAACACTACTTGAACAGAGCCCTCGCTGAGGTGCTGCTGATGCTAATGTGACGCCCCGCATTATTACAAGTCTGTATTTTTTAATATATCTTTCTTACAAAAGTTCATCATGCTTTATTGGATATATGGGGTGACACACCATCCCCTAGCTTACATATACTAACTGCTAGTTACTCTAATCGTCCCAACCTCCATAACAAGTGTTAATATAAATCGAGTTGTCCGGGTTCACAGTTTCCCAATCATCATATTAACAAAATGTATTAGCAAAATGTACTTAGCAAATATATTAGCAAAATGTATGTGTATGAGTTCTATATCATTCCATCCTCTTTCCTAACTTAGTTCCTCCACTTTGTGAAAATAAAATTAGTTAAGGAAAGTTATACATTTTATGTCTCAAAACTCTACTATTCACTCGTATCATGAGAAAGAACTCCCAATAGGTTCTCGTAGCCTCCAATCCAGGTGACACACGTGAATCAAGATTTAAACCCTATGTAGGTTGTACCACTTTACCCACAGCAACCCGGAACCTTAATTGCCAAATCATTTTTTTTTGCCCTTCCTTATATGCATGGCCGGTTTGGAGTCAGAGCGTGTTTCCCATTCTATTTATTACCCTCCACCTGACTAGTGTAATCCTAGCCATTGTGCCAGGTCAGTCTTGCCTTCAACTGACACTCCACCGCGCTGCTTATAGGCACCCAAGTCTTGCAATCTCTAGCCTTACCCAACCTCACAGTCTTACACTCCTTACCCATGTGGAGGTGTAACAAACTTGATGGAGTAGTGGGCTCAGCCCACCTTCAAGATGAGACCATGGTCGATATGATTTTTGTATGACACACTAACATGAGTGAAAGTGGGTTATAATTCTTATATTATATATGTATGTAGAGGTCCCAACTGCCCTTGTCACCTCATATGGGCATCCTCTACCCACCTATTATTTAATAGTAGGCTAGCTGCTGCATCAACAGGACCTACCCTCATATCCTTCCTCCACCTTACTCTCACATGTTTGTTTGTTTTTCAAAGCCTTTTTATGCACATGGTATTAACAATATAGTAGCAAATAATTTGTAATTAAATTAATTCTACTTGACATGATCAACGGAGAGCTTGCCTGATATTCCTAGGTCGAGCTCGGACTTAGTTATGACTTCTAGAGGTTCCTTCTCTTGCAGTTGCCCGTTTACTGCATTTCAGCACACATACTGAACTTAGGCATAATTCATTAAGAGATATTGGTTGATGTAACAGTGTGACCAATTCTACGGTTTGGTGTCTGTTACAGTTGCGATGTTGTTGCATTAGCACTTATATTATGCATACACTAATTAATTTACTAGGTTTGATGTTACCCTTTGTACTTGTAACTCTGAAATGGTTGTGTCTTCAGCCGAAAGCTAACTATCCCTTATCTTGCTCGCACAAGGATGTTCCATCACCAAGTCTGGGGGTGTGTGTGTGTGTTCGATGCATGGTGTAGGGTGCAGAAGTACTGGTCGTTTGCCTGCGGTACTTCCAAAAATCCTGTTTTCCTGTCCCAATAGCTATTTTCAAAGTGTGGGGTATATACCCCTTGTGGCCGGTTGGAGTATAATTTTTGGCACTCCATTTCACATTCTTGAGCTAGTGTAAAGTCCTCTTAATTGTACATGTGTTACACCATGTAAACAAGGAGGAAGGATATAGATTGCATGTGTTGCATCTAAAGGTGGATTGTGTATCCATTCGAGCTTGTGCGTTCATTGTACATCGTGAGAGTCAAGTGAGGGGTTTGACTTGTTACTTTTGGAGTTTGCCGACTCCTAGACGGTGTTAGAGGCGTCGTGCATGGTAATCTTCTCAAAGAAGGTTGTGAGAAGACCTGATAAAGTTGCGAATGTTGCAGCTCACTTATTCGAAACGGGAAAGAGCTATCATTAGTGGATTGAGATGTTTTGACTTAATTCGTGGAGCCGGTCCAATTCGTTTGGGCTAACCTCAATGTGGACTAAAGGAACTGGTAAGCCTCCAAACACTACAGTAGAAAGCAATCGTGTCAATTGTGGTTTGTTGTCTTGTGCTCAATTTACATTCAAGCAACTTACATTTATAAAATTAAATTGATTACTTGTTATCCTAAGATCGCAAACCTTTACATAAGCTTATTTTGTTGGTGCACTTAGGTGAATCTGGTTGTTTTAGGCGTTATTTGTGTTAAAGTTTTTTGTGTTAAGTTTTCGCATTATTTGATTGGTTTAGCTAAATAGAAATGGTAATTAATTGGAGAAAAAAAATTAAACTGCCTATTCACCCCTTCTAGTCGGCCTCCTCAACCCAACAGGCGCTCGCGGAGCTCCTTGGCGAAGCAGCCGAATCCGATGGGACAAAGCCAGCATCTGCCGTCGGAATGCATTCTGGTACTCCCCGACCACCACCACCGCCTCCATCGCAGTGGCCACCTGCTCCGCCGAGGGTGCCTCCGCCAACGTCGGCGATGACTCCCCCTCCTTGCGGTCACCAACCATGGCGAGCGAGCGGTAGGAGGCGCAAACCACGTGGAAGAGTGCGGTGGGGGAAGAGGAGATGAGTGCGGTGAGATACAAAAATAGAAAGCTAAACTATATAATTGAAGTTATCATTTCAAACCACTATGTACTATGAGAATTTTTTTATGTGATAGTTTGAGCTAATGTGACAGTATTTTCTCTCATAAGACCATAATCTTGTAATAGTCTCAACTATAGAATGTAGATGTCCTTACCCAGCCGCCCCCTTTTGCCCAGTCAGTAACTGATCAGTATGAATACGGGGCGCACCATCGCTAGCTAGATCCACGAGACAGGGAGAGAGAGACTCGTGAGCAGCAGCGGAAGATCGGAGCCAAAGATGGTGGGACAGCGACCGCATGCATATCGGCTGGAGTCTGTCCATCTCTCCACGATTCTCTCTCTCTCTCTCTCTCTCTGCCCCCCGCCGATGATGATAAAAGCAGCGAGGACACCGTATACTTGTCTTTTCCCATGATGTACATACGCACGTCGTCTTCTGCCGCTGCTGCGTGGTGGGCGTTGCTCCGTGCGTCTTTTCTCCCCCTTGGCCCCGCGAGTACATATCTTCGCTGGATTTTGCGAGAAAACGGGGTGGAATCGGCGCAAGATGGCCGTCCGCCCGCGCC
Organism: Dendrocalamus sinicus; assembly: GCA_036346575.1. Lineage (NCBI taxonomy): Eukaryota > Viridiplantae > Streptophyta > Magnoliopsida > Poales > Poaceae > Dendrocalamus > Dendrocalamus sinicus. The sequence continues at coordinate 9,142,871 of CM070643.1, read as the reverse complement.
GCCGCGCCTGCCAGGCCGGGTCTGAGCGGCTTCCTTTCTTTCAAATCAGCGCGGCCGCCGGTCGATCGATCCGCGCGCGCGAGTGCGTGGCGCATCCTCGTCGCTCATGATTCGGCGCATGGACTTGGCTTCGGCAGATACAGCGGTGGCGCACGCCCACGTGTTCAGCTGTTGCTGTGAGTGACAATGGCGATCGGTAATGGTGCGAGATCGGCCGAGTAGACTCGCTAGCTGTGGAGTGTTGACGCCTTGACACCTCGTACGCGGTGTACTGGTGGGTAGTCTGGTACATCTGTCGTGGTGTGCATGATCTCCCCGTTTATTGACTGTTTGCACATCATCAATCAATCTGTAATTTCTGACCGGATTGATCATTCGCTGTTTAATGTTTTTGAGCTTTCCAGCAACAAATCTGTTCCAGTCACCAGAGTAGCAGATGTGAATCAGTTGTTTCTAGCATAACCAATGGCATGCTGAAATGCACGAGTTTTTGACATATTTAGCACTATTTATACCGATATTTAAAAAATAGTCGTATGTCTACCGTATTAACAAAAATATCATTTTTACCGTCTGTGACCAGGCGGCAACGCAGGGGAGCTGACACGTAGGTCCCTGTCACCCCGTCATCGGACAACTGGCCAGCCTGCCGCACCACCTCAGCCCAGCACTGCTTGCCGTCCCATGGCTAGACGGTAGGTGATTAAGCCGGCTTGATCACATGCCCTATTTTTTGTATATTATTTGTTTGAATTTTGGAATATAGTAAATGGCTTAAAAAAATTACGAGATTGTATGTGTAGCCTTTCGACACAACGTATCTGACTGTGTAATTTTTGGTAATTTTATCTGCTGTGAATATTGCTCAAACTTTTGTAAGATTTTGATATTTGTAGGAGTTATACATATAGGAAACAAGCTCTAAAGTTACGAAATTTTATGTGAAGCCTCCCGACATAGTCATAGTAATTATGTAAATTTTTTGAAAATTTTAGATACTCCAAATTTATCATAATAATTCATGTTAATTTAATCATGAAATTAACGATGCTCATGCATCTTATGTGGTGTGTGACCTCTATTTTCTTTGAATTTTGTACATTATGAATATTTATAGAAGTACATATAATAATACAAAAAACGCATTGCACGGGATGCGATATGGCTCACCCATATGAAATTATCTGCCTTTCAGGAGAAGCAATCAACATTGTCGTGTCCTCCTGCCGTGTCCTTGATGAGTTATGCACTGGCTTCTTAAAATAATAAGCTACACACTCTTAATTTTGAATGCTGACCGTAAGAATAAGCTTCTACAGTGAGCGATTGAGATGAGCGATGACGAACTACGAGAGATTCGTATTTATGGCAGAGCGAAAAGGGAAGTTGGTGCGCTCACCCTGCAAATTAAGGACTCTTTATCGATGAGCAGCACTTCAGGTGATGAGAGATGGCATGGTAACATGACAAGTGTGCAGACGAGGGAGCGGACGAGGGGGACAGCACATACATAACAACATCAGTGCGTATGAGCGAGCACGCGAGGGGGGACGATACGAACAAAGTGATAATTGTGCGAAGGACGCAGTGAGAAAGAAAAGATAGCAGCAATAGACCGACATATGTGCGAAGTACATATGTCAGGCACTGCCAAAGATGCCAGAGTATCATTAATTTTATGATAAAATTAACATAAATTAACATAGCAAATTTGAAGTATATAAAATTCTCAAAAAATTACACAATTACTACGACTATATCAAGAGGCTTCACATAAAAGTTCGTAATTTTTAGAGCTCATTTGCTATATATAACAACTCCTATAAATATCAAAATTCTACGAATTTTTAAGCAATATTCACAGTAGATAAAATTACCAAAACATTACACAAATAAGTACGTTATGTTGAGAGACTGCATATAAAATTTTATAATTTTTAAGCCCAATTGCTATATTCAAAAATCAAACAAATAATATGCAAAAAAATAATCTTAATCACCTGCCATCTAGTCATGGGACGTGCCGGACCCGGATTTTTCAATCCAAATCCTCTGTGTTTTATCGCACTATTCCCAGGATCAATGAATAGTGCACACAGTAACATTGCTGGATCATACACATACATCGCAAAATATTACATGCCATAAAGGTCTTTGCTCACATCGAGCATTAGTTCACACAGATGCCACGTTGGCTAAAAGTTACATAATATTGAAGCAGCGGAATAGAAGCAAAAGTGAAACCATTACCACGAGCAAGTGATCAGGGTACTCGTGTCCATGCATATTACCCAATGATTGGATAATATATATGCACACAATATCCATCTAGTCCTCTTGTCTATGTTTCAAAACACGTATTAAGCGCCCTAGTTGTTGTCGTCGCCTCTGTTGCATTTATAGGAGCCTCCTCATGCTCATAGTGCTCTGATTTCTGTCTCTGTTTGATAATGCGAGAATGAGCACTCAGGCCCGTGCTCGGCAAGCCAACACACGAAATGCAAGCATATAACATGCATGGCTTGACAATGGAAAGGCATAGGGCTATTTTGTTTGCTAGAGAGTGCTTTTGAATACAATTATTTAAAATCTTCCTATGACCTAGCAGGTTTTAAATCACATTTTAAACCATTAGTTGAATAATCCAAGTAATTTTTGTCGGCATATGACATCGCACCATATGCTTGTTGTTGGCATCACACCAACAACCCTTATGGCATCGCACCATAAGTTGCCTCTTGGCATCGCACCAAGGGCGGCGTATGACATCGCACCATACGCGTTGGCATCACACCAACTAACCCTATGGCATCGCACCATAGGTTGCCTCTTGGCATCGCACCAAGGGCGGCATATGACATCGCACCATATGCTTGTTGTTGGCATCGCACCAACAACCCTTATGGCATCGCACCATAAGTTAACCCTCGGCATCGCACCAAGGGTTGCGTATGACATCGCACCATACGCTAAGTGTCGGCATCGCACCAACACTACATATGGCATCGCACCATATGATTTAAAATAATTTGAGGAGTTTTCCTTGGGGCATTAGTGTCACCCCAAGTTGCTAACATTCCTAAGCATTGCCATTTAAATAGGGACTTATTTTGGTGAAATCATATGCTATTTCTTACTATGGCTACAAGGTTCACATTCCAAGTATGGCAAGGAGATTAATATGAACAATAGCAATAACAAGGCATAACTAGTTTGCTGAAACTGAACATAGCATATCTCATGAAATAATAGCATGCAAGTTGCTAATTTAAAAGGAAATAGCTTTGAAAAGCTAGGTTCAATATGTTCAAAGTGTTGACTACTTTGGGTCGCTAGTGTCCGGTTCTGGGCTGTTGGGACTGATGTCGTCTGCTGCCTCCTCTCGCTGAGCCTCGAACGCTATATACGTTGTACGACATTTTTGCATAAAAAAAATCAGCATTCATACAAATCACAAGCAGACATTCAAATGAACTCAAAAATTTATGGTTTCGGTTCCATTAGACAGGTTTTGAATTTAGATGAATTTACAATTTTGTTTCATTCAATTTGGAGCTAAAATGAAGAAGTTATAGCCAGTCAAAGTTCTCTGTTTTGGGTCAAATCCAAAAATTACTAGATCCTGACATGTGGGGCCCACTGTCAGCGCCAGTTTTACTCTGATTTTTCCCTTTTTATTTTTCTTTTAACTCCTTTGAGCCTCTGTCATGTGGGCCCGACTCATGCATGTGGGGTCCACGTGTCGATGAGGGCTCGTGCCCGCGACCGGTGGGGCCGATGGGCAATGGCGGCTCTAGCTGCGATGGGCGGCAGTGGGGCCCACTGTCGGCCGAATGAAAATGAAGAAAACTCAACCGTGGCTGCGGCCGAGGGCTCAGCAGCGGCCGGGAGTTGGGAGGAGAGCGGCGGTGATAACCAAGTGAGCGGGAGGCGTTGCCTACCTCTATAGGCGATTAATCCTTTTGAGGTGGGTGGCAATGCATGGCGGAACAAAGGAGTCGGGCGGCGGTGGCGGCGGCGAGGAATGTCGGGGAGGTCGGTGGAGGGCCAAAGGATCCTTGTCTGCGGTGAGTCGGTGGCGCGATCGGCGGGACCGAGATGGCCGGAGGTGGGTCGGCGTCGGCGGCGGCGGCGACTCGAAGGAGCTCGGTGGCGGCGAGGTACGGACGTCGGGAGCTCGAGTGAAGGTCGGGAGGCCGCGCAACGCTGTGGAGATGGTCCTAGCGCCAGGAATTGGGCTCTGGGACAGAGAAACCGCGGGGAGTTAGTTCGCCGGAGTTGGGGGAGAAAAGAGCTTCCGGTGGCTACAGTGCTTGCTGGGGCGATTACCTGTTAGGAAGCGAGTGGGGGAGGCGTGGGGAACTCTGCGGAGCCCTCGAAGCTTCTTATAGAGGCGCGGAGGGAGTGGGCAACGGTCGGGGCGTCCGTGCGGTCATGTCGGGAGCGGCGGAGCAACGGGTTTAAGGGGGTCTGGCATGCGCGCGCGTGACCGCTCGGGCAGGCCTTGCGCCGCGCACGCGAGTGGATGTCCCAGCGAGGCATGTTTGCCACGAGCGCGGGAGCGCTGCGCGCTGCGAGAGGAGGAGTGGCCGGGAGAAAGCGCGTGGCGGTGGCTCAATCCGAGGGCAAAGCGGCGGAGCGAGCGCGCTCGGCTTTGGCGCTCCACCGGTGGCGAGATGGCTTAGCGGAGGCATGCGCGCCACGGGGGCGCTTAGCGCGGGAGCTGCGCGCAGACGCATGATGACGCGCGCGCGCGGCGAAGGAGGAAGACGCCGGCGTGAAGGGCGGCCAGCGGCGAGAGATCGAGCACGGGCCGCGTGCGAGGAAGAGAGAGCGGACGAGCGGGAGGCCCGCCCGACCGGAGAGAGTGCGCGGACACGGCGCGCGGTCCGCCCGCTCATGCGCTGCGCTTGCTGCGCGAATTGGGCCGCGGGTGGAAAGGCCACACACAGGAGGCTGGGCGGGGTGATGGCGGCTGCTCCAAAATTCGATTTGTTCCTCTTTTATTTTTATTTTTTTCTTTTGCTTCTTCTTCTATATACATATATATATGTGTGTGTGTGTGTGTTGGGTTTATTTCTTTGCACAATTTCATAAATAATTTCAGTTTATTTAAATCCCTTCCTCCTAATTTCTGGATCATCTTTTGATTCTACATAAAAATTTAAATTTACCTCCTTATGTGTATGTTTCCTTTTATTTCAACTTTAGGAACCTCAACCAAAAATTCTTGAAGAAACACCATGAAATCCAAATCAAATTAGGATATATTGCGAGAATATTGCAGGCTCCATAATTTTACAATTTCTCATTTTTTGGGATGTTACAAACCTACCCCTTAAAAGAATCTCGACCCCGAGATTCAACTTATCTAGCGAACAGGTCAGGGCAGTCTTTTCGTAACTGATCTTCACGCTCCCAAGTAGCTTCTTTCTTCGTGTGATGACTCCACTGCACTCGACATATGCGGACAGTCTGATTTCTTGTCTTCCTTTCTACTGTGTCCAAAATCTTAATTGGACGTTCCTTGTAGGTCAGATCACTCTCGAGCTCGATTGCTTCTAAAGGGGCTTGATCTTCGGGTACTCGTAGGCATTTCTTGAGCTGTGACACATGGAAGACATTGTGGACATCGAACAGAGTTGGGGGTAACTCCAGTTGATAGGCAACTTCTCCTCTTAGCTACAACTTGAATGGCCCGACATAGCGTGGGGTAAGCTTGCCTTTGACCTTGAATCGCTTGACTCCACGTAGGGTGACACTTTCAGTAGACGTAGTCTCCGACTTCAAAGCTTAATGGCCTCGCCTCTTATCTGCGTAACTCTTTTGCTCGGTGAGCCGCGTGATCGATCCTGATAAGGCGAACTTTCTCCTCAGCCTGCTTCAAAGTGTCAGGTCCAAAGATATAACTTTCCCCTACCTCTGACCAATGTAGAGGGGTTCGGCATTTCCTCCCATACAAAGCTTCAAAGGGTGACATCTTCAGGCTGGCTTGATAGCTGTTGTTGTAGGCGAACTCGGCATATGGAAGACATCTATCCCAATCCTTCGAGAAGTCTAATGCACATGCCCTAAGCATATCTTCTAGTATTTGATTAACTCTCTCTGTTTGCCCATCTGTTTGGGGGTGATATGCAGTACTAAAATCCAAGTGAGTACCAAGGGCTTCATGAAGGCTGGCCCAAAAATGTGAGGTGAATTGAGAACCTCGATCCGAAATTATCCGTTTTGGCACTCCGTGCAAACTCACTATGCGGGACATGTATAGCTCGGCTAGCTTGTCTCCCTTGTAGGTGGTCTTGACAGGGATGAAATGGGCAACCTTGGTCAACCTGTCGATTACCACCCATATGGAGTCATATCCTGACTTGGTCCTTGGCAGTCCAGTGATGAAATCCATCCCCACTTCTTCCCATTTCCATTGTGGTACTTGCAAGGGCTGTAGCAACCCTGCTGGTCTTTGGTGTTCAGCCTTAACTCTCTGGCATACGTCACAGCAGGCTACATGTTCTGCGAGGTCTCTTTTCATACGGGGCCACCAGCAGAACTGTTTCATGTCGTGGTACATCTTGGTACTTCCTGGGTGGAGAGAATACGGAGAACTGTGAGCCTCTCTCAGTATCAGATCCTTAAGGTCCTTCTGATGGGGCACCACGATGCGTGTCCCATACCTTAGAGTACCTTCACCATCAATGACCATCTTGGGGCTTTTCTGCTTCCATTAATTTTTATTCTACGCAGCGGTTGGGTCGCCTTGCTGAGCGACCATAATTCGCTCTTCTATCTTGGATTGAATTTCCATGGTTGCGGTGCCTTGATCTACAATCTCCAAGTTGAGTGCCTTGATCTCCTTGTGCACTCTGTCTTGCTCCAAAACCATGAGGTTATTGCGGTATGCCTTACGACTTAAGGCATCCGCCACCACGTTGGCCTTTCCGGTGGTAGTGGGCGCTTAAGTTGTAATCCTTAATCAACTCTAACCATCGCCTCTGCCTCAAGTTGAGGTGTGGTGAGTAAAGAAATATTTGAGGCTCTTGTGATGCGTGTATATATCACGGTGATTTCCAATCAAGTAATGCCTCCAAATCTTCAACGCGTGCACCACGGATGCTAATTCGAGTCATGGGTTGGGTAATTAGCTTCATGGGGGCGAAGCTGTCTTGATGCATAAGCCACGACCTTGCCTCCCTGCATTAATACGCATCCAAGCCCTTGATGTGAGGCATCACAGTATACCTCAAAATCTTTGCGCACATCCGGAGGACTAGCACCGGTGGTCGTTAATCTCTTCTTCAGTTCCTGGAAGCTTCTTTCACAGGCATCAGTCCATTCAAATTTTTGCTCCTTCTTGAGCAACTGGGTCATTGGTCTGGCAATTGTAGAGAATCCCTCTATGAACCTTCTGTAGTATCCAGCCAATCCAAGAAAACTTCTTACCTCGATGTGGAGGTAGGTCGCTTCCACTCGATTCTTGCTACCACCTTGGTGGGTCAACGGATACTCCTTTTCCGACACTATGTGTCCCAAGAAACTGATGTCATGTAGCGAATTCACACTTGCTGTATTTTGCATATAATTGATGCTCCTTTAACTTCTCCAAAACTAATTGTAAATGCTCGCATGCTCTTCTGCGTTCTTGGGTATATAAGGATGTCGTCGATAAAGACTACGACGAACTTGTCCAAATACTCCATGAACACCTTGTTCATCGAGTTCATGAAATAGGCGGGGCATTTGTTAATCCAAATGACATGACCGTAAATTCATACAGCCCATATCTTGTGGTAAAAGCCGTCTTGGGTATATCCTCGGCCTTAATCTTGATTGGTGATAGCGACCTTAGGTCTATCTTGGAGAATCTTGTCGCTCCACCAAGTTGATCGAGCAGATCATCGATCCTAGGCGAGGGTATTTATTTTTGATGGTCACCTCATTCAAGGCCCGATAGTCCACACACATCCGGCGGTGCCATCCTTTTCCTCACAAGCGATGCGGAGATCCCCATGGTGATGAACTGGGTCTTATGAATCCCTTTTCTGCAGCTCTTGAAGTTGCTTCTTGATTCTTCTAACTCCTCTCTTTGTCATCCGATAGGGCCTCTTAGAAACCGGAGCGACTCCGGCTTCAAATTAATTACAAATTCCATATCTCTGTCCGGGGCATACTGGTAGTTCTTGAGAATACCTCGGGATAGTCTTGCACTACCAACATTCCCTCTAGGGGTATATCCTCACGATAATAAAGCGCACGGCCCCAACGATAGGGTCGATCAACTTTTATATTGATAATCATTCGGGATGCTTGGTCACCTTTACATTCTGGTGGCACATTCTATGACCCCTTGATATTTAGCTAACCAATCCATACCCAAAATAATATCCGAGTGCAGGAGTCTAACACTATTAGGTGCGCTAAGAAATCCCATTTCTCCATGGTGATGGTCACCTCGGGGCATACTAAGGTAGCGGTAATTGGACCGACTAGTGAACTAAGCACTAGGGGTCTCTTTAAGGTATAAGCAGTAACCTAATTTATCCGCATACCCTTAGATATAAATGAATGGGATGCTCTGAATCAAATAATACTTGTCTTTGGGATGGTCTTGACGACGTACCCATCAATACCTGCTTGCCTCTTGTGCCTTTTCAACGGTGATGTGATTCACGCGGCCTCTGTTGGTTGCATTGTGTTCTTGTGGGGTGAGAAGATTGGTGTCCCTGTTGCTTCCTATGTTTTGACCACGAGTGGAACAATTCCTGTTGGGCTTCACAAGGGTGCCTTGCTTCTGCGGGCATTGAAAGGCGAAATGTCCCTTTTCTCCACAAATAAAGCAACAAGGAGGGCCCTTGACTCGAAGAATTGGGTTGGCCCAGGCGGTTAGCTGGGAAGAGCCACCTCTTGGCTGGAATATTGGCACCCTATCTTGACTTGTCTTGGATGAGGAAGGATTGTTGGAGTACTTTTGCATGAACCTCCTTGGGGTTCTTTGCACTAACATCTTGCGCTTTAATTTGTTTGTCAAACTCCTTCTCTCATTCTCCAAGATTAGGGCCTTGTTTACCGTTGGTGCAAGCTGGTAAAATCTTGAGTGATCAAGCTGGACTCTAAGCTCTTCATTCATACCTTCAAAGAAACGTTCAATCTTATCCTCTTCTTCTTCTATGTCTCTTGGGGCATACAAGACAAGTGAGTAAACTTAGCAAGGTACTCTGAGCACCATGTTCCCTTGCTTCAAAGTCTGAAACTCATTCTTCTTCATCTTCATTACCCAGTAGAATAAAATTGGCCTTGAGCGCGTTTTGAACTCGGACCATGGTATGGCTGCTACCTCATTGTTGGCGACACCTTCTTGGCCTCTAGTAGCGAATAAGTCTCCCACTGGCGGCTGCGGCTCCTTGGAGCCGGTGGGTGGCGAATATTACTTTATCCTCCTCGGCGCACTTGGCTAGGCACGGCTTCCTTTCAGTATCCGTGCTAGGTCCTCTGCTTCCAGCCAGTTCATCTGCTGAAACAAGCGTGAGTGGCGGGTCCTCTGGAAGTCGGCCAAATCAGATCTGTGGTGGTGGTGGTTGTTGCCTGCCGCCGGTGAGGATTGCTTGCAATATTTGGGTTTCTTTGTGCCATGACTTGCGCCATGGTTGTATGGACGGGGTGGGAATGTCATCTTCACGGCTTTGGTTGTTGCCTTGCCTTGTGTCTTGCTCTTCTTTGGTGTGTTTGCCTCCGCTTGAGGTGAACATTTGCACTAGTCTGGCTCGGGTTACCCTTTGGTGGCCATCTGCGATCGGGTTTCATGGTTCAATACTAGCACTAAGCAAATAAAAGGAGGACACAAATCCATGCAATGAAACCACAAAGGAACAATGACGATCTTCAACAAAGGGCTCATACTAGGCCATTCATTACACAATCACATAGCCGCTTTACACGGGCTTAACATAACGTTCTAAGTTCGACGCGGCGGATACTACGATACGATGGGGTGACAACATACATAGATTAGTACTTGCACTACCTAGGGCAAGTACACCTGCTCTATCTAACCTACTCCTCCGGATACCCGTGCCGGATGGGTGTGAGTGCGGGGACTGAGACGGAGCGCTCCCATCGAACTCCGACGGATCGGAGTCATCGGCGTCCGAGCGCGCGTGGGGCTACGGCTGCAGAGGCTCTCCCGGTGCAGCCGGGGACCGAGGCCACGTGCTCTTACGCGCGGTCATCCGAGTCGGGGCCCGGATCACGGTGGTGGCGGTCTTTGGAGCTGCTGCGGGTGGAGGCCCGTCGGGCCGAGCTTGGGGCGGCCACTACGCACGGGCTGCGCCAGGCACGCTCGCTCTTGGCGGCGGCTCGTCGCGTCACCACAGGCGTGCCCGGTGGTAAGCGGCGTCGGAGAAGGGTGATCTCCTCAAGGTTGCGGTGTGGGCTGCGCCATAGCCACAGTGAGAGCGACACAGTGCGTCGGCATAAGTCGTCCTCATCAACCGGCGAGTTCGTCTCATTGTACGCGCACCATCATCCCGGCGCGGGTAGAAACGATAGGGCGTCGCGCGAATGGCGATCTCATATATGTCACACACCGTGCGCGGCGCGGCGCGCGCGCGTCTGGATCGCGTCGGCCACAGTACTCCTCCGATGCTCGTGGTAAAGACATGAGGTCTGTTCTTGTTCGCTTTTGGGTAGATGTAGACCGCATGGTCCAAGATTCATCTTCTCCTATGGTAGCCTTGATCCACGGTAGATAGGTTGCTCGTCGTAGCCCATGTAATGTAGAAGCTTGCGTAAGATGCTTGCGAATTCATTTTCATAGACACCGTGGCCCAAATAATCCCGATCCCCTTCATATCCCGTTCTGCCATCTCATAATCGATAAGGTACTAGTGTTAGTACTTTTCCCAAAATATAATGAAAAATTGAGTAGAGCAGATTCTAAGAAGGATACGAGTAAGAACATTATACTATGATTTTGGAAATTATTTTCTTACTTTCATAAGTATTGTACTCCTAGGCCATCCTAATTTCCATCCTATGGTTTTACCCTACGGTCGTATGCTCGATACCCAGTATTTATCGGACCGGATTTTCAATCCAAATCCTCTGTGTTTTATCGCACTATTCCCGGGATCAATGAATAGTGCACACAGTAACATTCTTTGGATCATACACATACATCGCAAAATATTACATGCCATAAAGGTCTTTGCTCACATCGAGCATTAGTTCACACAGATGCCACGTTGGCTAAAAGTTACATAATATTGAAGCAGCGGAATAGAAGCAAAAGTGAAACCATTACCACAGGCAAGTGACCGGGGGTACTCGTGTCCATGCATATTACCCAATGATTGGATAATATATATGCACACAATATCCATCTAGTCCTCTTGTCTATGTTTCAAAACACGTATTAAGCGCCCTAGTTGTTGTCGTCGCCTCCTGTTGCATTTATAGGAGCCTCCTCATGCTCATAGTGCTCCTGATTTCCTGTCTCTGTTTGATAATGCGAGAATGAGCACTCCGACCCGTGCTCGACAAGCCAACACACAGAATGCAAGCATATAACATGCATGGCTTGACAATGGAAAGGCATAGGGCTATTTTGTTTGCTAGAGAGTGCTTTTGAATACAATTATTTAAAATCTTCCTATGACCTAGCAGGTTTTAAATCACATTTTTAAACCATTAGTTGAATAATCCAAGTAATTTTTGTCGGCATATGACATCGCACCATATGCTTGTTGTTGGCATCACACCAACAACCCTTATGGCATCGCACCATAAGTTGCCTCTTGGCATCGCACCAAGGGCGGCGTATGACATCGCACCATACGCGTTGGCATCACACCAACTAACCCTATGGCATCGCACCATAGGTTGCCTCTTGGCATCGCACCAAGGGCGGCATATGACATCGCACCATATGCTTGTTGTTGGCATCGCACCAACAACCCTTATGGCATCGCACCATAAGTTAACCCTCGGCATCGCACCAAGGGTTGCGTATGACATCGCACCATACGCTAAGTGTCGGCATCGCACCAACACTACATATGGCATCGCACCATATGATTTAAAATAATTTGAGGAGTTTTCCTTGGGGCATTAGTGTCACCCCAAGTTGCTAACATTCCTAAGCATTGCCATTTAAATAGGGACTTATTTTGGTGAAATCATATGCTATTTCTTACTATGGCTACAAGGTTCACATTCCAAGTATGGCAAGGAGATTAATATGAACAATAGCAATAACAAGGCATAACTAGTTTGCTGAAACCAGAACATATCATATCTCATGAAATAATAGCATGCAAGTTGCTAATTTAAAGGAAATAGCTTTGAAAAGCTAGGTTCAATATGTTCAAAGTGTTGACTACTTTGGGTCGCTAGTGTCCTGTTACGGGTCATTGGGGTGATGTCGTCTCTGCCTCCTCCTCTCATTGAGCCTCGAGCGCTATATCGTTGTCGACATTTTTGCATAAAAAAATCAGCATTCATACAAATCACAAGCGACATTCAAACGAACTCAAAAATTTATGGTTTCGGTTCCATTAGACAGGTTTTGAATTTAGATGAATTTACAATTTTGTTTCATTCAATTTGGAGCTAAAATGAAGAAGTTATAGCCAGTAAAAGTTCTCTGTTTTGGGTCAAATCCAAAATTACTAGATCCTGACATGTGGGGCCCACCGTCGCGCGCGATTTACTCGATTTTCCCTTTTATTTTTCTTTTAACTCCTTTGAGCCTCTGTCATGTGGGCCCGACTACTGTACAGTGGGGTCCACGTGTCAGTGAGGGCTCTGTGCCCGCGACCGGTGGGGCCGGTGGGCAATGGCGGCTCTAGCTGCGATGGGCGGCAGTGGGGCCCACTGTCGGCCGAATGAAAATGAAGAAAACTCAACCCGCTGACTGCGCGAGCCGAGGGCTCGAACGCGCGGCCGGGGAGTTGGGGAAGGGAGAGCGAGCGGTGATAACCAAGTGAGCGGGGAGGCGTTGCCTACCTCTATAGGGCAGTTAATCCTTTTGAGGTGGGTGGCGGCCGGCGCGAACAAAGTCGAGCGGCGGTGGCCGTGGCGAGGGAATGTCGGGAGGTCGGTGGAGGGCCAAAGGGGATCCTTGTCTGCGGTGAGTCGGTGGCGCGATCGGCGAGGCCGAGATGACCGGAGGTGGGTCGGCGTCGGCGGCGGCGGCTTCGAAGGAGCTCGGTGACGGCGAGGTACGGACGTCGGGAGCTCGAGTGAAGGTCGGGAGGCTTCGCGCTCGGAGATGGTCCTAGCGCCAGAATTGGGCTCAGGGACAGAAACCGCGGGAGTTAGTTCGCGGAGTTGGGAGAAAAGAGCTTCGGTGGCTACGGTGCTTCTGGGCGATTACTGTTAGGAAGCGAGTGGGAGGCGTGGGAACTCTGCGGAGCCCTCGAAGCTTCTTATAGGCGCGGAGGAGTGGGCAGCGATCGGGCGTCCGTGCGGTCATGTCGGGAGCGGCGAGCAACGGGTTTAAGAAGTGCGGCATGCGCGCGCGTGACCGCTCGGCGAGCCTTGCGCGCGCGCGCAGTGGATGTCCCAGCCGAGCATGTTTGCCACAGGCGAGGCGCTGCGCGCTGCGAGAGGGAGGAGTGGCCGGAGAAAGCGCGTGGCGGTGGCTCAATCCGAGGGCAAAGCGGCGGCGAGCGAGGCGTATCGGCTTTACGGCGCTCCCACCGGGTGTGCGAGATGGCTTGGCGGAGGCATGCGCGCCACGGGGCGCTTAGCGCGAGGCTGCGCAGACGCATGATGACGCGGCGCACGCGCGAAGGAGGAAAGACGCCGGCGTGAGAAGGGCCGGCGGCGAGAGAGATCGAGGCACGGGCCCGCGTGCGAGGAAGAGAGAGGGCGGCGGGAGGGCCCGGCCGACGAGAGGGAGTCGCGGACACGGCGCGGTCCGCCGCTAGTGGCGCTGCGCTTCGCGCGGAATTGGGCACATGGTGGAAAGGCATTGCAGGAGCTGGGCCGGGGTGATGGCCGGCCTGGCTCCAAAATTCCGATTTGTTCCTCTTTTATTTTTATTTTTTTTTTCTTTTTGCTTCTTCTTCTATATACATATATATATGTGTGTGTGTGTGTGTGTGTGTGTGTTGGGGTTTATTTCTTTGCACAATTTCATAAATAATTTCCAGATTTATTTAAATCCCTTCCTCCTAATTTCTGGATCATCTTTTCAGATTCTACATAAAAATTTAAATTTACCTCCTTATGTGTATGTTTCCTTTTTATTTCAACTTTAGGGAACCTCAACCAAAAATTCTTGAAGAAACACCATGAAATCCAAATCAAATTAGGATATATTGCAGAATATTGCAGGGCTCCATAATTTTACAATTTCTCATTTTTTTTGTGGGATGTTACAGGACGACAGGTAGTGCTGGGCTGAGGTGGGACGGTAGGCTGGCCAGCTGGGGCAACAGGCTGCCTGCCGTCCTGTGACAGGGTGGCAGATAGCCTACTGCCCGGTGGTGGGATGGCAGGGGTCTACACGTCAGCCTCCTCAGGTTGCCACCTGGTCATAAACGATAAAAACGATATTTTTATCAATATGACAGATATACAACAATTTTATAAATACTGTTACAAACAATATCGAATATATCAAGAACTCTCAACTACGATACGCACACTACGTACGTACATACCACCAATGACACATGCATGCTTCCTATGATTTTAGAAGTTTTATTAATTATTATATAGGCCGACAAGCCTTCAGCACTAGAACAGTAGCCCTGCAGATTTAGTTTTATAACTTATTGACTTTTAGTTTATATTATAGTAACTAATTTGCAAATGATATGTTACATACTATACTAAATTTATCTATATCGTTCAAAATTATATATAAGTATCTCTCTCCATACTTCTCCTGCGAACACATAGAATTCAAAATTTTAATCAAAAAATTATAAGATACAGCCAAAAAATCCACCCAGCTGTTTCTACTTTCTACCACAATCAGAGCATGGTCCTGAACTCTGAACCAATACACATGCGGGTGTTTCTGAATAAGACGAGCCAAGGAGCCTTGCATAATTGCATCCTTGCGCATGCATCGCAATCTGTGGGGTCAAGAGGCTCACAGTAATATATACTATAGCAAAATGCTCCCACATTGGGCAATTGAGTTACATATGCTGCGCGCCATGCAGGCATCGAGACGATAGGGTGTTTGGTTTGTCATCTAACTGACTTTGCTGCACTTAAGTGTTATATATAGGGCGTCTTCGTTGGAGCAACCTCAATCCGTGGGCGACAGAAGCAAGCGCCGCTCGGAGAGAAGAAAAATCTGAAGTGCAACGACCCAATCAAGACATCGGCAGCAGGCAGACCAAGCATCAATCCAAGAGAGAGAAATCAAGCCATAGCCTCGTAGCCATCAGAAGCAAAAGCAGCCAACGGATTGACGGTTGGTTTTGTTGCATGATTTCCTAGCCGAAATTGCTACACGTACCCTAAAGCGTACCAGGAGTTTGTATCACGAGATTTTTTGCTAGGTGCACACAAAACTCGTACCAGCAAACTTTGGATTTTCATCTGCATGGTGACTTTAAAGTACGATCTTCTGCTATTGGATCGCAACATGAGATTTTCACTATGGCAAATTAAGATGCGAACTATTTATTACAGCTTGATTTGGATGATACACTTTTAGGTATCGACAAGATGACAGCCACATTGTTTGCTGATGAGAAGGAATGTAAAGATCGTAAGGTCTTATCTCAAATTAATCTTCATCTATTAAATAATATTTTTCAAGAGGTTATGAAGGAGACATCTGCCACCGTATTATGGCTGAAGTTGGAGTAGATTTGCATGATCAAGGATCTGACTAGCAAAATGCATCTAAAGCAGAAGCTTTATTTCCACAAGATGGAGGAGAGTGCCTCATTGTTGAACCATCTGACAGCTTTCAAATAAGTTATTACAGACCTCAAAACTATGGAGGTAAACTATGATGATGAAGATTTATGTCTTATTTTTGCTATGCTCTCTGCCCAGTTCGTACTTTACTTTTAGAGATACTATTCTATATAACCGAGATACTCTTACTCTAAGTGAAGTTTATGAAACTCTGTATGCTAAAGAAAAGATGAAACTTATGGTTTCGGGTGAAAGTTCAAGTGCGCATGCAGAAGGTTTGTCTGTCCGTGGCAGGCAATACGAGAAGAGTTCAAACAGAAATTCAAGAGGCAGAAGCAAAAGCAAATACAGAGGCATATCTAAATTCAGAAATAGGAAGTCATGCAGGTATTGCAAGAAGAATGGTTATGACATATCCAAGTGTTGGAAGTTGTAGAATAAGGGGTAAAGGAATAATAATTTCAAGACAAATCAACAAGATGATGAATCTAGAGCCACCATTATCACCAAAGAAGGTTCTGATGGAGATGTTCTCATTGCCTTTGCCGGTGATTCCCAAATCAATGATGAATGGATTCTTGATTCAGCCTGTACTTCCCACATGAGTCCGAATCGTGAGTGGTTCATTACCTATGAAACTACGCCAAATGGATCAGTGTAGATGGGTGATAATATACCATGCAAGGTTGCAGGCATTGGTTATATGCAGATCAAGATGTTTGATTGCATCATTAGAACTTTGTCAGATATTCGTCATATTCCAAGTTTGAAGAAAAATCTTATCTCGTTGAGTACTCTTGATGCTAAAGGGTACAAGTATTCAGGTGGAGGTGGAGTTCTGAAAGTCACTAAAGGTTCTCTTGTTGTGATGAAGGGTGATATAAAGGCTACCAACTTATATCATCTGCGAGGCACTACAATTTCAGGTGATGCTACTGTTGCCTCAAATAAATCATCTGATTCTGATGCTACTAATCTTTAGCATATGCGTTTGGGGCATATGAGTGAAGATGGAATGATGGAATTATGCAAAAGAGGATTTCTTGATGGTCAAAGCATCGACAAGTTGAAATTTTGTGAACATTTGTCTTTGGCAAGCAAGAAAGAATGAAATTCAGTACTGTAACTCACTCTACAAAAGGCATATTGGATTATGTTCACTCTGATTTGTGGTGAGAATCCCGCGTTTCGTCACTTAGAGATGCAAGCTACATGTTGACCATCATTGATAATTATTCAAGAAAAGTTTTGGCATATGTCGTCAAGCATAAATCAGATGTATTCAAAACATTTAATGAGTGGAAGATTACGATTGAAAGACAAATCGACAAGAATGTCAAGAAGTTGTGTACCGACAATGGCTTGGAGTTCTATTTTGGAGAATTTGAAGTTTGATACAAGTCAGAGGGTATTGTGAGACATTATACCATTCCAGGCTCTCCTCAACAAAACGGTGTGGCCGAACGCATGAACAGAACCATCGTGGAGAAGGTGCATTGCATGTTGTCAAACTCTGGATTATCTAAGAGTTATTGGACTGAAGCCACTTCCACTACCTGTTATTTAATTAGTCGATCACCAAATTTGGCTATTGATAAGAAGACTCTAATTGAGGTATGGTCTGGTTCTTCAGCAGATTATTCAAACTTAAGCATATTTGGCTGTCCTACTTATGCTCATGTTAACAATGGTAAATTAGAGCCTAGAGTAGTTAAGTACAATTTTCTTCGTTATAAAACTAGTGTTAAAGGATATAATTGTGGAATCCTGAAACTAGAAAGGTAGTTATTAGCAGAAGTGTTATTTTTGATGAGTCTACCATATTGCATAATAAGCCATCTATTGATGTTCGCGTTGAGAAGCAATCAAGCGTATATGTGGAGCATGTTATTTATTCAGAATCTATACTAGAAGTTGATAAGGAAAATATTTCAGAAGCCCCTATTGTTGAGCCGCCAACACATCGTTCCATTGCAGTTGATAGAGAGAGGAGGAATATTCAGCCTCCTAAGAGATTGATTGAAGAAACCAATATTGTGGCTTATTGTTTAAATATGACAAAAGAAATTGAAGGTGTTGTAGAACCTTCATCTTATTCAGAGGCTATCTCTTCTAGTGATTCAAAAACATGGAAGACTACCATATATGATGAGATGAAATCTCTTGACAAGAATGACACTTGGGAGTTGGTCAAGTTGCCAATTGAGAAGAAGCATATTCGCTGCAAATAGATTTTTAAGAAGAAAGAAGGAGTTTTACCAATCGAAGAGATTAGGTACAAAGCAAGACTAGTTGTAAAAGGATATAACCAAATTTCAAGTACTGCTTTTACATATGTATTTTCCCTTATTATGAAGCATAGTTCTATTAGCACTTTATTCAACATTGTAGCTATACATGATTATGAACTTGAACAATTGGATGTGAAAACCACATTCTTACATGGGAAATCAGAAGAAGACATTTATATGGAGCAACTGAAAGGTTTCGTCATTCTGGGAAAGGAGAATTTTGTTTGCAAATTAAAAAATCTCTTTATGGTTTGAAGTAATCACCTAGACAATGGTACAAAAGATTTGACTCCTTTATGATATCTTAGAATTTTAAAAGATCTAATTATGATAGCTGTGTTTACTTGAAGACTATTAATAGTTCAGTTATTTATTTGCTCCTATATGTTAATGATATATTGATTACTGCAAAAGACAAGATTGAAATTTCAAAGTTAAAGGTACAATTAAATAGTAAATTTAAGATGAAAGATCTCGGTGCAGTAAAAAAGATTCTTAGTATGGAAATCATTAGAGACAGACAGTTTGGCAGATTATATCTAAGTCAAAAGGGATATATTTAGAAAGTTCTTCATCGTTTGAACATGCATAAGGCTAAACCTGTGAGTACTCCCTTAGCTACACATTTCAGACTTCCTTCAGCATTATGTCCACAATCAAATGATGAAATTGAGTACATGTCTAAAGTTCCATATGCGAGTGCAGTTGGTTCGCTTATGTATGTCATGGTATGTTCTCACCCCGATTTATCTCAATCATTAAGTGTGATTAGTAGATACATGGATAATCCTGAAAAAAGTATTGGAAAGTAGTTCAATGGATTTTCAGATATTTGCGGGGCACATCTAATACTTGTTTACAGTTTGGGAATACTAGAGATGAATTCATCGGTTATATGGATTCTAATTTTGCTGGAGATTTGAATAAAAGAAGATTTCTCATTGGTTATGTGTTCACTATTGCAGGGTGTGCCGTTAGCTAGAAAACAAGTTTGCAAGCTACCATTGCCTTTTCTACTACAGAAGCTAAGTATATGGCTATTTCTGAAGCTTACAAACAAGCCATTTGGCTAAGAGATTTATTTACTGAGCTTTGTGAAAGTACATCTTGAACTACAATATTTTGTGATAGTCAGAGTGCTATTTACCTTACAAAAGATCAAATGTTTCATGAGAGAACAAAGCACATTGATACCAGGTATCACTACATTCGAGGTGTCATTACTCAAGGTGATATTAAAGTCTGCAAGATAAATACTCATGATAATTCAGCTGATATGTTGACAAAGCCTGTTCCTGCATCTAAGTCTGAGCTATGCTCAAACTTAGTTGGTATTACTCACTAGTGCTTTGGACTTTCGGCGGTCAAAGTATGCATGACAATTTTATTGGATGAGTCTATCATATTCTTCGACTACTAGAGAAAATTCAGTTTAAGGTGAGGGATGTTAAAGTTGATCCGAATTCGTACCGTGTCCATGTAGGACATTTCATCGCCTCATACCAGACATGGCATGGTAGGTGCATGCGTAGGTTGTATCAGACATGGTGTCAATCTGTAGCAACTGACTTGGTTTTCTCTCAGTGTGGGACTCTTTTCCCTCAAACTATGTATGTACCCAGTAGTCCATAGGAAGAGAAAGCGCTCCATTGTAATCTCCAATCATTATAGTGATTTGCCTTTGAGCGTCCGTGATTTTTTTCCCGCAAGGGTTTTTCATGTAAAAATCCATATCTCTTGTCTTTATTTTCTGTGCATCATTTGTAACACCTATACTCATCTTTTGTATGGTTTGTGAATCAGTACATTTTATATGCGTGGGTTATAAAAGTTTGGGGGGAGCATATAGGAACGTTCGAGATTAGCTAGGACATTAAGACGGAAAATGCAAGCTGATTTCGTCCACATGAGTCCTTCTTTCCTACTTGGAGTACTACGAATTAGCGAGATTTTAAATAACGGGTAGCGAAAGTGTAGCGATGGATTATTTTTTATAGTGCATAGTGTATATTGAAGATATAGCGGGAGCTACATAGTGAGCTATAAAATACCTAAAATATAAATATACTTAATATTAAAATATAAGTCTCAACCATAATTTTCATAAAACATCTAAAATATCAAATCCGACGGATCTATATCTAAGATAACATCAAAATCATAAAAGCTATGTAGTGTTTTATTGATTAATCTCCATCCTACGATGAAGAAAATGGGAAATCAATGTCCCATTTGTTCTTTTTTTATGTCCATATGGATAATCCATCATTGCTGCCTGGCTTCTCATATCCTTTGATAACATATGCATGCTTTGTTTGGTAAATCATACAAAGAAATAGATCAAGGATTATGCTTACCTTGTTTGAGCCCTTAGGCATGCATGTGCTCTTCCCTTCTCTTCTGATTAGAGAAATTTTCAATGGGTAGAGGAAGAGATGGAATGTTATTAACTAGCAAAACTGAGAATTGTAGGAATATGGAAGGTTAATTAATTGGATTAGGTGAGGATATGGAAGCCCATTCAACGGAAATGCCAGTATTAGTGAAACTTTGCAAATCAAGAGACGCATCTCTATACCAGATGTAGTTTGAACGTTCTTGGACAGTAGCGTTAATATAGCTTGTAGCGGATAGCGCATGTATCGGTCCGATATATCGGAATATTACACCAAACCGGAACAACAACCAATATATAGCGTTTGGAGTACCTTGACTGCTATAACGGGGCTATAGTACGATATTTAAAACAATGCTAATCAGGTATACACGATTGATTCAAACCAAACTTGATTGTACTCACATGCAAGACGATCCAACATGGCATAAAATTAATGACAGTACGTGCTTGAGCTAATCCTCAAACTACGTACAACAGTTAGCTTTCTGCCGGCCTTATCGACTAGGAAGTAGGAAAAGAAACACTGAGATGCATGACCCGTGTGACAAAGTTATGGCTGCAAGCTTTCCCCCATTAATGAAGCAGCAAATATACGTCGCTCGTCACAGGGAAAAAACGGAGACGACGGCGACGGAAAAGACCGGCGCGTCGAGCGCGCGCCACCAGGAGGAGGACGCGCTCGGCTGGTCCCGGAATCGGTACGGCTCTACGCGCGGGCGTATAACCGCGCACGTACCATCCGAAAATTATCGTGCGCCCCGACAGTTTTGGCCCGGCGCGTCGCCAGTTTTATGCTTTGTGCAGAGCGCGGTGTCACTTCCTTCTTGTTTCGTTTTTTGGCCCTTGGGTGTTGGGGAATCCTAGTGACGAACCAGGGTCCGTTTCGATGGGGCTTAGGCTTTGTGCAATCCACTAGAAAAAAAATAAAGCCCGGAAATTACTTGGATGCCAGTTCAATTCGGCCATAGACTCTCCTTTTTTTTTTGTGAAAAATTTAGGCCATGAACTCTTTGCTGAGAGGAAAATCACTCTACTCTCATGGCTTTTGTAAACCGAGATGGATGGGAGAAGGATGTAGCTAGTAATGTGTTGGTGCATGTCATTAGTTGGCATCTCATCTCACGAGATCTTGCGGAGAAGGGGAACCAAATACTCCGCTTTTTGATGAGCAACGCGGAAATCCACGCGATCACGCCCACCGATCCGGCCGCTCTAGTGCGCGGCCCGCCTACGCCTAGTGGGCCGCGAGGGGAGTCCAACTCCCACCGTTCCACCAACCCTTCTTGCCCACAAACCAACCGGCCCAGCCCGGCCCAACCCAAGAGTCCCAAAGAGCACCGTGTCCCGGCGTGCGTTGCCCGCTCTGCCGCGCCCGCACGGCACGGCACGACGTCCCCGCGCCACCACTATAGACCAACCCACCAACCGATCGCACGCTCGCGCTGTCCGTCCGTTCGGTTCCGTTCCACTGCCAGAGTGGAGTCGCTGCCCAATACCGACGCGCGTAATCGGTGGCCGCGGCGGCGCCGCCTCTTCGAGTTCACAGCGTTATATTATCTGCAGCAACCGTTTGGTTCGGATTTGGACGTCCGGCCAACACGAGGAGATGGGGGCGGGCGACGACGACGGCTGCCAGTGCCGGCCGCTTGGGCTCCTGATCGGCCTGCCGTTCGCCGTCCTCGCGCTCGCGCTCTCGCTCGTCGGCGTCCTCGTCTGGCTCCTCGGGTACGTACGTTGCTCGTTCTTGGTTGCTTCTCAACCTCTACTCGCCCCGCGCGCCCATGCCTGTTCGATCGGGTTCTTGAGGCTTGACTTGGATTAATCGGTCTTCTTTTCATGATTGTGCCGCGCGTGTGTTGTTGAAGGTCGGTGCTGAGCTGCGCGTGCCCGTGCTGCGTGTGCTGCGCGGCGGTGGCGAATCTGGCGGTGGACCTCATCCAGATGCCGGTCAAGGTCATCCGCTGGTTCGTCAGGCAGATCCCATGCTAGGCTACCTGATGGCACATTAATCCTTCGTCATTCTCTAGAGAATCTTGTCTGTTTCCAGCTTCCTCCTAGACTGGATACAAACAATTAAGCAGCCAGTGTCGACGTATAGTACTGTGTACTAGCAGACTAGCAGTATGAATGAGAATTGATCTTGCGTTGCCGTGGGTTTTTGATGGAAACTACACCATCTTTGGAGATTAGCATAATTTGAATGCATTTTCTTGGATTCAAATTGCTTGTACGGGTTTGCGTGCTCGCTTCCCTTTTCTTTATCTCTCTCTTGCCCGGAGAGAATGTATCAGACGCATGTTTCAATTCGCTCGACACTAGGATCTAGCTAGTGTGCCTTCCAAATCCAGCCAAAACAGACGCGGCAGGGACGAGCTATTGTATTCATTTTTGCTTCGATTTGGGACGTTGGGGTCGGTTAGGCTCTCGCATTTTTCCATCATACCATGTGCGAATCCCCTTCATGATGTAAACTTGCAAACTGTTCGATCTAAATGAGAATGGGTCATGTGAGTTCATCGGATATGATACGACGAGGTGGAACGCTAGTGTCGCCAGCTTACTGCATGGCTCGGTTAGACGGACAATAATCCGTCCTCGGGTTGATCATCCTTCTCACCGTGGAGTTTACATGTTCACCAAAAAAGAAGAAGAAGAAGTGACTGATACATCCCAGTTCCTCATTTGCTATGAAGCATTGCAAGACAGGCGGTTTTGAGAATTGTGGGTGAATTCTGGATGGCTTCTCTGCTGCCGCGCGTGTTGTGTCTTGTTTCTTGTTACCTTGCGATTCTGCAGGTGCATGGCGCCGTGCGTTTGGAGACACTTCCACCATTACTTTGGAGATTCTCATGTATTAGTAATCTATGCTTTGGATTTCTCGCTCAGCACGGCGACCAGGCCAAGCCAACCAACTCCTATCTGTTGGCCCCTCTAAAGTCTACCCTTCGTAGTCAATTCTGAAACCCGTCACCTCTTGCGCTGCCTTGTTGAGACTTGAGACGGCACGGCATCGACAGTTGAGCAGTTGACACTTACAATATAAACAGCTAGCCGTCTGGTACTTTGCACAAGTACAGGACATCTTACAAAGGAAGAATGCCGGTACGGGTATCGTAGATCGGGCCGCCAATAAAAGGCCAAACGAAAGAATGTATAGTGGATGGAAACTTTACTTGAAAAGCCTTAGTGATCTTTACTAATCTGAGTGATGGAAACCAAAAAAATAAAATATTCATATGGTTGTTTGAATAGCTAACAATCTACCCTACTCTATAATACACCAAATTTTTTTTACTAAATCCACCCCCCTCAATCACCCCCACAGTTATACCTAATCTAAGTCCACCCAGATTTGTATACCAAAGTAATCCAACTTCATACAAATGAATGGTCTATATCTCTCCTCAAGTCTTCTTCTTTTACTCATTGAAGATCCTAAGATCAAAATCATCCGGATCATACGCATTATTGAGCCAAACCCCACCCCGCGCTCGCCTACCCCGTGTGCCTCCCCCCCACCGAATCCCGTCGCTCCTCCCTTCCCTCCTCCGCCGCCACTCCGCCCGTCGCTCCTCCCCTCGCTCCGCCGCCGCTCTGCCCTCACCTCCTCCGCCGCTCCACCCTCACCTCCTACCCTGGTACTACTCGTACTCACCGCCTCTGCTCTTAACACCTCGTGCCGCGGTGAGCGACTAATCGTGGCTAGCAGTCTGAAAATCTCGCTCTCGCCGAACCATCCCCTCGATCCCAGCGCACAGGCCGGCGAACTGGGCAAGCTCCAAGAGGAACCGCTCGCCGGAGTACCACCGACCCGCGGCGATGGCTGAGGAGACGAAGCACCTGGAGACGGCACGGGCCGACCGCTCCGTGTGGCTCATGAAGTGCCCGACCGTCGTCTCCCGCGCCTGGCAGGAAGCCGCCGCAGCGGCCGCCTCCTCTTCCTCCGAAGTCGGCGGCGCCAACCCCAACCCCAACCCTAACCCCGTCGTCGCCAAGGTCGTCCTCTCCCTCGACCCCCTCCGCTCCGACGATCAGTCGCTACAGGCAAGCCTACCTCGCCTCGCTGTTCGCTCCTGTTCCATGGCTCGGCTCGATAGACCCGTATCTGCTTTCTGGAGTACCGCGGATTGAACTGTGGGGATAGGGTTGTTGATTTTTAACATGCGGCTAAGTTATTCCAATGATCGCGAGTGCAGCGGATCGATTTTGAGGGAGCTAGGGTTTGCTGCGGAAAGCTATGTTGATTTGAGTAGTGAGCCCGCTTAGGCTTAGGTTATTATTATGGAATACGCAGTTCAGTAGATGGATTTCATTGTGTAATTATGATCATCTTGAGCTCTGAAACAATTCCACAAATCCCTACTTGGATTAGTTCCTTTTCTAAATGATGAACTGATGATTTTTCTCCCTCAGAACAATTGATTTTGTCCTTTCATATGATACCATTTTTAAAGTAGGCCAGAGGCATAACCAGAAAAGGTGAATTATGTTGGCTTCGGTTGCGTTACTGTTTTCTTTTGAACATGGCTTTAGATCTATCCCACCCCTCATATCCCCGTATCCAAACGCCACCTCAATGCTCATGCTCTGTAGTCTGTATGTTTCACCTTAGGATCACCTCAAAGTGCCATGAGGAATAAGTAGTCCCTTCTTGCAACTTAACTTTTATGAATTCGAGCAAATATATCCAGCTGATTTGGCCCCTCGGTATATAAAATATGGGTGTTAATGCAGAATTTTCCAGATATAATACTTTGATGAATGATGAGCACAACTCTTGTCATAATTCCTGGGAGAAAAGCCTTTGCAATTTTGAGGCATAAAACAACACCTGTTTCAAACTTCTGGACTGAAATAAACCGTAAAAGGGTTTAATACAATGTAACTGTGTAATTAACTTCAGAGGTCTCATTATGTTGTACAGTGAGGCTTACAAACTTATGTTATCCTTGGTGGTTAAACACGCTCGGACATCGACAGTAGTTTCTTAAATTTGTCTTTCCCCTATTCACGTACAAGTTGATTGTCAGTTTCTATACCTACACATAAATGCCTCCCATCCATGTCCTTTCTATGTGTGTGTGTCCTAATTTTTTTTCAGTCGCTCTAAGACAGCCCTGTTCAATAAAAATGTGTAAAGAGTGTCCTTTTCAGTGCCCTTGTTATGGTAGCTATGTTTCTTACATGGTGTTTGTGAAATAACAGTTCAAGATGGAGATGGCTCAAACGGACAATGGCAATACACCAAAGAGTTATTCTTTGAATATGTTCAAGGATTTTGTGCCGATGTGTGTGTTTTCTGAGTCTAACCAAGGTAGGAACTATGCAGTCTTTCACTTTCTTTATGATGTTCGCATGTATTTCTCCGTCTCTATGTGTAATTTTTTCTATAGACAACAATGAAATTTGTTGCTGTTGTAAGTGAGCAATAAACAATGCTTGGTTTTACCTGTGCACTTCTTAATGTAATAATATATATTACATTATCTAATTTGGTTCAGAAATTAGTAACCGCATGCTAGCTAACTTGACCAAACTGCCTTCATCATTTAGTCATGGGAGAACCTCTCACTTGCAATTATTTGTAAGTGGTTTGCTGTCTATTCCCATACCTTGGTTAGGAACTAGGAAGTGATGTCATTTAGTTGTTTTTATAGTTCTGACTCCTGAGGCCCCAACTATCTGGGGTTATTGGCATGGTCCATGTTCTGATTGTACATATTGAGGTATTTGTCAAACTGTAGAGGATATCACTAAGCTTCGGTTAGTACATGATCGTGCTATACATCAGATATCCCATTTGTGTGTTGACGAACGCTTAAGGTTCTATTAGGCTTTTGCCTCATCGTGCCGTTACCCATGAAGACGTTACGGCAATCACCATTGTTTGGCCGTACTGGTTTAGTGGTTTTACTTTTCCTCCAATTTTTCGTACAGTTCCATAGTTATATCTTGTCAAGTCTAAATGGCATCTTAACTACATTTAATTCTGCTGCCTTTAGATTAGAATCTCCTCTACCACTCATCATATGCACCATGTTGAACTGATATTGCCAGAACTACGCTTCTGTGGCCCATATTTGGGTCAGCCATACCTTTCAAGGAAGAGTGTTTTATTGCAAGATTAAGTTATTGCTGAACAAAGATAAATTATCATTATAAAGGAGGAGAATACCTAATTCTGTCTACGCCCAGGGGGATAATACCTAAACAGTCCTTTCCTTTTTTCTAATCATAGAGGAGCCGAATGAAGCTAAGGTTTCATGTACGGTTTTGCAATAGCGGTGGGAACTGTGCTGTTATTATCGACTATGATTATCCAACAGTTCAAGTATAGTTGATATAGTTGAAGCACATCCAAAATATGGGTTTTTGGATGGAATCTTTGGCGCCAGCCTATAGGCTTTCTGGTTTTTGTAGTTTCTTCTTTGGCCAAATGGGATATTTTATGGTATCAAATATGGTTTTTTCTTGTTTCTTACTTATTAGTTTCCTCTTTATTTGTAACAATTCTTTACTTAGGTGGGTGGAATTTCTCTATTCCCTACATATCCGCTTTAGAATTTTTCAAAATGAATAAAGTGATTGGAATTTTTGGAATGACAATTGGTATCCTTGTTACATTAACTACATCTTATTTATTTCTCTTCATTTCTATCACAATGAGAATGGGTCAGTTATTAAATCTTGGATGGAAATTTTCTTTTACTTATTTTCATGGGTAATGTCAATGCAAGCTGTTTACTCCGAACAACATAGTAGTAGCTTGATTTCTGTATCACAAAGTTATAACCCCTACTTATTACAGAGAAGCTTGCATGTTGTGAAGGGAAAGTTGAGCACAAATTTGACATGGAACCACACAGAGAAAATCTTGTGGACTATGGAAAGTTATGCCGTGAGAGGACTAAAAAGTCTATGGTTAAAACTTAAAACTAGAAAAGTGCAGGTTAAGAGTTTTAAGATGGTTTTACCTCATTTGTCTGTTTCTCATTTGTCTATGGTTTTAGCTTTGATGCTGTTTTCTGAAATTGGGATTTCTGTCTCATACCTAACATACTTCTGTTCTCAACAGTTACCTATTTGGCAAAAAACATTCCTAGAATATGTATTCAAAATAATGACCACGCAGATAATAAGGAATCTCATTACTAGAGTAATGATGGGAATTCATTGGGTCCCAAAGAGGTCCATAGCTACCTGATTAGAGTAATGTACAACAGGCGCAATAAGTTTGATCCTCTCTGGAACTCCCTTGTAATTGGTGGAGTGAAAAAGGGTCCAAAGGGTGAAGAAATGTATCTTGGCATGGTATACTCTTCATTTGAAATAATAGCACCATTTTTTACTGCTGTTAGTTTGTCAACAGCTTATGCCTAATTTTTTGGCTTGTTCAGGTTAACATGATTGGTACACACTTTGAGGAAAATCACGTTGCTACTGGATTTGGGAACCATCTGGCAATCCCAATACTTCGTGCTGAATGGCGTGAGGATATGACTTTTGAAGAAGCTGTTAAGCTGGTTGAGAAGTGCTTGCTGGTCTTGCTGTACCGTGATTCCAGGTACGAACTTGTCAATCTTAGTAAAATGTCTTTGTTCACTGGTGTATCAAAGACACATTTTGCCAGGTTTACTGAATTGTTGTAATATATGTTTAAATGACAGATTGCCAAGATCACAACTGAAGGAGCAACCATCTACCCACCATACTCCCTGAAAACTCACTGGGGTTTTTCTGCCTTCGAAAATCCATCCCAGGGTGCTGTAGGATCATGGTAGATTTATGCTGCACGTGCGCCACCTGTGAGGCCATGAGCTAGGACGAAGCAAACTGTTGCTGAAGTAATTTCAGCCCCCTTGTGAACGTTTGATCCGAACATCTCCGACACTCCACATTTGCTTTGTATGACATGATATTCTGATCGCAAGTTTAATTTCTTCGTTTGTGAACATTAAGCGTGGATTATTATATGATACAACATTGATCTGTAATGCTAGCCAATATGTGCATACAGGGCGCCCATCTCATATTATTGTCAGAGAACGGGTCTCTTCTCTTATGATACCTAGATACCTCCTGTGACGTCTGCAATTAACTACGTCTCTAGCTGTCTTGGCAAGTGATGAACATCACCGAATCGTATTTCCTCACATCAGACTTGACGACTGTGAGTGGAGCAAGCATCCATCTCGGACCTTTAAGAAATTAAATTTATCTGTTGTTGGTTAGATGAAAATCATCACAGGTTCTCTAATTTTACTAAATTGCAGTAAATTGGTTCTCTAATCTGTAGCACCTTCTGCGTCGTTTTCCCCTTTCTGATGCTGATATAAAGATTTGGTGTTGTTCAAACAGGTTGGCTGGGATGAGTCTGCAGCAGGTGAAAGGCGGAATAGGGTTTCAATTTGGGAGATTGAACCGGTCGCTGCCCCATTTTTCATTTGCCCTCCACTGTTTTTTGGTGCAAAGCGTCCAGACAATTAGGTACACTTGATGGTTACATCAACCTCATCTCTTCTGTATATGTTAATTCTGGTTCATATTAAACTATTGATGTGAAAACTTACGACTGCGTGTGATACGATTGGTGATGCTCTAATGTATATATGGTATTTAATGCTATATCCAGAAATATTTTGCTACTCTATGTGATTCTGTATGGCGCACATGGATGTGTAGTGGAACCGATGTGTTATATCCGAATAAACCTTTTAATGTGATATGTAATCTTGGGTCACTAACAAATATCTCATCGAAATATTGCAAGAATTGGCTATTAAGATTATCTTTGCAATTCACGCAAAACATTCGTGTGCGGCGGTGTTTTTCAATCATAGTATAGAACAAAGTTAAATGCTTTGTTGGATTTGCCTTTTGGTTATCTTGTTGTAGTATAAAAAGGTTATACCATTGTAGTATAATTAAATGTTTTGCGTATGTCTTGTCCAGTATTAACTTTGCCATGACGGTTATATTTCCCATCCAAATGCTTCATAGAATTTGAATCCGACAACAATGATGTTCTGTTAAAATTACTCTTCCGTTTTGTTTTTCTTTCCATCTCAGGCGTCACGGAACAATCTCAAGGTCGGAGCACCAAAAATATTGTGTATAAAGACGTCCTAGCATGGTGATGTGGTAAGTAAATAGTTCACAAACACCTATTTCCTCTTGTGTTTCATATTTCTTTATGTGACAAAATGTTTGTTTTCTTTGTAGCCTCAAGTTTAAACAATGTGGGGATGGAGAAAGTCGTCGGTGGGTGAGTCCAATGATGTTGTCGCCTCCTCAAAGGATCAGTCGTTATGTGACATTCATTATGTGACAAAAATATTTGATTATACAATATATGAGACGTGAATCTTAATGAATCTGATTGTTCGTTTTATTTTTTACAAATTTTATCTTGTTTTGTATTTTATCGTAGCGTTAGCACGGGCACACTACTAGTATCGTAAATGGCTCATCACTAAGCTTAGGATTTTTTTGACAAAAGAACTAAACATCCATTAACAAATCCGGATATTATTCGGATATTTGAATCCAGCTCCAACTGTCTATTCAGATTCGGATATTTTACTATTCGAATTCGAAAAATTCAGATCTGTTTTCACCCCTAATTATAAGGAGGCTTAGATTTACTCTGCTGCTTAGAGATTGATTTATTTAAACTCCCATGCTTAAGAGAATTTGCGTCTACCTTAAAGAAGAAAAATTCGATTACATAAAATATGGTTTTTCACATGTACATGTACTATCAAGACCATCAAATATGCCTTAAAATTGATGTAAACTTTCAAAATTCAAACTACCATCACATTTTCCAACCACTGCAATACCCCTTGCACGAATCTTGAGACACTTTGAAGTGCTAAGGCTATGATCATTTGGGGTTCAGCTTCTGAATTCTAGCTTATTTTTTCACTATTTATAAATTTCGTTGTTGTAGGGGTGGCCCCCACCTAAACCCAGCAGGCCTAGTAGAAGGTTATAAGATCCAGAATAGGCCATGTGTAATGACATAAGTGCCCCTGAAGGGGATACTCAGATGTAAGGGTATAATTGTAAAAGCACTCCCCATGTGTATATATATATGGAATGCAGGCCATGGGGGGACCCAAGCCATTACTGTCACTTCTCCCAACTCTCCACTACCATCTCTCTCTCTGTTTGGTCTGTAACCACAACATTCGTCTTTTTTTGAACTTTTGGCTTTTTGTTGAGGTTTTTTTGCGGTTCTTTTTTCCTCGTATGTGTTTGTATTATACGTAATGGGCTAACATATTTTTTAAATTTTTTAAATTTAATTATGCTAAATAAGCCTCTATCAGCTACAGTGCTTTTCAACCATAAGCCACTAAAAAAACCCAAATGATCACCACCTAAGATAGTATATGCACCCGTATGCACATGTGTTTTTGCATTTTTGAATTACATATTCCCTTTTCAAGTGGAAAGGGGGAAAAAGGCACAGCAACAGCGGTGCTATTTTTTAGTTATTATTGTATAACCAAAAAGATATTCCATGGTCTAAAAATAGATTTCATATTAACCTATCTGGAATACAGAATTTTTACGGTTCAATTTATATATAATTCGGGGGGAAAATCGAACGTTCCAGGTAAAGGCCCAGCGGGCTAGGCCGAGCCTATGGTGCTGTTCTTCACAACATAACCGGGCTTTTGTCGGGTCTACATTATACTACATTACGTCGTACAAGCTCATCAAAGATTTCCGCCCCGACATATACGGCCCACGCCGCAGCCCGACCGAACCCAACACCACCATACGTCCATACCTGGTATTGCATCAGTACACGCGTCGCATTCCTTCTCGAACCTTCCACTGGACGCCTAATTTCCTCGAAATCCCGAAGCGAGCCGCCTCCCCCGTCCGTACTCACAGCACGAATCCGAAACCACCACCGAGACCCAGGCCACCGCGTCGGCGGCGGCGGCTGGAGGCGAGCACGGCGACCTCTCCGCGAGGGGGTGGGGACCAAAAGGCCGGCAAGATTCGAGAGGGCGGCGGAGCCAAGCGGAGGGCCCCCGAGTCGTCGTCCGCGCGGGCCGGCCGCCGGCGCAGGGAGGCCGCCGGCGCGGCGCCCAGGGAGATGGGGGTCGACTACTACAAGGTCCTCGGCGTCGACCGCGGCGCCAGCGACGACGACCTCAAGAAGGCGTACCACAAGCTCGCCATGCGGTGGCACCCCGACAAGAACCCCACCAACAAAAAGGAGGCCGAGGCCAAGTTCAAGCAGATCTCCGAGGCGTACGAGGTTGCCTTCTTCTTAATCTCCTCCTCCTTGCGAAGATTAGCGTTTTGATTTCGGTGGGGCGTCTTGATCCGTTGCCCCTGCGGTTTCTGCCGACGAGCGAAACCGTGAAGAAGATGGCTCTTCTATCGGTACACAAGAAGTGATTCGACCCTGCCATTGAACACACGTTGCCAATCCTGAAAAGATCACGTTTTGATCCGTCCTAGGGTATTTGTGGATGCGATCGTACTTCAGATTGATTTATCATCATTGCCTTTATACGTGTTGTAGGGAAGCAATTTCCTTTAAGGGTCTCTTTTGACATGATAAGCCTACCCCAACTTGTTTGGGACAAAAGGCTTTGTTGTTGTTGTTGTTGTTGTTGTTGTTGTTGTCTCTTTTGACATGATACTGCGTGCTTGTCATTTTACCTGTAATGCTTACTACTTTCTGGCCCTTGACATGGCGTGTTTCTAAATTCTGATGGGTAGATAAGAAATAGGAAGAACCTGCATTGCCAATCCCTGGAAGGTTTCATCTGCATCCCTTTTACATTCGTTTGATGATGTTACTGTGGCGTTCCGCAGCATAACAGATGCTGTATATTATGAGGGCGATTTCCATAGCATAACTGATGCTGTATATTATGAGGGCGATTCTTTGTCCATGTTTAGAGGTGGTGATTTGAAAGCAATGTTAGGTAGGAACCAGGAGCAATTGTTGCAAGTTCAAAAGGGACTTTTCTGTTGATCCAAACTTTAACCCACCCGTTTGATATATTTTAGTTGCAAGAACCCGCACTGTTGAATTGTAAATTTGACTCTATGGCTGCCATTTTCTGTTAGCGCAATGCAAAAAAAGTTTTTTTTTTAAATCTAGCTCTTTCAGTTGTTGAGCATGTTCGACTTCCAATCATATTGTTTAGATTACTTCCAGTCATTTATAAGTGTACATTAATGATATGCGTTATCTTTTAGGTCCTTAGCGATCCCCAGAAACGCACAATCTATGACCAGCTAGGGGAAGAGGGGCTCAAGGGGCAGCCACCCCCAGGTGCGGGAGGTCCTGGTGCATCTTCCTTCTATCCTGGTGGTGCTCAGTCCACCTCATTCCACTTTAATCCGAGGAGTGCGGATGACATATTTGCTGAGTTCTTTGGATTCTCTGGCCCTTCCTCTGGCATGGGTGGCATGGCGGGTGGCACTGGCAGCATGAGAGGGGACCCAAGATTCCATGGGTCTATGTTTAACAACGAGTTCTTCCCTTCACGCTTTGGTGGGGAGAGCTCTGCCAGTAGTATGCCACGGCCATTACACAAACCGGCACCTATTGAGAACCGGCTTCCAGTTAGCCTTGCAGATTTGTACAAGGGTGTAACAAAAAAGATGAAAATCTCAAGACAGATTATAGATGCCAGTGGGTAAGCTTGCTCTATTATTTCAGTAATTTTGCAGCTAGGCACCTTTTCTATCAGAAATGCCATGTGTAAGATCCTATAGGGAATTCTTCCATGGTGAATTAATTGCATTAGAAACTTTTGCTGGGAGCAATACTATTATTCATTTATGTCATGTGCAATTCATTCTGTTGTAATGAGATGACTTGGTTGCCATTGAACTACTAGAAATAGCCAAATTGTTTGGGCAATCAAACTCCACAACTTCTGTTTATAACTTCACCAATCAGCCAATGGACACATGAACACAGTTCTATCAAAACTTTCAATATCTATACGTGTAACATCAGTCATCAGGTGTTAACTTGCCCAGGATAGAAACGGTTAGCTGCCACTTACTAATTTCAATGATCTTCCTCTATCTATTCTTACAAGTCTGGTTGGATTGCTAAAAGATCCCTAATCCACTCCTTTATGCGCTAAGTCTGCCCTCTAGGTTTATGTCTAGATCTCATTAGGTGTTTGGATGTGCGGAATTCAAAATATACATAGGAGAATGTCAAAATCAATAGTTCATATGACGACTATCCATTCAGAAAAGGTTAGTAACATCTTTTCAGTTTAACATATATTATCCTTTGCTATATTCTTATCTTGCAGCCTTTGCCCATTTAATTTCACCATTCCCATTTTTTGAGGTAAGCCAAAGATGGTTCACATGACATGATTGCATGTGGAGAACCGTCAAGTCCCAACCAATAATTTTCCACAGAAATGCTACTACTCCCGAAATAGTATGGACTGCCGCGGGATCGGCTCCAGGGTGTACATAGGGTCCAATCTGCAGGGGTCATGCAAATACACAGACCCCTTCCTTCTTGCCGAGTTAGAAGGCGGAAAAGCTCCATGGTGATAGAGTCTACCAATAAATGAGGCCCCATGTTTCTCATGGAAAAATTGGATTGATGAAGAACATCAAATGCGTTATGCAGCTTAATTTCCTCCTAGAGGTCACAAACCTTGATAAGGTCTTCTCATTCATCATAAGTGTGCCCATATGATTGTTGGGTCATATGTGTTTAACTGATTGTTGTTGATGGTGCCATGGCTGCAGGCAGCCATCAGCCCATCGTTAGACAGTAGCAGATGACAACAAATTGCAACCCAAAATATATCTAAGTCGATGGCTTTTAAAGAAGGATCCATGATTTTAGTTCTCGTACTTGGTTGCATCTAAGCTATATACAGTATGACATATAATTTGGATTCAGAATCTTTGAAGGGCTGTTGAAATACTTCGCAGAACATGTAGGCTTTCCTAGAATATACTTGTGTCTAAATCCTAGTCACCTCTTCTATTACACCTTCTAAGAGACGCCCATGTATTCCTAATTGTGCCAAGTATTCCAAGGCATCTGTTCTTGGCCCTATTCCATACTATTGCATTTATGCCAATGAAGAGGGGAACGAAAAGCCATGGTTAAGCCATGAACGGACAAAAGCAGTTATACCATGTGACACATGGGTCATCCCTATTGGTGCAGTCCAGACCAGTACATAGCCATTACGCACCGGGCCTGTAGCATGCCGAATGTTTTGCTAAATAAATTGCCATTTCATCTTTCCTTTTTAGGTAGCTTTTCATCTTTCTTTTTTAACACCTTCTAATCATGTCCAATTAGTCTGGCCATTTCTAATACGTAAAGTAGAAAAAACATTCTAAAAGTGTGAAGAGAGCTATACAACCTCTAAATTCATGCTTGCATCATGACTGTTGTCTAATTTTCTGAAACAAAACAGCGCAAGTGGATATTCTCGTAAAGTGTTGTTCATGTGACATTCTAGTTAAAGACAAAGGTGATAGCGAAGCCTCCATATGGCTGTGAGGTGGCTTTCAAAAGGCACTTCGGAGTTGTGAAATACTAGTTTTGGATATCGTAATTATTTTGGCTTCATGGTGGCCTTTTCCACCCCAAGGGTGTGCATGGTACTGGTAGTTCCCTCTTCTGTTGTTGACTTCTTCTGTTCTCTAATTTTGGAGGGTGGTATTCCTGTATTTGCATTTTATGACAAAATGCCTGCCTATTTTGATTCATTTGCTTCTTCCATGTAATTTATTTTGCATAGCGTAACATATGAGTACCATCTGTTACGCTTTGATGAAAATGGAGCATTCTTTGTAAGCTTTATACTTGTTGCCTTAGTGCTAATTTTACTTTTTTTTTAGGAGAGTCTCACAGGTAGAGGAAATTTTGACAATAGATGTAAAGCCTGGTTGGAAGAAGGGGACTAAGATCACTTTCCCTGAAAAGGGGAATGAAGCTCCAAACATGACACCTGCTGATATTGTTTTCATCATTGAAGAGAAGCCCCATGATGTTTTTGCTAGGGAAGGAAATGATCTTGTCATGACAGAGAAAATCTCTTTGGTCGAAGCGCTGACTGGCTATACCGTGAATGTCACGGCGCTTGATGGGCGGAGTCTGTCGGTACCCGTTACTTCAGTAATTCATCCCAGCTATGAAGAGGTGGTCACTGGAGAGGGCATGCCAATACCTAAGGAGCCCAACAAGAAGGGAAATCTGCGGGTTAAATTCAACATCAAGTTCCCTTCCAGGCTGACCTCTGATCAAAAAGCTGGCATCAAAAGTCTTTTGGGTTCTTAGTCCCGTCTAAATGGCATTCTATAATGAAAGTGATTGTGAATATTGCCAGTCTGTGGCTAGGTAGATTTCTATTGGTCTGGAGGGGGCAAAAGGCAAGAAGTGAGAAAAGGAGGGTTATCCCATAACATATCTGTAACAGTATATCGTTATGTTTTTTTTTTGTATCAGTATATCGTTATATGTTGTTTTATCCCCATGATTTACCGGAGGTTTTTGACGTATGCAACCAAGCTAGTTGTTGGCGTTGTTGGATGTGCTCTTCCTCAGGCTACCTTCCCGGGACTCAGGGTTGAGTCCCGGCAAGGGTTACAGGGCTTCGCATCCGTCCTAGTTTCCGGAAATTTTAGCTTATCTTGTGGCTTGTTCAAATTGGGAGATATTTGAATTATGATCCTTCACAAATAGCATAGAAACTGCTGTTCATGCTTAGAACCATTTTGGGTTTCTTCAGACGGCGTGCGTTGTCGAGGTAGTCAGCAGCCGCAACCCTTTCGGACAGGTAAGACGGAAATCCCCATAAGAGCAATATCGTCCATGCTTCTGTCAAGCCTTTTGCTCTGTGCCAAGCTTCGTTGGTGTATTGCATTATTATACTAATGCGTGGCTTGGAACATGGTAATATCGCTTAGTATCGTGCCCTGGCTGATGAATGTAAATGAATTTCTTATATGGGTGATTACGGCTAGTTTGGTCGGTTATGGGAAATTTTCTGGCCGAATTATATATTTCGGTTTCATAGTTTTCAAAACTAAATCAACCAAACTGAAAATAGAAACCGAACCTAATTGACTGAATAATATTTAGGTTGATTCGGCCGATTTATTCAGCTATAATAATAATAATAATAATAATAATAATAATAATAATAATAATAATAATAATAATCTACTCATTACCGTTGTGAACTTCTGAGAACAAATGCAAAGACGTTCACAAATAATCATTGCTTTTTATAGAAAAAGGAAATAATCATAGCCTTTTAGAGAAAAAAAAAAGATGAACTAAACTGGGATCACAAGAGGTTGTCAGAAAGAAGCATACCTCTTTAACACAACTAGAACACTAAGACTAGGCTGCCGAGGGGACCTAGGAGATCGAGCAATGAAAGATCGATCTGCAACGACTGCTATGAGCCTATGAAAAAATTAGCAGGTCAATTAAAGAACTTCCAAACAATCTTCACATAAAAGAAACGAAATCCCAACCTTGCTGTGATCTTGTGACCGAAGGGAAGCCAGGCAGCCAGCCGAGCTTGGGAAGATGGCCTGGTTGTCGTCTGTCGTCTCGCCGACCGTCGCGGCGTACGTCAAGAGCTACGAGAGCCCAGGATTACACGATCAGTACGTGAGTTCTGACTACAATCTGGGTTTGCGGTGGATACACACACACCAATGTACTATTCAGTGCTAACATGTGAACTCCATTTGTGACCATTGAAGGTGAAAACACCCAATCCACTTATATATTTTTGCAAAAAAATCCCTACCGGTTCGCACTCTTTTTTTCCGGCCCCCGCCTCCCCGTCTCCCTCGCTGGACGCCTGATCTGCTCAGTTCCGCGCGAGTTCTCCCTCGCCTGATCTGCAAGTTTAGGGCTACGATCAATGGATTTTAGATCAAATGTTTGACCAATATATGGGAGGTGCGGAAATTACGACGTCAATGTTGGTCCTGGAATTGAAGATTTTCCGAACGGCAAGGTATGAATAAGATTTTCGCCGACAAGGTCTGAATAAATTTTTTGCAAGTCTTTTGAATATCTAAACAACTAGTGCAAAGGTTAGTCACAGCACGTACACGGTAAATTGTCTTTCTGACAAATTCCAAATGCACAACGCCATCAGAAGAACCAACAAAACAAAGGATACAAGATACAAGGAAAATACTCGGTTCTCACATACAAAACGAAAAGCCTTTTCAAGTACGAGCGTTTCTTTCTACACATTTGAGCTCGCTCCACGACAATCTGATGGTAACCAATCTTACCATCTGCAATGCGCTGTTCAACACCACATTGGGAACAATTGACCAAATAACCGAAAAATAAAAATAAAATAAGGCAGAGGAGGCGTCATGATTCTCGTCCACATTGTCTCCAATCCGAGGCAGTAAAACTCAAGCACCACAGCCACCGACCATATTCACAGCAGTCACATCATCAAGCCCTCTTTGCTTGCTGGATTTAAGCAAGAGAATGAGAAGGCAGCATTAAAAAATTTCTTCACCACAAGTCTGGAATGGAGATCAAGTAACCCAACATTTTAGCTATGCTAATCATTTGCCATCGCCACTTTCATCTTAGTTTGTCGAGGTGTAATGTTCAATATGTCTATCTTGCTTGGGGCAATCGAGAAGAAAAAATTGTCATGAGTTAAGTTCAACAATATTCAGGCTAAGGGTAATAAACTATTTTAGTTTTCCTGAAGTTTTGGATGAAGCACAGATCTCGGTCATCAAAGTGAGCTTATAATTGGAGCTACCAACAGAGTGTTTACAATTTAGGCTTTCAAAGTGTTTCAATTATTTAGTCATTTAGTGTCATCAAAGCTGTGCAATCATATTCCAATAAACCAGTCATATCGGTTCCATTTATACATGTATTCAGATTTAGGAGACATTGTAATAATTTTGGGCAAACTTACCGTTTTCTCCTCTTCGATCTTAGCCTTGATGTATGAGTAGATGGCAACACCACCTATGGCAATGCAAGTGCCGATTCCAGTCTGTGTGGTAATTCTGTTGCCTGCTCAATGTGAGATTTAGCAAGTGTTAAGCTAGGCATAAACACATCATATAGAGAATGATAAGAGCAGAGCGAATATGTAATGCTCATTTCATAAACAAGGGGGAATTTTCACTTACCAAAAACAATGATAGAGAAACCAATGACGAAAACCCTTTTCAACACATTGCCGACCGCATGTGTCAGAGGGGCCACCCGCTCCAAAGTGTTTGTAGCAACCTGCCATGCCACAATTGTACTAGTCATATTGTAATTGATAACAGCTAAAAGGTAGTCCATGGCAAAATTGCACACGCCTGTTTGGCAACATCATGATTAACTAATGATAAATGCTGATATCTACATTGCATAGGAAAGAAATCTCTCTGCAATCATTCTGTAACAGTGTGGTGGGAAAGCTCAAATGCTACGCCTAATATTCATATAAGAGCATATGTACAATTTTGGCATGACATGGAACTGGTTACCTGGTTATAGAGATGGTAGAACAGTCCCACCAAGAAAAGGTCTGAGACGAATTTTGTCAAACCTACTTTTGCAATTGCATCCTTAAATCCATACTGCAATAGTTGGGGTCCTTCAATCTGCAAGATTGATCACAGAAAAGAGAAACATCAAAATTAAGCATAATACATGAATCATTTTTTACTTCCTGGGCCAAATTTATCACTCACAATGACTGCAGGTGGTATGCAGACAATGAGAGCAATAATTGAGATGTAAGCATACACGTTGGTGCTATCCATGTCAGTCTGTAACAACAAAAACAGTTAGTAACAAGAAAGGCGAGAAAAAGGAGTTAGAGGCAAAAAAATATGAAAGTTGAGAAATTAGAACAAGAGGGGCACAAACCATAGCTTTCTTCGAATAAATGCTCCGGTAAGTGAATGAGATGTTAGAGATCATGGCATTGATGAAGCCAGTCCAGTTAAATGAAAGTTCAGTGAGGGATGCCATTGAAACACCTGGTAATCTTCAAGCAGTTAAATAGGTTGAACAAGAAAAGGCATGAAATTCCATGATACTAAAGAGTTAAAAGAAGCTTCAAGTAGTAAGTAGTTCATGTTCAATCTAGTGAAAACAACGAAAACAATGACAAAAGGAGAACTACACCATCGTAGAACATCTAATAAAGACATTCTTAATTTTTTATTGAATCATGGTATCTCGTATTTTACCTTGCTATTGACACTGTAATTAGCAAATTTCTTCAAATTTACGAGCAAAATATTGGTATCAGAAGGCTTAATTGAGAAATTACCAATCACAACAGGGGCAAGAGACAACCACAGAGACAAGGGAACTTGCTGTCCAAGGACAAACTGGGTAGCAGCTGCATTGAAGAAGGGCTCCAAAGCTGCATTGCGATTATGCACAAAAACATCAGCAAATAGAACAGAAAAAGGGTCGAGAAGATTCCACAATAAAATCTGCAAATGAAAGAGGCACCTTTAATAGTGTGGGCAAATGAGACAGCAACAGCAGCAAAGGACACGTTGCTAGTGACATGACCAAGAGCATGGCACAACGCCACTGGAAAGAGCAGCTTCAGGAGCGTTGAATTGATAGGCTACGAAAGACAATGATTTTTTGTGTTAATTTATTGCTAATTTCCACAGAAGATACATTAATTTGGATGAGTAGCGACTGATGATTCATTAAAAGATATTCTAATAATTGTAAAGAAAGAGCCACGCTGTTCTTACACAAAACATGCATGTATTTTTTATGTACGAAAAGATAAAGGGTGTAGATCAATTTTAGTTTGAATTTGTCTATGGCACAAATGAAGACAGAATTTGATTTCTGCTGTACATAAAGGGTTTGTACCCTTTACTTAACAACCGCAAGATTTATTCCATTATTCCCGTTAGAAGCCAACTAAACTTTGTATGAAAATGTCAGATTTCCTAGCTATGTCTTTGATTTTTAAATCCTTTGTAAAACTGGCAGTGACCGGTGAGCGCAATGCTATAACTAAAATTTCAGGAAGCTTATTAGTCGGACAATATTTATACTAGTCTCATTTTTTATGTCAACTAAGGACCAGTTTGATCGCTGTAGAAAACATAGCACTATAGTAGGTGGTACAAATTACCGC
The DNA here is from genome assembly GCA_036346575.1 of Dendrocalamus sinicus. NCBI lineage: Eukaryota > Viridiplantae > Streptophyta > Magnoliopsida > Poales > Poaceae > Dendrocalamus > Dendrocalamus sinicus. The sequence continues at coordinate 9,102,135 of CM070643.1, read as the reverse complement.
ACGCTTTGGGAGACCAACTGTCCAGCTCACGAGGCAGTACACAACACCCACAAATAGATGGATCACTGACACAAAACTGCAACGAGCAGTACAATTTTCCATCGTAAGTTGTAACCCAACCACAAGATGGAACGTGGGATCGTTCAGCTTGCTGATGTTCATCATTTCAAAGCAGGGGAAAGTACAACACACTTACTATGGGTAGGGGAAGTAGTTGTAGATTTTCTTGTTGAGGATGTTGAATATCACGTTCAGGAAGTACCTGCAGAGTCACTTGCACAAAATGGCAAAATTTAGACAGCTGAAGAATCACTGGAAAATTACTTCACCTCAACATGCAATGCAACGGAGGTGATGTGATTGACGCAGTGAAACTTACCACATGAAGAAGAAGAAGCCGGTGACCAGTGCAGGGTGCTTCTCCAGGAACCCAGCCGGCTTCGCCTCCCTATATACAATCAAAATCAGGAAAAACAATATCCATTTATTATATTGTTAAAGCAATAGAAAAAGAAACCACCACGTTCGCTCTTAAGTACTAGAAATTCCCATATTAATCGGTAAAAAAAGAGAAAGATCTACACCATCGATTCTAGAATAATTAAAATTTCAGAATAAAAAATAAAATAAACAAGCAATTTGATTTCCATACGAATTCATACATAAAATCCCTAAATAAATAGAATTCAGAATAAAATTAAACAAAATTAAGCAGCTCGATTTGTATATGAATTCCATCCAAAACAACTGAAATTCGGAATAAAAAATAAAATAAAAATAGCAATTTGTTTTTCATCTGAATTCCAAATTAAAATCCTTAAATAACTATAATTTAGAATAAAAATTAGCAATTGGATTTGTGTATGAATTCCAACAAAAATAACTAAAATTCGGAATAAAAAATAAAATGAGCAATTTGATTTCGACACGAATTCCAAAGTAAAATCACTAAATAATTGTAATTCGGAATAAAATTTAAAGAAAAATCAGCAATTGGATTTGTATACGAATTCCAACCAAACATAATTGAAATTCGGAATAAAAATAAAATAAAATTTGTAATTTGATTCTGTACGAATTCCATAGTAAAATATAACTAAAATTTAGAATAAATTAAATAAAATTAGCACATTGATTTGTATACAAACTCCAATAAAAATAACTGAAATTTTAAATGAAAATAAAAGTTATAATGAGGATAGCACAATGGTGTTGGAGGAGATCATGCAAGGTTCAATGGTGCCGATCTATTCTGCAAGAAGAACCCACCAGGAAGCGAAGAGTAGAGGCTGACGCGAATGGAGATGAGGATAATGTCATGCCACTCACCTTAGCCGTTCGACAAGGAAAATGTTGTGCTGCTTGATGAATCCATTCAAGAGAAAGGTCAGAGTCGAAGGAGCAAAGGGCCGCTACGGCGACTACTGAGCGTCAATGTTGTTGAAGAAGTCAGTGGCCAAAGAAGCTCGATGATAGGGAATTCTTGGTAGGGGAGATGAAATTTTGCATTGAAAATGAGATAAGGGTGATATGGGGCCATCGGGTAACTAGGAGCATGTCATTGCTAGTGGGGGCACAACGTCACCGACGATGGTAAGAAGACTCTCCACAATATTAGACAACGACTAAAGCAGATATGCCGGTATCAATGAAGATGGGAGGTCATAATGGTTGGTGTGGGAGGTCATAATGGTTGGTGAGGAAGCCACAACGTTGAGTTGGCCAACATCGAAGAAGAGAAGCGGCCAATACAGGAGAAGACATCGAACATGTATAACAATATGCATGAAAGGAAAAGAGAAAGGATGGAGTTTTGGGCTAGCCTCACCTCACTCCCTGCGCCATGCCTCTGCTCCGCCGTCCCTGCCTGCCCTCCTTCCCTTCTGCCACCTGTGTAAAGCTGGCTGCTATATCCTAGCAATCGCCGCTCTCGCCTGCCTTCCTCCCCTGTGCTTCGCCACCACCAGCCGTTGTTGTCCAGCCTGTGCGTCGTCCGCCTACGTTGCTCCCGGCCATGCGTTGCCTGGATACTCCCTCCGCCGAGTGCCACCTCCGCCCTGTTGTTGCTCCCTCCATCGGCCGCCCCCAGCCCTCTACGCCGCCCTTCTCCCCTCCGCCCGTGTGCGCCGCTCTTCTCCCTGTTGGCCAAGAAAACGAGGAAGGGGAAGGAAGAGGGATGGGGTCAACTGAGAGAGAGAGAGGAGTTGGCCAAGGGAACAGATCAACAGAGGGAAAATAAGAAGGGAGAGAAGAAGAGGGCCGAGCCGACGTCAGATCCGGCCAAGAAGACGGGAAGAGGAGAGAAGGCTGAGCTGTGTGGAGCTCTGCTGTAAGGAGGAAGGAGAAGAGAAGGGCTTCGTGTTCTCGCTGGCCTCATCGTCCTCAATGTTCGCGTCTAAGGTAATGACCAAATCCTCACTCATATTCTAATGATGTAGATTGATTTTAGAGGTTATTTAGTGGCGTTAGATGCGAGATATCATGGTTAGAAATGTATCAATCGTTGTTAGTAGATTGTTTTGGTGACAGTGACTTGTAGAGCCGCTTTGGGCACTTTACGTGGTTAATCTAAGAATTTGAGCTTCTAGATAGTTATAGATAATTTGGTTACTTTTCCATAGGGTACTTTAAAACTTAATTTGGTTGGTAGGTTAAAAGTTATGGTATTTATAAGCTCACTGTCCAATGAATCGTGGTTGGATAGTGTCGCTGTAATTGACATATTAAAATTAGTAGATGGTCGAATCAGGGTTATGAGTTCTTATGGGTGTTGAAGAGCACTGCCTAAGCTTTCTGTAGAGTACTAAATCATCGAACTTGGTCAAGTAGGTTGAGAAGTTATGTTTTTGGGGAGGTTGTTGTCCAGAATTTGGTCACTGCTGGATGCAATCGTGGTAATATATTATTTGGGCCTTGTAGATGGTCGAATTAAATTATGTTCGTAATTAGAGAAAGTTAGATAATTTTTCGTAGTTCCCGGAAGTGGTATGGTTTGCCATGTTTGGTACAATAAATAAAACGATATAAAATTGTTAAGACGGCTGTCCAGTAATACTACAAAACGGTCTTTTTGGCCAGGAATAAACATATTAAACGGAATAAAACTACTAAATTGTTAAAAACAAGGGAATAAACGGATTAATCGGGATTTTTGGCCAGCGAGGAAAGTGTAGCAAATCTTGTGTAGTTTCCAGAAAATATATGGTTTCCTATGTTACAGACTCTGAGCCACAAGTTATGGTATTTTCATCACCAGGACAGCGGCAAGGCGTCCACTGAAAGGGGATTGTATGTGCCAGGTTTGCGTGTGGGAACGGTGCCGTTTGTATGTGTGCATGCATTGCTATGGTGTATTGAGACTGGAAAATGTTTGTTTAGGTGGATACTCGGGTTTGGTGCCATCCACGTATCGTCCACAAGGTTGAACATGCAAGTGCATGGTAGAATGGTAACAGTTGTTTATTCTTGCTATTGGTTATCTAAATTTACTCGCCATGCTATATTTACTTGATTCTTGTCAAATATGATGTGATATGATGACAATGAGTACATGATATCGAAAGTTATGTGGCAATGTTGGTATATGATAAATGATTATTAGAAGTATTACATCACTTGTATGCACATCATAAAAGAAGTGCATTTGAGCCAAACCTGTGAGAAAGTCTTGTAACTAGTCCGAAATGTATGAGCCAATTCAGCGAGAAAGTTATATAACTAGTCTGGAGCGCTCTAGATAAAGACATACTCAGGTAGGCACTCCATGGGAGTGGAGGTTGAGACCCTATATGAAAAAAAATGGGACAAGAGTGGTTCATTAACGGGTAAACACCCCGCTATACCGGTATAAACTAAAGAGACTTGAGACATATGCATGAGTATTGCATTGCATCAGTAAAGAGAAGCGATGTTCGGAGGAGGCTTATTGCTACTGAGATGTGAATAATGTGAATGACATGAAAAGTTTACTGTTTTATATTGTGCTTGCCATATGCATGCACATCGGCACTACCCATTCGTAAGGAGCTAATGAAATATGGACTAAGATGATAATACGTAGAAGTTGATGTTTACTGTTAGCTATGTACTTGTTGGGTCTTTGTACTCACCCTTATTTTGTTGTTGTTTTTAGGTGAATGTTAAAGGCGACATGCATGGGCGGGACCGCGGGAATAGCACGTTTATTTCACATGCAATCAGTAATTCACATATCACCTTTAAGTGATATATTCAAACTTTAATGGTATACTTAGGTAGTTAGTGTTAATAATAGGTCTTACTAGAATATTGAGTCGTGTGGCTCATGCTGTTTCTTTCAATAGTTGGCGAATTTATGCATTTGTTACCTTTAGGTTGATGCTATCTAGTCTGGGTAATGCTCCCAGACGCATGGTTCTGGGCATTCTCGAGCGTGTTGTCTCCAGCATTCTTGGGCGCAAATGACCCAAGTTTTAGTTGTGACATGTCTACTGTTATTTGTATTACATTTGTTTTAATGCTTAATGTTAAGTATATGTCGTAGTACTAGTCGTCGATCATCCATGGGCCATATCGACGAGGTAACTTACGTACAAATCTACGTTTTGTTTTCCTGTTATGCCTTACGTCCCGCTAACATCATGGCGTTCTTCCGCCGTAGGTCCGTCATCGAAATGCATCTCTTTTGCCCTCCGCACCACCTACATAGACTACGGCTCTACGTCGTTCATTTTCGCTGCACATCCAGGAGATACGGGATTCGCATTGTACATCTAGAATATTTATTATGACTAACATCGTTGCATCTTGCAGCCTTCAATCCAACGTGGGGTGATGACCAATCCACCGATGACGATACGGGCCTCTCGGTTGCTTCCAGGGAGCGGTACACAACGCCAGAGTTTGCATGATACGCAGGCCACAGCTCATCTTCGCACCATATGCAGGGTTTGGAGACTTCAGTGGATAGAGCTCCTCTGGCATCGCTGCCACACTGTACGGTGAAGACTAGGGCTCCTCCGCACAACGGGGATTCCTAGAGTCCTTTGTTCACGACCTCATCTCTGGAGGGCCCCCAATTTGGCATGTCTCAGCAGGAGCACCTCGACGCTTACCAGCAAACACTGTGTACTAGACCACTACAAGCCACTCAACAGACGGAACGGTTTCTATACCTCCTCCGAACCGACACACAAGCTTCGGACTGGCTGTCGTACCTCACAAGGCATGCTCATGCTCAACGGAAAACAAGGCCACACACACAGAGGCAGACGCGGTGAGAAGATAGTAGTGGCTCAGATGAGTGAGCCATATCGCATCCCGTGCGATGCGTTTTTTTGTACTATTATATGCACTCCTTGCGTGATTGAATAAAAAATTGCACCATTAAGTCCACTGCTATAATTTTTCCATCTCATTCCCTATATTCAGAAATTTCTACAATTAGTTTACGTAAATGAATTTTTGAGTTAAATTCATAATGAAAAAATTACGAGCAAATTACACAATGAATTACGCTGCGTCGAGAAGCTTCACAAAAAATTCCGTGTTTTGGTGCTCATTTGTTATATGAAAAAATTCTACGAGCAATTCGTATTAAAATTTTTAATCATGCAATTAAACTAATTAATTGCGGATGCTAATCACCTGCAGCCCGGTGGGCGGCAGGCTTTGTCCGCACGGTGGCCGGGCTCCACGTGACACGTGTCACCTCCACGGCTTTGCTGTCCGTACCCGGACGGTAGAAATACCATTTTTGCTAATATTATCAGTATACTGATATTTCTACAAATACAACTCCAAACAGTGCAATATGTGCCAAAAATTCAAAGCGAAGTGCCTCAAACAAGTACGAGCAGATGCAGTGCAGCAGCAAGAAATGGTTGCTTTTTATGCGCCGAACAGAGCAACAAGAAGATCGAGTACTCACCCGCGGGCTCGGAGGAGGCGGCGGCGGCGGCGGCGGAGCGGCTGCGTCTGGCGCGCTCGGGACGCAGCAGCCCGCGAGGAGGAGGGCGGGCGAGCCGCGGCCCCAGCAGAGAGCGCGCCGCCGTCGGACGGCGCGCACCGGGCGGCAGCGGCGGCAAGGGTGGCGCGAGCGCGAGGGTTGGGAGGCGCGGCGGAGGCGCGAGGCGGAGGAGGCCCGCGACGCCGGCGCCGGCGCCGCCATAGAGCGTCCCGAGCGCCGACATTGTAGCCAGCTCTGCTTGGGAGTTTTGGAGGCTTGTTTGGATGTGAAATGGAGGCAGCGTCGGGGAGGGTTTTGGAAAAGTTTGTGGGTGGGAGACTAGGAGGGGAGGCGTCGCGGAGGGATTTGGATGGCGGAGACGCGCGCGGCGCGGGGGAGGAATGGATAGAGCGGGCGGGAGCCAAGGGGAGGAGAGGAGAGGACGTCGCCTTCCGCGCTTGCTGGTCGGCCGCTTTGCTGCAAGGAATGAGAGATCGCATTTTGGACTGAAATGGTAAGGGGCGATATGTTGGGAAATTTAACTTTTTGCCACTCTTAAGAATGTCACCTATCTAAATGCTATCCTCTTTGTTGCAATTAACATTTTGCCACCCTTAAGATGTGGTTGACTAATAAATCGCCACTTTTGAGCCCACGGGCGCCAAGTCACCGCTATGTCGCGACGCGCGCGCGGCGGCGGCGCGCGCGTGCGAGGACGGAGGCGCGGCGCGGCGGCGGTGCGACGCGTGGAGGAGAGCAGCAAGGGCGCACCGGCGAAGCTGCGCTCGGCGCGCGCGGCGGCGACGAGGCGCGGGACGGAGGCGCGGCGGCGGCGAGGCGCGGGACGGAGGCGCGGCGCCGGCGAGCGGGAGGCGCGGCGCGGGACGAGGCGCCGGCGCGGCGCGCGCAGCGAGGCGGCGCGCGCGCGGCGGCGGCGGCGGCGCGGGACGAGGCGCGGCGCGGGCGGCGCGTGGAGGAGCAGCAGGAGGCGGAAGAAGCGCCGCCGCCGCCGCGCCTCGGCCGGCGGCGCCTCGCCCGCGCGCGCGCCGCGCCGCCGCTGGCGCCCGCGCCTCCCTCGCGCCTCGCCGCGCGCCGCGCGCGCCGCCGTAGCTCGCCGGTGCGCCCTTGCTGCTCTCCACCGCTGCCGCACCGCCGCCGCGCTGGCGCCTCCGTCCCGCGCCGCGCGCGCTGCCGCCGCGCCCGCGCCCGTGCTGACATGGCAGTGATTTGGCGCCCCGTGGGCTCGAAAGTGGCGATTTATTAGTCAACCACATCTTAAGGGTGACAAAATATTAATTGCAACGAAGAGGATGATATTTAGATAGGTAAAATTATTAGAAGTGGCAAAAAGTTAAATTTCCCCGATATGTTTGGAGCCGAGCTGGGAGATGCGGATGCCTGGGATTCCGGTGGAAGCTTGCATGGAAAGTAGTGCTCGGCATCGGCCAAGGGCCCATCTGAGAACGCAGGGAAATCCAAAAAGGATTTTTCCTTGTTCCTTCGGAATTCATGTGAAAATCTCCTGCTTGCTTATTTTAAACAGGTTACATAGAGAGCATTTTGCTAGAAACATGATATGCCTAGGATCGAGGCGAGCGAGAACTCGACCCATGCATCGGAACCTCTCGTGAGATGCGCTACAGTTTCTCATATCGCGATGTTGGGCTGTTTTTTACGTGGTTTATAATTTTAGACTGAAATTTTTAAATTTTAAGCTGTTTATGGCAGAGTTTACGAAGAAGATACTCGCTTGCGAGTTTGGCTAATACAGATATTGAATTTTTAACGTGTTACGAGTTTGGCTGATACAGATGTTGAATTTTTAACGTGTAATACAACTAACATATAGACCATGTCTTAAGAAAATACTTCATTTAAAAGTTAGATATTATAGCAAAAGATAAAGCTACTTTAGAAGCCATTAAAAACAGACCATTATTAGTACTACTACATTGTTGATCTGTTGAGGGACTGTTCCGATAGGCGGAGCCAACTGCGGATAGATGCAGTAGAGCAACTCCATCCTATTAGTCATTTCTCCCTCTCTATTTCCTAGGATGAAGATGCTAACTATTATTTTCAGCTCTCTATTTGAGTTAGCATTCCAATGGCCTAGCTATTTGAGAAGCGAGTGAGGAGGCGCTCGCCAAATCTAGCTAGCAGCCGGGAGAAAATAGTTACTCGATAAAAATGAAGAGGAGGATAAAGAACCGGTTGGAGTCCATTTCTTAAGTCATATTAGGTAAATATACAATAAAGAGCAGAATAAAGATCCAAATTGGAGTTGCTTACTCTATGCCTGTACTTCATCGGCGCAAACAGTCCAGAATCATAATCACTGCTTGTGGAGGAAGAGAAGTTGAGGACTTTCTCACGAGAAAATTTAGTCCATAATCCAGAATCACTGCTTGTCGGGAAAGAGAAGTTGGGGATTTGTATCATGAGAAAATCGAGACCTCATTCTTTTAAGATTTATGGTTTTTTTAATAAACAAATAGAATACCTTTTTGTCATCTTTTAAAGTGACTTATCCTAACAGTCTTTTCAAAACAACTTATCGGTATTTTGATTTATTTTTACAAACGCTCACTTTAAAGATAAAAATTATTAGTCTTGACTAGTATAGTGCCCGTGCTAACGCCACGGCGGCATTTCAGTGATGCACATGAAAACAACCAAATGACAATATTTTTTTTCATAGTTTAAGTTTCACGCAATTGTATATCACCATGTATATAATCTAGAAAACAAACCTATCATGACATCTCAATATTAGAACCACATGATTGCTGAAGAATAAAGCTATCTTCTGTTTTTTGGCGACAAAAATAATCACGGGCAGAAGTTGCCTCTATCAAATCCAATGACAATATAAAATTTTGCCATTCTACAATCTAATGAACTGGTAATTGCAAGTAAAGAGAGGAAATTTTGTAATCAAAATCATCATTGTTTAATATCCAGCTAACCTTGTATATTTCCTAAATGCGAAACAAACACTGCCTTAAAAATAAGATTCGCACAGCTCCAATGTTTCACTACCGTATCCCAATAATAAGTCAGATCACAAACCGAAGCCGAGAGTCAAGAATATTCCATACCTTAAGTAGAATATCCGATTCCTTCCGCAACTTCAGAGGTTGTTTGATTTGTAAGAGCAATGTAACGCAAAAAAGATCGATTTAACATACATTATACACAAAAGTGTTGTTGATTTGGGGTATACAAAAGCTACAAACCAGGTCATCGGAAAGTAAATTAAGTACATAAGCCTCTGAGCTTTAACTTTCAAGATGTGCAATCTACTTTTGATTCTATGAAGGAAGATGAATCGAAAAGATTTAGCCTATTTATGAACATAGTAGAGTGCCCGTGCTAACGCTACGGCGGCATTTGAGGGATGCACATGAAAACAACCAAATGACAATATTTTTTCCTAGCCCGTGCTAACGCTACGGTAAAAAACAAAAAGACTATGTTTCTTAAAAATGAAGTAAATAGTGAGATAGATTAAGACTCATGCCAAAAGGGATTCATGATGAGTTATCATATTGTTGAGTCCATAGCAATTATGCTTAAAGAGCAACATTGCAAATAAATAACATCACAGCTATTACATCTTTTGAAGCCACCTAAATCCTCACATGCCTAATAAGTTCTTGTATATCTTCAGGAATGTTGTCTTTAGATTCGTTGTCCTTGTACTTCAACATCTCTACCAAGAATTTGGTCCTCAGTGCATTCCCATTCTGTACGAATTATTACACTTCACTATCATAAAATAACAATTAATTGTAGAATGTTATTACCAAGTACACAAAAGATTATTTACTCACAATTGAAAACAATGGTAACCTAATACCATTCCACAAGCGCATAAAGTTGATAACAAAAAAGCTTGTCAGCTTCCTGTAGAAGGAAAACATTATTACATATATGTAGAACTAATTAGTAGTGTGCAAGTTATAAGCAATCACCAGTCTGCAGTTCTTGGAACCCATGTTGGCAATATATGACGCCAGAAATAAATATTGTCATTCCATTTAGGATTGACTAATTCCATGGCCAAGTCCACATTGTTGGCAATATTTTTTATTTTATGAACATACCACAACCTTCGAGGTTTAAGCTTAAACTCTCTAGGTATAGGCATCGGGTCCATTATAGAAATCGGGTCCATTATAGGCATACATCTCATCAAGCATATCAGCATATAAGCTTAAACTCTCTAGGTATAGGCATCGGGTCCATTATAGAAATCGGGTCCATTATAGGCATAGAACATACCACTAAGCTCCCTAGTTTGACAGGATGCGAAGTTTTATCATATCAAAGATAAGCATTTGAATTTTGAAGCAAAAACAAGTGCGCTTTAGTGGTCATGTATTTTTCTCACGATTGCATTGTAGCAGACAAATCAGCGAAATGACATTCAGCATTATAAAAACTTGTACATGGAACTCCGTTCATCACCAAATAGGCATACAACATCGCAAGCACTTTGTCAGGCCTAAATGAGTGTTAGCGCTTTCTTACAACAAATAGGATCAGTTTCAAACCAAATGGGGCAATGACATTTGTAAGTTTTGAGATTTCATATTCTGCAAAGTAAGGTAAAGTAAAGTGTTGATGCCAATACCAAATCCTACACCATGAATGAAGTTATAACAATGAAATGCTAATACAGAGCAATGTAAAATCGCTACCATACTTGACATATCGTAACTCCTATGTTGGTGGCACTAAATATCTGCTAGCACCAAGAACTCTCAAGTGAATGGCACTTTTGAGGCTTCAAATGTATCTTAGAGCAAGTAGTATTGAAAACTAACCACATGTCTTCAGAACAAGAGGTTCTTCTCTCAAGAAAGCATCCAAGCATGCATAGAGCGAGAGAGGTTCACCACGGGTTCTCTTGGCGGGAGGAGCATACTTACACACCTCCACAAGGTTCTCCAAATGATGAGTGTTCAACCTTTTCAGATCTGATTTGGACCAATTGACAAAAACTATAGTTGCAGTGAAGATTGCGGAACCCCGATAGCATCATCCGATTGCTTTGAATAACCGTGTTGCTATCATCAATTAATCAGAGCAGAAATTTGTCATTGTCGGTATGATAACTTTGTGTTCTTGTGGAAACAGAACTTTGAATTGCCGAATGTGGGACTCTGGTTTTTAGCATGGGCACAAGCATTTTACGGACCATATCATGGATATCAAAACCCGTAATAGCTTTCATTGCGAGATATTTGTGCAAGAAAAGGAACACCATAGGGTTTCCAAGGCGTTGAGTCTGCCATCGTTTCCATGGTCCCTATGAAAAGCAAAGCTAATATTATAAGAAGAATTTGATGCGCACAAGTAGTATTTTCCCACTATTCCATGTAAATAGCATATGGACATGGCATATGTTGCGTTTTTGGCATATAAAGCAAGCAAATTACTACAGCTATCATTCTAGCAAACTATCATTCTAGCATGAACACAATTAGAACTAAAAGTTTTTCACTTTGCTTACAAGTCTTCACGACGATGGACAAATTGAATGTAATTAGCCCTTTTTCCAACTTTGGGAGCTCAGAACCGCTGACAATCGTCATCTTTGACTTTAGATACCAAGCACTGGATCCTCAAGAAAACGATGGATCCTATGATTAAGTATCTCAGAGATAAAATTCAAGGAAAATATTTATTTATTGACAATCATGATACGCAACATATGCACTTTGTTCAAATAGGCGGTTGTGACAAACCTCGGCAATTATTAGTCTCTCCCATTTCCAAGTGAGCATGCATTGCCGAGGGCTTGGATAAGATCCCCGCACCTACCTTGCTTTGGTACACTTACAGTGTATGGTGTTGGCGAGCACTCCACCACAAGTAAAGACCACAGTGGTCATGTTTCGGGTTGTAGCGAATTGTAGGGGTAAGGAAAGATACATGAATGGGTCAAAAGTCACCGAAACCTTTCCACAGATCAAGGGACCAAAGTGGACTTGTACTGTCCCTAGAAAATCATTATAGAAGGCAATCATTAGCAAATTATCTATGACCAACAATCACAGAGATACTACACCATAATTGATGAGACATTTGAACCTCATTTTTCTTTGTATTAATAGCGATTAGGGATATCGGGCTAGGATTTCAAAACAGCCAACAAGAGGACCATTGCATTTGTTGGCTTGCAGTATATTTGAGTTTCTAACACAAAGGCAAGGTCACATACAAGAACTTCGAGCAAGAATTAGCATCAGTCGTTTTGTTTTCCCTTTTCTCTTTTTACTCTTTTCTTCTTCAGGAATGCTAAATACCTGAAAAGGCAATGGTGCTCACATACACACACAAGGTCGTCCAAAATACCACTTTAAAGCAATAGAGGTAACAAATATTCATAACAATTGCTACAAAACTAAAACATGACCAGAGCCTATGCATCACCACAATGAGTAACATAATTTATACATGTTTAGCCATCCGAACTAACTCGCATACATCAACAATGATCGAATCGTTTCTAGCAATATGATTTGCCCAATACTCATCCGCAACCTCTTCATCCGTCGCCCATCAAGATCTTTGGACTTTATGTAAGGTCTATGTTTCACACGGTTCAAGTCTTCATGAAGTCCATCCAGAGGAATGCCAACAACTCCTGGAAGAATTTACCGAGATATAGATTTGAAAATCAAGACAAAATAAAAAGTCGTCTTCAGAGAGAATCAAACCTGTGAATCATGTTGGTTGTATCCATCGAATCGAGGTGCAAACCGAGAAAGCTTTGTTTTAAAAGGTCGAGGAGAAATCGGGTACGCCAGAGCCCGAGTTTTCTCGATAGATCACCAAAAGCTAAGGCAAGTTCACCCTACATGACTACCATCGAACTCAAGACAATTAACATGAGGCAGGATGCAAATGAACATGAAACCATAAAAATCACCACAGGGTAGCCAAGTTCTTTCTGCATACTTAATATGCAACGTAGTTCTACAAAGACTGTTTCATAAAAATACTTATTTTATAATAATTGTATGCACAGTTGCAGTCGATTAGCTAACCCAAAACTCAATAGAAAAGATGATTTGGAGCCTTCATCCAGTCACAGTTGCAGTCGATTAGCTAACCCAAAACTCACTCACGGGAAATCTGGGTGGACTTAGATTAGGCATGACTGTAGGGGTGGTTGAGGGGGTGGATTTAGTAAAGAAAATTTTGGTGTATTATAGAGTAGGGTAGATTATAGATGAACCTTGGGTACTACAACTATAAGTCTATAACATTTCCTAGCCACAATTAGCCAATCTGGTTCAAGTGTAGATTATTAGGATAATAATGAATAGAGCAAATACATTAAAAAGGAAAAAACTAAGACACACAGTACTCACTTGCATAGAGCTCACCCTCCAAGGTCATCAGAGATTGGGACAATTCTTATAGCTCTTTTCATTATCTGTTCAATGGAATCAACTCCAGCTTGCCTCCCAGCAGCCTTAGCATTTTTATTTTCCGCTAAATCACATGGTTACCATAAGTAAATAAAATACAAGACCATTTACCAGAATGTAGACCCCCTTATTCTTGAGAATTCTGCAGATAGAAGAAAGAAATAGAAGCTATAGTAAAATAAACAGAGATATCGCAAACAGATATCAGTGTACTCTTTACCTGTTCACCTCCTCTAGCATCTTAGTTGTATTCTCTTGTGAATTTTGGCTGCACTACAATACAAGAAACACGATTCTGAGTATCATGCAGGAAGAATATCAGAGTATCCTGGCAACAATTGACTCACCATAATAGAATCTAGTGTTCCTGCAAACAACAAAATGGGTTAGAACCCAGTGCCATGTTTCGTACGCATGTAGAGACGTTAGCAATTGGTAATAGTGGCAACTATTACATTGGTAATGGTACCTTTGTCAATAACAGCATCAAATGAACCAGACTCAAAATCTGACATATCCCTTACATCCATCTTCGTATTCTGTAAATAGTAGGAACATAATATCATATTAGGAGGTATATACTCCGAAGGGATTCAATAATAGTATATTGGGAACAAAGAGTATACATTTCAGCTGAGGCTTATCATGGTATTTCTTCTTCATTTGTTCGATCACCACGGACGATATACAACGTCCTGATAACCATCGTTGACCATGTGTTCACCAAAAACTGTGCAACATCCAAAGGTAGATTAAAAACATTAAGTAATGTCAACTAAACCAACAATGAACATACTGACAACAATGTAGCAATTTGGCATCTAAAGTCAGAAAGTGCTTAATGCTATAGTATGAAACCATATATAGAATTCTTGATTGAAAATTAGTGGCTGAAAACATCTCAGTTCCCAGCTATCAACAATACCACCAGTAAGCATGGAAAAATTAGAGGCACAGATATTTATGCATTGCAACTTCAAAAAAGGTAAGGATAAAACTTCTTTATTTTCATTAGCCTACGCCCTACTGTCAACACAATAAGTACGCAGAAAAAAAAGAACTTGAACACCTTGCGCAACTCAAACCTTTACATGCCTAAGAAGATGAGGCCGAAAAAGTTTTGCGCAACTTAAACTCTGCATGTTTATCTTATTCTGCATGACTGTGTATATTTGATGTTGTTGTGGGCAGTGGACACTATCAGAGAGAGATAGCCCCCGCCTTCATTACTAATGACAAAATCAGACACTACACAGATGACTATTTACAGACACTGATTGATCAAATTTTCTACAGGTAGGGAAACGACCTATAAAGTACTTCATGATTCAACACAATGTAAGGCAATGCTATGCAAACATTAATCTCGATGCTCAACAGACATTTTCCATCACAGCCAAAGTCAACCACCACGTAAATCCTCCTACGCTTGATTTCAGCATCAATTGTATTCAAAAGGCTATCTCAATCTACACCCAATAACTGTCAGACTTATCATGGCCATGGGTAGTTCAAACAGGCAAGAACTATGAACCATCTTCATAGTTTAGACTTCCAATACTGGACTGCATGATGTGAGTAAGAATATATTTATGCAAGACTTCATAATGTTATACTTTTATATCTTTTACAATATACTGTGCAATCATAATGTTATACTTTTACATCTTTTACAATATACTGTGCAATAAAAAAATAGATGTCAAAGTTGCATCTTGGAGACGGTGAAAAGTAAAAAAAATGAAATGAATTTGTAACCGGATAGAGCATTATCTATTGGTTGGTATAAATACTCTGAAGCATCGTTAATATGTGTTTCCGGTCACAACAATGGAGTTTTATGCAATACAAGTATGACATTCAAAAGAGTATCCAACGGAAAATGAGCTCAGTTTGAAAAGTATGAAGGTGACAACTTGTAACCAACGTTCCTCAATAAAAGGAGATACGACAATACAATGGCTGTAAGAATAAATGTGTTTAGCCAAGTCATAAGGCGTCGTAAATCCCCATCCGCATAAATCAAACCTAAACTAATAGGTTAATATCTATGTTGCAGTCCTGACTCTGAACTCAGGAACTCAGGAAGGATGAATCTGGTCGGTTCTTTCCTTCAGGACGAAAACTACCCAAAACGGGTACAACACAGCTCATCCAGCCCTTACAATTTCTCAGAAGTCTACATTTTAGTATTTGAACCCAAACCTTTTATGTAAAAATGATTAGGACGCTCAAACCTTGCATATATTGTCTAATGATCAAGTCCTGCTCCAGCAAAAGTGTAATGACATGTAAACGCTATTTGGCGGAAAGTTTTGCATCGATTCCAAGCCGGAAAGCAGCTGTAACTTGTTAAAACTGAAATTTTGCTTCTCGGATATGATGCGTTTATCAAATTGGCCAACAACTTTTCTAATCAACAGAATGGTTATTTCTAACTCGAGCATTCAAGGAGCTTAAAAAGTTCCATGGATCCAAACCTACAACATCTTGGGATGGAAGTTGGGCACGCCAACCTGCGAGACGGCCGCTGCGCCAAAGAAGTTCCCAAGAAGCGCGGCGTCCGTCCCGACGACATTTCCAAGAACCCGCCGCGAAACACGCGAGAAGCTGTCCCCGCGCCGGTGGGGTCCACCGACGGCGGGAATGGCGCCACGCGCGCCCCCCCGTCCCAAGATAGCCGACACCCGTCCCTCCCATCCGTCACGATCACGCGAAGACCGCCGCCGCGCCGCCTCCACCCACATACGGCGCCTCCTCCGACGACGCTTGAGGAACGCCACCGCGGAGAAGCCGGCGTCGGCGTCCCCTCCGCCGCCACGTGGCGGACGCTCCTCGCCGTCGGCGGCCGGATCGCGCCGCGCGCCCACGAGCACCTTGGGGCGAGCCGATCATCCGCTCGAGCGTCTCGGCAGACCTCCCGGCGACGCCGACGGCGAGGCCGTGGCGGCGCCTTGGGAAGGTCGGCGGGTAGATCGGTCGCAGCGTGGACGCGCTGGCCGCTCGGTCGCACGTACGCCCGAGGGTTTCGTGGGGAAGCGAGCGAGAGAGGACGCACGCACCTCGCAGCCGAGCGACGTGCCGATGAGCCGCTGGCGTGGCCGATGACGCCTGGCGCCGCCGCCCGCCTCCTCGGTGGGGTGCACGCGCAGCACCACCTCGCGCGCCGCCTCCTCTGCCGCCCGCATCGCCTCGGGCCGGATCAACGCGGGCCTCGGGAGCGGAGATCGAGGAGGATGGGGGGAGCGGAGGTGCTGGGAGTGGTGGGAGCGGAGACGCGAGGAAGGCGAGGGAGCGGAGGCGCGGGGGAGCGGCGGGAGCGGAGGCGCGGGGGAGGCGGAGATGGGGGAGGATGGGGGGTGGCACGGTGGAGGATGGGGGGAGGCGCGGTGGAGGATGGGGGAGGCGGAGGGAGGGAGTGAGGAGGCATGGCGAGGCGAGAGGAGGGAAAGGCGGCGGTGCCTAGGGCGAGAGCAGGAGGGAGAAGGGGAACGCGGACGGGCGGGAGCGTGAGGGCGATTGCGCAAACACAAGCGAGCGTTAGGGACGCGGGAGGGGTACAGCAGATCCATTGAAGTATGACCGTCGGATATGGTTGAGTAAGGAGGGAGAATAGAGAAGAGTTAATTTAGTGCGGATGTTTTAAGGATGGTGTAATTCTGGGTGCATATTGTGGTGTGGACGTAGTTAAGGTCATGACTGTGGAGCAGGTAATTGTTGGGTGGATGTAGGATAATTTTAACTGTGGCGCCTCCGTCCTCGCGCCACGCCGCACATGCCGCTGGCGCCGCGCCTCGCCCCCGCGCCGCGCCGCCCGCGCGCGTCCGTAGCTCGCCGGTGCGCCCTTGCTGCTCCTCCACCGCCGCACCGCCGCGCGCGCGCGCCGCCGCCCGTCCCGCGCCCGTGCTGACATGGCAGTGATTTGGCGCCCCGTGGGCTCGAAAGTGGCGATTTATTAGTCAACCACATCTTAAGGGTGACAAAATATTAATTGCAACGAAGAGGATGGTATTTAAATAGACGAAATTATTAAAAGTGGCAAAAAGTTAAATTTCCCCGATATGTTTGGAGCCGAGCTGGGAGATGCGGATGCCTGGGATTCCGGTGGAAGCTTGCATGGAAAGTAGTGCTCGGCATCGGCCAAGGGCCCATCTGAGAACGCAGGGAAATCCAAAAAGGATTTTTCCTTGTTCCTTCGGAATTCATGTGAAAATCTCCTGCTTGCTTATTTTAAACAGGTTACATAGAGAGCATTTTGCTAGAAACATGATATGCCTAGGATCGAGGCGAGCGAGAACTCGACCCATGCATCGGAACCTCTCGTGAGATGCGCTACAGTTTCTCATATCGCGATGTTGGGCTGTTTTTTACTTGGTTTATAATTTTAGACTGAAATTTTTAAATTTTAAGCTGTTTATGGCAGAGTTTACGAAGAAGATACTCGCTTGCGAGTTTGGCTAATACAGATATTGAATTTTTAACGTGTTACGAGTTTGGCTGATACAGATGTTGAATTTTTAACGTGTAATACAACTAACATATAGACCATGTCTTAAGAAAATACTTCATTTAAAAGTTAGATATTATAGCAAAAGATAAAGCTACTTTAGAAGCCATTAAAAACAGACCGTTATTAGTACTACTACATTGTTGATCTGTTGAGGGACTGTTCCGATAGGCGGAGCCAATTGCGGATAGATGCAGTAGAGCAACTTCATCCTATTAGTCATTTCTCCCTCTCTATTTCCTAGGATAAAGATGCTAGCTATTATTTTCAGCTCTCTATTTGAGTTAGCATTCCAATGGCCTAGCTATTTGAGAAGCGAGTAAAGAGGCGCTCGCCAAATCTAGCTAGCAGCCGGGAGAAAATAGTTACTCGATAAAAATGAAGAGGAGGATAAAGAACCGGTTGGAGTCCATTTCTTGAGTCATATTAGGTAAATATACAATAAAGAGCAGAATAAAAAACCGATTGGAGTTGCTTACTCTATGCCTGTACTTCATCGGCGCAAACAGTCCAGAATCATAATCACTGCTTGTGGAGGAAGAGAAGTTGAGGACTTTCTCACGAGAAAATTTAGTCCATAATCCAGAATCACTGCTTGTCGGGAAAGAGAAGTTGGGGATTTGTATCATGAGAAAATTGAGACCTCATTCTTTTAAGATTTATGGTTTTTTTAATAAACAAATAGAATAACTTTTTGTCATCTTTTAAAGTGACTTATCCTAACAGTCTTTTCAAAACAACTTATCGGTATTTTGATTTATTTTTACAAACGCTCACTTTAAAGATAAAAATTATTAGTCTTGATTTATTTTTACAAACACTCACTTTAAAGATAAAAATTATTAGTCTTAGTTATAAATCATCAGTTTTAAAGATAAAAATTATTAGTCTTACTTATAAATCATCAGCTGTAGCCTGAAAAACCAGACCCTGTTTATTTGCGCTTCCAGTTCTTGCCATTAGAAACCATCTCTTCCGAGTGCCGACGATAATTGTATAGCCAAGGATTTACAAAAGTCAACAAGAATCAAGGGTGTACAGAAAATAACTTGTCCTAGGCACAAGCCTGTACTGCCTCGGCCCAAAATGATCTTATTGCATAGGTACACCTACATGTGACAACCCAATTTGCACTTGTTTTACGCCGGTGTACACGACGGACTGGGCTAAAGACATGTGGGAGCCGGGGCAGCCCAGTCTTGCTCTTACATGTTACGCACGTATGGCCCACACAATGTTCTTGCGTTCTTTTTTGCAAATGCTACACCCCTCCAATCTTCCTTATCATTTCGACCTGAAGTTCTTTTCATTTAGAATACCAATTCATCATGGCATTTGTTGGGGCAACAACTTCCTTACAAGATGAATCAACGTTTTAGCTACGTAGGATGCTGCGCCACTCAAATCCTAAAACCGTGCTCACTCTGGTTTGAAAAGAAAAAACGAGACCGTGCTCTTTTTCTTAAGAAAATCAGTAATGATTTATGTGCTTGGTACAAGTACGGTCACAGTTTTTTTTTTTTTTTGGCCTGGTGACTTCGTTACTCAGGTAATCAAATAATGGTTCGATGGTCCAAAATCGGAAACTTTCTGTGTGTCCATTTTCAGGATGAAACGTCCACACGCTCACGAGATGGAGCCCGTTTGAGCCGAATTTTCTCCTCAAATGATAAACACTGGTGGCCGTAAGCAGTGGCAGAGTCACGAACAAACCTGTGGGTCAACTGATCTCGTAGGTTTTTTCACAAATCAGTACTATGTTTTATTAATATTTGCATTAAAACATACAAACTTCTAAAAATTTTAGTGGAGTTGATCCACGGGGTTTTTGCTCCGGCTCCACCACTCTCGATGACACGAGTCCATTTGGTCGAGAGCATGGGCTAGCATGATCATGCGTCTCGTTCCACGCGCGTTACACCTCACTCACAGCTGACATGTGGGCCAGCGGAATCTCGGCACACCGACGGTGTGTACAATACTACAACCACGCACTTTTCAGCTGAAACAAGCACCAGGGATTCTCGGGGCCTGATCTTTTTTGTTGGAGTTTATAAATTTTTGTTGTGGTTTGTAGTTTTTAAGCTATTTATGTGAGAGATTATAGAGTAACATAAACTTATGTACGGTTTTATCGATATAAATGAAGCCAGTAAAGAATGCACTAAAATTAACTAGTAGACTCTATCTTGCAAAGATATTTCATTTAAAAACTAATTACTATAGAAAACCCGAAAAACAGCTTTTAAAAGTTGAAAAGAATAGGGCATCTAATGGATCAAATGCCGTCCGATCATGCGCAAGTGAGTCATCGGACGGCTGTGGAGGCTATAAGTTTGATGGCAGCCCAGGGGCAAGTTTTCCTTTTTCCAGTGCGACTTGAGTCTGAAACGAGGTGACAGGATTGATTAGCTGAATATAACCCTGTACATTTGCAGGCTAGTATCAAACGAAGCTGATTCCCAAGGCACAGTGTCCTTGTGTGCACTGATCTGATCTGACCTTGAGCCCGCGGAATCAAATCCTCTGACGTAACTTTCCTCTCACGTGAGTCACTGTGTGTGGGTCCCCTCGCCGTGTGGGCCCACACGTCAGTGACGGGAAATTACGTCAGAGGATATCGTCGCGAGCCCGCTGGTGTAGTCGTGTAGACCAACAGATCAATGGGCGGGCCAGTGCTCGTAATTATTCTAAGGACGATGTGACGAACAAGTTGCGTTTCTATAAACCTTTGGTGCGCCCGCCAAACTAGATGGTGATGTAGTAAGTAGAGCTTACGGTGCTTGGGCTTTGTTCTTATCTATTCTCAGTTTATATTAGATTTTACTTCTAAAAGCAGAATTTAATATTATTCATCAGCCGCAGCCAAATACTATTAACAAAGCCAATATGACCGGATCTTAAAGCAAGCTCGCTATTATGGTAATGCTTCGGTGGCGGAGCTATGAAGTTATTTGACGTCATAGTTTTTTTTTATTGCAAACCCATCTAATATAAGTGGAAATTCATATAAAAACCCAGAAAACAGTAAAAATTTACAAAAAAAATCACCTCACATTATAGAAAATCGTATATCTGACTTCACAGGGTTGCAATTCTAGCTGGACCGTTGCGATGCATGATCATCGGGCTAACTCACCATGGTTAGTGTGCCCTTTTTCTTCTCTCGCACCCGATCATTCAGATCAATGGGCTGATGATTGATCTGGTCCAGATAGGAACAGCACGTACGTGCACATCGTACTCCGATCTCTGTGGACGAACCCATATACCAGTACGCGAACAGTATAGTTGTCTTAGTTCAGGATTATCCCATATATATATGAATGGGTTCTTTTACACTGTAGTTTTAACTTCTAATTGTTCGTGAGAGACAATAATCTATATGTAGACCTTGCATGTAGAGGGAAACAATCGTATACGATTTTGACCGGTATATCTGAATTCGATGCAGTATCTACTATAATAGAAAGTGATAAATTAAAGCTAAAAAGAGCCGGGGTTATTATTCGAGTTTTTGCTTTAGTCGCTTGTCACTAGGTGCCCGTGTGCTGCGTATGTTAGGATGTGTTTGGTTGGAGGTATAGGGTGAGATAGGATGGGATGAGATGAGATAGTTCCACAAAAAAAGTGGAATCACATGATTCAGCATCTAAGAAGAATATTCTCTAAATTTGCACAGACTCATCCCACTTTGGACCATTCCATCCCACCCTATCCCTCCAACCAACACACAGATAAACTTGGTCAAAAGAACCATCCCATCCCATCCCATCCCATCACATCTCATCCCTCCAACCAAACACATCCTCCGTCCATTCCGCTGTGTGCTCGATTCATAGCGATCACATTGCGACGCCTTGAGATTCCGATCTGTAGGTACGCGTGCACGTATCTTGAGAACGGGAGAGGATCCATGCTCAGTCGCCCACTCTGTTTCCCGGTCTCTTCCTCAGCTTCTCACACTTTTGAGTTCCTACTACCTCCATGGCTGTCTCTGGCTCTCTGCAGCTTTCGGAAGTCTGAACTCTGAGCACCTGCTGTCCCGAAATCTTTTTTTACTGCGGAGTAACTCCATTTTCAGAGTTTGACACTTTGTTTGACTGCTCCCAGGCCCGACAGCTTTCTGCAGCTCTGCCATTCAACTGGACGGCCCAGCCTTCTGTGCCTGTAGAATACTTTGCCCCGAGGAAACCTCCAAAACCGAGGCTGCGATAGCAATACTACACACGGTATGGCGAGCTTGATGATGCAGAACGCACCAACCCACCGTACCATAACTTAATGGCCTGATTAATTTGCATCAATCATTTGTGATGGGCATGAGAGAAAGAAACACTAGGATTTGTTGGCGAAATCTTTTTTCCCCTTGAGCTGTTGAAAAATGCTATAAAAATATTGATACCAAATTATCAAATATTCGTGTCAGATATTTGTGTGTGCTTGTAGTGAGATTGCACAGATCTTAAAGACCAGTTGTGTGTGCTGCTGGTTAGGCGAGTCGATTGAATCTCTCAATTGCTTGGTGATATATTCTGTTTTTAAAGAGCGTAAAAGTTCTTCCTTTGGAAGACTTTGAGTACGAAGTGAGATTCTTCCTAGACCAACAAGTTCTTTTGACAGCAAAACTAGGACCAACGTAGCGGAAATGCATCCTTAGACTAACAACGCCTAACATACTGCTTATCTAGATCAGCAGTGCTTAAAACCACCTAATGCAATCACAAGCTTATACTGCCACAGTATTCTGTCAAGTACTTTTGGCAAAGGGGAAAAAAGCATCATTGCTCATTTGCTCTCCCTTTTCCTTCCCAAAATTTGGATAAAGCAAAGTGGTACTGCGTTTTGGTAGAGAGCTGCATTGGATTGTATCACAGAGGATTGCATAAAGTTCTGAAGCATCCGAGCCCTGCAAGCATGTACTCACCTTTTTACGCTGTCTCAATATGAACCATCCAAGCCCGATCGAACGGCTCAGATTACTTCTGTGGAATGATGAGCTCGTTCTCTTTGCAGACGCAGCACAGGCATACTAGTATTTCGTGGCAGTAGAAAAGAGAAAGAAAAGAAAAGGATAGGATAGGATGCGTACTTTTCGCAGGTTAATTGCAGCATGCTAACCACGTATGGCTCGATCGACAACGCATTAATGGCGGGGACCAACTATAAAATCGACGAGGACGTCGGTGATGTGTCGGCGTGTCGCGGCGGCAGAGCCGCAGAGGAAGGAGAGCTATCGGAATTCAGAAGCCGTCCCTCCTCGCCGGAGGCCCCACCGCGCGCGCAGCCGTTCTTGACCTCTTCGCCCCGGCGTTTCAGCGTGAACAGAATCTAATTCTATCCCGTTCCGTTAAGCCACTAGCTAGCCTAGATTATCGATCGAGAGTGTACATGGATGATGGATCAGCAGGGCCTAGCAAGCACTTGATCTTATCAGAATGCTTTATTCAGTCCGATCAGATTGCCCACCAGTAAATTTGAGACCCTCGTGTCTATTCACCCTTCACTCTCCTGAGTGCATGGCTCTTCGTCAAGAGCTCGCTTAAGCCATTTAGAATGGAGGAATTTGTAAAGATTTGTAGTCTCGGTCAAATTGCCATGGTACTGGCTAAAATCACACTGCTGAGCTGATGTATTATTTGTGCCGCATTGCTGACAAAAACCTAACTATTTTGTCAATGGTTGTTCTTCCATTTGAAGTTCAACCGGTAGATGATAAAAAAATTAAACGATCAGTAATCATGCGAAACATGAACTTTATTGTTCATACAACATCAAATATACAGTTATTTATTTACATCATAAAACGACGAAGCCTGTCATGCATATAAATATAAATACAAGAATTTGGGCTTCTAACTCATTTACATACAACAGAACAACTCTATGCTAAAAGCATGTGTCAGGATTTGGATGTTTTTAGAATTTGAATATCAGTGCACTCGGTGTTAGACTTTGGGTCTCCTAGGGTTTAGATCTAGAGGGCTTCTTCTATCGCGTTTGTGGTTCTTGAGAGATACACTGAGAGGGAGTGAGGTACTGACCGTCGGACGCGTTGTAGGAGGAGCTGGCCATCGTCGGTGAAGCGGTCGGGGAAGAGACTGGCGGTGGCATCTCGCGGTGGCGACGATCTCCCTGGCCGGTGGTGGCTTCCCGTCGCTGGAGCGCCCCCTCAACAGATCGGGTTAGGGTTTGTCGGTGGGTCTGGCGGCGGCACGGTGAACCTCGTCGTGCGTGCCGCCCCGGCCCCTACCTCTCTTTATATGGCGGCGGCGACAGGGCCCACCACCTATTAGGTGGGCGCCCCGATCGTATGCGCGAGCAGGGAGGGTATTTGGCCGTTGGGCCAAATGCCCCGCCGAGATCATTCTAACATTCTCCCTTGATCTCAATCTATACTTTATCTTTAATTACTTTTTGACTTTACACATTCCATCATAGATTAGTGCATAGAACATGTCTCATCGTCACGGTCAATCGCCGATAGATTCAACAGCTACAATACACCTCTCTGTTCTGAAATAGTTACTTTAATCTTTTGGGCTATCTTTTAGTCCAGAATCATAGGCTTTCCTTAAACCTAAGCCGCTACATGTTCTCTCGAACACGTTGGGTGGTAAGCCTTTAGTAAGCGGATCCGCTAACATCTTTGCGGTACTTATATACTCAAGACTTATAATTTGATCCCGAACTTTATCTTTCACAACATAGTACTTTATGTCAATGTGTTTGGCAGCACCACTTGACTTATTGTTGTGGGCATACGTTCTCGGGTTTATTATCGCAATACAACTTAAGTGGTCTATTGATGTCGTCAACCACTTTTAAACCGGTATGAACTTCTTTAGCCGCTTCACCGCCCCGTAGCCTCATAACATGCTACAAACTCGGCATACATTGTGGACGATGTAGTGACGGTTTGTTTTGAGCTTTTCCACGATATAGCTCCTTTAGCGAGAGTGAACACATATCCGGATGTAAACTTTCTATCATCTCCCGCAAAATCGAATCAGATACCCCACTATATGGAGTGAATCGATCTTCAGATGTCATCATGAGGCCTTTTGTTTCTTGCAAATAACGCAAGACTTTCTTTATCAATTTCAATGTTCTATTCCGTGATTGCTCGAATCGCCAAGTAACCCAGTAACAAATGTTAAGTCGTATGCAGTGCACACTTGAGCATACCGTAAGCTTCCGACACCAAGCATATGGAACCGCTTTCATTTGATCGAGCTCAGATTGGTTCCCGGGCATTGAAAATCCCCATATCTGCCGCCTTGACTATAGGTGCAGTGAAGGACTACTTTATGCATACCAAATTTCTTTAAGACTTTCTCTGTATGCTTTTGTGACATCCCAATATCCCTTTGTTTCTATCCCTGAATTTCGATCCTAGAACGAATGAAGCTTCACCAAGATCTTTCATATCGAAGTTTGAGGATAAAACTTCTTTGTTTCCAGAGTGATTAACATCACTACTAGCTAGTAGGATATCATCCACATACGGATTAGGAAGATAAACTTCTCATCTTTAAACTTTGCATAAACACAGTTGTCCTCAACATTCTCTTTAAACCCAAATTTTCTTATTGTCTCACAAACTTCAAGTACCACTGTCTTGAAGCTTGCTTTAACCCATAAATCGATTTCTTTAGGCGGCATCCCATTCTTTCATTTCCTTCCACGACAAAACCTTTCGGTTGTGCCATGTAAACATTTTCCTCCAAATCCCCATTAAGAAATGCCGTCTTTACATCCATCTGATGTAACTCTAAATCACAATGTGCTACTAATGCCATTATGATTCTGAAGGAATCTTTACATGAGACTGGAGAAAATGTCTCATTGTAATCAATCCCTTCTCTTTGCGTAAATCCTTTTGCCACAAGTCGCGCTTTGTATCTTTCTACATTCCCTTGGGAGTCATGTTTTGTCTTGTAGACCCATTTACACCCTCTGCTTTGGCTCCTTTAGGAATAATTTCCAAGTCCCAGACTTTATTAGTCTTCATGGACCTCATTTCCTCTTCCATGGCCTCAAGCCATTTTGAGAAATTTTCGCTTCTCATGGCTTCTTCAAATGAGGTGGGATCATCCTCCATTTGAAATTCATCTGTATGATAAATCTGATAATCATCAGAAATAGCTGATCTTCTTACTCTTTGAGACCTCCTCGGGGCCTCCTCATTTGGTGCATCTACTGTTTGAGACTGCTGTTGCTCCCCCTCATCTGTGGCAATTGGTTCCATATGATCCTGAAGAACAGGTTCTTCATTCTCATTCATTGTTGCCACGGGAGGAACAACAACAGGTGCTGGCACCACAGTATCTTGCACCGTCGGTGCAGCGACAGCAGGTAGTGTGAAGAATGGCTCTTGAATCATCGGAGTGGGCGCATACACCCGCTTCTCTTCAAGGTCAATCTCTCGAGCTACCATGCTCCCCCTCATCATTTCATCCTCTAAGAAGACAGCGTGTCTCGTTTCTACAAACTTTGTATATCTGTCTGGACAGTAGAAACGATAACCTTTTGACTTTTCAGGGTAGCCAATGAAATGACAACTTACTGTTTTGGGATCAAGTTTCCCAAGGTTTGGGTTAAATACTTTAGCCTCAGCAGGACTCCCCCACACACGTAAGTGGTTTAGTGAGGGAACTCTTCCTGTCCACAACTCGTACGGTGTTTTGGGCACCGACTTACTAGGCACTCTGTTGAGAATATGAATGGCGGTTTTCAACGCCTCCATCCATAAACTCAATGGGAGTGTGGAGTAGCTCATCATACTTCGCACCATATCCATCGAGTGCGGTTGCGTCTTTCACTACTCCATTTTGCTTGAGGTTCGCCGGCATAGAATATCGGGCCAATATTCCATTTTCCTGTAAAACCTCGTAAAGGTCCAGAACTTGTCCATATGGGGTATGTCGATCGTAGTACTCCCCACGATCGATCGGACTATCTTAATCTTTAAATCGTGTTGGTTTTCAATTTCAGCCTTAAATATCTTGAATTTATCCAAGGCTTCATTTCTTTCTTTGATTGGATAAATATATCCATAACGGGAGTAATCATCTGTGAATGTTATGAACGAGTCATATCCATCCACACTTTTCACAGGAAAAGGACCACAAATATCTGTGTGAACTCCTGTGCTTCTTTTAGCGTCTTTCTTAATTTTCTTTACATATTTTCCTTTAATGCATTCTCTGCATTGTTCTAAGTCTGAGAACTCTAATAGAGGAAGAATTTCATTCTTAACTAGTCTTTCTATTCTCCCCCTCGAAATATGGCCTAAACGACAATACCATAATTTCGACGATTCATTATGAGTTCTCTTTCGTTTCCTGTTTACATTCGTAGACGAGGATTCATTCACTTTCTCGCACGCGACGTTCCCATTATCGCATACGACATTCACATCAATGTTCTCACCTTTTTTGCCATTATCATCTTTAAGTAATCGTGATGCTTCTTCTTGTAGTGTCCCGTCTTTTAACAAATGAAGACACCGATCTTTGTCTACTGCAAACTTATTCTGTCGAGACCGATAGATGGGGCTTTTCCTTGTTCTTTGAGAAGGAGTTATCGTTGAAGTTCGTTTCTTGTTGTCCTTCACATAGTTGATAGAACCACCATGTGAGGTTTTAATTCTTTCCTCCTCTTGCACACACATAGCTATGCACTTTTCTAAGTCCCATTTTTCGGCTATCAATGTTGTAGTTGACAACAAAGGTGTCAAACTCTTTCGGCAAGGAAGCAAAAAATCAAATGAATAAGGAACTCATCCTTGAGAGCCAAATCCATTGGTTTAAGCTTGGATGCCAAGTTGCTCATCCTTAGTATGTGCTCTCTTATGCCACTGCCACCACCAGAGTACCTTTCTTTCACAAGCTGCTTAATCACCGTGTAGTATAAGTCTTTGAAGAGCCAAGAACCGACTCTTTATTTTCTCAAGGTACTCTGCATTACGATTGTCACACTCTGCGATTGAGCCCACAATTGCAGGCTTAATCGTGTTCTTTATCACGATCAAACATTTCTTGTTGGCGGTGACCACTTTTTATGATCAAGATCATATGACATTTTTATGGGAGCATAGTCCTCTCGTCTGTCCGCCAAACAAAGATCGACCTCATTTTCATCCTCACCGGTGCCACAGTGCTCGTGGGACACTGTGGCGACACAATTCATATACAATGAGAACAATTAAACATAATAACAACAACTCGCATGCCTTGGTTTCAACGTTGGTTAAAATTAAAACATACAGATTGTTTACACATTAAATCTACATCACCGTTAAGCGTAAATAGAAATAATGCATAAAATCATCAATTAAAATTATAATACTGTTAACAGCAAAATTATATGCCTTATTTCCAACATTGGTCAAAATACGACATACAATTTAAATCAATTTTATCTATACATTAAATCTACATCACCGTTGGCGTAAATAGAAATAATGCATAAAATTCATCAATTAAAAATTATAATATTGTTATTATCAACGTTGGTCAGAAAATAACAATATCATAATTATCTGGGATTTATCTCTATTTTTCCAAAATTAAATTCTCCCGTTGGCTCGAATTTAATAATGAAAATCAATTAACATTAACTTTTGCAGCGGAAACTGTAATTATTCTAAAAATAATTCATTATACAGAAGCATCATAACTGTACTCTTTTAATCTCTGGAAATTTAACACGTTGGTGCAAAAATTTACAGAGATTTGATTCAATTTTCATTCAATAAATGCTTCTAAAAACAATTAAAATCCATTTAGCAAAAATACTGTTCAAACGGCCTATTTGGCCCAATCCTTGCGCATGCCCACCGGCTTCAGCTCGCTAGCGCGCGCGAAGACGCTTCCACGGCGCCAGTGCCCCATCTGTCGGCCGGTTCCACCGCCCATCAAAAATCAAGCCACGCGCGCCTATTCGGCCAGCAAGACGGCTACCGTCCGATCGGACGGACGGCCGAGCACGCGCTGCGTGGGGACATTACCCGAAACCCTAACCCTAGCCCCATACCCGCCCGCCTCCCCGAAAACCACGGACGGGCGACGGCGCGCGCCTCGCAGAGCGCGGCGGCGCAGCCGCGCAGCGGGAGGAGCGGCAAGGCGGCGACGGCGGCACGCAGCGCCGCGCGGCGGCGGCCCCATCGCCCCGGCCGAGCACGGCGGCCGGGCGCAAGGCGACGGCGGCCGGCGGGCGCAGGAGAGGAGCGGCAGCGGCGCCCAGCCGAGAGCGCCCACGGCTGCCCGGCCGAGCGGCGCCCCCGGCGGCAGCGGCGGCGCCGCGTTGGCGGCGACCCAAACGAGCGGCCCGCGCGCGCGCGCATGGCGGCCGCTCCGTGAGTCCCCTTCTTTCTCTCCTTTCTTTGCGTTTCTAGGTTAGGGAATTCTTTTCTCTGTGCATTTCTTTTCCATACGCGGTCAACCGACGGCGATCTTTGTTCTTTCCTCTCGGATCTACACCTAGGGTAGGCTCTGATACCATTGTTAGACTTTGGGTCTCCTAGGGTTTAGATCTAGAGGGCTTCTTCTATCGCGTTTGTGGTTCTTGAGAGATACACCGAGAGGAGTGAGGTACCGACCGTCGGACGCGTTGTAGGAGGAGCCGCCATCGTCGGTGAAGCGGTCGGGGAAGAGACTGGCGGTGGCGTCTCGCGGTGGCGACGATCTCCCTGGCCGGTGGTGGCTTCCCGTCGCTGGAGCGCCCCCTCAACAGATCGGGTTAGGGTTTGTCGGTGGGTTTGGCGGCGGCACGGTGAACTCGCCGTGCGTGCCCCCCCTACCTCTTTTTATATGGCGTCGCGACAGGCCCACCACCTATTACCGGGCGCCCGATCGTATGCGAGCAGGGAGGGTATTTGGCCGTTGGGCCAAATGCCCTGCTGAGATCATTCTAACACTCGGGAGTACACCTTTTACTGTAGGAGGCAAAGTAAATTTTTCAAAAGACTACTATATAATTATTTTTCATGAAAACTGCTATGTACTGAAAAGCGTTGACTCGCGGGGTATAATTTTAGTAGAAATGGTATTTCAAGAAATAGTGGAATTTTTTAGGTCTTTTAAAAAAATTTAGAAAAAAGGCTTTACCTGCGGCCACTTTGCCACAAGACCCTCATGCTTCATACAGTTTTCAAAGTAGTCCTTTTCCTTTAAAAGGAACCAAGAATTTCGCAACATTGAAGGACTCCAAGGAAAATATTGAATTTCAAAATTAATTCAGAAAATCAACCTTGCAATCAATACCCTTAGCCTGCATGTTGACAAAATTTTCCAAATGTAGGACCAAAAGGCGACAAGGAGGTGAATGGTGCCGTCCAAAATTTTCCCTTAAGTATTCTAGGTCCTCTTCTTAAATAACTACAAACCCTCTTATTAATTAAGTATTGTTTTAAATGCAAAGTTCTTTACTAGCAACTTGGCATATATTGTTATCATATTATAACCTATAACTTTATCCACTTGAACTCCTTGCATATTAGTTATATAGCCTTCTCATATGGCTTTGAGTACCTAATGCACTCAATCTTGCTTACTTTCAACAAAACAGACACAAGAAGAAAAAAAGAAACTTCAGTTTTCGTGTTAGAGTTACGACCGCATTCAAGTGTTCCTATGGAGTTTTTCTTTGGTTTTTCTGAATGTAGGTTAAGTTTGGTCTTAACGTCCGTAAAGCTGTTGTGATTTAGCCATTATGGCATATTTAATCAAGCTAATTTTTAAAATGCTTATAAATAGGTATGATACTCTTTCTATTCGTAACTGAACTCCTGAACTGTAACGAAAACTTCTCGACCCTACTCTTACAAATGGGATTGTTACAAGAGGCCGCTTTGCCTTAATTCGGAGCCAAGGAATTCTCCCATACACCAAACCAGCCACCACGCCCACCTATTTGCCCTAGACGGCCTGCCATTAGGATTTAGGATGTTCTTATGTGACATGTATATGTGAATCATGCGTGATGGGCACCTGCACTACACATGCTTCTTCCAGAAATATTTCATTCATATCTTGATGCACTATATAGTACTTGATGGTGCATTCTGCTCAAGATTGCGCATTGTTTATTGCTCGCAACTTGTAATTTGCTTTGACCAAGCCAAAGAAGAAGTCTATTTCAATCTAAATATGTATGTACGTGCAGGAGAGCTGCGTATCATTGCATTAAGATTAACAGTGGAACAACGAATGCACGGTCATACTTGCATTGTAGTTCCTACTACCCTCGTTAATTACTCGTTACTGTGGCACTTAAGATCGTTCCTTTCTTTAGTGGCACGTCTCGTATACATGCTCCTTAATTTGTTGCAAGCCGTGGCCCATCGGTGATGTTGCTGGCCGCAGCCGTTGTCTAATCTCGTTGCTTTTAAAGCGTGCTCTAAAGCGAAGCTTTTGGACGGTTTTAATACCGGGGCAACCTTGAAAGCAAAGCACGACGCTAAGCAGCGCCAGGTTGATGAGTAGTACACGGCTTATTTCCACTAATGAAGTTATTTACTTGAAAGTGCAAGGCTCCTGACGCGATCGTGTGTCATGGCTGATCCCTCTTGATATATCCCTTCTATGTGCAAAGAACAGTGAGGCTTTGAGGGAGTGATCGCCTCCAACAATGTCATTTTGGTCGTGTCGAACCATGCCATTTTTCATATTTTCATTGTGTTAATCTATAAGTTGCAATGTGAAATGCAGACAAGAATTGAACAGTCCTCTCCTATCTAGGCAAAAGGGGCAGATTTTTGTCGGCCAGCAGATCACTTGCACTGTTAGGATTTGTGATCAAAGGGCTTTGGGGTTTGTGATTGCTAGAAGCCTGGCCATTTGATTGCGAGGGACGGAATAAAGGGAGCCTCGTCTCCTTTTCCAGGGATACGACCATGAGGGCCTAGGTATAGGAGAGGCGTTCCTTTCTCCCAACACCTCTCATGATCGAATCATTATCTGATCTGACAAAAAATCGAGAGGCCCAATCATTTACTATTTCTCAGAGGAGAGAAAAAAGGAGAAACGAAATGTATAATGTTTTGACAGATCTACACATGTAGTAGTACATGGTTTCCTCTTAAAAACGCTATGATTTAACCTTAACTTGCAATGTGCTTTACTAGTTACCACTATTTTGTTCGCTACAGGCTAGAATATCCCGAATGGTTTAAGGATTCTGAGTTAGCCTCCATTTCATTAGTTTAGTCCTGCTCGATCTGCGCCTTTATGGCGAGGACAAGCGGCGCTCACATAAGCCATCTTTCCAGCCGAACGTCCTGAATCAACGACTTATGCATATCCTCCCAAAGAGAAAGCTACAAGAGGATGGCGTCACATGGCCGGATTTCTTAACGAGGATTTTGCTTAATTATCAAAGGAGCCAGCCGGCCGACCAAAACGTAAGCCAAGCTCAAATTGGTGCCTCTAAGATAGTAAGCAAAGCGCTAATCTTATATAGACATTTTTAAGTTCTAAACTGGGACAGACTGCTACCGAAAGCAGGCAGACCCGGGTGAATTGCATGCACCCTTGTGCGGTGCCTGTGTGTCAGTGACTGCTCGCAACGACTTTGTGAAAGGAAAAAAGAGAGAGAGAAAGGGATCATACATCTAGGAATGATTATCTTAAAGTTCTCTTCCAATGTTACTCCATGTCATGAACTCATGATCACGAGATCAGGCGATCTTCATTGCCAAGCATAGTTGTACGGAGGTTGCAGTGGTAATAGCATCCACAGTGTCGATGATTTTTGGCCTCAAGAGGAGAGAGAATCCTTTGGAGGCTGTCTCTAACCACTACACAAACCAGTCTCAAAAGCATATTTGCTTTGAGTTGCCTTCAAGGGGTAGTCTCCAACCAATAAAAAAAATTGTGTGGCCCCATCTGTCAGTTGGGAGGATAACAATTGGAGTAGGGATTGAGATTGATGGCATTTGGAGTATGGAATTTTTTTTTCCATCTTAGAAACGGTAGCAGTTTCTATACATCATAGAAAATTGTACTAACCTTAAAGACTTGTTGTGATCCCAACTTAGAAGCTTTCCAGTCTCTAAACACTATGAATGTCCTGAGACATAGCTGCCGGTGGGTAGCATGAGATGCTAATATGCTGTTGCTGTATATATATTGCTATGTTAGTTCGCACTATGTAGTGAAATGCAAAGGCCACCTCCAGGAAGAAGCGGACCGTCCACCCACCCACTGAAAGACGAAAACCGCATCCTGGCAATGCTCCTGCATTGTCATATGGAGTTGGTGCCTACCTAATTACAGGCGATGATTCTCTACTAACAAACAACTAACAAGCATATTAAGGTAGTGCTCCAATGAAGGTGTGTTTGGTTGCTGGGATGGGGTGGGATGGAATGAGATGGTTCCTTTGACCAAGCTTATCCATGTGTTTGGTTTGAGGGATGGGGTGGGATGGAATGGTCCAAAGTGGGATGAGCCTGTGCAAATTTAGAGAATATTCTTCTTAGATGCTGGACCATGTGGTTCCACTTTTTTTGTGTAACCATCTCATCTCATCCCTATCCCATCCCATCCCACTCCATCCCAGCAACCAAACACATTATTAAACTCAAGCATTTGCTTTTGTTGCACTGTAGTGGCTAAAAATGTATTGTAGATGTTGTTGGTTTTTTCTCTGTAATTAAATTTAAAAAAAGAAAAAAAAAACTATATCATCATAGACAATGCAAAGGATTAAAGGAAAAAAGGACAAGCAAAAAAACCAAAAAACAAAAAAGACGAAATTAATAAGTTAGAAGCTAAAGCCATTTAGACCGGGGCCTAAATAGTAGCGGTGTGTTCTTCGTAAGATGCAAGTCAAAACTAGCTTTATACTAAAGCATCTGAAT
The DNA here is from genome assembly GCA_036346575.1 of Dendrocalamus sinicus. Classification (NCBI taxonomy): domain Eukaryota; kingdom Viridiplantae; phylum Streptophyta; class Magnoliopsida; order Poales; family Poaceae; genus Dendrocalamus; species Dendrocalamus sinicus. Next base: position 9,068,386 of record CM070643.1, on the reverse strand, counting down.
ATTTTTGGAAATTGCTATGGAATGCGCAGGTGTTTTACCTGAATTTTCATCCCTATGATTTGCCTCGCGATTTATGCTCCAATTTCATCTATGGCGACCGCTATGGCGAGTTAAGGTTTGCAGTTCACTCAATTTAGAGTTTGAGTTCATCGGAACCCTAGATTTAGAGGGAGGGAGGGGGCAGTAGACCGGTGGTGGCGGTCAATGGGCGGAACAATGCTCGAACAAGGATTTAGGCTGGGCGAGAGGGTGTGGTGGCGGGCGACACCAGCAGCCACGTGAGGAGGCAAAAGCGACGGTAGGTAGGGCTCACTGGTAGGCAGTGGCGGCGTCGAGGACGGCGTGGTGGAGGGAGGCGGCACGCCGGCAGTGTGGGGCTGGAGACGATGAAGAGGCATAGCACGGGGGCAGCTTGTCGGAAATGAGGAAGAGGAGGCGCAGGTGGGTGCGTAGCGCAAAGGGAGGGAGGCGGGAGTGACAGCAGAGGTGGCTCGTCGGTGGCACGACAACAAGGTGTGGGGCGGCGACACGACTGGGTAAGGTTTGGTGGGTGAGGGAAGGAGGTTAATTTATATAGCTTGAGGATGGATGGTTGTCATCCGTTGGATCTGAATCCGATAGTTGAAAATTCAAGTACTTTTTAACAAAATGATACTCACAACCCCCTCGACCACAATTTTTAAGCCACCATGCTCCTGAGTTGTACAAGGAACAATGCTAGACGAGAGATGTTTGAATCGTTTTATATCTTAATTAGTATGGGCCAGTCCTTTTTTTATTTCAATTTATAACTTATGGCTGTAACTTATAGCTTTTGGGCTGTTCGCAAGAGAGAATACAGAGTAACAGAAACTCGTGTGCGGCTTTAGTTGATATAAATGAAGTCACTACATTGTATGCTATAATTAACTTGTAGATCCTATCTTAAAAAGATATTTCGTTTAAAACTAATTACTATAAAAAATTAAAAAATAGATTTTAAAAGCTAAAAAGAAACCGCTTATTTGTAACTTGCAAACCGGCCCTTATCTCCTGCGCCTCCGTGAACATGCATGTGCAACGCAATCCAAGTCGTTGAGGGGCAAATATTCTCGCAATCACCACCTGTTCCACCGCTGCTTCTGCTGCTACTACAGAATTTTGGACACTTGTGGACCCCTAAAACACCCAAAATTCCGGTTTTGGACCCCTAATCAAAAAATTCCTATTTTGGACCCCTGCTGAGCGCGTGTTTGCGAGATGGCGCCACGTGTCCCGCACGTGCGGTCGGGAATCAATCCCGCGGTCGGTCAGCGGGTGCCTCCGCGCCGAGCGCACGATCGCTTCGCTCGACCGCGCTGTCTCCCGCTCGACCACGATTCGCCGTCGCTCGACCGCGCGTCTCCCGCTCGACCGCGCGCTCGCCGTCGCCCGACCGCGCGTTCTCCGCTCCGAGCGCACGTCTCCTTTTCTGGCCGCGTGACCCGTCGACCGACCGCGGGATTGATTCCCGACCGCACGTCTGGGACACGTGGCGCCATCTCGCAAACGCGCGCTCAGCAGGGGTCCAAAATCGGAATTTTTTTGATTAGGGGTCCAAAACCGGAATTTTGGGTGTTTTAGGGGTCCAAAAGTGTCCAAAATTCGCTACTACATACGTGCGGAGAAACACTGCAATTTCCGAAACTGATTGGTTCTGTGATGCCACGACAGAGGCGTACGCGTACGTCGTGCCCCGACTGCCAGGTTCATAGCCTCCCTAACCATGTGGATCGATCGATCACTGGATACGGTTCTTCTGTACTGTATTGCCGTCATTTCAGTTTACAACCCTGCTCTATCACGCTATTATTGCCGAATATTCTTCCCCTAAATACGACTAGCGAATCAGATAAGCGTACGACTTGCGGGAGGAGAAAAAAAAAGACATCCGTAACCAAAACGAAATGTGCGGTGACGACGGTAGACAGATCAACAGCGTGCAGAGAGATACATATAATTTTAACTAATATAAATAAAGTAATTATAGTATCTACTATAATTAATTAGTAGACATTGTTTTAAAAAATATTTTTTTAAAGTTAGATATTATAGAAAAGACTTTTGCTATAAAAAATCGATTTTTAAAAGTGAATGCGAACAATGCCAATTAGGGTCGTGTAGGGCGCGTTTGGTTCCCTGCACCCGCCTTGACCAGGCTGGCGGGGTGCAGGGTAAGGGTGTTTGGTTGCTGGTCGTTGCCGCCGCCAGCCCGCTCGTCAAAAGACCCCTCGGCCAAGCTTCGTGGAAACGCAGAAATCGGCGCTTTCTCCGGCTGCGCTCGCTCACAGCTCGCGACGCTGCGGGGCGAAAGCTGGCCACCGGGAGATGGCGCGAACTCGCTAGGGTTCGCTCCCCCTTTCGCGCCACTCACCGCGTATATATCCCCCCCGCCGCCATCCCCTCGGTTCGCTCCCCGTCGACTCCGGAAGTAGGTCATCCACCTTCGAACCCTCGGTCTCCTCTTCTTTGTGCTCTTGTTTACTGATTCATGGCGAGCTGATCCTTCCCCTCTCTGGCTCGTTGTCTTCGAGGTGCTCTGGATCTAAGTGTGGATCTCGCCAGCCGTGACGGATCTGAGTTCTTGGTTGGCAGCAGTACGGATCCAACTTGTTGTGCGTTCTTTGTGTTTTTTTTGGGTCTCTTCTCTTGATCTCGTAACCCTAATGCTTGGTGATGACACCATCACTCACCTTTTGTAGCAATCTCGCCTCAGGCTCACCAGATCTGAGTTCTTGGTTGCCAATCAGGTACGGATCCAACTTGTTCTCCGTTCTTTGTGGTTTTTTTGGTCTCTTCTCTTGATCTCGTAACCCTAATGATGGTGATGACACCATCACTCACCTTTTGTAGGACTGTCGCCTCATGCTCACCAGATCTGAGTTCTTGGTTGGCAATCAGGCACGGATCCAACTTGTTTTGCGTTCTTTGTGTTTTTTTGGGTCTCTTCTCTTGATCTCGTAACCCTAATGCTTGGTGATGACACCATCACTCACCTTTTGTAGCAATCTCGCCTCAGGCTCACCAGATCTGAGTTCTTGGTTGTCAATCAGGTACGGATCCAACTTGTTCTCCGTTCTTTGTGGGTTTTTTTGGTCTCTTCTCTTGATCTCGTAACCCTAATGATGGTGATGACACCATCACTCACCTTTTGTAGGACTGTCGCCTCAGGCTCACCAGATCTGAGTTCTTGGTTGGCAATCAGGCACAGATCCAACTTGTTCTGCGTTCTTTGTGTTCGGTACATATGAGACATCCCATCCCCTCTCTCGTCCCCACTTTGAATGATGATGGCTATTATAATCTGAGCATATGTCCAAGTCTATGATGATGGCTATTATAATCTGAGCATTTTGTCCATTGCACTCAAATGTTGTGGTCCTGTTATTTTTTAGAAAAAATTATGGTGTTCTTGAGTTCGTGGTTACTCAGTCCTGTGAAATACCTTTCTTTGTATAGATGGATTTGCAAGAGAAGAGACGCTTGCTTTTTGCTCTGGCCGCTCTTATCGCACCATGTACGCATTCATTTTTACTAAGTTTAGATCGCATCATTGTTCACGGCCTCACTCACTTATGGGCCACTTAGCAAGATGGATGAAGAGCGCCAAAAATCTGGACTGATTTACAATCGTAATGATGTAGAGTGTGTAAAGATGCTTCGCATGAGAAGGGCTCCTTTTTCCGCTATGCGGTTTGCTTAGGAAAGACAATTGCTCGAGACACCATACATAGTTGTGTAGAAGAGCAAGTTGCAATGTTCCTTCATATAGTCGGCCATAACCAACGATTTAGTGTGATACATCAAAACTGGAGGAGGTCTGTAGAGAGTCCACCGCCATTTCAAAGAGGTGTTGTACGCTATTGGTGAACTTAGACAAGAGATGATTAGACCTCCATCTAATGAGACACCAGCTAAGATTAGCAATAGCCCAAGATGGTATCCATACTTTAAGGTAAATAACTTGTCATTTAGTTTATAGGATGTGGTTGCATGCCTGGGTGCATATCAAGTAACAATGAAATGTTGGGTGCCATGTAGGACTGTTGAGTAATTGCACTTGTACCCATACACCCTCACTGTTGTTGAGTAATTGCACTTGCCAGGTTGGTCACTGTGATGTCCTCACTGTAACATGTATGTTGCAATGGTTTTCAGTTGCATAGTTCTACAGCTACATCTAACTAATTGTACCCATACTGAATGTTGTTGAGTAATTGCAATTTTTCATTATGTTGTGTAGCAAGAGTTGGTTATTTCTTTGCTGTTGAAGATACTCTTATTATTCATTCTAATTCATGGTTCATGTTTTTATTGTCAGCCTCTATGTCCTGGTACGTAGTGCATACTGGCCGCAAAACAGGTGTGTTTTCCACATGGGAGGCATGCCATGAGCAAGTAATCGGCTTCAAAGGAGCTTGCTATAGGAAATATAAGACAAGAGAAGAAGCCTTTACGACATTCAATGGTGCACAACTTCAAAAACAAATACAGCTTGGACCGAAGGACATGGCTTTAGTAGAGCCTGGAGTACCTAAAATTAATATGGGAGGTTACAAATGGAAAGACCTTATTATTTTAGTGGAGGGTGCAATAATATTAGTTCTGGCTTTAGTGATCCTAATTTTGCTTTCCAAATTGGTGTAATATGCAATGCAAATAAACTTGTATGCTACAATATGTTCTTGGACTGCCTAGTGGGTAATCTTACCACTTCAACAAAACTAGTCAGCCATGCTTGTATGCAGGCAACCAAACAAGGTTCATGCAGCCTTTTATTTTGAATCTAATGCAAATGCATGCAACCAAACACCAGCTGCTTCTGTCCTAGCTGCAACGAGCCAGGTAACCAAACACACTCTACTTGCATGCACTGAGCCTGACCAACGGTGGCCTGGCTGGCTCGTGCGAGCCAGGCTGGGTTGAGAAGGGAACCAAACAGGCCCGTAATTGCAATTGGCTGCCGGCAACACGAAAGCGATCTGATGTTAGGAAATGGAATTCAATTCAGGATAAAGACAACTATTGAATCCGGCAGACTGTATCAATTCAAAAGCTGATGCGTTCCGTGACAAGTACTTGGAGTGGAGTACAATTTTTTTTGAGACTTGGGAATGCATTGTTTGTTACTCCATAGCTAGTTTTCATTGCTGAAAGGCCGTACTGTTTGGTAGTATGAGAGTGTTACCATACCTTTATTAAAAAAAAGAGATCAGCGGTTAATAAACGACATAATTGATTCTCCCGTGAGTTGTAATGCTGAGATAGTTTGTGTAGTAGACAGCAGATAGCAGCAGCCGCAGCAGCACACCAGTTGCCTGCTGCCGAAGCTACCTTGCATGTTCCGATTAGAGGATCATCGACGCATGGCATGGACCAGAACAGCATGCAGGCTTTAAACACAGGCTTTGCCAGCCACACGTCATACAGGCTTTGCATGATCCTTATTATTCTATTTCTCTTTCGTTCCAAGTAACAACTCTTTCATTCCAACCTTCTTTCTTCACTCTTCGATATCCTTGAGTTCTTTTTTTTTCTCTATAATCTAATCCACAACAAAAGACGAAATAGAGGGAAAGCCTCTGTTGAAATCAATCTAATGCATATCCAATAGGAATTATATATAATTGATAACAATATGCTGCATAAACTGGATACTGGAATCCAATTCCATATAGAGCGAATTCAACATATTGGATTAGATAATGTATCTAACTTGGGAACCTATAATATCCCATATAATTGTATAAACCCTTTTCATAATATTATGCCAGTATATCTCAATCCGTGGAGTTTCATTACGGAGTACAAGAACGATTACGGATCGAAATTTTAACCTCTTCTGCAGCACAAACTGAAAATGAAACTGCAGTGGCAAACTCACACTAAAAAATGATTTTCTAAAAAAAGAAAAACTCGCGCAAACTACCGACAGAAGTACAAAATCATCTTGCGCGGTTTGAATCTGCGGTTTGACCGTGACAGGAGCAGCGGGCCCCACACCCCAGAGGCCCAAACCCAAGCAAAACAAAACATCTCGGTGGTCTTTTTCCCGGTAAAAACCCGGAACCCGACGAACCTGGTCAAACGAGAGTCTCCCCATGTTTTTACACTGCCCATATTACTCTATTCTCCTCGCCGAAGAAAGTACAGTTAAAAAATGGGCTGCTTCCATCCACTCCCACTCTACTAGTCTACTCTACTGCCACGCTCAGCTCAGCTACTTCCACTTGCTCAGTTGCTTCCCCCCATCTCCATCTCCATAAGGGCACCCACCAGCTCGCACGGCACCACCCTTCCCCCCATTGCCGTCGCCAATGCCGGCGCCGGTGTCGACGTCTCTCCCCTCACCACCGCCCTTTGTCTGATTCCGACGCCTCGCGCCAAGCCAAAAACCCGGCCGCCGCCGCAGCCAAGAACAAGAAACATGGGCTCTAGCTCAATCCTCCCCCTCCTGCTGCTCCTCGTCGTCAATGCCGACTTGCTGGTGGCGCCGTCGCTGGGGTTGAACCAGGACGGGCTCTACCTGCTTGAGGCCAAGCGCGCGCTCACCGTCCCGGCGGGCGCGCTCGCGGACTGGAACCCCCGCGACGCCACCCCCTGCAGCTGGACGGGCGTCTCCTGCGACGCCGGCGGTGGCGCCGTGACGGGGATCTCCCTCCGTGGCGCCAACCTCGCCGGGTCGTTCCCCGCCGCGCTGTGCCGCCTCCCGCGCCTGAAGTACATCGACCTGTACCTGAACTACATCGGCCCCGACCTCGCTCCCGCCGCCATCGCCCGGTGCAAGGCGCTGGTCCGCCTCGACCTGTCCATGAACGCGCTCGTGGGGCCGCTCCCCGCCGCGCTCGCCGACCTCCCGGAGCTCGTGTACCTCAACCTGGAGAGCAACAACTTCTCCGGGCCTATCCCGGAGTCCTTCGGCCGGTTCAAGAAGCTCGAGTCGCTCTCGCTCGTGTACAACCTGCTCGGCGGCGAGGTCCCGGCGTTTCTTGGCGGCGTCCCCACGCTCCGGGAGCTCAACCTGTCCTCCAACCCGTTCGCGCCGGGCCCCGTGCCGGCCGAACTCGGCGACCTCACCGCGCTGCGCGTGCTCTGGCTCGCCAGCTGCAACCTCATCGGCCCCATCCCGGCGTCTCTCGGCCGGCTCGGCAACCTCACGGACCTCGACCTGTCGACGAATGCGCTCCACGGGCCGATACCGCCCGACATTACCGGGCTGACGAGCGCCGTTCAGATCGAGCTGTACAACAACTCGCTCTCTGGGCCGATTCCCAAGGGGTTCGGCAAGCTCGCGGAGCTCAGGAGCATAGACTTCGCCATGAACCGGCTCGATGGCACCATCCCGGACGACCTCTTCGAGGCACCAAAGCTGGAGAGCGTTCACCTGTATGCCAACTCTCTCACGGGGCCCGTGCCGGAGTCGGTGGCGAAGGCGGCGTCGCTTGTCGAGCTGCGGCTGTTCGCGAACCGGCTGAACGGCACGCTGCCCGCGGACCTCGGCAAGAACACGCCTTTGGTGTGCGTGGACATGTCCGACAACTCCATCTCCGGCGAGATCCCGCCGGGCATATGCGACCGCGGCGAGCTGGAGGAGCTGCTGATGCTAGATAATATGCTGTCCGGGCGCATCCCCGATGGGCTCGGGCGGTGCCGGAGGCTGCGACGGGTGCGGCTGTCGAACAACAGGCTCGACGGGGACGTGCCCGGCGCGGTCTGGGGCCTGCCGCACATGTCGCTGCTCGAGCTCAACGACAACCAGCTCAGCGGGGTGATCTCGCCGGTCATCGCCGGTGCGGCCAACCTGTCCAAGCTTGTCCTGTCAAACAACCGGCTAACTGGGAGCATCCCGTCGGAAATTGGATCAGTCTCGAAGCTGTACGAGCTCTCAGCCGACGGCAACATGCTCTCTGGCCCACTCCCTGCCTCCCTTGGCGGCCTGGCTGAGCTCGGTCGGCTCGTGCTCCACAACAACTCGTTATCTGGTCAGTTGCTCCGAGGAATCCAATCTTGGAAGAAGCTTAGTGAGCTCAACCTCGCGGACAATGGCTTTACTGGGGCCATACCACCGGAGCTGGGTGATTTACCAGTGCTCAACTATCTTGACCTCTCCGGCAACGGTCTCACCGGCGAGGTACCAATGCAATTGGAGAACCTGAAGCTGAACCAGTTCAATGTCTCCAACAACCAGCTCAGTGGTCCGCTCCCGCCACAGTATGCGACGGAGGCGTACCGCAACAGCTTCTTGGGCAACCCAGGGCTGTGCGGAGACATTGCTGGTTTGTGTGCGGCCTCACAAGGAAGGTCAAGGTACCATTCCGGCTTTGCCTGGATGATGCGCTCGATATTCATATTTGCAGCGGTCGTTTTGGTTGTCGGCGTTGCGTGGTTCTATTGGAGGTACCAGAGCTTCAACAAAGCAAAGCTGGGCACTGATCGGTCGAAATGGACATTGACATCATTCCACAAGCTCTCGTTCAGTGAGTATGAGATCCTGGATTGCCTTGATGAGGATAATGTCGTTGGCAGAGGCGCATCCGGGAAGGTGTACAAGGCAGTGCTCAGCAACGGTGAGGTGGTCGCCGTCAAGAAGTTGTGGGGCGGGGGATTGAAGAAGGATATTGAGAACGGTGGTGAGGGCTCTGCGGCTGATGACAGCTTTGAGGCTGAGGTGAGGACACTCGGCAAGATTCGGCACAAGAACATTGTCAAGCTCTGGTGCTGCTGCACCCACAATGACTGCAAGCTGCTGGTGTATGAATACATGCCCAATGGTAGCCTCGGCGATGTGCTGCACAGCAGCAAGGCTGGGTTGTTGGATTGGCCGATAAGATACAAGATTGCGCTGGATGCAGCAGAGGGGCTGTCCTATCTTCACCATGACTGTGTCCCGGCTATCGTCCACAGGGATGTCAAGTCGAACAATATCCTTTTGGATGCTGAATTTGGTGCCCGTGTTGCAGATTTTGGTGTCGCCAAGGCGGTGGAGGCGACTGGCCGGGGCCCGAAGTCCATGTCAGTGATCGCTGGCTCGTGTGGTTACATTGCTCCTGGTAAGTCTCTCAGATTCGTTTCAGAAGTTCAGTTTGTCCTTTCATAGACTTGCAAGTCTGATCTAGTTATCTTGATCCGTGCAGAGTATGCATACACACTCCGCGTCAATGAGAAAAGTGACATATACAGCTTTGGGGTGGTTCTCCTTGAGCTCGTGACCGGGAAACCGCCAGTTGATCCAGAGTTTGGCGAGAAGGACTTGGTGAAGTGGGTGTGCAGCACAATTGATCAGAAAGGAGTAGAACATGTCCTCGACAGCAAACTCGACATGACCTTCAAAGAAGAGATCAGCAGGGTCCTGAACATCGGCCTCCTCTGCGCGAGCTCCTTGCCGATCAACCGCCCAGCGATGCGGAGGGTGGTCAAAATGCTACAAGAAGTGCGTGCCGAGGTGAGGCCAAGGCCAGACATGGACGGCAAGCTGTCGCCGTACTACTACGAGGACGCCTCCGATCAAGGGAGCAGCATCTAAGGTAAACCGCAAAAGAGACATGGCCGTAGCTCCTTCCATGAACCTTCTTCTCCATAACTTGCTGAGCTCTAGGTAACAGCTGATTACGTCGTGTAATCATGACCCAAGGTTCCAATCATGACCCAATTACGTCGTCAATTCCTCTAGTGGGGTAAATCTAGACTGCTGATTTTAACTGCTAAACTGCGCGCTACCGACGCCTCCGATAATACGGTAACTTGGAGCCGTGTTGTTCTTCAGTCTGGCAACGGAGGACAGGTGGGCTGTAGGGCATAGCCATTGGCGGTGTTCTTGCTTGTACTTGCTGTCTATTTGCCGTGCCATCGAGTCCGGTATGGCAGGTGGCTCATCTGGTCTTGAGAAAAAAAAAATCTTGTGAACGGAATCAAATGTAGGTGTGTAATTAGTACACCGCTACTTTGCTTTCTCTCGATGAAGTATTGCTCCAGGCTCGTGGCCCATCCGCCCATGGGCGGTTGTATCGACTTTCTCCAGCTATTTAACTCGCAGGGGAGATGGAATGGAATACAGATTGGTGAATGAAACCGACCACTTTCATACTACTAGTAGAGTAGTAGCGTCTATGTTTTTTGGTTCGCTTCTGAATTCTGAAGCATTATCCTCTGCTCCTGCAGCACAAATGATTATGTATTCAGCATTCCCTGTACTTGAAATTATTTGCAGTGGCATTTTTATAGGAATCTTCAATTCTTGCTGTGCCTGTACTATACGTAACAGCTTCGGTTGGCAAGTTGTTCGAGTCACACAGCCTTCCCAGGGGCTAGTTTGGCGCAATGTCTGAATATTTTTTTCAAGTCCAGTCAGTTGCAGTGCGAGTAATTCTAGTGTTACTGTAGGTTGGATACTGGAGATGATTTTGTTTAGTGAACTGATAGATAGTTAAGCCTGCAATGCAAGAGTATGGTCATATTCTTTTGCGTTTTTAAATAACTTTTGACTAGAAAGCCGAAATAAATAGGACTGTTTTTCTAAGTAGTTTTTTAGAACCGTTTCTTCAAACTACTTAAGTCGTTCACATCAACATCTTCGCTTTTTTTGTTACCGTCTCAAAATACACAAAACAAACCACTGACCGCAGGAAAAAAAAACCCTATCGTATGTGCCCAAAACAACGGAGCAAATCTCGGTCGGTGCGTTGTCTTCGCTTCTGACATTTTGGAATTTGGATTGGTTCCAGATTACAGTCTGTCTTGTTTGTATCGAGAGGCCACATGTAACATCGAAACGGGATCGGTGTTGGAAAACGGGCTGGAGTAGGCCGGAGGTCTCCATGGCTCGTGCCTCGTATCTTGTCTCGCGACGAATTTGCTGTGCTCTTGGAGAAACAAAGCTGCTGTGGACGCCTGTTCGTTGTGTTGTGTTGTGCAGTGAGAGTTACCGGCCACTCTGTGAATGCTTTTTTTTTTCAGTTGCAGCTCATATCTTTTAGTTTATGTGTTTTAAATTCTGGCTATTCATAAGAGAGACAACTGTATATGACTTTGACTGATATAGTTTATGTCAGTACAATGTCTAGTACAATTAACTAGTAAGATCCGTCTTGAAAAAGCACTCTATTTAAAAGCTAGGGTTAGAAATTAGATGATTTTAACAACATTTTTAATTTGATTCCAATTATAATTAAGCATATTAAAGCATTAGGACAACAGTATGAAAATGACATGAACAAATATATATTATCTCTCGAATCAAATAAACATTTCAAAACATTAACATATTACAATACACTCAATAGAACATACAAGTTGGCATTTAAAATCTGCATAACGCATGCATTTAACATTTGAAGTATTGCTCTCAGGGAAGAGTTGCACAAGTTCAAAAGAGACTTGGCCTTCTACCACTCTTGTCAGTTTTTCAACAAACACAGTGACAATTCTTTAAAATACTGCTAGTATGATCAAGCAAATATTACCTCGGTGTAGTATCAATGTCAAGAGCATACGAAGATAATAGATTTTGACCGAAAACAGAGACTAGTAACAGAGCAATGCTACTGCTGAAACTGCATATAGTTCAGCAAGATCTAAAACAGTAGTAATCAAGAGTAAATAGGATTTACGCCAATGTAATTGACAGAGCTAGCAACTACACAGCAGAGAAAAACAACAAAGTATATGAACAAATCAGAACGGATCTAAATTATCATTGTGGTTTCAAATTGACAAAGATATCCTCATTGAGCATTCACAAGCCATTAATTATCATGCATAAGTTCTCCATGTGCTAGAACTTACCACCAGTTTCAGATGTAAATAGATATGAACTAGCACGGCTGACAAATGCACAATAAAAATAAAAGGGTAGAGAGCAAGCTCATAGAGCGGCGGCACTCGAAGCCACCGGGATGGCTGAAAGAGGCTAGGCTCGTCGGAGACGATGTTCCAGGAAACCAATCACGGGTAAATATCTGAAAATCACTGGAGAGGCAATCAGAGATGCAAAGCCCTACTTCACAAATCAATACTCACCAATTCGTGGAGCCGACATACAAGTCAATGCCACATAAAGCCAACAAAGAAGATGAAATCCTGTCGCACTTCACCCGCCCAAAGCCAAGCCAAAGAACTAGAGGAACACCGAGTCACCAAGCAGATCTTGCTATCAATTGCTAGTTATAATTAATTTTACTATCAATTGCAAATAATTTTATTGTCAAGTAACCCGTCTACGCTTAGAAGAGTGCGGTAATCCTAACATAAGTAATTTTGCTGCCAATCGTAAGTAATTTTATTGTGCTACTACATGATAGTTCTCATCGAGATCGAGATACCTACCGAAGCACAAAGCATACAGTTAAGTCGGACTAGCATGGCCCGTTTACTGTTCATGTCGTACCGTGTCAGGATCGGACTAACAAAACCAAGCCCTGGGATGATACAGTTGGCTCGGCCCAATTGGCCATGTATACAGTAGTACAAAAATTGAAGAAACGGCAGATCGGCAATTTGGTCAGCTGGGACTGGAAATGAGAAAACGGTAGCGCACAAACGAGTCGGGAGCTTGCGTATAGTGAGTGGGCTCGTAGGGGCGTGACCGTGGCCTGTGGTCACTGTTGTTCATGTTGGGCCAATGTCTGATCATGTGATGGGCTCGCAGCCTTGAACCAATTCTCACAGTAAGCAGGTCTTGCTGGTTGCGTACATGAGTCACCAAGCAGATGCTGCCGAAGGAGCGGCGGCCGAGCCCCTGGTCACCGACGTCCGCGACGAGCGGCGTGCCATGGCTGGCGGGTGCGGTGGGCCGGTGGCTAGACCGCTTGAGATGGCAGCCCAGCAGGACCAAGCCGCACGCGAGGCGCGGCCCACCCAACACACGAGCGTGCCGGCCTCGGGAAGAAGGAAATAAACGTCGGTACACGGCGGCCGCCTGCCTGCCTGCCAGGCATACCGAACCAACAGTGCCGCGTATCACGTGCCCGAGCCGCATTCCACGGAAGGATCTGTTGCTCGCGCCGCATTCCACGTGATCGAAAGCCGCGTCCGTTAAGCAGCCGCAGGCCTGCAAGCCGCTGCGACTGCAAGCTCTCTGCCCCCCGGTTCTCTCGCACGGCGAAGGTACGATACGATGGTGTAGGCTTGAAACTTCAGCCTGCCTGGTGCACGCCACACCGATAGCGTAGGCTCGTATGGTCGCGTCAAACGCGTCGCTACCCCCAAAAACAAACGGAAAATCTAGAAAACACACGTGTCTAACGGAACAGCCATCGGCCATTCAATCCGATGCATTCGACGCTTTTTACCATTTGCTTGGCTCTCCGCAAGACGATAACACCAAAGATTCTGACACCAGCTATTCACATTTCCCACCACCTCCTCCTCTCTCTCTTCAAAGCCATCTGACATCAGTTGATTCAGTTTGACAGTTAGAACGTGTTCTTGTTTTTCTCTCCTGATCCCAAATTCCCAATGCTCTCTCTCTCTCCTTCTCGTCCTCCACATCACCGGCGGCGTTGCGACAGTGGAGTCCCCAACCCCATTCTCCTCTGCCGCAGCAAAAGAACACGACCCTCTATGAGCCCCTCCCACTCTATGGCCTTCCCGCGGGGTTCCCCTCTTAATGCTTTCTTGACCTGTTTATGTTCAATCGGTTCTTAATTTTGGTTATTGGATACTAGCCTTGCTGGTAAATTTAGTCCTGATTAGAAATTGAGTTATCGACAAGTAACAAATAAGTTAAATTTCTTGGGTTGTATTATCTTGCATCAATTTCACAATTACAAACTGTGAAACTGGAATTACACCAAGAATCTAAGGTGTTTGATGGTGGTAATTTCGTGAGCGACTTGTGTTCTTTCTAGCTGCTTGCTCGCATGGTGGTTTGTTTTGACTTCTTGTAGACTTCGGAGGTATTACGTAGTGCTGAAGAAAAAACAATTTTATAGCTACTTCATAAAGTTTCAATAAATTTCACGTTCAAATTTTATGAGATTTCTTTACTAAGTTTTATAGCGTTTCATTAAGTTTCATGTTTAAATTTCATGAGGTTTTATTACTAAGTTTCATATCTAAGTTGAATAACTTTCATAAAACATATTTAAAACTGTATGAAACTTTATAAAACTTCATAAAATTTAAATAAAATCTAATAAAACTTAGATATACCATTAGAAAATTTTCTAACAGTATACCTTACCCTACCCCTCCCAAAAACAAACCCCAAACCCCCATCAAAGCCTACAAACCCTACCCCATCCATCGTCACCAGTGCGGTTCGCCCACCACTCCGCCGCGCGATCTCCTTCACGAACCCTCAGCCAACCAGCCCAACTCCCAAGCCCGACCGGCCAAATGGCGTCGTCGCCGTCCTGGGTCATACTGGGCAGCATCCCGCGCGTGTGCACCGCGGACGCTGACCTCCCCAAGGGCGCCGACCTCTCCCTCGCGCTGGCCGCGCCCCCGCGCCTCACGCTCCTCACCATCCCCCGGCGCGTCGCGCCCCGCAGCTACCCCTCCGTCCTCGCCGCCGACCCCTCCGGCCTTCTCCTTCTCCACGCCACCCAGGGCCGCACGACGACCGCGGTCAAGGCCGACAACCACGGCCGCCAGATCCTCATCCGCGGCGACCCGGTCGACGGCTACTTCGTCGCCGACGCCTGCACCGCCACCGCCTTCCGCCTCCCAGACCCCGCGCTTGGGCCCGGCCCCGTCGGGCACCACGGCAGCCTCGGCCTCCTCCCGTCCCCGCGGGGCTGCGGCCACTACATGGTCGTCGAGCTCCAGCCCAACGTCGACTTCCACGAGGCCACCCTCCTCTGCTTCTCGTCCTACACCGGCGAGTGGGTCCACAAGACGGTGGACTACCCCCTGCCCTGCTGCCCCCGCCCCTGGGGCAGCAACGGCGTCATCGCGCACCAGGGGAAGCTCTGGTGGGTCGACCTCTACTCTACACGGGCCTCCTCTCCTGCGACACCTTTGCCGTGGCCAAAGAGCGCAAGTTGCACTTCATCCCGCTCCCGAAGGGCAAGGAGCTGCAGGAGTACCCGCTCTACGAGCGAGATCTCGGCAGGTCGCGCTGCGTCAAGGTGAGCGACGGCAAGCTGCGGTTTGTGGGCATCACCGGCGGCCGCGTCGGCGCTCCGGTGGTCAGCATGTGGACGCTGGCAGCCGATCCGGGGGTCGAGGAGTGGACGCCCGAGTACGAGGCAAGCTTTGCTGAGGTCTGGGCCAATGAGAGTTACAAGGCGACCGGGCTGCCGGAGAAGACCCCCGTGCTCGCGCTCGTCCACCCCAAGAACCCCGACGTGGTGTACTTCTCCCTGGAGGAGCACCTATTCGGCGTCGACCTGCGTGCCAAGAAGGTCATCGAGTGCGAGGCCTACGAGCGCATCGCGCCGCCCGGGGACGTCGTCTCCTCCTGCTACGTTCACGCTTGGGAGCTGCCGCGCGCTCTTTCCTCAGGTAATGCAACTTGCATATATGACTCTATTTAATATGTTGCTGTTGGAATAATACATGTATGGTTGACAAAATTAAGTTGTCCTTGTGAGTCGATTGTATCTGCTTGTAGTACGTATGATTATGTGGGCGATTGCATGTTGTTATCCGGGGCTATCTGTCGTGTGCACTAAATAATTTATGCATCTTGCATGGTTGCATCTCCTCTGACTGCTTCCTGTGAATAATATATGCTTGTCATGTTAATGATTATATAATGCTGGTGGAAATGTGATAAAACATGCCTTTAGGATGTCAATTAGCTTTCATATATGAGAAGTTGATATATATATATATATATATATATATATAATATAGGAAAAATACCTTTTACACCCGGGCGTAATTACACCCACCTCTAATATACCACCTAAACAAACTTAAAATACTCCTTTATCACTTTAGATATATTTGTATACTAATTATAAGATACTCCAATGTGAACCACATGAAAAACTTGTAAAGGAGTTCATAATTTTTAGCATATTTTGTAAATACCCTTATATACGCGCATAAAAAGGAGTATGTCGAAAAAATGTACATACCACTTCTGAAAAATGGTTCATACCACCTATATGGTCTTAAATATTCATAAACTACACGTACATACCCTCTGTTACGCAAGATACTTCCTACATTGCGAGATCCGATATAGGGTGTAATTACACCCGGGTGTAGAAAAGAGCCTTCCATATATATATATATATATAGTTTTTGTGAATGACCCCACATAATAATGCAAAGAAATGATTGCACTTCATTGGACCATTGCCTTTTCTATTCTTTGTAGGAGTTGACTAGTTGGCTTTGACATATATTGCTAACAACCCTACAAGAATATTGTTTCGTTTACAATTGAATTAGCCTATCTGTTCTTGAGAGTTAACTTCCTTCCTGTTTGGCGTTTCTTTTAGAAATGGGTTGTAAGATATAGACGGTTCGTGTTCTAAAGATTATTTTTTTCATGAATATTATAAAAGTTTAGGTGTTTGTACTTCTGGTTCCAAAGCTGAGAGTATTCCATCTGCATTTGCGCAACTATATTGCTTAAACATTGTTTCATATGTCCATACTTCAACGTTGTTTCATAGAGTAACTTGACAGACTTGACAAAGTTATACTAAATGAGTAGCTAGTGGAAATTATGTATTGATCGATCCCGCAGTCATCAGGTACAATGTTAGTGATCACACAGCTTGATTCTCGGCCCTGTTCTTTTTGGATTTTCTGTGGGTTTTTGCTTCTCTCAGCAGTCACTATTCATTAGACTAATAAGCCGCAACCAAAAGCCAAAAGTTGTAGCCTAAAAGAATAGACACGAGGAACCATATGTAGTCAACAGCTGTTGATCTTTTATTTTTGCTAAATGTATGTCCGGATTGGGCATTTATCTTTGAAATCAGCCATTTTTCTTTTTGTTTATGATATAAAAATGAATCATTCTATTAACATGCATATACTATCGAAATGCCAATAAGCAATTACATCTTTGTCCTTTTTATGTTCTAACCCATGTTTCCTCCTCAAGGACCAACGGAAGACCAGACTGAAGAATTCTCTTTAGTTCACCAGCATTTTTGCGATGTGGTGTGAAGAACAAGGAGTAGGAACCATATCTATCTTTTTCCAAGGCGAACTGAAGCTTCTTGACATGGATCAACTGAACTTTGTCTGCGACCAGTATTTAATAGTTAACTCCTCTTGAACAATTTTGAATTGATAAGGTAACCAAACTACAGAATCTGGCGTTGACGATCAGTTTGCTGCGGTGGGATCTTTCTTGTGGACCGAAATTCTCTTATGTTTTTTGGTCACCCAAATGTTTTGACAGTTTATCCTTTTCTTTGGCACTAGTACATCAGTAGTTAATGGTGCTATGTTAGAACGGTACGAGTAGTATATCCTTTTCTTTGGTACAAGTACTTATTGTGTAATGCTACATTGGTACATTGCAGTTGCTTTCTTCATCTGCTGCATAACTTTAACTCAAGTGCCAGTTTCCTATCCTATATGGTTCTCTCTTGAATTTGGTGATCAACTGATCATCCTTGTTACGTGCTTTAATATTTCTTTCCTCAGTGGTTACCATGTGGACATGCGGTGAGAGACGTGGGTTAGATTCTATCCCGCTCTACAAATTTTCTGAGTGAGCCCCCACATTTTACCTCAGCGCCTCCAATCAGATGTAGCAAGTAACTCATACAGATACATGTAGGGGCCAATATCAATAGGACAATCCAGAAAGAAAAAAAAATGAGTAAGCCTATTTTACAACCTTCAACTCTTGTCTGAATTTAAAAATCAACCCCTAATTCTAAAACTGGATACTTGACACCCTTAAACTTTCAAAATAGTACAAATCACCCTCCTCGCTCAAAGCCACCATGGTTTTAGTCGAAATGGCACCGATGTATCTAATTTTCGTTGATGTGGCATACCAGTCAGAAGTGCTTTTAGTGAATCGGCAAATAAAATTAAAGAAAAAAAAATAGGGACCATCAGGTCAGCTTCTAATATCTCTTCTTCTGCCTTCTCTTCTTCCTCTCTCTCCCATCTCTCTCCTGCAGCCCTCATGCCATGGCGCAACACCAAGCTTCCTCTACGACACGACCTAGCAAGCCGCGAGCGCCTTCTCTCCAACTCCTCTAAACCCATTGATGGTTCTAGGTAGAGGTTCTTGGAGCGGGCATTCGCGACGAGCTCGCTAGATCTCCCTCCTCCAGATCTGAAACAAATCGCTGAAGTCCAGCTAATTAGCAAATAAGCCCATCTACAAACCATGAATGGCAGCACCAGCGCCTTGAAGTCCGGAAGGCTGCACGTGGTGACTATCCGCATGAGGTTCCACTGCCAGATGAGCTTCAGGACCTGGCACTCACAGTTAAAACTCTTGGTCGAGTTCCCCGTCTGGAGTTGCAGCACCTTGACGGCAACCATGGCACTGTCGCGCAGCGTGCCATGGTACACCCGCCCATAGCTGCCCATCCTATCAAGCCGGTCCAGGTTGTAACTCGTCCATCGTCTCGACCAGCTCCCGGTACGTCATCCGTGGGTACTTGTACTTCATCACCGATGACGACTCGCCGCTATGGTGGCCCCTGAACATGTCCTCCCACACCGCCGCAAGCTGCTTTCGGATCTTGCGGATGCTGATCACGCTGAGGATCGTCAGCACGGACGCCAGCATGGCGGTGGAGATGCACATCATGACCAAGAACTTTCAGGACCTGTACCACGGGTGCTGCATTCGGCAGTTGCACCTGACCACTGGGCCGTAGAGCCGCGGGTTGTCGAGGTAGGACAGGAAGGTGAAATTCGCAAAGGCGCTGGTGGCGGGCACGTCGCCGACGAAGTTGTTGTAGGATAGGTTGAGATGGGTCAGTCGTGCATTTGGTCAGGGTCGAGGGGTTCTCATCGGTCAGGCGGTTGTTGGAGATGTCAAGGCTCAAGATGCATTCAAGGCCGTCAAGGGACGAAGGAAAGACACCGGCGAGCAAGTTGTGCAACAGGTTGAGGGCCTCTAGCTCAGCACAGCCCTCGATCTCATGGAAGATTGCGCTAGTGAAGTTGTTCCAGGACAGGTTGATCGCTTGCGCCTACTGCATGTTGCTGAGAAGGGGTCGTCGGAGACATGATGGGGAGAAGGGGTGGGTGGAGAGAGTAGAAGAGGAAGAGGAGGATATTATGGAGTGTAACAAGTGGGTTCTTACCATTTTTATTATCAAATTGCTGGTTCTCTCAGTTAAAAACTAGTCCACATGGCAAAAACTGCTGCCACGTTAGATGAAAACCGGCTCGAATGACTGCTAAGGGGGGTAATTTAAGTGGTATTGGTAGTTGAGGGTTGTTGAATATCCAGTTTTGTAGTTCAAGATTAAAATTTAGACCACTATATGTTTGTACATAGATAACACCCAGTTCACTATACCTGAGCACCGTGACTCAAACTCTTAATTGTGCTAGTGGAACACAAAAGAAACTCCACTTTTTTGGATGTTGTCAAAGGATGCCGCCATGTTGCTGATGTGCTGGCAGCTCTGCACCTGCTTCCGTTTCCATGTGTGTCGGTGCCACTCCCCCGCTCAGCAGCAGAGCAAACTAGCACAGCTAGAGCTTGCGTCCATCCTGCTTCTTGCCACCACTTGTGCCCCGGCAGATGGTCTCATACGTGAAATCAGGGGCACTTTGCACGTTCAAAGGCTGCTGTGTAGATGTGGTCAAATGGGTCATGCTCGTCGGTCCGACTCATGACACGTCACTGTAGGCACGATCCATTTGGTCATCATGCCGGATTGATCTGGCCATACTTGGACTGATCTAGCTTGGCACGGCCCGTTTGACCCATATATTTTTTTAATATTCATACAAATTTTATTTTATATTTTCTAAATTTTTTATAGTTAATTTTATAAGTATAAATAAAATTATTTTGTATAAATAATTTTATTTTGCATTATTATATATTTTCTATGATTTTTGTATATTTTTTTTCAAAATTTTCGAATTGAAACAGACTAATCGTGCCTACTTGGTCCGTCGGACTAAACGGGCTCATGCTGATCTGGTACGGATTTCTGCCGGGCTATACCTAGGTCACCTCCTCGGTCCAGGGCTAAATAGGCTATGCCTAACGGGCTACGTCGGGCCGACTATTTGAACACGACTGCTGCCGCGTGCTACCTCTGCCTCTGCAGCATGCACCACAGCGCGCCGCGCGACGCTCGTGCCGCGGCCGTCTATGCCAGGAGCGGCCCACGACCACTCCCGTGTTCGTCCGCTACGCCCCGCGCCAGAAACCAACCAATGATTCGAGTTCGAGCTTGTAAGGACGAACCAGTTCACTGGACTCCCCTGACATTCCTCGTTTGCTTTGCTCGCAAACCCTAACCCCCATCACCAACCCCCAGTTCGGCTATTCCGCATCACCAGTTCACCACAGCGCGCGCGGTGCACCAGGCCACTCGCAAACCACCAGCCCGAAGCCGAGTGCGCGCACAAAGCTAGCCGAGATGGCGTCCGCGTTGCCGTCGTGGGTCGTCCTGGGCAGCGTGGCGCGGGTGTCGGCCACGGACGCCGACATCATGCACCCGGGCCACCTCGGCCTCCTCGCCTTCCCCGGGGGCAGCGGCCACTACATGGTCTCTGAGCTCCAGCGAACACGTCGCCACCCGCTTCGTTCACGCTTGGGAGCTGCCACGGGCGCTCTCATGTAATGCTACCGTGCACCCTCATTGTAGAATGAGAATCTTAAGGCCCTGTTTGGCATGGCTCCTCTGCACAAGTGGAGCTGTTTTTTTTTGCTTCACAAGTGGAGCCAAGTGGAGCTACTTTTTTCAGCTCCTTGGGTGGAGCTATTTTTGTCTCAGCAGATTTTAATGAGCTCCTTGGGTGGAGCTATTTTGCTTTACCCCATTTGGTACAAAACAGCTCCAAACAGCTCCAAAGAGCTGGTGGTGGAGCTGTGCCAAACGGGGCCTAACACTTGACGCCTACGGTTAATTTCTTGCTGGTGTTGAGCCTGTCAAAGAGTCGAGCTTTGGTGTTAAGTTATTGTCGATGTGAACTGCCAGCATTTTGCATTTCTTTAGGTGCCTTTGTTAGTGTTTGGTGTGTTTCTGTGTGACATTGTGAGAGATGCATGGTGTGTTATGTACTTTGTCACGTTTCAGTTAAGGGGGAGAATAGATGCAGATGATGCGTTTTGAGGTTATCTTAATTTAGCTCCTGTTTAGTGCTGCTGCAGGTAGTGCTTATGTCTGATATGTGTAAGGGGTTCTGTCTGCAGTTATGTTTGTTCTTCTATCTTAATGGATAGGATGCAGCTCTTCTGCATTCCCTTAAATGGGGTCATGCTAGGTATTTGCTTAAAAATGGGGGCTTTTAGGGTAAAGCACTTCTGTTTCAATGTGTACAGGGTCCTATCAACGTGAAGATATATGCTACTACACCAGATCCAATGGTAAACATTCCATCAAATTTTGCATAAGCATATGTTCAATAAAAATATGCATAAGCATATGCTCAATAAACATTCGTGTGTCTGCTGTACAAGACATTGTGGGCATGTTCTTTTTTGCTACAGCTTGTGGCTTCTGGGCTGTTTGTATAAGAGATTATAGAGTAATATAAACTCACGTACGGTTTTTGCCGATATAAATGAAGTCGGTAAAGCATGTACTACAATTAACTAGTATACTTTATTTTAAAAAGATACTTCATTTAAAAGCCAGTTGCTGTAGAAAAACCAAAAAGTAGCTTTTAGAAGCTGAAAAGAACAGGGCATATATATGCTCTTTCAAAACAAAATTGTAAGTCATTGTACATAACAATGTAGCCCGTGTACAACTTTAGTATGCCGTGCTACATGTGTAGTTGTGACTTGTGAGATCACGTAGATACCACTCTATATTTATGATGAGTATTTAATTTTATTTTACTTTGTTGTCAAAGTTGGAATTTGATTTTACATCATTTGCTCTCTAGTTTTTCCTGTCAATTGGGTAGTGGTCTGACTGGCTTGCAAAGGCGATTTGACCAGTATGCACGAGCGATCTGACTGGGGTTCGATGTGATTGGCCATGAAGACTGGTCTAAACAAAAATGTGGCGTGACCGATTTCTAGTTGGTGGTACGTTTACTCCAAAAAGGTGTTCTTTGCGTTGCGAGGAGTTTTTAAGAGCGGTGTGACCAACTATGTATTAGCTACGCCGATCACACTGGAGGTCATCAGACAGTCTGATCGGCATGGGTACCGCGGTCAAATTGGTTCCCCTATTATCAAGAGGTTTTAAGTCAGCTTGTGATGGGCTGACTGGTCGGTGGTTGGAGATTAGACCGGCCTCTGAGAAATTGAGTGAGTTGAGTTTAGTTTCGATTGTGTTAATTATGGTGTGAGTCCATACAAGTGTTAGTCAAGGCGGGAGTCCATGCATTGTGGAAATCTTGAAGTGTGTGTCAAGTGGTATATTTGCATCAATTATGTTGATGAGAGTCAAGTGCATTTTACTTGCGCTCGGGACGATTGCTTGTTTTGATGTGCAGAGCGCTTGGTGATTGTTACGGTCAACAGCAAGATCGAAGCTAGGGGAGGTACCCTGAGGCTATAGAGGGTCGTGTAAGTTTGGTAGAGTATCATCTCAAGCGAAGAAGTACAGGAGAAAGACAAGAATCGTGATAAGGCAAGTGTATGCATATAGTGTGCCATTGGACGTATGTGTTTCAAGTGGTGACGATCCTCGGGGCAGGTGTATGATCTTGGCGGTAAGTCATTGGGCATCACAGATTTCGTGTGGTGGTTGCTTCGAGGAGAAGCACCGTGAAGGTCGGTGAGCGGCAATTGAGAAATTTGTCCGATACCATGTGGAGAGACTGTTTGTGAAACCGTGCCAGTGACCTAAGTGGTTTAGGTCACATCTTAAAGAATGGAGCGTCTTATCGGGCTATCGGAGTCATGTAAATGTTATGTTTTAAAAAACGTGCAAGCGTGTGAGTGTTAAATTCGTTTGTGCATGGGTTGTCAGATTTTCCTATTTGTAAATAGTTGTATCCACTATAGATATATTGGTTATTAGGGTTTGATGGGAGGTGAGTAATCTTCACTATATAAGCCCGATGTGTGTTGAGAGACTCTCTTGGGAGGAGAGTTTTGAAAGATAGTTTAGAATTTTCTTATGTTGAAAAATTTATGTGCGCGCTATGAGCTTAGAACACAGGACAGGCCATGTATGCACAAGGCGTGTAGCCGTACGTCCACCCGTAGCGCGCGCGGCAAAGTCCAACCACAGCTACCCAACCGCGCGCGGTCTTGGGGAGCAGGCGCGCGCAGCCGTGCCTGCCAACGAACCAAGTGGACTATCGCGTCGCATGCACGGGCTAGAAATGCTTCATCCAAACAGCGGGGGGCAACGAGCGCTGCGTGCCTCCGGCCCGACGAGAGCCGCACGCACGAGGTCTTGCGCGCGGGGTGCGAGCTGTCGTGCAACTCTTTTTTCACAGGCCGGCGTGAGCTAGTTAAGTCGGCGGGACCAGCCCAGGTGCCGAGGGGCGGGAGTGTGGGATCCAGCCCCCGCAAACGCAGCCAACGGGCCGGGCCGGCCGGTTCCAAACAACTAATGCATAGCAAGCCCTCCGGCCTTACGCCCGATGTCTCCTGGGTGAGTGAGCTCACGTGTCAGCCCAAAATGATTCGCGTCTCTAACGTGCTGGACTGTCCAAACTTAGCCGTGGACTTGCTATGCTTGGGCCTTGGGTTGTGGACTTATGTACACCGTATGGAGTTAAAATAATAGGTGGGTTTTTTTTATTTATGCCTTTGCTTTTTATAGTGATTAGTTTATAAATAGAATATCTTTTCAAATGAAATTTATGAATCGATTGTAGTAGATATTGTCTTGACTTGATGTACATCGACCAAAATCACACATGAATATATCTATCTCCGTACTTTCTCGTGAATAAATAGAATTCAAAATTTTAAACCAAAAACTATAAATCATAACCCCAAAAAATTCCAATATAATTTCTCCACCTCTCTCCTTTCCCATCTCACATTCAAACATGTACAGACACAAATGGCTAGTCTCGAGCGCTCCAATGACCACTTTGCCGACTGATGTGGACCTTGGTGTCAACAACACGCGCTCCACGCTCTCGATCAACCCATCATCTAGCTAGCCCGTCCGTGACGCACCGTTCTCCGACATTCGAGACTCACCCATGGCTTCTAAATTTCCCAAGCACCGCCCAGGCCAACGATAGGCCACTGGTGCCGACGGTTGTGTTGGTGGATGAGCGCGACTACCTAACCGCAAGTCAATGGAACGACTATCAGTGGTGGAGCTAAAAAACTTATAATGGATGTACATATTTCACGTGCATAATTCCATATAATAGTTTCGTGACATTGTAACCATAATATATAAATTCAAAATTTACCAAAAGTACAATACAAATAGTTCAAATAAGCTCTTATACTAATAGAAGATTGCAAAATCTACCCTACTCTATAATACACCAAAATTTTCTTTACTAAATCCACCCTCCTCAACCACCCCACAGTCATGCCTAATCTAAGTCCACCTAAATTTGTGTACCAAAATAATTCAACTTCATACAGATGAATGGCCTGGATCTCTTCTCAAGTCTTCTTCTCTTACTCATTGAAGATCCTAAGACCAAAATTATCTGGATCATGCACATCATTGAACCAGTGCCACCCCACCTCACGAAACCTGCGCTGCCCACCCCCCGCGCCTCCCCACGTTCTCCCACGTTCTCCCCCGTCTCCCCCTCCGCGTCTCCCCCCGGTTCTCCGCGCCGCCTCCTCCCCTCCGTCCTCATCCGCCGCTCGCCCTCCTCTCTCTCCCACCGCACGCGCGCACGCCTCCTCGCCGGTGACACCTAGGGTTAGAGTTCCGGCGATCGCGGGAGAGATCCATGTCCACCGACCCACCCGCCGGCGCCGCGCCGCCGACGCGGCTGATCCCGAACCAGCGCCCGACCGAGCCCCCGAGGTGATGCACAAGACGAGGCGGAGATCCGCTCGCTCCTTCTCCTCTCGCCTCCTCCCAACGGCGCCACTCCATCTTCCTCTCCTCTCGCCTCCTCCACTGGCGGCGCCGCTCCATCTCCTCTTGCCGATGCCTCGGTGATGCCCCGGCCCCTATGCGCGCACCGCCTCTCTCCGACCCTCGGCGACACCCCGCCCCTGGCGCGCCTCTGCCTCCCCGAGTGCCGATTCGCGCCACGGCTCCCGTCTCGCTCGACCCGCGTTTGTTTTCGGACATGACGGTTGGTGCTTGGAGGAGTCGGCAGCGCGCCGGCGAAACATAGCGAGATGCCTCGCGATCCTGCGATGCCGCCTCTCACGGCCCCAAGTCGGCGACGCCTCTTCGCCCGCGTCGGCGCGTCGTAAGCTCCCGCCGCCCGTGGTTGCTGAAACCCGGGACCCTTGGCCTAGATCCGCCCCGATCCGGTTGTTTTGGTTTGCAGAATGCGGAGCTCTTCACGCTCACGTACGGCGCCATCGTGCGGCAGCTGCTCACGGATCTGGAGGAGGTCGAGGAGGTGAACAAGCAGCTCGATTAGATGTATGCGGCTCTGATCTTCCTCTGTCTCTAATTTTCTGTTCCAATTGCAATGTGCTTTTCTTCCTTATTTGTTTGCATATTTAAATGCAGTAGGTGAATAGGGAACTGAAATTTGTGTACGAAGTGGCCTCAATAGCTATCATGGACGATAGTTCAAATTCAAATGTGCAAAAGGCCGAGGAACTCAAACTTAGGGCAAACGATGTCTTCAAGGGTATGATTTGCGTTCTCCTTCCTCTCATATCTGTAGGTACTAGATAGAGCCATTCCTTTTTTTTGTCATTGTTGTGAAAGGAATCTTGCCATTGCATTAGAAACATGAAGTCCTTCAAAAATTTAGTTCCTGACTGCAACTTAATAGTGCCAGTACTATATGTTTTGCCTTTTCCCAAAGTGCAACATGGAGTTGAGTGATAATTAGATGTTTGTTACCTTTTTGGGCCTAACACTTAATTTAAGAAACCAATATGTTGGAATACTGATTGAAAATTTGTTACTTATCAACTAAACTTTGAAATTGAGATATCCTTTAATCAAATTAGAGGCATATCGGGTTTGAGATGTCCTTTCATGGTAAATCGAAGTTGAATGCTTATCCACCGATATTTATCTAAAGCGTCATGGGACCCTTTATATTAGGATCTCGTTGTTGATTATTATTTCGTAACTATTACCATGTCTTCTCTCCAAGAAACAAGTTTTCTCGGGCTATAGATCTCTATAGTCAAGCTATCGAGCTAAATAGTTCAAATGCGGTTTATTGGGCAAATCGTGCATTGGCACATACAAAGTGGAGGAATATGGATGTCTGTTCAGATGCTACAAAAGCTATTGAAATTGATCCTAAATATTTGAAGGTGAGTATTCATATCTTGCTGCTGGCACAACTTTGTAGGTTTTGACATTTTGTGAAACATTGTGCCTGTAGGGTTATTATAGACGAGGTGCAGCATATCTTGCTATGGGAAAATTCAAGGAAGCCCGAAAGATTTTCAGCGGTATGTATGTAAGATTGTTTAACGAATGTTCTCAATTTCATGACCACCGGATATTGTTGGTCGTTTCTTTCTCGTCTGCTCCCAG
This sequence comes from Dendrocalamus sinicus, assembly GCA_036346575.1. NCBI lineage: Eukaryota > Viridiplantae > Streptophyta > Magnoliopsida > Poales > Poaceae > Dendrocalamus > Dendrocalamus sinicus. The sequence goes on along the minus strand of CM070643.1, from coordinate 9,041,717 downwards.
CTTGGATTACAATTTTTTTTAAACAAGAAGATTGACATATTGACGTAATTCATCATTCTGATAGACAAGGGCCAAATTCTTTTTTTGGTTGGTTCGATACTTCTTTTGAATTTTAGTCATTATGCACTAATGCAAACTTTATGGCTTTCCTTGCAAATAAGTAAACATAAGCAAATCTCCTTTGTTATTAGGTGAAAAGAATCTATCCTAATGATCCGAGATGCTGCAAGAAAGTTGAAAGAGTGCGAGAAAGCTGTCCAAAAATCCGATTTGAAGAAGCAATTTCATGTAGGAGATACTGAAGGCGCTCAGAGTGCATTCTATTGACTATCATATAATAGGTACCGATTTTTGGATTTGCGCATTCTTGGCACTCTACTTGCTCCATCCTCCATGTACTATGTCAATGTGGTCTAAAATAGCATACCATCCTGTTCTTTTCTTATTCTATTAATATGTTTTTATGATAAGTCTATTAACTCATATTCATGAGCTCTTCTTTGATTGGTTTTATAGTTTTATCCATATTCAACTTGTCTTTGCCTCTATAGATTTTCTGTAGTGTTCCTTGTGCTTAGCATATTATGCATGCAATCTAAAGGGTAAAACAACATATGCTGAGATAGTTCTTGATGATAGGTTGAGATAGTGTCGAGAAACATATGGTGTGCAGAATGCTATTTGATTAGCTATATGAGAAACAGTGTATCCATCCAGCTTAGATTAGTTTATATAAAAAGAATCTTCTTGAGTGTCTGTGGCTCTGTGCTTCACCAATCGCAAGTACCTATGCATTTTCGTTGTGCACCTCATAGTGGAACAGGGAGAAGTACTAATGAATAGGTGGAACAAGTGGCAGTGTATTAGTTGTTATGGATATGAAAGATGTTTTATAGATGCCTTTTTTTATTTGCTATGTAATTTGCTCTGGATTCTGGATAGTCTAGCCTCCATCTCAGGATAGTTAAGGTGATTCCCCAATTTTATGCGGCCATATTTGGTGGTTATGTGATTCTCCAATTTTATGTGCCTATGCATCTCATATCACCGATTATGTGTCCTATCGTGAAGCAACACCTTTTACGATTTTTATGTTAGAATTTTAACTGAAATGTGTGATTATTTCATATATGCAATTTGGATCTTTGTGTACATGGTAATATTTCATAGAACTTATCATTGCAATGTGTCACTAACATCAAAGATTCTTTTAGTGAATTGAAGCTTTAGTTAAATATGTAGTCATTGTGTTCTAGACCATAGTCGAGTTATACAAACTTTGTTTATATTGCGAAGTGGAGCCACGATATCTGGAGCAAGAATTGATGGGGATACAATAACATTAGATTTCATCAAGCGGATGTTGGATGATTTCAAGAAGCAAAAATGTATACATAAAAGGTACAGTTTGTAATTGTCAGGGGCACTCCTGAACTATTACCCTTTTCCTTGTATTTATTTCTTGGACATTTGTGACAAGCTATATGTTGTTGGCAATTGCACCTCGATATCCGTAATGTTTCTTTTTCTGAAAACATAAGAATGAAATCATATATCGTTGAGTTTTGGTTGTTCTGTTCATTGCATCTGCATGGCATGTTGGCATTTATGTCTCTTTCTATTTGTTCACATATGAGTTGCGTGTCGTATGCGCATGTAACCACACAAAGTAGTGGTAACTTGTTTATAGTGATGTTCGATGTAAGTTACCATGTGCATAAGTTTTGTTGTTTCCTTGATTCTCAACTTATTTCCATTCGTCCTTAAAAACATTTACGTTTACGTAACATTCTTTGGAGAAAATAATTTGCTTATTTCCATTTTATCCTTCCAGTTTTTATGCTTCAGAACATAGTGGAATAGATAATTATTTATTTCCATTTTATCCTCAATTTTTGAGCTTCGCAATGTAGCTGAAATGCATAACTTATTTATCTGTAACCAATGTTTTTGGGCATACTTTTGTGTCTCTTTTATTGCTAATTTTAGACTAACCTTTATGTGATCTGTGTGAAGGAATTATGTCATGAACTATCTTGCATAAGAGGACCTAAATTGCAGGGCTTTGTGACTAAGTCCCTAATTCAGCTCTCATGTCGGGTTACAAAATTTGGATGGTTTGATGATGACAGATTCGGAGAGATTGTCAAGGAAGCAACAGATTTCTTAGCTCTTGTAAGTGTGTGTTGTGTTTTGTAGGCATTGAGATGGTAGTTTTCTAATTGCTGTCATGTATTTAAGAAAGACTCTATACCATAAATAGCTACTATTGCTTAAAGCGGATTTGTATCATCACATAAGCTAACCTGTTGTTTGGAACTAGGTAACCTTCAAAAGATAACCAGCTGTGCCACATAAATAAACATTTGTGTATGCAAATGAATGTATGCAATGACTCATAAGATCTTTTGAACATTTGAAACACGATGAATTGTAAATCAGTTTATTTTAATTATTGATGGCCTGTTAACATCCAACATAATCTTTTTGAAGCCATATGAGAAGAAAGCACTTCCTTACTACTTTGCCGTAGCGTTCCGCCTGCTTCACCTAGGTACGTCGACCATATTGCCCGCGTTATGTTGTATTCATTATGTGACAAAAATATTTGGTTATACAATATATGAGACGTGAATCTTAATGAATCTGATTGTTCGTTTTATTTTTTACAAATTTTATCTTGTTTTGTATTTTACCGTAGCGTTAGCACGAGCACACTACTAGTATGTAATAAAAATTATAATATTACTTTACGTGTTTTCATCCCTTGGAAACGCTTGTTTATATCTTCTTCACTAACATTCAAAAATATATCACACTCAATGAATATAACTAAACAATAATTCGAGAATTGATTGTCCGTACTATTTCACAACTTGTTCTTCACAAGAGTTATAGCAGAACACTGAACTGTAGGCATCAGCAGCCAATTCTACCCAATTGTCTTCCTAGAGCACATGAAGTTTTTCTGATTTGTTGATGCCTAATTCCACATCAGCCAAAACTCTCCGCAGCTTGGTGGTAGCCCATCTGGTCAAAGAGACAGACTTTCACCGGTGGCGAGCAAATTAAGACCTGCTGGGATCGATCGAGAGGGAGTGGCGAGAAGGACTCTATAATGGTTTTTTGGGACTCCTCTGCCTTGAATTGGGGAAAATATCGAGAGGTACAGTGCCAAGTGAAATGTGATCCTCTCTTTACAATGTCCCTAAGCTTAACACATTTTTTCGACGTTTCCAAACAAATGCGACACAAATCATGTAGCCAATTTTGCCTATGCCAAGTGCAAACCATCGTCACCCAAGAAAAAAACAAAGATGACAGTGACCCTACTATCAGGGATAAAGTGTGTCCTTTTATGTTATTGATTTGATTTTTGATTTATGGTTTTTGAATTCTGACAGATCGTGAGAAATAATACATAAGGAGAAATAGTCGTATATAATTTTGATTGATATATATGAACTCAGTACAATGTTTACTATAATTTTATATATATATTAAAAATACACTATTTAAAAGTTAATTGACAAAAATTCTAAGTATAAGAGAAAAAGATTCCACCCATCGGGCTATATACCTCCCGTCCCGTCCGCTTCTGCCTGCGCCCGCGGAGATGCCGCCGTCGGATCCTACCATCCTATGGGCTATGGCTTCGTTGCGTAGGAGTAGGTCCGGACCCGTCGGCTTGAAACGGCTCCGGCAACGACAGCGAGAGGCAATAATAATCAGCGAGCCCATTTTTCATTTTTGCGGCCCCACTTCCCATGGAGCCTACTCTCCCCCACATGCCATTCTTGCGCTGCGCCTCCGCTTGCGGAAGTTGAGCCAGCCAAAGCCGACTTTAGGCCTCGCTCGTTTCGGTTCGGACTTTTAAATTTTGTTTTATTTTTTACTATTCAATAATTTTGTTTTTTTTATTTTTTGAGTTTTTTTATCGGTTCTATTTTTTCTCGTATTCGTTTATACTGTTCGTGACAAGGTAATATGTTTTTTTCTACTTTTAAAATTTTTAATTTAATTACACCAAATAAGATACCATGAGCTATAGTATTTTTTTTCAGCTAATACAATAATTTTCAGTTAAAAATCATTCAAAATAAACCATTTTGAACAGGGCCAATCTCCTCCTCCGCGGGTCCTCATCGATCCATCTCATTTCCGCATCAACAAAAGAATCGACATCACGAAACACAGCATCGGCTGGGTAATGAGGCTAACCAACCAGGTAGCACCAGCCAAGGCCAGCATCATTGCGATCAGATTGACCGACTACGAGAGTTAATCTATCATTGCTCCAGCAGATTGAGGATACGGTCATGGTTTTTGTTTTCATCAATTCAGAAGTACACACAAGCGCCACAGTAGTTGGCGTACGTGCTTGCTACCTCAGCGTGTTACAAGCGATCTCTCCGATCGACGACACATGCGCGTATCATCGCGGATTATCAGGCTAATGTACGTACTGGCTCTAAATTATTTCGGCTTATTGGTCGCTCTCGATTTCGAGAGCGTTGACGACTTCTCTAGCTTAGCCACGAATTAAGCCGACGCTAACCGACGTGGAGGAAATTATCCGTACCTGACATGAATGATGGCGACAGACAGATACACATACATACACATACACACATATATAGGATATTGAAATGGAGCACCATGATATCTAGGCACTAAGCTTCTTTGTCTTTGGATTGCTTTTAGATATGTGCTAATGTAATGATATAAAATATCACGCAAATCCGTTAGCATTCATTAATTCGAAAACATTGATTTGGAAGGGAAGTCATGGATTTAGTATGCTAAATCAACCATGAATGGAAAATCTCAATTATAGAGCCTAGGCACCATGGTGTCCATATTATTTATACCATATAAAAAACATGTTTGGTACTCCTATTATTTATACTATGGTGGTGATCGGTTCGGCTGAAAAGCTCGTGGTTTATGGTAAAACATCAGAAATTGGTGAAAAAACATCATGAATGTGATGAGAGGCTTATTTATCATAATTAAATTTAAAAAAAATTTAAAATATAAAAAATATATTAGCCCATTACGTATAATACAAACGAATACGGGAAAAAAAAAGAACCGGCAAAAAAGCTCAACAAAAAGTCAAAAGTTCAGAAAAAGACGAAATTTATGAATAGTGAAAAATAAGTCAGAAGTCAGAAGCTCAAGCCGAATTGATCGGGTACTCTAGAAGTACTCGTACTCCCATCCTTCTCTACCATCAGGTTTGAGATGTCAACCGCCTAATAGATGCTTTCGTATTGGATATATCTATTAGTGGCCTAACAGATGCTTCCGCATTGGATATATCCATTAGCAGCTGAACCAACTGATGGAAGTTATTAAAATACTAACTAATTACCATAATTAGCGGAACCACTCCCTTGCAACTAGGGAACGTGTATGCTGTTTGTTGCATTGTGCATGGAAATATTAGAGATGTCGTTTTTGTACGGCGTTGTTCGGAGTATATATTGCTTCTTTTTTGAGCTGAGTAATACTTTCTTTGTAATGCTTAATCGTTGTACCTAAGAAGCAGTATCAAGTAAAGAAGTATATACTGCTTTGCAATGAAGTATGTACTGCTTAAGTGATTATCAAAGGAAGAAGTTGCTTAGCAACTAAAGAAGTATATACTGCTGAATTTCAACTATGGAAAAGAAGTATGTTATCTTTTGAAAAAGAAAGAAGTCAGATTTTAGAATATGAAGACTAGCATTTTAAAGCAATACGTTGAGCTAATACAAGTACCAAAAGGAGGCATCTTTCACTTAATCAGGCGTTCATATAGAGTATATCAAGAGACAAGAGATGAGTGAAGTAGAATTGAAATTTGTTCTATTTGAACTAACTAGCATGACAATCCCAATAAATAGTAGAAGAGCTCTGCTCAGCTAACAGGAATACCATATTTTCTACACAATAGAAATACTCCAAGAGTTACAAAACTACATGATGCTAATCAAATGCATGTCGCTTCTTCCAGTCCATGTAGTTATGGTGCACATGACATTCTTCAGTACCAGCTGCTCGCTAGTAGGTTGTCGTGCTAATCGCGGCTGGCCATTCTGCTGCTTGAAAACTTGTATGCCTCATACCCCAGCCTGATTGGTCCCTTGAGCTAATGACACTGCAACATAAAAAAAGGTATGTAAGAAAGAGGTATATTTGAAATAACAAAAGGAAAACCACAATTAGCACTCAAACGAAAGTACTTTGGACCTATTCCATGTTCATACTGAGCTTGCGCTAAAACATATCACAATCAAAAGGAAATAAGTATACAGAATCTAATTGGCAAAGACGTACACTGATCGGCATACCCACTTCTTGATAAATATACCTTTTTTTCCAAATATGAAACTACAATTTAAATCACATAATGAGTAAGGTTTCCAGCTTTGTCAGTATACCCTTGTATTTGACCGCATCCTTTTCCAAGGAAACAGATGCTAAATAGAAAATCTAAGTAGTATTTCTATAAACTCTAGTAACTAGATAGTGGCAATGACAATTTGATAGACTAGTAAACTATATAAAAGATCAAATATAAAAAAGATAGCACCGAGGATTATTCTGCAAGAGCATTACCATTAGTAAGTAATTGCTTGGTTCAAAAGACAATCACCAGTATAAAACTAAATTTAATCGGTAAGAGTATAATCCACTTATGAACTCTCTTCATGTTACAGCAAAAGCTACCCAAACTCATGCATGATGATAGAAAGTCTGCATCTTTGAGAATAAACCCCAAGATAGCACAACAAGAAATTATGGGAATGGAGTGAGTCCTACAAATGCCATAGGCCTTCTGCTTAGAGAATATGACTAACAGCTGCAGCGTTCATTCATGATTCACAGTCAAAGACCTGAAACAAGCTCCACAGTGGTCGCCATTAGACTGCAGCTGCTTAGTTGCATGAAAATCGACATAAAATTCTAAGGCAATAGTAAGTGTATTACAAAGAAGAAGCATGGCTGAAATATGCTAGGAAATCTAACAATGGGAAAACTTTGTCAGTTACAACTTGCAAATTTGCATGCCATAAGAAAATGGAAAATTACAGATTATTCCATCGTCAAACATATCATAGATTGGCACATCTTCCATAAAAAAGAGGATTGGATCTCAAATATGAAAAGCAATGCTACAGATTACAGAATTTGCCACAAACATGGATGAAAAGAAAGGATGCACACACATTGGTCAACATCGAGGTTCCCAATCGGCTGGCTACCTTTGGGAGGAGCTGGGAGGAGTCATCGCTCGCCAGAGCCGCCGCTGCTCTGTGGAACGCTCTTGAGGTCGGCCACCAGGAGTCACTGCCCAACACATGAAGCACCTTTTCTCTGCAGAAAAGAACTAGCTAATCAGCACTCGAACCAAACTTGAGGATTAATCCTTCCACAAAGTATACATTAGATTGAAGTGTCTTCCCCAAAAATAAGATTGGATCTCAGATCCACCGAAAGATCTTGCAGTGAAACCAATATGAAAAGAAATTGGACAAAGCTATGTGTCATAGTTTGTCTCGTAGTTCCATTGATCAGGCGGTGTGGTGCTCGAGTCGATCGACGGTGACGACGCGCTCATGAGTCCTGATCGGTCATTGCTTGTGATGAAAAAATTGGTATTTGAGAAAATTGATCATTTGCCACTTTGAAGTGTGGACTTCGCAAAATTGCCACTTTCAAAATGCCATGCAGTACATTTACATCTTGATTACCATGCCATTTGAGCCATTTAACTCATTTAATATTTTTTTCTTCTAATTTTAGAGGCTGAAAGAGACCTTTCTACCCTTGCTAATTGAAACAGAGGAGAGGTTTTCAAGAAGTCGCGGTCTGAGGCGACGCCGAGCCCGGCATGGCGTGGCGCCCAAGCCCGGCGGCCCACGGCGGCGGCGCTAAGCCAGCGGCCCACGGCCGGCGCGCCCAAGCCAAGGCAAGGCCGCTCCACGGCCGGCGGCGCCAAGGGCGGCAACACCGCGGCGTGGCGCGGCGCCGAGATGATAGCCCGTGGAAAAGCGCGCGCGCGCGGCGGCGCTCACATGGTGGCGGTGGCGGCGTGCTCGGCGCCGGACAGCGCGCCCGCTCGCACGGCGGTGGAGGCGGCGACGCACGCGGCCGGCAGCGCCCATGACGAGGCGGCGGCGGCTCCCAAATGGCAGTGGTGGCTAGGGTTAGGGTTAGGGAAACCCTAACCCACCTCTTTTTATATGATGCCATTTAAATGAGTTAGTAAGGGTAGAAAAGTCTTTTCCAGCCCCTGAAATTAGAAAAAATATATTAAATGAGTTAAATGGTTCAAATGGCATGGTAATCAAGAGGTAAATGTACTGCATGGTATTTTTGCGAAGTCAATTTTGAAAGTGGCAATTTTGCGAAGCCCACACTTCAAAGTGACAAATGATCAATTTTCTCGTTCAATGCTAGCTAGATTTAGGAATTGACAAGGGCTTCCAGATCTAATCCACTCAAATTTGGTAGAGGACAGCTAATTTTCAATTTCACCACCAGAAGATTAAATAGTGGGATACAATAATTTTGATTGAGTACCTGCAATGAGAACTAGACGATTCTCCTACTGCGGCTTGCGACGAGAGTCGCCGATGATGTACTGGATGCCACGACCATTCGTCACCGGTTGGGATTCCCTGCGAGACGCTCTCGGCTATGCCATTGGAAAGCAGCGTGAGGTGAGTGCGCCGTTGGGCCAGTTTGATATAGCTGTGGCTTATGATTTTTAGCTGAAATTTTTAAATTTTAGCTGTTTACGATAGAGATTACGGGGAGAGAAATTCTCGCTTGCGATTTTGGTTGATACAGCTGTTGGGCTTTTAACGTATACTACAATTAACTTGTAAACTCTATCTTAAGAAAATACTTCGTTTAAAAATTAGATACTATGATAAAAATCAAAAATCATTTTTAGAAGCCGTAAAGCACAGGACGTTCGCTTGATAGGAGAATAGGAAATGAATATACGGCTTTCGGATTTAATCCCCACAAAATCGATGGAGGCCAACTACATTTTCCATATTTATTTAGATTTATTTTTAATTCAGAAGAACTAAAACGGTCCAATGTTGCAACCCAATAGCACGCCCGTAAGATTACACTCATCGAGGTGGCGGGGATCAACATGGATGCAAGCGGGAGTAGGTACTCCCAGGAGTAAAATATCATTTTCATTTATATATATATATATATATATATAAGTGTTCATGTACTATGGTGCTTACACACCCAAATCAATATCCGTTGATGTGCTTTGAGATTCGCAATGTTTAACATAGATATCTTCATGTACCTATAAAAAAGTGTATTTAAAATATCAAATTTTGAAAAATTAAACATAACTTTAGTTTAACTAGTTTGAGCTAGTTTCACGATATATACTCACTATAGCCATGTTAACTTCAAAAGTAGATGATCTCTGCTAGCATGGAGGAGTGGGAGAAGGCGCATGGGCCATGGAGGAGATGGCATGCGGCGACTGGGGTAGGGAAGGGTGTGGGGTGGGTAGGGAGAGGAAGGGCGTGGGGGAAGGGAGGGGAATGGTGTGGGGCGGATAGGAAGGGCGCGGGGAAGGGAACGTGGGGTCGTGCTGTTGTAGGGAACGTGGGATATACTTTGTGGGCTGGCTATATGAGTAGGAATGGATGGGTTAGATCTGTCATGGTTAGATTGGATGGTTACGGAGAGATGATGGGAGAATCTACCAACGACCACTAACTCATACTTTTAAGGAATAAAGATATGAAGGAGAGATGAAGTGAGGAGAGATAATATAATGTCTCTTATGCAAGAGATGGCTTGATCCCGCAAACCAACGCAAATAACGAGAGGATATGAAGCAGCAAGTTACGATGAAAATAGTATAAAATAGTTAAAGGGATGATTTATATTAGAAATATTGTCTCTAGTGCTGTTTTTAAGTGAGATAAAAATCATAGAAACAATACTAAGAGATAGACTATTGTATAATGTACATGACCTAAATGGCATTGAGACACACAAGTTAAAACATCCCTATCCTATTCATAAATTTCAACAGCGAAGTATGCAAGGAGAATCAGTGTCCCACAACTTGGTTGAACACTCGAAAGTTACATCAGTTCTTCTTGCCTAAGTAACCTTACATTAACATTTAAACACCAATCATAGGCGGATCAGATTGATTGCACACTCGATAAGACAGAGATGGAACCAGAAGAAAACACAATTATCACCAAAGATGAAACTAAGACTAGCTAGGTGCCTCTGCGTGATGCAGTCCACACCCCAAATCAATCATGTGCGAGTAATGCAATCATGGACCGGCGAGCATGTGGCTGGCCCACCGCAAGTTGCCCCACCCAACCGGCGGAATTCCGCCCCTCCGCCTGCGCACAAAAGCCCAACCCCCCACGAGAAAACAACAAAGCGGCGCCATCGCATCGCATCGCATCGCATCCATCTCCTAGCTTCGATAGCTCTCCTCCCCCCGCGAGACAAGACAATCGCGCGCAGCGCCACGCAACCACCAGTCCACCACCCGCCCGGCCCGAGGCCAATCCAAAAAGGGCAGCGCCCATCGATTCCCATCTCTTCCTCTGCGCGCAGGCATGAATTTGTCGCAGCATCGGCGCGACGACGGCGACAGGAGGCGGCATGCGAGAGACGGTGGCAGGCGGGGGCACGCGGAGGCGGAGGCTCCGGCGCTGGACCTGCTCGACGAGTACTGGTTCTTTGGCAACGCGCTGGCCAAGAACGGGAGGGGGAGGAGGCCGCCGCTGCTGCCCAAGTCGCCGTCGACGTCGGGCAGGTGCGGTGACCGGACGAAGGGTGAGGGCGTCGGCACCAAGGGCGGCTCCGGCCAGGCGGGGACGTCCCAGTTCTACGCGTCCGGGTGCCGGAGGCTGCTCCGTACGCCGTCGCTCCCGTCGCCTCGCATCGGGATGGAGCTATCCAAGGACGAGGAGATAGCGGAGGGGGAGGAGGGGGCTGGTGGTGATCAAGAAGTGGTGGAGGTGGAGGACGATGACCTGAACTGGAGCTCGATTTACGAGGGCGTCCTGCGCACCAGGATCGCGGAAGGAGGAGGAGGCGTGGGCAGGTCGACGCTGCAGCGGGCGCCGTCCATGCCGGTCGCGTCGTCCGCGACGACGGACGACGACGACGGCCGCGGCGAGTCCGCGGCCACCAAGTCCACATCGAGCATGTCCAGGCTCAGGCACTCGTACAGCACGCTGGAGAGAGACTGTCGCTCGCCCACGCTCACCAAGGTACGCATTGGCATTGCCGTAGGCCGTAGCGATCATCAAGCACGACATCCAAGACACGACGGTCTTGGATGATCGAGAGCTCTGAGCTCTGAAGCTAGTGTCCGACGAATTGACTGGTTCTTTGCAGGCTGACCGGACGCCGAGGACGTCGGGCGGCGGCGGCGGGGAGCGGGGCCAGCCGCGGCGCGAGCTCCGATCGTTCAGCGTCAACCAGCAGACGACCATCGTCCGGTACAAGAGCGCGTTCCAGGACAAGAAATGGAACAGCTCGAGCGACCTTGAGTCGATCGAGGTGCAGGGTTTCAAGGACCTGGGCTTTGTGTTCGACCAGGAGGAGCTCAGGGAGAGCCTGGCCGATGTCCTCCCGGGCCTCCGCGGTAAGACCAAGACAACCTCCGGCGGCGACAACGGCGACGTGAATGGAAACGGCAGCGGCAACGCCAGTGCCGGCGGCGACGGGAGCGTGCGGCGGCCGTACCTGTCGGAGGCGTGGCACCACGTGCAGCGGTCGGCGCCCCCGGCGATGATAAGGCTGCAGCAGGCGGACGCGAGGTCCGCGGCGGAGATGAAGGACCATATTCGGATGTGGGCGCAGGCCGTCGCGTGCAATGTCCGACAAGAGTGTTAAATGGACGCCATATCGCGTCCACCGTGCACAATACACATACCAGAGATAAAAAAAAAATCTCGATACTTCAATTTTGTTATTTTCACCACCTTCGCCTCCGCCAAATTTCACACTGATAAATGTTTAGGCAGCCGTTCAGTGCTCTTCTTTGATTGATTTCTGAATAAAAATAGTGGAAATCATCCTATTCTTTTTTGCTCCACTCATTGTTATTCTTGCTTGAACAACCATAATGTTAATGTTAAGGCTCCGTTAAAAACGTAGCATTGCGACAGGGATTTCTTACCTAGTTGAGGCTTGAGAGTTTCCTATGAAATTGATAGTTGCTACCGAATTCCTGCGTTTTAAACGGGGCTAACTGGAGTTGCTAGTGCCATGTCTAATCTTGGCCAAAATGGATCCTTGGTACTACTTGTCAGTGCAGCAAAATCTAGAGGCCATCAGGTTTAGGTATCACGCATATACAATTAATAATGTAAGGTGAAAATGTTAACAGAGGAGTAATTTTGTCTGATACGTGTATAATAGTACAGTACATATCTATATGTATATGCATAGCAGGAGAGCATGGCGACGCATACCTGGCTGCCGGCCCAATTCCATGTGCGGCTTCTGGCTACCAGCGGGCAGGTCCAAAAACGATGTTCGGAATCTGGACAGTTCGGCGCCAGTAACATGCGAGATCCAATGAGAACCAACAAATGCTGCAATGCATCATCAGGTGTCAGATTACAAGCAACTCGACTCGGCACTGATTGCGGCCGACTCCCCATATTTTTGAATTTTTAATTGTTTGGTCATGTAACGTCGCGTTTTTAAATCTAGCTTGGTGGCGCATGAATTTAATTTACAAAAAAAGTTAATTACACTATAAATATATGAATTTGTGAGGTGTGTATCTAGGTCACTGAATTATAAAACCGTGTATTTAGACCATGAACTTGTTAAACCATATAAAAGAGAGTGAAATGAGGTTTTGCAAGGCTGACAAGGTATCCACGTGCACTAATATTTATGTGTTATTGATGTGGATGTTAATATGAGAAGGTGAAGGCATCTGGCTCCATCTCTCTGGCTATGCCATCTGCGCATCCTTTAATGCCGTTGTAAAGCATTCAAAAGTAATTTGGTTTTGACTAAGAAGGAAATATGTGAATTTGCTGTAGCGATGGGGTTAATTGCGAGGTGAATTCTTATTGCTTTTCTTGTCGCATGAGATACATATGGAACTGATGCAACTGCATTGGTAGATGTAGATGGTGAAAAGGCCAACGAAGAAGGCGACAGATGTGGATGGGCCCGATCTACTGCAACCACTACCACTGTCTCGATTCTCGACCACTCATCATCAGCGTCAACATCAAATGGCGTTGCGCTGATCCCGTCCACATGGTTAGGATCGTCTTAGCCGTTGCTGACTACTTTTCAGAGTCCCTGTTCGAGGAACACATCGAGTAATCAATTAGTGCCCCTCCTTCATCGATGGCGTTATGAATGCCTTCACAGCCTTGTAAAGCCTCTTTCATACCTCATTTGTATAGTTTAACAAGTTCATTGACCTAAATATACAGTTTCATAATTTAGCGGTCTAGATGCACTCATTTCACAAGTTCATGTACCTGTGGTGTGATTTACTCTTTACAAAGTTAGCCCCTTTCTCGAGAGCAGGAGGATGGGAAGGCGACACGTGTCACCTCTAATGGGCCCTACCGCGGCTGGCTGGATCCACCGTGGGAACAGCAACGAGTGTGGGAGGCCAGTGGCAAATGCAGCCAACAACAGGGCCAACTCACTTGCTGCAGCACACAGGCGCTGGAGGCTCTTCTCGCTTGTTGCGTCCACCAAGTACTAGAGGTCAACGTCTACTGCAGCAACTGGGCACGATAGGAATCCCTCGCCCATGGTCTCCGCCCATATAGCCCGTCAATAGTTACTTTTTCCTACCCTCGCTCTAATTTTGTGCTGCGCCAGCCGAAGCTCCAGAAAAACAGTAGAGGTGGAGAAGAGAGAGTGGGGGAAGGGTTTCAATTAGATTTTTGAGGATGTTTTGTTTAATTTCAGAATATTTTCTAGTTCTGAAAAGTGTAGATCGGCTTGAGAGCTTCAAGAAGAGGTAAGTCTCATTCACAAGCAAGTATTTTTGTTAATATGTGATTAGCGTTTAATTGGGATAACCCATTGCGGTGTGCATACGGTGTCGTTGCGGTGTCCAGGCCATAATCAGGATAAATCGTGAAGGCACCCAAGGTTGGAACTACGAGTACTACTCATCATATCTGCCAGTGAGTCATGTATCAAGATTTCTATTCTACCACTATTGAAGACTACTACGTTGATCATCTGTGCCAAAGAAAAGCCAAGTGCACATGGGAAGGTTGGATGACGAACGAGGACTGGGACCATCATTGGTACGGGCTTGCCAAAGTTGCCAGATGCGACAAAATTAAACATGAAGCAGAGAAAAGGAGACAGCAAAAATACGAGGAGAGCTGCAGGAAGCGGCACGAGCAACTCCTCAAAGAATATAGGAGAGCCCGTGAGAAGTAGAAGATATGCCTGCATGTCTGACTTCATTCCCATCTGTCCTGTATTTTCATTTCTGAAAGGCATCATTATATCATAGTAGTAGTTTTGCATCCATGGTTCATGCATCTTACCACTTGTATCGTACGAATAGCAAGGCAAACATATACATCCAATCAAACTCTGGAGACCATGTAATTCTTACATTCATTATGAACTCTTCTGTCGGGCTTAAAATCTTATCTTCACTGCTCCGTTCTCCCTCAAACCAACAAAGCTATTTCTGTTATTTTTCCCTCAATTCTCACTAAAATCTAACCTTACAAAATATTGGCCCAATAGATCACATATTAATTTCTGTACTTCTAATTTTCCCTACCTTTCATTCCTTATCTTTCATTCATTTGTAACTTTCAAATTAAAATTCTATAACTTTCTTTTCTCGGGGGAAGGGGGGCTCACCTATTGTGGTGCTGCGCGGCAGTTGTGTAGAGTTATGGTTCTCGAAATTCTTTTATATTGGAAAATAGGGTTTTATAAAACTCGTATTCTTATCATAACCAAATCTATACCTATGGTTACAACCTACAGTCAAGTTTGCTCTGATACCACTCTGTAACGACTCCGGTTTTTGGAAACAGAGCCGTCGTACATCCCGCAACAAGCCAGGGATTTAGTTGCAGACAGAAGGAATATCATGCCTGCTCACGAATATTTCAAAAAGGGTTAATTTGATTAAAATAAGATCTAATAGTCAATTTTAACAATTTTAAGGGCGTTCAATCCTGAAACTTAACTTACATTCGGAAGATTCGAAGAAAACTCCCACAGGAACGTTTGAGTGCGATCGTAACCCTAGTACAAAATCTTGTAACAATCTTTCTTCATCTAACCTCTGTGTTGGTAGAAAATAAAGCAAAAATGAGTACAACTAATCGTATTCAATAAGTCATATGTGAAAATGCTACATAACTACTTGCCAGTGATTTTCAAGAGGTAGGGATATAATGGTTTTATTAAAATATTTGTGGATGTAATTTTATTTGTAAATATTTTTAATCACAAAAAACAATAACTTCTCAAGGAATTAGGGTTTTAAAACTAGATTATGTGACCTCAACATTTCCAAATCATTTTCAAATTTACTTATGCTTCACGGTTGGAATCACTCATTAAACACAGCTTCATTTACTGGAAGCACGTCGTATTATGTGACTTTATTTTTCACTATTTCTAAATTTTATCTTTTTTCTAGCTTTTTATCTTTTTTAGCTTTTTTTGCCAGTTCTTTTTTTCGTATTTGTTTGTGTCGTCCGTGATGGTATTTTTTCTATTTTTATTTTTTAAATTTAGTTACGTCAAATAAGTCATCATAACTATAGTCTAATTTCAGTCAACTACAGTATAATTTCAGCTATAAGTCAATTTATTTTAGTTCAATAAAATGGCACCTTAGGTTTTATTTTTAAAAAAAAAAACCCTGTCGGAGCTCCTTGCCGACCTATTGCACCTGCCAATCCCCCGCTCGGCATGCGGCGCATGGTAGATCTAAGGAGAAAGCTTTTATTTTTTTAAAAAAACGAGGTTAAGTAAATAAAATGGCTAGAGTGACAGTTATACGCTCAATTCTCATTTTGTGGACCACTAAGCACGCAACAAGAGCCAATTCTAGAGGCCCAGCCCAAACAGTGTGTACATGTACAAGAGGCGTTTTACAGTTCCACTCGCTACCAAGCTTGTGAAAGAATAAAAAAAAATCTAGGTTCCAAATAATAGAACTTGCGAATGAACTCATCTAAGAAAATTGTTTGTGAATTAATTCGCCCAAAAAGGTTTCTTTTGGATGAAAGCTCTTCAGATATGCATAGATCTTAAAGCACTAACCAAAGGATAAGTAATCATAATCTATCTTTGATTAATACTTTAATATTTATGCACTGCACTATTTGAAACAGCATGCAATCACCTCCCATTTGATTAATGTAGTATACAGAGCAGCTGTGATTTGCTAAAGCATGTCTACTGCCAGTACGTTCTTTTTTTAAGATAAAGGATATAAAATCTGGCCTCTATATCCATGAGGGATATACACAGTCAAAAGTTACACGAGCTCTTAGGCTCAAATCCTCATAACTGAGGAGCATACAACAACAAGAAAGAGAACTTAAGAACTATGAAAAAAAGCTAGAAAGACTAAGCTTCAGAACTTCTTCTCCGTCCTTACTTTTAACAAGACCCTATCCTCAACCGACTATGCCATCCAAATTTCGGACTACTTTGCGTGAAGGACCTCCTAGGCGACGCCTCCAAGGAGACGATTAGGGTCGCTAACGCCGCCCGCCTCACCGAGGCAAGATTTTCACCTGGAGATCAAAAATCATGAGGGCTGTGGAGTGCCATGACAACACCTCCAAGAAGGAAAATGGCGCCCGAAGGTGTCATCATTGTCGGGACCGGTAAGAACACCGGCAAGACTTTCGCCAGCACCTCCACAGCACCCCACGCACAACCCACACACAAAATAGATTGCCACCACCACACCAGAGACATGCACACCTCAAGGCCATGGCATAGCCACTCTTGAAATCACTGAAGAGCCGCTTCCTGCAATGTCCGCCTCTGTAGAACCCACTAAGCGACGCCTACAGAGGACTATCTGCTGCCACGCTGGACACCAAGCACCATTGCCAACTTAGCCTTCACCGGTCGCCGCGGGATGCCTCAGGCACCCAACATCCAAACCGCCTGCCGCAAGACAGGTCCGCAGGCCATTAAGCACACCGCACACACCCTTCCAACTTCACCGACACACTGCAACGCACTGCACGCGCCACCCCCGTATGGATCCAAGCGCGCCCACGGAGGAAAACCATCTGCGATTGCGATTGTGATTAAGTGGTGGCGAGGATGTCGCCGTCGGCGAAGCCGTTGTGGCACTCGCAGGTGCTCCCGAGGCGTGAGCGCCACCCGCCGCGCTGCTGCGGCGACGGCTGCTAGAGCCTGTTGGCGCGGGCGCTGCCCAACTGGAGAAGTACGTCCTCAAGGCGGGCCTCGCCGGAGTTGAGCTGCGCCAAGAGACACTCCAGCTTCGCCCTCATCAGCACGACCTTCACCTTCAACCTCCTCGCGCCCCGAGCAAAACGCCAGCCGCGCGCGGCCGTCGGCGCGCCATGCCGCCAGCGCAAGCACCGCCGCGCCAAGCCTTCCGCTCGGCGGCAAAGCGCCATGACTCGAGATCCCGCCGCAAAGATCGCCAAGACTAGCGATCCGGCCGAGGGCGCCGATCCGCCACCAGTGCTGATCGCCGCCGGCGAGGGTGCCGTTGGATCGAGCGAGCTCTGCTCCCACCGATCCAAGCTGGGGAAGGGGAAAAGCCCCGCCGCCGCCCTCTTTGCGACCACCGGCGACCGGTGGCGCGCTCCGGCAACGGCGAGGTGCGGGATCTGGGAGGGGGGAGGTGGGGGAGAGAGGCCTCCGAGAGAGGTGGGGGAGAGGAGACGTGTCTCTTTCTCTGCCTCCGAGAGAGATGGGCTAAGTACCTAGATTTCCTTTAGGTAGACCGTAGAACATGCAAGTAGAATTTTCTCAATCAGAATGCTCACCGTCTGAACTCTGGAGGCAGGAAGTAGGAGCAAGGTTTTAGGATCGCACCACGGATGGTACTATAGTACAAGTCTATCATAGATAGATAGATGACACAGATCATAATATAAATCAGAATCAGGTAGTATCACAATGAAATTGCGATTCAATTCGTAGAATTGATAGAATCAGATAAGATCACTGTGAGATCATGATCTTAATAACAAACTATATTAGCATATTAAATTTGATATTACCATTACTAATTTAAGTTGCACTAATTTAATTTGCTTTATTTTTGTTGTTTATATATTGTTCTAAAGTAAAAAAGTTTTATCTTTAACATATTAGACTTTTAAATTATTTGTTTATTAAAAATAATTAAATAAATTTCAAAAATCAATCGTAATTCATTATAACAAGAATAAGTGTACTCAAATTACAAAATTAAATTTAAAAAATAAAAATTATACTATAGATTTACATATTTAATATAATTCAAATTTTATATAAAATATATACGCCATTAAAAATTTGATAAAATCATGATTCTATGATCTGATCCAATCAAACAAAAATAATACTACCTGGATTGCGATCGTGATAATCTTGATCAGGAGCTCAGAGGCTCAGAGCATTGTACAGACACAGGTGGAAAATGCTTCAAAGCAAGGAAAATACGTACTTAACCAACCTACAATCTGGTACAAGAGCACGAAGCTCAAATTCTGGTAAAAATTCACACATCAACCTATTTATTAATATTGGGCACATGTGGTTTGATATAGTATTCTTTCAAGACAAAAACAGATAGCGCACATGCTACAAAGCAGCATCAGTTTAACATAACCTGCTCTAAGCATAGAATTCTGGTAAAAACTCACGCTATCACGCATCAACTTATTCCTTGATATTGGGATATTGCGCGCATGTTGTCTGATATAACATTCTTTCAAGACACCAAAACAATAAAACATGCCACAAAGCAGCATCAGTTTAACATACCCTGTGCTAAGCACCACTGTATTACAGGGAAGAGCAAAATTCGTTGTTTCAGAAAACAATGGAGGGTACTGTAAAAGTTCCAAGCTAAAGTAACTTCAACATGTCCACAGAAGTAAGAAACGAGCATCTTAACGAACTCCTGTTAACAATGGCATACTCCAAAATAATGGTGTGACTTGAGCTCAGTTTTGGGCCTCAAACTCCTGCTTGCTCATGAATATTGCAACCGGCTCACCAGGGGAAGGCGGGGTCTTGTTCATCACAGAAACATGGCTGCCAGCTTTGGCACGAGCAGCTTCATCATATGCGGACAAGACCTCTACATGCTCAAGGCCCAACTGCCTTTTGATCAGCTCCAGGTTCTCCTCAAGAACATCCATTTCACCAAAAGGAAGCTTCAAATTCAAAGCCTGGGGACCAACATCCCTTGCCTCATCTTTCTTGAACTTGATGAAAGGCATGCATTGCTTCTGGACTTGTTTGAAGTTTGCTTCCTGTCCAATGAAGCAATTCTTCAATGCTTCATTAATCTCCTCATCAGGGGCAAATGAACGTGCTTGGCTATCAAAATTTGATTGGAGCACCCTCAAACATTGCTCTTTCCACCCATAATAGTGCTCATTGACATAGATAAGACCAACAGTCAGCCTGTTTTCCGCTGATGGAGAAGGTGCAGGTCCCTTCTTGGGTTTCTTGGAACCAGATTCTTGCTTCTGAAGCAGCTTTCTCATTAAAACTATGGAGTCCTGTAAATATTTG
This sequence comes from Dendrocalamus sinicus, assembly GCA_036346575.1. Taxonomy (NCBI): domain Eukaryota; kingdom Viridiplantae; phylum Streptophyta; class Magnoliopsida; order Poales; family Poaceae; genus Dendrocalamus; species Dendrocalamus sinicus. The sequence goes on along the minus strand of CM070643.1, from coordinate 9,021,935 downwards.
TTTGCAATTCTTAGAGTAGGATCCGGAGTGCCTGAAACTGGCCAGCCAGCTTTGATTGCAAAACCTTCCTTTCTCAGGATCTTTTGCCACACATGTTCAGAATAGTGTGGACAAATGGGGGTTATAAGCCTGGTCTGGACTTCCATAAACCGCAACAACAAATCACGGTTCATGCCTGCCACTCCACAAGAGAGTCTGTACTCATCTCTAGCCAATTGAAGGTCATAGAATCCAGACTTAAGGGCATCTCTGAACATGAAGGCATTGTAGCTCTTCTCAGTTTCTTTGACAGCAATATTGATCTCATTGGCAAACACATGGTCAGCATAAGTAGAGGGAGCCCCAGCTCTTAGAGAAGATTCAGCGGCTATAACCTCTTCCATCCATGCAAGCTCTTTTGTAAGCCTCAAAATAGCAGCATTTGCAGTTTCAAAGACAAAGTTTGCATCATCCATACCATCACCAGCATCTGCAAGGGCAAACCTAGTGGCATCAGTTGAGAATTCTTCAATGGCCTGCCGAAGAGTTCGGAAATTCCCTGTGGACTTGGACATCTTCTCAGAATTTAGCATAAGATGTCCATTGCAACGGAAGCCACGAGGCCAATGGTGCTCTGGAAGAAGTGCTGTATGATTGTAAATGCTGAATGTCAGATGGTTCTGGATAAGGTCCTTACCAGATACCCGAATATCAAAGGGATACCAATACTCAAATTCTTGCTTCATTTTGCTCAAGAGGGCAGGAGGGATGTCACTCTTGGGTGCTGGACCATCACAGAACAAATAATCCCAAACTTCATCTGTCATTTGTTCTGGCCTGATAGATGATATTTCCTTTCCATACTTGTTGCCATTTTGCAAAAAATGTGCAATCGTGTAATAAGCCATGTATAGGGTTGAATCAGAAAGAGATTCTACAAGGAACTGCTCATCCCAAGGAATACGAGTACCAAGGCCAAAAGAACGTGAACAAGCCCATTGGTTCAGCCAGCCCAGCGTGTGCTCAAAACCATTACGGGTTTCCGCTGAGAATGTATTCATATTTTCCAAGCATTGGACTGCCTTCTGCTTCCATTCAGCATCACCATAAGTTATGTACCACTGATCTGTGAGAGCAACAACACACTCATCACCAGATCTCGACATAACTTTCTTCTCAGGCTCACTGTACAACACTGCCGTGCCTTCTTCCAAAAGCTTATTCTTTATCAGTGGCTTCACTTCTTGAACCTTTCTGCCATTGAACTCCCCTACAATCATTGTTCCATCAGTAAATCCTTTCAGATATGTCATCCTTTTTGCTTCAGCGAGCTTCTCCTTGTCATTCTGGCTCTTAATCTTAAGATCAAGGCACACCTTCTCGGCTGACTTATCTCCAAATTCAGGGATGTTGATTATTGGTATAATCTTAAAGGGTAGAACCCACTCATCTTTGACTCCAAACTTCGCTCTCAAAGCCGGCTTTGTGACCAAATCTTGCAGTGCCATGAAATCATCTGGCGAATCGCTTGGAACACTAGTCACAATTCCAGTGCCTTTATCTGTTAAGATAGTGAGCATCGGAAGTGCATATATGATTTCATTAAAGGAGAGAGGAGATTTTAATGGCAAACCAATCAGATCATTACCAGACAGCTCAGCTAAGCAGGATGGCTTTTCCGGGACCCTAGATAGATGTTGATATGCAACATTAAGAGCAGCCCTTGCTGTCAGAATGAAGACATCAGTGTCATTGATCTCAAAAGCCCCATAGTTTCCATCAGGCAATACCCAACAATTTGTCTGCCCATACATCGTCTCAGGTCTCAATGTAGCTGCTGCCAAATAAACTTTCCTTCCTTCCAAGGCCTTAAACTTAGGAGGAAAAGGTGGGATCACTTCCATTTTAATTAACACATATTCTTGTGGCTGCACACCTTCACCGGTTGCTCGATCATGGTCAGCACAAGGTTGGCCATCCAATGGAGAGTAGATTGTGTACCTCATATCTTTAACAACCTTGTCCAGTTTTTTTAGCTTTCTCATCTGCCATCGGACAAAAGCATCATAGAATGGGTTCATGTCAGTGGTTATGAATGAACGCCTCCAATCACAACCAAGGCCAAAAGCCTTGAGGTCCTCCTCCGCCAACGGAGGGAAGTAAGTCAACCAGTGATAAGGATCCTGGAATTTAGCAATTTCTTCATCCGAAAGGCCAAAGCCCCTCATGATCTCCCACTGGAACTTCTGCACGCTAGACTTCGCAGCAGCCTTAGATTTTTTGCTCTTAAATTTATCTGGGACAACAGCAACCTGGTCAGCTTGGCTATCTTCTGCCACATCAGTACTTAAATCCTCCTCTGCTACAGGAAATACTGGAGGATTTCCATATTGTTGAATCTCCCGAGCAAGCTTATCGGCTGAGGCCTTGATGGGCATTCCAGTACAATGGAAAGCAAAGGGCAAAAGGACATTTGAGCCACGAAGTCTGTGGTATGCAGCACCGAACTCAAGCTTGGACAATGAGAAAGCATGGCCTAAATGTAGTAAGCCATTCATGTAAGGGTATGGGAAGTTCCCAAAGAATTTTTCACCAGGGCCCGGAGGTTTACTGCCAGGCTCAGCCTCAAAAACCTTGTTTTCCTCCCAACACTTTTGAACATCTGATTGAATCTTGAGCAAAAGGTCTCTTCGGGCAAAACTCCTGCTTCCATCAGGATTTGATGACATTTTCCTGATCAATCAACAAAAAAAAGGTGTCAAAGGACAAGCCTATTGATTTAATTCAATTTAACTCAACTAAAAACTTATCATATATCTTCCATGTAAAAAGAGAAGCTAACAAACTCATGAAACATACACAAAACATTTATTTTTAAACAAGGTATAATTGTACAATCAGCTTTGAAGTTCTAGTTTCAAACATAACAAACCCATGAAAAGGCAAGTCAATGATGAAGTTATTCTGTAAGGAAACTATAATTCCAGTTTCAAACATGATGAAGTCAAGAGATGGAGGGGGGAAATAAAAAAAAATTGCTATCTATAAACTGATTAACTTGAGGTGACAAAACTCAGCTAACTCGAATCTTTAATATTTACCTAAAGGCTATCTAAAATAAGAACTAAGCATTATGTAAAATAAGTTCAACCTACATATTAAAAACTAATGAGCAGCCATATATCATATGCATATTGTATATCCACAACTCCACATAGTTATGCAAGACAGAACAAGAAATCCATGTCTGAAACATCTAAATGAAAAACTTGCATGAAATCATCAAACTTGATTATATTGCCATCTAGTATATGAATGGACAGCATAACAGAAGCAAGCCAAACAAGTACCATACAACATGCCAATAATGACTCTGAATTTCAAACTCCAGTAAGATCTATATTATGAAGTTAATATGATCAAGAAGGTACTAATCGCATTTGGACTTAAAACTATCCCCAGAAATAGAAACGTTAACAACAGCCTAAAGTGTATGAATTAAAAAAATCAAGTAGTTCAAACCAGGAATATACAGTGATGGATTTTATATGCAACTATCCGAAATTGTAAATGTCATTGCTAAACAATGGGTGATATAACTAAACTACAAAACAAATGCAGTGAACATCTGTAGTAATGAATCTAACTATAACAAAGAAGGGAACTCTATTTTACACATTTTTAACACAGGCGAGATGTTCCTAGTACCCAATTAAACATAAATAAAGTGAATGAATCCAGTTACAATAAAATCAGATATTCACTCCAACCAACATAAAGAGCTAGGGTTATATTAAACAGCAAAATACCTTTTGGACAGTACAAATAAACTCTAGAATAACAGCAATCTTTAAAATTTTGCAGAAAACTACAAGGAATCTGTGTAAATCCAACCCATCCTCGATCAATCAATGTAACACTGGACAGATCAAACAAGGCCCACAATATCAACTCCATCAAATAGGTAACTAAATGTACCCCCAGATGTGCCCTGGCCAACTAAATACAACATTCTATGATCTATAACACTACCGATTACAGAACGCCATGAACCATGCAGCAATTTTAAAAATAAATTAGTGTCTCATTACTTAGACAATGTACAGAAGTTGATGAAAAGACCAATAAATTCCCATAAATAAACTAAACAATTCAAAAAGGAAAATATATCTCAAACGTGATACTCTTTTCTTTCAAAGATAAAGTCAAACTACCAGTGTTACCAGGACTTGAACACGGGTGTCGGAGTCCGACTCGGATTTGGGTGTCCAATTCGGCAAACTTTAGAAATTATGATTCTAGGATTCGTCTAATATATATATATATATATATATATATATATATATATATATATATATATATATATATATATATATATATATATATATATATATATATATATATAGAGAGAGAGAGAGAGAGAGAGAGAGAGAGAGAGAGTTCCAAATATAAAAACCCATTGAGAAAATGGTCTACTGTAATTTTCAAAAACTTTTGAGGACTAAATCACAAAAAAACCCACCTTTCCCCTTACTACATAACCCCATCTAACCCTAACCCCTTCCCGGTTCCCACCCCACCCCGAGCCCGCCGCCTCCCAAGTCCCACCCCATGCCGTCTCCCACCCCGACCCCGCCGCCTCCCTCCACACCACCCCCCTCCACGCCGCCCCCTCCCCGCCACACCCTGTCCCCTCCACCATGCCAGCGCCCGCCCCAACTCCTCCTCTGCGCCGACGCCGACGCCGGCGAAGAATCCGATGCGTGCCGCCCCGTGTCTGACGTGTTGACACCGGGACACGTGTCAACGCTGGAAAAAAAATTTCGGACACACGTGTCCAGGTAACACTGCAAACTACCTGTTAAAACATTGAAAGACGCACAAAGTTACATGCACGAATTCATGGTAGCTGCATCCATCTGTACTATACTACTATGTTCATCCTCAGTATAAAAAGTTGGAAACTTCTCATAAAAGCGAAGCTCATCTAAGTTGTAAACTACTGATGGAAATAGATCCTAAAACGAATTACCACAAAACCAGTAACAGAAGCTGAGAAGCACTAACTCTGAAATTCCACCCACGGGTAATTACAATGATACAATCCCTTGACTCGAAGAAAACCATCACATTTGAAAGAACAGGAATCTTATCATAGAGACAATGGATCCATATTAATCTGTCTGCCCAAACTGCCTACATGAACCGATAAGAGCAATCAATTTTGTTTCCCCACGAACTCAACAACAACAACAAAATATCAATCATCAATTCAGTGACCCATACAGACCAGACTGCCTTGCCTACAAACCGAAACACTAACCTCACACCAAAATCGCAGAGCACGGTGCTTCGCTACACAAACCCAATACCGAACAACGACAGGAACAACAACAAAATCCGCGCTAGCAGGCATACCCCACGCTCGAATCTGGGCGATTCGGACACGATCTATTAACCGACCGCACAGAGGAGATAGGGGGAGCGGGGTAGAATCTACCTGACGACGGCGCGCAAGCAGGGGAGCCGCAGAAGCCTCAGGCCGGGGAGCAGGTTGGGAGCCAGCAGAGGGCGACGGCGACGGAGGTGGCTGGGGAGGGAGGGGGATTAGGGTTTATCCTGGCACGCGGCCACGTGGACCATGGTTGGCTCGCAAGGGGAGAGGTCAGAGGAGGACGTGTACACTCGGTTGTTTTGAGCTTACGGCTTCGTAGCTTTTTCTCAGGTGTCTTTTTTCTAAAACGATTTATTCATACTCGGTTGTAACAATTTATGCTTGAACTATCGGCTACAACAAAAAAAAAAAACTCAACCATAATATCATGCATGCTCTTTTACATGCCAAATATTTGTCTTAAACTGTATGTCAAGCTAAAATTTCGGGAGAAGTATAAAAAGTTCAGCAATGTTTTGTAAAAAAGTGCAAATCACATGTACATACGAATACATACACTATTTTAACCTTTAAAAGTACCTCAAAATTGACAATGATTTAAATTTTAAAAATATTACATCAAGCATACAACGTGTTGTTATTCTTAGAACATATTATGACATAAAAACGATGAACAACATACAACGTGCATATGAAAATAGCAACATTAATATCTACTTTAAGCAAAAAGAAGTCTGATCGTGTCCCACACGTATTTTTAACATTTCAAAAACAAACTCTAACAAAGGTTTAACTTAAGCAACCTAAAATATCAAGAATTCAAACACGAGTTCTAAGGGAATAGCTAAGCTGTTATTCAATAAGTGCGGTACAAAAGTTGTACTCCTATTCCATGCATCCTGTCAATTAGGGTCTCCTAAAAAAGCAATAAAGCAACGGTGAGTTCAAAACTCAGCAAGTACATAATAAAACAATGGTATCAACATAGCAATTCAATAAATCTTATATCTGTGAACTATAAATCATAATATCTATAATTGTGCCACTATCCCTATTCTTTTTTTATGCAATGTGATGCATCTATAACTGTAGCTTATACCTATATAACAGAGTGTTCACCTGTTGATGAACCACTCTCACCCTGTCCTCTTTCATATGGGGTCTCAAACTCCACTCCCGTGGAGTGCCTACATAAGTAAATGTTTTATCTTTCCACTCTTATAGGATGCCTACCCAAGATAGGTTCTGTATATAAATGCAATGCATGATGCACATTCTTTCAATGTTAACATTCAATCATAAGCATCGCTTATCATGGTATGATCAACATGTAATTAGAGATATCATATCATAAAATGATGTAAAAAGAAGATACGGAAGAACAGGTATCAAGCATCTATCGTAATCCACTATTCCACCATACACTTGCATGTTTAATATTGTGGACGATGCCTGGATGGCACCATTCAGATGATAACTTTTATTGTTTAGTTGTATGTTTGAATTTCTTGAGTTACATGGCATAATTTAGTGGTAAATGTTATGAATATAAGATCATATATTTCTAAAATTATTCCACAAATGTTATGTATGTTTGAACTTTAAGTGGTAATTTGTCAAGATTGTACATGATAACTTAGCGTGCAAACTGATGATATTTTTTTTATTACATTCTCATGAAGGATGTCGTGCATGACAAATACATCTGAATGGTGTATTTTTCAAACTTTAGGGTGATAGTTTCTTGAACCGGAGACAGTGACTTAGTGTGCTAATGATGATAACACATGTTGAACTTAGTGGGGGCCAGTCAATCGTGGAGCCCATACCCACCTCACATCCTCATTTTCGCTGATACGTCATGCATCAGTCACCATCTAATAGAAGGCAATGTGTGCGTGTATTGCATTGTTAGTGTTTGTCATGAGCTCATGATGGTGGCTTGCTCAACTAGGCCAACCACCTCACATGTCTTGCTGGCCCGTTCCACCAGCCGCAAGGCCTGCAAACTTTCTTACTAGCCAAACAAAAAACAGGCGATCCACGGCCACGCATGTAACACATAGGGAGCGCGGGGTCACGCTATACGGCTTCAATGCACCAGAAGAGCTATAGTCGCACCCCTTTTAAAAACAGTTTTACTATTGCACAGACGATTGAAATTTTTTTTATGTTTCAGTCACCTGAAATTGCACTCTCAATGAACTAAAATTGCAGCCCCCCTAAAAAAACAGCTGCAACTTTAGATGATTCAGAGTGCAACTTCAGGTGACCTGAAATTGCACTCTCAATCAACTAAAATTGTAGTCCCCCTTCAAAAAAACATGTGCAAATTCAGGTGATTCAAAGTGCAACTTTGGGTGACTGAAAGATAAAAAAATTTCAGTCGCCTGTGCAATAGTCTATCCCTTTAAAAAACATCTTTTGAGGTCTTGTTCGAAAAGAATAGGACTTGATGATTATTATTTTCCAAAGCCAGAAGTAAAAAAATTGTTGTGAATAAGTATATTGTAAAAACATCTTACGAGAAATAATTAATGCACCAGAAGAGCTATAGTCGCACCCCTTTTAAAAAACATCTTTTGAGGTCTTGTTCGAAAAGAATAGGACTTGATGATTATTATTTTCCAAAGCCAGAAGTAAAAAAATTGTTGTGAATAAGGATATTGTAAAAACATCTTACGAGAAATAATAGGCCGTACACGGCAATTTCTCTATACTTGTGAAAAAGTGGTCCCGGCGGGGCTCGAACCCGCGACCTTCGGCTCATAAGACCAACGCTCTAACCAACTGAGCTACGGGACCAGTGCTGATGATTTGTATGTTTACAATATACAATACTTATTTATTAGCGCTGTTTTGTTACTCTTGTGCGTTATTAAGCTCATGGATTTTTTTTTTTGCAAGTATATCTTCACCGTTTTATTTATTTTCAGCCCAACTTTCCTAGCTTTTGAACTTTTTTGCTCATTTTAATTTCTATGTTGTCCTCAAACTCCATGTATTTTCCTTTTGTTCTCTCTTGTTGCGATTTGCAAGTTTGCAACAAATCGACAGATCGTCTCCAGAAAAAAAAGGGAATTAATGACTTCGTTTCTCAAGGGGACTCTGTTTACTCTTTTTACGCAGTGCAACTGCAATTTACTTTTTTTAGAGAGCGGAATTGGACTTTGTTTGAACTTTGAAGCTGGCAGATTTGAGATTTTCCCCATCAAACTATGCCTCATTGTTTACTAAGGCTATGTTATTATGGACTGTAGCTGGTGGATTTCGGCTGTGGCTGATGATTTTTATCTGCGTTTCTCAAGATGACAACAAATAGCGTATACAATTTTAGACTTAAAAACTATTTAAAAATCCATTTTAAAAAACTGATTTATAAGTTTTGTTTTTCGAAGAAATCAAAAATTAAGAGACCATAAGAACGTGACATAATTCGTCTTTGATTATCCGCCCATCCCCTGCATCCTTGCGTGTGTTGTGTGCAGATAAGACTTCGACGCCCACATGGCACATGCGCGCACGTCGCGCGCGTACGTAACGCAGCGCCAGCATCGACGGTAGGTGAGCCTTCGCCGTCCGCTTACCCAGGCGCCTGGCCCGCCGCGCATGACTCCGTGAGTGTGTGCGATGCGTGTCCTTGCTCCGGTGACATGGTGCCGCGTCACGCATGCTACATCGTCCCGGCATGGGGACGTCGCGCCCGCGCCCGCGCGCGCGCTTCACGTGTAGCTAACTGCCGTGGCAGTCACTGACGGTCGGTCGATGCGGCCGTCATCTCCACCGAAAAACGGTGGCCGTAAAAAACTGATTTCTCACAGCCAAAAGAAATGCAAATCGAGTATAAGAGCACGTACCATGTAAGTGTTTAGAGAGATATTTATTAATTAAAAACTGATTTTTTTTTCTTGTCATATAGAATATGTAAGGCTTTTATTTTGACGTATCGATGCTTAAATAAGCATTTAGCATCGGTGCTTAATTAGCATGTGCTTATGTATATAACCACATCTAATTAATAGATAATATAACATCTAAGCACCTATGTAAAAGATATTTGTATTGAAGAAAGTAACTTTTATATAGATGCTTGATGATATTGCTATATTCTCTTTTTAAGTATTTATGTATAAACATTTTGTACTGTACATGTTCTAATATTGGTTTAGGCCACATTTAGAAGAAAGAATTTTACTAGAAAAAACTCAATTTTAGCAGAGATCACAAAAATTCTCACATTCCAAACGGATCTTAAATAATTGTAGTTCATGGTAATTTTGAACTTAGCACTGGTTGAATCGATTTTTCGTTTTTAATTACTGGTGCGTGCTTTAGGTTTGGAATTTATGTGGTTCTTGCGATCTACTTTGGTCCAACTGGGATTAAGAGAATTATGACATAGATGAGCCAGAATGCAACGCATTTCGTCATCACTGGCGACGATCGCTCGGCAGATAGCACCGAGGAAGGCATTCGCCATACCGAATGGCTGGGACGAAAACGACACGGCGGTTTTCAATGGATGATGATGGCAGTGACGACTGCTAATTAATTAACTGGTGCCCGCGTCAACAGTCTGCTGACCTTGTTGTACAAATGTACAACGGAGCATTGTTGTTTCTTTCTTAGCAGGTGCTCATTTCGATTTTTAAGTCTACGCTTCTCAGTTTTTATTGTAATTATTGTTAATTTTTTTTACATTAATTAAAATTAAAAATTAAATAAAAATTATATTATCACAGATAATTTAAAGGAATAAGAAAAAAATACAAAAACCTAAAAACTAAAAAAGATGAAATTAAGATGATAGAAATCAAAAACTGAAGCTTTAATGAGCGGGGAAGGATCAAAACTACTGTAGTTGTTGTTGTACAAGATATCACATATTCATTCAATTCACATAAAGAAAGGCATTCTTTATGGCTAATTATCTAAGGGTTGGAAACTTGGAATGGATTTGAGTTTAAGATTTAGGGTCGTTCATGGTCAGACTCACTGCTTTATATATGTTCTTTCTACGCATATCATTTCTAGCTATGTGTAACTAGACTGCTAAAATCCGGTGCCAAATTAATTTCAAGATCGACGACTACTAGTATTACAAATGGTCAAAACCCAGTAATGAGCGGTAACTGATCAGGAGTAAATTTCCATGTTTATGTGGTGCATACCAAGACAGGAATGCTAACCTAACATTCCATGGCTCTATGCACATTGTCCTAACCCCAAACCCATATTTCTGACTTGCACATCCATTCCTCGCACCACAAGTCCACAGCCCCTCACGAGCTCGTCAAACTTCACGGGCGCAAAGCGCACGCGTACGTATGCAAGAAGCCAAGGCGCTGGCACCGGCGTCGCAGCTGCCGACGGCCGGCGGCACCACCCACGACGGCGACGTGCGGAAGGCGGTCGAGGAGAAGCCGGTGGTAGTGGTGGGGCGGCGAGGGTGCTGCATGGTGCACGTGGCCCGGCGCTTGCTTCTGGGGCAGGGGGCCAACCCGACGGTCCTCGAGGTCGGCGACGACGCTGACCCGGCGGCGCTCGTCGCCGCGCTCCGGCCTAAGGACAAGCTGGGAGACGTCGTCATCGTCGACGGCGCCGCGGCGGTGGCGACGCGCCACGCCAACGCCCACGACCACGCCGCCTTCCCGGCGGTGTTCATCGGAGGGAGGCTGGTGGGTGGGCTCGACCGGCTCATGGCCATGCACATCGCCGGTGAGCTCGTGCCGATCTTGAAGCAGGCAGGCGCCCTGTGGCTCTGATAGTTCCATGCATGCATGTCGCTTAATTAATGACTTGTTAATGTCATCTTAATTACAAGCTTTCATATGTGCAAGTCTCCTGTGATCTTGGCTTTTAATTAGCACATTTGGCAACTGTGGATTTGCTTATTAGTCTTATCTATAAATGACATGGAGATATATTACAAACAACCATCGTAAATACCTTTGGACATGCCCGGAATGAAGGGGTTAGATTTGATTGCTTGTGCCCCCTGAACCAACTTTTTAAAAATTGAAGTTCTATTTTTTCTTACTTTAGCTTAGAAGGCCCCTAATTGGGAAAATAGTGAAGTCCTACTATATGCTTGGACGTGCAATTGGATGGAGGTCATGCATAGAAATGGTGGTATCATTAAGCAAAAATCTCCAGAAGCACCTTATGGAGCAGTAAGAAGTATACCCACGCGAGTCCGCTTCAGTTGTTATGACAACTCTAGACGAATGCACACGCTTCAGGAGGTTGAATCGAGGATCAAAGGTCTAGATTTACGCGGAGGAAAATTGTTCTCTCCTTGTTGCAGTGCCCTGAGGCCACCCCCCGATCCACATCAGGCATTGCATCGGACGGTCCAGATCTGCCTTGAAAGTACCCTTGGTTGGTAGCCGTGAATTGGTTTAGCAAACGGGTTAATCTACAAAAAGATCACTCCTTTATTTAGTCATCCCACGGGATACCACTAACGTGTCGTAAACAATTCAAAAACACAATACGCTTACTTTCTTGTAAAGCTCATCGAGAGCATAAGTTGTGATGGTGTACCTGACCTTGAACATTATGACAGCAAGCCTTCCCACTGTGTTCTGTGCTGCTTGCTCATAGCGGAATCTCATCTTCGGACTCAAAGAGGAGCGCGAGGGAGGAGATGATGGGCTCGGACTCACCGGCGTGCATGAGCACCACGCGTGAGGAATCCGTCGTATAAGGCCATTCTAAGTGGAGAGTTTCATGGCGTTGTTTCCAAGACTACCATATCATATAAAATGAAATGAAACATCCATCCTCAATGCATAGTTTCTTCCTAAAAATATTGCCATATCATCAAAAATGCCTATGTGGCAGCCTATTAAATGCAGATGAAACTCCCACTGAGACTGGCCTAAGGTCTTAACATCCATGTTGACCTTGTAGGACTCTTGTAGGACTCAACGACGACGATGATGTGGCCCTCGGCGGTGTTGCAGTAGACGTTCTTGCTCTCTGTCATGGACTCATGGTGGAGCTGAGCGTCGACATGAAGATCTCCCAGATCTTGGCCTCCACTTGGTATGCATGGCATTGTTGCTGCTGCACAGAGATGGGTATTGAGTGGTCATCATCGCCATGGTCGGCGCCGCATAGAGAGGGTCTAAGAGTTGTGTATTGGGAATTTGGGATGGGAAAGGGAGGCGGTAGGGTTTTTTTTTGCAAAATTTGCAGAGAGACGCAGGCGGTTTTGTGCAAATTGTGCCCACCTGAATCTTATCTCTTATATCACAATCGGAGGGTCTAGGATGGGTGAGCGCATGAGTGCTTGAAGGAGGCTGTGTGCATAGGATATGTTGTCTATATATGTATGTGCGTGTACATGTGTATATATACATAATGTATGTGTGTATATACACATGTATATATATAGGAAAATGTTTCCATACTCTTAGGAGTACCATTCTCACTTCTTATATATCGCTTAAATGGTGTTGTTATATTTCTTTATCTATTTGAGCATACTCTAATGATAATTATAAGGTATTCCAAAATGAATTCCATGAAAAAATCATCAAATTTCATTTTTATAACATAATTTGTGTATATACTCCTTTATATATGGAAAAGGGTATATAACAAAAAAAATATTTTGATGAAAATTTTTGACCAAATTGCATTGGAATGCCTTAGAATTATGTACTCCCGGAAGTGATAAAGAGATATAACATATTTGTTTAAGTAGTATACAGTGGCGGATCCAGGATTTTTGAGATGGGGGTACGAAGTTAAGAATCTACGGAGTATATATAAGATAGAGAATTTTGATACACATAATATGTATATCTCATATAGTTAATCAAATAAACCTTGTGTGCAGGGGCGGCATGGCTGTCAGGAGCGCCGCCGCCGTTCAAGCTGGAATAGGGGAGGAGCTGCCGCCGCTGCATGGGCCGCTGGCCGTGGGGACTTCTTCGCCGACGCCGTGTCGGCCATTGGGTGTGGTGCCGCGCCGCGGCAGCCGTTTGCCGATCGTCGCGTCGCGAGAGACGAGGAGGCGGCGCGTCTTGTAGGGTGGCGGCGGCAAGAGAGAGATGGAGAGGAGGCAGCACGGCAAGGCAGAGGCGGCGTGGGAGGCGCCGAGCGAGGCAGAGCCCGTCGGTCGCCGCGTCGCCGGAGCCGAGGAGGCCAGGGGCGCGCAGAGATGGAGAGGAGGCCAGGGGGAGGCAGCCAGGCAGAGGCAGGAGCCAGGAGGCTAGGGTTAGGTTATAAAATGCCAATTAGGCCTTTTGGCTAGTGGGCTGAATTTGCTAAATTACCTGCACTTTTTTGCAAAAAATTTTGGGGGTACAACTGTACCCCCATGTCCCATGGTGCGTCCGCCAGTGGTAGTATATTGAAAGTCAAAATATGTACTCCCGAGAATATGGAAAAAAACTTCATATATATATATATATAGATAGAGACGCAATATATATGTGTGTGTGTAGAAATACTATTATGTGCATGAGCGTATAACTAATTATATGCTCCATCTAGTTCCCCTTGCCCCGACCGAGCCTGTGCTGCCACCCAGCCGTGTGACCCACCTGTCCCTATCCGCTTGCACTAGTTACAAGCCACGAACCGACAACCCGCCTATCCACACCTGCTCGTGGTTCATTTGGCCATAATTTGGTATGTATCTGGATGTAAATGTGGTATCTTTTTTTTACTATCACTATCACATGGCCAACATGCGCCATGACGTGTCCAATAAATTCGTCAATATGGTAAAAAGAGGTTTTATATGGTCATAAAATCATATGTATCTGAATGTAATTGTGGTTTTCTAATTTTTCTGTAGCTGTCATATAGCCAGCATGCACCATGATTAAGTGTAGCAGTAAACTCTAACAACGTGGCCAGTAAATTCATCAATATAGTGTAAACAAATTTATCTAGTCATAAATTAGAATGTATTTGGTCGAAAAAGTGGTTTGCATTTTTATTGTCAACTCCAATGCGTGGTCGGATCGTGCAGTTCATCTTGGCCATAAATTAGTATGTATCTAGACATAAATATGATTTCTATTTTTACTGTCATCATCACATGGCTAGCATGTGCTATGGCTAGATGTGGTAATAAACTCTAATGTCGTGTCTGGTAAATTTGTTAATACCATAAAATAGGCTTCATCATGCTGTAAAATGAAAATGTATTTGGACATAAATATGGTTTCTAATTTTACTGCTACCATGACACAGCGGTGGCATCAACACAAGAGACGACTGAGGTGCGATGGTGACAAAACTACATGACATGGCTGATTGGTTCTTGCACCAACATGGTTGGTGGCTTAGCACCATTTTACCATCACCACCATACGGTGTGGTGGAAGACATGGGGTAGGAGGCGGCACGGTGGAAGCGATGTTAGGGCAGAGGTGGAAGATGGGGGCCGTACCGTTTTACCAACAGTTGTGTGGGGACGTTTGGGATAATGCGCAAGTGGTTTGTGATCAAGCGTGTGGGGCATGGTTGACCACGACTCTAATTACAGCCGGAGTGTAGAACAAGACAAGTGTAAAATAAAATATTCTATGCTCAGATGTAGAATAGTGTTCCGTACATATGTATATACATATATACAATGTATATATGTACACATATACATATGTATATACATATATACAATGTATATATGTACACATATACATATGTATATATACACATATATACATATATGGAAAATCTATTCTACTATTGGGTGTTCTACTATACCACCTAAATAAACTTGATATACTCTTTTATCGTTTTAGCTATACTTATCTACTAATTCTAATATACTTCAATACGAATCACATGAAAAATTGCAAAAGAACCTATAGTTTTTAGCCTATTTTGCTAGTTCCTTTATATTCACATATAGAAATGAGTATATCTAAAAACAATGTATGTACCACCTTAAAAAAAGTATACGTACCACTGGGTTGTCTTGTATAATGATATAATCCATGCTACATAGCTTGTTTTTGCGATTGCATCGAAGACTCATATGCGTGCGTGCACACACGAGTGCACCTCCTTAATACACGTCTAAATAGACGGATGCCAGAGATAAACCCATAACCTCACAAAAAGTTTGTACTGCATTCTCGCTCCTTTTTTTACTTGATGTTTTTGACTTTTCATATTTTTTAAGATGTAGCTTTGATCGTTACTTTTGTAATCTAATAAAATTACAATATTATGAAAGTATTTTTAATGACAAATATAATAATATTTTTTATAGCCAATCTAGATAGTTTTAAATTTATTAGTGATCAAAATTTAGAAAGTTTGACAACACAGATTCTAGTAAATAAATAAAAAATGAAGGGAGTACATTGTATGTCACGGAGGGGGGGGTAAATACACCTGATAGTAGAAAAAACATTATATACATAGTATAAATAATAGGGGTACTATATGCCCATGCTTCATGATTAAGATTTTTCATCTATGATTAAGACTTTCCATTCATAATTGATTCAGTATGCTAAATTAATGAATTCCTTTCTAAATCGATACTTTTCGAATTAATAAAGTTTGAGCTGGATTAGGTTAAGGATCAAGAGAAATCAAAACCAAAACGGAATTAAGTTTTTTCTCTAAAATTTGGTTTCGTTTCAGTGATGGCGGCGAGGATGCAGCCTCTCGAGGTCGGTCGGTGCCTCCGAGAAGCCGACTTTTACGTGCAAAAGTGAAGCAGCGCGGGCACATCCAGCCGGCCGCCGCCTTCTATGTGGGCCTCAATTTACGTGCAAAAGTGGCCCGATTATTATTAAACCAACCATTCATGAGCTGCGTACCCCAGCCCACGACAACCCTAGTAAACCCCAACCCAAGGGATCCCATCCCTCCACCGTGCGTCGCGCCCCACCCCGCCCCTTCTAGGTTACTTCTCACCAGCCACGGACACGGGCCGGAGCACCCTGCTTTCGTTTGCTCCGACCTAAGCCTAAAACCTCATCACCGCCGCATCCGCAATCGCCACCGCCCCCACCGGCATGGCCGAGGAGACCAAGGCGAGGCCGCCGTCCGCCGGCGCCGACGAGGCGGAGGAGAGGGAGGAGGGCGAGATCGCCGACGACGACTCCGCGCCCGCGCCGCCGCAGGCCAACCCCTCCGCGCCGCACCAGCTGGAGCACGCCTGGACCTTCTGGTTCGACAATCCGCAGGGAAAGTCCAGGCAGGCCGCGTGGGGGAGCTCCATCCGCCCCATCCACACCTTCGCCACCGTCGAGGACTTCTGGAGGTCTCCACCCCAAACCCTCTCTTACCTGATACGAGTAGATTTTCTTCTCCAGTCGCTGCTAATTCGATTGGTTGTCTACTTGTGCTTGATGCAAAGGTCTCCGTCTTTGAGCCGTAATCCGAGGTGGCATGTTGGGTGATATTTGTTGCAGATGTCGTAGGTTCAAGTAGATAGATAGGAGCGAAATTTATGATGGTTCGTGGATCTGGATAGTCTAAATAGATCGAGCCTACGTCCTTATTGAAGCAAAGCATTTGCTTAATAAATTATACTGTATTCGGCGCCCTTAGCTTGGAGTGAAATTAGTCAGGTTTCATGTCATGGATGTGTGGTTTTTCATTTGGAAACTTTGTTTAGGAGATCAGGTTCATGAGGGTGTGATGAGAGTAATTACTACCGTGGTGGTTGGAGGATCAGATTTTTGAGGTGTTAATTCTTGGAGTATTGTTGTGGGTAGCAAGTAGAGACCACTGTTGTAATACCTATTCGGAGCTGCCTTTACTATTATTTGAAGGGACATAGTATTGTAGCGTGTTGTAGTTTATGATTTGATTTTGGTTGTTTAGGTGTATTTTGACAGGATTGTTTAGGACTTAGGAGATACACTAACTGCATTGCTATCATGAACATAATGTGCAATGCCACCAAATTTTATTTATTATCCTGCTATGATTAATCTATTTGTGTATGCATTTGCACTGGCCTTTTTTCAATCCCATTGTTGACCAATCGGATATGTGGCTGAAAGCTATTTGATCACCATTTCTCTACCCTTTAACCTTTGATCTTCTGTATGCATTCTGAGTAATAAGTTCTTAGATGATTGACTGGGCTATTTTTGCATGTGAAATGAATGGCATCTTTGGTTTCATTTGCGTCAATTTTGATTGGAAATATTTTCAGGATTTCTGAAAATGGTGCTCTAAATACTTGTTTTGAAAATATTGAATATTTTTTTTGTTACAGTTGCTTAGATTTCTAAACTGTCAACTTCTGTTTTGAGGACGTGGAAAAATGGATTGTCTAATTGGTTGTATTGAATTGATTGATTAGTTGTGAAAATAAATGCTATCTGAGATTTATATATTTTGATACCCTGCAATACATCTGGTTGAAGTAGACGCGAGAATATTCGATTGTGCTGGTTTTATGCTCAAGTTTAGGATGGAATTCTCAGTGCAAGTTACGTGACTTGAGTAGCATCTTTGTAAGCTGTGAGTGTGTGATTAAACTGTTAGTAAAGGGCATGTTCTTTTGGGCTGCGACCAAGGTTATTAAGGCGGTAAGGCGAGGTAAGGCGACCCACCCCCCTCACACCTTTTAAGCGGTAAGGCGTGAGGCGAGGCGACGCCTTACATACATGATAAGGCGAAGAAAACAGAGTTCAGGAGGACTAAATCAGAAGAAATCTAAAGAGGCAAAGGACTTATAAGGACCTAATTGTAATTCGTAAACCTCTGAGGACTAACTTGTAAAAACACAACCATCCATTCCCTTTAACCCTAGCCTAACCCGATTAACTCACTCACTCAACCGCCGCCTCCTCCCTCCTCCCTCGTTCCAGGCGACGCCATCGCCGCCTCCCTCCCTCCTCCCTCACTCCAGCCGACGCCTCCCTCCCTCCTCCCTCACTCCAGGCGCCGCCTCCTCCCTCCTCCCTCATTCCAGGCGCCGCCGTCGCCGCCTCCTCTCCTCCTCCTCACTCCCGCCCGCCTCCTCCTCCTCACTCCCGGCCGCGCGCGCGATCCGGCAAGGTGGAGGGTGAACGGCGGCGTCGGCGGCTCGATGACGCCCTGGAGGCGGAGGCGGCTCCACGGCTCGAGGACGTGAGGACGCGAGATGGAGGCTCCGCTGCCTAGGGTTCCAGGCGAGGTGAGTACTCTTCGCCCTTGTCTCTCTGGTTTAGCCGCCGCTCTCGTCTCATTTCTGGTTTCGCTCGGGTCACCTAGACCTAAGGCGGGCGAACGGCAAGGCGGGGGCGACGCCTTGACCCCCCGAGCCGCCTTACCGCTTAGGCGACGCTTAAGCGTCGCCTAAGCGACGCCTTAATAAGCATGGCTACGACTTATGGTTTTTAGTTGTTCGCACGAGAGAGTACGGAGAGAGAGACACTCGCGTGCGATTTTGGCCGATCTAGATGAAATCGCTACAGTGTCTAATACAATCGACTTGTAGACTCTACCTTAAAAAGACACTATGTTTGAAAGATAGTTACTATAGAAAAGCCAGAAGCTGAAAAGAATATGCCCAAAAGCATTAGGAATAGGAAACATGTCATCTAGAGATGATTGGGTAAGCACAGGAAAACACTTCTATTATGGGTTTGGCCAGGAATGGGTGTTAGATTTACCCAAAAGATTCACTTTTCTTATGCACACCTTAGAAAATCTGAAAGTTAATTTTGGTAACATGAGCTGCGTGTGTCTTTTATTCTTTCTGTAATTTGTATACGTTCCGAGCTTAGGGTATTGTTAGCCAACACTAAAGCCCCATTCAAAACAGTTTTTGCTGATGGCTTTTGGCTGCGGTTGTTGGCTGAAATGGGCACTGTAGCGGCTGTTAGCTGTTGGTTGAGGCACTCAATTAAACGAAAACGAAGAAAAATGAAAAAACTGTTGTATCTCCACAAACAATACAAGGGAAAAAGGAAAAAAAGGCATGTTAAGAAGCCAATGGGCCTGTTCTTTTTGGCTGAAGCTTATATCTTTTGGCTACGGCTTGTGGCTTTGGACTGTTCGTACGAGAGATTATAGAGTAACAGAAACTCACGTGCGGTTATTGCCAATATAAATGAAGTCGGTACAGTGTGTATTACAATTAACTAGTAGACCCTATCTTGAAAAAATATTCCGTTTAAAAGCTAATTACCGTAGAAAAGCCGAAAAACAGCTTTTAGAAGCTGAAAAGAACAAGCCCAATGCGTTCAAAACGGCTTCCGGCTTCTAGTAGCTAGAAGCCAAAAGCCAAAAGCTATTTTGAACGGGGCCTAATCATGCCAATGTCCCTTAATCTTTGCATGCATCTCCCCCAGTTTGTACCTGAAAGTCTTAAGTAACAGGTACTTTGCTAAATATTTGCCTGGCACTGTTATGGCCTAAGGATTGATTGCACAAAGGGTATGAGTGGTGAGTGGGAGGACAAACAGAAAGCGGCTGCCAGTGAGGCGGTGCCGCCGGTGGCGCAAGAGAAGATATGGAGGAAGGGCTTCTGTTATTTCTTGCTCGCCTTTAACGAATGAACCAGCTACTTATATATAGATGAGGTAGCCCTCCTAACAAATGGAACTGATTGATCTCTTGCTATCAATAGAAGATATCTTGCCTAACAAATAAAATTAATGCAATCTGGATAACTAAAGAAAGAAGACCTTGAGAGATCTTTGGGCCAACTTCCTCAAGTTGTTGCACCGGTTGCACAGGCACCAATTTCTTTTAGCAAGTCTAGTTATTGAACGATTCGCTAGAGACACTGTGCATTATTGTTGGCACAAACATGTTTACTGAAATATTGCTGTTGCACCGGTTGCACAGGCACCAATTTCTTTTAGCAAGTCTAGTTATTGAACAATTCGCTAGAGACAGTGTGCATTATTTTTGGCACAAACATGTTTACTGAAATATTGCTGTTGCACCGGTTGCACAGGCACCAATTCCTTTTAGCAAGTCTAGTTATTGAACAATTCGCTAGAGACAGTGTGCATTATTGTTGGCACAAACATGTTTACTGATATTGCTACACCAACTGCAAATTATATTTATAGCCATGTCTGAGTATTCATCTTACTGGTTATTCTTATGTTCCATTTACATTGTCTTGAGATGGATTAATGGTTCTGCTTTGGGAATTCTCTGGTGTCCCTTTGGGCATACTTATTACTTATTAGAGATCATGGCTTAGGATATTGCTAGTTGACTGTTTTCCATTTCTTGCTATTTGTATCCCTCTTATCACACTGTGCATGTTGACATGTTTTTTTCTATCATACCAGAAATATTTCTTGCCTGGTTTTATCGCATTGTCAGTTCTAGGTTATTTTGGCTATGCTTCTACATATTTAAAGAAATGAAAGTCAGATCCTTTTAAAAATTTATGTGGTGCTTTGCTTATTTTATGGAGGCATGTCGCCGATAGTCTGACATATTTGTTTTCTTTCATTTGCTATATTGCATGCAATTGTTGATCAGGTTTCAACTTCCATTCATGTGTATGAGCTGTTGGATAGCATGGTACGACACCACAGTTAGTGGTCTGTACTTCAGTGCTAGCTAGTATGTAATACCCCAAATTTGCATAAAGGAAAACATTAGAGATAAAGAAGGTTTTTGCCGTCAGACCCATCGACTTTTGGAGTATCGATTTGTTATCGCGCACAGAGGTTCCCAGACCATCCCAGGACGGTCGGCACCGTCTAGAGAGCCGTATAATTAGCGCTCTCAGAGGTTCCCGGACCGCCTAGGGACGATCGGCACCGCCTCGCGGCGTGGGTATTCATCATCCCAGCAAAGTCTAACCTTACCTTTATTACCGACTTACATCTGCAAAAAAAACTCCAAAGCCAACATACCGTTGGACCAAATATCCCTTAGGGCCACAACCGACCAAGGCAAAAGGGAGGGTAGAAGCGACATTTCGCGGTGAGAGGATAACCATGCCTCTTAAGTAGACAAGACAACACAACTACCCCACTGCTCCACTTTTCTCGCTGCCGAGAGCCACCCCAAGATCCAAGCGCAACCTCCAAGCTCACCCCGAGAAGAGAAGAGCCGAAGAGGAGAGGCAAGGAGCAAATGGCGATGACAACAAGGGGGAGGCGGGAGGCGGCGGCGACAATAAGCCGACGCCGTCGACAACCCCAACCACCGGAACCCGAGCCAAGTGAGGTGTGCCTCCCAATCTTGCGTATGGTAGAGAAATAGCGAACCATCCCGTATAGGAGAGTGGCCACGGTGAAGAACCGTGGCGGCGAGCTCGAGTCCATGAGGGCGAGGTCGGCACCGACTGCGCTCGCGGGGTCGCGCGCCCGAGGCCGCAAGTCGAAGGGGTGGCGTAGGGGAGGCGGTCTGCAGGAGCAACGGAGGAGCCGGCCGGCGGCGGGCCGAGGTCGGCGGCCGAGCCCGCCGCGCGCCCTCAAGCCGCCGGAGAAGCGCGCTAGAGAGAGGGACGGAGAGGCGAGGCGGGGGGCAGCGGGGTGTCGACGGCGAGGGCCGGCGACGCCGCGCCCGGCGCGCCGACATAGCTGCGCCGAGCGCGCGCGAGAGATAGAGGCGGAGGAGGAGAAGCGCGGGCGGCGGCGGTGGGGGGCGAGAGCGCCGCCACACGCACCGCGCCACTGCCGGCGGCCGGTGAGGAGGAGGAGGCCTCCGGCGGATAGAGTGGAGAGAGAGAGACTTGTGGAGGGGAGGCCCATTCGGCCAAAAGAAATGGGGAGAAGAGAGAGAGAGTGGCATGAAGTGCAGGAGGAGCGAGACCATTCGGCCGAGCAAGAAAAAAGAATAGGGAAAGAAGGAAATGAAAAAAAGAGGGGTTTTTGGGCCTGCGCGACAGATCCCTGAAAACTCGTGCGTTTTTACACCAAGCTCAGGATTTTCGTGTAGGCAGTCGTCGCCTATTTAATCTCTGGTTTCGTTTCAATATGTTAAGTCGAATTAATCGCTTGCACAGGTGGAGGTCCTGAGTCAACGTCGTCTGCACGTTGTTCCGCTCCGTTTGGCTAACAGGCAAGTACATGGTAGGGCGGTAGACCAAGGTTTATGAATATGCGACGTTTACCTGATATGATGATATTTATGTGGAAATGCGTTGATTACATGATATCTATGTGGAAATGGGATGTTTACATGACATAAGGTTGCACGGTGAATGATGGC
The DNA here is from genome assembly GCA_036346575.1 of Dendrocalamus sinicus. Taxonomy (NCBI): domain Eukaryota; kingdom Viridiplantae; phylum Streptophyta; class Magnoliopsida; order Poales; family Poaceae; genus Dendrocalamus; species Dendrocalamus sinicus. The sequence goes on along the minus strand of CM070643.1, from coordinate 8,999,446 downwards.
AAAGATGATGGAGTGGGGTAGGCAATGATGCTTATCTGCTAATAATGTTAATGATGAGCATGATTATGATCATAGGCATGTGCATTTGCATGAGCACTCAAGAGTGAGGGCGGTGAGAAAGTCCCTAGCTATGAGTAAAGCTAGTGGACTAATCCGGAGTGCTCTTGAGTAAGACCTACTTCGGTAGGCCTCCACGGGAGTGGAGGGGTCCTGTGCTTATGAGGGCGGGCCCACGATGGGTGAACATTGACGGGTGTTCACTCGGCAGTACCGGTACTTGCAAAGTGAAGAGCATATGAGCATGTAAAGTAATGAAGCATTGCATTGATGGCATAACCATGGTTGGCTATGAGAATGATGACACGAACATGATGATATATGTGGATTATGTTTAAATGCTTACTTATGTTGGTAGTGCCTATCGTTCTGTTATGTACTTGCTGAGTCGGTGGACTCACCCTTGCTTCATTGATGTTTTTAGGTGACCGTTGAGGACGACATGTATGGGCGGGAATAGCACATGAATAATTGGCACGAACCAGCAGCACTCTTTGTATCACCTTTTGTCAGTTTATCTAGCCTTTACTAGGCTAAAGTAATCGCTAAAAATACAATATTGTATCCGAACGCAGCAAAATGAACAATATTAGTGTTAGCTTAAATTCTCCTAGTGTCGTCGAAATGGTAAGAGTATGTGGAGGTGGTAACATTCTGGCCCAGAGGGTGGGCGGGGTGTTACATAGTAGCCGTTGTTCACTAGGGTTGGTTGTTGGTAGTTGGTACTCAAAACTTGACCCCTCTAAAGTCTAAAGTTGATATTAACTACAAGCGAGAGATCCTGCTTCATGGTTCTAGTTTTATGAGTACTTTGAGCCTCGTGCTACTGTTAAATATATATTTGTTCAGATGTTTGAGGTAATCCACTGAGCTGAGCTGAATAGTAGTGCACTATTAGTGCATTGGCTTGCTCTCTGGGTTCTCTTCCAAGATTGGGATTCTTCTATTACTCACAAAATATATCAGTTCATGTCAAGCCTTACATAATTCTTAAATAAGTTTGTTGCACTAGCTCGATACACACAAGGTTCGGTAAACGGAGACAGAAAACTTGAAAGGAAATAACATGCAGTAACACCAATAATACAGGAGAACCCAAGTAGCACATGTTGAAAATTAGCGTTTTAGCTTGACCATTTTCCTGGATAAGTACTTTGTGTATACTTTCTTAGTGGAGTGACTGTTATGTTATGTTGAAATATGAGCTTTGAAGACTATCAAAATGTTTATGTATCTTTCAGGATGAGTTTTGTCTTCTAATAGCTTGCTTGAGGAATCTGTTGTTCATTCTGACAATTTGCTTCATTCCTTTACGTCCTGCTCCAGCTTTAGCTATCACCTTTTTATATATTCTGTAAGAGTGGACTGATAAATAGGGTGATTTTTCAGCCTATACAACAATATTCATCACCCTAGCAAGTTGGTTCTGGGAGCTGACTTCCATTGCTTCAAGAACAAGATTGAGCCAAAATGGGAAGACCCTATTTGTGCTAATGGTGGTAAATGGACCATAAGCTGTGGCAGAGGAAAATCTGACACAATGTGGTTGCATACTGTAAGCGTTTTTTGCATTATAGAATCTCATTTATTTTGCCCAGTTATCTTTAGTATAATCTCCACTTTAATTTCCCCCCCTTGAATCTTAGTTATTGGCAATGATCGGCGAACAATTCGATTATGGTGATGAAATTTGCGGAGCAGTTGTTAGTGTGCGTGGGAAACAGGAAAAGATAGCTATCTGGACCAAAAATGCTGCTAATGAAGCTGCTCAGGTACAAGTGTTTTATTGAAGTTCTTTGCATGTATTCTAACTTGCACCATGTTTTTCTGATAATTTACCATAGTATAAATTCAAATGATCTTGTTTGAATGCTCAAATGCAAGCATGTGTACACCTTTAAAAAAATGTGTATAATAATGCTCTGATTTTGCTCTGTGGAGCCCCTTACAATGTGTGCCTGTGGCAATGAATTTCTCTACTTGAAGAAGGTTCTTGATTTATATGTATATGGGGTACTCCAATGGGCATAACATATTTTGATAAACTTAGTTCTGAAAGAATTGCTATTTTTGGGTGTATTATGCTTCTGTAATTTCCCTGATAAGTTTGTCCTAGGGAAATGCTTCATTGTTTCTGCTAAAATACCACATTATGCTATATAAAATTGTTGAGCTGTTTTAACTGAAGTTTATATTTTTGGCTATTGTGTTGAAATTGCAACGTTTATTCATTTCTTAGCGTTACTCTTCTGCCGTATGTTTTGCTGTTTTAGCATTTTGTATAACCGGTGCTGCATTAGTATCGCAATAGCATCCTAAAATGTGTTAGTTTTAGAACTTCTAGATGTTAGTAATTCTGCCATCACACAGATTAAGGGTAGGTCGGTGGTCCATGAATACAAAAGTGCTAGTTGTCTGGATCCTCAGCATTATTAACATTGATTCTCCTAGCTAGGCTAGATGTGCTGAACATATTCCTTCTTTTTTTATCAGATAAGCATCGGGAAGCAGTGGAAGGAATTTCTGGATTACAAGGACTCCATTGGATTCATCATTCATGTGAGTAGTGCTCTGGATTTCTTCCGTATGTCCTGGATACTGTCTCTGACACGGGTTCTTTTTGTTGCAGGACGATGCAAAAAAGATGGACAAAGCTGCCAAGAATCGCTACACAGTTTAACCTCAATACTCGCATCCTGAGAGTAGCAGGCCTACGTGTAGGATGGTTTGCTACTATGCAGTAGTAGTAGCTGTTGCGTTTGAATGCCGCTGTTCGAGGTTATCTATTGCTGTGAATTGTTTAAACATTACCAAACATGTTGCATCTATCGCTGTACTCCATAAGCCACTCGAGTGTTCCCCTCGCTGTTCTGTGAATTAAAGCGCACTTTCTGGTCATTGTTCAGTTGTGCTAAAACTGGAGTGTGGAAAGTTTGTGAGCTTGGAGAATACAAGCGATGCATGGTCGAAGGCTCAAAAGCCATAGAGCAGAGACCAAATTACGCTGAACTAAATACCGTATCTAACACGATGTTGATATTTTTTTATCCTTTTAAGTATATTTTAATAATAATTATAAGATACTTTAAAGTAAGTTATATTAAAAAATCCATCGAAATTTACTTTTATAGTATATTTTTTGTATATACTTTTTTATATATGGATAGTATATAGCAAAAAATAAAGGTTCCGACGAATTTTTTTTAACTAAATCGTATTATAGTATCTTAGAATTAATATTTAATTATACAAAAAATGTTAAATAAGTATAATACATTTGTTTATATAGTGTATTGGAAGTGGGACTATCACTCCTGATAGTACGGAAAAGGTTTTTTATATAGAAAAATGATGCCAAAATAGGACAATATGGTGTCAGGGTACTATGATTTTAAATACACCAATTCAATTTAAATTCAGGTATGTTTTTTTTGAAAAATTTTAGTTTTAGGGTATATATCTGTCTATAACAATTAGTCTACCCCAACTTGTTTGGGACTAAAGGCTTTGTTGTTGTTGTTATTTGGCTATAACAATTCAACTAAAACATATGCCTTTGAAAAAAAAAATACGAATTCACAGATTTTAAACAAATTTAGATCATATGCTTTGTTTTGTATATAAAATCAGCACATACCAGCAAATCAAACTGTCATAAAAGCCAATTACAGTTCAAAATTCAGTTTAAACTTATTTGAACTAATTAGTAAGCTAGTTAAACTTCACATTTAAAAAATTCCAAAAACTTTTACGTACGATATATAAGAAAAATATCTATTTTAGATCTGCCTTAGTTAATTATACAAAAACGCTATTTATTTGTTGGAGAAGAAATCAAGACATTTACATGACGTTACAAATTGATAACTAAAGTGAAAAGGGGTAGCAAGCATACATCCTCTTTGGAAGTGCCTTAAGGGCATCTGTAGTATATGAAAAGAGAAGGTCTTAAGCCACCTTAAAGTCAACCTTATACATTACAGGAGTGACCTTAAGCAAACCCTAAGCAAAAAAAGCTTAAGGCTAGTTCTCAAGCTAAAGACCTGGCCACAAGTATTAAAATACAATTTTTCTTTATCTGCCAAGTGGGACCGTCTTAAGGCCTCTTGGGTTATATACACTATGGAGTTGGTCTTAAGGTTTAGATGGGACCCACCTTAAGACCCTTTGGGTTATATACACTATAGATGCTCTAATCAAACAAGGAAGGTAAGAGTGCCAGTCATGGCGACGGACAGTGCTGTGATCCTTGCAGGATCCTACCTGAGGAACATCCATTCTAGCAGCAGTTAGCTCAGTTCTGCAATGTAGCAGAGGAAGAACTGCACGAACAGCTCGCCGAACATGTAGCCTCTGCTGATCATCCTCCAGGTCCCTCCCACGAGCGCCGCGGCGTTGAGCACGCTGAGCATGCTGAAGAAGTAAGCATACTGATACATATTTTCATTTCATTACAGAATATGTGGAACAAAGATAAATAAATGTGGAGCATATCAGTATAGAGGAGCAACGAGCCTAAGGCACTTCCCAAAATCAAGTTTGGTGAACTGTGTGAATTGGTCGGCGTCAGAGATCACACAGTCTAAGTCAGACTTATGGGGTGAGTGTGGTCGAATAAACCTGACTGGACGACCAATCTCTGTGTGGTGACCTGTGGTCGTTACGACCGGAGTCTGTATAGTTGTAACGATCGATGTCTGTGCAGTCGTTACGACCAATCCCTGTGTGGTCGTAACGACCGGAGTCTGTGTGGTCATAATGACCGATGTTTGTGCAGTCATTATGATCAGCCCCTGTGTGATCGTAACGATCGAAGTTTGTGTGGTCATAGCGACCAATGTCTGTGCAGTCATTACGACCAGTCCCTATGTAGTCGTAAGGACTAGTCTGAGTGTGGTCGTATATGACCGACCGATCGCTCACCATGGTCACAGATGTCGTGGTCGTGACGTCGAGTGTAGTCTGTGTCACTTTAGCAATCGGCGGTCACTATAGTAGTTGGTGGTAACTGTAGCAGGCGTTAGTACGAGTGATCGTGAAATGACATAGGTCGTCCGTCAGATAGCAAACTGTCCGGCATAGGTAGGCGGCGTGTTAGTTGAGGCCTGAGAAACCGGATCTCGGCTAGTCCGCTCTTGTAGAAAGAAAAAAAGTCTGTAAATTGGGTCGTTGTGTAAGTTAGAGTAGACGGAAGAAGATAATAAGAAAAAAAATTGCCCCATCCACTCTGTCTTTTACAACTCTGCACTATTGCCCATTCTCACCTCTGTTGTTCTCTGTTTGTTGTTAGACAATAAAGAACTCTTGATTGTATCTGGGCATGTTGATCCGGGTTGTATCCCAACACAAACTCGGCATGGTCGGTCTCATCGCCGACCCCCGAGGCGGCGGCGGCTACATGGTCGCCGAGCTCATGCCCGTCGCCGGCACGGACCGTGCCGCCCTCCTCTGCTACACCACGGGGGCCAGCGAGTGGGTCGAGAAGGCGCTCAACTTCCCCCAGCAACACCCGCGGTGGGAAAGCAAGTCAAGCAGCGGCGTGATCACCCACGCCGGGGAGCTCTGGTGGATGGATCTCTCCTACGGCCTTCTCACCTGCGACCCCTTCGCCGAGCAACCGAACCTGCGCTACGTCGCGCTCCCGAACGGCAGCGAGCTGGCCGCCGCCGCGACTAGGGAGGAGGACCTTGACAAGCGCTGCTGCGTGAAGGTGAGCGGCGGCAAGCTGAGATGCGTGCAGATCCATGGCCCCTCCAGCGGCAAGATGATCGGCATGTGGACGCTGAACTATCCGGCGCGTGCGGAGTACACGCCCGAGTACGACGTGCCCTGGGGCGACATCTTGACCGGCACGAGCTATCAGGCCACCGCGCTCGCGCTACTCTTCCCTTTTCGTCCACTTTTGGGAGCTGCCACCGTCGCTTACCGCAGCAAATGATGGTACGTAACGTACGTTGTCAATGCATGAATGCTGCTGCTGCTGTGCCTTGTGCAAACTGTTGCAGATTTTGAACTCATGAATATTATCTCTGCTCTGTTAACAGAAACTGACAAGCTAAACTGGTTAGTTAAGGTTTTAATTAAGGCACATATTTGTGTATAGCTTTACAGCACATATTAGACATTAGGTATCCTAAGCGACTCATAAATTTCATGGACGATGAGATTACTTTAATTGTCGTTGATCATGTGTGTGTCTCACTTCATTACCTTGCCATTGGTGCAATGCTTATCTGTTCAGAAGTTCTTGTGACAGCCATTAATTATGTGCCGCCACATTCATCCTTTCTTGAGATTCTTGGTTGCTGTCTGTGTATGTTTGCAATTGCATGTTAGTGCTCAAGCATATTTTAGTTTGTGACGAAGTAGTAGTCATACTTTGATGCTCTGTGGCACCTTATAGCTAGGGATAGACATGCAAGTGCAACAAGAGAATTAATCCATGTGCAGATGTGTTTGTTCTTTGCATCTAGAGTTACATTGTTGTGCTTGATTGACGGTTAAGTTTGCAGCTCCAGTAGAAGGAATCGTAAATGTAGATCATATGATCTTGTAAAAAAATGTCATATCATGTACGATGTCAACACTAACAACCAATGTGTTAATATCTCCTTGCATGGTATACCGTGTGCGTGGTGATAGCATGGATGTGATCGTTTTGGCTTCAGCTTTTAGCTTCCGGCTTATTTTTCACTATTCATAAATTTCGTCTTTTTCTGAACTTTTGGCTTTTTATTGAGCTTTTTTGCCGATTCTTTTTTCCCGTATTTGTTTGTATTATATATAATGGGCTAACATGTTTTTTATATATTTTTTAATTTTTTAAAATTTAATTATGCTAAATAAGCCACTGCCAGCTACAGTGTTTTTTCAGTCAGCTACAGTGTTTTTCAGCTATAAGCCACAAAAAAAAGCCCAAATGAGCACCAAGACTAGAGTCAAACAATAATTGTTTTTTTGAAACAACAGTCAAACAATAATTGTAATGTGTTAATATCTTCCTTTTCATTTGACACTGTTATCCTGGTCATAAGTTAATTTGCTCTCTCTTTATCGTGTGCCAGTTAGCTAGGGACTTGTATTCATTTCTCAGCTGTCAGAAATATGATGCATGAATAGTCATGTTCAGTGATGTCGGCAACAGTAGGTGATTTTATAGATTTGAACTGAAATAGAAGTTTCTTTTTCGTGGGAGAGGAAATTATAAATCAGAGTATCAGTATAAGCGTTGATTGTGATTTGGCCATATTTCAGATTTGAAGCTATATTTGGAGCTTGATTGCACTTCACATAGATGATAGAACATCACAAGTAGGCATGATTTACTGCTTGACATAACCAATTAATCATCATTTCTTGCTCATCCATGTTCAGAGACTTCTCTGCTTTGGGATTTTATTAACGTTCTATGTAACGAGTTGCTCATATCAAGTTATCGCATAATGTCTCACCATCGTATGTTGATGAACTAGTATTTCTTGTCTTTGAAGACTCTGACGGGAAGGACCATTGTTTGAGTATTGTGACGGGGATTCTGAAGTTGTGTCAACCGGCCGAAGACGCTGCACCACCAGCATCGTCTTCTGGTGCAGGTGACTGGGCTTGTTCTTTTTTAGCCACGGTTTGTGGTTTTAGGTTACGGCTTGTGACTTTTGGGCTGTTTGTACGAAAGATTACATAGTAACAGAAACTCACGTGCGGTTTTTACCGATATAAATGAAGTCAATAAAGTATGTACTACAATTAATTAGTAGACCCTATCTTGAAAAAATAATCCGTTTAAAAGTTAATTATTGTAGAAAAGTTGAAAAACAGCTAAATTTTGATCGGTTGGGCTTCAGCTTCTGGCTTCCAGCTTATTTTTCACTATTCATAAATTTCGTTTTTTTTTCTGAACTTTTGGCTTTTTGTTGAGCTTTTTTGCCGGTTCTTTTTTTTCGTATGTGTTTGTATTATACGTAATGGGCTAACATATTTTTTTTATATTTTTTAATTTTTTTAAATTTAATTATGCTAAATAAGTCTCTGTCAGCTACAATGTTTTTTCAGCCAGCTACAATGTTTTCAGGCTGTTAGTAGGCTGTATGCTGAGGTGGAGGAGAGAGAAGAGAGGTGGGCTGTAAGTTTACAGCCAGCTGAAGCACAAGAACTAAGAAACTTTGTGAGAGAAAGGGGTGGGTCATACAGCCTTCAGTTGGCTGTAAACTACTATATGAATGGGCTGATAAGTAGGCTGTAAGTGTTCATACAGCCAGCTGAAGGCTGTATTATTAGCCTTACTTTAAGCCTCCAAAAAAAGTCCAACTGATCACCATAAAAGCTGAAAAGAACAGGGAACATCAAGAAAATCTTACAGCCTTTTCCTGGGTAAGCCTAGCTAGTTTCACTCAAGAAGTCTCGTATGCATGGATCGGGGATCGCCTTACGTACATTAGTGAACCTCATGCAATGTTCTCTTGATCCAGGTTGGCTACTAACACGTATGGGCTGAGGCTGTTTCACTGGTGCGAGACTTCATGGACGACTGAAATTTTTGATGTCTTGTTATGCTTCAGATAGAAATGTTGTTTGCAACGTTTGTTACTTCTACCTCCCTGAATGTTCTGTTTGAGATATTTGGGCACCTCAAACCGAATGTCATGATGTTTCCAGTCGCTTCTGTAGTTTCGTTTATATAGTTATATTCTTGGATGTTGCTCTGTAACTAGTTTCTGCATGTCGTGCTGTGTTCGTACGTGGATCTAGATGACGCTAATTAGTAAGTAGTGGTGTGACCGATCAAAGGAAGTTGCTCACATGCATGCTTGGCCAACATTGCATATATAGATAGACATGATAGGTTCCGAGCATGCATTCAGTCAGTGAGTTCGGACAAAAACTCGAAAAATCGCAGGCAGTTTTACGTGACGGTGATCATGCATTAACCTTTCCATTTGTGGAATCCTTGGCGACCGCTCGCCTCGCTGCTTCTCTCGTGCCAAGTGAGAACGAAGCTGATCCCTGCTCTGTTTACTACGATCGTGCTGTGCTAACGTGGGCGCTTCTCTGACCAGAACTGCTCCATCAAGTAATTGGTTCAGAAATGTACTGATTGGTCTAGTTGAATAAAGGTACTCCTCATTTGAACTTTTGCTTCAAGCTTAAATCTTTTTTGGTATTATTTGAGTCTTTTTTCTCACTATAACTGCTACAAGTTTTTTAAGATATAATTAAAATTTAAAAATAAAAAGTTATCTCAGCACGGACAACCAGGGGCGGATCCAGCGGTGGGGCGGGGGGCTCGAGCCCCCTACCGCTACCGGACCCTTGGAGCCCCCCTGGAGCCCCTCAAATTTTTAGCCATGGATGTATAATGTAGAAGGGGCTGAGGTCGAGCTGAAGGTACTTCAGCCCCTCCAAAAAATTTTTTTGGATCCGCCACTGCGGACAACGTAATGGAATACGAGAAAAAAAGCAAAAAACCTCAAAAAAAAAAAGAATTAAGAAGTTAGAAAGTAGAAGTTAAAATTTGAAGCCCTGATTTATTGGGTTTTCAGAGTAGATCACGAGATTAGCAGTTACGAGCGTATCACATGGACTAATGATCACAGGATCAGAGCAATACCACCAGCGCAATACGGAGCGGGCAGAGACGTAACCAACTTGCCCTGCAAGCCAAAACCCCCCAACACGGCAGCGCGATAAGACCATCCTCCCCTTCATAAGCCGGCAAAATCGAGCCCCCACACTCCCATCTCACCCATCACCACCGCTACTGCTTTCGAGTTAGGAGTGTTTTTTCCCGCCCGTACACTTGCCTCTCCTGCGCCCCGACGAGCATCCGTATCTGCCCGCTTCCGCACCGGCGGCGGCGATGGCGCGGCGCCCGGCGCCGTGGGTGATCCTGGCCAGCGTCCCGAGCGTGTCCTCTTCCGATGATGAGATCACGGTGGGCGACGACCTCTCTTTCGACTGGCTCGACCCCCCGCGCGTCTCCTTCCTCACCATGCGCCGGAGCGACACCGTCTCCGCCGTGCCCCGGGACGTCTCCCCCGACCGCGACGACTACCCCTACGTCGTCGCCGTCGACTCCAACGGCGGCCTCCTCCTCCGCGCCACCCGGAGGCGCGCCCAGGAGCCCCGCGTCGTGCTCGGCTCGGACCCTGTTCGATCGAGCGTCCCCGAGTACGGCAACATCTACGTCCTCTGCGACGCGTACTCCCTCAAGGCCACCCCCTTCCCGCTCGACTCCGACCGCCGGCTCCTCAGCGCCGGCAACGTCGGCCTCATCCATGCCCCTGCAGACGACGGCACCGAGGGCCTGCTCTACATGGTGGCCGAGCTCCAGCCCATCCCCGTTACCGGCCGCGCCAGCCTCCAACGCTTCTCCAACGATCTGGAAGGGTGGCTCGAGCCGAAGGAGGTCATCTACCCACCGGGCCACCGGCCGTGGGGCAGCAACGGCGTCGTCTCCCATGCCGGGAAGCTCTGGTGGGTGGATCTCTCCTACGGCCTCCTCGCGTGCAACCCCTTCTCCGACGAGCCGGAGCTGGATTTCGTCGCCCTCCCGGAGGGATGCGAGCTGCCCGCCGGCACGGAGGACCTCGCCAAGCGCCGCTGCGTGAAGGTGAGCGATGGCAAGCTGACGTACGTGCAGATCCACGACGGCCCAGGAGCCGCCGCGACGGTCAGCGTGTGGACGCTGTCTGGCGCGGAGGAGTTGGTTTGGACGCGTCAGCACGGGGTGCGCTTCGAGGAGATCTGGAACGACAGGACCTACCGGAAGAGCCAGATGCCGCGGAGCGTTCCGGTGCTTGCGCTCATCCACCCCAAGAACTCTGGCGTGGTGTACTTCTTCCAGATCACCCCGCAGAACTCGTGGGTGTTCGCCGTGGACCTGGGCACGAGGAGGGTGCTGAACTTCAAGGACTACACGATGCCGCACCTGCCGACGGCGCACCACTCCTCCCGCTTCGTCCACGCTTGGGAGCTTCCACGTTGGGTTTCCCGTGGAGAAGATGATGATGCTACAAATGGTATGTTGTTCTTGCTCAAATGCAGCTGCTATGCCTTATGTTGTTGTCGATTTCAAGTGGTATGGACGCTGTTTCTTGAGTCCGCACTACTCAATTTGGTTTATTGTCTTGCACGCCAGAGGATCGATGGAATAGTACAGAGTTTGACATGCTAATTAAATTGGTCAAGGATCATATGCATGTTTACTAGCACCTTATGCGAGTTATAGATTTTAGGCATTGTGAGATTACTTGGTTATTCTCTGATCAATACATTACCTGCCCCTTTACCAGTACTTATAATATGCTTATGTGTTCATAAGGTTTTGTGAGTTGTGACTGCATGCCCACTATTCTAGAGAACAGTCCTGTGCATCCACATGCATCCTTGCTTGAGAGCCCTGGTTATTTTTAGTATGTTTTTAGTTGCTCTGTTTATTGCTCAGAGCAGTACTCCTCAAGCATACGCCCAAGCATATTGTAGAAAAATTATGATGAGCCTTCAACTTAATTATAGGAATGTATAACAAGAGAAGTAATCCTTGTATGGATGTGTTTGTTCTTCTTTTGCATGGTTAGTTTGTATGCTTAACTGATGATTACAGATGCAGCTTTAGTTTAGTGGAAGGCATTATAAGTGAAAATGTAGACATCTAAAATTAATGTCATGCATGTATCATTAACAGAGTACAAGAAGGTGTGCAAATCATTCAAACAAAGTTAGAACAGATGCGAACGACTTCTTGAATGTTCCTTTCGTGCCTTCTTGCATGGTACAACTTTAGTACTGTGCTAGGTGGTTGCTGGAATTGATGGAACACTGCAGTTCTAAAATGATTTTGTTGTTTTTTTATGCGAAGGAATTTTTGTTGGTCACAGGATCACTGTACATATTGAGTACTTTCTATCTGCAGTGATTGCATTAGTTGCCTATAAAGTTAGACGATTTGAACTACTAATGACAGAACTATATATATGATTGTTTCATGGGAAAAAGTGTAGCTGCTGGTTTTGATAGGACAGCAGATTTATCCTCCTTTTTGCAGCGGTTAGTGCAGATAATGTGCTAAGCTTGCACGAGGGAGTTGTTCAATCATGTTTCTAGAACATGTTTGTCTACACGAGAACGTTGTCCTTGACACAATTAGAATGCTTTCACCTGATCATAAGTTAATTTGCCTGTTAGGGATCTGTATGCATTCATTTTTCAACTATCAGTCTAATGATTTTGTAACATGCATGGGAGACAGTTTTCAAATGGTTGTCTAATGTTAGTACCAGTGGGTGGGTATTTTTGTTGTTGTTAGCACAATCACGGGAAAGGAAACTGCATGTTAGAGTAACTCCATTTGTTGTTTTTGACGCCAACCACAGATCATAAAGTCTTGAGATTAGTGAGTAGTAGAATGTACTATATCAACTTTTGGGATTTGAAGCTGTACTTGGAGCTTGATTGCACTTCACAAATAGGCACAACTACTGTTTGGCATCATTAGTTCCTTTATCTTTTTAATCATTCTGTTACCAGCTTCTGGATCTTACTAACATCTTTCGAAATGCGTTGCCCCTACCAAGTTATATATTCCATAATATTTCACCATTGCTGATCAACCAGTATTGCTTGTCTTAATATGTAGGGTCTGATGACGAGTTCATCTGTCTGAGTTTCCTGGGCGAGAAGCTGATGAACTTCTGTCAACTGGGCTGAGGCCCTGCATCTAACAAAGGTTGGAGGAACACAAAGAAAAACTCGTAGCTTTTTTCCTAGGTGAGCCTATTTTGACCCATATATATATGAATCACTTTGCATGCATTGTCTGCTTCAAACAACACGAGGAGATTTCTTCAATGAGCCTCACTTTTTCTAGTTCGATCCAGGTTTTGCTGCTGGCGCCGTGGCGCGTATGAGGCTGTTGACTGGTGTGAGACTTCATGGCACGGTCCTCACGGACGACTGAAATTTTCATCTTCTGTTATGTTTCAAATGGAACTGCTGTTTGGTAGCATTGTTACTTTTATCCCCTGTTGGTTTGTCTGAGATACAAGGGCACTTCAGAACCAAATGCTATTATGCTTGCAGTCGGTCGTATGTGTTGGGGATTGGATCACTCAGATGGAAGCAAGGAATAGAGGATAGATAAACAGAGGAGTGTGTAACTAAAAACTTCACACTGTATTCATACATCTCTCAAGGTTACAACTGAAGCTAACAGGCTTTTCATGTGAGCTTGGAAGCTTACACACACATACTAGTGCCTCATAAAGGTACTACTACTGCTTGAACTCATACACACTTAGCTTCTCTAGCTTACAAGGTTTACATGCTATTTATATAGGCTAAACAACCGATCAACTTTACAACTCACAGTGAAAATCAAGTTGATGAGTTCCATTCGGTAGGAAATAGCCTCATGGGCTGCGGCAGCATTGACCAAAGGAGACAGCTCAAATACTTATACGACTACCAACTAACATTGTGTTCATACAAGACTACTAAGACAACAACTAGATGCTGCTATAAAACTATTGCCGACATGCATGTATAATAAATGCAACTTAACTTTTTCATCTCAAAAAGATAAACCATATATCTAACAACTTCCCTCTTAATTTATTTTCTTAAGATATCTCTTTTTACAATTCTTCACTTTGTTATGTCCTCACATCTCTAGGACACATAGCCATGTACTTGAAGTGGTACTCAACCTTGGCAGCCAGTTGGATTCCGCTTCAACTTGGCTCACGTGCACTTGGCTGTAGACGGTGACGCAACTCGAACACGTCTCGGGTTTATTCAAACAGTTGGCCTCAACTACGATTTGCCTAACTTATGCTCAACTTAGGACGGCAAACACATCTCCTCAACGTCTCGGACTCAACTCAGGACGGTGAACACATCTGCTTGATGTCCTGGACTCAACTCAAGACGACGAACATATCTCCTTAATATCCCAGACTCTTAAGTCTCATAGCATTATATGAACCACTAGTTATGCCTCCAATAGTATGGCTTCGCTTTGTTACGAAGGACAACCATGTGCTTGACATTCCTTGCGATGGTGCGAACTGAACCATAATTCTCATGCAACATTAGCCTCTGTTATGAACTACTTGGACCGCCGTGTGCTTGTTGTGAAGACCGTGGCAACAGAGCCTAGCATATCTTACATGTATCATCCGATGTAACCAATAAAAAAAAATCCTGCACCTAGCTGTGACTGCACTGAAGCTAAAATATATTGAACCAACTTTCTAATTTTACAGTGAACAAACAGAAGTACCAACATACCAAACTGAAAACGGGATTTAGGATAGTCATGTCACTTGCAACTTTGCGAGTGACATCTACTAAATATGGTTTTACAAAAATCAGACACTTCCTCCAATTTTTCCAATATTCCCAATCTGACAAAAGAACTTGTAGATTCACAATGTCATGCCGAACAAAGAATATGGAAGAACACATGTATGTATGCTTTGATGCATACAGGTTTCTAAAACAGGGACCAAAGAAGCACCAACTAGTTCGAACATGAATTCTGTCGCCATGGACTATATCTCCTGTTGGCTTTTTTCATCAAAACTGAAGCTGGAAAACTTGATTGCATCAATCAGCAACATATTTTGCTAATTGCTACCAACAACGAAAAGAATACAAGATGCAAACCAGCTACATAGGATGATTGGACCATCTGAGTGGGATCATCTAACTATTCTAACATGTTTAAGACTAGAAATTTACGGCGCGGAGACTCCAAAATGGGGAACATTTTACATTGCAAGACTACTACTATCCTGGAACTTGCGGTTCCAATTCTACGATCGCTTAGCTACACTAAATAACAATGACATGGGAAAAGCAGCAGAATGCAGTGCCCCCAATCTCAAGATTGCAAGGTCCCGAACAGCGCCTCCAATTATTTGTCCCATGCTCTCTCCGCTGAACCTGCAAGAATTATACAGCAATTATTGTACAGAACAGAAATACTGGCTGCCCATCTGCAATAATCCTATGTTTTTTCACCTCTCGCACCCTGTTTCGCTGCCTTCTTGGTTTCCCTGTTTGATGGCATCGATAATGGCATTGAGCTGGCTGCGGCGGCCGCGGCCGTGGCAAATGCCAGCACCGGCTGCTGTTGGAATTAATCTTAATAATTTGTACATGGTTGTCGGTGCCATAGTCGAAGCCATACGCGAGAAGAGAAGATGTGGTCGAAGGTCTGGTCGGTGTCGTGGTCGAAGCCACGGTCGAAAGTCTGGTCAGCAGTCTACGGTCGGTGCTCAGGTGTGGTCAAAGCAGTCTCAGAAGCTATGGTCGAAGCGAATGTGGTCGGAGTGACCATGGTCGGAATGGCTATGGTCGAAGTGACCGTAGTCGGAGTGGCCGTGGTCGTGGCTCTTGTGAGTGGGTACGACCACGTTGTGTGTGGTTGTAACGATCAGCGTCGTGGCGCTTGTATGAGTGGTCGGGCTACGACTACGTTGTGTGTGTGGTCGTAACAATCAGTGTCGTAATGTTTGTGTAAGTGGTCGGTTACAACCATGTTGTGTGCGGTCGTAACGACCAGCGTTGAAGATGCTAGCGCCGTGGTCGTGGCGAATGTATGAGGCCGTAGACATGGTGACCATGGTCATGGTCGTAGCACCATGGTCAACAGTACAATGGTCGTAGCTACAGTCGATGGTCGATGCTCAGACGATCTGTGTGATCGGAGATGCGGTCGAAGATGCGAGCGGCTGGTCACTATAGCAGACGTGTGCGGTCGAAGATGACTAACTTGTGTGTAGTCGGTCACGAACAGTGTGGTCGTGGATGACCAGTCTATGTGTAGTCGTAGACGACTAGTTCGTGCGTGGTGTGTGTGGTCGGTTGCAACCAATGTAGTCGTAGATGACCAGGTTATGTGTGGTTGATTATGACAAACCCTTGTAATAGTCAGTGACCACTGTAGCATACGACGCTTACTGTAGCAATCGTCAGCACTGTTCTCAGTATGGGCAGCAGTTGCGGTTGGTAGGCACTATAGCAGTCGTTAGCGCTCAGAGCAGAGCATGGGCAGACGGCGGAGCATGGGTGAGCGGTAGAGCAGTTGAGTGCTTTGAGGTCTGATTGTATATATATACCATATAATCTGTAAGAGCTGAGCAAGTCAAATAAGCAGAGAAAAGGAAAAAGCGATGCAAGTTGCATTCGTGTCAGGAAAAATTTCCTTGGTGTCTATTCATGCAACTTCCCTGTGTACTGTGCGTCCACGGGTAACTCGAGTCTGCTCTATTCTCCGTTCGACAATAGAGTGGTCAAGAGCGAGTTGTTCTTCTTATCCTCTATTTTCACCACGTAGTCGTAGGAACTGTAGAGTGGTCATATTGAGTTTGGGCGTGTATATCCTGTGGTGCTTTCCCAACAGCTGCTGCATGGCCTTCAACTTGAGCGGCTTGTCCCCTTCCCTGTTTGCGTCGCTTCTCTTCGGGGTCTTCTTATTAGGCTGCTCGGCCGAGGCGGGCGTGGTCGGCTTCTTGGCGTCACTGGCCTCCGCCTCCAAGGCGTAGGAGACCACGTCTAGCATGTCCTAGTAGTTGTGCTACGCCTTCTCGCAGGCCTCCATGGACAGACTCGTGTGAGAGCGATGCCGCGGCGAGGAAGACATGCGTTGAGCACTCATCGAGCGCACCCTGCCCCCCTCCGACTAGATCATATGAGAAGGGCCTGCAATTGGTGGCGGCGGTGCACTGGGGCAGACAAAGGGGGGGTATCGGATGCAGGAGAGGTGGGCGACGCAGACACTATAGTGGGAGCAAGAGGCCGTGGGGTCAGGCGGGAAGAGATTGGGGTCGAGGTGGGGGTTCTTGGGAGACGGTGGTGGAGGTGTCTAGGGAGAGGAGGAGGCAGGCGGAGCAGAAGGCGGCGGGGTGGTAGAGGAGGAGCAGAGGCGGTAGAAGTTGCTAGGCGTCACGGCCGGAGGAGTAGCCGATGCCCTTGCAAACGCCAGGGCCGGAACCAAAGGGAGACATCATCGCTGCATTGGCGGCTTCGATTCGAGGATGGATTAGGGCTTTTGAGGGAGACGCGGCTAAACCGCTCCACGCCGAGGTAGAAAATTCAGTAAGGAGGCCCTGCAAATGATCGCTATGATCCAATGAGATCCAACGGCTCACAAGAAGGGTCTCACATGATGTTTTTCCTATAGAATTCATTTCCCTATACCGAACGGTAACAAAGAAATTATTCTGATTATTTATTTATAAGAAATCATAAACTATAAGAGATGAACTAAGAAAAAAAACTCGGCACTGCTTAAGGCAGGCCAGGCTGGACCCTCACGAAGCGACGGATTCCTCCCGTGGACCCCACCGTTAGAGCTGCATAAACGCCGTTCATGCAAACCCCAAACGGCCACGGCTCCTCCTCCGTTTGCTTCACCTTAACCACGCCACCCCGCGACAAAAACAACCACACGATCCAACGTGGCTAATTAAAACTTGCCCTGCAAGCCAACCTTTTACGTAAACGCCTCAAGAGATAACGCCACATACCCTTAACCAACCGCATTAATCCCATCACCACCCGTACACAACTTCTCACACCGTTCTCTCTCTCTGCTTCGCGTCGCGTGCTCCGGCCATGTCAAAACAGGGGAGCACGCCGGCGTCGCCGCGGCCGCGGGCGTGGGTGGCCCTGGCCTGCGTCCCGCAAAAGGCCTACACGGAGGAGACGTTCCCGCCGGGCGCCGACGTCGCGCTCGTCCTCGACGACCCCCCGTTCGTCTCCTTCGCCACTGTGCCCCGGCGCATCACCCCCGACGCCACCAGCCTCAGGAACTACCCTTACATCGCCGCCGCCGACCCCTCCGGCCGCCTCCTGCTCTACGCCACCCAGGGCAGCGCCACGGAGCCGGCCGTCCACACGTGCGCCAATCTCCGCATCTACCTGCACCGCGACTTCGTCCCGGCCTACTTCCTCTGCGACGCGCACACCGGCGTGGCCTCCCGCCTCCCCGACCCGCCCGCCGACAACGCCGTGCTCCACTTCGAGAACGTCGGCCTCATCGCCGACCATCGCGGCGCCAGCGGCGACGGCCACTACATGGTCGCCGAGCTCCAGCCATTCACCGGCATCTACCACGCCAGCCTCCTCTGCTACTCCACGGAGACCAGCGGGTGGGTCGCGAAGGAGCTCGCCTACTCCCCGGACCACCCGAAGCGGCGCAACGACGGCGTGCTCTCCCACGACGGGAAGCTCTGGTGGGTGGATCTCTCCTACGGCCTCTTCACCTGCGACCCCTTCGCCGAGAAGCCGGAGCTGCTCTACGTCCCGCTCCCGCAGGGCTGCGTGAAGTTGGCAACCAGGGTCGAGGACATCGCCAAGCGCCGCTTCGTCAAGGTGAGCGCCGGCAAGCTGCGGTGCGTGCAGATCCACGGCCCTCCCAACGAGCAGGCGGTGACCATGTGGACGCTTGACGATCCGGTGGGCGCGCAGTGGAGGCGTGAGTACGAAGTGCTCATCGCCCAAATCTGGGACGACAGGAGCTACCAGGCCAGCGGGATGGAGCGCAAGGTCCCCTCGCTCGCGCTCGTGCACCCCAAGAACCCCGACGTGGTCTACTTCTTCCAGGGTGCTTGGATGTTCGGTGCGGACGTTCGCGCAAGGAAGGTCTTGGAGTACGAGTTCTTCGCGATGATGTATCCGCCCAAGGAGTGGCACTCCTCCTTCTTCGTCCATGCTTGGGAGCCGCCACCGACGCTTCCTCGAAAGGATCCTCCAATTCCAAGTGGTACATTTCTTCTTGTAATCTTGCTTGCATGCTGCTACCTTATGCACGCTTCCCCGAGATGTTGCTGTGATGCTGTCCTAGTAGTTCCGTATAATCTTGTCCTCCATTGGAACATTGATTAAGCAATAAGTAGTATAATTAATTAGCCTGAAAAAGTAGTCTAATAAATTGCCAAAGTTTGGCATGCTAAATCTGCTAACGGTAAAGTGTTTGATGTGCCAAGCTCTCCTGACTAGAGAAAATAGCTAAGAATTCACAGAAATACATGCGTTTGGCAACTTTCAGATGTACACAATGTTAACCTGGTTATTAGTTCTTGTGGTTCCTGGTTTTTCGCTATTAGTCTAGATGGAATGCTAATTCTATGCCAAAGGATGCTTATCATAGCTTCATCTCAGAAGTGTGGTGGTTGTTATTTGTTAGTATGCAAGTGCACATTTTTTGTGATTAGAGTACTCCACCCATCAGATGCCCACGCCGCATGTTGTACAACAATCTTATGGATCACAATTGCAGGATATGTGTATATACACGGGTTTTCGCGTGCTTTTGGAATTGTGTAGATCATTAGAAAACTAATTAAAATGGCCATATATATATTCATGTTTAGTACAAGTCATTTGGTTACTAAATAAGTAGCTCATGAATGTAGAAATTAAATAATGTTTGCTGGATGTGCCGTACTGTTCGCCTGGTCCTTAATTCCTAACATCTTGCATGGTACTGTGATTGTTCATCGGTGCATGGTTGCTACTTGCTAGAATGCTATATATTTGGAACACGTTGGTCTGTGGACATGTGCATGGACCTGTAATGTAGATGCATCATGAGATTCCTAAAAGTTAAATCTGTACAATTAATAACAACGTCTGTTTTTCCTTGCCCATATGTACATTTTCAAGGAAAAATGTCACCCATGGACTTAATTAATTAAGGTTCTGTGTGACATTTTTTAGGGGAGTTCTGTGACAATTGACAACATGTTTATCTTGCTGTTTGCAATATTATACACACATATCTTGCAATTCATATCACTTAAACGAATATTTTATACCTTTTTATCACTTTCAATATACTTAAATACTAATTCTAAGATACTCCAATATGACTTGATTAAAAAATTTTCATCGGAGCTTTTTGTTTTTACTATATATACTTTTTCATGTATAAAAGGGGTACATACACACATTATGCTATAAAAAATAAATTTTGATAATTTTTTTTATAGAATTCATTTTGGATTATCTTATAATTATTATTAGAGTATGCTCAAATAGATAAAGAGGTATAACAACATCATTAAAGGATATATTAGAAGTAGAAGCACATACTCTCAAGAGTATATAACTATTTTCCGAAGCCTTTTCCATACTTCTAGGTGTACATACTCCCACTTCTAATATATAGATCAGGGGATTGTTGGATCATTTCCTTGAATAATATGTGTAGAAGAACATTAATTATCTAAGACACTTAGAACTATATATATGCTTGGTCTTAATTTAATTTTGCTCTCAATTCGCATTTGCCTATTCAGGATCTGCATCGTTTTTCAGCAGTAACACTAGCTATGACTATGCCGGATAGTTATGGAACCCAATTCGATTGCTAGTGCATTAGTTTCAGTTCTGGATGCGCTAGCTCTATCTGCACATAGCCACATACACAAATTGTGCTGCATAAGCATTTACCCACCTTATATATAGACTACATAGAATCTAGATGCACGTTTATTGTGTTCATCGGTGGCAATGTCTATTGGTGTAAGTGTTAACAACAATAGGTAAATAGAATGCATTTGGTAATAGGTAAATAGAATAGAATGCAGTTGGAATCATTCCAGCTTTATTCATGGGAAACTACTATATACTTTACTGAGTGTTGATGCTTAACACTGGTAATGACTAGTAGGAAATTCGTTGTAATGATTCAGATATATTTATGGGTAGTAATGTTTCAGATTTGAAGCTGTATATTATCTAGAGCTTGGTTGTACCATACACACGACACTACATATAATTAGACATCAGTCACACTGTCACTCATGAGTCATTGTTTTCTACTCCTTTTTGTTCAGACTTACCTCCTCTTGAATTAACGAGTCCAGTTTCAAATGAGTTGTCCCTAGCCAGTAAGATATCGTTTATCATTAATTTTGCCATATATTGCTGATCGATGAGTAATGTTTATATTTGAAGGGTCGTCTGATGAGGAGGAAGATTATCTCTCTTTGAGGACTAAAATGAGGATCATGGACTTACGGAGATCGGTCCAAGGATCTGGTTGATGTGACTAACCTTCTCCTAGGTGAGCCTGCCAGTTAATCCGCTCATATGTGAGCGATCCACCTTGCATTACATTATCTTCCAAGTTCCAACAGCATGTAGTTTTAATTAGGGGGAGTTTCATACATATAATCTTCTTTTGATCCAGGTCAGCTACTAGTCACTTGAATGGGGAGGTTAAAATTGGATCAATGCTGCGTCTGTTGGCCGGTGCGACAACGGCACGGTTTTCATGGGCTGAAACTTTATGGTGTCGGAACTCTATTACTTTTTTCAGCTTTGTTTGAGATGTTTTTGGGTTCTTGAGGACGAAATGTTAACATGCATGCTTTCAGTGGCGTTCGTAATGCACGGTTTTCTGGATGGCTTACCTATATGTGCATGATATCCCAAAATTGAATTTTGAATGCCGTATTGGTAATTCTTCCTAACATAGATTAGGGTCCGTTCGATTCTCGGAATTGAATTGGGTCCATGGAATTGAAGCTCCAATTCAAATTCGACTAGAATTGAAATTGGTCTATGATTCCAATTTTGGTGTTTAGATGACACACGAAATTGTAAAGAGGAATTAGAACCAAATTCAATTCCACATATCGTTTGGTTGCATACATAGGAAATCCAAATGAAGCATCCAGCCAACAAAGGATCCACCACGGCACCACCCAAGACCCAACAGTCGTGTGGACCTAGGCAACCGGAGTCGAGCCAGCCGGCAATGGTGGCGGCGGTATCTCACCGACGGGCTCGGGGGGCCGTCAAAGGCGACTTCCTTGGCGACAGACGGCCGAAGCAGAGGAAGCAGCTGGGGTCAAGGCGACATTTGCGACGAAGGTGGCTGAAGTCAAGGAAAACGAAGTAGTCACGGCGGGTTTGGATGCCAGATTCGAGGAAGATGAATGAGATGAATGGAAGGCCAGATTCGAGAGATGGCAGCGCTGCTAGATCCGAATGGCGACGAGCGAGCGAGAGAGAGAAAGGTGGCAGCGGCCGGCAGGACCTCGCCGATGACGAGTAAGAGGTAGTGCCGCTGCTAGATTTAGATAGCGACCCGAGGGGAGCTGGTGGCGATGGCGGTCGTCGGGAGATCGGCGGCGGCGGCGGGGCTCGATTTGTCCATGGTGACCAACTCGATCGATGTTCATGCACGGGTTGAAGAAGGTACAGCAAATTCCATCCAAATCAGAGGTGTGGAGGTCTGATTTGGGCAGCCCAGTTTTTAGTTTGTGACCAATTCATCGTGGAATTGAAGGGCAATTCTAAGATCCAATTCTACAGGCAGCCACATAGCCCTAGAATTGGAATTGCGATTCCGATTCCACAATTCAGTCTCCAATTCAGACATTCAAACGTGGCTTATGCTAATAATTCCAGTAGTTGTGCAACTAACTAACTAAAAAGGAGGTAGGTAGTTTATAAACAAATTTGCTATGCATCACTTGACTACAAATTGTGCACAATTAGGTGAATTTTCTCACAAACATATTTTCTTCAAAATTTGTGCGTCGTGAGGTCTCGGGCTCCCCAGGCCTTGTATATTTGGCTCTAGCGAAGGTAAAAGTGACATCATCTCTAGCGATAGAGACATCTTTGGGAAGGAACCATCCTCGTTGAATTTTGTTGTCACCAAAGCTAGAGACGAGCACAATGATGAGGGTAAAGGTTAAGAGGTAGTGAACTAGAGGAAGGTGCGGAGATGGTGGCTCTCTAGAGGGCATTGCATGCGCCTAGGCACCAGTGAGGCGGTGAGGATATATAGCGGCTCTACTAGTAGGGGTGAAAACGGGTCGGATTCGGACGGATATTGCTGTTACCATATCTTAACCCATATTTTTTCTCCGGATTCGGTACCAATCGGATTCGGTACCAATCGGATTCGGTGTTGGATCGGTCGGGATTAACCCATTTCGTTTGCACCCCTACTTGTTTGTAAGGAATGCATACTGTGCAGTAAATGGAGTAGGACGCACTGACTTGATGTTACTATTTAATAGCTGATGTGGAAGATTTTATTTTACCATTGCAAAAGAAAATGAAACGTCAAATAGTAGCACTAAGCTGAAATCAAACTTGAAGATGTATCGGATTCGGACGGATATTCGGATTCGGACGGATATTGCTGTTACCATATCCTAACCCATATTTTTTTCTCCGGATTCGGTACTAGTCAGATTCGGTGCCGGATCGGTCGGGATTAACCTGACCCGTTTTCACCCCTATCTACTAGGGTTCGGTGGGGAGAGAGGGAGACCACAAGATATATCTAGAGAAAGGAGATGGAGGTCCACTGGATGTACATCCAATGGTCCTTTGATTGATTGTTCTAAAAAAAATACTTAATTGTTTACTCGAAGGCCTAAAATGGTAGTTTTGTGGGTGTAAGGTATGTGCATGTACTTGCCTTTCATATCTATGAAACCATGTGTTAGCTTGTGAGTAAACCTAGGGCTAAGCAATTTCAGGCTATTGTTTATATAGGCCTAGACTCAGCCCGCCAGGGATCTCAAGCCGACTTGTTTAGACTAGCTCCGCGTAGCTAGCATAATGTAATATAGGCCAACATGGAACTAACTTCAGTACAGAGGATCGTTAAGAAAATAATCAAATATATGCGTCGTGTAATATTTTGACACTGAAGAGTAACAAGGCTAGAGGCGAGGCGCTTACACGTCGACGCAGATCCCTCAGGCGCGATCGCAACACCACTGGTCCATACGGACGGACACGATTCATCCGGCCTACATGATCAAAGGCTGCAGCGGTGCAGCCAATGCATTCCTCCTGTTGAGAAATGCCAACACTGTGGTTCATAAACCGAATTGAGCGCACATATTCCATCTTTGTCGGCACAGGAAATCCCCACAGCATCTTACCCGAGAGCACGCTTCCTTGTGTCATGGCTTTTCCTAGAACAAGGAGGGCCATGCTCCTCACGTCACGTTGGTTAGTTGACACGCACATACATTACTCGTACCAGAGTACGCTAGCCTGCGTAGTTTGATCGTGCGACGTACGGCCCAGCCACGAGTAAACGGCCAGATAGATTCGTTCGCATGGGCGTGAACCATGCACCGCGAACGCTGCAGCTCCGCACGCGCGCCAGGCTGGGACAGCGGCAGCCGCTCCCAGTTGGCTGCCCAGTTTCTAGACTCTTCCCTGTCCCCACCGTGGGCCCCACCGCATGCAACGTACAGCTCACCCGGCGTTCCAACCCGAGCCGTCTCCTCCGTCTGGGCTGGCGTGTGCGAGCGCGAGGGCGGAAGCAGAGGAGCGCTCGAACCACGCCGTCGCCGTCGATACGAACGCCGCCCGTCAGCTTGCGCCGTAAGCCAAACCCAACACGCAACCGACACGAGTATAAAGACCCACCTCAACCCTACAAGCCGAACCAATTCAAGCCCACTCGCATCTCTCCCACCCCATTCCCATCTCGCCACCACTACTGCTCCTCAACCCTCTCTCTAGATCGATCCCTCTGCTTCGCGTGCTCGGGCCATGTCAGACCCGCAGCCGTCGCGCGCTGCGGCCGGGTCCGAACCGGAGTCGTCGCGCGCTCCGGAGGCGCCGGTGCGGCAGAGGTCGTGGGTGATCCTGGCCTGCATCCCGGACGTGGTTGGCGAGAAGAAGCTCCCGCCGGGCACCGACATCTCGGTCGAGTTCGAGGACCCGCCGCGCACCACCATCCCCACCGTGTCCCAGAGCATCGCCCCCGACCCCAAGGGCCACCGCAGCTTCCCCTACGTCGTCGACGTCAACCCCTCCGGCATTTTCCTCCTCTACACCACCCAGGGGGGGCTCTTCAAGAGCGTCTACTACCTCTGCGACGCGCACACCGGCGTTGCCACCCGCCTCCCCGACTCCACCGTGGCACGCATCTCCCCCCGGCGCAGCATCGGCCTCATCGAAGACCCTCACCGCCGAGGCCACTACATGGTCGCCCAGCTCCACCCCACGTCCAGCAAACACCACGAGACCCTCGTCTACCACTACACGGGGGCCAGTGCGTGGGCCGTGAAGGAGCTCGCCTCCTCCCCGCACCACCAGCCGTGGGGCAGCCACGGCGGCGTCGTCGCCCACGACGGGAAGCTCTGGTGGGTGGATCTCCCCTACGGCCTCCTCACCTGCGACCCCTTCGTCGACCGGCCGGACGTGCGCTACGTCGCGCTCCCGGAGGGCTGTGTCATGGCCGACGCCAACCACCCCAGATCGCGCGCCGACCTCGACAAGCACCGCTGCGTGAAGGTGAGCGAGGGCAAGCTGCGGTACGTGGAGATCCACGGCCTCCCAGGAGAGCAGAGGGTCAGCATGTGGACGCTGGCCAATCCGGAGGGGGCGGATGGAGCGGAGTGGGAGCACGAGTACGATGTGTTCTTGGAGGATATCTGGGCCGACGAGAGCTACATGGCAGCCGGGCTGCCCCCGAACAAGGTCCCCGCGATCGCGCTCATCAACCCCAAGAACCACGGCGTCATCTACTTCTTCCATGGCTCGCGGCTCTTCGCCGTGGACATGCGCGCGACCGCGAGGCGGGTCCTGGAGTGCGAGAACTGCTTGATGGATTACGAGATGCTGGACGAGTTCCACACCGCCCGCTTCGTTCATGCTTGGGAGCTGCCACCGACGCTTCTCCGACTTGATCCTTCGAATGGTACGTTGTTTGCATGCATCCTGTTGCCTTATGTTGCTGTGGATGATCTCAGATGGTTAATGTAATCATTGTCATTTCCATTGGCTACTGTTTTCATAAGTTCTCGGTGTTCCAAGATTGCATATATAATCCTGAGCCAGAGGATCTTTCCTCAATAGTCACTCTGTTAACTGTTATACTATTTGTAACTGCACAGTTTTATGCTAAGATGTTCAAGCATGCATACAATAGAATAATTTTGATGTTGCATGATCTATCACCTTGTAACTACTGTAGAATTCTGAAGTCTGAACCCTGGGTTTGTCCTTTGAATCTGGGTAATGTTTGTGATCTTAGTTGCTAATTATATATGCAGCTTTTGTAGGAAGATTGTGTATGAGAAGTGTAGTTCATGCAGTTTACTGTTAATAGAGTACCAGAATGACTGTAATTGTGTTGGTGTTAGCACAGGCGAGAAGTACTATCCCTTGGTTTTAGATTACAAAGAACGTGCTTTCAAATTAGTATTCTGGAGCTCAGTTTCAAAAATAAAAAAAACAATTACTGTTTGTCATCTGTGGTTTCTTGCAGTTGTTTTTGTTATCTCATCATGGATTTTTTTTGACGTATTGTTTCTAAAGGGCAAATTCCAAGCAAGTGTGTGCATATATAGCATCTCACCATTGTTGACCCACTAGCACTGCTTTTGTGCAGCTGAGATGAAAAGGCCTGACGAAGAGGAATTATCTTTGGCGGATCTAATGTCTGGGTCTAATGAGGAGGAATTATCATCACTGATGATGAGTCAGGTGATGGGGTCTGATCAGGGGGAGTTTTCGTTGGAGAACCTGGTGAGGGTGCTGTGTGACATGCCAGCATCAGCGGAACGATCTGAATCAGCGTCGCGGCCATCTGTTGACGCGAGAGACCAAGACAAAGAACCATGAAGAAAAGCTTACCTAGGTGAGGCTAGTTACACTCGTATGCATATATGTGGAGGATGTTTCTTGTATGAACCAGCTCATGAAATCTTATTCTGATCCAGGTCATGCCGGCTAGCTACTAGCACGCATGGTGTGAGCACATAGGATCTACTGTTCTGCTTCTGTTGACTGCCTGGGGCAATGGCATGGTCTCTTCATGGATTAGAAACATTGGTCTTTGTTATGACTCGAATGGAAATGTTGCCAAAGTTTTGTCACTTTTACTACACCTGCTTTGTTTTGAGATATCACATCTGGGAGTGCTTGAAACCAAATGTTACATATGATGCTTTTGTAGTTTATCCACTTATTCCTGCATAGTTCATGTCCGGTAGGATTTGTCTGAATGTTGCGTTGCACTGTTGGTAGTCTCCGAATATAGGTGAAATTGAATGCTGTGAATGCTTTTGTAGTTCCATTTATCCTGGATAATGTCCGGTAGGTTTTGTCTGAATGTTGAGTAGCTGGTCTCTGAACATTGATAGATGACTGAATGAATGAATCTTAGTTTGCCTGTTTTGACTGAGTAATGTTGTTAGGTGCATGGGGCCATTCAAGCCAAAGTGATATACAAGTCACGGAACGAGATTTAAATCTCGCTGTCCCAGATTGAAAGGCATTCTGAATTTTGTTACTTCTGTCATTTTGTTTGAAATGTATGTGGGTACTACTTAAAGTGCACCATATGTGATGCTTTCTGCTGGTGGTTCAAGTAAAGTTTTCACTTCTTCCAGAATATTGCAGCATGTTTGCTTTATGGTGCCATTTTCTTGCGGAAACTAGCCCAGGCCATATTGCTGCATGCTTGCTTGATTCGTTACTCTGTCCATTTGGAACGTACTATTGCTTCTGTTGCCTTTTTCTTCGATGGAATTCCTTGTCTTTTGCTCATTGGCTTTCTCTCGTCTTTCTCCTCTTCTTTTTCAGCGACGTCCGTGGTATACTGGTGTCTGTCCAAACTTAAAGGTTACTTAACATGATGCATGAGAATTCAAAAATGGAAAGCGCGCGATTGCTGGTTCGGCTATATATCATTGACACATTGCTGGTTGCTTGTCTGTTCCTAATTTTTTCTGGTTTTCCCTATGGCATTTGAGATAGAGTAGTTGTATTCCCGCAAAACTTTTCTCCCGAGCACTGTCGATGCAATGTTGTTTGTTAGTACGACACAGTTCTCATGCTAATAGCCAAAATATATTCCATCTAGATATGTCTGCAGAAGCTAATTGCATGGACGTACACATGGCTTCTTTATCTAAGGCTATTCAACTATAGCCGACGAAGCATGGCTTCATGCATGAGATGATGATGATTCCTGATTATAGAGTTGAAAATTCTATTTCCTGGTGTTGTCACTGTGGAACAAACTAGTATCTGATGATGATGAATCCATCTCGCGCGACTACGTCCTCGACGCCACCATCGACCTCTTCGGTGTCGACGTGCGTGCCCGCAAGGTTGTGGCGTGCGAGGTCTACGAGCTGGTTGCGCCGCCTAGCCACTACATCGCCCACCGCTTCGTTCGCACTTGGGAGCTGCCGCAGGTGCTCTCCTCAGGTAATGCTAGTATGCTACACTGCTCCCTGCATCATCTCTGTATATTCTGAATTATTGTCCTGTTGGCATGTTTGCTGTGTATTCATTGTCTCTGCTGTATGTTCATTTTGTTCCTGTTCTACATTCGAAGCTGTTTTGTGTGTACTAATTTTGTACGTTCTTGCAAGATCATGTGATGTCTCATATATTTCCTATATATCTCTTCTGTGTGAATGTAGCTAGGCCATGTTTAACAGGAGTCGATAACCTGTCATAATCTTACTGATCGATCACTTGTGGGAGACTGGAGGGGTGTGCTTGACCATATTTCGATAATCTTACTGATCGATCACTTGTTCATCCTCATCATATTGTTCGGATGAGGTGATCGGCTAGTTTGCAATGTTCAATTGCTATTTCAGTAGTGTAGATGCTGCTTCAAGAGTATTGTTCTTATTGAGACTATGCTGGTTTCTTGCCTGTGATCATTTCGTCTCTCCGTGCATTATCAATGTAATGCTATTTGTTGGTGTGATACAGTTACCAACTTACCATGCTAAAGGCCTAGTTTTTTTTTTTTGAAAGAATGCTAAGAGCCTAGCTAACTGCATTCCATCTGCATATGTCTGTACAAGCATTTTACGTGGATATACGCATGGTTTCTTTATCTAAGGCTAGCTATTCAGTGTTCACCTATAACTGAGAGTTCATAGTTCAAGAGTTCAGGCACTAGTTGACGATGTTCCATGGTTATAGATCTGAAAAATTTCTTGATTGCTGTGCTTAAATAAGGGCATAAAGTCTCCGCTAGTATTTTGGCAAGGGGTCCCAAAGTGATGCACATGATGATAAATACGAATTATGTCAATCGATTGTATGCCTTGTACATGTGTATAAATTGATGCTGAGATACTAGTATTCTTGATTAGGAACTATCAGACTAACTTTTATTGTTGATACTTATCAAAGGTTGAGACTAATTATTAGTAGGATTTATGTACTCGCTGCGCTTCATATGTGATCTTAGTTCCACCAAATAGCATCAGAATTAGACAGCCATTGCCTTTTCCTATATGCATGTTTGGTTCAGATTTATTTCCTGTTGCTAGCAGGATATCCAGCACATAGAGTAGCTAGTGCCATCCAAGTAGTAATTCTACTTATGGCCTCTTTTTTTCTCTCTATCAGATGGTGAAATGTTGTTGCAATGCAGTGATCGGTTTGGCTTAAGTTTTTGGTTTCCAGCTTATTTTTCACTATTTATAAATTTCGTCTTTTTCTGAACTTTTGGCTTTTTGTTGAGCTTTTTTGCCGGTTCTTTTTTCCCGTATTTGTTTGTACTATACGTAATGGGCTAACATATTTTTTTATTTTTTTAAAATTTAATTATGCTAAATAAGTCTCTGTCAGCTACAGTATTTTTCAGCCAGCTACAGTGTTTTTAGCTATAAGCCATGAGCTTTTAAGCCCAACTGATCACCACCAAATCAGTTACTACTTGGTTGTATCCCTCCTTGGATGGAAACACTGTACTCGGAGTTTGACTTTGGTGATGCTTGCAGTGATCACTTGAACTGCAATGATGCTACGATGCTTTTAATTCAGTAACTATTGCTCTTTCACTTTCCTGCGTTGGTGTTGCATGCTTAATTGTTACTGTGTCGTGTGTGAAATGTGAGTTAACTCTAGCAATTATTTGTTGATTGTTACATTCATGGCGTGGGATCTGGGTTCACAATTTCACCGAAATTTTGGCAAATTCATCCATTTTGTTATTCCCTGAAAGAAGAATGGTTCGATCAAATTTTGGCCGAATTTATTTCCATTTGAATTTTGACCAAATTTCATCTAAATTTTGGTTAAATTTCATCAAAATTTTAAATTTTTTTTTGCCCGAAATTTTAAATGAAATGAATAAAATTTTATTCTTTCGTCCATCTTGCTGCCCTCCGAGATTTTTTTTCAAAACAATACTTTGAACCCTGCGTGGGATGTGTTCATGAGGGTGTGAGATGCGCTTCCAGGTCCATGCGTTGTACAGTGTTCATCTCGTGTGTGTTTGGTTTCGCATCAGTCAGCCCGGATATTGTGAAGAGTGAAGACGCTGCTTGCAGAGTCAGAGATGCACTTGCTGCGGTTAAAAGTCCTCTTGGTCGAACATCAAATTTGAGACCACGCGTCCACTCCGCTACAGCGCACGAGCTCTTCCGCTCCCTCTTCGCTGCGCGGTTGGGTTTTGCACCGCCAACCTAAACCCCGCACGGCCGCACGGGAGCCGAGATGGCGCCGCCGCCGTGGGTCATCCTGGGCAGCGTCCCGCGGGTGTCCGCCGCCGACGCCAGGCTCCAGATGGGGGACGCCGACCTCGCCCTCGCGCTCGCCGCGCCCCCGCGCGTCTCCCCCGACCCCACCACCCCCGCAAACTTCCCCTCCATCCGCGCCGCCGACTCCTCCGGCCTCCTCCTTGTTGGGAATAATCCCACATTAGTTGTGGAAGAGGAGAAAGCACAACTTATAAGTGTGGGGGAGCCCCCACCCATTGGACTAGTCTTTTGGGGGGAGAAGGCCCAGTACCACTTATAAGGTTGTTGCTCCGTTGCTCCGTGGGCTTGGTTGTGTTCCGCCCATGTGGACCTGTGGCCCGGGAAGTAAAAACCCGGCTGGACCTAGGTATGCGGCCAGGTCCAGATCTCACATTTGGTATCAGAGCCTAGGTGCCTAACACCTCCTTGGACCTCATGGTTGTAGATGTGTCCAACCAATGTGTGAGGGGGAGATTGTTGGGAATAATCCCACATTAGTTGTGGAAGAGGAGAAAGCACAACTTATAAGTGTGGGGGAGCCCCCACCCATTGGACTAGTCTTTTGGGGGGAGAAGGCCCAGTACCACTTATAAGGTTGTTGCTCCGTTGCTCCGTGGGCTTGGTTGTGTTCCGCCCATGTGGACCTGTGGCCCGGGAAGTAAAAACCTGGCTGGACCTAGGTATGCGGCCAGGTCCAGATCTCACATTTGGTATCAGAGCCTAGGTGCCTAACACCTCCTTGGACCTCATGGTTGTAGATGTGTCCAACCAATGTGTGAGGGGGAGATTGTTGGGAATAATCCCACATGGATTGTGGGAAGAAAAAAAACACAACTTATAAGTGTGAGGGAGTCTCCACCCATTGGACTAGTCTTTTGGGGGGAGAAGGCCTAATACCACTTATAAGGTTGTTGCTTAAAGGGCTTGCTTGCGGGTAGCCTGTGGGCTCAGATGCGTGGGGTGCGCAGCCCATTTAAAACCCGGGGACCAGGGCACGGGCGCGTACGGGTCAGGGGCGTGGGCATATGATGCATGACGCGTGTGGGCCCGTAGCGGACACACGGCATGGTATATGCGCCAAGACCTGGGCGTCTGGACGTGTGCTAACAAAGGGTATCGAGCCGTGCACCCAACATCTCCCAGAAGTGCGGTGTGCACAATCCATGTGTGAGGGGGAGATTGTTGGGAAAATAGTCCCACATGGATTGTGGGAAGAAAAAAAGCACAACTTATAAGTGTGAGGGAGTCTCCACCCATTGGACTAGTCTTTTGGGGGGAGAAGGCCTAATACCACTTATAAGGTTGTTGCTTAAAGGGCTTGCTTGCGGGTAGCTGTGGGCTCGGATGCGTGGGTGCGCGACCATTTAAAACCCGGGACCGGGCACGCGCGACGGAGTCGGGGCGTGGGCATATGATGCATGACGCGTGTGGGCCCGTAGCGGACACACGGCATGGTATATGCGCCAGCACTGGACGTACGGACGTGTGCTAACACTCCTCCTCGCCACTTCCCAGGGAGCGCCCGCGGGCCCCGTCATCGTCGATAGCCCGGCCGCCATCTCGTCCTCTGGAGCAACCTCCGCCCTGGCTACTTCGTATGCGACCTCGTCTCCGCCACCGCGTGCCGCCTCCCCGACCCCGGCAACCTCGGCCTCATCGCCTTCCCCCGCGTGCGCGGCGGAGGCCACTACATGGTTACCGACCTCCAGTCCTTCGTCGGCAGGCGGCAGCGACCGCGCCACCCTCCTCTGTTTCTCGTCGGACACCGGCGAGTGGGAGAAGAGGCTCCACTACCCGCTCCCCGGCCGCCACTGCCTATATGCCATTTGTTACAGCAAGAGGTAATATAAATGCAAAAATGGCATGCTCTTCTCTTCTTGCATGGTGCTGTACTGCTCTAGTTTCTTATTTGCTGAAGTGGTGAGTAAGACCCTCTTCTTTTCAACTTCTAAAGGTTGCTTTTCGACTTTTCTACAGTAACTAACTTTTAAACAGAATATCTTTTGAAGATATAGTCTACTAGTTAATTATAGTACACGCTGTATCAACTTAATTTACATCGGCAAAAACCACACGTGAGTTTCTGTTACTTTGTAATCTCTCGCACGAACAACCCAAAAGTCACAAGCCGCAGCCAAAAGAACAGGCCCAAAATTGTTTAGCCCTGTTGACGTGTTACTTTGTTAAATTTGTGGCATCATCCGCACTATTTGCCTATATGCCATTTGTTACAGCAAGCTTCCTGGTTCACTGCTATTAGCGGCGGAGCTAGAAAAATTTTATTGAGTGTATACACTGCGTGTTTCACACCTCCTTAGATACACCTCTAACTGCCGTGTCACGCTTCCTTGGATGTACCCGCCCTCACCGTGGCTGTTGGGCACCTTCTGGCGTGCACACTTGCAGTTGTCGACTCACCGTACCACCTACATAATTTTTTTAATGACATCCTATAATTCATGATGTCAAATTTTAGAAAATACTTTTGTAATATTATAATTTTATTAATATATAATAAGATAAAGTTACAAATAGCAATAGTCAAAGTAAAAATAAAAATATCACTTAAAAAGAACGGAAGGAGTAATGAAATGTTAACTCTGAGTAAACCATGCATTGTGAATATTGTATTCACATGGTACTTTAACATTACTATATAAGGCCTATTCTAAACGGCTTTTAAAAGCGGCTTTTGAGTTTTGCTATAGTAACTAGCTTTTAAATGGGATGTTTTTTTTTTCAAAATGGGATCTATAAGTTGATTATAGTATATACTATATACTATAGTGACTTCATTTATATCAGCCAAAACCGCACGCAAGTTTCTGTTATTCCATATTCTCTCTCACAAACAGCCTAAAAACCATCAATCACAGCCAAAAGTCATCAGCCACAGCCCAAAAGAACAAGTCTATAATTAGTTGGGTTTTCATCCCAATTAATTGGCTACTTTATATATTTAGTTGTGATAACAATTTAATTTTATGGCGCATAACGATAACAAATACTAACATTAACAAATAAATTCCATAGATTTTTATTAGTGCACTACATAACCCGCATGACAGTTCGTATACTCTACCACTTAAAAAGCGCATAGGGTTTTTAATACATCTATACTTAGGACAATAATATTAATGTGGCATATTAATGTTACATATGGCTTCAAAATTTGAAAGTAAAATGTCTCATATATAACACCTCATATTAGTTTTCAATCATTGCACTCAGAATAACGGTCGTAATGGCTAAAACAAACAAAGAATCAGACACTTGATTTTTAGCTAGAAACTAAAAAAGTTCCTAATAGCTAAATAAAATAAAGTACAGGAACTACCTCTTGGTGATGTGGTAGAGTTGTGGATGTACAACTCAAGCCTATTAAGGTTCAAATTCTGGCTCTTCAATAGGAATTCCTGCATCTTTCTAGCTGTGCTAAGAGGGAGCACTCGCGTGTGTGTGTGTGCGTAGTGGTGTGTGTGTGTGTGAGTTTTTCTTGTAATCACAAAAATAAAATAAAGCACTTTCATACTATTCACATGGTGCTATATAGGTAGAGAACAAATAGGTGTTGAGTTATCTACAAAACCTGAAAGAGGATATGGAATATAATTTGCATTTAATTTCCTCTAGCATTATATATTGCAATGAAGTCCAATTTCAATTGAAACGTATAGCAAGAAAAGGTATATACATAATTTTTAAAAATTTATCGGTACCTGTGCATACCGGGCACTCTGGCTCCGCCCATGACTGCTATAATGAACTGTTATAGCCGTCGTTTCCTATGACACTGTGGGTTTGTGAGATAAATTAGTTGTTCATAGTAGTAAATTCCTCAGTTTTCCTTTGTACGGTGTGTATGTTGCAACAAGCATATTGTCTTTACGTCTTAGCAAATCGACACTACTTGTCTGCTCTATTGTTATTGCAGTTCTTGATATAGCATATGTCCTTGACAGTGATTTTTTACACAGCTTTAATAGAAGGCGTATAACAATGTGACTTATGTTTATACAATATAATATGACACTGCATCTAATACTGATAATAGCAGGATAATGACCATTGTGATACCACTGTGAACTGCTTGCCTATTGTTTCAGTTCTGATTGCATATTGTTATGTGCTTGACAGTTGTTCACATTTAAAGTAGTTTTTGGCCTAATTTAGACTAATTAGGAAGGTTTTACACTTTGAACTTAGTGTTGTCCCTATTTCCTTGGATCACTATCCATTTGTCCAAAAATTGAGTTGACAGCGGAAAACCAGAA
The DNA here is from genome assembly GCA_036346575.1 of Dendrocalamus sinicus. Taxonomy (NCBI): domain Eukaryota; kingdom Viridiplantae; phylum Streptophyta; class Magnoliopsida; order Poales; family Poaceae; genus Dendrocalamus; species Dendrocalamus sinicus. Next base: position 8,964,615 of record CM070643.1, on the reverse strand, counting down.
AAGATGTTTTTAGAAGTGAATTGTTGGAGGAAATAAATCATATATCTGTACATATGATGTTTCACAAGGTTACTGCAATATGGAATATTGGATACCTCCTCAAGTGCTTCGCTTTGCCCTTGACCAAATTTGTATTTCCATGTGAAAATCGTCTGATGGAATCTATGAGAAATGGCGTTCCTTCTTGTAATAACATATCTTTGTGTCTTAAACATTAGATTGCAGAATGTTTATGATTGCCTAAGTTATTCTTGTCATCATTTCCAAATCCACATGTATTAGTCAACTGAAACACTTCTACCTATAGGTTACTTTTGTGTGAATGGAAGGACTTTTTGAGGAAATCATAAACTTGTTAGTATGTTAGTTGCAAGATAAATGCTACATTTTGTTATGAATAGCGCTTGTATTCATATGAGGCCAATGGGCCGGTATATATACACAAAGTACAGGTGGGAAATATGCAAAGAACCCCTTATAACAATGGGGAATAACAAACTATACATATATCTCTAACACCCCCCCTCAAACTCATGGTGGATCAACAACACTGAGTTTGGAGAGGTAGAAGCTATGATGTGCTCGAGTCTGGGCCTTCGTGAAGAAATCCGCTATCTGAAGCTCTGAAGGCACATACTGAAGAGTAATCACCTGATCATGCACACAAGACCTCATGAAAGAAGCATCCACACCAATATGCTTGGTGAGCTCATGCTTCACAGGATCACGAGCAATACTGATAGCACTGTCTTCGTCGACAAGAGAGGGTCGGTGTAGTGACAAAACACCAAAATCCTCAAGTAACCACCGTAGCCAAGTAATCTCTGCTGTCAAGAGAGCCATAGCTCGCAACTCAGCCTCTGCACTCGAACGGGACACTGCAGTCTGTTTCTTCGTCTTCCAGGCAATAAGAGAACCACCAAGAAAAACACAGTAAGCAGAGATAGACCGGCGGTCGAGGGATCGCTGCCCAAGTAGCATCCGAATAGGCTCAAAGCAGAACGAATGGAACGTGGAAAGAAGAGACGGCGAGAGATAGTCCCACGAAGGTATCGCAGAACTCAAGAAGGTGGTGTAGTGAACTCGAGTGGGAGCTGAAACAAACCGACTCGAATATGAACTGGATAAGTGATATCCGGACGAGTAACAGCAAGGTAGACAAGACTCCCAACAAGATGACGATAGCGAGTCGGATCAGAAAGAGGCTCGCCATCAGAGAGTCGGAGGTGAATATTGAGCTCCATGGGAGTCTCAACGATCTGTGATCGATGAGAGAGCGCGATCAAGAAGATCCTGAATATATTTCTCTTGGGACATAAAGAAACCATCTGGAGTGGAAGTAACCTCAATCCCAAGGAAGTAATGAATAGGACCAAGATCCGACATAAGGAACTGCTCACTAAGATGAGCCTTGACAAAGGTAATGTACTCAGAATCATCTCCCGTAATGATCATATCATCAACATACAGGAGAAGAAGAGTCCGACCACGAGACGAAGTGTGGACAAACAACGCAGGATCATGATCACTAGCTGAAAAACCAGCAGCAGTGACCACAGAGGAGAAGCGCTCAAACCAAGCACGAGGGGCTTGCTTAAGGCCATAGAGAGAGCGACGAAGGCGACAGACCATGCCCTCAGGAACAGAATACCCAGGTGGCGGATGCATGTAGACCTCCTCGCACAACTCGCCATTAAGAAAGGCATTCTTGACATCAAGCTGAGAAACAGACCAGTGGCGAACAGACGCCACCGAAAGAAGAGTGCGAACAGTGGTCATGTGGGCCACAGGAGCAAAGGTCTCGTCATAGTCAACACCATGCTCCTGCTGGAAGCCACGAGCAACAAGACGCGCCTTATAGCGCTCAAGAGAGCCATCAGAGCGAGTCTTAATCTTATAGACCCACTTACATGTGATGGGATGAGAATGAGATGGCAAAGGAACAAGATCCCAAGTACCAGTACGCTCGAGGGCAGCAATCTCCTCGGCCATGGCAAGCTGCCACTCAGGGTGAGTAACAACATCCCGTGGGAGACAAGCTCACAAGTAGCTGCGCCAAAGAAAGGAAAAAGCAGGCGGGAGGCCGAATCGATCGCGATCGCGAGAGCGTGGCGAGGAGAAGATGACCCATCGGGGACGATGGAGCATCGAAGAAGAAGGCTCATCCGGAAGGTCCGCAATACGAGGTCGACGAGTGTAGACAATAAGGGAGAAGGAATCGAGTGGGAGGAACTCGGAGTCGGAGGAGACGACACAGCGGCGACAACGGTGAAGAGGCCACGGGGAATATGTGGAGTCTCGGTGGAGCAGTGGACGAGGCAAAACAGATATAGGTGTATCGGAAAAGTCAAGAAAGACAGAGGCTCCACAGAGGAAGCCGAAGGAGAGGCGGGGCGTGGGTAGAATGGACGAGACTCGTCGAAAGTCACATCCCGAGAAACCCGCATCCGTCGACCAACAGATCCCAGACCGATAGCCCTTATGCTCGGCGCTATATCCCGAAAAACACACTCAACAGATGGCGCGGTCGGTTTGGTGCGTTCTCGAGGGCAAGGAGAACGTAGCAAACGCACCAAACATATGAAGGGCGAGTAGTCGGAAGAAGACCACGAGACGCTCAACAGGATCGCACCCTTAAGAGCGAAGAGGGTCAGTATGTTGACGAGATAGGTGGCGATGGAAACGACCTCGGCCCAAAAGTGAGGTGGAATAGAGCGGCGATCATCGAGCACGAGCCGTCTCAAGGAGGTGACGATGCTTGCGCTCAGCGACACCATTCGAGCATGAGCACCGGGACAAGAGAACGAGCGAGAGTGCCTCGCCAGCAAGGAAGGCTGCGCAGTGACGAAAGGTACTCGCCAGCAGAATCACTCTAAAGACACGAATAGGAGTGGAGAACGTGTGTGTATCATAGTGGCAAATTGTTTATAGATAGGTAAGACCTCACTACGAGAAGACATGAAATATATCCAAGCGTGACGAGAGAAATCATCTATAAAAATAATATAATAACGATGACCCCTTTCAAACGAAGGAGCGGACCCCAAACATCCGAATGAACAAGATCAAAGGACGCCGAGACACGGTCTCACTATGAGGATAAGAAAGCTGAATCTGTTTACCTAACTTACACCACGACAATCTAAAGACACGTCTCACGAGACGGACCCGAAGACCACGACGAACTAAGGACGGCGAGACGGGATCCACACAGATGGCCAAGACGGTGATGCCACCGCTGGAAAGAGCCGGTGACGCGAAGTGGCGAAGCGGAGAGACTGCACCGATGGTGGCAGCGGAAGGAAGGTAAAGCCGTCAAGCTCCCGAGAGCCGTGAGTCACGCGCCGAGGGCCGAACCAACCGAGCTCCGTGTGGCGATCCGAACACAACAAGAATCGAGTCGAGAATAACCCGATAACCAAGGTCGGTGATCCGCCCAGTGAGAAAGAAGTCGCAAGGTAAGGCGAGGAACATGAGCAACGAAGGAACATGAAAAGAGGAGTTGCTAAGAGATCCTCGACTGAGACGAAAGAGATGTACCATCGGCAGTAAGAACACCGACGGATAATCAAGAGGTGTAATAGAAGACAGAGTGGAAGGATCGGAGTCATGTGAAAGGATGCTCCGAATCAAGAATCCACGGGAGGTACCGATCGTGTAGGAGGTGGTCTCGGTGCAGAAGAGTCGATGAGCGAACTGCAGAACTCGCCGAGAGAACCAAGCGGCAAGTAGGCGTCGAAGTCTGGCTATCTCCTGCTCGGTGAGAGAAGCTGCTGAAGAAGTCGAGGCAGACGTCGTCGTAGAAGTACTAGTGCCAGTAGAAGAACGGCGTGAAAGATGCCGCTTCTTCTTGTAGCACTGGGACTCAGTATGGCCATCCTTGTCGCAGAGGAGCAGTGAGGCGGCCACCTCCAGACGGAGGACGGCCACCACCACTGTGGTAGCCGCTGGAGAGACAGAGTAGCGAGCGGACGGCGGCGAGCACGAGAGGAGTGGCAGCAGACCAGCACCACTCAGACGAGTCTCCTCCGCGCGTATCTCGGTAAGAGCCTCCAGGAGAGTGATACGAGGGTGGCGTGCAAGGAGCTGGGCACGCCTTTGCTCGAACTCAGGACGAAGGCGAGTAAGGAACTCGTAAACCCGCTGAAACTCCAGTCAAGACGGATATCCAGCAAAGACGGGCAGTACGGCAATGGCGGTGCGAAGTGAGTCCAACGACGCCGCATGCCAGAACTCGAGCGTAAAGCGTCAACGGTAGCATCACCCTGCTGAAGAGAGTGCTCCTGGCGGACCACGGACAGGTACAGGGCATCACCAGAGGGCTCGTGGCGCCGACGAAGATGAGTCCACATCCGAAAGCCGAAGGAGTCCCACAACCTCGAAGAGAACCGAGGCCGGACATCGGCGATGAGGACAGAAGCGGCGGCGTCGTCATCGTACCACCGAGTGTAGACGGTCGACGATCCTTGTAGGAATCGAGCCTCTGGTAGGCGAGACAGCTTTATCATCGGCCTCGGCGGCGGCCTTATCGGTATCGGGGCAATGCAACAGCGTGGGCTCCGTCGGAGGAATAGGGCAAGGCGGGCAGGTGACATCGCCAGAGAGGACGCCCCAGAGACGAAGACCACGCATGTGGATGCGCATGTGAGACACGAAGTCGGTGTAATTAACACCATCAAAGATCACCGGGCAGCGAGGGAGGGAAACGGTGCCCATTGGTAGGCGGCGCTGGACGGCGCGGCGACCAAGGGAACGAAGTCTAACAGGCGGCGCTGGACGGCGCGGCGGTTAGAACGACGTTTTTTTTTTAGCTTCGGCTAAAATTAAAACCGAAACAGGCCTCCGGCCCAAAAAAAAAAAAAGAAAACACACGCACGCACGCCTTAGGGCTAGAGGCGGCGGCGGCGTTACGGCGGCAGCTGGGCGGAGAGCGGAGGCGGAGGCCCGGGCGGCGGTGGAGGCCAAGCGAAACGGCGGCGGCCTCGCGGCGCCGGCGGCGACGACTTCGAGCGGGGCGAGCGGCAGCCCGCGATGCCGGCGTCAGCGGACTCAGGCGACGGCAGCGGGAGCCGTCGGGGGAGACGACGAGGGAGCGGCGGCCTCCCGGCGTCAGTGGACTCAGGCGACGGCAGCGGGAGCCGTCGGGGGAGACGACGAGGGAGCGGCGGCCTCCAGATTGGATCCAGTAGCGACGGAGGCGGCCCGTGAGGCCGTGCGACGACCGGCGGAGACGGCTCCCTGGTGCGGAGGCGACACGTGAAGGCCGAGGGGGAACAGCGGCAGCGGCGCGGGAAAAGCGCGTGGAGAGGAGCGGAGGAGGCCGACGGAACTGGCGGCCGGATAGGATCTCGCGGCGGCGGTGCGACAAGCGAGGCGACGGGAAACCCTAACTTGGCTCTGATACCATGTTATGAATAGCGCTTGTATTCATATGAGGCCAATGGGCCGGTATATATACACAAAGTACAGGTGGGAAATATGCAAAGAACCCCTTATAACAATGGGGAATAACAAACTATACATATATCTCTAACACATTTATTACGCTAGCATAAGCAGGTGGTGTACAACAGAACTATGATGTTTTTTCACTTGATACAGAACTTGAATGTGTGCATATGCACAAGCACAAAACATGTTTGATGCGTGATTTATACCTTGGAAAACTACTATGTTTGACTGTTATGCTCAGCTGTTAGTGTAATGGTATACTATAAATGGTGTAAGGTGTCTGTTTCTTGTTGGTACAACATCACACAGTAACATGAATTAGATGTGCATCTGTATGTATTTAAATCCTGTTACTTCGCATGCTTTAGAGTTTAGACACAAAGCTAGCTAGTATTGGATGTTATTTTACAATGAATATGCCAAATAGGCTCCTACTGCTGCTTTATACATTCTTTTGTCTTTCTTTGTGTTGACTCACACACTGGAGGCAAGTTTGATCAAGTACCTTGCATGTTTTGACTATTACTACTGTATGTTTTTGAAGGGCTTCCTGAGAAAGATACTGACATTGGTGTGGATGAAGAATCTACATCACAAGCATCGTCGCTATCTCCTTATGTGACCAACTAAGATAGATGAATAGGGATTAAAGTTAATGGCTAGCTTTTTATCAGGTGAGCTTAAGCTCTTTACGTGGATAGTCGGCATGGACTGTCTTGAACAGCATCTGACAGTGGAAATCTTTTGTCTATTTTTTTCTTTCATCCAGGCGAAGATGGCACAAAACTCAAGTTACCTGGCTTACGAGATCTGATGTTGCTTATCTGGTTTTACTAGGGCAGCGTCTCCATGGACCAAGATTATTGTTTACATTTACCGAAACAGAATTTTTTTGTTAGTGTTATTTTTTTTATTTTGCTTTAGATACAATAATTTATGTGTAACTACTAGGGTGGCATACGCATTTACATGGCTAGATTTATTCTAAAGTTTCTAGTATCAAATCATATAATTTAGATATTTGAGAATATATTTTCGTCTCATATAGACTATTTAGATTTTTAAGGTATCACAAACATTTTAAATAACAATAGAAGCTTGAAAGGAAAATTCAACTTGAGAAACGTAATTAAAGTATGAGTTTTGATGAAAGAAAATCATTGAGCATAATAAGTTGTTGGGATTTTTAGAAACATAATCACTCTTCATCATGTATTGATCATGTAGTTGTATACTCTTACTCTTTCTCTATTAGTTACTATTTTTTAAAATATATGCATATACATGTACATCTATTTAATCTTAAGTAATATGTTGATTTTGTATGCGATAAATTATCTTATTAGTTTATATGGTAATAGAGTAGCAATGCACCATGGGTGATCTACCTTGGACTTATCTTTTCTCACACATTGGCTGCTCTACCGAACCATATGTCTTCTATCTCTTCTCATTGCTATAGCTTTTCTGCTTCAACCTCCAATAGCAAGCTTAATTATTGATCGATCCCTCTCAACTGCTACCCTTTCAATGCAATACAACATAGTTATGTTCTACTTCTCTCCGTAATGCTGACCATTGTAACATCAAGCACGCATACATATGTAATCGTCACCGATCCTTGCTAGGGACACTTGTCATGCTGTCTTCGGTGATCCTGAGCCTATTCTCTATGGCTTAGTATTAAGATAAGATAAGTTAAGTCTTAATGATGAATACGGGTTGTTCTTGGACTTTCCTGGATCCCCATGTACGTGATTGATGTCAAAGCATGTCCTTCATGAAGATTAAGGACCTTGTGGCTAGAAATGATCTAAGAAGTTGAGTATGGATCATTTTAGTTGATAGGTTTTTGTTTTTGCTTGGCCCGTAGTATTAGGGGGTTCAAAGCTAGCAGCCTGAGCTTACTAGTTGTGATACACACTAAGTTATTCTAGCTCAGTACTAGTGAGAGCGTACCAATAATCAAGTTGTGTTTGAAAGAATCTCAAAGTTTCAATCAAAATTCAACCAAGTTAGAAAAAACAATAGAGGCAGATTATCCGGGTCGAGTCATCTCTCCAGAGAGGGTGTTTTCATCTCTCCAAAGAGGGTGTTTTCTGTGTTTTTGAAATTTACACAGAGGCGGATTATCTGACTTAAGGCATACCATCTCTCGAAGTTGTTTTTGGTGCCAAGGGTGTTTATACTGAGGTGTATCATCCAGCTCAAGATGGACCATTGAGGCAGATGATCCGGGTCGAGGCGTACCATTGACCCATATTATTGTTCTAGAGAGGTTCCATGGAGCATTTTTCACTAAGACGGATGATCTGGCTCAGGTGGATAATCCAGTTCGAGGCGTTTCATTCAGGTCTGTATAATGGCCAGTTTTTGAACCATTGGAACTGAGGTAAGTGATTTGCTTCGAGGCGGATGATCTGGATCTACAATTACTTTTCAAAAATGTGTCAAATGGCTAGTTTTTTTAATGGAGAGCCTATATAAGTGGACCATGGGCATCCAAGTTAGCAGCTTCGAAACTCCAATACATTGGCTTGCATATTGAGGAGTTCAAGGGCACTCAAGAGCTTCAAATTGAGAATTTTGAGTGTGTGAGAGTATCATTTTCAGTTGCTTGACCTTACTGGGTTCAAGTGACATTGTTGGGTTTATTACTCTTGGAATTCAATGATTCCTTAACAACATGGAGGCGTGGTCTTGATAACTTTCCAAGGAGAAGCATGTGAAGGCACCAGGAGGGTTGTGAAGGTTTGGAGTTCACTTATCCGGAGAGGAGAATGACTACCATGAGTTGATTATTTGAATCCTTGCGCGGGTTCAAGTAGAAGCTAAATGAAGATTAGGGGAGATCATCGAATCTCCAAGACCTAGGTAAAAAAATTGGTTATCTCTTGCCCCTTTTACATTTACGTACTTACTTTCATGTTTTTCAATTTCTAGATCACTTGACTTGTGTAGGATTGAAACTTAAGTTGTAAAACTTCACTAGACATGTATAGAAGTTGATTTACTACACTAGAAACCTTAGGCATGTAGGTTGAGCTAGAAAATGTTAGAATTTTAAATTTGGCCATTAGCAAAAAGAATCCCAATTCACTTCAAGCGAAATCTCTACTTTGAGCTCTTTGATCCTCTGCTTTTGTATACCTGCGATTCTATTCGTACAAATGCATGTATGTATATACATATACATGATGTTATACATGCTCAATGTTCTCTTCTCCCCTATCGATTGCTCCTCTTCTTCAACATTAGCCAACTCAACACTATGACTTCCTCATTAACCGCAGTGACCTCCCATCTTCATTAATGTCGACACGTCTACTTTTGTCACTGTTTAACGATATAGGGAATATTCTCAACATCGTCGGTGGCACTGTGCCCCTAACTAGCCATAGCACGCTCCTAACTACCCGATGGTCGCATATTGTCCATAGCTCGTCTTCGGTACAAAGCTTCATCTCTTCTTTGCCAGGACTTCTCCATCATCGAGCTTCTTTGGTCATTGATTTCTTCAACAACACTCACCACTCATTGCCGCTGCCCTTGGCTCCTTCAACTCTATTCTTTCTTTTCAATAATGCCGACACTCGCCATTATTTTATTTTTTATTCTGAATTTTAGTTATTTTTTGTTGAAATTCATATACAAATCTAATTACTAATTTTTCTTTAGTTTTTATTCTAAATTATATTTATTTAGAGATATTACTTTGCAATTCTTATGAAAATCAATTTGCTAATTTTATTTTTTATTTTCAGTTTCATTTATTTTTTGTTGGAATTCATATGCAAGTACAATTGAAATTTTTTGTTAAAATTTATTCTAAATTATATTTATTTAGGGATTTTACTTAGGAAGTCAAATGGATATGAAGTTGTTTATTTTATCTTATATTTTATTCTGAATTTTAATTATTCCTAGGTTTTGATTGACATTGACTCTTTTTTTAATCTAGACCGTTATAATTTAGATCCACCATAATAGATGATGTGGATTTTTCACTTTTTCCTTCGATTAAGTGGGATTTTCTAGTCTTTCAAAGTGAATGTAGAAATCAAATTGCTTGTTTTATTTCATTTTATTTTTTATTCCAAATTTTAGTTATTTTTTGTTAGAATTCATATACAAATATAATTGCTAATTTTTTTCATTTGAAATTATATTTATTTAGGGATTTTGCTTAGCAATTTGTATGGAAATGAAATTGTTAATTTTATTATATTTTTTATTCCGAATTTCAATTATTTTTGTGTTGTGCTTGACATGGACTCTGCTAATTTTATTTTTCCTTTTATTTTGAATTTCAATTATTTCTAAGTTGTGCTTGATATGGACTCTTTTTTAATCTAGATTGTTATAATCTGGACCCATCATAATCATAGGTGTAAATCTTTTACTTTTTCATCTATTATCATAGGAATTTGTAGCTCTTGAAAGTGAATTTTGTAGCTTCCTTTTCTACCGCTTTAAATTTTCTTGTGTTTTTAGATAGTAGACGGTGATTTTCTTGTGTTTTTAGATAGTAGATGGTACGAAAACAGCGGTACGTTCCTGTTATTTTCACTGAGTGCTGGACAAGCCTATATACAGGCCATCATTGGTGCTGCATGTTCAGAAGTGTTCTAATGTGCATTACCAATTCTTGGCTTTACTGATTGACTAGTTAGTAAATATTACGTGTCACGAGATGTTCTCTCTTTTGTTTTGATGTTGTTTGGCTCCAGTGATTTTGGATGGGGTTCATATAAGGTTTTTTTTTCAGAATTTTATGTTTTTATTAAGGTCCCCAACTCATCAAAATTCTCTGATTGAGTTTTTTTTGTCATGAAAAGTGGGGGGAAAAGTTTTTTTTTTTTGACATAATCAAGAGTTCAGGATGGGAAGAGCAGCATCCAGCAGGAAGCCAGGAAGGGGAAGATCACAAGAATATGGAGCAAAGCCAAATATGAAATAGAAAAAAGAGGGAGGGGAAGAATAAGGAACAAAGCAAGGTTCCAAATAAGCAAAGGCCTACCTACCAGAGTACCACGTCTAAAGGTAAGTGACTAATGATAGGATGATAGCTACAATGTGTTGCAGAGTGGTGTTCTTTTACAGACTAGGAGGTAGTATTGATTTGTGGATCTATCCGATAGTTATGGAACCTACTCATCTAGCACAAATCGGCAGGTTTACCATGTATCAATTGGCAATCATATTTTTCTACCTTGTTTATATAAAGCCATTCATACGTAGAAAATCTGGTTCCTAAGAAAAAAAATGGACTTGTTTCTGTCTATAATAGGACTGACAAAGGTCAATCTCTAAATTTCAAACTTGGTTAAACAGTAGTGCTTTCCTGGACCCTGTTTTGACTTGCATACATCACATAGACCGGGGACAGAGGAGACCACGGTAGAACTAGGAAGTTGGTCAATGTGGGCCAAAAACTGTTCTGTGTGGATCAACCAAACTCTCTGATCGGATCAGGCTTCAGAGTTCAGATGCCACACAAGAAACCAGAATTATTTATCCTGCAGAGGACCAGAAGCACATGGTAGGTTGCCCCGGGCAGAAGCCAGAGACCAGTGTCACATGTACCATGGCCGTCGGCCACCTTTTGTTTTCGAGCAGTGGGTTCTACTCAACAAGGCAATCAAGTAGCTCCTTTTTTAGCTTTCCCCCATCTTTATAAACCAGCCCTCTGCACTAGACCCCAGAACCCATCTCTCTTCTTGGCCTCCACAGCCAGCTTGGTACTGGTGCCTGCTGCAGAGCAAGATGGCTAGAGGGGCTCAGCCATCTGCAGCCCTCCTGCTCTTCTCTTTGGGGCTTGTACTCCTCTACTTCACCTCAGGTAAGCCCACTGCCTCTGCCAATTAGGTGATCTAGTACTGTTTGTTCAGTAGGATCTCACTTCTGTTGGTGGGTGCACTGAAATGACGGTCTGAGATTTTGCTCCCAACGAGTAGAAAGATAAAATGCCAAATGTACCTTTTCTTCAGTTTTTGTTTCTTGTAATTTCTGAATCCCACTTTCTGGCAGATTTGTCCTAGTTGATTTGGTCTAAATATTGTACTAGTTGATATGGTCTAAATATTGTACTAGTTAATTTGGTCTAAATATTGCACTAGTTGATCTGGTCTAAATGTTGTTGATATTATCATTAGTATGTTGCATGCTTTTCTGGATATTGTGGTCGGTGTATGGTGAGGAAAGAAGATATTGATCTCATTTAATTCAGGGAGAAGGACAGGACCTAGATATCTCTTGTAGATTGATAGGCAAGATCTACTTATGTTCTTGATTTAGCTTTCGCCTCCTTGTGATTTGCACTTTTTTGATATCCATCATCAGAGAATTGTAGCTTGGACTTGAACTTGGAATGTTCTCTAAAATTGGCATCTCTCTCTTCTTTTGTAGGAAGCACCGTTCGACTTGCTGAGGGACAGGTACCTTAAATACGCCTCTTGTCCTTGCAGTTTCTTCTGTAATCGTTGCTATTCTTTTCCTGTTGATTGATATGTGTAGTTTCTAGTCAGATAATGATCTTAAACATGCTGTTGAGTTCTTCAGCGCCCTAAGAATTCACATTAGTAGTACATTCTAGGCACCTAGTGACGAACTGCAGTCTGGGGGGAAATTGCTTAGTGACTGGAAAACTTAGAAGAGAAATTCTAGGCACCCAGTGACGAGCTGCAAATTGGGGGAAAATTGCTTAGTGACTATTAAACTTGAAGAGAATGCGCTGCAAAGCTTCTCAAATGCAGTGGAATGGTCTGATATCAGGACCAAAGGAAACCCAACTACTGCATTAAATTTGAGCTACAAATTGAGTCCTAAAGAGTGTGATTTTGCGCGTACCTTCTATCCTGAGAACATCTTCCATCTCCATACACTGACATGCCACACTCATCTTCATCTATGCCAATGCAGAAAACTTGGTGTGTGGCGAAGCCCTCAGCAGACGATAAGGTTCTTTCGGCAAATCTCAACTACGCCTGCTCTCAGGTGAACTGTGGAGTGATACAGCCAGGCGGCCCATGCTACAACCCCAACAACCTCGTGTCGCATGCCGCGGTCGCTATGAACCTCTACTACGCTGCCAATGGCAGGCATGCCTGGAACTGCTACTTCCAGAATTCTGCTCTCGTCGTGCAATCTGACCCAAGTAATAGCCTCAACTGAAGAGATCTTAAATGTTGCTCTCTGAAATCTCATTTCCAGAACCTGCTGCCCCTCCTAGCAGTTCTAACACGAGTTCTGAATCTCGTTTTGCAGGTTACGGTTCTTGCACCTACTACTGATTTTTACCGAGGTCGAGGCCGTGTCGATGCAGTTGGGTTGTAGTGGCTTCTTCATGTTACGTTAGCAGTGTCGGTTCAGGATCATGCTTAAGGTGTCGAGGTCTTGAGAAGCAGCATATTGGTGTGCGTTAACTGTGCCTGTTGTTTGAGAGGTCCACTCCCAAATAAATTACGAGAGAAAATTGATTATTTGTCACTTTAAAGAGTGGGCTTCGCAAAATTGATCAGGTTACGTTAGCAGTGTCGGTTCAGGATCATGCTTAAGGTGTCGAGGTCTTGAGAAGCAGCATATTGGTGTGCGTTAACTGTGCCCATGTCATTCAGTGGATGTTTGGAAATTTGAACTTTATTAATCCATTTGTCCTATTAGCCTACGTCTGTCTGTCTGTCTGTCTCTATGTTGTGTTGTTGCCTCGTAGATTGATCACTTAAAACATTGGTAAATCACAATAGGTTCCCGAGTTATAGTGACGTCAGAAATCGATGGTAGAGTAGATAGATGCTTGCAAGCGGTCGCTATTCGCTAATGCTGGCTCAACTCGCTTTGTGATTTGTACCTGCGAAATCTTGCGGTATGCCAAAACAAAAACGCTACGAAAAACTGAACCAAGACCAATGCGTTTGTTTCGTCATCTGATTCAAGCACTGTAAGGGTCTGTTCTTTTCTGCTGCGGTTTATAGTTTTTAGTTGAAATTTTTAAATTTTGGTTGTTTACAGTATAGATTACGGAGAGACAGATACTGATTTGCGATTTTGGCTGGTACAGATGTTGGGCTTTTAATATATAGATCGTTTAACTTGTAGACCTCGTCTTAAGAAAATACTCTATTTGAAAATTAAATACTATAGCAAAAACCAAAAACTGATTTCAAAAAACCTAAAAGAACATGCCCTCAAAACATAGGGTGCGGTGCAGCACACGAGACAAAGCCAGCGCACATGTTTCTGAACGCACTCCACTCCACTGTCTCAAAAGTCCAATCCGCCACGCCGTGCGCGCCTGGCGCTTGAAATCATTGCGCCATTCGCGCCCGCGGCGGCGCCCGTGCAAAGCGGAGCTACTCGATCGCCTACCGCGCGTGCCGGCGTGCGTGCGTCCCCCGAACGCCGCCGAAAAACCTCCCAGGCCAGGCGGACGCCCCACGAGGCCATTTTTGCATCGGTTTCCCGCCGGGAGGTGGCGGCCCACGATGCAGCCCTTCTCGCGGCTCGCCGGCTTCTTCGCCTCCCTCAAGCAGGTAACCAATCCAACCACCTCCCACCCACCACACGACCTCCCTCTTCAGACGCCTCCGCGCGGCGTTTGCTCTGCTCCTCAGGTGGAAGGCCGACTAGCGGCGGAGCAGAAGCAGCAGCCGCAGCAGTTCTCGGACACCATGACTGCGTCCCCCCTCTTCCTCGGCCCAGCAACAGGCACGACCGCCTACCGCGGCGGCGGCGAGAGCAGCGGCCCGGCGCTGGACTTCCTCACCCTCTCCAAAGGCGAGGAGTCCGCGCAAGAGCCCCAAGAAGATTCCAATGACGACGATGACAATGGGGAGGACATCGCTCGGCTCATGGCGCTGCTCGGCTTGTCGCCGCCGGGCGGAGACGGCCGCGATGACGACAGCGGCGGATGCGACTGCGGCGGCGGCTATGGGTTCTTGGGGAAGGTCATCGGGGTGGTCGGGCCCAAGTGCGACAAGGAGAATAGGAGGGTGGACGGCTGGATTGAGCATTACTGCGGCGACGGTGGGTGCAGGGAGCCTGCGAGGCTGGCGTACCTGTTGCTCGCCAAGGCTTCGTGGTCCTGGGATGGAGAAGGTCGTGGGGATAGAGCAGCCACTGCCTTCCCTTACACCGTCAAGGAGTTCTTGGATCGTGACGCGCCACCGCGGTTGACGGAGGACGGGGAGCAGAGGAGGCAGAGTTATGGCCTCCTTTGCAATGCCTTGGCCAGCGCATATTGCAAAGGCAGTGATGGAATGCAGTTTCAAGATGGAATCTTGTCTTCTGAAGGTGTCAAAAACAATGCGTTGTTACCAGAGCAAATATCATGAAAAGCTCCTCCAAAATCCAGACATTGCCTACTGCATCTTTACAACTCAAACATTGGTAACGTTATCTTCCCAAAGAGATTACCACCAATTATCTTTACAAGAACACAGGCCATCCTTAAAATAATGGAATCTTGTTGAGTCCCTCAAAACAATCTCACGCCCAACAATTTTTGATATAATCTTAATTGCAGAGTGACAATCACCACAGACACGGAAATTCTTCATGACCCTAATAGTGCTTCCTTGTACAGTACTCAGCAGTACAAAGGCTATTGCAAGCTTCTCACTATGGTGCTTTAACATTGCCTCCTGCTCATCGTCCACGGTCCACATCATGCAATGCAAATCTCTTGTCATAAATATATCCATACTCCTTTAATTTACTCTCGAGGCAATCCAATTGTTTTTATATTTCCTCTGTCATTGGATGTGATCTGTCCCCACAAACAAATTCATGCCTTGTATCCCTTATTGTAATCCAGCTATAACCAGTTAACTTCATGACCCCACGGCATCTCATTCTCACCCTTATCTGCAGAACATCACTCCACCTACGAGCAGAAGCATAGATGTTGGACATCAAAACAAATGCTGCACTATTGTATGGATCACGGTATTGTATGGATCACGGTCAAGGATTGCTCTAGAAGCCCGTTGAGCGACTTCAATATTGCCATGTACTCTGCAAGCACTAAGCAAAGCCAACCATACTGTGGTTTTGTTCCATTGGCATATTTCTGATAAAGTCCTCAGCTTCCTTGAGGCTCCCACATCTCCCTAGAACATCAACCATGCAAGCATAATGCTCGAGTGTGAGATCAACAGAGGCATCCTCTTCCAGTAATCTGAAAAAAGATGTGGGATTATTCCTAACAGTACCTTCCCTTTTCTAGTAATCTAGCATGACCGCAAGCTGTTAACAGTCCATCATATGTGATCTGATCGGGCTGAGCAAAACTGTGATCCATATCCTGGAAAATTTGAAGTGCTGTTGAAGCAAATCCATTCTGTGCACACCCAACAATTACCGAGTTCCATGTGACAAGATTCCTTCTCTCCATATGATTTAAAACCTTGAGGCCTGCATCCATGATACCACATTTCGAGTACATCGCAATCAAAGAATTCCCCACAAAGACATCAAATTCCAAGCCAACCTTGACTGTACTAGCATGGATCTTCTTTCCTCAGCCAAGAGCTTCTAACCCACAGCACGAGTCAATACACTAGTGAATGTAGATTGGTTTGGTCTGATTTCTGACACGACCATCTTGCAAAACTCTTTCAGTGGATTCTCGTATCTTTCTCTTGAGTTATATAGGCAGTCTCGGATTTTCTCAAACTGTAGATTGATTTTATAAAGGTTTTCTGGTCTATACTTTATTCCTCTATCCTTTTTATGGTGCCGCTCACAAATGCATTACGAGGCTAAAGGGTAAGGATCTATTTATAAACTCTACTTTCAGGTGTTACAAAATGACCCACTTATTTTCGGTAGACTGTACGACTCCTGAATTATGTCATCAACTACGATCAAACAGGCCAATTTTATGAGTCTAAAATATATTAGTTCCTAATACATATGTGTGAGTCGTGTGCTATGATCAGATTATGTACAAGATCATTCAAATTTGATCATATGGGTCAACAATTTGTAAAGCCAATCCTACAAAACAACTTCAGTTATTCCACCTTGTGTTGTACCCAGGTTAAAAATATAGATATATATTAGATTCCAGTAGACTCGATCTCAATAAATATATCTACCAAATTCTAACACATCCATCCTCAGCACCTCGAGTGTTAATTCCTTGAATTAAATTCCATATCAAATTATTCTCTATCACATACATCAATAATATAAATAATTTTACATTAAGTTAAGCAGATAATAACCTCAATAAACATTGAAAGTCACATAAAATTTCCAACACAACTTTGTCAAACAATCTCTTCTAGTCCTCAGCTTGCTTGCGGTTTCCATACATGGTCACCAAGGATGTCAAGACGAAACCATCTGAAAGGTAACCAACCTTGGCAACTTCGCTATGAAGCTGCAAGCCAACCAAAAAGTCCGGCAAATTGGCACACGCCGTCACCGCACATGCAAATGTGATAGACGTGGGCTTCATCGCTTCTGCTGCCCCCATCTGGCGAAACAATCAAACAAGGCAGGCGCCTTCTCGCTCTCACCATTCTAGTCATACTACCCACCAACACCAATATTGCGGTCCAAGAAATCACATTCTTCCTCGGCATCCTCTCAAACAGCTCAAAAGCATCCTGCACCCGCCCATTGCTGTAGTATCCAGAAATCGCGGCATTGCAGCACGCGGTGTCCTTCTCCGGCATCCTGCGGAACATGTCCCCAGCCTCCTCGACCCTCCCGGACCGCATGAGCGCGCCGATGGCCGCCGTCCAAGAAACGACGTTCCAGTCCGCCCCCGGCATTTCGCCGAACAGCCTGAGCGCGCCGGCGACGTCTCGCGTCGAACAAGTGGAGGGCGTCGGCGGCGCGCGCGTAGGCGGAGATGAACATGGTGTGGGCGCGGGGGTCGGCGGGGTGGGCGCGAGAGAGAACGCGGCCGGCGCGGAGGTGAGCGGAGAGGAGGCGCCTCCAGTGGGAGGCATCGGGGTCGGCGCGTGGAGGCGTTGGCTCCGGCGGGCTATGTTACCCAGATACCCGATACGGATACGGATATCGATACGTCATACGGCGATACCGCGATTCGCCATTTTTCTAAAAACACCAATACGACGATACATGGATATATATATACACACAATGGCTAAACCTAAACTCAACGAAATCCCATCTTTTGATCTTAATATCAATATTTGTAATTTCAGATTGCTTGTTATCTTGTTCTTGTGTGTTCTTCGGTTGCATGCAGGAATAGACCTTCGTGGTCAGGTCAACCGCGTTCTTGGCACAGTTGATAACATCTTGGGGTTGGTTCAGCGATTGCTAAGGCGCAAGCGACGTCGTTCGGTTGTAGTCGGATCGCAAGGGTCATCTCCACCAAAATCGATAGTTATCATCCTATCGGAAGATCGGAACACCATGACCTCATCAGTTGTATATATATATATAAAAGAAATTAATGAATTCTTATAAGGAATTGAGAAACCGAGAATACCTTAATATTGATGTAGGCATGTAGTAACTTGCTTGGTACTTCAGTTCTCCCTCCTGGCTGTTAGGCACGCACTAGTACCAGTGCTACACGACGCACTCGAGCCTCCAAATCCACCACAACCAGATGTCATGATTTGATCTGAACAACAGCACAACAAATAGCAAATAAACAAACAACTAGCAAGTAGCAACTAAATCATCCAACACATTCTGGCATTATGCCATTCTCGAGTAGCACTAGCAACTAAATAGAAGTAGCATCTAGCAGCTGACAGAGTAGCTGAGTAGAGAGGGGAATACTGGAGTCTGGAGTAGTTGAAAGTATCGGGAAAATATCGGGGGAGTATCGGGAAAGTATCGGGGAAGTATCGGAAAAGTATCGGGAATTATTTTCTTTTTTTGAAAAATCAGTAAATCACCGATACGTGCAGAATACGTATCGGGGCAGTATCCGTATCCGGTACAGTATCCGATACCGGTACGTGAGTTTTGTGAAGTATCCGTGCAACGTAGCCGGCGGGAGAGGGAGCGGGAGTGGGAGCTCGTGGAGAGGCGGAGGAGGGTGGAAAAGGTGGCGGGAAGTTTTTTTCTCGTCATGGTTGGGTCGAAGCGCCTCGCGATGCCACTTTGGCAATGTTTTATTTTTGGTATTGATAAACATCATTCGGATGTTTTTTTAACTATCATCTAGATTTGTGATCGTTGGATTAGAGATCTAACGGTTACGAATTCTCATCACCCCCTCCAAAAAAATATCCCTCTCCAAAAAAATCTCCCCCATCCAAAAAAAGAGACGATCTCTAATCCAACGGTCTGAAATTTGGATGATTGTTAGGAAGAAAACATCCGGGTGATACCTATACACACTTTTATTTTTAGGAAACTCTACTGCTACAAAATGTAACTTAAACCTCCTTGCACTGGAGTACAGATGATAATAATAATAATAATAATAATAATAATAATAATAATAATAATGGGATATTTTTAATTAAAATTTAAAATTTTCTTAAAAGAAAAAATATCTAACAAACCCGGTGACACTCTTGGAGCCCTAGCTAAATAACAAGCATCAAAATCTCTCTAGACAAATATGAGTATGCCTCTTTGTATGTTTACCTTTAAATTCGTCCCAAATTGACAAATTCATAAATACTAATGAAACGTATCAGCATTGAGATGTTATATAGGATCACATGACTAAAACTGATTGTTACATGATCAAGTCAAGTGGAAAGTTTAATTGCCTTTTATATGTGTGCGTATGGTCGTCTGCGCCCTTGCCATTATTTCTGTGGTTATTTTGATTGTATTTGAGGTTGAGCATCTATGTATAAGAGTTTTCCCTCCAGAATCACATGTTCAAATTATCTTCATGTAGAGTTAGGTTGCCTAACCAGTAGCGGAACTAGTGCAAGGGTACCCTCAACAGCCGCTTCGGCGGAAGTCGCTAACGTGTTTTATTGTTCTTCAGTTACTTTCAAATTACTAGTCGCTAACGTCCCTTGCTAGTTGCTACCAATTTCTAGTTTCGCCTCTAGACAAAAACGCTGCTACTACATGCTAGCCAATTCCTAAATCATTTTCTCAGTGAGCATAAAAGTTTTTCGAGAACCCTAAAAATATCTCATTCCGCTATCAATTTCACTCCGAAGCATCCTCACAAAAAGGAAATATCTGAATCTGAAGAAAGAAAACGTCACTGACTAACGAAAAGATCTCTGTCTTGAAGAAGTGAAATGCGGAGAAAGAAAAGGAAAAGGAATGGATTAGAGCAACTCCAGCAGGAGCCCTCAAATCAGAGCCCATACTTTTGATTTGAGGGCTCCCCCTACTTTTGAGGGCCCTGTTTTTTGAGTTGAACTCCAACAGAAGCCCTCAAATCAGGACCCTCAAATTCATTCCAACTGAGAATGACATGTAGAGCCCACTCGTCATTCTCAAATTTCTCTACCCCTCCTCTCCTCCACCCGTGCGCTCCCCGCTCGTCCACCGCGCCTCTTCCTCTCCTCCACCCGCGCCTCCTCCTCTCCTTCACCCGTGTGCCTCTCCTTCCGCTACTCTCCACCTTCTCCGGCCGCCTTCCCACCGCTCGGTGCCGCTACTCTCCACCTTCTCCGGCTGCCTTCCCACCGCTTGGCACCGCCGCTCTCCACCTTCTCCGGCCGCCACGCCTCCAAATCCTCCTCCGTGCCACCACTTCTCCGCCGGCCCCACTGCTCCTCTACTTCGCCGCCGCATCTCTCTCCTGCGCTCCTTCCTCCCTCGGCACCACCGCCCACCTCGGCGCTTTCTTCCCCACCACGCCGCCGCTTGCTCTTCCACCTTCTCCTCCCGTTGCGCCATTCCAGATCCACCGCCGCCCTCTTCCCTTGCCGGCGCGCCACCTCTTGCTTCCCCCCTTCCTTCTTTCTTCCGTCCCGAGAGGAGCCGCCGACTCTCGGGACGCCGGAGATCTCGTCGGAGAGCCGCGCCGGGGGAGTGATTTGCGGGAGGGGAGCCGATGGGGGCTGGAGAGCCGCGCCGTGGAGGGATTCGCGGCCGGGGAGCTTCACCGGAGGCGGCACCGCACGGCATCGGGCGACGGCGACGGGCGTGGCGGCGGGCGAGCGGAGGCGGTGGATTTTGGCGGCGCACGGGAGGGGAAAGAGGCGCGCGGGGAGGGGAACTGGCGGCGCGCTCGGGAGGGGAAAGAGGCGGGTGGGGAAAACGACTCCAACAGAAATTTGAGGGCTTAGCCTAGAGCCCCAGGAATGAGGGCTGAAGGGGGGATTTGAGGGGCCCCTCAAATTTGAGGGCTCTAGTAGAGACCCTGCTGGATCTCTATTTTTGCCTCAAGCCCTCAAATATGAGATTTGAGGGCTCAAGTAGGGGCCCTGCTGGAGTTGCTCTAAGGACCTAACTTGCACAGCCGGCCCAGCATGACCCTATTAGAAGGCCTGTTTGATATAGTTACGGTTTATGTCTTTTGGCTGAAAATTTTAAATTTTATCTGTTTGCGACAAAGATTAAAGAGAGAGATATTCGCTTGTGATTTTGGTTGATACAGATATTAGGTTTTTAATATGTACTATAATTAACTTGTAAACTCCATCTTGGTAAAATACCCGGTTTAAAAGTTAACTATTGTAATAAAAGTGAGGAGCCGACTGAAAAGAAAAAAAAAAAGAGAAAAGCACAGCACTTCGGAACCAGACGAGACAAACGGCCGAAACGCCGCGTGCGGACCCCCAACGGAATCGCAGAATCCCAGACCGGTGAGGGGAATCGCAGCAGCAACAAATACGACCACCACCACCACCTCCTCCTCCTCCTCCAGTCGCTCTTCCCTCCCCCGATCCCGTTCAAAGCTCCAGCTTCCCCATCTTCTCGGGCAACCAAGCTACGCCTCAGCAGTCACCAGCATGTAAGTGGTCTCTTCTCCTACTGCTCAGAGCAAGCCAGCTTGATGTCGGAATTGGGTTCTTGATCTGCTCTCCCCGAAGTCGGTAGATCCCGCGGTCACTGGATCTGACCAGAGAATTTGGTGTAATTGTAGTTGGGGTTCCGAGATTTTAGTTTGTCAGCCTTAGTCTTGGTATCTGTACACTGTAGGTAGGATGCCCACTACGCTTGTCGATTCTTGCTGACTCGTTTTGGATCCGTGATGCATGGGAGAGAATTAGGAGACGGATTGTCCGGCCGTCGAAGTAGACACTGAAGGTCCAAATGGAATGAGATGCGCTTGCAGGCATCTAATGGTAGTGCATCTACTGGGACTGCGGTAGTGTAATTCCCTGCATTCAGGGCCAAACTAGTGTTCAAATTTGTATAGCAAGCAAGGCAACCACACAAGTTAGTGGTCAGTATTCCCCTTTTCGCCTTACTAGCTATTCTCGGGCTTTGGATAAGGATTTGTAGATAGAACTGTTCTGTGGAGCACGAAAGGATGCATAGGTGGTTAAGCTATTGTTTAACTCCTGTCTAGAACCACTGTAGACGGTGTTAACATTGGGAAGACTCGTTGAGGAGTTAGCTTTTTCTCTCTTTTTTCCCCCAATTTGAAAAAAGAACAATTGAATCTAATGGGCTAGAAAAGAACCAAGCTGCGTGCAGCCTCTTGTCAAGTTATAGATTCATTCAACAGCCACTTAAGGTTTGTGCTTGTCATAACAAGTTCCTGTTGAGTTCACATGAATCGATGCACTGGCTAATGGGTTGGATTTGACCCTTTTATGTAGACTATTGAGTGTGTTTGGAGTCAAACACGAAATTGTAAATTAGGTGCAATACAGGTAACTTAGAGTACAACTAAATATAAATTTTGAACTTTTTTTTACGAATTCTCTTGATAAAGTGATTATTATTTAATACTTGGGGTGATAATTTATTTTAAATTGTATATGGCAACTTAGAGTATAACTGACTGCTGTACTTTGATCTTTTTTTACAAACTCATAAACTAATAGTAATATTCTACTTAGTGTGGTAACTTTGTTAAAAATGTAGATGGTAACTTCAAATGCAACTGATGGTAACATTAGGTGCAACATGTGGTAACCTAAATGAAATTTGATGCTACATTTATGATATGGTACCATGTACACAAGCAGACTATAGGAAGCCATACGTTGCCATACAGCTAATGTTAATGATGTATACATGGCTCATATAGGTGTATGCATCTGAATCAGTTGATGTGTGTCTTCTATATCTGATAGTTGGAGAAAAATTTACCCATTTTGATAGTTCTTTCTCTATGTTTTCCAGTAAATTCAATGATTCATGGGTAGTTCCTTAAGATGCTTTTTCAGTATTTCTCTAGCATTCCATTCTAGTGTGAAAAGTGGTCATTTTTTCATTCAGTGTGTTCAGGAATATAATGATTTCATTAGGGTTAGCAATAGACATCATTTTTCATGTGCATTCAGATGCTCTTTCAGGAATATAATGCTTTTTACAAACTCATAAACTTATGGCAATATATCCACTTAGCGTGGTAATTTGTTAAAAATGCAGTTGATAACTGTAGGTCAAAGTGACGGTAATATTTAAGTGCAGCACATGGTAACTTATAGTACAACTAATTGTAAATTTTGAACCTTTTTTACGAATTTATTTGGTAATTATTTAACACTTAGGGTGATAATTTATATTAAATTGTACATGGCAACTTTTGATCTTTTTTACAAATAAAATAATGGTAATATTCAACTTAGTGCAGTAATTTTGTTAAAAATGCAGATGATAACTTCAAGTGCAGCTGATGGTAACATGGTGCAACACATGGTAAATTAAACACAATTGATCCTACGTTTATGATATGCTAGCGATAGCATCATTTTTCATGTGCATTGAGATGCCCTTTCAGGAATATAGTGCTTTTTACAAACTCATAAACTTATGGCAATATATCAACTTAGTGTGGTAATTTGTTAAAAATGTAGTTGATAACTTTAGGTCAAACTAATGGTAATATTTAGGTGCAGCACATGGTAACTTAGAGTACAACTAATTATAAATTTTGAACTTTTTTACGAATTTACTTGGTAAAATTATTGTTATTTAACACTTGGGGTGATAATTTATATACAATTGTACATGGCAACGTAGAGTCTAACTGTTGTACTTTTGATTTTTTTTACAAACCCATAAAATAATTGTAATATTCGACTTAGTGCGGCAATTTTTGTTAAAAATGTAGATGATAACTTCAATTGCAAAATGATGGTAACATTAGGTGCAACACATGGTAAATTAAATGCAATTAATCCTACGTTTGTGATATGCTATCATGCACCTTTTTTATTTTTGGGCCAAGCAAACATGTTAATGGGCTACGCGGCATAGCGTATTGCGGAGTGGGCATGAGTAGGAAATCGATTCGGGAGGTGGGCGCATGCTTTGCGCACGGGAAAAGCAATGGCATGTGGGTGCGTGCCCCGTACACGCAATAACGTGCAGGGGGTTGCGCGCTTGTGAACACACCTAATACAACACATAGATGCCCACACACACACACGCACACCACCACACACACGCATGCACACACACGACGCCTACGGAAGATTGGATGAGCGGAGCTTGATGAAGAAATGACAAAATCACCACCGGCGCCTCGCTTGCGATGGGCACGTTGTCTCCCACTGAAAGAAAATCTCCTAAATGAGACATGCAGAGCCAAACCTGGGATTTGAACTCTGGTGGACTGGGGGTACAACCCTCTCCACTAGCCACCCAAGCAAGGCTTAGATCTCTATAGCGTTGTACTCGCGCTATAGTCGCACCCAATCATGTAATTTCAAGGATTGCGTGAGACCATGTGGAGGTCACCCTATGGTTGTGATGAGTAATTGACTTTTGGATTAGAGTATGTGTAGAGGTTGAGTTTGGTTTTTGAGGATTTTGCAGAGGTTTGCTTTCTGGCTGTCGACTTCGTGGCCTATGACTACTGGTGTGGTCTCGCTGTTTATGACTTTGTGATTGGTCGGTCTGATCGGCAAGCTGATTGGCAGAACAACCACAGGGTAGCAATAGCTTTTGCAATCTGGTCGGTGGTCGTAGTTTCTACTAGTTGTGATCGATGGTTGTAGCTTACTACCTAGTCGTGATCGGCAGTCGTAAGTTGTGATGTTGGTAGTCATAGCCGAGGTGAGCAGTGGCCGTAGCGATTGGTTGTGGAAGTCGTAGCCTGGTAATCGATGGTCGTAGCGTACTACCTGGTCGTGATCAGTAGCCGTAATCCGTAGCGATCGGTTGTGGTAAGTCATAGCCTGTGTGACCGGTGGTTATAGCGATTTGTTGTGACCTGTGTGATTGATAGTCGT
Source organism: Dendrocalamus sinicus (assembly GCA_036346575.1). Classification (NCBI taxonomy): domain Eukaryota; kingdom Viridiplantae; phylum Streptophyta; class Magnoliopsida; order Poales; family Poaceae; genus Dendrocalamus; species Dendrocalamus sinicus. The sequence goes on along the minus strand of CM070643.1, from coordinate 8,939,887 downwards.
AGCGATCTGTGTGGTAGCTGTAGCTTGTGTCCTCGATAGTCATAGCGATCTGTGTGGTGGTCGTAGCGGTCTGTTGTGTAGTCGTAGGCTGCTGGTAGGACCTTGTGGGCTATAAGTACCTCATTTCTTGTGCATCCGAGTACTCATAAGTCGTATCAGACCAGTCAGTGTGCTGAAGTTGTTCACTGGAACTAGTGGGGTTTTGGTAAGGGTTTGACCAGGATGTTCTTGCGAGTGTGCATGTGTGGTTATTGCTTGGTTCTAGGATTAGAATTAGCAATTTGGGTGTATACATTTTGATTGTGCAAATTGATGATCTTTATATATCGTGCGGTGCTACGTGACAGTTTGTTTGTTAGTGTTAGTTACAGGACTTTGGAGCTAGGTCATGGTGAGGTGTGGAAGGACTGGGACTAGACACAGGGAGGTGTTGAGGTCCAGAATGGTCAGAAAGACGCTAAAGATGACCGAGGCTGGTGAGGTGGTTGCAAGCAAAGACGACGAGAAACCAAAGCGGGAGCTACCAAAGGTGGACATGACAGGCAACGACAAGGTGGACCGAGACTAGGCTCAGGAGGAGCTGAGGTCCTGTGCGGTCGACGAAGCCGGGTGCTGTCATGTGCGAAGAGAAGCACATGGTGCGCCAAGTGACTTGGGTCGTTTGCAAGCGAGGACGATTCAGTGGGATCTGGACGCGTGAGAGGCTTGACAACAAGTCATTGGGACCACGTGAAAGATGACGAAGCATGAACGAAGCTTCGTGGCAAAGAAAGTGGGAAGCTTCTAGAACGCTGCCCACTTCTTGCACGATGCACATCAAGCAACTAACATTTTCCCTCCTCTAGTTCCCCTTTTCCCTCGTTGCTCCTCTCTTTATTCATCCAACCCAGCCTCCTCCTCCCATTAGCCTCTGTCTCCACAGGCATACTCCTTGCGCTGCCGAGATTGCGGCACGACGGCAGTAGGCGAAGGGGCACATGTGGATGCGGTAGGCTAAGGAGGACGCGCGTGGTAGCGGGGCTAGGCTCAAGCTCCCTTCATTGGTAGCGAGTTGACGTAGCCGCTCAGGTGGAGGAGCAGAGGCAGCCAAGGAGGAAGAGGAGGGGGTGGTGCTCCATGCGCAAGTGAGTGTGCTTCCGCACATGCCCCTCCCCCCGCTTCCCAGTGATGCAAGGTGTTTTGGTGTGCACCAGGCTTGATCTTGGTCTAATTTCCTCAAATGATCTCTTGTCTTAGTGAGATTTTGTCAAGGGGAGGTGAGATCTTGTGTGGTTCGGTGGGTTAGGGCTCGGATCTGGCTAGATTTTTTAGGGAAAAGGTGAGATCTCTAGTTTGTTTTCTTCGTGGAGTTGTCTTGTGGGATGATTTGAGTTGTCAGGTTTGGGTTAGTTATGCACTTAGATTATGATTTGGGATGTGAAGTTTATTGTCTTTGTTGTTACTCTTGTTATGTTCGTGCCGTGCTCTGGGTAGGTAGATTATAATTTTAGCGTGTCTGGGATGACATTTATCTATCGACTTGAGTACTTAATCCGTGGAGTCATGCATATAGTTGCAGCTATCAAATCTAATCATGTCAGTTAAGTTTTGTGTTGAACTTTTTGACCTGTTCTGGTGCAAACGAGTATCAAACATTTTAGAATCTGATTTTTCCGAAAAGGGAACATTTTAGAGTCTAGCCACACTGCTTTGGTCCTCTAACGCTTGGAGTTGGAAGGGACATGAGGCTATGAGCTGCAATAACCTCTGGATCTATGGTACCCCACAATGGTTGTAGCCCTGTAGGATTCAGAGATTTACGATGCAACAATGCAACTTGTATATATCGCCTTGCCGCCTTAGTTGCGCTGGTACATATATTTGTTTATGCCTGAGGGTCATGATCAGTAGCCTTACCTAGGGGAAAAAACCTGTTAAACAATATGAAAATGGAAAAAAGGTACCTTGATTGCATCTTGCATGGATTATTCTGAAGAATAAACTCATAATATATTTTGACTTAATGATATGTCCACTTTGCCTTTGGACCATACTTTTTTTTAATGGCTACACGTCATTTTTTTTTGGGATTCATCTGTAGTTATAACATGTAAATCATGCTTTTACACAAAAATATAAATGTAATGCTAAGGAGCAACCACCCCTCTGAAATAAGCACATCTGATGGACCATCCCATTATTAAGCCTTGATCATTAGTAAGACTCGATGGGCAGTGGAAAATTCTTGTAGTAGTTAACATAGAGGTATTAGAATTTAGAAAGATTCTCATAGGGCTTAACATCTTAACAGTGTTCTACTTATTGAAGTACCTTTTATTACTAGCTGAATGCCTATACGTTGCTATGGATTTTTAAAATTTATCATACTACATGTTTCAAAACTTATGGGTAGTGAAAATTTTTAGAATATGCATACAAGCATGTTCTAAAAGTTTTTAATACGTCAAGTACGTCGGAAGCCGTCAATCATACCTCGTAGTCATAAGTCGGAAGACATCGACCACACCTTGTGGTCGTAGGTCGGGAGTCTCAAGCACACCTTATCGTCGTAAGTCGGAAGCCATCGACCATCGCGCGTGATCGTAGATCGGGAGTGGTCGACCATCACTGGTGGTTGTAAGTTGGCAGTGGTCGACAATCGATCGTGGTTTTAAATCGGGAGCTTTCGACTATGGCTCATGGTCGTATATCGGAAGCTGACGACTATCGTTCATGGTCATAAGTCAAAGCCATGGAGGATACCTCGTGGTCGTAAATTAGAACACATCGACCAGGGCTCGTGATCGTAAGTTGAAATACATCGACCACACCTCATGGTCGTAAGTCGAAACACATCGACCAGTGCTCATGGTCGTAAATCGGAAGCCATTGATCACACCTCGTGGTCGTAAGTTAGAAGCTGTCGACCGTCGCGTGTGATTGTAGGTCGGGAACGGTTGACCATCGCTGGTGGTCATACGTTGGCAGACCTCCGGTGCGCTTGTGCCCTGTCGCTCAACTGCCGACGCCAGCCTGCTTGGCCCCGACTTCGACCATAGCCCCCTTAGACGTCAACCACGGGCCCCTTCGACCATGGCCCCCTTCGACCACAGCTTCGACTTCGACCACGGCCCTGACTTCAACCACAGCCCCTTCGATCACGACTTCGACTTCGACCAGCGCTTGTGGTTGTAAGTCGAAAGACATTGATCACACCTCGTGGTCATAAGTTGAAACACATCGACCAACGCTCGTGTTCACAAATCGAAAGCCATCAACCACACCTCATGGTCAAAAGTATGTTACAATCCATGGAGCGTATGAGACCTTGTGGGTCTTGCCGTCCAGGGTGGGGAGCTCGATCTTGGGGGTGACCTGGGGGTAGGCGACGGGGATGTCCAACCGAACTGGGAACTCATAACGGTGGAGGTTGTGGACGAACCAGCAGGTGCCCTTCGGGTTAGTGCTACGACTACGACCATGACCACTACGACCATGACCACTACGACCATGCCCACGGGCGCTACGGTTACGACCATGACCGCGACATCGACCACTGCCCCCTTCGACTTCGACCACTGTCCCCTTCAACTACGGCCCTTCGATGTCGACCACTTCCCTCTTCGACCATGGCTTCGACGACGACCATGGATCTTCGACTTCGGCCACTGTCCCCTTCGACCACGGCCCTTCGACGACCACAGCCCTTCGATGCCGACCACTTCCCCCTTCGACCATGACCCCCCTCGACCACGGCTTCGATTTTGACCAAGGATCTTTGACTTTGACCGTGGGTCTTCGACTTCGACCACTGCCCTCTTCGACCATTGTCCCCTTCGACTACAGTCCTTTGACGTTGACCACTTGCCCCTTCGACCACAGCTTCGACTTCGACCACGGATCTTCGACTTCAACCACGGATCTGCGACTTCGACCACAGCCCTTCGACGACCACGGCCTTTCGACGTCGACCACTTCCCCCTTCGACCACCGCCCCCTTCGACTACGGACCTTAGACGTCGACCACTTCCCCTTTTGACCATGCCCCCCTTCAACCACGGCTTCGACTTCGACCACGGATCTTCGACTTCGTCCACGGATCTTTGACTTCGACCACGGCCCTAACATCAACCACGGCCCCCGTCGACCACGTCCCTTTGACTTCAACCGTAGACCGACTTCGTTCACGGCCATTCGACTTCGGCCATTGGCCCTTCGACCACAGCTTGGACTTTGATCATGACCCTTCGACTTCAACCACGACCCTTCGACTTTGACCGTAGACCGACTTCGTTCACGGCCCTTTGACTTCGGCCATTGGCTCTTCAACCACGGCTTGGACTTCGACCATGGCCCTTCGACTTCGACCGCTGCCCTTCGACTTCGACTACTGTCCCCTTCTAACCGTTTGACTTCGACCACGGCCTGACTTTGACCAAAGCCCTTTGACTTTGACTGCAGACCGATTTCATCCACAGCCCTTCGATTTTGACCACGGCCCTTCAACTTCGATCGCGAACTGACTTCATCCACGACCCTTTGACTTCGACCACGACCCTTTGACTTTGACCACGACCATTCGATTTCGATCGCGGACCGACTTCGTCCACGGCTCTTCGACTTTAACCACGTCCTGACTTCAACCATGGCCCTTCGACTTCGACCACTACCCCCTTCGACCACTGTCCCCTTCTACCACGGCTTGGACTTCAACCACGGCCCGTCGACTTTGACCACAGCCCTTCAACTTCGACCACCGCCCTTTCGACCACGACTTCGACTTCGACCACGGCCACTCGGCTTCGGCCATGGCCCCTCGACCACGACACCAACTTCGACGACCAACTTGGGATACCAAAATCGCCAAATAGTGTGACGGGCTCTGTGCGAAGAGCAGGAGGTAGAGAGGCTCACCGGGCGGTGGGGAGAGAGCCATGTGGGTGGGCGTAGTAAGAGGAAGCTGCCACTGCCATCGTCGAGCGCCCTTCTCTCTAATCCACCAGCCGCTGTTGCTAAATGCCATTCTCTTCAATCCATCGGCTGCTGTCGCCGAGCGTCGTGCCGCTAGTTGGAGGGGCGATGGGAGATGGAATTGGTGACGGCACCGAGGAGGAGGAGGCGGTGCGGCACAAGGGTTCGGGGAGAGAAGGAGGCGGTGGTTGCGGGAGGTGGAGGTGGGGAGGCAGCGGCGGGCAGATGGTGAGAGAAGGTGGTGGGTGAATGCATTAAGGAGACAGCGATGGGGGATGCGGCACTGCTGAGGAAAGTTGGGGGACTGCGAGTAGACGTTGCCGCATGGGAAAGGAATTGGTGGCGGCACCGAGGAGGAGGAGGCATGGCACGAGGGTTCAGGGGAGAGGAGGTAGCGGTTGCGGGAGGTGGAGGTGGGGAGGTAGCGGCGGGCAGATGGGGAGAGGAGGCGGCAGGCGAATGTGTTGGGGAGGCAGCGACAGGGGGATGCGGCGCTGCTGGGGGAAGTTAGGGGACTGCGACCAGGTGCTGCCACGTGGGGAAGGAATTAGTGGCGGCACTGAGGAGGAGGCGCGGCACGAGGGTTCGGGGGAGAGAAGGAGGCGGCGGTTGTGGGAGATGGAGTGGTTGCCGACACGTTCTATTTCATAACATTACCTACATTCAAGGAAGATCTACATAATAGTTTTGTAGATTAGTTGATAGCCAATGCTGGCACATGCATAGCATATGCCTTGCACTAAAAAAATTGTAGCCTTGGAATGTGATGCCATTATTTTAGTCCTCCGGTCTATTTTGTTAAATACGCTTGGGGTAATGCTAATACATGCTAGATCTTGCCCTATCGTTTTTATTGGTCATTGTAGACCTATTATTTTTGCAACATCTTAGGTTCCTAAGGATCCATCAGGAAAGGACATCAATGCACTTGAGCAGTACATCAAGAACCTTCTGAGCCCTTCTACTCCATTTTTCTTCAATTCTTTGTACGATCTGTACTATGATGGTACTGATTTTGTTCATGGGTACCCATTCAGCCTTCGTGAGGGTGTCCCAACTGCTGTTTCTCATGGGCTTTGACTCAACATTCCAGATTATGATGCCCCTACTCAACTTGTCAAAGCCCCTTGAGAGAAATAGCAGGTAAGGATGTTGCATTTAAGCATTTTTTACTTTTTAGGCAATCTCTTCTTGCTAATCTGATACTTTCCTCCTTGAAATCAGGTATGTGGATGCTATTATTACGATCCCAAAGGGCACCTTCTTCCCGATGTGTGGAATGAACCTTGCATTTGACTGTGAGCTCATTGGTCCTACGGTGTACTTCAGTCTTATGGGTGATGGCCATCCTATTGGTCACTACGACAATATGTGGCAAGATGGTGCACCAAGGTATATTCTGTTGTTTTATTTTTGAGTTGCATTGTTGTTGTGCCTCCGAATGCAATTGAACAATTTGATGGTCAGGCACAATACAACGTATTCATAAAGAGGGGGATGTTATGTACAGCAAAATACAATGAATATAATCCCCTTTACTTGTATTATTTGCTTAATTGTAGCCTCATATTTGTATTTAGTGGAACATGCCCAAATACTGAACATGAAGGACATGGGATTATAATTTTGCAACCCATAATAGTGAACTAGGGTCTCATCAATTTGATGAGCAGGGAGATGGAGTACATCGGTTCGGAAGAGGTGAAAAAGAACCACGAAACCAACAGAGACAGGGAGGACAGATCCAGAGTGGCAATCTTGGCAATGGCAAATCTAGCCGTACTGACCTTACTCTTGATGGTAAGATGTATCCCTCTTTTTAATGTTCATTATATGATATGGGTTACGTTTGAAGATATGTATCATATTCTTTTGGAACTCTATTACAACGCACGAGCACCTTACTAGTTTAATTAAGAGTGTGGTTATTTCACATGCGCACTCACATGCTCATCCGGACGGTTTGATAGTCTACATGGCACAACATAAGCATTGGTCATATGTGTCCACGTCCAAGAATCCGATGCAAGGCCATGGTGGGCACCGACGTACCCTGTTCCTGTCCAGGTTAGGCAGAGCGTCAGAACATATTTGAGAGGGCATCCGAAGATGTTAGCTGACCATGAAAATGCTGGAATGCTGAACACAGCTCAGCGCTTCTGATGCACTGTGCAAGGTTGAAGATACAAGTGCACTTATGCATGTGATTTTGGTGTTAATGTTATGGTATTTGCTGGTTTTGGAAGGCCATATACACTGAAGTTGAATATCCCATTGACCTGGCATTTGGGGTTAACAAGGTTGTATGTTGGCTTTGGAGCTTAATTTAGCTTAGCTTCCAAATTGTGCATACATTTGGAGCTTAATTTAGCTTAGCTTGCAAATTGTGCATACATACACGGGAATTGTACTGATGTGTAATGGGACAAGTGTATATGCAATTGGTGCCGTGATCATGGACGCAAGGCCCTAGCTAGGACAAAAATAACACATGCATCACACATATATATTGCTTACCGCGAAATGCTAGCTCAAGGCTGCTCATTTGAGCTTTTTTGTGGCTTATGGCTTATTTTGCATTGTAGCTACTGTTGCTAGCTCATTTCGGTTTTTTTGTGGTTTATGACTTATTTTGCATTGTAGTTGTTGGTGGTTTTTGGTATAATTAAATTTAAAAAATTTAAAAAGATAAAAAACACAGAGTAGCATATCTCGGACAATGTAAATAAATACGAAATAAAGAAAAAAAATCAGAAATAAAAAATCAGAAAAAGATAGAATTAAAGAATGGTAAATTGAAATCAAAAGATAAAAACTGAAGATAAAAACTGAAGGCAAAACGAGCAAGACCTAGTGTGTTATATCGTCTTTCCTCTCTTTGAACCTAAGATGGACTCCTTGGTCCTCGCAGAGCATACATGCACTAATCTTTTCTACCCGAGTGTTTTCCCCAACCCAAGGTTGAGCAGCCGGTAAAGTGGTCTTTTTCCTCGCAATTACAGCTCGGAAGCCACAACTAGCTGTTCATTCCTCCTCCTGATTAACCAAAAATAAGTACTAAAGTACATGCACTCGGACGATCTCAGATTCAGATAAACACCAACTGATCAAGAACACGTCCCTGCCAAAGCGCTTCCTGTCTAGTGTCCAGTATTTCCAAAGTGATGCTGCAAGAGGCTCGTATAATTCTCGGTCGCATGCTTCCTGTCCAGCTACATTCGTGCATGTTGAGAAGTGCCGTCGTGGTTTCTTTTCAGTTTTCAAAAAGTTTTTCAGTTTTTTTATAATAACTAGTTTTCAAATACAGTATCTTTTTAAATTGGAGTCTACAAGTTAATTATAATACACACTATAGCGACTTCATTTATACCGGCCAAAACTACATGTAAATTTTTGTTACTCCGTACTATATCACAAACAATCTAAAAACCATAAGTCGAAACTAAAAAGAACATGCTCGTCTTTGAGTCAGTACAGTGTAGCAATCATATAGTATCGGGGTTAAGCGAGGTGGAGCTGTCAACCGGCGCAAAAAGGCTTTGGGCGACCAATTATGGAACACTGGATTGTTCTCTATTTCAAGGAAGCTCGCCGCGACGACCACAGCCACAGATACGTGGATACACATGGGGCTGTTCTTTTTGGCTTTTGCGATTTTTGGTTTCGGCTTATCTGAAAACCAAAATAAACGATGCAGTTTCTTCAAACAGTTTTGAAAAGTCGTTTTTTTTAAACAGCTTCCTGAACTTAAAACCATGTATATTATCCGTGCCTGCATCTCTACCGTTTATCGTCGTTTTAAAAAACACTAATAAAAACTATCAGCCGTAGCACAAAAGATATGCATTATAGTACAAAATCTACGTGCATTTAACCACCGTAAACTTGTGCTCAACAGCTAGGCTACGTGGAAAACATCCATTTTTTTCTCTGAACGGTCAACAGGATGATGCTGTATCCTAACCTGCAGCATTGTAGCTGTCAGCATCTGTCCTGCAATGCAAATGTAACGCTCGTCAACACCCAGCAGGCCAGGACAGCTCCGTCGAAAGATCAGTGACGCTTCCACGCACGCGTGCATTGACGTCAAGAAAGAAAGAAACGGACGGCCATATCCCGTGAACAGCACACCCGGCCGGCCGGCCGGCTAGCCACCCACCCACACATGCACGACAGCTTCTATCCATTTTTCCATTCCCTATCTCTAATTTCTGGGTGTGCAAACCATTGCAGACGTACAGCTGAACGCCAATACATGGATGCTATATAGTAGTGCCAGGCGTGTTATAATCAACTTTCAAAAGCCAGCCCCAAAAGCTCCCTACGTTTGGAAAGATTGATCGGCTATATATATCAGCAAAAGTAAAATCAAGGTAATAATGTTAGTTTTTTTTCGAATCATTTAATTGAAATAAAATAAAACAATATAATTATTTTTTGCAGATAATGCAAAGCAAAAAAACAAAAAAAAAACCGAAATTAAAAAGCTAACCAGTTCACTCCGGCTTCAAGCCGATGGATCATCCCTGTCCTGCACTTGATGTGAGATCAAATCCATGCATGGCCGGTTTCAATTTGTTAAGTACGGCGGGATTCCCTGGGGCACACTAATCACGTGAATGGCTAGTTAATTAGGCCTGCATGCTAGCTCATTGAAGCTATCACCAATCTAATCACACGGGGCTCGGATCCGTTGAAGTAGCATGATAACAATGTACACATGCGCCTGCAGTGCACGCACAGGTTGTAGGATTGAAAACCGACGGCCCAGGTCGACCACCACAGTAAAAAATTACGAGATATTAGCTATATATCCATACGTTACAAGGAAACTCATTGAATATATAGAAAATCTGCTATAGAAGAGAGTTACTCTGATTGATTGGAAAATAGAGAATAATGAGAAGTTGAATGAATAGAGCGGTTGAAGGAGAATAGACGTATAACCACACACTCGTTATTTTATAATAGTAATAGATATACCGGGTGCGGCTGTTTCGTCTCGGATCAGTTAAGACCGTCGATCGCTCCATCGGATGGTCAAAAAGAGGTAGCACTAACAGTTAGACTAACGACGGCAGCCGATCCGATCGTCGGAGAAGAACGTCGTGATCTGAGAGCACAAGTGGTAGGGCCCACAGATGGACCGGACGGATGGATGCCGCACTAGAACTGCTGCGGCGGTGGGCCGAATTTTTTCTATTTTAGCCTTTTTTTTAAAAAATATTCACATTTAGACCCCTGGTAGTTTTAATTCCATTTTTGGACCCAGGGGGTCGGAGCCGTGACCCACGGCACCGAGGTATCACGTCTCGGCGCCGTGGTCCACGGCGCCGAGGTGGCACGCCCGCACCAGCGTGGCGGCCCGCGTGGCGCCGACGTGGCAGGCACCTCGGAGCCGTGGATCACGGCGCCGAGCTCGGAGCCTGCCACGTGGCGCCTAGCTGCCTGCCACGTCTGCAGACATTCGGCTGTTTAGGGTTTGCACCGATCAGCCTTTTTTGCAAAATGAATTACTAGTTGTATTTTTTATTTGGATTATTTAATTATAGTAATATTATGTAATATATTTATTTATTTATTTATAGAGAGCAAAAAATACGATATATGTTTTGAAAATTCGTTATGTATTGCAGATGATACATGTTGAAAATTTTTTGTAGATTGACATAGTTTTGTAGATTGACATAGTTTTGTAGATTATTTAATTATAGCGGGATTTAATCCTGAACCGATGCTCGGATGGAACGAGATCGACGGCGGAGCGTCGTCGTCTTCCTCCCAACCCCCGACCGTGGCCGCAGAACAGAGTTCTTCACCGGTGGTGGCGCGGCGAGGACAGGGACGCTCACAGGGGATAGCTTTTACCAAAAGGTGCGATTGTAAGTAGAGTTTCCATTTTGGCTTTTTGGGAAATGAGTGGAGAAATGGCCATGGCTGGCGGTGGCCGGAAAGGAGGTGGTGTTCGCGGTGGCGCCATTAACACCTAGAGGCTCATCGGCTAAATCGGGCCTAGGAAGACGCTCGAGCTCCGGCGGGTGCGCCATTGTGTTCCAGAGATAACGAGGATTATGTCAGTGCATTGAATTAGAAAATAATCGATTAAATCGGGAGAATGGCTCTAGGGCTCACCGACGCAGGAATGGCGATTGCCGGCGACTTGGGCGACGGAAGTTCGATTAACTGGAGGAGGGGATTTGTGAGGATGCCAGAAGTTGCTGGGAGGTGGAATTAGGCTCTTATAGCCGCCGCAAGGTGGGTTCCCGGAGATATTTCCCATTGCGTTCGCTCACGCGGCGAGGAGAGAGGAGATGCACCAAGAGGTGCAGAGGTCGTGAGAGGAGCCGGCATCTCCCTCCGCCCCATGGTACGGTTGGTGGACTCCCAGAAGAGAGGTCGCGAGAAGGAGGTGAGTCAGTGGCGGTGGCGGAGGCTGCAGCGCCGCGCACTGAGCGAGGGGAGGAGCGCAGGCGACATTGTCAAACTATGTCAATCTACAAAAAATTTCCAACATGTATCATCTGCAATACATAACGAATTTTCAAAACATATGTCGTATTTTTTGCTCTCTATAAATAAATAAATATATTACATAATATTACTATAATTAAATAATCCAAATAAAAAATACAACTAGTAATTCATTTTGCGAAAAAAGGCTGATCGGTGCAAACCCTAAACAGCCGAGTGTCTGCAGACGTGGCGACGGCTAGGCGCCACGGGCGGCGGCTCGGCGCCGTGATCCACGGCCGAGGTGCCTGCCACGTCGGCGCCACGCGGGCCGCCACACTGGTGCGGGCGTGCCACCTCGGCGCCGTGGACCACGGCGCCGAGACGTGATACCTCGGCGCCGTGGGTCACGGCTTCGACCCCCTGGGTCCAAAACCGGAATTAAAACTACCAGGGGTCTAAATGTGAATATTTTTTAAAAAAAGGCTAAAATAGAAAAAAATTCGGCGACTCCGACCCTCTGGGTCCAAAAACGGAATTAAAACTACCAGAGATCTAAATGTGAATATTTTTTTAAAAAAAGGCTAAAATAGAAAAAATTCGGGGCGGTGGGTGCGACCTGGGGTGGGGAGGGAGGGATCGGAAGTGAAGGGAAGGCAAAGCAAAAGCCGGAGGACGCGACGACAATGTCTCCACAAGCCCACCTTTTCTCAATAAAGCTAGTACTGTACTCCGTATAATGACATGTTCAAAAACAGCTTCTAGTTTCAGAGGTTAAAAACCGTTTAAAATATATTGATTTTTGAAGTGCCTTTTTTCTTTTCCCTCTTTTTTTCTTTGTTTCCCTTTGCATTATACGTAGATATAACGGTGCTTTTATTTTTCTATTTTTATCTATTTTATTTTAATTAAATAATTTAGAAAAAACTAACAACCACTATTTTGTTATTTTAATCAAAAGTTAAAGCTACAACATTTTTAAACGGAACCAATATTGAAGGATCACATTTGCCTTTGGCCTCTGCACACACAGCGAAGCAACGGAACTACGTAGGCATATGCATGCTCACCTGGTGGTGTGGCTAGAAAAATTTCTATGAGGGTACACACTTTACACAAGTCTAAAGTATTCTACAATAATCTTCGGTAAGGTTTAATGGAACAAATAATTTAGCTCTAATATCTATATACTTTCTATATGTTTTTAAATTTTTTAGGGGTGCCAGTGTATACCGGACACCACCCTTAGCTCAGTCCCTGTGCTCACCTATTAGTTCCTTGAGATATTTAAATGTATTTTTTTAGAATTGAGATAATTAATGCCCTCACAAAAAAAAATGACTACGCCATCTACAAAATAACAAGTGTTTGTATAGTTGCACAAATGGTTTGGTGCAAATCAACATCAATTACTTAAGGATCTGTGCAATTTTCTTTTGAGAGAACATGCATTCAACTGTAACGTGGAGAAATCTTGGAGAGCCTCTATTTGCCCTTGCTACAAGCTCCCACGAATGCCAATACATAGATAGCAGATTTGTTGGTTGGCCTCACATTTTTCGGATCAATCAAGTGGTCCTTGTCACTCCTTGATCCATGATAGTAGGATACAGCAATATGAATGGACGATCCATATATGCAGGCTCCAGTTCCCATCAGACGATTGTGTAATGATTCGATCCCCTCATCGAAGTTGCAGAACAGCCGAACACTGATAGGTACCAGCATCTGCCGTGATCTTTCGATCTGACCAAGGGGAACGACCATCAATTGGCCGTGTTGATTCATGGCATTTGAACGAAAAAGATCGGACTACTTTCTTCCCCAAAAAGGGACTGCAGAGGAGACGCCTGTATTGTCGGTCGTTGCACAGGGATCTGCAACATGCATGCTCGATTCAACTGTCAGTTTGGATGACTCATGTGTTCACGAATCACAATATTCCATTGTCGACAAACAGTTCGTCGAAGTTGACAATCTTTGATAGTACGTCTTGGTACACACTGGTAATTGAACCCGGTGAAGATTGATTTCACAGGTTAGATATCCATACTGTCAGACGTCAATGTGTTATGAACCCGATGATTTGATCGCAGCTTACGTAAATAAATCTCGTGTCGCACTAGCTAATCCATTGTGCCCAGATCATCCATTTCTGCTAGGCTAGCTGGCAGACGTCGACGCGAGGGATTAAACTATACGAACTGATCGACCCAAAAACCTTTTTCTATGATTAATCCGCTCTCTCTCTCTCTCTCTCTAACTGAAAACCGGTGAGCAGATAAGGCATAAGAGCAATTAATTAGGTATAGGCGGATAGATACATGCATATCACTCCTAAAGAGGGTGGAATCGGCGAGCTCTCGAGCCCCTACGCCCCAGATTTGCAAAAACGCCTTCACAATTTCTAAAATCACGGCCACGCCACAGCCGAACCAAACGGCCTAAGAGATTACACGTATCTTTTGAAGAAAACCCCTCGTAGTTTCTTGGAATTTCTCTAAGGTCTTGTAAACTTTGCTCCTCCGATTGCTCCAAAGGGCACATCCGGCCGTCCACATGCACGTTTCAGGCCCGGTGCCCTAGCCATGCCATCCTCCTCTCCTGATCCCCTTACAGAGGCTGCCGCCTCCTCCCTTCACTCTCGCCTCACTCCTCGCCTCCCTGTGTGACCTAGCCATCATTGGAGTCGCCATCGCCTTGAGCCCTACGTCACCGTGAGCACTGTCTTCCTTCTCTGAGGTCCATCAACGCCCAGATCTGGCTACACTACCAATTCTTCTCTGCCAATGCGACAGCCACAGTATGGCCATAGGCTCGACCTGCCACGTCGTCACTGTCCGCAACCGGCTATGCCCCCAAACCCTATATCGCCTAGGGTCGCACTATTGTCATTGATTCGTCGTCTTGGACCGGCGATATGGTTGGCGTGGCCAGGAAGGCGCCAGTCTGTCTAGATGTGCAACAGCTAGGGAAGCAACAGGGGAGAAACAGAGAGGACGGGATGAGCAGGGGTACTATCGTCAAGGGCGAAGCAGAGTTATCCTCTTTCGACCGCGTCTAATACCGTCATCCTCCCCCAGGCCTAGGTCCCCTTCCCAACTTCCTTATCTCTCGTGCGCGTTCACCCATATTGCGATGGATGTTGCCGCTGCTGGCCTAACCTACCTCTCCCGACCACATCCGGTGCCATCGTCCTCCCTAGGGTGGATGAATATGCATCAATGCATGTGTGATGAATGATTAATCAGCATATGATTGCATGGACTTTGCTTGTTGGCGTTGTCGGCTGCTAGCCTAGCTGTCTGTCTGGCTATTTGGTGTGCATGTGTCGTCGTGATTTGTGCGTGCATATGCATCTGTTAATCAAGGATCATCTATGTTGTGTGAATTATTGGTTGCTAATTCTTTCATCGATCAAATGAATGGCCGGTTGGCTTGTACATGCGTACATCGATTGATCCGGTGAGTATTTGTGTTTGTGGTATCTCTACTACTTAAAAAAGAACTTGGCAGTCGTAGGTCTGTCCTCTCTCACCTCTCCACAGACGTCCGATCTGACCACGAGATAGAATCTAGGCCATCCATCTCTCATTCCTCCCCTCATGGCTCCGTTAGCAACAGGCATGATGGCAGGTAGGCTCGTTCTTCTAACTTCCACTTCCCCATATCGACACCTCTTGTATCCAAACCATTGTCGTCCCACTTCTCCCCCCACGATCTCCTCCCGTATTCTTTTCCTTCCTTCCGTTTTACAACTTCCTCCTCCCCAGCTCCCCTCACCTTCTAATTTGCATCGCCCCACGACCTCGTTGCCATGGCGTTGGAAAGGACAATAATGTCAATAAATTGTTTCAATTGGCCAGTCTCAACTCCTCGAAATCACGCTACCACCACCCTACCCCTTTCCCTTTCGTCCTGCATTCATGCTAGCACAGCGAACCCTCCCCTCTCTCTGGATCTGGCTTGGGTGTGCCACCTTCGACTGATTTCCCTCCATACCTCTCTTAGCCCCGTGTCCCCCTCCCCCCTCTTTGAATCCAGTCAAGGTGTGCCGCCTTCGACCGGCCCCCTCTAACCTGGTTTCCTTCCGTGCCTCTCTTAGCCCCGTGTCACCCTCCCCCTCTCTAGATCCAGCTGGGTGCGCCACCTTCGACTACCCCCTCTAGCCCAGTGCCCCTTCCCCAAACTCCGTCTTCGCCTAAACCAGCATCGTGCCTCCACATAGTCTCCCCCAACCCGTCATCTTCTCCCTCCTCACCTTGGGACGGAGGGGGCCGATCAGAGGCGACACACCCTGGGTGGATCCGGTGGTCGATGTGGTAGCTCGGTCGCAACGGAGGAACAGGGAAGCGTAAGGAAGATGACATTCATGTTGCGTAACGCCTGGTCAATGGCGAGCATGAAGGCCATGTGGACGATGGCTAGCCATCACTGATGCACGGGGCACAGGGTGTGAGGAAGAGAAGATGAAGGGGATCCCATCGTGCACTAGGATTAGTGAAGATGCGGGAAGAGAAGAGGAAGCGAATTGAAGAATGGGAGTTTGTCGCGGCCTCTCCAACCCAGCGTCTTCACCCTCCTCACCTTTATCGAGTCCCCCTTCTTTCTCGGATCCTCCGAGGTAACCATCTCCGCCCTTTCTACTTTCAAATCTAAGTGGGGATCCACGCTGCTAGGGTTTCAGGGGATAGAAAGCCAAACACCCACTCACTTTCGTGTTCCCCTGCTCTGGCATAGGCCTCCGGCTTCTCTGCCGCACTCGCCACCACTGCGAACGATGGACTCTCGCCTTCTCTTCCTCCACTCCAGGTCACTGCCTCTCTATTTCCCTCTTTCACTGCCGTCTACATGGCGTGCCGCCGCATTGATCCTGTTGCCACTCTGGGTCACCGTGTCTCTCTCCGTCTCTCACCATGCCTGCATGGCCCACCGTTGCAGTACTCCTGCTGTCACCGAGCCAGACGCCTGTGACATGTTCGATAAAATATCTAAGTCGACAGCCAGGCTCTTCGGTGAGCACAACGCTAGTGGCCCAAGTCACATACCGAACGCTTGTTGTCACAACTTCTCCGTCGAGTGATTCGAGCAGAGTTAGGCTCTGCGGCGAGCTACACATCCCCAAGTGGGCCCACTGAAATGCAATATGAGAACTATTTTTTTGTTAACAGATTGTTTCACGCAACTAATTCCTGTTGATTTTGTTGAACTGAAGTACAACTAATTAATGTTGCACACAAGACATGCCATGCTATATAATCCGAGAGATAGCTAACGGGATGATGTTTCGATACTGGTCAACTGCTCGTACATTGCAATGAAAATTTATTGGACATATAGAGAATTATGCTATGAAATAGGGTTATTCTGATCAATTGAAAAGTGAAGAGTGATGAGAAGTTGAGAATGGAGCGGTTAGAGGAGAGTGGACGTACGACCACTAACTCGTTCTTTTATAATAGTAATGATAATTGCTATGCTATATAATCTTAGAAAGAGCTGACAGGTTGTTATTTGGATATAATTGTTCCATCACTCACCATATGAGTCAACCATAACCTGTCAAGCATTTGCACCATTGCTCCATTATTCTGGTGAGAAACTATAGAGGAATTGAATTGTTGATGATTTTTTCATATTCTTTTTTGTCCAGTACTTCCAGTTTTCTGAGCAATTCGTCCTTCTTTTATAGTACCTGGGTGTTAGTCATCTGCTCGATGAGAAATCATAAAAATGTGTCCATCATCAGAAATCCTTCGAGGTAAGCATATAGATTGAGGCACCTTCATGCTTGTTCAGAAATTTGAGAAACCTGAAGTCCTTGAACAGTCTGTTTCATAGCTTCTTCTAAATTGGCTCAGGTGGAAATCTATCATTCTTCTGATAGTTTACTGGTTAATGAGCTGACATTCCACAGAGAGTTTTTTGAGTCGCAGTAAAAGGTTAGATATTAGTCAAGGTATCTGAGCATTAGCAAGCCGATTAACAAGAACAACGACCTAATAGACTTGGATTGTTTCATGTTCATTTTGGTTCTTCTCATTATGTGTTCCTTTAATACTTATTTTTTCAATTAGTGGTGTATATACAAGGCAGCAACTGAATGTGACCGTTCCTCATTTCATCTGTTGCTAATTAAATTCTGTGGGCACAAGAGATAATTAATTGGTGGCCGATATTTGTACTTGCTAATTTGTCATATTATTGCTGAATTCATGATTTTGCATGTTACTGACAATGTAAAAACTGATCCTGCGTTGTTTTTCTGTCTTCCGTCTCTTTTTATGTAAATGTGTACAAGTGCTCCTGAGATAATAGATGTGCCATTCACTGATTTTTTATCAAATCATAGCTGTGCTGTAGCTTTTTTTGGCCGCACATCTAGTTGTGCCGAGCAATATATGGTCATTCTTTTGTAGTAGTAGTATATTGGTGTTAGTCATTTGGCCACTGGCAAATCTTAAAAATGTGTCGATCGTCAAATGTTTTTTTGTTAATATTTCATTAATTGTCAGATGTTTTCCTTTGTTAATATTTTATGAACTGTTAGACGTTTTCCTTTGTTAATTTTGCACTAGCCCAAAATTATCTTTTGTTAATTTTTTATTACATGCAATTCTGCAGTGCCACTATTTGTTAATCTCTTTAGTTTCTGTCATTCTGTGCACCATCAATTGTTGGTCTCAATTTTTTGTAATATCATCAGCAATTCTAGCTTCATATTAAAAAATTATTGGACTGTTAATTTTTTATTGTCCACTGCTCGGAAAATTAGTTAACTTTCCCAAATGAAAGTATCATTATATGAAAATTCCTACATGACAGCTAGGGATTCTCCTGACATGGATGTATCATGAGCATAGAGATTTGGAGCACAAGCCTACATACTCCTGAAAGTTAGGCATTTGTGTACACAAGATAAGGAGCATGAGAAAATAAAACTAGCCGCATCGTCCACATGATGTAGCGGTTAATGAAAGAAAACGAGGCTGAGGACCTGCAAGCATGGTGTAGAGGAAATTGGTGAGAGCGAGGATGGAGGCGACACAACTCACTAAACCTACTCTTGGTGCTAAACCATCTGCTGATCTCTTTTCTCAAGCAATTTTAGATATTAACTTCATTCTTGTTCTAAACAACGAGGTGATTATTTTATTCTTCTAAAGAAGATTGAACCGTGTACCATAGCATGTCTCAAGTAAGTGTTGTACACATATAACAACTTTTTTTGCCATCTCTATAACTGATATTATGCCCCTGTCATTGTTTTGAGAAGATTGCCAATGGTCCCATAAGGTGGTTCTGTTTAGGTTGTAACAATATATGACTCACTGAGACATGTAGTTTCACGCCTGTATATATGACATACCGAGATTTGTTTGAAATAATATATTTCCATGCCTTGTTGAAAATTGACAAAGGAAAAGTAATATGCTTTTATGTTTTAAATCTCATATGAATTGAAATAGATGTGTATTGCGATGAATTTTTTTATAACTTCATTCCCCCACATATCCACATTTGTTGGATGTTTTTGTTTTGTAGCAATACACGGACACTTAACTAATTATTATTATTATTATTATTTGTCTGATCCAGCACTAGATGTTGACCTGCTCTGCTCCTAAGAAAATGGGTGTGCCTTGTGATACGTCAAGGGCTTTGGTGTGTGTAGTTTAATTACCTGGGGCACCATGATCTAAAATAGGTAGTTTTTTATGTATCGTGTGTGAATTTTTTTTGGAATTTTTTAGATGTTGATTTTAACTAGTTTACTAACTAGTTCAAATAAGTTTGAACTAAAATTTGAATTGTAGTTGCCTTTTTTATGATAGTTTGATTGTAAATATGTGCTTATTATATATATAAATCAGCAAAGTATGTGATCTAAATTCATTCAAAATCTTTAAATTTGAGGTTTTTTCAAAGGTATGCATTTTATTTAGATTGTTATAGATGGGTATATACCATAAAGCTGATATTTTAAAAAAAAACCCAAATTTGGGTTGAATTTGGGCATTTGAAATCATGGTGCCCTAATACCATGATAAAAATAGGTATTTCCCTATGTATCACGTGCGACAAATTTTGAATTTTTTAGATGTCAAGTTTAGCTAGTTTACTAACTAGCTCAAACAAGTTTGAACCAAAATTCAAAGTAGAGTTGCCTTTTTTTATTATAGTTTGTTTGTAGGTATGTGATGATATATATAAAAAAATTAGCAAAGTTTGCGATAAACAATGTTGAAAACTTTGGATTCGAGTATATTTTGTCAAAGGTACGAGTTTCATTTGAATTGTTGTATATGGATATATATCAAACTGATATTTTCGAGAGAAAAAAACTCAAATTTGGGTTGAATTCACGTAATTAAAATCAAGGTGCCTAGACACCATAGTGTCATACACACACACATATATATATATGAAAATGGTTCTATATTTCTAGGAGTACGTGCTCTCACTTCGAATATACTCCTTTAATGGTGTTGTTATACTTCTTTATCTATTTGAATATACTCTAATAATGATTAAAAAAATACTCCAAAGTAATTTCCATAAATTTTTTTTATTAAAGTCCACTTTTTATAACATAATTTATGTATATACTCTTCTATACATGAAAAAATATATATAGACACACATGCATGCTGTTTCTTCTTTTTTTTTAAGCTCTGCTAGCTGATGTAGAGCTTGTTTATTTCAGGGGTGTGAGTCGACCACGTTCTTGACTCAGGGCAGCTTGCATTCTTTTTTTTCACCTATCAGTTGCTGATGTGATACAGGAAAATAATTTACGGCAGGGTTTCCTTGCCCTATCAGGTGTAACTACCCAGTACATACGCTATACACCGGTTCCGTTGTCCTCAAAAGATCCCGGTAATCTACCCTTGTGTGGAGTATATTTATTACTCTTGTCATCTTACCCGCAGTAGTTAATTAATAGCTTAATCGAATCCCTAATCAAGCCAACCGTCATGACAAACAAGAGGAAGTACAGTTTGATTACCTGATCCAAGCTCCTTGGGGTCGCATCGCATGCATGCATATCTCAGCACCATCTGGCATGTCTCAAGAAGCCCTACACCGACCAAATCCCATATAGGATATGTCCTGCATGCCAACATGCTATGCAACTAACCCCATCAAGCTATAAAGGCTAGCATGAAATCACAAGGCATGTGGACGAGCCGATGAATCCAGACGATCGAACATCGATCGATCGTAGTCTCGTAGATGGGTCCCAACCTGTGTGTCTCCGATCGATGGCTGCAGTATCGTTTCGATCCATACATATCTATTGGCCATTGCAATCGATCGAACGATGGAGTCAGGAATCAGGAGTGTGTCAGTGTGTGTGCACATGTAATATGTATGCATATATAGCCATAGCTAGAGCCAATAATATAATGGACCATGCACACATGATATCATATGGCTCGAGGCCGGGCTAGCCTTATTCTCCGACATGGCACGTTGGCGCATAGTGGCGGCCACTGTGCTACCGACAGATGGTGGAGCTCTCCTGTAGCTGTACATATACGTATTCCGGCACGGCTCCTCTACGTACGTGCGTATACGCGTGGTATCCATCATTGGTGTTTGGTATACGTATTGCGACGTGCGTACTTATACAACACAATTAGCACGTACGTTAGGTTTTCTTTACTTTCTATACTGGAGACGTAGCTAGGGTGGGAGTCATACAGATGGAAACTAGGGAAAGTGAGAAAGAAGCGAAAAATCTATGCAAGACGCCAAGATGCGCGGTCATACCATATATACGCCCAGAAAGTCCCAAGATAGTTGTGTACTTCGCCTACTTGTCGCCACATAAAAAAAAAAGCATAGGTACATGATATCATTAAGCTCATGTCTCAAGTGACCTACATAGCCCTAACCGATCGACACTTCACGCACAAAGTAATCGTTCGATCACCTAGCTTGAGCCACTGATGGGCTTAATTAGTCATCTAGCTATATATATATATACTATGTAGCAGCAACATATACGACGTATAGCAATTAGCAAGCAAGGGTGCGCGCGCGTGTTGTGGCGACCCCATGATGTGGTGACCACACATGCATGATGCATCTAGCTAGCTCCCAATTGAGTCCCACACACCTCCATTGTTGCATCCATGATCTACCGGGGATCGCTCCAGTTGTTGCACCACAACCACAGCCACAGCCACAGCCATGGATTCATGGGCGCTCCACTACCCACTATACTCTAGGCCCCAACCAAACACGTACGCTACTATACGTGCACCCCAGCGACCGTGCCCAATCCATCAAACTCTTTATCTCGTCCCATATGCTATCTTCAGTCAGAAGCGAAACATGCATGGTAACGGCGCGTACGTGCGTCTTGTTAGTTACGCGCGTATAGTTTCTAGCAAATAACAGACGAGCAAGGAATTGTCTTGTGCCTATTGTAGGGGTGGCCCAACCTTCTGTGATTGGGTCTTGTAACTAGCTTAATATGTAATAAGATCAATAATATAGAGGAATGTATCGATATACTCCTATCTTTTATAATTATTAAGGAGTAGGATAGAAATTTCTCATCATATCTCACTCGTGTATACAAACTCTTAAGAGGGGTATGAGGAAGGCGATCCACTCATTTCATACACGAGCACTCTCTTCTATCGTTGACTCTCTCTAGGTAGTCTCCTTCTTTACTATTTGGTTCATAGTCACAACAACCACACTTTTTTTTAACCCACAAGCAGGAGCTCTGCCAATTCATTAAAGAATAAGAGAAATGCAACACCGGTTTCAAAGAGCGACACCATAATCAGAGAAGAGCCCCTGCTGAAACACAAAGGCTAAAGACCACCTTATCTAGCACCATAATACAATAACAAACAACTCTCTTTCGTACAATAATAACACTGCCATATATCAAGACTAACATAACCCTAGCTACTAACAAGGTGAAACAGAACTTGTTGCCACACTTTGCCACGCATACATAATAGCGCGCCTATCGTGAGTACGTGCGTGTGCAGAGATCCACGAGTGGATCGAGTGGGCTGCCGTTTCTGAGCGCTCTCCTTTCAGTTCTGACCATGTGATCGACAACATACATGCCCACGAATCGTCCACAGTGGAGTGACTAGAACCAGGAGAAAAGGGAAAGGCTCTTCTTTTTCCCCTTTTCCGGATTTCGATTGGTCGGTAGCAAGGACATGTGACCTGCCGGCCAGATCCAACGTGCGCTGTTTACATGTTCTTATCGACAATAACAACATTCCAACAATAATACGGCGACAAGGACCCTAATAGTAGTAAAGCTTACTGCAAATTAGTCCCAACATTCCAATGTGCTTGCTTACTACTAGTCCAACTCCTAATTCGAAAGAGCCGGCCCCGCTCGATTGAGTTAAAAAGCTGTAGCTTTTGGCTGAAATTACACTATAACAGCTGAAATTTTACTATAGCTGAAGGTGGCTTATTTAGCGTAATTAAATTTAAAAAATTTAAAAATAGAAAAAATATGTTAACTCATTACAGACAATGCGAACGAATATGTGAAAAAAGAACCGGCAAAAAAGCTTTAAAAAACCAAAAAATTTAGAAAAAGACGAAATTTATAAATAGTGAAAAATAAGTCAGAAACCAGAAGCTGAAACTAAAACTAAAATGAGTGAGTTATTTGTGTGAGCAAAATAGTGCCTTGATGTATAAAGTGTTATGAAATCTAGAAGGTTGTGTTGGTGGCAAAAATACTAAAACTACCCTGAGGTGTATTCTAATGTTCTAACGTTCTCTCTCAATTATTCTTTATTAATTCTCTGTTAATTGGTTGCGTAAATTGCATTGAAGGTTATTGTCATTATTTCTCAACATAAAGGTCAAAACCGATCCTTCTGTGATTATCCAATTTGGTGTTGTGAAATATATGGGCAGGAGCTGACCGGTTGGATTTCTTTTTCATAGAAAAATAAAAATCATAGCCAAGTCATGCTAACTATATAAGGGGCTAAAAGTGTATCAAAAAATATAAGGGGCTTAAAATGAAATGGTCATTAATCTCTGTTTTCCCGTTGTTATTCTACTAAGAGAAAAAAAATGAGCTAGCTAGCCACTTTTCTATTTTTTCCCCTGTTTCTTAATGTGAACACGAAGAATATAAAAGTTAAGATAACTTGATAAAATTGTCTCACTACTCATGATGTTAGTAAGCGGACTTTAAACGAAGTCATTAGATGAAGCTATGATGCCGTCACCTCTTCAGAAATTGTTTCGTTTGGGCATTGTTACATAAACGAACTTAATTTTGTTACACCGACTGATCCATTCTGTTGCGAAAATCTTGTTACACCGACTGATTCGATTCGAATATAAATGAATTACAATGATCCATTTGCCACCAAGTGAGTTGTAAACTATTCTGTAATAAGGTCTAATTATTGCAGATACAGCTAAACTGGTACTAGCTATAGTTGGCCCATTTTGATTTTTAATAGATTAGTAGGACCATTTTTATTAGCAGCCAGAGCAGAAAGGAAGACATGAGAACCAATAAGGTCACGAGTCCTGTCTAGAAAGCTTGGAAACAAGCTCATCCTCGAGGGGGCGCACATGGAAGCCACACAAAAACGAGCAAGAAAAAAAATTAAACAAGTGTGCTAAATATTAAACTAGTGCAAAGCACAGGATAAAAAGGGGCCCCGATCGAAAACCCTAACAGGAGGGGAATCACATGAGCCATCCGGCCCATACCGGTGGGTGGGCCCCCACCCTGTTCACATGTCTCCGTCCCACCCCACTGATCAACTAACTCAAAGAAAAACCATTCTCCATTCCACTCACCCTCCCTCATGATTTTCAACAAATGATTTAGAAGATAGGAAGACTCCTTTTTGTATGTGTACACATTAGGGTTTAGTGATTCGCATCCAGGTCTGAGTTTCAAGAAGAAAAGCATGGCAGATCTGAACACTGAACAGGGCCTTAGAGGTGCGTTCAGAGGTACATTGTAACACATACTTATAACACATGCTTGTAACGAGCCATAACTACATGTTTACAAGTGTACAACCAGCAACATTGCGGGAAAAAAGGACGTCACTTGCACATTTCGCAAACGTGTAGGGGCACAATCACAACTTTGCCAAACACAAATACTCCCTCCAATCAGAAATCATTTTGAGCTGCGTACAATTAAATATTATAAACTTTAGCTATCAATAAATAATTAGATTGGACACGTAAAAATAATATATATTGGTTTGCTTGAAAAGTACATTTATGATATTATAATTTTATTAGTCTCTATAAATATATTAAAATGTAAATATATAGTTAAATTTGTATTTTAGGGACTATATTAACATCTAAAATGATTTTCTTTTATGACCGAACGGAGTAATAAAGCGGCACACTGGCAAAAAAGGGTCGAACACGCATAAGAAAAGGGTCAAACAGGCAAAAAAAAAAAAACAACACAAAGCGCGCAGTGCACTCAACAACGACGCCTACCGTGCCGAGCAGCGAGCCACACCGCACCGCCAAATTTCACACCGAACGAAGGCGAGCGCGGCGAACAGGCACCCCCACCACCTCACCTCACCTCACCTCACCTCACCACTACTCTAATGTCTAATCCACTGGCTAATCACCACCCACGCAGCAAATAAGTACACCCAACCCAACAACGAAAAGCTAATCTATTTCTTCTTCTTCTTTTCTTCCTCCTCCCACCACCTCCTCCACCACTACATTCTTTCTCCCACTTTTAAGCCGCCCCAATTCCTCACGCCATCCTGTTTCTTTAATCCGGAGTGAGCAAGAAAGGGAGGTGGGGATGATATCTATAGGCGGGTCATCGTCGTCGGCGGTCCGGATGGCCGGGGCGAAGAGGCGGGGGAAGCCGTCGTCGGCTGCGGCGCCCGCGCCGGCGCAGACCAAGTGGCGGAGCGGCACGCAGGAGAGGATCTACGGCCGGCGCCTGCTGGACGCGCTCCGCGCGACGGGGGCGGGCGGCGGGGCGCGCCGCCGCAGCCGCGCGCCGTGAAGGCGGCGGCCGACTCGGCGCTGGCGCTCACCGCGCGCGGGCAGTCGCGCTGGAGCCGCGCCATCCTGCTGGCCGGTGCGGCCTCCTGCCGCCGCCGCGTGCTCGTCAAGGCCGGCGGCAAGATACGCCGCCACCGCCGCCCGCAAGCGCGCGCCGCTGCCGCCGCGGTCAAGGCGGCGGCGGCGGCCGCCGGCGAGCCGCCGCTGCTGAAGGAGAGGAAGGTGAAGGAGCGGCTCCGCGTGCTGGGCCGGCTCGTCCCGGGCTGCCGGAAGCTGCCGGCGCCGGACCTGCTCGAGGAAACAGCCGACTACGTGGCCGCGCTAGAGATGCAGGTCAAGGCCATGCGCGCACTGGCCGACGCGCTCGCGGCGGCCCAGCTATCCTCATCACCGCCTCCGCAGGCGGAGGAGGTGGCCGCCGGCGACGAGGCCGAGATGGGGAGGTGAGGGTTTGGCCCTCGGGGAAGCATGACACGACAGCTCGGGTGGCTTGGGAAAATAATGGTAATTAATTAGTGGGATTAATATTGCGAGGGGGTTGGGGATTTGAGGAGGGTACGCTGCTGCTGCTGCTGCTGATCATGATGATTTGTAAATTCTTGATACTTGTATAAGTAATGCTGCTCTGCTCCTCTCTTCTTTTCTCTCTTCTGTTCTTGAAATGTTTTTTCTCCCTCTGAAACAAGACGGGGATTGCTGTGTCATGTGGATTATGCTGTGATTGGGGAATATGGTGTGATTTGGTTGTGTTAATTGGGGCTTAGGAGTTTTTGTTTTTGTCAGGGTTAATTTGTGCCTGAACTCGCAACTCCTCAACACTCTGGTTTGATTGTCTGGTCAAGCCGAATTCCAGTGTTTTGAACCATTTCTCGCAACATTTATGTCAAAATCTTAGCTCCCGTACCGACCATACTACCCACTTAAGAGGATAATTTCTGCAGGAGATAGAGAACAGAAATCTGAATTTGATCAGAGAGAGAGAGAGAGAGATGGTTATCTTGATAAACTGCCAAGAAATACAAGTTTAATTGAGGAAAAAATGCTTGATGAATGAACGGGAAATGGTTACTCTACGTTGCATCATGAGAGAACCTGCAAATGGGAATCTCACAGAAACGTCGTCGAGACGCAGCAACCGTCGCGCTTAAACTAATACCAGGAATTAAGCAAACCCGTAAGCAGAAAGCTTCCTCTGATTCCTTCTGCCCTCGGCACAGGTCGGCCTGATCAGGGTGGGTGGATTTGCAGGCCTGCAGCGTTCGCTGCCAAAGGTACTACTACTCAGTTTATGCCTGAAAATTCTGACATGCATTTATGCTGGTAAAATGTTCTCTGGCTGCACACTCGGCTGCGACTCCGAGGATGGGTAGCACGAAATGGCTGTTCTTTTTTCATGCTTGTTCATCCAAGCAGTAAATGGTAACAGTATTAAATTTGTTAAGAGTCAAGTCTCATTTTAGTCTTCTGCTGTGAAACAAGATGGCGACTCCTAGCCCTGGTATGAGTAGTAAATGATTCACAAAAGTGGTCTCGGTATCCTGGGTGCAATTCAGAAGCTGTGCACGGAATGTCATAAACATGGCCTTTCCATTTGTGCCACAGATGTACGTCTTTTAGAATTTTTTTAATAATCCATTCTAAATTCAAAATTGCATAAATAAACCCGCGCAAAATTTTTTATACGAATGGGTTCCAGTCGCCTAACCGTTGATAACTAGACCCTGTCACCAAATGGCCACGCGACACGTATGCAGTCGGTGGACCGTTGGGCGACATAATTGCAGTCGCACAATGGTGGGGCGGTTGGACCGTGTCGTCAAACCGTTCAGTGACTGCACGGCATATAAAGCCGACCGCTCGGCCAAGCCCCTCTCGTTCCACCGACGCTAGCAAATAGAAGAGAAGGGGGAAGAGAAGAGAAAAAAAGGAGAGGGAAGGAAAGGAGAGGAGAGGGAGAGGAAGAAGGAGAGGAGGAGAGGATAGGGAAAGGGAGAGGAGAAATTCCGCTACTTCTGCAAGGTAATTTTAAATTCCGCTACTTCTGCAAGGTAATTTTTTTTATGTTTTAGTCAATATTTTATATGAAGTAAATAGTTTGTTTAGTGTAAAATTAGGATCCATAGAAAATTATAGTTGTAGAACTTTGCTATGAAATAAATATTTACAAAAAATTAGTCAATATAGTTATAGAAAAAATTAGTATCCATAGAAAATTATAGCTGTAGAAAATTTAGTAAATATTATAGTTGTACAAATTTAGTCAATATAGTTATAGAAATTTAGCATTTATAGAAAATTATTGTTGTAGAATTTAGCATCCATAGAAAACTCTAGTTGTAAAAAAAATTAGTCAACATTATATACAAAATTAGCATCTGTAGAAAATTGTAGACGTAGAAAATTTAGTCAATATTTTTGTATGAAGTAAATAGTTTGCTTCGTGCAAAACATTATTAGATAACATTTATGAGCTATTAGGAATGAATGTAATATCGTTAGTACATTGAAAATGCACGTGTACCATTAGAATTGGCATATTGGCATTTAAATTATTATATCACGTAAATTGTCAAAACCCATTATGAAGAATTTACAGTAGGAGAGAGCTTGAGCAGCGAGAGAAGAGCGGTGTCGGTGTGCGTGGGAGCAGATAGGGAGTTGATGCGTATTGGGGCGGAGGAAGGAGAGCAGTGGGGATGCGAATGAGGAGGAGTTATGCTATGAGGGTACTGTAGTACTTCATGATCGGCGAACGGTCACAGAAATATAAATTACAGTACAACAATAGTTCTATATTGTGCTATACGATTTGACTAGTAACAACATTGAAAATGTTTGCAGGCAGACATTAGCAATGCCAATACCCACTAGATTGAAAGTGTCTTACTTCATGCTGTCAATCCATAAACACCATACTATTCAAAGATTACGGCATTGAAAGTCGCATTTCACCATCTATTGCAAAGGAGGGTTAACATCGAAACTCTATTAGCAGTTATACAAAATAAACGATGGCCTATTTGTACCCCAGAGTGTGAGCATCAGAAGAAACGTTGCCCGTTATTGAAATGGCCTTCCACGACTTGCACGACCGCGTCCTCCTTGTGTCTGCATTTTAGCCACACAGGTTGAGCACGCCTGTTTGGCATCAAGCGATAGTTAGAACCGAAGTCCTCCATCCTTTTCAAAGGAAGGTCTATCTTTGGTGACTCATGTTCGACTAGTCCCTCAGCGTCTGCATGGTAGATACTCTAGGTTGAATAAGGTAGTTCTTCCTATGGTTCACTACGTTGAGTGCTCCTACTCTCAAGGGGATAGGATGCACATTTTATAGCTCGTGGGGGGAGGCAGCATGCTTCATGACAAACCGGATTATGTGCTAGCTTTTGTGTAGCTTTGCCTCGGAGAGAACTGGCAACATTATACTACCTCAGCTTTCAGACCGAAAAGACATGACTCTACAAAGCAGGACATTAGTTTTGCATAGTGACAAGACCTAATAGGACAGCTTTGCACAGTGACAATACCAGATGGGGCAGCTTTACACATTGACAAGACCAAAGAATGCAGCTTTGCGCAGTGATAAGACTAGGCTAGCTAGTTTTGCGCAGTGATAATACCAGACGGGGCAGCTTTGCCAGTGACAAGGCCAAAGGGGACAGCTTTGCGCAGTGACAATACTTGGCCTCGCCAGCTTTTCAGATCAACATGACAATACTACACCTCAGCTTTTCAGATCGAAAAGACAGGACTCTGCAAAGTATGACATGACAGTTTTTACACCATGCCAACTATTTGGCTTATAAAATGAGGTAGAAGAGATTTAGAAGAGAACACCACACAAGCAAAATCCAACACTACACCAGAGTTTGGTTCACCACGTCGGGATGGACAAGAGGCAGAAGAAGCAATGGGAGAAGATCCGCGAACAAGCAAGGTTTGCTGCGGCGGCCCGCGACGAACAAGCGGAGCATGCTAAGATGGCACTTTCTCGCAATGACGTTCCCCGTAGCAGCAATCCCCTCCTAAACGTCCCAACCGAGCATTCGTCACAACACCCCTGAGGGGTAGACACCGCCCCTCTGTTGGTGTTAGGACCCATGCAAATTCTTCCAGTCTAACCAGCGGCTCAGCCTATGCATGCGTTACTGGGGTTGCGCAAACTACTCATGTGACTATTCCCACCGCCGTCGAGACATGAGCAGTTATCGATAGCCGGTAAGAACCAGTTGCAATGTGTTCCTCCTATTATTTCTCTTACAAAGTACGCACTAACAACATTTCTCGTTTACCCGCAGTCCCTAGAACCACTATGCGGCTACCGCAATTGAATCGACCTAGAAATCCACCCACATGACCAATGGACTCTCGACTACAAGGAGTGGAATGTCAAAAGAGACTGCATGATTCGGGAGGAGAAGCGCCGCAATGACGAGCAAATCGAGTGTATACGTCAGGAGACAAAAACTCATCTCGAGGTGTGCACGCACAGGGAGCACAAGGCTCGCGAGAGGGAGCACGAGAAAAAAAGGGAAATGGCGGCCAAGGCCAAACAGGCCGCTGAGGAGTTCAACGCCGAGCTCGCAAGGAAGGGAAAATGGTCCCGGTACACCGTTGCTTGCGTGTCACTTGTTTGTTGGATAACAGGGTCCAGTGGCACAAAGGTGGGGCGACTGGAGACCATTCTTGTAAAAAAAATTTTGTGCGGGTATATTTCGGCTGCGGCTTATGGCTTTTGGTTGAAATTTTTGAATTTTAGCTGTTTACGGTACAGATTACGGAGAGACAGATACTCACTTGCGATTTTGGCTGGTACAACTATTGGGCTTTTAACGTGTAGATCGTTTAACTTGTAGACCCCGTCTTGAGAAAATACTCCGTTTGAAAATTAGGTACTGTAGCAAAAGCCAAAAGCCACCAGCTTTTGAGGTA
The DNA here is from genome assembly GCA_036346575.1 of Dendrocalamus sinicus. Lineage (NCBI taxonomy): Eukaryota > Viridiplantae > Streptophyta > Magnoliopsida > Poales > Poaceae > Dendrocalamus > Dendrocalamus sinicus. The sequence goes on along the minus strand of CM070643.1, from coordinate 8,909,527 downwards.
AAGAACATGCCCTAATTTATTTATCTTTCTGCATCTTGATTAGCAATGGCGATGCTGGTTTGGTCAAAGATGGTGAAGCAAGGGCACCTAATGAGAATTATTCAATCTGTATGGCTATTCTCCTGTAGTCCCGCTCTCTCTACGCAGAGTTGGTTCTGGTCAGTATTCGAATTATATTGTTTTAATGTAGAATGTTGTGTTTCTTGTAGAGGTCGGAGTAGAAGGGGGAAAAAGCCTCCTCATGTCTCCATCCACATGTTGATTACTTGGGAAATATTGGAGACAATTGCTTGTCGTCATTTTTCATATGAATTAACTCTGACCCTGTCATTCATTCTCAAATTGATCCAACCGGTATTAGCGTTTTTTCAGAGGCGTTTTGTCATTGTCAGTCAGCTCCAGTTTGTGCTGATGTAGAATTCGCGGTACTCATACACTTTTCTCTCACATTTGGCTGTATAATTTTTGTAAGTTACAGCAGCGCGCCGGCGGCGTTCGCTGCGGTGGGGCAAACCGACGCTGCTCGGTAGCGGTCGTCATGCGCCGCGTAGCCGATCTTGGTCTGCGTCGCCGGAGCTGGCACGTGAGGTCGCACAGCCATCACACCATTGCCATTGGCGCCACGGACGCCGGCGCCATTGCCGTTGTAGCAATTGCCGACGAAGCTGCCAGGCACGACTGCACCGCCGTTGCTGGCGCTGTGCAGCGCAACGCCAGGCCTGGCGCCGCCGTGGCCGTTGTAGGCAGAGGCCAGCAACAGGTGCTGCTGCTGCAACGTCGAGGTGCCGCCGCCGCCGCAGCATGCGTACTGCTCGGCCTGCCGCCGGAGCGCGGCGTTCTCGGCGCGCAGCACGGCGTTGTCGCGGCGCAGGCAGGAGACTTCGCGGTAGCAGCCCTCGGAGGGGTCGCGCTCCCGCCACCGCGCCTCCCACGTGAGCGTCTCGGCGGCGCGGCGGCGGGCCTCCTCCGTGGCGTTGGCCTTGATGAGCTTGGTGAGGTTGGCCACCCCGAAGACGAGGTGCAGCACTCGGAAGTCGTTCATCCTGTTCGCCGGGAAGTAGGCGGCCAGCTCGCAGTTGGGCTCGCACTTGCGCCGCTGGTGCTTGCACACCGCGCACGCGCCGCCGCCAGTCATGTCCGTCCGCACCGCACGACGGCCAAGGGATCGGAGGAGCTCCAAGCCCAGAACAACTAATTAATAGAACTCAGCACCAAGTTCACAGCATAGCGTATGGTTTCTTTGCTTCTGTGGCAACGCAGAGAGGAGAGAGATGCATGCATATGTATGTACACGTATAAATGCACTCACAAAGAGAGTAAGGTGAAAGGAGGGTTACGGTTTTGTAGGTTGCTCACAGGAAGATTTCACCGAAGAAATAGGGCCAAGGAAACTTCTAACACATTGTACATGCAAGCCACGGATATAATCAGTATAAGTAGTTCATTTGACAAATCCTACATCATGTAACGCATGCATGCATGAGGTTATTCATGTACCACGTGAATGTGGGAACAAACGAGTTATATATGTATTGGTCCTATCAAGTAGAGAATATAGCTACGTTTTATGCAATAAAAAATGCATTTAGTATCACGCAACAGTGCGAGACGAGATATGTACGATGCACCAAAGAAGCTTGAAAATCAGCAATGATGGGTATGTTGTATCTGGATAGAAATTCTTCCAGAATAATTCACAGATGTATTTAGCAAAAGATAAAATCAGTTGAAATCATTTACTTCTGACATGCTGTCAATCTCACACAATATAACATCAGAAATAGACAAGGAAAAAATTTCATCTCATAGCCATATACTTGTCTACTTTATGTGTTACCAGCCAAAGTAAGATTACATTCATCTTTATATCTTGTTCTGACAGTTCTGTGGTTACTTACCCAGAAGTAACCTGCTTACAGATCAGAGCCGGTAATAAATCGAAAAGGCGGCGAAGAAGCTGTCCCGTTTGTTTGTTTGGAGGAAGTCATAAACGGTCTCGTTTGTTTGTTTGGGAAAAACCATAAGCTGGAAAGAATGGGCTATTATTTTAGGATGTCTATGGATCAACCACCAAAATTTTTGATCCATTCACCAAAAGAATGGGCATGACAACAGTATCATAGAACAGTGACAGAAGAATTAGGAAAATAATCAGCCAATTTTGAATTGATTAATCAAGTAGATGTTGCTGCCTTGCCGCTTTCTGGTACATGGACGCCTTTGAAGTTCAAAATTCCTGAAAGGCCTCGTGGTTTAGCAAGGCGCTCAATTTCACTCAGCTTCATTTTAAGATCTTCCAATTCTTTAGCTAAACTCTCTTCCCTTTGTTTCAATTCTTTGAGATCAACAAAAGCAGCTGTCAAGCTAAATTATCATTATTTATAACCTGGAAAGCAAAGTAAATAAACAAGTATGAGTCTATGAACCTATGCATATTGCCAATTTGCCATGAAGGATTAATTCAGTAAAATGATCTACTGTCAATTACCCAAAAGGATTATGCTTCTTGTAGAACATTTCATACACACAGTGACATAATTTACAGATTATAATAAATATTCTAGTAGGAAGTATGATTTTCAAATAATGGATATAAAATATACAACATTTGTATAATTCCCTATCTTAATTAACCTAATCCTGAAAGTGCTCAATTTTCCTTAACTTCAGCTTAAGGATGTTCCTCACCTTTCAGCATGCCAATTAGCTGCAAAAGCTAGAACTGGGATGTCTCTCCTTATCAATCACAAAGTATTAAGTAACTGCTCTTCTATCTTCCACCATCATTCAACTCAGTGTACTCCACCCACCACAACTATATTCAGAAATAACAATCATACTGACAACTATTTGTCAGGTTCAGCAAAGTCTATACTCGGTGCAGGCCGGTGACTGTTGCCGGTAATGCTATTGCCGGTAATCTGGCTAGTTAGGCTGCTGCCGTTTGAGATGGATTTGGTCAGCAGGGTCAAGTCCGGAACACAGTCCGGTTCGGGCAGAGTCCAGTTAGAAATAAAGAGTTGTATTAGGTAATAAGAGATTGAGTTAGATATGGTTGTTAGGCAAGCTGTCTATTTAAAGGTCAGGGAGCATTGCTAATGAATCAAGATTCAAGAAGAGAGTTACCTTTCTTATCTTTCTTTCGTTCCCGTCTCATTCATCTGAGCAGGCCCTCTACCCTGCGCCTTCTCTGTTCCTCACCCCCTTCTTCAATCCAGCATGGCTCCAGGCGGGAGCCACCGTTCCAAGCCGCTGGTCTACCACTCATATCACCTGAGATCGGGCACGGGGCGTGACATATGTGTATTAATTGTTGTATATGATGGCCAAATTCAATTCCAAACAGTTTCTGGCTTTTGGCTTTTAGAAGCAAGTTTTTGAACGGAGTGACTTCTCAAGGTGGTTTCTATAAGCCGTTTGTAAGAGTCACTACAGGAGCTATTTTGAACGGAAACTTCTCAACATGAGTGTTCCTTACTCCCTTAATCTCTCTTATAATCAGCTAAAAGCCACAACACTTTCGAACATGGCTATAAACCACTTCTCCAGTCTATCACCTCATAATTCAACTTGGAGCACTGCATTCACTACAATTATGAGTTTATGACCATTGTAGATGGAAATGCCATAAACGCCCTATAATCAACCGTGATTAGCAGTACTATATTTTATGTTAATTCCTAGTCCATGGAAACTCCCTCATTCCACATGCAAAGCTTCATTGCAAATGCAGTTATTACATACTTTGGCATGTTTTCATAGGGTGGCATTCAAGATGGTGCATAAAACCCTCTAGCTTATTACCAATGTTACTGCATGTGCATTCCATACAGCAATTTAGTCATAAATCCATATTGCATAATCATAGTAACAAAACATGAATGGACCATCACCTTAATATTAGGCATAGATCATGTTCAATTCCTGGTAGTCTAATATCTCTCTGTATTCACTCATAAATTTTATGAACCCAAACCGCATTTACAAGAGCTTTCTCTGAAGTATCAAATTTCAATCTCTGGCTACACAATAAGGGCTCATCGATTACATGTCCTGATTTTCTTTCTTTCTTGAGGGGAAAAAAATCCTTGTAGGATTGAGCAGAGACTTTGGCAGGTATAGGGTTGTTAGCATAGCACATCTATACGTGTTCAAACTCTAAGGCAACATAGAGAAATGACATAAAGTGAAAGACATTTTCAAGTACTACCTCAAGTCCCTGTTTACGAGCTTCCTCCATCCTAGCCTCTGACCTTGCACTTCTTTGCACCTCAAAAATTAAAGCAGCAACGGCAACCTATAACCAAAAGGATATAGGGTATCATTTACTGAAATTTCAATTAATTTATCTTTTTTCACAGAACACAGCAGTGTTTCTTCAGCCTGACAAATATATCACTGTGGTTGTTGCACATGTAATGACACACGAAATTCATCAATGTTTAGAAAAGTACAGAAAAGATAAAGGCTTCTCTGATGAGATCTGTAGCAGCTTGTACTGCATTATTCTCATCTAAAGGCCTGACCTCCACATCTGTTGCATGACCATAAATGCGCCTTTGTATCTTTGTGTTTGTGGTGATACGATGGTTTATCTGTAACCGTTGCTATAGTTATTATCAGTTCATTTTATTTCGACCACCACAAGTGAAGCAAGGTCTCAAGGATCTGCCCGCTACACACAAATACATCTGAGAACCGAGAATGCAATTAGCGCTAGCTCATTTACTCTAAACTAATCAATAGCAAGTTGCATAGCTATGCAAACAAATATTATCCTGAGGCAAGGATAAAACTCCTCAAGGTTCACCCTCCCTCATTTGTCTGATTCAAATAATATATGACTTGTACTCTGTCTATGTCATACGCATACATGTCAAACGTAAAATCTATCATAAAGCAATCTAAAAAAAATCAGAAGATAAAATGCTTATCAATTTCCAAATCAGGGGAACCCTTTTTAAAATAGGCAAACTATTTCTTTCTTAAATCCCCCGTATATAATCTGACTTGTCCTTGCCTAAGTCAGACATGGAAGATTGGCAGTTAGAAAACCACCATAAAACAATCCCCAGTCACTTGGGAGATGAACCACTGATCAACTTCAAGAACAGAGGAAGCCCTCAATGAACTTATCAACTAATGGTCGATTGATGTGCAATCCAACTAGTCAACACCATGTCTTCCTAAATTCCCCAAAGTCATGGCCAATTAATCACTACACAATGCTTGCCCAATAACAATCGCCTATTTTAACATGCTCCATGGAAATACCCCACCCATATGGGTAACTCATCCTACTACAAACTGAAAACTATGTTTTACAGGCATACATTTCTCCGGGAAAAACCTCTTAAATCGTTCTTTGCGTCCACGTAACTATGTAAGTTTGGCATTACCAAGAAATGTAATTTCGGATGAGTAGCCCTAATCAGATCCCAATTCCACGAACCAATTAGGGGGGGGGGGGGGGTGATTCGATAATTTCCTTTCCAACTAGGCAACTACAGGTACCAAATGAGTTATTTCCTCGAAAGAAGATGAGAGAAGATAAAGAAACCCAACCTGGGCGATGCTGATGATGAAGTTGCGGAACTTGGGGTGGACGGCGGCCTGGCTCTTGAGGCGGCTGACGATGGGCTTGGACAGCGTCCCCAGCTTCGGCACCGGCAGCACCATTGGCGGCGGCTTCGGTTCTTGGCCTCCTCCGCTCCTCCTCCTCCTCGAATGGAGGATTCGTGGGAGAGGGGGATGCGGGTGGGAGATTTTGGGGATTCGATTCGATGGAGCGAGGAATCCAACAGGGAGGCGCTAATTGATTGGTCGACTTCCTGTGAAACGGAACGGAACGGGCTAGAGCAGACTCCCTTGGGAAGGTGGACTTTTGTGAAGTGTTTTTCGAGATTTGACTAATCGATTGCCCCCTTCAAAATTCCCACATCAAACTGTTTTTCTTGCCAAGCAAGCCTACACAAATTGAATTAGCCCTGATCAACTCGGCTTCGACTTCTGACTTCTGGCTTATTTTTCACTATTTATAAGTTTCGTCTTTTTCTGAACTTTTGGCTTTTTGTTGAGCTTTTTTGCCGATTCTTTTTTCCCGTATTTGTTTGTATTATACGTAATGGGCTAACATATTTTTTATATTTTTTAATTTTTTTAAATTTAATTATGCTAAATAAGTCTCTGTCACTACATGATTTTTTTTTCACCAATTACATGTTTTTTGACCATAAGCCATGAGCTTTTCAGCCGAACCGATCACCACCTTAATAATAGGATTAAAGGGATAATTGTTGAAAAAATGAGTCTAATTATTTGATGGTATCGATATTCAGCATACTTGAGGCATCTTATTTGTGCATATGATTTCTCTGCGCCTTACTACACTGACATGAATACAAAAGTACTCGTGGTTTTATTGATTTGATTGGTTTCATTTATGTGAAATTGTATTGCTTAAAGATCAATCCTCGCCAAGGAAAAAGTATATGCTTAATTTGAAATGTCTACTTCGGCTTAGTAGATCTAAAAAGAGATAATAGGCCACAAATATCAGGCTCGGGACTTCTTTGTAGATCTGGCTCGTCCAATATAGCGAATTAGTCCTTAACAAAGCCAATTAGAATGAAATAATGAAACAAATCACACTATGCCATGGAAGTGGAGCCCATAAGAATGTCCTGAAAAATACTTACATTATATTCATACTTAACTTTTCACAACTTGCATTGCAATTATTTTTTAACAATACCAAGCCTTTAAACATTTTTTGCGACCAATTTAAACAATCGATACTGCTCCATTCAAAGGATGTATGCTTGGTATGGATGCCCGAGCCAGACCACACACAACAGCCAGCATGTGAATATTTACTAGTTGAACTACACCCATCAGCCTTAGAGTAAGTTTAATATGGTTGACTATGCTAGCTACAAGGGAATCCATGTCAGCATAGTCCTATGTGGAGGGGAGAGAAAAGGAGAGAGAGCCAAGCCGACTCCCATGCAAGAGTCAGGCTATAGCACAGGAAAAGATGCATTATCCATGCATGTACCCATAGAACTAAGGGCAAGTACAATAGAAGAGGTGGCTGCCACCTCTAGGACTAGCCACATAAGCAAAAAGACTACATGTGGCTCATGTGGAGGTAGCTAATACAATGAGTAGAGTAGAGGTTACCTCTACTAAGGGCATCCGCAATGGTAATAGCTAGTACTAGCTATATAGTCAGCTGACGTGGAGGTGAGAGACAAAAGCAAAGACTATTTTATACTGTTGGACCCACATGCTCCTCTCTCATGTTCTTGGACTACGTGAAATAGATCAGCTATTTGCTCGTCGCTAGTGACTACTCTCTCTCCTACTTTTTCCTTGCCACATCAGATCTAGCTAACTAAATAGCCAGCTGTTGGAGACGCCCTAAAGCACTCAAACATTTAATACTTACATAAATATATCAGGGGTCACCTCTTGCATGAGGGGTAGTTTATCTCTCTCTCCTCGTATAATGTGCTAGAGGTCACCTCTTGCATGAGGGGCAGCTTGCTTCTCTCTCTTCTTTTCTCTCTCTTCCACTTAGGATTATGCTGATGTGGATTTCACTAGAGGCAACCTAGTCAGCACCATTGTACTTGCTCTAATTGCTATACCCATGCATGTATTAAATTATCAATACCCATGTATGTATTAAATGATTGAGAGCTCTTGTGGAGACAACTTATAGCTAGCTTATTGTATGAGTTGACTGCATCATTATCTTTTGATGATATGCATATGTATTGGAGGCAGCAGCTATCTGTAGTATTAAACTTGCTCTTACAAATAATTTTGATCTAAGAAATGCAGGCATACCATTTCTAGGCGTCAGCCATGAGCTAGAACACTGGACCATATGAACTTAATTATCCTCCAAAAAGGCAAACAAGTCGGGAACATAATCCATTGTAGGGTCCTCAAAAAGAGTAGTACATTAATTCTAAGGTAGCTTCAATTAATGCAGCTTCGACCTTTCTTGCGATTAAGTTGTTTCTCTGTTTCATGTTCGATGGTCATTCCTTTTGAAAAAAAACATATGCCGAATCTTCGTAACAAAAAAACATGGGCGAGAATCAACCAAAATTTGCCTTTTTAAAGAAAGACCTAGCCTATTTTCTTGCATTTTCTTGAATATGAAATGAAAAGGAAACACAGAGGCCACAAGATTGCAATATTTGTGTTGATCACAGTACATGCAATAATAATGATCTTGAGACGTACTTTTATATATATATATATATATATATATATATATATATATATATATATATATATATATATATATATATATATATATATATATATATATATATATATATATATATATATATATATATATATATATATGAAAATTACATAAGGCACCATGGTGCCTAGGCACCAACATCCGATACACGTGTATGATTGATAATTTTTTTGAGTTTGGGTATGAAAATGTTTTATACCCTTGATATATTTATGGTAAGTAAGTTTTGAACTCAGTTCAAATTAGTTTGAACTACTTTTGAGTTCAATGCAACTACAGTGAGTATATACCATAAAAATAGTTCAAACTAATTAAACTGAAGTTGAATTTAAATTTTTTCGGAGTTTGACATCTCAACTAGGCACCAATATCAATACCCGTTGATTTGCTTCGAGATTCGCAACGTTTGATGTGGGTATCTTCATATACCCATAAAAAAGTATATTTGAGATGTCAAACTCAAAAAATTTAAATTCAACTTCAGTTTAATTAGTTTGAACTATTTTATGGTATATACTCATCAGTAGTTGCATTGAACTCAAAAGTAGTTCAAACTAATTTGAACCGAGTTCAAAACTTACTTACCATAAATATATCAAGGGTATAAAACATTTTCATACCCAAACTCAAAAAATATCAATCATACACGTGTATCGGATGTTGGTGCCTAGGCACCATGGTGCCTTATGTAATTTTCCTATATATATATATATATATATATATATATATATAGACGCTGAATGGGACACCTAGGTGCCTGACACCTAGGCTCCCTGCCGTTAGATTGCTTTTAGATACGTGCTAGAGCAATGGTATGTATGGTATGTAATATATTAGGCATGCTAAATCAATCATGGAAGGAAAGTCTTAATCATGGATGGAAAGTCTCAATCACACTAGCACGCATCTAAAAGCAATCCAAAGGTAGGAGACTAGGTGTCCGCACACCTAGGTGCCCTCGTTATTTATACTATATATATATATATATATATATATATATATATATATATATATATATATATATATATACATTGACTCTATGCATTAAGGCCCTGTTTGTTTCCACTTAAGATTATTATAATCTAACTTATAATCATAAGTGGAAACAAACAGTTCAGATTATAAGGTAACTTATTATAATCTAATAGCCCAGATTATTGTAATCTAATAAGCTCAAAAAAGGAGCTTATTTCAGCTTATAGATCCACCTTTTATCTTAATGACCATAAAACTTTAGAAATATTACCCACCTTTGCCATTCATCCATCCCCCAACTCCCGTACCTCTCTCTCAAGGGCATTGTGGTCTTTAAACATTCGAATACAACAATCCATAACTCTGATAATCCAGGCTGCCAAACACCTGACAGCTTATTTCCCACCAGCTTATTATAAGTTAGCTTATATAATCCCCCACCTATAAGTTAGATTATAATAATTTTAAGTGGAAACAAACAGGGCCTAAAATAGTAGTTTCTAAGCATCTATTTAATACAATCTCTCTCCTCTTAGACATAGCTATAGAAACTGTCCATTAGGAATGCCCTAAGGATCAAGCGAAGCTGATTCTGCCTTCCACAGCAACACTCCTGAACAAACTAATGGAAATATCTCCAGACCATATCCTGTTTCAACACACCTTCCATTACAACCAAAATGCACTAAGCATGCAGATAAATAGGCAATTAAGTTAAGCAGCATTGGGCACCCCATTGCTATGTTGCAAACTCCCTTTTAGCTTGCTCCAACCTTAGACCTCTTGACATTTAGCCAAGCACACAGCGAAACAGCTACTTTATTTTGTTGATCATTAGGGGCAAAGATCCTCCTTTATATATATGCCACTATGGCTGGAAATAAAAATGCACATATGTTAAAACAGGATCAAGCTAGCTGCACTGAAAAGGTAAATTGGTTTGTGCAATAAGTGTTGTAAAGTGGCTGGCCTCCCCTTGCTTTCATTTCTTAAGAACAAAGTAGTAAACTAAAGGGAGCTAGTCTTTGATCAATGGTTCTTGAGAATATGCATGGATCTCTTGCCACCTTTTTTGCTTTTAGTCATTGCCTCCCTTCTTCTCCTTGCTCCATATCTTCTTCCATCTACTAGGTAGGCATCAAATACAAGATCAAACTCCATTAATTACTCCTCTCTTCATGGCTCAACTTCCATGAAGTGTAAGTAACAAAGGCCATAATGTGCCAAGACAAGAAATGGCAGTTGAGTAAACTAAATGAAATGGAATGCCCTTCTGGTTCTTTGTGAAGTTGCATGCATGGTTCCTGCCACTGTAGCTCACTTGCTTACATAGCTTCAAATTAACACTACTCATCGATCTCTCCATGGCTACATGATTGACCTACAAATTAAGGATTAAATCCACCCATGTATCGATGATGAGCACAGTGCTTGCACGCCGACGCCCAAGAAATCCCTAGTCTCCTCCCTCCCGACGGCGTCCTTCAAGCCGGCGTGGCGCACCGCCGACAAAACGTCGTACGACACGTTTCTGGCGGCCGCCGTGAGCTCGCTCATTGCGCCAGAGATGTCAGCATTGTGCTGGCTCGCGCCAAATAGAGCTCCACCGTCGAACTTGCTGCATTCCTCGACCTGCGCGGCTGTCGCGCCGGACTTGGCCGGTTCAAATGCCCCCACTAGCGGCATCCCGGCGCTGGACGTCACGGAGCCGACCTGCGCGGCCTTCTGCAGCAGTGCCGTCGCGGACATGTCGGTGGGCGCAGCGGGCTTCGCATGCTTCTGGCCGCTGAACATGGACGGCACGCTGTCCGCCTCCTTCGACGACGCCGCGGCGGCGCTCGTCAGCTCGCTGGCATTCGACGACGAGAGCTTGCTGCCGTTCCCGTACAGCCAGCTCAGCTGCGCCGCGTCAAACTGCGGCTGCGCGCCGGAGCTCGGAGTGAAGAGATCCGCGTACAGCTGCGGCGGCACCGGCACACCACCACCGGCCAAAGCACCAATGTGGCCCATGGGCGGCAGCGTGTCACCGCCCCACAGCGAGAGCCCGCCGTGCCGGACCGCGGCGCTGTCGCACAGGCCCCCGACACCCGCCGCAGGACCGAGCAGCTGTCCGGGCTTGAGGTGCGCGGCGGCCAGCGGGAGCATCATGTTGGGCCGCGCGGCCAGCCCAGCCGCGGAGCCAGCAGAAAGGTAGTTCTGACCGCAGAGCGACGTGGCCGCTGCCGCCGCGCTGGACGCGGCGTTCAGCCTCGCCGTCTCCTCTGCCAGAGCGTCGCAAAACGCGCGGTGCGTTATGAAGCTGTCCCTCCTGCACGCACATACATCGAAGCATGCATGCATATAGAATTAGTCTAGTTCAACAACAAGAACACGACCATGAGAAATTTGCATGGAAGGCGGCCATGGCGTAGATGCTTGTAAGCTAATCTAATCATCAATGGCGTACCTTGAGAAGAGGGTGCCGCAGTCGCAGCGGTACTCGCGGGTGCCGCAGGTCTTGGAGTGGGCCTTCCAGTCGGACTGGACGGCGTAGCGCTTGGAGCACTTGTCACACTTCCACTTCTTCTCGCCGTGCTTGCGGCAGAAGTGCTTCTTGATGCCGGTGAGGTCGCCGAGCGCGCGCGCCGGGTTGTGGTGCACGCAGCTCTTCTCAGGGCACACGTACACGCGCTTCCGCGGCTCCTTGCCGCTCCGCTGCCGCAGCTTCCACGGCAGGTTGTGCCCGCGCCGGTGCAGCTGCAGGTTCTGGTCGCGCTGGAACCCCTTGCCGCAGATCTCGCACACGAACCGGTTCGTCGCCAGCAGCGTCCGCGGCGACAGCGCGATCACCTCCGCCTCAGGGTCTGCACCACAGCACATGTCCACATCACAGCAGATAGTTAACCATGTGCATGTCAATGGCAAGAACAGCGAGGGATTGACCAAGAAGCTAATTAAATCTGCTGTGATGGACGGATCGATGGATCACTTGCCTGGTGTGCCGGGGAGGTTGCGCTTCTTCTTGGGGGGAGGAGGGAGAGGGTGGTCTTGAGACGACTGTTGCTGCTGCAGCTGCTGGTTGGTGAGAGGAGCGAAAGGGTTGGAGATGGCTTCACTCGCCATTGTTTTCTTGGCTCGATCAGTTTCTTGGTATCTTGCTCTTGTTCTTCTACTGCTTGTTCTTAACTACTATACTCTCTGGAGACAAAAGGGCAACCTTTGTTCTTTGGTGTGGGTCATTACTCAAGCAAGCTAAGCTAGTGGCGGCAACGACACTAGCAACTGGATAAATAAATATAGAAGGGGGAGGGAAGAGAGCTAGCTATTGATAGTGAGAGAGAGAGAGTGAAAGTTGAAATAAAATATTTGGTGGTAAAAAGGTGAAAGTTGAAAGGGGTGTTTAGGTATCTGTGCAGCAGAGGTAGTGTGGGTGTGCGATGAATCATGACTCATATGATGAGGAGAAAAGATAGGGAAAGGAGAAGAGTGGTAAAAAGCTGTGGCTTGGTGCCTTTGCATTTGCCATGATTCGCCCACTGTGTGCTGCTGCCAACCTTCCTCTCAACCTCCACCTCGCCCCCTTTGCAAAAGTACTGCAGCCTATGGAGCAGCCTCTGCAGATTTTTTTCTTTAAAATAAATTATTTTTAAATATTACATAAATAAATCACATTTTAATTCTTTATAAAAATAAACCACAATCGCTGGGCCACCACACGATTGGATCCAATTGCCCGATGGTCCAACGATTAGCTATCCAGTCGTCTCACAAAATTGCAACTGACGGTACAGTCATCGATCAAAAAGCAATTGAGCCCAGTCGAAGATCAAGTTGCGTTCTAGGCCGGTGACAAGCAGGCTAATTTTTTTAAAATAATTTAAATAAACATATCTTTACTTTTACATAATAAAAATGATTGAAAGAGTTATTTGTGAATAATTGTTAGTGGTAAAAAGTGTGAGTTTACTGGCTACAATTGTTTGTAAATAAATCATGTTTTAATAGTTTTACATGGGTTTTTACACAAATAACCTAAAATTTGGCAAAATATTTTGTAAGCTTCTGCGAGACGAGAATGGAGCAACGAAGATAAGGTTGCAAGTCCAGCATAACACTTGACCATGAAGGTCTGAATTACATAGCACGTACGCTCTGGTTAGGTGCATATGTTTGCCTGGCTATTCCTACAGTACAAATGGCTACATGTGACCTCCACACTCGTGACAGATGTGGTCACATAATGAGTGCACATCTCTACTAATATCCATCCCGATGTCATTATGCAAAATGCAACATCAAAGTTAGTAATGTGTAAAATGTAATTTACATGATAAGAAACACCAAATAGGGCGTGTATCACCAGCTGACTTATCTGCAAACATGGCATTAACACGCACCGCATTCTGCGTATACTCCCATCAGGAGTCATGGCCATCACTCACAACCAAGCCCTTGGGTCATGTTTATCCTAAGCATCAAGCACCGGCGCATCGAGACATCATCATCATCTGACACAATCGTCATCCTCCTCATCCTCTTCCAATGCTTGTTGTTCGGCCTTGGTCCTCCGGTCTTCCCGCTCGAACATTCACTATGAATTCAATGTCATCCCCTTTGTTCGCTTGTCCACTAAGATCGACATACCTATCTGCCACCCCACTTGCATCTACACCACCATCCTCAACTTCCACTTGCACATCCGCACTACTCTTCCCCACTTCATGAGCGCTGCCAAGTTTACTCAGACACGTCTGCACCAACAACACCCATTCATTGTCATGACGCTTGCACGCTTCCAATTAGGTTTACCATGACTTCGTTCGCTCCATTGGCCTCAACTCCCAATGGACCACTTCTGGTGAATGGCTCCATAAGCATCTCACAGTGACACCTTATAGTGCTAGGTCTAGTGAGAAGCTACATGTTAGGTAATGCAACACCTCCCAGATTTTAAGATTATTCTGGTTCAAGTGATACATTGTGGTCTACAAAAAACTATTCAAATCAACCCTACATGGCCCCTCATGAACTTCTCCTTGCCCGTTAAACACTCTGAAAAAAGTTAACCTGACATACCTGCCGCATGACTTAAAATATTTGGAACACATGATACATAAGCATGCTACGTCGAAGCCTAATGAAAACTAAATCCTACCATGCATATCAAAAGACTGTCTTTATTTCAATTAAATTAAAAATTATGACTGCAAAATGTTCAATTAAATTACAAAAAATTAAATACCCTAAAAATGAGATCTTTAGGTCATGCGGATCTAAAGTTAAGTAGGCTAGGTTTTCCACTAATTGATCTACTAGTGGGAGTAGCCTATCGTTTTTATGCTTAAACATTTAAATAAATAACACATATTCCAACATTAAACTCGACATAAACCCTAAAATATCGATCTACGGCCATGTTCCAAGCAACTTCTAGCTTCTGGCTTCAGAAGCCAAAGCCGTTTAGAACATGTTGGCTTCTTAACACATATTTTTCTTTTCTTTCAATCCTTTTTTCCTTTGCATTATCCACGAAGATATAACGATGTTTTTAATTTTTCTTACTTTTATTCATTTTCCTTTAATTGAATACATAAAAAAGTTAACAACCTCTACAGTGTCATTTTAGCCAAAAACTAAAAGCTACAATTGTTTTGAATAGGGCCTACAACTATAAACCCTAAAAATATCAATCTACAATTATAAACCCTAAAAATGTCGATCTACAGCTACTACTACTAATCTATATTTATTGTTGATAACCTAGCATGTTTTTACCAAAATGAACAATAAACTATATGAGCACAAGAAACTCACCAAAGAAAGAAGTACTTAGGGAAAGTCTCCTCCTCCACCCCTCTACTCTCCCTTTCTCTCTTCTCATCTCCCCTCTCTTCTCTTTTCCTGGTTGGAATGGTGTCTGGATCAGCTGATCAGTCTTATAATCACCCTCAATTGCGTCTCTGTGCGGTTACTGGCCACAATCCCGCCACGTGGCCACGACTGGGTGGTTAGTCGCGTGACAGTACCGCGACTAGAGATGTGGCTCACTGTCGTCCGCTAATTACGTGACGATGGCTCCAGTCGTGCCACCATCGCACGACTGACATCTAATCCGGGGCAAATCCATCCACGTCCAACAACATTTGAAACTAAACTTTATAGGTCCAATTATGCAGGCATACCTATGTCATGATTCATAGAGATAACAAATCTTAAAATGTACCGTCAATAAAATCATTGAGGTGTGTAGTAGCCTAGCCAAGTGTACGTGGCTAAGGTCTTCGGAGTGTAACTTAGGGCATCTCCAATGGTCTGAGTCATCTAGCTATATGTATGTACACATCAGCATATATCCTATGTGAAGGAAAGAGAGTATGCAAAAAAAACCGAGTCAGCTCTTCCTTAAACACTAGTCTATAATGCAAAACGAGGCAACCTCTATAAATGATAGTCCTTTTCTGTATGTGCATGTAAGCATCAAATAGCTATCCTTATAGATAGTTCTTTAGAATACTAACTTTTAGTGTGTACTATATAAATGATGTAGAAATCTTCTAGTTAGTTGCTACCTAGAACCATTGGAGATGCCCTTAGCAGAAAGTGGGCATAAACTTCACTGAGATGCCTACACCTTGTTAATTCTAGCAATTACATTATATATTATTTGTCGTGTGTGCATACCTACCTCCCCCTCTCCTCACTAAATATCCGAGAGAATGCACATGCACGTACGTATACACATACTCTATTTAGGTGGTGTTTATTTGGACTTCAGTTTCTAGTTTCCGGCTTATTTTTTTACTATTTATAAATTTCGTCTTTTTTAAACTTTTGGCTTTTTGTTGAGCTTTTTTGCCGGTTCTTTTTTTCCGTATTTGTTTGTATTATACGTAATAGGTTAACATATTTTTTACATTTTTAATTTTTTTTAAATTTAATTATGCTAAATAAGACTCTGTCAGCTACAGTGTTTTTTTCAGTCAGCTACAGTGCTTTTCAACCATAAACCACTCAAAATAAGTCCAAATAATCACCACCTATTTGCATCAATTAGCAAGTCAAATGTGACAGTGTAATTTGTAAAGTGCACGAATTCACGTCAAGTACAGTACATGAAAATACGTGCGCCTTTTGCTACAAAGATAAGATCGATCTTATGACCGACCAAAATCAACTGCTAGCATAGTAACTAAACATGCTAGTAATTAAAATACTACCAGCTAGTGATCCTTTAAAAATTTTACTCCAAATCAGAGGTGATGCGGACGTCAAATCTATCTACGTACACCCTGGTACTTGCCATGTATGCCTTGTTCCTAGCCCTACGTATACGAGATAGTAGTAGTAGTACTGGTGATAGCATCACCGATTCACGACGCACGCGCGGCGCGAGGAATGGATTAGGGGGGCAAATTAGTACGAGGCAGTACTAGCTAGCCTAGCTAGCTACGCCAAAAGTTTTTAAACGCTTCACGAGGGTTTTGTGATGACTTCTGGTTCCAAACGTAGTTTTTTTTGCTTGTGTTTTTAATGAAAGCGGATTATAAAGATATCAACGTAAATAATATATATAATTTTAGATTTAAAAAAATTATTTAAAGAATCTATCTCAAAAATCGATCCGTTTATTTTATTTTTTAAAGAAGCCAAAAGCCAAAAACGTAAAAGCTCAAAAGAACAGCCCTGTTAACCTCTTGCAGCGTACACGCTCGATTGGTTAATCCAACCTACACACTAATTAAGAGTACTAATATATACTTAATTAGTGTGACTATACGTAATAGTATTAGTGGTAGTCGTAGCTAGCTCGGCAAAGGCGTGTGTGGTCCTTGCATTGGTACGCGGCGGGGCACGTGCGCGTTGCATGGGTCCGCGAAGCGGCCAGGGAGGTCGGCCACGGCGCAGACGACACGAAATGGAATATTTGTCCGTGGATGCCTCCAACCTGCTTCCATTTGCTCTCATGCACCTGTCTCTCCTGCAAAGACGATTGCACTAGTAGTCTAGTACGGTCTACCATGACCAGCAAAAAAAAAAAACATCTAAGGAACCCCTCGCTTCTAGACAGGCATCGATCTCATACACATGCATACGAAAGAAACTCTGCATACGATCTCTCTTCCTGGTATATATCTGCTTTATTGATTCCTAAAGTGGCTATATACACTACATATTTCGATAGTCTTGGTGTGGTGCATGGATATGTACGGCCGCATATAGTTTGATAGTATAATACATGTACATGACTCGTGCGTTGGGTGCACGCTGATGCCATATACGATATACGCGTGTATGTCTGTCCTGTGTCATAGTATAATTAATTGATCACTCCTCGCATGAGTGATGTACACCGTAAGTTTAATGCTACATATATACTGGTCAGTAAAAAGTGGTTCCAGGAAGTTAGTTTTAGGGGATTAATTTGCTACTGCATACATTCTTTCCTTGTTTTATTACTTGTCTGCCTCAAAAAAATTTAAATCAAAATACATACTTCTCATACATCTTGGAGCTACTCGATCGTACGTAGTAACTACTTCAATTAACAATGGGCATGTTTTGTAGGTAGTTTTTACACAAGATTAATTAGCATATGTTGGCGCCAAGGATTGCGGACAAAATTTGTCGCGCGCGGAATTGATCATAGAGTAAGCTTTTTTTTTAAAAAAAAGAGATATGGTCCCTAAGGGCCTAAACCTGCTTTATTACGAGGCAAACATAATACGTTGTGCTTATAAAAAAAAACATAATACGTTGTGACATTACATTGAAGGATCTAAGGAAAAGAAATTACAATGTAGTCCCTCTGCAAACACAAAATAAACAACACTAGAGATGGAAATGACGATCGGCGAGGATGCGCATGATGATGCGCCGAAGATGTTGGGGGCAACCGGCAGCAACCTTGATGAAGCTTTTTTGCTGGAGATGCGGAGAACGACTGGCATGAACCTTTTGACGATGTTGTCAGAGATGTGGGACATGACTGCCACAGACCTTTCAGTGATGAGGGGCAAGAGACGTAACTCACAGGGAGACCATCGTGCGACTGCCCGTGGGGGACTGCCTCCTTTGCAGATGTCATCTCTTGAGGAGGTAAATATTGATGGTAGCATCGATGCTTTGCCTGAGATCAGCAAGTCACCGATTCTCAATCCTTGCAGTAAAAGACCCTGGGACGACTAGATCTAGGTTGTAGCTCGCAATATTTGTCATAGGATTGATGTATTTTGCCTCTGAAGCAGGGGAGAAGAAGAGTGGACACTCAACGGTGGTTGGCCAGAAGAAGGCCGACGTCCATGAGTCTAATGAGGAGAAGGCAAAAGGCATCTTGCCTACACACCAAAAAGGATAACAAAGGGGAGGGGAGCACTAGACACCGGCACTAGGGAAGAAAACCTCACCAGGGATGGTGACGGACAATGCACGATGGACCTCCACAACTGTACAAGAAGAAAACAAAGAGCTACTAGCTACTCTAGGGTAGGTCCCCCTCCCGTTCGCCGCCGGTAGCCACCGATGGGGAGTTTAATAGGGGAGGGGGCTTGATCTAGAGGTAGAAGAAAGGTACTGTAGAAAATCTAGAAGGGGAACAGGGGTGGAGAACGAGAGGCCGAAGCCTTTTTTTTTGTGTTGCAGCTTAGTAAGAGTAAGTTGCATTGGAGTCAAATTCACACGGTAGGCAAAGTTGTCAGTGCCTGCCCATACAAGGGGCATACATATGCCGGCATGCAACAAAAACACATATGCATGGCATTGCATGCATGGAGTCCTCGTCTTTTGGGGTTGTTCGTTGGCTTTTGACAGCAGTTATTGTTTTTGGTTAAAATGAACAGTAGTGGTTGATAGAAGCGGCTTCTAAAAGCTGGAGCGTTTGTATTAGCTTGTGGCTTTTGACTGAGTGCATTATATAAGAAAGAAAGCAAACGACATTGCAACACATTGAACTACAACGTTGGACCATCATGCGATGTACAGAATTGTGTCATTAGAAATTACATAGTGTGTTACAACATACAAAATTACAATATAGAAAGGTACAACATGGCAATATTGCTTACAACACAATAATTCATCAATAGTGCATACTACTAGAACTCAACCTATCAAAGCACACATGATGCTATCTTGAAGCACATCCATGGGTCTGGCCTCCCAAGACTGCCATATGCAGACTCCGTGTCCTCATCCTCACCTAGCACATAGCCCTTGTCGTTGTCGATGTTCAAGTAGCCATCATCTGGCATCACTGTGTCGATGATGAAGTTATGCAATGACATGGTTGCCACTATACCTTTCTTCTGTGCCTCTACGTCATAGCTTATCACATTCAACAGGACGCACCACCTATTCTTCCAAATGCTGAATGCGTACTCGATCACATTCCGAAGGGAGGAGTGGTGGTAGTTAAAATTTTCTTTAATCCCAACCGGCCGTGCACCTTGTGTGAACTGTAGTACATGGTACCTTTGATTCTTGTATGTAGCTAGGAACCTTTCCTTGTTCAGGTAACCAGAATCCACCAAGTAGTACTTGCTTGCAATGAAATAAAGGTGGTGAACTAGTTAATGACCGCACCCAAATCCATTTAGAAACATGTACTATAGCGACAAGTAACAAACATACTTGGTCGAGGATGTGGGAAGCGGTCTTGGTAAGTCACCATGGAATCCTATAGGATACGTGTCTCGTGAGTTGTGCCACCACACCTAGCTAAATTGTCGGTCGAAGTCACAGACTGTGAGCACATTTGACTCATGTATCCATGGCAGTTGTAGTGCCTCGGTGCTGCGCGACTAGATACCAATACTGCTACGTGCGTACCGTCAATTGCCCCAATACAATTGTTGAAATGTAGATGAAAACATGGCTCCTATAGCTTCCTACGGACCATGAGGAACTGCGGGTCCACCGGCCGTACAATATCTCGTGCCATATTGGTAACCACGTCCAATCCCCTATTAAAGTGATCGCTAATGTGACCTGCAGAATGCCCAAATCTATTCTGCGCTTGCCAATTCGACTGCGAGGCAGCACACGTCCAAAGGAACAGTCTAAGCGCCTTTTTAGAGCTGGTTTGGTGAGTCGATCGAAGACCATAGTCCCGCACTAGAGTTTTCTGCAATTCATTAAACACTGACCACCTTATCCTGAACATGTCCTAGCAAGAATCTAGGTTGCTCAGTTGCTCCTCGACCCATGGTAGGCCGATTTTATCAGGCACTTATTGGGGTTCACGGGATGAGGACCCCCTTGTCATCCCCACATAGGAGGAACACGGCTTCCTTCAACAGTGCAACAAACGAACTTGTGGCGACTGAGATGGAGTCGATATCTATCTTCGTTGTACGTATCTCACTCGATAACGATATCTACAAGCATTTCAATTGCTCGTGAGAGCATGTGCTTCAACTCATATTTAACAGGCAACAGGTGGTTGTACTCAAATGTAATAGGAACTAATTGGTTGAACTCAATTTTGCAAGACATTAGGCTATTCAACAAAAATAGAACATGGAACATGCAGTTCATACTGCATACTAGAACCACATAACAAGCCATATCAACTCAAGTCACTACTGAATAATAGAACCACTCAAATAACATAACCATATAACAAGCCAGTTTTACTCAAATTATAACTCAAATAATAGAACCACTTAAGTTCAACTTAAAATAACGCAAAACATAGTTCTAACTCCAATAACAACTCAGTTGTTATGCAACGATAGTTTATGCAACCAAACATGGAAAAGGGGGGCATGACGAATATGGCAGGAAACAACATGCAATCAAACTCATAATATGAAAAACTCATTAGTGTCGGTTGTTGCGCACAAGGCTATGATCACTTAGCCTTCTTCTTGTCTGCCCAGCTCCTAATCTAATCCAACTGGCCCTCTGGGGTTGTGAAGTTGTTGGACATTTCACAGTAGCGGGCATGCACGAAGAGCTGACTCGTATAGTAGTACTTGTCGCTTCCCTTAGGGGCACCATTGGCAACGAGAATCTTCATTAGCTCTTTCATTTTGTCCTTTGACTGGCTCATGGGGTGCGAAGTCACAGAAATGGTAGAAGCACTATGCCCCCTGGACTGCTTGTACAAGTCAAGGAAGTGCTCATGCTGCACGTCCTGGTGCATCTTCCATGCTTTCTTGCCTTTAGGAAACTCTGGCACAAAAAGGCATTCCCCTTACTAGGGGCCAACATCTGTTGTTACCGCCTCCAGTCGGTAGGTCATTGACCTCTGTGCCCTTCTGGCCATAAGCAGACTCTTCACCAGTGCATAAGAGTTTGCATTTATGCATAGGGTGTCCTCGAACAACCTTTCTAGGAGGTCCTTGTATGTGAGCGGTGCCTTTCGAAATTTCATAATGTCCACCATGCTCTGTAAAGAAGAGAAACATAGGGGGCCTCAGTGCTTCGGCAAACATCGAAGAGTGAAGATTAATGACCATGGAAAATGGAAAGAAGAGTCTCATATTTGATTGATCCTTCCACTAGTCCTCATTGATAGCAATAGTATCGACCCTCGGATTGATGCCTAGCCCAGTAGAGCACAATTTGAGAGTCTTCCAATGAGCCAAATCTCTTTTGAGCGCATCCCACTTATTCTTCATTTTCTTTCGATTGTACTATCGGCCAGTGCACCTTCAAACTTGTGCACAAGTTTGATGTACCCTATTACCATTGAGGCAGCCCTGTGGGCGGTTGCTGGTGTCGAGTTCCTCCAAGCAAACAACAATGAAAACAGCGGTGGCTTCATCATCCCAGAATGCTGGGGTTGCATGATTGCTGGCCATCTGAGAGCCTACGTCAAGGCTATTGTCAGTCGGCACAACAAATAGTGGTGCACAACGCAGGTAAGCACCAGAAAACACAACAATTGTGGCGACAAAAGACAAGACATGCACGGAAAGACAATCGCAAATCATGCGGGGAAAAAAGAGAATGGAAGGTATGGGCATAGGAGATCTTACAATTGGCGATGGGGACACGGTTTGAGACGAAGTTCTGACCAAAGGGAGGTGGACCACGGTGTAGACGACGTGCGAGCCTCCACAGGGAGGACGAGCAATGCGAGCTGTGGCCGAGAGGGGGCAAATAGCGGGCAAGGCTCCATAGGGATAGACGACGAGCGAGGCTCCACGGGCCGGATGGCAAGTGAGGCTCCACAGGGAGGACGACGACTGAGAGGCGGATCTAGGGGTCCGAGGGAGGGAGCCGGAGGATGAACCGATGTGTGAGAGGGGGAAGGTGGCGGATCTGGGCGTGGAGAGAGAGAGAGAGCAGATTTTGAGGAGGGTATCGAAGCAGGGCAGATAGACAGAATCGGTTGGGCGGAGCGGCGGCTGTGCCAGAGAGGGCGAGAGGGGCAAGCAATGTGGTGAAGTGCCCATCATGGGGCCTTCGTGTCGGGTGTCTTGCCTTCACGTGCACCCTTGCGACAAGCTACTGGGAGATGTTATTTATTTATATCAGCTTCTGACTTCTCTAGACAGAAACTAAAAACCAAAGCCAATACGAATAAGTCCTTTGTCTCTTGTCATTAATTAGTTGCAAGGCTTTTCCTTAACCAACTGTTGATTTGGACATGCATGTGAAGACGACTAGTAGTTTACCACTCCAAGACTTTCTGTACGTAGTACGTATAATAATAATATCATCGTCAAGCAACCTTGTACGTATCCGACTAGTGCAAATCCTTATGGACCTCAAACTCAAAACACGTCTGCGGGCCGCAGCTGCCATTACATTGCAAACATGATACATGCATAAAGATATAGAGTTGCGTCATTTGGAATGACCGGATAGATGCTAGCTGCTGGCTTATATAAATATGCCTATTCGTATTAGCTTCTTCAGTAAATAGTTTTTCCTATAATACTTATCTTTTAAATAAATTATCTTTTTATGATGAGTCTATTAATTAATTGTAATATATACTATAATGGCTTTATTTATATGACCAAAATCATAGATAAGTATCTCTCTAGAATATTCATTACAAGCTATTACTATTCATAAATTAAACTCAAAAACCATCTATAAAAACCGATATAAATAACTATAATGCTTCGATCTCCGCATGCATACCTAACGCTGTAACATGCACACCCAGTCGCCCAGTCAACTAGTCACATGCACGCAAGGCTCTCTCACTTAGATTCCTCTCCACGGAAGCAGTGTCAGGGATTAGCTAGATGATGATCAGTTTGGTCACCATCCACTGTTTAATATCTCTGACTAGATGCATAAAAATCTGTACGGATAGCTGGCTAGCTGCGAGGAACTGGCTAGCAAGTACGTGGTGCTTGGCCAGAGAGATTAGATTTATGACAATTAACCGCGAGTTTTTGCAGGGGTAAGTACATGTACTGTCGTGTCTCGCTTGTCGCTGATGGAAGCTTTCTCCTGATCTCATAGTGAATGGTAGGATCACAGCGTAATTTTTCCTTTTACCTTCCGACGTCATTGTTATTTTGAGTTCAATACTAGTCTAGAACATATGCATAGAACTTCACGTACAGAAAAGAAATATTCACTCTCTCTGGGTCTTTCATTTCCTACGAAATTCTAGGAAAAATCATGCATTTCAAACATGTTTCTTGAAGTTACATGTTTCAACCTGTACATATCCATTTCAAAAGGTTTATTTTTCTCAAGAAACATGGCCTTTAATTTGAAACTAGAGCTGTTGATTCAGGCAGTCAAAAAGCAATCCCATATTGATCGATTTTAAGACCGATGCATGCATGTTTCATATATAATTTGTTAATGGGGAAGTGTCATGAACATGTCTGTCAGTCAGTCAGTGGCGTCGTGTTTGATTCTACAGATACGAGAGAGACCAGTTAGTTACATAAACTATAATTAAACTTCTCTAATCTTCCGAAACCCGAAGTGAGCAGCAAGCAGGCAAGCAAGATCGCATCAAACCCAGCTGCTGTGCTCAAGGACAGGATCATATCGCAAGCAGCTAAGGTGAATATTTGGAAGAATGGGAAGGCGTCTGCTTGCGAGCTGACTTTCGTCCAAGGCCCTAAACCAGATTTATGCCCTCTAATATTGGTCCCCATGAGGGTGTGATAATTAATCTTTTCGCCTTTGGGGTTTGTTTAGTGTTAAGCCCTTGGACTCTAGCGTATGAACTCTTGCAAGCCCTAGGATATTCTCCTTAATGCCCCATTTCTAGAGATGCTAGCAATCCCCGCAACTGCTAGGACTGTTCAGTTGCAGAGTACTATACACGAGTGTGTACCACAACAATACATGCTTACAATAAAATAGCCAAGCTTTATTATAGAAATATGGTTTAGCAACCTAGTTTTGTGCAGTAGGCATGCAAACCCAAAGTTATCTTACAGTACAAAAGAAAGATCCATGGGTAAACTTAAGCGCAGCTAGGACCTAAAACCAGTCGTCTTCAACGTAGTAAGGTTCTTTTAGAGCTTCTTCAACAGCTTGTTAATTGTAGTTCCATTGATCTTCTGTTTGTTGTATAGCAAGTAATGAGTACAACCGTACCCAACAAGTCACAAGAGTAAATCCTAACTTATCTATTTGCAGAGATATTCGAAGGAAGTGAGTATACTGGTTCTATTAATTTGAGTGGATGCAATTTTATTTGCAAACGTTTCAAACAGAAAAACAAAGAACATAACTCTTTAAGATTAAAGGGGTTTCTTTCAGTAGTTAATTACTTAGCTTACTCAGATTAAAACATAATGAAATCAACTTATGCCTCGCTGTTGGAATCACCGAATAAACACAGCTTCATTTACTGGAAGCACGGCATATTCGAATACCATTTATTTTACTCTGTAGAGTTGCTCAGCTTTACCTATAAGATTTCTCAGACTCTCAATGTCATGCAATAAGCACGCTTCAGCTAGCGTGCGACTAAGTTGAGAAAACAAGATTTTTCACTGCTCAATACTTTATATAACCTCTACCTGGTAAATCCCCACTTAGACCCGGTATTTACTGGCTAGACCTATACACTTCTACCCGTCCTGAGTGGTAACTACTGTTGTTAGGTATGGTTACACCGCTGCCATACCAACTCCCCATCATCAACACTCCTACCACATGTAGATATTCAATTGAGTTGAGCAGCTACTTGACCAAGGTTGACAAGTCAGTACTTGTGGTTAAGCGATCACTGTGTCCTTTACTCAGCATAACATTCTTGTCCTTATTTTTCACTTGAGGTTGCCAACCACAACACAGATCCTTTGTGCTCGATGGCACTACCACCCATCTGCTCAAGCCTCCACCCTAGGGTAAAGTTGTGGACTCTAACCATCTTATGGCTTTCCACAATTCCTCCTTACCTTAGAACTATTTTAACAATTCTACCAGTCAAATGCCAAGTCACTTAGTAGCACAAAATTTCGAGTGAGCTAATCTACAATTATTTATATAATAATTATTATTAAGGTTGTCAAGGTGAATATGGCCTCAAATTAAAATTGATATTTTCTAGTGCTAGTACATAACTAATTAGCATGTTATTCTAAATAATTATTTTAATTAAATAACATTTCGCAAATAACTTTAGTGCAATTGCTGTAATTAAATAATTTAAATTTCATGGAATTCAATATGATCAAAAACTTGTAACTTACCTTGTTTCTCTATGAACTCTACTATCTTGTATACTTCGTTGCCCGATTCCAGTCCCTGCACGGTTGCCTCAGAAAACTCAGGAGCTAGCGCAAACACATAAAATAATATGAGCCCGAGCTTGAGTCTAGTCAAGATAGGAAAATAAATTAAAATAAAAAAGGAACAAAAAGCAATAAAAACCAAATGGAGTTAGTTTGGATTTTTTGGAATTTAGATTGTGGAATGGAGGCCAAAAATGGGCTCGAGTCATCGAGACGATCGAAAAGAGGTATTTTTGTATTTTTAGGGTTTCGGTGAACAATGTTTGCTACAGTAGCAAACAGTATTGGGCTGGCCCAGAATGAACAGTGCATGGCCCACCTGGATTCAAATCGGCTCGGCCGAATGGGCTGGCCGATTCAGCCTAAGACACGCGACCAAGAAGGCCCAGCATGCGCGCCCTCCAGTGCTCAATGGGAGACACGCAGGTGGCCAAGATTTGGCCACCCTGCCCCTTTCGTTTACCTCTAGCCTTCTTCTTCAGCGAAAAACAGAGAGGTGGTGAGCTCGAAAATACGACATCGGCAGGTGATAGGGGTATGGAAGGATTCCTGGCACAGTGGTGGTTCCATTTTGGGGTTTTGGAGAGCAAGGAGATGGATGGTAGTGGTCGGCGGCAGGAAAGAAGGTTCAAAGCTCCACATTAGCGCTAGGGTTTCTCAGTGGTTCTCCAACCTAGCGAGGTTGAGGACAGTTTGGCCATCTGTGGGACATAGGTTTCACAGTGTTGGCACTAATTTGGATTAGTAAAAGCTTGACTGGGTTGTCCACGATGAGGGTGCAGAGGCTGGCGGTGGCTTCTATCGATGGAGCACTAGGAAAATGCTCATGCTCGAGCAAGTTCACTAGAGTGATCAAGAAGCAAAGAAGACTCTGTTAGCAAATGTAATCGAGTTTTAATCAAGAGATGAAGAAAAGTGGATTCAGGGCTCACCAGGCTCAGGGGAGATCGGCGGCGGCACTGAGGTGAGCGAGAGTTCAATTGGGTGGTTCTGGTGTGAAGATGGGAGTGGTGCAGGTTCTCTGCAATAGCAATTGGGTTTTAAAGACGAATTGAGGTAGTGGGAGCAGTGGTAGGGTTCAGGCAGCTCTGGCGTGTGGAGGGGAGAGGCGGTGAGAGCTTTGTCGGGGTGAGGAAGAGCAGGGGAGGTGGCACTGGCATCTCTGTGAGAGTTGGTGAGCATAAATGCAAATGGTACGGGGGGAGCGCGTGTGTCGGGCGGGAGAGGTGGTGAGCTGCGACGAGAGTGAACACCAGTAACCGAGCGTGCCAAGCGAGGGAAGTGAGCGAAGCTGGTAGAGGGTGAGCCACTGGATGGTGGGGCCACGAC
This sequence comes from Dendrocalamus sinicus, assembly GCA_036346575.1. Taxonomy (NCBI): domain Eukaryota; kingdom Viridiplantae; phylum Streptophyta; class Magnoliopsida; order Poales; family Poaceae; genus Dendrocalamus; species Dendrocalamus sinicus. Next base: position 8,882,287 of record CM070643.1, on the reverse strand, counting down.
GCCAGCATCGGCAGGGGAGGTGTGAAAGCACGGAGTGAGTGTTGCCGCAAATTAGAGCTTGGGCGAGTGGCCGCGTGGAACGGGGAACAGGGAGGCGGTGGCAAAGGCGGCTGTCCCAAAGGCGCCAATGATTGGAGAAGGTGGGGAGCAAATAAGGAAAGGTGGACTTCCAAGGAGTGTTGCCAAATTTGGGATGGAATTAGGAATTCAAGCAAAAATCCAAAAAGAATTCAAAAGCTTTTGAATTTTGATGTTGTTTCATTCTCCACATGCCCCTTTGGCTCCACAAGCTTTCTAAAGAGACACCAGATTCCTTCCCAAAGTCCATAGAAAAATTTCACTTTTAGGTCTCCCTCGCCTTGCACTGCCTTGGTGCTAGGGTTAATAATTTGGGAAAAGAAAACTAACAAACATGTTTGGAAAAAAAGAGAAACCTTGTCGCCATGGGTATGTTTGCTTCCTTGGATTGACCTTGGGCATTGGTGAGTTACACTATCACTAGGGTCCCAATGGTGGTTTCTTCTAGGCTCCCAAAACTCAAAGAAATTTGATTTGATAAAAAACCAGGAGCAATTTTATTTTTTCCTCCATCCAACATATCTATGAAAATGGTATACGTAGAATGTTCAATTGTTAAAATTTTTTGTGGGTGAGAAATGATCATTTATTTGTTAAGATAATTGTACATCAATTGATGCATCCCTTTTTTCCTTCTGATGAGAACAAAACACTCATATATACACATCATCAAAACTAGTAATGCCGATCGGTGTGACGCAAACAAGGTGTAGGACTGGTATTGGCAACAAAGAGAGGGGGGAGGGGAATTATACCTTCAAATTTTTTTTCAAGTATTCATAAATTCTTCACTTCAATAACTATGAAAAGTTATGAAAACCAAGAACCCAAAAACATGTAAACTCTTGGCGCTACAGCAATTTCAGTCCATGAATAGTAATTTTAGCACTATTTCACAATCGAAAATTTATGAAACTTTTAATCCATATATCCAGAAGACTTGAAACTAAAACCAAGGCTAGATCATGACTTTAGGAACCTATCCTAATCAAAAATCTTGAAAGAACTTAAGAGAATTGGGATCTTTTGATTGTGAAGCTATGCTACACCAAAACATGGCTAAAACCTAAAATTGAGCTAACCTCAAACAAAAACTCCAAATCACTTAAAATTTGATATCCACCTTCTTTAGGATGTCAGGAACCAATTTGAATCAATGATCAAGAAAATTGTTGCTACAATTCTGACCATTTTCCGTTTAAAGAAAGGTTGCATAAAAAACGGGTTAAAAACAAAAAAAAGTGAATATGACTTGCTCGTAGATGGATAATGACCAAGATGGTTTTAGATGTATTCTCACATGTCATGTCATAGCAAGCTAGAACACCAAAAAAATTGAGGTAAAAATAGTTGGATCAAGAAATCACTTGAAGAGGCAAAAAAAAGAGCAAAAACCAATTTTTTCCATGAACTTTTCATGTAACTATCTAGATTGGTGGTGGTCGATTTCCATAAGTTATCTCTATTTCTTACACATTGTTGGAACAACAAGATCGAGAAGAGGGAGAGAGAGAGAGAGGAGAATACCAACCAAATCAATCAACATACGAGAGATTTTTGGAGATAAACAAAGATTGATATATTGTTACTTGAGGATGAATGTTTTATAGCTATTCTACCTAGAGGACAATAGAGCACACTACAACACTCAACTTCTGTCAAACCCTAACTCTAGAACTGCTGAACATTTAGTCTCAAGAGAGAATGGTTAGATGGTTAATTATAAGTCGCCATCCTAACCCATTAAATAGATGGGCTAGTTAGCCCCATCTAACCTTAGTTGATACTATCTACTTAGCACATATGGGAGAACTCGATATCCCCCCACACACGGGTTTTAACTCACACATTACATTCATGCACGTTTTTCAAAACGTATAAGCCCAAATCCGCTAAGTTCTTAGCCTTAATCTAACTTGATCTTCTCAACTTCTTCTTGATGTAAAATGCTCTCCCAAGCACCGTGGTTTTGCTCTACGATAGTTTCTAGTGTTTTGGTCAAACTAACAAAATACCCTTTTTTGACCCGGTCATATCCTTCCATTATAAGTAATCGTCATGTTTGTCACGTGTAGATGCACCACTGACTTGCCACGCATTGTCAAGTCTCTTCCGTTTTGGTTTCGCCACACCACACCTCACTTGGACCTACTAAACTACATGGTGCAACCCATCACTTGAACTTTCCTTCATTATTTTGCACCTTACTTGTGCTATGCTTGAGCTCATCCATCTCACTCGGCATTCTTGGTCGTTATGAGCCTCAGCTCCTCCATGAGCATAGCCTCGATCCTCGCCATTGACCATGGTTGACTCCAAACAACCCTGCATATCTAAAGACAAAGAAATCATTTTCGGATAAAATTCTTCAAAACTTGACCCACATTAGCAATAGCATGTCTCATGCAACCTATAACTACTGACCTAGGTCACCAAATCATCTCATGATTGAAATTTCCCAAAATCATCGATTTATGTAAGCTGCCTAGAAAAATCTACAAATTTATGAATTCTAAATTGTTACTCCTCCAAAATAACAATAGTTCATTACAATAAAACCATGGATCTTCTCACATGGTCCTTCGTAAGGAAAAAACTAGCGATACTATAAATCACTTCCTTTTTGATATAAAAACAAACAATTTGACATGCTAAAAGGGTAGTATAATTTGGATCAACCAAATAGCACACATGCAAAACTCCCTTGCATCAAGAATTCTAGATGGATTAATTTATAATATCACCAAAATAACATATCCATGTATGTATGTATATATGTATAAACACCAACTAGTGTGCATGTGTAAAATAAGTGCGCACCCCTAACTGACCCAACCAGCCAACCGTTCCACCATCCCACCCCATGTTTAGTTACTAGTGTTTGTTAGTGGTAAAGTTACTATCGAATGTTCATCAAGTTATCATCTGTAATGCATGAAGTTACTTACAATTATTACTATAAAATTGGTAGTAACTTCACTCATACATGATAGTAACTTTATATGACATAATTTTCGCAGCGTCAAAAAATATTCAACATATATCTTGTTTTGTTAAGATCATAATTTTGAGCACAATGGTTAAAACGTATCGCAAATTGGACTTTTGGTGAAAGAGTTACTGTATTTTTTTAGCCTGTAAAAAAGAAAAAAAATCACAATTCAAGTGCATTTATTATATTCTCTCTCCTACTGCATGCATGAATGCAAGTCACACTACCATAGAAATGGTCATCATATATAGATCTAAATTGTCATCACAGACGATTTTCTGAACCGTCTGAATTTATGCGTCAATGATAACATGCGGTTATTATAGACAGTTTGTGAGCCGTCTGTGATAGCCACAACACAAATGATCATATAAAGAACTGTATATAAAGGAGACTATCACAGATGGCTCGCATTAAAAATCGTCTGTGATACTTGCACATTATAGACGATTTTAGCTACCAACCGTCTGTGATAGTAAGTATTAAAATATTGTACAAATATTTGTAGATCATCTCATTCAACATTTTATACTACTAAGTGAATTGGCCATTGGCCGATAGGATTTGAAAACTGGTACTAGGGTAAGGGTGTGCTGTGGAAAGCCACGAGATGACCTCCGTCCACGACCTTACCCTTGGGTGAAGGCTGGTTCGGAATGGTGGTGGTGCTGTTGAGCACAATTGGGGTTGTGATTGATGCCTCAGGTGGAAAAATATAAGGACAAGAATCTTATGCTAAGTAAAAGACACAGTAACCGCTCAACCACAGGAGTTGACTTGTCAACCCTGGTTTAGTAGCTGCTCAACTCGATTGAAACTCTATAGGAGGTATGTGTGTTGATGATGGGGAGTTAGGTATGCGGAATGGTAAAACCTTACCTAACAACGATAGAGGTCACTCAGAGCGGGCAAAGGAGTTTAGGGTTAGTTGTGAGCCGTGTCTGAGTGATTCTATCGGGTAGAGCCTATATAAATAATTGAGTAGTGAAACGACCTGGTTTTCTTAATTCTGTCGTGGGAGTTAAGAGATCGTGTGAGTAAAGTTGAGCAACTCTACAGAGTGAAATTAATGGTATTCGAATACGCAGTGCTTCCGGTTAATGAAGCTATGTTAATTGGGTGATTCCAGCAAAGAGGCATGAGTAGATTTCCTAATGTTGTTAAATTGGGCAACTGTGAATTTTTAATTGTTGAAAGAGAACCCTTGATCTTAAGGAGAATTGCTTTGATTTTATTTGTTTACAAATAAAAATGCATCCACTCTATGTAATAAAACAAGTATATTCCCACCCTTGAATATCTTTGCAAATAGTAAATTAGGATTTATCCTTATAACTTGCTGGGTACGATTGTACTCATGACTTGCTAAACAACAACAGAAGATCAATGGAACCAGGAAACCCCAGCTGAGGACGAGGTTCCTGAAGAGTCCTTCTTCTCTGAAGAAGAGTGGTTTTTGGTCTTAGTTTCGCTTAGGCCGCTTGGGAGTTTCTTGATGTATTATAGTTTTGGGCTTGCACGCCCGCTGGTAAAACTGGTTGTTAAACCATATCTTGTAATAAAAGTTGGATCTTTTGTTGTAAGCTTGTGCAGTTGTGATGATCACTCCCGTTGCTTCGCAACTGTTCATTTTGGATGGTAGCGGGGATTCGTGACGCCTTCAGAAATGGGGGCATTACAAAGGGTGAGTCCTTTTTAGCTACGGTTGACAGGTTATGGCTACAGCTGATAGTTTTTTATTATTATGTGAATATCTGTGTGAATAAATCGAATACCGATAAGCTATTTTGAAAAATCTATCTGATAAATCGATTTTAAAAGATTGTGAAGAAGACATTCTGTTTATTTATTCAAAGAAGCGATAAATTATAAGATAAATCATAAGCAGAAAAGAAGAGCCAAAACTATACTTTGGTAAAGAAAAGTATATTCGTTAGCTGGGTTGGTAGGCTTTTTGTTTCTTCTCTTGTGTACATGCATGTTCATTTGCTTTGCTTTCTGAGTGAGTGGGTGGGGGATCGGAGGCATTGGGAGATGCAGCATGTGGGGTCGATCGGTGGCTAGCCAAAAACCACTCAAAAATCAAAGCCGGCAAAGCCACGTCTACTGTTACACACTACATAAAAGATTTCAGATTCGTTTCCCGACGTATGTACATGGCGATCGATACATCGCGCGGAAATCTCCTCAGAGATCAATTTTGCAACATGCATGTCAGACGCGGAGGAGCACGTATGTAGACCTTGCGTGTGTATTGTAGGCAGCATAACACGCTACATGCATAACTGATGCATTTGGTAGCTCGTGACCAGATACTGATTGAACCTGGTGATTTAGTTACTACTAGTATAATGCCCGTGCTAACGCCACGGCGGCATTTCAGGGATGCACATCTTGTTTTAACTAATGGTGAATATGTTTTGACCACCCAACACTATAACTCTTGATCCCGGATATTCTCTGATTTTTCTTTTTACATCATCTTGTTCTATGCTCGCCACAACAATTTAGCATTTCAACTATGCTTACACTTCACCATTAGTTATATCCGGCTTCTTGAATGTTTCTCAACTTGTGCTTCCACCCAAATAAGAGGTTTCACCTAAAGGGCATCAAATGAATTCAGACGTGAAAAGAGCACAGCAAGGCATTTCAGATATCTGAACAGAGGCCATAGTTGTAAAGCTAGAGTGAGAAGAAAACCACGTGCTAAGCTCGTATGTCATTAGATCGAAAGATCCATCAGGAGGTATGAAGGATATAGTCCTGTCATTCTCGAATCTAGCCAACCGTACACACCTAGTGATTATTACAGTAAAATACAAAACAAGATAAAATTTATAAAAAATAAAACGAACAATCAAATTCATTAAGATTAACGTCTCATATATTGTACAACCAAATATTTTTGTCACATAATGAATGTCACATAACGACTGATCCTTTGAGAAGGCGACATCATCATTGGACTCATCCACCGACGACTTTCTTCATCCCCACATTGTTTAAACTTGAGGCTACAAAGAAAACAAACATTTTTGTCACATTTAAAAGGTTAAGAGGAACAGGGCAGAGAAAATTTATTGAAGATCCACATTGAAAAATGAACAAAAAAATGTGTACCTGTTCAAGATCAGCTACACTTCTCATATAAAGTGGCTGATTCAATAGAGTTAAAAGTAGAACAAGCGCGAAAGCGCTCTGTTCTACGTCACCTTCCAATATAACAGCCTTGCCATGCCTCTGATCAAGTGTTTCATTATGGCATGTTGGTGGGCAAGGAACTCAAGAAAAGCATGAGTTTAGCCACATTCGGATGATTTCTCGCCAAGTATGTCAGAGTTTCGAGCACACGACGGGAAACCAATGGAGGCACACCTATTTACAACAACAAAGAAATAATTTAATACACAATTCTGGTGCAATTCTCAGCAAAGAATACCAAAAGCGCCATTCAATTCCCTAGAAAAAACTGAAACATAGTAATCAAAATTAATTACCATCTGAGGATTGACGGCGTGAATATGTGATATTTGCATGGCACCCATATAGCCTAAATGGTGGCTCAGCTGCATCAATTGATTTCTTAGAAGAGCCTTGCAGATCAAGCATAAGCATATCCACCAGAATTTGAACCAGGGACTTTCTGCTTTCCCGGTGAGCACAGAGGTTCAAAAGAAGCCTCTGCAATTGACCCTTATATAGAGGTTGTAAATGAGTGGGGCTAAGTTATTACTAAAAGTGCTTTCGACACCACCAAAACACACCACCAAAACATAGCAGAAGCAAAAGTGATCACCACGTCGGGAGGACTTCATGCCAAAAAGTAGGCTGCTATGATACCGATGAGCAAATCTCTACCGTAACATGTTGGCTTCAGCAACTAATGCAGATGTCAGTGTAGCAAGTAGGGTATCCGGTGATGTCAAAAGCACCTGGATTATGAATAAATACATAAGAACATGAGAACAAGTTATAGCTAAAAAAATAAAATGATATAGATAAGCTATATCCATTATCGAAAAAAAGGTTGCCAACTACATTTCAAGACTCAAGAGGCTCGTGCAGTGCTATTCTAACCTCTCTCTCCATTTTCAAATAACCATGACATCAGCAAGCATTACATATGTAGCACAACTATTAAGGCACCCGTCAAAACAAAATCAAATCACTCCAACGCATGAACGATTCCAGCGATGCGCCATGCGTTCATGACCCTCCATGGCAGCCAATTCTTAAAAAAAATTCAAATCGGTCAGCTTAATAAGATCATGCACTGAAGTTCTTGCAGAGATGCAGTTCATTGGGACCTTGTTACCTCGCATGAATGCACGTTCTGCAGTGTTTTAGGTACAGTCATTGCAGGAGTCGTCGAGTAGGTGCAGCAGTCCTTGCGTACCATTCTTGGTGGGAACTGTGAGTATGGGATAAACCGTGTTCCTTTTTGTGCCCTGAACTGTTCAGCATCATCCAGACCTTCTCCAATTACCCACACCTGCAAGATTTGATGCCAACCAGTGATGCCATTTGTTGATTAGGCATTATGCTCTCTTATATGGTGTCACCTATTCATTTCTGAAGAGAACAGAATAAATGCAGAAGTTCCATCATTTCCCCCCTTCTTACCTTTGCAGTGCCGCTTTTTGATAATATAAGATTGTCAGCAGCATCTTCTGGTATGTTGGCCTTAAGGGAATGATAATGCTGGTTGTTTGCCATTATGACCTAAGCAAGATGAGTTGCTTGTTACATTTTAGTACAAAAAAGTATTTCTACATGTGATTAAACTGGAGCAGATGTGGGTATTTAGTTCTTACCTTGACATTTTTCTTGCACAATGCGGCAGCAACAGCACAAGCCACCTTCGACATATTTCCTGCTGCCAGGATAACTTGAACTGTGCCTTGGGGAATACTATTGACAGCCACTGCAGCAGCTAAGCTGGTGCCATCCACAAGCCTTACCCCCAACTTCGGATATTTATGCAGATAAAATTCTTCACTTCCATTGAGGCTATGTGCCTGATTTTAAAGATATGGTTGTCAACTAAAACTTGTGTTATGCAATAGGTCATACATTAAGTCACGTTTTCTAATGATATGAAGTCCATAATTTATTTACAACCATTCGAATAACTGTCCATGGCCAACTTGCCAAGAGTTTTTCTATTTTCCTGCTTTTCATCTACACAACAACCTTTTACTTCTACAGAAGGTAATCATGGACTACTGACCTGTTTTTGTGACTTCAATTTGACATACAGAAGATATGTTTCAACTTGTACACTTCGAATAATATGTTTCAACTTGTATACTTCGAATAATATGGATATAGCTACCATTTACATTTTAGAGTACAGAAGATATGTTAACTTGTATACTTCGAATAATGAAACAAATTGCTTACCTGATTCAAGAGTCCAAGGCTAACAACTTTAGCTCCTTTTTTACCAGATCTCCCTACATGATGAAAAGAACACCATGACCTTCTTAGACTGTTTCTTTTTGAGGAAAGCATATAGAACCAGAAACCTCTTGTTGCTAGGAATGACACAATAGCCCTGCTCTAAGCCTTCAACAGTAGCCTGTAGGAGCATCATTGTAATTTTTCCTAGAAGCATTCTTAAAACAGAGGGTTAAACAGCTTGGTGAAGCAGTTCCTTACGTTTGATTTACCATCATCAACTCCAACATAAACAGGTTTTTCTTTACTTTCTTCGTTTTTCTCAAATGACAAATTTGTGAAATCTCTAACCTGTGGAGTACATCAACGCATCAGCAGATTCACACACAGTAAGAAAGAAAAAAGAATAGATTTAAGAGTTTGAATAGGCTGAATAACAAATGTACCAACCTCGCTAGTTTGTGTAGCAGAAAAAAGAACAGTTTGCCTATTCTGCATATCATGCATAATGATTTGACATCAGAAATAAAATGTTAATGTCAATAAGAAGTTACAAACTATGGTACACATATCAAGTGAGAATTGCCGAATGGCCAAATGATCATATACCTGAGGGAGGCGTTTAAATATCTGTTTCATATCTTCCTCAAAGTTTTGCTCAAGTATGCGATCAGCTTCATCAATTATAAGGCACTACAAAAATAATAGGATGAGGTATGTCAGATAGACAAGTTAAGAGGAAGGAATTCATGACATTCGTAACATTTTTCATTCCCGAATACCAATCATACCCCAATGGGCAATGGCACATTAAATCAATCTGGCAAGCATTGCGCATGCTCAAACCATAACACACACATTTTCTCAAAGTGAACAGCTAAGCTTATCTCCCAGTTGGGGCCTGATCTTCCATGCGTTGGGCCAAATTTAGGTCTAGAGAATGATTTCAGTCTTAATCACAACTTAAATGAAAAGTGGTGAAAAAATACATCCATAACTGTATTCTCATCTTTTTTTTGTAGTCCCTATTTCTCTGCAACATTTTTTCCTTGTTGTGCTCATCCATATTGTTGTACCTCTCTCTTTCTGCAAGGACCCTTTGCCTATTTGAGCTGCTAACTGGTCACCATTGGGTGGAAAACATTGGCATGGTCAGATGATCTATTCTATTATACATATAGTACAACATGCTACTATTGCTTGCACAAATTAAAAAAAAAATACAAGGATGGCACCTGGAGTTGCCGCACTTGCATTCAACAGTGTGGCTTGACAGTTGTTGGGCACACAAGAAGTATCATAGGTCGGTTGTCTTCTCCGGACATAATTATAATTTCTATGTAGCCAATCCGTGTTGTTATCCGGACAGACATTTTCCTTGTCCTCATTGTTTGATGCTCGGAGAATACTTGAACACGCTCCATATGGTGCTTGTTGACCAATCATGGAGCAGGATGAAACATTAAATTTTCATTGTCCGGACATAATTATTATTGCTTAATAAAGAGTAACAGTTCAAATAACAAAGGAACCATTATTAAATAATAAATAAGCAATACCATGATCAGGTCCTATAGTATGTGTTGATGATTCTGTCCTCTTCAATACTCGTTGTTCCCGGCGCCTTTTATTCCTTTCTTCTCTTTGCTCGGTGGATTCCTCAGCCTTTATCCTTGCTCGGTATTCTCGTTTTTTTCTATTCCTCTCTTCCCTCTTTCGCTCGGCCTCATCCACAGGTGCTGTAAGTGATTTTAATTTAAAACTGAGAAGGTTATAAAAATATCGAAAGCAATTCCGTCACAGCCGAGGAAGTGCTCATACCTGTGTTGTTGTTTGTTATATCGCGTAAAGCGATGCGATCGCTACGGTTTGACATGTCCTTTTTTTTATTTAACCAGCCAACAACATGCAAAACCAACCTGAGGAAGATGCAATCACCAATGTTTAAAATCGCAACAGTTTTAAATTATCATTTACATCTCCCCACCCCCATCACAACCCACTCAAAGTTGAGGTCCTAAAAGAGGGCATATTTTGGACACCCCCAAAGTTGAGGTCCTAAAATATGCCTTGTCACACCGCCTATGACATAGAACTTGCCATCCATGAAGACAATGTGTGTCATTCCAAACACGAGCAGCTCGGTGCCCACAGCCAGCGACTCCTTGTCGGAGCACATAAAGCACTCGTCTGGAGGCATCTTGGGCACGGAGATCCAGCGCTCACGGTATGGGTCATAAGCATCCCACTCTAAAACATTGCACGAGAAGTACACCCAAAGCTCAATTAAAAAATGAGATGTATATTTTGCTTAATAAACAAACAGGTAGCCAAGAATATATATAGCTCATATAGATTATTAATGCATAAAGTATGACAGGCCACAAATAACGTCCTACATGTGAGTTTTACAATACGAGCTGCATCAGCACCAAGATATAACAGACAATGTATCAGCAGACCAATACAAAACAAAATAAATTTTGTAAAAAATAAAACGAACAGGTGTTTGTGGACTATTAAAGAAAGCTCTCAAATCATATCCATTTTGACTTTAATTTGAGGAGTTGATATTGAGGCATACCAATGACGATGTCCGGTTGCAATTACAAATTGTCACTCACAGATTGTTGCTTCATTTTCTCCTCGACAATATAACCCTGCCAAATACAAGTGAATTGCATCAATCACAAAGACTCTATGCAGTGTGGACCACATTAGCCACATCTAAACTAATAATCTAAACTAAACAGTAAATACCATGTGTTTATGAGAAGAGCTGAATGGGTCATGAATTCACAGCTATGCTTGACATTCTACAATGGAAAACTTGATCAACATGCGATTGAGTTATCTCGCGCTTATTTCTAGATAATGAGATGTCGAGAGGTGTAGCCTAGTTAGGAATTTGAATTTCAGAACACTTAACCAATTGTAGTACCTTTAATCTTCTTATGCCTTATTTCATTTAAGAAACATCAAATTTGTATGGTTATTAACTTACAGTCAGAACATATATAGATAAACAAATTCAATTGCACCTATAAAAAAGTAAAAATTGGCAATGCAAACTTAGCAACTTTGAGGCGCGATAAGTTGACAATCCGATTTGTAACCTTTAGCTACAAAATCGGATGTAAATAGTCGGTCCTCTAGTACTTACAGAACTATTAAAAGGCACAAACATGTTATAACATGGCAATAAACATAAGTAAAAATCAACAAGGAAAAATAAATCGATAGATTGCAAGTTGTAAAGAGGTGCATTGACTCGATTGCAACTAAATCATGTCTTGATCTGATTTATTTGGTGGCGATCGTCGATCACGGTGGCCCCATGCAGAGTCTGGAGGAGCTTCTTCTTGTGGAATGGTATTAGCACCGAGCAAGGTCGAGAAATAGCACTCAGTTGGTGGTATGATGATGTGTCATGCTTAAGCCTTCCATTATACAAAAAGGTCATCTCACCATGGAATACCGAGGCATCAATCGAGACATTATCGTTGGATCCTGAACCAGTCATCTCGACCATGGAATACCGAGGCATCAATCAGTACATTATCGTTGGATCCTGAACCATTATGCCAAAAGGCGTCTACAGTGCGAATCGGCGTAAAAGCATCGCGATGTCGTGTTGCCTTTCAATGACAACTTTAACACCCATCCCTTCGAAGAGGAACAAAAGTATCTTCTTGAGGAGATTGATAGATATTTCCTTTCCAAAGGGTGTTACATCTTGCAAGTCTTTGTTTGGCCTTCGCGCACGACAATCATCTTAAAAGCCACCCCTCTGCGTGTCCAACTTGGAAAGACGGATAAGTTTGCAGCTTGACAAGGCCACTCGGAAGATCTTCGATACCAAACATCTCGAGTCTGTTGAAACGTATGTATGATGTGGATTGCGTCCATAGGATTCTTGACCACTTCTTGGCAATGGATCAAGAAAGCGGTGGAGCTTCCCCGGTTTGGCGAAGATGGGCAATTGTTAGCTTCACCATCTCTAATGCCAATAACTATGGTCGCTAAATTGCTTGATGGCTACCTAGCTGAAGTTGCACGGATGTCAACCTAAAGCCGCCAAAGTTTTTGTCTTTGGTCTTTGCTATACCAGATTATGCTCGGCCAATAGATGATGGACTTTATCGTGCCATCAACATCTACCAAGGTAACACTTTTGTATTTCTCACTTCTTTCCATGGATGCAATAACATGCTTGCATGTGAATTTTTTTGCGTCTCAATAAGAAGCATGCTTAACATTGTTTTCATTCGGTATATGTCGATTCTTCAAATCGTTCTAAATAACTATCAAGTTGTATTTCAAATGATTTTGAGTATAGCCACACACTGCCCACAATTCCAAAAGCCTCTAATGATTTTGAGTATAGCCACACACTGCCCACAATTCCAAAAGCCTCTCTCGGTCAAACTAACTGTACAGTTTCAGAATAGGTTGCACCAAGATGGCCTTTACCGCTTTCTATACTATGAAGGGAAAGTTGATCATGTATTAATCTCTTTGAAGACTGCCATGTTTCTTAAATGAAATAAATGAAACCCTGGATAGATTGGAGGCATACCAATGACTGATAGGCGGGGCGCGGCCTTCGGGAGACGGGGAGGCGGTGGAGGCGCCGCCGGGAGGTGGGGAGACGGGGAGGCGGGGGGCGGCGCCCCGGGGATGAACGATCAGAACGATCTGCGGGTGCGAAAGAAGACGATCACCGCATGCAGCGCGAGCGTCGAGGATGCGGTTGATTAAGTATGCCTTGGGAGGCGCCCTTCGAGGAGGCCTTGGGGCGGCGCCGCCGGGAGGCGGGGCGGCGCCCTTTGGGAGAGACGGGGGAGGCGGTGGAGGCGGCGCCGCGGCGGGCGGGAGATGGGGAGACGGCGGCCTTCGGGGGAGACGGGGGAGGCGGTGGAGGCGCCGCCCGCCGGGAGGCGGGAGACGGAGGCGGCGCCCGCCGGGAGACGGGGAGGCGAGGCGGAGACGGCGGAGGCGGTGGATTTTTTTTACGAGCGTCAGGGATGCGGTAGGGTACTGCAGATCCATTAAAGGATGACCATCGGATATGGTTGGGTAAGGAGAGAGAATGGAGGAGAGTTAATCTGGTGCGCACGTTTTTATGATGGTGTATTTCTGGGTGCATATTGTGGTGTGGACGTAGTTAAGGTCATGACTGTGGAGCAGGTAATTGTTGGGTGGATGTAAAATAATTTGAACTGGTGCTTTATTAGTTTAGATGAACCTGAGAGAACTGGGACCAGATGGGACCGTGTAATGAACCCGCAGCGTGGCCGGCCGGCCCATTGTTATATGCACCATCGTGGCCTGCCTGTGCCGAACATATTATTTCTTCTGGACTTTTTTTTCCCGATTTAGCACTATTGCAATCAGTAATTACAGGAGTAGCATTTACGGATTTAGCGCCGAAGCCCACATGACCACCATGCGAAGATGACTCCAAACTGACATGCACCCCTGCCATATGACCGCCATGCGAAGGAGCCAAAACCACATGGCCACTGTGCGGTGGTCTCCCCTCCCACACGGTGGTCACTATTCACCATAATTAGCAGTGTAAATTAATTCGTAATTAGTGAATTCATTTAGGTATACTGTTTATAGGGAAATTTTAATACAGCAAACGAGTTCAAAAACTTATAAATTTTTTTGTGAAGTCTTCCGACACAATGTACTTACTTGTATTTTTTATAATTTTATTCATTCTAAATTTTACTCAAAAATTCATATAATTATACTGTTTGTAGCAATTTTTTAATATAGCAAACGAGTTCAAAAACTTATGAAATTTTTTTTTATGAAACCTCCCAACATAGTGGATCTACGCTCGCCCTGCCGTCATGAGGCATCAGGCAGTAGGGTCTCCACAAGGACCTGGCTATTGAGCGTCGCGCCGGGGTTTGGGTGCCAGTGCATCAGCCTACGCCACGGAAACGTGGAGACGAGGTGAGCTTTCCGCGGGGGTTGGCTTGAGGCGTTTGGTGTGATTGAGGAATGAGGGAGGCTACAACTGTGAAGGGGGAGATTGGGGAGACTAGGGTTGGAGAATTGGCTAGGTGTGTGCGAGCTGGGACTGGGAGCATGGCTGGGCCGCTCGAGTGATAGGCCGAGGAGAGGGCTAGAGGAGTGGGTTGGGCGCTTGCCTACAAGGGCTGAACTGCTAAACACCTATCGAGCTAGGCTAAAATTATCTGGACTATACAGTAGCAAATTTTTCACGCTCTGGACTGAAGTCTACCTTGCCAACATGGGGTTGACCTTGACCACCTCTACAATCGAGGCTATTGGCTGGTACGGGTGGTTAGTACTTAGCCACATGCATGTATGTCCCGTCGCACATGTCCGGTGGCAATTGGCTTCAGTGTTGATCATTTCCTGCATGCCTTGATGTCGGTGAGAGATGGAAAGTCACTACTACAAAATAAACTATACTGGACATCTCACCACAGACAGTTTATGTGGAGCCGTCTATGCTTTAATTATTACAGATAGTTCATGGCTAAAACTATATCTAAAACAATCACAAACGGTTAGGTTTAAAATCCATCTGTGATATACGCATTATCACAAACGGTTTTTAATTAGAATCGTCTATGAAACTATCACAGACGGTTTTTATTTATAACCATCTGTGTTTTGTCCTTTGTCGTATCAACTACAGAAGCTACTGAGCTGGAACAGATACTAAGATAAGTGTGCCAGTGTGACTAATCACTTTTACGAAAGACAAAGTCAAGGCAAATTTATTATAACAGTCCCAAAAAAGCGATTCCTAGATCTTAGTCTTCTGCCTTTCATATGCTTCTTCTTCGACTTTTGGAGTTGGAGGATCAGCCGTTGAGTTCTCGAATGCCGTGAAAATTGTTCTCCACTTCTTCCTCTAGCCTTGGCAAATCATTAGCATGACACATAATCTCAAAGAGGATGCCATGATAAGTTTCCTCAAAACCGGCTGCTTCTGCTTGATCGGCAATGTTATACATGTGTCTCTTCACTACCGCAAGAGCTTCTTCCACTTTGCACACATTATAGAGAAGAATGAGGCTGAGGGCGGTTACGAGACACCTCCGTCGATGGTGGATGATGAGGTCCAGCTGACAGATGGAAGTGAGTCGAGGAAGGAGGGCAAGGTGTGAGCGGAGGAGCTGCTCCAGACGTAAATTGTTGGCCGCCTGTGTAAGGTTGCGGTCGAACAACTTATGATGGATAGATGAGAGAAAGGAGATCAAAAGAATATTAAATGCCATTATTGAGAAATCTGGTGAAGAAGATGAGAGAGAGGACAGTTTAGAAGAGCTAGATTAAGGTGCGCATATTTAAACGTTATCACAGATGGTTCCTATACCAAACCGTCTCTGATATTAATATCATAGACGGTTCGTATAACAAACAATCTCTAATATGTGACTTATCAGAGACGGTTCGTATAACAAACTGTCTTTGATATTTGCATTATCAGAGACGGTTCGTATAACAAACCGTCTCTGATAATGACACGTCACCGATCCGTGGCGTATTCCCAGGATTTCGATCTGATCCGTCCATTCTCTCTGCATCAAATGGTAGGCACTGGTTCCTCTCACTGCTCGGCCCTTATTAATTACTCCCCCTCTCCTTTTACACTGGCAGTCACATGTGAGTTCGTCCACTCCTAGCTTCCTGCATCCTCCTCTCGATGATGTCAACTACCACCGTGAGCTATCTCTCCTCCACCTCCTGTTGTGACACCACGGTGCACTGCTCAAGACACTCTTGTTGTAAGTGTCGTAAGAGTGTCTTGTGCAGTCTCACCATCGTGACACAAAAGGGACGCTACCACCGCCTCACCATTGTCGATGATATTTGGCTGCCATCCGATGCCCTCCCCTCTCTTCCTTGATGACAGGTGTCAAGGACATCACGTGCTGCATCTAGCTTCTATTGTCTGCTAGGATCTCTGCTTCTTATATATTGTTGTCGTGTTAAAGAGTTGGGTTCATAGGATTAGGAGATGTGTTCTTGCCATATTCTTGCTATGTTAGATGGGTAATTTGCTCGTTAGTTATGTTGTAATGGTGGATTCTAATCTTAATAAAAATGGAATGTGTTGTTGTATTTGGTACTGTATTTGCTTATTTTCAAAGGGTATAGATAACATTATTTCTTGAGGCTAACCAAAAAATAGAAAAAAATTTAGGTATAGAATACAAATAGTTTATGCTATAAACCGTCTATGAAAAACTATCATAGACGGTTCTATATACCAATCGTCTGTGATACTCGCCAATCACAGATGGTTGGTAACTAGAACCGTCTGTGATATGTGAGTATCACAGATGATTTTTGGTTTGAGCCGTTTATAATAGTTTTTCTCACAGACGTTTCTAGTTACAAACCGTCTGTATTGTTTTTATCACAGACGACTTATAAACTGTCTATGATATCACTGACACATAAATTCAGACGGTTTAAAAAATTATCTGTAATGACAGTTCTGAACCTGTAATAACCGTAGTGAGTTGAGTTGACCAACACGCCTGGCACTTAATCTTCCCGGAGAGACCAGCAGCGTAACTCAGGGCAAGTACAATAGAAGAGGTGGCTGCCACCTCTAGGACTAGCCACATAAGCAAAAAGACTACATGTGGCTCATGTGGAGGTAGCTAATACAATGAGTAGAGTAGAGGTTACCTCTACTAAAGCACTCAAACATTTAATACTTACATAAATATATCAGGGGTCACCTCTTGCATGAGGGGTAGTTTATCTCTCTCTCCTCGTATAATGTGCTAGAGGTCACCTCTTGCATGAGGGGCAGCTTACTTCTCTCTCTTCTTTTCTCTCTCTTCCACTTAGGATTGTGCTGATGTGGATTTCACTAGAGGTAATCTAGTCAGCACCATTGTACTTGCTCTCAGCTGGTGCGTGCGTTCTCAATTTACAGCTGGGAACTGAAACTTTACGTAGGTCAATGCACCTCTCTAGGGCTCTAGGATGCGTAAAGCTGAATGCATGGTAACATGCGTACTGGACCCAAGCTTTAATTCCAGCTAACGTTTACGTATGTATTGTCACTTTGTCTCCCCCTACTTCACTTCCCAAAGAAGCCACTTGACCTCCAATTAAGCTCCTCCTCAAAGTTACAGCCCTCCATCTCCCATAAAATCCCTCACTAGCTGCCACACCAACACACACCAAGCCATCGCAAGCAGCAGCTAGAACAACAACACTTAGTACAAGTAATCGAGAGCTAGCTACCAAGCCGAGCTCTACCTCGTCGTGGCAATGGCGAGGCGCCGCGGCATGGCTCTGGTAGGCTGCTTCTTGGTGGTGGCGCTTGCGCTGGCGTGCAGTGTGGCGTCGGCGGCCTCGCCGGGGCCGAAGCCTCCGCTGCGCCCCAGGATGTCCGTGCCGGCCAAAGGAAAGTCCAAGCTCCCGCCCAACACCAAGTTCGAGACCATCACGTTAAACAAGTTCCACAAGCGCAACTACCAGATCACCTGCACCGACACCGGCAAGGCGCCCTGCGTGGTCACCTGCCCACGCAACTGCCCCAACAAGTGCCTCGCCGCATGCAGCTACTGCATGACATTCTGCAGTACGTTCGTCGTTACGTACAATCAAATCTGATAACATTATATTGCTCAATCTTGATGTACGTCGTTTGTACTCCCTTCGATCTTGATTGATCCGTTTACACGCATGTACGTATGCAGTGTGTGATATCTTCCCGGGCACTTCGTGCGGCGACCCTCGCTTCACCGGCGGCGACGGCAACACCTTCTACTTCCACGGCAAGAAGGACCAGGACTTCTGCATCCTTTCAGACGCCGACCTCCACATCAACGCCCACTTCATCGGCAACCACAACCCCGCCATGAAGCGCGACTTCACATGGGTGCAGGCCCTCGGCGTCGGCTTCGGCGACCACCGCCTCTACATCGGCGCTCGCAAGGCCGTCGAGTGGGACGAGGACGAGGACCACATCCAGATCACATTCGACGGCGAGCCCGTCGACGTGGACACCGTC
Organism: Dendrocalamus sinicus; assembly: GCA_036346575.1. NCBI lineage: Eukaryota > Viridiplantae > Streptophyta > Magnoliopsida > Poales > Poaceae > Dendrocalamus > Dendrocalamus sinicus. The sequence goes on along the minus strand of CM070643.1, from coordinate 8,863,781 downwards.
AAGAACGCCCGGTGGGTGTCCAAGGCCCTGCCCGGCCTGTCCATCACGCGCACCGACACCGTCAACACCGTCATGGTGGAGCTCGATGGCGTGTTCAGCATCTCGGCCAACGCCGTGCCGATCACCGACGAGGACTCCCGGATCCACAACTACGGCAAGACCGAGAACGACAGCCTCGTGCACCTCGACCTCGGGTTCAAGTTCCATAACCTCACCAAGGGCGTCGACGGCGTGCTCGGCCAGACCTACCGGCCCGACTACGTCAACAAGCTGGACGTCAGGGCCATGATGCCCATCATGGGCGGCGCACCGAAGTACCTCTCGTCCGGCCTCTTCTCGACGGATTGCGCTGTCTCCAAGTTCCGCCGCAGCGGCGGCGCCGGCGGTGTCGTCGCATTCGCCTCGTAAACTGATCGCTCAAATTGGTCCATGCATACGGGCACGCAATGAAATAAATCAGACAAACATGCTAGTGGAGTACTACTGTGCACCTCGTACCAGCTGGAAGAAATAAGTTTCAAGCGCTGGTGCTTAAGTCAATAGTTCACCATTGATTGAACGAATGATGAGTGCACCATTGATTTGTTTTGAGAAAATGTGTTAGATAACGCTTGTAATTCCATTGTCAGTCCGACTGATGAATAATTAAGTTTATGTTAAACTTTGCGAATTCGTTGTAATATATGTACTTCCTTTTTGCATGAAATGCTAGCTACTTAATTGGACAAAATCACACTTTTCATATCACGACTGTTGATACTTTATCAATTTGAACAGCATATATAGTGAGTCAAGCAAAACAATTAATGCAACCACTCACCATATAGGGCGCTCAAAATGCATGATCGATCTGCCATAACATGGCAGTTGCTTCGCCTGCGTTGTTAAGGACTGCCAGTATACACACACACACACACACAACAAATTAATAAGGTGAAACCCAGCTAGCTTTTGATGCTACGAAAAGCACGCGCGTATTGTCAAACAGTGCCTGTATATGTACGTATCCTATGCGTGTATGCATGTTGCTGCTATATATTATTCTGGTCTTATGTAAACTGTGGTAGGTCGTGCTCTATTGCGGCCGATTAGCTAGCTAGTGCTGTCTTGTTGTATATTACTACCGCTAAGAAATTCGAGCATACGTGCCGGTACCGCCGGTGCACGCTAGTGCCGATAGTCTCGGACAACCTTTTCTCTTTATTGATATCGCTTGAACATGTGTATAATAATAAAAAACCCTCTACTCTTTTTATATAGGTGTAAATGATTCCTCTCTTAACAGAATAAGTAAAATATAAAACTAAATTATGCTAATGAGTTTAATGGACCTACTGTCCACTATAGACCGATTTAGATAAAATGTCCATACTATCATGTCTTCGAAACAAACCATTATACAACACCACCACGCGTGTAATTAGAGCTCTTTTATGGTATCTTCAAATCGATATGAGCCGTCCAAGACAGGGGTGATTTTAGACTTTGATATTGATGGTGTTTTGGCTTGAGTTCATGCTATGATTTAACTTATTATGAAACGTGAGTACCTATCCAAGGTCAGCTAGATCATTAAAAACTCACGAATAAGAGCAGATCGACGCTTCTCTCTTTTAGCCAGTTTTGTTGCAACCCTCCTTATTTTGGATAAATGTTAGAACTTTGGCATTGATTTTTATGATCCATAATTAGAATAGATTCCTAACATGCTAGGGATGATTTATACTAAGTTTCATTCTATTTAGATCAGTGGTTTAAGAGTTAACTATTTTTCTTGGTCGTGTGTCGTGCTAATTTCTGCTTTTGTTCAGCGAACGATCAGACCGCTGTGACCCGAGTGGTCAGACCGGCCCGAGCAGTGGCGCTTGTAGTCCAATTGGCCGTGCAGTCCGACCGTTCCCTAGTTGGCGGACAGACCGATGAAACTGTTGTCTCAGGTGTCTTTGTGATCTTTAGCTTTATTAAAGCCTGTGAGTTTACATTTTCTGCTGTATCATATTGCTAATACCGTAGAGAGAGATTTTAAAAAGTCATTTAACCCCCTAACTCGCCATGCCTGATCCGCGGCACACGGTAATTAAATTAACTAGCTAGTGGTCTGGGTCGGTTCTTTCTGCCCGCGCGTGGCAGTTGCCATCATTTGCCGCCGATCGCGCTGAGCACACCTAATTACACGTTACTTCTTGAGTAGACGCGCTTGCATGCATGGACAGGTCGTGCAAAAACGGCAAAACCACCGGCCTGCAAACGCCATTTAGGCCCTGTTTGGCATAGCTTTTTTGCAAATAGCTTCACCCATGAAGCTCCTTTTTTTGTGCTCTCACAAAGGAATAGGGAGAGGTGAAGCTGAAAAAAGTAGCTTTTCACAGCTCTCTCCCTCAGGCCCATATTCCAAGGAAGCGAATGCCCCTCTAGTTCACAAAAATTTACACGTATTTGCCACTCTCTCCCTCAGGCGTACGCACCGCTCAGTTCACAAAAATCCCGTTCACTTTTTTCTTTCGCGTACGCACCGCTCTCTCCCGTTCACGTATTTTAATTTTTTTATTTTTTAATTCATACTCATTCAAATATATTATTTTTTAATTCATATGACCATATACAAATATACAACTCCAAATGTTAGAACAAGTCAGGTAGACAGGGGCATCTTGGACAATTGACCTCTCGACCATGCATGAAGTCATTGGTAAAGCTGTTTTGCCAAACAGTTTTCTAAAACAGCTTTAGCTTCACCGGTGAAGCTACTCGTGAAGCTGAATCTAAAAAAACAGCTTCACTAGTGAAGTTGAGCTGTGCCAAACGGAGCCTTAATTTCTCTGCCCCCCCCCCCCCGGGCGATCGATGCCCTGGCTAGCGGTTCGAACCAGCATATGCATGCAGCAAGTGCGCACTCGTCGTTTCATTAAGCTACCACGAGGAGTTAATTAGCTATATATGCATGTGGCTAGTTGGTAGCTCGCGCTAGCTAGCTCTCGTCGATTACGGTAGGTTTTTTTTAAATGCGAGGATTACGGTAGTTGACCTACTGCAAGTAGGAAGAGGTACCTTAGAGCATCTCCAACAGGTAATGTAAATATCATTCTAATGCTATTTTACATTATTTAAGGGGTAATTAGTCCTCCAACAGATACTGTACACATCTGGCTATTTTGCCTGGCTCGCTACTCCTTTAGTTCCGCAGTGTATTCCTGGCGTACGACTTCGCTCGCCAGTTGCCTCCTCGCGCGCTCTCCCGGCGAAATCGGCCTCCTCCCGCGTTCCTTCCCGCGCCTCAACACTGCCCCGCCGCACCCCCTACTCCGTCCCACCCCCACCCCGCCCGCCCGCGATTCGTGCCTTCCTCCTCCTCCTCCTCCTCCTCCCCCTCCCCCCTCCCCCCGGCCTGCAGCGCCCAGATTCGGCGAGGAGACCAGGCCTGTCCGGCGCCCACCCCCACCCCGCCCGCCGCCGCGGTCGATCGTCCCTCCTCCTCCTCCCCCTCCCCGGCTGCGCGCCCAGTCAGCGAGGGACCAGGCCTGTCCGCGGCGCCCACCCCACCCCGCCCGCCCGCCGCGATCGATCGTCCTCCTCCTCCTCCTCCCCCTCCCCCCTCCCCACGGCTGCCGCACGCAGGTCGGCGAGGAGACCAGCCACGTCGCGGCGTTCTGCGATCCGTCGGCATGGGCGACCGGCTAATCAAAGAACTTCTGCGAAGCGATGCGCGTGAGTGAGAGAGTGCGGCAAGGCGTCGGGGTCGCAGCAGCGCGCGTGCGGAGATGAGGCCATTTGGTTCGTCGCCTTCTGTACATCCACGTTGTCCGACGGCGCGCCGTCGTGTTACGTCCGACGGGGTCCCAACGGCGAGGACGGACGGCGGAATTATGCCTGAACAACGCACGACTATGTCGGTCTTCCGGCCTCCTGCTCCGGCGCACGGTTACATCAACTCGACGCGCGCGAACCCAACCCAACCAGTGCCCAGTGCGTATGAGGTTGAAGACGGTGGCGGGACCTCGCGGCCGTGGCGTGGAGGTCTCATCCCGATCGGATCATCAATTCCTGAATATGGGGATGGGTATGCAATCCCTAACCAATTTGGAGGTACGATTTGTGCTGATTTTTACGTGGTGAATAGAGTATCTATTATGTGTAGAAAGCAATTTATGTGTAGTTTTGTAGTATCTATTACATGCTGCTACAATTTTTGCAGATCCTCAACAAGGGAATGGATGTGTTGCAGGCACTGGAACCTCGTCGGCGGCATGTTACAATCAATTAGCAGGTTAATTCTGAATGCTGCTCTATCTATTCAATGAGACTAAATAACAGGTGCCTTTACAGTGAATGCTTGGCTTTTAAATCTTCATGTTGCAGAAAACTAAAGAGGCTAGCTCTGCTTTAGAATCACATTCCACCATCTCAACTTCGTCGTCTTCTAAGCTTCCTCCAGTGATTTATTGAGTGATTCATCTCCCTTTGCATTAAAATTGTCTCCTTCAAGTCCAAAAAGCCTAACTGTATTCGTGAAACTACTCCCTTAATCAAACAATATATTCATATTTATTGCCAAATTAACTAATTTGTGCCGTTAAAAAACAAGCTAGGTTGTCCCAGTAGTATTGCAAAGCTATCGGCCTCTGAAGACAAAAACTACAGTAGAGGCACCGGTGCTAAAGGCTATAACAATAGGGTCATGTCTTTCCTTAATTCGCCACTAACCATATAAAGAATATTGTTATTGGAACATAGTTAGTGATACGGGATCAATTCGCCTGCCTGTATAATATAATATAATCTTATTTGAACTTATGTTACTTAGCTTCTGTAAAATCTTAATGATACACCTTACTAGTAACCATAACACGATAGAAGCACATGACCGATGTTATGCCTCCTCTAATTCAGAAGAAAGGGTGTGGGTGCCTGTGTGCCGATGGCTGATGTATAACAGGTGCCTTTACAGTGAGATTCCACACTGCATGCAATAATTAAGCACCAGGGTCAGTTCATTTGCAGATGTATTTCTTCATGCGCAGTGATGTTTTGCTTCCTTAATATTCATCTGAGAGTTTTGTTTGCTTTTGGTATGCAAGTTGAGAATGGAGCCGATGCTAATATGAACTTTTATTTGTTTAACTCACAATTTTATGGCCAAATGTGTACTGAAGCACAAGTTTACCTCACTGTGCACGCCAATAAACGATTCATATGCTCTACTGGAGATAATGATGTACTGGTGGTTTGAAATAATTCATGACTGTTCAGAAATTTCTAATGAATAACCGCACTCGAATTGCCTGGCAATTCTTTATTGCACACGTGATACACCTTCTCGATCTGTTACCAAATGATTTGGCAGTCGCTGTTCTACAAGCCGAACATCATCTATTCATCTTCTGTTTCTGCTCTGCAATTTCTGTTTTTCTTCTGAGTGGATGGTACTACTATTTTTCTATTTGTACTGCCTTCTGAAAGTAACAATGGTATGCCAAACAATGAATATTATTGCTGTGCTGTTTCAGGTAACATGCCAAACAATGGTTATTTTACATCTGTTATAATATGTGTTTGGTAGTTTGAAGGGAATTTATTGGACTGTTAAGTGAAGGATGGCTTGCATTAGTTCGATGCAGTTGAGCATGTCTTTGCTGGATGAGTTGCAACTGTTGCATCTGCATCTGCTGCTGGTGCTCTCTTGCTTTTATTTGTTGCGTCTGTTTACGAAGTTTTTACATGGGGCGAGATTAAATGATCAATAGATGCATGTTGAATGACAGAATGAAATTCGGTGATTCCAAGCTACCTCTAGGTAAGCTGCTGCAACCTCAGAATGCTTCTCATTTGTCCTTGGATGAGTCTCATATGCATACAACTAATGGATTACGGATGAGAGACATCCAAAGAAACGTCTGGATTACTGGATATGACCATTAGTAGTAGTAGTAGTACAATGTATATGTACAGCTACCAAGAATTCTTACAAATCCAGCATAACAAAATTGAAATACTTACTAAAAAATAAACCAAAAACCTGCAGATTGCATTGGTACTCACGAGCGACCACTTCTGAATGTCTGAATGTTTTCAGATGGGCTCTGATACACCGAAAATGTATCGCATTCGCCGAACTGATCCATTGGTGATAAAACAACGCAGACCTGAAGCAAACAAGTTGGGAACAAGTTGAAAAACAGGACCGAAGTGAAACCAGTGCAGACTTCCAGCTTATTCCAGAACAGACTGAATATGTACGCCACTCTTGCAGTCTACAACTTCAAACGCCACTCAAACGTAGGGGTGGATATCGAGCCAACTGCTCGTCTTATCGAGCTTTTTCTAAAATTGGCATATTTTGATTTAATATCATTTTACGGATAATTTAAAAGTATTTTTAGGAACGAGCTAACGAGCCGAGCCGAGCCGAGCTTGAGCAAAATTTAAATTCATTTGAAATCAACTCATTTTAATGTTTAACCAATTAACAAGTATAATTGATGCAATTTTGAACCGAGCCAACGAGCCCACTAACGAGCTTTTTTTCCACCCCTACTCAAACGTCTACAACTGCATACTACCGATTTGAAACGGCCCAGATGCAACGGCTTAGGCCTGATTTGAAATTGTGATAATCCAAAATAGAAAGGCTGCTGTAGAGGGGGATGTATAGGAAGTATAGATTAGCCTTTTGACTCTCTAAATATGAAGTTTAGCCTACCTATTATGGATTATCTCTTGGAGATGCTCTTAGCATGGAGAAATTCTATTGCAACTACACAGGCATGCGTGCTCTCTCAGTCTTCACCGCAAGACCATATTTAAGACGTTGCTAGGGTCCAAATGACTCAACCACAGATACGGTGCTTCTATATATGTTCATCACTTTCCTTTTTTTGTTTTAAAAAGTGTAGGATAGAATATTACAATTAGAGAGGATGAATGATTGCCGACGCTTTTTAAAATCTCTAAGTAATCAATGAAGGTTTCGACCGCTTGATCGAACACTTGATGCTCTGCTGCTTGTCAGATCACTCAGCTTCAATCTTCTATCGGATTGAGCATAATATCCAAAAGTAGAAACTCTCGATCACCTTTGCACGTAGTCGTACGCTTCGCTCTAATAGTAATCACCAGAAATCTTCAACAAATCACGGACCAGATTGATTTAAGATGTTCTTTATTGCTGGATTACCGTGGATTTACAAAGCACCCTCACAAGCACCCCCTGAAAGCCTTCCTAAAGAAAGCCCTAAAACAAGTCTCTCTCAAAACCTACACAAAATTCCCTAAAAACCACACGTTAACTCATAGCCTCTCCCTACTTTTATAGGTTAATGCTACAATATCTACCTCAAACACGGACTCAAAACATTATCTCTTCCGAAACCAAGGGACCTGAAACCCTTCTGAACACAGGTTTTAATCAATATCTCAATCTTCTTAGTTATGGACTCCATCCACAACTCCTAACTCTACACTTGACTAAGCCTCCAGGAACGCACCTCCCATAGCTTCAGCTCGTATCATCCATCTCACGTGTCGAGGTCTCTAGGACCGCACCGCCTGTAGCTTCTCCACAAATCACAACCTTTGATCTCCACGTACTCCAGCGTTAGCCCTACTATCTCGTGTGGCATCCTCAAATGTCTGGACCTCAGATCTCCCTATCTAAGTCCCGATCCTCCTCGTTACCAATAATGATTGTCTCCTAACTCTATACGTGATGAAGCCTCCAGGAATGCACCTCCTGTAGCTTCATCTCACATCATCCATCTCATGTGTCAAAGTCTTTAGGACCGCACCGTCTGTAGCTTCTCCACGAATTACCACCTTTCATCTCCACGTGCTTCAGTGTTAGCCCGACCACCTTGTATGACATCCTCAACGTCTGGACCTTAGATCTTTCCATCCTAGCCCCGGTCCTTCTCGTCATTGACCATGATCGTCTGCACGCCCACCCACACATGCAAAGAACCGAGAACGTTTTACCCAGCACAAGTTCTTCACAACTTGACCGTCATCAATCCACATGCACAAACCACACCGTTAACCATCCATCAAGATCAACTAGATCAGCCATGGCCATAATATCCAACACCAACCTCAGATCTCCCATTATGACCAGTTACGACCGCTATGCACAAACCAGTCGCTAGTTCATCGATACTCGAAACCATAAGTATTTGGGAAAAACTATCACTCTGAACACTCGAGAAAACATACGCATCGCTACCGACCACAGAACCATCGAGTACCAACTTCCAAGTACCGATCACTATGACCAAGACACCAGATCGCTAAGTTTATGGCTACCGATCACTAACCAATCACTGCATCATAGATCACCAAGTACCGAGTATCACCGACAACCGCTATGACCAGATTAGTTAACTACTGACCCAACACGAGTACTCGAGGTACTCGAAGATCACAAGAACTAAAGCGCTTGTACTGACCATAAAGTCTACGAGTACAGACCGTGAAACCTATACAATTGATCACAAGGTCTTAGACTATCAAGTACTGACCAGTAAAGTCTACGATAATCGAGTACAGACCAGTAAAGTATATGATTATTGAGTACCGACCAGTAAAGTCTACTACTATCAACAGAGCACTGTAGCTATAACAATCGAAAAGTACTATAGCTACAACCATCGAAAAGTACTTTACCTATGACTGGTTCACTGTTGGTCATGATCGGTTTATAGTTCAAGGTCGATGCCTACCGATTGCCTGGCGTAGTTGTTTTGCCGTGGTCGAAATGCCGTAGTCGAAGACTGACGTGGTCGAAGTCTACCGTTTGGACTTGCCTATCAGACCATCCATCACATGGCCGATCGGACTACCAGACGTGGTTATTTTGCTATCATGAAAACTCAATCATAGAAGCGCATCGACCAGAACTTTCATAAATGCAAATTCTAATAAAATAAAATATCAATTATTCATCATCAACAAAATGCACGACCATCATATGGTCTAACAATAAGAAGAGCTACCTCTTCAATTGTCATGCAATTGCTTAATTCAAAACACTAATATATCGTACACTGTTATTAGATATACCACCATCACTATAATTGAAAAATAGAGTAATAACTATGTACTAATCAAGTGGTTGTAGCTTCTTAGCTCGTATCAAATGGAGCGATTCCAAGGAAAATTAATAGAATTGCATGAAATTCCTTCATTGCAAACACGCCGTTTTCTTTTTAGTGAAGAACACCAAGCGAAATAGTACCACAACATTACACCAAGTTTGGAAAGCTGGTAGTCAAAGAATTAACCGAGTTAGCCAGCCATCATTACAAGCGTTAATTAACTAGGATGTTGCTTAAGCCTTGTGATCACTCTACTGCATGACCAAGGAAAAGGCATGCCGTCGCTGAGCCAGTAATCAAGCCTTCTCCAAATGTCAATGTCAACGGCTCTCCATCTCGATCTAACACGTACACCTCCGCCGGTGAAGACCGACCGATCGATCGAGCCATATGCCCATACGCATGCATGCTTGCCTTCAAGAACAACGTTATATAAGATTCCTGTGCCCACGACGACCTCGACCACACAACCACCACGCGCGCACGCAGCTAGCTGAACAAAGATCGAGCTAGCTAGCCTAGCTAGTGCGGCCGTCGGCGCACGTACGGGCGGCGCGCGGCGACTAGCGAAATGATGGCGTCGGTGATAGTGGGTTTGAGCGTGGTCGCGGTGTGCTTGGCGGCGTCCGCCGTCGCACAGTCCGGTTCGTCGCCGCTCAGCAACGTTGCGGTCGTCAACCTGCCGACATCCACCCGCAACACGCAGCTGTCGTGCTCCGACACCAACAAGAAGAAGCCCGGCTGCATGGCCACCTGCCCAGCCCGCTGCCCCCACAAGTGCCTCGTCCAGTGCCCCAGCTGCAAGACATTCTGCCGTGAGTACACATGCAACCGTGCATGACTACTACTGCATGCCTATATATAATAGTTTCCATGCTGAGTTTTTACTGTGCACACGTACACGGAAAAAAATTTGCATGCATGTATGCAGTGTGTGACTTCTACCCCGGCGTGTCGTGCGGCGACCCGCGCTTCACCGGCGCCGACGGCAACAACTTCTACTTCCACGGCAAGAAGGATAAGGACTTCTGCATCGTCTCTGATGCCGACCTCCACATCAATGCCCACTTCATCGGTAACCGTAACCCTAGCATGAACCGTGACTTCACATGGATCCAGGCCCTCGGCATCCGCTTCGCCCACCACCGCCTCTACGTCGGCGCCATCAAGACTGTCAAGTGGAACGCCGCTTCTGATCGCCTCGACATCACGTTCGACGACGAGCGCGTCAGCCTGCCCACTGCCATCGGCGCCAGGTGGGCGCCGGCCACCGCGCCGTCGCTGTCCGTCACGAGGACGGCGCGTGTCAACACCGCCGTGGTGGAGCTCAAGGGCGTGTTCCGCATCATGGCCAACGTTGTGCCCATCACGGTGGAGGACTCTCGTATTCACAACTACGGCGTGACGGAGGACGACAGCCTTGCACACCTGGACCTCGGCTTCAAGTTCAACGACCTCACCGACAACGTGCATGGCGTCCTCGGGCAGACCTACCGCTCCGACTACGTCAACAAGCTCAACGTCACGGCGAACATGCCGGTCATGGGCGGCGCGGCCAACTATGTCTCCTCCGACCTGTTCTCGACGGACTGCGCCGTCACACGGTTTGGCCGCCGCAGCGGTGCAAGCGTCGAAGGCCCGGGCATTGCGATGGTCACCGACAGGAAATAAGTTGCCCACGAATTACTGCTACACATTTATCAGTGTTGGATGTTTACGACGACAGTTTGCAAAACGAGAAATAAGGAGTAAACCGACCGAGTTTATGTGACAGTCATGTAGAAGTTCATTCTTCTATATATTCTGCAATAAATTGAAGACTATCATGACATTTTTGTTGGATGTTCGATGCATTCCCGTATTTTCTGTTGAGTATTGCTATACAATATTCGACTGTTTTTTAGAACAAAAATAGTCAGATTGATCTGGGGCGTTAGATCTCCATCCAACGGATCCACCCATACAAGCCCTCCTAAAAAAATGACTCCTCAAAAAAATGATCTAGGGCATTTGATCTCCATCTAACGGCTTAAAATCTGACTATTTTTGTCTAAAAAACAGTCGAATGTTGTATAGACACTCCCCTGTTGAGATAATATGCTTGAGTGGTCTTCATAAATCCCAGGAATGAAACTAGATTGGTTGGTTCGTGCAATTACACGATGTGGTCTAGCTTAGTACGTCCTCCAAGTCCCAATTTTCCATAACTCAGATTTGACCTAGACTAGTATCTCTAGAATTTGTTTGGAACATAAGAATCTCACATGAAACGGTTCAATTCCCATAAGTACCTTGAAAAATTCCCAGGTTCCACATAAGACCTTAATAGGCGTTGTTTTTTATATACGGTGTGGGATCATTTTTTACCTTCTTTGAATTTAAACGATTAATGGTCCAGATAACATCCAATTGTACTTATTTAGGGTTTGAAATTATGTTCACCTATATGTTTTTAATATCAACATTTATTTTCAAGATACAATGTTAAACACACACACACACACATATATATATATATATATATATATATATATATATATATATATATATATATATATATATATATATATATATATATGCATGTGTGTGTGTGTGTGTATATGTGTGTGTGTGTATGTGTGTGTATGAAAATGGTTCTATACTCCTGGGAGTACATACTTCCACTTCTAATATGCTCCTTTAATAGTGCTGTTATATCTCTTTGTCTATTTGAGTATACTCTAATAATGATTATAAGATACACTAAGGTGAGTTTCACGAAAAATCATCAAAGTCCACCTTTTATAGCATAATTTATGTATATACTCTTTTTATACATAAAAAGTGTATATAACAAAAATAAAAGGCTTCGATAAAAAATTTTCAACTAAATTACATTGAACTATCTTAGAATTAGTATTTAATTATACCGAAGTGGTAAAGAGGTATAAAATATTCGTTTAAATAGTATATTAGAAGTGGGAGTATGTACTCAGAGTACTGAAAATGCTTTATATATGTATACACACACACACATATATATATATATATATATATATATATATATATATATATATATATATATATATATATATATATATACATATACATATATATAGTATATATATTAGAATTTAAACCTATATGTTTTTATTTTTTACTAACTTTTTTGAAATATCCAATTAAAAATTTTCAGATAATTCTATTTATTAGAATTGTATTTGGATTCAATTTACTATAGTTTTTTTTGTTTAGGTTTAGTTATTCTTCTCATTTACAATTGGATAGGTTATCTAATAACATCAAATGATTATGATTTATTCGTAGTAAGAGTTTTTTCCTCCAAAAAAAATTCATAGTAAGAGTTCAAAACCTTTTGCTTTTTCGTCACATCTGTAAATTATCTGCCATCATGATAGATCGATCGAAATATTTTACGGTGGGAAAAATTTGCACAGTCGTTGATCCTTTGCTTTTGAAAGTATGAAATTTGACGCACAGTTTTTGTTTTTTGAGAGAAAATTTGACGGACAGTTTGAAGTACACACAATACATGCAGTTTCGTGAGAGTTAGACTTGGGCCTAAATGTCCCTGTGTCCGACCGCGGTCCAGTCCTCATAAGGTGTCCACTTGACGAGAAGTTGAGACCGACTTGACATTGAGACAGCCAATCGCCGAAACACGGTAGTCATGGCCTTCGCCGCCGACGGAGAAGACGCCGCGCCCGACGAGGTGGTCCTGGAGATCACCAACGCATCCTTCTCCACCGCGGGCTCTCTCTCCTTGCCTCGACCGCCGCCGATCTCCGCCTACGACCTCGCTAGCCTGCACCCCCTCCCGTCCCCGGCCGTCGCGGTTCGCGCCGACCGGAACAGGCAAGCGCGCGCCCTCTCGTCTCTCTGGTCCCTTGGCAATCGACTCCTTTGGTCTAATCCCCTGGTGTATAATTCTATCCAGGCTAATCGAGAGCTCCTCCTACTTCCGCGCTCTCCTCGGCGGCAGCTTCAGGTCTGCAAAAACCCAAGCCCTCTCTACTTCTTAATCCCAAGCAATTGGGCTAAATTTCTCTGGCTGCAGTGAATCGGGTAGAGGGCATGTGCGGATCAGCTGCAACCTGGAAGCAGCTGTACAAGTCCTGCGGCATCTGTTTGAGCCTTCCACGAGTTTCGCGATCACGCACGACAACTTTCTCCCTCTATTGGAGGTATCCAGTCCCGCATACATATACGTTTCTGCCGTTTAATATTTGTTCTTATCAGTAGCCTTCGAGATGATGTTGCCAGTGCCTAGTGCGGCCATTGGTTTTGTGGCATTTCTGTACTTACAAGTTGTGGTTGCTGATACAAGACAATTATTTGGCCAGTTTGCTTACTTTTAGTAAATCTACGATGTTTCGGAAATTTTGTGTAATGTGAATAAAACTCCCATTGCAGTACTAGTGTCTGGTGCTGCTACCTCCATGAACTGTCCCATTAAAGGGTGCCTAGCTGAAACCTTGAGCTAGGTGGCCATTTAGATCATGCACTTTTTTTTTAATTTGAGGCTAGTGCCTAGCTGCTATTACCTTTGGTGTGCGGTCTGTGTCTGCGATGCTCAGGTGTTATTTATCATTTCAGGGTGCTCTGTTTCTTGCTGTTGAGAACCTTCTAGTGGAGTGTGAAAGGTGGTTCAGTGCCATGGGCTCTCAAAGTTCCTCCCTGTTGGTTCCATTGGATTTCATGATTGAGATCTGGCACTTTGCTCAAGAGCATGGTGAGTGTTTTTTCTTTGTGATGGCCTTGTTACACCTTTTTTTTTTAACAAAATCCAGTCGATGCTTGAAGTATGCTTGTTGACATTTGATATGGTTGCAGGGGTTACTTTTGTTCAAGATATATGCCCAGGATATTTAGCTCAGAATTTTGTGGGTACTACACACTACATTGCAATGTTGTGATATCTTTCTGCATACTATTTGAACAATTTGTTTCCTTGCAATGTTTGCTTTTCAGTTTAATATGCTGATACATTGCTGATTCCACTAGCAGTTTTTGTTTATTTTTGTTTTGACTCCTATTCCATTCGGAGTTTCCACTTGTGAGCCTCATAAAACATGTTCCTTGCCCGCAATTGATTTTAAGACTTTGCAGGTTTCAAATAGAAACATTCCAGAAACTGTAGGGATTGGATGAATTTTCATGTGCTCTGTTTAATTTTGATGAACGATTGTGGGTTTCAGCACTCATGATTATTGGTTGAAATTTTAGAAAAGGGTGTCTAGTTTTTAAGAAGAAAAGGCTCACTGATTTTTACTCTTTAGGGAGAAAATGCTAGATATGATTTCACCCTTATGGGTTTCAGTCTTCCTAGCTTCTTGAAGTGGAGATGCTTATGCTAAGTAACATCACATCTATACAACAAATCATCTTCTGTAGTTCTGCCATTCAGAAATAAGTTACACTTCGACAACCTATCTAGACTTTGAACAAGACAGGATCTTTCTGAACTGAAGCTTTGAATCTGCACTTATGATTGGACATTGTTTTTTACCTAAATGAAATATGTTTTTTAGTCATGCAAGTGAAATAAGTTATTCCGTGTTGAACGTTTGGCATTTCTGATGACTTCTTTGCTGATTGTTTAGAGGTAAAACATATCACCTAGCATGTCTTGCTTCTTCTTCTTCTTTCTGACATTGTTCAGAATAAAGACTTCCCAGTGTCAGAAATTATGATGCTTGATTGATGAGAGGCCAACTTACTAGTTGAATAGAAGTGCATATGGGAAGCCTTTGCAGAATAGGGCAATTTGTCCTTCAATGAGTATATCTCTGGCATGAAATGTAGTTCGTGTATAATTACTGCTGTGTGAATCCCATGCAGGTACAGGTTATCTCCAGGAGGTCGTTTGCTAAAATACCTTATGATTTGTTATGTTCTACCATTGAGTGCCCACATCTTACTGTGGATAGGTTTGTTTATTTGTATTGTCAGTGTTATTCCATAACCAGATTGCTATGCTTTCCCCTCTAACACTGAAAAATGATTTGCTGACCTTTGCCCAGTGAAAAGCAATTGTGTGAAGCAATTTTATATTGGATTTCCGAAAATATGCGGCCCTGTGAACAACTGCTCCCCAACTTAGTAGATAGCCAGCTTTGTCTTCTTAGCAAGGTACACCTCCCTGCAACCTATATATAACTATTTCCTGACTTGTAGCATCGAATTCTTGCTGCCTCCTTGGCATCTTTATTGACTATGCACACACATTTGTAGTAGTATTAGTTTGTCACATGTTTGGCCATGTTGATTTATGTATATCAGTATATCTTTTCATCTGAACTTTTTCTGCAGGTGAAGATATGCCTTTTACCTTTGGGATTTGCGGCAGGTATTACTACTTGGTCAGGAGCTTTTAAGTGATAAACTGATAATGCACAATTGTGTTATGCAGATGTCATGTTTGATCTTTCTCTACGTTGCACATCCTTTCATGCATTATGTCCTGATTCCTGAACCATATTTGTAGGAACAAAGAGAAACTGGGCTGAATTTGGAAACACCATCGTATGCACAATTCTTAATCTGCTCAAGGACGGTTTGCAAAATCTACTGTTTGCCATTCCTAATGACAACTTGGAGAGTTACCGTATTCGAATAACAGAATATTCTAAGGTTTTCCTTTGAAGCTACTTCTGTTGTATTAATATTGCTGTGATACACTGATACATTTGAATCATCTAGCATTCATGGTCTTTAGGGTTGGTTCTTTAGCTCTTGTTGCCTCACAAAATTGTAGTACTACTTTTTTACATGAGCATACCATACGCAAACTGCGCTGCAACTTCTTCATATATTTCCATGTTTGAATGGCTGCCTAGTTACTTTTATCTGATCAGCTGTTGGAAAAATAGGTAAATTATACGCTTTACTTTTGTATATATAGGATCCATCTTACGGGACTTATGAAAAGCTTTAGGTTGACTTAAGTATTTTTACAAGCTTCATGTGCTCCGAGATATTTTGTTTTGACGATTGACATAATCTTATCCCGCATTGCAAAATTGGCATGTGGTCCTTCATTGTCCATAGCAGATCATGCACTGTGTGTATTTTTCACAGATGATTTTATTTTGCAGAAAATAGTGCTTTCGGGATGTCCCCAATTAACTACTGAATTCTTGTACATATCAGTGCTCCCCACTGATCTGGATGCTGCATTTAAGAGAAGGATATTAAGTTCATACTCCCGGATTGATTACCGAAATTTCATCCTTTGCAATGAGCTGGAGAAGGCTGTTAAAACCTTGTCATTTAGAAATGTACACATGGTGGATCTTTCGAAATGTCCAAATGTGCATTTCGGTGCGGCAATTGACTGGTTGAACTTGGCATTTCCGGAATTGAGGACATTCAGAGCTTCCTATTGTTTGCTATTCCAATTTGAAGATTTGCTATATCTGTTACTGAAATGTCTGCGGATTAATGAAATTGATTTGACTATTGATACGAGTGTTATAATACCCAAGTATTCTATTATCTCTTCTAGATTTGAAGGACGAGGTGGAATAAATCCAAATCCAACAAGATATCATGTACAAGACCCATCATATGACACCCCAATGAACTCAGTTTTCTCAAATATATCAAAATTGACATTGGAAGGCAGAAATGATATTACTGGTAGGGAAAAAAAAGCTCTGTGCTTATTATCTCCTTTATAATTATGCATATGATTATTTGCAATTTTGTAACCGAGTGTTTGTGTGTGTGCAGATGTGGACTTGTCGGAGATATCTGTGCTGAAAAATTCTCTTTGTTATATAAACATTAGAAATTGCACCCTGTTGACAGATGATGGTATATCTGCACTACTGCTGAAGTGTACAAAGATCCATTCGATGGTTCTTTCTTATACTTCTTTTGGAATTCACTCAATTCAAACGCTATGTACTTTCAATCCTTCTGACAGCTTCCCTGACCACAAGGATGAACATACTTATGTTATGGCTTTTAGGATGCAAGAATTGATTCTGGATGGCTGCAAAGGTAAACATCATACTTTTGTTTCGTGTCCAAGCTTTCTCCACAACTAAGCAGATCATAACTTCTTTAGGACAGCAGAAGTATGATGGCATGCTTGTTTTATTCACTTTACTCTGCAGTAGCTTAGCATGATGAATCTGGGTAATATAAATTTATCTATGTGTAGGTATTGGTTGTGCTGCTATGTCCCAGCTAATGAGTAATATGAATATCGTGAAGTTCTTATGCTTAAGGGAGACATCACTTACAGATGGCGCTCTCTGCAACTTTATCGGCTCTTCTCTTGAGTATCTTGATATTTCGGAGACTGTGGTATGAGTATGATTATCTGTTTGAACTATATTCTGGTCAATGGAAAAAATATTTATTATCCTAATTAAGTAATTATATAATCTTCAGTTATGATAGAATTATAGGATTCTGATGATGAACTTTTCTGCTTTTATGTTTGAATGAGAAAACAATCACCTTTGTTGCTTTGATGGCTGCAAAGGACAAGCTTCAAGAGTGTAGTGCTGATTCATGTTTCTTGACTTCTGTAGTTGTTATGCCACAACAGAACCATCGCCATGCTCCATTTTGATATATAGTGCTTATTTCATTTCTGGCCATAAAAATTGCAGGTTTCTATGGTATCATTAGCGCCACTTATACGAAGAAATTATAATTTGAGCTGTCTGAAAACAGCTGGATGTCGTAACCTGCTGTCTGAACACAGTGAAGTAGAATCCATGAGTGGTAACAAGTATGGAGATTTTCTACAGGAGATAACCAGTACTTGCTGTTTGGAGGATGTTGAAATGGGCTGGGCATTTTGCCCCACTCGAATTGAAGACCTTATTTCTTCTTTTAGTAAAGTAAGGAAGATGACAGTTGGCCTCGGCACAACATTAGCGGAAAATATCCTGCATGCTCTTCCTGACATTTGCCCATTTCTTGAGTCTTTAGTTCTTAGATTTCAGGTGTGTCCCTACTCTGCACAATATGTTAATCAATAAAACTACTTATGCCTTTCCCTCTTTAATAATCGGATGATGTACATCCAGGTGATCTCTGACAGAGTTGTAAGAAATCTATTGGAATCCTGTATAAATCTTCAGGTGCTTTGCCTGCAATATTGTCTTGGCAGTTTAACTTCATTTAGCTTTCAAACAATGGCACCAGCGTTAAGAATATTACGTCTCGAGTGGGTTACTCCATGGATCACAAACGGTGACTTGACAGTCCTTATACAGAATTGTAATTTAGTTGAACTTTCGCTGTCTGGTTGCAAACTCCTTGACTACAGTAAGTTTACTTTCATGCAATATGTGGATCCACTTGTGATGTTGTAAATTTGAGTATTTCTTGATCAACAGACTCTCAAGAGATAATCTCGTCTGGGTGGCCAAACTTGACATGTTTACACCTTGAGGTATGCACTAGCTGTAAGTTTTACATGGGACATTTGGGTAAATTATATTTATGTTTCGGTACTTTATATCAATAGGTTTTCGTTTAAAATCAAAATTGTGGGTTTCAGTTGCTAATATCTCTATATCCACCAGGATGCGCTCCTAGTGGTGGTGTAAAAAGCTCTCTTAAAAAATATTGCCAACAGAAAAAAAAAGCATGCCCATATTTTATGCATCAGCACCTAAAATTGCAGTTCCTTCACCAGTAAATTTTATATTTGTTGTTTTTCAGATTAATTAGGTTTTCAATGTTTTTGAAGTACACACTGTAAATTTTGAATACTCTAATTTACGGCTGAAATCGTAGACATCTTCTAAACCCCATCTCTTATGGACAGCATGTTTGTTCGATATATATACAGGAATGTGGTCAGATAACACTTGATGGGGTTTCTTCTATTTTAAATTGTAAAGCTTTGGAAGATGTCTTACTTCGGCACACAGTGAGTATGAAAAATGTTGTAGCCATGTTCTTGAGATAGATGATATGATCTAACATTCCTGAAGCCTAAATATTTTTTGTTTGATACCATGTACCTGTAAATAAATACTTTGAATCATATTATAGGATGGTAACGACTTGATGCTCTTTACCCAAAGGGGATTGCTGTCAAAATAAACTTTTCACCATGATGTTTCTATTTTCTTTGAGATGCACACCTTTGCAATTTTAACCTCGCATCAAGCCTTGCTTCATGCTCCATTTGCAGTACACAGCAATCTCATTAGAACGCGCCAAATTGATAATGCCATTTTGTGCCGAAAGCTTGCAGCCATAAGTTAGACCCTACAACACTAATCTATGCACACTACTTTGTTTCTTTGAATAGATCTTTGACTACCTGTGGTTATTTTGGTTTAGGTTTTGCATCTGATTGACAATTTGCTTTTGATCATTGTAATTTGATACTGCTTCCAGTGGTATCTAGTTGCGGTTAGTTTATGGACTACTAAATTCTTGCAATGCAGTTTTCTGTAGCATACATTGTATAGACTTGAGATAGCGGTGCCTGCCACACTACAAAGAATAGGCTATATATATATATATATTTCCCCTACCAAGGGCTACCCCCTTCAGTCCAGTCATTACTGACCAATCCCACCATGGTTCCAAATCTTGGTGGTAACTGGCCGGTTACCGCTGAGAACTAGTTATACCGGTGGCGTCCGGGAAAACAAAAACCGGTGGTTTTTTTATTTAATTCAAATTTGAAATTTTCAATGTAAAAATTGATTTTTCTAATGATGTTTACATTGTTTAACACTAATGAAATGTATTAGGAAGATGTATACACCTCTTGTGCTTGACTTCATATTTTTTGCCATAAATGTATTAGTCCGGCAGTTTTTTATTTAATTCAAATTTGAAAATTTGAATGTAAAAGTTGATTTTTCTAATAATGTTTACATTGTTTAACACTAATGGAATGTATTAAGAAGATACATGCACCTTCTGTACTTGACTTCATGTTTTTTGAAATGAATGTATTAGACCGGAGGTTTTTTATTTAATTCAAATTTGAAAATTTGAATGTAAAAGTTGATTTCTCTAATGATGTTTACATTGTTAAACACTAATAGAATGTATTAGGAATATGTATGCACCTTTTGTACTTGACTTCATGCTTTTTGCTATGAATGTATTAGGAATTTCCAATTTTAAATTTGAAAACCGATTTTTAGCGGTTTTCTCCGGTTTTTTAGACGGTAACCGATTTTTCCGGTTACCGATTTCAAATTCAAATTTTGGCACTTAAAATTTGACCAATTCGACCGGGTTTTCCCTGGTTTTTTTTATTACTGGCCGGTAGCCGGTACCGGCCCCTGGCCAGGATTTAGCCCAGTAGCGGAATTTGGAACCTTGAATCCCACACAAGAAACAAGAATGTACGTTAAATGACTTAAATGTTGCAAATTTTATTTCTTCAATAATCTTTGTTGAAGTGTAAATTCTATAATGGTTAAGTAGTTTCTGAGACTTGAGAATTGCAGGGTAGAGGTATTGGAAGAACCATCATAAATGATGCTATCAGAGAGGTACCTATCTTCTCTTCTATGTAATTCATCGAGTCCTTGCAGCTTGGTAAGTTGTAACTGCAACCTTTTTGATGTTGATTGCAGTTACCGCTACTAAGGAAGCTGGCTTTGGATCTTTGTGATGCTTCTGAAGAAGGCTACGATAGCCCAAATGTGCGTATTCAAATGATTTCCTGAGCAGTTTGTGATAACTTGATTAAAAGAACAACAACGAAAAATGATGCTAACATCTTTCCATTATTTTTAAGAATCCGGAGGGGAAAATGATTAGAAGTGTAAGGATGAGTAGATGCAAGTCGGTGAGGTCTTGTTTCGAGCTCCTCAGAGAAGGGTCGTCCTCAAAACCAGTACACAAGGACACCGTAGTGTTGGAATGGAGCAGCAGGCAGCTGAGAACCACCATAGTGAAAGAAAGAGTTTAATATCTTGAAGCCAACGCCTTCTTGTGTGTGTGTGTTCGTTCCTGAGGCCACTCTGATGTTGCAGTGTCAGCTCTTGAGCGGTAATAATGGCTCCCTTCGTTTGGACTTAATACGAATAACAGAATCTGTTGTAGCTATTTCTGTATATTTAATGTACTCTATGGATAGAGGAATACATAGAGTGAAACATAATAAAATAAAAAAATTAAAAGATTTCATTGAAATTGTTCGTTTGTTATAGGTTCTCTCCATCGAAACAATATGATCTTTATGCTTATTATTAAACTTGTTGAAGAGATGAAATAGAACAAGGTCTATCATTTTGATCAGAGGTTGAATCGATCATTAGAAGAAGAATTAGGCAAATAATTAGCATATATTTTGGAAAATAAAAATTTTCGTAGAATCCAGAATGAAGTTTTTATCCTGTACATGTCAGATCTACGGTAACTAGCTTATTAAATGTTTTTTAAGGTGAGATATGTAAGTTGATTATAGTCTTTATCTATATTGATTAAAATTATACGTGAATCTCTTTTTATACTCTCTCTTGTGAACAGTTAAAATTTAAAATTTTAAACTAAAAGTTATAAGTTACGGTAAAAAAACTCACCCAATATATCCGGACGTCGTCCCCATATGAGTAAGGCCTCACATGAGTAGGCCAAATGGCTTATGTAAACAGATCTCTGTGTCTGAAATAGATCCTATTTTAACATGACATGACTTGTGTTCGTCATCATTGTGTATCAATGTAGTGTTGTATATAAGATGCAAAGATTATCGATATACGACGGCCATACATAGCACTATTCTTTTTTTTTTGTCTTTTAACCTTGATTTCTTTGAAAACTAAAATAAATACGATTGATTCTCTAAACAGCTTTCTGAAGTCACCTCTTCAAACGACTTTCTGAGTCTAAAATTATATGCGCTATCAACGTCAACGTCTTTATTATCATCTTAAAAAATACAAACAAAAGCAATCGTCTGTAACTCAAAAGAGCAGACTTATAAACATCTTGCTCTAAATGCTTGTGTCAAATGATCTATGAACAAGGTCGAGATCAAGGTGTAGTATTTCTGTAATTTGTGCGAGAGTATTTTTGTATTAGTAGTTTTACGGAGAAAAAGGTGTGGTATTTGCAAAGTGATATTACCATCGGTAGGTTTGTCTGTAGACTTGCGAAAGTAAACTAAACCCTCGCCGATCTGCCAGCTTCCGCCGCCTCGAGATGGCCCACCTCGCCGCCTCCGCGCCGCCGGTTCTACACCCTAACCCCGACGCCGACGAGGAGGCCAACTGCTCTCCGCCGCCGCCTGAAAGGAGGCGAGGCAAGGTGGTGGTGGTGATGGGCGCGACGGGCGCCGGCAAGTCGCGGCTGGCCATCGACCTCGCGGGCCACTTCGCCGGCGTCGAGTTGGTCAGCGCCGACTCCATGCAGGTCTACCGCGGCCTCGACATCCTCACCAACAAGGTCCCCCTCCACGAGCAGAACGGTCTCCCCCGAATTCCCCATCCAACCTTTAAGTTCCACCCCCCTTTTTTTGCTTTCTCAAATTCGCTTCAGTTTGAGCTCAACGGCGCTAAGTTTGGCGTGTTTCCAGGTGTTCCTCATCATCTCCTGGGCGTAATCGATCCCTCCGTGGAGTTCACCTGTCGCGATTTTCGCGACCATGCTGTGCCGGTAAGCCTATGAACAATGATGCTACTACAAGTTTCAGCGTCTGGACTTCTAGTGAATCATGTTCATTGAATTAATAGTTCACATGTTTCTGAGTGGCCACAGATCATAGAAGATATATTGGATCGTAGTGGCCTCCCTGTTATTGTTGGTGGTACAAACTTCTACATCCAGGTTCATTGCTTGACGCATGCCGATTTCTGTATCTTAGGTCGTTTTCATTTAAATGATCGATGTATCTGATATGCTGTCTTTTGTCCCCTCATAATAGGCTCTTGTTAGCCCATTCCTCTTTGATGACATGGCAAAAGATATGCAGGGCTGCGCTTTGAGTGACCACCTAGATGAGATAGGTGAATAATGAAATCATAACATGTGTTTCTTATTCTTAACGTGCTTAGTTCAATGTTTGTGTTCAAGTGGTGTTTGATCTGTCTATTGTCGCTTATATGCACTAATCAGGCGTTGACAATGATGATGAGGGCAGCGGGTATGAACGTTTGATGGAGATCGACCCTGTTGCGGCACAAAGGATCCACCCGAACAACCATCGAAAAGTAAGGGTGTTGCACAGTTTTACCATGTCTTAATCACTTAGGTTTATTTTGTTGCAGGTGCTCATTTTCCTCATGATATTGCCCCGTTTGTCTTATCCCATTCCTCATGGTTTGCTCTATTGCACAGATAAAACGCTACCTTGAGTTGTATGCAACCACAGGTGCCCTACCAAGTGATCTTTTCCAAGGAGAAGCCGCAGAGGTGAGGAAATTTGCCTTTTCTTTTAATTCATATTTTTCACGCACTCAGGTGTGCACATGTTCAAATGTCCACTTTATGCATGAATGTGAACCATTAATTGCCACTACAGCACACTTTTTCTCTAGGAGATTAGACTTCCTCTGTAGTCTGTACTATAAATGTCCTAAATGAGATAAATTTGTTTTGTCAGGACAGAAGTGGGGTCGGCCTAGTAACTCCAGATTTGACTGTTGCTTCTTGTGGGTCGATGCCGATCTTCATGTTCTGGATAGTTATGTCAATCAAAGGGTCGATTGCATGATTGATGCTGGCCTGCTGGATGAAGTGTGCAATATGTATGATCCAGATGCTGTTTATACCCAAGGACTGTGGCAGGCCATTGGAGTTCGTGAATTTGATGAGTTTTTCAGATTATATTTAACAAGAAAAGAATCTGATGAGATTAAGACTGGTTCTTCTAGAACTATGTTACATCTCCATGGTGATAAGCTCAAGAACTTGTTGGATGAAGCACTCTCCCAGCTAAAAGCAAACACACGCAGACTTGTTCGGCGTCAAGTAAACACTAAACTTCCTGTGTATTTTTTAAATTATTGCCTTTGTTCATAAGATAATCTGAGCAGAAATCAATACTTGACTGTCAATCTTTGCTGTAGAGACGTAGGCTACATCGGTTGAATAAAGATTTCGGGTGGAATTTGCATCACATAGATGCAACAAAAGCATTCTATTGTAAGGCTATTTGTTGTTTTTATTAGTTTATAGTCAAATGAATTGGCCTGCTGTAGAAATATGATGAGTTCCTTTTCCTTTCTCTCTCTGATGATAGGTACCTCTGGTGACTCATGGCACAAGAAAGTTGTTGAACCTTGCGTGGATATTGTTAAAAGATTTTTGTCTACCAATACAACCTTGGCAAGCACAGATTCTTCCAGTGGTATTGGAAGTCCTAGGGTGGCTTCAAGAGAGTTGTGGACTCAATATGTTTGTGAGGTGATTGTGATGATTTGGCTGTGCTTACAAGGGAACAAATACCGATACTTGAACTATCTTATATGTGCTATTTTTTCCGTGTGTTGTTGGGAAGCATCAATTTGATAAACTTTCGTGTCTTTCTGCATCCTGCGTTGCAGGCCTGCAACAACCGGGTCCTTCGAGGGGCGCATGAGTGGGAGCAACACAAGCAAGGCCGAGGCCACAGGAAGAGAGTACAGAGGTTGAAACAGAAGGCCGGAGTTCATAAGCATATCACCACCGTTTGCAGTTTCGGTTGTTCGTGATTATCTTTTTCTCCTCCATTCTGTGCAACTGTTCCCGTGGATCCTGTTTGTGGTAACTGAGCAAAATTATCTGATTAATTAACCATTTTTTGAGATTGTTTTGAGTGGTAGAGCAAGCAGCATGTATTCGGAGACTGGAAGCATGTTTTGACTGTGCAGTAGTACCAAGGACAATAATGTAGATTCTAATGTCGGTCCCAATGCAGGGAAACCGGCGGCGTGAAAAACACCGTGCTGCATAGTGAATGGTACTCCACTTTCGGTTGCTTCGAATTAATTCTGGTAACCTGGCCGGGCCCTACATATGGTACATGCACAGGTGGAGCGACATCTTCTACAGTATTGACCACTCAGGGTTTATTATGGGACATGCAAATTGGGTAGGCAGTCTCTGAAGGAAAGTGAAGTGATAACCATACTTTAGCATAAGTAAGTAGATGACCGACGGAGACTTTGAGTTTGGCAGCATGCTCTCTCTCTCTCTCTCTCTCTCTCTCTCTCTCTCTCTCTCTCTCTCTCTCTCTCTCTCATGAGAATGAAGACCATACTAATCGATGATCCTATCTGTTAGCTGGGCTCATGAGAATGTGCACATGCATGTATGCATCAGCATGATAAACTGCACAGATCAACAGATCAAGTACTCTATTTTTCCTGATCCCGTCCACCCGTTGTTTTCACCGTGTTAGTTTGCAGAAAACGAAAATCACGCATATTATTCTCTCTAGATTGGTCTTTTGGACGTCACCACCTTTCGCATGTGTTTTTGTCCATCCCTCTGTCACTCTGACACCATACATGAGAATGAGACGGACAGCATCTACTGGAAGCAAGAATCAGCTCACGACAAGAAATAAAATCGCATGCATTAGTTTCATGCTGATCGATGTGGAGATGGATCATATCGAGTACTAGTAGTACTACTTACATGCATAATAGGGGTGTGTGGGTGTGACTAAATCAAATGTAATCACGAAAGACGAAATGAAGGGAGATCGATCCCCGATAGAAGCCAAACGCGTACTACGTACTCGATCTGTGGCAAGGTGGTTGTCAGCCTTATCCTGGCCGGCCGTCCTCGTACTAGCTAGCATAGCTAGGGAGAAATTAAAGCAGATTTTAAAATGTCGGTCGGTACCAAACGAACGAGAATTTAATGGAAAGAAACCAACGTGGAAAAGGAGAGATGAGATGCTCCATGTACGATGGCAGGCGTAATGCTCGATCATCGATTATGCTCTGAGAGAGAGAGAGAGAGAGAGAGAGAGAGAGAGAGAGAGAGACGATGAAGATCATGCGGCCAAACTCAAATCTCCGTCGGTCATCGATTATCCTCATGACCAGCTTAAATGGGTCAACAATGGCAAATAAGGGCAATGTTTCGAAAATACAATGGCATGTAAGGGTGGATGCGTTTTGCAGTGGTAGCTTAGGGATCCAGGATCTTTGCATAGGCATATAAAAAAAAATCCCTTTATTTTGTGAGCTTCTGAACAAGTGTGTGTGTGTGTGTGTGTTTCTTTCTTGCATCAATGGTTGTAATAGGCTATATGTGTGGCTAGGGTTGTGAACCATTTTTATTTTAAGTGATGATGACTGTCATGTGATTTCTAGATTTACTGGTATCAGATAGCAATGAGCCTACTACTCTCTTTGTTACATGAGCTGCAGGTCCATCCGTACTACAGTCTTGGACCTCTGAATCTTTACCTCTCCGTGAACTATCTAGTAGGTTCCTCTCGTTCCCAGTTAGAATCTGAACCTGTAAAATGCTACTTACTGTTTAAGTTAATCTAATGCTGACCATTGCGTTTGCGTGTATTTGTTTCTTCTTGTTGTTGTAGCATGACATATCTTTTATGAAACAATTGCTGTCACTTGCTTGCCTATCTCTTGCTGTCAGTTGGTTTATCTATCTATTTGCACACAACCTGACACACCTAGTGTTCAAACAATTACAGCACGCAACAGTTCTTCAAACGAAACAAATTATTGCATTCAGCAATCTGCAAAACAACAATTCTTCCAAGGAATCCACTTTTGCATTCCACCATTCATTTGTGACCAGTTGTACAAGCAGAATTACAGAGTACAACTACATTTGGTCAATACACCAAGGATTACATGACACTGATTCCCATAATTTAGTCAGTGGTATTGTTAGCGTGTGTTGAAAGAGAAATACCTGAGTGGATTGCAAAAATGATACACTAACAGCTACTGCTGACATATATTTTCCGGACAGCCAAATGCCATCCACTTCAGGCACTGAGAATTTCTCAGGAAGATTAGA
Source organism: Dendrocalamus sinicus (assembly GCA_036346575.1). Lineage (NCBI taxonomy): Eukaryota > Viridiplantae > Streptophyta > Magnoliopsida > Poales > Poaceae > Dendrocalamus > Dendrocalamus sinicus. The sequence goes on along the minus strand of CM070643.1, from coordinate 8,836,764 downwards.
AAACAAAATCTTAATCATGGATTAAACTGACGCAACAGAAAAAAAGATTCATTCTTTCTTGCGATTCCACGGCGGGAGCATCACAAGCGGCAAGAACCTCTCTCAATGCGCAACCGGAAAAAAAAGGAGCGGATTACAAATCGGGTCAATGGGAACCCACCCCAATACCCCATGGCGCTGGGTCGAGGCCGCGGCGACGCCAGCGGCGATGGAGAGGCCCTGGTCGAGAGTGACATACTGACATCCATGAGTACGGGGAACCGACCTGCGACGCTGCGGGCCACAACGTCGGCGTCGGGGCCGTCAACCGGGAGCCTCGCGGCGCGGCGGACGCGCGCTCGACGCGGCACCAGCGGCGGCACATACTACCCCTATTACTCCCGGGGGGAGTTTCCCCGCGGAGGGAAGGCCACGTCAGCCCGCGCCAGCGCTCCGCCGGCCGCGTGGTCGCGGAATTTGCGTACGGTCGGGTGAGCTGTTTTGCGAAAAAGTCGCTGTGTTTTCCCGAAATTACGTACAGGTTCTTGGTTCTCGCGAAAAGGTCCCTGCCAGTTTTTTTAGCCCTCCACTTTGGAGGATAGCCCCGCGCGGTTTTTGAAATTGCGCACGGGTCCTCGTTTGTTTACGTACAGGTCCTCGTTTTTTCCCTATTACTCCCGGGGGAGTTTCCGCGCGGAGGGAAGGCCACGTCAGCCCGCGCCAGCGCTCCGCTCGCCGCGTGGCCGCGGAATTTGCGTACGGTCGGGTGAGCTGTTTTGCGAAAAAGTCCCTGCATTTTCCTGAAATTACGTGCAGGTCCTTGGTTCTCGCAAAAAGGTCCCTGCCAGTTTTTTTAGCCCCTCCACTTTGCAGGATAGCCCCCCGCGGTTTTTGAAATTGCGCACGGGTCCTCGTTTGTTTACGTACATGTCCTCATTTTTTTTGCGAAAAAGACCTTTACCTTTTCCGAAAATACGCATATGTCTTCAATTTTTTTTAAAAAACTCCTCACGAATTATCGCCTCTTTTACTTTGGTACGTACGGTGGCTGGCGCGGCGTGGCGCCACGCCTATGAGGCTAGTAGATAACAATCGAATCGAGCACCGACGATGACACCAAGAAATACGGGCCGGGTGACCAGATAAGCATAACAAATCTCAACTTCTTCAAGTGAACGCATGGGCAAAAATCGAACCTTTTGCTTTTCCGAACTGACCAAACTAAAGACCAAAATTGTCCATAACTCTCTCAAATCAAAGCACTAAAAAAACCACATCCATATTGCAACGGATGTCCCTAGCTCTACCTGAATTCTTCAACGACGATCCATCCCAAAATATAAACTAAAAGCAGTAATAACGTGGCATATATATACTATATATGATGGTGGTACTAAATCAAGACGATCGATCCCTTCAATAGTATTAATTAGCGTTGCCAGCCTTGGCGGCGTTTGTAGCGGCTTGTCCCCTGAGCCGACGGCCGGTCCTCCGCGCGGCGATTTGACGATCTTCGGCCGGGAGGAGCGTCACGGCGGACGGTGGGCGTGGCCAATGTCTTTGTGGTTGCCTCCTCCGTGGGGATGATCCACGGGGTTCATGGCCACGCCACGCACCTTGGGCCAGCAGTTCCTCTTCACGCGGTACTTGTGGTAGGCGTTGCGACGCCTTGAGCATCGGCTTCTCGTCCTGCCGCCGCCGCGACCGCCCCACCATGGCGCGGCGATCGCTCGGCAACACCTTCTTGGTGCGGGGAGTTTGATCTGCAAGAGCATGGATGCATATTCGATCCGTTGCATCGATCAATCGACGATTCTAAACCCTTACAAGATCGATCTTAATAATTCTCAAAATAATTAAAGACAAGATCAATCGAATTACGAAAATAAAGTCGTCGATGCATGGACCATGCACCATGCAATAATGTGTGGTATCGTTCGTAAAGAAGGTTGCGTGCATGTACTTACTGCCGGTGCCGTTGTCCATGTTGTGGTGATGACGATGGCGTAGTCGCCGGAGTCGCGCGCCAGGCGCGCTGATGCCGACGTGTTGCTCGGCGTTGCGAGCAGCGGTTCCCTCGGGAGGATCCTAGCGGAGGACGTTGCCGATGGAGAGGTGGCGCGGCGCCGCGATGAGGAGCGGCCCGTGTACATGCCCTCGGCGGCGATGAAGAGCTCCTTCCGGTGCTTGTAGCGGGCGGGGTGGCGGAAGGTGACGCGGCGAGAGGCGCGCCACGGCGGGGTCATGCGATGTCGGTGGCGAGGCCCTTGAGGTACCGTGGCGCTCGCCGAGGTCCAGCGCCCGAGCGGCGGGGCCTTGCGGTGGTGAGTGTGCGACTTGAAGACGGAGCCCGCACCCTTACGCTGCGCCGGATCACGCGCCCATCTCTTCTTCCTTGTCGTCGGCGGCGGGAGGAGCTGGGCGGGGTGGCGATGCTTTGCTTGGCCGATCGGGAGGCGTCGTGCGCGCATGCACGCATTTTATAGGCTGCGGTATGGCCGGCGGCGTAGGGTTTGACCTAGCGTGGGCGGTGCGATTTGCGCTGGGTGGGGTTTGGTTATAGACCGTCCGATTAAGGTGGGACCGAGCCGCCGTCGGGCGATTTTATTTGTTTCCAAAGCTCACGATGCGTGCGTGCGTGCGTCTGCGAGCCAACCTGCATGAGCCGTCGTCGTATCGCTACATTGGGTTCTGTTGTTTGCATCACCGAGTTTTTAGTGTCTGTTTGGGAGAGCTCCACCGGCTCCAGATTCACCTAGATCCACGATTCACTGGATCCACTATGGAGCGCTCCATCGTGGATCCGGGATTCGCCAAAGTGTTTGGTACAGCTCCACCTCCTCTCTATCTCACTTCCACAGGGCCCCACGCGTCGGTGCAGCAGCTCCATTCTTCTTCCTCCCGATGAGAAGCACGCGCGAGGAGGAGGAGGAGCGCGGCGGGGCGGGCCGAGGCGGCGATCGCGCGCGCAGAGAGGAGGAGGCGAGGCGGGAGGCGAGGCGGGAGGCGGCGCCATCGGAGAAGAGTGGAGGCGGGGGAGGCGCCGCCGGCCCGGGAGAAGAGTGGAGGCGGAGAAGACGGCAGCGGCCGAGGAGTTGGCGCGGTGGGGAAAAGGAACTTGTCGCGAGAAAAGAAAAGAGCGAACCATTTTTTGTGTAACCGGTGGCAGTGGTGGGTAATTTTTCCCAACTCCACCAAATTTGAGTTGGTGGAGCACCTCTCCACCAAATCCATGAATCTGGGGGTAAATCCACTGTTTTCGTGGAGCAGATTCATGGTGGAGCTGCTGGAGCTAGAAGTGTTTGGCTGGAAAAATTGAATCTGGATCTGTTTTTTATGAATCTGGAGCTGGTGTAGCTCTGCCAAACAGGCCCTTATATGCTCGGATCACAAAATACATTGGGTTTAACAATGAGAAAGCATTGACACACATGAGTCCTGAGGCGCCGCCGTCGCTCGCGCTGGGCGAGGTCGACGCCGTGCGCTCTCACGTCGTCGCTGCGAGGCAGAGTTCAGCCTCTCCCAGATCTGGGTCATCTACGGCTCCTTCGGCAACGACCTCAGCTCAATCGATGCCGGATGGCAAGTACGTATAGGCTCTTTGGTGATGGATTCAGTGAGTGGATCGGAGCGGGATTGCTCGTCGCCGGTTTCAGCGCAGGGGGGCGGGTGGTAGTGTCGGGGAGCGTGTGCTCTTCTGGATGGTCGTGGGGTCCTTCTCTGTCGTTTGCTTCTTCGTCCGGTGGGGATTCTTGCTCATCATCGGAGGAGGCCGGAGTAGAGACGGAGCTTAAGGTGGGGAGGGCTCTTGGTCGGAATCTCTCGGTGCCAGTTTTGCTATCTTCCTCCGACCCACTAGCTGGGGTGAGGGGGGAAGGGTGTGGATCTCGATCGGTTCTGGCCACAGGCCGAGGGCGAGAGTTCTGATGAGGAAGTTGAAGAGACTGGTGGTAGCTCCAACGCGTCGGGCGATTTGTCCGTACAGGAGGCTTTGGCCAGGGGTTCTCCGGCTGATTTTGGGGTAAGAGATGTAATTCTTGATTTTCAAGAGGCGGGGGGAGAGGAAGCCGCTTTGGGGGGCGCGGCGTTGACGTCGCCTTACCCTGGCACCTCGCTCCTTGTCGCAGGGGTCTGGTCCGGCGAAGGGGGAGGTGTCAGCACTCTTGCCGGGGTCTCCTTGCTCTGCGTCGGAGTGGGATTGCTTGTCGTCAGTTTCAGCGCAGGGGAGTGGGGTGGTAGTGTCGGGGAGCGTGTGCTCTTCTAGATCGTTGTGGGGTCCTTCTTCGGCGTTTGCTTCTGCGTCCGGCTGGGATTCTTGCTCATCACAGGAAGAGGCTGCGGTAGAGGCGAAGCTTTCCCTTGGTCCATATCGTACGGCGCCGGTTGTGCTTTCTTCCTCTGACCACTAGCTGGGGTAAGGGGGAAGGGCGTGGATCTCGATTCTGGCGGCAGGCCGGTGGCGAGAGTTCTGATGAGGAAGTGGAAGAGGCGAGTGGCAGCTCCATCGCGTCGGGCGATTTGTCCGTGCAGGAGGCTTTGGCCATGGGTTCTCCGGTCAACGTTGGGGGTAAGAGATGAAGTTCTAAATTCATTTAAATTTTCTTCTCGAAGTTTGTTCAGTGGTTTGTGAAGCTGGTCAGGGTCGTCGCTCCAAGTATTTAGTTGTTTGGGCCGCAGGCTCGGGGGCGTGGTTGAGGGGGTCGCCGGGTCTTAGACCATGGAAGGGGCCTCTTCCTGCGAGGCGGGCGTCGCCGGAGTTACTGCTGGGTGATATCTGGGTGAGGGACTTAAGGTCGAAGAGGAATTTCCAGGGGTTTTCTCGGTTGGAAAACCTTGGAGTTTTGTTGGGGAAGGTTCCGGTGGTGGTGGTGGCGCCATCACCGGCATCGGAGGGGTCGAGGCCTGAAGCTGGGAAGGAGCAGCCTGTTTTTCAAAGTGTGAAGGAGGTAAGTCAGGTGGGGCCCCAGAGAGTGAACAGTGAGTCAGGCCGGTTGGGTCGTGCGGGGCCCATTTTGCACCTCGATTCCCCAGAGTCTGGGTGAGCTTTTAGCCAGAAGGGGGCGGCCGAGGATTTGATCAGTTAAGAAAATCTTTGACGCTACTTCCCTAGGTCCTCTGGTTACCGTGGTTCCCCAGTCTTGCCCCTTTGCAGAAGTCGTGAGGAGGGCGGAGTCGTCGGAGTCGGTGTCGGGAGGGCGGCAGCGCAGCAAAATGCAGCGAGGCGGGCGTGGCGGTTTGGGGAGACATTTTGGCTTCCCGAACCAATCCGGTGGCACTGGGTCTCGTGGGCGCGGAATGGTTTTTGGCCGCGGCAGCGGGCAGGGGGAGGAGGTTGTTCAAGAGGGCTTCGGTGGCGGTGGATTTCGAGCTTTTGGGCGCGGCGCCCAGGGAGGAGGTCGGGGATGGAGACCCCCTCTGGGGAGTGGCGTTAATCAGGGAAGAGGCTGGCCGCGGCATGGTCAGGGCGGAGGTGCGGGGTGGAGTGCTGTGGGGCCGCGTGGGGGTTTTGTTGGCAGGCAAGGGCGTGGTGAGGTGCAACGTTTTGGGCAAGATGCTAATCGGGGGAGCTTGAAGGTTGGGGTTTCAGCTGAAGGGAATATGGTATCAAGGAAGGCGGCTGAGCTCGAGTCGGTCAAGGCCATTTCTGGTAGCGTGCAGGTGGGTGTGGGAGCTGTGCAGGAGGAGGAGGTTCAGGGAGGCTCGGATGAAGAGGGTGAAGTTGAGTTAGCTGGAGTCAGGTGCTCTAGGTGCACAAAGAAGGGTCATTTGGCAGCAGGATGCTCGGCAGAGGTTTACTGTGTCATTTGTGACAGTCACGATCATGTGAACCACAGATGCCCGGTTCTCAAGTTGACAAGGCCAGTTGCTCATGCCGTCGGGTATGCTGTGCATGGGCTAGGGTTCTTCCATATCCAGCACCCCCCTCTGCCAAGGGGGAGAAAGGACTCAAAGCGGGCATTGGTTACCGTCACGGGAGGAGTGCTTTCAGAGGAGCAAGTTTGTGCTCAATTGAAAAGGATTGTGCCAGGGAAGTGGAAGTGGACTTTAGAGAAGTGTGGGGAAAATTCGTTTATCACTCAATTTCCATCAAAGTCGGAGTTGCAGCGTTCGATTGCATGGGGGTGCAGATGTGAAGGAGGGTGGAGTGTCAACAGGCGTTAGGCTAATTTTTTAGGAGTGACATGAGGAGGAAGGTTTCTTACTTCCTAAAGTTTGGGTCAAGGTGTTTGGGATTAGAAAAAGCCTTGAGAGAGTTCCTAAATGTGTGGGCGGTCGGGTCTATGCTTGGATCGACGCAGACGGTGGATATGGAGTCGACTAGGAAGAATGTGTTCGGAAGAATCTTAGTAGTTGTTCTCAACCCGAAATTGATTCCTGCGCATTTAGATGTGGTCATTGGGGATCATTATTTCGAGCTGGATTTTGAGGTCGAAAAAAGAGGTTTTGATGAAAATGGAGAAGTAGAGGTGGATTGGGATGGTGGGGACAAAGATGGGTTTGGAAGTGAGGAGGGGTTGGAGGAGGAGGATCTGCTGGGGGAGGAGGTGGAGGGTGACAGAGAGCACAAACGTTTGAAGGGAGTAGGTGGAGTGAGTAATGGGGCGCCGACTAAGGAGGGGATGGCGGGAGGTGAATCGCTAAAAGAAAAGGTCCAGAGGATGAGTGAGGAAGAATTTAGAGCCTTTCTTAAAGAAAGAGCGGAGCAGCTTCTGGATGTGTCGGTCAATAAAACACTTGGTGTAGTGGCTGATTTGGTGTTGGTAGAAAAGGAGCATTGGGTGTGCTGGAAGCATGTGAAGGAGGTAAGGAGCTGGGCTGTCTTGCGATTTCGCAGCAAGGAGGTGTGGATGTTCCCAGTTTGCCGGGGAAATTCGAGGAGGCTTCTGGGGCCAGTTGCTTGTCGGTCCAATCTCTGATTTCGGTGGAGACTTCAGGGGGCGGGGGTTTGCCGGACCAGACGCTGGGATCGGGGGAGCTGCTGGGCACGCAGGAACGGCCGAGAGGTGTGTTGGGTTTGGTTCAGGCGGAGTTGGGGTCTGGTTCTGTGGGCGTTGCGGAGGCGTCTGGGGCGATTAAGGAGCTGGCGGTGTCTCCATCAAGGACCAGCGTGCGCTTGGCCGGTGTGGCTGAAGAGCACACTTTGAGCCGGGCGGAGCGCCGGGCGGTGGTGCGCAACTTGGAAAAAATGGAAGGTAATGCTACTGTTAACTCTTTTTGTTCTACTCCTGCATCTTCTGTGCTCAGGAGGGTGAGTGAGCTGGGGGTTGTGGCAAGTAACAGTGAAGAAGGTTTACTTTCAACTGTTAATCGCTTATTTTGTGGAGTGAGTTCAAGAGATTCGGCCAGGTTAGAGATTGAGAGTGGAGGCTCTTTGGGTAGTGGTAGTGAGTCGGATAGTTTAGAGGATTTAGAAACAGAGGCAGCAAGGCATTTGTGTGGGGATTTGGTGGATGATATCTTAGATGGTGATGATTATCACCTTAGTTGTGAGGCTAAGGCTGGTTTTAAAAAGTACAAGTCCAACGCTAAGCCGTTTGGGAAAAGGACTTTAAAAAAAAAGAAAGGTTAAAGTTTCGAAATGGAGTTCTTCATGAAAGGAATTTTCTGGAATAGCAGAGGTCTTAAGGACTTGGCTAAATCTAGATTCTTATATGAAACTTCTAGAGAGCAGAGCTTAGACTTCATTTCTCTTTTGGAAACTGGGAAGAAAGATTTCTCGCCAGCAAAACTTAATAAACTGTGTGGGGGAAGAGACTTTCTCTGGCATTGGTCTATGCCTCATGGGAGATCAGGAGGAATTTTGTTGGGAGTAAATTTGGATTTTTTTTATATTGGCAGTATTTCAGAAGGGGATTGTGAAATTCCATCTCAGAAATAAAAAAGATGGCTTTCAGTGGATTCTGGTGGCTGTTTATGGGGCAGCGCAACCATAATTCAAAGGAATTTTTCTTACCGAGCTGGTCCAAGCCTGTAATAAGGAGACGGTGCCAATGATGATTGGTGGGGATTTCAATATTATCCGAAATCCGAGTGAGAAAAGTAATGATAAGTTTGATGGGAAGTGGCATTTTCTTTTTTAATGCGGTTATTGATAGCTTAAACCTGAGAGAAATTGCTCTGTCGGGAAGAAAATTTACTTGGGCTCTGTCGGGAAGAAAATTTACTTGGGCTAATTCCTGCAAAGTTCCAACATTCAAAACGCTGGACAGGATCTTAGTGAGCACGGAGTGGGAACAAAAGTTCCCTCTCTCCGTGGTGAAGGCTTTGGGTAGAGATCTTTCGGACCATGCTCCGCTCCTGCTTAGCACAGGGGAAGGAACTCAAGGTAAGGGACGTCCAATGTTCAAATTCGAACTCAGATGGTTCTTACGTGAAGGTTTTTTCGACTTAGTGTCTAGGGTGTGGAAGGAAGAAAAGAAGGGTGTTTCGGCTATCCAAAGGTGGCAGAATAAAATTAGAAGGTTGAGACAATTTTTAAGAGGTTGGGCAAAGAACGAGCATGGGGCTAGTTGCTTATATACTCGGATCCGAGTGCTAGTTTTGTATACTCGATTGTATTATTTTTTATCATATATCTAATGTTTCTTGACTATATATGTAATACAAAAATTGATAAGAATCTCAATGTTGCACATAGAAAATCAAAATGTTGCATACATGAATTGCATACATAAAATCGAAATGTTGCACATATGAAACACAAATATTACATACATGAAATCGAAATATTACATATACAAAATCAAAATGTTACATACCGAAGAACGTTGCTTCTCTCATCCTACTCTCACTCGATGGACGTGCCCGCCGCTACCTGCCTCTACCGCCGCCGCCTTCTCCTTGTTGATGCAGGCTACGGCCTCTACCACCGCCGCAAGCTACACAGCCTCTACCACCGCCGCTTCGCTGCGGTCCTCTCCCTCACCAACGCCCTCTCCCAGGTTGGCTCCGACCTCGCCGATTTCCTTCGTTCTGACTCCGATGAGCCCAGATGTCCAATCTAGGCACTAGCTCCATACGCTCGGTTGTAATATTTTTGAGCCGTGTATGTAATATTTCTCGGCCATGTGTGTAACAAAAAATGATAAAAAATCTCAAATATTGCACACATAAAATTGAAAATATTGCATACATGAAATTAAAATATTGCATACATGAAATCGAAATATTGCACACATAAAATCGAAATATTGTACACATGAAATAGATATCGCATACATAAAATTGAAATGTTGCATACATAAAATCAAAATATTACATATCGAAGAACGCTACTCCTCCCCTCCTACTCTCACTCGATGGACACGCTCACCACCACCTGCCTCTGTTGCCGCCACCGCCGTAGGCTACAGCCTTTTTCGCCACCACCGTTGCCGCTTCGTTGTGATCCTCTCCCTCATTGACGCCCTCTCCCAGGTCGACTCCAACCTTACCGACTTCCTTTGCTCTGACTCTGACAAGGTCCCCTGGAGCCTCCTCCAGCTCTCCAAGCTCGCCACCTCCGATCTTGTCTCCTCCGTCGCCTCCACAACCGAAGATGAAGATAAGGCGGCGGCCGAATCTGGCAGCACCAACACCAGGGATGAGGTGGCTGAGCTTGTGGTCATCGCCGTGCATGAGGTTTTGGGGCGTGTGCGGAGAGAGGAAGAGAGTGAGAGAACGAAGAGAATGAGTCGAAGGTGGACTGATTGTCCAATAGAAAGAGGAGCTCCATACGTATGAACAGTAGTAATTCCACATAAAGAATGTATAAAAATGGGTGGGGGTTTCAAACAACCGCTTACTTGTGGGGTGAAGTGTCAGGGAAATAGTTATACCAGAAAAAATCAAACCCACATGTACACTTAGATGGGATTTTGCAATTTTGCTTTTTTAGAAAGAATATGTGCAGAACACACACCGCACATACACCCCATTTGCACCACATGCACACAAATATGCACATCCACTATCAAGCGCTTTTCCATTGAACACACATGTGTTGTGCACTCTTGTTGGCAATAGTTAGTGTGATTTTGAGAAAATTACATTAAAATTTGGCATGTTCTAGATGTCACCATACTTTTTTCACAGGCTGAGTTGCTGCAAATGCCCGTCGGAGAAATTCCCTAGCGGCGGAGAAGCATCACTCAAAGTCAAAGAGGGAATCATATTCGGAACATTCCTACAGTCCCCTCCCAGATGATGCAATATTTAATAATACTATGCACAATAAATAAGATCAATAGATGGAACAATTGTGATCAACAAGTGCAACAAAAAGGTATATTTTGTTTCCTACTATCTAGTTCGCACAATTGTCACTCTCTATGTATATGCCCCCTTGTGCGCTCTTTCATTCGCACTAATGCCATTATGTCCATGTCGTCCCCCTCGCCCGCTCTCTCGTTTGCACATTTGTCAGTGTTATGATGCCGTCCCCCTCACACGAAGCGCTGCTCATGATAATGGGTCCTCAATGTATGGGGTGAGCGCATCGGGTTTACCTTTCGCTCGGCTATAAATACGAACCTCTCACAGTTCATCGTTGCTCATCTCAGTCACTCATCGTAGAAGGTCATTGTCACAGTGGTCGCTCAAAATTGGGAGTGCGTAATTCATTACTTCGAGAAGCCAGTGCATAGCTCAAAATTGGTAGTGCTGCTTTCTTCTCTAAAAAGCCAGGTAATTTTTGATCGTATGCTTTCAACATTATTCCTGTAATCTTAGTCAATTAGTGTTATTTAGTTAGTCATGATTAATATAGTTTGTATTACGAAGTAAGCATGTCGTAGTAATTTAGACATAGTTTATACTATTTTTGTGTACGTACGATACCAATAATTTGTTATTGAATGGAAATATGTAATTAAGTAGTCATAATTACTGTAGTGGCAATTAGTTAGGGGTAAGTAATGAGTTAGAGCATCTCCAAGAGATACTCTATATGGCTCTTAATATTTAAATTTTAGAGTTAAAGGGTAAAAAGTAGCTCCAACAGATTCCCAAATAGACTCCCAAAAATAGAACACACCCAAAAAATGGGCTCTCACTCTCTACTTATAGAGGATGATATAGGCTCCCAATACTGTTTTTCTGGTTTAGGGTATCTGTTGGAGAGAATGATTATTTTGGGACCTTATATCGTGATTAGGATCTGTAAAAAGAGATTTAGGGTGTGAATTTATTGGGCATCTCTTGGAGATGCTCTTAGTGCTAAGGACGACAGTAATGAATGGCTCGTCATGTTTTCGGATGAGTAAACAAATTATCGGTAAGTAGTGAAGTATTCGTATGTAGTTACACGCATACGTCGTACCACGAGGGGGATTTATAGAGTCCTTCGTACATGACATTATTACGAGCGGCTCGCAATTCAGTGTGTCTCAGCTAGAGGACTTCGACCCTTACCGGACCCAGCCTACTGTACCTGAGCCTGCTGGACCACCGTCGGCTACTAAGCAAACAAAACAGTCTCCATACCTCCTCCAACCCGAGACGCAACCTCCGGACCGATTGACGTACCCAACGGGACATGCTCATACGCAACGGAAGACAAGGCCACGTACAGGGAGGCAAATGCGGCGAGAAGGTAGCAGTGGCTTGTAAATTTTTTTCGAAATATTTGTAAATTCATAATTAAAATAACCTTAATAAACGTGGCAAATCCAAATGATATAAAATTTTTAAAAAATTACACAATAACTATGATTGTGTCGAGAGGTTTCACATAAAATTTCGTAATTTGGAGCTTATTTGCTATATATAAAAACTCGTAAAAATATCAAAATTTTATAAATGTTTGAGCAAAATTCGCAATGGATAAAATTATCCAAAAATTACACTACGAGGTACATTATGTTAGAAGACTGTATATAAATTTTCGTAATTGTTTGAGCTCATTTAATATATTTAAAAATTCAAATAAATACTAAACGAAAAAAATTAAGGAAACTAATTAGTTGGCTTAATTACCTGTCACTCCCCCACCGGGCGATAGGCTCCTGCCGCCGGCGGTCCCGCCACGTGTCAACTCATGGGCGCTGTCGCCCGCCCACCGGATGGCAAAAGTAATATTTTTACAAATACTATCTGTATACAATTACTTTTATAAATATGGTGCGAAATAATACTAAATTTGGCTCATGCATGTACTGATGTACGTGCAGCGATCAATCCATCCACAGCTTGCAGTCCATGTGGCAATGCTCGTCGTCGACGGCGACCCAGTCGACTCCCCTCCCCATCGCCGGTGGCGTCAGCAGCATCCCCCTCGCCATGTCGTCGATCAGCCCAGGCATGTCGAAGATCGCGTCCTCGTCCACGAACACGGCCTCCTCTCCGGCGGCACTCGTGCCGGCCCAGGTAACCTCCGGCAATGCCAGAGGTGGCGGCGGCTTCACGCGCTGGCTGTGTGGCCGGTACAGCTCGGCGGCCTGAGCTGCGGCGCGGCGGATGTCCTCCGGCGAGGCGGTGCGCGCGCGCGGGAGCGTGGCCTCGGAATCAGGGAAGTTGAGCTCGGCGCCGCGCGCGCCGCGGAGGGCGATGGCGGCGACGTCGTGGGCGCGCGCGGCCATCTCCGGGGTCGGGTAGGTGCCGAGCCAGATGCGCGCCTGCGCCTGCGGCTCGCGAACCTCGCACACCCAGCGGCTGCCCCCGGCCCGGGCGCGCACGCCGCGGTACACCGGGTGTCGCGTCTCCCGGAACTTCTTCCGCCCCGCCCGCCGCTTCGGCGGCAGCCGGTGCTGGCTCCCGTCGCCCGGGGAAGACGGCGGCGACAGCGACGACGACGAAGCCGACGACGTGTCCTCGGTGTCCATGGTCGCAGTAAAGAGCTAAGCGAAGTAAACAGCAGGAGTATCGTAGACTTCGTAGTGCAGGTTAGCTGCCTAACTATTGCCTTGGGCGCGGGGAAGGAGAGTATTTTGTGGGTTGGATATATAGGCGTGCGGTTTGCGGGTTCGGACCCGTTTTCGCCATCGAGCGGCACACGATACTCCTTCGGGCTGCGGGTGTGAAGTAGAACTGGACAGCGGCTCGGGGGAGCTGGGACCCGCTTCAATTCCGCCCTTTCCTCACGTGGGGGATTCGGATTTAAGGGATGAAACACGTGCGCACTGCGTGCAGATTGGTAATATTATATTAGCCTGATCTTTTCCTTATTTGTACATGTTGATTTCTCCTGATGCATTTTTCTAAATGGACCACAAGACTGCGATGGTTGAGATCATGTGCACGAAGCTCCTTTCTTCTTCTCCGCAAAAGCAAAAATCCATAGCTCCTCTTGTGTATTCTTTTTTTTCTTATTAGTGTTGTTCTCTTTTAATCCATCCACCTGTTCCTGAACAATTGTTTTCTCTTATTTTTATGGTTTCTAACATAGTACTTCATTCATTCTTTGTTATTTGACGTCCTAGAATTTGTGTCATTGAACTTTTGAAAGTTTGGTCGTCAATAGGTTAAAACTATCTAGATTGACTATATAAGAATTATATAATTATATTTATCATTAAAAATAATTTTATAATTTTATTAGTACACTTAATGTAAAGTTATAAAAAAATAATTTTCAATGTCGAATCTTGGAAAAAAATCAAATGTTGGAAATCATAAAAAGTCAAAAATATCAAGTAAAAAAACAGAGGGTGTACTTATATATTTTTATTATGAACACTTGTTGTGATATGTCATAATATGTATGATATTTTGAAAGTATTTGTTTTGACAAATTTTGTAATGTTATTGTAGGACTCGAGATGCCTTTAATTTTAAGGGAAAATTTGTTCTGTAGCACTGAAAGTTGACCTCTTTCGGAAAATACCACCAAAAGAACCCCGTTCCGAAAATTACCACTCAAAAATTCAACTCGCTTCGGGATTTAGCAGTCTGTTAGTAACAGTGTTAACTGAGACAAAAATACCCTTACCTGTTGGAGATACATCCTCGCTTTGGACCGATGCTGGAACCAACATTCAACAATCTGGCGCTCTCAAACATTCACATCAGGCGCTCCAACATGAGCGCTCCAACTGCAGCAACATGAGCTAGCTAAAATACATGTTTCAACCGCTCCAACCAGTAAATTACTCAGCAAAAAGAAGGGACACAGGCAACATCATCAGACAAAGACACTAAGCCATATAGTGCTAAGACAAAGACACTAAGCCAGCCAGTACTACTAGCATTTCCTTCCAAAACAACAAGGCATTAAGCCAGCCAGTACTACTAGCATTTCCTTCCAAAACAACAAGGCATTAAGCCAGCCAGTACTACTAGTATTTCCTTCCAAAACAACATTAAGCCATCCAGTACTACTAGCATTTCCTTCCAAAACAACATTTCATACAAAAGCATCCTTCCAGAGATGTAGTTGCTGCAGGAACAAAACAGAGATGATTTTAACACATTTCATGTCATTTCCTTCTTCAATTTTTTTCCCAGTTGTTTTTCAAAATCCATTCCAATAGCATCTCCACCTGAAAGAATTACAACAAAACAACAATGTATCACATTAAGTGGCGCCTCAACATCTAGGGTTTGAGTCTTACCCTTCAGGGATCTCAAGTGGATGCATCCTTCGTGGTCTTTGCCCGGGCTTTCTTCAGTGGATGCAACAGATCTACAAGCCCGAACGCCACCCGCCGCTCTTCTTCAGCCCGTCGCCCGAACGCTGCCCGCCCCTCTGGCGAGATCGGCTCTTCTTCAGCCCGTCGCCCGAACGCCGCCCGAAGCCGATCTGTGTTGCCGGAGCCGTCGTCGTCGCCACCACCGCCGCCCGCCGCTCTTCTTCCCCCCGTGGCCACCACCCGCCGCCCGCCGCTCTTCTTCCCGTGGCGCCGCCGCTCGTCTTCCCCGGTGGCGCGCCGCGCTCTTCTTCCCCCCGTGATCGCCGACGCCGCTCGGTGTTAGGGTTAGGGTTTGGGGCGGAAATGGAGCCAGGTGCGGACTGGCCGAGGGTGGCTCGGTGGAATCTGGGGTGGGGTGGCCGAATGAGTGTGCCGCTCGGTGGAATCTGGGGTGGGGTGGGCCGAAACGAGTGCGCCGCTCGGTCTCAAGGCATGAGGGGCAAAAATGGCATTACGAAAATACGAAACAAACGGAAATTAACAGACTGCTCAATCCCAAAGCGAGTTGAATTTTTGAGTGGTAATTTTCGGAACGGGGTTCTTTTGGTGGTATTTTCCGAAAGAGGTCAACTTTCAGTGCTACAGAACAAATTTTCCCTAATTTTAACCTTCCCAGTTGTATTCCAGAATTTTCTCTTCGCTACCTATTGGAAACTAGGAAGATTAATTTAGACCACCACCAAAAAACTCACATAAGAATGGAAGCAAAATCAGGTTCAAACTCCAAGGCCCGTATTACCGGCAGGCAATAAGCCAATAGTACCACAGCAGAGCGATTTGATTGCCCAGGAGCATCAGTCTAACTGGTCTCCAGTTGGACCGCAAGCAAGGGTGCGGTCTGACCGCTCCCCTGTTCTAGAATTGAAAATAGCCCGAGCCAACACCTAAAAGGTGCAATCTCCAAAATATAGGTCCAATGACTTGAAACTTTGCATACACATTGGTAAGTATATCAGGAATCTATCCAAGGATCGCATGGATCTTGGTCAGAATTCTAACCTTTCCTTGAAACAAGTAAGATTGCACCCAAACCGAGCAAAACTCAAGAACTCGACATACGCCTTACTCGTGGGTTAAGAATGGTCAAGATGGCTCTAGATAGGTTTCCACATGTCATAGCAAGCTAGAGAACCCAAAAATTCAAGAACAAAACCTCATATCACAATTTCACAAGAGGTGGCCCAAATCTAGCCAAACCGGGCAAACTCCAAAATCTTGCTGTAGCAAATTCCTATATGGATGACATATGATCCTCTGTAGGATGAAGGATAACCGACTAGAGGGGTGAATAGGAGATTAAAAATTTTCTAACCTTCTAATAACAATTATCTCAATTTTAGTATGGCAGCATTTTAAAGCAATTTAAACCTACACAATCTAATAAGACTAAGACACTAGAAGCACAAGTCTTTACACAAATAGTTCTAGCACAAAAGAATATAACAATCACAATATACTAGAAGTATAAGAGCATAAAGAAGAGAAAGAAATAACCAATATACACACGATGTTTTACAGTGGTGATCGAAAACTTACCGATTTCCACTAATCCATATTGAGGAAAGCCCAACAACTTGGACCGGCTCCACGAATTAAGCCTCAACTTCTCAATTCACTAATGGTTGTCCTTCCTCCACTTTGAAGATGGTGGACACCAAACCACTCACAAATTGGTGCCGGGCTTCTTCACAACATTCTTGAAGAAGTCATGTGCAAACTTCCGCCAAGTCGTCCAGGTGCCAACAAATACCAAGAGTAAAAAAATCACAGCTTCGCTTGACAACAATCAAGTGACAAAGAATCAATCTAGAGATGAAATGCACTTATTTTGGCTCAACCACCTCAAATGAATGCACAATGAGAAAATGAGGTGTGGAGTGAATGCTCAAAGATATTCAATAGAATTTGTTATTGCTGTCCTTGGGCAGGTGGAGGAGTATTTATACCCTCACCAACCAAAACTAGCCGTTACAGGTCATTTCTTGAAATTTTCAGGGCGAGCAGAAGTACTGTCGTTCAATTGCCGGTACTTCTACACCTGTTCTGACATAGCAGTAATAACTATTTCAGAGCCTCTAAACTAGCCATTGGAAGTACCGTTTAGGGTTGCAGTACTACCGCTCTACGGTAGTTCTGCTGTTAAAACTCCGGTACTTCTATTTTCCATAGAGAAAAAGTGATTTCGATGGTGCGTTCTTGAAAAAACATTCCGCTCAATTTTGACGAAGCTTCCGAAAAGCGAAAGCACCGCGGTTTGCATACCGGTACTTCCAATTGTCCAGATAGAGCACAAATTGACTATGAAGGCGCTCTCTTAAAAAATGTTCGACTTGATTTTTCGGAGCTTCCGTGCTTTGGAAGTACGGTTCAAAGTTGTGGTACTACCACTCTACAGTAGTTCCGCCGTTGAAACTCTAGTACTTCCATTTTTCATAGGCAGAGCATAGATTGGCTATCAATTTTAGTTTTAAGAGAATGTGTGATCCTAAATTAATCCAAATGACACAAAAATATGCTATCAAGTTACTAACCATGATCTCTCTTAATGGTACGATATTTATCCTATAATCCGGTCTCCACCCTTTCTCCTAAGACTAATAAAAATAAAAAAAGGGATCCTAGACTACATATACCTTTATCTTGTGCCTTTGATCTTCATGATGACCCTTAGCATGCGTCTCATCATCATTTTAGAGACTAAACCTTTTAAACACTCAATAAACATGTCAGCCCCATATTCACATAAATTCGTTAATTACCAAAACCATTTTTAGGGCCTAGATGCTTTCATCCTCAAGAGGCATCACCATCTTTTACATGTTCATGGAACAAGCAAGACCAAGAGAGAAGAGGAGAGAGAGAGCAAAAACTCGAACCAAAATAAGTGCAAAACCAACAAGATCAAGAATACACAATGGATGATAAAGATGATTGATCTAGTGCAACTTGTAGATGAATATTTTACCACCTCATTGTCATGGAAAACAGAGCTCACTTACCTAAGAGCACACACCCAAGAACCCCTCACCAAGGAAGTCACTCACACAAACCCTAGAGAATGAATGATTGGGTTGGTTAGCCTCACATGCCTCCAACCCCCTCTCACTCAAGTAGATGGAGCAACCAGCCCACACCTAACCTTAATAGGTACTATCTATTAGTACAATTGGGAACCCGTTAACCCCACACACACACACCGTGTTTTACACTCAACACATGACTTACGCACACTTTTCAAAGCACATAAGCCTAAATCGCTAAGGAACAAGCATTCATCTACTTGGCCTCCTCAGCATCTCCTTGACCTAAACTATTATCCAAACACCCTCTAAGCGCTGCGGTTTTAGTCCCTTTGTCACTTTTGGTATTTTGGCTACCCCATCAAAACACCTTCGCCTTGACCGTGGACCTCAGCTCTTCCCTGAGCCGAGTCCATGGTCATCTCCGCATTTGAAAGCAATCCCCATGCTTGTAACGACGCATCAGTAAGTCTTTTCATGTTGGTTTCCCCCAATCATGCCTCACTTGTACTGACCGCACCATTTGATAAGCCGTTGCTCGAACCTTCCCTTCAATATCCCTTGTCTTCTTCTGTGCTTCGCTTGAGCCCAACCATCCCACCCAGTTTCTTTGACCGCACCTCAGCTCATCCTCGAGCCTAGCCCCAGTCCACACCATCGAATATGGCTACCTCCAAGAACCCTGCATATCAAAGACCAAGAATTATTTTTAGACATAAGTTCTTCACAATTTGACCCATGTTAGTCCAAACAGTTGCAATGATTTAAACTCTGTGACTCAATCCATGACCAATTCGCACAAAAACCAAAGTCAACAAATTTCAGCCAGTCAAACTGCTATGGAGTGGCCGATCAGATCGCCAAGCCCACTCCAGTCAGATCGCCAGCCTGCTTGGTCATACCACTTTGGCTTGGCCCAAGAAATTTCCCCTTCTAAAAATAGCTATTGCCAACTATTTTTTGATCGCACTGCAAGCCCGGTATGACCGCCACCCATGGCCGATCATACCGGTGGTTGCACATTGGTTAGACTGTCAATCCTCGGTTAGTTTGATTGTCACCGACTGGCCTGACCGCTAGCCCTATGCCGATCAGACCGCTGCTGGCAAAAATGTTGAGAGGTAAAACACAACATTTTCCAAATGCAAATTTCAACTTGATATGATTACCAATTGTTCAATACATATGAATCAATAATATTCTCAACATAGTTCTTCAATTATTTTTGTATGTCCACTCAAATTAAATAGCTTTGTGTACAATAGTGGTTGATTTTTCTAAAAAAATGCTTTCATAACGTAAGAGTCGGGCTTCCATAATTTATGTTATAACGGCGATAATTAATTACCATACTTGTGTTCCGGAGACTAGCTATGCAATGTGAAATATGACATTTAACAAGGGCAGGAATTATGGCTTATTTCGTTAATACAAAGATGAGAAAAACCATCTATTTGAACACTGGTGACATATATTTTTGACTGGAGATAGACATTATATATAATCGAGATTCGAGACTGTGGTCATGCGTGTAGCAGTGGACAAGAATTCTGTAAAAAAAATGGGTGAATTGTACACAAAATTAATTTTTCCATGGCATGTAGAAACCATCAACATCGCGTGTATATTTGTGTTGCTGTCGTTGGTGTGTGGCTAGCTTTCGATCGATCGCGGCAGGCACTGAGACAAATGGACAAATTAACCAGCAGGCGGGATGGATCGATACATTGCCTGATCACCTCACGAAGGTATACGTCCGTCGTCAATCGCTTCCAACTAACTACTGTCCCCGAAGTATAATTTGATCGCCATCTTTTTCTTTTTGCTTTGATATTAATTAAATTAATTAATTAGCAACAACTTGATCGGTTGTGATGATGGTACGAAAGGTTGCAGCACGAAATTAAACTTTTTTCCTGCGATGAGCACGAAATCAAACTAACTAAATAAGCTTCACCAGCTAGCTATATATCGATGGACATGCACATGCCACTTCCGATCGGCTTCGTCTGGCCCAGTGTATTCTTCTCCTTGATTCCTTTTTGCCATTGCATATGTTGATGAGTGCAGCGAAAAGCTTGCGTGCTCGTACCGTCACTGCTCCTACAAGAACACATGGGGTGGATTTGACTGCAAGAGCATTGGTAACCTCGTGTACATAAAGGGTAAAGACACCTGCATTGGTTAGTCTTTTTGTTATCTTTGCTTTCTTGCTGCTGCTCCCCCTCCTCATTGTGTTCTTGCTTAGAGAGTACTATTTTATCGCTGAATGTAGGAAAGAGCATGTTGGTGTTTGGGTGGCTGGTGACCACACTAGTTCTGTCCCGCCTCGTAGATGTCGCCATTGGCGTCGTGGGATACGTCTTCTACAAGTACAGGTTCAGGGTATGGATTAAACAATCTCCTCTCAAATCTGGCAGAAGCATGTTCTTCCAAAGTATGTCCAATGGCAGGTATTGAATCTTGAATATGGATGCATTCTGTTGCAGCGGTACATAGATTCAGAAATCATAGCGATCGATCATATCACAGTACATGCCTCTTGACAGCCAGAACAACGAGAACCAGCCATTGAGGGAGGAGGCCGAGCAAGCATAATTAGGCAAGTATTAGCATATTTGCTCTAACATCCCAATTTA
The DNA here is from genome assembly GCA_036346575.1 of Dendrocalamus sinicus. Classification (NCBI taxonomy): domain Eukaryota; kingdom Viridiplantae; phylum Streptophyta; class Magnoliopsida; order Poales; family Poaceae; genus Dendrocalamus; species Dendrocalamus sinicus. The sequence goes on along the minus strand of CM070643.1, from coordinate 8,816,520 downwards.
CTAGAAAGAAAATGTGGTGTATTCCCTCATGTAGAATCTCTACTAAAGAAGCCCTTCTCAACCGTTTTCTGTCAGTTAATTTAATTGATATTTTCCATGTGTAAATGATATAATTATATTTTGCCTGAAAAGTACATCCATAATATGTCATCTCTATATATAATCTTTCACTAACATATGGAGTACTATAAAATTTGATAGTTTAACTTATATGCATTAAAGGCCATACCAATATCTAAAACGATATATGTTTGAACATCAGGAGCATGTTTTTCGAGAGAGAGCAAAATAAAGACGCACACCTCACCCACGTCACACAAGAACACACATGTGTGCATCCACTATACATGGTACAAATTTTGCGGAGGCTCTAGACCCTCACAAAACGTGGGAACACGTGAGTGTACTCTAATTAAATAAAACACACCGTGTCAATCCTGGAGATGGAATCTAAGTGAGTGGAAGCAAACAGTGGCAGAGCCAAGATTTGGTTATGCTCCGGGCTCAGTGGTGGAATGATCTAGGCTATCTGGACTGGACCATGAAAATATTACCCAGGCTGAACTAAATTTACCCGGACTATACACCACTGGCGGAGCTACAGGGTGGTCCCTGTGGACCGCGGACCACCCTGCGCTCGGATAATGAGGTCTTCACGTATTTGATCATAATGCAAAAACTTGTTGAATCACAGCTACATTTTACCTCCCGCTAAATCATTTAATTTGCTCTATATGTGTCAAGCTAATGACACGCAACTTGGGAATCTAGATGTACAGTAAAATTGTTGGCTAGCTTGGCATCTAGATGTACAATAAAATCGATGACTAGCTTGGCATGTTCATATTGAACGACAGTTGATCGTTTTTAGCTAACATAAATAGTAATGACTAAAAAAAAGCTTTTAGTGGGAGGATACGAGTGGTGGGGAAAATAAAAAAAAGAGATGCGTGTGCGAGACAGGAGCGAGAAGAGTGAGGTAGTGATATGTCTGTGTCCCATAACTTATTTTCAGGATGAGAGAAATAGAGAAATTATTTTAGAAAGTTAAATATTTATATTACCTTCTTTCTTACGTGAGCAATGTCGGTGTAAACGGTCTCGTAAATTTGCCGAGGTAGGTATTTGTTGTCTTAGCTTGCGTTTGCTCCAAATGCGGCTTTCAGGAAGTTACCCATGCAAGCAAACTCTTCTGATCTACTCCTTTATAAAATGTATTTTTTTAAATAGCTTTGTCCATAAATATAGAATGTATTTAATGTTCTAATATAAAATTAATGTGATTTTCTCTTTATATCCTGATAAGAAGAAGAAGAAGTAGTGACGTACTGTTCTTCAACTACTATGGGTATGTAATATTTCAATTCTATGTTAAGAAAGCTATATTCGTCTATTTTATGAAGTTTGTATGTCTTTTTTCCCTTAATTGTATTTCGTAATTCATATACTTGTGTACCAACATGTTAAATTTATAGCGGTTAAATAAATTTTAGACAATGAACCACCATAGCTACAAATCCTGACTACGTCACTGCTATACACTAGATATTTTTCCACACCCCGAGCTGAAGCCTACCCTGCCTGGGGTGTGGATCCGCCCCTGGAAGCAAACAACCCCACTTCCACCACCAAGCCACTTGCGTGTAGACCTTTAGGAGCATGCTACATACATTAACACATGTGCGCAGTTCGTGCTATTTAGATTGAGAAGATCAAAGAAGCGCTATATTCTGGTCATGTGGATAACGGGTGGGTTCTTTTGTATTGTAGTTTATGGCTTATGGCTTTTGAATTCTGATTGTTCGTGAGAGAGATTACGAAATAGAAGACAGTCATATGCAGTTTTGGTCAATACTACTGAAGTCGGTACAATGTAACTATAATCGATTTATAGATTCTGTCTTGAAAAAACACATCGTTTAAAAATAAATTACTATAGCGTCATAAATAAGTCAAAAGCCTGAGCCAAATCGGAGCCGCCCAACATATAACCGAATTTTTTGTACGGATAATCCATTTTTTATTCAAAATTACAGAAATATACCCGCGGGAAAATTTTTTACAAAAATAGGCTCAAGTCGCCCAATGGGAGAGCGACTGGAGCCTATCGCCCAACCAGAAACCGATTCTGTCCCTGTCGCTCAACCATTGGGCGATCGCATCGATCGCCCTCCCATTGGGCGACTTTTCATGCAGTCGCCCAATGGTTGAGCGAAAGGTATCAAACCTTCGCCAAAAATAGTGAAAATTGGTGGAGCTATTCTTCATACATCCAAAAGCCTTCAGAAAAAAATTTGAGCAATTTCGCTCACGAGATCAAAAGTTATAGCAATTTCAATCAAGGTAAAAACGAATTTGAGTCCACTGGCACGGGGCTCGAGTGCGATCGCCAACCATTGGGCGATTGCATGAAAGTCGCCCAATGGGAGGGCGACTGGATGCAATCGCCTAATGGTAGAGCGATAGGGACAGAGTCGGTTTCTGGTTGGGCGATAGGCTCCAGTCGCCCTCCTATTGAGCGACTGGAGCCTATTTTTGTAAAAAAATTTCTCGCGGGTATATTTCTGTAATTTTGAATAAAAATGGATTATTCGTACCAAAAATTCACATATAACCCGGCCAGTTGAAGACTAATTGTAGTAGTCATGAACTTCACGAGTTCTTACGCAATATTGGCAGTGTAAAAGAAAGAAAAAGAAGGAAAGGGAAGTGAGAGAATGATAATGCAATATGCATGCATGTGACACGTGTGGGCCAGTGGCGGCCGACCGGCGTCGTCCGTCAAAATATGCCGCACAATCCAACGCACGTACGTACGGCTGTCCGTACGTAACTGTCGGCTTGGTGCATGCATTCTATAGCGACTCCTGCTTTTAATTGGAGATCAAATATATGGAGAACTAGGTTAATTAATCCAATCAATAGTACGTATGTGATTGGTACGTGCACACGTACGACACGATCGAGATGAGGCGAGGCTCATGCGTGCACACTTACGTACGTGCAGAATTAAGTAGTACGTACGTACGTATATATGCGTGGACAATCTGGCTAATTCAATTCGCAGGTGAGGACATGCAGCAATTAATCGTGTATATATATAAGGTTCGCGCAAATACATTTGCTTGCATGAGCCATGCATCTGTGTACATGAATTAAATTGGTAGCTTATTAATTAACACGTGTTAAGTACTTTCCGTTCGTCGCGCGCAGTGTCGCACGATTGTTTCGTTGACTGATACGTCACCGAATAGGGTAGTGTACGGTGGATCCATGCGTGAGAGCATGGATAATGTTCACACACGTGTGGACCGCCTTTGCTTGGCTAGCTGCTCAAGAGACAAAAGAAAACAACGACTAATTAAAGGGCTTCGATATGTCATTATGTCTATGTGTTCGCCGTTTTGATCTTAAAAAAAAATGTGATCATTGAGTACAAATTAAAAAAAATACAGCGTTTTGTAACAGGTGAATTGTTTTGTAAACCTCTGGTCACGTACGAAAATTTTGTCGCATTTTGTCTTACTTGTTACGGTATCCAGCAAGCAACTTTGACTACATCCACATATCTACCATTTCATACAGCGCCATAAAGGATATCCGATTGATGGCTACATAAAAGTGGTGCGAAGAATTGCCAGACATCTTGCATGGTCCAACGTCAGCTATATATCTATTTTCTTTTCTCTCGATTAATTTTGTGGCCCTTGATACACACAGAAAAAGGAGTAAATTAAATTAACCTAGATGTATTGCGCAAATGGACCCAGTATATCTTCGTATCACCGCTGGAAATAAGATAAGGGATGCAATATAGGATGATGAAATGAGGCACCATGGTACCCGGGCACCATGATTTCAAATACATCTAAATTCGTGAATATTTTTTGAAAATGTCGGTTTTAGGATATATATATATATACACTCATCTATAACAATTCAAATAAAACGTATAGGTTTGAAAATAATAATCAAATTCAAAGTTTTAAATGAATTTAGATCATATACTTTGTCAATTTTTATATATAATCAGCATATACCTACAATCAAACTATCATAAAAAAAAGGCAACTACAATTCGAAATTTAGTTCAAACTTGTTTGAACTAGTTAGTAAACTAGTTGAACTTGACATCCAAAAAATTGTAAAATTTTTCGCACACGATACATACCTATTTTAGACTATGATGCCCGAGCACCAGGAGCACTCGTTATTTTTACTATAACATGTATATGACAATTTTACTCTGCTTCAATACCACTCGAACACTGTTTGATGCTCCGAAGCCACTCGAACGCCATCCGATACTCTGTTGCTACTCGAAGGTCATCCGATCTCCGTTGCTACTTAAAGGCCGTCTAATTCTTCTCTGCTACTCGCTAGATAGCCAGTTCGTGTGTAGCGTGCGCGCACATGCTAGATAGCGTGTCTGTGTGTGTATATAGAGAGAACACAAATAGCTACTTTTTGGTCGGCTTGCTAATCGGCATGATTTCCAGCATGCTTGATGTTTTCCGGGCAAGAATAATAGGTCGGTCGCTGGAATAAAATAAAAGCCACTCCACTTTATTCCGGCTGGCAAGTTGCTACTGCTGGAAAATGACGTGCTAATAATTAACTCCTATATTATCACATCGATCGCTCGCTATGCTAACCAATAGCTATATATAGCATCTACCGAACGTTAGTTAGGCATTATCCTGCGCACATTGAGTGAGTGGAATTACTGTACCGATTACAGCCTTGAAAGGCCGAATTATGTCCATATTAAACCCAATTGAAATAATAATAAAAAAATGACCAAATATTATCTACTGGAGGATCTAGCTGCATATATATATATATATGCATGGTCGTTCTCTATATGTAGCTGCATGTATGGTTTTTGCTCAAAATATTACGTACAATAATTGATATTAGCTGTCTATAAACAATGCCATATCACATTCACGCTGATATGAAGATAGAGGATGGCATCTGTTGCTGAACAAACAATCTATTAACGTGAACCAATATACTTATAGACAGCGCGCGCCATGTTTATTGGAGAGAGCTGTCTACTCACAAAGGGATTTATGGGACCCACTGAAGTACAGATAATAGTTGTATACTCCATGGCAAGTATTGTCTCTATTTTTTTTTTAGTAGATAATGTGAACGGCTGTATGGACAGTGGAGACAGTAAAACAAATGACTTGCGTGGCCAAACACAGGAGAAATAGGCAAATTCATTCCGGGCCAAGGAAAATTAAAGAAGGCACGCGACACACTTGTTTCCATGGAATCCACATGGTCTGTCCTAATTAAGCTCTAGTGTTACTTTGTATTTTGTATTTAGGTCCTATTTGGCACAACTTCATCAACAACTTCATGAGCTGTTGTGAGCTGTTTTTTACCAAACACCCTTTTTGCAAACAGCTTCATGGATGAAGCTCCTTAAATCATGCTCTCACAAGGGAATGAGGTGGGGTGAAGCTGAAAATAGTAGCTTTTCACAGCTCTCTCCCTCGAGCTCATGATTCTAAAACCCACCGCCCTTGTAGTTGTGAAATTACAGACACTTTGCCACTGGATCCCCACGCTGTTTCCTCTCCTCCCGTTCGCACTTCTCTAATGATTTTAATTTTTTATTTTAATTTTTTAATTCATACTCATTCAAATATATTATTTTTTAATTCATATGACCATATACAAACATACAACTCCAAATGTTAGAACAAGTCAGGTAGACAAGGGCATCTTGGACAATTGCCCTCTTTTAGCCATGCATGAAGCTGTTGGTGAAGCTGTTTTGCCAAACAGTTTTCCAAAACAGTTTTAGCTTCACCGGTGAAGCTGCTCGTGAAGCTGAAACAAAAAAAATAGCTTCACTAGTGAAGCTGAGCTGTGCCAAACGGGATCTTATTTATGCATGATTCCAATATCAGAAAACGATGTCTCTATATGTATGTAGCTCACACGTCATTATTGTCTCAATTGTGTGAAGGGTGCAAATCCTCTGAGAAAACGATAGCACTGTCATGCATGACACACATATATACTCTCATTTCTAATATACCAATCAATCGATCATGCTATACTTATTTATCACTCTCGATATACTTGAATACTAATTCTAAGACACTTCTATGCGATTTGATTGAAATTTTTTTGTCAAAGTCCTTTATTTTTACTATATACCTTTTTCCCTATATAAAAGAAATATATACACAAACTATTTATAAGAAGTGTGGACTTTGATGAAATTTTTTATAGAACTCACTTTAGAATATCTTATAGTCATTATTAGAGTATATTCAAGATAATAAAGGAGGTATAACAACATTATTTAAGTGGTATATAAGAAGTGAAAGTGCGTACTCCAAGAAGTATGAAATTATTTTCATACACACACACATATATATATAGGAAAAATACCTCGAGTATATCTAAAGTGATAAATGAGTATTTCAAATTTGTTTAGGTGGTATATTAGATGTGGGCGTAATTACACCTGAGAGTAAAAAGAATTCTCTCTCTCTCACTATATATATATATATGGGAGCATATCTAGTGCTAATGGTCTATCCAGTGATAACATGCAAATGCCAATCAGGGCCGTTGGATGTATAATCTACAACTCAGATTCGTAGAGGTGGAAGAACCAATCACTTATGCATTTTTCTCCAAAACCCCCTGCAACTTCCCCCTTTACATCGGCATCCCCGTCTCAGATCCCCTCCTGGCTCCCTCCCCGTCCCCGGCGCTTGCCTGCCGCCTCGCTTCGCCTCCCCCACTCACCTCGCCGCCGCGCCTCCCGTCCTCCCACACCGATCCGCGCCGTCCCCGCGCCTCCCGTCCTCCCGCGCCGATCAGCGCCGTCCCCGCGCCTCCCGTCCGCTCGCGCCTCTCGTCCGCCCGTGCCTCCCGTCCGCCCGCGTCGATCAGCGCCGTTCCGCCTCCCGTCCGCCCGCGCCGATCAGCGATTTTTCTCCCCGGGCCGTTCATCACCGCGCCTCCCAATTACATTCAAGGCATGCTGTAGATTTCAGTATCTTCTATTTATGTGTGTGTGGGTGGGGGTATATAATACATCTGGCTGCGAAATTTGGTTTAACAAATGTTCCATTCGTAGGCTGCTATTGTGAATTCTCAGACACTTGAGGAAGTTGCAAGGCTCGAAAAGGTAATATGTCATGTTGTTTAGCTCTGGCGCTTTGTACAGTTTGGAGTAGCTAACTATGCGCTGGCATTTTCTTCTTTGTCATTGTGATTAGGCATTGAGCACTGGTCAAATTCCTGCTGAATTTGCAATTCCCAAGCCAGACACGAATATGCGCATGGAGCTGTATCATCTGGGACCACTGTACGAGTTTGGTTGCCGGTTTTTGTGGGGGGCAAAACCACGCTGGGACGCCCGATCTCATCGAATGCTCTCACTGATCGCTTGCCTAGTATCAGTATTGCTGTATCTTGTGGATGCTAACAACAATTTTTAGTAGATTACCCTGTTCACAGTGTTGAGGAAAGAATCATTGGGTGTTAGATACCTTCCAACACTGCTACATTTGTTGATGTTGTAGACTATACTTATCCTGAATGTTGGTGAAACTTTTTTTGTTGCTGTTTTTGTTCTCAATGGATGTAACTGAGAATGACAATAATATGTATCAACTTTGTTGTGTCATGTAAAATTTCATATGCTGCGGTATTTGTTCTGTCAATCAGAGATGCTCTTACAATTTGTCAATTTCTTTTGTTGCTATGATAGTTTCATTCTCAGGATATTTCATAGGTCCAATAGGCTGCATGCTTGATGAACCGCAAGCCTCAAGTAGCAATGAGATATGCATGCTTGATGAACCGCAAGCCTCAAGTAGCAATGAGATATACTCATTCAGCAAGAAGCTAATTCTCATTTTCACTCTCAATGATGCTTGCACACATTATCACTGTACCTTCTCATTTGCATCTGAACAAGCACACAATAGTACAATTTGGGAAACACTAACAAATTCACATTGATCTGAGAATATCACATTCTGACAATCCATAACAAAGAACAATACTACATTGAAGGAACTGAAAATCACTTGGTTTGGACTCGTTACAACAAAAAAGATGGTAAATCTTGGCTTGCACTACATCCTAATCCATTAATCTAAGACAGGTCTCATGTTGTGCTGCTGCTTCATTCACAAAATCCAGGCAAATTCAAGGCTACAACCAAATGCTACCTGTGCACAAATTGAACCACAGAAAACATCTAAATTAGCAAGATTCTGCCATTCACCTAGCGCTAATTTGCTGGTAAACTGATGAATAATTCTACCTTGCTTGAAGGTAACATCTTCCATTTTCTGATGCATCATCCATCAGGAAATTATGCCTGTAAATATCATACACTGATGTACATCTGGTATGTAATGAACATGTCCATTGTAGGCAATGCTTCCGCTGTATTATGTTAGTATTATATCCATCACCAATACAAATGATTTCAATGAGTACTTGTCCAAACAAAGAACTTCTGTCAGACCAAATGGTGCAAAATTGAAGAAATTGGCCGACAATATACTTTCTTTTCACAGATTTCACAAAGTTCACAAATTTGATGAATTTCACAAACTCACGCTGCATCGGCGCTGGGCATCGGAGGTGAGGGTGTCGGCTTTGGTTGTCGTCGGACTGGCGGACGGGATGGAGGGAGGCGGTGCAGCGCCAAGAGGGGGAGAGCGTCGGCCGGCGCAGGTGGCGGTGGTGCGGGGAAGGGGGAGAGCAGTGCTACAGGGAGGCGGTGGTGCGGCCATGGTTGTCCTTGGCTCAGGCGCTGAGGACGAGGGGGGCGGTGCTGCAGGGAGGGACGCTGCGCCGGGGTGGTGGAGGGGGCGGCCATGGGGGGAGGCGGCGTCGCCGAGGGCTGGGGGGCGCGATGGGGGTGGCCGTGGAGGGAGGCGACTTCGCCGAGGGCTGGGGGGGCTCGACGGGGGGCGGCCGTGGAGGGAGGCGACGTCGTCGAGGGCCGGGGGCGCGACGGGGGAGGCCGTGGAGGGCAGAGCGAGGCGGTGGCCCGGAGGATTGGGGGCGCGACGGGGGTTGGCCATGGAGGGAGGCGGCGGCGTCAAGGATCGGGGGCGCGACGGGGGCAGGCGGTGTCGCCGAGGGCCTGGGAGGGGGTGCGACGGGGGGAGACCGTGGAGGGCAGAGCGAGGCGGCGGCCCGGAGGGTTGGGGGCGCGACGGGGGTTGGCCATGGAGGGAGGCGGCGGCGTCGAGGGTCGGGGGGCGCGACGGGGGCAGGCGGTGCCACCGAGGGCCTGGGAGGGGGCGCGACGGGGGCGTGGAGAGCAGAGTGAGGCGGCGGCCAGGAGGCGGGTGGGGAAGGCGTGGGAGGCGGGCAAGCGCCGGGGACGGGGAGGGAGCCAGGAGGGGATTTGAGACGGGGACGCCGATGCAAAGGGGGAAGTTGCAGGGGGTTTTGGGGAAAAAATGCATAAGTGATTGGTTCTTCCACCTCTACGAATCTGAGTTGTAGATTATAGATCTAACGGTTCTAGTTGACATTTGCATGTTATCATTGAATAGACCATTAGCACTAGATATGCTCCCTATGTGTGTATGATGCTAAATTAGGGCATATGATGTTTATACACCATACCTTGCTATCTTTAGATTGCTTCAAGATATATGGTATTGCAATGGGTATATAAACTAACGGTTCAATCCGCTTACATTTACTTATTTGGAAAGAGAGTCAACGTGCTTGTGCTTACATTTACTTATTTGGAAAGAGAGTGCAACGTGCTATGTAATTCACAATAATACCATCTTAAGTCGCGGCCACATACCTTGTTAATTACTGAGAGAGACGGTAATTGATTGGTACACCAGTCGGCAAGGAAAGAAGTAACCTAATTGGACTCTATTATTTCAAGTATGCACTTATGGTATATGAAGATTTTTTTGCAAAAATATTTTTAAAATAAAATCTTCTCAAAGTATGTGCTGTTGTGCCGGTCATATTCATCGATTAGAGATTATAACCAAATGAACCATACTTCAAACTACTATATCTAGCGACACATGCACGTCAATATACTACTTTGCATGAACTATACACTGCACATGCATGTCATATGTTTGTCACCTCATACTTGACTCATTTTACTTTAGCTATACATGTAATATACTCATCACTACACATGGCATAACTGTCACATACTCTAGTTGATTCCATATACTCTATTTGTCCGTGACATCTCCCGGGTATGTTCTCACATGAGCATCTATGCCTTGTCTTGGTGCTCTCTCTCTCTCTCTCTCTCTCTCTCTCTCTCTCTCTCTCTCTCTCTCTCTCTCGGAAAGAGCCATACTTGTCTTATTTTTTTAGGAAAGAAAGCAATCACTCTTACTGGATATTGGCTAGTTTGTTTCCATATCACACCCGTGATCCTCTTTAAATAGAATGTGCCGCGTGGGTTATCAATGGAAAGGAATCCAAAAATCAGGGGACAATGCTCTTAACGGGTTGGATGCTGGTTTTGTTATACAAATGTGCACTTTAGTAAGTTCATAGTTTGCACGAATTGTAAAGCAATCTAACAGCTGATAACTATGGAGCCTACGTACTATGGTGTCCTTAATAATCATTACTATTATAAAAGAACGAGTTGGTGGTGGTATGTTTGTTCTCCTCAAACTATCATATTCCTTCAACTTCTCACCACTCTTCACTTCCTAAGCGATCAGAGTAATTTTCTTTCATAGCATAATTCTCTATATATTCAATAAATTCTGTTACAACGTACGGATATATAACTAGTTATACTATATATATGTGTATGTGTGTGCGTGCCTATTTATGTGCATGCATGCAGGGATTGTAACAGGAGAGAACAATAAATATATATTCTTCTCTTTAGGATCTTATGCAATAATTTACGTGGTGGCCAAATTTTGTGTGCAGAATATATATATCGTTCATCGATCTACGTTTGGAAATTAAAGTCGTTTTTGCATGGTATCCTTAGATCGACCCATAAAAGATTTTTCCTAGCCAAAGATTCCAATCGAACCATCGATATATAAAATCTCAGCCTAAAATTAAGCTAGTAGCCTAGTACGTACACACACGTACGGCCGGAGAACAACCAGAAAGATGCACATCAAGCAGGGTTTGCTAGGAATTAAAACAGTTGGTTATCGGTAGGTATATATAAACAAGGTGCTAGTTAATTATCATATTCTTTTTTTCTAGACAAGGACTTATAAAGCTATTTATATTCAAACTTGAGTCCTTTAGATTTATATCGATCTTGACCATGGAATCATTTAGACTTAGCTACCCTACCAGCTTAAAAATGGTGCTAATTATAGTTCATTCCTACAAAGCGTAAAACTTACTGGTTTGCCCTGGTTGTTAAGGTTAAAGATTTAGGCTCCATTCTAAACCGCTTTTGGTTTTTATCTTTAGAATTCAAAAGTTGTTTAGATGATTTTTCCTTTCTTTTTTCTTTGTATTGTTCGTAGAAATATAACGGTGTTTTATATATATTTTTTCTTTTTTTCTTTCAATTGAATATCTTAAAGAAATCTAACAGCAGCAGTTACATGTCATTTTAGCCTAAAGAAAAGGGTGAATTGAACGGGGCCTCAAGATCTTGTGCACTCAAGTGCGTGTGGGGTTCTAACCCTGAGCCAGCACCCAGCACTCTTTTTTTTCTGGTTTTTATTTTGTTGCTTGAGTATGTCCTCCTTTTTGTGCAGTTATTTTAAAGTCTATAAAATAATTTCTACTTGTGTTCTTTTCGGCTGCGACTTATGGGTTTTGGCTGAAATTTTTGAATTTTGGTTGTTTACGGTATAGATTATGGAGAAACAGATACTCACTTACGATTTTGGCTGGTACAGATGTTGGGCTTTTAACGTGTAGATCGTTTAACTTGTAGACCCCGTTTTGAGAAAATATTCCGCTTAAAAGTTAGATACTATAGTAAAAATCAAAAGCTGCTAGCTTTTGAGATAAAAAAAAAAACAGGCCCTCTGAACATCCCTCGGTGCTTTACAACTCTTTGCAATTTGGTGCGCATCGATAGAGATTCACACAAAACAACTTTAAACTGCCAGCGTTATAGGAGTAGCATATACGCAACTGGGCCGGGCCTTAATCGACCCAGTATGCAAGCACAAAATATTTTCTTTTACTCAGCAAAACACACACATACACACAGCTCAATACATCTTCTAAGAACGTGTATAATGATATAGATAACAGTAGTCTATAATATACTTTTATGCTATCTATAAACAGGACTAAAGACAACGCATACAATGTATTATTTGTATAGTTGTTTGTAACAGTCATACAATTAATATGTTGTCTACATAGTTATATATACAATAGTATAGATAGTAAAAAGTTATCTATAAGACCGTTTGTTAAATAGTAAACTCATATTTCTTTCTCCTCCTCTCTCCTCTATATCACCTAAAATCTTATGTAACATCTATTTACAGATAGCTAATATGTATCATTGTATATACCCTAACATGACGACAAGATAGGGCTAAGTGGCGCTATCTAGATCTGATTAACAATCAACTGCGAAGGGTCGAGCTTTTTCATCTCTTTTTCTTTTCCGGTGAATCTCACTGTTGATAAAGTATAAACTTATCGGTTGCCTTCCCGTATGCTACGTAGCATATTTATGTGGTAAACATGCAAGGAGGTTGAAAACAGGTTAGGCAAACCGGTGTTCAGATCATAGATGCTACTAGTAACAAAGTCTCAGAAAGGAGGAAATACTAGTATGATGGGAAGAAAGTCGCTTGCAAATTATGGGCAAATACAGAATCCAGTCACACAGCAACAATTGACGGGAAGAAAATCTGTGATCAGATGGATACAGTGATGCATCATCATCATCATTGCAGAACGGTATTCATTCATCTCCTTTGCTAGTAATCCTTCAGATTGGAAGCTCCTTGCAGGAGCAACCTAAGATGACCCATCTGGTGATTGGCCATCCGGCGAGTCATCTCTGTCCTTGTTCTCCTTCCACTTAGCCCAGGCCCACCTCAACACTATGAACGCTCCAAGTGCGTACACCTATGAGAGTAGAAAGCATCATAATTTTCAGAAATATAGTATTTGATATAGACCAATAAGTGACCACAAGATCATATACTGCACTACTATTTCTCTGAAGACCGGAGTCAGTCACCAATTGGCAGAAAAAAATAATATGCTCTGCATCGACTAAAGGAACCAAATTGTAGCTTCTTACTGAAGCTTAAATTCTCATCATATCTAAGTTAACCAGTAAGTGCACTCTTCCTTAAAAAAAATCGGTAACTGCGTGACATAACAAATGATGTCTCACAGGACCTTCCTTCCAAGATAGGCAATTGCCTCAAACCCCGATGACCTCTAAGTGGTTACTGGTTACTAAATCCAGCATTAAGTAAAAATGAAACTGCACTATACCCACACGCGCATTTCACTCTTGAAGATACACATTTCTACTTTAAAAATGGGCAATGTATTATTGAAGTTTTCAGAATTGTGCACAGCAAGTACAATTCACCACTTGACACTTTGAGCTAGGTAGAAAATTTAATCCATATACACAATTTGGAGAACATACATGGTACTTACATACTTGGGAAGCAAAGATGATAAATTCTCAAGTTTCGTTGTTCAAAAAACAACATACTAAAAAGTATTATAGGTGTGTGTTGTGTAATCCCCAAATGGAACACCTTAACAGCAAACCTAGCGTATAAGTTATGCAGTAATAATGCAAGTAGCGCGACTTTATTAAGATTTCTGCAGTCTATTATAGAGTAATCACAAGTTTTCTACGAATAGGATCTCAGTAAACAGGCAATTGAAAAATAACAACTTATCTAACACATATGCTCTTAAATAAAAGGATGCATATAAGACTAGCACTATGCAGTTCAATGGGAAGCAACATAGTGAGCACGAAGGCCAAGCCTGCTCAAAATCTCATCCTGTTCTCTCAGATTGAACCATGACAAGAAGCCCACAGCATCAATTCAGCAAAAATCCAAATGCTACACGGCATAAGGAGTGATCCCTTAGGTTTGCGTGGGGAATCGCCGGGAAAGACTAGATGATGGCGTATCCCCTTGTCAAAACCTAAGAAAATCCGGGGCATGGCCACCAGGGGTTTGGGTGGGGCTTAATTCGCTTGCGGGAGGGTGTGTGGAAAGGTGAGGAAGCAGACGGTGACGCACCTGCCAGAGGTTGCGAGGGGCCATGTCCTCCTCGGCGGCGGGCGGCGGGGGCACGTCCTCCTCCTCCAGCTTTATCGGCGGCGGCTGCCTCGCCTTGTGCTGCGAGGCGCTGGGGAAGAAGCGCACCGTCGACGGCGGCGGGCGGCGGCCCTCCGCGTCCTCGGAGTCCGCCTTCTTGGCCTGGTCCGGCGCGCTCCCGGCGTTGCCCATCGCCTGCCGCTCCTGCTTCTCGCTCGCTGCAGCTCTCTCAATCTCCGGCCCCAAACCCAAACCCAAACTGTCCCAAACCTCCTCTGTCGATATGATGACGAGTATTTGTGGTTGCGGCTCGAGTCGAGTCTAGTTTACTTGCCGGCTTGCCCCCGTTATCAATCTGACGCTCTTTTCTTTTTTTGCTTTTGCTCCCTTTCTCTTTTTTGTCTCTCTTCTTTTTCCTCGTCACTTCGATTTGTTTTTGTTTATCCAATCCAACCTGGAATTAAGCAAACCCCAAAAGCAATCTTACTTAACTTTATTAGTGGAACAAAATCATCGTGTCAAAGGCCGATAGTACGCCAGATTACCCCCTTCTTTATTTGTTTGTTTTCACTTTTTCCTCCCAACCGTTGTTTTCGATTTGTTGTATGTTAATAATGGAGAAACAAAGCCAAAAGGTACCCAAAAAAAAAACCACGTGAAAAAATAATAATGGGATTCTGCTCCCGGGAAAGTACAGCAAGCTAACAAACGCAATGATAACCTGTTCTTCACCTCGGGCCCGACGCACTCAGTGTTTTCCAAGTGAACTTGATGAGCTAATAAATACTGAACATCTGCCTGCAACTAGGATTCAAAGCTATCCACCCTCTGAAAAACGACGCACAACTATGTCTTAATAATTTTAACATTACCCAGACCAATTCATATTGTTCCAACTCCTGTTGTAAAGCACAAGAGCAAAGAACATGCCATTCAAAGTTTCGAGGTGGCAGGCGTCGAAGACAAAACGGTTATCAGTTTTGTCACAAATCAATCAGTTCTAAGATGCGCAAGTGAAACAGATCAGCCTGTCAGGCAGTGAAACTACCAGAATAACACATTGTTCATGTCATTATTTATACTATGAATAAACTAAGCAAACAAGTTTATGTACTAAACTCACAGAACAACCAATATAACATCCAGCCCGTAATTTCGTTGAACAATCAATCTATACTGAACAGGAATCTCTCACCAATTTAGTAATATGAAAGAATGACACGGGAGGCGCAACCAAAAGCACAATGTCATCAACTCTGCCACAGATATAGGGTTACACAGAACGAAATCTAAGTCGATAGGGATCTATAGAGTAACTAGACACGCAAAAGATATTACTAGAATACAAGTATCCGACTTCCAAAAGATTATAACCGCTGCGACTGTGCTCTACACGAGCAAAGTCACCACCTTTGGGGAACATGTTATCTAACTTGATGCTGAAGCCTGCGACATTTGCCTTTTAATAGCTTCTTTGTAAGTCTTGTGCTGATAGGTCAATGTTGTCTCCAGCAAATCCTTGAGAGGGGTCTTTGGATTCCAACCTACAGTAAATCAACATTTGTTCATTAACCACTAGTTAAGGTCTTAGGGATAACATAGCCAGAACACATCATTGCAGAGTAATACCAAGCTGCCTGTTGATTATAGTCATGTCTGGAATTCTCTTGTCACTATCATCGTATCCTTCACCATAGAACTGCTTCGAACTTACATCAACCATGGGTTCATCCAGTGGTGGCTCTCCTGACACACTTGCATAGACCTGTACACGAAGGCCATGTCAGATTTAAAACAGACCAAAGTAACACAAAATACAGTGGCAGCGTCAAGGGCATACCTGTGTCATCATTTCAGCCAACTCCCTGACGGTGACTTCATTGTTAGGATTCCCAACATTGAAGATATGACCATTGGCTCTAGCAGGATTTTCCTTTCACAGAAAAACCAGGCATTTCAGCTCCAATAATGTGGTAAATACTAATGTAAGAACAAGGAATCAAAGGTAAATGGAAAAGACATACAATCATCAAAAGAACAGCTTCAATGGCATCCTTAATGTAAACAAAAGTTCTCTGGGACTGGCCACCATCAACAAGCTTCAGGGGCTCTCGACGGAGGAGATTCTGCAAATCCATTGGTATATATCTTCTAAAAAGATTGAACATTGCGCAATGAAGGTATTCATTCTCAGCAAAGGACAAGTGTGCGTACATTACTGAAGCAAGCCAAAACCCGAGGAACACCCTCACTAGGACCATCAATACCAGGAATAAAGTCCATCCTTGGTCCAATCCAATTGAAAGGTCTCACAATTGTGAATTCAAGGCCATTTTCTGCACCTTCAGCTGGTGGAAACTCAAAATGCTCATGGTTACAGAGAGAAGTTAAGGCTTAACAGTGTTGCTAATGGCAGAAATGACACAAGTTACTTCACTCACCAAAAATAAGCCTCTCAATTAGCTGCTTTGCACATGCATAGGACCATCGTTGTTTCACAATTGGACCAAAAATGCAGGGCGACTCATCTTCTTTAAGCACATAAAATTCAGGTTCCTGCTTGAAAGGTAGGAGGCACACAAACATCAGAGAAAGCCAAATATGACCAAAACGAATATTCTTACCAGCCATGTAACTGTGACAAGCCTACAATAAGCACTGTTCTGCCTTGTCATTTTGTTTCCACAAAAGTGATTGTGTAAGGTTCTTCTGTTGCACTTTGCGCACAACAAAGTTATGGAGAGGTTCAGAGTTCAATACTTTTTTCCTATCAATGTGTATTGAGGTTCAAGTAAAGAGCATACAGCAAATATACCAATGCATCACCAGTTTACCAGCGATCAAAGTATTTACATAGAAGTCGGCCTGCGAACAGTACTAATACAAAGAAGGAATCCGAAGATAGAAACAACATAAAGGATGGGTTCTTTTGGGCTTATGGCTTAGCTTTTTACAGTAATTAGCTTTCAAACGGAATGTCTTTTCAAGGCGGGGTCTATAAGCCGATTATAGTAGACACTGTTCCGATTTCGCCTATATCAGCCAAAATCACACATGAATATACCTCTCTCCATACTCTCGCTCGCAAATAGTTAGAATTCAAAAATTAAAACCAAAAGGCATAAGGCACAGCCTAAAAGAACCCACCCAAATATATCCCCAAAACAGCAGAAATGACTAGAGTGAATTAGGAAGGTCAAGTGAGAACCAAACAAGCTATCATTTAAGCAAACTCTGACTATCTGAGGGAGTTATTAGTTGATAGCCCTTAAATGCTGAAGCACCCTCTGAACTAAATTATCCCCCAAAAAATGCAGTTAGAAAAGGACAGCTCCTTATGATGCCATGTTTTCTAAATTACAACTGCGTCCACTTGCAATGCAATGTGCAGTAACAGGCATAAACATCACATAGCTTGAACAAATAAGCATTGCCAAGCTAGAAAAGGAACAAACCTTATCATCATGCAGTAGCACCCTCACATACAGCGAACACTAAAAATTACCATAGAATGGTAATGGAAAATCTACAAAGATTACTGAATGAGCAACATATGAAAAGACCAACACTACGATATGCAGTCAAACTCTGCTATTCATCAGAAGTCAAAATATTCCATAATCTTCGTACAAAATCACCATCAGAGAGCAGTATCCCAGTGCCAACCAACAAACAAACAAGCTTCAACTAGAAAATCCATTGCCAACCAACACCAAATCTAGCCAATCTTTATATAAGGACCGTACTAGAAGGACAGAATAATTGCAGTTAAACATCTCAATCTAGCAACCTGCACCAGATCCATTCCACCCACAATCCAATCCGTTTCTTTATTCAACCAACCAAAAAAGTAAGACTACTTCAGATACCACATTATCCACAAATTTCACATTAATGACATGTGCAGGCAGACACTTAACAGGGGATGGAGAAATTATCATCACCTTGCGGAGAGGGTGGTCTTTGGGGAGGAAGCTGCCAATGGTCTTGCCGTAGACTTCGCACGTGGAGAAGTGGATCAGACGCTTGTTGTTCTCCGAGCAGTACTTCACCTGGACAACACTAACACATCTCATATTGAGGCATTTGGCACTCGGAAGCGCCAAAATTAACCCCCAAAAATCTGCGGGAATCTGGGTGAGAAATGGTGGTCTACCACTGGGAGGGCGTCGATGAAGTTGCTGTAGATGGTGTCGAGGGGCCGCGTGTTGTAGTCCGCCGGCGTGCAGATCGCCGCCAAGTTTACCGTCTTCGCAGATCCGAGCAGGCGCAGAGAGGAAAGCAAGCAAAATTCGTCAATAACTTGCCAAAATTAAGGGGAACGCGAAGATAAAAGCACAATAGAGTCCAAAATCAACCAAAAAAAAAACGCCCATCGATGTTCATAATGGAAGCTGAAATACCCCGGATTTTTGGAAACCAATCAATCCACCAGAAGAACACCCACCCTAAAAATAAAACACGCGGGAAAGAGAAAGACAGGGGAGAGAGAGAATGCGGGGGAGAGAGACGGACCAGATCGGCCATCTTGATGAGCCCCTCGAGCCTGCAGTCGTTCTTGATGTTGAGGCGGTGGAAGGAGATGCGGCCGGCGAGGTGTGGCGGCGCGGGGTCGACGAGGTGGCGGATCTTGTCGCAGTAGACGTCGACGGCGAAGACGACGTGGTGGGTCTCGGCCATGAGCTTCTCGCAGAGGTGAGAGCCGATGAAGCCGCCGGCCCCGATCATGCAGATGGTGAGGGGCGCGACGGGGTTGCCGTCCAGATCCACCCTCGTTTCGGTGGGCGGCGGCGGCGGTGGCGACGACATCCTCCCCTTGTCCCGCGGCGACGGTCGGATCCGAAATGCACGTGGCGAGTCGGGATTTGGTGCTCTGCTCTCTCGGGCTGCGAGACGATGTCGGTGGTGGTGGCGATGAGGTGCGGTGAGGTAAGGTGGTATTTAAGGATGGGCAGGCGATAGAATGGGATGGCCCACCGCTCAGATCGAGATCCAGTGGTGGGTCTCCTCTCCGGTCTCTTTCGCTTTCGTTTTTCCTTCAATTTAGTAATTTTCTTTGATCGTCATTGGATTTGAATTAAATTTTGTTTGATCTTAATTCGATTTTGTTGAGAACAGTGACTTAAAGGACATGTTCTTTTTTGTTTTTGATTTCTATTTTTAGTTTTAGGAAGGTTTAGTCCCGGATTTTGCTTGACAACTTGAAGATGCATGCTAAGATTGACAAGAATATCGACATGGCTGGAGATAAAGGTCATGCATGTATTGTAATTTAAATTCTAAATACAACTATGCATCGTCAGGATAATCGATAGTACCGAATTTTGAACGGCGGAACTACCGCAGCGTGGTATGACCGTAACTCCTAAACGGTACTACCGGACCCTGGAAGTTCCGAATTTATAGGGCGGAACTTTTTTTCCAGAGAGCACCAACTCTCGGCCTCGGATCAAACGGAAGTACCGCGTCAAAATTGGAACTACCGCAGAGTGGAACTACCGGGCCTTAGATAGCGATAGTACCACACTTTGGATTCAAATTATTTTATATTTAATTTATTATCTCATTATTTGTTGAGATTGTTATCAATTATCAAAAGGGAAAGATTAAGAATCTAGTCCCTCCATTATGAGTTAATGGTGAGTTTTGGTAATTAATGACAATCGATTTGTGGGACTAATATTTTTCATGAGTTGGATGAATAGGTTAGGTTACATGATGATGACGACTTTAGATGACTTTATGAGTTGAAGGCCATCAAAAAGATGATGTATTATGTGTTGATGCACATCAAGATTCCGAAGAGAAGATGTTCATGAGTTGATCATCAAGAAGATGGTCATGAGTTGATCATTAAGTCGAGAGAAGACAATGACCCAAACTTGAAGTGAAGATGTACGTCGTCAAACTTCAAGAGGAAGCTCAAGGCGAAGGTATAAGTAGCTAGGGCTAAGAATGTGTTCCTAGTCTTTTACCGGTCTTAGTGTTTGGTTGGAAGACCGGATTGCTAGTATAGACTTGCCGTACTATTAAGAGGGGTCTTGTCCAGTAGCTTGAGTCTCATCATGTGTTGATAGCTCAATCCCGCTTGCTCTAACTCTCTGTGGCATGACGACATTATTTGCAAATGTATTTTGCAAGTAATTCAGGCTCATGCATCTAATCCTTGTAACATGTGACTATACTTTGCAAATTTGTTTTGTAAAAAGTTGAAGTCCATGTATCTACTCCTTGGGGCATGATCTAAGTTTGCAAATGTGTTTTGCAAAAGTTGGAGATCATGCATTATCCATTGGCATGGTCTAAGAATATTTATTGCTATTTCCTTGGACATAGATCATGGGAGTGACTCTTTTGGATCTCTTATAATTTCTGCATTGATCTAATGTGTTTGAGATCATGCAAATGGATGGGTTTTGTAGCCCTCTGAATAAGCTTTCCATAGAGTCCAATATCACTCAATTCCAACATCAGAGTCAAAAGTTATGACCATTTTTTCGAATGTTGTCTGTACTGAAAAACTGAAAACGGAAGTATCGCCCGTATAACTACGGTAGTTCTGAACAACGAAAGTACCGCTTTTATAACTGCGGGAGTTCCGCAAATGACTGAATAACGGCTATTTTCTAGTTGTTATGATGGGAAAAGGAATTACCGCTCCTATAACAGCGGTACTTCTGAAAAACTTGTTTTTTTATTCCAACGGTTAGTTTTGAGGTGTGTGCTATAAATACTCTCTTGTGGCCGGTTGGGATATAGTTTTTGGCACTCTATTTCACTTTCTTTAGCTAGTATGAGCTTCTCCTCCCATTTGTGCATGTGTTACACCTTATGAGCAAGGAGAGAGGTCTCTAGTTGCATGTATTGCATCTAGAGGTGGATTTTGTATCCACTTGAGCTTGTGCATTCACTGCCGTTTGTGATAACCACCTATTATCAGTGACACATAAATACAGGTGGTTCAGAAAACCGTCTTTGATGACCCTTTTTGTAGTAGTGAAGCATCCACCATATGCCATGCGCTCGTCAGTCATCTTCTCCACTACCACCGCCCGACACAAAAGGGTTGTGGCCTTTGTGCATCCAATGCACAGTCTCCCTCACCCCTGACACACTTGCCATTGCCTTTATCCGAACCGCGGCGGTTGATGGGTCAACCGAGCACGGTTGTGCCAAGAGAGAGATAGTGTAGGAGCCTAGTGAAGATTAGGGTTGTGCGTTGGCACTGGACTTCATCGTTGGAGACGGTGGTGAAGCCATCGGAGCCAAGGAAGATGACCACGCTTCCTAAGGTTTTGCAGTGCCATAGTTGTTGGTGGAGCAGGTGCAAGTAACTAGTAGAAGGAGGTAGAGGGAAGTGAGAGGTGCTAGGGAAGTAGCTAGCGATGGTAAGGACCTCCAGACTTTGTAGATCAAGGCGGCGGCGTGGTTGTAGGCGAAGGCAGTGTTGTTGTAGCTGAAGGTGATGCTAATCAATGCCAGGAAAGGGTGGAGGGAGTCGAGGGAGATCACTGGCAGCTATAGAGGCCGCTGGAGATGGTAGATCGGGCTAGAGGCATAGTAGAACTAAGGTGGTGGCATTTTAGGCAACAACTGTTTGATTTGGAGGGAGAGGGGGTGGAATTGTGAGGAATGAGGTGGGGCATGACCATCGACGACGATGAGAGCCGGCGGAGGCGGCGGCGCCACCGCCCGGTATGAAGGAGGGAAAGATTGTGGCCATGCATCCCTCCTTCTTGCTGTTGGAGTCAGCGCACGACAGCTACTGGTCCCTCTTGGCGAAATGTCCAGGGTTGATCACATGGTAGTTAGACGGCAGCGGCGGCCGCGGAGGTCCCTTTGCGGCCGCAGAGACGACAGCGCACACAACCACCAAGACAGCAACTGCAACCACACCCATACATGCCCGGCCCATTGCTACCTGCCAGCGCGAGCTGTTTCGATCGTCTTGCTACTCTGAGTTCGAGATCACTGAGGTGGTGCGGAGGTGTGCATGGGACGATGGGAAGGTGCCAATTTATAGCTAGGCCGGGAATCGGGATAAGGTAGCGCGCGGGTGGTGCGCAGCGTTGTGGGCAAGCGAACGCCTCGTGCGCCAGATGCTCTCTGCGCAGGAGACGGCCGCGCGCGTCGCGGTGAAGCCAGCAGCTTACAGCAGCTCAATCATATCGACCGTTCGTATCTCGCTTCCCATCATCCCATGCATGCAAATGTACGCGTACATTGCCAGAGGAAGTGATTGAGCGTATACTCGTGGGACGCTAGCTGATCCTGGCACGTAAAGCGGCTTGTATCACTTCAAATGTGTGCTGCGTGCATCTGAATGATCCATGCATCCACGCCACCGGCCAGAGTGCTCTACCAGTACGTGCGTATCGTGCGCATGCGGTATTAGCCCTGCTTTTTGTGCATGCCACGCCACAAAAATAAGAGTGTTGGGATTTTGACAACATACCGTCCCAACTGCGCGTTATGTATCAACTAGCAGATTTACCTATGTAATTACGCAGCTAGATATTCTGATACAATTATCTTTGGTATACAATTTAACTGTCTATAGTTAAAATATGGCAGTGACTATTGCACAAGCAACTGTTTTTTCCTGTCATCTTCAGTCACTTTTTTATACTGTAACTTTAGCTGACTGAGAGTGCAACTTCAGAAGGGGGAATTCGTACACTGCAAGTTTAGATGACTGAAAGTCACTACTACAAAAGAAAATATACTGAACGGCAACATTACAGACGGTTCATACAGAACCATCTATGCTTAAACTACCACAGACGGTTTATAGTTGCAACCGTCTGTGATATTTTTACAGACAGTTATTAACACGAATCGTCTGTGATAATTGAAACATTACAGACGGTTCGTGTTAATAATCAGACGGTTCTTATCACGAACCGTCTGTGATAAGTGAGACATCACAGACGGTCCGTGTTAAGAACCGTCTGTGAAAGTTGCGAACATCACAGACAGTTCATATAAAAAACCGTCCCTGATATTCTGGACATGACAGACGGTTCTTATAACAAACCATCTGTGATATATTGGTATCACAGACCGTTTGTGGTTGGAAGCGTCTGTGATAATCTGCACTATTAAATACTTGGGCGTATGTGGTCGATCTCGACATAGATTTGTCTTCATTGCGCTGCGCTGCATCGGTGGAGCGAGGCGTTCGGCTTTAGGGAGTTCGGTGAAAACATATCGCCGTCTTCTTAGTGATCACAGGTTAGTACTCAATTGTTTTTAGTAACTTATATACATGCTTTTGTAATTGAAAGAGATGATATATATATGTTTTTGTTTAGATCTAGCTAGCTAGCTAGGTTTAGAAAAAAAAATGTTAGTTTACTCAATTTCAGAATGGGTAAGTACTTGTAGTTCACTTCAATATATTCTTGCTTGACATTATTACATCATGAATACGTGGCTAGCTAGCTACCTACGTAATATATATAGATGTCATGTGTAAATGTAGCTAGCTAGTCTGATTTGCTATATAATAGCGCTAATAATCATTTTTGACACTCATTTGTTACATGTGTAGCATAGATGGACCGAAACTGGATGTACATTGAGAACCGTGTGAGTAAAGAGTACATTAATGACGTGTCTGCTTTTAGAAGAGCGGCCGAGCTGGATATGTTGAAGAAGGGAATGAAATATATGTATTGTCCATAAATTGATTGTGATAATCTAAAGATGTTTAGCAACTCAGCGCAAATCGAAGCTCACTTGATTCAAAGGGGGTTCAGAAAGGGATACAAATGTTGGACCAGTCATGATGAAGAGAAGAGTACACAAAAAGGTAGTTATGACGTCATCGAGTGAGACAACGATATGCCGGTTGTGGACTGTGCTTTCGACCATGAGGATAGGTTGCAGGTTGACAATCTGGATCATATGCTACGTGATGCAGAAGAGAACTATAGTGAGAGAGAGTTTGGTAAATTCGAGGGCTTGATAGAGGACTCGGAGAAACATTTGTTCCTCGGCTGCAAGCCGCAATACATGAGGTTGTCATCAGTTCTAGAACTGCTAAAATTAAAGGCAAGCAATAGTTAGTCTGACAAGAGTTTCACGGCATTATTAGGTCACCTAGCGGACATGCTTCCAAAGAGAAATGTATTGCCGAGAACCACCTACCAAGCCAAAAAGATTCTTTGCCCATTGGGAATGGAAGTAGAAAGAATACATGTATGTCCGAATGATTGTATCCTGTACCGTAAAGAGTATGCTAGCTTGCATGTTTGTCCGGTGTGCAAAGCATCCCGATACAAGCGTAAAAATGACTCTGATGATGGGAAGGGCATCGAGATGAAGCAAGAATCTCCTGATAAGGTGCTGTGGTATCTTCCTGTAATTCCCTGTTTGAAACGTTTATTTGCAATCCGCAAGGATGCAAGATTGATGCGTTGGCACTATGAGCAGCATATGAAAGACGGGATGATAAGACACGTTGCTGATTCTGCCCAGTAGAGGAACATCGATAGGATGTTTTAGATTTCAGTGTGAAACCAAGGAATATAAAGTTTGGGTTGAGTACAGATGGATTGAATCCTTTTGGTAACACGAGCAGCCGACAAAGCACCTGGCATTATGTGCATGTACAACCTTCCTCCTTGGCTGTGTATGAAGCGGAAGTATATTTTGATGTCACTATGTATCCAAGGGCCGAAGCAACCTAGGAACGATATTGATGTGTACCTAGCACCATTGATGAAAGATCTTGCAATACTGTGGAACGAAGGGGTACATGTATGGGATGCAGACAAACAAGAGAACTTCACTCTACACGAAATATTATTCTGCACCATTAATGATTTTTCTGCCCTTGGTAACCTGTCAGGGTTGAGTACAAAAGGAGCCAAAGCCTGTCCGCACTACTTAGATTATACCGAGAGTGTGTGGTTGAACAACTCACGTAAAACTGTGTATATGTATCACCGTAGGTTCCTTCCAAAGTATCACACATACCACAAGATGAAGAAATAATTTGACGAAAAAAAGAGGATGACTCAGTACCAAGGCCTTTTAGCGGGAAAAAGGTGTATGATGTGGTCAACGATATCGATGTTATGCTTGGAAAGAGATGTAAATTGAGGACCTGTCAGAGGAACATGTGGTAGAAGAGGTCAATATTTTGGGACTTGCCTTATTGGGAGCACTTAGAAGCCTTCACCATCTGTCATGCGCTCGTCGGCCATCATCTCCACTACCACCACTCGACACAATGGGTTGCGGCCTTTGTGCATCCCATGCACAGTCTCCCTCACCCCCGACACACTTGCAATCGCCTTTACCCGAACTGCAGCGGCCGATGGGTCATCCAAGCATGGTTGTGCCAAGAGAGAGATAGTGTAGGAGCCTAGTGAAGATTACGGCTGTGCGTTGGCACTGGTCTTCATCGTTGGAGATGGTGGTGAAGCCATCGGAGCCAAGGAAGACGACCACGCCTCCTAAAGTTTTGTAGCGCCAGAGTTGTTGTTGGAGCAGGTGCAAGTAACTAGTAGAAGGAGGTAGAGGGAAGTGAGAGGAGCGAGGGAAGTAGCTAGCGATGGTAAGGACCTCCAGACTTTGTAGAGCAAGGTGGCGGCATGGTTGTAGGCGAAGGCGGTGTCGTTGTAGGCAAAGGTGATGCTAACCAATGCTAGGAAAGGGTGGAGGGAGTTGAGGGAGATCACTAGCGGCTACAGAGGCCGCTGGAGATGGTAGATCGGGTTAGAGGCATAGTAGAACTAAGGTGGCGGCATTTTAGGTGACAACTATTTGATTTGGAGGGAGAGGGGTGGAATAGTGAGGAATGAGGAGGGGCATGACCGTCGACGGCGGTGAGAGCCGGCGGAGGCAGCAGATTGAGGCGGCGGCGCCACCGCCCGATATGATGGACGGAAATAGAGAGGGGTGAGGCTAAGAGAGGGAGTGGAGTGAAGTGAGGATAGATCGAGCATTAGGGTTAGGATTAAGAGAGTCAAGCTCGGGCTGGGCCGAACTGGCTGGTTGGATGGGCTGAGTGCGCCCTACTGGGCCAGGGCAGGGAGAAAGAGAGGGTGGGCTAAGTGGGCCGAATGTATGTCTGTTGGAACAGACCTCAAGTAGACGACTCATGATACCATAATATAAACAACGGAGCTCAAGTAGATGACTCACGATACCATAATACAAATTCTAAAAACATAACATGAGTTTAGAACTTATGGTATTGTTTATTTAACATCCGTTGTAACATACGGGCACACTACTAGTATATGGTAAATAAATCGATTGGCTAGTAAATTCTGGCACAATAACAGTGATACTATTACTTTTTTCTGTGAAGATGACAATTTTGACTTCAGAATCCCATGTTTTTGTTGACAAATTTATTTCAGGCTCTCACGCTAGCTTGGCCAATTGATCAGCGCGCGGTGCGATGCGTAATACACCCACGGGGCCACGACTTTGTTAAAGCAACTTTAATTGGCCCCGGATGTGACCATGGAGATGCCGGCGTGTCGGCCGAACCTGGCGACGGTGCAGTCGGTGGCGAAGATGTCTGAGGAGATGTAGCTGGGCGCGCCGCCCATGACCGGCATGCTAGCGCTGACGCTGAGCTTGTTGACGTAGTCGGAGCGGTAGGTCTGGCCTAGCACGCCGTGCACGTCGTCGGTGAGGTCGTAGAACTTGAACCCGATGTCCAGGTGCGCGAGGCTGTCGTCCTCCGTCACGCCGTAGTTGTGGATGCGCGAGTCCTTCTCCGTGATGGGCACCACGTTGGCCATGATGTCGAATACGCCCTTGAGCTGCACCCTCACGCTGTTTGTCGCAGCGGTCCTCGTGACGGTCAGCCCTGGCACGATGGCGGACTCCCACTGTGCGCCGAGTTCGGCCGGGATGTCGATGGGCGCGCCGTCAAAGGCCATGTCGAGGTGGTCGACGTTGGTGTTCCATTTCGTTGTCTTCTGGGCGCCCATGTAGAGGCGGTGGTTGGCGAAGCGGATGCCGAGGGCCTGGATCCAAGTGAAGTCGCGGCTCATGGTGGGGTTGCGCTTGCCGATGAAGTGGGCGTTGATGTGGAGGTCGGCGTCGGAGAGGATGCAGAAGTCCTGGTCCTTCTTGCCGTGGAAGTAGAAGTTGTTGCCGTCGCCGCCGGTGAAGCGCGGGTCGCCGCACGAGACGCCGGGGTAGAAGTCGCACACTTTGAGAAAATTAATGAAGATTAATCGGTATATATATACATGTACACTACTAGTGTAGAATGTGGAGGTAATAACTAGTGCTACGTACTGCAGAATGTCTTGCAGCTTGGGCACATGACGATGCACTGCTTGGGGCAGCGCTTGTCGCACTTGGCCATGCATCCCTTCTTCCTGCCGTTGGAGTCGGCACACGACAGCTGCTGGTCCCTCTTGCCGAAATGTCCGGGGTTGATCACATGGTAGTTAGACGGCAGCGGCGGCCCCGGAGGCCCCTTTGCGGCCGCAGAGACGGCGGCGCACACAACCACCAAGACAGCAGCTGCAACCACACCCATACATGCCCGGGCCATTGCTACCTGCTAGCGCGAGCTGTTTTGGTCGTCTTGCTACTCTGAGTTCGAGATCGCTGAGGTGGTGCATGGGAAGGTGCCAATTTATAGCTAGGCCGGGAATCGGGAGTGGTTCGTCTCCTTCAGTTGGCGCGCGGGTGGTGCGCGGCCGGCGTTGTGGGGAAGCGAACGCCTCGTGCGCGGCAGCTGCTTTCTGCGCAGGAGACGGCCGCGCGCGTCGCGGTGAAGCCAGCTGCTTTCTGCGTTGGGGCCGAAATATCGACCGTTCGTATCTCGCTTCCCATCATCCGACGCATGCAAATGCACGCGGACACTGCCAGAGGAAGTGATTGAGCGTATACTCGTCAAAATAAAGTAGATACCTTGCCTTCTTCGAGAGTAACAAGCTTCGGTAGACCTGGTGCATGAAACTAACGCTACTCTCGAAGAAGGTAAGATCTCTGGATGAGTTCGCTTTCTTTTCGGGCCGTGCACCAATTCCTTTAATGTGAAGCAGCCAATTAACGTATGAAATAATTAATGCAAATAAACAAGATCAAAATATATACATATAGTAAAAATAACTAGGACTCTTTGGTGCCTGGACACCCATACCATCAGCCATCCGATTGTGCTTTACCATTCGTGAAAAATTAGCGGGCTCATCCATTAATTGAACCCGTTAGGTAGGTTAATCTACGTTTGAATGGAAAAGAACACCTTCCATGTATTCTAAGCCACGTTTGGCTGAATGTGTATGGGTATGTACAATTAAGAGTATGAATGGGGAAAAAGCAATTTGTTGTATGATTGAGTTGAAAAATTCACAATAGATTATCACCTAATTTGCTAACATCTCCTACAAATTCGCCGCTCATAATCATTTCGTGTGGTGTATAACAATTAATGAAAGTTAACACAGTTTTTCTTATGTCGTAAATAGACCACTTAAAAATTTTTCTGAGTATAATACTTGATTTGATCACAATGATTCATCATATGTTGCACGTAATGATATTTTTCATGCATCAGAGACTATTAAATTTATATGTACAAGCGAGCATATTTCCAATACTGCCGTACGGATTTGCATACCAACACCATGATAATTAATACATGACCGATACACATTGAGCAAGAATTCTATTTTATGGCAAATAATCGTGTACACACATACATACTTCCACGTTAGTTAAAAAGTATCTATACACATACCTATCTCAACGTTCAACAAAAGATCTGGTTTGCAATAACAATTGGCGATTCATTCATTCTCTGGTTATTTAGGCCAGTCTCAGTGGTGGTTTCAACAGAGTTTCATTCTCATTTAATAGGGTGACACATCAGCAGATTAGATGAGTTGGCAATGTATTAATGAGGAGAGAGAGCAGCTGGGTTTCATCCGGATGAAACCCGAGCCGCACGAGTACCCAGGCGATGAAACGCCGATGAAACCCCGTTGAGAGCGACGAGTTTCATTTCATCCCGCTGAGCCGGATCTCCTGTGCGACGCGCGCGCTGATTCCCCTTCCCGCGCATCCTCCCGCCTTCCCCTTCCTTTTCTCGCGCCAAATCCCATCTCCTGCTGCAGCGGCGTTGGCAAGGGTCGGATAGGGCGCACATGGGGGGTGATGGAGCGGTGCCTCCAACATCACGCCGTGGCAAGAAGGCCTCCACCAAATCCACTTCGTCCTCTTCATCTCCACGATCTCCACAAGCACCGGCATCTGCGCCACCAACGGCTGTGCCCCCTCCGGCTGCGCCACGCTCGACTGCGCCCCCTCCGGCTGCACCACCCTCGACTGCGCCCCCTCCGGTGGGATTTCCTTTCCCCCTGCAGCAGCCGCCGGCATCAATCGATGGTTTCTGGCCCAGATCGAATGGAAGCACTGGAGCAGGTCACTCACCGCCAGGGAATCCCTCTGCAAATATGTGGTAATCTCTTCTATAGCAGGTCACTCATCGTTTAATGAAATGCCTGGTTGGTAGGCTGCATCTCGATGTGTCGTTTTTATTTGCTTGATCACCATCTCGTTGACTCGCTACTTGCAGGTGTGTCACTAGTGTAGTTACTAGTGTAATTTTTTTCCTGTATGCATTTGCTAGTTGTGGCACTAGTGTAGTCCAAATTTCTTTCTGTGGGGAACATACAGTTTTAGAGATCTTAAAACTGGACTTGCAGGTGTTCTTTTTGATAGCAGCAGATAGTTGCAATGCAGCCATTGAAATTCTTGTATGTGCCTAAATGTGAGGAATTTTACAGTTTTTTTACTGTATATAATTAATATGTCTGAATTTCTGAAGTATAAAATGCAGTACGACTTTCTGAATATATAGAAAGAGACAATTCTTAGAATAAAATGCAGAGCATGAATTTGCAATAAAAAAACAAGGCTAGTAAGCTTTTACTGTAGTTCATCGGGTTTTCGAACCTTTTCTGTAGTTTGGCAATCTATAAAATATTTTCTACTTGATATTTTAGGGGATATCCGCCGCCAGGTGGATATGTAAATTTTATAAATCAACCTCAATATCCGGTGGCTCATCCACCTCCACCTCCAGGAGACAATTTCCACCTTGTTGGACTTACTCAGGCCTTCAACCCATTCTCTCCAACACCGCAAACACCATGTGGCAAAGGGACTCCACCACCAGCAACAGAAAGAGTTGCCAGCATTGACAATGATGAAGATGATGTTGTTGAGACAAGTAGGACAGCAAAGAAAAGGCACTGGACACTTGATGAGGAAGAAAGATTGGTAATCACATACATACAAAAATGTTCTTTTGTTCTTATTGCATTATGACATACTCTTTCGGTGAACTGAGTGCTTGTATTTTTTCAGGCTAGTGCTTGGCTGAACACTTCTAAAGACCCGATATATGGGAACGATAAGAGCCGTGATACATTTTGGGGTCAGATCAGCAATGTGTTTAACAAGAACATTGAGGAACACCTTAAAAGAGACATTAACCAACTGAAGATCCATTGGGGACGCCTGAACAAAAGCATGACTGAATTGAATGGCTTCTTTAGTTCAGTAACTAAGATCCACACAAGTGGTTACTCTGATGACATGCTGATAGATGAAGCACAACAGATGTATAAAAGGAAATATGGCAAATTGTTCGCATTGGTGCATTGGTGGAAGAAGTTAAAAAAAGAACCAAAGTGGACTGCATCTATTGCACAATCAGAGAAAGACAAAAACAAGAGAGTGGATGTGGATGCTGTAGATGATGTGGAGGAAGCACGTCCTATCGGGAGAGAAGCAGCCAAGGCGCAACGCAGAGGGAAGCGAAAGGTTGAAGAAGTTAAAGATGGTATTTCCATGCTAGGTGACAGCATAAACAAGATAGCAGAAATTACACAGGAGCGTAAGAAGGAGCGTGAAAAGGTGACAGAGGCGCAGCTTGAGATCTCTAGAAATAATCTTCAGACTGCAATACAGCAAAATGAAGCAAAGTTGCTCGAAACTTATACTTCGCTCTTGGTTCAAGACACAAGTCAGATGACACAAGAAGCTAAGGAAGGTCGAGTCAAAGCATTGGCTTTGATGGAAAGGAAGCTGTTTGGGAACCAGCAAGAAGCCACATGAGTCTCAGTTAGCTGCAATAGTCTCAGTTATCTGAAATAGTCTCAGTTAGTTATCTCAATTGTTATCTGATACTTGCTATTTGAAAATTCTGGTGTGAAACTTAGTTGTGACGCTATCTGAAACCTACCATTCAGTTTCTGAAACTTAGTTGTGACGCTATCTGAAACTTGCTATCTGAAAATTCTGGTGTGAAACTTAGTTTCTGTTGCTATCTGAAACCTAGTGTGAAAATAAATTCACATGTGAATGGTGATTCTAGTTTGAAAGCCTGATATCTCTAGTGTGAAAATAAATTCACGTGTGAATGGTGATTCTAGTGTGAAAGCCTGATATCTCTAGTGTGAAAATAAATTCACGTGTGAAGCCTTGCTTTGGCCTTGAGTATATATAAGGTACCGCATATACATCCACTCTGAAAGCTTCCTCCATTCATATCTACTAGCCAGACCATGCGCCAGCAAACATGTCAGATCACAATATTTTGGATGATTTCATCGCTGAGGATGACATCCTGGATGAGGTACTCGATCAAGCCATGGGGGTTCTGAAGTCTAGCATGGAAGCTCTTCAAAAGGAGGCGGACGATCATCGGTTGCATCCGCGGAAGTACATCAGAAGACCTCGTGAGGAATTTGGTCAGCGTCTAGTGGATGATTATTTCTCTGAAAATCCTATTTATTCTTCCAATATTTTTCGCTGAAGATTTCGTATGTCTAGACCTCTTTTTCTCCATATTGTCGAGGCTTTAGGCCAATGGTCGGATTACTTCACTCAAAGGGTCGATGCGACTAATCGCCAAGGACTGACTCCGTTGCAAAAATGCACTGCGGCTATTCGCCAATTAGCTAATGGCAGCGCCGCAGATCATCTCGATGATTATCTGAAGATTGGAGAAACTACTGCTATGGAGGCAATGAAGAATTTTATGCAAGGTGTTATAGCAATATTTGGTGAACGATATTTGAGGCGTCCGACTGTGGAGGATACTGAGCGTCTTCTGAAAATTGGCGAGAAGCGAGGATTTCCTGGTATGTTTGGCAGCATTGACTGTATGCATTGGCACTGGGAAAGATGCCCAACTGCATGGAAGGGGCAATTCACTCGTGGTGATCAGAAAGTGCCGACGATAATTCTTGAGGCCGTGGCATCACATGATCTCTGGATTTGGCATGCGTTCTTTGGGGTCGCGGGTTCTAACAATGATATCAATGTTCTGAACCAATCTACTATATTTATCGAAGAGCTAAAGGGACAAGCTCCTAGAGTCCAATACATGGTCAACGGGAATCAACACAACATAGGGTACTATCTTGCTGATGGAATATATCCGGATTGGGTTGTATTTGTGAAGTCAATATCAATGCCCATCTCCGAAAAGGATAAGTTATATGCACAGGAACAAGAAGGAGCAAGGAAGGATATTGAACGGGCCTTTGGTGTACTGCGCCGTCGATTTTGCATTCTAAAACAACCGGCTCGTCTATATGACCGGAATCAACTCCACAACGTTGTGCTAGCTTGCATCATACTTCACAATATGATAGTTGAAGATGAAAAGGAAGATGACCTGGAAGAGAATCTTGATTTGAATGAGGCTCCAAGTACAGTGATTGTCGAAGAACCGGAATTCTCTCCCAACCAATATGTTACATTTGAAAGAGTTTTAGAGAAAGATAGTGACATTCGGGATCGTTCGGCGCATCATCGGTTGAAGAAAGATTTGGTGGAACATATTTGGAACAAGTTCGGACGCCGTCAAAATATATCTTGAGTTTGAGATATAAAATGTAATCCGTTTGAATTATATGTGGTCGTTTTGATATATGCGTATGCACTCATGAACGTGGAATTAATTAATATATTTTATTTTATATGATTATTTTTCTACATAAGATATATTGTGGTTAGATCTATTAGTTTAAGATATATTTACGAATGACTACATAATTTACGTGGTACATAGGATCACAACTTCATGCACATATTAACTTCTGCAGCTTGTCTTGGAAACAGTGAAATGAAACTTCCCACTGAGAGAGTGTGGATTTCATCCAAGTTTTATTTCATTCTATATGACGTGGCAGTCTTGGAAACGACGAAATGAAACTCTCCACTGAGACTGGCCTTATGGCAATAACAATTCCGTATCACGCACGCACAGCAAGCCAGATCGCTGGTAATCCGGTTTGCACTAATGAGTCTGACGTTTGAATTCTAAGGTTGTGCTAATGGATATACCCATTAATCTCATACCTACTATAAACTAGCACATCTCAATGCGATCGAATGGTAGATAGGTTAGGTGCCTGGACTCCTTGGACGAGTGTTTCATGCACCAAGGTGCCTAGGCACCAATATCAATACCCGTTGATTTGCTTCGAGATTCGCAACGTTTGATGTGGGTATATTCATATACCCATAAAAAAGTATATTTGAAATGTCAAACTCCAAAAAAATTTAAATTCAACTTCAGTTTAATTAGTTTGAACTATTTTTATGGTATATACTCACTGTAGTTGCATTGAACTCAAAAGTAGTTCAAACTAGTTTGAACTGAGTTCAAAACTAACTTACTATAAATATATCAAGGGTATAAAACATTTTCATACCCAAACTTAAAAAAATTATTAATCATACACGTGTATCGGATGTTGGTGCCTAGGCACCATGGTGCCTTATGTAATTTTCCTCTCTCTCTCTCTCTATATATATATATGCCAATCAAACGAAGGCGCGCAAAATCAACATTTTAAGGACGGATAGAACTGGATGGCATCCATGTGTCGGATGTCGCTCCTTTTTTCTTCTTCTGAACTTTTCGTTAAGCTCGTCGTTTCATATAACATGTAAGGGCAGCAAAGTTTGCAATTCTTATTAAGTTCTGGCCCGTGTTGGGGCGTTTTATCTGTTGCTGTGATGCACTTCGATCCTGGGAAGTGATTTCCTCCATGTTGGTTTGGTCTCGCTCATACCAAAAAAAAACCCGTACTACTTGCTCCCTTGTATCTATTATACATTAAAAATTGATGACAGGCTTTTTACAACTGCTAAGAAAAAATAAAAATATACTAAAAATTCTTATAAAAAAAGAAAAAATTCAAACCTTAAATTGGTTGACCCTAATTTTAAAAGCTTAGGTTCCGAAGTTGCCTTAGAGATATATCAATTTAAAAAGGATCTAAAAACATCTAACCCTTTATTTAGTAGATTATAATTTTAAAGGCTTATATTCAATAGTTGGTTCAGAGATATATTAATTTTTTAAAATTTAATATGTAGCACTATATTCAATTCAAATATTGGGAGTGTAATTTTCGTCGATCCTCTCTTTCACACGTAAGGAGAGAGTTATCAAAATAAAATTTGCTAATTAAATATGAAATCAAATATCTCAAATTCAAATTTAGATTTCAAAATATAAATTTTAAATTTTGAAATTGCGTAAAGTTATACTGTATTACACCAAATCGTGCAACTGTGCGGGCCAATCGGCTAGTTGATGCATAACAACAGATAGCTAGGAGTAAGCCATGAAGTGATCTTTTTTGCAAGGTAGCCGGGAAGTGATCTTAAAGATGGAATCACCTGCGGGTAATTATTGTTTAATTAATTAATGTAGGAATCAATCGAGTTGACAAGGCCGGAGCGGCCATAGTTTGCTTAGGATGATCAAAAGGCATACACCTTTGCCATAAGTCAACTTCCTTTTTAGGCTTAATCACGCCATGTACTAATTGAAGTCTTAAATAATTAGGGAATCCATTAAACTGTTGTCCCTGTAGAATCAGTTCAGTTGGAAGATAGGCAGCACGAAACCCAAACAAGGACATTTTATTATGGTGAAAAACAGACAACCCCATCATGTTGTTGGCCCTCTGAAATTGCAAATATGCATGGAAGCATTTGCTTCTGCCTGCAGGTGAGGTGGTTCGACAAATTTGGCCTGCGCCAATTCCTGGAAGCATTTGCCCTGATACTTGGAGATGACAATTAGGATGACAACTGAAGGGAGGTTTGCTCTGCATTTCTGTTGCATATGGAAGCTCTAGTCCATTCCTTGATTCCTTCCCTTCATTCCTGCTCTTGGTCCTTCACTACTATCTATCCTATATCCTGACTGGTTGACCTCGATCCTAGCAGGTTTATTTCGATCTGACTTATCACACGACGTAAAGCACAGATGCAGGTGAACGCAAAGTGTTCCTGACCAGCTAGCTACAGCAAACGAGGTGTTGGCTTCACCAGGACGCCGGCGAGCTGTTCACCACGATCCCTATAAATTGGCGCCTTCCCATGCACAAACTCCTCACCACCGCAGGACACAGGGCCATATCAAGCTAGCAACTCAGAGAGTCTCAGAGTAGCTAGCTAGCTAGCCACTTCAAGTAGTAGCACCGTGCCAACGTGCGATGGCCCGGCAACTCGGACGTGTGCTCGCTGCTTTGATGGCCGTGTGCGCGGTCGCGGCCTTCGCCGCCGCCAAGTCCCAGCCACCTTCGCCGCGGCTGCCGCCCAACTACCGCGTGATCAACCCAGGACGATTCGGCAAGCGGGACGTGCAGCTCTCCTGCGCCGACTCCAACGGCAAGAAGGAGGGATGCATGGCCAAGTGCGACAAGCGCTGCCCCAACCAGTGCATCGTCCTCTGCCCAAGCTGCAAGACCTACTGCAGTAAGTAACCACTACATTGCACGCTCCTCGGATGCCCTTCTGCTGTCTTGATAACACTTTCTTGCGTGTGTAAAGTGTGCGACTTCTACCCCGGCGTCTCCTGCGGTGACCCGCGCTTCACCGGCGGCGACGGCAACAACTTCTACTTCCACGGCAAGAAGGACCAGGATTTCTGCATCCTCTCCGACGCCGAACTCCACATCAACGCCCACTTCATCGGCAAGCGCAACCCCACCATGAGCCGCGACTTCACCTGGATCCAGGCCCTTGGCATCCGCTTCGCTGACCACCGCTTCTTCATCAGCGCCAAGAAGACCGCCAAGTGGAACAACGACGTCGACCGCCTAGAGATGGCCTTCGACGATACGCCCATCAGCATCCCCGCTGAGCTCGGCGCGCAGTGGCAGTCTGCTATTGTGCCAGGGCTGACCGTCACGAGGACCGCCACGACCAACGGCGTGAGGGTGCATCTCGAGGGCGTGTTCGACATCATGGCCAACGCGGTGCCCATCACGGAGGAGGACTCACGCATCCACAATTATGGCGTGACTGAAGACGACAGCCTCGCGCACCTTGACCTCGGATTCAAGTTCCACGATCTCACCGACGACGTGCACGGTGTCCTCGGCCAGACTTACCGCTCCGACTACGTGAACGAGCTCAGCGTGAGCGCCAATATGCCAGTCATGGGCGGCGCCCCTAACTACGTCTCCGCCAACATCTTCGCCACCGACTGCACCGTCGCGAGGTTCGGCCACCACGCCGGCATCTCCATGGTTACAGCTGAGGCCAGTTGAAGTTGCTTCAACGCATGCCACCGCGCGTTGATCATTTGGCCAGCCTAGCTTTCGAGCCAGAAATAAATTTGTCAGCGAGATCAAGGGATGCTGAAGTTTTCTTTAAAAAGTCATCTTCACAGAAAGATGACACTACCATCATCCATAATTCACTAGCCAATACATTTATTCATAAATTATGGCGAGATTGAAATTTCGTTATTATTTTCACCATATAAAATCAAATATAAATTAATGTAAAAACATGAAAAGTAATTGCACTCATCAGAGCTCAGGCCATACCAATGCTCTTTTTCTTTGAGAGAGACGAGATAGGGGAACCGAACCATGACCCCTCTTTGTGTAGGGTACAGTGGTGCTTGGTTGGGTTGATTTTTTATAATTTATGACTGAATTTTCATTATAACTGGTTGAAATTACACTGTAACTGTTGGTGGTTTATTTGGTATAATTAAATTTAAAAAAAATTAAAAATTAATTAGCCCAGCACGTATAATGCAAACGAATACGAGAAAAAAGAACCAGAAAAAAAACTCAAAAAATCTAAAAATTCAGAAAAAAGAAATTTAGGAATAATAAAAAATAAATCAAAAGCCAGAAATCTAAATCCAAAAGAGTGAGGCCATATGCGCTATGACTGTGCGCATTTAAGAGCAACGACAGCCTCGCCCATCGGGACATCGGGTTCAAGTTGTACGATCAGACTGACGACGTGCACGGCCAAACCTACGCTCCGACTACGTCAACAAGCTCAGCGTCAGCATGCCGGCCATAGGTGGCGCGCCCAGCTACGTTTCCTCCGACATCCTCACCACCGACTGTGCCGTCGCCAGGTTCAGTCGCCGCGCCGGCATCTCCATGGTCACCGCCAGGGGCAGTTAAACATCGTGCTTCAACGTTGGCTAGATCGTTTGGCCTTGCCAGCGTGGAGCTCGCCCAGGAATAAGTTGATCTGCGAGAGCAGGGACTGTTGGTGCCAACATGTTTGTTTGTTGCTCGTCATTCGAACATGTACACGCGCGTGCGCACAAAAAATGAAAATTGCTGTTGCAAAATTGAAATAAGAGATTACAATTGAAGGATTACATGCCAATTGAAAAGATGAAGGAAAAAAAATTTGTGCCACAGGAGTGTAAGCCCCGTTCTGTTAGTCCTGTTGGACCAAGTGAATAACTGTGAAGGTTTGGCCATGGGACCCAGAGCCGGCTCCCTGTGATTGGGCTCCACACGCGTCTCAGCCCCCCGCCGAGGCAGGGAGAGCCAGCTCGTGGGCCGGTCCACGTTTCCGTGGGCGCATCGCTGCGCAAAGGGCCCGGGGACTTTCCAGGGCTTGTTAGGCCCGCTCACTTCATCCTGTGGCACGTGCCAGCATTGCCCACCGCGATTGCTTATAAACCGTGTGCTCACGGACTGAATTGCCGGTGTGGGACTAATTCCCTGGGTCGGAGTTTCGTCGATCTTAACGTCAACCGTCGATCCTTTCATCCAATGGCGTACACAATGGCTACTCGGCGACCAAACCGCTTCGGGCTTGAGATGCATCGCTTCTTCGTTCCGCCGTGGCCGTGGGGATGGGGCATTTGCTAAGGCGGCGCCTGTGGCCGCTAACCACCTCCAAACACACGCTGATTAGGGTTCTTCCACCCCGCCCCGCCACCCACACGGCCACGCCCATGGCGGCCACCACACGCCGCCGCCCGCGGCGGGGCTCCAAGGGCCCCAACTCCGACCTCTCCCGCATCCTCACCGACTGCACCCGCCGCGACGACGCCGCCGCCGCCATGGCCGCCTTCGACTCCGCCGTCTCCGACCTCGACGCAGCCTCCGCCCCACGCCTCGCCGCCCACCAGTACAACCAGCTCCTCCACCTCCTCGCCGCCGCCGACAGCTCCTCGTTCCCCAGCGCCGCCGCCGCCGCCCGCCGCGTCTTCTCCCACATGCTCGAGGCTGGGGCCTCCCCCTCCGAGGCCACCATCACCTCCCTCGCCCGTGTCGCCGCCTCTGACGCCACCAACCCCGCCGGCGCGGACGAGGCATTCGAGCTCGTCGCCACCATGAAGGAAAAATACGGCCTCTCCCCGCGCCTCCGCTCCTACAGCCCCGTGCTCGCAGCGTTCCGGCGCGCCGGGGAGGTCGACAAGGCGTACGCCGTCGAGGCCCACATGGCCGTGTCCGCTGTCTGGCCTGAGGAGCCCGAGCTTGCCGCACTTCTTGATGTCAGTGCGAAGGCGGGGGACGCCGACAAGGTGTATGAATATATGCATAAGCTGAGGCGTGCTGTGGATTGCGTGAGCGAGGAGACTGCAGAGGTGTTGGAAGGTTGGTTCCAGAGCAAGAGAGCGGCAATGGCTGGTAAGGCCGAGTGGGATGCCGGTCAGGTGAAAGATGCCATTGTGGCAAACGGTGGCGGGTGCCATCAGCTTGGGTGGCTTGGAAACGGCCCTTGGATGGTGCAGCGGGTGAGAGTTGGGGCGGATGGTGAGTGTGGGGGATGCGGATGCCAGCTAGCATGTGTTGATATTGACATGGAGGGGACACAAAGGTTCGCTGATTCTGTTGCTGGGTTGGCCCTTGAGAGGGAGACCAAAACAAATTTCAGCCTGTTTCAGGTGTATATCCTCTGTATTAATTTGTCTCTGTAGATAATTTGGTATTTCTGTAGATACCTGGAATTTGCAGTTAGTTTACAGGCAAGCGTGATAGTAAGATCATGCATTTGCTTGGTTTAATTCAATCAGTAGCATGGCTTTGTGTGATCACTAAGAACTAAGATGGGAAAATTAGATGTGGAGATAGTGTGCCTCAATGTTTTGGTCAAATAGCTACTAACGGTGATATAATGTGGCCAAATTTAATAGGTAATATGACAAGCTTCTTTATCTACCATGATTTTCACCTCCTTCAGAGAAGTTGAACTGCTGCTGTGTTAACACATTTGAGTCATCCTTAAGGACCTTGTGGATGCTTGTCATGCCTGTGCATTAATTGCTTGCAGCTTGCTCAAGTAACTGGTCCTAATATTTAGACAAATCCATTAATTTTACATTTGTAACTAAAGCATGGCATTCACCTGTCTAGGAACTAAAGCTAGCTTAAGGAAATAACTAGGCACCAATCAAATTATGTTTCATATACTATATTCATTTGTCTGGTTCTTGTATTTGAAAGAATATCCATCTGTAAATATTAAAACAAAATTATTTCATCACTTACAAGTTGAACAATATGACTTCTCTAGGAGTGGTTGGAAGCACATAAAGAATACAAAGCTATAGTTGATGGTGCAAATATTGCACTTTATCAACAAAATTTTGCAGAGGGCGGTTTCAGTTTGATTCAGGTCTGTGCATCATTTTACACTGAATTTCAACATGCTTATGTTGCCAAT
This sequence comes from Dendrocalamus sinicus, assembly GCA_036346575.1. Lineage (NCBI taxonomy): Eukaryota > Viridiplantae > Streptophyta > Magnoliopsida > Poales > Poaceae > Dendrocalamus > Dendrocalamus sinicus. The sequence continues at coordinate 8,776,294 of CM070643.1, read as the reverse complement.
GAAGTAATTTGTGCTAATTCATGTTCCATTTGGCATGCTTAATATAGAGCAGTTGGATGCTGTTGTAAGAGAGCTGCAAGATAGATATAATGGAAAATGGCCACTTGTCATACTACATAATAAACGCATCGCCAAGCTTATGGAAAGTTCATCTAATAGGCATCTGATTGAAACTTGGAGAGCAAACGGAGCATTGTACACTTCACCAAGTGGGTCAAATGATGACTGGTAATCTTCCTCAGATTCTAGCCTTGGGTGTCCTGGACTCCTTGCACTTCTTGTTTTGTTTGGTACCTTGGTTTCAAATATTAGTATAAGTTTAATTCTCACCATATTGTGAATTGGGAAGTGTATCTTTTATCTGCAATTGTGCATAGACCAACTAATGTGTGTAATTAGATAATATGCTGAATTTTCACCCTCTCCCCCACTGCTATGTTTCATTTCTTGGATGTTGCTAAATATACGAGATTCAACTTTTCAGGTATTGGCTATATGCAGCAATTGGATTGAACTGTTTGCTTGTGACTAATGATGAAATGAGAGATCACATATTTGAGCTCCTAGGATCATCCTTTTTCCCTAAGTGGAAGCAACGACACCAGGTGCGCTCTGCATGTTAGTCGCTGGACTCTTGCTCTTGGTGATAGCAAGATCCTTACTCTCATGGAGAGGATGACACTAGGAGATGGGGCAAGTTTTCTTGTTTATTGCTCACAAAATGCCATGCCAACTTTGAGGGTTGGGGATACAAATTTATAGGTGAGAACCACCAAGCATATGCTACGATGCTATCCTAGATGCTGTCCTAAAGCGGTCAATATGCTGTCCTAAAGCGAATCTTGTCCTAAGCGAATCTTGTCCTAAAGCAGATGCTGTCCTAAGCAGAATCTTTGTCCTAAGCAGAATCTTTGTCCTAAAGCAAAAGCAGATCTTTGTCCTAAAGCAAAGCGAATGCTGTCCTAAAGCGATCAAAAAACAAAAAAACTACCACACCCCCACAAAGACCACAAGATGAGAGACTTATTCATCATTCTCCCCTAAGTCTTGTGCGTCGTCTTGTGGGAGGTTGAACCACTGATCTTGGAGCGAGCTCAAGGAACTTGATCCTTCCAAGAGGCTTGGTGGCGATCCATAGTCGATCCGTGGTGTTGATGTAGCTTGCCTTGATGCTTCCTTCATCCAGCGACCTCGGATGAAATGATACTTCACCCGGATGTGCTTGCTCGCTTCATGAAAAACGGGTTCTTTGCGAGGCTAGAGCGGACTTGTCGCCCACTGAGCTCCATCGCTTGATGTCCCCGCCGAGGAGATCACCAAGCGATCGAGCGAGCCGCAGGGCTCGAGTCGGCGGTGGAAGCCGCTATGTACTCGGCCTCACCGACAGGGCACCACCGCCGCTTTGATCGATCGCCACCAACGAGGCACTTGCCGGAAGAAGAGAATCCGCTTGTGCTCTTCTTTGGTGTCGATGTCGCTGCGTGGTCGCCGTCGCCGTGCCGATGAAGTGCGCCGCACGACACCTCGGGTAGTGCAAGCCGTGGTCGGAGGTGCCCGCAACGTAGCGGAGGATCCTCTTCACGGCCGCCGATGCTCGTCGTCGGTCGCCGCATGAACCGACCGACGTGCCGACGCGAACGCCAACTGGGCGCGTGTGGGCGAGGTAGCGAAGGCGCCACGATCGCGCCGTCTGCGTCGCGTCCACCTCCTCCGCCGTCTTTGTCGCGGCTCGGCCGACCTTTCCTCCACGGAGTGTGGTGGGTTGCGATCGGTGAGCCCGCCACCGGCTCGGCGGTGCGCTTGGCGTGGCGGTCCGCGAAGGAGATCGGGGTCGTCTGGTGGACCTCGATCCCGGTAGAAGGAGAGAGCCCCAAGTCGCTCATCCGAAGACGGTCTTCATCTCCGCCTTGAACGCCTCGACCTCGGCCTCGCGAGCCGGTGATCACCAGTCGTCGGCGTGACGCCACCGCCAGGCGTTGCCGCTTTGCCCGCCGGTGACCGCGACCTGCGTGTGCGCTCTGCTGGAACCCCATTTGCTTGAGGTGGAGTCCACTTAGCATTCCGGGCTCGTGGTGCTGCGCCGCAGCCGTGAGGGCCTTGCGCGGCGAGAACCTGCCTCCTTGCCGGATGACGAATCCGGCGGTTGGCGACGTGAGACCTCCTCCTTCAAATCGCGGCTGGAGGAAGGCGGACTTGGCGTCCATGTGATGGGCGCGCCAATCCTCCCGGGCCGCAAGTGCGAGAGAAGTCGCGCGGACTCCATCCGCGCGGCGCGCGTGCGGCGTCATCGAAGTCGACCCCTCTCGCCGCACGAAGCCTCGTGCCACCAAGCGAGCCTTGTGCAGCGATGATGGCGCCGGCCATCCCGCCGGCGAACACCCACTTAAGGTGATCGCGCGGTGGCCGGCGGAAGATCCGCCAGCTCCCACGTCCGGTTCCGCTCGGCGGCGTCCATCTCTCGCTTCATCGCGACACGCCACGCCGCGTCTCCTCCGCCTCGGCGAAGGCGGGGCTCGCCGTCGTCGCATGCCAAGTGCGCAGCCCGCTCGAAATCGCGCCGCGCGCCAGATCCGAGGCGTCGCGCGGAGGTCGTCCCACGGTGCGGATAGCGCAGTCTCGCCGTCGTGGTAGCGTCGACGCGATCTCGTCGTGAGACGATGGAGTAGCGAACTCCACCGCGCTGCTCGTCGTGGGCCGGCCGCTGGGGCGGACCGGTGATGTGGCGCCGGTGCGGAGCGTGGTGGCCGGTGGTGAAGAGTGGGCGTGGCGGCCGAAAGTGGTGGAGCACTCGCCGGGCGGTGGCGAGCAAGGTGTCGAGGTGGGCGAGCTCGGTGAAGACGAGCCGCTAGCTCCCGCTCTCTCGAAGTGGGCGTGGTCGACAACAAAGTCCCCGAGTCGAGGCGAACCGCCGCCCACCGCCTTGTCCCACGGCCTCGCCGCCGTCGAACACGCGTCCACGCGAGATGCGACGCGCCTTGTGTGACAGGTCGAGATGCGGAGGCCTTCGAGCCATCCGCGTGGCCGATGAACACTCGAGTGCTCGCCGTCGAGCTTGCCGATGTGGCCAAGCTCCTGGCGAACGCGAGGCGAAGACCCGCAAGTGGGAGACCGCGGCTTGCGCCATGCCAAGCCTCGTGCGGCGTCTGCCGCCGGCGCGCTTGGTAAGCGGCGGTTGAGGATGTAGACGGCCGTCACCACCGCTCTCCCGAAGACACCGGCATCCCCTGCGCGAGGAGGGCGAGCCATCCCCACAACCGCCCGGTTGCGCGCTCGACGACGCCGCTTACTGCGGCGGACGGCGGCGGAGTAGCGGCGTGAATGCCTCATCGGCGCAATGACGACGCGATCGGCCGCCGTGTGGTCGCCGCCGTTGTCTGTCGCGCAACACGCGCAGCTTGCGATCGCGCGCTCGCCTCCGCGGCGGCTGCGTGCGCTGATGGCGTCCGCAGCCTCTCCTTGCTGCCGAGGACCATCACCCACATGTAGCGGGAGAGGTCGTCGACGGCGGCGAAGTAGCGTCGTCTCTCGGTGTGGCGGTGTCACCGCCACACAAGTCCGTGCACGAGCTCGAGCCTCTCCTTGGCTCGGAAACTCGCTCTTTGGGAAAGGAGTCGCCTGCGCCGTCAACACGCAGACGTCGCAGAGCCGCTCCACATGGTCAAGGCACGGCGCAGCCTCGCACCATTTCCGTGGCACCGCGCCGCCAGCCTCTCGGGTGAAGGTGCCCAAAGCGCTGCGTGCATCGCCACGCCTCGTCGTCCCGACGAGCCGCGAGACAGAGGGGTTGTGCCACCGCTGCGTGAAGAGTGTAGAGTCGATTTGCGCCTCGGTTACCTTGGCAAGGAGGCGGCGTCGAAGATCCCAAATCCAGGCACCGTGCTCGATCTCGACACGCGAGCCGTTCTCATCCACCGCCCAAGCCGATGATGGAGTTCCGCAGATCGGGGATGTAGTAGACGCCGCGGAGCGGCCGGTGCTCGCCGATCTTAGCGGCGAAGACAGCAGAGCCGACGCCTTGATCTCCACGGCGGGCGTCGCCGAACTTGACGGTGCCTCGAGCGCTGAGTCGAGCTCGGAGAAGAACTCCCGCCGCCGGTCATGTGGTGGGTGGCGCGGTGTCGAGCACCACCCGTCGGTCTTGTCATTGCGAATCGCCGCCGGCGAGGCGTGTGCTTTGGCTCGTCAAGGTGGAGAGAGCCATCTGCGGCGGTGCCGCCGAGGTGGTTCGATGCTCGCATGAGCAATGAGCAGACCGGCCGCTCCTCCTCCTCCGCTGCGCGACGTGGGCTGGCGCGTCGTGGTATCCGACACTCCTTGGCCCAATGACCAAGCTTGCCGCGATTGTGGCAAGAGTCATCTCGTCTTGCTTTGCTTGCCCGAGATCGCCGCCTGGCGCCTTGCGCTTCTTGCGCGCTTGCCACTCTTGCGGCGCTGTCGTGGAAGAAGGCTCCTTCTTCTTGTCGCCTTGGCCGCATCCCACCGCTCCCGAGTGAGAGGAGCTTCCGCCAATGGTGACGGGTCCCGAGGGCGCCAGGCTCATCGATGTCGGCGACCTTGAGGCGACCGCGCCTCCTCGATGGTCATCGTGGAGAGGTCAGCGAGACCCGATCGGCGAGCCATCTCGCTTGTACTTCTCGGGGCGCAGCGGAAGAGCTTCTCACGCCTCTCTCCTCATTGTAGGTGTCGTCGCCGAACCGCACCAACTTGTGCAACAGAGTGTTGAGACGAGAGCAAAGTCATCAACGTCCTCACTGGCGAAGGCGAGCACTCCCCCGTCGTAGTGCTGCGCAGTAGACTTGCGCGCGGTCGGCTGCCGTCGTCTTTGCGCGATGATGGCGTCCCAAGCCTCTTTGGCGATCCGCTTGTTGGTAGCGAAGCGCATCTCGGCGGATCTGCGGCGATGAGAGCATCCAGCGCCGTCGATCTGATCGTAGTCGACGTCGCCGTCACGGATCGCATCCCACATATGCCGCGCTGAGCTTCACCTCATCACCGCGGCCCGCTCGACGTAGTTGGTCTTGGTGAGGTAGGCCACCGCCGCCGGCCGACGTCCTCGACGACGGCCGGTACTCGTGGTGACCACGATGCATCAACCGGAGAGAGCGCGTTACTGTGCGAGGCGCGCTCTCCGTCGACCCGACGCCGCCGCCGTGCATGCCTCCTCCAGAGCACCACCGCCGTGTCGCGCCTCCTTCAGAGCACCACCGCCGTGTCGCCTCGCTTCAGAGCGCCGCCGCGCGCGCCGCGCCGCTCGCTGCCGCCGCGCTTCGTGGCGTCGCGGCTACCCATTGCGCCGCCGCTTGCGCCGCCTCCTCTCCAAGGTGAGGGTCGCGTCGCGCGCCATCAACAGAGCCGGAGCTGCGCCGCGCCGCCGCAGCAAACCTTGACCTCTGCTGCTGCGCCGCGACGCGTGCATCTGCCGCCGCCTGCTTCCGCCTCATGCTGCCGCTGCCGCTCCGCCATTGCCGCCTTTGACGCCACTTCGCGCCGCGGCCGTCTCTGCCGCTGCCATCGCTGCCGCTCTGCGCGGCGAAGCTCGGCCGTCTGCGACGCCGCATGCTCGAGGCGGCCGAGCGCCGAGATCGCCTGCGGACATGGCGCGCTCTCGAGGGGCGTTGCGTGGAGAGAGGTCGCCGACAGCCGCCGTCCGTCTCGGAGAGGTGAGCGGGGGCAATGGAGTCGCTGCTTTGCTCGGCCGGGCCGCTGCGAGGCCGGAGAGGAGATGGCGAGAGATGCTCAGCTACAGGATACTAAGGCTCGATACCACTTGTTAGTCATTGGACTCTTGCTCTTGGTGATAGCAAGATCCTTACTCTCATGGAGAGGATGACACTAGGAGATGGGGCAAGTTTTCTTGTTTATTGCTCACAAAATGCCATGCCAACTCGAGGGTTGGGGATACAAATTTATAAGTGAGAACCACCCAAGCATATGCTACGATGCTATCCTAGATGCTGTCCTAAAGCGGTCAATATGCTGTCCTAAAGCGAATCTTGTCCTAAAAGCGATGCTGTCTAAAGCAGATCTTTGTCCTAAAAGCGAATCTTTGTCCTAAAGCAAAAGCAGATGTGTCCTAAAGCAAAAGCGAATGCTGTCCTAAAGCGATCAAAAAACAAAAACTACCACAACCCCACAAAGACCACGATGATGAGACTTATTCATCATCAGAAAGCGGCGTTTTCATATAACTAGTCAGATGCCTGTGTGTTACAACGAAAAAACAAATATAATGCAAATAACACATCTCTCATGACCACAGTCTATGAAAAAGTAGTAGAGATAAAATTAGCTTACAAATAGTAGCAGAAAAAGAATACTTCTAATTCACATGTGCAACAAGAAGCAAAGGATTGTGCCATACTTTCTTAATAATAAAAAAATCCTATAATTAAATAATGACGCATATTGTGCGGAAGCTCAATCATAAATGTACAGAACTAACTACAACCATTCCAATCATCTATGAGTGTCCTTTATTTTAATCATGGTTGTCACGGCGTCGCCTAGGCGACGCCATGTCGTCCTGGCGGCCGGAGGGGGACGCCAAGACTCATCGCCCAAGGCTAAGGAGCTAGGTGGCCACCTCCAAGTTGAATCCGGCCGCTTGTGGCTCTCCCTGTGCAGATATGGCTACCGCCAGCTCAGATCTGGAGTCGGACGCCTCTTCCTGCACTGTCGTTGCCTTATCTGGCTAGGAGGGAGCGAAGGTCGTCGATAGCGCGGATGAAGTCGTGGAAGTGCACGTGGCAGAGCTCCTCGATCTCGGCCTCACGGTCCCGCGCCATGGTGCGGAGCGAGGCCAGCAACAGCTCCGGCCTCTCGCACGCGAACGCGTGCCGCACGAATGGGCCGAGGTCCTCCCTGGGGTGATTGGTGGCGGCGAGGGGAGGTGGTTGGGGGGAGCACCGGGGAGGGGAGGAGGCAGTGGGGAGGGAAGGCGCCAGGAGGAGAGAGCGGGAGAGTCGGGGGAGAGAGGAGATGGGGGAGAGGAGTCGGGCTGGATGGTTGCGGAGTGGGGAGAGAACGGGAGAGAGAGAGTCGGGGGTGAAAGGAGACTGCGGGAGAGGAGTCGCTGGCTAGTGGCTAGGGCTAGAATGGCTTTGGTCTTTTGCGATTAAGTCCTTGGAGTTTCTGAAAATTACGAGCAGACCTTCTCTCAATGAATTCTTCTTATTTGGATCTCTTGAGACATGGTTATTTGGATAATTTGTGTTATTATGTTACATGATTATTTAATTTTCGGTCATATAAGGTATTATTTATTGTCTAACTACTATCGTCTAACTGTCGCCATGGCGGACCCCTAATCGACTAAGCGTCCAGACGCCCAGGCCTCGCCGCGACTTGCCGGAGCGCTGTGACAACCTTAGTGACAATAGTTTCTCATTTTTGATAAAGTAACTGAAATTCAAATTTTGAAATTTTTGTAACCTCACTGGCTTATTAATATGAACTTGTGAGGACAACAATACCAAATACACAAGCTTATTAAAGCAGATATGAATTTTCGGGAAAAAGAATAGACAAGAGAACAGGTACAATTTTTTTCCTCGAACTCCGCAGGAGAGCTGCGTGTCATTTCATTAAGAAGAAAAAAGGATACAAAAGGGAGGGGAGAAAGAAACCCCCTCCCAGGAACCCCAAAAGGGGGTTTAACCAAAACAAAAAACTAGAAAACAAAGAAAAGGAAACACGACCAGAAGCCTAAAATAACCAAGAACCTAGGAATCCAGGACCCACAACCTAGCAAGGAACTCATGCAAGGCTGAGGCCCCCGCCAAACACCAAAGATTACTTTCATTGGCCACAGTTGGAGCAAGACCTCCACGACAGGCCTAGCACCTTCAAAAACACAAGCATTTGGTGCTTCCATAGCTCCCAAGCAACTAAGATGATCGGACTATTGAGGCCTTTGCGCGAATCCCTCGGAACGCCTTTGATGGTGCCGCACCACCAACCGAGAAACGGGTATTGGATCTTTGAGGAGCAAAAGTCACAGCCCAACTTTTGAAAAATCGGGGTCCAAATCTGCAGGCGAACACATGTGAGATGAGGATGTGCTGAATATTTTCCTCACCTGATCACAAAGTGGGCATCTTTGGCGGGTGAGAGCCCACGCTGGCGAGCGATCGGTGTCCAACACCGGTTGTTAATAGCCAACCAAACGAAAAATTTACACCGCAAGGGTGCCCAGCTCCTCCAAATACGCTTCCAAGGTGCGAACTGATGCTTCCAGAAAAAGGCATTGTATGCGGATCTGCTACTATAAGTTCCAAAATTACTTAGCTTCCATTTGTGCTGATCCGAATCAAGGTCAGAAACACAGTCATCAACCACCCCCAAATTAAAAGAAACTCCTTATCACTTCTACGGTCAAAGCCCTCCAATGTTTGCAACCCAGCGCCTCTTGTCTGGGCACGGGCCACCGTGCGTTAACTTACCACTCTTTTGGAGATCAAGTTGAATAGATTGGAGTGCGAATTCGAGATTGTCTGCCTTGCAACCATCTATCAGACCAGAATTTAGTTGACTCCCCATTGCCAATTGAAGTTTCAGCAGCAACATTGAAGAGGGCCATGGCATTTTGTGGCACCTGGATTGGCAAACCCGCCCAAGATCGGGATGCATCAGATTTTTGTGCCCAAAGCCAGCGAATGTGCAGTGCCCAACCAAGAACTTCTAAGTTATGAACTCCAAGACCACCATACTGCAGGGGGCGCAACACTTTTTCCCAAGCAACTAGACAGTTCCCACCATTTGCTTGCTCCTGACCTTTCCACAGAAAGCCTCTGCGCCGCTTGTCAATTGCTTTGATAACCCACTTAGGCAAGTCCATAGCGATCATGAGATAGATGGGGACTGCAGTTAATACCACCTTAACCAAGATCAACCAACCAGCTCTGTTCAATAAGGGAGCCTTCCATCCAGGGAGGTAATCAGCGACCTTGTCAATCAAAGGGAGAAGGTCATTCTTGGTCGGCTTGTGAATTGTGAGAGGTAGGCCAAGATAAGTGCAAGGGAAATCCTTTAAGGCACAGGACAAAATATCAGAAGCATCCCTCAAATGATCCTCGGAGCAATGGATTGGACTCATAGAACTTTTGGACAAATTTGTCTTAAGACCAGAGGCATGACCAAAGGATTCCAGAAGCATCTTGACAACATGAAGATCATTCCTGTTAGGACGGATGAACAGCACCACATCGTCGGCATAAAAAGAAATTCTGTGTTTTGCATGTTGGATGGCTAGCGGCTGCAGCAGATTGTCATTGGTGGCCTGCACCACCAAGGAATTCAGAGCCTCCATGACCAAGACAAAAAGCATAGGAGATAGCGGGTCCCCTTGTCGCAGGCCCCGGAGGTGAGAAATCAGACCACCCGGTTCACCATTAACTAGCACCCTGGTAGTGGAGGTGGACAGCGGAAGGCATAAAAGGTTACACCATTTTCTTCCGAAACCCAAATGCTGCAAGACCTGAAGAAGGAAAGACCAGGAGACAGAATCAAAAGCTTTGGAGATGTCCAGCTTGAGGAGGAAATGGGGCTCTTTCTTCCTGTAAAGGCATCTTGTCATTTGCTGTACTAGAAGAAAATTATCTTGAATACATCTTCCTTTGACAAAAGCACTTTGGCTAGTAGAAATCATGCTGGACAGCAGGGGAGCCAGTCGGTTTGCCATGAGCTTCGTCACCAATTTGGCGAAACTATGAATTAAGCTAATTGGCCTAAAATCCTTGACTTCAATTGCATCAATCTTCTTTGGAAGGAGTGTAATAAAAGCTGAGTTGAGGAGCTTGAAATTGAAGACATAATTAAAGGGAAGAGATGATTACAGAACGGATAATCACCTGACCAGGAAGCCCTTCTGTCCTTGTCCTCCTAGCCTCAAACCCCATCTAAGTTGCGTAGTATCCATTTACCAGGATGTTCAATTGTTTCTTCCCATGTCCATTTCGGTGCAGTTTCAGTTTTGGAACTACAGCACCGTTAATACCTCTAGGTGTCGAATTCGAATTGACAAAACTGTGCTGGGGAAAAGGATCTAGTTGTCCAGATGCTGCTGCTATTAATCCTGTCAGTAGAGATGCATTGTTAATTCAGATGAAGAGCTTACTGAGCCATTAGTATTCAGAAAATGCAGATGACCATGATAAATCTAAATGAGGAACTGCAATGATAATGACTGAAAAAGTGAAATTGACACAAAATTCCTTCATCATCTTTGGTACATCGCTAACAACAAATGGTAACCATGATAAGTAGAGGCTAATTAACAACTAACATATTTACAGTTGATCAGGATATTAGAATGAAAATGATATGAGCATAAACATCAGCATACTTTTGTCAAATAGAATTGCATTACCTAAGAAAAGTGGAGATGGCTTTTCTGGTCTTGACTTGAATTCAGGATGGAATTGTGCGCCAACGAAAAACTTTTGATTGGGTAGTTGAATAATCTGCATCCAGTAGAGCATCATCCGTTAGGTGATGGAGAATGTTTGATATCAAGTTCTTAGTGAAGATTTTAGCAACTGTTTTCAAAGTCTACCTCCATGCACCTTCCACTTTCATCCTTTCCAACAAATTCGGGCCTGTTTGATATGGCTGCGGCTTATGACTTTTGGCTGAAATTTTTGAATTTTGGCTGTTTGCAACAGAGATTACGGAGAGAGAGATACTCGCTTGCGATTTTGGTTGATACAGATATTGGACTTTTAACGTGTACTACAATTAACTTGTAGATCCCGTCTTGAGAAAATACTCTGTTTGAAAGTTAGGTACTGTAGCAAAAGCTAAAAGCCGCTTTTAAAGCCGTAAAGAACAGGGCCGAAAGCCCAGCCTTCTCAAATTCTGGGACCATTTCAGGGTTCACCTGAAAAAACAAATAAAATCTTCACTTTATACGAAGGAAGATTGGAAGAATGGGGTCATAGAATGATCTGTGCCATCAGATAATTTCATATAGCTAACCTCGTGTCTGTGGCGATGTCTTTCGTCTACAGAGCAAGCATTGCCATACCTAAGATTCATCACAATTATATTCCACACATAAATAAATGGGAATACAGATCACATGCACAATTATACATAAGACATTAGGGGAAGATGAGGGACAACGTTTTCTTACAGCTTTGCAGATTTGCAGTTATTGACTTGGAAATATGTTCTCCTTGATCCAAGCTGCATTGTCGCTCCTATATGGGTTTTGGAGCCCTGTGGAAGTGTTGTACAAAGTATATGGATCAAAGTTGATTCTTATCATAGAACAATTATCAAAATAGTATGACAGTTAACGTTGTGTGCCTCTGGCATGAAAATATTATCTACAATTTGTTGTAACAAAAAACGTAGAAGTTCAGAATGCGAAGTTGAACTGAAAACCATGAAATATTCCTAGGTCCTTGATCCTGTTGTAACGCAGCTTCAAGTATTGGATCTTGTTATTCCTACTCTATTGTTAATTTGCTAATCTCATTGCAATTGTGCAGGTCAAGTACACTTTTAATAAAGGAAAGGCGGTGCTTATGATGCCACCGCCTTATTCTTCAGAGATTCAAGTAAGTATCCGATTTTCAGGCTTTTCTAGAGCTTACTATATGTTGTCACTCGCTCATGCATCTTCATCGTAGGAATCGGTGACTGGATCTTGGCATGTGCCGGTGGAGGAGAAGTCTGGTGATGAGAGAGTTAGGATTTGGCTTTGTATTGGTAGGATGGGGCCCTGCAAAGAAGGCCATGATACTACTGTGGCCAACGGAGTTGTCCAGGCTGTATCTCCCTCCGAGGCATCTAATGGACCAGAAGATATGGCTGGGTCGGTTACCGGTAAAAGAAAGGATAGAGATTGATCACCTACCCAGCAGCTGCATCTATCAGGTTGCTGCCATTTGTGGGCAACTGAGCTACCGTGGTAGTTCAGGAATAGGGATGCAGTGTTAATGCCATCCCTAAATGCCTGTTTTGTGGGGCAACAAGCACTGTAAACTACACCTGACTTGCGTGCAGTTGTGCACCAAGTTGGTTTAGATTTTGTCGGCAATGTTCAGCAAAAAGAACTGCATGGTACCAAGCATTTGATGTTATCATCCTTGATGTAATTTATAACCCTGAAAAGTTCAACTCGGTTATACCGTTTATTTTTTCCCGGTTAATGAAAAGGTGAATTGCATTCTGAAGGAGTGAATGCACGAGAACCTTTCGAAGTGAACATTGTTGTGTGATAAGTTTCTCAAACGCTCTATCAGAATGCTGTACCAGCCGATGCGATTTTCTTGTTTACCATTTCATTTGCGGAATGAAATTATTCGTAGTGGGGATTTACAACATATGTTGATCAAATTGTGGTTAGACCGTGACTGGATTATTTTCAGAATGACAACTCTTGACTTCAGCGTCCTACAACAGTTTCATATTTAAGGAGCAACCAAACGGTGCTCACGAATAAATAATTGCGAAAGTTTTAGAAATGTAGATTATTTTGTCTTCTCAAGAAAGAAGGGATGCCAATGCGTCGCTTTCAGCGTGTTTGGATCCCTGTATGGGATAAGCCAGGCTTGCTCCCGCCAGTCAGGCCAGGGAAGGCCAGGGAGAAACGAAAATGAGATTCGTTTCCGCGCGGCCAGGCGCATGCATGTGCAAAACATCGCTACAGTCAGGTCAGGGAGCAACCAAACGTTGGTGCATACATGCACAGAGCGGCCTGGTGCAGGATACCAAACACGCTGTTTGTATTTATATGAAAAATGATTTTTCAACCTAGTCTATCTTGAATCAGATTGGATGTACACAAAACTGATACTATGATAGATAGCCATAATCCGAATTTCCAAGAATCATTCAAATGCTGAGCATTCAGAATGATCAGGACCTAAAAGTCTACACTTCGTTTCCGGTCGATGTCAGAGAATAACTGGAAGAAAGCTTCGAAGTGCTTGTATGTAGTGTCCACGTCTTTTCTGCCACGCATTTCTCGTACACTGCAGACCAATGCAGTAGTAGTTATATCTCTACTAATATAAATGGAATTTATCCATTCACCACTCTCTCTTTACAAGGCTTTCACCCAAAAATCCGACGTCGACCGGTGGGCCTCTTCACAAGCCTTCACTGTCAAAATAAAAAAAAAATCGCTTTCCCCGGGCTACCAGGCAGTGCTTCACAACCCCCATGATTTCCTCTCTGAGTTAACTTCCTTCCGTATGCCAATTACTCAATTTTGTTCCGTGTGCCAATTACTCAATCTCGTTCCGCTTCATAGTTCTCTCGGTCAATCTCATACTCCTCACCAAAGATACAAATATCGAAACTGGGAGAAAACCCGCCCGACATCCGGTAATGGTAATCCATGTTGTGCATGGTCGGTTACGACCATATTATCGTAGTCGTAGCGTCCATAGCCGTCGTTGTAGCGGTCATGGTTGCAGCAGTCTCGGTCGTGGTCGTGACACCATGGTCAACAATGTGCATGGTCATAGCCACTGACCGTCTGTGCTTGGAGGCTGAGCAGAGGGCATGTCTTAGGGAGAGGACCGAGAGTTTGAAGGCCGAGAAAAGGGAGCTCGTCGTGGTTCTAGAGGAGTCCGAGGCGAGGCGGTAGGAGCAGGAGGCGGCTGTAGCGCGGAGGTTGCGCAGTCCCGGAGGCTCCCATCGGAAAAGAAGAAGAGGCGCTTGGATGATCTATGTGGTCGTTACGATCGGACTGTGTGGTCATAATAACCAACGCTGTGGCCATGAGCACTGCAGTCGTAAGCGCTACAGTCGAAAGCGATGTGGTCGTAGGCGCTGTAGTCATAAGCATCGGGGTCATGGAACCTGTGTCTGCAGTGGTCGTAACTGTAGTGCTGCGGTCGAAGTCTAGCCGAGGGTGAAGGCGGTGGTCGTGGTCGTATGGTCAGACACTGTAGCAGCCGGTGATCACTGTAGCGGTCAGTGGTAACTGTAGCAGGCGTCAGCACGGGTGGTCGTGAATGACGCAGGTCGCCCTGCAGTCGGTAGCGGCTGAGCTAAGCGGTATGGACAGACGGTAATCACTGTAGCAGTTGAAGGCAGGCGACTGAGCAGCGCGGTCAGACGAACTGTTCGGTGTGGACAGCAGGGGGAGTTCGAGACGCTACACTGGGACATGATGGTCGGCTTCGGCAAGTGGACCACAGTCCGCTGGAGCTGAGCAACCCGGTGCGGCGGTGCCGGACAAGGAAGGCGCGGTGCAGCTGTGGCACGGCGCGGAGGACCTCGTCGTGACGCCAACCATGTCGCGCCACATCGCGCGCGAGCTGCCGGACGCCGGGCAACTGTTCCCGCTCGCCGGCGGCATGGGCGACCTCATTGTCAAGTCGCTGCTGCAGGGAGAGCGGTAGTTAGCTAGGCGCGTCATGTTTTTATCGCGTCGATTAGACGCTTTGCATTGGGTTTGGGCCGGAGGCCGGGCTATGATCCTCGTGCTTCAACTGCTAACATGCGGAATGTACCCATTGCAATGCTGATTTGTTATGCTTGGCTCTTCGGTTTCTTAAAGGCTTTTTAGCAATACAGCTGCAATTCAGCCATTTAGCAAACAGCTCTATTATGGGGCTATTTGGGAGAGCTCCACTAGCTCCAGATCTACAAAAAACAGCTCAACTCCACGAAATTTTACCCAAACGCTTCAGCTCCGCGAAATCTGGATCCACTAAAATCCTGGATCTGAGGGCCAGATCCATGAATTTCATGGAGCTCCTCAAGGGGTGCTCCACCGTAGAGTTGGGTGGTAATTACCCACTAATACCACTGGTTACACACCCCATCCCACCAAAAGTGGTCATTCCCACCAAAACCTCAATTTCGTGGATCTGGAGCTGCTGTACAAGCCAAACACTCCATGGTGGGATCCCAGATCCACGGTGGAGCTGCTCCATGGTGAAGCTGCTGCTCCAAATCCACGTTTTCAGTAGTGAAACTCTTCCAAACAGACCCTATAGCTTCTTCGAATGCCAAAGCATTCATAAAATCGGGTTATAATAAGACCACGCCTAGACAAACCTTTTGAAGTAAAAAAAAGATACTTTATTCTGCTCTCTTTTATTGAAACGAGCCATGTCCTTCACGCAGCAACAACTACAGCGAGGACCAAAAGGATGAAAATATTACATGATCAAATCTACAATCCTACAAAGTGCAATACTTCTACATTCTCAACACAAACGTCAATGTATCAAACAAACAATAATATAAAATTACAATCCTTTTGGAAGTCCCGTGACTGGATCAATCAATTCTTGGTTTTCGTCTGCAACAATCTTTGGGCCAGTTCCAAGCCTGCTGCAGATGAAGTAGCTAACATCGCCCTTGAATTTTTGGTTTGGTATCTTCATCTCTGGAGGCGCTGGAAGGGCCTCGATGTCTTCTATGGATTGCAATCCAGCATCACTTAGAATTGATTTGTCCCCAACCATATAGCTGCCATGATCATGTTGGTCAGATAGAATCAGAGGTAGCTTTGCAGTATACTCAGCAACAATAGCTTTAATCGTGAAAATATCAAACACACCTGCTCAAATCATTATCTTGTGGAGGGAAATAGTATAAGAGCCTCTGAAGGAGAAGGGTTGCGATTTTGCGGTTTGGTGCAATAAGGACTGCATTAGGCCCAGCGTCGAAGGTGTAGGCAACCTGCCATTAGACAAGTTCATACAGAATTAGAAGTCTTAACAACACAAAAGGCTGTTTTGTCCACGCTCAGAAATGGATTCAAAATCAGATCAATTGCACCATCAAGTACCAATGATCTTCCAGTATGGATGAGATGTATATCAGACAACACAAACAATTTAAGTAATAGCACCAGGATTGCAATGAAAAAAGTGCCTTTGGTACCTTCAACTTTAGATGCTAACTTGATATCTTAAAATCTAAAGCTCCGGAATATAATACCAACCGTAATAGTTCACATCTTCATGAGGACCATTAGAAAAGGTGAAGGGTTCAAAATATGAGCTTACTCAATATTTTACTATTCCAAGAAATATCTTAAAGATATTGCCAAGGTTCACTCTTGAAATTAAATTACTCGATTGAATGATGCAAGTCATACATGTATTGGTCAGTGCAGTAAAAACCGCTTGTACTGCCATATTCAGCAAAAGTGTAACCAACCCTATTTGATGGTGTGTTGTGTTCTATTGGATCAATACCAGTAGGGTAGCACAACAGAACTGACTATATATTAGATTCCTAGGCAGCACGGCTAGAGTTCAGAATAATAACAAAAAAGATAAAAGATACTAAATGACAACAGAATATACCTGTGGGATTCCTTCCGAGTGGTTCCACTTTTCCACAAGGCTAATTATCCTGCGACAGGTTGTGACAGCAATTCTTAACTCTGGATTTCAGCAGGGATAGAATCCCAAAACAAAGCAATGCTAAAAAACTACCTGTGTGATGTATCATTCATATAGAAGATGGGAGGAGTCGTGTCCAAACATACGGCATGGAACTGGTTGCTATCTGCACAAGTTAACCTGGCAAAGGATTCAAAATCACGATTCATGATAGCCTCTTCCATTATCAACACCCGACTTGGCACTACAGTCTGGAACATAAGAACAAGCAGTGCAGTGCACAGTAAGAGCAGGAAAAAAGAAGTTCCAGTCATAGCGACAGTTTAATTGCCAAAACTATTGATAATGTTCCAGCACAGCGGAAGGATAAAATAAGAATTCATTTCAAAAGTGCAGCTACAAAAATCACGATTCCTCAAGGATTCTTGAAACACAAAAGCCAAGTTAAAGGTGAAAAAACAATCACCTGAGCCCTGTGTTGCAAGAGAGGACTTGTTTCAACACTGTCTCGCATCCCACTGGTGCTACTCATTTCCTTTTGCTTTGAACTGACCTAATTCCACAAAGCAATATGTAAACTATTTATTTAAGATATCAGATGCACCACAATAAGAAAAATAATATTGGGATAAAACATGACAAAGTCACAAAGAGTTATTATGCCAATTTTCAGTATTGCTGTTAATGAAGACACAACACAATGAGCAGAATACTATGAGATACTATATGTAGTACAAGGTCATGTGGAATATAGATCACATACCACTGCTATGATAATAACAAGTTCACTCCAATGCACCTCATCAGCGAGCTGTACTGCAATACTGTCACTTCCATCATCATTCTGCAAGCATAGAATCAGACTTCACTGAATCATTATTCAATAGAAAAACATGCACTTAACCAAGGCCTAATCATCCGATCACTTACTTTTCCCATACACCATTTCACAAATCCACCATATATACTGCGGCATGCGCTTCCAGACCCTTGCCTGCATTGAAATTTGCCAGAGGTAAGTATAAATAAAAAGAGGCAAGTCGATTAGCGTATTAATAATTTGTAAAATTGGAGAACAATCCTTGCACCATCTCAACAAGCAAACAGCATGAACAGGACAGAGCACAGGGGTGGAACTAGAGATCATATCAATAACATTAACAGACCTTGCTACTGAAGAAAGTTCTCCGAAATCTTCTTTCACATTCATTAGCTTTCCGAGGGTGAAAACTGCAAATAACATTGAGATAATAAATGATGTACTGTGTTACATGGCTTAAGAAAGCAAGAACCTGTTTAGAAATGTTTATGAGCGACTAAGATAAATAATATTGAACCATCATTTGGTCTTGGATAGTATTATCAAATTTCAAGATATAAAAATAAAGGAATTGGTATTTCATACAAAAGAAGCATGCTGAGCAGCTTTTGCCAAACAGGAGGAACAAGATTAAGGACCACACATTAGCATTGATCAAACAAGACAGCAGCCACAGTGGAACAGTATTATTGTGGACTTGCAAGATTAACCATTTGTTCAATCCTAACAGAGTCATTACGGAGAAGCAAAGCAAGCACAAAGAAAATACTTTCTGTTTTTTCATGTCCCAATGCCTCTATAGAATCAAATAAAATGCTAGTAATTTGAACAAAATAAAGTGCAAAGAAGTAAGCCAGGACCGCAGAATCTTTTAGGTGAGCAAATTTAAGTAATACCTTGACACAATTAGAGTACTGCCCTAATTATAAACATGCAGGTGTATTCAGAAAGGTAACAGGCAAATCTCAAGCATAAAGCCTAAACAAAGAAAGATTGGAGAAAGGTAACAAGGCAAAATTCAATGCTGTGTATTAGAGACCATGAAAAGTCAATGACAACTTATATTTGGGAATGGATGGAGTATCATGATATCAGAATTAGGAGACTTTACCAAGACAAGCAAAGCCAGCAGCTGAAGATGCCAAACCAGCAGCGGTTGGGAAGTTGTTGTACGACGCTATGTGGACATGCAACTTCTCCCAGTCCTCTTTTTTGATCCTGATCCCCTTCTTTTCATCCTCGACATCACGAGCCCGCTTCCGGATCTCCCTCAGGCAGTTCTGATATCTCCCACCCAATAGTGAGATCTCCTGTTCAATTCCAAACCAAAAGGATCATGTTCTTTTCAGCTTCTAAAAGCTACTTTTTGGCTTTTTCTGCAATAACTAACTTTTAAACAGAGTATCTTTTCAAGATAGGGTCTACTAGTTAATTGTAGTACATATCGTACCGACTTCATTTATATCAGCAAAAACCGCACGTGAATTTCTATTACTCTGTAATCTCTCGCACGAACAGTCTAAAAACCAAAAGCCGCAACTAAAAGTCATAAGCTTCAGCCAAAAAGAACAGGCCCTCAAATCCTACTACCATCCTAAATGACCATATTTTCAGAGTGACGTTCCATCCAATTAAAGCCCTATTCTAGTATTCTATAACTGTCACTTAAGTCCAGTATTTGTCCATAGTCGCAACGCCACCCAGCAATACAGATGCTAGTGCAGAGTGCAGACAAAATCAGAAAGGTGCCTTTTGTTAAATAATTACGAAAATTTTGGAGCTCTGCCACTTGCATTTGTAAATGCAAGTAGCTTTCAAACAGATCCCGATCTAGATGTAAGCAATAGTGGTCAAATTTGATCGACACAACCGCCAAAATACTCTCCAACCTTAAACTAATGCTTGAGCTCCTACCCAAATCAGGAGCTATGTCAAAAGGGAAGATAAAATTCCTCCGAGAGAGGAAGCCGTGAGATCATTAGATAGACGCACTTGAAGGATTCGCAGACAAACATCTAAACGATCGCATTCACAATTTCACATCAGTTGCAATGGGGGTGAGAGTTCCAAGTACAACGAACCTTGCCGTTGAGCCACATGCGGTCGGAGGGGAAGGTTGGGCTGGCGGCGACGGTGGTGGTGGCGGAGAGGTGGTCGGGGTCGAGGGTGACGCTGATGCTGTCGTTGATGGGGAGGATGAGCGCCCCGTCCCGCTTCCCCCAGTACTTGATCACCGCGATGTTGGTGGGCGACCGCCCCGTGGCCATGAGCACCCACTGCCCCTCCTCCGCCGCCGCCATTGGACCCTCGCGGGGTTTTGTGGGAGATCGGAGGGACTGTTGGGCGGAGACTACGAGGAAGGGAGATCGGGAGCGAGGGCGGTTGATTCTGTAGTCTCAAACAAACGGATGAAGAACATCGGCAGGGCAGGAGGGACCAGGAAGTACCACAGAAAGGATATCGTGAACGATTTAAAACCATGTTATAGTTTTTGAATCGTAAGAATTTATATATTTATAATTATTATAGGCTGTTCTTAAATCATTTATGATAAATTACAACATAGATAGTTTTTTAAAAAAATTTATCTGTGTATCACAAATGATTAACACCAAAAACCGTCTTTGATATGTCTCACTGACAGTGTTTAAACATAGTCATCTGTGATATTTTACATATCACAGATGACTAATACCAAAAATTATATATAATATGTGATATATCACAGACAATTTAGTGCTACAAACCTTCTGTGATAGCTATTTGAATAACTAAATTGTTTTTTATTTTTTGGCTAGCCCCAGAAAATATTAACTATGCCCTCTGAAAATAAGCAAACAGATCACATATATAACACACGATAATTATTACACAGATCTCACAAATAAATTAAACAATTGAATGAAGTACAATTGAATTATTTGTTTCATTAAGCACAACCGAGTGAATTACAATTGAATCAAACGTTTGAACATCTAATTATGCATCTTCGCCGAGGTTGAACTTTCTATTTTGTTGAATGACTTCCGCCATCAAGAATTCGTAGAATTTTCCTCGAACTTCGGTGAGGTTGTCAAGATCGTATGCACTTGAATCGAATTCTACGCCTTATCGTTAGAAATATTAAAGTGATTAGCATATATATATATATATATATATATATATATATATATATATATATATATATATATATATATATATAGAAAATTGATAATCACGAAATAAATATTGGCATGTTGACAAACCTCTGGATCTTTCGTCTTAGTGCCTATAATTTCCTGCATATGTCTACAAATGTAGAATGCACATACATTACCCTGTAGCTATTGGTGGTAGTACAAAAATAGAATTACATACATAAGTATTGTCAGTTTTAAAGATATTATTATGAAGTGTGATATATGATTGTTGTGTTGTAGCGGGTGCTGGAAATTTCATTCTATGTCGCAGTGTGGCGCTGGATTCATTGTGTCTCCCTCCTTGCCTCCCTGAGCAACGTAAGCACTGAACGATCTACGTGATTCCAAAAGTTTAGCTCCGGCTATTGCAAAACAAATGGAAGACTAGAATATAGTTATGTATGGAGGAAATGAGTTTACATGTTAATTACTTGTTGCACAAGGGTGAAGTCATGGTTACTCTTAAGTAAGGAATCAATGTATATTATCTTGCTCCATTTTGATACAATTACAATCAGAATCTAATGAGACCTAGTTATGTATATTGTCATAGTGATTAATCTTAAGTTCATGTTGCGTATAAAGTACAAATGAAACTTGTATGGCAACTAGTGAAGCATAGGGGTGTAAACGAGCCGAGCCGAGCCGGCTCGAGCCAAGCTCGTTGCGGCTTGTGTGAACAGTAGGCTCGGCTCGGCTCGTTTTACAAACGAGCTATGAGAGAGGCTCGGCTCGGCTCAAAATCACTCGAGCGGCCATGAGCCAAAACAACACTCGCAGAGCGCCACAGAGAGCACACAGAGCAAAGAAAGATCTCATAGAGACATGAACAGCAGTAGCAAATCAATTCACAAGATAACAAACAGCAGCAGCATCACAAATTCACAAGATAACATCTGCTGGTGGCAGCATTCTCGAGCGGGCTGGGGCATCTCATCTGCCGGCGGTGGCGGGCGAGGAGATCCACCGGCGGTGGGCGCGCAAAGAGATGTGGCGGTGACAGATCGGGAGCAAGGGTCGCATCTCGGGCCTTCGTCCCGACTCCCGAGTCGCCACCGCCACCCGGCCGCTGCCCTCCTCGTCGTTGCCCGAGCCACAATCACTGCCATCGTCCGAGCCGTCACCAGATCTGGCCAGATCAGGCCATCACCGCCGACACCCGAGGCCCCGAGCAGTTGACCAGATCTGGCCAGATCGGTGCTTCTCGGGCCCAGCGTCTGACCCATCGTCGCCGCCGAACTGCCGATCCATCGGCCGCCGCCGCTGCCCTAGCCTGGGGGGTGAGAAGCACACGGAGGGGGAGCAGGGACCCTGGGAGATCTGCCAACGGGGACCGAGAGGAGCACACGGCGACGGTGGGGGGGACAGGCCCGGGGGAGCAGCACACGGTGGGGAAGGGGAGCGAGCACGGGGCCTGGGGAGCACATGGCGGCGTGATGGGCGACGCGGTGGACGGGGTAGGAGCAGTGGGACGGGAGAGGATAGGAATGCTAGAGTTAGTGGGAGACGCGAGGGATCGGCCGATCGGGGCCCGACTGGATGTGCTATTGGCGTGTCGCCTGTCGAGTGGAAGGGGGCGGCGAACGGTGGTGATAAAGTATGGGCGGGCCGCGAGCGTGCGAGTGCGAAGAAGCGCTGGGCGGTGGGCTCGCCGCTGGGCCTGGTCCGACAGAACAACGAGCCAAAAAGCTCGCGAGCCACCATGGCGGCTCGAGCTTCGGCTTCGTTTTTGCGAGCTGCGAAGGAGGCTCGGCTCGAAAATTAACAAGCTCGAGCCGAGCCGGCTCGGCTCGTAACGAGCTCGAGTTGGCTCGCAAGCCTCGAGCTATTTTTCCACCCCTAGTGAAGCACTTACCCTGGTTAAAGGGTACCTGATGTACTCCTTGCTACTATGAGCAAGCAATCACTTAATTAATCTTGGACGAAGAATGTGTTGTCCTTGATGCATTACTCAGAGACCAAGTGTGGTTCGAGGAAACCTACTGGTTGATGCCGTTGCTGGACTTGTTGGGTCATGGATCTATACATAAGCAATGAGTATGACATTTATCGGTATTACGCAAATGTAGAACTTGATTGTACAGTACACTTACAATGTCTAACATCGTATATTCCATTTCCTTCTTCAACATATCCTGCTCACCCACTCTTCTAAAAGCAGACGAGTCATTAATGTACTTGTTACTTACACGGTTCTCAACTTATATTCAGTTTTGGTCCATCTATGCTACGCATGTAATAAATTAGTGTCAAATTAGATTATTAATGCTACTATAGCTAGTCAGCCTAATACTTACAAATAATTATCATTCACCTTATAATAAATTGTCCATATTTAAATTAAGTACCTAGCTACGTATTATTCATGAAGCAATATATATATTAAGTAAGATTATATTAAACTAAATTAGGAGTACCGACTCATTCTTAAATCGGATCAAAGTACCAATTAAACTAGATCTAAACTTAGTTATCATTTTTTATTACAAGACATATAATTAAAATTAAATACTAAACTCTAATAACTAAGAACAAATAGATGTATAAGCGGTATGCTTTAACCAAACTTGCCAAAATCGGCCATCTCCTTTAATGCAGCGTAATGAAGACAGATCTATCGGGACCATATTTAATAATGCGACATATCCCAGACAAGTCCAACTACAACCGTTTGTAATAGATAATTATCATAGGTGGTTCTACTTAATAACCGTCTGTGATAATTCATAGACGGTTCTAATTAAAAACTGTCTGTGATATATGCAATTATTGTAGACGGTTCGTATTAATAACCATTTGCGAACTATCACATATGGTTCTAATTAAAAACCTTCTGTGATATATGCAATTATCACAGACGGTTGGTATTAATAACCATCTATGAATTATTACAGGCGGTTATTAACAAGAACTGTCTGTGATAGCTGCGTATCATAGATGGTACACGGTCACAATTATAAAAACCGTCTGTAACGAGACGTCCAGTATATCTTGCTTGTAGTAGTGAGGGGAGCAATAACGAACAGGGAGATTGTATTTGCATGCACACCCTCCATGTGTTTTCAATTGTGATAACTGCTATTTATTTTTATTTTTGTTTATTTTCCTTGTTAGACCGAGTTCTTTTCGGGTTTTCACCGCTGTTGGTTTCAGCACATTTCAGCAATTATTATTTGTTAGACTAATATGTTATAGCCAAAAGGCATAAACGTGCAGCCCAAAAAAACAGACCCTTATTATGTTTGAGAAGTGTTGGACTTTTCTAATGACTTCAATCTTATACAGTGCACTAGTCTAAATTTATGGGTGCCCTAGTATACAATGTTGGGAGCGTTCGTATTGAATTTTGTTGATGGTTTATGGCTGTGATTGAAAGAAGTAGCTTTTAGATAGAGGGGGCGAGTGGTGCAAAAACCGAGGGGGCAGATGCGTGTACGTGATAAAACGAGAAGAGTGGGGTGGGTAATGTATACGTAACTCTTGTCTTATCTCTAGAATGAGACAATAGCGAGAGGACTAAATTTTTATATTAGTTTTAATTTTTAGTTTTTTAAGTAGAAACTGAAACCGAACAGTGCTTTAAGCTGATCATGAGACCAAAATGCGCTGCATTGACCAAAGGTCAAAATTCCCGAATTTCCCCTCGTGCAAAAAACGACCCTATGCCGCGACGCAGCGTAGCGTAAATACGAACTCTCACACGCAACCCGAACAAAGTCTGCACCTGCTTTTGCACTTCCGCCGATTATCCCTGCCCCATCCGCCGCCACACGCGCTCCCACCCTTCGCCGCCGGCGACCTCAAGTTCTAGGGTTTTTTTCCCACCCCTCCCCGCCCACCAGTTCGCTAAATCCGCGAAGGTTTCGATCCCAATTAGACACCTATTGACCAATTTCGAGCGCTCTCCTGTCGAATTAGCCGATCGGCGGGATTCCCAGGCCTTGATGTAGCTTGGGGGGACGAGCCGACGCCGTGAGCCGGCTACCATGGCGGGAAGCTCGAGACCCGATCTCGTCGGGAGCTTCCGCGAGGGTTCGCAACTCTCCGCCGCGGGCACGCCGAGGGCGCTGCCGGAGCCGCCGTCGCTGGCGCAGTACCTCTCGCTGGAGCCTTTCCCCGTCGGCGACCACAAGCAATCGCGCACTGTGGAGCTGCGGCGGGTGCTCGGCGTCACCGTGGAGGCGGAGCAGTCGTTCGGGCTGGTGCAGACCAAGCCGCTCCCGTCCATAGCCTCCGAGGAGCTCAAGCGGATCCGTGGAGGCGTCGTGGAGTCGTCGACCAGAGCGAAGTACGTACTGCTCCTGTACATCCCTATCTATTCTCCGCATTGCTCAATAACTTACTTATGAGCGTTGAAATGAGGTGCAGGGAAAGAGCCAAGTCATTGCAGGAGTCAATTCAGAAGCTGGATAAATATCGGAACGTTGTCACACGGAGGCGGCAAAGGAGTGAGGGCGCGGCCGAGAGGTCATCAGGGGGTGGGTCGGGTTCTTTGCGGATGGGGGCTCAGAACAATGGGGAGAATCCAGGACAGAGGCTGGAGGAGAGGGCTAAGAGTGCAACCACAAGCAAGCGTGCCCGTTCGTCGCTAACAGCAGATGCACGGGTTTGTACTTATGCTGCTTTACTATTGCTTTCGGTGATTCCATTTTGCTTGTATCACTGTCTTCATTGCTGTAATTAGTTGAGTTGGTACTATGGGATTTGGACACTAGAATTAGAGGTTGCAGTGTTACTCCAATCAAATGAATTGGTGTGAACTGGTAATTGGGCATATCAGTGTGCGTGGACAAATCACATGCAGTAACAGGTCATGGAAGTGATCTGGTCTTGAATGATCAATCTTCCTAAACATTTTTGTGTGCACTTGGGCCTAACTATTGGTGATGGTGTGATGCTTATCAAATTTCATGAAGGAAAACATTGTGCAAACAGAAGTGCCTGGTTGATTAATCTTGAATGAATCTGTTTCCCCTTTTTCTTTGCTAGAGATGTGTCAAGATTGAGCAAAGCTTTTATGTCATGTTTCTTTCCGGACTTCCCTTTTGTTGCCAAGTGCTAAACAAAATATACGACTGACGACTCTGTAATTTTTTTCCGCCTGTTTAATTGTTAGACATGAGATCACATTTTTAGATTTTCTGTCTTTTGGCTATTATATCTTGTACTTGTTATGCCTTTACTGCGCTACCATCTGTTCTTTTATTTGACTCATGGGCTGTATATTTCAGTTGGAAGTGCGTGGTAATGTTCCTACAAGGCAAGGTCCTTTGGCGGATACTGAGAAAAATTCCCCTTTGGAGAAGGAAAAAAGTTCTGTGAGAAATGTCAATGTCACATCAGGGTTTTCTGAAGACAAATTACGGGGCCTATCTCCTGGCAGTGAAGGATGGGAGAAAAAACTGAAACGTAAGCGTTCTGTTGGAACTATGCTCAACAGAGGCAATGATGTAGACCGAGATGCTAAACCATTAGTTCAACATAGATCAAACAATGAAGTACGCGCACGATCTAGTGATGGTCTTCCATTTAGGTAATTTTTATACATTATCATCAATTTTGTTATCCGATGTTACACATAGTTTTTCCACATACTTGAGCTTCAAATGAAACATATTTGAGATGTGAATATTTGGTTTAGTATACCATGGCTTTATAGGTCCAACCTCATATGGTGGTCCATTTGCATAACCATGTTGAGTTATCTGAGCATTGAGGGGCACTCATCCTTCCTTGAATTGTTGTTTGACAGACATGGAGCTTCTGCTGGAGCATTAGGAGGTAGCAAGATGGATGGAGGTTCTCAACAGAGTAATGCAAGCTCCCGGTATCTACCGAAGGCAGACATGGATTCCACCTCTCTTCCAACTGAAAAAAGAGAGCGTCATGCTGGGCTAGACAAAGAACGAGTTTTGGCGAAAGGAAACAAGTAAGCATAATGTTGGTGGCATTTTTGTAATACATGTTATGACACAAGCACACTGATTTGAATTTTCGGAACATCTTTGTGCTGTTGGTTACTTTATTATGCACACACATGTAGTTTGTTGAATTTTTCTATAGTTCATGATATAAGTCTTTTTGGTTGTTTCTGCAATGTATGAGTAGTGATGTACTGCATCATTCTTCTGATGTTTTGCCTCCATCATGTATCCAGGGCACATACTTCTGAGGATATGCAACCCGGAACCTTAAGTCCTGTGACCAAGGGTAAGGCATGCAGAGCACCAAGAACCAGTTCACTTGTCGTCATGAATTCATCATCTACTTTCCAACGCTCAGCTGGAGGAATTGATGAATGGGAAGAAGCACCATGCACAAATAAAGCCCCACCTTTGGGAGGCACCACAATTCGCAAGCGTCCCATGGCTGCAGGTGGATCTTCACCTCCTGTTGCTTGGGTGGGTCAACGCCCACAGAAAATGTCACGGACAAGAAGAGCAAATGTTGTTTCCCCAGTCTCAAATTTTGATGAGGCCCTATCTGAAGGATCACCACTTGATGTTGCTGTCAGACCAGCTGTAGAGTCGTCCGGCCTTTCACTTCCAAGGGGTGTAGCTAGTAATAATTCACAAGCTGTATCTAGAACAGATAATATTTCATCTCCAGCTGGTCTGTCAGAAAGTGAAGGATCCGCTGCTACTGAAAACAAGAACAAGGAGAAAGTCACAAATAGTGGTGACTTCGACACTGAGGGTGCAATTTCTGCCCATAATGCAACCGACTTAATTTTCTCGTCCAAGAAAAGCAGAATTCCATTGAAAGAAGAACTTGAAGATGGCAGCATTCGTCGTCAAGGGAGGAGCGGAAGAGGCACCATGCATGTTAAAGGGTGTACATCCATGTCAAAAGATAAGTTGGACAGCACAGAAACAAGAAAGCTTCTAAAGTGCGGAAGACCTGTATCTGAAAAGAATGAAAGGTGCTTGATGATTGAAAATCTTTCGAGGAGGTTTACTTTATTTTATGTCATATATAACTAATTATCTTCTTTTAATTGGTGCAGTAAGTTGGGCCGCCCTCCAACAAAGAAAGGTTTGGACCGCAAAGCATCATCTCGACACTCAGAAATTCTAAATTGTGGATCAATAGATATTACAGGTCTTCTGAAAGACATTTTAATTTTCCAGTCAAGGCCTTTCTTTTTTAGGAAGTTGCTCATTAAGCTGTTTGTTGTAGGCGAATCAGAAGATGACCGGGAAGAACTTCTGGCTGCTGCAAATGCTGCCCGCAGTGCCATTGGTGTGCAATTGTGCATACCATAGTTATCTATTAAGCTGTAATTTTTTTGTTTCATGATTGATATCTTCCTTACCCTTTTCTGCAGTTGGTGCATATGCTGGCCCCTTTTGGAAGAAAATAGAACCAATGCTTACTTTCATCAGCTCTGAAGATTTATCTTTTTTGAAAAACCAGGTTGGACTCTATTTGCCTTTAGATGTTGGTATAGTTTGTTGTACCTGTTGCCTTGTGGGATGGACTTTCACTTACTGGAGTCTCTGGTCAGATTACGTTTTTGGAAGAGCTTGACATGGGCATGTCTAATATGCCTGATGAACATAAATTAACTGTATCAACTAACTGCAATGGGCCACTATCAATGGTACTTTTCCTTCTGTTACTACCTTACCATGGCATAGATTTTCAATTAGTCCCTCAACTTTTTGGATTCTATCATATATCTACTCCGAACTGCAATAATATGAATTTGATAACCTTGTTTCATATATTCTTTTTGTCTGCAAGGGGGAGCATTCATCCCAGGTTCTGCCTAAGTCTACTTCTTGTGTGTCATTGGAGCAAAGCAAAACAAATGGTGTTGGACCAAAAGAATCTATTGACATTTTGTCTCATAGTGACGAAAATCACAGCACTGCATCTCAAAAATTACAGCCACAGGGATTGTTTGGTGAAATGGCTCCTTTGACACATAGACTGCTCTCTGCTTTAATTGTAGAAGATGGCGATGACTTTTCTGAATGCAATGGTGTGCAAGGAGATATACTTCTCGAGTTCTCAAATGACTACCTTCCTTATGCTTCCAACAGGAACTTAGAAAATGAATTCGAAGCTAGTGCACTAAAATCCAGTTTTGGGTCGAGCCCTGAATTCAAGCATTCTAACAATTATTCAGTGCATAACAGCATGTCCAACGGCTTTACATCTTCCAGCAATATGAGGAGCTCATATAGTCAAAATTCCATTGGCAGTGAGAATATATCAGATGGCATAAATTTTATGGTATACCCAGAAAATGGCCCTTTGCATGAATTCATGCCACATATTTCACAGCAATATCAAAATCTTGGAAAAAATTTGTCTTTACCATCATATGGATGTCAGTATGGGCAGATGTCTTTGCATGACAGGACTCTGATTGAGTTGCACAGTATCGACATTTGTCCAGAGATGGTATGATTCCTAAAAACTCCACATTAATGATTGGTTTGTAAATTCAAATATTATATGCTTCTTTGTTGTGTACCTGGCTATAACTTTATATTCCTGGATCTCGCAAACATCTCAAATAGCGCGAAACATGAAAATCCAGATCACATGTTTCTTGCGTTGTCACTGACCAAATCATTCTGGTTCTGTTCAAGGAAATCTTACATCTTTTTATGTGACTGCAATAAATGTAGTTCCATTGAGACTACATTCCTGATGTTTCTTGCGTTGTCGCTGACCCAAATCATTCTAGTTCTGTTTGTTGGAATGGAACTCTGTTCAATTCCATGGGGCCAAGAGGCCAACATCTATCCATATACAAGGGGCCAAAGGCCAAAAGACAAATAAGCAGAAAACACCCTATACAAAGAGAAACTAAGACATATACTCTCAACACTGTTCAAGGAAATCTTACATTTTTTTTATGTGACTGCAATAAATGTAGTTCCATTGAGACTGCATTCGTGATGTAATAAATGTAGTTTCCTATTGGCACGAAGGGACCTAATGCATCAACGATGAAAGGAAATACTCAAAAACACGCACCACCTTAGGAGATGCAAAATACTATGCTATTATTTTGCATTTCCGTTGGACTTAATTTTCGTGGGAACTGGGAAGAGACCATCAATACCTTTTTTTACATGATATAAGTATGAATACCAGTCAGTTCAACTAGGAAAGGGAAACGCTGAATGCATGTTTGTGATCTGTTGGTGAAAACTGTAATCTGTTGAGGAACTCAAGGCATTGATGACGGGAAAGGGTTAGTGGGGTGGGGGTTGATCAGTTGTGAGAGTGTTGGCCATTTTTATGTGTTGTGAGCCCCACTAGGTTGAAACAACCACAAACACGATGTACAGTCCTCTTATTACTGTACCAACAGTGTCTATTTCCTGTGAGAAAACATACCTAGTCTGTAGACAGCATCGTTGTTTTTACTCTTTACATGTGATTCTTGAATGTCTCCATATTAACTCAAATGTCTTTGCAATTTTTTCTTTGTTCAGCCACAGCTGGATGAGGGAGAGGATGAGGACATTAATAAAGTTATTTTGGAGCTGCAGAAAAGACTCTTTGAGCAGGTTGTTTTCGTACTCTTCTGATGGAATATATTATCGAGTTTTGATCAAACACAACAAATTATGATTTCCTTTTCTCTTGAGTTCACTTGAACTAGCGCTCTCTCAATATAATACCATAGGAGCCTCTCCTACTGTTTTTTGATAAAAAAGTTGCGCTATCTCTCTCCTCTCTGTGTCTCTCTCTAAGTTGCTCTCTCTCTCTCTCTGTGCATGTTACTGTATGATGAATGTATATTTTCTTAAATTGGCATGGTTATTAATAGTTCTAGAAGTTGGGTTCTAGCTTACAGAGCAAGGATTATTGATAGTTATATGGAATCGTTTGACATCTTAGAGTGACTGTGCAAAAAAGTTGGTGTCCCCATTAGACATCATCATGTAATCATGTATAAGTAAGCGTATGCAAGGACCATCAGAGAAATGCTGTTAAAGTGGCGTCCATTGGTGTGGAGTGAATTTGGATGGAAAGGCATATACAAAACTAGTGAAATAGTAGGTCTTACCAACTCACCATAGCAGAATTTGATAGATAAATTGGGTTCAGTGAGAATCCACTATATTTTGGCCTCTGTGAATAGGAAACTGTTGCATAGGTTGGTCAGTGTCAATTTGTCAAACAGGCAATTTAGTAAGAATAATTTGAGTCAGTTTTGAAAGCTTTTGCACATTGTGCATCATTTGGGTATATTACAAGTATGAGTGGTCCCGTGTAACCACAACTGAGATTTTGTACCACACCTCAAGTAATTCTGGTGCTTCTGTATCCTCATTCTTCATATGTAGATGATTTTCTTTTGGCTTCACATATATGTCATGAACCGGGGTAAACACCACCAAGAAGATGGCCGGATGGCGTCGGCGTAGAAGGAGAGAGAGACTTTAGACGAGGAAGACTTTGATATTTCTCTGATTGCTTTAATAGCATGTGGTAGCCTCCTTATATAGATGGCTTCCCCTAACAGATAGAATCTAATCCTAATTATATCTCAAACTAATATCATATCTCTAATACAAGGAAACCAATCTCTAACTCAAATAGAAATCAATCTCTAATTCCTAATAATAAACCGACTAGGCCCAAGGCCCACCTCTATGACATTACACCCCTCCCGGACATGCAGCTCGTCCTCGAGCTGCTAGGCGACGGTCATGGCGCCAATGGACGACCTCTAACGCCGGTGTAGAAAACGGACAATGGCGGGGTTCTGCAGCGGATGGAGACGGCCGGCCCGATCCAAGCGGAACAGGGTTAAACGATGCCTGCAAAATATTTTTTTTGAATTATTTTATTTTATTTTATTTTTTTTTTGGCAAAGATGATTTTTTTTGCCTTAAATAGTCACTCGGTCGGTTTCTAAACCGACCGAGACGCACAAACGCATCCGGTCGAGGGGGTCAACTGAAGGAGCGACAGCACCCGGTGCGGATCGGCGGCGATGGCGGCATGGTGTGGATCAACGGCGACTCCGGCGGAGCAGCGGCCTGGCGGTTGACGGCGACAAGTGGCGGCAAGTGAGCGGCTGCGCGGCGGCACTGAGGAGCGCGCGGCGCAGCGAGTGGACCGGCCGTGCGGGGCCAGCATGGCGAGACGGCTGGCGGTGGCGGCGCGCAGCGGAGACCCTCCGGGTGATGGCGGCGGGGAGAGACTCGGCGGCGGCGGCGGGAGGCCGAGCGGCCGCCGCCAACTTCACGCACAAAGCGGCGGCGGCGCGGTGACGACGAGGACCGGCGGCTTTGGCGGCGGCGGTGGTCGAGCGCGCGCAGAAGGCGGTGTCCCAGGCGACGAGGGACCCCGAGGGCTCACCGCTCGCCTTTGCCAGGGAGCGCTTGTTCCAGAACTGGGCTACCTTCTTGAGGTGACGCGAGGATACCCCCGTCTCTAGCGGCCAGGTCTGGAATTTGTGCCGCTACCGTCTTCCCCTTTTCTCGGCTGTAGCTCCGTCTCCTGCTCCCTGTTTCCGGTCTGATCGCCGGTCTGACCGCGCCCAACCCTAATTCTCCGGTCTGACCGGCGTCCTCGCCCTGGCCCGACCGCGTTTCTCCCCCGCGGCGCGCGCAATCTCCTCGAAGTGGTCGGCGATCTTGGCGAGGGAGGATTTGTCTTCTTCACCGTGGCCGGCGATCTCGGCGAGGGTGGCGAAGTCAGTCTTTTCCCCCTCGTCGCTAGAGGGAGGCAAGTCGACGGGGGCAAAGTTAGCCTCGTCCTCCTCGTCGCTGACAGCCGGCAGATCAATATCTGCCGCCTCCTCTGCTCTACGAGCGGCCTCTTGTTGCGCCTTCTCCCGATCCTTCAAGTGCTTCTCGAAGAAGGCATACATGTTAAGTAGAGAGTCCGCCATCTCTTTGTTGTAGCTGGCCATCTTATCAACATTGGCTTTTATTATGGCCATTGATTCGACGAGACGTAGGAACCATGGTAGCAGAAGTCGTGGGAAGGGATCGACTGCTCTGATACCAAGTTGTCATGAACCGGGGTAAACACCACCAAGAAGATGCCGGATGGCGTCGGCGTAGAAGGAGAGAGAGACTTTAGACGAGGAAGACTTTGATATTTCTCTGATTGCTTCAATAGCATGTGGTAGCCTCCTTATATAGATGGCTTCTCCTAACAGATAGAATCTAATTCTAATTATATCTCTAACTAATATCATATATCTAACTATATCT
The DNA here is from genome assembly GCA_036346575.1 of Dendrocalamus sinicus. Taxonomy (NCBI): domain Eukaryota; kingdom Viridiplantae; phylum Streptophyta; class Magnoliopsida; order Poales; family Poaceae; genus Dendrocalamus; species Dendrocalamus sinicus. Next base: position 8,743,773 of record CM070643.1, on the reverse strand, counting down.
CTAATACAAGGAAACCAATCTTTAACTCAAATAGAAACCAATCTCTAATTCCTAATAATAAACCGACTAGGCCCAAGGCCCACCTCTATGACAATATACAGCAGTGCTTAAAACACCTGCATGCATTATATTACATACTAATTTTGTATGGTTTGCGGTGTTTTAATCCATGCTGAACTAAAGGATGATATGCATTTTATTATGGAGAACTACTTTTCTGTATGTATCTTTGTATTTGAGCAAAATATCTTGTTTTCACCATTCAATCTGGAGTATTTCCTATGTAAAATACTTCTTGTGTTACTTGCACATATATTCTGGGAAATGGATATGATTTCTAATTAACATGTGTGTTTCTCTATTTATTTCAGGTGAACCAAAAGAAATGCCAATTGCATAAGTTAGAAAAAGCGATCCGAGATACTAAAAATATGGAGGAGAGGTATTTGACCATTCTGCCTTTGGTCTAGCTTTTGAATGTGTCTGTAGAAGTTATTATGGTGACTAACGTCAAGACTTGGTTAGCAGGAGCCTGGAGCAACATGCAATGAACAAACTAGTAGAGATGGCTTACAAAAAACTGCTGGTAGCTGAATATTCATTAATTTACATTACTGCTTTTACTTTTATTAGTGTTAAAACTTTAAGCAACCAGAGATTCTGGGCTTCTTGCTCCCTTAGATTAGGTTTTTGGTAAGGTTGTTGCTGGGATCGTTCATTATTCTTCTGTTGTCTGTATCTTTTTTATAAGAGATTTTTGAGGTTAGTGATGTCAAATACTAACGTATGACAGCAGTATTCAAGGTTTTAGTTTTAGTATATTTGCAAGGTGGAACATTGCATTGAATTTGGTGACAGATATAAAAGTAGTGTAATTTATCTCAGTTGAGTGTGCTTAACATCTTTTTTATAATCAGATTCCACGAGCATGCTATACAAATCTTAACAATGATAATTTTATCGGGCAATTTGTAAACAATTTATTATTACGTAATGAAAGCATTTGGGCAATTTAAACCATTTGGTCGTGAATATCAGAAGTTATTACATCCAACTTTTGTTTTGTAAGTCAAGGTTTACATTATCTGACAAGAAGAGGTGATTCCAGCAATGAATGGTCTTTAAACCACAGTGTTGTGCTGCCAATCAACTGCTACAAAATCTTTTTTTTTTCTTTTCAGGATCCTGAATATCTCACTTTTGAAAGACATTAGTGGTCGCCTGTTAGATTCTTATGTATAGCTATTAAAAATTGTTGGTTTCTAGTGTTAATTGTTTGAACGCTTTCCCCCCATTTGCCACTTCACCAATCAAAGCACATGAACCTTCTCCTTCTTAACCTTGACCTGTGTTCCTGATTGCATGTCATGATGTTCTATTTTCACAGGGTGGCCGAGGTAGTTCTAGTCATAAGGGTGGTCTCAGTAAAGCTGCCAGTAAGGCTGCAAAACAGCTTGCATTGGCTTTTGCCAAGCGAACACTGGCCCGCTGCCAGAAATTTGAGGAAACAGAGAAAAGCTGCTTCAGAGAGCCTTTCCTTTGGAGTGTGCTATCTGCACCTTTGCCAAAGAGCGATGCAATAGATGGTAATAGACATGCAACTGTTGATGAGTCAAAACAAGTCTTATAAACCTACCTATTTATTTGACACTATTATTATGTTAAGAACTTTCAATATAATATGCCTTGCATGCAGGTGGCCCCCCAGGATCTGCAGATAAGCCAAAGCTTTTAAAGCTTGACAGAAGCCCATTGAGCCAAGGTATTTCTAACACTCTTGAACAAATCCTAGTTAAATATGGCATGTACCTTAAATCGGGAGAATTAGGGTGCTGCTTCTTGATTTTGTTAGAACTCTTTATTCATTAGTTGTGTTGACTTCTGCTGATCATTTTCCAGGTAGTACAAAATGGAAAAAGAGTGACAGAGAAAGGGACCAAAACAGAGATGCATCCGCCAAGAATTCTAGTTCGAAATCAGGCCGTAATTCATCAGGCAGCGGAAGGAATGAACGTAAAACTAAGATAAAACCAAAGCAAAAGCTAGCACAGTTATCGACATCTGGAAATGTTCTTGGTAGAGTCATGGAGTCATCTAATTTCCCAGCACCGTCCCAGCGAGAATCCCATGAGTGGACAAATACTTCGAGTGCAAAACCTACTCAACAAGTCAGAAACAGTACAGCTAATGTTGCTCAGGAATCTTTGGATGCTCCTTTGACAAACTTGCCTGCAATAGATCCTATGGACATTTTGGATGTGCCTGAAGGTAACGACATCAGTTCCTGGTTTACCGATGATCTTGATGATTCGTTACAAGATTTTGATTTCTCGGGAGGCCTAGAAATCCCAGATGATGACCTTAGCCAACTAGGATTTATGTAAAATGAACTAGTAAATATATATGCATATATTGGAGTCTTGACCCTATATTAGCACTGCCATTGCTTGATTACAGCACTAACCAGTTAATCTCTGCCTCAAAGGTAGAGCTTTTAACACGGAGTTGATTCTTTTGTACAGCGTAATGTTTTCAGTAGATGCTAGCTATCTTAATGCAGATGATGGAATTGGTCCGTGTAACAAATGACCGTGCGGCCAAGATGGGTATATTTTGTTTTTTCTTGTCAATATCGGTAGTCACCATTTTGAAAGAAGTGTAACAAATGTCTGTACGCAGCGCAGCCCAGTTTCTTCTGCGACTGCTACTTACATGGATTTTGGGTTCTGTATGTGCTATTTTGGTTTTGTATGTTTATGTTGCTAGCGCATGGCAATAGCCAAATCACTTGTCGATGTTGTGTCTGAGCACGGAAAATGCGGACCTCTGTTGATTTCGTGCGTGTAGAGCGTAAGAAATGATGCATAGGTCGTGCACAGGACCCTTGTCGATCTCAAAATTTTTTTTGGCGGTTATGCTGTATCTTTCTGACTACCAAGTGAATGTCCCGGAAAGAATGCAAGCATCAAATTTGTTTATAGATGTAACTAGCATCAGCAAATTGTCCCGTACTTCTTTTCAGTTTATGGCTTATAGTTTTCTTCGAACAAACAAACAGAATGATTTCTCTTTGTTGTCTATTTTGAAGTTGTTTATCGGGACGGTTTTTTTAAAACGGTTTGTCGGTATTTAATTTTTTCGCATAAACACTTGCATACATTGTTACTGTATTGGCGGACATTGTTCATTACAAACCGGAGATAGTTCCATAGCTCAGTAACAAAACGGTTAGGTTAATGTATACATACATGCTATCTCATGACAGTATTGACACACCACCAGTCTACAGCTATCGCCCAAGTTACTCATCATTACACAAATCAACTGGCACATTAGCTCACAGCTTCACCAAAATACACTACGGCCCGTAAGAACCGAGGCAAACTATCCACCTTGGGAGAGTTAAGGAGTGCTGACCAGATAACCTTGGGATGCAGTATGGAAACAGCACGGATCTGTGAGGGCTCGTACCACAGGTTTTGGGAGATTTGTGTATTTTACAATGGCATCGTGAGTGGAACATCGAGGAGGCCGACTAGATAGAGTTAATAAACGATCTAAAAAAATCTCTTTTGATTTTTATCAATTTCTATTTGGCTAAAATCAAAATATAATATGAAAAATTAACTCAATTTGGTTTAGCACAAATAAAGTCTAAATTAATTATGTTTACCTAAGTGCATCAACATCTAAGGTTATGTCAAGATTTATAATCTTAGAATGACAAGTAATCAATTTAATTCTATGAATGTAAATTGCTTAAAGGTAAATTGAGTACAAGAAAACAAACCATAATTGACATGATTCCTTTTTACCGTGGTGTTCGGAGACTTGCCGGTCCTCTCTAGTCCACGTTGAGATAAACCCAAACGAATTGGACTGGCTCCACGAATTAAGCATTCCACCTCAAATTCACTAGTGATAGCTCTTTCCTGCTTTAGATAGGTGAGCTCCAACCTCACAACTTCGTCGGGTCTTTTCACTTCTTGAAAAGATCACCGCGCACAACGCCTCCAACACCGTTTAGGAGTCGGTAAACTCTAAAAATAATAAGTTAGGTGGTGATCAAAAGAGCTTTTGGCTTATTTTTCACTATTAATAAATTTCGTCTTTTTTTGAACTTTTGGCTTTTTGTTGAGTTTTTTTGCTGGTTCTTTTTTTCCCGTATTTGTTTGTATTATACGTAATGGGCTAACATATTTTTTATATTTTTAAATTTTTTTAAATTTAATTATGCTCAATAAGTTTTTGTCAGGTACAGTGCTTTTCAGCTATAAACCACCAAAAAAGCCCAAATGATCACCCCTTATAGCCCCTCACTTGACTCTCACCACGTGCACCAAATGCACAAGCTCAAGTGGATACCAAATCTACATCTAGATACAACACATGCAATCTAGAGCTTTCCTTCTTGCTCACAAGGTGCAACACATGCATAATTGAGAGGAGGACCTTACACTAGCTCAATAAAGTGAAATAGAGTGCCAAAGGTTCTTTTCCAACTAGTCACAAGGGGGTATTTATACCCACACCATAAAAACTAGCCGTTGGAAGCAAAATCTCTGAGAAAACAGGATTATCGAAAGTGCCGTAGGCAAACCACCGGTAGTTCCGCTCCCCTCACAAACGGTCAAAAACTAGTCGTTACAGCAGGCTGTCGGTGGTTTCGCCGGTTAAACTCTGGACTACCGATCATCGGAAGTACAGTGCCACACAAGCGGAACTACCGATTTCCTTAGGGATGAGAAGACTCTCAAAAGGTGTCTCTCTGGAAAAACATGTACCGCTGCACAAGCCGGTCGTTCCACAACTCGAAAGTACTGCTCACACAGAACCAATAGTATTGCTCGCTAGTCGAACGCTCACATAAAGCTAGAACTTCCGATCGTCGCTTACATTGCTCCTCGACCATGTTGGATAGTTTGACCACTCAGGTCTCTGACCACGTTGGTCGGTTCGACCACGCAAGTCTTCGATCACACTGATCTCGGACCACCCTGGTCTCTGATCACATTGTCCGATTCGATCACACAGGTCTCCGATCACGCTGGTCTCCGACCGCGTTGGTTTCAACCACACAGATCTCTACCACGTTAATCTTCGATTACATAAATCTCCGATCACCACGTTAATCTTTGACCATGTTATTTTAATCACGTAGATTCGAACATGTCAGTTTCGACCACACAGGTCTCAACCATGTCGGTTCCGGCCACGTCGGTTCAACCACGCTAGTTTTGATCACACATATCTCGACCACGTCGGTTCCGATCATGCTGGTTTCAATCACATAGATCTCGACAACGTCGGTTCAACCATGTCAGTTTGACCACACTGGTTTCGATCACACAGATCTCGATCACGCTGGTTTCAGCCACGTCAATCTTTGACCACGTCGATATTCGATCACATAAATCATCGAACACGTCGATCTTTGACCTCGTTAGTTTGACCACGTTGGCTCGACTACGCTGGTTCGACCACGTCGATCTTCAAACACACATGTCATCGACCATATTGGTTCGACCATGATGGTTCTCGACCAACAGGTCTTCCGACCACTAACGAACACGGTAGTTTCGTGATTGCAACACCGGTAATTCCGTTCGACGATAGTACCGCACACAATATTGCAGTTGTGACACCCCATTTTTGAATTCGTGTTTTTGCCTGGTATTTGATGTGGTTTGTTAAAAGCTGGTTCAAAAAAATCCTCCTTCCCTTTTATTTTCCCGGGTGGGCTAGCCTTCCTTTTCTTTTCCCCGCACGGCCCGGTTTCCTCTTCTCCTGGCCCAGCCTGCTCTTTTCCCCAGGCCCCCTTTCCTCCGTCCCCTTCTGGGCTCCACTCGGCCCAGCACCGCGCCTCCCCTCCTCCCTTCTTCTTCCCGCAGCGCCCCGCGCTCCTCTTCTCTCCGCTCTGCGCGCGCCCTCGCCGGACCCAAAAGCAGCAGCCCGCCCATGGGTTCTCCGCGCACGCACCCCGTGGCGGTCTCACCGTGCTTCCCGGCGTCCCCGTCGGCCTAGGCTCCCGGCCTCCTCGCAGTAGACTCCCCACGCGCCGGCTCCTCATTCGTCGCCGGGACAACCCGATGGAGCTGCCCCCGGTTTATTCGTCCTGGCCACGTCGCCACTCGCCAACTCCGGTATGGCCATCACCGCCGCATTTAATGGGCGGCAGTAGCCCAGTGTTCTTTCCCCCGCCTTCCCCGGCGCCATCGCCTCCTGCCGTGCCGCCCCGTGTCTGCGCTACCGCACCTCCGTACTCAAGCCGTAGCGGCCGGACAGCGCCACCCATCTCCGCGCGCCATACCCTCCGTGCGGCCTGGGAAGCGCGCGTACCTCGGCCATGCCGGCCGTCCACCCTAGCTACGCCTAGCCCCGTCACCCCTTACCCTTCCTCGGGTACGCTACAGCCGTGGGAGCTCCGCCACCCATCCCCGCGCCCATCCCTGTCCGACACCTTCCCGTGGCTATAAAATGCAGCCGTTTGCCAGAAAATTTCCCCTCTCCCACCTCTTTAGCCACACAAAAACTCACCGCCACCGGCGGCCGTTCTTCGGGCCGCCACCGTCGCCAGCGTCTCCCGGCGAGCCCCACTCGGCATTGCTCTTCTCCCCGACCCAATTACATCCCCGGAAAACTCCCCTCATGCCTAATCGGGTTTTCCTCCTCTTTGCAGCCGCCGGCACCCGTTTCTCCCCCATCTCCGGCCACCATTGCCGCCGCCAATTCAAGGGGTCCCCGATCGATTCCTTACACCCGGAGCCTCCCCGCCACCCCACGAAGCCAACCGAGCCAGCAATTTGAAGCTTCGTCGATCCGTCTTCCCCGGCCCCGATCAACCCCCTCCGCCGTGTGAGCTCGTCACCGCCAGCTTCCACTGAGCCTCCCCGAGCTCCGTTCTCTGCGCCGGTGAGTTTCCAGAAGCTCCTAGAAGCTCCCTAGTCTTTTAATTGAGCCCCCGTAGCCTGAGTCGCCCTCCCGAGCGCCCCTTGGCTCCATCGCGCTCGCTCACCGCGGCGACCTCTGCCCACTCGGCCGATTCACCCCACCGCGGATGCGCACGGGCTGCGGGTTCCGCTGCATTTCCGCGCGCCATGGGCTCCTCGGCGCGGCAGTTCGCCGTCGCTCGGCCGGTGGAGCCTTGCTCCCGCGCCGGTTAGCGGCCGACCGTCGTGATTAGTGGCCCAAATGAGCCACTGATCGGTGGGCCCAAACCGTTTTAAAAGCCCAGTGGCGCTGACTTGTGGACCCCCCTTGATTAAAAGAAATCAGTTAATCTCGATTAACGGCCTGAGTCACTGACGGTGGGTCCCAGGCACTGTTTATACAGTAACTTGACCCCACGTGTCGGCCTCTGGCCGGTTTTCATAAAAGAAAATAATTAAAATGCCGTGGGCCCTACATGTCATACACTGTGATTTTCCGAAATAAAGATTTATCTGAAAATAAAATAAAACCCGACGGGACCCACCTGTCAGAGAGTGAGTTCTCTCTCCTTTTTCAATTTTGGGATTTTTTCCTGAAAATGAAACTTCAAGGAGCTCGATCTCCCTCATCGTAACTCGGATTTGAGCGAAACTTGTTTCTAAATTTTTCTAAATTCAAGCTTTCTGTTGGTTGTGGTTTGGTTTAATTTTGAGGTGAATTAATTATTATTTTATGCTTATTTTGTTCTCTTTGCTTGTTGGGTGTGCTTCGGTTTTTCGTGTTCGAATAGAGTTTGAAGCTGCCCCCGAGCCACAAGAAGATCCACTCCAGGACCAGCAATATCCTACTACTCTAGACCCAGGCGAGTCAGCATTTTGATCATTTTGCTCCTAAGTTTCTCGTAAAATTATCTTCATTTACATTACTCAAAATTTGCATTCGCTATTTCATGTAACAATATGTTAAGCGTTAAGGTGGCTACATGCCCACTTGACATTACAATAAACTTAATATGCCATTCCTTGATAACTCGAATTACCTGCTCCTTGTCACCCTAGAAAATAAGGTTAACTTTAATAGTTATAAGTCAAATTAAAATGCCATGACTATTGGTCTAAGTCCAGGGTCATGCACCCTGATCATTAATCTTTAAACAAATATGAGAACTCATTTTGGGCAGTCACGGGATGTACGTGGCTGAATACTTTGTAGCTAGTTATTTTATGCTTCTCAAAACCCTCAAAACCTGCTATACTTGTCTGGGCGGGTGGTAAGAGTGATTGGTGCTGATGTCGCACGAGAACCCGTGGTTAGTGGAATGAACCGCCTGGACGAATTAAGGACTGAATCTTGTGCTGACCTCCTATTGTAAAACAGTACAACCACAAGTCTATATGGGTACGACCTAGCTAATTAACTTGCAAAGGTTTAGTTTGGATATCATCACGAAAGATGGGTGCCAGAGCACTGGTTTACTCATACGGCGCAAGAGGGGGCTTCTGACTGTGGCGGATGTAACCCTTCAGCGGTGAAACCTCAGCGGGGTGGTATCTAGCTAAATCGGAGTAAGGTAAAGGCTTTGTGATAAACCATCTGGGTCTCATGCCTAAGGAAGCATGTTGGCTATTAAGATGACTTATCTCTTGTGGTGAAAGTGTACAACCTCTGCAGAGTGTAAACTATTCGAATAGCTGTGCCCACGGTTAAGGGCTGACATGGGAACCCACTTGAGTTAGTTCTATTTGAAAAACCTTTTGTGGGTGGGAAGAAAACTGGTTGGAGGGAAGTACTCCAAATTCTAAATTTTTCCTGGAGGGAAGTACTCCAGTGTTAGTATGGGATATCCAAACTAAAAATCTAGCATAGGTGGTTGGAGCCATGAAACTGGTGGATGGAACCAGCACCGTCTTATACTTACTGCAACATTTTCAATCATTAAAGATTTGGTTATTAAAAAGGGCTAGAACATAGGGTTTGTAATTAAGTTATTTACAACTGCTGCTTTGCGCAAACAAAAGAGCCTAAGCCTTCCATGAATAAAACCTTGCATACTAGTAATTGCATTCTGTATGTTGGCTCGCGGAGCACGGTTGTGTGTGCTCACACTCGCTCTCTACCCCCTTTCTCCAGAGTTTGCCAATCAGCATTAGTACGAGTACTACCAGGACCCGTCTGGCGAAGGGAATGAAGATGGTGGTAGTTAGGCCAGGATCTAGCCTTTCCTTACAGTCGGGCCGACCAAGCTAATTGGTGGACGTCCTTAACGTTAACCAGGTCCCCTGGGTAATATTAAGCGCTCCTAGGTTATCCCGGTCGCCTGCCTGTGGGGAGATGAGCCCCTCCCTTTTGCTTCCGCCAATAATGCAATGGTACACTGAACTTATGTGGCCAGAAGGCCCCTTTTGTAACACTTGTCCTTATATCGGACCTGTGTACTTTGGTATTGTAATATTATGGCCTGTGCCGTGTATGCAATGAATCAGCAATGTATCTGTGGGCACTATCTACTGATCCAGGGAATAGTGCAGTGAATTCACAGAGGGTTCTGGGTTGGTTCAAACCCAGGGTCCGACAGCGGTAGTTCTAATTGTCCTAACAAGCGTATATACTTCAACAGATTTTGCAAAATATATTTGTAAATTATAGTATCATGTACATAAAGATCAAACATAATTTCTAATAAGTTATGAAACACATTTGCACACTTTTAGAATTATGACACAAGGATTATATATGAGTTTCAACTATTTGCAAAACATATTTACAAATATAAGCCTTATACTACAAGGAGTAGGAAACATGTACTTCAAACATTTGCGAAACACATCTGCAATGTATAGTCTTATGTTATAAGGATTTAACGCATGAGCCACAACTATTTGCAAAACACATTCGTAAATATAGGTATTATGCTATGTAAAGTTACAATAAGTAAGGTTGAGCTATCAACATACGATGAGATTCAAGCTACTGGATATGACCCCACTTAATAGTACGGCAACCTATACTAGCAATCCGGTCTTCCAACTAAACACCAAGATCGGTAAAAGACTAGAAATATATCCTTAGCCCTATCTAGTCATACCTTTGCCTTAGGTCATTGTCTTGATATGCATCGACCCATGATACATCCTTTTCTTGACTTGATGACCAACTCATGATCATCTCCTCTTGGATATGCATCAACTCATGATGCATTCTTCACTTGACTTGATGATCTTCAACATATGAATTCATTCGAAGTCATCCTTATTTGTGGAATCTAACCTATTCATCCAACTCATGAAAAATATTAGTCCACAAATCAATTGTCATTAATTACCAAACTTTACCATTAACTCATAATTGAGGGACTAGATTATACAATCTTCACTTTTTGGTAATTCATGACAACCTCAATAAATAATAAGATATAAATTGAATTGTGAGTATACAACATTTACACAACAATTATATACTCTAAGACAAGCTTCCTAAACAAAGCTTACACATTCGGTTATCATTTAATCATCCCACCATTGACACATAATGGAGAAACTAGATGATAACTCGATTATGAGTATATATGAACCACACAAGCTATATATAATCAAGGGATATGTTTCAAAGTAAAGATCCTTAATATTTGGAAACGGAACATGAATTAGTACTAATGAAAATCATAAAACATAGAGTGAACTCCCCTAAGCAGTCATGGCTGGAATTTTTTTGGGTTTGTTGCTTATGCCTTTTAGTTTTTGCTATAGTAACCAGCTTTTAAATGGTGCTCTTTTCAAGATAGGATCTACAAGTCAATTATAGTAGGCATTATACCAATTTCAACTATACCGGCAAAAATCGCATGCGTCTCTCTCTCTCTTCGTACTCTTTCTTGCAAACAGGCAAAATTCAAAAGCCATAAGCTAAAAACTATAAGCCATAGCCCAAAAAGCCGCTGCCAACCTAATTCCACATCACTATAGGTGGTCTTAGGAAAAAGGGAAAATTCCCTATATGCCACTGAAACATGGTCTGATCCCTGATTTGCCACTAGAAAAACTTTGCTTTTCTGTATGCCACTAAGTTTTTCATTTATGCCGCTCTGTGCCACTTTCATCACTTAACCGTGAGTTGGCTGTTAAGTCGTGGTAGAAATGACGTCCTTGGGGCTTGCACAGAGACCACCGTGGCTTTATTCCTTGTATGCCACTAACTGGGAGATATGGTGTGTAGCTAGAAATTTTGGCACCGAAGGCCAGACTATATAAGGGCACCGACCCACCTCTTCCTCTCCCTTACCTTCTCGTTGCCCATTTTTGTGAGCACCATGTCTCAGGGCTCGAGCTCAATGAACCAAGGGGTCGTGGCGCTGGTGAATGTAAGACGTGTTTCCTCTATGCCAACATCAAAGAGAACAGGGGATGTGTGTTCTACAAGTATCCATTTTCTCAGTTAGTTCAGATTTTGGAAACTTTGCTTTGCAATCTTTGGTTGTTTCTTCACTTCTTCCTCATGTGGATTTGTAGGCCGGTGGATACCAGTACTTTCAGTGGGCAGACATGATTGACACAAGGGTGGAGAGAGCAATTGACTACACACCCATAGCTCTGTATGCTTCAGTGGTGAGCATGCTGCTTGTGGAGGAGTGACTTGACATGATTCTTAACCATGTCAAGTGGCTGGAAAAGCTAATATGTGTTTTTAACTTCTTATCATTGTCGTGGTGTATGAAATCTATGTGAGATAGTTTAGCTAGCCTGGAGAAGTGAGTATCTATATATGCAAGAAATGATATAAGGAACAATCTCATGTTTCAAAGGTACTAGATATTTGTGCGCTACCTTATTGTCTCATTGAATTACATGATATTGTATCGTAGGCGCAAAGCATAAGTTAGCATTACAAGTCCAAATTTAGCCAGTAATTCTATATAATAGGTTCACAACATTACAATACCAAAATAACAAACTAAGCTAACATCACAAGTCTAAGTTCAACCCACATTCCCAAAAATCCATAACATTACAATACTAAAATAGCAAACTAAACTGACATCACAAGTCCAAATTCAACACATATTCCACAAGTCCATGACATTGAAATACCAACATTTCACAAATCAATCTAGTAGCTTTCTCTTGCCCTGGTCCCCATATCTAGGATGTCAGGTGCAGTGGCTATGGCCTTGCCCTTTCCCCCTTTGCCCTGGCCCCCCCCTGCCCTTGCCCTTTTCACTAGTAAGTGGTGGTGTTTGCTCTCTAGATACTGGCAATGGTATGAGAGGCTCAGGTTGATTAGAATCTGTCATAGACCTGGACCTTGTTGATGTACCTGAACTAGAGCTTCCCAGTGAATTGAATACTTTGGCTATCATTTCGTGGATATGCCATTGTTGGAGCAAATGAAGAAGCAATTGTAGGAGTAGGTACAATGTTTGATTCAGAGTTTGGTGTAATAGTTCTCTTCTTTTTAATTGGTGGTCCCCTACAAACAAAACAGAAAATTTGTAAGTTAATTGTCTGAAACAGGATATGCATCAATGAAGACTATCTTTACCTTTCAACAAGCATAGTTTTGATCTGTTATAGATCACCTTCTCTGTAGTTGTGCCAATGATGCCCATAACCCTTACAAATCCAGAACTTGCTTGCAGGCTTGATATTCTCACTTCTTATGGTACTTGAGCATGTATGGTCAAATAGGTTCTTTTTCACCTACAAACTCAAAAGTTTGTTCATCATTGTATCATACAAAAGTGAAACATTTTTCAAACAAAAGAAATTAGTAAATACGTTTACTGTGACATTATCCTCTATCACAGAAGGATGAATCCTCCAATTGCATCCTTCAACAACACATTTTGCCTTGAATCTCCTTGGTTCACTTTTCTCAATGTTATATCCAAACTCATATTTAATTGCATGTTGGGCAATCGCTAATCTAAATTGTTCAATATTTGCATAAATGCTGCCTACTTTCATTGGTGGGTCATCTATATCATGAACTACTTTGAGAAGGTGATCTAGAATAGCATCTCTTGCCACCTAACCATCTTCGTATGCAATATCCTCCTCAGAGTCCTTCTTGTCATCTCCCTCACCATCCTTAGGCACATAATTAGGATCATGAACATTTTTCTGTCCCTTGAGCAGCAACTTCAACAGTAGCAGCACTACCTTTACTATCACTATCATCTAAGTACATGGCTTCCTCATCAACACCAACATGTTCATTCTCCTTATAGAGATTGGCTAAATATGTGTCAATAGTGTAACACCCCAGTCAATCCATGACCTGGAATGCTACCAAACTAATAACATAATAAGGAAACTAATATTCATCTTACAAAATTTCGGCAGAACTTCCTTTGTTTATTGAGTAAATCAAAGGTCTCATCAAGCATAATCAACTGATATGAATACCAATAAGCAATAAGTTCATTTATAAGCAAAACTGGGTTATGATCACCATCGCACTCATAACCATTCTACTTAGATAAAGATCGAATCAAAGCAAATAAGTTCTATTCTTTATTACACATTGAACTCGATAGACAATAATCAAATACCACTTAAATTATTCAGCAAATAATGTTTAATGTTCTTTCTGCCTTCCATGGTGAATAGACCGTGCATGTGCATCAAAACTAATCCCTCTTTATTCCCATGCATGCCGATCTCATGTGGGTACCTAAAACAAACAACAACCATACAACAAACAACAACAAGAGTGAGTTCAAAGACTCAAAGAAATATAAATAGGGGCAGCAAGGATAAAAGTGAACATCACTTCACAAATTCATTCATCAATCATATGAATAAACATGCTATGCAATATGATCAAAAATCTCTTTATCTCATCTCTTGCACATTTTACCGGTAATGCGGAGTGTGCATCCGTCAATGCACACCCATGCCTGTACCCTCTGGTACAGGGACCAATTGCCCATACTCCACAAGTATGGGGACCTTTAGCCCGTCATGACAACAACATGTCGGGGACCTCGGCGCTTGGTCATCTCGTGACCAAAACTTCAATAAATCAGCATGATGCACAAATGTGAATGTCTCAACAAATAAAACTTGCATTCACAACAACTATGCATCATAAATTCTCAGGAACTCTTTCAATTGCAATCTACCATAAACAATATCAACATATCATTATCATGATCAAGATCACATATTCTCAAAGCATGGAACAACCATCTTCATAGCAACAACCATCAACAATGCACACTATAAAATTTAAACCAACATTATACTTGCCTTAACCCCGAGAAAATGGGAAATGATCAGAAGGCGCGGCCCCTGGAATCCTTCCTCCTCCTGAATAATAATTATAATGATTGCTAAGACAACTGTAACGAATCTTTAGATTAAACAAAACAACCCCAAACTAACCCAACATGATTAACTTGACTCAACACCCCAATTCCTTTCGGCCACCCTGTCCCCTTCTACGGACAGTCAACTTCAAAAATCCTTATCTAATGGCACAGAAGTCTGAAAAGGGCGTTCTCAGATTCTCTGGAAAGATAATTAAATTATCTAACTAAACCTAGTTGGTGAGTCTTCCTGATTCGGCCAACTTCTACCCGCACCATCTAACTTTCTTAGATCATCAATTCTGTAACGAGTTCTCTGGACAGCGCACTAAAACTGTCATAACTTTCACCCCGAGAGTCGGAATCCGGATTTCTTGATCTTTCTGGAAAGCTAAGGAAAATATCTAAAACTTTCATAATATGGATATCCTCTGATTCGCCTGATTTCTAATCGCCCAAACCCATCTACCGAAACCTGACAGGAATTTCCCCGATCTACAGAACAGTCCGATTAGAAAAATCATAACTTTCTTTACAGAGGTCGGAATGACGCGTTCTAGCACTTTATGGAAAGCTAAGGATGTCCTCTACAAATCTCTAGGAGAAGACCAAACCTGAATCCCCACGGATCTACATTAAAAAGACCGTATAGCAGAGGCTGTCCTGAACAGATCCGAAAACCGACATTGCTAAACAACTAATTATACAGCTAGCGGAGAGAATTAGGAGTAATTACCCGCAACCAATCGCTGAAGAACACAAAGAACCCCACACGATCTCTGCCTCCCTTCCTTTTCCCGTCCTAATCTCCACCTTCCGGATCCACGAATCTTTCCGGCAGACGGTTTGCTGTCCTCCTCTCGAACCGCAGCGATCGGGATCCTTCACCAATTGCAGGGGGCATCCATGGAGGCGAGGGGATGCTGCTGGCCAGAGGGGGCGCAAGGAGGGAGAGGGAGGTGCGGCCAGGGAGGTGGAGAGGCGGCTTGGGAGAGGGGCGGCTAGGGTTTGGGGGGGGGGGGGGGGTGGGGCGTCTCCCCCCTTTTCCCTTGGCCGGCCCCCCTTTTGGGCCTCGGCCCAGGCCCAGGTTGCCGTGAATTTACGTAATTCCCCCCTTTTTCCCTGATTTTAATACTATTTGATAAAATATCGCCCGGGATATTACAAATAGAATAATTGCCTTGTGAAGCATGATTGGCCAAAAAGGCTAACTAACCTGAGAAGGCTGAGTGCTATTAATGGGTTGACTGGGAGCTGCCTGAGATAGGATTGGAAGCGAAGGAGTGCATGGTACATCAACATTGCATCCCTCCATGGGTAGCTCATTTTGCTCTATAGGTAGTATAACATGTCGGGACACATTCTTCTCTGGTGTTGGTCATTCAGGAGTAGGTAATAAAATATCAATATTTTCAATGGCATCATGAATTGTAATCAACATAGAAATAGCATTGCTAACAACAAACTTGTCAAACATTGCTACTATATCTTGGTCAAAATAGTTAATTGTGATAGTTTCGTGGTCCCCATAAGTATGACTCCACAATCTCATCAATGAAATCCTTGTAGTTCATTATGTCCGAATCTAATACCTTATTGAAGCTATAACCACTCAACTCTATCCTAGTATTTGTGCAATTCCCGACAAGTCTAATTTTCAACAAGTATGTGTATCTTGTGTCCATCCGTATCGGATGAACACAACAACTCTATCAACTGTGCATTTGTATCTACGTCTACACTGCAACAAATCCTCATGGCAAATATACAAAAAAAGGTGCAGGAACTCTGACAAAAGTGAGGAAACATACCCTACTAGGAGCCAAGAAGGGATCATCCCAAGATTTGAATATGCCATTTTTGGTGGAGCAATAGCTAGCTCCTCAGAGCCTACCATGCGCCACCGCCGCTTCGCTCCTCAGGTCCTTAGTCCATCAGATCTAGCAGCGCCCCCGCAAGAATCCACCAAATCCCTCCTGCTAACCAATTTGTGACTATTTCGCGGTGTGAGGATGGAGATAGGTGATCGGGATGGGGGGGCTCGATCTAGGGTTTCTAGGGATCCTAATAGGTTGGTGTGGGGAATGAGTTAGAAATGGAATGGAAAGTGAGGGGACTAGTTTAGTGGATCCGAATTTATAGCGTTGTAAGGCAAGGACAATATCACCATTTTCCTTAAAAAAACTAACAGGTTGCGGCACATTAACAACGACCAACACTAATGGACATGACGAAAGTGGTACGGAGCGACATAAATAGAAAACTCGGTGGTATATAGGGAAACAAAAAACTTTTTAGTGGCAAATCAGATATCCGGCTACAGAGAATTTCCGCAAGGAAAAAAATAACATCCCCGTTTGTGCTCTCACAAAAAAGGGGGAAAGAATACCGAGGGGAAGATGAGTGTGCACATAAAATCGAAGTGGGATTCTGCAAAGCGTCGCCGTCCAGAAAAACCCTCTCTCCTTTCGTTTCCACCCTCTATCTAGGGTTTCTCCTCGACGCCGCCGTCTCGCCGCTCCGATTCGCCTCCATCGTCCAGGTGATGATTCCCAACTCTTCGCTCTGCAAGATTAGCGATTAATCCTGCTATTTCGATTTGATTCTTTTGTCACTTGCTCGCGCCTTGCTGCTCTTGCTCGCTCTCGATCTGGGCGCGAAAAGATCTAGGATTTTGCGCCGTTCGTTTGTTTCTTGCAGATAATGCTACAGTTCGTCTAATCACTGGTTTCTTGTTGTATGGATATCAGAATTGATGCTTATAAGCTCTTTTTAGTGAATAATCATTTGGTTTCTCGTTATGCAGATCTCCGGCTTTGCTTCGTGAGCCGTCACCCCGATGGCGGAGGAAACCAATGTAAGCTCTCAGACTCTCAAAAGTTGCTGCATATTCCCTCCATTTATGTGCCTTTTAGAGGCCTTCTGGTCTCAGCTTTTGCGTATGGCTGAGTACTAACATGGTTCCTTTTGTGGTTATTATCACCTTTCTTGAAGCAGGGAAAGAAGGAGGAGGAGGAATTCAGCACGGGGCCTCTGTCTGTACTGATGATGAGCGTCAAGAACAATACCCAGGTTGGTGGAGTTCTTCTATTGAGATCTCAGTTCAACAGAGTGCAATTTCTTCTTTACTATCTCTCCGCATTGATGCTCTGTTTGAATTATACACCCACTGGTGTTTTCATCGTGTTATCTGGTCATATGTTAGCTAAAGTCCAATTAACTTAGGTGCATGCGGTCCATTTATGTGAATGTGCTGTAGTTTCCTCAATTGCCTTTGCTAGTAATGCGGCCTCTTAGTCCTGCAAACTTAGATGCATCGTTGCATAATATGTGAGTAATTGACCATAGTTCCCTTGCAGCCTTTGCCCAACTGTGGCCGTTGCATTTCAAAGGCTGTCTTTGTATTAGCCTTTGTCCTGATTCAGCTATGTTTCTTAGTTAACTGTGTCTTGTACTCCACTTTTTATTAGCTGAAATTTAGGAAGTGATGCAGTTGTCTCAGTGGTCACTATTGCATTGTATTTTGACAAGTGCAAGTATGCAATGATGATATGTCTGTATCTCAAGTTCCTCGTGCTATTGCCTTCACAAGTGCTACTGCTATGGGTCTTACATCATATGGGTTCCTAAATTGAGAATTTCTGGAATTAGATTAGTTATTATCAGTTGGCTTGATATATATTATATAGTTCATTATTTGGGCCTGTTTAGTGACTGGAAGGGCTGAGTTCACTGCAAGATGAGTTACTGGCTATTTAATTCATTCACTCAACGTTGTATCCTTTGCTCTTATTTTACTCATGGATATGATAGCTCATTTTGCAATGTGTAGCCATTCATGAACCCTTGGCTTGGCCAAATGCACTGTTAATCTCGATTATTTGTATGAATTGGGAAAAAGAAGCTATTGGCTGTTTTGCTTGATAGCTGCTACAGTTATATTATCACATATTTCCGCTTACTTGATGTAATTTTTTATATTCATCTACTCTGTAAAAAAATGTAGATCTCTAGGTGTTACTCACAGACGTAGCCCATCCTAAGCACTTACACTGACTGCAGATTATGTTTTCTACACTAGTCATTGTTCTG
The DNA here is from genome assembly GCA_036346575.1 of Dendrocalamus sinicus. NCBI lineage: Eukaryota > Viridiplantae > Streptophyta > Magnoliopsida > Poales > Poaceae > Dendrocalamus > Dendrocalamus sinicus. Next base: position 8,725,445 of record CM070643.1, on the reverse strand, counting down.
ATAATGTATGCTGATGCTCTCTTCTGCCTTAGGTGCTTATCAACTGCCGGAACAACAAGAAGTTACTTGGTCGTGTGAGGGCATTTGATCGGCATTGCAACATGGTTCTTGAGAATGTTAGGGAGATGTGGACTGAGGTATGTCACACATTCTCTGAACTGTTGTTTTATTTCCTTGTCTTGTATTGCTGTGTTCAGTAACATCTGTTGCTCTTGTTACAGGTTCCAAAGACTGGTAAAGGCAAGAAGAAGGCTCTTCCAGTGAACAAGGACAGGTTCATAAGCAAGATGTTCCTCCGTGGGGATTCAGTCATCATTGTTTTGAGGAACCCGAAATAAGTTAGACCATGTAAACCAGAAGTCTCTTTGCTATGCTGCTATTAATATGTATGTCCAATGATCTAAACCAGGGAGTGTAAGAGACTATTTATTGAGCCAGAATTAGCGGTATTGATGGTTTAGTGTTGTAGTTGGGATGTTATGAATTTACCTCTTGTATCTAACTTGCACTGGTAGTTTCTATTTGGATCATCAATATATCGGCTGAAGACAATTTAGAAGTTCAGTATTTTTTATATTGATTCTCGGTGAGTTGGTAAGGCCTTGTAGCATGTAACTGCGCATTTCAATTTATGGTGATGCCATGTATCCATCGTTTATATCAAATTGCTTAAAGCTGTTCCTTTCCTGCTTTTGAAACTGGAACAGTGGAACTACATCAAGAGAGCACCCGTTTGCGCGATCAAATTCCACAATCCTTTACGGATATCAAATATAACAATGTTCCAAATAAGATGCAATAGTCATTGAAATAAATTCCTGTTTGGAACTGTGAAAAAATAGGCTTTTTTTAAGGAAAAAAGGGGATTAAAAATGACCTGCAATACAAGAATTACTATTTACAAATTGTTGATGAGTATGCAACCGAACAAATGGGTCCATAGCTCTGCTAGAGCATGTAACTGTAGATCGAGGTCTCCGGTTCGAACCCGGATGTCCCCTTCACATTATTTTTTAGCTTTTTAGTTTTGCGAAACGTTCTTCTTGAAACTTCTCCTTTTAAGTTTTTCCCCTTTTTTTTTGCTCCAGATACATGCACTTCATAGAGTACGCAACCATGTAGATTGTGCACAAGATGAGTCAATGAATCAAACAGAATATAAATGACCATCAGCAGTGCTTGAACATGATAATTAAGAATGTCTAGCAGTTTAACAATAAAAGTACTGTGCTTGTTTACCAATTGCCAGTACTTTACAATAATATATGTTTCTTTTCTACCAAGTAGTAAATTATAAGAGTGGAGGTCAAGGAAGTGAGCAGCTTACATTTTTGGATTTCTTTTGTTTCTACCAAGGAGTGCTGATGAATGAGAGAGAAAAGGAAGAGAAGAAATTGAAGTGTTAAAAATTGAATTCATGAATTGACTCAAGTCCTTCACATGTCAATTAGCATTGCTCTGTTCTGTGAAGTACTTCATCCCTTGTTCACATTCACTTGTGCTCTCCTCATGCTCCATGCCTTGAGCTGTGACAACTTGACCGTGCTAGTGCCATTGTTAAACGCATACATGTGAGTGCCTCCGTCGACGAGCGCCACCGGGTAAACTCTGGCCGCGATGCAGACCCTGCAACTGCAGCCGAAGCTCTCCACCGCCGACCGATCAATCTGCACGGCAGAGACATTGCTGTTAGAGCATCCATTTCATTTCTTACATGGGTGCATGAAGAGCAGAAAAAGGTTAAAGCCTCCCAACTCACCGAAGTTTTTCTTTCTTTCCTTCTCAAGGTCAAATTCGAAGAAGCCTCCATATGCTGGTGTGTACAGTCCTGGTCTCAGGGACGTCCTGTACAAAGAAAAGAAAACTGTATTGCTTATTGATGCAATGCAGAATAGAGGGAGCTTTCAGACATCAATTGATCTGAACATTCTAGAGAACACCAAAAAAAAGGCAAAATCATAAGCATTAACCCTCCTAGATCAGAGCACATAAGGATCATGTACTTCTGCTGTGATTTGTAAACCCTGAAGTGCACAGCAGTGTGCTCCTCCATATGGTCAGAGGCCAGGAGAACAAGTCCAAATGGGCCCAGGCCACCATGAACTTAGGCCTGGGCGTTCGGGTTACCCGATTTTTTCGGGTCGGGTAGTTCGGGTAATTCGAAATTCGGGTAATGAAAACTGCTACCCGATATTAGCCCTGAAAAACACTACCCGCAATTTCGGGTTCGGGTATACCCGATATACCCGAATTATAAGAAAACCACCAAACTGCACAAAATTTGCATAGAATTTCAGCAGCAATTTGCACATAATTTCAGCAGCAATTTGCATAGAATTTCAAACAGAGAGAATCATTTACTAATAAACCACAATCTCACAATCTTAGATTCCACTGCAGAGTGCAGACACAATCTCATATACTAGCGGCAAACATTACACAAAGAAGAAGAAGCCAATAGCTTCAAATGGTCCACACTGCTAGCGGCGGCAGCAGCGGCCAGATCCAGGGCTCCAGCGTCGAGCGTCAGTGCGGCTTCCAAATGTCCAGCTGTGATATACTAGCAAACACAGCAGCAGCCAGCAGCAGCTTCCACTGCAGCTAGCGGCCAACAGACACAGCAGCAGCAGCCCTCTCGGTTACACTTACACAGGAACAATGCTGTGTTCACAGGAACAATACAAGTTCAACATCACAACTAGGGACAAACATTTGTGAAATTAATACAAGTTCAACATCACAACTAGGGACAACCAATACTCCAGTTCAAGTCTTCAGTGCACTGCAATAAAAATTCATGGTTCAAGTCTTCAGTGCACTGCAGATTTCAAAAGAATACTCAATACTCCATTCATATTTGACATACCATTAAGTTTTGGAGGGACAGTTGCTGCTGCTTGGTGTTGCTTGTGACTTGGAGGCGGAAGGCTGCTCATTCTTTTTTCCTTTGCCACCATATTCTTCTATCAACTCTGTAAACGCACAGTTACATATTACATACAGGAAATACACAAATGCAAGCAAGCAAGGAAATATGATACCTTTTTCTATTATGGCCAATTCCTCCGTACTCTCCTTTACGTCAATAGTAGACCTTCGAAGCCAATCCTGCGTGCATACTAGAGCCTCTAGCATGAATGGAGTAAGAGAGGTACGGAAGTCATCTAAGATACGTCCACTTGTGCTAAAAGCGGACTCCGACGCTACTGTTGTGATGGGTATAGCAAGCACATCACGAGCCATGTGACCCAAAACTGGAAACCTATTTGCATTGACTTTCCACCAACTAAGAATGTCAATCTTCTTTTCTGTGTTTTCGTTTCTTGACAAGATATTTGTCAAGTTCAGATTTGATAGTCTTTGTAGAACAGTTGCTCATTTTCATCCTCTTGGCGATTTTTCTTTAAGCTTGCCTCTGGACCTCCCTTAGATTGATTGGCATCAATTACTTGATTGTTTCTTCACTTGGAGCATACATGTTCTTGTATTCTTCAAACACTCTCTCACACAAGTATTAATTGCTGCCCAAACTAACTGTCCTCTTTCCTCACCAAATATCTCTTCAACGGTAATCTTTGTGTACAAAGATAATTTGTACCTTGGATCAAGAAATGCAGCCACAAAGATCAATAAATTGATGTTCTCCTTGTCCTTGTCCTTATCCTTCCCCCTGCCCTTGCTCCGCCCTTTCTCCCTCTCTTGCTCTTGTTCCTGCCCTTTGTCATTGTCCTTGCTGTTGGTGTGCCAAAGTCCCCAGTATTTGTCAAATTTCTCTTTCATTCTCATGCCCATTGATACTTGCAAATTATCTTCACTGCTCAGCCAAGCTTGAATCAACAAACGGACTTCTCCAATCTCATTAAAGAAAGTGTTGGAAGTGACATGGAGAGTAGAAGAGACACGGACAGTAAGATCATGGAAATGCTCTAGAAATTCTGCCATCTTCTTTGCATTGTCCCAATCATCTTCATCAGGATGCCCAAAACCATCCCTTGCTTCAGATAGATCAATAACATAAGTAGTGTCATCTTCAGCTAACTTTAAGAACACCTTCTCATACACAATTGCAGCTTTCAACATCAGATATGTGTAATTCCACCTTGTCGGAACATCAAGTTTCAAAAATGCTTTCTTTGTCCACCTTCTCTTCCTCAGCAATTTCTTTAAACTTGACCAATCTTGAAGTCCCATTTTTGATATATCTAACAAAGACCCTAACACGCTTAATAGAGAGGTCCACTTCTTGCAATCCATCTCTTACAATAAGATTCACAATGTGTGCAGCACACCTCATATGCAAATACTTGCCCTTGGCAATGTTGGTTTTCTGCAACTGCCTCCTCAAGTAATCAACACCACTTGTCATTGGCACTTGCATTATCCACGATTCTGATCATTACTCTATCCAAACCCCATTCAGCCAAGCATCTCATCAAGTTTTTCCTAATATCCTCCCCCTTGTGACCCTTTACCATGAAAAAACTTATCACTTTCTTATGCAGATTCCAGTTTTCATCAATGAAACTTGCTGTAACAGTCATATATCCATCTTGGACCTGAGAAGTCCAACAATCTGTTGTGAGGCAAACTCTCTGACAAGAATCTTTGAAGAACTTCTTCAGTTTGGCTTTCTCTTGAAAGTAATGACGTACGGTGTCCCTTGTGCAAGTTCTTCTAGATGGAAGTTGGAATCGTGGACATGCTTTGGACATAAATTTCCTAAAGCCAGGGCTTCTCACCAAAAGAAAAGGGTGCTCATCTTCTATTACCATCTCAGCAAAGGCTTCTCTAAGTGCTTCTTGATCAAACCTCCAAGTGGTAGGAGCTTCCCCATGAGAAGCTTGCAAGGTGCCTTGCTTTGAGTCCTTGTTGAAAACATGAGGATTGCGTTTGCAAGTACCGAAGTGTTTCTTCAAGGCAGATGTTCCATGTCCCCTTGTGTCAGCCTTGAGTTCACGGTGGCAATATTTGCACCTTCCAGCCTTCAAAAGTCCATTGTTGTCCTTGATCTTGATGAAATGTAGCCACATCTCTGACCTTGGTGCCATCTCCTTCCTCTGACCTTTTTCATCTTCCTTCTCCTCCACATCAATGACCACTTTTTTAGTTCCTTCCCTTTCTCCCGGCTCCCGAGTCTCTGTGATGGTTGTGACCCATGTCCATGTTCATCTTACGCCATTGGTACAATTGCCATTGCTCGATCACAACTTGTGTGCGGTGCCCACCGACTCCATGTCTATAATATCCTCAGGTTCTGGCATCTACAGAAATAAAAAGAGCAATACAAGCACTAAGACACTAACTATCAATCTATCATAGATCAACAGCTCAACTAAGTCATGTGCGGATGTGCCTCTGTTAACCATAAATCACAAAACCACTGAACCGAAATAATCAAAGTTCACCATATCAGTAGACAGTAGATCTACATGACTACATTAGTCCATCACCAAACAATCGAATCCAACTATAGAAGAACTAAATAGTGCACTGGACCACATCAAATAACAGATCTACACTACACTACATACATTGCAATTTGCACAGAGCCACAGATTCAAAAAACATTGCAAGACTGTAGGTATTAGGTAACTAAGTATTAAGGGCATACATACATTGCACAAGGACTCGAGGTGGCGGCGTCCTTCAATCCTCAAGCCGCCGGTGCACCTTGTCCCTCCCGAGGTCGGCGCGCGCGGCGGTGGCTGGCGGTGAGGGTGTGCTCGGGACCGCGGGGCGAGGTGCCGGGGAGAGAGAGGCGCGCGGTGGCACAACGCCGCTGGCGCAAAGGTGGGTGAGAGAGTGAGGGCGGCGGGCCGGCGGCGGGGTGAGACCGTGAGAGAGGAGAGGGCGTCGCCCCTTCGGACTTCAGAGTTCGGACGGTGGAGGCGGCGGAGAGCGTAAGAGCGCTGCCGCTAGGCCTAGGTTTTTGGAGTCTGAGTGGAGTGAGGTCGCGGGCCGCGGGCCGGCGGGGGATGGAGGTATGTTAGTATGTACAGTTGGCCTGTTGGCTGTTGGCCTAGTAGGGAGGGGGAATTTTGGGTAGTTCGGGTACCGGGGGATATTACCCGAACTACCCAAACTAATTTCGGGTAATTGGAATTGCTATCCGAATTTGGGATCGGGTATTTCGGGTTCGGGTATTTCGGGTTCGGGTCCGGGTAATTCGGGTTCGGGTAACGGGTAGCGGGTATTTTGCCCACCCCTACATGAACTGATGCATCCGCTTCCCGGCAATGCTTCTCGGGCGCCCACAAGCCAGGAAGGATCAAAAGGATCAACTTTACCTATGGGTTTCAGCTCAAAATATATCTCCACATCTGCCTGTTTCAAGAAAATGATGTGCCAGATTAGCTACAGTTGCTCTGAGAAACATACCGAAATGGCCGATCGAGTGCGCGATTTCCAGCCAATTATCAGACATAAAACGCGGCTGGCTCGATCGGGGCGGTGCGCTAAGCAGCCGGCCGATGGGCGGATGGGGTGAGGTTCTGGTCGTATCATGCCACGAAAATATAAACCAGAGAGCCCCAAAGAAACAAAAAAAGTAACAAAAATGGTGATGGGAAATCACGTTGACAGCTGTGGGGTTTGAACCCACGCCCTTCCGAACCAGAGCCTACATCTGCTAGCTTTAGACCACTCGGCAAAATTGTCCTTGGTGTTGATTTCTCGCAAACAGCATATATCTACGTTCTATGCGGTTCGGAACACGAACGGCAGACAAAGGCCAGGTTACATACGACTGGTTCCAATGTGGAGATGTCGCTTTTTTGCTGGTAAATCTTGAAGGATCGCTTGCGTCGTACATCTACGGCCTGCTCGGTTGGGTTGAAAAGCTGTGACTTATGACTGAAAATACTGGCTGAAATTTTACTGTAACTGAAAGTTACTTATTGGCGTAATTAAATTTAAAAATAGAAAAAATATATTAACTTATCTCGGACAACGCAAACGAATACAAGAAAAAAACCAGCAAAAAAGCCGAAAAAGCGAAAAAATCAGAAAAAGACAAAATTTATGAATAGTGAAAAATAAGCCAGAAGCTGAAACGAGATGACAAGTTGCAGTCCAACATTGCGTACAACTCAAGAATTTTTTTGTTTTCAGGTTGCATCCATATTATACTTGTTTAACTTAGTATTCAACAATTCAGAATCTAACAAAACCTTCGATAAGTACCCTTCATTGATAGGTTAACGTGATGTAAGTATAGACACAGACTGTTGGAAAATCAGTAGCAACTAGGGCTGGCAAAAAAGCTCGGGCTCGTGAGCCAGCTCGGGCTTGGCTCGGGCTCGTAAAGGCTTAGCTCGGCTCGTGGATGAAACGAGCCGACCCGAGTCAGCAAAAAAGCTCGAAGTCTAAATGAGCCGAGCCCGAGCCAGCTCGCGAGCGGCTCGATTGGCTTGGTTGGCTCGGCCCAATATCCCACTTGCCAGCGAGCGACCCAACGGCCAGCGCCCCAGCCCCCAGGCTCCCTCACGACCTCGGTCCCTCCGCATTCCGCATTTCCGCAACGCCGCCGCTCCCCCGACCCCGACTCCCGAGCCCCCGAGACTCCCCCGTTCTTCCCCCGTGCGCCCTTAGGCTCCCTGTCCCTCCAATAGCCGCGCCGCGCCTCCGACTCCCCGTTCTTCCCCACTCTCTCTCGGGCTCTCGGCCCGGCGGCGCGGCAATGGGCGGAGAAAGGGCCATCTGCTAGGTGACGCGGCGCCGGCCGTGGAGGAGTACGCCCGCCACCACCCGTGTCTGCGTCGGCCTCTCTCGATGGAGACCACCACACCCGCGCCACCGCCGCCTCCGCCTCCTCGCGGCGCGTGCGCGTCGTCTGCGGTGCGCTGTTCCTCCGTCGGGCCGGCTCGGCGGTGCGCCTGCGTCTCCTCCTCAGCAGCCACCCGGTGGCGAGGTCACCGTCCAACTCAAGGACCGATACACGGTACCCACCTCGAGAATCCATGGACTTTCTCCTCGCTAATCGCGGCGATTCTGTCATTTCCCCAATTTGCATCTCCTTCCTTCCGCATAGCCGCCACTCCATTGAGATTTCTTTGTAGCTCTGTTGTGTTTGAGAATGGATTAAAAGTTTGAGAAACGGGTAGAGGGTCGGGTCGGGGCGGGAGCGAGGTGGGCGACGGCGCCATCCGGAGTGGCACGGGTTGGGCGGAAGGCAGGTGTAGCAACGGTCCCGCGCCGTGTGTTGGCCGTGCAGCCACCGCCGTCGGACGCCGACGGCGGCGCGAAGGGGCGGGGCATGTCGTTCGCCGGAGATCTGGGTGTGCGAAGGGGTGGGCTGGGTCCGGTCATTGTTGGCTCGCGAGCTATCACGAGCTGGCTCGAGCCACACCACGAGCCAAACCGAGCCCACAAAAAAGCTTGATTTCCTAATCAAGCCGAACCGAGCCTCCATTCCACCAAGCTTTCACGAGCCGAGCCGAGCCAGGCTTGGCCCGGCTCGTGCCACCCCTAGTAGCAACCAACCACTTGAAACTTGCCGTCTGTTTGTGCGCTTGGTCATGCTTTACACGGATGACTCACCATGGATTATGTGAGGGAAATTCTAGCGAAGGCAAGCACGAACATATGGCATTGCCACTAGGTTACCAGATCTTGAGTATTTATATAATACAATAGTCATGCAATTGTACAGATCATTGTTAGCTTCCAACGAGGAATTTTTCTTCAACGTGGAGAGAAGCGACCATAAAATGGCTATTCTTCTTGGGTCCATGCACCTTTACCAATCTTCATCCAGGGTAGCCCTATGGAAGCACAGTACTGTGCATACAAGAATGAAGAAGGATGTGAACTCGATGAACATGGCCCCGGTCTCAATTAGGCCAGCATGCCTCAGAATTGCTGGAATAGCAATGCTTCCCATGGCAGATGCACCAGTCAGGAATTTTGCAGCATTGATCCACCTGAAACGAGAAGCACCGCCTGATGAGCAGTATTATTATGATAACTAATGCAACAACAAATATCGCAAGTGATTTCCTCCCCCTGGCCAATTCTGTACGTCTGTTAATTCTGCATACCAAAGTTGTCGGATATGCATGGCACAGTTTTCCAAAAGTAACCAACAGCATCAAACATAAGTAAGAACTTACCCTCCACCATCTCTGCTAGTCAAGAACTGTGTGGATCCACCACCGAAAAATAAGCATGGCATTGGGACAAGGACATACATGAGAGCTGCAGAAGTATAACCATGTCAGTACAAAGGTCATGAGGACTTGCTCACATTGATTGAGTACAACAATCACCTGCTAACATGGGCCACCAATTGCTGTATAAAGCACATGCCTGCACCATCAGAATAAGAATCAGAAATTATATATGTAATAGAAGTAACAGCTTTGTCGAATAACAAGGGCATGGCAACCCTATGCTGCCCTTGATAGGAAAATGCTACAATCGAATGCAGCATGATGGTGTGCACACAATCTTTGTACACATGGACTGTAAAGTGCTCGTCTTTCCTGGCATGTACGGCCCTTACTCAAAAGGGATGCTTCTACAATAATCATGACCAACTGATGCTAAAACATTGCTCTACTTTTATGCATTTCATGACTCTTTGACACAACAGCACGATGGACTAGAGGACATGAATTGGGAAACAGAATGTGAAGTTAAACTGTTTGGTACTCAGTTCTCAAAGTTGCTGAAATTGACAGTGAGTAAAATAATAGTTAATTGCCATCCTATATAGCTTTCAGAAACCTAATTCTGTTCGTAGTTCATACAAGAGGCTACAATGAGCTTTGCAAAAGAAGGCTGATACAAGTGAGTATAACATACCAAGATTTGCAAAAGAATGCTTGTGGAGAACATAAACGCAAGTCCAGCGAGCCTGTGACAGAAGGAATTAAATTGATAAGACTTTGTTTAAATGCAAAAGAGAAATTGGAAAAGATTCAGAATAATGAACTTACACTGTAAGGATACACATCAAGAGTAAGTGGACAGCATTATCCAAAAGCAAAAGCAGACAAAGTGCATATAAGTTAGTCAAACTCTTGAAGCAATTTGCAGGAGAACAAAGATAGATGGTATGAGCTACTCAGTACTAGAGTCTAACAAATAATTTAAAAAGATAAAAAATATTAACGGTGAAATTGGATTGTGTCAGTGTATCAGAAGGAAGCTACCACTGCTTTTATAAAACATTAATTCTCTAAAATGGTTGAGCTAGTCTGTCATAACTTTAATTGAGTGGGACCCCTTTCTTCTTATTATAGCTCAAAGCACTTAAGGGCTTAATAGCTCCTCATTATACATTAGGCCAAGACTCAAAAGTCAAAATGTCCATGTTGACTCGATATTTTCCAGTTCCAGGAATATTCTATTCATATGTAGATAAAATCTTTTTTATCTTTTTTTCTAGTGAGAAAAACCTTGCATCTTTTTATTTTGTAATTTTTTTAGCAACATGGCAGGTTTAGCGAAATTGGATTGTGTCAATGTATCAGCAGAAAGCTAGCTCTGCCTTAATAAAACATTAATTCTCTAAAATGGATGAGCTAGTCTGTATTTCATAACTTTAATTGAGTAGAACCCCTTTCTTCCTATTATCGCTCAAAGCACAGGCTTAATAGCTCCTCATTATGCATTAGATGACACTCAAAATGTGCATGTTGACTCAATATTTCCATTTCCAAGAAAATCCGATTCATATGTAGAGAAAATTTTATAGCTTTTTTTCCAGTAAGCAAAACCTTGTGCCCTCACTATGCCATCAACAGCAATTCTAAGAAAGTACATCTCTCTCTCTCTCTCTCTCTCAATCATACTTGCATACATCCCAAACTATTTTCTAAGCAGAGGAGTACAGATTGGTAAACTCTAGACTAAACTAATAGCACACATCAAAATTTTATATCCTAGAGTTCAACTCAAATTACAAACAAGCTCAGGGGCAACATTTATGTGGTCTTAGGAGCTCAGTAGTAAGCCTAATAGCTAATACCAATTGTATGTTGCAGACTTTCCAACTATCACCCTTGTTCAGTTGGAAGCTGCAAACGAATTGAATGCAACACGGTACCGCAGGATACTAATGCATTTCATGGTGAATCAAGTACATTTCTCGATGTAATTCGCTCTGGATTTCAAGGAATGCACCTAAACAAAACACACTGATTTGAGCAAATCGCGTTTGTCAAGACTAAATTTGGAAACTGCCCACAAATTCTGAAGTAATCCTTACATGTCAACCTCATTCACACTAACGATCCAGCGCTGGCGCTGCAGCGACCTCCAAACCAACCAAAGATACAGACTTCACGATTGCAGACCCTAAAGCAAATCATATATAATCCATCGGAGTTTCCAGATCCTAATTCGCGAAAAGCACCCACAGATCGTAACGCTACGCGCGATTACCCATCGGAACCCTAGCAGCCCAATCCCTCGAATCGGCGCTCAAACGCCGCAGAGATCGGAGTAGAACTCGAATAGTAGGGTAAATTTTAGGGGGGGGAGGAGAAGTCTGAGCCACTCACCTTCCACGGTCATCGCCATCTTCGCGAGCAAGCGGTGGGGAACACCAAGCTTTCCGAGGAGCAGTTCTGACTTCCTTCGTACTTCCTTTTTTTTCCCGTTCTAACTTGTGTGCTTACCAGAGGAGAGAGACTTCCGCTCGTTCCGTCGCTGGTCGGTGGGGCCCACCTGAAGATGGCCACACCCGTCAATTATCGATATGGCTCGCAAGGTTGGGTGTCCTTAGCAATAGCAACAGCAGCCGCCCTTAAGATTACTTGTAATACCCGTTGGGGAAAAAAAGAGGTAAAGCTAGTCTAAAAGAGAAGTGTTAAGACCGAAATCAGCAAGACAAGAAAGGGGCAAAATCCCATTTAGTTATTAAGACTATAGCAACCAGCCAACTGTCCTAATCACCAAAACATCAACCAGCAGTCCACACGGCAACAGTAAAGGACAGCACAACACCTCTGGTCGGCACAGCCACAAAAAAAGGGGCACACTCAGGCACTCAGCCAGCCGAATAAAAGAGAAGAGAAGTAAGAGGAAGCACTGAGCACAACACCAGTAATTCACATGTCACCTATAGTTGACATATTTAGACTTTGATGGCAGGCCAGGTATTTAATGTTAAAAGTATGTCATAATAAAAAATACTTAGAGCATCTCCAATGGTTATAGCTAGCAACTAACTATAAGACTTACACATCATCTATATAGTACACACTAAAGTTAGCATTCTAAAGAACTATCTATAAAGATAGCTATTTGATGCTTACATGCACACACAGAATTTATGGAGGCTGCCTCGTTTGGCGCTATAGACTATCTCTAGAGCTGTAGAGAGCTGCGTTCTCTTTCTTCATTTAATATCTTCCACGTAGGACAGTTGATGACATGAACTCTCTTGTAGATAGCTGCTATAGACCCATTGGAGATGCCCTTAGCCTTGTATAGAACATGAGTTCCTTTTTGGTAGTTGGCAAATTAATACCTCTACTTTTGCACTTAGTGTTAAGTCTGTGTCTTTTGTTGTTTGGTTGATATTTAAATAGAGGAGTTGCTGCGCAAGACCAGTGGCAAAAGTTAGAATTTGTAGCATCATAGAGTAGGTGGTAGCACTTTAGGCTTAGAGGACGGGCCAGGATGTTACAGTTTGTATCAGAGCAGGCTTTAGGTTTGTGGTGAAGAAAAAATGATTACTTGGCTTAATTAATTGACTAGAACCTGACATAGGTTGGTTAATTATTAAAACTTGATTTAGGCCTAATGGTTAAATTAAACTTGACACACTCTGGTACACGATAGGATGGGGTTGGGTTAAGCATTGCATCCATGTTCCATTAGCCGCATCCTTGATTAATCATGGTATGCGATGGATGTTTGAGAACTGATTGTGCTATTGTTTGTTTGGGGTATAAAGGGTATGCCAAAGGGTAGAGGTCGTGGTCATGGTGGATGCCATTGCCGTGGTCACAAGCACGCCCCGATAGTGCCACCACCTCTGGCTAAGGAGAGCATCAATGAGGCGGGTGAGGATGTTGTTTTGGCTATTCAACCAGTTGCTAGTGTTCTAGCAGATTCGGTAGCTAAGTTGCGAAGTCTTCAGGGGGAGGTTCAAATGCTTCATCAGCAAGTACAGGAGTGTCTCCATGTCTTAAAGAAAAGGAGCTTTGGAGATGGAAGTGGGTCTTCTCAGTGACCCATTCCCAAGAGATTCCAGGGGGGCCAACGCCCTCCGTCGTTGACTCAACCTTTTTAGCCAAGGCCATTTTCTTTTGCAACGCCTCATTGTTCGTCAACGACCCCAGCATATCGTCCTGTCCCATGATAGGGCATGATCTGTTTCAAGTACGGTGAAGGTCACCGTGCTGTCCGATGTTCTTTTACGGGGAAGTGTCGACACTATAGCCAATGGGCCATAAGCAACGGGTTTGTCGTTAGAACCCCTCTAGTATCATCAAATGGGAGCCGATATCTATATCGCAACCTCCTTTTTCCTGGGTGCCACCTGCCGGGTATTTCTGGCATCCTGCACCAATCGTTCCAGTTCAGCACACTGCATCACCATCATTTCCAGTGCCATCACAGCAGAGGGTTGGATCTCTTGCTGCTCAAGCACTACCCAGAATCTATGCATCACCTGCTTGAAAGGCCATGTGGTGTTAAAGTTGATGTGGCGGTGTGTTTTGTATAAACCCCTAAGTTTGGTAGCACGTATTTGAAGTGTGTACTTTTGTGCATCTGAAGTTGGAGGCTTATTTGTAGCATGTGTTGATTTTGGTGTTATTTGGTAGTCAGGTTTGGAGGGACCCTGTATTTAGTAGTAAACATCTTTTGTGGTATTTAAATAGGTATAAGTGTTTATCTTGGCCTATCAATATGGTTAGTATCCTATGGTGGTGTAGGAATCGTCTGAATGCTACCGCTATACAAACCTGGGGGGATTCCGGCCCCCCCCAGCGATCCACGTCGCCCCAGCGCCTCCTCGGCGCGCGTGTCGGCCAGTCGCGTCTGGCGGGAGGCACTTCCCTCATGTTTTTTGGAAATTACGTACAGGTCCTTTTTCTCGCGAAAAGGTCCCTGCATTTTTTTGAATAAACCCCTGCATATTTTTTTGCTGGATAGCGACCCGAGGTTTCCCGTATTTACGAATAGGCCCTTGCTTCTTCCAAAAAGGCCCTCGATTTTTTCCGAAAAAACCCCTCTGGTCTCCTTTTATTGCGAAAAGGCCCACGATTTTTTTCGAAAAAACCCCTTCGCTTCCTTTTTTCTGCGAATTTTTCCCTCTTTTACTTCGGTCCACACGGTGGCTGGCGTGGCGTTGTGCCACGCCTATGTGACTAGTATTCCTAATCATCTGAACTTTTCTAATCGTCTGAACTTCAAGGGTGTTTACTGGGCTGTTTGGTGTTTTTACTGAGTTTGGGCCGTTCATTGGAGGCCCAAACAGGGCACCTGGTTTTGGGTTCATCTTCTCCTTGGATCTTTCTTTGCCTGCCTCTGCCTTATCCACCACAGCAAACACAGGGAAGGCCAGGAGCTGCCGCTGCTGCTTCCTGCTCCGACTCTCATCTCTCATGGAAGCCTCCTTGCTCGTTGCTCCCAAGCCTTCCTTGCTCTTCTCCGCTACAAGGCGAGGACCCGCCAGGAGATGCATCGTTGCCAGCGCCGTCGGCCGCGAAAAGGTTGGTTACTCTCCTGTACTGCGTTCAAGTCCTTATTAGAGGAGCTAGCTCCATGTCAAGCTGCTGTCCCCCATTTCTCTTTCTTTTCAATTTGGAGCTTACAACAGTACAGTACAGTCTTGTGTTTGAGCAGTAGGTGATTGAGTAGATGACAACATATGCCCTAATTAACAGGAAGCTAAGTTGAACTTTAACGTACAAACAATTCTGTTGCTTGTCCCGATCGATCCTTCCTAGCTTTCTCATGTCCTTCCTTCCTTCTCTCTTAATACTACGCTTTTCTCTTAGATTCCAATGCTAAATATCAAGCAGGGCCTCGAGGCACGCCCACAAGGAAGAAGCAACGATGTGCAGGAAGCAGCAAGCAACAAGCCGAGAGCTCACGGCATGTTCGCCATGGCCGCAACAGCCGCGACCATGAGCAACGCCCTCCCATGCCATGCTGCTCCGCCATCGCAGGAGATAATGTACAGGGCACTGATGGTGGTGGGAGACCTGGACCCGGCGACGGCGAAGGTAGCGATCGGCGTGGCGGGGCCGGCGCTGTCGGCGTTCGGGTTCCTCTTCATCCTGCGGATCGTCATGTCGTGGTACCCCAAGCTGCCCGTGACCGAGTTCCCCTACGTCGTGGCGTACGCGCCCACGGAGCCGTTCCTCGCCGTCACCAGGAAGGTCATCCCGCCGGTCGGTGGCGTCGACGTCACGCCGGTCGTCTGGTTCGGCCTTGTCAGCTTCTTGAACGAGATACTCGTCGGCCCTCAGGGCCTGCTCGTGCTTCTCTCTCAGCAGGTTTAGTTTGTTTCAGTTTAGCCATTACTCGTTAATGTGCTTTCCCCCTTGCCTCAACGCAAAATGAGATGTACGTGTGTGTGATCGTCCCAAGTCCTAACAACCAGCAGCAAAAGAAAAAACAGTAGTACAAAAGCAATTAGCTTCTAGTTCGGATTTCAGTTTGACATTTTGATGATTCGTACATTCTTGCTAAACTAAACTCGTCCTAATTGAAATCAAAATAAAAACACCACTTCGTTAAAAAAAAATACCACAAAGTAGACTCGGTACCAAATCGATACAGCAAGTCCCCAAGTTGGAGCAATAAAAGTTCCAAATTTAGCAGGTGACTTGCTGGAATAAACTGAAGCGTAGTGCAAGGCAAAGACATAAAAAAAGACATTAATTTCTATAAATTAATTGCCACCTATAAGGGCAGACTGTGTGCCCGTGTTTATACAGATAATTGCTACATGCCACCATACGATTTTGATGGCAACTGTCAGCTTATTGTGTATTTTGTACGAAATCAATTAGGCTGGAACAAGATTATGTACTAGGCAATCCCAGTGGAGCATCCAGATCCAAAAGCCATCTAAAAACCTTTCCCTTCTACAATTCATGTACATTGTTCTGCTCTATCTCAATTTTCTAACAACAAGATCTACTATAACAATGAAGTATCTGGCACGTATTCTGCATAAGAGCAGAAGAGTCTCTTTATGTGCATCGCTGTTGCCTCCCTGGCTTGTATAGGCAGCCTCCGGTGAAGCAGCAATTAATGACAACTGTACTATACAACTGACAGTAACTAAAGCCGAACAAAAATTAGGGTGACGTCATCGATTACTGGTGGATTGCTCGTAGCTCCCACTTTCCTTCACCATCAATGAGTTTCAGTTCCAAGGAATGGAAGGGTATGAGAGCAGGCCTCTGTAAACAAATAGATGACAGAAGGCTTCAGCAACACACATTTACATCTAACAAAGATGTGGATTGAAAATGTGAAAATGACCCCGGGGGACATGGAAATCAGATCCAATTCCCAGATTTTCCCCCCTCAACTTCCAGTTACTTGTCAAGGTTTCAGTTTAATGATCAGGATAAATAGATATACTTGTGAGTAGGTGATGACAGTTATGCCCATGGTAGTTGCTAGCCTGTACAAATGCTCCTCAACATCAACGCTAGTGGCACTGCAATGAGTATGCTTTTAAGTACCGCACAGTGATTGATAAAGGAATGGAAATGAAAATTACCAAAAACACAGTGGTACAGCACATGGTGCACTCATCGAGGATACCAAATTTAGGACAGTGAAAGAACAAACGAGCCTGGAAATAAAGTGGTTATTCACACTTAATACAAAGGTATAGAACTATAGATTCGTGGAAAATGAATGGAAAATCGTTAGACAAAAGGTTAAAACAAACTGTAGGAATTAACTGACCATGCCTAGCCTCTGCTGTTCTCCCAATGATAGAATATCTTCCCGGTTAGGAGTAGCATCCCAACCTTCTCTTTCTAGAGGATAGACCAAGCAAACATTCTCTAGAATTGTCTTCAGGTGATCATCCAGCAACCTGGAAGCAGTAGACTTGTCATCTACATCAACAAGGTTTATGGTGTCATGTCATGCATCATGTCACTACAGATCAACATAAACTTGCTTATAACAATACAGGAGGACGTCAACATACTGAAAGTTTGTTAAAAATCCCCATTAAGCAGCACAAGCAACTTTGAATTAATGCTTCATCTAAGAAAACGAGTTAATAAGTGGTGCAACCTATTAATTTAGTAGAGGAGGCTCTATAAATATAACATTTTGAAGGTTAAATATGCAAGTTGAATTCAACAGCTAGATGTTTGCCTCTGCAGAGTTAGGTGGCACTTGTTTTGGAAATACTAAATCCAGTATACCAACAGCTATGGCAAATGCATCTAATCATACATTATCTATTTATTTGACTGAGCAATAGTACATTCATAAGCACAAGATTTATATAACATTTGATATCTCTATTCCCGTGTATGGATGCAAAGGACGCATCCAATCACACATTCACCAGCACAAGCTCTATCTAACAATTGATACCAAGCGAGAATAGCATGAAATTCTACCAAATCGGATCACGATTCTACCGACAAAAGCAAAATCCAGTGCATCAGCAACACGTTCCTAGCTAATGGAGCGCTCCCCATCCCCAAGCGCAGAATATTCATCCCACCAATCATCAAACAACAACAGATATTAGGAGAGGAGGAGGAGGAGGAGGAGGGCCGAGCGTATACATGTACAGCCTCCCCGCGGCTGTACGATCCTCGGCCTCCGGCGGCGGCGGTGATGGAGGCAGGTTGAGACGGCGGGCGGCGAAGGAGGAGGTGGCGAGTCTGCGGAAGAGCTCGGCCCGTCGAGGGTCACGGCGCGTGGTCGCGCTCGGCTGGCGGAGCGAGGCGGGGCCGGAGGGGGAGACAAGCGTCCCTCTCTCTGCCTCGCCCGCGGCTGCGTCCCCCGCTGCCTCCTCCTCGGTGGTGATCTCCGCCGGGGCCGCGCCTACACGCGGGGGCGGGGCGGTAAGAGAGGGAGACGAGGGGGAGGCCGACCACGGGCCAGCAGAGAGGAGACAGTGTTGATTGGGTATCAATTCATTGGGTCGAGTCGAGCCAGCTGCGTGCGTGTCAGCGTGAGGAGGTGGCGGCCACGGGCCACTTCTTCGTTGGGCCGTTGGGTGAAACTGGAGGGTATTGGGCTGACCGGCTGAGGCCATTGCCATTACCTAGAAAAAGCTTCTATGCCATGGCGTCTGACGGCGAGGGGGAGCATGACGGCCTTCATGGCTTGTAACCGGCGAGCCCGGACAGCCAATCAGGGTCACCGGGGGTGGCTCCGCCCCTACATCTTGTTATTAGTCTTCGAACCTATTCTATTCAAAAATTTTATAGATCTTAACTAAAGTTTCAATCTTTCCTTAAAACAAGCAAGTTTGCACCAGAATTGAATAAATCTCAAAAACTTGATATATAATTTGCTCATAAGTTAATAACAGTCAAGATGGCTCTAGATGAGTTCCTATATATCACAGCAAGTAAGACCACCCAAATATTCGAACCCAAACCCTCGGATTAAGATTTCTCAAGAAAAACTCCAAACCAAGTAAAATCCGAGTAACTTTGAAATAATACAAATCACAAAATACCTGATGGATATGATATGATCTCATAAGACATCTTCATCATTTACACATCTTTGTCACTCGACAAAATCAAGAAGAAAGAAAAGAGGCAAAAAAACCAACAAGAATAAGAGCAAATCAACTAAGATAAGAACACTCCATAGGAGATGAGCAAAATTGATTTATTGCTACTTTAAGATAAAGTTTTCACAACCATTCTATTAGGACAAAAGAGCCCACCACAACACTCACTTTTCTCTCTCAAACTCTAACATTAGAACTTACGATTGAAACACTTGACCTTCTCATTGAATCTTCTTGACCTGAGCTATTTTTTCAAGCGTCGCGGGTTTAATTCAATGAAGTTTTCAGTATTTGGCCAACTATCAAAATACCTTCACCTTGATCCGATCTTCTCCCCTCTTGCAAGCAATCGCCAATGGCTTGACACGCATCAACGAGTCTCTTCCACTCTGTTTTTTACCGAATCATACCTCACTTGAACCGACCAGGCCACTTGTTGAACCTGTCATTCAAACATTCTCTTCGACATTCCTTGTCTTTCTTGCACCACGCTTGAGCTCAACCATCTCACCCAGCATGTATTCACCTAGGACAAAATGACTCGATCAATGATCAAATTTCTAAATTTCAAAACTCTTAACCAAAAAACAGAACTTAGCTGATCTGAGCACACACTCCCAAAAACCCAAGAGACCGATCTAACTGCCACTACTGACCGATCAGACCGATTACAGTGGTCAGACCATTCAATAGGACCGGTCTGATCGTGCTGATGCTGAAACCACCGGATTGAAAACCCAAATCTTTTGTAAATTTGAATTTTAATCCATACACATTGATAATGATTCATCATAAATAATCCTAGATCTTCACATATGGTCCCTCAGTTATGGGACATTGTAGATTCTTATGAATTAGGGAGGAATTTCTTTTCTTTTCTTTTCTTTTGTTTGAGAGGTCGTGCGGAAGATTACTATGATGGTTCTTACTGTAATTTTTTAGAGAGACATTGAAACAAAATGAATTTTGTCAAAATCAAAATTTGATTTGAATTCCCATTTTTCCTTTGCCCATCTCATCCCTAGCCCTAATCCTCACGAATCTCGGCGCAAATTACCTCTTAATCTCAACCCTAGCTGCCCTGAACGGAGGAGAAATCGCGGCTACTGTTCACGGATTGAAATCCCACCGTCGTCGTTGATTTTGCCGCCGCCCCGTTCTTTCTTCGCCACCAAGCCCCGCGAGCCCTCCCGTGTATTCGGACCACGCCGGCGTCGCCCTTTGTCAGCAAAGCCGTACCTCATCCTCTGCCCCGCCCTGGCCCCGCTTTGACTGGCCGGGAGACGTGGCCGCGCCATCCGCCGCTCTCTGCTGCCGCCTCTGCCGAATTCGCGCGTCTTCCTCTCTCGGCCGACTATCACCCCTCTGCCACCCCCTGACAACTCGTGACCGCCACCACCTTCACGCCTAAGCCAACCTGGGTCATCTTGAGCTCCAATTCACCGCCGCCAAATATCTCTCCGCCCATCCTCGGTGCCAACCGCCTTCCGCTCCTACTTAAGCCGCCCTAACCCCTCCACTCGAACCCAACTATCTCCCTGAAGCTCCCCAAACGTCCCAAGTCTCCGCATTCCTCCCCGTTGTCGGTAATTCCGAAAAATCCCCAAATCGGAACCCTAATTCAAAGTCCTACCTCCGATCTTCTACAACCCAATTGCATTCGCTTGTAGCGTCTCCATAGCCCTAGAAACCACCCCAACCGCCGCCATCACCTCCCATCCACCCCTCTTCCCCGGCACCGTGAGCCGCCCCACCTCCAAAAACGGCCACCGTGGCCGGCCCAACCCAAGCCTCCCGAGCTTCGGCCAAACCCTCTACGACCTTCCCTACCACCCAAGGATGCCCAATTTCCAGCCCAATTGCCCTAGGAGGCCCTCTTCTCACCGCAAATTCAAAAATGGCCGCGGAAAACGGAAGTCCACCGCCGGTGATTGCCGCCTCCACTGGGCCCACAACCACCGAAAATGGAACCTCCTCACTCCCAGGAACCCGTCCATACCCTTAGTCGCCGTCGCAGTTCGCTCTACCGCCGCCGCCAATCGCCGCCTTCCTCCTCTGCTCGCTGCTGCGCGAAAGCGGATGGGAAGAAGAACGATCTTGCTTGCGCCTTGTTCCCCGACCCACCGTTTCGGCTCGGTTGAATCAAGCCACATCGCGCGCGCTTCGCGCGCCGGATGGGCCCGCCGCGCACTGACGCACCCGACCGAGCCGCTCCGACCCATTCCAGCGGCGCCGCTCACCCAGCGCGCCGTTCGGCCATGCCCGCCGCGCCGCACGCCGTTCAGTAGCTCGAGCGAATGATGCGGTTCGACTGAGTCAGTTCACCCGAACCCGAGAAATAGTACACTGAGCCCGATGAACAGTGTTGGACCCAAAGCCAAAATACATATTTATACTCCCCGGATTCGTTTCGAGCCCACCAACCCAAATCCAAGGCCCATTTCCCCATATAGCCTTCCTATAACCCAATATCCTCAATTTAATGGAGTTTTTCGGATCTTCTTTATTATTTTATTTTTTTATTCCTCGCTCATTCCTTCGGGCACGGAATTAAATATTATTTTCTTGTTTTGCGCTAGCACACGATATTGAAGGCCAGCTAACCCAAGAGGAAGAAGCCCCGGATCAAGCTCAAGATCAAGAAATTGAAGAATACGAGATTGTCGAAATCGTAAATCCGCAAGGCAAGTCACACATGTTTTGATCATGTTGAACCTACATTTTTGCTATCTATTTATTTATTAGTATCTTCATTATGTTATTTGCGCACTGTTATTTTATGTACAATAAATGCTTAGAATGATATGATACTAGTTATGACCTACCACCCAAAAAAGCCTAGTCTAATCTGATGGTCATATTCACCTTGACAAGACATAGTAATATTAAATATAGCAATAATGTAAATATGATAGTTTAGAAAATTGATATCTTCTGTTGCTGAAAGAGGTGGTATTTATTTGGAAAGTGATTCTAGGGTAAGCGAGGATCGTTGGATCCTATGACCTCAGCCGAGGGTAAAGGCAAGTACACAAATCAGTGACAGTGTTATAGCACTGGACAAGAATTTGTGGGAAGAAACTGCCACCAGTGAAAATACAAGGACTAGACCCTTATGCTGAGTAAAGAACATAGTGATCGCCCAACCACAAGCGTTGATACGTCAAACCTGGTCTAGTAACTGCTCAAATTCGATTGAACCTCTACGAACGCAGGGCGAAGGCAAAGTGTGAGTACATACGGAAGGGAGTTAAGAAGGGCCGTATGGAAGTTGGCGCGATTATTGTTTTTATTCTTGAATCGATTATCGGCGTCCACACAATAGTAGGCTGAAATAAGTCAGAGGTTATAGCCTGGGCTTGTTGAGGAAGTCTACTAGGTAGAGGCTATATAAAGAATTGAGCAGTGAACAACCTTGTTTTCTCAATTCAGTCATGAGGATTGAGGAATCTTGTGGGTAAAGCAGGGCAGCTCTGCAGAGTCATGAAATAATGGTATTCGAATACGCCGTGTTTCCGGCAAATGAAGCTGTGTTTAATGGGTGAATCCAACAACAAAGTATAAGTAGATTTGGAAAGGATTTGGTAATGTTGGTGAGCTGGTAATTGAACCTTGAAAACCCCCCCTAAAGTTTGT
Organism: Dendrocalamus sinicus; assembly: GCA_036346575.1. NCBI lineage: Eukaryota > Viridiplantae > Streptophyta > Magnoliopsida > Poales > Poaceae > Dendrocalamus > Dendrocalamus sinicus. The sequence continues at coordinate 8,703,106 of CM070643.1, read as the reverse complement.
AGAAAACTCTGATTTTATGTTTAAAACTTGTTTATAACTAAAACTGCATCCACATAAAATAATGAACTTTTCCCCATTATTTGTTGAATCCTACATGTAGTTAATGGTAGCCTCCGTGTGACTTGTTGAGTACGGTTGGTTGTACTCATGCTTGCAAAAATCATTACCAGATAATGCTTGATAAGAAGGTGAAGAAGTTTTTCGAAGACGACGCGGAATTCTACGACTTGGACGACGCTGAGTGTTAGGGTTCATTCTACACTCAAGCCTGCCTGTGGAGTTGATTTTGGTAATGTATCTTTGGGCTGCACGCCCCTTATGTAAAAATTTGGCTGCTAAGCCTTACCTTTGTAATAAAGTTTGGTTTTTATGTTTAAGCATACTTTGGCAATGGTACACATTCTTCTACAGTACTCGCAGCTGAACAATCCTAGGCAGTTGCGAGGTTAACCTAAAGCTCCCAGAAATGGGGGTTCTTACAGAATGGTATCAGAGCTAGTTTGCTTGACTGTAGAATAAACCCTAAGTGATACTAGGAGTGTTTACAAAATTTTAATTCAAAAATACTAAAAGAGTTTCATAAAATATAAGTATTACTGCTGTCCCTTCTCTCCTAAATGCTATCTCAACTATCTTAGAAATTCTTATTTGATTTGATTTTGTTTTTGAAAAAGGATTTGTATCTATCCTTTTCTAATCTCAAAATATCCGCTGTGTAGTTGTGTAGACCACGTTAAAATAGAAGTGAACCTTTGGTAGAAGTTTCTTTTGTGAGTAACACAAGTTGTAATACGTACCTCATATGTATGGTATGTGTTCAGCTTGTAAGAATAAATAAAACTATGTTATTTGCTATCTCATAATTTGTTTGCAAATAATATCCGATATCTTATCCTTCTCAAAATTCTATCTCCCTCAATTCACCTTAACTTGTTCAATCTACTCTCGTCTTTGATTCTAGACCCTCGTCTACCTAATTTTATGAAAAATCGCTGCAGAACAACTCCAAAGCCCAAGCAGTTAAGATGGCAGGAAATGGAACTCATGACCAAAATAACCCACGAGCGGAGGAAACTAATCAGAGTGACGCAGCGAAAGCTCAGCAGGCCCATGATCCACAGATCAGTTTGGCCGACATTCTAGTAATGGTGGAACAAAACCAATTCCAAATTGAACAGACTTAAAAGATGCTGATGGAGCAACAAGCCAGAACTTTGGAACAAATAGCAATACAAGGAGCAGCAACAACAGAAGCAATGACAAGAATCACATCAAGATTTGCTAGCAATCATGGAGGAGAGCAAATCACGTCCAAGTGGTTAGATTTCCAGAAGACAAGACCTCCGACTTTCTCATCCTCTCCAGACCCAATAGCAGCCGATGATTGGATTAGGGACATAGAAAAGAAATTAAATACCGTGCAATGTATGAATGGAGAAAAGACTTTATTTGCCTCCCATCAACTACGAGGACAAGCCGCTGCATGGTGGATAAACTACCGAATCATGCGTGGAAACAAGAAATATCATGGGAAGAATTTAAAGAGTCATTCCGCCAAGCCTATATCCCTACTGGAGTCGTAGAAGCATTAGCATCAAAAGCACCCAAAAGGAGAATGATACTATCACCACAAACTAAGAATCAACAGAAGCGACAAGTGATACTCACACCAAGACTTCAGTCTATTACTACTCCAAGACCCATAGCAGTACATTGCTACATTTGTGGAAGAAACCATTACTGCCAAAATTGCCCAAGTAAAGAAAGCGCACGCTTCCATTGCGGACAAGCCGGTCATTTCAAATGTCAATGCCCTAAAAGAGGATTGCCTTCTGAAGTGGCAAAAACTCAGGTTAAGACTCAAGCTCAATCAACTAATCCTCAACAAACTGCACCTGCACTACCACCGACTAGAACATCAACAAGCGTGCTAGTTAGAAAAGGAAAACAGATGATACTCCAAGGGAAAAATAATCATATCACGAATACAAGAGGAGGAGGAGCCACCAATGTTATCAAGGGTACGTTTACTTGAAGCCCCACCAGTTTTAATTGATCTCAAAATCATGCATCTGTTTCTTTGGAATTCATTGAAAATTGAGTGCCATACAGAAAGTCCTGACAATGAGTAAGAAGATCACCTTGAGTATATTAACATTAGGCGTGATCAGAAACAAGATTGTTAAGACTTCATCAAATGCACTGGCACGGTGGATAAAACAGCCTGGGACAAAGAATTGGATATGTAGCGAAATTTTCCAACCCGTTCCCCGAATCTCGAGGACGAGATTCTTTTTGGGGGTAGGTTGAAACAAAATGAATTTTGTCAAAATCAAAATTTGATTTGAATTCCCATTTTTCCTTTGCCCATCTCATCCCTAGCCCTAATCCTCACGAATCTCGGCGCAAATTACCCCTTAATCTCAGCCCTAGCTGCCCTGAACGGAGGAGAAATCGCGGCTACTGTTGACGGATTGAAATCCCGCCGTTGTCATTGATTTTGCCGCCGCCCCGTTCTTTCTTCGCCACCAAGCCCCACGAGCCCTCCCGTGTATTCCGGACCACCGGCGTCGCCCGCTCACAACAAAGCCGTACCTCATCCTCTCGCCCGCCCCGCCCCGCTTTGGTCGGCGGAGACTGGTCGCGCCATCCGCCGCTCTCTGCTGCCGCCTCTGCCGAATTCGCGCGTCTTCCTCTCTCGGCCGATTATCACCCCTCTGCCACCCCCTGACAACTCGTGACCGCCGCCACCTTCACGCCTAAGCCAGCCTGGGTCATCTTGAGCTCCAATTCACCGTCGCCAAATATCTCTCCGCCCATCCTCGGTGCCAACCGCCTTCCGCTCCTACTTAAGCCGCCCTAACCCCTCCACTCGAACCCAACTATCTCCCTGAAGCTCCCCAAACGTCCCAAGTCTCCGCATTCCTCCCCGTTGTCGGTAATTCCGAAAAATCCCCAAATCGGAACCCTAATTCAAAGTCCTACCTCCGATCTTCTACAACCCAATTGCATTCGCTTGTAGCGTCTCCATAGCCCTAGAAACCACCCCAATCGCCGCCATCACCTCCCATCCACCCCTCTTCCCCGGCACCGTGAGCCGCCCCACCTCCAAAAACGGCCACAGTGGCCGGCCCAACCCAAGCCTCCCGAGCTTCGGCCAAACCCTCTACGACCGTCCCTACCACCCAAGGATGCCCAATTTCCAGCCCAATTGCCCTAGGAGGCCCTCTTCTCACCGCAAATTCAAAAATGGCCGCGGAAAACGGAAGTCCACCGCCGGTGATTGCCGCCTCCACTGGGCCCACAACCACCGAAAATGGAACATCCTCACTCCCAGGAACTCGTCCATACCCTTGGTCGCCGTCGCAGTTCGCTCTATCGCCGCCGCCAACCGCCGCCTTCCTCCTCTGCTCGCTGCGCGTGCGCGAGCCGGATGGGGAAGAAGAACAGTGCGCTTGCGCACTGTTCCCCCGACCCACCGTTTCGGCTCGGTTGAATCAAGCCCTGTCGCCCGCGCCGCTCGCCGCACCGCCCGCACCGGATGCGCCGCCGCCGCACCCGACACACCCGACCGAGCCGCTCGAGGCCCGTTCGGCGCGCGCGCTTCGCCCGCGCGCCGTTCAGCCGGCTCGAGCCCGAATGATGCGGTTCGACTGAGTCAGTTCACCCGAACCCGAGGAACACTACACTGAGCCCGATGAACAGTTTGGACCCAAAGCCCAAAATACATATTTATACTCCCCGGATTCGTTTCGAGCCCACCAACCCAAATCCAAGGCCCATTTCCCCATATGGCCTTTCTATAACCCAATATCCTCAATTTAATGGAGTTTTTCGGATCTTCTTTATTATTTTATTTTTTTATTCCTCGCTCATTCCTTCGGGCACGGAATTAAATATTATTTTCTTGTTTTGCGCTAGCACACGATATTGAAGGCCAGCTAACCCAAGAGGAAGAAGCCCCGGATCAAGCTCAAGATCAAGAAATTGAAGAATACGAGATTGTCGAAATCGTAAATCCGCAAGGCAAGTCACACATGTTTTGATCATGTTGAACCTACATTTTTGCTATCTATTTATTTATCAGTATCTTCATTATGTTATTTGCGCACTGTTATTTTATGTACAATAAATGCTTAGAATGACATGATACTAGTCATGACCTACCACCGAAAAAGCCTAGTCTAATGTGATGGCCATATTCACCTTGACAAGACATAGTAATATTAAATATAGCAATAATGTAAATATGATAGTTTAGAAAATTGATATCTTCTGTTGCTGAAAGAGGTGGTATTTATTTGGAAAGTGATTCTAGGGTAAGCGAGGATCGTTGGATCCTCTGACCTCAGCCGAGGGTAAAGGCAAGTACACAAATCAGTGACAGTGTTATAGCACTGGACAAGAATTTGTGGGAAGAAACTGCCACCAGTGAAAATACAAGGACTAGACCCTTATGCTGAGTAAAGAACATAGTGATCGCCCAACCACAAGCGTTGATACGTCAAACTGGTCTAGTGCTCGCTAAATTGATTGAACCTCTCGAACGCAGGCGAAGGCAAAGTGTGAGTACATACGGAAGGAGTTAAGAAGGGCCGTATGGAAGTTGGCGCAGTTATTGTTTTTATTACTGAATCGATTATCGGGCATCCACACAATAGTAGGCTGAAATAAGTCAGAGGTTATAGCCTGGGCTTGTTGAGGAAGTCTACTAGGTAGAGGCTATATAAAGAATTGAGCAGTGAACAACCTTGTTTTCTCAATTCACCATGAGGATTGAGGAATCTTGTGGGTAAAGCGAGGCAGCTCTGCAGAGTCATAAAATAATGGTATTCGAATACGCGTGCTTAGGCAAATGAAGTCGTGTTTAATGGGTGAATCCAACAACAAAGCATAAGTAAATTTGGAAAGGATTTGGTAATGTTGGTGGCGGGAAACACCGCGCCTCCACCCGTCATGTCGCGCGCTGCCTCCACGGCGCGCGTGGCGCGGGAATTTCGATGCGGCGGCCGAGGCGGTTTCCACTGTGCTTTCGAAAATTACGTAGAGGTCCTTTTTCCTCGCGAACAGGTCCTTTTTCCTCGCGAAAAGGTCTCGCCGTTTTCTTGCGGTGCTTTTTCCTGAAAAAGCCCCTCCAATTTGCAGGATAGCGCCCCGCGGTTTTGTAAATTGCGTACGGGTCCTCGTTTCGTTACATACGGGTCCTCGATTTTTTACGAAAAAACCCTTTAGCTTTTTTGAAAATACGCATGTGCCCTCGGTTTTTTTTAAAAACTCCTCGCGGATCATCGCCTCTTCTATTTCGGTACACACGGTGGCTGGCGCGGCGTGGCGCCGCTCCTATGAGGCTAGTATCAAACAAAGTCGAAACTTTTTGTTCCACGCTGCTGTCTAAAGTAACTCAAGGTTGTTCAATGCATACATACATACATACATCACCAGGCATTCGGTGAATCCAAAATTGTGGAGTACACGATGCAAGAAAATGAGATAGTACCGGGAAAAGTCGAGGTAAATTGAAAAGAAATTATGTACATTTGATCACAAAAGGATATCTGCCCATAAAAGGAACTGATGATCAAGAATGCGCGGCTATTCCGCTGACAAGTGCATGCATGGTTTCAGATACTGATCGACAACAAGCAGCATCACAGGTTGCTGGGCAAGGCCGTGGATCTGACGTCTCTGATCACGCTCGACGTCGAGGACGGCAAAGTTGTCAAGCATCTGGACTGGTAAGCATCAGATCGAGTGCACGCCTAATGATTAGCTAGCTAGCTAGCTAGAGGATGATGAGCTCTGGCTAATGGCCGCGATCACCAGGTAATTAATCACCCTATTGATTGAACTGTAAAAGACTCGCTATATACGCACCCTATCATCTGTAACAGTAAGGGTACTCGAGACTCGACCGGTTGCCATGGTCTGTCGTTAGTGCATTTTATACGTTCTTGCTTTTTTTTTAATCGTACGTGTTAAGGACTCCTCCATGTTATGTGCTTTGGCCACGTGTATGTAAAGACGACAACGGTACATTCTCTGTCCCACTCGGTTGGGCTGAAAAGCTGTGGTTTATGACTGAAATTTCACTGTAGCTGAAGATGACTTATTTGGTATAATTAAATTTAAAAAATTTTAAAAATAGAAAAAAATATGCTAACTCATCAGAGACAATGCAAACGAATACGGGAAAAAAAGAACCAGCAAAAAAGCTCAAAAAAATCAAAAGATCAGAAAAAGATGAAATTTATAAATAGTGAAAAATAAGCCAGAAGCTAAAATTGAAACGAGCGGGACGCTTTTGCCAGAAAAGCTAAAAAAACAACACAAATATATGATTTTTTAGATGGTTTCTTTATTTTTCTTATTACTTTCTCCCTTTATAGATAAGACAAATGATCACACGTGTATTACTTGAGTTTTGGTTCGGTACATTCACTTATTCTCAGCCGTTCAATATAGCTCATCCAACGGTTCTCATGATCTTAACACCTCCGGTGTCTCTGAGTGATGTTCAGGAGTGGTGCTAGGTGCAGTTATATCCCTCGTTAATTAACGGCTAGATGCAGTGGAGGTGTTAACACCTTCAACACCTCTACATGGACCGAACCAATTCTCGTATTACTTACCCCATGTCTTTCACTATCATCACAGGTGTATATCTCCCTCACATTTTATACCACTCGTTTTCTTTTTTAAAAAAACGCACTCCTTCCCATTGTTACTATTTCGCATTAACAAAAATCGACGAGGAAAAGACAGTACAACGCCCCGTAGCAGTAACACATGGACCAATGTGTGCACGCATCTCGAGGCGAGGCGAGGCGCGGGAATCAGAAAGAGCCGTTCGCCTTTAGCAGTAACAACTGCACTCCAACGTGCTAGCTCGTGCCCTGGGCTCCGGTGACGCACTGATGCAAGACGTGGACCTCGCCGTCGTCGTCCTTCGCAAACAAGGTAAGTCGCGTTCTTCGTGAATGACAAGTGGGCTCCGCTCTTGGTGGGCCCACGCGATCAGCGACACGGAACACGTGCACGATTATCATAACAAACCAGACTGCGCAGTTTGCTCTTGAATGTCCATAATACCCCTCGCTACCAGATTAACATGGTATCGATCGACCGCGCCGCGGTGTTTAAAGTTAAAGCCCTCTCGCCATCGGCCGAGCGGCTTTTACTTTGCTTGCGCTGAAGACTTCGTCAAAAGAGACACCAGCGGTAGAAAGGGCAAAGGAGCCTCGCATTCTGTTTGTTCCTGCTGAATAATAATAAGTAAATACTACTATATGGTAGTAATGCAGACGTAGATAGCTCACTTTGTTCCCTGACCTCCGGGGTATTGCATAGTAGCCAGGAGTAACTAGGTGGATTTGGATGTTTGATATGGATATTTACACATCACAGCTCATACCTGACTACCTGTCCCCTTGGCAAAAAAAATGGCACCAGCTTGCAATTTTGCACAAACTGTTCTCGATGGATAAACCGATAAACTATTAGAGAAAATTGCTATAATAGGACTCCAAACAACGTGTTTCGCTATAATGAGACTTCTAACGTTGACATCGCTAAAATGACATCCGAAATATTGGCTTCTCGTAATACATGACATTTGGCTCTTTTAATTCCAATGTTCGGGTATTTCGAAACATTAGCCAAATGTCATGTATTACGAGAAGCTAATGTTTCGGGTGTCATTTTAGCAATGTCAACGTTAGAAGTCCTATTATAGCGAAATACGTTGTTTGGAGTCCCATTATAGCAATTTTCTCAAACTATTAAGGGTGAATTATTCTTTGGTACGGTTGATGTGCTGTGTTGTGTCAGCTACACTACTAAATTGGTAACTCTCAAAGGTTAACTGACAGATGGAGACTAGACAAGCTTGTCAGTGAGACTACTCTGTGGGTATACTCTGGCCTCTGGGGCCCGTGCGAAAGCAAAATGTCTCTAAAATAAAAAACGGTAGTTTGTAAGCAACCGCAATGCCAAAGGGAAGCTGAACTCCTGATCGATCGAGCCCAGAACCGATCACACACGGTAGGTCGAAATCCCTCCCTAAACTGCCCCTCCACGCTCACCGCCTGCGGGCACCGGTTCGCCCGCCACCGCCGGAAACTATTCGACTTAAAGCTAAAGACTTAAAGCCCTCTCTTCCAGCTCGTCTCCCACCAACCCGAGTCCAAGCGAGAAAAACCGAAGGTAGAAGGACAACAAATTCTTCTCTTTGTCCACTCTCATCATATATCCATCCCATCGTGGTGAGCAAATTAGCGAGCAGACCCCAGGTAGCTCGGCTCCACCCCAAAACCCCAGTCTGTAATAGGAAAGAAAGCTGGCTCCATGAGGCGCCTCGCTGTCGCCGACCTCGTCCTCCTTGCCGTGGCGGCCTCCGCGCTCGCCGGCGGCCTCCTCGGCGCCTGGCTCCTCCTGCTCTTTCGCCGTCGCTGGAGCAGCAAGCGGCCGCCGCCCCAGCTGCCCATCTCGGAGCCCCCGCTCCCCACGACCAAGAAGTACGAGCCAGCGCCAGCTCTTCCGCTCCAGCTCCTCCGCCTCCTGCTCTGCTCCCGCCACCGCACCCGCGTCGAGCCGGACTCCGTCAACTCCGCGGGGTCTCATGGAGCGCAGGGGGAGCAGGCGGCGCCGGGGCCGGAGGAGGACGTGGCGACGTGGAGGGAGCGGTGGTTCGGGCCCACCTCGCGTGCGCTCTACACCATCGACGAGGAGTCGTCGGACGGCGAGAGCGAGGATCAAGAGCCCGAGACGCCGTTCTACACGCCGCCGGCCTCGCCGCCTCGGCTCAGAAGCGGCCACTCGCCGGCGGCCGGCGTGGAAGCCACCGCCTGATCAAGCCGTTCGATCGATGCACGTAGAGATTCGTTTTCTTTAGATTTTTTTTCTTTTGTTTGTTAGATTCGCTAGTAAGATTTGCTACTGTGAACCAAATATATCTTACCGCTGCTAGTATATTTGAAATATACTAGCAGCGGTAAGATATGACCCCTGTTCGTTTCAGGCTTTCAGCAGCTGCTGATGACTTATAGCTATGATTGATGTCTTTTTACTCTAGTATAAGTATTTATATGAATGAATCGAATTTCGATAAATCACTACGAAAAACCTATTTTGATAAGCTACATCGAAATAACGACTGAGAAACCATATTATTTATTTATTCGAAAAACTATAAGTCCAAGCCGAGGTGAGCTGGGCCATATTTGGCTCTTAGTTTTTTTCTTTCTCATTTTTTTGGTGAAGGGTTGCATACTTACAGGTACTTACCATGGTTGTTAGTAAAGCCAACAAAAAAGTTCGTCAAGGCTGGGTCCAAAATTATTTTTACTAAAGTTGTTAATTGGTTTAAAATTAAAATAAATCAATTTTGAGTAAAAAATTTAATGAGGCTTAAATCGACAGTGGCTCATTAGCTTAATTTTAAAATAACAACTTAAATAGCAAATAAAATGATTTTTGAGTTAACTTATATCAATTTCAAACAAAACTGGATCGGACTGGGCTTGGCTGGTGATTAAGAGCTTAATCGTGTTTGTTGGAGAATTTACAGCTGGTAACTGTTATACTAGTCGTCAATGCACGTCAACTGTGATGTGACTGAATTCCAGTAATTAACAGCAGTTTTTTTGTTCCAGAGGTGAAGACTTGCAGTCGTTGTATTCTTTTTCAGCTTTTAGCTTCAATTTTTAGCTTTTCTATAGTAATTAACTTTTAAACGAAGTATCTTTTTAAGATAAATCTACTAGTTAATTATAATACATACTATACCGACTTCATTTATATCGGCAAAAACCACACGTGAGTTTCAATTACTCTATAATCTCTCGCCTAAAAGTCACAAACCGCAGCCAAAAACTATAAACCTCAGTAAAAAAGAATAGGCCCATAGCCTAGCTCCAAACCACTTCAATTTTGACTTTTAATTTTCAATTTATTTAAATTAGAAGTCATTTAATATACATCATCTTCTAATTTAGCTTATTTTGAGTTTTTTGGCTTTTTCTTTTTTGGCTTATTTTTTGTATTATCCGTGATGATATAATAGTTTTTATTTTTCATTGTTTTTCTATTTTTTTTCTTTTTTTAAAAAAATGTTAACAGATACTACAGTGTAATTTTAGTTATAAGTCAAAAGATATAGTTAAAAGCTTAAACCGTAAATTAGTTAGAGCAGAACCACGTATATACGCCCGGAGGCTTGCACGTGAGTATTTGTGTCGTATAATTGCAAGCAGTAGTAAGATATGATACGCGGCTGGCATACGCTGAGTACGTACGTACGTTTGTATACTGGAGTACTACCCAAATGTGGCAGTCGCGTGTGTGTTTTCACTAGGCTCCACGGAGGAGGTTGGTGAGTGCTTCTAGTCGAGAGCAATTGCTCTGCTTCCTGTGATTGCATTGATTCGTCATTCTATACGACCTGGGATCCTATGACACGTAGTAGTTCAAGCAGAACAAGGTATCAAGTAAAATTCTGTAGTATCGAGCTTTTGTATGAAATTATTGAGATGGTTGTTTTCTAAAATTCTAATTAATCACTCTCTTCTCTAGTTTAGTATCAAACTATTATCAGTGCCGTGACATGTGAGTCCAATCCATGCCTCATCTGTTAATCTCTCACATTGGATTGGATGCAATTTTCCAATTTATGTGTTGAGTGGCTAGTTTTCTAGAAGGGTTTTGTTAAATATCATCTGGATATTTTCTTCCTACTATCATCTAGATTTAGAACTGTTGGATTAGAGATCCAATAGCCATGAATTCTCCCCCTCCCCCTTGAATTCTGCCCCTTCTCATTGAAAAAAATCTCCACCCTTTAAAAATAAAGGTTCCCGTGATCACTAATACAAAGGTCATAAATTTAGATATAATTAAAAAGAAATCATCCGAATAATACATAGGAACTCCCTTTCTAGAATAAAGAAAAGATTACCACAAACGCATGCACGTGCTATACCAATTGGAATTTGGAATATCCAACTGACGACTTAAGACATTGAAATTAAGCTGCCTTGATCCAGCATTCTTTAGAATTCCTTGCAACATTGAAAAAATAAAAAGAAAGAAAAATCCGTAGATTGCACAGGTTCTGAGATGACTTGCTATAGACGCTGAACAAACCCCCTTCCGACATGCATGCCGTGTTGCGCACCTTCGCTCCTGAGATCACGCTGAACCCTTTCCAGAAAGGATGAAACGCGTGACAGGTCGAACAATGCAGCAGGTTGGGGTTTTTGTTGTCGGCTGGTGACTTATGGCTGTGCTTTTGATGATTTTTTTTGTCTAGTATGAGTATTCATGAACGAATTGAATGTGGATAAGTCGATAAGCCGCTTTAAATAAGCTATTCTGATAAATTGCTTCGAAAAACAACAAAGAAATCATCATATTTGTTTGTTTAGACAGAAACAACAAGCTGGACGGAGCTCTATTGAGGACACAGGAGTTGCTGCGTGCTGCTTCAAAGCCAACGTCATGTAGACGAGGATACATAATAAGATTGTTTACGCAACTAGTACTGTTCAAACACTTGTTTTTCCCCCAATTTTAGCCCTTAGCACATGTCTTTGCAAAAATAGCCCTCTCCCTGAGCTCGAAAGGCGTGGCAGATGATACGTGTCACCTGTCACGCCGCTGTAGCTCGGCAGGAGAGGAGTGGCGCGGTTGGCAGGTGCAGCTCAACAGTAGCCTGCTGAGTCGCCCCTTCACAGCAGGTTGCTGCCGAGCTAGCCTAGCTCAGTAGGCGGGTGCATGGGCGTACAAGGAAGGACAAAGCGCACATGGAGGAGGAAATCCGATTCCTCACATGGTAGTGGCAGCGTGAGGGAATCATGTTAATGACACAACATGACGTGGCAACGTGATGCGATGTTAGATTCTCGTTTTATTCACGCGTTAATTACGTTGCGTTCGCATGGGAGCATATACAACACGACACGTGATCGCATTGCTGTCGAGCAAGAGAGAGCACAACCAGGGAGGGGAAGGAAAGAAAAATAGAAATTTCCTGCCGAGTGAGAGCATAGGGAGACATCATGGCTGTGATTTTTCATCCTTCACAGTTAAAAGCATGATGGAGCTGATGATTACATTCGAAAATGTATGCTTCATTCGCATGCGAACAACGTTCTTAATATATCGTTAGCATTTCATTGCCATAACTATGGTTTTGTAATATAGAATGCGCTAGGTAGCCATGTTTAGTTGACGGATGTGTTTCTGTAGGTAGCCATGTTTATCTATTATAAATAGCTGTAGAAATATGGGCTAGAAAAAAGCTAAAATATATTTACGTGTGTCCGCACGTATATATTTATTGCTCTTGCGGGATTACAGAATGGCCGTTATCTAAGGATCTAGTCTTAGGGCCTGTTTGGTAGAGCTCCACCAACTCCAGATCCACCAAAAATAGCTCCACTCCACGAATTTTTACCCAAACGCTCCAGCTCCACGAAATCTGGATCCACCAAAATACTGAATCTAGCTCCAGATTCATGAAATCCATGGAGCACCTCAAGGGGTGCTCCACGAAACCTTGTTTCGTATCTACTCGTGGAGTTGGATGGTAATTACCCACCTTTTACCACTGGTTACACACCTCATCCCATACCACTATAAAACCCATGGGCAAAACAGGCCATTCCCACCAAAAACTCAGTTTCGTGGATCTGGAGCTGCTGTGCAAGCCAAACAGTTTTGTCCAGCTCCATGGTGGGATCCCAGATTCACGGTGGAGTTGTTTTTGGTGGATCTGCTGCTCCAGATTCATTTTTTCAGTGGTGGAGCTCTGCCAAACATGCCCTTATTTCCCTAAACTAAAATGTAGAAGATTTGTTATATCTTTAAACTATTACTAATACCCTTATGTTCAACTATAGATGGCCGAATCAGATGACATTGGCCCATGGGACAGCTTCACTCATGGAAAGGACGAAGGAGAGTTTGTTGGCATACTACGCGAACTAATGCAGTACCCACGTTAGTGGCACGGTCCCATCTTCAGGGGGCAGGAGATGAGGAGAGTTAGAAGGAAGACAGGGAGGTCTGGATGATAGAAGTCTTCCTGTACGCAAGGGAAGGCAAGTACACCCCCGACGCCTCAGGAGCACTTCCACGGACGCCCTTTAGGACATCGTGCGCTTGGCTTGTGCTTACTTGTGCGAGATCTACGAGGCCCAAGCCTGATCGAGCTGATCTCAAAATTAGGGGAATATGAGAGGGAGAAGAGAGGAAAGCGATAGGACGCCACTGCACCGCTGGTAGAAATGTTGAACTACAGAGAGATGCTTCGTAAGCAGAAGTGGGTGGCCAAGAGGAAGGGATCATACTCTGATAATTCTTGCAATGATGCACCTGTGCCGTCGTAGTTTCGGCAGCCGCAGTGTGACCATGGCAATCCAACATATATCATTTAGTTCACACATCCGGCAACCATCGATCGGACGCGATGTTATTTCTTCCAATTGGTAGATGGCCTGAATATGTATGATAGGCCATTTATCTAGCAGAAATACATGCTCAACTGCCTGGTGGTTCTTGAGAGATTACACGCTAGCGCCTAAAAAAATTCACACACTGAAAACCTTACACCCCAAATGACATTGGAAAGGATAAGGGTAAGGCGCCGGTGGTCCCCGAAGCCCTCGCTGAATGCTAGGTTATCTCCTATTGGGTTAAATCTACACAAGTTGTAGAAGACGAGTATTGGGCCTAAGTCGCGAGGGTTTAAGCCTGCGTGGGAGAGAAGGAAAAGGCACCGATGGACCCAAATGTGTATGACGACTGACTAGAACCATGGCTTTCAAAAGGCATATATGTATTTTAGTTGTAATTGGGATTGATGATTTATGCATATTGCCACATGTATCTTATGAGTAGTGAGGTAAACATACCTATCTAACCAAACCCTACACACCATGTAATTCGCATATTCATTGCTAACTACTTGTCAGTTTACATATTGTCCATTATGCCAATTATTTGCAACAACGTATCTTTACTACTTAACACAGGGAGTTTGTGGTGGTGGTTCTTCTGTCCATCCGAACCGCCTTGCACTTTCCTAAAAAAAATTTATGCACACGCAAACAAAAATAATAGGATTTTTAATGCATATCAAAGCATGTATTTTCAAGTAGTTTGCATGGGGAAGTATTTTTAGAAGGTAACAAATATAATTGAAGCAATTTTAAACCAAGTCAACGAGTTTTTCCCTATGCCTGCCATTTTTTTGCCACCCTGGCCTTGCCTGCTAGCTAAGCAGCCTGCCGAGTTGGAGACGACTTGACAGGCGTCTACCAAGCTACGCCGGCTCAACAATGCCTACCCTACCGGCTACCGTGCCGTGCCAGCTCACTTAGCTATGCCGCTCCTCTTCCGCTGAGCTACGGTGGTATAACAGGTGACGCACTTTTTAAGCTTAAGGAGAGGATTATTCTTATAAAAATAGACGTTAGAAGACTAAAATTGAAAAAAAAAATGATCAGTCTTAGTTACGTAAACAGTTCACGTAATAGTAGCACTAGTCTCGGCAAGTCTATCTCTCCGTCTCTCCATCGATCCTTTCATGCATTCCTCCTGGCTAGCTAGTCACCGACGTCGCACTTTTCTGCCTTTGTTTCAGTTCATTGCATCCGAGGTAATTAAGGTTACTATTCGATTGGATCGGAGGATTGGTCATTGGTATAGTATATTCAGAGAATCTGTTTGACTAGACTTTTTCGCAGACTGGTACGTTCCTAACAGGAACTGAAAGTATTTAACACTTTGAAAGGATCAATCCGAAAAAGTACTTGCCGTCGGCTAAGGCACTGCACTCCTGACAACGAAAGCTAGCCATCGGTTGAGTACTTGAGTTCAGGTCAAGTTCATGCCGTCTCCGTGGTGCGCATTCATATTGACTAATATTTTTTTATTTTTGTTTGGAGAAGATATAGCCTAATATGAATATCTAATTTTTTTAAATAGCTTTCTTACCTTTTTTTTGTTTTTATCTCACTTTGAAGATAAGATAGGGGTTACGAATACATCACATACTTCACTCCTCTCGCTTCTATCTTACGTACGTATCTCTCTCACTTTTTCACCGTTCGGTCTCTTTTTCTAAAAGCTATTTTTTAGTTATTACTATTTATTTTCAGGTAAAAATCATCAATCGCGGTCAATACAAAAAAGACCTTGATGACTGAATTGGAATACTACAAATAGAGGAATTTTACCATCCTTGAGGGGGAAGAGGTACCAAATTTGAGCCGTTGATCATACTGATCGGACGGCTGAGATTTGGCAGTACCTAGTGGTACCGGACGTGAGGTACCAAGAGGTACCAAGGTACCAAGAGGTACCAAATTTGAGCCGTAGATCACACTGATTGAACGGCTGGATCTAATTTGGTACCTCTTGGTACCTCCTCAAGGATAGGAAAACTGCTCCTACAAATATGGCCTTGTCGAGGGTATCTCTTCTCATTCGAAAGATTAATGCAGATATACATATATGCAACCACCTGATTTTTTCGTCGATGCCGATCAATCTATTTGAGCAGTGGCGGAACCACCGTAGGGGCAAATCGGGGCAGCTTCCTCGGGTCGCCCGGAGGAAGTCGTCCCTCCCCATACACTGGCGTCATTTTGATTTCAAATTTTCAATTGTTTTGGAACTTCATAAGAAGAATGACATCAATGCAGACTTAGTAATTGTATTAGTTAAGAATTTGAACATGTTTTTCGTCGATTAGTTATGTTGTTTGTTGAACGAAGTCATACCCTCTTTACTTGTGTTAAAAGTTTGCCCTGGGACTCTAAAAATCCTGATTCCGCCATTGTATCTGAGGATGCACCATCTGTTCTATATGATGATGTGTGACCAAACAGCCGACAGGATGAACTGCATCACTAGTAACAACTACTATATATGTGCGTGAACTACCATGTCCATGTTCGACTTCAGTTCAGATATCACACTAGCTGCCTGCTCATGTACCATCTATATATGCATGCATGCTTTAAGAATCTTGGCGTGGCAGTCACCTGACCTAGCTAGAAGCATATCTTGATGAGATTACACTGTTTCTCACACCATGAGAGAGAAAAGTTATCTACTACGTACCTAATTTGCCCCGCTGAGTAATGGAGATGAGACATGAGTGCACTGTACATTGACTTCTTGATTGTTGCCTTGAGTGCGATCTAGCTAGCGATTTGCAACCAACACCGCTCTGTAGTCTGCACTGCAGTACCCTGTACCGCACGATTTCTGTGCCTGTGATACGGGAGTACGAGTTGTCACTTGTCACGGTCAGGGCATTGCACCCCAACGACTGGTAATAATCCTATTTAGGCCTGTTCTTTGCGGTTTCTAAAAACGACTTTTGACTTTTGTTACAGCATCTAACTTTTAAATAGAGTTTTTTCTCAAGACGGGATCTACAAGTTAATTGTAGTACACGTTAAAAACTTAATATCTGTATCAACCAAAATCGTAAGCGAGTATCTCTCTCCATACTCTCTGTCGCAAACAGCCAAAATTAAAAAATTTCAGCCAAAAATCATAAGCCCCAGCCATATCAAACATGCCCTTATGCATAGTAGCTAGAGTACTCATTGTCGAAAGCTTCTATTCGACACATGTACCATTACCGACTATAGCATCGATTGAATCATCGATCCGGCGATCCATCATATCGTATATCTTGAAATGAATCATGATCTCATCAACTCCACAGGCACCAACATAACGAAAATTAAGTCACAAAAGAGGCGAATATCCACAGTATGCATTGTATTGCATCCTCTTGCCAACCCTAAGTCAAAAACAAACTACAAAGTTTTCAGAAGTTCTAAGAAAACAGTTTTCACTTCAGAAAAGACGCAGACAGCAGGTAGACAAGAACAATATCATTTCATGCCACGGAGAAGATTGCCGAGCGCATAGCCAGGGTGGAGAGCACTGCAGCTCTCGCCGCAGGAACGCCGGACGGCGCTCATCGGGCCGGGAGGAGCAGAGCTGCTTCCTGGAGCCATGGAGATCAGATCACCACCACCGCAGAATTGCAGGGACACATTTCCGGCCACCAGATCGGTGAAGCTGCAGAACGGAGTCATCTCCAAGAAAGCCAGCTCGTCGTCGGTCAGGCGCGCCATGTGGTCCTTGCTGATCGGCTCAAACGTATACTTGCGTAGCTCTGATTTTTTTTCATCATCAGTAAACATGGTGTTAGCCTCTCGCTGACTGAATGGCAAGTTTGAGCTACCATGACATCATGTGTGAGACTTGCATGCGGATAATTAACTTGGTGTGAATGAAATCGATGGGAGAGGTACGGTTCAGTACGGTTCAGGTACCTTGCTGCGACGCTGACTGCTGCGCGGCAATAGGTTTCTGAAGCAGGGTCGTTCCGGTGATGACGACCAAGCTCAGCTTCTTGATTTCCTCTCTCAGTTGTGCCTCCATATTCCTGAAGGAGAAGGATATCTTCCATGTATCCGCTAGACCAGCTACAGCAGGTGTCACCAGATTCTCCACTTGCACTGACGCCAACACCTAACAATTAAGAAATGTGAGAGCAAGAATTCAAGTGATTACTGAACAAAAAAAAGACGACAACCTTTCTCATTTCAGTGAGGATGCTGTTTCTGCCATTTTTTGAAAAAAAAGTTTTTTAATTACATTTTATAAAGTTATCTCTTCCAAAGTATTAACCACAAGACATGATGATTTCATCATATGCAAAATACTATGGCTAATAGCAGGGGAACAGAGAAAGAAACGGCCACCTGCTCAACAGCCTTAACAAGGCGACGCATCATTCCTTGTTTTTGGTAAGGTGGCAGCGTGCCTGCAAAAGGCATTTCTGCCAGTTTTTTTGCCATGGAACCTGTAACAAAGAAACATGGCATGTTAATCTGTATTCCAGCAGAAAAGAAAAGGGTGAGTGCAAACTGTAGCAAAACTAGCTAGGTGGCACCGGGATTTTGACAGCTAGATGACATGACGATTGACGACGACAAAAAGGAGCAGTGTTGCGCGGCGCCTTCGAACCACTGTACCCGCATGCAAACCCAGGTCCGCTAAACCAACCTCGCAGCCTTAGGTTCTTGGGCCACTGTACCCACAAGCAATCGGAGCTACAAAGCTATTAGAGTAGCATATCTCTGTGATATTTCTTTATATAGAGAGAGTTATTTTTTCATATAGTTCATTGCACTCTCTATATATTATCCATTTGACCTCATAAATATATACATATTCATAACACGAATATATACATATTTATAAGATAATATTCATAATACGGTATTAGAGTTAGAGTATTAATCGAGCTCCTTCCACTGCCATCCTTCCTCCACCGCCACCACGTCACCAGCCGCTGCCTCCGTTGGCTACCACGAAGCACCAGATCGACCACCGCCTCTGCTGCCGCCACCGCAGTCGTTACTGGCTGTTGTGGGCACCAAATCGGGTGCAAATCGGGCGCTGCGATCCTGCTTTGCCGCTGTTGTCTTCACCTGCTACCTACGTGGTCACCAACCACCAATGATGATGCTGGGCCGCCGTCTCGTACACGCATGTGCCAGATCGCCCCGCTACTGTTGCTATTGCCGCTGCGGCCACTGGAGTGAATCCAGTCGCTTCGCCACTGCCACCGCTGTCCCTGGCCACCTCGACCCACCACCCTCGCGACCCACTGGTCGGGTCAATCGTTCTGCAAATAGAAACCAGGATTGGTTTCTATAAACCGAACATTTTCCAAAAAAAATCCTGATTCTTCTTCACGTCGATCTAACCGTCGCATCGTCCAACTTCGCCTGTTAGACTTTGTTGCCTTAGTTTTCGCACCATCCAACGCGGCCTACTGATGGCTTTGTTCCATTAGTTGCGATCCTATTGTCGGGAACAAAGCTCCATGGGATGAACTACAGGTTGTGTCCTTCACTCATTGAGATCACACTCAATTGTCTCCGCCTCTAGGGACATAGCACTAGTGCAAGACCTTTTCCGTCATCGTTGGTTCAGCCTTCTCCTAGGCAGCATGCTTCTGCACCTCCCGCAGAAGATGGGGCCATCAAGAAAGAGGTAAATGTTGTTGCTGCTACTAACGCTGCTGATGAGGCCTTTTAGTATGCCATTGACACCTAATGAGGCCTTTTAGTATGCCATTGACGCCTTTTAGCGCTGGTGTGCTGATGAGACACGTGTATGAGCCATCTTGGTAGTTAGCGTTGCCGACTCCATCCAGCCGGACATTATTGGTCTGCATTCTACTCGTCAGATCTGGGAGTACATAAGCGAGCGGTACCAATAGAGCAGTGATATTTAGTTCTTTTCGCTTCAGCATGAGCTGGAGTCTGGAGATGCTTCGCTAGGAGGTCTCCTTCGTCGACGACTTCTACCAAGCCCTGGCTAGTCTCCGGCATCAGCTGGAGGAGATGGCTTCTCCACTTTGTCAGGAGTATCATAAGGTACAGAAGGCGAATCATGATCGTATTTGCCTTTATGATTTCATCTGCTGTCTATGCTTAGAGTTTGAACTTGTTAGGGCTTAACTGCTGAGCCGCTCACCACGACCAACTGTCACCGAGGCCTTTTTGACACATTGTGCTGAGGTGTTTCACCACGGGTTAGCAGCATAGTCTATTCTAACTATGATTATTGTCCATTTTTCTTTGACTACTTTAACATTTTCTGCTTTGATTACGGTCCCTGCTCAGGTGCCTGTTTTTGCTCTTATTTTCACACCAACTAGGATTTAGTGCAATTATTGTAAACACTTTGGGCACGACTACCAAAATTGTGCGTTGCGAAAAAAGTGAAACAAGGCATGTGGGGTGAACGATCCAAGGGGGCAGGGAGGCCCATCCTCTACAAGACGATAGAACAGCATGTCAGGTTCTCAACAAGATGACTCTGTTTAGCAGCTCTATCAGGCTCTTCTTTAGTAGCTCCCTCACAGCTCAACGGGTTCTATCAGTCTAGCTCAAACAAATCCTTCAGGTACTTTTTGGGTTCTGGACTCTCGTCCCTCTTACCATATGATAATGAACACCATATCTCTCACTTCAGTAGGACATCTTGTTTTTTCTATCTCTGTTCAGATAGCTGATGATATCCGTTGTCTTGTTAGTTGTCAAGGCACTTTTTTGTCCACTTACTTTTTTGTGCCAGCTATTTTTCATGTTCCTCAACTTACCATACATCTCCTCTCAGTGGGTTAGCTCACTGATCTTGGTTGTAAAGTTGATTTTGACTCTTACTCCTATTTCGTCCAGAATCGGTAGATAGGGACGCTACTTAGGACTGGTCGGCACCGTAGAGATTGTCAGGGTCTCTACATCCTTGACCATCCCCATCTTTCATCCACTTCAGTTGCTCCTATCATCTCTACGTCTACCTCCACCGTCACTGCTGCCACCACCTTTGGAGCTTTCTCTGTTTAAATCACTTGTGTAGGTCTCACCTTTCTTCATTAGTTTGTTAGGGTGTTCTTAGACATGTTACTATTGGCATGAGGGTTGTGAGCTGGGTAAGCAGGTACAACTTTCTTATCATTCTAGTGAGTCATTGTCTTCTAATCCTTTTGATTTAGTTCATTCAAATGTATGTGGACCTACACCTATTATCTCTAAAGACGAGCATAAATTCTATATGATTCTCTCAATGATGATTATTCCTATTTCCTATTTTACATGGCTTTTTTCTATGTCTAACCGCGATTAGCTTCTTGCGATTTATCATAGTTTTGCAATAATGATTCGCACTCAGTTTGAGTCTTCTATTCACACTTTTCGCTATGTTCTACTGGCGAATGTTGTTCTGACGCTTTTACGCAGTTTCTTTTTAAGCAGGGCACTCTTTACCTGTCTTCTTGTCATAGTGCCCACGTGCAGAATGGAGTTCCTAAGTGCAAACATTATCATATGATTGTGACTACTCACACTATTCTCCTTGTATCTCATGTTCCACTACAATTCTGGACTAAGATTGTTTCTACGGCTGCATATCTCATCAATATGTAGTCTTCTACTATTCTTAAGGGTATCAGTCCTATAGAGTATCTCTACTCTTGAGCCCTCTAGTACACCCACCTGGGTGTTTTTTGGCTGCATCTGTTTGTCCTGCTGCAGCCTCATGAGCTCACAAAACTGTCGGCTCAGTTAGTTTAGTGTGTGTTTCTTGGTTATAGCTCTGAGCATAAGGGTTATCGCTACTATGAATCGTGCTCTACCTCCTCTCACAACCGATATGGGATCATTCCAAAAAATCTAGCAAGCTAGTCACCACCAATTAAGCATCAAAGCATTATTATCAAGTCCTGTAACTGTAAGTATGTGAACTTTATGTGTATGACTCCCGTTGCTCCATATGATTAAGGAAAATATTGCAGCCCACTCTTTTCAGTTTGAGGTGATGGTTTTGAATGTTTTCTGTAAGCTTCAAGGCTCCAGGATATTTACTGAAATCGAATGGCTGCCACCTACTATCACAATCCAATGACCCCTGAGGTTGCACATAGTGCTATAGTGCTCAAGCAAAGAACAGAAAACCCAGGCTATTATATCCAATTTAAGGTGCAACATTGAGTTCATGAGTCAGTATGATGTGCAAAATTGACTAGAATGAAGCACATTAAAGGTCTGATTTGCAAATACCCACTACTCTACTACTAACAATACTACTTTAGGATCAATGCAATTTAGTTTTCAGGAGAGCATGGAAGCACTCTCAGCTGGAGTTGATAAGATAGGAAGAGTTTTAGCCCTTTTGAGGCCAGCAATGACATGCTAAAAGCCCAAAACTAAGTAGAACAGCAACATATATACTAGGCCAGAGCTCAACAGAAAGTAGCCTAAATGACCAATTAGACCTACATAAATACTAGGCCCAGAAGTCAATATAAAGCAGCCTAAACGACCAATGAGGCCATCTCAACCATAAATCAGTGTATAATGCAGAGAACAAAAGGTAACGTATAGTCAACTGGGTACGAAATAATCTAAGAATGCAGCAAAATAGAGCTAAAATGTAGTCCACTGGCATTGACTAAACTCTTGAGTAAAAAAGAGACAAAAATAAAAACAGCAACATTATATGTACATAGGAACTACCAAGGGGAAGGAAACAACAAGAAGAAATTTTTTTAATCTGAACCTCAGCAAGGCTACTGAAATGATCTCTCCATCCTTCTCTAGAACCATGGTGTAGAATCCTTCGTAGCTCAGTCGTTTAAATTCTGACCTGTTGCAATTATAGAATGGCATAGCATGTCAAAAAACCAGCTCCATTCGTACATATCAGCTTAAAATGATAACAAATACAACTCCATTTCTAAATATAAACATACATATTGTAGTATGTAACCACGCGACCGTGCGGGAAAGAATTGTTATAGTTGTATAATAAATACAACTACGTTTTCAATAATGAGCATTAGAGTTGGATAACAAATACAACTTTATTTCCAAATATAAACATACGTATTGTAGTATGTATCCATGCATGCCATTGCGAGGGAAATTCGGCTAGTTGCTAACTATATGACATATCAGGGTTAGCATATTTAGGAAGCCGTGGCAATAATTCAAATAAAATGCTGAAGCAATTAGTCCTAAGATAGTAAGTGGTATTACTCTTGATGCCTGACAACTTACCCTAGGCTGTGAACAGCTTTGTGGAGCTTATCAGTCTTAGTTCTTCGATCTTTCACAGGATTAAAGCACTCATTGAGCACACCAAGAGCCATTGCAAGCTTCACATTGCACTCAAGAACGACAGGCATGTCTTCAGAACTGACCGGCTCGTCCTTCTGAATCTTCAGAAGGGCCCACGAGAAACCATCTTCAGTACGGTTCATCACCCCTACCATATCCGATAGCTGAGCTGCCAGCTGAAATGCATATGAAGCAAAGGCTTAATGTGAGGTTCAGTACTCTCGATCAGTGGAAACTATCATTGACATAACACACAGAACTGCATAATTTAAAATTTTTAACCAATTCTTGGGATAGGATGTACAATGGAAATATATATCCACAAGTGTTCACCTTCTTGCAGGTTTCGGTACAGTACGGACTCCGTACACTACTACGGACCAATCTCGCGCCCAATGTTTAGCAATGGACGACAGTACTGATGATCTGCAAAATAAGTTGTTGTCAGTGCAGTCCTTCAGTTCCTTCTTCAGAAACAGAAGAGAAAATTAATCATGATAAATTGATAAAGAGAAAGATATATGCTTACACTTGCGTGCACATTGTTGGCATGTGGACAAACCATGATCATCATTTGACATGCACAAAATGCATCGGCAATAGTACGAACCCTCTGGAACCTGAAATTAGGCACACATTAGCTAAGAGAGTGAGAAACTACTTTTTTTTGCATGGTTTATCTGTAGTTCCTTCAAAGATTTGATCACAAACAGAACATGCTGCAATTTAATTATACAAGCACTCGGCAACTCTGTATGCACCAAAGTATATATCGATGCAGTTGAACTGTTGGAGACATGAAGAAACACACACACATATATAGACTGTTGTTACCTTGATAGCGAGGTAATCTGGATGGAAGGTCGAGGGGCAGCTATCGCAGCACAGCAATTGGCCTCCATCGGCGCACATGCCGCAGGCATCGTCACTGAAATCCTTGCCACCTTTGATCTCAAGAGCTCCCTTCTTCTGCTTGACAAGCAACGACTTCACGAGCTTTTTCTTGGCCTGCGAGTTCTTCTCCTTCGTTAGCAATGACCATTTAATCCTGCGTTAGCTAGTATTAGTTTCTGCATGTCAGTTAGCTATGTTTAATATGCATGTCAGTTAAGCATTTTTTTAGGTAAATGAGCAAGTCCAATAATGGTCTTATAGCCAAGCTAGTCAGCATTTTTGCTAATGTGGAGGAGAGAAGAGAGGAAAGATATGAGAGCTTGGCTCTCATGCAAGCAACAAGTTGGGCACAGGAGCCTATGCAGTGGTGAGCTCAGATAATAAATGTATGTGAGGAGGAATAGGAAAGAAAATGTGAGATATGGTACCACATAATAATAAAAAATCTTTTGTAGACAAATAGAAGACAAATTATTGTATAACTTGACTCTTATAACTTGACTTATAGCCAAACACTTGACTCTATTATTGGACTTGCTCTAATGACTGTATGCACCCACTCTAAATTCGGAAGTAATGCGCATGCATAAAGGAAAGAGGTAACGTGTACTAGTAATTGAAAGAGGTAACGTGTACTAGTAATTGCTCTATAAAAGGAAAGAGGTAACACCAGAAAAGTTGCAACTTCTGCAACGCTAAAATAGTTTGTGTTCCTGTGTTCTTGTGTATGTGCTTTTGCTTATCCGACAACACAACAAAACACTGACATTAGCAGGAGTTCTGCCAACATCCTTCGGCTCCAGTGAAGCCCTGACGTTCTCCTGTGGATGCAACATCTTCACAATTCTCCTGCTCCCATGCCTCCTGCATGCACCGCAGCAGAGGCTTCCCGGACAGGAGCGGAAGCTTTTCCCACGGCTGCCCGGGCTGACCACAGCCGGCGTGGGCCTCGAGCACAGGCAGCGGCACAACCGCCTCGCAGCAGCTGCAATGAACGCCCGACATGGTGACCGAGCCGGAGATGACCTTCTCGTTGCAGCCTCCCGGCACGTAGAAAACCTTCTCTTTCTCCTTCAAGAAGCCCGCGCCTATCAGCCAGGTCAGTATGGTGTGCTTCTTTGCTACTACTGATGGCGCCGTGCCCGCGCTGTTCCTCCTGGCAACGAGACTGCATCTGGTGCTCGGTGAGGCGGCGTTGTTCTTCCTCTTCCTGCTGTTGCTTGGTGGCTCTGTGGGAGAAACAATCTTCAGGTCTTTGCTTTGGGCGTCCGGATTCGAGCCCGATGGGTTGTCGGCGACGAGCTTCCCATCAGCCGCAGTGGCGTTCTTGCCGGAGATCTGCCTCAGCTTCTTGGATCCGGCAGCCAGATTGTTGCTCCCCTTGGGCGCGCGCTTCCGGACGCGGCCATTTGTCGACGGAGCGACCTTCCCTTGGGCTACTCCAGTAGTTGGCATCGCGAGAACAGTGCCCAGACGTTGCACCGCGGTGTTGGCATTGCCGCCGGCAGCAGCGCCGGCACCGGTAGCAGCGGCGCTCTGGAGCAAGGTCGCTTGTGCCGGTTTGCCGCGGCCTGCGCTTCTACCTCCGGGACAGTGGTTGTCGCCGGCACTGCTTTGGACAGCGACGGCGCCACTGCCACCAACGCCGCTGCTAGCCTGCTACTAGCTCCCGGTGTCCGGTACGAAAGATGGCATCCCAAGGGGTCCGGATGAACTCCCGGAGGAGAACGACGGCTGGCCCTGCAAAGCCATGCGCGCGTAGTTCTGAACCCACGGCGGCCGGGTACCCCAGCGGCCCAGCCTACCAAGATCATAAGCTGTTGCAGCAGATGCGGCGACGGCTGCGTCGACGCTCCATTGGAAGCACGCCTGTCCACGGCCGTCGTCGCCGCGGCAGCGCCCGTGGTTGGAGCGCTGTAGTTGGTAGCAGCGCGTATTGCTGGTGAACGCAACGCGGCGGCTTGCGGAGACTGCAGATACGCCCTGGCGCTCGCTTGTCCGGCCGTGCCGCCGCTAGAGTCGAGCACGTGGAATGGGTTGCTACTGGTGGTGGTGGCGGTGACGGCGGTGGGGCGGTGCCATTCTGCGATCTCGCCGGCGCCGACGACGACGACATAGTGCTAGATCTTCTTCGCAACAAACAATTTTTGATCGGGGCGTAGGATTAATTAAGACGAAATGAAAGCTTGCATCCTCAGCTGACAAACTAAACAGAAAGTAAATAAAGCGAAAAATAACGACGCACAGGGTTGCACCAACGTAGCATGCTTTAATTTTATGCATTGCTAGATATGCAGCCTCTGAGTGAATCATATTAATCAATGCTTGCTGCTGTCACTTGCAGCTGTGCAACGCGGTGAAGAAAGCTCAAATACAGGGGAAAATAATAAAACCTTGGCAAGAAAATTAATGGTTACTATCGATCAAGATATTTGAAGTCTTGTCAGAATTGCACCAACAACGAAAGAAGTTCAGGAGGCTTCACCTCTCCGTTGATTCAGAAGAAGAAGAAGAATTGCAGCAACAATGCAATGGATTAGTCATTGGATGACATGCAGGAGCTAAATCAATATTTCCTGAACAAAGCAACCATATATTTATGCATTGTTTGTGTTATAGTAATCTTGTTTCCGTATCCGAGTTCGTATACGCGTACGCGTTCTTGCCGTGAATACGTATACGAGTTAGTATTTGAGTCCGTTGACGTGTGTACGTGAGTTGAGTTTGAGTCCGTTTCGTGAGAGTTTTTGGATCCGTGTCCGAGTATGTGTCTTAGACATGAGGATATATATGTGCAAGGGTATTGTACGGGGGTGTAAGGCAATGAAAGAAGCCAAACGTGAGAGAGAAGTTGAGAAAGAAATAAAGGAGAGAGGGGAGCAGTTTGGCTAGATCTTTTGTGCTGCCTCTTGCACGTCACGAGAAGACTCCACAGGAGGGGCATCACGTGGTTGTCCATCGTCCAGAGAAGAGCAAGCACGAGCGACGCCGAGTGTAGCATCTCTCGCGTACAGCGGTCAGGCGGGTCATATCGACGTGAGTCTCGTTGAGGGCAGAACTAGACGAGCGACGTGATCCAAGAGCAAAGAATTAAGAAAAAAGCGTAACAGTTTGACATGTAGGTGCTCAATACTTCCTGCTGTAATCTGTAGCTAGCTGTACACCGAGGTAAAGGCAGCTCAAATAGACTGGTAAAGGAACTGCTAATGTGAAACGTGAGTGATTTTTTTTAAAAAAAGAAATAATAGCCGAATTTTGGCTTCTCACTCTCCTACCACTACCTCCTTTCCTCGTTCTCTTGCACACTGAAACTCTAGCCGCCGCCCCGCCCTTGGCCCCTTGCACGCTGCCTGATCCTTGCGCGGCACCGCTGTGTCTTCCTCCGGCCCGCCGCCTTCTGGTTTTGAATACGTTATCTGCATACATATATCATAATAGATCCGACAGTGATAAATTCAACTGATTTTCCAAAAGAATTTAGTCAAGTTAATTATATAGACAATCCTATTAATAAACCCTTGTCACATAAATTAATGGTGGTGATCGGTTGGGCTGAAAAGCTCGTGGCTTATGGCTGAAAACACTGTAGCTGGCTGAAAAAAGCACTGTAGCTGACAGAGACTTATTTAGCATAATTAAATTTAAAAAAATTAAAAATAAAAAAATATGTTAGCACATTACGTATAATACAAACAAATACGGGAAAAAAAGAACTGGCAAAAAAGCTCAACAAAAAGCCAAAAGTTCAGAAAAAGACGAAACTTATGAATAGTGAAAAATAAGCTAGAAGCCAGAAGCCGAAGCCGAGTTGATTAGGGCCATTAGTTTATATCGATTATCCAATCATGATAGACGAAATATCGTGCCTTATAAAGATAAAAATGCTCTAATTAAATGCATTTTCACATAAAACAAACGAGATATGCATATGCATCCAAGCAAAAACAAATATCCAAAATTAACTTGAAAGAGAAAAAACTGTGCGCTTCATACTTATGAACTATATACATTAATGATAGAAAACATCTGTGAAATTTGCACTTATACAGTATATTAGTAAGGTGTCTGTGCGTTGCAATGGATTTTCAAAAGAGGGTGATGCATATCATCAAATATGATCCGTCGCTTGCAGTTGAGCATACCAGGATAGCACCTTCCAT
Source organism: Dendrocalamus sinicus (assembly GCA_036346575.1). Classification (NCBI taxonomy): domain Eukaryota; kingdom Viridiplantae; phylum Streptophyta; class Magnoliopsida; order Poales; family Poaceae; genus Dendrocalamus; species Dendrocalamus sinicus. The sequence continues at coordinate 8,675,328 of CM070643.1, read as the reverse complement.
CTCCTCAAAGTCGATGCAATCCTTCTCCAAATACCCTGTAAACTGTTAATGGTATTTTAGTGGTATTTCCTATTGTACTAGGGTTTAGTCTTGTATCCTTTTTGTACCCTATGTATATTGCTCATTGGGCCTCTTAAATATATATACAATATTCATAACATGATGTCAAAGCAAAAGTAGGGTTAGGGTTTACCTTTCCTAGCCGCCGCTTGCCTTCCGCTATAGCTGCCCAAGCACTTCAACCGCCGCCAAGCCAACCGCACCAAGCAAGCCCGTCGGCCGGATCTGCAGTGCCAGTGTCTACTCTGCCTCTTCTCATGCCACTGCCAGGCCATTGTGCCCACGTCCGGATCCAGCCTCCTCCATGCCAGATCCGGCCGGTGGCCCCCTCTGCTCTCCATGGTGGCCTCTCCGGCCGGATCTAGAGTCGGCTCTCTCCACCACCCCCACCGCCGGTCATCATCATCATCATCCCAGATCCCTCTGCTTGCCCCTACCAGATCCGGTCTCCACTGCCGTGCCTCCAACTGCGCTCTTACCGACTCGGCATGGCCTGCACATGCCGTCACGTTGCCCGCTAGCCCGATCTTATGTCTCACTCCCTGCGCGCCTCGCCTCCGGCTGCATCGAGCTCACCTCCGTGACTCCTGGTCGTCTCCCGATAGACCCCTCTGCTCCAGGCTCCCTTCCACGCCGACGACCCCCACCTCGCGCACCTCTCCCTCAGTGGCGTCAGTGGTGACCGTGATGGAGGTCTGTGATGCTATTCACAAGGGTGGGTGGGATTGTTCGGTTTTGACACCTTAATGATTGTGGAAGTGCTTTTTGCTGTGTTTGCTGGGGCATTTGTTGAAACAACTCATACACAGTGACCAACTTTACTCAGCCTCGGGATATGGCAAGAGGACGGTGATGGTCTCACTTGGGGAGAGCTTGTGCCCGGCTACGGTATCAAGGAGATGCAGATCATGTTGCTAGCATTCCGCCGCCTAGCCACCCCACCAGTCCGCCACTCCTCCTGATCTTCCTCTATACCCGTGGGGTTCTGGCGAATCCAACCCTAACCCAAACCCTAAACCTAACTTGCTGGAGTTCCCCATTGGTCGCCGATCACCGGAGACACCATCAGAGGCATCAATCTCAAGGCAAATCGGAGGGATAGAAAATTCGAGTACTCACAAGGTGAGAAAACCTTCCTATAAATTATATATATCAACGAAGACTACCCATCACCTATCCGCCAGTTCAATCACGACCACCCTCGCATCTCCTCCCGCCCCGCGGTGTCTGTTGCCACATACCACGCCTACCTCCGCTAACAAAGAGCTTTGCTGTCTTCGGCAACAACCACAAAATAAATAAATAATAAAAATCTATAGAGAGGGAGAAGGAGATATTCCTCGCCAGAGCTAGGGTTGGAGTTGGTGAAGACTATGGCTAGATTTTTTTTTGGGTTTAGAGTTGGTTATGTTTGTACTATTTATAGTAATTAGCTTTTAAACAGTGTGTTTTTTCAAGACAGAGTCAATAGAAAAATTATAGTAAAAAGTATACTGAGTTCAGATGTACCGACTAAAATCGTATGCGACTATTTCTCTATGTGTACTGCCTCTTGTGAACAGCCAGAATTTAAATATTTAAGCCATGAGCTATGAACCATTAGCTCAAAAGAACCCACCCTACATCTGTTCATGTTGGGAAAAAAAGAAAAATAGTTCAGTTTTGGCATGGATAGGAGGAGAGAGCGAATCCACATATGCCACATCGTCGTGCCAATTTTGTATTGTTAACTTGGTGTGCATTAGGTCATGCCTTGTAAGACTGGTAGGGGAGCAAAACATGAAAGGAAACTGTTGACTATTGTACATGTGGAGGCAACGTGTGGACCCTACCTTAGTTGTTAGAAAGAAAAAAGACATTCTCTTATTAATCTCTACCCCTAAAATCCACCAGTTCAGTTCTTTCTTACGCCCACCCTAAATTGTGCCCCTAGCAGTCATGAGTTTTCCTGCGTCCACACCAATTCGTGTCCCCAGGAAAACCAACCAGTGAAATCAACGATCAAGGATCAATTCCCACCTTTCTCTCTCCTTACCCACTCATATCCAACGATCCAAATCTACCCTCATTACCGTACGCTGCCCACCCCCGCCCCCCGCGCGAATCCCGCGCCTCCCCACCCGCCTCTCCCCGCATGCAGAGCTAGGGTTTGGCGCGGTCGCCTGGTCCTCGCCTCCTGCTCCGCCTCTCCCCGCCTCCTCCTCTTCGCCGCCCGCCGCCGCCGCCTCCTTCCCTCCCCACCCGCCGCCGCCGCCCTAGGGTTTGGCGTGGTTGCCTGGTCCTCGCCTCCTGCTCCGCCTCTCCCCGCCTCCTCCTCTCTGCCGCCCGCCGCTGCCTCCTCCCCCGTGCCTCCACTCCCGCCGCTCCCCCTGTCCTCCACCGCGCCGCCACTCCCTCCGCTCCCCCCGTCCTCCACCGCGCCGCCGCTCCCCCATCTCCAGTTCTCCACCTCTCCCCCGCGCCGCCACTCCCTCCGCTCCCCCCGTCCTCCCCCGCGCCGCCACTCCCCTCACCTCCTCCTCCCCACTCCGCACCGCCGCCTCCTCCTCCCCACCCCACCCCGCGCGCGCCGCCTCCTCCTCCCCACTCCTTTGCTCCGCCCCTCCTCCCCTCTCCTCCACTCCCGCCGCGTCCTAATCAAAAGCCGTCGCATGCTTCCACCAAAACCCTAGCCCTCCCAAACCCGGCTCCGCTCGAGCTCCACCTCCGGGCGGCGCTCTTGAGCGCGGCGGCTGCGAGCCGTGGCTCGCCGCTTCTGCTCGCTGCCTGAAATCCTTCCCGCGCGCGACCTCTCCATCTCCCTCCCCTTCGTATCTTTTCCGCATCTTTGTTTTCCCCTCCAAGTACCTTTGATGATTGGTTCCACGAAAGTAACCATCCTTTTGTCCCACCCTCTATTTGCGGTATTGGTGGAAGCAAATGGCTCAACACGGACATTGATTTTGAATAGGCCAAGGCGATTAAATGCCCTCTCCTCTGCAATGGTATGTCCGCAATAGATAGTATTTGTTAAGAGCTCGACTAGCATTAGAGCATATGGCAATAATAGCCACATCTTCTTTTAGAAAGGTGACAATGGATCTTTTTGCTTTCATGTTCCAGTTATGGGACTTCGAGGTGTTTCAATACTTATGAGGAAGAAAATGCGATTAAAATGTTGATTGTGAAGGTAATCGATTGATAGCATCGCTTTTTCTATTATCATGTAATATTTGATGTTGTTATTAAATATAGGCTATCTATGTCTTGTGCTTTGGTCTTGTAATTCAAGGCCAACCCTTTGATTATTTGGATGTTGTCTATTAACACATAAGTAGAAATAGAAATTGCCGAGTAGAGTAACAAGGCGATAAGTAACAATGAACATCTCATACCCAATCAATTTTCCCAAAATTGAGGATATGGAGAGTTTCTTGTGGTTATTCTGTTTTGAGCATATTACTCCATTCTTATTATGTATTTTCTTGTCTTTCCTTGATCTATGAATCCGGCTTCTTGCAACAATTTCACATTTAGTACTTGGAGTGTCTTTTATTTTGTTGTTTCTGTTCTTGTTTGTGCTCGCTTTTATTCCTCATTCCTGCTATTCTTAAGTTACGTTCACTTTGATATTATTGTTGCTATCTCTTCCTTGCCTACTTTAACTACCCATGTCTGCTGTCGATTCAATCATCACTTTTCTCGGGGAAAGGAAGAGCATTTTGTCTTTGGAGGTGATGTTGTTTGCAGCTTGTCCGGTCTATAAATAATGGTACTTACAAGTTACGATTACTTCAAATTGTTACTTCATTGGATTTGATGCCTTCCGATGTTGTTCTTCTTTGTTGGTGAACTTGCTTTTCTTTTGATGTTTCTATCAAATATTGAATTTTTAGTTCTTGTGTGTGCAGAGGGTGTCATCATGGCAATCGAGCATCCAGGTATTGCCGTAGGCTCCGCCACACAGTGCGAGGATTGTCTTTGTTCAAAAGTAAATACCATGTTCTTGGAACTTATTTGCTTTGTGGTGCTATATTGGATAAGTTTCAGCTGTTTGTATTATTCACGATGTAACACGCTACTTGCTTGTGGATGCTATGCACTTGTAGAAGATAACTGGAGTTAGTAGTTGTTAGTGTTCCGTAGTATTTTCTGAAACTTAAATGGAAATTTTAAAATGAAATGTTCCGTAGTATTTTCTGTAACCACATAATACACTTCCAGAATTGATTTCTTTGTATGTTCTTTACAGTTGATTGAAATGTCTTTGAGACCTCGGTGAGTCCATTAATTGCGTCCAACTTAAACTAATATGAGCAGATCTTTTCCTGTCTGTTCAAACTGTCTGGTTACATTATTCTGATAATTTGGAATTTGGTGAATCCTATTAAAGCCATTGCGCATTCCATGGTACAAAACTACAAGGTTGTTGATTCAGTGGAAGTCTGTTCCATGATTGTTACATGAAGGTTGAAAAATGGGCCTTTTCTTATATACTGCTAAATTTAGTATGATTGGATCATTGCAGGGCCAAGGAGCTACCTAATCCAACGAGTACGGTGCATATTTGTGAGCAAGGAGGTAAGCACTATACGTCGTTTAATTAGCACAAAATTTTTGTGACTTCTTGACGATGTTGTGTGTTAGTTTCATATCTCAAAGTTACATTCACCATCTTGCTTAGAGCTTGTCACCACACCTATTGGACAGCATGCTTTATTTATTTACATGCACATGTTCTGATACAATCCCTTTTATTTTAGAACAAAAGAAACACAAGTTCTTGTATTGTCTATTCGTTTGGTTTTGTCATGGTCACTGCTATCATGTGCTCAAGATTTGACTTTGTCGGTTGCTCTTGCAATTTCATTTTATTTTCCAAGTTGTGTCTGAAGCATGCATGTAATGTGCGCCTCTATCATTCACATCTGAAAGTATTCGGGTAATAAAAATGCTTTATGTGTCGGGAAAATGCTCTCAATCGGCATGCTTTGTAAATCCAATAGTATTGGTTATAATTGCCTTCCAAGGCAAGGTTATTTGAGTTGCGATTGCAATCTTCATGGTGGCGTCTGAAGTGCTTGCTTCACATCTAAGGGGACGTCAAATACCGGAGACATAGACTCTCGCACTCTTATTCCATCGACCCACCGATTAATACTTTGGAACCGAACACCGGTTGTTCGAGAGATAATATATTGCATCCTTGTTCGAACTTTTCTTTTGTCATGTCTCGGTGCAAGGTCGAAATGTTCGAACTTTAAGTGCTCTTCAAATCCTTATATTCTTATAAGCAAGGTCAGAGACATGACAATATGTTCTGAACTTTTCTTTTGTCATGTCTCGCTGCTCCTTACGATCAATTACACCGTGGTCGTAGCCTTCAACGTGATCGCAACCCCTCTTACAATGTGGTCGTAGCCTCCTTACGACCACGTCACCCTTCACGATCACGTGGTGACCACACCGGAAGTCTATCGACCATGCTCACTCTCTCACAATGTGGTCGTGATCCCCACCGACCACTCAGAAACACCCTCTGACCACTTATACCGTGGTGAAGCCCCACCGACCCCTCACAACGTGGTCGTAGCATCTTTCGACCACATTCAGTTACTCACAACATGGTCGTAACCCCTTACGACTACGTCTGCGAGTACTTGGCTGTACTCGTAATCGTTTACGACCGCTCAAAAGCATTTACGACCACCTAGAACCATCTACGACCACTCTGTGCCATTTACGACCACTCAGAACCCTTTACGACCACTCTGTGCCATTTACCACCATGTGGTCCGTTGCGCGGCTGAGTTCATTCCTTGTGGTCGAAGCTCCCCTACGACCACACAGAAAGTCTATCGACCACACTCACTCTCTTACAGCGTGGTCGTAAGAGAGTTCCGACCACACTCACTCTCTTACAGCGTGGTCGTAAACTTACTGTAGCAGTTTACGACCGCTCAGATCTTCCCGCTGAAGTCGCTGCTCCTTACGATCAATTACACTGTGGTCGTAGCCTTCAACGTGATCGCAACCCCTCTTACAACGTGGTCGTAGCCTCCTTACGACCACGTCACCCTTCACGATCACGTGGTGACCACACCGGAAGTCTATCGACCATGCTTACTCTCTCACAATGTGGTCGTGACCCCCACCGACCACTCAGAAACACCCTCTGACCACTTATACTGTGGTCGAAGCCCCCACCGACCCCTCACAACGTGGTCGTAGCATCTTTCGACCACATTCAGTTACTCACAACATGGTCGTAACCCCTTACGACTACGTCTGCGAATACTTGGTTGTACTCGTAATCGTTTACGACCGCTCAAAAGCATTTACGACCACCTAGAACCATCTACGACCACTCTGTGCCATTTACGACCGCTCAGAACCCTTTACGACTGCTCTGTGGTCGAAGCTCCCCTACGACCACACAGAAAGTCTATCGACCACACTCACTCTCTTACAGCGTGGTCGTAACCCTTACAACCACTCATAAACGCCCACCGCCCACTTATGCCACGGTCGAAGCACTTTTCGACCATGCTCATATCGTTTACAAGTGGTCGTAATCCTTTGCGACCGCTCGCCTCGCGGTCGAAGCCTCATCGACCATTCCCAACGTGGTCGTAGCGCCTTATGACCACGTTCATCCCGGCACAACGTGGTCGAAGCACTCTCCGACCGCCGACCACGTTCACCCCCTTACAACGTGGTCGTAGTCTCCTAACGGCCACGTTCAACTTCCTTCGTTTTGGTTGTACGCCTGTAGATCACCTTCGACTTCTCACCAATCGGTCGTATTGCTTCCGACCTCACGATCAATCGATTTTGCCGCAATCGATCGCCTTTCGACCGCGTCGATAATTTTACCACGTGGTCGTAAAATCACTGTTCCTCTGCCGTGGTCGTAGGCGCCTCTCTATCCCGCCTGCTGGGATTTTGCCGTGGTCGAACGCCTTTCGACCACGCCTGCCGATATTTGCCGTGGTCGTAAGTCTCTCCGACCACGTAATCGTTCTGGCGGCGGTTGAACTCACAGCCATGCGGTCGATTTTCGACCACGTAGTCTCCACAACCACGCTGTCGTCTTGCCTTCGGCTGAGGGTCCCGCCTGTTAGACTTTCATCTTTTTCCGAATTTATTCCAACAGAGGATTTCAACCGACCATAACTAATTCATTTTAACTCCGAATTGAATGAAACAAATTTCTAAATTTTTCTAAAATCGAAATCTAACCAATGGAAACCAAAATCATGTATTTTGAGTTCATTTGAGTTTTTCTATTTGATTGCTTTGCTGATTTTTATTCGAATTTTTATCTTATTTTGTATTTTACTGTAGCGTTAGCACGGGCAAGGAAAAAATATCGTCATTTGGTTGTTTTCATATGCATCCCTCAAATACCGCCGTAGCGTTAGCACGGGCACTCTACTAGTCGAGAGAAAAAAGTAGAATCTACATTGGTCATTTTTATTAGGTCAGATTATAACAGTCACAGTGCACATTAATAACATATAATTATTAGAGTTATATAACAAATATAAGTATTTTCGGCAGCCTCCTTCGCCACCGGTGATTTCTACATGCTCCTCTCTATCTCCTTTACCAATTCCCTACATTGGATATGCCCTACTTCCATGTTTATTGTCACAACCACCAAACTCTAGTAGCTAACCTCGTAGGCATATCCTCCTGCATTAGCTCCTCTCCACCGCCTTCAATAGTTCAGCAGTAAGAGCAACTCCAAGAGATTAGCTAAAAGAAGTATCTAAATTTAGTGATTTAGCTATTCTCTAAAATGAATCTCACCCAAAAAAACAAGACTACTCCAACAGGCTATCTAAACTAGAGGGCGCGCGGTGGGTCGCGTACGCAAGGGAATGGGGCGCAGTGTGCGGGAAGGAAACGCCGACCGCGCCAAGAGGCTGGATGGTGAGCGAGGTAGGCTATCCAAAAATAGAGAGCGAAGAAGGAGGGATGGAGAGCTACTAAATTTGGAGAGTCATTTACAGAGTCTATTGGAGACGTTTTTTCTCTAATAATAGCCAAATTTACCTTTAGAAAATGATTTAGCTCTTCTCTTGGAGTTGCTCTAAGGCGGAACCACAAAAAAGCTAGGGGGATGGGAGGGGGAGATCGAGGCGAATCAGGAAGGAGACAACAATATCTAGCATCGACGATCGCTTCCAACAAGGGTATCGACGGCCATTAGGGTAGAAGTCGATCTAGGTCACGTCGTTGTTTACAATGAACGCGCTGACACGTGGACCGAGGCCCCGCTTATTTCGGTTTAAACTTCTAGGTTCTAACTTATTTTCACTATTCATAAATTTCATCTTTTCTAACTTTTTGGCTTTTTTAGCTTTTTTGCCTGTTCTTTTTTCCCGTATTCGTTTGCATTGTCCGTGATGGGTAACATGTTTTTCTATTTTATTTTTTAAATTTAATTATGCCAAAAAAAAGCCACATTCAGTTACAATTCAATTTCAGGTAGCTACAGTGCAATTTCAACTATAAACCATTATTTTTCAGCCCAAATAAGCGGCACCCGAATTAGACAATAAATGCTTAGAAGTGCTAAATTAGACTAAGGAACGTTTGTGTTGACTTTTGCTGATAGCTTTTTGGTTATGTCTTTTAACTTAAATGAATAGTAATAACTGAAAGAAGTGACTTTTATGAGGATGATGATTGGTGAAAAAAGTGAGGGAGAGATGTGTGCGCGTAACAGGAGTGAGAGGAGTAGGGTGCGTAATGCACCCGTGATATCTTGTTTTATCTTTAGAGCAAGACGGTAGAGAAAAGAATAAAGAAACCGCTTTAAAAAACCGGATGATCGTATTAGCTTTCTAATAAGAAGATAGAAAAAAAAAGTCAATAAAAACATGGCCAAGTTGTACTAAATTAGACACCCTACTTTTGACAGAGTTTTAGCAGCCTAGCAGAGTAGCAGGCAAGCTCAAAAGACACATCGCCTAGACGAAAGTAAGGTACCGGACTAGTAGGCTACCACCTATGGACGCGGCCGCCGGCGGCCACCGTTGGACGGAGGATGTGGACGACCTGGTCGATGCCGGCGACGTCGATGGAGCTATCTCCCTTCTCGAGTCCGTCGTCTCCAACCTCTCCACCACCGCCTCCTCCTCCTCTCCTTCGCCGGGCGCCGACCTTCGTCTTGCCACGGCGCTCGGCGACCTCGCGGGACTCCACGCCTCCAAGGGAAACACCCTCTGCGCCGACGAGCTCCGCTCCCGCGCCATCGTCCTCCGCTTCCGCGCCGCAGTCCCCGAGGCCTTAGGGTTGCTTCCCTTCTTGTTCTTGCCTTTAACTGAATCTTTACTTACTGAAACAGTCAAACTTCTCAATGCAAAGCTTGTTGATTATGATTTTTCTCGATGGAATCCTGAGATTATGGAGGAGAATTCTCCATCTCAGGCTGTCTGGTTGGCGATTAGGATATAGCTAATTCTCCCGTCGTGGTTTTTATGAACTTACAGTTGCTTTATGTAGTCGTTATTGTCTATTATTGTATATTGATTAGAATAATCATTATTATTTTATAAGAAGTGCTGATTTTTCTGAGATTTGGTTTAGTTCTCTTTGTAAATTCTAGTTTGTAACTCATGATTCCTTAAATATTAGAGCACGACTAAAAAACTGGCATATACTTTGAACAAATTAACTGCAATTGCTTTCCTATTTGGGCCACCTGCCTAACTTCTGTTTTGCTTCTAATAAAGTAATAAAATACATTGAAGGGATCATTGGACGGCGGAGAAATCTTCATCACAAGAGGGTGCTATGGGTTCGAAGAACTCTAAAGTCGCAGCTAATATTGATGAGAAGAATGAAGATGAAGAGGATGGTATGATTTAGAGTGTGTGCCAGCTATTATCTTGGAAACAGTTCAGACAAAACATAGATCTTGAATTCTTCCTTTCGTGCATGCAGATTGGGAGGCTATTGCAGATCGTGGTGCCCATGATGGCACACTAGTGCGCTCCCTCAAGCAAGAAGCAAGCGTGTCTTCTTGTAGTTCGAAGAAAAGTAGCACTCCATCTTCAGGACCCAGGAGGAGGGGAAGGGGTTCTTTTCTTTTTGATAAGAGTGTTCTATGACAAGGGGTCTAATCCTCGTAGTGGATCAAAGGCTCATGTGAATGAGCAGGATAACAAAGCTGGTGCAGGTATTCAGGATATCTATTTTCATTTGTCTAGTTAGCTTGTTCATGGTGAGTAAATCAAGGACTTATTCTTTGGTTTGGTTTTGTAGTTGCAACACAGTTTGGGACAAGTCATGTCCTTGTTCTTTATGACTTTTCACCTAGCACACACACAACAGATTTGGAAAGAATTTTTGAAAAGTTCGGAGACCATGGGGTTGCCATTCGCTGGGTCAATGATACTGTTGCGCTTGCTGTTTTTCGAAGTCCATCAGCTGGTAATTTGTTTGTTACAGTTATTTTGCAATTATATTTGTGTATGGTTCTTCATATAGCATGATCTGCTCAGGTAGACATGGTCCCCATGTCAATGCTTAACCTGGAATTTTTTTTGATCAAAATGTACAACTACACATTCTCCACCTGTTGGAAGCAATTTTCTGATACCATATATGAAGGATTAGACGAACATAGTATATTTATTCAGCTGTCTCCCCACAACTTTTGAACTGAAATGATTAGTTGTGTCACCATAATCCTTTCACGAAAAGATGACAGGCATCCCTTACAATTCCCATCTTTCGATTGTTTGTAAGGAACAGTGTTATTTCATGATATATGTTTAATTTTGATATGTATGCTGGGACAAAATGTTGTATTTTTAAAGTCCAATATAGACGGCAGAATGCATACTTTACTATGAGTCATGGTTTATTGTTCAAGTATCATACTGGTTCAAAGTCGTTCCATTCTGTTAGAACCTAGAACTTCATGCTTATGATATGAACTTGCAAGGTTTATATTAATTTTGTTTTGTGGCTTTATTGCATGCATCCTGATCCATGCATTCTGACCAATTAACCTGTAGCTAACGGGCACAAGCTTGCGTGCCTCCAAGATATAAAGTGCGGTCACTAAAGGATGATGATGGTCTCTTGGCAAAAATAGATGGTAGAGGTAATTGCTGGTGTCTTGTGATGATTCTTGTCCACTTGATCCTCTCTGGATGATGCGTGGATTATTACAGCCTGTACTCCAATCTTATGTTCTTTGATAAGCCGTATTGCATGCCATCTTTCAATTTGCTTTCATGTTGCAGACCTAGAACCGCCCATGCCAAGGCCGAAGACATCAGCCAGAACAGCGCAAAGGCTAATTGCTCATGGGATGGGGTTAAGGCAGTTTACAAACTTTGGGTCAGATGAACTGAAGAAACAAGAGGAGGCGAGAAGGAACCGAGTCGCTGCTCGACAAGCTATGCGAGACGATGCATGGGGTTCAGATTGATTGACTGAGAAAGAACTGTTGCCGCTGGCGTCTCCGCCAGGCTGCTTCCAGACCTCGTTTTGTTACACGGGTGTGATTACATTTCTGCACCTGGTATACGTTCTTTCCGAGATTGCTAGGAGCTAATGCTAATGTTAAGCATGCTGATGTGATTCCTAGATTACTGTATCGATGGGTAGACCGTAATTCCCCCGGGTTGTAATGTTAAGCACGGTGTTCCGGTGAGACACAGAGAAGCCTCAGCATTGACAGTACCATCCATACAAGGCATGGTTGAGAAGCTGGTCGTCCTGTACCACCGGCCTGACTCCAATCACCGATGTGCTGTGCGCTGCTAGCCTGCCGGGTCGCGCGCCGCTTGGGGAAGGAGTAGCAGCACAGCTTGCACGTTGCAAGGGAGCCGGGATGGTAGCATCGAGGGAAGGACGAGCCCATCCACAGCGGCGAGGTTTTCCCTACCTTCCCGGATGATCGTTCGCCAGGCAAAACGAGGTGTTCAACTTGCGCCACCCACATCCAGCAAACAATTGTACCAGACCACACAATTCTACTCTTCCTTGTTGATAGGATAGGAATTCTCCTCTGTAGTGGAGAATAGAAGAAACTGAGCTGGTCACTATAGCTGCTCACCAAACTACCTCCTGCTTCAATGGTGAATCAGAGCAAGCTCATCCCTTTTTCTTTTTTACTCCATCTTATACCAAGTCACTGTAGCTGCACGAGCTGTCATAGTAAATTGAGAGCTCAATTAAACTTAATGCAAGTCCCACGACAGCTCTTCGCCACCAGGAAGAAACGTGAAGAAAAATCACAACACCCATTGCCCACAGCTGTAGGTTGTTTCCTACAGAAACAACTGGAAAGGAACTTCGAGACAATTACATCAACATTTAACAGAACAACAAAGCCCGACAGATGGGAACACTTTGGAAGGGATGGAATACTTTCTTTCGATTTGAAATGTGCCTCTAACTGGGAACAGCTACTTAGTACCTTACAAATAGATAGAGAGACAGGGGCAGATATTTACTCCCACAGAAGGGATGTTAATCCCTCAAAAAGAATTGGTTCGAGCAGGAGCTCCAGAGTAAAGAATATGAATGAGAAGATGTCATCTTGGAGGGCAGGAAAAATGAAAAATCCTCTTGTCTCGACAACTGAATGATGATCACTGCTTTCACTACCAATATCACCATTACCTATCATTTTCGTCATTTCGGACATCTTCTGAAAATTGGATTAAATTTGTAAAGACAAAGTATATAAATTATTGGATTTCGGTGGCAATGCTCAAAATGTTGCCATTAAGCCCTATCCTCACCCAGATTCCTCAATGTTGGGCAGGTTAAAAATTTTGGGACTAAGTTAGATGAAATGATGAGTTGGGTACTCATGCTCATATCCGTTGTAATCATAATATAGCCTTTCACCACAAGCTATATCACGGCAGGCAACCAACAAGACATGGCTCTCACCATCTATGTCGTACCTGACACATTTAATATTCTGCTTCTTCTTGCCATCCCTGCAAAAATTCAACAGTTTCAAACTTCGAATTTAGTGGTCTCCCTCTCTCGAGGATAGAATACCAAATTACTTCCAACAAATTCTGCAAGAATGTAGAAATAAAAATAGAATGCCATGAAAAAAAATGCATAATATGCAAATGCTAATCATAACTGACATACAGGTGCATTTAGCACATCTTACGCAACTAGTAATAAAAAGGTAATTACTTACAGAGTGTGGTTATTAATGCCATTAATAAAGCGAGAAATGTTTCCATGTTTGTCAGGGCAAATAACCAGCCTTTTGGAAGGATCTGCGGTCAAAAGAAGGGTCATTATACTATCGCAATCATCATTTGCCCTGTTCTCCAAATAATCAACATCTCCAGTATATTCAGCGATGAAGGTCATATCCTTAATATCTGCATCAGCTTGCACAGTGAAACTGAAATAAACATGCATTAGTTTAATTTCTGTGTACCGAAAATGTTAAAAACATCCAAGCACATGAGTTCAAGAAAGTACCCCTCACGGGAATCAAAAACCACAAGAAGTGGAGGGCATTCTCCTCTTTTCTGCATGGTTCTGCAAAGTTCTATGGTTTCTTTATCCTCTTTTGGAAGAACCTTGAAAGTTGAGTGCATAATTAGACACCGAAAGGTCCAAAAAATTGAAAACATTGTTTCAAGTAAAAGATTTGCTAACCTGCATACCACCTTCCTCCAATCTTGCTTGATTAGAAGATCTAGGGGCCATACTAGGCACATAAGTCAACTCATTGCTGAACTCCATTTTTGAAGATGTCAAAGCAGTGGCTAGAGAAGCCATTTGCTTAAGCCTTTGAACTCTATCTTCAGTTGGGACAAATGGCAGTATCCTCCTCCTCTTCTTGTGCATAACGAGAGGACGCTTCCTTCGCCTCCTAGCATCTAAACAAGTATGAAGTACATTAGTTATGTTAAGTTCATTGCTCCATGCAGCTAAAGCTAAGTCTTGAACTCCATGTTGGACCAACATTCAAGAGCTTAATTGGCTAGACAATAGATGGGCATGGCAAGCTCGTATTGTAATTTTAGTTCAAGGAAGATTTCACTAAGGAAAAACGTTTATATTATCATCTAGGTGTGGTAGTGTAATTTGCTGTATGCATACCAAATTGACTAATAAAACACTGGTTACATTAACAAAAACTGTTATTATAAAATTTAGGAGCTAAGAAACAATAGAAAACACACAACTCAATTTGTTTCAGATTCATATTTGTTTTCAATAAAGGATTAGTTTGTGTTTGAATCTGACAATAGTCTAGTTCAATGAAGTCAAAGTCAAAAGGCACACTTGAAGCACTATGTCCTTAACTTGCTTGAGGTGCAAGGTGCAAGAAAAGTGTGCGCTTGAGAAACATCATGTGCAACCAAAAGAAACACTTACCTATAAGTGAATAACTCCATACAAGTTCTAAGGAAAAATTTTAGAAGGAAGTCATCTCCTAGTTATCAGGTACAATAACCAATCCACTAAAGAATTAGATAGCATGGCAACTCATCTTTTACATCAAAGTTTGTGAAGTGGCGGACGCAGGAATTTTAGAATGGGTGTTCGAAGTTGTACAAAATTTTTTCAGTAATATAAAGATCTACAGTAGCAATAGTTAACATACAATTGTTCATACTAGGGATAATATATCAAATAATATAACGAAATTACAAAACAATTGCAAAAGTTCACAAATTAACTCGGCGATGCTTCATGCCTTTTGTTGTTTTGAGTTTGAAGCAAAAGATTCATCAATTGATGCTTTAGGTTTAATGAATAAATTGTATTTCTCTTGAGCTTCGTTGTGGGCACTAGTAATTGCTCCAACATGTTTGCCAAACCTATTTTTATGGTTCCAATTTCTAAATCCCCCATTCACAAAACTACCTCCAATATTTCTTTTTGGAAAATCATGCGGCCGCAGGTGGAGTGGAGACGCTAGAAGGCGGAGGCGCGGCCGCGCGATCCGGCCGGCGGCCGTGCGCGCAGAGCCGCGGAGCGGATGGCGGCGCGCGTCGCCGTCGTGCGGCACGAAGAGCCGAAGCCCAAATGGCGATCACGCAACGCCGGCGCGGAGCAGAGGGCCGACGCGGCGCCGGAGGCCGAAGGCGTGGACCGCGCGGTTGACGTGGGATCGTGGGCTGCTCCTCGCCTGCTCGGGCAGCTCGGCTAGGGTTAGGGATTGGGCAGGATGGGGATCGGAAGGACCGGGCCATCGGGGAGACGGGGACGCCGTTTCTATCGCGTGAATTAATGGGCTGGGCCGCAGGCCGCGGTGCGTTTCCGGTCAGGCCAGCCGGCTGGTTGAATAGTGATGGACTGGAGACTAGAAATAGTTATTTTAGCCCAATTAAGTACATGTATATGTATTATATCTTATATATACTAGGTTTTTTGTCAAAAAATTTGGGTGTTCAGCTGAACACCCATGCCCTACATTAGATACGCCCCTGACTGAACTCCTTTAAGTGACCCCTGAAAGTTCACTTCAGACCATCCTAGTATCTAATGGTGCTTTAAAGGTGGATACAATTTTAGTTTAAGGCTTTAGCTACTATCTGAAAACAGTTCGACATATCGAAGCTTATTTTAAGGCTGCAGTTTGCTTGATTTGAAAATATTGTAGCTCGTGCATCGAGTAAATGAGCTGCTCTTAAACTATGATGCACGGACACGGATACGTCGACACGACACCGACACGGGAATTCGCCGTTTTCCCAAAAATACCGATACGGCGACACGGCTATATATATTTAAATAATAAATTATATATATATATATATAGAGGAAAATTACGTAATGCACCATGGTGCCTAGGCACCAACATCCGATACACGTGTATGATTGATAATTTTTTTGAGTTTGGGTATGAAAATGTTTTATACCCTTGATATATTTTTGGTAAGTTAGTTTTGAACTCAGTTCAAACTAGTTTGAACTACTTTTGAGTTCAATGCAACTACAGTGAGTATATACCATAAAAATAGTTCAAACTAATTAAACTGAAGTTGAATTTAAATTTTTTCGGAGTTTGATATCTCAAATATACTTTTTTATGGGTATATGAAGATACCCACATCAAACGTTATAATCTCAAGCAAATCAACTGTATTGATATTGGTGCCTAGGCACCATGGTGCATGAAACACTCGTCCTATATATATATATATATATATATATATATATATATATATATATATATATATATATATATATATATATATTATTTTCTATGTTTCCACATGCTTATTAAACTGAAATAATGTAAATTGTAAACTTGTAATTTGTAAAGTGTATACGGAGATGGAGGCAATGGCGAGATGTGGGGCCGGCGGCGACGGCGGCGAGTGCGAGCCCGCGAGCGGCGGCGATATGCGGAGCGCGAGAGGCGGCGGCGTGAGCGTGCGATGCGGAGAAGCGAGTGGCCGTGGGAATGAGGCTCGGGAGGAATTGGTGCTTCAAAGAATGTAGGTTTAGGCGAGCACAGTGTATGGGTCGCCTGGCCTGGTGCGCCGTGTGCTAGGCCATTTCTGAGCTAGCTGTGTCCAGGCCGTGTCCGACTCGCATAATTACTGTGTCCGATACGTGTCTAGAATTTTAATTATTAAAATTAATTCCGAAATCGGTCGATACGTCGCCGACACGTGTCGGAGACGTGTCTGTGTCGTATCCGTGTCCGACACATGTCGGACACGGATACGGCGGTTTTGACACGTGTCCGTGCTACAGAGCTCTTAAATAAGTAAAATACAGGTTAGTAGAGCTATCAATACATTGAGCAATCAGCAATAAGACCAGTGCGTATACGGATTCTTATGGAAAGGTGATAGCTATTTAAATGACTCAATGAATGCAAGGCAGATCATCGTGAGGGTATACGTGCAATATCACACAATGGAAGTTGATTAATCCATAAAAGCCTGACCGACCTACAAAGCGAGTCACGAGATCTTTGTTTTAATCTCACATTCCTATTACTACAATGAAAACATGCACCATTAACATGAATTAAATGTTTGTTCAATAATGTTTTCCCGCCTATTTCCAGTGGTGATAGCTTTCCCGCATATTTCCAGTGGTGATGTAAGTGAACACCTCATATTGTAAGGTCACTGTATTCATTACCTAGAAAATCCAATTCACTGGAGATATTTGCAGGCAACTATTGCATCGACGGGGCCAGCCATGCAGGCAAAACATTTCCAGAATCAATATACAACCCCAAAACAATAGAATTTCTGCTAGTGCTTACTCCTATCAGGTGTATCGCACTTCTAACCAGTCACATTTTAGACAAACTATTTACACTATGAGATAGTAAGCAGGTTGTAATGCAGTATATTTATCACGTGGCTATTCCTCGTCACCAATGCCAAAGCTTAATAAGCATACAATAGAATCCAATCCAATAGCCTATCCACAGTTTCATCAATCAGCCATGCCATGCAATCAAAATGGTCTCACATCTCACAATTAAGCAATGGTGCACTATTCATGATCTCCCCCCACTTCCAATTACCTTGAGAAAGCCCGTATTTTGCTGCCGTGACGTCCTCCGTGCCTTTCTGAATCCGGAAGAAATCAACGATCTTCGTTTGCGTCATCGGAAACCCTAATACCCCTCGCCACAAAAGCCACAACGAAAAATAGTGAGATAGAAATACAAGGCAGGTGAGCACGAAAAGGAGTGACAAGAATGGAGAATGGCGAGATCGAGGTCGCATAGCGCCTCGCGTGACGCACTTTTGAGGGGCTCGGAGGGCGGGGCGCAGTCGGGGCAGAGCCAGGGGCCGGTCGGGACCCTCGCGGCGATGGGGCGGAGGCAGAAGATGTGCCGGCCACGGTCGCAGACGTCGCAGAGCAGCAGCTCCTCGTCGCGGTCGCCGGAGCCGCACACCTCGCAGAGAGCGGTCTCGTAGGCCTGGCCGCCGCGGGCGCGGGCGACGGGGGGCGGCGCGTCGGCGGTCGGCGCGCGGCGCATGACGTCGGAGATCGAGCAGAAGCGGCGGGGAGACGGTGGCGGGGGCGGCGCGGCCGTGCGCTTGCGGCGGAGCTCCGGCGAGGTCGTCGTGGATGGCGCCCTGCGGCCCATGGTGGCGGCGGAGGGGAGACCTCGGGGGTGGGAAGAGGCGAGCCGAAGGGGGACGGGGTGACGTGGCGAGGGCGGTGGGCTCACCTTACTCGCGTCGCAGGTCTTCCCTTCCCTCGGGGAGCTGTGCAGGGAGGGCTGTGCCTGTGCTCCTGGGTGGAAAAGAAAGCGATGAGACACGCCAGGTATACCTATAATTAATAACCAACCTCTCTCTCGAGGTGACCGTTGGTAATTCTCACCGCCGCTATTCCCCCCGGGGAATGCCTCCATCCCTACGAACGTGGTTTTCCTGTTTTCTTCCTCATGTTTTCATCCACATGATAAAGATTTAGAGTACCTTTTCTACCTCTTTATATTTCTTTGATGTTCTGGATCTCTATCACATCGACAAAAACACGAAGAAGGGAGCAGAGAAATCGTTTTCCATCCCCACACCCTATTTAGCTACGAAGGCAATTTTCTCTGTTCTCGTCTCAACCGGAGTTTTGTCGAGGACCAGAGTGTATTAAAAACCTACATTTTAATAATACTAAATGTAATTTTATATTTTTATCGTATGGTTATGCAGATATTAATAAATTTATTAATACATGAGGCAGTAAAATAATACTAAATAAGTTATATACTACATATTATTCCAAATATATTACGCTCGAGATAAAACACACACGCTCGAGATATATGTGTGTGTGAGTATATATCGAGAAATAACGAGAATCAGAGATAAGAGAGACATTCTCGTCCTTATCCCTGTATAACCTAGTGCGAACAAAATTCTCCTCCACACTTATCTCCTAATAGAGAATTACCCCGGGTTACCGGGTGCCGAGCCCCTTGCCATCACTACTCACCGCCGCTCACACCAACCAGCCTCGTCGTCGTCTTTTCCTTCCGTTTTCTCTCCAGGTGGTGTGAATACACACCCCTTGGTGGCATGCAAAGCTACAAATAATGTCACATTACCAAAAATGCCAAAAGTACAGGTCAGAACTTGCAAGCATTTGTTGTTTCTTAAAATTTGAAAAACATAAACTCCGTTTACATTAGCACCTGGCGTTTCCAAAATTTTGAAACGAACTCCGTATACGTTTTCACTTCGTCTTACTTGCCAATTCTTGAACAAATAATATGTGCTCTAATTTTGGCAGTGCCAGAATATGACATAGATTAGTAAAACAATTGTGCACAAACCAAATGGCCCATGCTCTTATGGGAAAAAAAGAAGGTTCTTTTTACTCACTACGCATCGAACAATCTATAACATTGGCATGCTCCATTGCTTGACTCTATTTGCTCACCTGGCATTTGATTAGGCAGATTTCATCATCCCGAGCTTCCAGTGATAGTGTAAGATCCAATAAGTACACTTGCAGGTTTCAACCACGTGGATTATATGGAATATGAAATCAGCGATGAAAACAGATTATAAATCTCACCTTGGCCGCTGCTCACGAATATCAGGAGCTGTGAAAAGTTGTTCTGTAGGTACAGCCATCATACATGCCACAGGCGATCCTTATATAAATTTAATTTTATTAGATAGTCCTAGTTCTATTGACATAGCATAGCGGGACTTGGCTGGAAATTTTTGTCTGTGTTACAAGGAACCAGGATTTCGATAGCTAATCTAGTCTAAATCCAACTACATAGATACAAAGAGAGCTCTTGGATTCACAACTCGTTAACCAATCTTCTTTCTTGATCCAGTGCATTTCCCACATTTTGGTCTTGATTTCTTGTGCAGCCTATGAAGGTGCCAACCTTCTCACCAACAATAGCTTTTGCAATATTTCCGGGGTTTTGCAAGTTAAACACGACAACTGCAAGATTACACACCAAATTAAACTTGAGAATCGAAGACAATAAGAAGCCTCAGAAACTGATAGCGTCCATACCAGGAATGTTGTTTTCTTGGCATAGTGTAACGGCAGTCATGTCCATTACTGAGAGGTCTCTTGAAGTCACCTCATGGTAGCTCACTGTCTCAAGAAGGCGGGCATTTGGGTTATGCTTGGGGTCCGCATCGTACACACCATCAACATTTGTTGCCTTAAGCACTACCTCCGCATTGACTGTGTGCATAAAAAAAAAAGGAAAAATGGTCAATGCGAAATAAATAAAGCAAAAAACTTCCATTGAAAAAGTGCTGTTCATCTGAGAAGTCTGTCTAGGAAAGTTAAATTCAAGCTCGCTTCATGATAACATATTTCTACAGGCACAACGCACATTGTGATTTATGATTGCCTATGTAATGAAGTTAATAAACACATCGTAACATAAACTTTGTAACAGTCCCTGAACTGTTGAGCTAGACAGCCGGACGCACGGTTATTTCTCTAACCTAATTGTTCGACTCACAGCTTTCATTTTCAACTTAATCTGTGCAAGGATCTTCATGCATTCAATATCAGATAAAACTCAGAGAGGTTAGGCAACTAACATAAAGTGCTACTGTGGGTAGTCATATAGTCCTACAACCTGCAACTGACAGGAGCATGACAACTAATATAATGATAAAAATACCACAAATGTTTCACAGTATTACATATGTAGGCATGTAGCTAAACCTATGGCATGACAAGGGCGCATGCACTACCAACAGCTACATTAGCACGCTTAAGCACCCTTTTTTTCGAAGTGAAACAAATACACATCTCCGCAAGCATATTTTCTCTAGTTTTTATAAATAAAACAGGTCACTAGTGAAGAATAGAAGATGACTCACTTTCTGCACAACGGAGAGCTGCAGCTGTATCAGTTGTAAAGAATGGGTTCCCTGTCCCAGCAGCAAATATAACAACTCTTCCTTTCTCTAAATGCCTGACAGCTCTTCGGCGTATGTATGGTTCTGCAACTTCTGACATACGGAATGCAGTTTGGACACGGGTCGGTATTCCAATGCTCTCCATTGTTGCTTGAAGAAATATTGCATTCATCACAGTGGCCAACATGCTGAATTAGGAAAACATTAAGAAAAAGTAGCATGGTCAGATGCAGCCGCGACCTATTTTTTATAGCAAGAAATCATGCGATTACTTATAGCAAGAAATGTCCTTTTAACTAAAATCTGCAGATAAAAAAATATTATGGACAGAGAATCATTACTATTATAAAAGAACGAGTTGGTGGTCGTACGTCCATTCTCCTCTAACCACTTTATTTCTTTAACTTCTCATCACTCTCCACTTTCCAACCGATCAGAGAAACTCTCCTCTATAGTGTGATTTTCTATACATCCAATGAATTTTGTTGCAATGCACGGGCATGTAACTAGTAGGTAATAAATTACAAGTGGGTTTGAGCTTACACAAACTGTAGACAACATATAGTCATGGAGTGTTAAATGGTTTGTCAAATGTAACTATAACTTTCCACTCAGTAAACTGTTCTCGTGAAATTCTGATTCTAGCAGGTTTAAATGTGGCTCATGTGATGGCCACGATCAGCCATGGTAGTACAGATGTTGAACTGGCCAAAAAGTTGACATGAATTACATAGCATTGCATGCTACTACCAAGATATTCTGAGATTGGGCTCAGTTCTTGTTTCATTATGTGGCGTATAACACACTATATGGCGTTTCAACTTCTTTTCAAGGCTACTTGACAGCCGACCATAGGATGTTAAGACGATTTAATTATGAAAAGACATCACGCATTGAACATCGTACCCAATGTAATCTGCAGATGAGCGGTCAAGCCCACTACATCCAGCCCAAGAGGCTCCACGGAAGATATTGCCCCCACCAACGACAATAGCAACCTGCAAGGGCTCTCACAATTTTTAATGTACAGCATATGATTCTACTAGAGAAGACAAGAGAAACATATGCACAAAACATAAGAATGCTGGCTTGGAATGCAATGCAATTTAATCGTTTACTATTATATACGCATATGCACATTTCACTTCATTTAGCTTCAACCTTCAAACAGGTGATCCAATAAGTAGCCAATAAAAAAAATGAAAGGCAGTATTAAGGACACACCTCTACACCTAGTCTGGTGACGGAAGCAACCTCTCTTGCAATTGCCATTGTAATCTGCAACAGACCACATAATTACATTAATTACATGACCTATGCACATCAATTGTTTAAATTCAAAGATGCTCCACCAAAAGCAGCCTCACCTTTGGGTCAATGTTTTCTGTGTGATCTCCAGCAAGAGCTTCCCCACTTACTTTAAGCAATACCCTTTGCCATCTATATGGCTTTTTAGAACTAGAATCTTCATCAAGCATAAGGCTGAACGGTGGCATCAGTGATGTTTGACTTCTGACAAATGAAAGAGTCAGGAGATACATTATGAAAAGTAATTACATAATTACTTCAAGTCTTCAACATCAAAAGGAACTAGTACAAAATTGACTGCAGATATGATCCACTCCAAACGGCTTCAACTACTGGCTTATTTTGGTTTTCAGCTTATTTAAGCTAGAAACCACTTAGAACGTGTCGGCTTCTAATTTCAACTTATTAGGTTTTTTCGGTTTATTTGCTTTTTTCCTCTGTATTCCTTTGCATTGTCTGTGACAATATAATGATTTTTTTCCTTCATTTTTTCTTCAGAAAAAGCTAACAGTCGCTATAATATAGCTTCAGATATATAAACTAAAAACCATAGCCTGAAGCTTAAACTGTAAGCCAGTTGAAGCGGAACCCAGCAGCTGATTCCAACAGAATCTAAAAAAAGGTCGCTTTCTATGACCTTTTACCATGCAGATGTGTGGCTCGAGTCAATAACTTAAGTCTGATGCTGATGAAATTACAAAAATATTAAAAGATACTCGGTATGCTATACACCGCTCTTCGCACAGATAATCTCATCTCTACCCTTGTTCCGCCTCTCCGCTGGCCGCAAGCATCCTACACACAGCATGGACTCAATAGCAACACCCTTACCGTCTAGTATAAATCTTTATTCCTCTCTGGGTTGTACAGCTAAACTATCTAGCCTTGAGGGAAACAGACACTATGAAGAAACATTCTGTCGAACAACTCGTCGGCGCTCCCGCCCACATGACCCGGCACAACCACCCGCCCTCGCGCGCGCGCGCACCACGGATAGATAAATAAAATAAACAAAGGGCGGCATTACAGCAAGCACGTGGCGGGCAAAAAACACCGCGTAACCAGCCGATAGGGTGTGGAATCGTGTACCGGAAGTTGGGTGAGGAGTCGGGGGCGGCGGCGCAGGCGCGCGGCGTCGTGGGGAGGAAGAGGGGAGGCGCCCGGCTCGGGGGCCTCGGGCGCGACGAGGAAAACGACAGGGAGGCGGAGAGGGAGAGAACGGGAGACAGGTGCCGAGACGGCGACGGGGACGGGGAGAGGCAGAGGAGGAAGGAGGTCGACACGCCGGCGGCTGCCATGGTGGCCGTCACTCCTTCCGGAGAAGACAAGACGATGGGAGTGGGGCGAATGGGATGCGCTCACGAAAACCACGCGACTAGAGAGAGATATTTTTGAATCGGCTTAATTTATTCTTTCGCCGGATTTACCATTGGAATTGGGCCTAGATTGTGAATGGGCCAAGTGGATGGTCTTATTGCTGGGCTATGGCCCAGTTACCTAAGGTGTCATAAGCGCTGCTGTGCCCTCCTTTCCAGTTTTTTTTCTTCTTTTTGAGTGGTCCTCTTCTCTTTCTTGCCCGCGTGGGAGCATCTCTGAATTTTCTGAACTACCGATGATGTCTTGTCGATCCCATCCTGGAAAAGGAGACAACGATGTGCCAAGGAGGCAAACACAGAGAAGATGCCACTGAACGTACGACTCATTGGCAGTGAAAATCAAGAATAAACTAGTAGCAATTCCCCTCGTGCAATGAGCACAAGCTAGGGCATGCTTGCATTCTTTACCCACCCTACTTTGCTAGGTATGACCCTAAAAAAAAGTCCACATAGGTCCTACCCTTTTCAACTTCTAAAAACGTCTTTTGGCTTTTATTACAGTACTTAACTTTCAAACGGAGTATTTTCTTAAAACAGGGTCTACAACTTAATTGTAGTACATATTAAAGGCTCAACATCTGTATCAACCAAAATCACAAACGAGTATCTCTCTCCGTAATCTCTGTCACAAACAGCTAAAATTCAAAAATTTCAGTAAAAAACCATAAACCGCAGCCATATCAAACAAGCCCATGGTCGATTGCTCGAGCAAGCAGGGCTAGCAAGGTTGGGCCATTTTGACCGGAAAGCGTAAAATGAGTACACGCTTATTTTGACCGGAGGTGAGCACAGCCTAATGAGCGGCTACACACGTTCCCTCTTGAGGAAATAGCCATGTCGCCGGCAAGTCGTCGCCGTCCCGCGGCATCACCGGCAGGAGCGAACGGGTGCTCCGGTACCTCACGTCGTGGACGCTCAAAGAGTAGCACAGTGACTTCCGGTGCCATCTTCCATGAAGAAGATACGATCCGCCCACTCCTCACGACGCTTGTCAGGCACGCGGACAGCTCTGGAGCACCACCACTCCACGAACAACGCCCGGTAATGGCCGATGGTGCTCACCTCCGCCCACCGCGACAACGGGAAGTCGGCCTCGAACACGGTGAAGCGCTTGTCCATTGCGCCCAGGACCATCCCCCAGACGCTTTGCCGCGGCGGCCTTGCACGACAAATCTCTCGGCGGACCAACAACAGCGCGCCGTCGGACTCCATGAGGTAATGCAGCGTGACACAAGGGTGGTAGTCGATAGTTGCAGAACCAGAAATTGAATATTGAGATATGTAGGATCGAATACTACAATTAAAAGGGTGAATGATTGTGTTCCTTTTGATTGTGTTCCTTTTCAAAATCTCTATGCAGTCGATGAAGAATTCGACCACTTGAATACGCACTCGATGCTCAGCTTTGCACATAGTCGTACGTTTCACCCAAATAGAAATCATTAGAAATCACAAACCAGATTGATTCAAAATATTGCTAAATTTTCATGGATTTACAAAGCGCCCTCACAAGTACCGCTAAAAGCTCTAGCACAAAACGCCTCCTCAAAACTGCGGCTAAGACCCTTAACTTCTACCTACATTTATATGCTATAACATTAAATCGTGTTTGACTCAAACACAAACATGAAATCCTATCTTTTCATCAAATCAAATGACCCGAAATCCTTCCAAACACAGATTTTATTTAAACTCTCGATCTTCTCAGTTATGGACTCCATCCACAACTCATAACACAACACGTAACGAAGCCTCCAGAATCACAACTCTCATATCTTCATCACATCCGATTAACTTCTGTGTCGAAGTATCCAGGACTGCACTGTCCGTAACTTCTACACGCATCACCATCTTTTATTTTCACATGCTCCAACGTTAGCCTAACCATCTCGTGTGACACCCTTAACCGTCCAAACCTCAAATCTCTCCATCCTAGTTCCAGTCCTCCTCGTCATCGACCATGATCGTCTCCACGTCCACCTGCACATACAAAGACTAAAGAAATATGTTCCCTGGCACAAGTTCTTCACAATTTGACTACCATTAGTTCGCATAATTAAAACACATCTTTAGTCATCCATCATCATCAATCATGTCATCAACGACCACACATCTCATCGCTATCCAGAAATCAGCTTTAAATCACTTAATACGATCGCTTACTCAACGAGTATTCGAAAACAACAAGTACTCAGAAATTACCATCGCTCCGCTCAGAACGCTCGGAAATAACAAGCATCGCTTTGGACCACAAATCCATCAAGTAACGATCACTGTGATTACAACTACCAATTACAACACTTTCGACAACCGATCGCTGACCACAATCACAAAAACCACGACTATCAAGTACCAAGTTCTTTCGACTATTGAGTACCAAGTCCTTCCAATACTGTTCACCGATCCCACCAGCCAGTCATACCGTTGGCCAAACACGAGTACTCGAAGTACTCAAAGATAGAAAGAGTTAAAGTACTTGTACCAACCATGAAATCTATGAGTAGAGACCGTGAAACATACGGCAACTGATAATAAAGTCTTCGACTTCCGACCACAAAGTCTACGACTACCGATCAGAAAGTCTAAGACCACTGACCAGTAAAGTCTACGACTATCGAGTATTGATTAGTAATGTCTACAACTATCGAGTATCGACCAGGTACTATACCTACAACTATGTAAAAGTACTGTAACTATGACTATTGAAAAGTACTGTAGCTACGATCATCGAAAAGTATTGTAGCTACGACCAGTTCGCTGGTCGAGATCGAAACTAACCGATTACCTGGCTTGGTCGTTCTGCCGTGATCGAAAAGGAAGTAGTCAAAGGCTGCCATGGTTGAAGTCGAACGTAGACATAGTCGGATATGGTCGAAATCGAACGTGGTCAAAGTTGGATGTGGTCAAAATCTATAGTGCCCTATTTACCGTGGTCGAAGCTTGATGTAGTCGAAATGCTGTGGTCAATTTGTCGTTGTCGACGCCTGTCGTTCGGACCTGCCGATCAGACCATCCATCACAAGGCCGATCGGACTACCGTACGTTTCTCTGATGACACTCGAATGTTGTCCGATACTACAATGTCACTCGAATGTCGTCCAATGCCTCGGTTCCACTCGAACACCGTTTGATGCTCCTATGCAACCCGAACGCCATCCGATACACCAAAAGCAACTCGAACGTAAGAAACTATAACTCTATCTCCACATAGTTTTTGTATATTTTATAAGGTATAATATGCTTACTAACAAATAATGGTAAGATCAAGAAATATTGAAATATCATTAATTTTCAATGATTTATCAATCATCAAGATTCCTAACAAGTCCTTTTGCTTACTTCCTTGCCGCCATCGCTAGGCAGCCGAGACGTGAATGCAGCGACTTAGAAAGATGTCCTGACATCCTAGTTTGTGGCTAGTTACCAATAAGGCAAAACTTATGAGATACCGAAGATAGATGACATTAAAAAAAAACGTGCTGCATAGCCGTCCATCAAAAGCAGACTCAGCCCATTAGCTGTGTGTAAAGGGTTTTAGGTTTCGATACTTGTTTATCAATTAGTTAATTAAAAGGGCTCAATATCTACTAATTATTGCATCCTAATTACATGTCTTCACATTTCTTGGGGAGGAACAGGCTCCCGGTCATCCCCTTCTCTACCCCACCGGTAGTCGAAACCCGGGGAGCCCCCTAAATGACGAGGTGATCCGAGACATGGCTGGATCGTCGTGGAGACGGCGAGGAGGTCCTCGTTGTGGTCGACGGCGTAGAGCTTGCCCTGGTATTATGTCTTTGAGATGCCTCCAACATTGGCCGTGGGCGATCACCGAAAACTACGGCACCCCCGGTCGGCACAGTGTGAATGTACCAAGCTGCCCTTCGCCGATGACCGCGGCGACGAGGTGAGCCAAGCAGACGACTAGCTTGAGTACAGACACCATCTGGGGCTCACCGTCCCTTTGGATCCGCCTGTGCAGGTTATACTCCGGGAGCACTCGCTCGGCCACGGCCACGATGGGGTCCTGACGGACATGGATGCGGGACAGGCTGGGGAGCGGCTCCATGCCTCCATGGTGGCCTTGGAGAAAGGGTTCGTCAGCGAGTAGGCGACGCCACCGCGTTCAAAGACGAGCCACCCCACTCACCGCAGGACTGTGGTAGCCGGCGGCGGCAGGCGGAACGGCCGGTCATGCTCGGGGAAGTCGCGGAAGGTGCCATCGGCGAAGCAGAGGCACGGCAACAGTGGGGAGGCGTGGGATGCTGCCGCGCGGAGTAGCGCAAGGCGCGGCACACGGCGGCGAAGCAGACGCGGTCGGCGCAGATTAATAGGATTAGTGGAGGTTGTTTTCTGACTTCTCTAATGACAGCGGCTGCTGGTCCATTCGCCGATTCTTCGGCGATCAAAGCATTGCACAGATCGATAGCATCTGTCTCCAGGGTGGTACGTCATACGAGCAATGCCCATGCATGTTCCGCGCAATGTTCTTCAGAGCCTGCAACACAATCCATGGCTTGGAACATGTCTTCTCCGCATGTACACCAGGGCTCATGTGCGATCACCAACATCGAATATGCTTCCAGATTAACATCAACTTTCAATATTCAAACCGCCCTCGCACCTTCTGATCATTGTAACATCCCTTGCACGAATCTTAAAGCACCTTCCCCGCCTCCTAACGGAGACATCCCGATTTTTCATTGCAGAAACGGGAAACAAAAAAGATTTTACAGAAGGTGGCTTTCAAGAAAAAAAAGATCTTGCAGAAGGGAGTACATACATCCTCAAGACTTAAAACTACTACCATGGTTATCGCTTTTGACTGAGTTGTACCAAACAACCAGCTAGAAGCGAAAACCAAGCAAAATCACAAGCAATAGTTCAAATCTCTCACAGACCAAAACCTGCAAAGCTAAGCATAATTTTCCGCAGACTATCTTGGGTCCTATTACAGCAACATCCTCATCCCACCAAAACAAACGCAGAGAGGCAGAGAATTTCAATGACGGCTAATCTAGTCTTCAGTGGAAGAGACGCCAGGTAGAAGCCTCATTCCTCCAGCCTCTTGTCGTTGCTCCATCTCCTTGATGCGTTGAAGGACCGTTGCTTGGATTTGCTCCGCGGCTTGTATCAGCATCTCTTTCTTCTCTCCCTTCTGAAGACCTGCACAATATATTTGAGGAAACTGCAAGCGGAACAAATGATCTCAATCGGATATTTCAGTGGTTTGAACTCAAAACACACTTTATTCCGTCTTTTCCAAATAGCCCATACCACTGCCGCCAAACCAATGACATGCAGATCCGGTGATTTTGGCATAATTCACTGGATTAAATCACTTTGAAGGGCAAGGATAGTCCGCACACCCATATATACATGTGGCTGTGCATTTTCCTATGGCTTCAGCAAGATAGGCATCAAACAAATTAGGAAGTTTACCGACGCCTTGCCCATCTCTAATCACTGTTCAGCTTTAGCATAGCATGAACTGTGCTTGCTTGTAGTAGTGCCATCTTCTAACCCCCTGAACTGACCTGATCCGGCATGCATGATTTCCGTGGTCTTTGATGTCCACAAACTTATATATTTCAGTATGATTGAAAACTTTCTATAACTGTGATCTCATTTCTGACCAGCAGCAAGATGCCTATACATTTGAATGCTTTTTATTGTCTTACGACTGATACTATAGTGGAGTTTTGCTCCAACAATATGCTTTGGGTTATTGGCAAACACTAAACCTTCAAGTTTGCGAGCTTTCATTGTGATCACGTGGGCGCGCGCAAGCAATATATGGAAGGTCCACTTCAAAACACCAGACTAACATGTATGTCCAACAAACTGACCAAAACCAATTAAAATTCACAATTGCTTCATATTATTACTTGTTGTATCGTTCAACTCTATAATTGAACATTTAATGATGCTAAAGTCGAAACATTTAACAGGTACATCATCTGCATCATAGCATAGCTGCTTAGCTACAACAAAACTTGACACTCCCAAAACAAGCAGGACACCATCATTGGGAAGTAGGGGCTAACAATTACCTTCCCTGAAAGAGAGCAGACAATCAGCGGCAACTCCAGCCTTCATCTCAGCGGCAGCCTTTCAGCGGCAACTCCGGCCTTCATCTCGGCGGCAGCCTTTCTTTCGCAGCCTTCAAGATACCACTTGAGGATCGCAAGCCTCGCGGTCTCAAAGGCACAGTACCCTAGTGCAGCAAAGCACGCACTGTGCAGCACCCTCGGTCCAATCCCCCGGGACAGGCCCATCAGACCCTCCTCGGCGACGACCTCCCGCATAGTCCCCACTACCGTGCGGCTCCCCTCGGTGCCCACCCTGGTCATCAGCCGCGTCTTCACGACGTCCAGCGGGGTGGTGAGCGCCGCCGATATCGCGCCTGCGAGAGCGCCGCACAGCACGCTCTCCCCCGGCGTGAGGCTGGTATTGTTGCGCTGCTTGAGAGTGAAGGCCTTGAGGTACTCGAAGGAGGAGTAGCTCAGAACCCCCGCAGGGAGGTTGCGGAGGAGGGTGGCGGCGTATCCGGCGTAGAGGCCGAAGAAACCGTCGATCTGGAGGATCTGGAGGAGCACCTGCCAGGAGCGTCCCTTTGCGGCGCCGGACTGGAGGCGCTGGGTGATGAGCTCCTTGGGGACCATGATTGCGGAGGAGGAGACGTTGCCGCTGGCGCCGGCGAGCGGGGGCACGAGGAAGGGGGGGAGGTGGGGGCGGAGCAGCGACTTGGCGAGCTCGCAGGTGCCGAAGTAGACGGCGGAGGAGGAGGCGGAGCCGAGGATGACGGCGGAGAGGCCGCGGTAGAGGCCGAGTGGGCCGTCGGTGCGGAGGATGTCGAGGAAGACCTGCCAGGAGCCGCGGGACGCCGCGCCGGCCTGGAGGCGGGTCTTGACGGCGTCGATGGGGAGCAGGGCGGCGTAGGTGAAGGCCCCCGCGGCGGCGCCGGCGCAGGCCCCGATGGCGGCGCGGGCAAGCGGGGTGGGGGTGATCGTGGCGGGAGCGGGAGCGGGAGCGGCGGGGATGGAGAGGGAGGAGGAGGAGAAGACGGGGGCGTGGGGGGAAGCGGCGGCAGGGGAGTGGTGGAGGAGGAGGGAGGTGAGGTCGGAGAAGAGGGAGGGGAAGTCGAGGTGGGATTGGGAGTGGGCGTTGGTGGCGGTCATGGGGGCGGGCAGCGCGAGGGAGAGCGGCTTCTTCGAGTTGGACGACGGCATCTTGGCCGTGCCGCCGCGAGACGAGATGGAGGAGGAGGAGGAAGAGAGGTGGAGGCTGGATGGGTTTGATGCGGTTTTCGGTGGAGATGCACGGCGATTTGGACCCAGGAGACCCCTCTGAATCTCTGATGCGGCCCGGCCGCGATCCATTCCCTATCCACATCGGTCGGCTCGGCCGAATTTTTTCTATTTAAGTCCTTTTTTTGAAAAATATTCACATTTAGACCCCTGATGGTTTTAATTCCGTTTTTGGACCCAGGGGGTCAGAGCCGTGACCCACGGCGCCGAGGTAACACGTCTCGGCGCCGTGGTCCATGGCTCCGAGGTCGCAGGCCCACTCCAGCCTGCTGGCCTGCGTGGCGCTGACGTGGCAGCACCTCGGCGCCGTGACTCGTGGCTCCGAGCTCGGCGCCGTGGGTCGTGGCGCCGACCTCGGAGCCGTGGGTCGTGGCGCCGAGCTGCCTGCCACGTGGCGCGAGCTCCCTGCCACGTTTGGAGACACTCGGCGTCTTGGGTTTGCACCGATCAGGCTTTACGTTGTCGCAAAAAGAATTACTAGTTGTATTTTTTATTTTGATTATTTAATTATAGTAATATTATGTAATATATTTATTTATTTATAGAGAAAAAATACGACATATGTTTTTCAAATTCGTTATGTTGCAGATGATACATGTAGGAAATTTGTTGTAGATTTTTTTAAAATATTATGGTACGTTGGTAATGGTTTTTGAAACATAAAATTTTGATGTGGAAAACAATTTAATGAAAATTTTTTTGAGCACAAATGTGATATGAACAATTAGACGAAATGAACGAAAGTGATATTGAAATGAACGAAAGTGATATGAACAATTAGACGAAATGAACGAAAGTGCAAGAACTGTAATGATTATAAGTTTTGTTAATTATGTAGTTGTGAATTACAAAACAATCGATAAAATTGTAAAAACAAGTTTATGTTGATTGGCTCGTTGTAGATGCATAAAAATATGGTAATTTTTTTAGGAACGATTGTGCGTAGAACAGTCGATATATAAAATGGTAAGTGACTTTTAAGGTTTGGTATGTTTTAAGGGTTTGCAATTCCGTGGTTTTGCAAGGTTTGGTAATTTTGTAGTTGTAATATGGGAACGAATCGATGAAGTCGTAATAAAAGTTTATGTTCATTGCAAGTTGGACATGCAAACCAAATTATGCTAAATTTTTTTCAAGGATTGAGCGTAGAAATATCAATGCATATAGTGGTAAGTGATATTTCAAGGTTAGTGATATTTTGACATGGCAGGCATGTGGCATGTGGCATGTGTGCAACTCTGTACTTCTAATGTTCAGAATTCCACCACTAGTCCTAACATGCATGCCTTAGAGAAAATAACTTGCTGGGTCTATTACATATTGTCTCTTGGGTGTAGCGTGGTTGTTTCCCTTTTGTCACGCCCGAAGATGGCTCATTGCTTCCTTCTTCCCGTCACTCTTGGACTTGAGGGTGCCTCACGAGATTGAAGCTCTTCCTCCCGACGCTTGATGGTCGCTTCACGCAGACTTAGCCGCTCCCGCCTCCTTTGCGGCTCATCCTCCTTGCCCTTCGGACGGATTTGGTCCACCTCACGCGGCGCTCTTGCTCAAGCCGCATCTGTCGTTCCACCTCGCGAGCCTGAGTCATCTTGACAAAGTATTGTCCTTTGTTTTCCACCTCCACTGCCCGGTTATTTGGCCATGCCGGCGGCACTCGATCCACCCATTCCATGAACCCGCAACCTATGTGTGGCGTGGTAGATGTCATGGATCAAGTTGAAAAACGATAACGGAAAAGAAATGATTTAGTTATGGTCGTTACCACGAAGTCGTCATCCAGGTTAGGACACTTGAAGAACCTACGGCCGTATTTGGCTCGTTGTACTCAATCAGTCCAAACTCCCAACATCGTCCTAAAGCCGCAATGGCACTTCGGGCGCTCATGCCACTCCGGCACTCCAAATGGGTCGGACCTCCAGGAAGACATTGTTGTGTAGTAGTATTGTGATTCCTTGAGGAGGAGATGTGGTATGGAAGACATAGGAGGGAGGCCTTTATGTAGGCAGGTTATCTGGTGCAGTGGGCATAGTCCATGGAGAGGATCTTTTCGATTTTCCTGGATTCCAGTGTAGCAATAAATAGCCCTATGTAGGCTTTTCAGAGACTATAATCTCGTAATAAATTCATAGTTTGTAGCCTTTTCAGAGATTGGACCATTCAAAGCCTAGAAGGCTAAAGACCTACGCCCCTATATGTGTATAGGCCTACAGGCCTACTCCTGTAAAGGCTAAAGACCTACGCCCTATATGTGTACAAAGCTAAAGGCCTACTCACATCTGCAAAGTCGGCATATCTGCCTGCTTTCTCATGTCATCGAGCAAAGCTGCCTCTTTGTCATCTCACCGAGCAAAGTCGACCTCTTGTGTCATGTCCCCGAGCAAAGCCGGGCGTGTTGTCATGTCCCCGAGCAAAAGCCTCTTTTTGGTGGTCACTGCAGAACCGCCTGATTTGCTATAAGTAGCGGGTTGGGGTCCCATGACATTGTGAATCGAACAAAGTAGTACCCTCTCTTTCGTGGTGAAACATACCATGTCCAAGTCGAGGGCGGTGGGATTTGGGTCACCAAGGACGACATTCCCTTAGAAACGAGGATATGTTCGGTCCGCAGTACCGATTGATACCAAGCCGGCGTGCTCAACCACCGTGGCCGAAATGCAGACACAATGAGTACGCGGTCGTCCAGATCTTGGATTCCCCGAACGATGGCGGGCGACGTTTCTTCCGATGCTCACGCTCCGGGGTACAAATTAGTAATGTTACATTTTGTATTGCTTATAGACCCTCGAAGTTTACCGTCATTTTTTGTGCAGATGGCCAAATGCGACTTCTCCCACTGGATCGACCCTCCTCACGAACGGTATGTTGATCGTTATGTGGATACATTATGGGCTCGAATATGGGACTTGGAGTACCGAATGGAGAGTCTCACCGAGAGAACAACGACCTCCGCGAATGCATGCAACGCGAGAGGGGCAACGAGGAGGTCGTGAATATAGGAAGCTCTTATGATCCCACATGTTGCCGCGCGACCCGAATCGCATATGTGCATGCCACTACCACGATGGACAACCACGTCCGAGGCGACCCCTCAAAGATTTCTCCATGTGGGTGCCACGAGGCTCGTTTGGCATGTAGGTAAGAAGGTGTATGGTTGTGTTGTGTTTTAGTTGTTTTGTTCGTTGGTGTGTTGATGGCTGTAGTACTTGGTTGTGTTGTCATTTTTTAGTACCATCCATGTTTACCGTCGTTGCTGTGTTGATGGTTGTAGTACTTGCTATATTTTATGTACGTGCAATCTATGTGTTGTTTCGTGTTGTGACTGGGCAAAGCTGTTTTATTTTAGGTCGTAGCCTTTTCAGCCGATTGTGCTTTTTCAGGAAGCATAAATTCATAAGCAAAAAATTCATAGTTCGTATCATTTGCAGTCGTTTGCAGTAAACATAAATTCATTGCAGGAATTATAGAACAACAAAGTACAGACTACGGATTCGTACACAAATATCACATGAATATAACATATACACATACATACAAACAAGTAGCTCATTACAACACGACCCACAAGCCTACACATCACTGGACGGCCGTGAATGGCGACACCAAGTATCTTCTGAGTGTCCTGGAGCGTAATAGTCATCTCACCGAAAGGGAGGTGGAAGCTGTGAGTCTCCGGCCTCCACCTACATGATACAAAAAAGAGGAGTACATGTCAGAGAATTTGAGGCGCACATAGCCGACCAACAATGAACATGCAAGTGGAGCAATGGTTTAGGAGAATACCTGTCAATCAGTGCAGTGATGGCCGGGGGGTTGAAGGTGGGCAACCCACGGCGAACCTGGTAAGAGATGGCGTCTAGGCCAGCCCTCTCCAGGAAGGGAGTGTACCTCTCGTCGCATCGCATGTCCAGAACCCGTCATGGGTTCGAGGACGAAGGATGGGCAGCTCTGTATAGAATAGAACACTTTTTTGTTAATGCATCAACATAAATAATTAATTGTACAAGAAGTGATGAAGCGCACCATCCCCTCCGCGGTGAGCCGTCCTCGGTGGTTCTCCTCGTAGTGCGCGTCTAGCAGTGGAATTGCGCCATCCTACAAAAAATTGATTTTGTCACCCAACATAGAAGTAAACAAAAATTGAACATGCATACAATATGGAAATAATAAGAAATTAAATAAGAAACATAGCAAATTACATATGAAAAAATAACTAGACGAACTATGAAACATAACGAATAAAAGCACTCGACTTTTGACTAAGTGGCCAATGGTATGTGCGTGAATTGTGGCCAAGTCTACCACATTTGCTACATTGGTTCTGCTCGGGGTAGTAAGAAAGGGGTTGCTCTCCTCGCCTCGTTGTTCCCGAAAGCTGATCCATAACCATCTTGTGTCTCGTCCTTTCCACGGTTCCACGTTTGTTCCAACGGCTACCGGATCCGCAATGTATTTGGGCCCGGTGTGCGGTGGCCACTCTCCTCGTCCGATAAGGCTCGAACGGGAGACCACGTAAGCACAAGGTTGTCAACACCGAACTCCCGAGGTATCTTGCTCGTAGTCAAAGTTGCGATGCCTCGCCATCGCCACATAATGAGAACATGGAAAGTGGTATCGCCTCGCTTTACCACATGTGCATGAGAAATCAATAAGGACAACCTTATGCCTCCTCGTCGTGGAGCTCTCCATCGGTCGTTGTACCACCCTTTCTACAACCTCGTAAGTGCCCGTGGAGTTGTCAAAACATTGTACCTCATGTGCCTCACCCTCGCTTTGCCTTTTCAAGGTGACGCTCGGTTTTGGCGCCCATCTCACTTGTTTACTCAGAGCGCCATTGCATGTGCGTGTCTTTCGTTGAACCAGCAACAAGCTTGTAAAAGGTGAAGGATACGATAGCATTGACGGGCATACCACGTATACCCCTAAGCAAACTATTGAAGGATTCGCCATGTTGCTTGTCCGAAACTCGTACCTCCACCACCGTCGTCATGAGCCCTTGTCCATTTGTCGACATCTCTCATCAATCCCGTCAACCACCGCTCTACCTTCTGCGGAGGTTGCGGTGATTAAGTCGCTCCAACTTTTCCGGAAGAACTTGACCTCTAGCATTCGAGCGACCTCCTCGAGCAGAGGAAAGTTATCCTTCCTACCATCCTTACGGAGTAGATTCTCAACAAGATGCCGAGTGCACCAACGGTGGTGCAAAGGTGGATACCCCAGATCCGCTCTTGTACGGCAACAAGTATGCCCCGTGTCTATCGGATATGACACCCACCTCCCTACCGGGCCGACCACGTGCCTCGAACGAGACGCAAGAACCATCCCCAGCTGTCTTTGTTCTCCCTCTCAACCAAAGCAAACGCCAAAGAAACCAACGCGTTGTCTGCGTCACAGGAAATGGCTATCAGAAGTGTGCCCTGGTACTTGCCAAGAAGAAACGTACCGTCAATAGAGAAGACGGGACGACAATGCCGAAAGGCCTCGATGGACTTAGCAAAGCACCAGAAAGCACGGAAGAATATCTGTATCCCATCTTGAGTCCATTCGTTTGGTTTCGGGACGTACTCATAATGCATGCCTGGATTAACCGCTTTGATTGCATTGAAGAGTGCTGGCAACTGCAAGTACCCATCTTCCCAGTCCCCATATATCATCTTCCAGATGCGTTGCTTTGCCCTCCATGCTTTTCCATACCTTATCTCGTATCCAAATTTCTCCTTAACAATCCCAGCAAGTGTCTTCACCTTCATATTGGGTTCTCCCTTTACTATGTGACACAGTGACTTGGCAATAATGGTAGAGGTCAATTGCCGATGCTTCGCTTGAGCTCGCTCGGCACAAGTGTGTGGGCCAACGATTCTTGTGATCTTGAACTTTCCGTGTCCTTCTGCTTTCCAACACAAACCCTCCATTCACATGTTTCCTTCTACACAACTGTACCTCCGCTCCACATAAGAATGCCTCACCTTGAATGGTCTTTTACGAATCACTGAATACTCCTGCAGCCACCTTCTCAATGCAGACAAGTCCTCAAACATCATGCCATTCTCAATTGTCATGCTTGAACCGGCCTCGGGAGCATCTAGCGGCTCGTCATCCCTTCCTTCGCATAAGCCCCATGAGAATGCCTAAGATCGTTGAATTCATGAACCGATGGATCCCGGCCAGGCAATAACGCTGATCGACTCAATATCACTTTGATCGGCTCTCCCAAGGGCGGTCATCGTCGAATCAACGGCCCTTGCGATCTCGTAAGGTGCAGATCATCCACAATTTGAACATCCACACCGTTGGAGTCCCTACAGACTTCTTCAACGTTGCGGATGGAGCAACGGGAGGAACACCAACATTATCGGGAATGTCTCCGCATCATAAGCACGAAACGATGGGATTGAGACAAAAACAAAGCAATGACGGAAAAGGCTAAAGTGTGGCTCGACACTTCATCGGGATGATCCCGAGGCCACCACAACATCATCGGTCGACATTCAACTCGAATCGGTTGAGAAATCGAACCTCGTTCGGCGGATAGAGCATCGGGCACCTCGGGCACTTCTTCCACATCCACCGCAAGATCCGTAACGGAGGGTCAAAGGGTGCTGATCACCTAGTTACGGTGAATAACCGTGAGTGGTGGGATCAATGGACACCTTCCGCACAACAACGTCCAAACATTTTAACTCATTCCTCATAACCAATTTGACATATTTGTCCCACTCATCCTCTGAACCAATTAAGATCAACCGCTCGAGAATTGTGTCTTTCGAACCAAGTGAAGTAACCCTCAACCGTGATGCTCTCCTCGTTTGCATGACAATGTAGCTTCTCCCGAGCCCTAGCAACCAACTCACTAAACGACGGCGATCACCGAATATCGAGGCACCCTTTGCATTTCAACAAATTGAACATTTCCATAATCATCACTTGTCACACCGCCTCCATGATATAGGGTCACTAGGTTGTCCATCTAGTTCATACACAAAACCAAAATTAATACCTTTAAGCGAATTTTTGGATAAATCACATGCATACTTGTTTAAGCAATAAAATATCTAAATGAACCCTTTCCCATTCAAACATCTATATAGTCACATGAGATTTTTATTTAATAGCATACTTGTCTAAATGAACCCTTTCCAGACGACATGAGATTTTTATATAGTCACATGACATTTTTATTTAATAGCATACATTGTCTTTTTGAAGTCAAACACATGCGATTGACGGACGACGCATGGATGCCGTGCCAACAAATTAGGTCCGTGCACGTTCGATTACGAATGATTTCAATCAGCATTCAATCCTAGCCTAGCTTCTGGATACTACTCTATCATACTCTTCCAAATTTCTGGATACTAATCCTAGCCTGACAGACAGAAGAAGAAGACACAACGACGAACGAAACCACGAGACCCAAAAGGCATGGATAGTGCCCTGCCTGGCTGCCCCCCAACCCCAACGAGAGTTGCGTTCTTCATATATACTACTCCAGTACGTACGTATAGTATCTCTGTCCCTATGAGCTTGTTTCCCTCCCATCCATCACTAGCTTAATTAGCTACACACGCAGTCACACTCACTCCTGCTCCCATTTCTCTCCAACCAAACCAACGCCACGAGCCTCCCAACCATTCCCAACCATTTAATTAGCGACAGTGTGTAACATATGTGGAAAAAAATTCACGATATACTAGAGATTCACCTTGAAGGCTTGCGGGGGCCGGGGAGGCGCTGGCGGCCGGGGAGGCGGCGGGGGCGGAAGGCGGCGGAGACGGCCGGCCGGGGGGCGGCGGGGCCGGAGGCGGTGGCGGCCGAGGAGGCGGCGTGGCCGAGGCGCTGCTGGCCGGGGGCGGCGGGGCGGAGGAAGCAGCGTGGGCGGAGGCGGCGGGGGCCGGAAGGCGGC
This sequence comes from Dendrocalamus sinicus, assembly GCA_036346575.1. Taxonomy (NCBI): domain Eukaryota; kingdom Viridiplantae; phylum Streptophyta; class Magnoliopsida; order Poales; family Poaceae; genus Dendrocalamus; species Dendrocalamus sinicus. The sequence goes on along the minus strand of CM070643.1, from coordinate 8,636,543 downwards.
GGGAGACGGCCGGGCGGGAGGCGGCGTGGCGGGAGGCGCAGGGCCGAAGGCGCGGGGCGGCGGCGGCGAGGCGGCGCGCGGAGCGGAGCGGAGGCGCGCGCGGAGGGGGGGGGGGGCGAGGCGACGCGACGCGAGGCCCGGCGATCGGGTATATTCCGCTAGCTCGGCGCCAAGATCCACGGCTCGGGGTCGGAGCCACGAGTCACGGCGCCGAGCTCGAGCCACGAGTCACGGCGCCGAGGTGCCGCCACGTCGCCGCCACGCAGCCACCAGCCGGAGTGGGCTGCGACCTCGGAGCCATGGACCACGCGCCGAGACGTGTTACCTCGGCGCCGTGGTCACGGCTCCACCCCAGGTCCAAAACGGAATTAAAACCACCAGGGTCTAAATGTGAATATTTTTCAAAAAAAGGGCTTAAATAGAAAAAATTCGGTCGGCTCAGCGCGGCAGCCATCTGTTGGTTTTTGGCTTCAACTCTCTCCGTTCTTTCTATAAGCTAAAATAAATAAAATAGTTTCTTTAAGTAATATTTTAAGTCTGTTCACCTCCATTGTCCATCATCGTTTTAAAAAAAACACAGACAAAATCTCTAAGTTACGGCTGGAAGCCATCGCCACGTTGGTGAGAAAGTCCAGTGCGCCAAATGAGACTTACGCGGTTGACGAGTTACGAATGCAATACGACGTCATTGTTACTGTAGGAAAATAGAATAGCTGAAATAATTATTGTATTATATTGCTTGAGCCTCGAAAACGTATATATAGAGTACAGTATGACTTGGAGATCAAGTCAATCTAATACAGATATGAAAGATTACCAGAGATATGGAATGAATCATATTGAATACAAATTATCCTAATTGATTATATTCTATCCATACAAATTATCCTAATTGATTCTATTCTATTTTTTATAATCTTGCCAAATGTTGTACTTTAACATCCCTGCAGTCGGAGCGGGATCGTTGAAGACGCTCAGGCAAGAGAAGAAGTCGACGGGGATGCTCAAATTGAAGTAGAAACTAACGAGAAGTGCCATGCGAAGAGCCGATGGTGAAGTTGTTTACCGTAGAGGTAGTCATGAAGGAGTAGAGGACAGTTGTGTAAAGAGGACAACCAGTAGAATGGGTGGCTCACAAAGGGGAGCCAGCCGTGGGAAAAGATGGAGTAGAGGATATAGAGGCCGGGGAAGTGGAGTTAATGCAGAGGAGGTTGTGGACAAGGTCGGTGAAGTGGCCGTCGGCGTCGGGATCGAAGGTGAGAGAAAATATCTACATATGATCATCGACCACGGTAGGTGTACAGTAAACCAATGGTAGTTATAGTGAACCAGTAGTAGCTACAGTAATCCAATTATAGTTACAGTGAACTAGTCGTAGGGCCCGTGGTCGATGAAAGGAGCAAAGGCGGCAAAATTTGGGAGCCACATGCCTATGGAGCGAGAAGGTGAGAGGGCAAGAGTAGAACGGAGGAAAGAGAAGGACGCCAGACTAGATAGCACGTCAGTCAGGCGCTCGATACCCAGAAGGCCACCGTATAGCAGGCGACCGTAGGCGAGAGCAGAAGAGACGACGTCGGTCTGACACTCGACACCAGGGAGGCCGCCATTTCCACATAAATTCTACCACCACATCATGCCATCATGGTTTGCAGCTCTGCTCAACGCACATCAACATGTACACATGTACTCGCGCGGGGAAAGGGGGCGGTGACAAATGTTTGAAGAATTTTTTTTCCCGAATTTTTACACCTGCATTCACTACAGGATGGGGAAGGGTGTCTCACGGCTCTATGTACATTATCATCGGGGCAGTAGGCCTGGATGGATGATTCAGCTGCGAGACAAAAATAATAATTATCGACATTAAAGGAGCAAAAAAGAATCTATTGGGGCCTTACCATAGTGGCAAGGCCCCTGAATCCCTGATACTAGGGCTCTGCAGCCTCGTTTCATGCTCTCCGGTGATCGCCAGGCAGCAAGTCGGTCCTCAGGTCATCGGGCTGACCGGGTTGATGCAGCTGACGAGACTCGTTCAGAACTCCTCACGTTGTACCTCTCATATACCTTCTCACGGTTCTCGTTCCACCAGTTCTCTGCTTGATGCTCACCGAACCGTCTTCGACTGGAGAGGAATTTAAAGTAAGAGCCCATGGACAGGAAAATTAGACATCGGTTAACAAATAGAAGACATCTCATGGTTCTCAATAAGATTCCAGTACAAACTTTACTTTGCGCCGTTAAAAAGAGTAGGCTAGCAGCGCTTGCGGTGCTGATTAAAATAAAGAGGGTAAGAAACAATTGATTAAGTTGTATTGCTCAAAGCATTAAAGCAGTAGGGGGTGATTAGACAATTGAACCAGGGAATAACACAGCCTTCTATTTTATGCTGGAACATGCCACTACCAGCACCTTGAAGCAATAAAGCAATATGTAGCAGGATAAGCATGTCAGACTCATTAAGTGATTTGCAAAAAAAATATTTTATTCAAGCAATACCACATCTACTTATAAATGAAGCAAAAAAGAAACAACCATAGCAGTACTTAAGAAGGAAGAGAGAGAATCTCAATTTACCTGAAGCGTACCCGCTTCAGATCCCGAGTCCCATCACGAAGTGTTGTCAGTGTTATGTATACACCTGGTTCATACTGGTCAATCCATTCAGCCTGAACTTGGTTGCTGGACAGTGATATCGTGCCTCGAGATTTGTAACCATCTTCACCACTTTGAAGGGACCTAGCATCCATGCTAGCTTTATCACCACCTTTACTGCTTGCAGTGAGCAATTCATCACTACTGCTATGTGCTCTTTGATTTGAATGTTCAGCGTCATGAGGACTTGAAACCCTATGGCTGTGAGCACTCACTTCGCTATTTTCACCAATACTACCTGGTGATTTATGTTGACTTGCGATTCCATTTGGGTGCAAAGATCGTCCGGTGTTCAGGCTAGGTGTGTTTAAAGCACTGATAGACTCGTTTCGCGGCTGGTGAAACCCATTCATGCTAGAGTAAATAGAAGCATGCGATTCGATGCCATTTGGAAAATGTGATTGTTTTGCTTCATTGCCATCATAGGATCCCTGATCTGGAGGCAGTCTTTCAGCCATATCCTTAAGCTACACAAGCCACAGCAAAAGGCAGAAACAATAACCATCAGGGAAAAGGATTTCAGTAACGAAACCAAAGAAAGTGGCACTTAACTGAAGAAAGCTCAACTGAGTATTCTGACAGGTTAGGTGCCAAATACAAACTCTCTCAGATTAATAGCTTTTTTCAGAAATAAATGAATATTTAGGTACCGAACATTTTGAATTTGTGTAATCCGATGACATTAAGCAAGTACTGTTCTTCCAATGTAAAACATATGCCTTTCGTTAAACAATCAAACCTCCACCACAAAACCGTTAGCATGTACATATCATGGCATTCTTAAAACCAATGGTGTCATGTGCAAGGAATACTACAGGTATGCAGCAACTAACTATTAATTCATGGGTTTCTACGAAGAAATGAGAGCACTAAGTCAATCAATATTACCTGCGCTGTTAGGGATTTTATGACTTCCATTGCAGCTTTGGACTTTGCAGATTCCTCAGCAACCAGCGTCATAGCCTCTTGAACTTTCTTGGCTGATTTCTGTAGCTCAAGCTCTTGAACCTCACAGCGGTGCCTCAGATTATTGACCTAAAATAGTGATCCCACATAATAAATGCCAAAGCGATGTACTTGCACATAAATAAAACGATATACCTGTGCACGGAGTCTTTCTACTTCCTGATTTAACATCTCATTTGTTTTCGCAAGATTATCAGCAGCACTTTTCGCGACAGAAAGGCCATGAGTTGTTGGAACTGGTGTGGTAGAACGTGGTGGACTGGGCTTGCGGGAGAAAGGGGAAGCAGCCCTTGAAGATTTAACTGATCGAACTGCTGATGTGCGAACTGCTCTTGGAACTGATCTGTTCAGATCAAGCCCACCAGATAAAGCAATATCTCTCAGCTGATGAAGTGAACTCATTTGAGGAGTTCGAAGAAATGACAGCGCATCTGTTTTCTTCCCTTGTTTTGCTGCCTTGCTATCCAAACTTCTAATCATATCCATATTACTAGGTATAATTGCTTTAGCTAATTTAGCATCGGAGTTGCTTTCACCCAAGAGGCGAGGCACAGCATCCTTCCTCTTATTAATTGAACTAGAATCTATGGCATTTTTCAATTTCAAGAAACAAGAATCACAAACACGGTAAGGTTTTGCGGGATTAGGAGCCAACGCTGCCCCCAGAGCCTTCCGCGAGGTGCACGCATTACAGTGGACAAGTCCACAATTATGGCAATTATGCCTCTTTCTGGTGAACCCAAATGGTTGTCGACATGATGCACATTGCGACTGCTCGGCTCCTGAGATCCACTTATGCTGGCATATAGCAGCAGTGAAGTTTGCACCACAGGCTATGTGCCTAACAGCCCTGTCTTTCAATGCCTCAACCAGAGTAGGTATTTTCCTATCCTCTATATCTCCATGACCCAATCTTCCATTGGCCCCTTTTCCCCATGTAAAAACCTCACTCTTAATTGTCAAAACTGCAACATGGTAGGAACCACAAGCAACTTGGACAACATGCTCACCCATAATCTCTTCAACTAAACATGGAAGCTTACCATCTGAGCGGGGATTTCCAAGCTGACCATAAACAGTATTACCCATGCTCAAAACTTGTCCAGATGTTGTCAGGCCTACAGTAAGACTATGACCACATGCTATCCTGTGAAAATCATAATCGATAAGTGAAGCCACACATGTAGGTTTGAGTCGTGGTTCCTTGTCACCATGACCAAGTCGATGCTTGTCACCATCTCCCCATGTGAAGAGCTTTCCAGAAGATACACTTGAACTGGACTGAGTCACTATAACTTCCACAACAGCCGCAGTGTGCCATACACCGCATGCAACAGCAATTGTTTTCAACCCCGATAAAGACTCTACCTCCCTAGGACATGAAATGCTCTCACAGTTTCCATGGCCTAAAACTCCAAATGTACCATCGCCGAAGGTAAATAGCTGGCCCATTGATGTAATCAAGGCTGTATGCCAGGTTCCACAAGAAACATAAGCAACTTGAAGACCATCCAGTGCTCCTGAGATCCTTTTAGGAATCCAGTGGCTTACATCAGTACCATGGCCTAGAAGTCCAACATTATGTGTTCCATCTCCCCAGGTATACAGTTCCCCAGCTGCTGTCACAGCACAGGTGTGGAACTCCCCACAAGCAACGATATCCACATTGCAAACTGCTAACGACTCAACTAGACGAGGGTGAATAGAATCTTCTCGTGATCCATGGCCAAGGCGTCCTCCAGATTCATCACCCCATGTAAAGACTTCCCCATTTTTTGTGACCAAAGCAGCATGCTTGACCCCACAATCCACATGATACACATCAAGGACTAGACTGGATTCCAAGGGCTTCGGTAGTAGGAAATCAGTCCTCACAGTTGACCTAATTACTGCATCAGAACCAGCTCTTACAGAGTTATCACAAAAAACTTCACCCCATACATACACGTTGCCTGAAGAATCACAGTCATCTTGTGCAGAACCATGACTCGATGTACTAGGGGCACTAGAAGTGCTTACTCTGATAACATCTGAAGAAGCCCCTTTAGTGTGCATATTTGTCACATCTGATCTCCAAGTAACTATGGAGTTCTAAGAAGAGTACCAATACATATGTACTACTGTCACAGGACTAACAAAACTGATCAAATGTTGAACCTGCACATATTTAATAACAATGCGGTTAAAACCACTATACAAGATCAAATTGATATGGTAAAGTAAATACAAAGTACCCAATTAAAGAGAAGTGGAGAATTTTGGGTGATATGGGCACAATGGGCAGTGTTATAGGGAACAAAATATCGGCACCCAATGAAGCTGAATGGCAGCAATAAAATTAGGTTATTGTGCAGGTAAAAACAATGTTACACTTAACACTAAAAATTAAAAATAACATATGGTTGAGAAACTCTAGGTAAACTGCTGCCCCATGGCCCCCATGAGAGCATGATTTAGATATGAGTATAAAAGTTTTGTTGCGCCAGATGTAGCTACAAGCCTAAAACTATGCATTGTACACGTTGTAATATAGTTGTTTGTGATCTCATCTGTATAGTTCTATGAAGTGATGCAATTGACTAGTTTTAGGTTGTGTTTTGTAAATTGCGCACGCTTTGATCATAAGCAACATAGAATGATTATGTTGAAATGCATGAACTCACACTATAGCTTCATCCTAAATAGGATCTGGCCGCTGGGCATTACTGCAACGCCTCCTAATATTCATTAACTACTACAGCGCATCACAATACACCGTGGATTCCAACGCTATGTATCACGTAAAAATGCTGACTACATGTTTGGAAGTACTAGCTAAAGCACTTTAAGAACAGGGAAATGGCAAGCACAGCAGCAGGTCATTTTGAACATAGTGATTTAACCCAGAATGCATTGCGCAGAACAAGGCTATTTTTATCATCACGAATTCCACACAACCTAAGTCGAATCAAGATAGCAATATGCATAAATCCACCTGCATTACCGCTCCACGCAGCTTAAATTCTCCTACGCTCATTAACCCACAAGCGCGCAAGTAACAGCAACTCCAAGTGACCAAGTCCAATCACAAACAAGAAACTAGCCTCCTATCTTGCCATTCCAATAACACAACAACAGAACAAATCTTAAACGGCAAAGCCCCCAATGAAATCCCCACCAATCTAATCAGCACCACAGCTACGAGGTAAGGCCTCAACTCTCCCCACGCATCCTCAAAGAAAACAGCCGCAAGCACGCGAAAGGAGCCTCCTTTCTAGCCGTTTCGACACCAAGCACAGCCGCGGAGCACAAAAGCGCAGATTTTTCCGTACCTGAAGACCTGAGGAGGCAGGAATCAAGCGTCCGAGATCGCCGGGAACCCTACAGACCCCGCAGCGCAGCCTCTCCTGCTGCCCCAGCTCCTCCAAGATCCGGCCGAACTGGGGAAGGAGGAGAAAGCAGAGAGGGCAGCCAGGCCGGCGGCGGCGGATGGGCCGGCGTCCGTACGCCGGGGGCTGGAAGCTGTGGAGTCTCGAGTTTTAATTTTCTTTTTTCTTCTTTTCGAGGAGGTGGTGGGCCGAGGCGGAGGCGGAGACCGGAGGGAGAGAGAGCGCTGCTGCTGTTGTGCTGCGGCTTCTCTCTCTCGCTAGTCTTCTTGCACGAGGGATGCTTGCTTGTTCCTCGCTTCTTGCCTTGCCCTACTCTCTCTTTCCTTTTTTTCTCCTTCCTTTTGTGCTCGTCTTAGCGAAGAAAATCTCCGGTATCTTTCTTTAACAGTAGTATAATTACAGAGTTGCTCGAAAATTCAATCACTGTAGACTACATGGATAGGATTGGCAACATGCGCGGATGGATCGAGCTGGTCCGAGCAATGCGCGATGGCATCAAACGGAAGGGACCAAATGGCAATGGGATTCTAGCGGCTATGAAGGGCCTTGCAGTGTCGTAAGTCATGAGTTACCACCATAAGAACCTGTTTAAATCGGCTATAACTCATAATTTTTTATGATAGCTCGTATTTTTATTGAAAATAAATAATAGTGATTTTTATAAAGAACGTGTGAGCAGTAGAAAAAGTGAAAGAGAGATACATGCGCAAAACTATAGCAAAAAGAGTAGAATATATGATACGCACGTAACCCTCTGATTTATCTTCAGAGCAAGAGGAATAGAAAAGTCACTTTAAAAAGTCTCAGAGCAAGAGGAATAGAAAAGTCACTTTAAAAAGTCAGAAGTTCATACTAACTTCTACCTAATCATCAGAGCAAGAGGAATAGAAAAGTCACTTTAAAAAGTCAGAAGTTCATATTAACTTCTACCTTTTTTTAAATAGAAGATAAAAATAGAAACCAATATAACTAAACCCTAAATCATGAATACAATTGGTAAGATAGAGACGAGGTGGCGTTGTGTATGCAAAATCAAATTTGCATTACGGTGTACGTAGTTAAGAACTCTGTCCTCTCCAAACAGGCCATATACCTCTTCTTACGAGTTTGAAATTGCATATTAATTTTTATTTCAATCTCTTAGTGTATAGTACATATAAAAAAATTATGTATGATCAATAGCAACGTCTCAGGGTTTTAGAGCATCTTGCTATTATTAGCTTTTGAACTAGGAGAAAAGTGAAGTAGCATGTGTCAAACCCATCTTTGGTGTCGTGAAGTCCAACAAAGAAACGGTTAGTCCACCAGCTGTATCCGAGTCTGGAATTCGGGATAGCGGAAGGTGCCGTTTAGAATTCATATATGCATCAAGCTGCAAAATAGTTCGGATAGCCAAAATTTTGTTGAATCTAGGGAGCCAATATGTCCATCAACCATATTAACACAAAACGGAAGGAATGATCCGCGGTCTAGTGGTGGAAGTTAGGGTGTTCATCGTATCAACCTGGATACTATCACCTGGATTGAGAGTTTTTAGCTTAGAGTATCTCCAAGAGAGACTCAATATTTTGTCCTCTAAAATCTCATATTGGGAGCCTTCCAAAAAAAATTGTCCTCTAAATCTTTCCCCTCCTTCAGCAGCTCCTCTAAACTTGGATCCTTAAAATTACTATCTAGGTACTGTATATTTGATGGTGATCCACCTCAATTTTAGAGTACCAAAATTATTGGGCGTGTTTTAGAGTATCTGTTGGAGGGTTATTTTTAGCTTCACACCCAATATTTTAAGATAGGGGGTGAGAAAGAGCATCTCTTGGAGATGCTCTTATATATTGTACTGTTGCAGCATGTATTTCAGAAATAACCATATGCGTCGAGTATTGGCAAAAATGGCGTTTTTATCGTCTGGTGGTCAGATGGCAATGCTGGAGGGGTGACACGTGTCATTACCGTCCCGCGGGCAAACGGCAGGATGTCTATCGTCCCATGGCTAAATGGCAGGCTGCCTGTTGTCCGGTGTCCGGACGGTAGGTAACTAAGCTAGCTAATTAGCTGGCTTAATTACCCACCTTAATTATTTACATAATATTTGTTCGAAACTTTAAATATAGCAAATGAGCTCAAAAAGTTATGAAATTTTATGTGCAAGCTCCTGATACATTGTACTTTATCTTATAATTTTTTGACAATTTTATACACTCTGAATGTTGTTGAAAAATTCTTACTATTGAGATATTTGTAGGAGTTGTTACATATAACAAACAAGCTCAAAAAATTATAAAATTTTATGTGAAGCCTCTTGACATAATCATAGTAATTGTGTAATTTTTTAAGATTTTTATATGCTTTAAATTTGCCACGTTAATTCATATTAATTTAATCGTGAAATTAGCGATGCTCAGGCATCTTTGCAATGTCTGACCTCTGTCGTTCGCATATATATCAGCCCATTGCTACTATCTTTTATTTCTCACTACGTCCTTCACATATTGTCACTCTGTTTGTATCATCCCACCTCATGCGCTTTCTCGTCCACAATAATGTCGTTATGTACGTGCCATCCCCCTTGCTCGCTTTCTCGTCTACACATTTGTCAGTGTTATCATACTGTTCTCCCTCGTTTGAAGTGCTGCGCGTCGACAAGAAGTCCTTAATTTACAAGGTGAGCGCACCAGGTTCCCTTTTCGCTCTGCCATAAATACGAACCTCTCGCAGTTCGTCATCGCTCATCTCAGTTACTCCTCACAAAAGCTCATTCTCGCTGTCGTCGCTCAAAATTAAGAGTGTGTAGCTCATTATTTTGAGAAGACAGTGTATAACTTATCAAATACGTGGCAGGAGAACATGGCAGTTCTGATTGCTTCTCCTAGAAGGCAGGTAATTTTTTATCAATCGTAATTTTTCGGACCAGTAATCAAATTATCGGTAATTAATGAATTATTCATATGTAGTTACATACATTTAATCATTAACTTGTAGTATTTTACTGTCATTATCAATCTTTGCACTAATGTTTTATCTAGACTATTTGTTGCAAAGTACTCTCAAAATTAAGAATGCATATGGGATCATACAAACTTTCTATATTGACGACATTCTCGTTACCTCTCTCACGCTGCATCTGTTGCTGGAGGTCATCGCTTTCTTCATTGAGACTATCAATCTGCGCCTCCATCTCTAAGATTCGCTCCCACGGTGTATCCACGTACCTCACAACATAGCGTTTATGGGGAGGATTGATCCAGTGGACGAAGTCATATTTCATCATCTGCTGGAAAGGAGGGTTAACATGGAAGCTCTATTAGCAGAAAGAGAAACTAAACTATTGGCTAATTGTACCCCAAAGCGTGGGCATTGGAAGAAACGTCACCCTCCATCGAAATGGCCTTCGATGACCTGCATGACCGCGTCCTCTCAATGTCAGCATTTCGGCCATACTGGTTGAGCTCGCCAGTTTGGCATCTAACAGTAGTTAGGGTCGAAGTCTTCCCTCCTTTGCAGGGGAAGATTTTCCTTTGGCGACCCCACTCCGACTGGCCCCTCGACATCTACCATGCTATGTTACTATATAACGAAGAAGCTTCTTCTTTCTATAAGAAATAAAATGTAGTTTACATGAGCGATAAGTGATTGTGAGAGCTCTGTATTTCAAGCCGAGCGAAAAGGGAACCTAGTGCGTTGCTACCAGAAATTACGGACGCGTTGTCACCACGCAGCAGCATAGGCGATAGGGGACAGCATGATAAGAGCGATATATGTGTGCACAAAGTAGCGGGCGAGGCGAGATAACATGGGCAGACTGACATTTGCACGGGCGAGGGGGCGGCACGGACATAACGACATTACTGCGAACGAGAGAGCGCGCGAGGGGGGACAATTTGGACGGAGTGACAAATATGTGAAGGACGTAATGAGAAATAAAATATACCAGCAACGGGCTAACATATGTGTGAACGACAGAGATTAGGCACTGTAAAAGATGCCTGAACATCGCTAATTTCATGATTAAATTAATATAAATTAACGTGACAAATTCAAAGTACACAAAAATTTCCAAAAAATTACAAAATTACTATGATTATGTCAGAAGATTTCACATAAAATTTTATAATTTTTAGAGCTCGTTTGCTATATGCAACAACTTTTGCAAATATCTCAACATTATGAATTGTTTAACAACATTCAAAGTAGATAAATTGTTAAAAAAAATTACACAATGATGTACAATATGTCAGAAAGCTGTACATAAAATTTCATAATTTTTTAAGCTTATTTGCTATATTTAAAAATTCAAATAAATATTATGCAAAAAAATAAGGCAGGTAATTAAGCCGGCTACAGTCCGGCACCAAACGGCAGGTGGCCTACCATCTGGCCATAGGACGGTAAGCTGCCTGCCATCTGGCCACGGGGCGGCAAGCGGCCTGCCATCCGCCCGTGGGACGGCAGTGACACGTGTCGCCCCTCCTGCATTGCCATCCGACCACCAGACAGCAAAAACGTCATTTTGCTAATACTCAACGCATACGGCTATTTCTGTAAATACGTGCTACAACAGTGGTATATACACTAAAGCCTCGTTGGATTGGCGCAGTGTATCTTATTTAACCAGAGTACTACATCTATGTTCCATGATGAAACGTGTAAGACCCTAGTGCCTCCTAGAAATTGCTAGTGTAAGGTGTGCATGTTTTCTTATATCTTTTAAGATAGGATTTGATTTACAGCAAGAATAGTTGAGATTTAACTACAAAGAATTGAATTGTGTATGATCATACAATGGCATCTACATGAAGGTGAAAATTTTTACTTACATTCACACTAACAAAATTGAGGGCAAGAAAAATCGCCCGAAAAAAAGACAGCCCAACTCTTGCTTAATTCCTCCTTTTTTTCGTGGCTCTGTATTCATTGCGTTTTTTTCCTCTTCATGGGGCGGCCAAGAAAGGCCCTGTTTGGATCCCTCCATCTAAAATTTAGTTACTAAAGTTTAGGTCTAAAGTCTCCAAACAGGTGGTCTAAAGTTAGATCTAAACTTTAGCTAACTCCTAAAAAACACTTTAGACCATTAGTCCACCAAAGTGAACTAAAGTGGTCTAAAGTTTTGGGTTCTTAGGCACAAAGACGTGTTTACCCATGCATGTTGGTCTCTCACCTCCCATTTAATGGCTGACGCACGAAACGAGGAGAGGTAGTATGGTCTTTTTAAAACTTTAGTCCTATCCATTAGTACAGGATCCAAACAGGACCTTCGACTAAAGTTTAGTGGCTAAAGTTTAGCCAACTAAAGTTTAGTCCAAAACTTTAGATAACTAAACTTTAGACCATGGGATCCAAACAGGGCCAAAGTATAGGTACTAGCTCCGCTTAATTTGCGCGGGCAAATCAGCTAGAAATTACCATCACATTCACAACGGTGCAAGAAAATCGTACACCAGATATTGGTATTTACTAGAACTTTCATGTAATAAATTTTCTCTTATTTTAATTTCAACAATTATCCCTATTCAATGTCATGAGCTATATACTTATCCTTATTCAATGTCTATAAGAAAAAGACAATCCTATGCAAGATAATCGTGCATCAGGTATTAGGTATTTTAGTAGAACTTTCATGTGTTCAGCAAGTGTCAGCTTAAGTCCAATATCATCTTATCTGAATTGTTAGTTGATCCTTATTATTGGTTAGCATAACTAATAGTGGGGTTGTTTACGTGTCAGGTGACTCTTTATTGTAAGTCACATTTTTTATCAATCAATATCCAATCAAACAGCACAACAATCTAAGCGACAAAAATCAACTTAAATTTAAACAAAATTAGGCAACTTACAAATAGCAAAATTGAAATATCATTATGGAAAAGTCACTTTGCAAAGTGCAAATTGTGGAAATTAAAACAAGAGTAAATTTCATACATGACATTGAATATGATAAATATATAGCTCGTTGTGAGGATGACAAGTAGGTCTGAACACGTATGTAGATGACATTTAATGTATATGAAGTATGCGAAAATACAATGGTTTATGAGTGAAATTACTGTAGCTGGCTAAAATTACACTATAGTTGAAGGTAATTTATTTGGCATAATTAAATTTAAAATAGAAAAATGTGTTAGCTCATCACGGACAACGCAAATGAATACAGAAAAAAGAACCGGCAAAAAAGCTCAAAAAATCAAAAGTTCAGAAAAAGAAGAAATTTATAAATAGTAAAAAATAAATTAAAAACTCAAGTGGAAATGAGCGGGACGCAAACCACATATAAGGAATTATTTCTTATAATAATGCTAGCCGCGCAATTACGGGGTCACTTGGTTCAATTCAAATGGGCTAGACTACCATCGAGCGAGTAACGCATGTTCAAGGCTTAAATATAAACTTTTACTAGCATCTTTCTTGCACACCTCGTACGATTTTATTGTACACCATGAGGTACGATAGAAAAAAAAAATCTATGCATTGTTAGGCATGCGGTACCGTGGTTTAAAGAAAAACCGACATCGGTACTAATCTAAATAAAAAGTCTTATCTTTGCTAAGTGGCGATTTAAATTTCCTCCTCAGCCTTGAGTATCCAACAACTGATGTTGCTTTCATCGTGGGGCTTGATGTCTAACAATTCTAATGCACGGTTGATCCCATCATGAAATTTTCTATGAAAATTCCATGGGAAAAGGTTCTGGCATGGATCCTGAAACATTGTTGTAAGAGATCATTCAAGGTGAAAAGTGAAAAACTCTATACGATCTAGATATCTCCGGTGACTGTTGTGGTAATAACCCAAGGAAACACCTTTTTAACACAGCAAATAGTAAATACATTACTTAGAAAGATCGCTTTGACTGAATCGTGGACCGGTGCAACGAAAAGACATCGTGATGTGCCTTTGGTTTTGTGGGGTTGTTCACTGTGAGGTGGAGCCCACTGTCGGTCTCACAAAACGGGTCCATTTCTCAATTGTAACGAGGGCACGAAGCCTTCTTCACAAGGATTCGCCGGATCATGAGTCATGACTCGCTCTTCTAGAGTGTTACTGGTATCTTTGATAGTCTTTTATCTTTTAAAACAGTGATAAATAATAGAGATGATAACATAGATGTCGTATATGATTTTAGCTTCATAGATCTATTTAGAAAAACAGTTTTAAAAAGTCGTTTACAAAACTGCTCTGTTTATTTTGGTTTTTAGAAAAATCAAAGTCAAAAATCATAAAAAGGTAAAAAAGGAAACAGTCCCGTGCCTTTTCCAGGAAAGCTACGGCATGATCGACTGCGATTACACGCAGGAGAAGTTTGTTGCAAGCGGTTTTTTTTGGATCGGACAATTAATTCTTTTGTTGCGCGTTTCGTCCTGGGTACTGTTAACACGGTGATGATCTGTACGTGCTGTCAGAGTAAATGCACAATTGAATTGTCACTTTGGTACGCAATGCAAATTAAAGGTACTTGATCTTTTTGTCCAACTGATACTGCTGAGACTGCGAGAGATACAGTACGTACGTACGTATATTGCTTCTAGATAAACAAATTATCATCCTGTTTTTTTTTCAATTTCTAAAAACTGTTTTTGAGTTTTTCTATAGTAACTAGCTTTCAAATGAAGTATCTTTTTAAGATAGAGTCTACTAGTTAATTATAGTACATACTTTACCGACTTCATTTATATTAGCAAAAACCGCACATGAGTTTCTATTACTCTATAATCTCTCGCATAAACAGCCCAAAAGTCAAAAGCCGCAGCGAAAAATTATAAGCTTCAGCAAAAAGAATAGGCCCTATGACTGTGTCTAGCACTCTAGCTACACATGGTTTTCTACATGCTGACCTGTTTGCCTTACTTGTACCAAGTTACCAACTTGACGGTACTACCACCTGTTATGGAATATCCTATGGAGGAAGACGAGCAGCTGGGATGAAAAAGATTGGCTTTACAAGCTCTTTTTTTGGGAGGAAGTAATCAATTGGATCGTGTTACACATGTCCCCCATGTACGAGCAGCAGATCCTTCGTGATGATAAACTTTTAGATTCTACCATCTTGTTTGTATGGGTATTAGCGTGCACGCTTGGCTTCTGCTTCTTCTGACTTCTTATTTTTATCTTTTTTGGATTTTTTTCTTTTTTCTATTCTTTTTTTGTATTATCTGTGATAATATAAATTTTTATTTCTTTTATTTTTAAAATTTAATTACATTGAAAAAACTAACAGCTACAGTACATTTTCATCCGTTACAGTATGAAAAAAGAAGGCTGAATTTATAAGCCAAAATAAGCACTACCTTAGTGTTATTCGTTGAACAATCTCCTGCATATATCTTCATTTCAAGGATAATTTTTTGGATTCTGCCTTTGTGTGTATTAGTATATAGACATACTGAGCGTTATCCCTTGAGCAATCTCGTACAGATGTATTTTTTTTCCAAGTTTTGAGCCTGGCTCGATCGAGGAACCTAACTGTGCTTTAACAGACTTTAAAAAAAAATCAATCAACTACTAGTATATGCTTTTCCTATTAAAAAAATTTACAACTTTTCTGTTGTATCATGGTACCTATCAACATCAACTGTTCAAAACAAAAAAGAAAGAAAGGAACGGAGGTTGTCATCTTGCATTGTTTAGTGAATTAGTTGCACCGCACACATCAGGCCATCATAAAGCTCAAATTGCAATTAGTAGTAGTATTTTATTTGGATTGGTTAGTGAAGAAGACAATGGAGCTCACATGATGGGAGGAGCAGTGCTATTTGCTAAAAGCATAACAGACCAAGTAGGTTGGGTAGTTGACCTATGTCTAGATAGGTGATGACCGATAAGATTTGGAGCAGGACAAGCAACCTGTTGTTGGCTAGCTTATTGCAGCTAAATCAATTGCCTACTTGTTAAAAAAACTAATTAAATAGCTAAAAGATGGATGTTGGCACAGCTATTACACTATCAATATTTTAATCAACGACGTTTTCCTAAGACATCACATTAATTTGCTCCAGCTAAAATTTCTGGCTTTTGGAGTAGACATGCGTGCTCACAGAAAAACACTTGCTTCAGTATCTGAGACAAGTAGCATGCCTTTGAATAGGTTGTTTGAAATTATTTATCCTTCCATCTTTTCCCCTGGCCATTTGTATACTAGCTACATAAGCACGGTGCCACGCCGCAGTAGCTACCACGAAGACCGAAGAAAAAGAGTCAACAATTCGTAAGGTTCTTTTTTTTTGCAAAAATCAAGAGCACATATATATTTCTAGAAAAAGTGAAGGGGTTTTCCGAAAAAAATTAAGGGCACATAAGTAATTCCAGAAAAGTGTGGAGCTTTATCCCATGAAAAGAGGGTCTTCCTAGAAAAAATTCGCGGGGATAAAAAAATCGAGGACACGTGCGTAATTTTGAGAAAACAGAAGATCTTTTCCGCAAAAAAAGAGAACCTATACGTAACTAAATGAGGACTCATACGTAATTTTGGAAAAACCACGGGGTGCTATCCTACAAAAGAATACACAATTTTGGTGAAGTGGAGGGGAGTTTTTGGAAAAAAAACCTAATAGGGATCTTTTTGCAAGAACCAAGAACCTTTATGTGATTTCGGAAATCTTGGGAGCCTTTTTGCAAATATGTTGACGTGGCGCGGTGGGAAGCGGAAGTTCCCCCGGCTTTAATATAGTGAAGACTAGTAGTTACTGTTGTTGAACAATCCATTCAGAAGCAGCTGCATACACTTGTCTGAGTCCAACTACCTTCGATTCCTCCTTGTGGCACCAACCATGCACGGATCGGCAGGGCTGCAATCGAATGAGTTTATGTTTTTTTGTCTTTTATATTTTACTATAATATCTAGTTTTTAAATGATGCATTTTTTAAAAAATAGAGTCTGCTAGTTAATTATAGTAGACACTATACTGATTTCAACCGTACCAATCAAAATTATATACAATTATCTTTTTTTTTAATCTCTTATGACCAGTCAGAAATTAAAATCCATA
Organism: Dendrocalamus sinicus; assembly: GCA_036346575.1. Classification (NCBI taxonomy): domain Eukaryota; kingdom Viridiplantae; phylum Streptophyta; class Magnoliopsida; order Poales; family Poaceae; genus Dendrocalamus; species Dendrocalamus sinicus. The sequence goes on along the minus strand of CM070643.1, from coordinate 8,619,580 downwards.
AATCATGAAAAAAAAACATACGTACGGATTGGCGTTTTGGGGTCACGTGTGCATGGAATTTGATGGGCATTAGTCTGTTTAGGGCCATGGCCTCTAACTTTGTAGGCAGTCAAGGGCACAGCTTGATGAGTCCCATGTGAAGCCGCAAGCCCGCAACCATGAAACGCCAACCGGAAAGCTAAGCACTTCATGGCGTTTGCCGTCTAGTACTACTACTACTACTCCAGTACGTAGTGGTCCAAAAACCTTTCCAAATGGCTAGCTCCATAGTTCTGCTACTGAGTTAGCTCCAAGTTGGCAACTAGTAGTCTCCAGGCAAGACAAGAAAGTTGCTGGTGATTTTTTGCTTGTCCATAGGCGCAGCAAGAACATGCCAATGACAGTGAGTGTCCTAATGGTTGTTGATGCTTTATTATCTCCATACCCCTATCTCGGAGAACACATGGGATGTTAGTTTTTTTTTCTTCCTTTTGAGAGGAAAATGGACTGTTAGTTGAGCTAAGCAAGCACAACATGATGCATAGGCATGCCCAACAATTGGACAGATAGTTGGACCTCTTATGGACCAGCATATGTATGGGCCTATGGCCATATATTTGTGTTATGTTATGCCAATGAGAGGATTAGGCCGGAACGACAGGTTTAACATGGCTGTATTCTTCCTTGTTTCGTTTTCATAAAATAAGACTAGCCCACTCCTTGGTTCAATGTCAGTATCTCATGCCTCAGCCATTAATTTCGTAGAAGATTGCCAAATAGACATCACTGCAGTTGAATTCTCATCGTTGTGATAAAAAAAAAAGCATAGTTATAAGGGAGGTCATTGTCTAGCAGATTTTTTTTTTTTAAATGCAAATGTGATAATTACCTGATTGATGCCTGGATCACACTTGATTCGAGACCTCAGCTACTACCTACTGAAAATAATACTTTCTTATGCCTAGACACCCTGTTTGACCAATATTAGGGCATCTGTAGTGTATATAACCCAAAAGGCCTTAAGGTGGGTCCCATCTAAACCTTAAGACCAACTCCATAGTGTATATAACTCAAGAGGCCTTAAGACGGTCCCACTTGGCAGATAAAGAAAAATTATATTTTAATGCTTGTGGCCAGGTCTTTAGCTTGAGAACCAGCCTTAAACTTTTTTTTCTTAGGGTCTACTTAAGGTCACCCCTGTAATGTATAAGGTTGACCTTAAGGTGGCTTAAGACCTCCTCTTTTCATACACTACAGATGCCCTTAGAGGTTCCATTGGTCCAAACTACCACAGTAACACTAACAAGATGCATGATAGAAAGTGTTTAAGAGAGAAAAAGGCAGAAGACATTTGGATGATAACGACAATATAGACCAGTTAAAAAGGCAGAAGACATTTGGATGATAACGACAATATAGACATGTTAGAACCGGGCGAAAGCCTTTAGCGTGAGAGAACAATTACAACAAGTACATAAGAGACGTAAGAATTTGTTTATTAGATTTTGCAAAGCTTACGTCCCTAGGAGCCGAATCACGGCGACTTCGTCTGTATGAAGAGTTTCTTTCTTTTCACGATTAAAATTACAAGAAATAAAATGTATGTTTATACCTTAGTTATATGTTTGACTCAGACCTGTAGTCCGTACCGCAAGGGTCTTCACCCCTGCACCTCCCCAATCCACAATATTTCATAACCCCACACAGTTGTGGCTCCAATGCCTATAGGGTTGTATCTGGAAAGCGATACTTCGCTTTCCAAACAAAACCTCTTTCTTTCACCTTGTTATATATGAGCCATACAAAATAAATCTCCACTTTGGCGGATACAATACCTTGAAGAAAAAAATACAAGAGAATACTTTGACAATCCTCAGGTTACCTCCTTTCTCAGCAAGTTGTGACTCCTAACAAGTCAAGGCAATACTCAAACTAAACTTGTTGGCGGTGACGAACTTAGTTAACAAATACTAGCATTATTATCGGTGTGCACCTTTGTTAAATCAATCTCTCTGGAACACAACCCCTTTCATGGCCATACACAAGAAGACCGGAGAGACCAAAGTGGAACTTGCTTGTGGTGCTTGTCTTGTGGAAAAACAAGATGAATGGCCAGTTCTTGGGACAAAATGGTCACGACGTCGCTTTCTCGCAACGAAAACGTCTTCTAGTGTTTGGTTTGCTGCCATGACACGGCACCGCTAATGTTGGGTCAATACCTACGCTAGAGAATGTCAAGACGACCCGGTCTCTATCCATCATCCTACCTGGCGTGTCAATTTGGGATAGACCAATGGAGCTAGCTATATATGTTTGCACAATATTGTTAATTGAAAGTTTGATCCAAATCAGCGTGGACCTGCAACCGCAAAGCAAGTCATTGTACAATAAAATCTTGAATAACAATGGAACAATCTTGCAAAAATTAATATATGAATTCACGTCCTAAGCAACTAGCTATTCAGCCTTTTTTTAATCACTCCTACTCCAGTGCTTATTATATCCCCCAGATATGATGAAGCTTAGGCATAAATTGACACGGGTAGCCTGAGTTTAGTTTAGCTTAGCCATGGCGAAGTCGTTGCATCTGCCGTTGTTAACACTAGCCATACTTGTTACCCTGAACGTGTCATGTGCCCAAACAAATATCACCTCTGGGTCCTCACTGCAGGCTGCCGCCGGCGCCGGCTGGTCGTCCCCGTCGGGCCGCTTCGCTTTCGGATTCTACGCCACGGACGGTGGCCTCGCCGTCGGCGTCTGGCTCGCCACCGCACCGGACATAACGGTCACGTGGACGGCGAACCGCAACGACACGCCTGCCACGAGCGGCTCGCTCCGGTTCACCTACGACGGCCGTCTGCTCTGGACCGGCGCGAACGGCCAGGACAGGCCAATCGCCGTGCCGTCCCAGCCAGCCGTCGCGGCCGCCATGGGCGACGACGGCAACTTCGTGCTGTACGGCGCGAATGCGACGGTGGTGTGGTCGACGTTCGCGTCCCCCACCGACACCCTGCTCGCCGGACAGGACCTCGTGCCCGGGGCGCAGCTCTTCTCGAGTATGTCCGACACGAGCAGGGCCACCGGGAAGTACCGGCTCGCCAACCAGCTCAACGACGGCAACCTCGTGATGTACCCGGTGGGCACGACCAACGTGGCGGCCGCGGCGTACTGGGACACGGGGACGTTCCAGATAGGCTTCCCCCTTACCTTGCGCTTGGATGCCAGTGGCGTGCTCTACCTGGTGGGCAACAATGGCAGATACACCAAGAACTTGACGCAGCCGGCCAGGGCCGCACAAGCTGGAGAGCAGGTCTACTACCGAGTTGCGCTTGATCCTGACGGGGTCCTGCGCTTGTATCGCCATGCCTTCGTGTCCAACGGCGACGGTGCCTGGAAGACCAACGTCCAATGGATTGGGCCGAGCGATCGGTGCCATGTCAAGGGCGTGTGCGGGTTCAACAGCTACTGCGTTCTCGACCGCAACGCGCAGCCTAGCTGTTTGTGCCCGCCGGGGTTCGATTTCATCGAATCGAGCGATGCCGCGCGCGGTTGCACGGTGAACTCGAGCGCCGGCGACTGCGTGGGGGGACAGCAAGACGCTGGCTTCTCCATGGTGGCCATGCAGAACGTGTCGTGGGCGGACACGCCGTACGGGGTGCTGGGCGCGGGCACGAGCGCGGCCGACTGCCAGGCCGCGTGCATGACCGACTGCTTCTGCGCCGCCGTGCTGCTGGACGCCAACGACGGCACATGCACGAAGCAGCAGCTCCCGCTGCGGTACGGCCGCGCGGGCGGCGGCTATACTCTGTTCGTCAAGACCGGGGGAACGCCGAACCAGGCGCTCGGCGGCAGGGACACCTCCAGCCATCGCGTCGGGCGGGCAGCCACCATCGCGTTGGTTTGCATCGGGCTCTTGACATGCATCGCGTTGTCCGCTCTCATTGCGTCCGCGCGGCTTCTCTGGGTGAACCGGAGGATCGCGCGACGGCACATGTCGCTCGCGAACGCCGAGGCCGACGCCGCCGAGGCCTTGGACGAGGAGGCTCCCCTGAGGTCGTACACTTACCAGGAACTCGAGCACGCGACGTACAGCTTTCGAGACCCGCTCGGCCGCGGCGCGTTCGGCACGGTGTTCAAAGGGGCGCTGCGCAACGGCGAGAAGGCAATCGCCGTGAAGCGGCTGGAGAAGCTCGTGGAGGACGGCGAGCGGGAGTTCCAGAGGGAGGTGCGCGCCATCGGGAGGACGAGCCACCGCAACCTGGTGCGCCTCCTCGGCTTCTGCCACGAGGGCGCGAACCGCCTCCTCGTCTACGAGTTCATGAGCAACGGCTCCCTCGCCGACCTCCTCTTCAAGAGCGCCTCCTGCCCGGCGTGGCCCGATCGCGTCGGCGTAGCGCTCGACGTCGCGCGGGGGCTGCACTACCTCCACGACGAACTGGACAGCCGCGTGATCCACTGCGACGTCAAGCCGCAGAACATCCTCATGGACGCGGCCGGCACGGCCAAGATCGCCGACTTTGGGCTCGCCAAGCTGCTCCAGCCCGACCAGACGCGCACCTTCACCGGCGTCCGCGGCACGCGCGGGTACCTAGCCCCCGAGTGGTACCGGGGCGCCGGGCCAGTGACGGTGAAGGCCGACGTGTACAGCTACGGCGTGGTACTGCTCGAGATCGTGACATGCAGGAGGAGCATGGAGATGGAGGAGGCCGGAGAGGAGCGCACGCTGATGGAGTTGGTGTACGAGTGTCTAATGAGGGGTGAGGTGACGAGGGCCATGAGCAGCGACGAGGTGGTGGAGGCGGCGGCCGTCGAGAGGGTGGTGAAGGTGGGGATCTGGTGCGTGCAAGAGGACGCTCAGTCGAGGCCGTCCATGAAGAGCGTCATCTTGATGCTGGAAGGACACTTGGAGGTGCCATTTCCTCCGCCTCCCTCTTCTTCTTGATGGATGGTATTGAAACATGTAGCTATCATTTTCTTTTCTTATGGAAGTGTTTAGATATCATCTAGATGTTTTCTTTTTAATTATCATCTAAATTTGTAATTCTTGAATTAGAGATCAAGAGAAAAATATCCGGATGATGTTTAACAAAAGGGATAGACTATTGCATAGGCGACTGGAATTTTTTTATCTTTCAGTCACCTAAAGTTGCACATATTTTTTTTGAAGGGGGGCTGCAATTTTAATTGATTGAGAGTGCAATTTTAGGCCATCTGAAGTTGCACTCTGAATCATCTAAAGTTGCAGTTATTTTTTTTGGAGGGGGCTGCAATTTTAGTTCATTGAGAGTGCAATTTCAGGTGACTGAAACATAAAAAAATTTCAATCGCCTGTGCAATAGCAAAACTGTTAACAAAAACTCTTTCTTATAGGTTTCTCTGTGGTGTACTATTTTTGTGTAGGCGGACATAAGAGATTTTTAAGATCTTTACCACATCATGTCACCATGGCAGATCCTCTAACATGCTGAAAGGCAAGTCACAACACCTGCGTACGTGCAATGCACCGAATATAAATCGTACGTCTCATCCAATTATCTTCAAACCAAAAACTTACGCCTCCTGTTCAAAGGGGTGCGGTGCTAGCTGCACAGCGGCGAGAAGGCTAGCGGGAGTTCCAGAGGGATGTGCGCGCCATCGGGCCACCGCAACCTGGCGCGCCTCCTCGTCCACAAGCTCAGGAGATGTATTAAAACCGTCGGCTTGAACCTATGGGACGCTGGAAGAGCTTCACTCAGTTGGCGCCATGTTTGAGTTCAGGAGGCTTCTCCGGCGTCGCCTCAGCCTTGGTGGGCTTCGTAATGCTCTCCGGCTCCGGGGCAATTGCAGTCCGGCTGCGGCGTGCGTGCGCTGTCTGGGGGCCACTCGTGTGCGGCTTGGTGGCGTCGCTCGGAGAGGCGCAGGGTTTCACCCCGGTGGCTGCGCGGGTGCGGCCCCGCGGTGGCGCGGTTTCGATCCGGCGGCGTTTGGTTGTGGCCCAGCGGCCGTGCAGTTTCGATCCGGCGGCTACACATGTGCGGCCCGATCGTGGTGCACATGTGCGCCCCGGAGGCAGCGTAAATCTGAGATCTGTCGGAAGGCTCCCTCTTCCTTTCCTGTACAGCAGCAGAACTCCCTCGAGCATGTCGCCGTCCATCATCGTCGCGGCGGTGGTCTTCCTCTTCGTTGGTGTATGGCTTCCTAGCGAGTTCACCCACCAAATAAACTTTCCAGTTATGATAGTGGAGTTTATCTCTTACTGGCCGATGCGCCGCCTCCTTAGAGCATCTCCAATAGTTCCCAAAAAATCATTTGGTAAATCAATGAGTTTTCCAAGTCGCCAAAAAAAATAGGGAGCAGAATTGTTGGCTTTCTCCAACCGTTTGCAATATTTTACTCCCAAAAAAATCAAAAACTCGGCCCACACCAAGATTTCTGGACCGCACCTCATCTCCTTCGCGCGTTAATCGATCTAGTCAACTACTTCCTCCTGATCACCCGCAAGATATGGTGATCACCCGCAACTACTTCCTCCTGAATCACCCGCAACTAGTTAATCTCGGCCCACACCTTTATTTAACGTGTTTTACATGCAAGATATGGTCAAGATTGAGAATTGGAAGATATGAGTGCTCACAAATCATTTCTCCAAAGAGAATTGGAAGATTCGTCGTCGGATGACGACGATTATTTCATCTTTTCAGCAGCTACAATTGTGCATTCGTATACGAATCGTCCAAGAAGACATGGTGGCTCTGTTCCAGGACATATATTTAGGTATCGAGACAGAGAAGGCGGCCACCAAAGAATGTATCGAGATTATTTGGCGGATAATCCGACGTGCGACCAGACTTTATTCCGTCGAAGGTTCGTCTCTAATGCGATGTGAATGGTTGATTGTACATATATAAAGTTTTAAATGCTTTGGTTTAATTTTTTCCTTACTTTGCGGTATAGGATGAGCGGGGATCTTTTAAATGCGCATAATGCATCTTGTAGAATCCCATGATGACTACTTTGTGCGAGAAAAGGAGTGCGCCAATGTTCTTGGATTGAGTTGCTTCCAAAAATAATAATGACATTCCGTATGCTAACATATGGAGTACCGGTGATGCTACGGATGAGTGCGTTCGTATTGGAGAAAGTACCGCAATTGAGAGTCTCACGAAGGTTTGTCGCTGCGATGAATTGATATTTTGAAGACCAATACTTGCGATCACCTAATGATGCAGACACAGCACGATTACTTATTCTTGGGGAGCAAAATGGGTTTCCTGGTATGCTAGGATCCATTGATTGTATGCATTGGGCGTGGAAGAATTGCCCAGCAGCACTGCAAGGTCAGTACAAGGGCCATAAGGAGGACCCTACTATTATATTAGAAGCTGTTGCTTCTAATGATCTATGGATTTGGCACGCATTTTTTGGTTTACCTGGGTCTCACAATGATATCAACGTTCTCCATCGGTCTCCCTTATTTGCCAAGCTGGCGGAAGGTACTGCTCCTCAAGTGAACTATAGCATAAATGGTCATGATTATACAATGGGTTACTATCTAGCTGATGGTATATATCCAGGATGGGCTACTTTTGTAAAGTCCATCTCTCAGCCTATGGGGAACAAGCGGAAATATTTTGCCAAAGCACAGGAAGCAGCGAGGAAGGATGTCGAACGAGCTTTTGGAGTTCTGCAATCTAGGTTTGCCATTGTTCGTGGTGCAGCTCGTATGTGGGATACAAAAACAATAGGGGACATCATGAAAGCTTGTGTCATCATGCACAATATGATCGTGGAGGATGAGGGAGTAGTTGATCCTAACGAGCGTTTCGACTATGGTGGTCAAAATGTGGAGCCTTCTCATGAGCATCATCGTACCATAGAAGAATTTATTGAGGCACATAAACGGATTAGAGACAACGAAACTCATCACCAGCTTAAAGAAGACTTAATCGAGCACTTATGGCAGCATTATCCTGATAAGTATTAGGTTATGTGGCGTTGTAATAAATTTTTCCCATTGATTTACTCATTGTGTGCACTTAATTATTTCCAACAATGTGTGATCAGAGACTGCTGCTTTAAATTTGCTACCCACGATATTAGATATTACCTATTGCCAATTGATTGAAGTGAAAATCACATGAGAATTTGATAAACCAGATGTCACACTCTGGCACAGGGTACTTCTGAAGAATATCAATGCTACCCTACATATGAAAAGCAGAATCATATTACTTGAGAGTAAGACATATAGTATGGGCAGGGAAGTGGGAAATAAAGTAACATAACTGAAACTAGTTTAGATCAGTAGACAAGTAAAATGAGTTAAGGTTTATAATTCTAGAGAAGTTAAATTATATCACCTCCGCAGGACTTTGTTCTTTTGTTTTTGGCTCCCACAGCACAATTTCATTGTCAACACTCTGCAAATTCAAGTTAGCACAGATCAGATGTACCAATCCTTCAGGAAGTAACCAGCTTAGCATTGGAAAAGGAGGTTTTAACACTCATCTAGTGACTGAAAAGACTGTACAATCTACAGTATGATATTATAGGGCTATAGGCAACAGATTCCAGGGTATAGTATGTACTAATTTTTAACACTGTACTGTACCATTCATATCCTTTTGAAGAGTGAGAAATTCCACCTTTGACAGGATGAAGTCACCAAGCCACCTAGTACAATCAACATAGTTAGAGTGTACTGTAGCAAACGTGACCTGGGAGGAGAGAACAAGATTTGATAATTTGGTAAAATGCCATGAGGATTAACAAACACCCATAGTTTGCAAAAGAATGGATTCAAAGATGATCGATAGATCCTTAGTATACCGGAAACTGCACATATTTTGTTGGAAACTTTGATGGAAGGTCAGTCCATGTAAATGATTTCTCAACATAAGGCCAAAATTCTGTGACAACATTGACAAACTGTATCAGTGATATGAAGCAAGCAAATGTAAATACGAAACTACCTTGAAATGGTTTGCTCACCTTTCATTGACCAGATTTTCACAGTGTTGTCCATGCCACAACTTGCAATACAGTAGATATCAGATGGGTGAAAGTCCTGCATCCAAAATATAGTTCTTCAATATTTTTATTCCTAACATAATGGAAGTATAAACGAAATGACAGTCATTGTGGAGCCAAGGTCCTATTTTATTCCTGATGCAATTCATTAAAACTTGATCTGCTCAATAACAAAAGGTAACATCACTGCATCAGAAACTAGGAGAGTGGTATCTTCAGGGCAGTTTCAAGTAACATTCCAGAATACTGTCACACTGGGAGGCACAAGCAACTTACAACACTCAGTACTTCATTCCGGTGACCTCCTCCTCCAGCAAAAATCAAAATGCAGATCCCTGTGTGGACATTCCAGAGCCTAACAGATTCATCCTGTACAATGCCATATGAAACTTCATCAGGAAAATAATAAAATATAAAAGTAACATAGTAACCAAGCTGAGACAACAAGTTCGTCCTCCTTCACATTAAATTTTTTTTGCCTTTTCTGATTTGGCCTTGCAGCGCAATTACGTGCAATAGGAGCAGATGGTTGCACCTCGAATGCCTGCCCATCACTAGGATTCACCTCAGGTAACTGTGTCTCCTGCGTTTGTGGGATACTGAGGTCATCCAAAGAAATGTCGTGCTCCATACCAGTCACCATGTTTGTCCAATACTCACATCCAGACATTGCAAACAGCCTACAAATAATGGGAAAAAATCAGTGTCATCGATTTTGAAGAAGAACGTTAAAAAATCAGTGGCACAATATAGCAAATAATGCCGATAAAAAGGCTTGTAACCACCCCTATAAAAAGGCTAAATGTATTGTAGTCAAGCACGCATGCTCAATACTTTTGGTTATTCCTTCAATTATCATGTAGCAGCCACATTAAAACAAACACACAGATCTCTTCAGCATTCAGTCCAGCATACAAAGACAAAAGCAGCTTAATAACAGGAAGTAATAAATTTCTCCACATGTTGTATTACACTATAATTTTCACTTCTTCAGCCTTGTAATTTTGTAACTGACAACATAACCAATAATCAAAACACCATAAGAAGCACTGCTGATAAAAGAATCCACTAATATCAGAAAAACTTACAAGATAATCATCAAAATACCAAACAGAAAAACTTCAGTGTCACAGTGCCTCTGCCTAGCCACCAAATTTGCCAAACAGAAAAATTACAAACGCACCTGAACTTGTATAACAACTAGAAGGAAGAACCCTTGTATGTATTTGCCAAGATAATCAGATCCACCGTATCAGAAATTCCAAGAAAGATAATCTATGCCAGAATATCAGAAATTGCCCTGAAAGATAAAGAACTCAAATATGAGAAGTCCAAAGATCCAACATTTTGCCCCACGGACACCACTCAGAAAGGGGGAGAAGTTGTATAAACCTTCAGCCGGAGGCAACTACTTAAGCTTCGACAAATTTCCACGTTTCTCCCGACCTGGAGGCGCCCAATCCTAGAGGACGCAGAAAACAGAAGCCATAAGCAGTATCCTAATAATGCAATTCAAGTCTCAGTGTTGCATTTGAACACATCAAAATATAAGAGATAAATATTCAGATGAGCACATGGAGGGCTCACAGCTCAGATCGACTACCGAATGTATGCAATCAAAAGCAATGGATGTCAAAGCGTAACCCAAGCCATCGTCTCTTTGTCAGCCACTCAAGTCACAAAATTCTTATGTCAGAGCCACTACAACAAAAACAACCACTGGCTCCGGGCGTCGACGGCGTCACGGAGCGCGAGCACCTCTTGGTCACCCTCCTCCGGTACTCCTCGCGCGTGCACGTCCCAGCGCAGCAGCGGCCGCATGAGGGCCTCCCGACGGCGACCCTCGCCCTAGCGTCCCCGCGCAACGCCTCCGCCTCGGCCGCTAACCTCGCCGCGACCCCCTCCACCTCCCGCTCCACCGTGCGCACCTCCCGCACCATCCTCCGTGCCAGGAACCCGCGCGCCGCCGCTGCACCCTCACCGCGGCCTCCTCGGCCGACGGCGCCTGCTACGGGCAGTCATGGCTGGGGGCGGCCACAGCCCTCCAGGTGCGGCTATATCATACCAGGAAGAAGCTAGAGCATAGATGAGGCGGCAGGGATCGATTTTACCTCTTTGCTATGGTGCTGGAGGCAGAGATCGGCTTCCAATGGCTGCAAACCCTAGGGCATAGAAGGGGCGGCGACGCGGCAACTTCCTTCCTTTGGCGCGAGAAGGAAGACGGCCCAGGAAAAAAACGCGCGTACTAGGATTCCAAGTCGCAGGGTTGTGCGGATTTTTACGCGCCACAGGACTGATTTTCCCAAGTCCGGATTTATTGGGAGTTAGGATTAGGAGTTATTGGAGAGGGTTTTTTTCGTTTGCTTCCAAAAAATTAAGATTGGGAGTTTATTTAGCAAACTATTGGAGATGCTCTTAGGCCACTGCGTATTTCTCCCTCTTTTTCCGAAAACCCTCTGGTTTGCTATCATCGGCAATTAAAATTTAAGAGAGGCTAATAAAACTTACTTACCGATTTGCTAAATTTTGAGGTATTATTTTGCGGTAGAAATGGGAGGGTTTGCCAAGACCACCCTTGCATCACTGGTGGTTTACAAAGAGGTTTCTACGATCCAAAAGAACTCACACTTCGTTGCACAGTGATCAAGCACAAGGAGAAAGTTAAGGAAGTAAGAGTCAAAAATCATTTTGATGTATGTGCTTGGGTACCTGTCAGTGAGGACACTAACGTTTCATGCCTCTTGCAGATCATAGTGCCGCTCATTTGGGCTGAAAAAGTAGCTTATGGCTGAAATTTCACTGTAATTGACCGAAATTGCACTGTAGCTGATTGTGATTTATTTGGCATAATTAAATTTTTAAAAAATAAAATAAAAAATATGTTAGCCCATCATGAACAATACAAACGAATACGGAAAAAAGAACCAGCAAAAAAGCTCAAAAAGTCAAAATACCTGAAAAAGGCGAAATTTAGGAATAGTGAAAAATAGGTTAGAAAACATAAGCTCAAACTGAAATGAACAGGGCCATGTCTGATCAAACTATGGTGGAGTTTCAGTTTGACATGTCTAAGCCCACCAAAAAACTTATCATTCCAGCAAAACATGACATGTTTGAGTTTTTGAAGCATATGAGATACTTGATTGTGTTGGACAACGTGTGGAGGACAAAAATATTGTGCCAACTGAGTGAAGCTCTTCCAGCATCCTGAAACACCTCAAAAATTCAAAGAATTTGAAATTTTTCTTGAATTTTGATTGAATTCCAAATCCTTCCCAATTTGGCAACTCCCAAAGAAATTCCGCTTTCTCCATTTGGAATTCCCGTCTTCCTCTCTCACTGGCGCCTCCTTGTGTAGTCGCCGTCGCCAAACCGCCTCATTGTTCGGCCGTCCACGCGCCGCGTGGTCTCGGCCGGGATTGCGGCCGCCCACCCTTCGCGCGTTCACACTACTTGGTCTCGTGGTCCCACCGCCCAGTTGCTGAGCCCATGCCCTTCTCTCGCTTCGCACGCTCCCCTGGCTCACTCGCTCTCTCGGTCGCAACTCGCAGCAGCTCCTCGGCCGATGCACACGGCGTGGTCCATACGCACAGTGTCAACCTCCACCAACTATCGCAGAGGATGCAACGCCACCTCGCCCGAGTTGTCGCCTCCGTGGTAGAGCCACCTTATCTCCTCGCTCGCGCGTGAAAGACGCGCTCTGAACCGCCACTCTGTAGCCACTGACACTCACCACGTTTTAAGCCCAGTAGTCACTGCCTCAAGCTTCTTAGCACTCTCACACACCTCCCTGAGCTACCAATTTCAGCTCCAGCTTGTTGCATAGTCGTCGGCAGCCTCTCCTGCGCCCGGTGAGCCCTAGCGGCAATCTTGCATTTCCGTTGATTATTTTTTGATTCCTTTTGTTGACATGATCTTCTTTGCTTCCTGAACACACTGGTGAACTCCCTTGGGCGAGAGAATTCGCCGAAAGCCCTGGCGGCTGAAGCCACCTCTGGCCAAAAGGCCTCTCCTGTGGACAGCCTCGCTGAGCTTTTCCCAACCCAAACCATTGTTACCACCGTGAATTTGATTATCCACAGATGGTCAAAACCGCTCCCCATTTTGCCTGAGACTTAACGGAGAGCCTCTGAGCCGCCGTGGAATCCACCGTCTTCTCTCCTGCAGTCAGCCACCGCCGTCCATCTTCCCGCCTCCCAAAGCCCCAAGTGGGTTCCCCGCACTCCTAGGAACCCAATCGTTCCCTCCTTTTCTGCCAGCGAGCACTGCTAAAGCAAAATCGGAATTCGTCACCGTGCTCTGTTTTCCCACCAGAGAGAGGAAACGAAGCTTGAAGACGACCTCCTTGGCACGACGTGGCTCCATCTCTACCATTCACGCCGCTACTGCCATCTCATCCCGAGCGTTCACGTTCATCACATTTGAGCCGTCCGCGTCGTCCGCGCGTTGCACATTGGACGCGGGTGCGTGCGTGTTAGGCCTTGCGGGCACGCGCGGCGTGGGCCGAAGGCTAGTCGGCCTGTTCGACCGTGCGGGTGGAAACCGGCCGGGTCGTACTGTGCAAACGGGCCGGCCTGTTACTGTTCACCCGAGAAAAGAATTTCAGAAAAATCAAGGAAAATCCAAGAAAATCCCAAAAATACACCATTTCGACACTGCGAATCCCTTTTTGATTTCCATACCACCAAATAAAGTGCCAAATAAATTCAAACCCTTCCATTTGAATTTTATCGCATTTTACTCCTTTTTAATTTAGTTTATTTTTCCTAGCTTTATTAGATTCAAGTGTGAACTTATATTGCTATTTTATGTGTTTGCGTTAGCTTTCGATCTTTCCGAAGTGACAGTTCAAGGATCAGACCCAAGCACCGAAGTTTACGAGCTCTTAGAAGTTTCAAAGCAGCAAGGCAAGTTACGAGTTTTTTTAATCATATTGAATCCCATGAAATTTACATTATTTAAATAATTTATTTTCGTTATTGTTATTTGTGAAATGTTAATTGAATAAAATAAATGTTTACAATGACATGCTAAATAGTTAAGTCCTACCACTGATAAATGCCATGTTTAATTTGAGGCCATATTCACCTTGACAACCTTAGTAATAATTAAATTATGGTATAAATAATTGTAGATCATTTCATTCAAAACTTTGTACTACTAAGTAATTTGGCCGTTGGCCGATAGGGTTTGTAAAATTGGTATTAGGGTAAGCGTGTGCAGTGGAAAGCCACAAAGTGACCTTCGTCCATGACCTAACCCTAGGGTTAGGAGTTAGGACTGTGCAATCGGTTTTTTTGGTTTAATCGGTTCGGTATATACGGTAAATACGGTGTTTGTAGTTCGGTAATATACTGTATTTTTAGAAGTACGGTTCGGTATCGGTAAATCCTAATTTATTTCGGTTCGGTATCGGTAAATACCATATTTACCAAAGTTGACGCGAATTGCAAACGATATAGCGACTAGCGAGACAAGTAGGTGATAATATCGCATGGACTAGACGCCAGCAAATAACTTGGAAGCAATAATGGTAGTACAGGTGGCTCTAGGAAGCAATAAAATGCTATCCTGCATGTTGTGATGCTAATGGTGTGTATTTATGAGTGCTCCTAGGGGATTTGTTGCTGCAGACGTGATACACAGGTTTCTTGATCTATCCAAGCGACGTCGAGTGATTTTGGCCTGACTGGTGTACAGATATTATCCAATGGCTCTGCAGTTTATTTTGGACTGGAGATTTATAAATCCGGGAGGTGCATTAATGCATCTGCCATTGTTGCCTAGCTCAGTTGGCAAGAGCGTGTGGCCGCTCGTTGCCCGCCCGCGTTCGAGTTCGGCTCTATGTCCCATTTTCGTACAGATTACTACGCGTTGGCCCACTTAGCGCCCGTTTGCATGGCCCACATTTTCGGTAGACTCGGTTTTTAACCGGTTTTTCCCGAAAAAACCGAATGCCAAAAAAACCCAAAATTTGAAAACCGAACCGAATACCAAAAACCGGTCAAACCAAGTTGACCGGTTCGGCTCGGTTTTTTCGGCTCGGTTTTTCCGATTCGGTTGAAAAATACACAGCCCTACCTAGGGTGGAGGTTGAATAGAAGGATGGTAGTGCCGTTGGGCACTATTGGGAATGTGGTTGGTGCCTCATGTGAAAACCAAGAACGAGAACCTTATGTTGAGTAAAAGACACAGTAACCGCGCATCCACAAGAGTTGATTTGTCAACCCTGGTTTAGTAGCTGCTCAACTCGATTGAATCTCTACAGGAGGTAGGAGTGTCAGACCCAGATTTTTCAATCCGGAATCTACTGTGTTTCACTGCACTAATCCCTGGATCAGTAGTTAGTGCACACAGGTACATTGCTGAATCATGACATACATCGCATAATATTACATAGTCTGAAATACACCACATCGGGTGAATGTTTACAAAAGGGCCGCTTTGGCCAAATGTCTTCATTACATAAATGCAGCGAAAATAGTAGCAAAAGTAAACCCAAATCCATAGGCAAGTGATCAGTAGGGTAATGTGTACAGTATATGTCACCAGGAACCCGATAACATATGTGTACACAAAGCCAAGAGTCCACTTGTCTATGTCTAACCATCGTGGCCTACGCCTTAATTATCGCCTTTACTTCCGCCAACGTTGGTAGGGGCCTCCTTATAGGCGTAATGTCGTTGAGTTCCTGTTTCTGAATTTTGTCGCAAAAGCGAGTGTGAGCACTCCAACCCTGTGCTTCGCGAGCCAACACACAGAATGCAATATATAACATGTATGGCTAGTCAAAGGATGGCTCGGGCTTATTTTATTTTGCGAAGAGTGCTTTTGAATACAATTACTTAAAAATCTCTAAGACCTAGCAATTTTTACACTCAAGACTTTTATTTGTAAAGTATGTCGATCTTATAATTGACACAGATTCCATCCACTGTTACATGGCATCTGCACCATATAACATAGTTCAGCGTTATAACCGCTTAACTTAACAATGGGACGACGCCCAGGACAATTCCAAATCAGGACCATCAGCAGTCCTACACATTTCTATTATCACCCACTAAGATTCTTGAAATAGAACTATATCTAGTTAAGTTTCCATGTCTGCCCTTGACCGTGGGCACGGCTATTCGAATAGTTTTGACTCTGCAGAGTTTGCACACTTTACCCACAAGAGATAAATCCACTCGTTGCCCCACATGATTCCTTAGCTATGTGGTTGAGTAGACTATCACATGACCTTTACAATGCATTTTTCCTAGCAAAGTTACGTCCGCTAAGGTTTCCACTTCCTTCGGGGTACGACCACCCTCCAGAAGCCCCCTCTTGCGCCGTCACGTCGGAGGATGTGGCCATCCTCTACCCGCCCGTGGTCATACGGGCGCAACTCTTGCTAAGTCGATGCAAATAGTTAGCCCTGCCTACACTTTGCCAGCTTGCGGTTGTGCTTGTTATACACGGGGTGACATGACAAGATTTAATCCTTAGGGTTACCCGGATGGTTCTACCACATTTCACCTTTTGTGCATTCACTGCACCACATACCAGCCCCCAACCCATCCATCCGGGTATTTAAGCAATTTTAGGATTTTTCAGAGGTAGAAAGTATTGTGTCCACTTACTACAGTCATACCATCCATGACTGTCCCCAAAACATATCATACTTTGCAAGTGTTATTTTTTGGGCAGCTATGTACCCCCGTTTTATCTAGCAATACTAAGCAACGCAATATTTATTTGGACTTACTGGTAAAAGTTATGATAATATATATTTTGCTAGGGCGACGAGGTTCACATGTCCAAGCATTTCAACGGATCATTATTAACAAACAGTATATTAGGTGTATAGCTACCACTTCTGGAAATAGACATATTTTACCACATAAAATAACAGCATGCATGTTGATAATTTAAAAGAAATTAACTTTGCGAAATCATAGGTTCAAAATGGTCAAAGTGTTAACTCGCCTGGTTCACGGGGATCTTGATCTTGGTCTTCTGAAGCTTCTAAGCTGGCTGCCTCAACCTCTTCTTCTTGAGCCTCGTATGCTATTTAAT
The DNA here is from genome assembly GCA_036346575.1 of Dendrocalamus sinicus. Taxonomy (NCBI): domain Eukaryota; kingdom Viridiplantae; phylum Streptophyta; class Magnoliopsida; order Poales; family Poaceae; genus Dendrocalamus; species Dendrocalamus sinicus. Next base: position 8,602,531 of record CM070643.1, on the reverse strand, counting down.
CGTGCGAAATACCCAAATAAAAGAAAAGCAACTAATCGCTCAAAATATCACCAGAAATTCAAATGAACTTCAAAAATCATGGTTCGAGTTTCATTGGATAGTTCTTGAATTTAGACAAATTTAGAAATTTGTTTCACTTAATTTGGAGTTAAAATGAATAAGTTACGCCCATTTGAAAATCTCAGTTCTGTGAATTGCTAGAAAATGAAAAATTCTGACACGTGGGTCCCACTGGAGTTTTTAATTCATTTTCTTTTTATTTTATTTCCTTAAGTACTGTGTCTCTGACATGTGGGGCCCACTGGCAGTGAGACTCCTCCATTTGGCCTCTGACATGTGGGACCCTGGGGGGCTCGGGGCCCACATGTCAGCGGGTAGCACTGACAGGCGGGGCCCGGATGTCAGCCGGCCCACAGGCCACTGTGGCTGCGAGCGGGGCCCAGCTGTCAGCGCGGAAAATAAAATAAAGGCTCAACCTCAGCGTTGCGGAGCCGGGGGCTCGAACGCGCGCCGAGGGAGCCGGGGGGAGGAAGAGAACGCGCTGCTGGCCAGGGGAGCGCTCGGGTTTATCTCACCCATATAGGGGCGACTTTACCTCTTAAGGTGGGTCTGGGGAGAGGCCGAGCAGAGGTATAAGAAGGCGGTGGTGCCGGCGGCGAGGGACGGTCGGAGGGGTCCGGGGAAGTGGCAAAACGCGACGCCGGGGTTGCAGTGATGCTGGTGGTGGTGGCGACGGAGGCTGAGGTGCGCCGGAGGTAGGCCGGCAGCGTGCGGTGGCGGCGGCTCGGGGAGGTGCTCGGTGACGGCGAACCACAGGCGATGGGGAGCTCGGGAGAGCTTCGCGACGCTCCGGAGGTGGTTCAGGCGAAAGGAATTGGGCTCTGGTGTAGTGGAACGGTGGGGAGCTGGTGTAACATCCTGAAAATTTGAATTTGAAAATGTGAAGCTTTTGAATTATTTCTGCAATATGTTTTATTTGAATTTGGAGTTTATTGGCTTTTTGTAAATATAAAGGAATTTCAAGGTAGAAAGATCACATAAAATAACAAAGAATCAAAAGATGATCCATAAATAATAAAGGAAAAGGGTAAATAAGCATGAAGTATCTTCCTAGAAATTTTGGTAAGCCAAATAAAAATGTTAAGAAATCCAAGTTCATGTGTATATATATGTATGCATACAACTATGTATAGCAAGGGAATCAAATGAATTAAATACCAACCATAGCTGAAGATATTTTTGATAAGTCCGTAAGGTCCTCATGAGCTTCGTGAATTTTCTGGAATTTTGGGCTGATCTCATATTTTTCTCGAGGAATATTCAATTATCCGGCATTTCGAAAATCCTTAAAACAAAAAGGAGAAAAACTCTCTCAAGCCGCCACTTGGCCAGCCCGATCGCGCGACGCGTCACCCCGCCGCGCCATCCGCCGCCCACCTCTCGCCTCTCGCGGACCGTCCGATGCGCGCCTCGGCCCATCCGCCCGCCCGCCCCACGCCTCGCGCGTCGCGGGCCCACGCCCGATCGCGCCTCTCCTCCCGCTGCCGCGTGGCCGCACGATCTCCGTCCACGCCCCGACCGCGCCTGCGCAGTGGACCTGCCTCCACTCGCGCTTCTCCCTCTGCGCGCGGGCCCGGGCGTCACCCGCTCTCTTCTTCCTCCTCCTCCTCCTTCTTCCCCGCGCACGCGTCGCAGCTCGCACCCCCTCGCGCTCACTCCCTCCGCGCAGCAAATCCTCCTCCTTTTTCTCTCACACCCGCGGGCAAAGTTCAGCGCACCCCTGTGCTCTCTCTCTTACACAAAATCTCGGGGAGATTTGATTCACCTCCCCTCGTCGGCGTGAGCAGGGCGGAGGCCACCGTCACCTCGCCACGCGCCCCTCTCTCCGGCTATAAAAACCGCGTCCGCGAGCTTCAAACACACCGCAAAGCTTCACTCTTCCCTCTCCCGGCCGCAAGCGCACCATAGAGCCTTAATTCGCCGCAGCCCTCTTCTTCTTCCCCACCCGGCCCACCCTCCCCGCCGATTCCGGCCGCCTCCGAAGCCAGCTCAAGCTCCTGGGGCTTCGCGGGAGCGCGGTGAAGCTGACGCTGGTCTCCCCCGCACCTCCCGGAGCCCGTAGCTCGCTGTCACCGGAGCTCCTCTTCGGACCGCCGCCGTCGCACGCCGCCGCCGCCATCGTGCCCACCTCCCCGCCGATCGCACGGAAGATTCACCAAAGACACGGGGTTACATATCACGGTCCCGAACCCCTCCGGCCGCCGCTCGCCGCCGGCGCCGTCGCCCCCGACTTCCTCTGCCCGGTCGCCTCAGCGACATCCCTCAAAGGGATTTATTGCCCATATATGGTAGGCAAAGCCTCCCCGCTCACTTGGTTATCAGCGCATCTCTTCCCTCTCCCTCGCTCCGCGCGCGCGTTCGAGCTTGGCTCGCGCGTAGCGATCAGCGTTCTTTTATTTTCCGATCGACAGTGGGCCCCTTCGTCGGCCATGCGCGGGACATGAGCCCATCGACAATGGACCCCACCGTCGGTGTCTAAGCACGCCGACAAGTGGACCCCACTGGCCATAGAGACAGAAGAAATAATAAAAAGAAAAGATAAAAATTAAAATATGACATGTGGGACCCACTGTCAGAAATTTAATAGTTTTTGGATTTAACTAAACCGAAATATTCAAATAATCATAACTTATTCATTTTAACTCCAAATGAAGTGGGACAAATTTCTAAATTCATCTAAAATCAAGATCTACCCAATGGAACTGAAATCATAATTTTTAGAGGTCATTTGAATTTCTGGTGTTATTTGGTTTGATTTGCTGCTTTTCTTTTGTACAAATTATTGGCGCGCGCTAAAATAGCATACGAGGCACAAGAAGAAGAAATCGAGGCAGTGACACTAGAAGCATCAGAATATCCGGATCCCGACCACTGTGACCAAGGCGAGTCAATACTTTGATCATGTTGAACCTACATTTCTGCAAATTACTTTGTTTTAAATTAACAAATTGCATTGCTGTTATTTTTATACAAATACATGCTAAATTTGATATTCTAGTTATATGCCATTGTTTACTTTGAATAATATTACCCCCTCCTTTGAGTATTTGAATGTGTGAACCTTGTCGCCCTAGCAAAAATATATTAGTAATATTTCGAAAATAAGTCCGTAACCGTATGCCATGCTTAGCATTGAATAGGAACTCGGGGCAAGAAATTGTCCCAAACATCACTTTAATCATGAGAAAATTTGGTTGGGTCAGTCATGGTGGTAATGACTGATAAATGTTGAATATGATTATTTTATGTCTCCAAAAACCCCCAACATGCTTAAATATCTGGGCGGATGGTTCGGGGGTGTGGTGCAGGTGTGCACGAGAGTGTGGGTTAGTGGTAGACCGCCCAGATACCACTAATGACCGAATCTTGTCATGTCAACCCGTGTAAAAAGTACAACCACAAGTCTCAGAAATTACAACTTGGCTTAGTAGAATTACCGGACCACGAAAGTCATCCTTCCGGGAGGCGGTGTCGGGATGTGCTGCGGCGATGCGTGTGACGGCTTGAATGGGACACCCGGTGGGGTGAAGTTCTGCTGTGGCGGGCTAGCAGGGGTGGGGAGCCAGCTGCTAGACGTTCAGAAGGAGAACATCCCGCACAACGTATGTGACCCATCGCAAGTGGGAACGACCCATAGGGTGAAATGATGGAAGGGGCGAGGTACTTTGAACGGTTACTGTGATGGTCTGCTCAACCACATGACTAAGGAATCGTGTGGGATAATGAGTTGATTGTCTCTTGTGGTGAAAGTGTACAAACTCTGCAGAGTCAAAACTATTCGAATAGCCGTGCCCACGGTCAAGGGCAGACATGGGAACTTAACCAGATATAGTTCTATTTCAAAATGCTTTATGAATGGGAATGGAAAAGTGAAGGGCGAAGGACTGCCCTGATTTGGAATTGTCCTGGGTGTCGTCCCAGTGGTAAGTTAAGCGGCTATAACGCTGAAAGATGGTGTGATGTCATGGTAATAGTGTGCATATGAGGTAATGCTTTGAGTACGGAAAATCATGTTAATATCCCTTGAACATTATGCTTTTGTTCAAAACTGCTAGGTCTCAGGAAATTTTATGTATTATATTTCAAATAGTGGTATTTCTATTCTTACAAAATAAAATATGGGTGGAATAAATATGGTCGCGAGTAAAAGAGAGGAATGTTTTTAGAGTACATATAAAGGCATTGGTAGATTCATGTCGATCTTGAATAGGAAATGATAGTGTGGGTTCTGGAGGAATAAATTGGTGAAGTCTAGCTAAATGATAGGCTAGATAGAGGATTTAAATGATTTTTAGAGATTTAGGAATTACACAGATAAATATTGGATTATGACACTGAGAAATAAATTCTTGGGAGATGTCAATATTAGAATTAATAGATTCAGTTACTAGATGAATCAAATGAATTTTCGAGGATTTGGTGGAATATTACAAGTATTGGATTATAATTCTTGATTAATGATATTCTTGGTGGATATATAATAGTAATTGTTAATCCTTGGAAGATGTTGTTAATATAGGGAATTAATAGGAGTTGATCAATTACTAGAGGAACGAATTAAATTTCTGAGGAGATTAGAGGAGTCATTAGTGGATTATAATCTTGGTAAATTGAATTTTTGGTGGATGTATATCTGAGGATTAGCTAGTGATAGATAATAGAAAAATGAGATGGATTATTGGATTATGGGTTGAAATCAATGACAAAAAGGATTGAATACAAAGTATGATCGGTGGATTAAATAAATGATGATACTTGCTGTTTGGAGTTTTAGACAGCAATCAGTAAATAGAATACATTTTCGGGGATTAAGTCGATTTTGGGTAACTGTAGTGTGGAGTTAGGTAGTAATAATAAAACTTTGATTAATTAAGAATAATAATACCGCTAAAAGCAAAATTTTGGCAAATAAAATAACCCGAGCCTTTCCTTTGTTATGCCATGCATACTATTTATTTGCATTCTGCGTATTGGCTCGCGGAGCATGGGGTCGGAGTGCTCATGCTCGCTTTTGCGACAAATTCAGAAGCGGGAATCAGATCACTGCGCTTCAACAATACTTTTGGATCACGATGACGAAGAAGATGAAGATGTCAAGGGCTAGGTCGCGAACCTCCGGTTGGTGCTGTGGGCATGTCTGAAGGTCCCACCGTGTGCCGTTCTTCCATTGCTGCAATTTAATGATTTCGCCTAATCGGCCCATGAGTAAGTCTACTATTATATTTACATTTCCGCATGATATGTACTTTGATATTCGAATCAGAATCGTGTGCACTATCTATCGATCCGAGAATAGTGCGATTAAACCTGATAGATTCGGATTGTAAAATGGTCCGATAGTGGTCGCGGAGTTGGGAGAAAATGGCTCGCCGGCGGTGGAGAGGGGTTTATAGCACGATTACCTAAAGGGGGAGAGAGCTCAGAGCGCGGGGAGGACGATGGGAGCTTTGGGGGTCCCGTAAACTGGACTGGAGCAGCAACAGGGGCTGGTGGAGTCGGTGTAGTGGTAGCAGCTCGAAGATGCTCTACCTCTACCTCGGCAGCAGTCCTCGCCTGAACAGCGTCGGCGTGGCGACCTCACTCTGCAGATGGCTGGGCTCGGAGAGTGTCGGAGTGGTCGTAGCTCGATGAAAGCGACCTCAGAAGAAGTCCGATCTCTGCTGAGCTCGCGTAAGTCGGAAGCCAGAGTGTCTTTGCACTGGTGAGACAAGCGCGGTCGTCCACCACCACCGGAAAAGCTCGGATGAGTCTGTCTGCTCTCGTCGTCGGGAAGAAGCAAAAGGTGATCGTCGTAGCTCCTCCTTGTGCCTCTGCACAACCGAGATAACCAACCGTGATGCATCTGGATCGCATCGAGCGGAAGGTCCGTGGATACTCAATATGACGCTCAAGCTGGGTCAATCCTCCGTCTGGAGCGTAAATGAACACCTCCATGCTCCAGAGTCCATGCTCATCACTCGCGTGTTCCGCCCTCTGAAAATAGGTCGTTGGGTGTACTTCGATGATCTGCATTAGCTGCCGTAGAAGGGTCGCAAAGCTCCTCGCTCGCCATGAGAATGGTGATCCCACGGGTGATGACGATGAACCCGCCATCTACAAGTTTGAAAAGAGGAGAGATCGGTAAAGATTTTTAAATAGTGAAAAGGAGGACAGAAACAAGTTACTAAGTAAGAGAAGAGTAGAAGCAAAGAAGCTTATATATTTTTAATATATTCTTTTTAAACATAAGTCCTTAAAACTTCCCAAAACCTAGGGTTAGTCCCTACTGATCAAGATGGCTCGATACCATACGTGGGACCGGAGTAGAAACTTCCGGACCCCACATGCATTACAATACTAGTCCCGGATCAATGCTAGTACACACGGATAATCGAAAAAACGGTACATTGTCATCCACGATTTATTACAATAATAATCAAGTTTACATTGGTCATTGCCTTACAAAGTTCACGTAACCTTAAAACGAAAATAAACACAATGGAAGCAAAAAGTAAAATAATCGACCCATCAATCGCCACGAGCAATTGGTGGGAAACGAGTCCTAATCATGCGGGAAGAAACCACCGTATCCACACTCGCACGTAAGTCGTATTCTCGGCTTGAGCTTCTTCATTCTCTGCTAATGTATTTGTAGAGCAACATGTGAGTACAAAATTGTACTCCGCAAGTCTTGGGAAAGATGCATAGATGCAAGGCTTCACAAAGGAAGGCTATATGGTTCTTTTGCAAAAAATCAGCATTTTATTTCAAATCTACATAATTACTTCAAAGGCCATTTGATAAACATCTTGTTTTTCATAAATGAATTTAGATAAATAACTTAGTGAAGGTTAAACCACCAACACTAAAATCTTAGGCTAATCGCCAACTTTCAAAACTCAAAGTTAAGCCACGATGATCAGTTACACCACCAAATTTAAATCACGAGAGTTACACCACTCCCGAGTTTGACAAACCATTTTATTTTGAAATCAAAATCAAACTTCTACCATGTGAATGCATTCCTTGCCCGCCCTTGACCGTGGGCACGACTATTCGAGTAGTTTTTACTCTGCAGAGTTTGTACACTTTACCCACAAGAGATAAATTATCTTAATAGTCAACATGCTTCCTTTGGCATGAGACCCGGATAAAATATCACAAAGCCTTTCACCTACTCCAAGTATAGCTAGATACCACCCGCTAAGGTTTCACCACAACTCGAATCCACGAGTGGAGCCCCTCTTGCGCCGTATGAGTACAGTAAACCCTGTCCCTCACTATGAGTAACCAGTACACCCTGGCACTCAATACACCACTGGTGATATCTAAACTACACCTTTATAGGTTAGTTAGCTAGGTCGTACCCATATAGACTTGTGGTTGCACTGTTTTGCTCAGTTTGGACAAACACAAGCGTCGGTCCTTAAACGACCAGGGTGGTTCATTCACAATTCCAAAAATTCTCGTGCTAACTGCACCAGCCAAACCTTCCATCCACCCTTGTCAACTTTTCCCTTTGAAATTCATTTTTACTTTTAAATTAACAGTGGTAACATCCATTACCACTTTTCAAACAAATCATTTAACAATGGTAACATCCATTACCAATGTTCAAACAAATCATTCATCAAAATATTTAGCAAACATGCTACTCATTTGAGCATTATTACATTGATTTGCTACGCTAAGCATTTGCTAGTATTTAAAAATTCAACAGATGTAATACTAACTCATTATTGAGTCAAAGGATATCCTAAGTTGACAATGGTACAAGGTAAACAATTTTCAATGGAAGGTATAACAAATTGGGTATTTAACTAAATTTTCTAAATCAAATTATCACTTGATATAACATAAGCATGCAATAATTTAAAATAACTACCTAATCATTTTATAAATCATTTGAGCAAGTTGATCAAAGAAAACTTGCAAAACATAGGATCAAAATGATCAAAGGAGACTTGCCTTCCTGTGCTGGGTTGAAATTTTCCGGGCTTGCTCTTGAAATTCCTCGGACAAATCGGTCTCTACACGTAAATCAAGAAATCCAAATAAATAAAATAAAATAAAAATTCAAAAATTGAAACTAAATATACCAATTGAAAGATTAGAATTTTAGATGAATTTAGAAATTTGAATGGATCAATTTGGAGCTAAAATGGGCAAGATATGGTCATTGGAAGTTTGAAATCGAGAAAATGGAAAAGATAATTTCGGAATTATCTTTTAACTAAAAATGAATTATGACGTCAGCACGGATTTTCTTGGAATTATTTTACAAAAGTAAATTCTAATTATGACGTCAGCAAGGGAATTAAAATAAAAATACGAAGTTTACATGTGGGCGGTCTCACGGTGGGCCGAGTCCACGGACCATTACAAATCTTTGGCGTGGCACGCGGAAATGCGACACGTGGCATGACACGTGGCATCCGACGTGGCGACATGGCACCGGATCGGGTTTTGCCGACGTGGCGGTGGCGTGGCTACTCGTGGCATGAAATTGAGAGTCCATGTGGAGGTGACCACATGTTTGTGATGAGTAATTGACTCTTGTTTTAGAAAGTTTAGTTTGGGTTGGGCACTTCTGCCAAGTCATAGCCTTAGAAGTGATCGAATCGCCTTACGTGCAAAGTCGTAGCTTCGATCGTGGTCGTAGGCTCTTACGACCACATTGGTTGTGGTCGGAAGCTTTGTCGTGCGGTTATGAACTTATTGTCGTCAATCGGAGCCAGGGTTGTTTACGACCACTCTATCGCGATCAGCCGGAAAACAATGTTTTACTCTTTCGCCGTGGTCGGAAGGTCATGACGACCACATGGCGTTCGACCACTCGACCTTGGTCGTAGGTCACCGTGGAAGTCTACGACGGTTTTGCCGTGGTCGAAAATCTATTCGACCACGTTGGCGTGGTCGAAGCCTAAATGCGACCACGTTTGGTCGTGGTCGGCGATTCACCACACCGACGAGAACGCGATCGTAAGGCGTAGTCGGTGGTCGGCGATCATCGACCACGTTGTCACGATTTCTCCTCCTAAGAACGAAGCGGGTTTCGACCACGTTATGGGCGAACATGGTCGTAGCTTCGGTCGGATGCGGTCGACGAGCTTGGGCGTGGTCGCAAGTGGCGATCGCGGTCGGAAGTGTTCAAACGTTGTTGGAAGGGTTTCACCACGATGAACCAAGTCGTGCGTGATCGAGAAGGGTTTCACCACGGTGGAAAGCGATGAGCGTGGTCGGAAAGTGGTTCGACCACGATGGAATCTCTGGTTTTGGTCGTAGTCTCGGGAACCGGTCGTATGGACTTACGAGATAGTCGTATCATCTTGAGATGTGGTCGTAGGACTTAAGAAAGTCTTGATCTATGGTTTCGACCGGTCATAAGTTGGTACAACTTGGTCGGTAAGTTGGAACCGAAACTTGTGATGGTCGTAGCTAGCTTTAAAGCGGTCGTAAGGACCACCGGGGTGGTCGTATGGTCTATGGTAACGATCGTAGGTCTTGAGAATTAATGTTTAAGTATTTTTGACCGATCGTAGTGAATGTACGACCTTGTGAAGCATGTTTTGAGTTCCTTTTATGCGATGTCTGTACACATTGTGTTGTGCGGTGCTATGTAATGGTTTGCTTATCCAGTAATGTTTGCAGGACCTTGGAGACAAGTCTTGATGAGGCTTGGAGTGGTCGGGACTAGACATGGGGATGTCGAGGTCCGAACGACCGAGGAAGCCGAAGGAGACCTAGTCTTGCGAGGTGGTTGCAAGCTTGGGCGACAAGGCGGGAGGAAGCTTCCGGGAAGGCGGTGCGGTGGCATTTTGGAGAAATGCGGAAAGTCGCAAAGGAAGCTGTGTCTCTGCCAATGCACAGAGTTGTTGGCGCTAACGGGCAAAGCGGTGGAGCCGTTGGGTGTAACGGGTAAAGCACTGGAGCTCGTTCTCGCTAGTGGGTAAAGTGAGTTGAAAACCGGTGTTAGGTGAGGGTTTGCGGTTCCCCTCTTTGGTGTGTGAGTGTGTGGCTATAAATAGAGAGGGTAGAGCTCGGGTACTAGTGAGATCCCGATTCCCGAGTTGCTCTGTTCTTCCTTTGTTATTTGTGAGTATGTGGGTTCTCGGGATGGAGCAAGTGTGCTCATGTATCTCCCAGTTGGAGTGGTCAGAGAAACCTCCATTATCAATCATTCATCTCTCTTCCTCTATTTGTTTTCTCGTCGTCTTGAGATGTTGTGATTGACTTGTTTGCGATCTGTTTTGAGAACTTGGACTTCTTGCTATCCTTTTCTCTCCTCTCTTCTTCGTGAGTCCGCTTTCGTCTTTGTGTGCTTTGATTAGCTCGGGCGGGAATCTGTCTCAAGGCCACTTGGCGATTCATTCCGAGAGCGGAGTCGAATTAGAGAAGTTCACTTTACGGATGATTGTGCGCCTCGAGTCCTACTTTCTTGGTTCATCCTCTCGATTATCACCGCTTGATTTCTTTTGTCGGCTCGAGCAAGTATTCGACCACGTGGTGTTCGACCATCAGTTGGCTTACGACCACGTGTGTTCGATCGAAGAAGCTAGTTCTTTCGCCCGATTTGTCGTGTGAGTACTAGGGGGAGTTTTTAGAAGGCACCATTCACCCCCCCTCTGTTGCCATTTCGGTCCTACAATTGGTATCAGAGCCGGTTAGCTCTAATTCATAGATCTTAACCGGTCTCAAGAGCCATGGCGACGGACAAGTACTCGACCAAGCGCGCGTGTTCGATGGCATCGATTACCCTTCGGAAGAGCCGAATGGAGACATACATCCGTGCCCGGGTATGCCATCCGCGGAAGGTCAAGGTGCGATTCGTTGTTCCCGCCGATGAGAACATCAATGCCGGAATATGGTGATGTTGAGGCGAATGCAAAGGCAAGGAACATCATCATCCGGGGTTGAGTCGTAGCGAGTTTGACCGTATATCTCATCCGCCGTCCGCCTCGACATCCGGGTGACCCTCGGCGCATACCATGAGGGCACCACCCGGATCAAGACGGTTCGACAGACCGATTCAAGCGCGAATACAACAAATTCGAGATGCTTGCCGGTGAGTCCTCGGACGAGTGCTTTCGCGATTTCACAAAATTTTGAGCAACCTCCGGCGGTCGGTCTCACATACCCGACTCGGACAACGCTCGTCGGATGCTCGCGGCACTCGATCGCGCGTGTGGGAGATGAAGGTGACCACCATCAAAGACACGACAGACCTCTCGACCACGACTCTTGACGCGCTGTACTCGCGCCTCAAGACTCACGAGATTGACGTTGTCTCTCGTCGGTCGAAGTCACGATCGATGGCTTTGGTCACCGATCCCGCCGGCTTCGGTTTTTCTGCGATTCGCTTTGTGGGTTCTCCTAGCTGCTCTATGTGACGTAGCGATGATCGCTAGAGCGACTAGAGGATGAACAGTGGCCCTCCTAGCTCGGAAGTTCTCCCATGCTTACAAGAGGAGGAGGGACAGAAGAGAGGCGACGATCATCGCTTCGAGTGTGGTGGCCCCAACCACATTCGAGCGAACTGTCCCAAGCTGGAGAAGGGCAAGAACGACTACGGCGGTTCGGGCAAGATCGACTACACCGACAAGAACCGCAACAAGAAGCCTCCAGCTCAGACGCCGGGAAAGAAGAAGTTCCGCAACTTCGGGAAGGCCAAGAAGCTCTTCCACCGCGTCCTCACCGCTTTCGACGACCTCGACCTCAGCGAGGTGGAGGGATGGAGCGACGACGACGGGACCGGTGACCAAGAGCCCAAGGATGGCGGCGACGACTTCTCCGGCATGTGCTTCATGGCCTCGAGGCGAACTCGGCGACAATGAAATGTACTCAGACTCGGATGAGGTACTCCTTCTTATGACCAGCTAAATGATGCTTTTCTTAAGCTAGGTGGATTTCATGCTAGAGCTAGGTCTAAGTGTACCGAGTTAGAGAAGGAAGTAGATAGACTCACGGAGATTACTTCACTTACATCCGCTCCCTCCCGTGACGATTGTGAAACATGCTTGTGCTTTCTTTGTGTGATTTGGAGAAGCTAAGGACCTCGCATGATAGTGTGTCTTCCGAGCTTGATCTTTGTTAAGGTGGAGAATGTTAGTTTGCTTGCTGAGTTAGAGTTGAGTAGGATGGTCATTACCCTACTTATTATCGATGAGACTACTTCTCCCACCTCATGTGAGGTTAAGGACTTTCTTTGCTAGAGGACCTTATGCCATGCTCCTTGATCTGTCCGATTCTTGTGAAAATTGCAATAATCAAGATGAACTTAAACGGCGAGATCATAAAATTGCTGAACTACAAGCTTCTTTACTTGAGCCGATTGATTCATGCTTGAACTGTCCTAAGTTAATCTGCTGAACTTGAAGTCGTCTCAAAGCAGTTTGAAGATATGATTGATCATGATAGGAAGTTGGCTCAAGATGCTTCTAAGGACCTGTTAGCTCACCTTGCAAAAATTGTGATAAACTAAAAATTGACCTAATTACATTGGATGAAAAATGTGTGAAGCTAACTAAGGACCTACTAGAGAAGCAACCATCGCCTTGTACTGTGAGTCTTGAGGCGGGAGAAGCCCGGGGTAAGGTGGAGACGCTTAGCGACGTAAACCAACCGGCTAGTAGTAGGACTGTCCCTCGTGGCCTGGTGTGCGTGCACAAGCCATTCTTTCCTCTCTCTTTGGTTCTTCTTCTGCTCCCTTACCTTCTGCTGTTCCCTCTTCTCCTGCTCCTCTTGCACCTCTCTCTTTGGAGTGTCGGTATCTTATGAACACTCTCGAGAGATTCGTAGGCGGCAAGAAGAAGCTGAATCTTATTCTAGACCAGTCCAAGATTTGCAAGTTCAATCAAGGTCTAGGATATGATTTCTATGAGGACATTAGGAAGCATCCACCTGCTATTCTCAGACCCATCGTAGGAGGTGCGATCGAGGTTGAGCCCAAATCTGATGAAGTCAAATTCAAATCAGCGGGCTTTGTCCAAGGGATATCTGACACCAAGGTGATTCCACCTGCAGCTTCTGCCTCTCAGAAGGCGAAGTATCATTGCACCTTCTGTCAGAAGGATGGACACCTGATCGACCGATGCTTCAGGCGCACCAGGATCGCGCAGAGAGACCGTGTTACGCCTCTTGGGCGTATTCGTGGTCAGCCCGGACCTTGAGTGCACCTAAGACCAACACGAGGTCTAGGGTTGTTTCACCGATGGGTTTGGGCGACATCGAGGACTTGGTTTTTCCGAGTCTTCGGTTTCGTCCTCATGCTTGCTCTTGGTCGTGACTTCCGCCGTCCCGAGGTACTTCGTTTCCCGTCCGAGACAGCTACCGCGGCGTGTTCACTGTTGCGGTGCTCAGACTCGCTTGCAGAGTGGCCGGACCCAGCAACAGTTCGAGGTCTACTCGTAGACCATCTGCTTTTTTGGGTGACAGAGAGCGTAGGGTAGATAGAGCACTGGAGCACGGGTAAAGCACTGGAGCTCGTTCTCGCTAGTGGGTAAAGTGAGTTGAAAACCCGGTGTTAGGTGAGGGTTTGCGGGTTCCCCCTCTTTGGTGTGTGAGTGTGTGGCTATAAATAGAGAGGGTAGAGCTTGGGTACTAGTGAGATCCTGATCCCCGAGTTGCTCTGTTCTTCCTTTGTTATTTGTGAGTATGTGGGTTCTCGGGATGGAGCAAGTGTGCTCATGTATCTCCCGATTGGAGTGGTCAGAGAAACCTCCATTATCAATCATTCATCTCTCTTCCTCTATTTGTTTTCTCGTCGTCTTGAGATGTTGTGATTGACTTGTTTGCGATCTGTTTTGAGAACTTGGACTTCTTGCTATCCTTTTCTCTCCTCTCTTCTTCGTGAGTCCGCTTTCGTCTTTGTGTGCTTTGATTAGCTCGGCGGGAATCTGTCTCAAGGCCACTTGGCGATTCATTCCGAGAGCAGGAGTCGAATTAGAGAAGTTCACTTTACCGGATGATTGTGCGGCGCGACCGAGTGACGGGCGTGCGGGAGCGTCTCCCTGGCGCGCGGACCGAGGGGCGGCACGAAACGGAGGGCGCGGCGGAGGACTCACCGGCGGCGACCAAATCCCACGGCGGCGACGGTTTGAACAGCGACGACACGCACGCGAGAGAGGAAGAGAGAGGGAGAGTGCGAAGGGGTGAGAGTGGTGGCCGGGGCTCGTTTTATACACGGCGGAGATGGAAACGGCCGCGCGAACCTCGCCGGCGAGTTAAGACGGCGGTTTCCGGCGCACACGGCGGAGTGGGGCGTTAAATCGAGGGGTAACGGCGGCGGTTGAATGCGCACGACAAGACGGCTCTCCGGGGTTCATGAATGGCGAGAAGTAACGGACGGGGACGAAGGGTCGGAGCTCGGCAACGGCGCAATAATGGCGGTGACGCCAGGAGGAAAAACGGCCGTGGAGCGGCGGCGACAGTGGGGACCACGGCGCGGTGACCTCACGCAGCCGGCGGTCTCGGCGGGTGGGGCGGCTTGTCGGCGCAAAAACAAAAGAAACTCAACCTCGCGCGCGAGCGGGGCTCGAGCGCAGGAGAGCGAGGAGAGGAAGAGAGCAGGTGTAAACCGATCGGGCGGGAGGCACCGCCTACCCAATAAGGGTAGGTAATCCCTTTGAGGATTAGGCTGCGGGAAGCCGGCGGATGTACGACACGTGGCGCACGGAGAGGAGAGAGAGGCGGGATGGCGCGGACGGCGGGGATCGGTCCGGGCGGAGATGGACGGATGGATGGCTGACAAGTGTCAGCCCGAGGAAGGGTTTTGATATTTAAAAAAAAATTTATATATTTCAGAAATCAGTAGGAGGCTTTAAAATAGTCAGAAAAATACCAAATAAATTCCAAAAATTGCAGAAAAATTCACATAATTCACTGATAATGTTTTGAACATATGAAAAATATTTCCAACCTATTTTGATATTAAATTTTTATTTTTAAACAGAACTTTATATTCTGAAAAATTCAAATAAATTGAGATAATTAATTTAAAATTATTTCTTCCAAATAAAGCAAAAATTGGGATGTTACAACGGGGGAGGAAGGAGACGCCTCTGACAAGGCGAGTCCACCGGTCAGCGGGAGAGGGGAGGGAAAAGCGTGACGGCGCGGATGAAGCCGCGTGGTGGGGGAGGCTGATCGGGCGGCGGGGCGCGGTTAAGTGGGGCGGATGGGCCAGATGGGCCGGGGCGCGGGGAAGGGGGCATCGCGGCTGCCCACTTGGCGAGCAGGGGAAGGGGAGAGGCGGGATCGGCCGGGCGACGTGGGCTGATCCTGGCCGTCCAAGTGGCAGCCAGAGGAGTGGGTTGGGGTTTTATTTTTCCTGATTTTGATTTTAGCTTTTTAGAAATTGCCAAAAAATCCCAATAAGCTCAGAAAAATATGAAAATATATCCAAAAATTGCAGAAAAATTCACAGAAGCTCCTGATGACATTTTGGACTTAGTAAAAATATTTCCAACTGATGTTGGTATTTAATTTACTTGCTTCCATTGTTATTCATGCCATTATTTTCAGAAATGATATTTTATGATCCAAGTCAAATTTCTTTCTTACTTCTATGGATCATCTTTTCAGATTCTTATTTTAATTTTACATTTTCTATTATTTAAAGTATGTTTGCTTCCCTTCAACTTTTGGAACCTTCCTCAAAATTTTCAAGAGAGAAATCCCATACTCCGAATTCAAATAAATCACATTTACAAAAGAAATCCAAAAACTTCATATTTTCAAATTCAAATTCTCAGGATGTTACAAGGAGTGTTGATGATAGGGAGTTAGATATGTGGAACGGTAAAACCATACCTAACAACGATAGAGGTCACTCAGAGTGGGTGGAAGAGTTTAAGGTTAGAGTGTGAACCATGTCTGAGTAAATCTATCGGGTAGAGCCTGTATAAAGAATTGAGCAGTGAAACAACTTGGTTTTCTTAACTCTGTCGTGGGAGTTAAGAAATCTTGTGGGTGACCAGGGGATAGGACGGTGCAAACCAGGAACATGCCATGACGTGGTTGTCTCTGGCAGAAACGTGATGGAGCAGCGGATCGACGAGCTCCTTCTTTTGGCTCCAACTCTAGCAAACTCCAAATTTCCTCATTACAAGCCATTCACTAACTTCGCCTCGTCCTACTAAATCTATCTCGCCGCCCCTAAGTTAACCTCGCCACCACTGCTGCCCTATTTCAGCCAAGCCCCACTACTAGGGGTGGAAACGGATCGGATACGGTCGAATAGTCTCAAATACGAATACGAATCCATATTTTTCAAACGAATACGGATACGAATTCGAATATTCTCAAATACGGATACGGATATTCTCGAATACGAATACAGATATTTTCGAATCACGGATTTTCTGGATACGAATATCGGATAAAGCGGATTCTAGCGGTTTCCGATTTTTGACCTGCTACGCTTTAAATCACCTAAATTCAAATTTTAAATCACAAAATTTGTACGAATTTTTCATATGTTCTAGAAACGGATCGAATACGAATCGAATAGTCTCGAATACGAATACGGATACGAATATTCTCGAATACGAATGCGAATACGAATACTCTCAAATACGGATACGAATATTCTCGAATACGAATACGAATATTTTCGAATACGGATTTTTGCTTACCACATTTATGTTTTCTCGGATACGAATACCAGATAAAACGAATTATCCGTTACCGTTTTCCACCCCTACCCACTACCACCGTGATGTCATCCATATGCCACGTCTGCCCGTGATTTGAGCACAAAAATAGATCCCTTATGTCTCAATCAACCTCCCCATAGCTCTCTTTGTTGCAGCCGAGCCACACCACCAGCGGAATTGCCGTAGCTGCCATCGAAGGGGGAGAAACCAAAGAGAGCGAATGAGAGACAAGGAGGGAAGGATAACAAATGGAACCGGACAAAATGGTCATTTGGCACCATCGAGATCGAAAATGTCATGATAGTGGTATTTATAGCCCATCTGTTAACGGTGGTATTGTATAAGTCATGAAAGATTGCGATAACACAAAACAATTTTACTAAAAAAAATAAAAAAGACTAAGGCTTCTTTTCGGTTTTTGACTTATAGTTTATGTTATAGTAACTTGATTTTAAATAAAATGCCTTTTTAAGACGGGATCTATAAATCGATTATAGTAGATATTATAGCTATACCGGTTAAAATCATATATAAATATCTCTCTCCATACTCTCTTATAAATACCTAAAATTCAAAAAATTTAATAATAAATTATAAGTTACAGCGTAAAAGTACAACCCTGAAAACGAAAACGAAACGGACGAAGGAAATACAAGGAACCAACTGATCGTCTGGTCCCGCCTGTCTCGTTGATTGACAGACCGGGAACCAGGAATATAGGGCCGCCTCCACTTAGCCGAGCGACCCACGCAGCCTTCTTCTACTACTCTCCTCTTGTGCTCCCGACGCATCGCCTCAGCTTCCGCGGCCGCAGCCCACCACCCCTCGCCGTCGCGCTTCCATCTCAACGGTAGTCTCTCTCTCTCTCTCCCTCCCCCGTCCTCTCAACAACAATCTGCTCTAGTCTAGATCTCTCTATGCACTAGTTCCTAGCTAGTCCAGCATTTGGGTGTTTTTGGGGTGTTCGGTGACCAGATCTGAGCGACCTGGTTGGAGATCTGGGGTCGAATCTTGCGTTCGATTCGCCTCTTACGGGTGCTCTCGTCAGATCCGGGGCGACGAGCGCTTGATCCGCGAGCGGATTGGATTAGTGCTTTGTTTGTGTTCGTGGTGGTAGGTGTTTGTCTGCTGTGCACGCTTGATGAACTTGTGGGGGGCAACTGATAGCTTAGTTGTTAGTACGATAGTGTTTTTTGTGTGTTAATGCATCTGGTTTGTGCAAATGACCATGCCGGCTTGGGTAGTGTACTTTGCGTGGCTTTGGTGCTTCTGAATGTGCTGAAATTGCGAGGTTAAATCACTTTTGGTCAGTAGTGGTAGGTGTATTTCTAGATATGCTTATGGTGTTGATTCACCTGTAGGAATGAGCTTGAAAGTGTCGTCTTCAATCCTCATGCTGTTCTGAACTATAGCAAGTTCAAAATTTAAAGCACTTCTCGTTGGATCAAAATAGGAACAAGTGAAATTGGTGTAATCACAGCCTGTGTCCAATCCTAGTTGCCTTATAGTTAATAGGGAATGTCAAATATGGTACAGGCAAATCCTTGCAAACGACATGCCTTTTATGATGTTTCATCATGATGAGTACTTGTGGAAGACTCGGTTCAAAACCTATACTGACAGTGGATTGGCTGGGTGATTGAGTGACTATGTAATCAACTAGCATGCTCCAAATTTTTGTAGATTGCGCATCTTGAATTTGGGTGGTGGGTGTCTAATGTTAGGCAGATGACTTCAGCATGCCAGTTTAGATAATTCTGCAGCACACATTTTAAAGAAAAATATGTTAGTTCGGACTCTTTCAGTTTCTTGTACTACGGATACAATGTAGGCCATAAATAAAAAAGGGCCTACCAACTAGTACATGTACACTAGTTTGTCTAGATATTGCAATCATAGAAGTGGTTGATGTAGATACTTTAGGTCTTTTAATGTTATGTTGGAACCCAAATTCACCAGGTGAACCATAGGTGATGGTGGTGTATTTCATTTATTTATTTTTACTTGTAATTGCAACATTCTCACACTGTTAATACTCTACATTGTCCTGGTGAGTGGCAGTGGATCTTACTTTTGCCTGAAAGTAAGCTCTGTACATATTTTATTGTTAATGACTTATAGCTGTATTACATGAATTTAGTTATTTCAGCTAGTATTCCTACGACTTCAAAGCCCATGTTTACTAACACCTCTAAATTTCCTCTGCGCAGTAGAATAACTACGGAACAAGATATTATTTCTTCATTGTTAACTGATAACCTTTGTATGCTACCCTCGTGCAGAGTAAATCTATAGAAAATGGCCGATGGTGAGGATATCCAGCCACTTGTCTGTGACAATGGCACTGGAATGGTCAAGGTCAGGATCTGTACCTTTTAACAAGGGTTACATCTATTATCTCCTATTGTAATCATACGAATTTGAATTATATTTAATCTTGCAGGCTGGGTTTGCTGGTGATGATGCGCCAAGGGCTGTTTTCCCTAGCATTGTTGGTCGCCCTCGCCACACTGGTGTCATGGTAGGGATGGGGCAGAAGGATGCATATGTCGGTGATGAGGCACAGTCCAAGAGAGGTATTCTCACACTGAAATACCCAATTGAGCATGGTATTGTAAGCAATTGGGATGATATGGAGAAGATCTGGCATCACACTTTCTATAATGAGCTTCGTGTTGCACCTGAGGAACACCCTGTGTTGCTCACTGAAGCTCCTTTGAACCCCAAAGCCAACAGGGAGAAAATGACACAGATTATGTTCGAGACTTTCAATGTTCCTGCCATGTATGTTGCAATTCAAGCTGTGCTTTCACTCTATGCTAGTGGTCGTACAACAGGTATAAAACGTTCTCTTACCTATCTCGTATTCTTGTTGCTTTCCAATTCGGCATTAATTTGCTCACTAATGTATTCTTATGATCCATTTGTGCTGTTCTTCACTAAACTAAAAGATGTATTTAAACTTGGATGATTAAGATGTACTTGTTCATATTCAATTTATCTTTCCATATTGACATAATTTCATTATTCTATATTTTGGTTAGTACCCAGTAGAATTAGGGAAATGAATAGATGATTATACAACCAATATACGAAGAAGCAATTCCACTAGTGTCTGACTAATGCTGTTTGCTACCGACAGGTATTGTTCTTGACTCTGGTGATGGTGTGAGCCATACTGTGCCCATTTATGAAGGATATGCACTTCCTCATGCTATCCTTCGTCTGGATCTTGCTGGCCGTGACCTCACGGATTCTCTTATGAAGATCCTCACTGAGAGGGGTTACTCATTCACAACCTCTGCTGAACGGGAAATTGTGAGGGACATCAAGGAAAAGCTTGCATATGTGGCACTTGATTATGAGCAAGAGCTGGAAACTGCCAAGAACAGCTCCTCAATTGAGAAGAGCTACGAACTTCCTGATGGCCAGGTGATTACCATTGGCTCAGAGAGGTTTAGGTGCCCTGAGGTCCTCTTCCAGCCATCCATGATTGGCATGGAGTCTGCTGGAATCCACGAGACAACCTACAATTCCATCATGAAGTGTGATGTGGATATCAGGAAGGACCTGTATGGCAACATAGTGCTCAGTGGAGGTTCAACAATGTTCCCAGGCATCGCAGACCGTATGAGCAAGGAGATCACTGCCCTTGCTCCGAGCAGCATGAAGATCAAGGTTGTTGCTCCACCTGAGCGTAAGTACAGTGTCTGGATTGGAGGGTCTATCCTGGCTTCTCTCAGCACCTTCCAACAGGTACTGCCCGTTCCCATACATTTGTGAAGATATTTGTCGAATTTAGTTTATAGCTGATCATACATCAAGTTCTCTTTGCTTGCTATACCAGTTTATGGCATCTGATTTGCTTGCTTGTCATTGATAAAACAGATGTGGATATCAAAGGATGAGTACGATGAATCTGGTCCACCAATTGTTCACAGGAAGTGCTTCTGAGTTTCTCTGCCCTCTCGTGTGGTTCTATGTGCCGGTTTTTCCGTAGAGGAGAAATATTTGCAGGCTATGTTTGTCTTCTGCAGCCATGACTGTCCTTAATTTGGATGCCACTCTTAACTGTGGTTGCTCCAGTTATCTGCACACTAGCTTTGTACTATTTTCTTGCTCTGTGACTCTGTGAGGTCACTTGTCGAACTTGGTTGGCTTGATTAGTTGGAATTGTAATAGCCGATAGTCCTATAAATTGTTTGGGGGTAGAGAATTACGTGGAATTTTGAACTATTTTGTGTCTGCGTTATATTGCTTAACCTTGATGATCGTCTCAGGAGAAATCTGTGGGCGTCACTTGGTCTATCTTGTTTCCTGCCAAAGCAAATAAAACTATAGAAAACTAGTTAACTGGTTACTTGGTCTATCTTGCCAAAGCAAATAATACTATAGGAAACTTGTAACTGTTGGGACCATTCTGCCTTGAAAGAAAAACGGGGCTGAAATTGCTGAAGTGTGTTAGTAGTGTTTTGATATCATCAAACTAAATGATCTCTCGGTTTCGTCTTCCTACGATTTTTTAGATTATTAGTGCAACAAGTATGTACACATGAACTTATTGTGTGGTGTGTGAATCCATCAATATATAAGCTTGAAGCGAGGTAGAGACCGAAAAGTCTCACAGAATATGAATACATATTTTAATCATTAAATATATTTATGTGCACGTGTATTTAAATAATATTGTTTATATAAACTATATTAGAGAGATACTGCTTATATAAACAGTGCCTCCCCTCTCCCGAGAATACGGCACCGCGGCTCGAGCCGGGGCGGGCAAGTTGCCCACTGACACTCTTCCTACGAAACTGCGTAGTGGTTTCTGGTTGGAGAGGAATATGTGACTGGTAACCCCCAACGACATTTGTGGCTGATGAAGTAGGTGTCTTGATTATGCAATGATGAGTACAGTTGTCTTGAAGGGGCTATGGTTAGCACTCGTTTGGTGGACTGAATATATCTTGCAAACCTTGTTTCTGCGATGCACTGAATTCCGCTGTCATGTATTGTATGTGATTATCTGCTAAGGTTATGCTTGGCAGCACCTTGTAGACAACCAAACGTTGCCATCCAGGATTACTGACAGATTACCAGTATTCAGGTTGAGAAGAATATAATGTGAAAATGTAAGATTATGCACAACAAATACGCCCTAGCGTGGAAGAGCATGAAAGCAGCGAAAGATCTTGTTGTCAATACAAATCCAGATAGATTTAAAAGTATCTCTAATCGAATACAGAAACCGCCGAAGATACAAAAGGATTTAAGGATAAGCATACAACCATCAAGTGTATTTTATATGAACGTTCTAGAGTTACAATTGCATCCCCTCTCCATAAGGGGTCCTATTTATATAGAGAGGCGAGTGAAGTTACAAGTTTGTACTTGGGGTTTAGTTTTCTTTTAGGGGTATCTACGTTATTTGTTCCACGCAGGCACTACCACGTCCAGGACTTCGAGCTGATCTCGTGCACCTCACCTGGGTTGGTCCCGAACCCTTCCAGGATTGATTTTGTGCCCCTCGTCCGGAGTTGGTCTTGAACCCTTCCATGGTCAATCTTGTGTACCTTGTCTGAGGGTTGACCTTGGACACCTTCAGAGTCGATCTTATACGTCTCATCTAGGATTGACTTAGAGCAAGTACAACAATGGTCTTATAGCTAAGCTAGTCAGCATTTTTGCTGATGTGGAGGAGAGAAGAGAGGAGAGAGAGGAGAGCTTGGCTCTTATGCAAGCAACAAGCTGCACACGGGAGCCTATGCAGTGGTGGGTCCAGATAATAAATGTATGTGAGGAGGAGTAGGAAAGAGAATGTGAAACATAGTACCATATAATAATAAAAAAATCTTTTGTAGACAAATAGAAGACAGATTATTGTATAACTTGGCTCTTATAACTTGATTTATAGCCAAATACGTGACTCGGACTTGCTCTTAGGACCCTCCGAGGTCAGCTTTGCATAACTTAGCGTGGGACCCTCCCTAATTAGATCTGAATTCCAAGAAAGATGGGGAAAGGAAACAAAAATGCAGAAGGCCAAACAAGCAAGCCCAAGAGAAGAGTGTGTGGAAGAAAACTTTCTGGAAACGGTACACGTCGGCGACCTCCGTGCCGCCCCCTTCCTTTGCTTTCCTTTCCCCAGAACGCATCGTATTCGCATTCGCGTTGGCGTCGCACCTTGCAAGCTCCAACCTCCTAATCCCCAACCTCGACTTCCTTCCTATCCCCACACGCGCACGCCTCCCCTCCCCTCGCATCGCATCGCTTCCAATCCCACCTTCCGCCGCTGCACCGTCCCCTAGGTTCGCCGATGAAGATCACGGCGCTGCTGGTGCTCAAATCCCCCGGCGACTCCTCCTCGTCGTCGGCGGGAGGGGAGCAGCAGGCGGTGGTGCTGGCGAACGCGTCGGACGTGAGCCACTTCGGCTACTTCCAGCGCCCCGCCGCCCGCGAGTTCATCCTCTTCGTCGCCCGCACCGTCGCCCTCCGCACCCCCGCCGGCCGACGCCAGTCCGTCCAGCACGAAGGCAACGCTCGCACATGCCTCCCTAATCCTCTTCGTCCCCATCGCTCCAAGCAATTACTGATATCCTTCGCTTCTCCAACCCTGCAGAGTACAAGGTGCATTGCTACAACCAGAATGGCCTCTGCGCCATCGCCTTCACCGACGACCATTACCCCGTCAGGAGCGCCTTCTCCCTCCTCAACATGGTACGCTCCCCATCCCAATCTTTTCTATTCTCTCCCACGTTGGGTGTGTACTCTCGATGCCTTTACCATTGCATTCAATTCAATGATGCCTATGTTATGTTTACGGTGTTTACCTCCTGATCTGATGAACCATCAACCTAGGACTGCTCCAAGTTTGCACCAATTTCTATAGGTCGAATAAGCAGACTGCTTTCCTGTGTGATACGCCTGTGATTAGTTACTTTTCCCACCCTATGTTGTTCACGATCGTACAGCGGATCGTTTTGTAACAATTTCAGCCCTTTGCAGCGGATTTTGCTGGTGCTGGAGACTAGATTCTTGGAATAGTGATTTTAACTGTTCTGTTCCCATTAGTCTCACAACTCACAAAAGTTATTCCTTTTGAATTTTGCAGGTGCTGGAAGAGTACCAGAAGACTTTTGGAGAGTCATGGAGGACAGCAAAAGCTGATGCCACCCAGCCTTGGCAATATTTGAACGACGCCTTAACAAAATACCAGGTTTGTTTATTTAATCATTTGTACTGTTTTCTATCACTACTGGAGTAAGCAGCTCTTTGGGGATTGTAGCTTTGGAAGAAGTGAATTTACATTCTATGCAGGCTGATTGAATGCCTTGGATTTCTCTTAGTTCATGATCATTATTTATCCGGCACTGAATAGTGATACCAGCAGGATCTGCATCTAGCCCAAGGCGATGATTAAATGTATTACAACTAATAGAACAAACATATCGTATAAATATTTTGCCATGCCCATGCGTACGAACTGAAAACTTCATCCTGATATTCATAATACATTCTCCGGTCCAAATTTGCTGTCTAACGGCATTGTTCAGTACTGTACCAGCAATACAGTAGGGGTCACTGTTCATGCGGTACTGTAGCGCCCGCCTACTGTTTATGTGGGCTTGCCGGTGTAGCAATTGTTGGAAACTAGAGATAAGATCATAATAATCTTGCTAAGTTTGTTTATTTCCTTTTCGATATATTCCATGTATTAGAGATAGCTTTCCTTAAGTTTAGAGATTGTTTCTTAGGGTTAAGTTTTTCCTATAAAAGGATAGCGTTATATCCATTATCAATCAACGAATGAAGGATTAAGTCTCTCCCGTCTAAAGTTCTCTCGTCCCAGTCATAGTCCAATCTCCCCCATCCGATACCTTAATTCCCTTCCAGCCATGTCGTCTGGTATTTGTCCATTGTGAACTAACATATTCAACAGAATTACTTGTAGTTTTGGCTCCATACACAGAGAGTAAAGAGTTAATGCTTCAATTATTGACATGGTTTTCTCAACACTACCAATAAACAATCAATAGGTTCATTTGGTGGAAAATGTTGCCTTGAAAAACCAAAATGTCAAGTATTTGCAACCAAAACCAACTTGCTAAAACTTCATCTATTTTAAACTGTAGGTAGTAGCTTGTCCAGGGAGAGAGTTCATAGAAGATTCTTGTATGCAACCAAATGGTTGCTGCACCTCTAGTTTTCAGGGGTATTTATATAAATTTAAAATATGTACCTCAAGTATTACATTTATTATTTTGTCCTTGTTGACTATCTGCATGGTTTCACTGGCTAAGCGATGCTTGTGTTGTCAATAGTTTAATTTGTTTGTCTTCCGATTATTTTTGTTGCAGGATCCTGCAGAGGCCGACAAGTTGCTGAAAATTCAGAGGGACTTGGATGAAACCAAGATTATTCTCGTAAGTAATGCTATCATTTACGAACCAATATATTCCTCTTGCAACTTATAGCCTGTGCTGCCATTTTTTTATGGACGTGCATGAATCATGATCTATTTTTCCACCGTTAGTATTCAGCAAGGACTACATAATTTATATTAGCTTTGTATGTAACTCAAACTGGAAGAAGTAGCCAGCTTTGTGTTATTTGGCGCAGTTTTTGTAAGTCTAAATTTTTTAGTCTTGTTGCACCATGAGTAAGCTGTGCAAAATCCAATGGACTTAGAATTCAATGTGCATATGTGTATGCATGTTTTAATAATGAGTAAGCTGGGCAAATCTTAACACTGAAATTTGATTTCCATGCACAGTTGTAAGCAAGTCCATACGTGTTGGACATAGGTTGGGAAAACTATCAGGGAACAGTTGCTTCAGAACTTTTTTGGGGAAGAGAAATTGTAACGCCCTGCTCCTGCTGGCTGTTTGAATTAACTTGTGCCATATCAACTGTTTTCCCCATAGTTTTAATAGCTATTCTCGCAGCTCTGACTTAAACAAACAATGCAAAGTCGAACCTATAGTATTCCATTTTTATTTCGTGACACTTCAAATGGTATGGCTGTGAATGCTCTGTTCCTGGTGTTTGCTGTTTTTTCTTTTCCTAAAATGTCTGCCTTTTCAGTTGTTTGCTATTTATGTAGCTAGATGAGTATGCCCATGAATGACTGTTGAAACTAGTTATGGTTTTGTTCTATTTCTGCAAAACTATTCACGTGTTTATTCATAATTTGGGTCATTGCAGCACAAAACCATTGATAGCGTGCTTGCCAGAGGCGAACGATTGGATAGCCTAGTGGAGAAGAGTTCAGATCTCAGCGCTGCTTCGCAGGTAGGAATGTTCTCGTTGGGTTATTCTGGTATGCCAATTGACAGATCCACGCTGTGCTTACTGTTTCTGGTTCAAATGAACCCAGTACCGAGATTTTTATTTTAGTTAATGCTGCATGTAAGACAATTTCTCTTAAAAGTTCTGTAGTTCCTTAGATAAATGGCGCCGTGAATCTTGCATAGAGGACTTAGGGTTATAGGTTAATCAACCGGTTTGTTTTATGATACTTTGTGCTGATTTTTACCCTTATTCCGCTGCAGATGTTCTACAAGCAGGCCAAGAAAACCAACTCCTGTTGTACAATCCTGTAATAAAGTTCAACATCCTAAGGCAGTGGTGTTGAGTTCAGTAGTGCCAAACTATGTTGCCATTTTCTTTGCTCTGATTCTGAGACGATTGCCATAAACATCACGTCGTCTCAAGTGTTAAACAAAGCCAACTTATGCCACGAGTTCACTTCTTTTGTGATTCTTTGTAAGTAACATAAATGTGGTCTGGTTGTCGTTGTGAGGGAGCTGTGTTTGCTACTGTGTTGAAGTTATTTGGTGAACACAGAAGTGTCACTTTTTTTAACTTAGTATGTTCCCGGATAATACTTGATCCTTGATGATGGATATCAAAATTGGCTGCTTAACTAGTGAAGCTCAACCCATCGATTTAGATGGCACAAGATGCCGACAGGGGGGCTCTCTTCATTCAAGTTTCATCCGAGCGTGCCGTGGAGATGCTAATTTTGTAGCGTCCGCTAAGGCGAAATGAGCGACGTTTTGAATGAAAAAGTTTCGGTAGGGAATGCGAATTGCAACGCGGAAACAAAACATGGCGCGCTCATATTTATAGGCAAGTTACAGGTAAAATCCCCTGGTTCATGCCAACATTTCGCAGTTGGCACTACACCAAGGAAGGACAATTAGCTCCACGACAAGAGCAACACGGAGGAGAAGATGACCAGAAACCCAATCATGGCGATCTGAACTCGAACGAGCGCAGCACGCCCCACCACCTGCTGCAGCAGTGAAAAGTGAGCACGAGCACGAAAGAATCGCAGTGTAATATTAACGAGAGAGAGAGAGAGAGATCACATCACATCACCAAAGGACAGGCCAACAAAAGCGCATCGGCCAGCCAGCTTTACCTTGCCGGTGCCGTCCCCCCTGTCAGGCAGCGGGAGCACGGTGGCGGTGTCGGTCATGCCGGTGGGCAGCGGCACCGTCGGGCTGCTTCCGACGAACGGGTACCCCTCGCCGGCGCTCGGGGCTTCGGCGGAGGCCACCGGAGGCGCCGCGAAGCCGACTGTCGGCTGCAGCGAGAACCCGAAGTGCGGACCATGCTCGGGAGAGCGGCTCGGTGGGCTAAGGGCATCTCCGTGCGGTGGTAGGGACGGCAGGTCGGCTCCGGCAGTCGGCGGAGGAGCGGAGAGTGGGGCGAGACCGCCGTGGTGGTCCGCGGGAGTCCCGTGGATGGCACGAAGCGAGGCCTTGTCGCTGCCGTCGTCGTGTCGTTGCGCGGCGGAACCGTGGTGGCCTCGGCGTGTAGGATTAGGATGCCACTGCCAGAAAGTTTTTGCAGTTAAGCTTAGATGAACTTGATTCAGAGTTTGAGACGCTCTCTGGATGCAATGCACAACTGAGATGGCAATGGATCGTTTCATGTGCTTCAGAAAAGAAAAATTATGCGAGCATGCCAGCAGGACAAGAAGCAGCTCAAGTCTCAGAAATGACCAACGAGTCCAGAATTGCCCTAACGTTTTAGTCGACTTTTGGCTGTTAGGAGTTCTGAATTCTTGCTGAAACATGATGCTAACCAGTAACCATTGTAGGATGGCAGTATTCAGCACCGGAAAAGGCCAGGTGTAAGTGCGACTCCACAGAGCAAGTGTTGCTTCTGAACTGCACAAGCTAAAAAAGCCCCACACCGAACAAGAACAGATGAGAAGCTCAAGCAAAATTACCCTGGAATCGGCCGCAGCTCCGGACGACCGCGGCAGCAAACACTCCAAAATGCCGACGCAGATAAGGCAGACAACGGTGAGGTCGCTATTCCGCTTCATCTCCACCTCCGCCTCCTCTCTCGTTGCAACTTGTAAACACTAGTACCCCTTGCGAGTTGCAAAATGTGCAACAAGTAAAAATGGAGAGCTCTGAGCTAAACACTGAGACGAGAGGTAATGCTCTGCTTCTGCATGCTTTCTTAACTGCTGCTCTGAGCAACAATGACAGCGGCAGTTGTGGGCTCCTGGGTCCTCCTGGACATTTTTATGCGGTGACACTGCAGAGTGCAGGCCTATTGCTGCGATCGATTGTTTGTGGCTAGAAATGAATAGTAATTGTTGAAAAAGATATTTTTTTTAAAGGAGGATATGACAGATAGAAGAAAATAAGGAAGAGATAAGTAAGTAGAGTGAGGTGAGAGGAGCAGAGTGCGTGATATACTTGTGACTTCCCTGCTTTATCTTCAGAGCGAGGAGAGTGAAAAAACCACTTAAAAAAAGATATTCATATTATCTTTTGGCTTCTTTTAACATAAATCAGAACACAAAAGTCACTACAAATAGGATTTTTGTAGCCTGAAGAGTAGTGCAATGGTGATGATGATGCTACAGTGCTATGGAACTACCATGCATGAGGCCTTGTTCTTTTTCACTTATAATTTATGGTTTCTCTCGAACAAACAAATATGATAGTTTGCTTGTTACCTTTTTAAAGCGTTTTATCATAACAGACTTTTCAAATCGCCTTATTAGCTTAGGGTATGTACAATAATTTATCTCTTAAACTTGTCTCTAAGGTTTTCACCTCACTTAAAGACAATACTAGAGACAAACATCTCCAACAGTAAATCATTGCTCTAACTATTTTATACTATTTTCATCATAACTTCTTACCTCACACTCTGTCACTATTTACATTAGTTTGTGAGATCAGATCATCTTTTGCATAAGAGATAATACATTAGGTCATCTCCAATAGTATCATCTCAAATGTCTCTTAGCTATATCAAATAAGTAAAATCCTATGTAGAGGAGAGAGGAGATGAGGAGAGATAATATATTGTCTTTTATACAAGAGACGGTTTGAGTCTATAAACCAACGCAAATAAGGAGATGGTATGATACTAGAAGTTAATAAGCTATGATGAAAATATTATAAAGTAGTTAAAGAGATAATTTACTGTTCGATAGATTGTCTTTAATACTGTCTTTAGATAAGTTGAAAACTTTAGGGATAGACTATTGTATATAACCTTATCTCTCTTCACATTCTCTTTTATCCATATAATTTTTTTCTCATTTAATATAACTAGAAAATAACTAAGATAATATTATTAGAAACTCCCTTATTAGTATCCGATTTATTTATACAATACAAATACCTGTGTTACGATCAGAAGACAACAGGCACGACGGCCCAGTCTAAAAAGCAGCACAAGCTCTTTGTTTGTGTGGACTGGGGTGGCAACTACGAGGCATTGCAATATCTGTGCATGTCTCCGCGCTTCTGCCTGCTTGCTTTGGAGGTTGCGACTAGCGAGTGACTTTACCATTTATTTACACCCATCCAGCGCATAGGATGCCACTATGATGTTTCAACCTCGAAGTTACACGTACGCAATTGACTGTAGGGGTGAAAACGGGTCGAATTCGGACGGATATTGCTGTTACCATATCCTAACCCATATTTTTTCTCCGGATTCGGTACCAATCGGATTCGGTGTCGGATCGGTCGGGATTAACCCATTTCGTTTGCACCCCTACTTGTTTGTAAGGAATGCATACATTGCAGTAAATGGAGTAGGATGCACTGACTTGATGTTACTATTTAATAGCTGATGTGGAAGATTTTATTTTACCATTGCAAAAGAAAATGAAACGTCAAATAGTAGCACTAACCTGAAATCAAACTTGAAGATGTATCGGATTCAGACGGATATTCGGATTCGGACGGATATTGCTGTTACCATATCCTAACCCATATTTTTTTCTCCGGATTCGGTACTAGTCGGATTCAGTACCAATCGGATTCGGTGTCGGATCGATCGGGATTAACCCGACCCGTTTTCACCCCTAATTGACTGGTGGTGCACTTTTCCCTTTATCTGTCGCAGCAGATAATCCCAACAATGCGGCATGTTCCAACGTCCAATTAATCATCCGTTGTTTCCGAGCTTGAATGCCTACGTAGACTTCATGTTTTCTACCGACCAAGCGCATGATGCAACTAACGAATGATCAAGCTGGTGCTCGGTTAAACTGAATTTTTATGATCTAGAGCTAAAAGCTTATTTGACATAATTAAAATTAAAAAATTTAAAAGTGAAAAAAATGAGTTAGCCGGTAGCCCAGTACGTATAATACAAATAAATACGGAAAAAAACCTATAAAACAACTCAAAAAATCAAAAAAAAATGAAATTTAGAAAAAATAAAAAATAAGTCGAATATCAGAAGTCCAAGCTCAAACGAACGGGCCTAAATCATCTGTCCAAGAAAGTAAGTGCCGGCTCAATATCGTCAGGGATTCAGCAGATATG
This sequence comes from Dendrocalamus sinicus, assembly GCA_036346575.1. NCBI lineage: Eukaryota > Viridiplantae > Streptophyta > Magnoliopsida > Poales > Poaceae > Dendrocalamus > Dendrocalamus sinicus. Next base: position 8,572,020 of record CM070643.1, on the reverse strand, counting down.
CCGTAAAGTTCAAATTCGTAGGATCACCTTGATCCAACTGTTTTCCTTAAGAGAGAGAGAGAGAGAACCATGAAGGCCTCAAAATTAATCTTGCATCTTTGATTCACGAGATTTGCTGACGTGGACTGAGTGAGAACAACTTCACTGCGTCGGGAAGTTGTGCTTTCGACTAGCGAAGCATCGATTAGTGGTTAAAGTTTAAACTTGGTACTACTCTACTTATAAAGACGTGCTAAAGGGTAATGAGACGCTAATTACGACGACTTGTTTTGGCAAGACTTGAACGGGAACGGAGTACTATACTCGTAACGTACGCACGCTTTATGTAACGCCCCCGTTTCCAGGGGCGCGTACGGACACAGCATCCCGCAACTATTCACACATGAACAGTTACGGAGTGTCGTGCAAGAGTATACCATTGCATGCTTACAATAAAAGTTTAGCATATATTTCACATATGGAATAACATTCAGTTTTTACAGCGGGGCGTGCAACCCCAAAGTATAATTACATTACAAAACTCCAAGATTCGCTTCGAGCGCGGCGAAGACCTAAAGCCACGGATCCTCGTCAAAGAAGAGATCCTCTGGGACTTCATCAACGGGGAGACTTTCACCTTCGTCTTGATCCTCTAAAGATTGAATTAAGCAAGCCGTGAGCCAAACAACCGGCTCAACAAATCCCAAAGGGATTCTATCATACTACATGCACGGATTTTCAATGGAAGGGAGTATACTTGGTTTATTAAGTTGAGTGGATGCAGTTTTATTTGTAAACATTTTTATAAAACGGACCCAAAACTACTCCTTAAGATCTCAGGGGTTTTTCAATCAAAAGTTAATTAACCAACTAATCAATTTAAAGCATGTACAAAACTACTTAAGCTTCGCAGCTGGAATCACCCAAGTGACACAGCTCCATTCACCGGGAGCACGGCGTATTCGAATACCATTTATTTGACTCTGCAGAGTTTGCTCAGCTTTACCCACACGATCCCTTAACTCCCGCTAAAGAGTTAAGAAAGTCAGGTCGTTTCACTGCTCAATTCTTTATATAGGCTCTACCCGGTAGAATTCACTCGGGTCTGGCTCACACACACCCACACACACACACACACACAAACGTCCGCTTCGAGTGAACTCTACCGTTGTTAGGCACCCGCAGCACGGATTGCCTAACCTTGTTACCCAAACACCTACTTCTCACCACCTGTAGAGTTTCAATCGAGTTGAGCAGCTACTAAACTAGTGTTGATAAGTCAACTCCTGTGGTTGAGCGATCACCATGTCATTTGCTCAGCGTAAGGGTCTGGTCCTTATATTTTTTTCCCCCGGAGTCCGCAACCCCGGTCAGGTCTACGACCTTACAACCTAGGGTAAGAACCTTACCCTATTCTGCACGTTGACATACTCGCCCTAGGGCACGGCATCCCATACTACCCTGCCCTAGAGTCGGGTTTTCCGAAGTCTATTGGCCCGCAGCACAACCTTATTAGTGTAAGATTTGAGAGATAATAATAGCCTACATGTGATATTACTACACATAATGTAAGTCTAGGGTTACAATGGCGGGGTTACAATTTAAACATGGCATTTAACAGTGATAGGTCATATCTACATCGCATGTCATTCTAAATCATTTTATTTTATTTTGAACTTACTTTTCAGAACTAGCTCAATGCAAATAACATAGTAACATAATTAAACATCATGGGATACAACATGATCAAAGGATTGGGACTTACCAACTCCGGCAGACACCGTATGCACCTCACCTGCGCCCCTTTAGTCCTATCAGAGCCATGCCCTCCGTCTCTCTTCCACGCGCAGGCGACACCGAACCGCCTTCCTGTTTCCACTGCCTCACCTCGCCTTTAAAGTTCAATTGTTGTCGTAGAGATCTCCGCTCCACTCCCAGACAGCCACCAGAACAACCCAATTGAACTCTCGCTCACCGCAGCACCGCCGGCAACCTCCCCTGAGCTCATTGAGCCTTAGACCCAATCTTCTTCATCACTCGATTAAAACTCAATTGCATTCATTGACATAACCTTCTTTGTCTCCTAATCACGCTGGTGGACTGGCTCGACTGTGAGTGTTTCTTGAGAGCTCGGGCGGCAGAAGCAATAACCAGCAGAAAAGCCTCTCTCGTGGACAGCTCAGTCGAGCATTCCCCGACCCAAACCATCGCCACTACCGAGAAGCCTATGCCCCGTAGATGGTCAAACCACTCCCCATTTCGCCGGAGAACGATCGAAAAAGTCATGAGCTGTCGCCTTCTCTCCTGCCGCCAGCCACCACCGCCCAACCTCTCACCTTCCAAAACTCCAAAATGGAACCACTATATCAAACCGAAGCTATCTGTACCAGTGAAGTTCGCTGAAGAACAATGCCAGCACCGAATCGTGGTGGGGAGTACTCTGTTTTCTGTCGTTGAGAGGAAGCCGGAGGTTAAAGACGACCCTAGGCACGACGTAGTTGCATCATGACCATTCGCGCACCGTGGCTATTTCAATCGGGTCGTTCGCGTGCGCCGCATTGTGGCTGTCCGCGCGTCACCCATCGAACGCGTGCGTGTGCGCGCTGGGCCTTTCGGCTGCGCATGGCGTGGGCCGAGGCCGGTCGGCCCATTTGGTCGAATGGGTAGAAACCATGGTTGGGCTACACTGTTCCTTTGGGCTGGCCCGACGCTATTCATTACTGTTCAAAATCATTGTTCACCCGAAAACTCAAAAATTCCAAAAATACCCTGTTTCAATCATTTTGATGCCACGAATGTATTTTTGACCTCCATTCCACAAAATCGAGCTTCAAATAAACCCAAACCTCTCCATTTGAATTTTATTGTATTTTATTCCTTTTTTATTTTAATTTATTTTCCTAGCTTGATTAAACTCAAACACATATTTATGTTATTTTATGTGTTTACACTAGCTCCCAACCTTTCTGAGGCGATGGTACAAGGACCAAAACCGGGCAACGAAGTTTTCGAGATAGTAGAGTTTGCAGAGTAGCAAGGCAAGTTACAAGTTTTTGATCATATTGAATCCCATGAAATTTAAATTATTTAATTGCTGTATTTGCATTAATGTTATTTGTGAAATGCTATTTAATTAAAATAAATGACTTGTTAATTAGTTATGCCCTATCACTGAAAAATGCCCTATTTAATTTGAGGTCATATCCACTTTGACAATCTTAGTAATATTTAATTACTATATAAATAACTATAGAGTAGCTCACACAAAATTTTTGTACTACTAAGCAATTTGGCTTTTGGTTGGTAGAATTGTTAAAATGATTCTAGGGTAAGGAGGAATCGTGGAAAGTCATGAGATGGTTGGAGTCCATGATTTTACCCTAGGGTGGAGGATGGGTGGTAGTATCGTTGAGCACAGATGTTTAGAAATGTGGTTGGTGGCCTCATGTAAAAAAGTAAGAACAAGAATTTTAGGCTGACTAAAGGACACAATGATCGCTCAACCACATGTGTTGACTTGTCAACCCTAGTTTAGCAGCTGCTTAACTCGATTGAATCTCTACATGAGTATGGATGATGGGGAGTTGGTATGCGGAACGGTAAAAACCATACCTAATAATGGTAGGGGCCACTCAGGACAGGTAGAAGTGTTAGGTTTAGCCAGTTAAATCGGGTCTGAGTGAATCTACCAAGTAGAGCCTACATAAAGAGCTGAGTAGTAAAAAACCTTATTTTCTCAACGCATTTCTCAACTCAGTCACACGCTAATTGAAGCGTGTCTATTACGTAACATTGAGAGTCTAAGAAATCTTGTAGGTAAAGCTAAGCAACTCTGCAGAGTGAAATAAATGGTATTCAGATACGCTGTGCTTTTGGTAAATGAAGCTGTGTTTAATGGGTGATTTCAACAACGAGGCATAAGTAGATTTCATTATGTTTTAATCTGAGTAAGCTGAGCAAATAATTGTCGAAAGAAAACCACTTTAATCTTAAGGAGTTCTGTTTTTCTGTTTGCACATAAAATTGTATCCATTCAAGTTAATAGAACCAATATATTCCCTTCCTTTGAATATCTTTCAAATCAGTTAAGTTAGGATTTACCATTGTTACTTGCTGGGTACAGTTGTACTCATTACTTACTAAACAACAAACAGAAGACAACAGCTGCGTGAGAACCTACGAGGTGGCAAGGAAGACAACAAGTCAGATGTGATGAATTTGATAAAGAAACGACAGGAGATCATTGACTGAAAAGGAAATAGCGCTCGACCGAGCGAATAGTCGTTCCGCCGTATGAAAACATATTCGGCTGCACAAACGGCCGTTTGGCCGTGCGAACGACGTGTGTCCTCTGTCACTAGCCGTTGCCGCCGGCCACCACCGTCAGAACACGTGCGGTAGATGCATGCGTGCGGTTGTGCGCACGGGTGTGTGCGCCGCCGTCGCCGCCACCGCCGCTAGGCGTTCAGGCTAGGGGTGAAAACGGGTTGGGTTAATCCGACCGATCCGACACCGAATCCAATTGGTACCGAATCCGGAGAAAAAATATGGGTTAGGATATGGTAACAGTAATATCCGTCCGAATCCAACCCGTTTTCACCCCTAGTTTAGGCTAACATACAACTGTTGTATAATTTACCTTGCATGCCTGAAGTGATAGGACGTGTGCTGGTCTTACCAGCGAATGTTCGCTGTCCACACGTGCGAATGTACAATTAATTAAATGATTGATTGTATATCCACATGGTTTTATCCCCTGCTACTGTTCGTTCATTACGACGTGATAAAGGGTAATTACGACGACTTCTTTTTGCCGAAGTAGACATACAGATTGTCCGGTTGGGACCTAGCTAGTTTGTCTCAATTGGCTGTGGCCTGCAGCTTTCTAATTAAGTTGGATGTGAATGATAATTGCATCAAGGACATCATCATTATCTTTCCTCGCAAAAAAAAGAAGAAGAAAAAGAAGGACGTCATGATCGATCAACAGTGCTGGCCATGGGCGGACCTACAGGTATGCTAGGTGGGCCACGGCATACCTGAGGCCCACCAAAAGTCAGCGAAGACGCCCGCACGGCGAAGCGGGTGGGGCGACGCGGCACGAGAGCCGCAAGAAGGCGAGGAAGCGGAGAGAGCAAACGAGGACGGCGACCCGAGGAGGAGGACCCGACGCACCTCCCTTCGTGCCTTCTTCAGAATCGAGGTACGTGCCTTTGCTCGCCGTATTCTCTCTCTCGCTTGCGCTCCGCTGCGATGCAACGAGAGGTTTTTCCGTTACTGCGTCGTTCTTGCCCTCACGATCATTTCGTCGGCGCTTGGTGCCCTCAATGCGTCCGACGGCCATGCGGTGTTAGAAAAACCTTAGGTTCTGCTTCCCGTGTTGAACGAAGCTGCACCCGCACGGGCATATTGTGCTCGATGGCGTGCTAATCTTCTGGTTGAATTGTCTTGCCATTTGTTGGATACAACGTGAATTTTTGGGAAAAGTAACTTGCGCTTTTCTCTTTTGTGAAAGGCCATTCAACTAGCGTTTACGATTGAAAACAGATATCCTTTTACATGCTCAAATTCTCCGTAAGCAATGGCCCATTGTGAATGTGGAACTAGCATATACATGGTTTTAAGGATTGGAGTCTGGTGCGGACCTCAGGCTTTTGATTTAGCTGCCTTGTCAGAAGTGTTACAATGATCTCAGGGGATTTGGCCCAACGGCCAAACCCCTCTTCAGCATACGATCGGGCGCCACCCATTTGGCTGGTGGGCCCCTGTCGCCAGCGCCATATAAAAGAGGTGGGGGCCGGGGTGGCACAGATACCAAGGTTGACCGTGCTGCCACCTTCCCACCGAAAAAAACCCTAACCCGATTTGTTGAGGGGGCGCTCCAGCGACGGGAAGCTCCACCCTGCCGCCACCGTCGCCGCGCACTGGGAGACGCCGTTCTTCCCCGACCGTCGCTACCCGTGCGCAGGCTTCACCGACGAACCCGAGATGGCCACCTCCTCCTCCAACGCGTCCGACGGTCAGTACCCCCTTCCCCTCTCTGTCCCTCTCGGTATCTCTCTCGAACCCGAAGAACACCCGTAGATCTAAACCCTAGGAGATCCTAAACCTAACAATGGTATCAGAGCCACGTCTAAGGGTAGATCTATCGGGGAAAGACACCGCCGTCGGTTGACCGACGTGCGGAAAAGAAAGGCACAGAAAATCCCCGCTAACCCTAGAAAACGGCAATAGAAAGAGAAAAGAAAAGTGGATCGGGCTTACCTGTCGGCCGGCGCTGCGCTGTTTCGGGTCCGCTCCCCGCCGCCGGTGTAGGCGCCACCGCCGTGGTCGCTCGGTCGCTCGGGCTGCCCGCCGCGCCGCTCGGGCGCGCCGCCGTGCGCGCGTCGCGATCGCCGCCGCCGCCGCTGCGCCAGCGCAGCCGCGCCGCCGTCGAGTCGCCGGGCCGCGCAACCTCTTGATGGCACCGCCGCGCGCTGCCGCTCTGCGCTCGGGGCGGCCGCCGCCTCGCAGAGTGCGCCGCCGCCGCCCGCCGTTGCATCGCGCGGAGCCGCCGCCGCCGTTTCCGTGCGTGCCGCCGCCGCATGGCTCCGTTTTTTGCGGGTGGAGTGTAACCGAATAAGGGTTAGGGTTTGGGGAGCCAGCGCCTCCGCTCGTTTTTGCCCTGGCGATTTTCACTCGGGGCCGTCCGATCGCATGAACGGCCGAGATTGTGCGGGGCCAGAAGAACAGGCCGGTGGAGCCGGCTGGCTTTTGGGCCGATGGAGGCCATGGGCCGCGCGCATGGGAGCCGGCTGAGTGGGCTCGCCTGGGCGCCGGGGGAGCACGCGCGCTCGCGCGCTGAGCGGCTACGGGCGCGGCCGAAAGAATGGGCCAAAATGGCCGTTTGAACAGTGTTTTGTTAAATGAATTTAATTGTTTTCAGAAGCATGAATTTGAATGAAATTTGATCCAAAATCTCTGTAAATTTTGCACCAACGTGTTAATTTTTCAGAGATTAAAAGTGTACAGTATAATGCTTCTGTATATTGAATTATTTTAGAATAATTACAGTTTCCGCTGCAAAAGTTAATGTTAATTGATTTTCATTATTAAATTCGAACCAACGGGAGAATTTAATTTTGGAAAAATAGAGATAAATCCCAGATGATTATGATATTGTTATTTTCTGACCAACGTTGATAATAACAATATTATAATTTTTGATTGATGATTTTATGCATTATTTCTATTTCTGCCCAACGGTGATGTAGATTTAATGTATAGATATAATTGTTTTTTAATTGTATGTCGTATTTTTGACCAACGTTGGAAATAAGACATATAGTTTTCCTGTTATGTTCTCACTGTTTTTTGAAATATTTTTCCAGGAGGATACAACTTGATGAGTTGTATCAGAGAGATCCCCACTCTCAAAGGTGATAATTATGGAGAGTGGAAGAAAAAGATAGACTTAGCGTTTATGTTGGCTGAGGTGGACTGGGTCCTCACTACAGCACGTCCCACTGAGCCTTTGGCACCAGTGAGGGAACAAAATAAGGATGATACTGCATGGCAGAAAAGACAGAGGGATCATGCTCCCTTACAGATGTCTTATGGCCTTGATCATAAGAAATGGACCACAGCCAACAAGAAATGTATGGCTGTGATAAAGAACACAATTGAGCCTGCGATTGTGGGCTCAATTGCAGAGTGTGACACCGTCACGAGAATATCTTGATAAAATAAAGAGTCAGTTCACTGGCTCTTCAAAGACTTATGCTACACAGCTGATTAAGCAGCTGGTAACAGAAAGGTATTCTGGCAGTGGCAATGGCATAAGGGAGCACATTTTTAGGATGAGCAACTTGGCATCTAAACTTAAACCAATGGATTTGGCTCTCAAGGATGAGTTCCTTATTCACTTGGTTTTTGCTTCCTTGCCCAAAGAGTTTGACACTTTTGTTGTCAACTACAATATGCAGCCCGAGAAATGGGACTTGGAAAAGTGCATAGCTATGTGTGTGCAAGAGGAGGAAAGAATTAAATCCTCACATGGTGGATCTATCAACTATGTGAACGATAACAAGAAAAAGAACTTCAACAGTACCTCCTTCTCAAAGAACAAGGAAAAGCCTCATCCATCACCTCAACGAAATAAATTTGTTTGTAGACAAAGATCGGTGTCTTCATCAAGAAGACGGACACTACAAGAAGAACTGTCTGATTACTTAAAGATGATAATGGCAAAGAAAGGTGAGAACATTATTACCTTTATAAATGAATGCCTATATGTGCAATATTCAAATCCACTTGGTGGATTGACTCAGAGCAACTGTTCATGTTGCTAATTCCTTCTGAGGATTCCTTTCGACGAGGACTACGCAAAGAAACGAAAGATGCATTAAAGTTGCAAATGGAGTCCAAGTGAAGTTGAAGCCGTTGGCGATCTTTCATTAGAGTTAGCTAATGGCTCCAATCTTTACTTAGAGATGTCCTTTTGTTCCTCTTTTCTGAGGAATTTGATTAGTGTTTCCAATTTGGACAAAGATGGTTATGATTGTAATTTTGGAAATGGCAAGTGTGAAATAATGTTTAATAAAGAATGTGTTGGTCTTGCCATCTTATAGAATGAGCTTTATTTGTTATCATTATGTGATGATGTGAATGTCGTATGCGATAATGGGAACGTCGCGTGCGAGAAAGTAATTGAATCCTCGTCTACGAATGTAAACAGAAAACGAAAGAGAACTCTAGATGAGTCGTCGAAATTATGGCACTGTCGTTTAGGCCATATTTCGAGGGGGAGAATAGAAAGACTAGTTAAGAATGATATTCTTCCTCTATTAGAGTTCTCAGACTTAGAACATTGCAGAGAATGCATTAAAGGAAAAATATGTAAAGAAAATTAAAAAAGACGCTAAAAGAAGCACAGGAGTTCTACAAATTGTTCACACAGACATTTGTGGTTCTTTCCCTGTGAAAAGTGTGGATGGTTATGACTCGTTCATAACATTCACGGATGATTACTCCCGTTATGGATATATTTATCCAATCAAAGAAAGAAATGAAGTCTTGGATAAATTCAAGATATTTAAGGCTGAAATTGAAAACCAACACGATTTAAAGATTAAGATAGTCCGATCTGATCGTGGGGGGGAGTACTAGGTCGACATACCCCATATGGACAAGTTCCTGGACCTTTTGCAAGGTTTTTACAGGAAAATAGCATAGTGGCCCAGTATTCTATGCCGGGCGAACCTCAGCAAAATGGAGTAGCTGAAAGACGCAACCGTACCCTGATGGATATGGTGCGAAGTATGATGAGCTACTCCACACGCAACCGTACCCATTGAGTTTATGGATGGAGGCGTTGAAAACCGCCATTCATATATTCTCAACAGAGTGCCTAGTAAGTCGGTGCCCAAAACACCGTATGAGATGTGGACAGGGAGAGTTCCCTCACTAAACCACTTACGTGTGGGGGGGAGTCCTGCTGAGGCTAAAGTATTTAACCCAAATCTTGGGAAGCTTGATCCCAAAACAGTAAGTTGCCATTTCATTGGCTACCCTGAAAAGTCAAAAGGGTTTCGTTTCTACTGTCCAGATAGATATACAAAGTTTGTAGAAACGAGACACGCTGTCTTCTTAGAGGATGAGATCATGAGGGGGAGCATGGTAGCTCGTGAGATTGACCTTGAAGAGAAGCGGGTGTATGCGCCCACTCCGATGATTCAAGAGCCATTCTTCACACTACCTGCTGTCGCTGCACCGACGGTGCGAGACACGTGGTGCCGGACTGTTATTGTTCCTCCGTGGCAACAATGAATGATAATGAGGAACCTGTTCTTCAGATCCTATAGAACCTATTGCCACAGATGAGGGGAGCAACAAAGACCTCAAACAGAAGATGTACCAAATGAGGAGGCCCAGGAGGTCTCAAAGAGTAAGAAGATCGGCTATTTCGATGATTATCAGATTTGTCATACAGAGGAATTTCAAATGGAGGATGATCCCACCTCATTTGAAGAAGCCATGAAAAGCGAAAACTCTTCAAAATGGCTTGAGGCCATGGAAGAGGAAATGAGGTCCATGAAGGCTAATAAAGTCTGGGACTTGGAAATTATTCCTAAAGGAGCCAAAACAGTAGGCTGTAAATGGGTCTACAAGACAAAACTTGACTCCCAAGGGAATGTAGAAAGATAGAAAGCGTGACTTGTGGCAAAAGGCTTTACGCAAAGAGAAGGGATTGATTACAATGAGATCTTTTCTCCAGTCTCATGTAAAGATTCCTTCAGAATCATAATGGCATTAGTAGCACATTATGATTTAGAGTTACATCAGATGGATGTAAAGACGGCATTTCTTAATGGGGATTTGGAGGAAAATGTTTACATGGCACAACCGAAAGGTTTTGTTGTGGAAGGAAATGAAAGAATGGGATGCCGCCTAAAGAAATCGATTTATGGGTTAAAGCAAGCTTCAAGACAGTGGTACTTGAAGTTTAACAATACAATAAGAAAATTTGGGTTTAAAGAGAATGTAGAGGACAACTGTGTTTATGCAAAGTTTAAAGATGAGAAGTTTATCTTCCTAATCCTGTATGTGGATGATATCCTCTTCGCTAGTAGTGATGTCGATCACTCTGGAGACAAAGAAGTTCTTGTCCTCAAACTTTGATATGAAAGATCTTGGTGAAGCTTCGTTCGTTCTAGGGATCGAAATTCACCGAGATAGAAACAAAGGGGTATTAGGACTGTCACAAAAGGCATACATAGAAAAGGTTCTAAAGAAATTCGGTATGCACAAATGTAGTCCTCACCGCTCCTATAGTCAAGGGCGATAGATATGGGGATTTTCAATGCCCCAGAACCAAGATCTGAGCTCGATCAAATGAAATCGGTTCCATATGCTTCACTGTCGGAAGCTTACAGTATGCTCAAGTGTGCACACATACGACTTAGCATTTGTTACCGGGTTACTTGGCAGATTCCAGAGCAATCCTGGAATAGAACATTGGAAATTGATAAAGAAAGCCTTGCGTTATTTGCAAGGAACAAAAGGCCTCATGATGACATACAGAAGATCAGATTCACTCCATATAGTGGGGTATACAGATTCTGATTTTGCGGGAGATGATAGAAAGTCTACATCCGGATATGTATTCACTCTCGCTAGAGGAGCTATATCGTGGAAAAGCTCAAAGTAAACCGTCACTACATCGTCCACAATGTATGCAGAGTTTGTAGCATGTTATGAGGCTACTGGGCAGGTGAACTGGCTAAAGAAGTTCATACCCGGTTTAAAAGTGGTTGACGACATCAATAGACCACTTAAGTTGTACTGCGATAATGAACCCGCAGTAACGTATGCCCACAACAATAAGTCAAGTGGTGCTGCCAAACACATTGACATAAAGTACTATGTTGTGAAAGATAAAGTTCGGGATCAAATTATAAGTCTAGAGCATATAAGTACCGCAAAGATGTTAGCGGATCCGCTTACTAAAGGCTTACCACCCAACGTGTTCAGAGAACATGTAGCCAGCATGGGTTTAAGGAAAGCCTATAATTCTGGACTAAAAGATGGCCCAAAAGATTAAAGTAACTATTTGAGCAGAGAGGTGTATTGTAATCATGAATCTATCGGCGATTGACCGTGACGATGAGACATGTTCTATGCACTAATCTGTGATGGAATGTGTAAAGTCAAAAGTAATTAAAGATAAAGTATAGATTGAGATCAAGGGGGAGAATGTTAGAATGATCTCAGGGGATTTGGCCCAACGCCAAACCCCCTCTTGCTCGCATACGATCGGGCGCCACCCATTTGGTCAGGCCCTGTCGCCAGCGCCATATAAAAGAGGTGGGGGCCGGGGTGGCACAGATACCAAGGTTGACCGTGCCGCCACCTTCCCACCGAAAAAACCCTAACCCGATCTGTTGAGGGGGCGCTCCAGCGACAGGAAGCTCCACCCTGCCGCCACCGTCGCCGCGCACCGGGAGACGCCGTTCTTCCCCGACCGTCGCTGCCCGTGCGCAGACTTCACCGACGAACCCGAGATGGCCACCTCCTCCTCTAACGCGTCCGACGGTCAGTACCCTCTTCCCCTCTCTGTCCCTCTCGGTATCTCTCTCGAACCCGAAGAACACCCGTAGATCTAAACCCTAGGAGATCCTAAACCTAACAAGAAGAAGTGCTGAACATGTTCTCCTGGCATTATGCTGTCATGTTGATGTTAAATCTTGTAATTGTCTGCAGTTACTTGATGACACAACTACAGTTGATCCCAGCTACACACTATCTCTCTTATAAGGAAGCTACCACCTGAGGGCTCCAATGTGGAGAAAGAGTTCAGGTAAGTGTTACTTCCATAGAGTCTTTTTTAATTAAGGTTCTTTAGAAATGAAAGCTGTGAGTTAGAAAACAAGCTAGTTATCCTAATAATTTCTACCTTCTAATACAACCCAAAAAACAGTGTCAAGCAGGGTTTTCCAGAAGAAAGGAATGCCAATTCTGATAATGGGGAATCAACACAGCCTGAGATTAAGGATCCATGGGAAGAGTGTGGTTGCATTCTGTGGGACCTTGTCCTTGCGGCTAGTAAACCTCAAGCAGAACTTCTGGTACTTATCATCAGTATATTTCTTTTGTATAATAAAATATTATTACTATATGTTTGTATTAACGGAGTGTAGATTATTTTGCTATATTTAACTTCTTCTTACCGAAGTAGATGTCCTGAGAACAAGGAGCTTTTAGTGAGGTTTGGATGGACTTTTATGTCCTTTAGAAAAAAGACTTTCATGTCCTTTAGAAAGTGTAGATCAAAAAAGTCAGACAAATAGTATTGTAAGTCTTTTTTATGTATATTTGAGACTATTAGTAGGGTGTTTGAACTATTTATTTGTAATTTGTGCAAGTTTCCAACTTAATCCTTGAATTTAAGACTTATCATATTATTTAGTGCATGTATACCGAATTACGGTGTAAATTTTACAATTATTTACCGAATTGGCAAATGGTTTTACCGAATTGCATATGAAAATTTTGGTGCGGCATATCCTTTGGTAAAATCCTAGGTCCGCCACTGGTGCTGGCCCGGCCCCTTGTACGAAAAGCTAGCAGCACTCCTGGTAGCTAGCTAGCTAAAAGCTTCGATAACATATGCGAATGATGGTCGAACTAGTAGCTAGCTAGCTAAAAGCTTCGATAACATATGCGAATGATGGTCGAACTAGTAGCTAGCTAGGCAGGACAAGAATATTTCTTCAAGAAACACAATTTCTTTTTTTTAGAAACACAACATCCATATATAACCTCACATAACCGATAGTGTAGAACTGACATATATAAGAAGAGCAATTAATACACAACATCCATATATAACCTCACAAAACGGAACTATATAAGTAGAGTACGTCTACATGCATGCATGCATGGATAGATAGATAGCTAGCTAATGTCAATGCATGTGGTGGCCATGGTGGTGTCCGTGCTTCTTGGCTTCTTTCTTCTTGTGATGCTCATGGATCGCGAAACCGGCACTTCCAACGGCAATGGTGGCGGCGATCTCCTCCTTCATCCTGTGTGACCGAGCATGCTCCGGCTCCTTCTTCGCCTTGTGCTTCTCGTGCTGCATGCACCAACGGACCTCGTTACGTGAGTTCCAAATGTTACAAGCACACAGCCAATTAAAGGTACGTGTATATAGAGAAATAATACTACTAATTAAGCAACGGCGCCATGCGTACCAGCGCGTAGGCTCCGGCGGCGACGGCGCCGAGCTGGGCGAGCTGCTCCATGTGCTTGTGGTGCTTCTCCTCCTTGTGGTGGTCGCCGGCCGCCTCGGCCTTGTTCTTGATGCTGCTGTTGGGATGGTGGTGCCCCATTTCTAAACTGTAATGACAGTCGATCTGCGCGCAGCTAATGATATATGTCTCTTTTACGTACGATCGATGTTTGTGCTGTTTAATTGTGATGCTTGGCATAAGGGCCGGGCATGTCCTTATATAGTGTTAAGTGAAGCAACAACACGTCTTCTTAAAAAAAACACAAGCAACAACACGTACGTCTGTCTTGCCGAAACAATTCACAATAATGGCTCTCTGAGGGTAGTTTTTGGCATCTTGCTTGCACAGGCGCGCCCGGTCAATTTGCTAGCTTACGGCCGGGTACGACGAAGGCAACAGGAACCCGGCCTGAACGTTCATCTGGATATAATACATGCATGATCTCTCTCGATATATTTCGCTTTCGTGTGGCTGTGTGCCTCTGTTTTAGTCGACCAATCGCCATCTTACGAAAGTGACGCCTTATAATAATAAATATTCTAACACGCAGTTGAGTTGCTTAGCCGCGTCAACCGACCAACACGGAATTTTCAAAAGTTTCCATACATGCCGATGAACCTGAAAGCACAAATAAACCATTAATAAGTGTGTGCCGATGACTTGCTATAGACGTAATTAAGATGATGTTACCGACGTCGATGGATGGAGAAATGAAGGCTTCGCCGTGGCCACAAGCAAGATCGATCCAGGCAAAACAGACAAACCAGCTAGCAGTTAATTAGTAACCGCGTTATACAGTACAAGACGCCTTCCTTTGACCTTCCTAGCTAGCTATCGGAGGATTAATTCCTTCTGAAGTAACCAACTAAGGTCTGTTTGGATCCACCCAGATTTTAAGAATCTGGCTTTTGGAAACTAGGTGGGATCTAAACAGACCAGTTTTTCAGATAGTTTTTAAAATCTACCTACCCAGATTCTTAAAAACCAAGAAGCTCTTGATACCCAGCTTTTGCTAGTTTTTTTTTGCACAAATACTCATTTACCCTCATTAAAGACCACACGCATGGCTGTTTAATGTGCTGTTCAAGAGCAATAAATGTAAGGGTATAATAGTCTATTAGCACCAATCATAAATGAAACCAGCTTTTAAAAACTAGGGGATCCAAACACCCCATCAGTTTTTGTTTAGAAACCAGTTTTTAAAAACTAGAAGTAATAGCTGGTTTTTAAGAATCTAAAACTGATCCAAACAGGGCCTAAACCACACCGCACGATGGACTGACTATTCAGAGTATGCAAGCGTTAGCCTTCAAAAATTAGGCCCTGTTTGGTACAGCTTCACCAACAACTTTATGAGCTATTGTGAGCTATTTTTTGCCAAACACCCTTTTTGCAAACAGCTTCATGGATGAAGCTCCTTAAATCATGCTCTCACAAGGGAATGGGGTGGAGTGAAGCTGAAAATAGTAGCTTTTCACAGCTTTCTCCCTAAGGCTCGTAGTTCTAGGAACCCACTGCCCTTGTAGTTGACAGAAATTACAGCACTTTGCCACTGGGTCCCCACGCCTGTTTCCTCTCCTCCCGTTCGCACTTCTCTACCGTTCGCACTGATTTTAATTTTTTTTATTTTTTTATTTTTTAATTCATACTCATTCAAATATATTATTTTTTAATTCATATGACCATATACAAACATACAACTCCAAATGTTAGAACAAGTCAGGTAGACAGGGGTATCTTGGACAATTGCCCTCTCTCAGCCATGTATGAAGCTGTTGGTGAAACTGTTTTGCCAAATAGGTTTCCAAAACAGCTTAGCTTCACCGGTGAAGCTGCTCGTGAAGCTGAAAAAAAACAGCTTCACTAGTGAAGCTGAGCTGTGCCAAACAGGGCCTTAATCTACGCGCCTTGCAACTCCTATATATACTTGGCAAATTGCAGTAGCTGCTCCCCATGGCAACATCACATCTGCAGCGACGTACATCCTCTCATCCAATCCACACAGGACACGCGGTTTGTGCACGAACCACTGCACCAGCTGCTCGATTGATTCCTAGCTAGCTTCAGCTCATCGAAATGGCGCAGCACTTCTTCGGCCACCACCACCAGCACCGCAAGGCGGAGGCCGAGCCATCCAAGGTGACTGATTACCGCAAGGAGGAGAAGCATCACAAGCACATGGAGCAGCTCGCCCAGCTCGGCGCCGCCGCCGCCGGAGCATACGCAATGGTACGTACGTAAGAACAGAGATCGATCGGCATCATTGATGGCTACTGTATCGTGCACCCAACGAAATTGATTAACCTTGCTCTGGTCAATTAACTGATCGAGGTCATGAAATTGCTCGTTGGTCGTCGATCGTTAGCTTTTTCTGTAATTCTGTTTAGTTTCTACTTTCTAGTACAGTAACCGATTTCTGAACATTTACGTACGTGCAGCATGAGAAGCACAAGGCGAAGAAGGACCCGGAGCACGCGCACTCGCACAAGGTCAAGGAAGGGATCGCCGCCACCGTCGCCGTCGGCAGCGCCGGCTTCGCCTTCCACGAGCATCACGAGAAGAAAGACGCCAAGAAGCACCGCCGCCATGGACACCACCATTGATTAATATACTTGTAGTCGTGCCGCCATCATGCCATATATATACATATGTATTGTACTTGTAGTAGTGTAATAAATCGGACGTGTGCCCACAGAGTCGATCCATGTGTGTGTCTCGGCTAGTTGGATTGCATATGTTTGTTCGTTAAATTACTCCTGTATTGTTTCGTGCAGGGCTTCAGGCTAGCAGTCGTACGTAGATTACATGCTAGTATATATATGCAGTTATAAACAGCCTGTGCGTGTGTGATTTGTATTCTTACTTTTTTAAAGAACGGTGAATTACTAATTCGATCTACAATTGACAGGCGTCCATCAAATAGATAACACTTGCGCTCACATCAACTACATGGTATATTGCAACTGCATCTTAACCCTCAAAATAACGAGGGACAAAGATATATAGAGCCCCGCAACAACTAGGGTCTTATTGAAATTATATTATCAAAGGCCAAATTACAACACAGTGATTAAATTAGACTCATGCATGCGCATAAACAACAATGCATGCATGGGATTATTAGCAGAAACAACACAGTGAAGGCATGCATGCACGCGTGCAAATGTAAGCTAGCATGCATGCGTGCCTTGTTGAGAACTCGATCGATGGATCGATCAGGAAATTCAGTAGTGGTCCAATTCAGAAGAGGTTGTGGTGTTTCTTCTGCTCCTTGGCCTCCTCCTTCTCGTGGTGCTCGTGGAAGGCGTACCCGCCGGCGGCCAGCGCGGCCCCCTCGGCGATCCTCTCCTCCACCTTGTGCCTGTGCGCGTGTTCAGGGTCCTTCTTCGCCTCGTGCCTTTCATGCTGCATGCGCTCATCGCCGATCCAGTTTAATTACCATGAGAATTGTAGCACATATCATCGATCGCTAATTACCATGAGTAACAGAATGAATTAATGTTCATTACCATGGCGTAGGCGCCGGCGGCGAGGGCGCCAAGCTCGCCCATGTGCTCCTTGTGCTTGTGCTCCTTCTCCTCCTTCTTGCACCTGCGGTACTCCTCCTCCTCGTCGACCGCGACCACCGCGGTGGTGGTGGTGGTCTCGGTGTACCCACCGTATCCGCCGTAGGTCGTCTCCTGGACGACGACGGCCTCCGCGGCGGGAACCTGCTCCTCCTCCTTGTGGTGGTGGAACAAGTGGTGGTGGTGGTGCTTCTCCTCGGCCATTGTTGTGCTTGCTTCCTACTAGCTAGTAGTGGTTGTCACAGTGCAAGTTGGGATTGCAGGCTTGCAGCAGATAATAACTGGTTTGTGACACAGGCTAAGGGAGTTGCAAGGTATAGTATTAGTATATATAGGGGTCAGATGAGTGGTTGCCTCCTGCATGCGATGAAGTCAACTGGAAGGATAGGTAGGACTGGACGTTGGCGATTAGCGCGTATCACGGATCTAATCCGCTTCAATAATTAATGTCACCGACGGTGCTAATTTCCTTGATGCATGCTACACCGACTGAAACGTTTTTCCACCTTTAAAAAGAAAAACTAAAATGTTGTTCCTGTTTTTTTTTTTTTGACGAAAAATCCTGTTCCCGTTGACGAAGAAGCCCATGTGTGGGTGCACAAGTGTATGAGAATTTAGCCCCACCTTGCTTGTCAAGGTTACACATGACCAACATATAACCCTTGTTGCCAATTGCAATCTAACCCCCCACGTACAGGTATATGAGTGTGTGGTTTGTCCGATGTACAGGTAGACCGTGCAGGTCAGGGGCATGGTATAGGAGTATGGTGTATGTGGGTCTAGATGAGTTGGCACACGACATGGTATATATATCAAGTTGGACACATGGATGTGTGTTAAGAGGAGATCCTAATCATTTGCCTTAATTTGGGCATGTCGACCCAACGAGGACATTAGGTCCTTTAAGACAGGGTGTGTGTGATAACCTGACTTAAGATGAATTGAGCCCTTGTAGTCCATGTACGTGTGTGCATAAGTGTATGGAAATTTAGTCCTACCTTGCCTGTCAACATTGAGCATGACCAACATATAACGTTCATTGCTAATTACAATCCAACCTTTGGATTAATCATTTTACGCAAAGTAAGGATAAAAGTGTAAATGGAATTAGTGTGAGGACAAGGTTTATACAGTTTGCGGCTAGACTAGACTTAATTGGAGCTGGGCGTTACAGTACAGTCCAAATTTTCATGCTTTCTTCTAAATTTACAGGCCATCTCGTTCTCAACCGTTCGATCAACACTGAATTAATTAATGTTGTACACTTGTATTTTCAGAATGGCCTGAACTAAATTGCAAGTGGGTGCGGCGCGCAAATTATGCTGAGAACGTGATCACTCGCGCACAACCTGCAGATCCTGGCTGAGGCACGATCGAATACGATATGTAATTGCTCCAGCTATTTTCGTCTGCAGGAATCTTCAGAAAATCCGATCATTTTGCCTCGGATGGATCGTATCGTATATTATATATGGATGAAACGAGGGGCTTGAATCCTGAATAGCAGCGCATCGTCGTCAAATGAGATCGAAGGCATTGATTAGTAATTTACGTAGACTAATTATTTCTTCTTCTTGCGTTGGTTTCCAATCCAAGTGACTTCCAAAGCCGATCAAGATGGACCTTGATATGTTGGAATATTTTTTCTTTATGCTGCTGCCTATGTAGAAAAATAGAATTGCAACAGGTGAGACCGCCCTCACGTCGCACATTTCCACACCATAACTACACCAAATAGCTCCGCTCGCCGGCCGGAATAATCGTGATATTTATTATTAGCTACCTTAGCTTGTACTGCCGATTTATCTATGCAGATCTAAGAAATATTTAATAAAAAATAATTATATATACCCTATTAAATAATATACAGCAATTACTTAATCTCTTTCAAAATATTTAAGTATGGGTGATAGGACGTGTGCTGGTATTATTTACGTTGCATGCCTGAAGTGATAGGACGTGTGCTGGTATTACCAGCGAATGTTCGCTGTCCACACGTGCGAATGTACTATTAATTGATTGATTGATTGATTGTACATCCACATGGTTTTATCCCCTGCTACTGTTCGTTCATTACGACGTGATAAAGGGTAATTACGACGACTTCTTTTTGCCGAAGTAGACATAGTACAGATCGTCCGGTTGGGACCTAGCTAGTTTGTCTCAATTGGCTGTGGCCTGCAGCTTTCTAATTAAGTTGGATGTGAATGATAATTGCATCAAGGACATCATCATCATCTTTCCTCGCAGAAGAAGAAGCAGCAGCAGGAGGAGGAGGAGGAGGAGGAGGACGTCATGATCGATCCACAGCGCCGGCCCCGGCCCCTTGTATGAAAAGCTAGTAGCACTCCTAGTAGCTAGCTAGCTAAAAGCTTCGATTACATATGCGAATGATGGTCGAACTAGTAGCTAGGCAGGACAAGAATATTTCTTCAAGAAACACAATTTCTTTTTTTTAGAAACACAACATCCATATATAACCTCACATAACCGATAGTGTAGAACTGACATGTATAAGAAGAGCAATTAATACACATGAATCGAACAAGATAACGAAACGAAACTATATAAGTAGAGTACGTCTACATGCATGCATGCATGGATAGATAGATAGCTAGCTACCTAATGTCAATGCATGTGGTGGCCATGGTGGTGTCCGTGCTTCTTGGCTTCTTTCTTCTTGTGATGCTCATGGATCGCGAAACCGGCACTTCCAGCGGCAATGGTGGCGGCGATCTCCTCCTTCATCCTGTGTGACCGAGCATGCTCCGGCTCCTTCTTCGCCTTGTGCTTCTCGTGCTGCATGCACCAACGGACCTCGTTACGTGAGTTCCAAATGTTACAAGCACACAGCCAATTAAAAGTACGTGTATATAGAGAAATAATACTACTAATTAAGCAACGGCGCCATGCGTACCAGCGCGTAGGCTCCGGCGGCGACGGCGCCGAGCTGGGCGAGCTGCTCCATGTGCTTGTGGTGCTTCTTCTCCTTGCGGTGGTCGCCGGCCGCCTCGGCCTTGTTCTTGATGCTGCTGTTGGGATGGTGGTGCCCCATTTCTAAACTGTAATGACAGTCGATCTGCGCGCAGCTAATGATATATGTCTTTTTTACGTACGATCGATGTTTGTGCTGTTTAATTGTGATGCTTGGCATAAGGGCCGGGCATGTCCTTATATAGGGCCTGTTTGGTTCATGACCAGAAGTTGCCTAGCCACAAGTTAGGTGTGCCACAGTTTTTAGGTAGCTGTTTGGTTCACTGACGCAACTATGGCATGCCACACTTTCTTAGCACCCGGCCCCACACGTCATAGACTCAGTTTCTTGCCAAACTTTGCCACAAGTGTGGCTTCGATTTTGTTAGCCACACTTTCTGTGGCAGCCACACATTGCCTAAGTTTAGGCATGGCAAGGTTAGGCACCAACCAAACAGGCCCATAGTGTTAAGTGAAGCAACAACACGTCTTCTTAAACAAAACACAAAAGCAACAACACGTACGTCTGTCTTGCCGAAACAATTCACAATAATATGCATTTCTTGGCTCTCTGAGGGTAGTTTTTTGCGCGTCCGGTCAATTTGCTAGCTTACGGCCGGGTACGACCACGCATGCACGCATGCACTCTATCCACGTATTTCGCTTTCGTGTGGCTCTGTGCCTCTGTTTGAGTCGATCAACACGCAGTTGAGTTGCTTAGCCGCGTCAACCGACCAACACGACTAGGCCACATTTCGATCGAACATACCTGTGGAATTTTCAAAAGTTTCCATACACGCCGATGAACCTGAAAGCGCAAATAAACCACTAATAAGTGTACACCGATGACTTGCTGTAGACGTAATTAAGATGATGTTACCGACGTCGATCGATGGAGAAATGAAGGCTTCGCCGTGGCTACAAGCAAGATCGATCCAGGCAAAACAGACAAACCAGCTAGCCTTTAATTAGTAGCCGCGTTGTACAGTACAAGACGCCTTCCTTTGACCTTCCTAGCTAGCTATTGGAGGATTAATTCCTTCTGAAGTAACCAACTAAACCACACTGCACGATGGACTGACTATTCAGAGAAGCAAAACTATCTCGGGGATCGAGTATGCAAGCGTTAGCCTTCAAAAATTAATCTACGCGCCTTGCAACTCCTATATATACTTGGCAAATTGCAGTAGCTGCTCCCCATCACATCTGCAGCGACGTACATCCTCTTATCAAATCCACACAGGACACGAGGTTTGTGCACGAACCACTGCACCAGCTGCTCGATTGATTCCTAGCTAGCTTCAGATCATCGAAATGGCGCAGCACTTCTTCGGCCACCACCACCAGCACCGCAAGGCGGAGGCCGAGCCATCCAAGGTGACTGATTACCGCAAGGAGGAGAAGCATCACAAGCACATGGAGCAGCTCGCCCAGCTCGGCGCCGCCGCCGCCGGAGCATACGCAATGGTACGTACGTAAGAATAGAGGTCGATCGGCATTAACTGATTAACCTTGCTCTGGTTAATTAACTGATCGAGGTCATGAAATTGCTCGTTGGTCGTCGATCGTTAGTTTCTTCTGTAATTCTGTTTAGTTACTACTTACCAGTACAGTTACTGATTTCTGAACATTTACGTACGTGCAGCATGAGAAGCACAAGGCGAAGAAGGACCCGGAGCACGCGCACTCGCACAAGGTCAAGGAAGGGATCGCCGCCACCATCGCCGTCGGCAGCGCCGGCTTCGCCTTCCACGAGCATCACGAGAAGAAAGATGCCAAGAAGCACCGCCGCCATGGACACCACCATTGATTAATATACTTGTAGCCATGCCGCCATCATGCCATATATATGCATATGTATTGTACTTGTAGTAGTGTAATAAATCGGACGTGTGCCCACAGAGTCGATCCATGTGTGTGTCTTGGCTAGTTGGATTGCATATGTTTGTTCGTTACATTACTCCTGTATTGTTTCGTTCAGGGCTTCACGCTAGCTAGCAGTCGTACGTCGATTACATCCTAGTATATAAGCAGTTATAAACAGCCTGTGCGTAATTTGTATTCTTACATTTTTAACGAACAGTGAGTTACTAATTCGATCTACAATTAACAGGCGTCCTTCAAATAGATAACACTTGCGCTCACATCAACTACATAGTATATTGCAACTGCATCTTAACCCTCAAAATAACTAGGGTCTTATTGAAATTATATTATCAAAGGCCAAATTACAGCACAGTGATTAAATTGGACTCATGCATGCGCATAAACAACAATGCATGCATGGGATTATTAGCAGAAACAACACAGTGAAGGCATGCATGGACGCGTGCAAATGTAAGCATGCATGCGTGCCTTGTTGAGAACTCGATCGATCGATCTGGAAATTCAGTAGTGGCCCAATTCAGAAGAGGTGGTGGTGCTTCTTCTGCTCCTTGGCCTCCTCCTTCTCGTGGTGCTCGTGGAAGGCGTACCCGCCGGCGGCCAGCGCGGCCCCCTCGGCGAGCCTCTCCTCCACCTTGTGCCTGTGCGCGTGTTCAGGGTCCTTCTTCGCCTCGTGCCTCTCATGCTGCATGCGCTCATCGCCGATCCAGTTTAATTACCATGAGAATTGTAGTACATATCATCGATCGTTAATTACCATGGGTAACAGAATGAATTAATGTTCATTACCAAGGCGAAGGCGCCGGCGGCGAGGGTGCCGAGCTCGCCCATGTGCTCCTTGTGCTTGTGCTCCTTCTCCTCCTTCTTGTACCTGCGGTACTCCTCCTCGTCGTCGACCGCCACCTCCGCGACCACCGCGGTGGTGGTGGTGGTCTCGGTGTACCCACCGGTGTAACCGGCGCCGTCGCCACCGTATCCGCCGTAGGTCGTCTCCTGGACGACGACGGCCTCCGCGGCGGGAACCTGCTCCTCCTCCTTGTGGTGGTGGAACAAGTGGTGGTGGTGGTGCTTCTCCTCGGCCATTGTTGTGCTTGCTTCCTAGTTCCTATTAGCTAGTGGTTGTCACAGTGCAAGTTGGGATTGCAGCAGGTAATAGTTGGTTTGTGACACGAAGCTAAGGGAGTTGCAAGGTATAGTATATATAGGGGTCAGATGAGTCGTTGCCTCCTGCATGCGATGAAGTCAACTGGAAGGATAGGTAGGACTGGACGTCGGCGATTAGCGCGTATCACGGATCTAATCCGCTTCAATAATGGATGTTAATTAATGTCATCGAGACGGTGCTAATTTCCTTAATGCATGCTACACCGACTGAAACGTTTTTCCACCTTTAAAAAGAAAAACTAAGTGTGTATCTAGATATCACCTGAATATTTTCTTCCTAACAAACATTCAAATTTATGATAATTGGACTAGAGATCCAACGCAAAAAATTCATGCTTTCTTCTAAATTTACAGGTCATCTCGTTCTCAACCGTTCGATCAACACTGAATTAATTAATGTTGTACACTTGTATTTTCAGAATGGCCTGAACTTTATATCTGCCTCTCTGAAATATTGTTCTCAATGATACGCATACAGCCTGTGATCAAAATTACATGGTTCTTACGATCGATCACTGCATTAACAAGGGAGGGAGTAGTACAACTTGAAGCAACATGCTTAGATGTACAACTTGAGGCAACATGCTTGGATCGTATCATGCACTCACTGTTCATGATTGATCGGGTACTAGCCTTAAAATTAAATTGCAAGTGGGCGCGGCGCGCAAATTATGCGGAGAACGTGCTCACTCGCGCACAACCTGCAGATCCTGGCTGAGGCACGATCGAATACGATATGTAATTGCTCCAGCTATTTTCGTCTGCTGGAATCTTCAGAAAATCCGATCGTTTTGCCTCAGATGGATCGTATCGTATATTATATGTGGATGAAACGAGGTGCTTGAATCCTGAATAGCAGCGCATCGTCTTCACATGAGATCGAAGGCATCGATTAGTAATTTACGTAGACTAATTATTTCTTCTTCTTGCGTTGGTTTCCAATCCAAGTGACTTCCAAAGCCGATCAAGATGGACCTTGATATGTTGGAATATTTTTTTTCTTTATGCTGCTGCCTATGTAGAAAAATAGAATTGCAACAGGTGAGACCGCCCTCACGTCGCACATTTCCACACCATAACGACACCAAATAGCTCCGCTCGCCGGCCGGAATAATCGTGATATTTATTATTAGCTACCTTAGCTTGTACTGCCGATTTATCTATACAGATCTAAGAAATATTTAATAAAAAAATAATTATATATACTCTATTAAATGACATACAACAATTACTTAATTTCTTTCAAAATATTTAAGTACGGATTGAGATAGAAAAAATTGCAATGACTGCACTCTAAATCCCTCGATAGACAAATAAATTGAAACAGATACACCTAAAATCATAGACAAATATAGCTAATTAGGTCCTTCTCTGAGAAGTATCTCTTATGCACGATGGGCAATACTTGATATAACATCTCAAACTTTGCTCGAAAGTCCTTCCAGTACCCTAAAATATGAAACTGGTCTTTTGACCTCCCGAACTTTGCAATCCAGTTCAAATCACCCTGACCCAGTTTTGGATAGTAGTATTGCTTCCGTGGCGTGATAAGTGGGTGATTTTATCACGTAGTATGACATACTGGTCAAATGCCTGTTTTTATATTTCAGAGTGTTGGATAGATTTTTAAATAAAGTTTAGGGTATTATATAAACTTATTTTTGGTAAAATTGTAAGCTGTAGCAAGGCTTGCATGTTAAATTGCTGTTCTCGACTTCCTACGTGCATTATAAGATAGCAGAGCACGGAGTGAACGTACGTAATAATATAACAAGTAATTCAAGGGCCTGTGTTGCAAGGTTTCCCAGCCAATCCGACTGGGCTGGACCTTACGATCTGGGTCGCTTAAGCACGTAGGTTCAGACGACTCTCGCAAACCCAACCAACCGGGGATAAAACTACGTACCATGGATGGGGCTGGTGCTACTTGGCGACGGACGGGCGGCGCTGGCAGTAGATCGACAACGTCGTGGCTGCAAGTTCGCGACCACCTGCACGATCATATCGATCTACGTGTACTGGCCGCATGCTCGCAGCTCACTTGCTAGCTCCCGGCTCGCTGCTAACTTGTCTTCCTCGATCTGCGTACTTACGTTACTTAATTTGGCCGTGGAAGCTATGGCCACGTTCTTTATGACTGCGAATTATTGATTTTGGCTAAAAATTTTAAAATTAGCTATTTGTAATACAGCTTATGGAGAGAGATACTTGTATGCGATTTTGGCTGATATAAATGATAGGCTTTCAATGTGTACTATAATTAATTTGTAAATTCTGTCTTAAAAAAATACTCCGTTTAAAAGTTAGATACTGTAGCAAAAGCCAAAAGCCAATTTCAAAAACCGGACAAAACAGGCCTATATAACTCCCTCCTTTTTTACTACTTTTTAGAATCCGCGCCATTAAACTTTCCACTACTAATATATTTAAAATTATCTAGATTGGTTATATAAAAATATAATATCACTAGATTTGTTATTAAAAATATTTTTATAATATTATAATTTTATTAATATATTTAAATATAACATTATAAAAATAGTGGTCAAAGTCATATTTTAAAAAGCTAAAAAATTAAAAACATCAAATAAAAGAAGAAACGGAGGGAGTATGTGGTAGATGCAACAGGTACTTGTCATGCATGTACCAATACTTCGTACTACTAGGACGCGCATGCCAAATTTTTCAATAGTAAAGCTGCCAGAATTAAGAGCCCAAACACATCATATAAGAGCTAGCTGGAGAAATTTACAGACGATGCATAATAGTGCAAACTTGGTCAACTAATTAATCATTCTCCCCTTCTTCAAAAAAAACCGTCCTCGACTTTTAGTAGCCTGAAATTGTACATATCAAGAACATCTGAAGGCGTAGTAGATAAAAGGAACAACACATATGCATGGTATATGTATGAATTAATTATTGTGTCATTCTCATTGTTCCACACAAACCAATTAATATAATAACAACCATAAGATATATACATTGCAATATTGCCTTTCATATCATTCACCCTCCCATGAGAAAAAATTGTCCCCGACTTTTCTAAGGACATAGATAAGATATCAAAAAGCAACACCCGGTCCAGATGTTCAAATATGGGGAAGAAAATTTTTCGTGCCTTCCATGCTTCAATTGCGCTACTCTGATTATGTATACATGATTGTAAATCAAAGGATAAATAAGTAGGCTTAAGAAATCTTTTAAAACATGAAGCACTATTGTTGAAATTTATCTCATTGTGATCATGACGTGGTATAAAAGATTGTTTGTCCAAAATATGCAATTTCAACTCGGCAAGCTTATCACATATAATGCATATTCGATAAACATAAAAGTTGTTATCTACACCATAATCTCCGATCAAATTGAATTTATATGTATAGGCATAAAAACTAACTAGTGATTTTAAACATGAAATTTCAGCAACATTCTGAATGACACTAGATAGCTCTTTAGGATCATCGAACATGATATAATATAAAGAATCATCAGGAGATATTCTAGCAAAACTTTCTTATAAGTAATTAATTCCACATTATGTAAATTGACCAAAGAAATTTTAGAACATGGAATTTTCGATTGAACACATGAGTTCTCACAATTACTCACCTTTTCACAAATAAATTCAGCACCAATATGGTTACCTTTATCATTCTCTTCAGTTGATGCAAGTGTTGTAGGTATCAAATCGTCAGGATGTAACAACGGCGCAGCAAGTACTTCATCTTCAACTATGGTTATCTTCTCATCGGTTTTCTCTAGGGGTACCAGTTGTGGAACATTCAACTTCTCTTCTTTACTATCAACCTGCACAATATGAGAAGCAACACTAGAAATAGAGAGTAAGTCGTTAGTATAAAAAGTAATCTCACTTTTCCTATCATCTCTTTCTCTCTTTTCTTTTTGTGTATTCCTCTCACTCTCCATTTCGATACTCTCAACCTCACGTTTGGTGGAATCACACAACTCACTGTTTTTATCACTCACTCAATTTGGCTATGTGGCACTCATCATTACATGGGTTTTCATACATCTCAAGTGTTGTTTGTAGCAATTGGGCAGCACTATATGTCTTCTTGACCGAAGGGGAAGTCCCATGCTCGGTCATCTTCCCATGTGTCACACTTGTTGAGGCATAAGAATTGAAGTATGGACTTGGATGAAACTGTGGTGTACACATATCCATAAGTCTCTTCTCCTTCTCAATAGCACAATTCACAAGATCATGTGTGCTACTAAAATATTTATATTGAAGTGCAGCAGTGATCTTACAATTCAAACCTCCTTTGAAGTATACCTGTTCTTTTATTGCACTAGTGACACCGGCATATCGCAATGCACGCTTTAGCTCATAATAGTAATCTTGAACAGTGTTACTCCCTTGTGTGATACTCTCCACATGATGAAGCAATTCCCGCTCATAATAGGTTGGCACAAATTCCGTTCTCATGATCACCTTCAAATCTGACAAAGATCTAATGAATCGTTTTTTCAGATAATTGTTACCACCAACTATCAGCATAGTCTTTAAACTACATAGTGGCTCGCATCACTTCTTGGTCTTTGGGAAGCTTCTGAAATCTAAACTCTTTCTCTAATCACCATTCCCACTCAAGATACTCCTCTGGATCATCACTTCTATAGAACGGAAGAGACAAATTGTTGGGTTTGGAATTACACCAAGAGGAACGAAATACTGAAAATTCCTTTCCATTTGGCTCACACCGAGAAAAACGAATTGTTGAATATCCTGTCATGGTTAGTTATGCAACATATATATATATATATATATATATATATA
Organism: Dendrocalamus sinicus; assembly: GCA_036346575.1. NCBI lineage: Eukaryota > Viridiplantae > Streptophyta > Magnoliopsida > Poales > Poaceae > Dendrocalamus > Dendrocalamus sinicus. The sequence goes on along the minus strand of CM070643.1, from coordinate 8,543,878 downwards.
TATATATATATATATATGTGGAAATCACTCAATCTCACTATTTTCTCTCCCAAGTAAAGTTCTTACCCTTCTGAAGTGAATTAAGGCCAATAAAAACTTACACCTGATAGAAGTGACAACAGCAACATAATGATTAAGCGAATTCAAGAGTTTTCACTACTTGCACAACAATGGTTATATGGTGGAGCTTGGTATGGAAGTGTTTATCCTAGCAATCTGAAATTCTTGATGCTGTAAAGTTAAGTAATAATCCAGGCTAGAATACTTTGCCTAAGTGCTGATCAAAAAGATTTAAGTGAAGTATATGAATGCACACGCAAAGATCAATGTGACTCGATGCAAACAAAGAAATGAGCTAACTAGAGTCAATCTGAAATTAAAGATTAGATAGCACGTTTTGCACCAACTACTAGGAGAGATGCTAGCCAATTGCAATGATATGAATGTAAGGGCACGAGATTGCTCAAGAAATTAAATTACATAATCTGAATTTATGGGCTCATAACTCACCCAAATTCGGCCTATGTTTTTTCTTTTTCTTCTCTCTCTTTTTTTTTTGTCAATCTGTGACTTTTTTCTATTTTTTTCAAAGGCCGAACTAGATTAAATAGTCTCTTTGATTTTGCACAGGTCACAAATATTCAGCAAGGTGTAAAATACTCAAGAGCAGCCCTAGATATAATATTCAACAGCTAGTCTGAATTGATGAAAAAAAATATCAACAAGATTTTTCTGTGCACTGTGCTTGGCACGGAATTGTAGCAAATTCTGGAAATACTGTAGAAGTCCACGCACTGTAGCAGCGAACTACTGTAGCAATCACGTACTGTAGCAGCATGGTACTGTAGCAGATCGCGTACTATAGCACGCTGCACTATAGCAGCGCGATACTGTAGTGATCGCGTACTGTAGCAGATCAATTTTTTTAAATTTTGGATTGGACACAAAGATTAAGCTATGCAAATAAACACGAATGATCAGCACCTAAACAAAATTTCTAATGGATCATGGCTTAATAAAACTCAGGAAAATAACAAATGCGAAACTAGGGTTTGGATTTTTTTCGGTTTATGGACTATAGGACAGAAATGAAACAATCTAAAAGTAAGGGTAAATAATCCTACCGAGTAAACCGCGCTCTGATACCAAGATGATACGGGGTCGCCCGATCTTCTCGACGTAGGATCAAGGTACTCACGAGGATTCGACGAACCGTAGTGATCTCCCGTTGCCAATGCAAGAGTTAACACTCTATAATTCGCCAAACCACACGTGCTGAACTTCACGACCATAAGATGAAGTTCTATCGCGCTCCCAATTCCCAGCGGAAAGGTTGAACGATCTTGATTCGATGAACTCCCAATTCTCCCTCAAGTTAGTTCGGCCAACAGAAAGAACAAGAGTAATCTATTATCAAGTCTTTTAAAAAGATACAAGGGGTGGAGAGTTGGCCAAACACTTGGAGACCGAATAGGACTCGATTACAAAGCCCTATACCCACTTTGACTTGGACTAAAAAAGTGACGTGACTTGTTTCACAGTTTCTGATCGACTCATAGGGAATTTGGAGGTTAGGCTAGATCCATCTGAAAGTAGACTTCAAGAGCTTTCCATAGAGTATAAGAACACCTCAATCGGACTCCGTTTGTAAAAATTATGGCCGTTGTAGTAGGTGCTTGTTGGGCTATCCCGAACCGAATCCGAATTGAGTTCTGAGTTGAATCCGAGTTTTGAATTCGGTTGTACATGTGGGAGGTCCGAATTGGGCTTCAAAATCTTGTCCAAAACTTGGGCTTTATGTTCTTGGGCTTCTCCCCTTTTGCTCTCCCACTGCATGGGCTTCTTTCCTCCTTGATTAGCTGCATGGGCTGCTTGGCTTTCTCCTTTCTATCCCCATGGGCTTTGAGCTTTTTGTACTTGGTAGCAAATATGATCACCCTTCTTGTGCTTCTCCATTGCTTTGGCCCCGGAATCATCATAATATTCAAACCTAGTAATAAACAAGAATTTGGCATAAGGTAGTATATCGTTCCCACGAATAGAAGGAAATTCATTAAGAAACAAATTCACCTGACAATATTTAATGCGGCTTAATACTTCTTTCCAGTGAAATAATGTATTTGACTGAAAAGTGCTAAGCATGTGCGTATCCGCATCAAATGCTGTCATGTTGTTATACCGAGACTGTTTACATATATAAAAGAGAGTAAATACAAATTCAACTGCTTGATTTTACACATGGCGCTCAAACAGTATGGCCGATCACTTCTTACAAAAGATAACAAAAAATTAGAGACCTAATTATTTTGAGTTTTTTTTCTAGTGGCAGAGGTAGCATGTAATCTCCGTCTTCAAAACTTTGTAGGAAATGTTGTTGACATCAGATGGTTCAGGATCATCAGCGAATGAAGCCCGAACTACATCCACGCACTCGTTCGAGTGTCTCCCAAACACCCTCCGACTAAACAATCAAGTCGAATTGAGCTCACAGACTCACTTCCCTTTTTTGAGGGGCCTCGACTAAACACTCCAAGCGATGGTTAGCCTCCTTGTCTCCAATGTTGTTGTGGAGGATCACGTCGATGGTGAGGTTAGCTCGCCAGAAGCGGAGACCAACTGGAAGACGCGGCGGAGGAGGATGTCAAGACCGCGGAAGGTGACTTTCAACTACTTTGGCAAATCTTCGGACATAGGAGAGAGGACATTGTTAGCACAGCGTCCTTTCATAGCACCCACCAGCGTATGGTTGGTGAGGTGCTCATCTAGGATAGCCAGGTTGGCCATAAATAGTAGCGACAAAGATGAGTAAGGAGCCATTTATTTGTGCTTGAGAGATAAGGAAGACAAGGAAAGATAGCCAACTGGTGTGGTGCTTGTACAGGATATATCAGCGATGTAGGGATTAATCTCTAGTGGCAAACGATTTTTTATACAACAAAGAATACATCTGGCGTGTGGAAATGAAGAGACACATCGGGGAGCCGAAATGATCGAAAGGGCTCGCATCGGGGAGACGAAGCGTGCGTCATTCATGCGTACAAATACATATCACAGATGGTTCCAACCACGAGCTGTCTGTGATACGTTTATTAATAAAAATCGTCTGTGATAGTAGAGTATCACAAATGGTACACGGTCATGCTTGTAAAACCGTTTGTAATAATTACAGAACAGATGGTTCCCTATAAACTGTCTGTGATAAGGTGTTTAGTATAGCTTGTTTTATAGTAATAAATGTTTCAACAAATAAAGACGGGTGAGACGAGTAACCCTAAAACAAGTAGGCACTTAGCTATCTCTCAAAAGATGGATTTATCTCCAGATGGCTTCGCTGTCGCACAAAAGTTCAGGCACGGGCAATTGATGTTTTGCATGATCAAAAATAGTACTAACTGACCATTAATCCACAACATTTATTTTTGGCACACTTAGGTCCTTATCAATTCGGTTTCGGCTTCTGGCTTATTTTTCACTATTCCTAAATTTCGTCTTTTTCTGATTTTTTGAGTTTTTTTACCAGTTCTTTTTCCCCGTATTCGTTTGCATTACACGTGATGGCTAACCCATTTTTTCTATTTTTAAAATTTTTTAAATTTAATTATACCAAATAAGTCATCTTCAGCTACAGTGCAATTTTAGCCAGCTGTAATGAAATAAGCCATAAGCCACAGCCCAACCGATCACCACCTTAATGCCTCGAATGTTGCTGTGAATAAGGGTGAAACTAGGTCAGATACAGGCATGTATTGCTTATTCCGTATTTTAATCTATATTTTCCCTCACATACATATAGGCTGGATGTGACATTCAGAGTATTCAGGATACAGACATGAGGCAGATACATGATGGATCCGGATTGGGAATGAATAAAATAGTCGGCACATACACATGAAGGAATATACTTGAATCATACCACCATAGCTTTAACTTTTTAACACGAGTACGTATATAAGTTGTTTCAGATAATACACAATCACATCAATATGCTTCAATATAAGTTTATACATAAATTTGGCATGATCACACAGACTGAGGTGTTACAGCCTTAATTTTCAAATTCCAGGTTAAAAATAATTATTCTATCCATTATTAAATTTTTGAGCTATTTCCTGAATTTATAAAAGTGTTTCCTATTTTCCCGAGACCAAAGCATTCTTACAGAATTAATAAAACCTTTTCAAAGTCTGATAATATTTTATTTGGGTTCCAAATATCCTAAAATACCTCTGTTAATTTTTCTAGGTTTTTTAGTACCATTTGTTATTTTTCAAAGGACAAAAAATTTTTTTTGGAATTTTTCTTCTTTCTTCCTAAAATACGGGAAACTATCTGGACTACAATACAAAAAAGTATCCGACATAACATGAAAAAATTCGAATCGAACGGATATTAGTCGCTTTTGATTCGGCCCCAAATTCGACTAAATAGTAAAATAATTTTCCGGATTCGGTTCCGACTAGATCCGTACGTCTCCGAATCAAGTGGGAATTATCCGCGGAGATTTCACCTTAGCAGCTTAGCTATGAGTTAAGGTTGCAAATTAATTAAGATCGTACCAGAAACAAATTAACGTATCGATCGGCAGATATAGAAAAGCATAAACGCGCAATAACTTACATAGGCAAACTTTATCTTAGTCCTTATTGTATATTTCCAACATCACACAAGCCATACACATATACGGGACAGTAAGATCAGATCAGACACACACACGCACCACAGACTAGTGACCAGCCACACGTACATGCATGCAGCATGCTCTTATTGTAAACCGAAATCAAGGCAGGGTAAGCAACATGCATGCGCACATGATGCTCTTAATTATTGTAGTAGTACGTACGTACGTACGTACGTACGGTGGGAAGCCACGGCTGCTAGCTCATACAGTCATACATGCACAACATCACTACGCTGCTGCACGCACGCATGCATGCATGCTGCAGTTGCGACGAAGTTCATATATACGCATGCATGGTGTATTGGTGTGCGCATGTTCTTGGATCGATCCATCTTAGTTGCAGTAGTTGTTGTGTGGCCTCCTGTGCTCCTTGGCCGCGTAGCTGGCCTCCTTCTGCTCGTGGTGTTCGTGGTAGGCGTAGCCGCCGGCGCCCAGCGCCGCCGCCGCGGCGACGCCCTCCTCGATCCTGTGCCTCTGTCCGTGCTCTGGGTCCTTCTTCGCCCGCTGCCCCTCGTACTGTGCGCATGCACGAAACATCATCAATTCCAGTCACTTATATAACTCGATCGGTCGATGGACAAATGGATGGAGTACGTGCATGATATAAATTAACTTACCAGGGCGAAGGCGCCACTGGCGAGGGCGCCGACCTCGCCCATGCGCTCCCTGTTCTTGTGCTCCCTCTCGTCCCTCTTGTAGTACTCCTGCTCGCCGCCGCCGTAGCCGCCCCTCGAGTAGTCCTCGGAGTAGACGGCCTGCCTGGCGCCGTAGCCGCAGTCGTCGGCGTACGCCGCAGGCCTCCTGCGGTCGTCGTCGTAGTACTCGTCGGTGTGGGAGTAGACCCTCCCGCTGCCGTGCCTGCCGGCGTCGTAGCACTCGTCGGTGTTGGAGTACATGCTCCTGCCACCGTGACCGTGGTAGTAGTCAGCCATCTTCGTTCAAGCTAGTGTGCAACTACGTACCACCGTCTGATGCAAGTGCTGCTTTGCTTGCTTCTTGTAGCTAATGTGTGGGAGCAGTGGGTGTATTTATAGTGAGAAGAGTGACACTGACAGGCGATGATGGACGGTGGAGATTGGCGGACAAGGAGGATTTGATGATCGCCTCTCTTCATGGAAATTAGTTGGAATTGTTATTGCCGACGAAACTTAGGTCTTATCCGCTTAAACTTTTATAAGACATTTTTTATAGTAAATAACTTCTCTTCAGTAACTAACTTTTAAATAAAGTGTTTTTTAAGACGGTGTAGTACATATTGTAGTAATTTTATTTATATAGATTAAAATCGTACACAACTATATTTCTCGATAAACTATTACTAATTATAAACTAAAATTAAAAATTATTAGTAAAAATCAATATGAACGCAGCTTTTGAGCGGCTTGCGTACATGGACGAGATTGTGGTGGTGATCGGTTCAGCTGAAAAGCTCATGGCTTATGGTAAAACATCAGAGTTGGGTGAAAAAAGCATCAGAATGATGAGAGCTTATTTAGCATAATTAAATTTAAAAAAATTAAAAATATATTAGCCCATTACGTATAATACAAACAAATACGGGAAAAAAAAGAACCGGCAAAAAAGCTCAACAAAAAGTCAAAAGTTCAGAAAAAGACGAAACTTATAAATAGTGAAAAATAAGTTAGAAGTCGAAGTCGAGTTGATCAGGATCACATGATTGATACCGCTCAGGCCTCAGCCTGAAGCTTCCGGCAAACACATGCGAATTGCGCGTCCGGCCACCTGCTGACTGCTGTCGTAACATTAGGCGTCCACGAGTCGCAAGAATCGCTTACTGCTGGCTTGCTCTGATAAGACGATTGACTCAGGTAGTTCATATCCATTAAAAAAATTAGTGTCCACACTCCACAGAAAAAGGCATTTCAAGGAAAAGATAACAAAAGATGGGTTATCTCGAGCTGTCAGAATTTCTTAGTTCGCACGGGAGTTTCAATTGTAGCAACGTTCATCACTTAGGATTAGGACAGATCGATGTTACATATACAGAGGAGTCAACAAAAGCTATTGCAATGCAAACAGAAATTGCAAAAAACTTGATACACAAAGGTGCTAAGATTCGTGTGCGGGGCGTTGCTTTCTCTCTTTTCGAAAAGAGTATGCAATAATTCGCCAACTGGGAGCATGTCGTGCAACACACAGTAAAGTTTATTATTCTCTCTGGTCACTTTAGCCATCAAGAAATGACCGCACCAATTGAATTTCTTCTTATTCTTCTTCCTTTTCTTTTAACGATAGAAGGTACATATCCGATCCTCCGGTGTGAAAAGAAAACGCGCGCGCCTGTAACTCTCATCCTTCAGCACGTCTCAACAGATGAAGACCAAGAAAAATCCTCCAAAGGTCGAACACAGGACAAACACCACTTATATTTACTCCAGAAACATCAGATACCCTTGAAGGGATGTTTCCGGCACATTGCTTATTCGCTACTCAAGCAGATATGAGATATTCTTGGATAGATAGATGCTGGAATCCACAATCGCTCGCACACAATGGAGCAATGCAGGGGGAAGGGAATAATTTCATCCTCGAACATGCTTTCCAACAGGATGGTTCTAGTTAGCTCTGCTCATTTCGATTTGAACTTGTGACTTCTAGCTCATTTTTCACTATTCATAATTTTCATTTTTTTCTATCTTTTTAGTTATGTTAAGCTTTTTTTTGCCAGTTCTTTTTTCCCGTATTCGTTTGCATTGTTTGTGATAGGCTAACTTGTTTTTTCTATTTTTAAAATTTTTTAAATTTAATTAGGCCAAATAAGTTACCATCAACTACAACGTAATTTCAACCAAATACAGTACAATTTCAGCCATAAGTCAACTTACTTTAGTCAGCGGCAAAGGGTAACCATGAGAGAGAATAAATTGGCTTTTCAGGAAGCAAACAAAAAAAATCGCAAATGCCACGTCACAATCAACTTGACGTAAACTTCACATTTCACATTTCAATTTGAGGAATATGGGATATGGTAATTTTCCATGTCAATGATAAATACAACAAATGGAACCCAGAGGCACAAATGTAGCAAAAAAATCTTAGTCATTAAAGAATTTTACACAAAAGAAACATCTAAAAGATCAGCGAGGTAATGCATAGTGCGCGCCTCCATATCTATGTACCAGAATTTCAGGTCATCTAGATGATCAACCCATAGGATAACCATTCTTCACATATGTTATCTGCCAATAGAAAAAGGTAGCTTCAGCAGGTAGGAACAATAACTGCATTCTGAAAGTCAGCATCGAACATCAGCTAGGATTCCAGATGAAAGCAACCTAACAGACTATTTTTTTCACCAGTTCTTTGGTTAACACAGAATTATGTCGAATGATCCAGTTATGATGTTCCCAAACCCAAATAACCAAACACTTCATCTATAGCTTATTTGGCTTGATGTTCCCAACACAAGTGTTTTGATTATATTACATAAACATATACTAGTTATTTTTATATGACCTTTTTGTCCTTGATCTTTCAGAATAAATACTACAGTCCTTGCATACAAAAGAAGAGAAGAAAGAAACACAGATAGGTGAGACAAGCCATAGAACACTCTAGTCGAAACCTGAGCATTTGACATCACTAGATAAGTTCATTAGTAGTTGCTGTCATTAATACTCTCCTGTACAAAGCAATTTGCTAGTTCTTGCATGCAGCATTATCGTGTATTGTGAGTTACAGCAAGTCAATAATGCACAACAAGTCATCAAATAGGATTTCATGCCTAGTCTCATGCTGTGTTAAACATACATCACAAGCATTACACATAACACATTCACATTTTTAATTAGAACAAAATAACCTGCAAAGTAATTTTCTGCTGACTCAAGACTGAAATTTGGAGTTTCAGGCATATATTGGGGTTAGGAATTTTTGGACGGCAAACTTGACATAAAGTTTCTGTGAGCAATTAGGCTCATGTGAAGGAATGAGAATTCATACTTAAAGCATGATCTGTGCAATCGAAGGTTTGGATATGTCTAATTATACTCACGATTGTCTTGGCCTGCATTATGTTTTTAAATATGGTCCTCTTTCAAAACCTTTTGTATTGATCCACCATCTTAACATCCTTTGTTATTTGCTTTATTGATATCTGTTATATAATCTATTTCTTACTGAATCTAAACTAAGCACCACCTCAGTGTGTAGACAGCAATGATTAGAACCAGGCTTCAGATTTCAGAAACTAGGAACCTACCAGTTTCGGTCCGGCCTGGAGCGGGATGTAAAATCCCAGCTGGTTTTGACACGAAGTTACTACCGATTTACTCCAATGAAGTCCAAGTTAATCCTGTTTTTGACCGATTCCGAACAATTCAAGCCGACCGAGATCAATTCAAGATTTTCCAGTAAATTCTGGAACTGTCCAGTTTCTATCAAACCAACAGGACATGCGAGGCTGGCACTCACCCAATCCTGGTTTTCTCAACCCCGATTAGAAAGAATATAACCAAACAAGCATGAACTGATGTTTGCCAGTCTTAAAGAAAGAAAAGAGTGGCTCAACAAACTGGTACTAGAGTAGCTGAATGATTGGTTTGGTTTAGAACCCTGAAGGAAAGAAACCCCAAAATGGCACCTAACAGTAATGTTTTCCCACCAATAATCACCTTCCTTTTACTTTTGCATAACTAACTTTGCTAACTCCATAATCCGAGCTTTAAAAAGTACTCCCTCTGTCCAAGTTTATATGACGTAGTTTTGAATGGCTTTGTCCATAAATATAGAGCGTATTTCATGTTCCAATGCAAGATTAGTGCAATGTTCTTTTTATATCCCTAATAAATCTGCAACTTTATTTACTATTCTCTACATACATGCATTGAATATAGTGTTTAGAGATAATAATTAGGGGTAATCTAGCCACTTTTATTATCTCCTCAGTTCAAGAGAAAATACGCCTTATAAACTTGGATGGATGGAGTAGTATACTTTGTCTATACATATATGCTATTGAGATTCTCAGATCTATATGTCCAAGAAAGTTCATCACATTAAAGTTCATTACATACTGCAAAAGATATAGTTTAGTCTCTGTTTTTGGACCTCAACTCAATTAAAAAGAAGTAACAGGTGACTCATGAATCAGTACAATAGTTTGAAACTGTAGCTTTGAACCAATTCATTTTGTAATTCATGTAAAGTCTCTGGAACGATAATCAATAATGAATAATCTACTATAAGAATATTCAAACATATAAAGACATATGTCATGGGTAGAAACATACATTTCAAGGAAATTTTCTCCACTTGCCACACATGCTACTTTGTGACCTCCAAAGCACTCTCAATCTGTTGGATTAGCTGATTAGCAGGCAACGCTCCCTCCTAAATGCCAGCCAGCAAAACAGCATAGAACATAAAAGGAAATAAACCTTATTATCATTAGCCCTAGTTGAACAATTATTCATGAAAATGGAGTTCATCAAAACTTACGAAGCGATAACAAGGTTTCCCATTCTTGAAGATGATGAAAGTTGGTAATGCTTCAATTTGGTAGTGATTTGCAATACTTGTGTATTTCTCCGTATCAATTTTCACAACTTGAATCTTCTCACTCAACTTTTCACTTACTTCTTGAAGTATGGGAACCATGTATTGGCATGGACCACACCTAACAAAACGAATAAAAATATATACTGAGATACACCATCAAAGTATAAATTTATCAATCTTCTTAAAACAAAGCCATTAAAAGGCAAGAGAACTATGCTGTTGTCAGGACTGATCATCATATTGAATGATGTCAACCATCTGCCTTTTGTGCATGGTGTAATGAAGCCTACAGGATACCAATGGGCATTATCTCTGCCAGCGTGGAGTTGGGACAGTAGTGGATGAGTACACTATGTTTCTCTTTTTGTCAGAAGGGAAAAAATGCACATCTTTCTCACAAGTATATGAACAAATTGACCATGTAACCCAAAAGCATCGAAATTAGTAAGGTTCACTTCAGATATTTACATGTCAATCATTTTTGGATTATTAAAAGCAAAAATAACACAATAGCACTTTAAAAGTCCACATGATGAACACTAAAGATGAGAAGTGCAAAAACCAGTATAGAGCACTCAGCACTGATATGTTGCATGAAATTTATTTAGAAGATGAACACAAGGCCAGTCCGTTGTTGGCACTTTCAGGACAGAAACAGGACATACCTCCACTGAACTTGGCTCCATAAAGTTTAGCCCAGTGGTAATGGAGAGAACATACATCTAGTTGAGCACTGATAAAACCCATTAAGACATTTGAGATCACGAGCTTCACTACTTCTAGTCACTTACCAAGTTGCATAGAAGTCAACGAGTAAAGGCTTTTCAGACTTCTCCAGTAACTCATCAAATGAAGAAAATGTTTGCTTCTTCGCTTCAACCTATCCAAAAGAGGTGGAAATAATATAGAACATAAGTAACAGAAATAAACAAATATTGAAACAAAAAATTAGCATTAAGTGCTGTTAACATAAAAAAATTTACATTTATGATAACGTCAGCAGGAGACTATCTACAAACATAAGGACACTAAAAAGTTGAAAATAAGAGCTTGACCATATTCTGTAGTTAATCAATATATGACAAAACAGCTACAAATACATATAATGACATTCAGGAAAGAATCCTAACCCTTTCGTCATTAACAAATTCAGGGTTTAGGGCAGATACCATCTAATAGAGTTGCAACAAGCATGTTGGGTGATTAGCAAAAAAACATCCTAGCTACTGATGTTTATGACATACATCAAGTTAAGTAGTTAACAACCTTCAAAACAAAGAGTTGGATACTGCACGGCGATGAGTGGCAAATGAGCTAGATATTATTATCTGCGGGGCCTAGAAGAACAAAATATGTGTCGGTAGACCCAATTTGCTCTCAGTAAGACTGAATTGGAACTTTAATACAGTAGAAATGCTACGGTGTAATTCAGGGCGGATCCAGGACAAAATCTGAGAGGGGGCACAACAATACACATAGTATGCTGAATTGTTCTCATTCATAATTTTAGCATGAGTGAGGGCCTTTTAGTTGGGCTGAGTGGGGGCACTAGCATTAAATCTTGGGCTATATACCTGAGTTCCTGCGAATTGAGTGGCGGCCTGGGCCCTCACTCCCCTCTCTTTGGATCCGCCCCTCTTCATAGCTCCAGGTTTACATCTCAAAGCGACTATTCTACCATCTAGACCAATTTACTAAATAAAATTCGTGCACGGTGCGTCCCATTCCATGAGCTAATTCCAAGTAACCAAATGCTGCGTTGAGTAAGGGGAATCAACGAGTAATCGAATGGAGTTCGCGACGGGCTCACCAGGAGCGTGCTTCCCCGACGAGGAGACGCGCCTGCTCGCCGGAGCCCCACGGCCGGCGATGAGGAGCGGAGCGGCGTCCACAGCGAGGGGCTCGCCGCTGGCGAGCGCGCGATGAAGGCGGCGGGACGGCACGGCGTCGGCGACGCCAGCGCTGCGGCGGCGGCGGCGGCGGCGGCGGCGGTGAAGGTCGCCATGGGTCCCCGCGCCTAGGGTTTTGATCGGCGCGTTTGTGGTTTACCCGTTTCTCTGATCTGCTTCGTGCCCCGAGCGCAGCAACGCACGCCTTTCCCAATGCTTCGGAGGAAGAAGAGGAAAGATATTCGGCGCCTGCGTGGTGGACCCAGTGCGCCATGTAGACCACAGCTTGACGTCATCCGTGCACCGAGTTCACACAGCAACGCCTATGGTGCCGCTCCAACTGATTGTTGACTGTAGGTTTTAAGTGTTGATCAAGGGGCTGTTTCGTATGACTACGGTTTATAATTTGTAGTTAAAATTTTTGAATTTTATCTGTTTGCGATATAGATTATGGAGAGAAAGATACTCGCTTGCGATTTTGGTTGATACAGATGTTGGGATTTTAAAATAGACTACAATTAACTTGTAGACCCTATCTTGAGAAAATATCCCGTTTGAAAGTTAGATATTGTAGCAAAAGCCAAAAGCCACTAGTTTCAGTCCAAAAGAACAGGCCCTAAAATTATACTCGCAACTGTTTGTTTTTTGAGTCATTTAATTAAAGAAAAATTAAAAAACACTGTTATATCTCCACGGATTGCAAAAGAAAAGAGAGAAAAACAAAAGCCAAAAAAATAAAAAAAAAAGATGAAATTAGAAATCAACGTATTCTAAGTGATTTCTGGTTTAGCGAAGAAAAATAAGAAAAAAAATTACAATACCATTATATCTCCACGGTCTGCAAAGCAAAAGGGAGAAAAAAGCAAAAGCAAAAAAAATAAAAAAAAAGCTTAAATTAGAAGATAATATGTTCCAAGTAACTTCTGGCTTGAAAAGCCAGAAGCCGAAGCCATTTTGGAAAGGGGCATATGTCTTTTGATTGAAAATGAATAGTAGTGGCAAAAAGAATTGTTTTTTAGAAGGAGAGCACGAGCGGTGAAAAAAATGAGTAAGAAATGCATATGCTAGACGAAAATGAGAGGAGTGTAGTGTGTGATGCACCCGTATCCCCCTTGTTTTATCTCCGAAGCGAGGTAGAAATGAGAGAAGTGGGGAAGAATTAGAAGCCAATACCATTAGGCAAACCTATCCAAATAAGCGGCATGGCACGACCTGGCACGGGCCTATTAGGCACGACCCATTTAGCCCATCAGCCTAAATGGGCCATGTTGTGCCAGCCCGTGGGCTGAGGTGGTGGCCAAATCATGGCCCAGTGATGATTCATGCCAGACTAGGCTAGCACACATCTGTTTAGCTTGATGGGCCAGTAGGCACGGCTAGCCCGTTCGGCCCAAAAAAATTGTAAAAAGTAATAATTCAAAAATTATGTAAAATTCAAAAAAGACATAATAAATTATAGAAATATAATAATAAGCTTTACTAATGTTTAAATGGTTATCTCGTTAAAATTTTTGTTAAGTAAAAAACTTAACTTGAGAAAACCTTAGTAAAGAAAAAATAATATAGTCTGTAACTCAACATTACATGTAAATAATCAGAAAAAGTATAATATATACATGGATACTCTAAAAAGAGTTAGTGTCGTTGATGTCTTGACTGTCTTCACCTCTTCACCGTCACCTAAATAGAGATTGTTGAACGTGCGTTCCAACTTTGTATCCACCATGCAATGTTGAGCTCATGCATCAGTTTGTTCCCGATCTTTCACTATGAGAAGTACTTTCACCCTTATGAGACTTGATCTTCTCTCATTCAATATTCTTCAAGAAAGACTGAAAAGTAGACTCGAAAGAAATTGTTGGGACAGAAACGATTGACACATTCCATGCTAATATGGATAGCAGCAGATATGTTAGCTTGTGTTCACGCCGCCATTACAAAATGTTGAAGTCCTCTGCATGGTGAGGCATGGGATCACTGTCTAGAAAGATTAATAGTTCCCTGCAAGCCCTGGTATGGATTGCTGCAGTACTTGATGATATAGAGCTTGATCTTCCGGAGGATCCTGATGCACCAAATTTTTTGCCTCACATATTTATCTTCCTACCTGTAGTGGCTATTGGTGGAGATTGTTGCAATTGAACTCACTAAAACTTATGCTCATACTTCTGATAAACTTTAGACATTTTTAGAACAAACAAATGTAAAATAGTTAGAATAATCTATCACTATAGACTCTCCTATAAGTAAAAGAATATTAGTGAATCCTGCAATTTTAGTTCTTAGATCTAGAATAAATGCAAATACATATAAGTATGAAATCTTATTCTAATATTTTAAATATTTAGTTTTTATAGTGCACACAGCCTCTCGTAACACTATGCCATTTTTATTAGCTTTTGAGTGAGTCGCAGTCATAAAAATATGGTACACAATTACAGGAGATGTTGGATAGTACGCTCAGGATAAAAGCAATAGTGGTTTCATAAAAGAGTTTCAAAAATGCTAGTAACTTCTTATCAACATACCGGTGTTGTTAAATTAGTAGTGTGTTGCCAGTATGGTTGTGATAGTGCATGTGGATAAAAATAGAAAATATGGATTTATAGGATAAAAGATTTTGTTGCATGAGATAAGTTGAGTTCCATCTTACCGGTATGTTCACATCAAACTTTCATAGATGTACATCCATCGCAATGCAGTAGGTATTATATGTTGTAATTCGTTAATTAGAATTATTTACAAAAGAAATTACAACGCAAAAAGCTTGAAGATATGGATCCAACCACTTCAAACCACATTTAACTATAAGATTAATAATATGGCGGACGCAACGCTGATGTAGCAAGAAAGATTTAGTGTATATACTAAATAAGGGAGCGAAAATATCCATTGCTGTGGAGATCACTATAACATTGTCCAGGGTAATTGCAAAATTTTTCTTTGTAAGACCAAAATCGTACACAAGTTTGATAATATATTATGCTATATTATCACATGTATATGTTACATCAATTAGTTTAAAGCCTATGATTCTTTTTTCCAATACCCCATCAGCATTTATATAATGAGCAACTATACTAAGATAATCTTCGCTAGACTGACCACTTCATATGCCCAAGGTCAAGGCCATTGAAAATGTATAGGTTCCAAAGAGTTCTTTAATTATATCACATTCATTATTGTAGTATTTAACTATCTAGAAACGTGAGTAAATCAGGATTATGAGTAGCTCTAATATACTTTTTGAACGCTTCTAACTCACCAAAGTTTGAAGGAAGATCTTGTGCGGTAATTAAATGGGGTAAAGATTTTTAAACTACCTCAGGATTATAATCCTAGTTACGTACCGTATCGTCGGGGTTGTACTACAATTGTGTCTATCTCATAGCTATGTCTTATTTTTCTTTACATCTTTGGGTATATCTGTGCAAGTGCCTAGTTCCATTTGAAGACTTTGCAGATAATTCATGACAATATATTTTGCAAACAACAACTCTTACCTGAGCTTCGATCGCGTCTTGTTTCACTACCTTGTCGAAATATGTCTACACCTTTGACGTGCTGACGTAGAGCCTGATGATTGTACAGTCATAGTCCACTTTGCCATTTGAGGTGGAAATGCTTCTTTCTAGAAGGATGAAAGATCTTTCGATCGATTCTGTATTTACTTGCAGGAAAATTGTCAGAATTTTCCATGGAGAAATGTGGAAGGCAACAAAATGCAAATAGAAAATTATACTATTACATATTTTACATCACAACAAATAAAAGTAAGAAAAATATAAGTATATGAAAATCAATATTGTTACCTCTTTTTTTGACTGTAGGCTGGATTTCAAATTTTTAGATTTTTGACAAAATTATTTTGAAATTTGCTAAATTATCACAAAGTGTATAGAAATTTTCAAAAGGAGATTTCGGGGGAAAAGATTACTGGTTTGAGTGTGGCTAAATGAGGCAGTATGCTGCCTATTTTTATAAAAAATTGAGATTTTTTTAAATTTTTTTCGTATTTTTAAACTCCTAACATAACCACAAAATGTCTAGAAATTTCAACAATTTTAACCATTAATTATGCTAAACAAACCAAACAGGTCGTACCCACCGTGCCGTGCTCGAGCCAACCATGCCTAACAATCATATATTTATGCCTAATAGGCCATGTCTACTAAGCTACGCATATCGACGGACTTATGATGCCCACCAGGCCATATAGGTCATGTCGTGCTAGACTGTGTCTGTGCCGTGTCGTACCTGACCCGACACTATACGTGTCATGCTGGCATGACGGCCCGGGATAATGGTCCAGACATAGCCCAGCTCATACCATACCCTATACTATACATAAAATACCAAACTATGGGCCAACTCAACAGGTACGGCCTATCCGGCCACCTCTTCCATCAGGCCTAAAACGGGTTTCCAGTTCAGGCTTTAGCGATACGCCCAGCAGTGCACCGAGTCTGCACAAGGCGTTCCACGACGGCGCCCACCACCCGCGACCAATCGAAGGAGCAAGACAAGGATCTCTGGCTCTCCGCACCAAACTCATCTGAAATCCCTCGCCCAAAGTTTAGGGTTTGGGGGGAATCGAATCCAGTCGCCCAAACCTCCAATCCACAGAGGAGATAATATGAGCTCCGCGCAAGATCCATTCTACATCGTCCGGGAGGAGATCCAGGGCTCGGTAATTCTCTCTCCTTGTTCTCTACCCTTCTTCGCTTCCGGTAACTGCAAACTTGTCGTCGTCCTGTATGTACCGATCAGAAATTCAAAATTCGGAATTCGAGAGTGCGTGCGCTACCCGTGTTTGTCTGATTTTCGCTGAGCTTGCAAATTATGCCCATCGGCCCTGTTTCATGAACTTGTGGTCCAATTTAAATTATTTACGCACCTACTCTAGAGTACCCTGGCCTGGCGTGTCCAATGGACTTGGAAGAATGGGAGTAGGTTCTGTCCATGAAAGCAATCTCATGTTACTTACAAACATTCTTGTGACCTGAGGGAAGAACTACAATTATGTGCAAGGAAGATATTGAAGTGTTTGTTTTGTTATACTTTTTGAATAATTTTTGCAGTACAAGGTCGATTTTTATATAAATATGTAAATGTGGATCTTGAGTATGCTACCTGATGCGCCTCCAGCATGGTAGTGACTTAGGCTTGTAATTTAGTCCTCTTGATCTGACAACTCAAGGCCCTTTAATCTGTTAGAGAAAATATGTGACTGTTACAGTACTCTTTCTGCTTAACTCATAGTTTCAGAAACATATCGCATCATCATGCGTTTATCCATGCTGTTCTGTTATTCCTGAAGATAAAGCTTTTGTTGTGTTCGTGCTGCTTAATTCTCTCATAGCTCCGGAAACCTGTTGCATCTTCAGCATGCAGGCATCTGCGTTCTTCTTTTAGTGCTGAGTTTTTCTGTTTCAGATTGACAAATTGCAAAGTACTTTCCATCGGTGGGAGCAAACTGCTTCAAACACAGGAGAATATGTTCATCTGACAAAAGAGCTTCTTACCAACTGTGAAAGCATCGAGTGGCAGGTACGACAACAGACTATAACAGTGCCATAAATCTTTGCTAATGTCGTTACTATCTGTTGTTGGTACATGGAGAAGAAACTGTTAGCAGAAGTGAAAAAATGCGAAAGTTCTTTACTGTGGTCATTTTCCAGTTTCCACTACCATCCTTATTCCAGTGGCAGGCTGTGCATCTGATATATTAGATATCTTTTTATGGGGTATCTATTTCCTTATTCATGTACAATTATTCTGGTCTATCTAACTGGTGTTGTTTTATGTTGAAAGGTGGATGAGTTGGAAAAGACAATCTCAGTTGCATCAAGGGATCCAGCATATTATGGACTTGATGAAGTTGAGCTTTCTAGACGACGGAACTGGACTGGCTCTGCTCGTAATCAGGTATTTCTTGATGTTCCATCCTTTCATTTCAAACCAATTTTTAGAATATGTCAACTGTTTACTGGTTCTTTACAAATTCTACTTATACTAGAGAACCCCTTAGATTTTTCTTCTACCTATTTCATAGGATTATAAATGAGGAATATCTTGACCATGCATGAGTGACACAATTACAGCTAAACGTGATATCCTTTAGTATGGAAAAGAAAAGACAAATGGGAATAATGTTTATGTTACAATGTTTTGGATTCTACGGTTGCTTATTTATTCTGGGTTCCTATCTGTGCATACTGCATAAACATCTCCAGGTTGGTGCTGTCAGGAGTGGTGTTGAAAAGGGGAAGAGAAATTCAGCAATTGCAGCACATCAGGACCTAATGGGCGCAAGTAGAACTAACCACTATTCTTCCCAGGAAAATGATGACTTTATTGCTTCAGAATCAGACAGGCAGCTTCTACTTATGAGGTGAGTTTGTTTCTCTTACTTCTAATGTACTGTCTTCTGTGCAAATATGTTAGTTGGAAACATATTGTCTGTTCAACACGTATAAACTGATAAGTATACTCAAAACTCTAGCATTATGTAAGCAGGGGCCAGTTAGTGTTTAATTTACTGATTTTCTAGTCATCGTATATCTAATATTATTGTTAACTCTGCTGAATGCCAGTGTTTTTAACCATCATGTGATATATCCTTTTTTACTGAGGCTTTTGTTAGTAGTAATCCCTGTGTTCCTTTGTTTTTGCTGTTGTGTTTCAGTTAGCAGAGTCAGTCAGTCAGTGTCTGTTAGAATTAGTTGGATCCCTGACCAAGTCCAGGGGTCGTGTGCTAGAAGATAGGAGTAGTGGAGTTAGTTGCTCATGCCTAGAATGTAGGAGGCCATCACGGCCACTTTCCTGTATTCAGTGCTTGCTATAAATAAGAGCAACATCAAATAGAAAAGCTGCCAGTTGCAGCACACACACTCTGTATTCTTGAGTTCTTGCATCCAGGTGAGTTGAGCGCACTTACAGCTTTTGCTTTTGACACACACATATGTTAGTCTGCTGAGCTCTTTAGTTAAATGCTAGAAGGTGATTTTGCCAAGTGTATCGTGGATCTTGTATTCTTGCTCTACTTGATGTCTTTGTTGCTCTTCCTGAATTTATTTCATTGGTTTAATTAACTCAACTATGCTATCTTTTTTGCTAGTTATTGTGCTTTCCTCCAGCGCCCATATGAGTATGCTCTTAGTTATCATTTAAAGCTACTTGTATGTAAGTAGCTATATAACATTTTTTTTAGTTTTGCTGTTGTTTTGTTGTATCTGCAAGTAAAGACATACTTTGTATTAGGTAGTCAATTACAATCATATTAAGCTTGAAATTGCTAGGCAAAATATTTCTTGATTATATATTATGCTATGGTAACCATGTAAAGTTCATATGGCCTGCATCAGTGGCGGAGCCAGGATTTTGACGATGGGTGTGCAAACTTAAAAACACATCCATTCTAATATAAGTTCAAATGACATAGTACGGAAGTTCAAATATGATAAATTACATATTTGCACTATAAGACAAGCAGATTAAACACGAATTTGTAAAACACTTGAAACACTGCCTGCATAGCTCTCTCTAGTAAGAAATAACCCTCTTAATCTGTACTACGGAAACTTCTTGTACCATCCCAACAGAAATCTATACATATCATTGGCTGCATACATACAGTCATAACAACTTTTTTAGGCTAATAGTTCCTTGTGATGTACACAAGATCACAACATCTTACCAGTCCGCTCATCTCTAGTATTGTAGTCTGATGATGTGTTCAAGTAGGTCCATCCAACTTCAAGTATTGTAGTCTGATGATGTGTTCAAGTAGGTCCATCCAACTCCAACCAGTGATTTGACAAATAGAAGATTGGACATTGTGATATTAAAGATAAAACAACATACTGAGAGTAAAGACCTGCCCTATTCTTTCATCTCCTCTTCTAAGTGATGGAGAGATGAGAACCAAAAATTCAACTTTTGTTCCATGACTTCTTGTTTAATCTGAGGCCTCTACCATCTCCTCGAGGATAAAATGGGCCTAGCTCTGTGAAAGCCCCACCTCCGACCGAAAAACATCTAGAACCTGAAAATCAAATGGGCTATGACTATAAGCAGTGAATTTTCCCATAACCATTAGCATACACAATCCCATCTGGAGTATTGAATTCCATGAAAGAAGTTTTATTGTATCTTTCTTTTTTTTTCTTTGTCGATGGAAATGGAAATTAAATCATGCCTCACATCTTTTAAAATCATTAAGGACCACAACACAGAGAACCCAATGAGGCAAGGCTCCAAGGAAACATGGTTACCTCAAACATTCCCTATTTCTACTTGCAAAATACTAGTAAAAAGGGTACCAACTCATGGTGGCACGGCGCACGAGCGCATGGCAGCACAGCCGAACACTGCCTGGAAGAAGACGAGGCGGCACTGCACCTTGGTGGCTACAGGCTAGGGTAGAAGCTTGAAGCCAGAAAGATTGGGATTGGGGAATTTGGGTGGCCGGTTGGGGATCCATTGTCTCCTGAGGATGACGCTGTGAGCTATGTTGTGGCTGTTGTGTTGTTGGACTGCTTAACTTGTTGGGCCTAATAGGCTGCGGGCTGCAATTGAAGCCTTGAAGGAGTATTTTAGTATGTAGTGTATATTTTGTGTATTAAAGAGGGTATATACTGGATTTTTGTGCAAAAATTTTAGGGATACAGCTGTACCCCCATGCACCTACATTGGCTCCGCCACCGGTCCGCATTGGTTTTATATCTGTACTGAATTTTCCTTCAGGCAGCAGGATGAGGAACTTGATGAGCTCGGTGAAAGTGTTCAAAGGATTGGAGGTGTAGGGCTAACCATACACGAGGAGCTGTCTGGACAGGTAATTGTCGTTGGCAAGCTGCAAAGTTGCTAGAGTTGTGCAGGTTGTTAATTAAGGAAATGTACGCAGTACCTATATAGTTTGGGCACTCATTCAATTTGATGTTCAGTTGTTCAAGTGTATTTCCTGAAAATATTGTTTCCTTTTTTTCTTGCTGGAAGTGTAGCATTGTAAAATGAGTATAGCAAATGAAATAACTGCAAAACATATTGTTGTTTTACAGGAAAGGATCTTAAACGACCTAAGCTTGGAGATGGAAACTACTTCAAACAGACTTGACTTCGTGCAGGTTAGTTCCTTCATCATCTGCTGTAGATACTTATATTTATGTGTCCAATTTGCACATCTGCCTGGCAAGACAGTGGGTTTTACCCTGGTTTGTTCCCCCAAGAATTTTTACTGCTGAATGAATACTTTTCAGTTAACATGCGTGATGCCATACTTATTTGTTGCATCCAAGTTGATTCAAATGTTGGCAAGTTCTTGCATAATTAAAACTCTTGACATGATTTTCATCCATGTCCTGGTGCAGAAAAGAGTGGCAATGGTAATGAAAAAGGCTGGCATTAAGGGGCAGATTCTGATGATCGTGTTCCTAGTTGTTCTGTTCATTATACTTTTCGTTTTGGTGTTCTTGACATAGCATAGTGTACCAAGCGTCGGTTTGTGCGACGTGTACCTGCTTACTGTAAGTTGTGGAGAAAATAAATATACGAGTTACCCATCTTTTTCAATCTTCTTTTCTTCGAAGTCCTACCTGGCTGTTATATTTCCACGTTAAATTCTTTCCTTTTCCGCAGTTGTGCCCGTCCTGCTTGTGATTATCAATTTATCACTACTAATAAACGAGAGAAGCATAGTTGAAACTGGGGAGGGCGTGTGTTGTAACACACGTTTGGAAGAAGATAATACATTCCTTCTAGCTGACAGCCTAACATCATGCTCTGGTTTCTTGCCTTGATCACTTTATTTCAACATAAAGGTTGGTCCTGGCTAATCACTCCCAAACTACCATCAAGGCTGGCAAGCAAGTCTAGAACGCGAGGCTCTCTGCAGCCTCGACGGCGGAATCCACGACGGACGACGGGAGGTCGTCGTCGTTGACGGTGCCGGGGTTGCGCGCGGAGCAGTTCCTGCGGATCTGGCCCTGCGTGTTAGTCGCCGGATTCTTGCTCTTGGTGATAGCAAGATCCTTACTCTCATCGAGAGGATGACACTTGGAGATGGGGCAATTTTCTAAGTTTATTTCTCACACAATGCTATGCCAATCTGAGGGGTTGGGGATACAAATTTATAGGCTGTTAACCAGCCAAGCATATGCTAAGATGCTAGTCTAAGATGCTGTCCTAGATGCTAGTCAAGATGCTGTCCTAAGATGTTTGTTCTAAGATGCTACTGTCCTAAGATGCTTGTCCTAAGATGTTGTCCTAAAGAGATGCTAACAGCCACTCAAGGATGCTGTCCTTGAAGGGCAACAAAAAACACCATGTGCTGCAGCCCCACAAGCACCAGCCAACACAGAGACTTATCCATCACTCTCCCCCTAAGTCTTGTGTGTCTCCTTGTGAGGAATCTGAGCCATCCCGATCTTGGCGCGAAGCTCCTGGAACTTGATCCGCCCAAGAGACTTGGTCAGGAAGTCGGTGAGCTGGTCTTGGGTGTTGATGTACTTGGCCCGGACACTCCCTTCATCCAGTGCTCCGATGAAGTGATACCTCACCGGATGTGCTTGCTGCGCTCATGGAAGGCGTGGTTCTTCGCCAAGGCCAAGGCGGACTTGTCTGTCCACCCCGAGCTCCACCGCCTCGCGTCTCGCAAAGAGATCGCCAAGCACCCGAACCAGCCACGAGCCCGAGTAGAAGCGGTAGTGGCTGCAATGTACTCGCCGCAGCTAGACAAAGCCACCACCGCCGCTTGACCGATCGCCACCGATCGGACATTTGCCGAGGAAGTACAGCGTCCGTCCGTGCTCTTGCTCGTGTCGATGCCGCCGGCGTGGTCGCCGTCGCCGCATTCGATGAGGCGCGCCGCGCGAGGCACCTTGGGTAGTGCAAGCCGTAGTCGGAGGTGCCCGCGACGTAGCGGAGGATCCTTTTCACGACCTGCTGGTGCTCCGTCGTCGGTCGCTGCATGAACCGGCTGACGTAGCTGACGGCGAACACCAAGTCCGGTCGCGTGTGGACAAGGTAGCGAAGGCTGCCCACAATGCGCCGGTACTGCGTCGCATCCACCTCCTCCGCCGTACTCTCACGACTTAGTTTCAGCCTCTCCTCCATAGAAGTGTGGGCTGGGCTGCAGTCGGTGAGGCCGCCCAACTCCACGATGCGCTTGGCGTAGGCAGTCTGGCGAAGAGAGATGCCGGAGCTGTCCTGGTGGACCTCGATCCCGAGGTAGAAGGAGAGGGCCCCGAGGTCGCTCATTTGGAAGGTGGCCTTCATCTCCACCTTGAATGCCTCGATCTCCTCCTCCTTGGTACCGGTGATCACAAGGTCGTCGACGTAGACGCCTATCAGCAGGGCACTGCCTCCCTTGCCCCGCCGGTAGACCGCGGCCTCGTGAGCGCTCTGCTGGAATCTCATTTGCTTGAGGGTGGAGTCCAGCTTGGCGTTCCAAGCTCGCGGTGCCTGCCGCAAGCCGTGAGGGCCTTGCGCAGCGGAGGACCTTGCTCTCATTGCCGGGATGATGAATCCGTGGTGGCGACGTGACCTCCTCCTTCAAGTCGCCGTTGAGGAAAGCGGACTTGACGCCCATGTGATGGACGCACCGCCCCTCCCGGCCGCGAGGGCAGGAGGAGACGCACGGACTCCATCCGCGCAACAGCGCCAAGGCATCGTCGGTCGACTCCCTCCCGCCGGACGGCCACGTGCCACGAGACGCGCCTTGTGCTTGATCACCTCTCCACCTCGTCTTTCTTGAGCTTGAAGACCCACTTGAGAGATGGCGTGGTGGCGGTGGAAGATCGCCGGCTCCACGTCTTGTTTCGCTCGACGGCGTCCATCTCCTCTGCATTGCGGCACGCCATGCCGCGTCTCTCCGCCTCGGCGAAGAACGAGGCTCGCCGTCGTCCCGGCGAGGTGCGCTCGCCTCGGTCGCGCCGCGCGCGCCAGAGACCGGCCGCCGAGGAGGTCGTTCACGCGACGGTAGCGCAGGCTCGCCGCCGTGGTAGGCGTTGATGTGATCTCGCCGTTGGACAGCGGAGTGGCGAACTCCACCGCGCGCGCTCGTCGTGGGCGGGCCGCCGGCCGAGCCCGAAGGAGTAGGCGCCGGTGTAGAGAGAGCGAGGCATGGCGGCGGTCTTGGCGGTGGACTCGCCGAGCTCGTGAGCTTGCCGAGCCGGTGGTGGCGGTGGTGAAGGACTCGCGGAGGTGGTGGCGAATGAGGTGGTGGGGTAGGCGAGCTCGGTGAAGACGAGCCGCCCCCTCCTCGGTGGGCGTGGTCGACGACGAAATCGGCCGTCGTCGAGTCGAGCCGTCATCCACCATCTTGCCCCACGCCCACCGCCGCCGAACACGACGCCACGCGTAATGCGCACGCGCCGTGTCGCAGGTCGAGGACGCGAGGCCTTGGCGCCTTCGCGTGGCCGATGAAGACCGGCGTGCTCGGTCGCCGAGCTTGCCAACGTGGTTGAGCTCCTTGACGAAGGCCGCACCAAGACACGAGGTGGCTCACCGCGGTTTGCGCCGTGCGGGCCTCGTATGGCGCCTTGCCGCCGAGGGCCTTGGTGGGGAGCGCTTGAGCAAGTGGACGGCAATCATCACCGCCTCACCCGAGAATGCCGCATCCTCTCGCTGAGGAGGCGCGGCGGTGGCCACCACCGTCTCGTTGCGGCGCCGACGACGCCGCTCGCGCGGGGTGTACGGCGCGAGAAGTGACGATGGATCCTCGCGTCGCAAAGACGCCGCGAATTTGGCCGCCGTGAACTCACCGCCGTTGTTCGTGCGTAGGACCGGCTTGCGGCGCACTCGCCTCCGCAGCAGCCTTGAAGGCGCTTGATGGCGTCCGCCGCACTGCCTTGACGCCGAGCAAGACAGCCCACATGTAGCGGGACACGCCGTTGACGAGGAGGAGGAAGTAGCGCCGCCTCCGTGTGTAGCCGGTGTCACGGGGCACAGAGGTCACCGTGTACGAGCTCCGCCTTCTCCTTGGCGCGAAGCTTGCTCGGCGAGGAAGGAGCCGCCGCAGCTTGGTGAGGACGTGGTGTCGCAGAATCGCTCCACGTGGTCGACGTGCGGCATGCCCCGCACCATCTCCCATCGCCGAGCCGCCTCGGGGCCTCAAAGTTGAGGTGCCCAGCGCTCGTGCCACCTCCAAGCGTCGTCGCCGCGGCGGCCGCAAGACACGTGAGGTTGCGCCACTGCGCGTGAAAGACGTGAGGCGGTTGCTCTGCTGACCTTGACGAGGAGCCGCGCGATGATCCTGATGCGCGCAGACCGTGCTCGATCTCCACGCGCGATCCGTTCTCATTCACCGTCCCAAGCCGATGATGGAGTTCTCAACGCGGGATGTAGTAGACACCGGTGAGCGGCCGGTGCTCGCCGATCTTGGCGATTTAAGACGACAGAGCCGACGCCTTGATCTCCACGGCGGGGCGTCGCCGAACTTGACGGTGCCTCGAACGCTCGAGTCGAGCTCGAGAAGAACTCCGCCGCCCGGCCATGTGGTGGGTGGCGCCGGTGTCGAGGCACCACCCGTCGGTCTTGTCGTTGCGGGCGAACCGCCGCCGAGGAGGGCGTGTGCTTTGGCTCGTCAAGGTGGAGGAGAGTCGCCGCGCCGGTGCCGCTAGAGGTAGTTCGATGCTCGCATGAGCAATGAACGAGCCGGCCGCTCCTCCTCCGCCGCGCGACGTGGGCTCGCCGCGTCGTGGTATCCGACAATCCTTGGCCCAATGACCAGGCTTGCCGCAGTTGTGGCAAGTGTCGTCTCGTGCCAGCTTTTGCTTGCCAGCGTCGCCGCCCTGGGCGCCTCCACGGTCATCACCCTCGGCACGTCCTCGCGCCCCTGCCTGGGCGTCTTTTGCGCAGCTTGCCGCGCTTGCCACGCTTTGCGCGCGCTGTCGTGGAAGAAAGCTCCCTTCTTCCTGTCACCTTGGCCGGCAGCCCGCTGCTCCCGAGTGAGGAGGAGCTTCCCGCCAATGGTGATGGGTCCGGAGAGGCGCTGTGGCTCATCGCTGTCAACGACCTTGAGGCGACCCAACGCCTCCTCGATCGTCATCGTCGAGAGGTCCAGCAGAGACTCGATCGAGCGAGCCATCTGCTTGTGCTTCTCGGGGACGCAGCGGAAGAGCTTTTCCACAGCTCTCTCCTCGCCGTAAGTGTCGTCGCCGAATCGCATCATCTTCTCGCAATGCAGTGTTGAGACGAGAGTAAAGTCATCAACGCCCTCACCGCTTGAAGGCGTGTTCTCCCACTCTGCGTGGTGCCCGTAATGTAGACTTGCGCGCGGTTGCTGCCGATCGTCTTTGCAGCGATGGCGTCCCAAGCCTCTTTGGCATCCGCTTGTTGGTAAGCGAGCGCATCTCGGGTGGGATCTGCGCGATGAGAGCATGCAGCGCCGCCGATCCTGGTCGTAGTCGACGCCGCCGCACGGATCGCATCCCACATATGCCGCACTGAGCTTTACCTCATCACCGCAGCCCACTCGACGTAGTTGGTCTTGGTGAGGGTAGGCCACCCGCCGTCGGGGCGACGCCCCGACGACAAAGATGGTACTCGTGGTGACCACGGTGCAAACCGGAGAGAGCGCGTCGCTGTGAAGGCCGCGCTCTCCGCCGACCAGACGCTGCCGTCGCGCGTCGCGCTTCGTGGCGTCGCGCGGTTGCCCATCGCGCGCCGCCCTCGCTGCTTGCCTCCTCTCCAGACTCAAGGTCCGCGTCGCGCGCGCCATCATCGCAGAGATGGAGCGCTGCCGCCGCCGCAGAACCTCGACCTCCGCTGCCGCCGCCGCGCTGCATCTGCCGCCGCCGCTTCCACCTCGCTCGCCGCCGCGGCTCCGCCGCCGCCGCCTTTGACGCCTTTTCCGCCGTCGCAGCGGCTCGCGCCGCCGCTCGTGTTCCTCGCCACGCGAGTTCGGCTTCTGCCGCCGCCGCGCGTGCTCGAGGCGCACCGAAGGCCGAGACCGCCTGCGGACATGGCGCACCACCGGGATCGCTGCGTGGAGAGAGAGCTGCCTCGATGAGTTGCCGCCGTTCGAACAGGGGAGGAGGAGGAGCGAGGCAGCCGAGCCGCCGCCGCTAGTTGGGGCCGCTGCGAGGCCGAAGCGACGCCGAGAAGGGATTGAGCAGGAGATGCTCAGGCTACAGGATAGTACTGCTCTGATACCACTTGTTAGTCGCTGGATTCTTGCTCTTGGTGATAGCAAGATCCTTACTCTCATCGAGAGGATGACACTTGGAGATGGGGCAATTTTCTAGATTTATTTCTCACACAATGCCATGCCAACCTGAGGGGTTGGGGATACAAATTTATAGGCTGTTAACCAGCCAAGCATATGCTAAGATGCTAGTCTAAGATGCTGTCCTGGATGCTAGTCAAGATGCTGTCCTAAGATGCTGTCCTAAAGAGATGCTAACAGCCAGTCAAGGATACTGTCCTTGAAGGGCAGCAAAAAACACCATGTACTACAGCCCCACAAGCACCAGCCAACACAGAGACTTATCCATCACTGCGAGCCGGTGAGCACCCTGATCTGCCCCATCTTCACCATGGAGGCGGCGAACTGGTCGAAGAAGGCGGACTGGCTCTGCGCGAACTTGGTGACGATGGGCTTGGTGGCGGCGTTGGCGAAGAGGTCCTGGTCGGACGTGAAGAGCCCTTCCCGGTGGAGCAGGTTGACGTAGTACTTGTTGTCGAACGTGTTGGGCGTCCGGATGTCGTTCACCGTCCTCCTGTCGGTGCCCTTGGCCGGGCAGGTCTGCTTGAGGTGGCTGGCGAAGGACGCGCTCATGGTGGGGTCCTGCCGCGGGAAGAGGCGGTTGTCGAAGGATGTGCAGTGGGCGAGCCCCACGGTGTGCCCGCCGGAGAGCGCCACCAGGTCGTTGGCGTCGAGGTTGATCTTGCTCAGGACGCCGAGGAGCGTGGGGACGTTCGCGGTCGGCGCCGGGAGCCCGCTCAGGACGTCCGGCTGCGTCGCGAATTTGGGGCTGTCGCGCCGGCCAAGCGGCACCTTGTAGTTGGGCCCTCCCGACTGCATCCAGAGCGTAATTAAAAGGCCAGACAAGATGCGGCTATGGTACGATAGATGTCTCAAATTTTTTTTTCTTCTCGTTACTGAACAGTAGAGTACCAGGACGACGGAGTCGCGTGCGGCGAGAGCGAGGATGTCGGAGCAGGAGACGACGGGGCCGCGGCATTCCCTCTCGAGGCGGTCGCGGATGTCGTTGATGGCCTTGAACGCCGCCGGGCGGAGCGTCAGGTTGGGCGGCGCCTGCTGCTCGCCCGGCCCGGTGGCCGACCCGTCCAACAGCACGGAAGCGTCGCAGCCCTGCATGCA
This sequence comes from Dendrocalamus sinicus, assembly GCA_036346575.1. Classification (NCBI taxonomy): domain Eukaryota; kingdom Viridiplantae; phylum Streptophyta; class Magnoliopsida; order Poales; family Poaceae; genus Dendrocalamus; species Dendrocalamus sinicus. Next base: position 8,515,464 of record CM070643.1, on the reverse strand, counting down.
TCCATCACGTACGGCACCTTCATTCAGGCTTACTTGGAAACGTTTGATTGATTAGCTGCAGGAGGCATGCAGGCATGCATGCATGCATGCACGAGTGAAGCGAAGCGAAGAAATAGCTACTGCTTACTTGGACGAAGCAGTCGTGGAAGTGGAGGCGGAGGAGCCCCGCGGCGAGGCCGATGTCCTTGCGGACGGCGTCCTGGACGAAGCTCCGCACGATGGACTCCGCCCTGGGGCAGCTCTTCTTGTAGAAATCGAACGACATGCCCCTCACCAGGGGCGGCTGCTTGGCGTTGGCCGCCTCTGCGGTGCTAGTAGAAGCGCAGAGGAGGGCAAGCGAGGTCGCCACCAGTGCTACAAGGAGCCATCTCTGCATGCTTGCTCCTCTGTGTCACTGGACAAACTTCAGGTTTTGGGCGGCCACCTGTGCCTTATGGTCGGCTGTGCTTAGCTACCCTTCATTTTATAGACGCTTGTTTTTGAAACAAAGCATGACATATTGACATGATTGCAGAATGCGATCGAGAATATGGGTGAGAAAAGAACAAAACAATCCTATCCTTCTTACGTCCAGGTTTGAACACAGAAACTCTGCACCTTTGTAAGAATATGCGCTGTGCACCATTGAGGGTTGTTCTTTTCGGCTGCGGCTTATGATTTTTGGCTGAAAATTTTGAATTTTGGCTGTTTACGGTACAGATTACGGAGAGACAGATACTCACTTGCGATTTTGGCTGGTACAGATATTGGGCTTTTAACGTATAGACCGTTTAACTCGTAAACCTTGTCTTGAAAAATACTCCGTTTAAAACTTAGGTACTATAGCAAAAATCAAAAGCTATCAGCTTCGGAGGAAAAAAACATACCCTGAGTATACTTGTGTATTGATTTCTCACTCTCTAGGTGTGCAACAGTGCAAGTGCTCTTGTCCAAACATGCAAGTACATACGCCATGTGTCCATGACTTCATCCATGCTAAGCATGTAAAAACTCTGGCTAGCAGGGGCGGATCTACAGTGATTCAAGGGTATTCAGCTGAATACCCAAATTTTTTGACAAAAAATCAGTATATACAAGGTATAATACATATATGTACACTTAGTTGGGCCGAATTTAATGTTTTTAGCCCAAACAGCCCATCCCGAAAGAACTTGGGCTGGTCGCCGCCAGCCCGCCACTGTGGCCCATTCCGCGTTTTCTTTTCCTGTCGTTCGCTGTCTTGCTGACGCTCCCTCTAGTCACGAGTTGCGACGGCGAGCAACGGACGCAACCCATGTTACTGTAGCCCTAGCGAATACGCAAAAATTGAGGCGGCGGCGTCGGTCGCCCAAGACGCGGGAGTCGGGAGGAGCTCGTTGAGGAGGAGCCGCTGCCGTGGAGGTCACTGACGGCGTACATGATCGTATTCTGTTCTACTATTTCTCCCCTTCCCTTTCGTTCTTCGACTGAGCCAAATCCCATGGCTTTCTTGTTCTTGTTGTGAGAGGTTGTTTGATTCGTAGCCTTCTGTTAAACGCTCGTCTAAATCCAGCGAAAATTCGCGTCTTTCTTGACCTAGGTGCGTTTTTTTATTTCTGATTGTTGAGATTTATTGGCTGTTGGGGTTCAAATCTTTTCCACCTTTGTTTTTCCCCTCCATAATCATCGAATCTGAGGGAATTCCTTTGCTTCTTTCTTGATCTCCTACCTTTCTGTAGGTTCACCAAAAATTCGAAAGAAAAAATTGTGACATCTTTTGTAGTTTTACTCTTTCAAGAAAAAAAGCAAATCCTTGGAATTTTCCTCCCCTTGTTTGTCCCTTCTTTCGTTGAGAAGAATCAAATGGGTGATGTGTCACTGAATCGACCGATTAAGGCAGAGCTAGCTGCCGGCCGCATTGCCCAGGTAGCAAACCACGAAGTGTTTTTGTTGGCACATCCTGTTTATTCTCAACTTTTTATAGTGATTACTGAACTGCTGTATACGTAGTTTCATGTTTTCTTTTGTCATAATAACTAGAGAATGCATGCTTGTTTGAATCATTGCGAACTATTCAATAAATTCATGAATTATTGTTGCTTGTCACGCCTTTTTCCAAGTGAAAAATTATGCTCATGAAGTGCTTGAACACTTGTTGTTTGTCTGAATCGTCATGCCATTGTTCAGGAAAAGATCTTTTCAAATTATAATGTTCCTGCTCGTGATGCAAACATAATTTAAGTCACGGAAATAGTACTATATACCTTGCTCTTTGAACATGAATTTCGGATCCCTTTTTTATTTCATGTTGTTACTAATTCCTAGACCCTGAAAATAACATGATTATTGTCTTGTGGTTCTTTGACAGGGTAATCAAATTCTGGACATGATGTCGGCAGGGTGAACAGATGAGAGGCACATGCTTTATATAAGCTCCATGGAGGCTTCTTTTGTCGAGCAACTCTACAATCACGAACACAATGCGAATCAGAACGATTCAAATGGCAATGGGTTCAAGGTTCTCCACGGTGGAGTGTGGGAGAAACGCAAATTTGGGAGGACCAATGCTTGTGCTCGAATTGGGGACAAATACTGCCTTCCTGCGTTTCGGCCTTTCCGTGTTCTTTAAGCCCGGTGAGTCACCGCATTGGTTTGCATTGGTGGTGGAATTAATTTTACACATGGTTGCTTTCATAGGATAGGATATGGAAATGCCGAAATTATTAATTTATATAATTTCTATATATTTGTTATATCTATATACACATATCGGTGTTTTAGGGGAAATGTGTGTCACAGTATTGACATATCGGTATCGACGTATCTAAGCAATCTAGTTCTGAAGTCCGAATACCCATTCTAAAAATCCTGGATCCGCCACTGCTGGCTAGGAGGATACTACTGATTGGTAGCTCTGGATTCTGTTCATTTATATTATGGCTGATATTTTTTAACTGTAATTGATAGTTTTTTATATTTTTCGAGATAATTATAGATGATTAAGGTGTTGATGTAGATGACGCACATGATTTTACATTTAGAAAACCATTCGAAAAGCCCCTTAAAGCCAAAAAAAAAATCTTCAACTCAAATTCGTCGAAGCTGCTAGCTGGATCCTTCAAGTAACTAAGCCAGTTATTCCAACAGTAATAGGTGTTACGAAAATGGAGACTAACTGAACGAACTCACTAACATTTGCTTTACACGCAGCCACTTTGCCCTCACGATTAGCTCGTGTCGATTCAGATTTGGAATCGCATGCAGCATGCTGCACAGGTGTTGACTAGTACTAAGCCAGCTAGCTGTTCATCTGTCGATTGATCGATGCTACTACTTTGAATCACCACACTACTTCGTCGGCGCAAAGTGTCTTGCCAGTGTAATGGTTTCTCAGATTGGCATTACATGATCAGAACGCATCTCTCATATCTGGTTTTGGCACCACAAGATGGACTACATACATCAAAAGTACTAGTGTTACTTTTCCTCGAGTACAAAAGAAAGGGTGCCGCATTTTCCCTTAACAAGCTGAACGCTTGTGTTTTACTACCATGAAAACATATATTCTTCTAGCACGCGAGTGAACTTTGTCATGATCAGTTTGTCTAGTCTATGCCGTCTCTATCTTTGCGCTCTATCGTGTTATACCTCTGTGTTCTCAGCTCTGTCGTGTATCCGTTGCTTTTTTGTTACAGAATTTTTAGTGCGGTGAAATTTAGTTTTTAGTAGATTTTTTTTTTTGTTTTTGTTAAAAATTTTAGAGAGGTGTAACAAGGAGTTAGGAGGGTACGATGAACCATTACCACTATTAGCTTTCTTTTCAAAGCAATAGAGATATGAAAAATTGCCTTCAAGTAACGACCTCCGCTCGTTTATCTGCTACTCCGACCGGACCTGTACCAACTTGTTATGCGTATAATATAGGAAACTAGAAAAGGATTGTGGCAGGGAATGAAAGCAGTAAATGCCTGTAATAAAATTTGACTCCATTCTGACTAGGGCATGATGACTATTTCAGGGGCAAAGGCGAATCCATAGGGTAGGCTTCAGGCGAATCTATAGGGTAGGCTTCATCAGGCTGAAGCCTACCCTCCACCGGTTTGCCAACCACCCCCCTCTCCTACGACGACCAGTCCCTGCCTCGGTGCCTCCTCCCTGGCGACGACGCCGACGCCCGACAAGAAGAGCTGTGAGGAGAAGAAGAGCACGGAGCCACGGGAGAAGAAACAAGGCCGAACCGATGCATGCCCATTGGCCACTGGGCCACGGCCACGGGCCCACTGCCCACATATCCAATGATCCAATACATGTTGCGGTGTTGCCCTAATTTAGCTGTTCTGGATATTCGCCACTGGCCACTGCATTGCCCCCGAGTTCCCTGACCGCCGTGACCGGCTGACCGAGACACCGTTTAAGTAATTAAGTACATTTTGCTAATTGCTATTGTATTACTATTTTTTTTATTTTGATGTACAAATTGTTATCTACCAGAATCATATTTACATATTTTTGGGATTCGCTTGCTATTAGCGAGGTACCTCCGTTGTATATCTCTTTTTTACTTTGCTTTTATTCATGTATGAAGTTATGAATTTGATTGCACAAGAATACAAAATTATATTTCTTACAAAGTAGTTTAATCATTCGAGGTGTAGAACCAATAATTCTACAAAAACTTATGATATAGGATAAGAATGTATAATTTTTCAACCCACCCTTATTTTTCATTCTGGATTCGCCACTGTTCAGGGGGAGCTTCTTCATGCGAAGAACAAATCACTTGCACTGATTTGTGGGATCCATGTATGCCCAAGAATTATTTAGTCATATATGCAAGAGCAGAGGAAGAAGGTATTATTTACTCTTTTAACTCTGATCAATAATATTGTTATGAATATTCGGATTGGTGGTACGAAGATGATATGAGTATATTTATCTCAAAATATTTATTTAGTATTATAATTTTATTATATTTTAGTAAATATATATAGTACAATAGAAATTACCAGCCAAAACAATATTTTAGAGATTGTTAAGACGATATTTATCTACAACGGAAGGAAGTACTTTTATCAAGCAATATGACCAGGGAAAACTATATTGTTTTTTTTAAAAAAAATTAGATCCCAATATAACACCAGTAACCACTAGTTTTTGGAAAATTTCAGATTTTTCATCTGAACTTTTTTGAATTTAAATTTATTTTTTTATACAAAAAGAAAAAGTTAGAAATTACCATTTTCGATCACTCAAACCCCCCAACCTGCCACACAAAGTCGTAGTGCCGTACCACTAGGCCATCTCCATATCTCTGCTTTAGCTTTGCTGCGAATTTTCTTCTATACTCCATCAAAACTATGCAGATCCGAATTTGTTTACCTACTTTGACTTTTTACAGAAGTCTATCGATGGTACTGAAAATCGACTGTTATTGATGAAACTAGTCACATAGGCGTGGCGCAACGCCACGTCAGCCACCGTGTAGACCGAAGTAAAAGAGAGAAAAATTTGTAGAAAAAAGAAAGTGAAAGGGTTTTTTCGCAAAAAATCGTGGGCCTTTTCGCAATAAAAGGAGACCAGAGGGGTTTTTTCGTAAAAAAACGAGGGCCTTTTCGGAAGAAGTAAGGGCCTGTTCGTAATTACGGGAAACCTCGGGTAGCTATCCAGCAAAAAAATATGCAGGGGTTTATTAAAAAAATGTAGGGACCTTTTTACGATAACGGAGGATCTTTACGTAATTTTTGAAAAACTCAGGAAAAATACCTTGGTCGGCCGTACGCAAATTTCTCCGACACGCGCCGGCCGACCGAGCGTTGGGGGCGACGTGGATAGCCTGAGGGCGCCGGAATCCTTCGGGATATATGTAGGGGATGATTTCGGTGGTAATTTTTTTCCTGAATACGACGAGCATGAGATCGGAGCAAGCTGCTACGCTCAGAGACAGACAGGACACATGGCGCTTCCCTCCGGCGGGCAGAGGCCCCCAGCCCGGCCGCGTGTCAAGCACACGACACACGTCCCGTGGCCTCTTCCACGCGTACGTAGGCGCGCCCACAAAGCGGCAGGACGCGGACAGGTACGCGAGGCGAATACGCCGTACGTGCCCACAGCTGCTCATTACAGCATATACAATAATCTATTTTTAAGATTATCTTTTATGTTTTTACCTTACCTAAACCGAAAGATAGCATTAAATACGGTATATCTAATAGTAAATTTTTTCTCTAACTATTTTATATTATTTTTATCATAATTTTCTGTCTCATACTCTCTCACTATTTGTATTGGTTTGACACTTAAATCATATTTTATATAAGAGACAATATATTATTTCTCCTTACTTTCTCTTTCATTTATATACAATTTTACTTATTTAATATAGTTAAAAAAACTTAAAATGATATTATTAAATATGCATTTAATTGTCCAGCAGCCGACCGGCGATCGATCGACGTCGTCACATTACACCCCGGCCACAAAGTAGGTAGATACGACCATGAACGAACGAGAGAGAAGAGGGAGATAGAGAGCCCACCAGGGAGCTGCGAGCCCATAAATTTTCAGAAAGTTTTCAAGTGAGAGCCCAAAGCGAGGCCTGCGATGAATGGATCGGCCTTTCTTACGTACGTGAGGGTCAACGGAGCTCGTCAACCTGACTGACATCTGTCGATTCTTTCACACGTTTCAGGTTATTTAGAGAAAGGGACGCCCTAGAATTTGTCAAAAAAAAAACCCCATCCAAAGTCGTTAACTACCTACCGCCATGCATCGGCTCGATCCGCAATGCCTACTACTTGCCACAAAAACTAAAGAGAAAAGTCCATCTTGTTTTATTATTCCTGGAGGCTACAAACGTGACAGGTACACACCGACAGAGGTACAACAATACGTACACGTACGTATAACACGGCTCGCTTATTCGAGAAAGTAGACATATAGGCGCTCCTCTGACTTCCATACCATTACCTGACTATCGAGAAGAAGACCAGGCAGGCAAGCTAGCCTGCATTGCGAAGAGAAGATAACAACCCTAGCTAGCTATTATTACAACACCAGGCTCTCCGCAGCCTCCACAGCTGTCTCCAGGACGGACCACGGGAGCTCGTTACTGCCGGCGTTACGCACGGAGCAGTTCTTGCGGATCTGGCCCTGCTCGCCCGTCAGTACCTGGATCTGCCCCATCTTCACCATGGAGAAGATGAACTGCTCGAAGAACGCCGACTGGTCCACGGCGAAGTTGGTGACGATGGGCTTGGTCCTGGCGTCCGTGTGCATGTCCTGGTCGGAGGTGAAGAGCCCCTGGCGGTTGAGCAGGTCGACGTAGTACTTGTTGTCGAACGTGTTGGGGGTCCGGATGTCGTTGACGGTGGTGTTGGTGGTGTCCTTGACAGGGCAGGTGAGCTTGAGGTGGCCGGCGAACCACTTGTCCATGGTAGGGTCCTGCTGCGGGAACAGGCGTTCATCGAAGGAGTTGCAGTGCGCGATGCCGAGGGTGTGCCCGCCGGAGAGCGCCACGAGGTCATTGACGTCGAGGTTGATCTTGGCCAGGGCCTCGAGGAGCGCGGGGACCTTGGAGGTCGGCGGTGGGAGCGCGCCCTCGACGACATCCCGTGACGCGAACTTTTCGCTGTCACGACGGCCGAGAGGGACATCGTACCACGGCCCTCCGGCCTGCAGAACGATCAAAGCACAAATTAACACTAGCAGCTTAAGCTTAACCCATATGTATTTGACCATTATGATGCATGTATCGATCGAGCGAGCTGGCATGTGTATGCATGCACAGGTCGTACGTACCAGGTGGACGGAGTCGCGGGCAGCGAGGGTGACGATGTCAGCGCAGGAGACGACGAGGCCGCATTCCTCCTCGAGGAGGTCGCGGAGGTCGTTGATGGCCTTGAACGCGGACGGGCGGAGCGTCTGGTTGGGGGGAGCCTCCTGCTCGCTATTCTCGGTGGGCGTCTTGTTCAAAAGGATGGAACCATCGCAACCCTGCAGCCACACGTCGCACGCCGCGATCAGAAACAGAACGCGCGCTCAGTTGGGTCAACGCACGGATGCTAAAATGCTTACCTGGACGAAGCAGTCGTGGAAGTGGAGGCGGAGGAGCGCGGCGGCGAGGCCGACGTCCTTGCGGATGGCGTCCATGAGGAAGCCGAAGACGATGGTCTCGGCCTGCGGGCAGCTGTCCCTGTAGAAATCGAAGGAGAGGCCATTGGCCAACGGAGGGATCCTCGCTGCAGCCTCGGCAGTCGGAGAGCTGCCCGTCAGTACCAGCGCTGCAATGAGCAGCAAACAAATGGGGGTGGCAGACGAAGCCATTTGCTCTGCCTCGCTACGATGGCTTTGGTCGACGGCCAGCTTGTGCCTAACTTGGAAATGGACCTCGCTTTTATAGGCGGCCCTGACCGAGGCCGTGCATGCATCTGCGTGTGTTCTCCTCGAGGCTGGAGTCACCATCGCGCGCGGGTGCGTCGCGTCAAAGATTTGAACGGAGAAAAATGATTGGACGCTGCACAGGCATGCGTACACACTCGCGGTTCGTGTCTTGGCTGATTCCGCAGCTGGTACTGCAACTTGGGGCTCCAACGAAAGGCGGCTATGGATTGGCAGACGAGCGTGGAGCTAGCACCAGTGGAAGGACTTTTAGCCTTTGTAATTAAGGGTTTTGTTAAATATTATGCGGATGTTTTTTTTCTATCTATCATCGAGATTTAGAACTGTTAGATTAAAGATCTAATAGCCATGAATTCTCCCCTTCACTCTTGAATTCTGCCCTTCCCCTTTGAAAAAAATATCCCCTTCAAAAACAAAGAACCCTTTGATCTCTACCTAAGGATCACAAATTTAAATAATAGTTTAAAAAACCAATATACTATTTATTTTAAGTTAAAAACTATAAATTATAGTTAAGACCAATAGCAAAAATCGATACGGAACACCCCAATAGTCTTGCAAGTTGGTGTTGCTTTTTTCAAAGAGCTCTTTGAAACCTCAGACAAGTCTCCTACACCCATTTCAAATAGAGAAAACTAATATTCTTCTCCCACGTGATCATCTACAGTCTTTCGCATGATCCCCTCTAGCTACTTTCTTCCATTAAAAAATCTTCTGCATGAGTTGGCACCTCATCCATCCGCATGCATTATCGTATTTAAGAGCATGGGGCGGCTGTACCATTGATTAAAAATAGGCTAGTGGCGAGGAAAGCTAAGAGCATCTCCAAGAGATGCTCTTTTTCACCCCCTATCTTAAAATATTGGGTATGAAAGCTAAAAACAAGCTCCAACAGAGAAAATGAACAGGCAGTTCCGCATGTCTATAATGAACCTTTGGTATTCATTCCTACAAGAAATGAATTAAATTATGTAAAATTCAAGCAAAATTCCTACGTTTAAATAGGCTTAGATTTTTTTAATTTGTAGGACATATTAATTCCTGATGATTTATTTGAGGTAAGCTATTCCAGGAATTTCTGGCCCGGGGGAAGAGAGTACAGAGAAGGAATTCTTTTAATGCAACTGTACTATAAGAGCAAGTTTAATAAGGCTGACTGTGCTAGCTATAAGGGAATCCATGTCAGCATAATCCTATGTGGAGGGGAGAGAAAAGGAGAGAGAGAGTCAAACCGACTCTCATGCAAGAGTCAGGCTATAGCACAGGAAAAGAGGCATTATCCATGCATGTACCAATAGAACTAATTGTTATACCCATGCATGTATTAAATTATCAATACCCATGTATGTATTAAATGATTGAGAGCTCTTGTGGAGACAACTTATAGCCAGCTTATTGTATGAGTTGACTGCATCATTATCTTTTGATGACATGGAAATGTATTGGAGGTAGCAGCTATCTGTACTATTAGAGCAGGTACAATAAGGCTTAGTCAGCAGACTATAGCAAATATAATATCAACAAAATCTTACATGGCAGAGAGAGAAAGGAAGAGAGAGAAGGAAGCTGGCTACTAAATTACAGCTAGCTATAGCACGTAAAAATATGCATTTCACTCTCTTACACGTGGGGCCAAATAGTTATTGTAATAGCTACCTTATTGTATGAACTATTTTTTAAGGCTATAGATGAAATGGACAAGTGTTATAGCCACTAGTTGGCTATACTATTGTACTTGCTCTTAAACTTGCTCTAAGAGCAAGTTTAATAAGGCTGACTGTGCTAACTATAAGGGAATCCATGTCAGCATAGTCCTATGTGGAGGGGAGAGAAAAGGAGAGAGAGAGCCAAGCCGACTCCCATGCAAGAGTCAGGCTATAGCACAGGAAAAGAGGTATTATTCATGCATGTACCCATAGAACTAATTGCTATACTCATGCATGTATTAAATCATCAATACCCATGTATATATTAAATGATTGAGAGCTCTTGTGGAGATAACTTTATAGCTAGCTTATTGTATGAGTTGACTGCATCATTATTTTTTGATGACATGGAATGTATTGGAGGTAGCATCTGTACTATTAAACTTGCTCTAAGGGGTTTCAGTTTCTTGCATGAGGAGCCATTGGGCACACATAAGCCCAAGTTGAGGCTTGCCAAATATCTTATCCATGGCTTGGCTAATGAACTAAAAAGGCCTGTACTCTTATTTAGCCGTAAAACTTTTTCAGCTACTCCGTTGCTACCGACCTAGTGCATGCACAAATAACATACTACGTACCTACTCATGTATCTGCATGAGTTTGTTTTTCCTTTGTTCTATATAGTTTACCCACAACAATGAGATGCATGCCTATTTCAATACCCTGTGAGATCATTGACCGGGCTTGAGTTTTGGGCCTCGTAGTTATATATACGTGCTCTTAAAAATAGCATAATGTGAACTACTGCGTCCGTTCTTTTTACGTGTATAAATCTTTAACCATTACCTTTTCTAGTTTTATTTTAGCAAAAATTATTTAAAATATAAATGATATGGAATCTAGTCATATCATTCTACATGACAAATCTAAACAATTTTGTGTATATAAGCAGTCATAGTTTTAAAACATTGATTGCAAGTATTGCAGTCATGTTCTTTACGAGCTATGCTTTTGGCGTTAACAGAAAAAAGTTGGAACAAGATGATCATCTAACACATCACCAGGTTCGTTGCCTGGTGCAAATTTCCTACTGGCTTTCTCCTTTTGCGATTCTCGACTTTAGTGACTTATTAGTCTGCAGAAATTTCTCAACGCATAAGATAAAGATGGAAGCAAAGCAAACAGTCGAAACAACTTTTTTAGTCTTCTTACTTTGTCAATCTTCTTGTCATCATAGGCAAATGACTAAGAGAGCGGAGAGCCTAGCTCTTCGTCAGCTTGTAAGACTACTTTTCCAAATGTACGTTCTCTCTTATGGGGGGAACTTGTACGTGTTATACGAAAGAGAAAACTATTAATTGCAAAGCGTATCCCCCACATGGCCATCTTCCGATTAGCTGCAAGAGTGTTCAATGGCGAGGTATCGACACCTTCTGATATCTTCTAGTAACTTGAAAGTAAAAACTCTCTTGGCACCATGGGCAAAATCAGGCCTCGAGCTACCTGAAACTTAGGTTTAGACTAGTTCCGCCCCTGCTTTGCACTACTCATCGACGACTTCTGCCTCAATGTTTTCCGCCCATGTACATCTCAATAGCTCTTTTCAGGTATATACCACTTACCACTCTAGAGGTAAAAGGTGTTTTAAATCTCAACCGTTGATTGAGTGAGGCTAGTTTTGGCCAAATGTAAATATTGTTAGTAAGGAAACTAACAGCAATTAATTTACACACTTAAGATAGGGAAGTATTAATTGGCATATATCCTTCCATACCAAACCATGACAAACGTGTTTAAATAGTTTCAGTTCTAAAAAATAAACTTATTTAAATGGTTTCAGCTGTGTGGCAATTGGATTTTTCATTGAGATGTGTATTCCAGACTAATTCAAAAATTAAAATGGTTCGTATTTTGAAAATAGCAATTGACTTCAAATTCTATAACATGTTGAATTAAAGTATTGGATTTGAATTACGAATAAAGAGTGATTAGAAAGAATATAATTGACTATCAAATTTGAAAAATTTTAAAAGTTACAGCATAATAATCTATATTAAATTTAATTTGAAATATATTTCACATATTTCCTTCTATGCAAAAATATTTGAGATGTATTCTTTTGTTGCAACGTCAATCCCGTCATGAACAAATCCTCATGTCTAAGTTAATCTCTAGTATCGTTAATGCAATTTTTTTTGAAAGGAAGGTATTAACTCTAATGACTCTCTTTCCTTTCATACGTTGATTCTATCCAATTGACATAAAGCAATGATGTGCAAAGGCAACATTAACCTTTAGAAGGTCATTACCCCCTACATGTTAATAGATCATTATAGCCATTAGATCAAAAGAATCCAACGGCTCCCATCACAGGTGGTGAAACTTTTTTTTCTGGTGGAAAATATCACTGCTAAAGCTTGGACTAGCCCAAATGAATTGACAATGATCATTAATTGATCAATCGAAAAAAATCCCAAGTGAAACTCTCTCGCAAAATGAAAACAAAAAGTGAAACTAAGCAACAAAATAATAGTATCTAAAGGTGAGATATCATCCGCATTTTAACAAAGATGCAGCAGCTGAATTTGACAAATGTAACACATGGCGATTTTGCCATCGTTGTCTTGTGCTCCGCGTAACTGAAGGATGGAGACACAGTGTCGGCACACGACAAATCATGAGATACGGAGATAATCTATCTAGTTATTTTTAAATGAACAGGCAGGAGACTTGCCCATTATATATTGATAGAGCATAGCAAAAGCAAAGTTTATGTACAAATGACCAAAAGGAAAAGAAAAAACTTGTTACTCTCCCGGGATAAATTCCGCTAGTTTTTTAGGCCCCGATAGGCGCCAGGTTCGGGCTTCCTCCTCCATCTTGGCGAGGAGCATGCTTGTCGCCGAAACAGAAAGATTCTGTCCTTCCTCTCCCTCCATAGCTCCCATGCAACACATTTGTGAACACACATGTAGTCTGGTACGAAATTTTCTCCACAACAAACTAACCTGCGTACGTCCAGTTCTGTATTAGACGGTTTTTCTCGTAACATCGATCTTACCTTGTTGATGTTTTCAAATGGAAAAATAAAATCTTGGCTCTCGAATAAATTGACGCAGCGAATTCAAAAAAATAAAAACTATCCATTGTTCATCGTTTGTGCTTATCTAAATGAGGAGTGTGCAGAGAGTGATGGCAAGGAGGAAGACCGGCCGGCCCGGGGCACAGGTAGGAAGTCAAGTGTGGTCCTGGGGCCACTGCTGCTGATAGATCAGCTCTGCATAAATTAAACTGCCACCTAACATTGTACTGGTGCTAGACTAATGGTGGTCGACTGATGGACGATAGATTCACAGGAAGATAAGACGCAATATTCCCTGTACCTGTAGCCCGTGCCTGTGCCGTGCCCGGCCGAACGGCCGGCGGCTAGCTTCCACACGCCCCACACCACACCCACACGGGTGAGACGCGGCCGGGCCCGTGATGCATGTTGCACCGTCCGCCCGGTGTTGCAGCTAAGCGAGGAGCATGCTTGTCGCCCGGAATTTTTTTTGTAAACAATTCATTTTTTAATCGAAATTTCAGAAATATACCCGTACAAATATTTTTTACAGGAGTGACCTCTAGTCGCCGAACCGCTGGGTGACTAAAACTTATCGCCCAACGGCCGCACGACACGGAGGCTATCTGTGAGCCGTTGGGCGATATAATTGTAGTCACCGAGTAGTTAGGCGACTGGGACCAGTCGCCTAACCGTTCGACGATTGAACACGCATATAATCGGCCTCTGGCTAAGCCCCCAACCATTTCCATTGCCAACGCTGTGCCGCGAAGAGAGAAAGGAGAAGTAAAAGAAAGAAGAGAAAAGGAGAGGGAAGAAAAAGAGAGGAGAGGAGAGGAAATGGAGAGAAAGAAAGAGATGTTCGCTATTTGTTTCGGTTTTTGGGAAAATCAAAGCCAAAAGCTATAAAAATTAAAAAGAATAGGACGTTAAGTTTATCTTAGAAGACCGAGACACCGCATCCTATTTGAAGTAAGCTACCAGAGCTTAAGAAGCTCCTAATTAGCTTTAAGCTAAAGCTGACCCCCAACATCTAGCAGTCAATCAGTAAGCATCTCCCCCTCTCTCTCGTTTTGATACGCAAAGTAAACCTCAAAAAGAAATTTTCTTGAGATGAAAGAAATAAAATCTAGTTGTCACAGTATTTTTCAGCATGAGCATCAAGGCCTAATCTTCAATCCCTTTGGTTTTCACACCCCAGCTGGGCCGGATAATGCTCATATAAGCCCATCTAGGCCCAGCGTGAAACACCTGGGCGTCCGGCTTTAGACAAAGCGAAGTACAGCACGGGCCAATTTTCACAGGAAGAAGCACAGAAAAAGTGAAGGCAAGCTGCTCCACAAGGCCCAGAAGGCTAGGAAGAGAAAAACAGAGCCCAGTGTCTATGGGCCCACCAGGCCGGCGCTGCCCTCTATATATGAACCCACTAAATAGCTAGGGTTCCTGTCCCTGCCGCGCTCCGCCTCTCGTCCCTCCGCAAACCCCCAAGCCGGCGGCGCCGTCGTCTCCCTCCTCCGTTCGCCCCCTGCCTCCGGCTCGAGCCCTTCACCATGGTGAGTGACCCGAAGCAACTCTACATCTACATGCTTACCTTGGCTCTGCGTTGCTCCCGTCGTTCCCTGGCCTGACGCGATGCCGTCTTTTGTCTTCCTCGCAGATCATCTCCAAGAAGAACCGCCGCGAGATCTGCAAGTACCTCTTCCAAGGTCAGTTTCTCCTCCTTGTTTCATGTAGGTTGTGATTGCAATTTAGATGTTCTCTTGTTGGCTTTCGTGGCCCGATATGTTCACCTTAGTGTAGGGTTTACTTAGGTGGTTGTTGCAATCGCTTTGATGCAAAAAAAAAAGGTTATTGCAGCAGTCACAATGGCTTCACATGTTCTCGCAATACAAACATTACATGATGCGCTTGTGCTATAGGACATTGTTTTGCTTGTTAATTTGTTTATCACTTTATCCATGCTACTAATTCGAACCTACACATTTAGTATTAAAACATCCTGCTGAAGCTATTTGATGACAAATTGATATTGTATGTGCACAACGAATGCTAGTCCTTATCATAGATTGAAGGTTTTTTTTCGAATTCTTTGAATATGTGTGCAGAGGGGGTCTTGTACGCGAAGAAGGACTACAACCTGGCCAAGCACCCAAAGGTCGAAGTGCCCAACCTGGAGGTGATTAAGCTCATGCAGAGCTTCAAGTCAAAGGAGTACGTGAGGGAGACCTTCTCGTGGCAGCACTACTACTGGTACCTGACCAATGATGGCATTGAGCACCTCCGCACCTACCTCAACCTGCCATCTGAGATTGTGCCTAATACCCTCAAGAAGTCTGCCAAGCCCCCGTCTCGCCCCTTCGGCTCTGGCCCGCCGGGTGACCGCCCCAGGTGAGCTTTGCTATTTTTGTTAATTTTGTGCTCATCAGCTGCTTATGCTACCACGTTGTTTGATGTTAGGAGTCTGTTGCTGTTGTTGTGAGGGAATGTCTGGTTTGCACCCTCTTTGACCAGCTAGATATTTACTTAGACATCAGATAGGTTTCTAGTAGTCTCCTGAATACTCATGGTTGTTGTCTTTTTGTAATTAATAAAGATGGCTAATGACTTCCAATTGTTCAGTGGAATTGTGTTGGTTTTACGTGAGCATTGTGACAACCAAAATTTATATTGTGCAAATTGAACTAGTTATTATGCCCAGGGATGTGATTTGGTGAGACCATATGACAAACCCAGTTGTTCTTTTGCAAGTCTTCACTTATAAACATTCTATGAACTGAACAAACTAGATTAATGCTTACTAACAATCTCATTCTCTAATTTGTACTGAACATGAGATTGTATCTTCTGCTAGACTGTACATTAAGGATTGTATTTAGGTTTGCATTGTTTATGTTTTCCCATTGTTTATTTTCCCCTAACATGTTGAGTAGTTAAAATCAGAAGTAAAATTTGGCCAGTCAAGATATTATCAGGAAACCGAGATGCATTTGCTCAATAATATCTAACTTCTCAGTTTCTTTTATATTCATATTATCTTGTATTTCGGGATTGCCTCATGAATCTAGTGGTGCATTCATGTTTGCCAACATGTTTTGTTTTGTTTGGCAGGGGCCCACCTCGTTTTGATGGTGATAGACCAAGGTTTGGAGATAGGGATGGTTACAGGGGAGGTCCACGTGGTGCTCCAGGTGATTTCAGTGGTGAGAAGGGTGGTGCTCCTGCAGAGTTCCAGCCATCTTTTAGGGTAAGAGCTCCAATGAATGTTCTTACATTGCCTATGATTGTTTGGCTATTTAGCGTGATCGCGCAGCAGTTGTTTGTGTGGATGCCTGTTTTTATCATGTCCGGTTCATTTCAGGATAATGATTTCTGTAGGATTATTAGCTTGTTAACACGGAGCATTTCAACAAGTCAAACATTGTTACATTATGTTATTATAAAGCTGGATTTGCATGTAAACTGTTTGCAGAAATTTAAGTATTGTGGTTTTGTTGATAAGCAACCGAATTGATCTTTGTTACCTGTATCAGTTGTGCCTGTAGTGTTTTTTTGCTTGCTCATTGCTTGTAGCATTCCAGTTTGCGTGTCCTGCTATGTAAATTGATGTTCTGTGTGCGCACAGGATCTCTAGACCTTTCTTGCTAATATATTTCAAACAGCTGTTTTGGAAATAACAAACCTTGTTGGTTTTGGTTTTTCAGGGTAGCAGGCCTGGCTTTGGCCGTGGTGGTGGTGGGGCATTCGGTGGTGGGGCATCTTCCATGGAGTGATACTACCGGGAGCAATGATTTGCCCAATAGCTTTTCAGATCCAATGCGCGAGGGGTGTCTTCTCTGTTGATCTTTGAATTATGAGAACAATGAGATTTTGTTTATCAAATTTTAGCCGAGGTTGTTTAGACATGGTTTATGATGTTGTTTTGTTGGACGAAACTTTCCGAAAATTAAGACAGCTGTTGGTTGACTTAAGAATCTCTTAGGATGTTACGATCAAGTTGTTATTTAATCAAATTTCTCTGTGGTTTTGATGCCTGATACGGCTGGAGAATGCCTAATTGATTCACCTTGTGAAACTCGTCCCATTGCTTGCATGTATGGTGAAATTCCAATTTCTGCTTTGCAAGTGTTGCCCCAGCTGACTTGGCGGTGCTGCGTAGTCCTCTCATGTGCGCCATCTGTCTGAATAAGATCTGTGTTTGCTGCGCTGCGTTTTGACGTGCGACTGAACGAATCAAAATGCCCTAGCTAAAATGCCTAAATAATCTCCCTGCAAACCGCATATCCCAGTTGAACAAATGTTGTTGACAAGTGGCTCAGGACTGGCGTGCATCCGGCCATTGGCATGTCCCGGTTGACGGTTAACACCGCACGGGGAGAGGAAGCCAACTCGTCGGAGTCGCATCTCCCCGCGGCTATCAACTTTTCTGTACTATTATATAAAGAGGAGTTGGTGGTCGTCGATGTGTTCTTCTTTTTCTCTCTACAGCTATCTGATTTGATCTGGACTATTCGTCTCTCCTTTTCTCTCTCATGATACAACCGCCCGCCATCTCCACTTTCCCATTTCCTTGCACATTCTGACCACCTTCTCTTTCTGTCGTTTGCTCTCCAATGTTTGATGTGTGAAATTGACCGGCAGTAAATTATGTCTCACTATTTTTATGACTCTATTGTAATACCGGGCCTCTAACTAGTTTTATGGAAAGCATTTGTAAAAATCCACAGGAAAACCAGAGGGTACTCACTTGGCTCGACGCACGCCGGGACGGGACCTCACCGGACGGAGCTGCTCAGCTAAAAACGGTCACCGCCCAGCTAACCCCCTTACTAAACCCTAAAAAAGTTCCCCCTTTCACAGCCGCGCCGCACGCGGCACCCGCCCCCTCGACTCGAGTTACCCTCGGCATGGAGGCGGATCAGGAGCACGGAGGAGAGCCGCCCGTGCAGGACCCAGCGCCCAACGCAGGCTCTACCTCCGGCGGCGGCAAGGGGTCTCCGTGCGAGGAGTGCGGGGAGCAGCCGTGGAAATACCGGTGCCCAGGCTGCTCCCGCCTCACCTGCAGCCTTCCCTGCGTCCAGTCCCACAAGCGCCGCACCGCCTGCACCGGCAAGCGCCCCCGCGCCGACCCCGTCCCGCTCTCCCAATTCGACGACAACCAGCTCCTCTCCGGTACCCTCCCCCACCCCCTCTGTCACGCTCTTCTCCTCCTCCATCGATCACCATACCGATTTCTTACTGTCCCTTGTATTGTCGTCTTGTTTCTTCTGTGTTCAAAGATTACAACTTTTTGGAGGAGACGAAGCAGGTCAGGGAGTCGGCTCACAGGCTGATCGGCGGCTTCGGCCGCAACTTCGGAGGAGTCGGACGGGTCCAGCTGCCAAAGTGGCTGTTTTTCCTCCGCAAGGCGCGCATCGCCGGGGCATCAGGCTCTACTTCCTCCCCAGGGGCATGACTAGGAGAGAGCAGAACCGTTCGCGGCACAACTACAGGTCTGAATGCTTGTTTCATTAGTTTTTCCCTATTAGCTGCATGTTTGGGTTGATCTTGTGATATGATTAGCATTTAGGTGCTTAAGTAGAGTTACTGGCATATGATGAGATCATATGGAATTTATTAAGTTCCATTTCGTGCTTGAATGCTGTAAATAAGTTGAATGCTTCTGATCTGTTCTGTATTGTTGCTTGGCCTATGTATTCTATAGTCATCTCATTAGCATCAGTGTTATGCATGTGCTCTAGAATTCTTGCTGCCCAGGAATTCAGCAGGTTTACTTTATGAATTAGAATCCTTGATGGCATAGTTCATTTGTATGTTTTAAAAGGGTCATGATTCAGTTGGGCCTCTTCATTACTCCACCTTTTGGCACTTGGCAGGGTTCTGTTAGTAATCTGTCTATTTGCTAAGCATCTGCACAGATCCTCTTGAATGAACTAACCTGCCCTAACTTTCACAACCAAATGAATTCGTTAGTTAAGATTGTAATGTGCCACTATCTTATCTGCTGCAAAAATTCTTTCATTGTATTCCACTCTCTCTGTCATGCTATCCTAAAACTGTTAATACATTCCAGCAGATTTATGAAAGCTGCTTTACATCTGAATATCTCTTTGCAGAAAGGATTGCATATACTGGACACTTGAGTGGAGATTTAATTCAACAGATGTTGTCCTAACTGACCATGAGTAAGTTCATGCTAACCTACCAGTATGGAGTAGTTGCTTCTGTTTTTTAAGTTCACATGCCTTGTGAGTTTAGAACTGTTTCAAGATGGCAAAATATCTATAAAATATCTATGTTGAACCATTTTATATTTCTAAAACAGTTGCTCTGTTTGCTACTGACTAATATGTATGATGTATCTTTCATTCTCAAATTTCTTATCATCACATATTTTTTAATTCTGCGTTTACTTGGTTCTATGAAACATTTGGAAGCAGGCCTAAACATTCATGAAATTTTTTCATATGTTGCAAGAGTTACTTTTTTGAGTCGCATGTAAGCATACAATGACAGCAGAAGCTTGGTGTATCTAGAATATCTCCCCTTTTCTTTCTATGCTCATCTCACGCCTTTTTTTTTTCAGGATAGATGAGCACACAAACTTGCTATCTTTATTGGAAAAACATCTGAGTCCTAGCCCTTGGAAGGACCAGCTTACACCATATCGGAATACAGAATTGCGTTATCTCAAACTGTTCATTCAAAAGTCTGCCAAGGTATTGTGGTCAAGTTACCATGCGTCTGTCATGATTATTAAAATTTGCTCTACATTTTCATAAGACAATGACTTCTTTAAACGTGCTGTAGGAATCAGAGTCACCATACCGCCAACTCAATATAGAAGAACCTTTGGGCCCACAACTGAGGAGTATTATTATTGTCGAGTACCCAACTATTAATGTCTTTCTTCCATCAGACAGTTGTGACTTTGAAGTCGAGAAAATGGTAAACAAGCTGAGTAGAAATGAGCTGCCCCTCGGCAGCTCAAACGATAGCCCTCTTCTAGAAGGAACTGAGTTTCACGAGGAAGAAATAGAGGAAGGTGAGTTGTCACCAGAGACACAGGTTATAGATATCAAGGATTGTGGAACTTCACGTACCACTGATATTGCTTCAGAGAAGGTTACAAGTAAATCTAAGATAGATAACAAGAGAGTTTCTTCGGTGCTGTCATGTATCAGCAATCTGGCATTAGATGGTCAACAGAAAGAACTTAATCAACATAGCAAGATGGCGCTGAATACATCTTCTGGGGCTCCCAAGACTAAATCTTGCATGAAAGTCTATCCACTGGACATGGAGGAAAGGGGGGAAGGTGGGGTGACCTCAGAGAGGCAGGTTATATATCTCAAGGACCATGCAACTTCGCATCCTGGCAACCTTGCTCCAGCAAAAGGTACAATTATATCTAAGACAGATAGCAAGATAGATTCTTTAGTGCCGTCTTCCATAAGTATTCTAGCATCTGATGGCTTGAGTGGTCCTCAGGACGAACACAATCAACAAAGCAAGCTGACACGAAATGCAACTCCTGAAGCTCTAAAAAGTAAATCTTGCTATCCACTGGACACTGAGGATAACCAGGGATTGTTCTTAGGGGTGCCCAACCTGGAGTTAGAGCAAGAAATGAGAGATGCTTATGGAGAACTGTTTGGGGACATGAATCCTGATGATTTCTTAAACTATGATTTTGAAATATGGATGAAGATGAATGAGTAGATATAAGGTCTCCATTTAAACTCTGGGACGATTTAGAGGAAGGTGAGATTCCAAGCGCTTCAAAATCATGAACGAAGAAGATGATACTTGGAATTTATGCAAGCCTAACAATGATCCTGCCAACTGCTAAGTTGTACCTTCCTTCAGAAATATGCATTGTCTTTGCCAGGAGTGCTACCTAGAAGGCAATGCGTAGTTGTGCAGCACTCCCATGTATCTGCTAAAACCACTTTAGATTTTGCATGTGCTATTATTATGTAAAATTTTTTAGTTTATTTGTTTTTTGCGCTTTCCAGAGCAGCATAGGGTGTCATTCAAGTCCATGTAGCTTGTTTGCTTCTTGTTTCAGAAATTTTGGGTTGTCACTTTGTAAGGCTTGTCAGTAGTTGCTACTTGCTAACAAGCAACTATGTATTGAAGCCAATGGATAATATTGAAGTTGTATGTAGAATAGTATTTTGCAAAATTTGTGATTTATAAACACATCAATTTGTTGCTGATCAGAGATTTTTTTTTTCACCCATGCTGAACCTGTAGTTTCATGGTCCAATTAAAACATGTTTAGGTTCGGTTCGTGCTCCAGTTGGCTTGAATGTTTTACCTTGGTGCTAGCCTTATCCTGCATCGGTTTCCTCGTGATTAGAATTGTGATTTTGTTCAAAGAAACAATCACTGTCGAATTCGTGGTTCACAAAACAAAATCACAAAAAAAAAGCAAAAAAATACATAATCACGCATTATCAAATCTGTATGATACCGCGTGATCGAAATCCACACATACTGGATGAGTCTCGCGAGGAAATGCAAGTATGCAACCAAAACGGAGGTAGAATATGCTAAAAAAACAGAAGTAGAATAAACAAGAAGAAAGAGAAAATACAGAGTCGCACACCAGAGACCAGACGTGCTCGCCTTGGAAACGCAACCCCGTGCGGTGCGACTCCCCACCGCAGAAAGAAAGGCCAGGACGCGACGCGACTCGGAAGGCGCAGGCGAGCCACTCGGCGTGTCGACCCCCCAACGTGCACACCCCATGGCAGCGGCGACGGGCGGCGGCGGCGGCGGCGGTCCGGCAGGAGGAGGGAAGGTGTCTTTCAAGATCATCCTCACCTCCGACCCCAAGCTTCCCTTCAAAGTGTGAGTACTAGTGACTCTCAGATCTCTCGGGGGGTTTGTTCTGATCCGGGACGGTTGCTTTGCCTCCTCGCAGGTTCAGCGTGCCCGAGGCGGCGCCGTTCACTGCGGTGCTCAAGTTCGCCGCCGAGGAGTTCAAGGTCCCGCCCCAGACCAGCGCCATCATCACCAACGGTACGGGCACCTTCACCCCCCAACGCCGCGGCTTCTCATGAGATGATTTCTCTCTTTTGGTCGAATCGTAATTCGTGTTGCTCTTACGCGATTCACATGATCCGTTTCAGATGCTTTGGTGCGTGGTGAGGGTCTTGCGGATTATGATTCGTGGCTTTTATGCTCTAATTCTTAGGAATCGAGTTTACGTTTTGGTGTTTTTTTGTGTGTATTGAAATGGCTGCATAGAAATATGGATGTTGCTGTAGGTCCAAACATGCCTGTGAAATGGAAAATTATGTTGTACTATATATGTTGGTGTAGATGTGAAAATTGAGTGGAAAATATAAGGTTTGTGTAAACGTGGAAATCACCAAATTTGGATTGGTGTATTGGTAGCACACCTCACCAAATCTGGATGCCTAGGATTACATGTCTAGTTTGCTCCAAAAAGGTGACTGATTTATAGGGGCTGTGGCAAGCTAATTTGGGGATTCCAAGAGTGGCCTGATGCTTTCTGTGGATGAATTGCAGCAATAGTGAGATATGGATGATGCGAATGGGAACTCGTGTAGTTATTTGTTTTTGCCAGGACATGCCTGAGATGTATTCATCATGGGTGGCACTTCGTGAGCTTATGTTCTGGGGGATGGCTAGTGGCAATATGTAGTTTTTATTGTCCAATCAATCCCTCTTGATAGTTTCATTTACTTCATTTGTGAGATATCGATGATGCGAATAGAAACCCTTGTTTTTCTGAGATGTTTTCATCGTGGGTGGCACCTCGTGATGTTGTGCCCTTGGGGATGGCCAGTGGCAAGTTCTACCATTTGAGCTTTTGCATCTAGGCATCGCCATGACATATTATCATACTTTTAGTGCTTGGTTGATGGCTGATCAGTGATCACTCAAACCTTACCATTTTTTATGATGATTAGACAGTTCTTGGATTTTTCCCATCTCGATGGATTCATATTGATAATCTCATTTGCTAACAGAAAAAATTTAGATCATCACAGGTGGAATGCTAGATCAGCGTATGAGGTATTCTTTCCTAGGCTGTTTATTTATAAGAACGTTGTGGTATAGTTTTCAGCTGTCAGTGTTGTTGCCTACTTGCCTGTTGTGGTGATGGTGAGAGTATATACTAACATGAGCTTCTAACTTCTTAGTGCAACTGTCATTTGATTATGAACTATCAAACTTGTGATAAGCTCCAGATGGTTAGAGCAGGAAAATGGTGATCCATAATTGTTTTGTTTATTTGTTTTCATGTCCAGTATTCTTATCTTGAAATAATGTTGCATTTTCCCCCTCTGTAGATGGAGTTGGCATAAACCCACAGCAAAGTGCAGGTACAAGTAGTTATCAAACTCTCACATCTTGTTTCAGATCTGTGTTTCTTTTCCAGTTTTCATGACATGTAATGATGTTCTGTTAGCTACAAGAAGTTATCAATATGATATTTTTGAAACACTGTTTTGTTTTATAGAAGAATTTGCGTTAACGGACCAGGTTAGTTTTCTAGATTATAGAAGATTGATCGAACTGTTTGAGGCTACTGATTTTGTGTTCATATGATGCGCCTAATTTGCACTGGCACTAAAGTCGGCTACTAGAATTTTCAACAAGGTGATCAGCTTGGTTGTAACAAGTAGCAGATGATCACCATCAAGTTTGATTTGGTGCAAAGCGACAAAATGGCTAATACATTGCACAAAAAAGTGCGTATAATTACTGTTTATTCGTTGACGCCTAAAATGTAGCAATGTTTGTTTTCACTCTCAAAATTAGCTTGATCTCAGTAACATACGAAATTTCCGGCTTTTAGATACTGGGTGCTTGTTTGTTTGCTTCATTTGATTTTTTTCTAGGCTAAAAATGTCAAAAGCTGCCGTTTTGAGTTGCACGGAGTATGATTTTTTTCTTGAGTCTTGCCAAGATGATACCCCCCCCCCCCCCCCCGCGCGGGCGTTTTGTTTGCCATTTCTCTGTTACGTTTGCTGATGTGGACTACTGCTCTCTCTTTTTCAGGCAACGTGTTTTTGAAGCATGGCTCGGAGTTGCGCCTCATTCCCCGCGATAGAGTTGGAGCGTTGGCTGCGCCTTTCTAACTGTCCAACTGCTTTAATCCATAAGGAAGAAACTTTAACAAAATAAGATCGATGTTGGGTGCTTGCTTGTATAATGTGACAAGTTGAGGATAGTTTGTCAACAATCTATGTTTTCTTGGCTTGTCTACAGTCTATATGTTTTCTTGAATTGCTATGGTTGGCTGGAGTAAGGGTACAGGGCTTGTTCTTTTCGGCTGCGGCTTATGGCTTTTGACTGAAATTTTTAAATTTTGGTTGTTTACGGTACAGATTACGGAGAGACAAATACTCATTTGCAATTTTGGCTGGTACAGAGGTTGAGCTTTTAACGTATAGATTGTTTAACTTGTTGACCCCGTCTTGAGAAAATACTCCGTTTGAAAGTTAGGTACTATAGCAAAAGCTAAAAGCCGTCAACTTTTGACTTAAAAAACACGCCCAGCCAGACAGGTTGCATGCAGTAGCAATTAGGGATAGGAAGAAATAGCGGCTTGGGAAACTTTGTTTCTCACCGGCTCGCCAGTCGCCGCCCCGAGGCAGTGTTTGGCTGCTGATACGAGTGCCACTGGATGATACCGCACAAAGAACAGCATATGCGCGCGGCACGGGACATGCAGGCTCGTGGACCGTCAGATCAGAGAATGCAAGCAGAATAATATCAAAGACAATGCCCGACAGCCAACAAAACTGCCTTGCTTCCAAAAAACAACAATAAACTCGATAGCCTGGGTTGTTTATGGGTTTTTTTAGTTACGCCTGATTGTTTTTGTCTATGTTTTGCCTTCCACCGCTTTGGCAAGTAGCCTCTATAATGGGGAATGATTCGAAACCACCACCTCTAAAGGGTTTCATGGCAGATTCAATCTGATCTGACGGATTGCTGATCAAATATTAAGTGTTATCATCTTCATCCGACTTTCTGCTGGAGGTAACTTTATTGACACCATGACCAGGTGTCAGTCGGCTCCCAAAATACGTAGGAGCTGTTAGAGAATAGTGGTTTCCCATGACTGCATTGAGAGGACCTCGACCCTCAAATCATGGTATCATGCTCTTATCACCGAGTTCACCGGTTGGGAGTACCAAGCTTGCAGAGGCACTTGAGCATTCTGATATGCTTGGAACGGCCGATTCCTTTGGGAGTGGTGATGATGGGGTGGCGAGTCTTCTTCCATGCGATCAATTTCACTTGTCTCAGCGAGTGGTGAGCCTGGAATGGAAGAGGACGATGAGGAGGCATCATTTTCTATGGCACGAATGCATGCGTCCATGTCGAGGTTGGCATAGTTGACCAAATCAAACTAGTTCTTCTCATCCCATGTCATTGCCATGATAGCATAAGTGATAGGAGAGGACAATGATTACTGAATAAAAAAATCTTCAAGGATTCAACACATTCTTCCCTATAGACAATGCTAGCTATTGACGATCGAGTCGCTGATCTTACAAAATAATATGAGAAAGATGGCTGAAATCCTTATGAGAGAATGGGAATGCTTTTTATTACTATGAACTAGTTACAGAATACCTTTACAAAGGCCTAAAACTAGTCCTAATCTCTATGTACTTTCCTTCTAAATGGAAGACTACGATTCACACAATCTACTTGGCTCTAAACTGTCTTCAATCTTCTTGAATGTGATTGAATGTTTCTTCCTCTATCTTCCCTCATTGCCCCTTAAATGCCATTGAAGAGATGTCAATTATCCATCGGGGAAGTCGCATTATGGAACCAGTGTGTCCGATGGGGGAGATAGTTATTGTCAGAGAGAGGACGCTTGATTATCAGTTGTTGTTAAAGAGAGATGAACGTGGGGAACAACTGCATGGCGATTCTACCCATTGCATGAGATAGATTTCCTGGGAAAGGGCCCAAATATCAGTTCATAGATTTTCTGAGTGATCATCCGGTCAGGTAATATGCACAGTGTATCTCCGACCAGGTTACTCGGGAAGGAGCCTCTAGAGGCTTATGACCGCGGGGTCTCTTGGCCTTAATTAAATATTAAAACTGTATTTAAGGATTTATTCAATTCTCATCAGTTGTTAACTACCCTTAGTTGCTAACCTAGAGATTTAAATACAGAATTAACTGCATAATTAGTGAATACATTACATGCACATTTCAATCTTTAAAATATACAATACTTCGAGAGAACGCCCGCAAAAAAAGTTTACCTGAGGATGTAGCAACAAACAAAAACAAATCTTGAAACAATTGAGAAAGGGTGATACAACAAATCAAGAGAACACATGTAACAAAGCGTACCTAGAGGAGAAGTGTGTGCAATTAGCGACGATGACCATCTCATCGAAGGAGGAGGAGGCCATGAGCTTGCTGCTTCATCTTTAGTAGGCCTGGATCTGACTGGCCGAGGTCAGCCCCTCCACCTCATTGCCCGTCGCACCGCTGGTCCTCCAGTAAGCCAACAATCGTAGGTTCTCTTCTCTTGGATATCGCCTTGAATCCTTCAACCATGCCTGGCCACTGTCGGAACCCGGAGTAACGACTCCAGGATCCTCTGTGTAAATCGCACTAGTCCAGGATCAGCTAGTGCACACAGTACAACAAAGATAAATACCAAGCACAAATGACTGATTATATTAAATAAAAGGGTACGGCCTTATGGTCAAGTCTTACATCAACGCCCATTGGCAAAATAAATAAAGCAAAGAGCTGCGGAAGCAAACTGATAAATAGTGAAGCCCAAACCTGCCCACAGGCAAACGACAGTAAGACGCGGCCTACTCGTCCTGATCTTCACTGTAGTCGACGACATCTTCCTCTGTATGGAGATTGCAAGGTGAGTACAAACTTGTACTCCGCAAATCACACGGAGAAATGCAACATAATGATAAAGGCTTCAATGGAAGGCTTATAGGGTTAGTTTCCATAAAACAACATTTAAGGAAATACAATAATAGATTAAAAATGCTGAATTTAATACAGTAAGTAAAATAATACCGTCAGTGCCGGCTCCGACCAAACACTAACCTATCCACGGGCATCCCACCCGGACCATCTTTTCCAAAAGTTCACGTATGGATTCCATCCATCCACACGTTTTCAAACACTCGTGAATTCCATCCATCTACAAGCTTCCAATCTATCTCATGGGTTCCGTCCACCCACAAGGTTTTCATTCTCTCATGGATTCCATCCATCTATAAGGTTTTCGAAATCATTTTGAAAAACAAAATCTAATCCATGAAAAACTTTTACTCAGCATGCCCATGACCGTGGGCATGGCTATCTAGGATAGATTATACACTCTACAGAGGTTATACAGCTTTATCCATAAGACACGATCATACCTTTGTACCACTAGATTACACACTTCCTTAGGTGTGCAGTGGGGAGTCGTGACAAGGCCTTTACAATGCAAAGCCTTCAACCTGGTCGAGGCAACTCTAAGGTTTCACCCGATGAGAATCCACTGGCCGGGACCCTCTTGAGCCTAGACGAGACTTCTCATGGCTTAACCACGCTCGCCCAAGTGAGACTTCACATGGCACCAACCACGCTCACTTTCAACCTACGACTTACTCAGGTTAGGACTTCACAAATTATGCAGCCAGGGCTGTCCCATACCAGCCATGTGGTCGTATGATTAGGGCTTTGCAACAGTAGCTCATAGACCGGTCCTTAATCTGACTTAGGACCAACAACATACCCCTGTGCACAACAATCAACCACTGCGGCTCCAACCAACAGGGCATGCCTGCACCCACCAATCTAACCATGTGCCTAAGTCTAAACCAGGTTTTATATTTTGCTTTCAAAATAATTCATAAACCTCCTTGACTCACCAAAGTCAAGAGTACAGTTGAAAAACTTATCATTTAATATAAAAAGGGTTATCATTTTATGTGAAAAGATATCCCAAAACAAATATTACAACTATGCAGGTCTAAACATTTGATATAACATTCTCTAGTCAATACTAATGTACTAACTAGGGTTTGATCTAGGGTGACAAGATCTCAGGGGAATTCAATGTCAAATGAGGTAATAATAAGTAGGCTAACTAAGTTTAAAACTGAATTGAAATGCGCTGAATAAAAGTATGCATGTAATATAATTTAAATCAACATAATTTTATTTTGAAAACTGGGATCAACATGATTAAGGAGTGTGACTTGCCTTGCTCTTCAACTTGGTTTGAATCTTCGTCGTCGAATTTTCCCGAATCGTCGAAGTCTACACGCGAAAATAACCCACAAAATTCAAATAAATTCAAATTGACTTAAAAAATTTGAATTGAGGCCAGAAATGGATAGAGGAGATTTTTTTGATGAATTTTGAAATTTGAATGGGCTCAATCGGAGTTAGGACGAAGGAGAACGGGCTCCGGGAAGTTTGAAAAGAGAGAAAATGGAAAATCTGAATTATTGGAATTAGTTTTCTAAAGGAAAATCTGGATTATTGCGTCAGCAGGGATTTAATTTTTGGCTGATTTATTTTTCAACTGAAAAATACACTTATTGCGCCAGCATAACGCCAGCACTGGGGTGCTCCTGCTGACAAGTGGGCCCCCGGTCCATGGACCGAGTCCACAGACTCGTGTGGGGCTGAGGTGGCGCGGGGGGTGGCATGGCAGCCGGGCGCTTGTGTGGCACCCGCGTGGCGGCCACGTCGGCTGCCACGTCAGCCCGATCGCTGATGAGGCCGGGCTGGCCGGAGGACGCGCGCGGGCGGCAGCGGTGGCGGCGCTCCGGTGGCGGCGGCGGCGGCGCACTGCCGGAGGAGGGAGAGAGAAGGATGGGGAGCTCGGGGGAGGGGCGGTTTACCGGAGAAGGCTGGAATTGGGCCGGCGGCGAGCGTGGAGCGGCGGCGGCTCGGGTGCGTCAGCGCGGCGGCGATGGAGAGCTCGGGAGGGAGGGAGGAATGGCGGGGGAGGATGGGCGAGGAGAGGCAGAGCCGGGGAGGGGTTTAAATAGGGGAGAGGAGGGAGGAGTTGCCGGGAATTTCTCGCCGGAGCAGGGGAGGTGGCGGTGGCGGTTACGGGAATTGGGGAGAGGAGGTGGGCGCCGAGGGTGGGGAACGTGGGCGCGGGGCGCGGAGTGGAGCGTGTTGCGCGGGAGGGGAAGTGGGGAGTGGGCGGCGCACGCGGGGAAAGGGGGCGCCGGGTAGGGCGGAGGAGCGGTTGCGGGCGGCAGCGGCGCGAGGTAGGAGGAGACCGCACGGGAGGATGACAGTGGGGCGGGCGCGGCGGCGGTGATTTGGCCGCGTGGCCAAGGGGCGCGCATCGGGTGGCTGGTGCGATGGAGTGGCGGCGGGCGGGCGCGATCAGCCAGGGCAGATCGAACGGCTGAGAAGGAGCGAGGGCGGGCGGGGGAGATGGGCGGGCGTGGCGCAATCCGGGCCGGCCATGTGTCGGCCCGGGAGGAGGGGGAGGCGGGTTTGCGGGCGGCTAGGATGGGACGACGTGGAAGAATCCGAGCCGTCCACGCGGCCGGATGTGGAAGCTGGGGTTTTATTTAATTTTGATTTTTGATTTCAGATTTTTAGAAATTGCCAGGAAATTCATTTAGCCTCAGAAAAATATGAAATAAAATCCAAAACTTCCAGAAAAATTCAGAGATCCTCCTGGAGATATTTTGGACTTAATAAAAATATTTCCAACTATTGTTGGCTCTATAATTTTATATTGAAAATACTTTTTAATTTCAAAAACACATTTTTAAACTCTAGAAAATCCAGAAAACCAAATATATTCCAAATAAATCCAAATAATTAATTTGAATAAGGATTTTTATAGAAAACAAAATATAATTTTATTCAATACTATTTTTAGGTTTTGACCAAAAATTCTTTTTAAATCCAGCTTTTTCAAAAACAAAAATCCAGGCAAAACCAAATTTAAAATTTAGGCAATAAAAATACTTATTTTAATTTTATTTTAATTAATTTTTATTTATTTATTTATTTTTATTTTAATAAAAACCTGGGCTGTTACAGCCACCCGGCAGTAGGAGTGCTCATGTCAACCTTGATGGCAGTCGTGGAGGCTATGCACGTGCAGTCCGCAGTTGGCCGTGAATGGAGAGCGAAGAGCTTAGTGGTGGCGCTCGGCTAAAGCAGAACTCACTAAAGCGAGAGAGAGAGAGAGAGAGAGAGAGAGAGAGGGGTAGGTGGGGGGAGACAGGAGTGGATGATGAGTGAGTGGTTTAGAATGGTTTATTGCTCAGATAAATAAGAACATGTGGAAGAGTTCAACAAGTGAAGTGTCCGGTGTTTGTATGGACGGTATCGCTTCACTACTCCTATCTAGCTACTTCAGAAAAGAGGGGATGAAATGAGTCATGCATATCAATAGCATAGCATACGTACGCTACAAAGTCAACGCAACCAAATAACTTGGGTTAATACTTGATGTATCCTATAGCCTAGCTTAGTAAGTACCTATCGAATTTAAAAAAGGGCTAGATTTATAAAAATAGATCTCTTAGATCAAAGTTTATAAAAAAGCTATAGTGTGATATTTGTGAACATGTCTTGCCGGTATAGATGACGGGTGTATGATACGTGGGTCTCATTTGGTGGATGCAATGCACACTTCAATGCTTCCGTACAAAACTAGAAGGAAAAGAAGAAACCAGTTGCAATCTTTACCCTTTATTTACAAGGACAAGAAACAGAGGACTCAAGCACTTTGAGAATTCTCAACCATTTTGCCTTCAACAGCATGAAAATACCGTATTTGACCTTTTTTTCACACGTATTGTCGTCTTTGGCCCCCTCCTATTGCCGAGGAGTGCGCGAGGGGAGGTGGTGCGGTCGGAGACCGCGTGAGGGGAGATAGCATGGTTGGGGTGCGCATGAGGGAGGTGGCGCAGTCGGGATGCGCGCCAGGGGAGGTGATGGTGGTGTCCCTTCTCTGTCAACGTTGTCTTCCCCCTCTTTGCCAGCATCATCGTCCGTGCACTCGTCGTCGTACTGCTTCGCTTGCGCATGGCCCCGCACAGCGTCACCTCCTCGCGTGGCCTTGTACTGCCCCACCTCCCCTCGCGTGTCCCAGTACCGCGCCACCTCTCCTCGTGCGCAGCCTGGCCGTGCCACTATCCTTGCGCGGTCCCCGACTGCGCCATCTCTTCTCATGTGCTCTTTGGTCGTGGGAGGGGGGCCAAAGACGACAATACGAACATAAGAAGGCCAAATATGGTATTTTCATGCAACTGGGGCCAAAATGGCAGAGAATTCGCCCTTTGACAAAGCGTCTTGAGGCTTGAGGAGGAAGGATGTTGCTTTGTTGTTGCTAATGAGCCGGCTTAATTACCTGATGCCTTCTTACTGGACGACTGGCAAGCATACCGTCTCCCCACCAGGCGGTAGGCTGCCTGCTGCCCCCCACCGAGCGGTAGGCTGCCTACCGTCTGGTGAGGGGGCGGCACGCGCTTGCCGCCGGTGGCAGCTCCGCGTGTCATCTCGTGGGCATTGTCGTTTGTCCACCAGACGGTAAAAACTATATTTTTATCAATATGGTGCGTATACGACTATTTTTATAAATATGATACAAAACAGCGTCAAAAGTGACAATATACACGTAAGAAAGCCAAGTACGGTATTTTGATGCGGCTAGGGCCAAAATGGCCGAGAATTCGCCCTTTGACAAAGCGTCTTGAGGCTTGAGGAGGAAGGCGGTTGCCTCCTTGTTGCTAATAGAAACAAGGGAAGAAAGGTCAAGGCAGCCGTGTAGTGAACGAAACGAACGCCCCCAGGCCAAAGCGCACGCCCATCTGCGGAATCTCATCGCTTGCCTCCTTCCCAATTCCGATCCGTCCCCAACTCCCAAGGCCGAGTGAGTGATTGAGAGAGAGAGAGAGAGAGAGAGAGAAGCGGCGGCCCCGGCGGCGGGTGGCGATGGATGAGAGGAGGAGGAAGTGGGTGGCGTGGGCGGCGGCGGCGGCCATCTTCGTCGTGCTCATGCTCGTCACGCCCGCCATCCCGCAGGACGAGGACTACCACCACTTCGCCGACCAACGCACACTCTTCCTCGGTACCGTGCTTCCCATGCCTAAGTTCCATCGCCTCGCCTAAATCGCCGGCCTTTGTCTTCTGCTATTCCTCTGGCCTTAATTAATATAAGTAGCTGCTACCTAGGGAAGGATTTGGGGGCAGCTCGCTTTTTACCTCGTAAATTCATGATTGAATCGGTTAACCGAGTCCAATAAATTCAATAAAGGTGACAAAGGGAACAAAAATTGGGAACAAGTGTGGATTCGGCTTGTGCTCCCCTATATACCTTCTTGTATAGTACAAATCAAATGCTTGTAACTGTCAGCATTATTCAACATTCTTTGTGTTACATTGATGCTAGCGGCTAAATTGGCAGCTAGAGCGATTACTTGTACCCTCTACTTACTGGATACTAATGAGTAATGGTACAGATCATGTACAAAGTCATGTGGGTTAATACTCTTGCCATGTTACGTGGTGCTGGTTTCGGAATCACCGTTCGATACATTTTTGTTTTGTTTTGCAGGGATCCCTAATACGTTGAATGTGGTTTCAAACATCCCCTTCTTTTTCGTTGGTGTTGCCGGGCTCGTCTTGTGTCACTACAAGAACTACTTCAGGCTAAAGTGCTGACTGAATGCTGATATCATTTTACTTCTTGTTCTAATTCAAGTTATGATTTGAAGCAATCTGAAGTTATCTTGCTGGCAGCTCACAGGGGGAGCTCTGGAGTTGGACATTGTTCTTTGTTGGTGTCACTGCTGTTGCTTTTGGTTCATCCTATTATCATCTCAACCCGAATGATGCCACACTAGTTTGGGACAGATTGCCAGTGAGTTTTTTTTTCTAGACCTTCTATGCCATAGATATAATATACAGTACCGTTTTTTCTACAGCTATTCCTATTATGTTGGCCCCTAAGGAGTCTCACAGTGTTGGTGCTTACAGTATTTTGGTCCCATGACATGCCAATAGATTTGGATGGGGAGAATTTAGCCCAGCCCCCTTGTGTAGTACTGAATAATTGCAATCTGAAATTCTGAATACATTATAATGCCCTGTTTAGATAGGATTGGGTGTGATTCTAAACCCACCACTTGAACTGAAACTAATGGGATTTGGGGGAAAAAGAGATGGAGAGATTGTTTCACCCCTAATCCACTAGGATCAGTTGCCTGATATGCCCCAACAGACTTGTTTTCTTTGAAACTGCCTGGTGGAGAGTAAAAGGCATCAATTCACTATATTTGTCCTCGCTTATTTTCTCGGTTTTTAATATGGTGAAGGATGACATATTGGCTTGTTTGTCTAGATGACGATTGCTTTCACATCCATCATGGCCATTTTCATTATTGAAAGGGTTGATGATAGGATGGGAATGAAGTCCCTTGCACCACTTGTTATTGCTGGTGCACTGAGCATCCTGTATTGGAGGCAAGCTCTTTCAATTGTTTAGCTGTCTTTTCCTCTGAAATATTTTTGTTCTTGTTCATGCCTTCAATTTTTGCTGTCTTAACTCTATATAGGTTCTTTGATGATCTTCGCCCATATGCAGTAGTTCAGTTTGTTCCATGCATTGCAATACCTGTGATGGCTATAGTAATTCCACCAATGTATACACATTCAAGTTACTGGTTGTGGGCAGCAGGTTAGTGCCAATGTTGCTCAATATCATTGAGATGTATGCAGTTTCATTGTTTGTGTAGATAAAAAAAATTATTACAGCTATTAAGAGCTCACGGTATTTAGATTTTTTTCTTAACTATTTGTAAATAGCATAAAATGATCGGCTGTGAAAGTTTCTCTGTTTTTTTATTTATCTTATATTGAACACTTAGAAGACAATCCCATTTTTTCCCGTGTTTGCTGTTATCTGGAAATTCATAGAGCAGTCAATGGCCCACTCTAAATAAATTCTTATTTGGTTGTAGGACTTCAATGAACCTTTGCTATAAGAATGAACCAACCATACATAAGCATTTCTTCTCAGTATAATTTAGTATGACGCAAGGTCTGCAATCTGGATTTTTCTCTCTGTTCTTATCTCTCAAAATAATTTCAGGATTTTACCTCCTTGCTAAAGTAGAAGAAGCTGCAGACAAACCTATCTATAAGTGGACCTATCAGATTGTTAGTGGTCATACTCTTAAGCATTTATGTGCTGCGATGGTACCTGTTTTCTTGACACTCATGCTAGCCAAAAGGACTATTGAACCAGAAAGGTACGCTTCTATACTGCCTTTTTAAGAACAACATTGTTTACTCCATTTCAAATGCATCAATAAGATGCCATGATTATCTGTATTTTTTATTTGATTCAACTTGTTCAACTGTTTCGACCTGTTAAGTGGAACTTGATTGAAAACTAAACTTATATTGGTATTGTTCATTTGTCTTGAGAAATTATTATTATCTGTCATAACTGAACGTCATTGGCTATCTGTTCTAATACAGATACACCCAATGTTCAACCATATGGAATTTTGTGTGAATGATGTTTGCAACTGCACACAGCAGACTTAATTGAAAAATTGTGTCTCTGGCGTGCAAAGTGATGCCATTCCCCATCAAGAAGCAAATCAAGGAATTGCCAGGAGCTATAATGCATAAACATTTACAGTATTTTTCTCATTGTTGCAATCAAAATCAGTCACCTGGGCACTCTAGTCCTAGTGGAAGACAATTGGAAGTTACTAGCCATTGAATAACTTTGCAATTCGTTATTTCTATTTCCATGGAGTTGAAGTTGATCTTGTCCTTAAGTTAATTCACTAGAATGATATCAGAAATGCAACTTTTGCATTAGTTGCTTGCTAGTTTTACCAGTAATTCAATTGTGCCCTGTTAGTTCTCCCATAGCTTGACTTCCTGTCACATTTAACATGGCAAGCATTAATTCAAACAAGAACTTCCCCTTCAAAAATCAGTTTTTGCATTCATCTTGGGTAGTTCTCGTAGCAACTTCACCGCATTGAGTAATGAGTATGCCTTGGAAGTTCAAAAAAGAATAAGAGTATGCCTTAGATATGCATCAGCCATCATCTGCCGAATTGATCGTACGGCCTTTTGGTAGTATCAGGATGTAGGCCCTGTTCTTTTCAGCTTCGAAAAGCTGCTTTTCGGCTTTTCTACAGTAATTAGCTTTTAAACAGAGTATTTTTTTAAGATAGAGTCTACTAGTTAATTGTAGTACATACTTTATTGACTTCATTTATATCAGCAAAAGCCGCACGTGAGTTTCTGTTACTTTGTAATCTCTCGTGCAAACAGCTCAAAAGCCACAAGCCGTAGCCAAAAAGAACAGGCCCGTAATACATAAAGCCTTGACTCACGAGATTTTCTGTAATGCAGGGTAAGTCTACTCCAGAAGTGGAAGGTCAAGTTGATTGCTGTGAGAGAGAGACGTTTCAAGGATAGGAACACAGTTAGTGTCGATTACAACTACGCTGCAGTTTCATCTACACCTGAAGAGTAGATGTATCCTTTTTTTTCAATGGCATTCTGCAGACATGCAAGAAAGAAAAATGGCTTGGACATGCACAGTAACTAGAGCAGTGTACATTTTGAATATCCGGAGTTCCACCACGGCTGAATGTGTTATCCCTGCTAATCAGGGTTGATTACCATGTTGTAGATACGACCCTTACTAAAATCTTGTGCATTATACTCTTTTATTGCTCAGAACTTAGAATGATATGGCCACGAGAGCCATAGTTGTACTGAAACCATACGCAATTTATCCATTGGAAGCGTGCCGATGCCTGCGGCCGCAATGCCAAATGGTGTAGGCTGATGAGAGACGGGGACCTGGTGGTGCAGCCTCTCCCTCCTCATGGCTGCTTTCTTTCTCCAAGGTGCTCGGTTCGCCCATGGTACCCTGAACCTCAGAGGCGTTAGCGATGAGATGAGATCCCAGCACTAGCACATTAATGGCAAGCATACCACTAGAAATGGTCGATGCTCCAAAGAGTGATAATAGCAAAGAAAAAAAACATGCTATGTATATCGGAGGGAAGCTACTCCTTTCCCGAGAAATCATATCATATGCTTGGGAGAATATTACCAACTTGTCATCTACACCAACGAGAAGCACCAAGCAGAAACAGCGAGTCGGGATATTTGATCTGGGATATTAGAGCAACTCTAACCGGTTCTTTATCCTGCTCTTCATTGTATATTTATCTAATATGGCTCAAGAAATAGACTCCAACCGGTTCTTTATCCCCCTCTTCATTTTTATCGAGTCGCTATTTTCTCCCGGCCGCTAGCTAGATTTGGCGAGCGCCTCCTCACTCGCTTCTCAAATAGCTAGTTGAGCTGAAAATAATAGTTAGCCTCTTCATCTTAGAAAATAGATAGAGAGAAATGACTAATGGGATGGAGTAGAAATATGTACAGCCAGAGTAGAGAGTTCTTAAATTTGCACGAGGATCGGCAACGGACAAGACGGCGGGATTTCCACCTGATGACGGCCTTATTGGCTAAATCAGCGCACATATGGGGGAAAGCCTGCCGCAATCTTCAATGGTTGGTAAGCTGCTCTGTTGTGCATCTTTATCCACTACAGAGCAAAGGAGTTTGGTGTCACACGTCCCGTTTATTTCGACTTGAGTTTCTAACTTCTGATTTATTTTTTCCTATTTAACAATTTTGTTTTTTTCTTTTTTTTTGGCTTTTTAGCTTTTTATCGATTCTTTTTTTCCCTGTATTCGTTTGTACTGTCCGTCACGGACTAACCTGTTTAAGATTGCATATTAATCGTATGTTGTGCTGATAGCCTCCGTTATGCTTCTCTGCGGAAATTTTACTGAAGCAATCACGACAAAAAAAAAAGGGTCAGTTAGATATGAGCATGGTACTGTATCATAGCCCATCATTGTGCTTCCGAGATTTGTGCTGGAAATTAGATTTTGCAATTTGTTCGTCGAAATGCAAACATGGGATTTAAATAGACATGACGTCATAGTAAGTGTACAGATGCAGATGGGACTGCGTGCGCGAGTGGAGAGCGTGCACGGGTCACTGACCATCCTGCTTTTCTCGCTTCTCACTAACATCTCTTGCCTCTTTTTCTTCTTTTCACAATATTTTTCAATTCCAAATGTATTGACACGCTTGAACTTTCTGAAACAGAGTCGCAGAGACCTTACTGCTCTCGATTAGCAAACCATGGACAGACCGTATATAAGGACTGAATGGGTACATAAAAAGGAATTTGCTGCTATAACAAAGAGACTTAGCCGTACGTTCGTAGTATGATTATATATATGCTTTTACAGATTCGCTGATTCTTTACATAAAAGGGATGGAAAAAGAAGAGGAAAAATAATCAACCTCAGATTACAACTGCATTCCGTGATGCTGTCGCTAGTGTACATTTTTAACAGTACACAATGATGTTTCCCACCATTCTTTCCATCAGCCTTCCTCTCCAGAATCCTTCAATCTGTAGCAATGTCAGGCGGATGGTGAACCTCGCAGAGACGCACGCCTAGGTAAACTGTGCACTTAAATCCACTGACTAATTTCTGGCCATCATCTCGCGAAGAAACGCGACGATAAAGAGACTGCTGGTGATGTCATATATTGCACTACGATCCACTCTCAATTTGGTTACTGAATGGCAACCGGTCGGCGCCCCTCTCAACGGCATCCCTCCACTGCCGATACCTTATACCGAGCTTGTCGTATGACACCGGCCAGTTCCATACGTTGGCGCCATTGATCATTCGTTCTTGCTGCCCAAGCACAAGCCGTAGATCCTCATTCAAGACCTGCAGAAGATCATCCATATTAACATGATCGGAATTGTCAGACACAGTTGTTGAAATTAATCCAGGTCCACTCTGACTTAGTTTGCAAATGACAGATACTAATTAGAAATATAGTAGTTATCATGTTGGTATCTCATAGATAGCATTGCAAAAAAAAATGGTAGTTGCAGTTTTGGTGCAAAGTGAGATGAAATGAGAATACTAGTTATGGATCTGTGAGAGAGAGAGAGAGAGAGAGAGAGAATACTAGTTATGAAGTTGCTCTGAAATTATGAGACTTGCCTTCTCAGCGAAATATGACCACAATAGGTGCATGAAGGGGATGTGCTTGAGCCAGGGAGCAAAGTCGAGGGACATCCGGTACAGCAGCCTGGTTTTATTCCTAGAGGAGGGCAAGCACACATGGAGCTGGTGGAGATGCGTTGAACATTGCTGGGTGCTCTTCCCTTCTAGCTTTCCAGGCTTTGAGATACCAATGGTTGACAAGACCATGCACGGCGGCCGGAACTCCATATCGATTGGGTAAGGATCCCAGTACCCTTGGAGCCCAGATGACGGTGTCAAGAATTTAACCAAGCTGACAAAAAAAAACATAACATCAGCATGTTGATTTGCGCACATAATTTCACTACAGTTATGAAATTTTTTCCTCATCGACTAGTTTTCCTCAGTGAGCTGAAATGCATATAAATACCTTGGAACACTCCAACCCTTGGCAAAGGTGGAAGTATGAGTAAAAGGGGCATGAGCAAGGTCTAATAGATTGTCCAGAAGAAGTCCGTGCTCTACTGGTAGTTCCATTATTATCTGTTGAATGATCAAGAAGAATTCCATTACCATTTGATTCAGTTTAAAACTGAACTATACAGGACACTTGCATCATAGTGCAATTGCTGCAATATGATATGATTTCTTTTACCTCTGCATGAATTGTAAATCCTGAAGGAGGCAGTAGGGAAGGGATGGTGGACTTTGGTGGGTCATCGCCAGGCCAGATCCAAACCATTCCTTCTTGCTCAAAGCATGGCAATGACCGGATGCGCACATTAAGCATCTTTGTTGATGGCATTTTCTCGCATTTTCCATCAGTCGAATACTCCCACCCTGAAGGTTATTCAAAAATCTGAAATATTACTTACACATCATCCTTTACTTTTCGTAATACTAATAAGCATAAGAAGCCTGACAGAATAAGTCAGAATAAGTGCAATTCTTTGTCATGAGTCCATAATATTTATAAGTACTTCAGAAGCACCATTCTTGTGTTTTACAAACATAAGTGCATGACTAACTATGCCAGTCTTAATCACTGTGAATTCAAATAATCTGGACAAGATAAACATGTAATCACATTTTGAAAGGAAGAAAGCCCTTCTAAATAATGCTTTAGTGCTAGCTGATACTGTAAAATCAAATTGCAAAAAACAGAAGAAGCAAGTCAAAAGAAATGTTCATCAATTTCAAATATTCAACTTTTAGAATTCTAAGTAATAATATATCACTTTCCGTTCTTACCATGGTAAGGGCACTGGATTCTACCCTCATTCACTGAACCAAGATGAAGAGGGCAAGCTCTGTGGGCACATGTGTTCTGAACACATCCAGGCCTTCCGTCTTTTCCTCGGAATATCACCCACTGCTCCTCAAAACAATCTATTGGTACCTGAGAACACACATGTGGCCTCATCAAATAAACACAAGTGTCTGTGACTGCTAACTCTGACTTCGTATTGGCTTGAAACACGCATTGCTTTACCATTGTATCATCTTTCAGGTCACTGGAGAAAGCAACTGGGTACCAGAAGTTTTGCAGTCTGGGATTGTAAGGCTTCACTGGACCAGACACGTTGATATTCCGACGTGGCTGTTTCTTGGCTCCGGCATGGGTCGTCGATGATGTACTTGGAGTAAGGGAAGTGCACTCGGCTGTGGATGCACTAGAGCTTCCATCCTGCAACAGCCTGTCATTGACCAGGGTCTCCATTTGTGCTAACTTATCTAGCGCTGATGATACTCTTGCTTCCGATAAATGAACCTGAATCGGATATGTAAAACATCAGGTTCTAGATGATATTGACGTGTTTCCGTTTGGCCACTTTCACTAGCATACCTGATTGTGAGCTTTTGTCAGTTCTTGCTGTAACTCGGCGAGCTCTTTCCTCAAGGTTTCAACTGACTTGAATTCTCTTGCTAAAGGATTGAGAACCTCTACCACCTGCGTTACATTTTTAGCGATGCATGGGCGCATGGCATAATTTGTGTTAGTACTTCAGAATTTCAGCCTTAAGCAGTTTATTTGTAAAACTCAGCACATGCAGACTAAGACCTTTCTCTGAATTTACTACCAGGCCGGTATTATACCTTGTTGTGAAGCACCATGATGGTGAGGAGATCCTGCCGTGCCCTCCAATCGCAGTACTGGATGTCGAATCGGACCACCTCAAGAGCTTGGTTCACATCCAAGAACTTCCCTTTTGCAATGGGAACCCTCGGCCCGGGGTCATCGACATGGAACAAGGCCTCCCAGTTGTTATTCTTTGAATATTCAGCTCTATCATCCCCGAGCACTGCATACACCTTGATTCCACCATCTCTACCAACACCCTGCACAGTTTCCCTCATAAACATCAT
Source organism: Dendrocalamus sinicus (assembly GCA_036346575.1). Classification (NCBI taxonomy): domain Eukaryota; kingdom Viridiplantae; phylum Streptophyta; class Magnoliopsida; order Poales; family Poaceae; genus Dendrocalamus; species Dendrocalamus sinicus. The sequence goes on along the minus strand of CM070643.1, from coordinate 8,474,938 downwards.
CATCAATTCACCACGCCAGAGGCTTTAGTTTAGCAGACAATTGGATAACTATATGAATATGATACAGTAGAGATTTAGTAAATTCAATATAATTCAGTATTCAGATATCAGCTTGTGGGGAGAACGCAATGCATTTGCAGAGAATAGGCCTAAATCGCATATTTGCATGCAGATTGACAAAATTTTCACCCAAGTAGTGTGTTCAAGAACTGGCTGTACTCCATTAAAGATTTCGGTTTTGCTCCTTAACTTTACAGGTCTGGAGATACGACTCACAAGATTAGGGCCCAACATATTAATCTCCCAATTCACCAGCTAAGCAGAGATCGCATAATACATCAAAATCATGGAATATTTCGAGTGGTCAAAATACTACGGTTTTATTGCAAACATTGCAACCAGAAACAGATTGGTTTTAGGAACTGAAAAGGCCATCCCCAAATGAACAGGTCAGACTTCCAGTATCAAATTGTCCATCAAGAACTGACCACTAACTAAAAATTCCAACCAAAAGGCACCGTTTCTCCCATCTCCATAGAACAAGAAATATCCGGAAAAAAAGAGCAAGATAACTCACCTTTCTGGAGAAACACCCGAAGGAAGGCTTAATGAGCAAGTGCGGCACCAAAGACAGCGAAGCCACAGTGGTCATGGAGATGGACGCCGCCGCCGCCGCCGCTGCGATTGAGCAGAGCAAGCGAAAAAGAAAATAAAATTATGTCTCCAAGAAGGTGGATTATGTTTAATTTTTTTCCGGAAAATTATTGTTTCGCGTCTGAAGTGGCCTTGTGGGCTTGTGGCCTTGTGCCCTTGCCGATAAGAGGCGGGAGATGCCCGCGATCTCCACGAGCCTCCCACGTGCTGCCACGTGTGATCACTTGCAAGGCTCGAGCAGTGACGTGGCGGCCTCGAGCACCAAGAGTTGGGAGTAGACTTTTTGCACCTACTATTGTACCACACTCCGGTTTCTTGCCTGGGTTTGGAAATTGTCAATTAAGACCTTCAGCGTTGTAGATGTTCTCATAAATTAAGCAAGCAACATATTTTCGTTTCGTATTATTTTTTTCTATATTATTGGTAGAAGAAATATTTTTAGACAAAGCCAGCTATATTAGCATTAGTCTTACTTCAAAAAAACACTTCAGAGTAAAACTAAACATTCAATAAGATTATGCTTGTTAGATGTAATTAGTGGTCTTTATTTCTTTCGCGAGGGCCAGCGAGTGGTCTACTTGAAGGGCTTGAGCTCTAGATTAACGAATGCTTCTAACACAACTTTTAGGTTTTAGAAAAAGTGTGAGTTCCTTTTGTATGAGGAAACTAAAACCATTCTTTTACGACTAAGAAACTAAAACCATGGACCAACTTATTTAGAGGTTTGTATTTAGAAAAAGATAAGCTTTTCCATTAAAGGTCTTCGTTTCATGAGTTACTTGCTAAGCATTTACACATACATGCCGAGTGGTGTTAGACGTGGCGTTGAGTGGCACAACTGATTATGACCTAGTTTCTTTCTCTGTTTGGGATTATTATTTTCTAACCTATATACATCCTACGGTTTAGACGTGTTAAAGTTTCACGTGCTTGAAATTCTCATCACATAGTGAATTTTATTTTCATGCTTCCGTGATTTTCTTCCGCAAAAAATCTCTACATTAAATTGGTATCTCCTGCTCTTTGGTCATCTACTATTCGCCCTGCATAATCTTCTCGTACTTAGCGGTTAAGCATAAAAAGTCGTGAACAAGCCTAGAGCAAGTCTTATAATACAGCCTTCAGCTGGCTGTATGAATGCTTACAGCTCACTTTTCAGCCTATTCATATAGTAGTTACAGCCAGCTGAAGGCTGTATGACCTACCACTTCCTCTCACAAAGTTTCTTGGTTCTTGTGCTTGCTGGCTGTAAGCTTACAGCCCACCTCTCTTCTCTCTCCTCCTCTCTCTCTCTCCACCTCAGCATACAGTCAGCTTACAGCCTCTTATAATACTTGCTCTTATCCTGAGTGGTTGGGCAGAGGAGATTGAGTGTTTCAATTTCACGATACTGCAGGGGCTGGACGGGCAAATGGGCTTACCACAGTGTAACGATAGATAGGGTGCAGCGTTGGGGATAAGACGCCGCTGAGATTTCGTCGGGACGCGCCCAGGTGGCAGTGGGTACTGGGTAGGGCGAGATACAAGTGAGGAGATATTTTTTTGGCTTTTCCCTGCCTCCTGAATTGTTATTGGCGCGCCTTCGTAGACGCGCTCCTGGCCATCAGTTGAGTTCCCATCCGTCCCTGCGGCTGCGCCTCCTGCGTGGGTTCTTTTCAGCTGTGCGCTGGCTTCTTTTCCGCTGTACTGACTTATGACAATCGGCTTCTTTTCAGCTTTACTGACTTATGATAATCTATGGGTAGAATTTTTAGTCTGGGTCTTATATTGTTTGATTTATAGTTTTTAATTCTAACTATTTGTAAGAGGTAGAATAAAAAGAGACAGTTGTATGTGATTTTAATCGGTGTAACTGAAGTCAGTATAATGTCTACCACAATCGACCTCTAGACCCTACCTTGAAAAGGGCACTATTTAAAAGTTAGTTACTATAGTAAAAACCAAAAGCCATAAGCAGCAAGTCCAAACGAACCCAGCCTGTGATTGAAAGTTTTTAATTTTAGTATAAACATTTATACGAAGGAATCAAATTTCGATAAATCGTCTCGAAAAGGCTGTCCTGATAAACCGTTTCGCGAAAAGGAGACAAAAAATCATCCTATTTACTTATTCAAGGAAGTCATAAGTCATATACCATAGCTCTCTTATTTTCGACTTCTAAAAACCGCTTTTCTACATTAAAGTGTTTTTCTATAATAACTAGCTTTTATCGAGTGTCTTTTTAAAATAGGATACATACATACTGTAGCGATTTTGTTTATATCAACTAAAATTATATACAAATTTTTATCTTTTTATATTCTTTCACAAACAGATAAAAATCATTATCCACAGCCAGAGCCCGAGCCCGTCCCGTAACGTAGAAGAATCTAAACATATCATAAAACTCGGCAGGCGCGTGGGCAATACATATCTGGCCCAGCCCAATCCAGTGATACTGCATGCGACGCAAGGCCCCAAAAGTGTAGAAGCACATTTATTTCCACTTAAGTTGGCACTCTATCAAGGAAAGGTCAGCCTCCTCCCCTCCGAGCCGTGCCGTACTGCCGTTTAGCATAGGGAAAAGTTTTTTTTTTGGGGGTTGTCTAGCGGTAAATTTGCTATGGACTACTCAAGGGAACCTGTTGATTTGACTATGCCTACGTTTAGCATTGTGGTGAATTTTCCAAGGCACTAGCTTTTTTTTCCTTCTAGTTTTGGATGTAGCAGTTAGTTGGGAGCATTTTTTAGCGACTACAGCAAAACCTTATTAGAATTAGTAAATATTCCATCAACTAACTAGATTCCATAGCGCAGCACAGTACAGCACAGGTCCGCAACCGGAAACTGGCCTTATGTCTGCTTCGGAGTGATGGTCGGTGAATTCTCTGGGTCTGGACTTTACAAAATAAAAAAGTAAGTTAGGGATTCTGGATATGTTATTTTGGGCCCAGTTACTCAAAGTGTGAACAACTTCATGCTGTTTCCTCTGAGTTTTAGCTAATCTTCCCCTAAACACAGCATTCCCCAATGCCTTTGGAAAAATGATTGCAAGCGTACAACTCATGCCGAGAGCTGATCAGGAGGAAGAAAGAAAAGAAAGAAAACAGCGAGCGCGGCCGTCTTAGATCGATCAAGAAAAGCAGCGCTGGCGACGTCGTAACATCGGGGAAAAAAACAGGGGAGTGCCGGCCGCGTTGCGTAAAAAAAGGCGAGATATTTGCTTGATAAATTATTATTCTTATTTATTTTTGCTATCTTTTCCTTTTATGCTTTTGCAGAGTTAGCAGGTTGCAAAATCAGTAGACAGCAGATTTTAAAGAAAAAGTTTTCACTGTAAATTACAATCATTCATCCTCTTTGATTACCATCAACGCTTCTACAAATCACAATCTTTCTTTAAAGAAATAGCTAGATCAAATCATATTTTAAGTCGCTCAAGTAGCGTTGAAGCTTATGTTACCATGGGAAATGTGCAATCAAATTTTTTTAATCTTTTATTGGTAATGTCTTTTTAACTATTTGGATTGATCATATTAAAATGATATAATTAGAATTATCACACTAAGTACCTTCATAACATTAAAATGTTTTATTTTTAACAAATACAACCAAAGTTGCATATCTCCCATCATGAAAAGTCAAAAACATCGATATGTCTGTGACTGCAGGGAGCAGTCCAAGTTATGTTGTCTGACATGTTTTTCACAAGCCTTGCTCTTTTGGAACTTATTATCAGTTATGTGGTGATGGACTTTGTGCTGGTACTTTTGGTTGTTTGCTTTGTCTATTGAAACTAGTTGACATTTGAATTGCTTCTAAATTTGATCATGTTGATCTCACGCAGTAGGTTGACTTCTTAAATGGCGTTTAATCATGTGATAGCATTTCTAGCATGCTAGTTCTTACTATCCGAATCTATAGCAAAATAGTTTTGGGACTTGGGAGAAGACAATTCGTTGTAGCCATTAAGTGCATGCACGAATGTGCTTTGAAACGGTAACAGTATGTGCGTATTTCTTATTTTCTTTTCCTCCTCCTTTGTTTTTTTTGTAGCTATTAACTGAATACGTTTTATATAAACCTTAATTAAATTGATAATTATTTGAAGCTTCAAGGCCAGATCTCCTTGAATAGATAGTGCTTCTATATTCTCTCAATGCCAAATTGCACAAATCAAAAAACAATTTTGATAACGGCAGCAAAGTACTTTAGTGATACTGTAGCAACACTGCAGCGTGCACTGTAGCCGTTACTGAAGTGACTAGATAACAAGTTGTAAACGTGCACGTTTTTGCTCATTCTTCTAATCAATTTTTAATTTAAACTAATTCATGTATGGAAGCAACAAAAATACCTAGACATAGATAAATCCATGGAGAATCTATAGGAATAAAAAAACTAAGAAAAATGATAATAGATGTGAATTAAAAAACTTACAAACGTTAATTGAAAAACGCAGAAATCGCGTCATCCAACCATAAGCACACATCCATCAGCACAGTGCACCATCTTTTTCCTTTTTCTTCTCGCGTCACACCGCCGCACGCCCTTTTTTTCTTTTTTCTTCGCCTCAGTGAAAGGCCCTTTTTCTACTCGATCACGTCTCCTTTTTATAACCAGCCGCCACGCTGTTTCCGAGTCCCTAATCATCACCAAAACCTAAACTAACTTTAAGACCCAATACAAAATATCAACCAGCCTATTTACCAATTCAACTAGACTTTCGGCCCACTAATTTTCAAGGGACTCGAAACCCTTCCTAACACGGGTTTTCACACTTCAGACTTTTCAACTCATCACGTGTCGAACCCTCCAAGACCACACCTCCCGTAGCTTCTCCACGCATCATCCACCACGTGTCGTAGCCTCCGGACCACACCTCCATAGCTCCAACACGTATCATCCATCTCTGATCTTCATGCGCTCCAAGCATGAGTCCAACCATCTCGTGACATCCTTGACCGTCTGAACCTCGGATTTCCCTATCCTAGTTCCGCTCCACCTCATCACCAACCATAGTCGCCTCCATGCTCAACCTGCACATGTAAAGACCAAACACATTTTTCCGGCGCAAGTTCGTCTAAACTTGACCAACATCAATCCGCACACATGCGACACAACTCGCGTAACAATGCTAAACAAAATTATCAATTATTCATTATCACAAATTAACCTTTGTCAATTATTTATTACCAAAATATCCTAAATCTAGCCACATGGTCTAACAGATCTTTAGTGGATAAAAATGAGGAATAGAGACTGGTACCAAGCATTGAAGATTGCAACAGGCTTTCCCCGTAATCCCGTATGACTACCGTTTTAGCTCATATTGCATATGTAGTAAGATATCCTCTCGTTTGTTAATTTAGATGTTCATCACTGATGTTTGTTGTATTTGACAATTCCATCCTTTTGATTCAGGAGTACATGTCGAACCTGTGCGAAATTGCGTCCCTCAAGGACTTAGATCATGCCTTTTTTGAGATCTGGAAGCGTGTTGCTAAGCAAAAAGGTTAGCATCTTACATCAGTCTTAGAGCATCTCCAAGAGACTCTTTATCTTGTACTTTTTCTCCAAATTAGATGATCCAAGGAAAAAACACTCTCCAACAGCTCTTTTATACTGTTATCTATTTTGCAGTGGAGCCGAATTCCACCATCTCGCTCGCGAAACCTGGCGAGGCATCGCGGCTCGCTAGCTGCTTTCCTCCCGCTCATTTTTCCATTTTCCTGCGCTAGTCGGTCGTCTTCCCACGCAGAATCCCTCCCTCTCGCGCCCCCTCCCGCGCGGACCTCCCCCGCGTCGAAGCCTCCCGCGGCGCCCTTTCCCCCCTCCCCCCTGCGGGTGTAGGATTGGAGCCGCCCGCACGCCTCTGCGTGGTCCCGGCGGCGCCCGGCCCTCCCCGCGCGCCCGGCGGTGCCCGGCCGGCCCCGCAAGCTCCCGGCGGATCGCATCCCATTCTTCGTTTGCTCCACTGACATTCGTTTGCTCCGCAAGCTTGTGATGTGTAAAACACTACAGTACAGACCAATATAAACGGCACATATATTTTGCCCTTTATCTAAGTAAGTGTCTTGGAATGCTTTTCGAGGGCACATAGATAACCACGACAGTTATATGTGCCTTTATTTCCTAATGAAAGCCGGCACATGCTATGTGCCTCGATGACAATTCACGGCACATATATGTGCCCCTGTATTCAAAGATAGCTAAAATAGAGAGTCTGCTAGAGTTGGAGGAACAAAATATAAAAAAAAAGGGTTGGGATGACTCTTCAAAATACATTATGGGCGTCTCTATTTTAACAAAACTCTTGGAGTTGCTCTTATGTATAAATAAACCACTAATGGTGTTTTGTTTGTGGATATGTATGTTTCTTATCATTTCACAAACATTTCAGAGAGATTTCAGAGATGCTTTGGAGGAAGTCTATCAAATGGACGAGTTTCATTTACACAAACCTGAAATGGAGGCTGAATTGAAGGGGAGAGTACTTCAAAATGGAACACCGGGCAAGTTCTTTTCTTTAGAACTGTTTTGCAAGTTTATAGGCACATCTTCTGAGTTCTTATTGTTAATTATGATTTTTCATATTGCCAATGTCTAATTTCCTTCGTTTTCTTTTCTAGTTTGATACTTGCGTGGAGGACATCCCTGAGAATGTAAGTACGATGCTGTGTGGCATGTAAATGCAATTGGAACACGTTCTTAATTACATTGATGCCACATCTGTCTGATTTTAGGCTGAAGAGGATGAAGCTCAGGATTCAATTACACGGGCAGTTTACAGCAAGGTAGTCAATGAATCATGAGAATCTCTGCATGCTTGTTATTCTATATTCTTCACAATTGCAACTGAATTCTCTTTTCAGCTTCGTAAAACAAAGACCATGGAGAAGTATGCTGCGAAGAAGATGGATGTTGCAAAACGGATTGGCTTGATTCTCTAGATTTCAGCCATTGCGCATGCTTATCGGATAACTAAATTCTTTTACTTTACGCATGTAGTGCCAGATGTGCTTGCCACGGCACAGCGTGAAAAGATACGGGAGAAATGTCAGGCAGATAATGGCTTTTTTTTTTTGTTTTGCTTTTAGCTTTGACTTCTTTAAAAATAGAAACATACGGAGTGATAGTTTTTCAAAGCCGTTTCTCCAAACAGCTTACTGAGCCTAATTGTATATGCGTCGTACACGTCAACGTCTCCGCTGTCCGTCACCATCTCAACAAGCGCAACTAAAAGTTATCAACCACAACAACAAAAAAACTGTCAGCCGCAGTCTAAAATAACAAGAGCAATGACTAAGAGTGCTTTTGACCGGTTCTTTTGGATTTAAAGTTAGTTTATACTTGTACTGTCTACATCAAAATATTTTTTAAATGGTGCGTTTTTTCAAGGCATGGTCAATAGGAAAATTGTAATAAAAATATACTAAATTCAGTTATATCGGTCAAGATCGTATGTAGCTATTTCTCTTTATATACTGTCTCTCATAAACAACTAAAATTTAAATATTTAAGCCATAATCTATCAGCCAAAAAACCTACCCATTATCATATATGGAATTTCACCTCATGAAGTTACAAAGAAGTCTTGTTATTTCATTGGGAAAGGAAGTGCTGTGCCTGTGCGACTCAAATAGTTACGAAGGCCACATACTTAATAGAAACATTCTCAAACAGTAAAAATAAATGATTCCTGGTATGAAAACTTGTGTAAATTGGCCAAGGGTGTCTAATGGAGCAATAGAACCGTTTCTGGCCATCAGTTCACTCCCTGCACCGAGTCCCGTATCTGACCCAGCCCAATCCTGCCAGTGCCAGAGCCTTCCCCAAAGTAGTAGTAAATGGCTTCTTTATATACAGCCTCCCTTCTTTTTATCTTATAATTTTTTTAAATAAATAAATAAAAAATTTATTTATTATATTTTTTAAAATGACTTATTAAGATAGTCTTTTCTAAATGACTTTTCAACTTTATCGATATTTAGTTTCATATAAACGTTTATGCTAAGATAGACAGCTGAAAAGAACCACCTATTAATAGATAGTTCGGTCCAATCTATTACTAGTAATCTAGTATACAGTATACACAGAGTTAAGTTCAGGCTTTAGATTTCAGAGACAGGACAGGAGCATACAGAGACGGGAGACGGCTATCCTTCTGAAGAAAAAACATGGATGGCATGGCATGATATGCGCGGCTGTTTGGAATCACAGGGGCGCAGCGGCGGCAAACCATGCGAGGGCCGGGCCGACGAGGCGCGCGGCGCGCGGGAGGACGGCCCGCGCGAGGCCCGGGAGCATGGGGTAGGTGAGGACGCCGAGGAGGAACCAGTTGAGGCTCAGCAGCGCCACGGCGTCGGAGGCCGGCCTGCTCCGCAGCGCCGAGCGGAAGAAGCGTGCCACGCTGCACATGGACACGCCCACCACGGTGAAGAGCCCCGTCAGCAGCGGCAGGCACGGCGCGTCCGCCGACCACACGATCGCGCCCACCGCCAGCGACATGCCCAGGCTGAACAGGCTCCGGCGCCGCGCGACCGCCTTGCCCTGCCTCACCACTGCCTCCTCCGCGGTAATGCACGGGTCGGCGAATCTGAAGACCTCCTCCTCTCGAGCCGCCGCGGCTTCTTCTTCTTCGTCTTCTTGGTCTTTGCCGGCGGGTTCCCACGGGCTCGGCGGGAGCTTGTCGTCAGACTTGGACGATGCGTTCTTGCCGTGGTCGCTGCCATGAGCGGCCGCCGCCGCCGCCTTGTCCCACATGGATTTCCCTTTGTGCTCGTTCAGTCGCATGTTCTCCTGCTTGAGAGCCTTCAGCTGTGGAGCCTTCAGTCGCATATTGTTCGAATTGCGTATGGCGTTATGGAGGGGGAATTGATTACCTGGCTCTCCAGGAGATCAATTCTGGCGAACGCGCCCTCGTGCTCCTCCTCCATCTCGTCAAGAATCTCCTCCATGGTCTTGTGCTCCTTGAGCACCGTCTTGAGCCTCTCCTCCAGCTCCTTGTTCTCCCAGACCAGCCTGTCCATCTGGCTCTGCATCTCAACAACCAGCCTATCCAGCTGAAACATTCATAAACCATCATACCTCGGTCACCTCTCACTTCAACAGTGCAATCTCGATACCAATGTGAACAATCGCTCCAAGAAGGGTAAATTAGTATCAAGCACAAGTGACACACTAGCAGTCCAGCGCCTACCTTGCGCTCCCTGTCGATGGCGGAGAGGAGGCGGATGGGGAAGGTGAGGAACGTCACCGTCCAAACCATAACCTCGCAGCAGAGGAGGGCCGGAAACTGGACGGCAGCCACAGCCAGATGCCAGCAAGAACGCGCGAACACCGCAACCAAACAAGACGAGGGACGCGGCGGCGGCATGTGGATCTCAGCTCCGGGTAACGACCATCCCTACTAGCTCTCGCTGCTGTGCTCAAGCAAAGAAGCAGCAGGACGAGACGCAGCGCTACTACTCTCTGCAGGCACACACCAATACAGATAACCATGAAATGAGGCCGGCGACGTGATGGGTAGCGCGATGCGGCGGCGAGCTGAACTGGATGGATACAGAAGTTGAATCGTACCTTGTCCGCTTTCCCCGTGAAGTAAAGAATCGAAGGAGACGGGCTGAACTGGAAGAGGATTTTAGTTCCAGTTTTGGGGAAGGGACAAAGAGGGTGTTGGTAAGGTGACACGTGGCCTCGGCTGCCGTCACACGTGCACCGCCCTTGCGCACAGCACGTCTCACACCGCGCGTCGCCACCCTACGGTGGCCCATCCGTCTCCATCATCAGCGTGCTGGCTGCAATCCCATCCACTCCGCAATGCCTCCTCCACCCTCTCGTCAAATTGTACAGTAAAAATCATCGGCCACGGTCAATACGAATCCCCCGGTCTCTTTTTTACTTTTCTCACAGCACAGCGTACTCCAGATTTTATTGTGGACTACTGCTCATTTCCTCACTGCTCAGTAATGCTGACTGCAATAGAAAGATTTTCTTACCGGAAAATTGCTGTCATCACAATGGAGGAGCTACACAAAGTCAGAAAGGCAGAATAGTCAAAATACTGTATCTTCTGTAGAGAAGTCAGAGACGCAAATAGTCAAATACTGTAGCTTCTGTAGTGAAGCCAGAAACGCAAATAGTCAAATACTGTAGCTTTCTGTAGTAATTTGTGTACGAACAAATTCCAAGCCGACTGAATTTGTTTGTGTTATGAACACCCTGTTGTAGAAGAAAAGTGTAGGGTGATGAAGGGGAAAAAAATACACTGAAAACAGTTACAGCCCACAGAAAATTTCTAGTATACACAGGCTTGGCGCGTGGAATCCTTTCCATACCGTAGTCCACGCCTTATTGCTGCGGTGTTCATGGCTTGTGTCTCCTATGTATACAACACATTTCACCTCACGGACAAGTATTAATCTTTACAGTGTTACTGTATTTATGAATGAAATCAAAGCTCGGAGCATTTCAAGTGGACGATTACCCCGACGCCGGCAAGCGCACGCGCAACCGCGCCAGGCGCCATACCTAGCCGGAGATATGGCCATCATCTTTGCGCCGTCGAAGTATCTTCAGGGACATTAGGGTCTGCACGATCGTATATCGTAATCAGAGAAAGATAAATAATTATCTTAATATTTTGATATCTGAAAATAAATCTTAAATTAGAAGATAAACAACCTAACTTATAGATGTAGAGGGAAATCCGACTCCACTCCCTCCCTTCTCGCCGCCGTCATCCCCTAACTCTCCTCTGCCGCTAGAGGGAAATCCGACTCCTCTGCTATGAGTTCACCCTTCCTCCGAGCATAGGAGGTTGAGGAGAGGTGGTGGCCCGGCGGTGAGCGGTGGTGATGGGTAGGTTAGGAGGCTAGAGGGCAGTGGTAGTAGTGGTCATGACAGTTAGGTTGAACGAGGCGTGGAGCTGGGCTAGTGCCAAAGAAGAAGGCGAGGAGGGTGGCGCTGAGAAGAGAGAGGAAGGGGAGGGAAGCGGCGGAGAAGGTAAGTAGAGAGGCGCTGGTTGGATGCTATACATCGACCCAAATAGTATAGCGTGGCATACTAACTCTCTTTATCAATTGGGTTGAGAAATTCTATTGGGCCAATGACAAGTAAAGACTTACAGGCCATATTCTTTTGGATTACAGTTGATGGCTTTTGACCTTAATACGAGCATTTATGTAGACAAATTAAATGCTGATTTTAAGGTGAAAAAAGGTAAATAGCCGTCTTAATAAGCTGCTTTGAAAAGCAAGCAAAGAAGCCGCCCCATTTAGGGCCTGTTTGGATCCACCCAGATTTTAAGAATCTGGCTTTTGGAAACTGGGTGGGATCCAAACAGACCGCTTTTTGGGCGCTTTTAAAATCTACCTACCTGATTCTTAAAAACCAAGAAGTCGTTGATACCCACTTTTGCGCTTTTTGGCACAAATACCCATTTACCCTCATTAAAGACCACGTATGGCTGTTTAATGTGCTGTTCAAGAGCAATAAATGTAAGGGTATAATAGTCTATTAGCACCAATCATAAATGAAATCATCTTTTAAAAACTAGGGGATCCAAACACCCCATCAGTTTTTACTTAGAAACCAGTTTTTAAAAATTAGAAGTAATAGCTGGTTTTTAAGAATCTGAAACTGATCCAAACAGGGCCTTAATTGGCCTTTGGCTTTTCAGAAGAGAACCTAAAAGCCAAAACTACTGAAAACCCCATCCCATTTGTTTGGCCTTTAACTTTTCAGGAGGGAAACTAAAAGCTAAAAATTGTTGAAAAATAAAAAAGAATAGGCTATAGGCTGCAGCATTTGGCATCTCTCTTTTGGTAACAGTTTGTTTTCATGCTTCTCCAAAAGAAAAGGCTTGTTTTCCTCACAACAGGATAAAATCTGACAAAGGCAGTATCGATTCTACCTCACCTTTACAAAAGGTACTACGAAAATCCATTTGATACACATGACATGTTACGATATCAAATACATAATACAGAAGTGAAATATTCATATAAATAACTTACGTAATATGCAGTTAATAAGAATTGAACTCTATTGATTCGTTAATCAGAAAATCAAGGTGCGCGCAACGCCAGTTGGACTACCTAATGGTTGGCAATTTTGTGAATTTTATTTTATGTTTTGTTTTAAAAAAAACCACCTACCACTTGCTTAATGGGCCGATAACTGGCTTAAGCAAGATTGCTGTGGCCAGAAAAAGAGGTTAGTATGTTAATTTGGGTGGTAGCTCTTATGAGAAATTAATGTATAGACCAAAAGAAATGGAGCAAGTGTCACTTGGAAATGCCCACTCTCCGTGTAAATTATGTGGATATACTAGGTGTAAAAGTTTCCAAAATTTCCCCCCAAAAAAATACCGCATGGAGATGATGAGATGTTATGTAGTCCTAATTCCTAAAAAAATTCAAGGTCAAGCTTAATCCCCATTTAGAGGATATGAAATTGACAAGCAACAAAAATGATAGTGATGAACAATGAAAAATCACTCTTCATGTAGAATTTGTCCTTTTCATATCTTCTGGATGCAACTGTGTTTCATTTTGAATCTTTTTAAGGCCTATATAGCATCCCAACCATCTACATGTGGTAATTCTTTGAGAAAATTTTTAAAACTTTTACAAATGATTCCAGTAGAGTTTACACAATATGCATAATTTCCACATGATGTTTGCCCAAAGAAACGAGGGTAGCTAGTAAATGATCAAATTTCTCATGACAAATGTAGCTGTTAAATTTAGCCATGTACGTGATCATGGTTGGATTTACAATCAGGGAAAGACAGCAAGAAATAAAGCAATCCATGATATGGACAAATTGGACATCAAGATAAGGAGCTGAACAAGAACAGTTGACGGTGCCCCCGTTCTCAAGGAAAATCCACCTGAACTATAAATCCAGAACAAAAGATTTTCGCTTGCTCTCTGCAGACTTTCTTCTTGTCTTTGCTGATATATACAAATAGATTAAGATCCATGCAAAAAGGAGCAGAGAAGAAATTAAGGGGGACATGATGGACAACCATCGATCTTGGTCTAATCACCATTTCTCTCTCATACCGTAAGTGAACAATTTACCACCGCGACCTGAGTTCCTCAAACGAAACGATGCACATCGATCGATCAATAGGACACACATATGTAGCTAAACACTGAATTTACTCACAACACGCATGCACAATTAATCATTGATTTAGAGGCTAGCTGTAGCTCACCCGGCCCGGCCCTAGTGCCTATCAAGCCTGGGCATGCCGATCATGGAGGCAGACACCGGGGAGTAGTAGTATGTTGCGCCCGAGATTGCCAGCGATGATGGTGTCGGCGGCCGGCGGAAGACCATGCCGGAGAACCGCACGGCCACGAGGAGCGCCGTGCCGAGCTCCACCGCCATGGCGACGACCTCGTGCAGCCTGCAGATGCTCCTTCTCATGATCACTCCCAGCACGACATGGATCACGCAGTCCATGGCCGCAATATATGCCTATAGCTCGGCCGGCCGGCGTCTAGCTCGCCGGTACCGCTTGCAGTCTAGCCCTGACCTACAACTATAGAGAGATGGCCTTGCTTTACTTCTCTCTCTTTGTTTGTAGCCTGGTGTGTTTGCGTTTCTATCTGCTAGCTCGCGGCGTGTTTTGGACGGCAGGTAGCTAGGTTGGCGTACGTGCTTACTTGCTCTTAATGATGTGATGGCCGTCTGATGGTGGATGCAAGTTGTAGATAAGTACTAGCTACATGTATGTAAATATGAAAATCCTTTTGAAAATTTAAGTAATATACGTAGTAGTTGAAATAACGAGGTGGCACATTCAGCAAGTTGGGATGCATGAAATCACGACTAAATTTTGTTTTTCTCATTTTTCTCGAAGTCTTTATTAGTAGTTGGGAAGCTTGAGATCGAACTCAATCAGCTAGCACTCGTAGTTTTCAGAACGCAGCTTCGGCCCGTTTAGGTAGTGAGCTATGCCGAAACTGAGGCGGATCAATAGTACTGTGCTTCGGATCAGCTCGGCTGACAGGACTCGTTTGGCCACCTCTAACACGCACGTCGCACGGTTCGCTGCTTCTTGTACGAATTAATGTCCAGAGCTAGATACTCATCTTGTTTCCAAAATTAATAACCTATGCACGCAATCAATCGAAAGCTTTGAACAGCAGCCGTACTAATTTGCTGAAATGTAAGGACGACGATGACACCTAGGCTCTGATCAATTTGACTTCGGCTTCTGGCTTATTTTTCACTATTTATAAGTTTCGTCTTTTTCTGAATTTTTGACTTTTTGTTGAGCTTTTTTGCCGGTTCTTTTTTCCCGTATTTGTTTGTATTATACGTAATGGGCTAACATATTTTTTATATTTTTATATTTTTTTAAATTTAATTATGCTAAATAAGCCTCTAACAGGTACAGTACTTTTTTCAGCCAACTATAGTGTTTTTAGCTATAAACCATGAGGTTTTCGGCCGAACCGATCACCACTGGTCACAGGAGTATCTTTATCACCCGCCTGCGCCACCTGCGACAGTGATCGGACATGATGTGCTCATTCCCATGTGGTGTACCCCTGACTGCACTGTTTGCTTAATTGATAAAAAAAATTTCCCATAATTGGCATCGCTCCATCAAGCACACGTTTGAATGTGCATAATTTTATGATTTTTTTACGGGTGTTGATAAACATTCATCCGGATATTTTCTTCCTAACTATTATTCAGATTTGTGGCCATTGGGTTAGAGATCCAACGGTCATGAATTTTTCCCTCTCCCTCCAAAAAAAATCTCCCCCTCCTCTAAAAAAACCTCCCCCCTCCAAGGAAAAAGGGGCTGTTGGATCTCTAATCCAACGGTCCTAAATCTGGATGATTGATAGGAAGAAAACATCCGAATGATACCTAGACATACCCTTTTTTTACCATACGTTAAATCGGTAGTAAAAAAGTGATAACAAAAATAAAATTTAACCATTAATTTATGTAAGTATTATATAGACTTTTGTTTTTCAATCATTTTTTAAAAGTATTTTAGATTATCTTATATAAATATGTATATGTAAACCATAGTTACATCTTCATTCTCTACATCTTGCGCCTCTCCTTACCCTACACCGCCGCCGCCAGCAAGCTCGTCGAGGCCGTTGACATCATATTCAGTAGTGATCCAATGCGGCCTTGGGTCCGTAGTTCGCAAGACAGTCCTCGGACATCTCATCGTAAGTGAAGGTGAATGGTAGGAACATGCTCTCGTTCGAGATCGTCATCAGCATGATCATCTCTGTGCAAGCCTACGCAGAAGTTGTTTTAGAAAACACATCTATAATCTACGTTAGTTTTGCCAGTAACATTGTACCATATATGTGTTAGCTCAGGGGCAGAGCCACACCTCGAATAGGGTAGGCTTCAGACTGAGGTATGAAACAGTCCAGCTTGGGTAATATTTTTATAATCCAACTTAAATAGTCTAGATCATTTCATCACTGAACTCGGGACGTAACTAAATCCTAACTCTGTCACTATGTCAACTTTCTTCTACCTACCAGCCCCAGGCCCCCAGCCACTGAGGCCATGGGGATCTCATCTGGAAGCATGTCTGGTCGCCTGTGTATTTGTAGTTCAGGCACGCCGCTGCGAAAGCTTTGTCAAGAATGTCTGCGCCTGCGGTGAACCCGTCGATAATCTTGCACATCTGTAGAAGTTTCATGAGAATTACATCTTCAGTAGATTCCCTACGCCGTAGCCGACTCTCCATGCCCTGCGCATCTGTCGCCACCTCCACTGAGCCGCCTCAACGAGGCTCCACCGCAGCAGCTCATCCCTCCCCATGCCTCCGGCGCCCGTGCCCGTGGCCCCTCACCAGCCTCCCTCCTCAAAGCTTCTTCCCCCGCTTGGCGAGGCGGAACGACGACGCGCTCCCCTTCCCTTCCTCCTCACTCCTGTGCGATTTGCTTCCGGGTCGCTTCGTTGTTG
The DNA here is from genome assembly GCA_036346575.1 of Dendrocalamus sinicus. Taxonomy (NCBI): domain Eukaryota; kingdom Viridiplantae; phylum Streptophyta; class Magnoliopsida; order Poales; family Poaceae; genus Dendrocalamus; species Dendrocalamus sinicus. The sequence continues at coordinate 8,458,333 of CM070643.1, read as the reverse complement.
CTGCTTCCGTTGGCTTCGTCTGGCCACTTTGCCGGGTGGGCCCGGATGAGGATAGGATGTGGTCATTCCCGCGCAGTGGCCCACATCTCCAGGCGGTGGCAGGTCGTCCGGACGAGCGAGTCGGGAGCTCAACTGAAGAGACGGCGCTTCCTCTCGTGGCGTCGATTCGTCGTCGGCCGGCCGGGGTGGGCCCGGATGAGGATAGGATGTGGTCATTCCCGGGCGGTGGCACACATCTCCAGGGGTTGTCAGGTCGTCCGGACGAGCAACAGCGAGGGTGTCGACATTCTTGCTGTGGACCATGTCATGCACGGCGCGGCTAGCTCGTATAGGTCCATGGGGCCGGCCACCGCTACGTCGGATTTTTCCGGTGAGATTTCACTCATGCTCTCCAATTAGGACTCGGGAATTATTCGTTATCTGAACAATTCGACCAGCACAAGTAGTCAAATAGGTGGTGTTGCTTTTGCGAGTCACAAGTGAGACGGCGTTTCGTCCTGTGGCGCATGTTTCTTCGTCACCATCAGCATCGTATGAATGCATGGTTGTTTCTTTAACATCGAGACACAATTGAAAAGGATGATGAGAAGATCGTGTGGGTTTCTTAATCATCATGCATGTCATTATCTGCTAGTCTAGCATCTAGAACACCTAGGCTTAAGGGGTTAGGGTGACTCACGGTCGCCGATGAACGTCATAGAGCGAAGATCCGTGCCTGCGTGATGCAGGCGTGAGGTAGAGTCGGTGAAGACCGCAGTGTCGCCGGCGGAGTCCTGCAGAGGCGGCAGAGACGGCCTTCCCGTTGCTAGCAGCGCGTAATAGATCGGATCTTTAGGGTTTTGTTTGGGGTTTCTGACTCTCACGCGAACGTTGTCATATCACGAGATGCCCGGTGCTCTAACCTTATATATAGCGCTGTTGCAACAGGGGACCGTAACCAATATGGTAAGCTCCCCCGATCAGGGCACGTGGACGTGGGTGTCACCCCACGTCTCCCTCTCCTGGCCGTTTGGCCTAGATCAATATCCAACATTCTCCCCCTTGATCGTAAGGCTAAACATCATAAGCACTCTCTCCATAAAAGTTCACACCAAAGTAATGCTTCACAACAGTCAATTAAGTACCGCTGGACATCAGTACTTATAGTGCTCCCTTCTATATCGATTGGATAACATAATACTTCATGGGAGTTGGTTACTTTATATGGTCCTCTTATTCCAGGATTACAGGCTCTCCAATAAACCCATGCCGGCAACATGATCACGAAAAATATTGGGTGGTAAGCCTTCTGTGAGCGGATCCGCGAGCATAAATTTAGTTCCAATATGCTCAACCTTAATTGTTTGATTCTGGACTCTATCTTTCACAACATGATACTTTATGTCAATATGCTTGGCAGCTGCACTTGACTTGTTGTTACTCGAATAGAAAATCATGTTGATTATCGCAGACAAAATGAGTGGTCTCAAATGTCTTGTCTACCACTCTCAATCCGGGATAAAGTTCTTAAGCCATACAAACTGCTGGTAGCCTCATAACTTGCCACAAATTCAGCTGCATTGTCGACGATGCAGATGAAGTATTTGCTTTACACTTTTCCATGATATTGCTTGCTCCCGCAAGGGTGAAAATATAACCTGATGTGGACTTCTTAGTGTCTTTACACCCTGCAAAATCAACATCAGAATAACCGACAACCTCAAGGTTATCACATTTTCTATATGTGAGCATGTGACCTTTAGTGCCTTGCATATAGCACAGGACTTTCTTAACGGCTTTCGGTGGTCCGGTCCTAGATTTGATTGATATATGCCAAGCATCCCAGAACAAAAGCTAAATCGTAGCGCGTACATACTTGAGCATACATAATACTTCCGGCAATGAAGCGTAAGGTATAGCCTTCATCTGATCAGATTCATAGTCATTCTTCGGGCATTGAAATTTTTCAAACTTATCGCCCTTAACAATAGGAGCAGGCGAGGCAGAGCATTTATGCATATTATATCTCTTTATAACTCTGTCAATGTATGCCTTTTGTGATAAACCTAATGTTCCTTTGGACCTATCTCGGTGAATTTCAATACCAAGAACATAAGATGCTTCACCGAGATCCTTCATATCAAAATTGGACGAGAGAAATCTTTTAGTTTCCCGCAGCATGTCCACACTGCTGCTGGCCAATAATATATCGTCCACATAAAGAATTAAGAAGGTGTAATTACTCCCCCTGAACTTAACATAAGTACAATTATCAACATCATTCTCCTTAAATCCAAATTTCCTTATGACTTCATCAAGCCTAAGGTACCATTGCCTAGAAACTTGCTTCAGGCCATATATGGATTTCCTTAGCTTGCATCCCAAATGTTCCTCGCCTTCCACAACAAAACCTTCCGATTGTGTCATGTAAACATCCTCATACAAGTCTCCATTCAGGAATGCAGTCTTAACATCCATTTGGTGCAACTCTAAATCAAAATGTGCTGTGAGTGCCATTATGATTCTAAATGAATCTTTGGTTGAGACAGGCGAAAAGGTTTCATTATAGTCAATGCCTTCTCTTTGTGTAAACCCTTTTGCTACAAGTCTCACCTTAAACCTTTCGATGTTCCCTTTGGAGTCACGTTTTGTTTTGTAGACCCATTTGCAACCTACTGTTTTGGCTCCATTAGGAATTTTCACTAAGTCCCATACGCCATTAGCGCCCATAGACTCAATCTCATCTTTCATGGCATCTAGCCATTTAGATGAATCCTTATTCTTCATAGCTTCCTTATAAGAGCTAGGATCATCTGCCTTCCCAAGATCATCCTCATTCAAGTAAACCTCATAATCACTTGGGATAGCAGATCTCCTCACTCGTTCTGATCTCCTGACAGGTTCATTAGCAGGTTCATCAGGTTGTTCATCAACTGTCACAGAGGGGTGTGAAGGCTCATCATTAGGTATCACACTTGCATTTTCAGAGCCCTCAACAGAAGGAGTAGCCACAGAATTAACTGGAGACGCAACAGGAATTGCAACTACAGGATCAACTGTGGGCACAACCACTTGGGGCACAGGAAAATCAGTCTGTCGGATTAGCGGTGAAGCAACATAACTCCGCTTCTCCTCAAGATCAATTTTTCTAGGCTCCAAGTCCCCACTGATGCCATCATTTTCCAAGAACACAGCGTGCCTTGTCTCTACAAATTTTGTGGTACGATCTGGACAATAGAATCGGTACCCTTTAGACCTATCAGGGTAGCCAATGAAATGGCAACTCACAGTCTTGGGATCTAATTTCCCAATTTGTGGGTTAAAAACTTTAGCTTCAGCCACACTTCCCCACACATGGAGGTAGTTCAAACTAGGTTTTCTCCCAGTCCATAATTCATAAGGTGTTTTAGGCACTGATTTACTGGGAATCCGATTGAGTATGTGTGCAGCGGTCTTTAATGCTTCCATCCATAATTTTACAGGCAAAGTGGAGTAGCTCAACATACTTCGAACCATGTCCATAAGTGTGCGGTTTCTTCTTTCCGCTACTCCATTTTGCTGGGGATCACCAGGCATTGAGTACTGGGTGACTATACCATTTTCTTGTAGGAACCTGGCAAAAGGACCAGGAATCTGCCCATAAGTTGTGTGTCGCCCATAATACTCTTCCCCGCGATCCGAGCGCACTACTTTAATCTTTAGACTGTGCTGATTTTCAACTTTAACCTTAAATATCTTAAATTTATCAAGTGCCTCCGATCTCTCTTTAATGGGATAGATATAGCCATAACGTGAGTAATCATCAGTGAACGTAATAAAAGAATCATAACCATCCACTGATGTCACAGGGAAAGGACCACATATGTCAGTATGAATTAATTCCAAAATCCCTGTGCTTCGAGTAGCACCTTTCTTTATTTGCTTTACATACTTGCCTTTGATACAATCAAGGTAATGATCATCCGAATCATTAAAGTCTAAAGGGTGGAGAATTTCATCTTTAATGAGACGTTCAATTCTCCCCCTCGAAATGTGGCCCAAACGACAGTGCCACAATTTCGACGAAGTCTCATCAATTCGCTTGCGTTTTTTATTCACATCACATACATTCATAGATATAGGAGAATCTTGAAGGGATAACATATAAAGCTTGTTGTGTCGGATGGCACGACCAACATTATCATTATTAAAATAAATCAGACACTTTCCGTGTCCAAAATTACAAGAATATCCATCATTATCTAATAATGGAACAGAAATTAAGTTTCTTCTCATCGAGGGAACATAAAGAACATCATTGAGTTTCCTTACAAAGCCATTATTCAAAACTAAAGAAACTGATCCAATAGCTTGAATTTCGGCTTCCATCCCATTAGCCACTCTTAGGCTTCTTTCCCCTCTGAGACTTCTCAACATATGGAATCCTTTTCTTGGCGAGCCATTTCAGCTATCCAGGACAATCATCTTTGAAGTGGTCCTTCGACTGACAAAAATAGCATTCATCACTTTTCTTCTGTCCATTTGAGCTCCCAGGACCTGAAGCGTTTTTAGGCGCCTTAGGGTGCTGTGAATGCTGTGGCTTCTGTGGCTTCTGATAAGGGGAGTAGGCTTGCTCCTTCTTTCCCTTTCCTTTATAGCCTCCTCTATTTCTAGAGGGACCAGCTTTATTTGAGGAGCCGACTTGATTCACAAAATCAGTAGCCCCCTCAGCCTTGAGCCTCTCTTCCTTCTGAGAAACATTAGCGATCAACTCGCTCATGGTCCACTTGTCCTTAATGGTGTTATAGTTCACCTTGAAAGCTTCAAATTGCTTAGGAAGAGACATCATAATATAATAGACAACGAAACCATCAGAAATTGCCATGTCCATTGTCTTAAGTCCGCGGCAAATATTGATTATGGTCATAATGTGCTCACGAACATTTCAGCACCATTGTACTTAGTGTTCATGAGCACTGCATCGATGTGGTAGCATAAACTTTAGAGGACCCCTTAAAGTGATCCTCGATGGAGGACAAATAGTCCTTTACCCTTTCCTTTTCAGGATTGCTCCCCTTATGGCCTCACTGATGGATTTCTTCATCACAGCAAGTGAAACGCGGTTAGATCGCTCCCACTTCTCAGCATTTTTTTAATCCTTCATTTTGTCGTCAAAATTGTCCTCCCCTTCAGTAGGAGCGATAGACTCATCGAACCTGAACGCATAGTCCAGATCCAAGAGCTGGAAAGTCGTCATAAGCGTAAACTTCCATTTCTGAAAGTTATTACCATTAAGTGGCTCAATTGCATTAACTTGAGCGGAAACAGAAGCAGTTGAAAAAGTTTTAAAATTTACATTAGGAAAACGCATAATTAATTTGCATGAATGTTAACCTTACGTTGGTATGATTAACAATATGCTCATAAGAATTTTTCGCATCACCGTTGGGTAGAAACGAAAAATTTAACATAATTTATGTCATGCAATTACAATTAACGTTGGTCCAAAAGTAATAGCATGGCAAATTTAAACATAACAAAATAAACATAATTGATAACATGCAATTACAATTAACGTTGGTCAAAGAGTAATAGCATGTAAAACTAAATACAGCCCTCTAATTGAATTTCCCGTTGGTTCCATTCAATTCGGGGCAGAACATTACGTAGCGGAAAAAGGGCATAATAATTTTCAGCAGCTTAGCAACATTATCCGTTAACAATTTCATGAGAGACATCAAATAATCATTAATTAAACATTAGGTATATCATAAATACATGAAATATATAATGAAGTACATAAAATAATGCGCTGCTGGGCCAAAAACCCAGCAATGCCCCCTTTTTTCGGCCCCTACAAAAACAGCATTCAGCCCATAAAATTGTGCAGGCCGGAAAAATTCCTGCGCACACCAACGGCCCAGGAAATGCGTGCAGCCCAGCAGCACGCGCGGCCCAGTTCACGCCCGCGGCCCACATCTCCCGCGCGCAGCCCATAAATCACTTGCACGCAAGGTGCAGCCAACCGCGCATAGCCCAAAAATCGCGTCTTACGCGCGCGCCGTCGGATTTTGATCCGACGGCCGAGAATAACATACGGCCCAAAATTATTGCGGCCCACTAAAAGGTGACCGTCCGATGCAATCGGACGGCCGAGCGCGCGCTGCGGGCGGGACAAAATCCCACAAACCCTAACCCTAATCTTCATTTGCTCCTGCCTCCATGCGAAAAGTCCGGATGGGCGACGGCGCGGGTGCGCGGAGCGGCGGCTGTGCACTCGCGCGGAATGGCGGCACGGCACGCTCGCGACGGTGACGGCGAGGCGGCGACTCCTGCACGGCGCGGGCCCACGAGGAGGCGGAGCGGCGGCCTCAACGCACCGACGGCAGCAAGAGGCGGTGGCCCGTCGCCGGCAAAAGGCGTAAGCCCCGCGCCCGATCTAAATTTTTTTTGTGTGTGTGTGTTCTTGATTTGGGGATTTAGGGTTCGGGAGTGTCGGATTTTGGGGATTCCATTAGGGGTTTCATCATGATTTCCGGTTCTAGGGTTCGGGATTCATCAAATTTTGGGGAAAGAACTAGGGTTTGCAAGCAATCCACCGATTCCCCTCCTTCTAACTTGCTACCCGAGCCCAAGAACACCCCTAATCCGAGATATAAGCATGCGGCTAGGGTTCTAGGAGACTAGCAGTTGCTCTGGTACCATAATGTGGGCTCCTTAATCATCATGCATGTCATTATCTGCTAGTCTAGCATCTAGAAAATCCGTACAACAGTACACATTCGGCTTCATCTTGCTTGGTTGTTTGGAATTCAGTTGGGAGTGTACGACAGACCCTGATTCTCTTACTTTTCTAAGTAGTGATGTCACCATGTAAGAAGAGTGAAAATTATATTACGATGTTTCATAGTCAACTGGAAAGAGTGTCAATTTGAATTGCAAATTATAGGTTTTTTTTTTGAACTATCAACAGACCGATTGGACCGGCAAATAGTGTGGTCAAACTGGCTTTCCCCAGTGGTTAGACCGTCAACCAAAACCAATTTGACCAGCCCCCGTCAACGGTCTAACCGGTATGGGCATACGGTTAGACCAGCTGATAAGTGTAGCTCTTGGATGAGTTTTGTAAATTGGGGATTTTAGTTGTGATGTGGTTTTGTTTGACCTAGGTTAGTACATGTTTGTTGCATGAGGCATGTTACAGCTAACGTGTGTCAAGTTATGAAGAACTTATGTCCAAAAATAATTTCTTTATATTTAGATGTGTAGAGTTGCTTAGAGCCAACTATAGTCAACGGTGAGAATCAAGGCTACACTCATAGAGGAGCTAAGACCTAGAACAATCAAGAATGCCGAGTAAGACACCTGAGCTCAAGTATGGTATAAGGAAGGTTGAAAATATTAAAGGGAAGTTCGAACAACGGGTTACATCATGTGGTTTGATCGGTCCAAGTGAAACGTAGTCCGGTGGAACTAGAACGGGAGAGACTTACCGACGTGTGGCGAACTAGTGGTCAAAGTGGGGTGTGGTCCAGTGGAACCGAAACAGGTGAGACTTGCTAATGCGTGGCAAGTTAGTGGTGCATTTACATGTGGCAAATATGGTGATTGCTTGCAATGGAAGGTAGACCAGGCCAAAAAGGGAATTTTGGTAAGTTGACTAAAATATCAAAAATTATCTTAGATCAAAACTACGGTACTTACGAGAACGGTTAAAATCAAGGAGAAACTAAGAAGATCAAGTTGAATCAACACTAAGGACATAACAAATTCGGGCTTATATACTTTGAAAAGCGTACATAAGTATAGTGTATGAGTAAAACCTGTATTGTGTGGGGTTAACGGATTCTCCCATATGTGCTAGCAGATAATATACATTAGAGTTAGATAGGTATTGGTTGCCTATCTAATTAATAAGTTGGGATGAAGATTTGCTAATTAACCATCTAAGTAACTTCTCTTACTTATAGAAGCTAAGTATTCTAGGGTTAGGAAAGTTGAGCGTTGTGGTGTGCTCTCTTGTCCTATAGGTGGAGTGGTTGTAAAATCTTCATTTTCAAGTAGCAATACTCAATCACTTCAATTACTCATTTTCAGTTGCTCTAGAACTAAACTGGCTAGAAAACATTACCGATGTCTCATACTTGGTGCCGAAGAATATGACCTTGTGTTTTTCCCAAGAACACGAATATGATCTTTTCTCGATTAGAATAATATGACATTGACATTGCATTAAGCAATTAACCGAACCAATAATTCATCCACTGACTTTGAAAAAGGGAATTAAGAAAGCAGCGCTTGTCGTACTGAGAATTTTTGAAGTCATGCGTCTTAATTTATATATGCATGATACGAATATGCACTAGATAGAACATAATCCGGACTATCCTGGTTAAGTTGGCATGCATATACGTACCAACCAGCTTCTGATATATATTCATGGTTCAGGTTCTGTTCCATTTGGAAATTCGTGCGATATCAGAAGTAAATATTATGCTAGCTGCGCTGCGCATCGAATACTTTGACATAGCGGAGAAAAATGCTGAGCAATTTGTTCAGAGGACGACGCGATCGACAATGATGTATAGGCATGGCTCTGATCCACTAGCTCGCAAAAAGACCGGATCACAATTAAGCTGCTCGAATCCTTCACTTCTTAGACAAAATGAAGGCTTTCCAATTACGGACCTGTTCTTCTTTTCTTTTCTTTTTTACTTTAGGTCATGACTGCGGTTATAGTTTTTAAGTTATTTGTGTGAAAATACGAAATAATAAAAATTTATATATGATTTTGACCAATATAAATAAAGCTACTACAATATATACTACGATCAACTTATAAATCTCATCTTTAAAAATATTTTATTTAAAAATTAATTACTATATAAAAGATAAAAAGTAGATTTTAAAAACTAAAAAGAAAAAACCGTACTGCACACCTTACCTAACTGGCTACCACCAGCTCAACAGAGTGTTGACCTCCGTGCCGTTTCTTTCCAACTATACTCTACGAGCTGATCATATATACTACCTTGTCCTACAGTTTAAATCTGATATATATATATATATATATATATATATATATATATATATATATATATATATATATATATATTATTTAAGTAATATTTAATAAAATTAGATTATATTTATCTTTAATAGAAAGAGTAGTACTATACCTATAAAATAAAAGCAACTATAATCTAATTCTATCAAATATTACTTAAATAATATATTTTTTAGGTGTACATATCGAACTTATATTGCGAGACGGATGGAGTATATCACAAATGGAACTACAGTGTAGTGCAATATACACCTATATAGGTGTTCTATAATGTAGACCAAATCTGTATAAATTAAGCAAACAAGCTCTTCCGTCCATCCACCCATGTGAAGTTATTCCCTTCATCATTGTACACTACTCCTACCCGCTTTCTCATCTTTAGTTGTTGTCCTCACGTACATACATATATACTCATATATATTACCATCCAATCTTAGTGACTTGACTAGTTTGTACTAAGTTTATAGTTATTAGTTAACTCCAGCTAGTCACTTCCATGAGAACCACCGTATCATCCGATCATGAAACCCAATCCGATCCTGAAACCCAACGCTCGACGTCTGTCCGGAAGAAAGGAGGCTGGATCACTCTGCCGTTCCTCGCAGGTCGTTAATTAGTTTTGCTAGCTTGTTACAGTTTCAATCTCTCATTAGCTCTTGACGTTAATTGCCACAGGATCAAGCACACGCCTCTGCATATACACAACTAATTAAGCACGCGCATGCTTTTGTATGGCTTGACACGTATCGTCGTAATTCGCACAAAAGTTAATTTGTGCCACATACACGTGTGACTGTGGCACGCATTACTGAACATTTGAACATGAATGTGCAGGGAGCGTAGTGGGGTTGGGGATGGCCATGAGTGCGACGAGCAGCAACCTCATCGTCTACCTGATCAAGAAGTACAACGTCAAAAGCATCGACGCCTCGCAGATCTCCAACGTCGTCCGCGGGTGCATGCAGGTGGCACCCGTTCTCGGCGCCGTCGTCTCCGACGCATACTTCGGGTGTTACCCCGTCGTCGCCGCCGGCGTCGCCATCTCTCTCCTCGTAAGTCGCGTGGCCGACCGACGAAAACGGCGTCATCTTGCACACTTATTACTTGAGTACTCTTGTACGTGCACTTCACTCGCCGCAACAACATATACATGTGCAACCGTACGTGCAGCCACGCAGGTGAATAAAATCCGACATGACATGTATCCAATGGTGCAGTCCTTTGTGCTGTTCACGCTGACGGCCACCTTCCCGTCGCTGCTTCCGCCGCCGTGCCCGCCGAGTGCGGCGGCGTGCGAAGCGCCGAATGCCATCCAAGCCACGGTCCTCTATGCAGCGGTGTGCCTCCTCGCCGTCGGCAACGGCGGGACGCGGTACAACACAGCGACGATGGGCGCGGACCAGTTTGACAACGGCGACGGCGAGGAGCGCCGGCATCAGGATGCCTTCTTCAGCTGGTACTTCGTGTTCCTCTACGTCTCCTACATGGTGGGCGATACAGGGCTCGTCTACGTGCAGGACACCGTGAGCTGGGCCTTGGGCTTCGGCGTCTGCGTCGCGACCACCGCACTGGGCCTGGTCGCATTGCTCGTCGGGTCGCGGCATTACCGGCGGTCCGTCCCGAAAGGGAGCCCGTTCACGGCGTTGGCAAAGGTAGTTGTGGCCGCTGTGAGGAAGGCAACGGTGGGTTTCGGCTCACCTGGAAGAGTGCAATATTACCATGGATTCAGTCGTGAGGCAGATGCGCCAACTCAACCACAAGATCATGGAGCTCCGAGTGAAAGATTTAGGTATGCAATGCAAAATGCAATACTAGCTAGGAAAACTGCTTGAAATAATCCGCAGCCTAGCTCAATCACAGTTTCTTCAATTTGTTGTTAGATTCTTGAACCGAGCTGCGATGGTCGCACCAGGGGAGACTAAGCAGGACGGATCCGTAGCCAAGCCGTGGCGCCTGTGCACGGTGCAGCAAGTGGAGGACGTCAAGTCTCTAGTCCGCGTGCTGCCGCTCTGGTCGTCGGGGATCCTCGTGAGCATGACGGTGAACGCGCAGGTCAGCCTCACCGTCCTCCAGGCCCTCACCATGGACCGCGCCCTCGGCCCCCGCTTCGCCGTCCCGGCCGCCTCCATGACGGTCACCGTGCTCGCCGCCTTCGTCCTCTCCGCCGCGCTCTTCGACCGATTCGCCGTCCCGCTCTGGGAGAGGCTCACGGGCGGCCACGGCAAGCTCACCCCGCTGCGGCGCGTCGGGCTCGGCCACGCCGTGAACGTCGCGAGCATGGCGGTCGCCACGCTGGTGGAGCGGAGGCGGATCCGCGTCGCGCGCGGCCGTGCTGCCGGCTCCGCCGTGGTGCCGATGTCGGCCCTGTGGCTGGTGCTCCAGCTAGCGCTGACCGGGGCGGAGGAGGCGCTGCACCTGCCGGGGAACACGGTGCTGTTCTACCAGGAGTTCCCCGCGACGCTGCGGAGCACGGCCACCGCGATGCCGCCGCTGTTCATCGCCGCGGGTTCGTACCTGAGCACGGCGTTCGTGGACGTCGTGAGGCACGCGACGAGGTGGCTGCCCGATGACCTGAACCAGTCGCGGCTGGACAGCGTGTACCGGACGCTGACCTTGGTCGCGGCGGTGAACTTTGCCTACTTCCTGGTGTGCGCCAGCATGTACAAGAATGCCAATGCTAATGTGGATGGTGACGACAAGGCTCGGACGGAGGAGAAATAGGACTAATCCAGTAGTTGATCTTCTGCCCCATTCCAAATAACTTCTATCTTTTAGAAGTCAGCTTTCGAATAGAACAGCTTCTCAAGATAGTTTCTATAAATCGTCTATATAAGTTACTACAGCAGCCACTTTAAATAAAGTAGCTTTTCAACACGGGTATCCCTTACTCTCTCAATCTCTCTCGCAATGAGCTAAAAACCAAATGCAACAACACTTTTGAACAGGACCTTCTATGATGACCAATGTATGTACATACTGGCTGTGGTTAAGTGTTTTTTTTGGGACGTGATTACAGTCCGGCCGTACATCCCAGGGGTCATTTGTGCGTACACCCGAATAACTAGATAATAAAAGTATGCGTTCCCCACCGCTATTTTTCTGTCCAACACCCCTCTTGCCAAAGAAAAAATGCCTTTCTTGCACGCCGTGTCACACAATTAGACTATATGCAAGAAAATTTGAGATAATTTGAAAGCAAAGTCAATATAATCTTGAGAGCAAATAAATATAAATTTCAAAGAAAATTCAGGATAATGTTTAAAGCAAATCGGTATAAGTTTGAGAGCAAATAAAAATAATTTAAATAGCAAATTCAAGATAAATTTTAGAGCAAATCAGTATAATTCTGAGAGCAAATTCAAGATAATTTTGAAAACAAATTCATGATAATTTTGAGAGTAAATCAATATAAAATTCAAAAACAAATTCAGGATAAGTTTGAAAGCAAATTCAGGATAAGTTTAAGAGTAAATCAGCATAATTCTGAGAACAAATTCAAGATAGTTTTGAAAACAAAAGCAATACAAATATCTTATGAAGAAAAACACTGAAAAATACCAAATTAGTATAAATATGGAAGTAAGTTGGGATAAACTTGGAAGCAAAATTGTTAAAAATTCAAACAAAAATTGTGTAGCTCTTTGATTTGGTTGTGGTAGTGATCACCACCCCACCGTCATGGTAGTCCATGCCGCCTCATCTAAGGCTCGCTGCCTTGGTAGCTTGGCTACCTGTAGGCACACCAACAATGAGGCCTAGCTAATGGAGCCTGAGTAGTAGTAGTAGTAGAGGAAGGTGGGTTGGAGTGGATCATTAGACGGTGGTGAGAAATGTCATCCAAATTACATGAATAAGTAAGGAATTTTTCATTGCATTGTTTGATTTGGAATTTTGGATGCTACAGTTTTTTCATGTAAGGAGGAATGCTGAGATTGAGAGGAGATGAGAAGGGGAAACTAAATAAATGAGTAGGACCAGCCGATGTACAAATTCCTCCTCTCTTCCGCTCCCTCTTCTTTCCTCCTCTCCTCCCTCTTCCTTTCTTTTCCTCCTCTCCTCTCTTTCTCTTCTCCCCTTCCTCTCTCTCTCTCTCAACCAAAATGCGAAATGAGCCACGTGCTCAACCGGCCGCTCGCACAAAGGGGTATACCCCTAGTCACCCAATGATTGGGCGACTTGGCCACGTGTCGCCCAATAGTTGGACGATTAACCCAAGTTGCCCAACCTTTATGCGACATACAGTCAAAATTATAAAAAAATGAAAATGAATATAATACTATAATTCAAAATAAAAAAATAGATTATTTAAAAAAAATCCACAACTGAAAAGAGTAGTACCCTCTGGCCATTCTTCAGGATGAGGGGTACTTCAAGCAGCACAATTCTATATTTTTTAATTTAGGATAATTGAGGAACATATACGGAGCGTTAAGGTGCTGCTCGGTTGGGCTGAAATAAGCTACCTTATGGCTAAAATTGTACTGTAGTTAGTTGAAATTATACTATAACTGATGGTGCTTATTTGGTGTAACTAAATTTAAAAAATTTAAAATAAAAAAAATAAATTAGCCCATCACGGACAATGCAAACGAATACGAGAAAAACGAATCGGTAAAAAAGCTTAAAAAGCCAAAAAAACTATAAAAAGATAAAATTTATGAATAGTGAAAATAAACCAGAAGTCAGAAGCTTAAGTTAAAATAAGCGGACCTAAGTTTGATTATTCTTCCTATAAGGTATTAGATGGTGTATTTTGAGATTTGGAAACGGGTTGCTAAGCAAAAGGTTAGATTCGTACCTCAAGCTGCACAACTAGGCAACTTACGGCGTCCCATTTTCTGTTTGTCAGCCGTATGTCCCATTTTCTGTTTGTGTCAGCTGTATGTCCCATTTTCTCGAACCAAACCAGTCCGTGTAGTTTCCAAAGGAAAAAAAAAGTTTTGCAAGGCCAATATTCTGCTAATTAAGCGAGTACCATATTACTTAGTACTAGTAAGGTGCCCGTGCGTTGCAACGGATCTTATACAAACAATATCACAAGTGCTAAACTGTGCCAATGTTGAGACAAATTATATTAACAACGGCTTGTATTTTTAAGTATTTGGAAACATGTAGGGCTGCTTCCAACCTTTGTGTTCTCAACCTACGTAAGTTCCACGAAAACTATCAGACATGAGCGTTAAAATCCTTGCTGATAGAATTTGGAGACTGAGACATTCCAAAAGGAATCCAAATCTGCATGCACCAAAACAAAAGTAAAATATATATGTTTAGGAATTTTCATACGTGCATACATGGCAACCACATCTACTATAGCATTATATGAAATTTCAATTCTGCACATATGGATCTGTAAATAGTAATATGATTTCTCAAAGACTGGAATAGCTGAATGCTTTTATCAAACAGTGAGATATTCCTACTTTGCGCCTTCACAACTTAAATCCAAGGTAAAATTAGGTCCTAACAAAGCACTTTATAGGAAAAGAGAATAGAGCAAATATTGGGAATGGCATGTGGGTTACTAAAATAAATAACTGAAAGATAAAAATGCCCATCTGACAACATATACTATATCATAAACCACATAAGGATCAACATTTACAGTCAGTAGGACAAATGAGACACCAGCCCAGAATTAAACCTGCTCAAAGTTCGGCTGTGGCTTCCCACGGCAAAAGTTGGAGTGTGTCCGTGTGGTGTTCCTTTGCATCGAAAGCTTGGCATGCTCATTGAGCTGCTGCAAAAATGGGAATAATCCACCGCAACCAAGCACCAAGTCACGACACTTTGGAGAGTCACCAGCAACATTCCCCAGAGCCCATACTGCCTGCAAATCAAATAAGAAACACATCAACCTAAATACCATGCAGTACAAATCTCTTAAGGGAAAGACAACTTTTCAATAAATTATTCTCATGCCTACTCGCGGACATCCTCGCTGGGGGAGCTGAGGAGCTCAACAAAGATGGGCACAGCACCGTACTCAACCACGACTTTGTGTTCTCTGATGTGCCTGATGCAATGTTGGTGAGTGCCCATGCAGCCTCGAACTGGACCCAAAACACCCCAAGGAAAAGGTAAATTTTCACAAATGTCACTGATCAAATCAAATAAATGTGATTGGATCATTGCGATTGTTCTCACACCTGGAGTTGGGGTAGTCCTCACGTGTGAGGAACTCAATGAAGCGAGGCACCATCCCTGTGTTGATTACCTCCTCAATAGGAGGACTCCGTTCTACAAACATTTAAGCAACTCATCAGCAAGTGAACCTTTCACAATTTGCACATAGTAGGAAGTAATTATGTTATCAACCAGATCTTGTTAGACTTTGTCCAAAAATCCCATGAAGTGAATTAAAGTTGTTCTCTTGAAGTAAAAAAAAGTGTACAAACTAAAGAACATAAATCCTCTTCATAGTTATTGAAACAAGTATTCCACGGAACCATAATTAATGTTTCACGGATCGACAAACAGTTGACACAAAAACTCAGCAGAGCGTTGAAAAAACATGTGATTCGTAAAATCAAATACTCTAGAAAGCAATAACAATTTCTTCATCAAAATTTCCTGCAGCCCAACAAGATGAAATTAACATATTCAGTTAATTCCAAATCTCAAAAGAAAACAAGGGGAAGCAATTAATTTTGCCCTCACTCAATCCACAGATATACTCTTAACAAGCCTGTCATAATTCACCCCCAAACAACAAATCTAGAACTGGATGCCAAACCTTCACAGTTATTAGTCCATAATTAAATGAATTTGGACCCCCTAAACTCGTCCTAGCGCAACAATATTCTCCACAAGCGTTAAAAAAACGCATAAAATTCAAATCTCACCGATGGAAAAGCAGCTTTTGGAACTGCGTGGTGGCCTCCAGCTGCACGGCGCTGTCGTCCGAGAGCACCGCCTGCACCATAGCCGGCAAGCCCTCCAACTGCACACGAGTACAGAGACAAAACATATTCGAAACCGTCAGATTGAGACTCCCCAGCCACAAACCCTAGCAGACCAATATTGTGTTCATCAGTAAACTTACTAAGGACCACACATCAAAAACCTAACAATATAGAGAGCTAATAAAACTTGCAACTTTTGGTATAATGTCCTTATAAGAGAGCTAATAAAACTTGCAAAACTAACTAATACTATCACGCAACCACTCGACTCCCATCAGTCACCTGTTAACAAATACTCTTGACACTGAAACAGGCACAACCACATCCTACTCAAACAATATATTAGCGACGCGATGCAATGGTAGCCTTACTCAAATGGTGTATCATCGATACCTCACAATCACAACGTTCACATAGAAGCTACTGCAATCACTATCGCATAATGTTCAAGGGATACATATGTAGGTACAAGACACAGCACTTGTTAAAACTGAATCATCAAATGGGGATAATAGATGGAAGGCGGATTTGAGGCCACACACGAGACCTTGTCCTCCCACCGTAGATGAACTCGAGGTTGGCCCCGCTTGTCCATCTTGTAGAGTCGGTACCAGTGCTCGCCACCACCTATCCAAGACGGCGCGCAGAGCGCTCTGAACCGGCAGAAAGACGACGCGCTGCGAAGTCACCACGACATCTCCATAAACAACGGCTACATCAGCGAAGCAACGCAGCCGCAGGGCGCGATTCGTCGTACGTACCGTGCGGGCTCTTGGAGTACTTGAAGGCGCCGCCGCCGACGAGGGCCCCACCGAGCACGAAGTTCCTGGACTCCCTGAGGGCCTTGAGCTGCGGGCGGAAGCGACTCGGGAAGATGGCATCTCTAGTTAGTTAGAGACTTAGAGGTGGGCGGGAAGGAAGCGACGGCGAGCGGAAGGAATGATCGGGCCGGGGGAAGGATGGGAGAGGAGACCTGTGGGCCGTAGACGGGGGAGGCGGGCGGAGTGGAGGAGTAGGGGGAGGAGGAGGCGGCGGCGCGGGGTGGGAGGAGGAGGAGGCGGCGGGCGGAGCGGAGGAGGGGGAGGAGGAGGTGGCGGCGCGGGGTGGAAGGAGGAGGAGGCGAGGCGGACGGCAGACGGGTGAGGGCGGCGCGTGAGGAGGCGGGCGGAGTGGAGGAGTAGGGGAGGAGGAGGCGGCGGCGGGGGGGGGAGGAGGAGGAGGCGACGCGGACGGCAGACGCCCAACCGCCCGCCGGATCTCTACCGCTGCCTCCCGCCGATCCGCGCCGTCACCTCGGTTGCTCGCGGCCGGTCTCGATGCGCCAGATCTGTCGCGCGCGACACCTTTCGCCACCCATGGCGCCGCGCCTCGTCGGATCCGAGCGGCAGCCGGATCCCGCCATCACCGGCCGCCCACCCAGCATCCGCGCAGGTGGGGAGGAGGAGGCGAGGCGAGCGGAGGAGCGAGAAGTAGGAGGCGGCGGCGGAGCGATGAGCGGGAGGAGGAGGCGGCGGCAGCTCGGGGTGAGGAGGAGGAGGCGAGGGCGAAGAGGGGGAGGAGGCGGCGGCAGTTCGGCAGATGGGCGAACGCGGAGCGGTTTCGGGCGGATGAGGCGATCGCGAGCGGTTCAGCGGATGAGCGAGGCGCGCTTTGGGCCCACATGTCGGCGCAAGTAAAATGAGAGATTGACCAGTGGAGAACGGACGTACTGTCACCAACTCAAATTTATTAAGTAGTAAAGATTGATGTAATAGGCTGCGATCAGTGTGGCTTATGAACAGTGCTCATGGCTTATTTGGCACTATTCATAAGTTTCGTCTTTTTCTGAATTTTTGGTTTTTTGTTGAGCTTTTTTGCCGGTTCTTTTTTCCCGTATTTGTTTGTATTATACGTAATAGGCTAACATATTTTTTATATTTTTAAATTTTTTTAAATTTAATTATGCTAAATAAGCCTCATCACACTCTGTGCTTTTTCACCAACTACTGATATTTTCAGCCATAAGCTATGAGCTTTTCAGCCATACCGATCACCCCCATATTCTTTTGAGAAGAAAGCATGAATGATGACCGCTGGTTCTTTTGGATTTACTGTTTGTGGTTTGTAACTTTTGTTACATTAACTAACTTTCAAATGGTACGTCTTTTTAAGATTAAGGTGGTGATCGGTTCGGCCGAAAAGCTCATGGCTTATGGCTGAAAACATCAGAATGGTTAAAAAAGCATCAGAGTGACAGAGGCTTATTTAGCATAATTAAATTTTTAAAAAAAATTAAAATATAAAAAATATGTTAGCCCATTACGTATAATACAAACAAATACGGGAAAAAAAGAACCTGCAAAAAAACTCAACAAAAAGCCAAAAGTTCAGAAAAAGACGAAACTTATGAATAGTAAAAAATAAGCCAGAAGCCGGAAGCCGAAGCCGAGTTGATCAGGACGTAAATCTACAAATCGATTATAGTAGACACTATACTAACTTCATCTACCAACTAAAATCGTATACGACTGTCTCTCTCGTAAATAAAGAAAATTTAAAAGCCATAAACAAAAAAATATATGCCACAGCCCTAATGGTGTCGTGTGAGCTATGACAGTAATGTATTGATGTTCACTGATGGATAGGATTTTCTAGCTTTTGAGCGGGTTCGTTTTAGCTTATACATAGTTTATGCTCGTACTGTCTACAGTAATTAGCTTTTAAACGGTGTGTTTTTTCAAGACGGAGTCAATAGGATGATTGTAGTAAAAATTGTAGTAATTTCAGCTGTACCGATCAAAATTGCTTGTGACTATTTTTTTGTACATACTATCTCTTACGAACAACCAAAATTCACATATTTAAACCATAAACCATCAGCCCAAAAATACCCACCTTTCTTTTTGTTATGTACGATGCATTTCAATGTCTTCACTAATAGCAGTCAACCTACGTATTTGCACTACATGTTTTTTTTTATTTTTGCGAAATCAGGAGCTTACCTTCTTGATTTTCTTTTTTTTATATAGAATGGCTTGTGTATTTTTCAATAAGCCGGAGTAATTCGATTTCTCCTTGCAAAAAATGTCAGCAATTGTAGCATCCACACTTACAGGAACCCGATAATTAGCTTCAACCTGTAACAGGTGAAAATGTAACACCCCCATTTCTGGGAGTATTATGAAACCCTCGCAACTGCCCAGGATTGTTCAGTTGCGAGTACACCCATCGAGTGTGTAATATTGCCAACACATGCTTAAGATAAAAATTAACTTTATTACAATATAAAGGCATAAAAGCCAAGATTTACAGAAGGGCAAGCGGCCCTTACATACCTTACAAACAAAAGAACGCCACGGGCATGCTTGAGCGGAGGACGACCCTAATTACACGTATCCTCGATCTCGTAGAACTCCACCTCTTCGCTTTCGTCTATCTCCTTATTGCTGGCTAATTCTGTTAATGTTTGTAGCAAGTATGAGTACAACTACCGTACTTAACAAGTCACACGGAGCTTAACAATAACTACATGCAAGGTATAACAAATAAAGGAAAACAGGTCTATTATTTTGTGTGGATGCAGTTTTAGTTATAAACAAATTTTAAACATGAAATCATAATTTTCTATAAACTTTAGGGGGTTTTCAAGGTTCAATTACCAGATCACCAACATTACCAGATCCTTTCCAAATCTACTTATGCCTTGTTGCTGGAATCACCCACTAAATATAGCTCCATTTACCGGAAGCACGGTGTATTCGAATACAATTTGTCATGACTTTACAAAGCTGCCCTGCTTTACCCACAAGATTCCTTAACTCCCGCTAAAGAGTAAAGGAAACAAGGCTGTTCACTGCTCAATTCTTTATATAGCCTCTACCTAGTAGGTTTCCTCGACAAGCCCAGGCCACAACCTCTGACTCATCTCGGCCTACTATTGTGTGGATATCTGATAATCAAATCAATAATAAAAACAACAACGGCGCCAACTTCCATACGACCCTTCTCAACTCCCTTCCGTATGGACTCACACTTTGCCTTCACCTTGCGTTTGTAGAGGTTCAATCGAACTTAAGCAGTTACTAGACCAGGTTTGACATATCAACGCTTGTGGTTGGGCGATCTCTATGTTCTTTACTCAGCATAAGGGTCTAGTCCTTATATTTTCATCGGTGACAAATTCCTTTCTACAAATCTGTCCAGTGCTTTAACACTCCCATTGATTTGTAACATTTGCCTTCACCCTAGGTCACAGGATCCAACGATCCTCGCTTACCCTAGAACCACTTTCCCAAACCAATACCAAATCTTTTAGTAACAGTAGATGATGATTCTCTAAGCTATCATATTCACATTATTACTATACGTAATATTACTATATCTTGTCAAGGTGAATATGTCCATCAAATTAGACTGAACTTTTTCGAGTGGTAGGACATAACTAGTATCATGTCATTCTAAGCATTTATTGTATACAAAATAACAGTGCACAAATAACGTAATGAAAATACTAATAAATAAATAAATTGAGGAAATGTAGGTTCAACATGATCAAAATATGTGTGACTTGCCTTGCGGGTTTACGATTTCGATTAATTTGTATTCTTCAGCGGGCTGGGCCTGGACCTTTTCCCTCCTGCTCCTGCGAATCCTCGACTTCGGAAGCTAACGTAAAACAATTAAAATAAAGTTAATTCCATGCCCGAAGGATTAGGCTAGGAATAAAGGAAATACGGAAAACTCCATTAAATTGGGATTTCGGGCTTATAGGAGGGCCAAATGGGTAAATGGGCCTGAGAAATGGGTTGGCGGGCTTGAAACGGATCTGGAGAGTATAAACTTGCATTTCTGGGTTCGGGTCAAGTACTGTTCATCAGGTTGGTCGGTTACTATTCCTAGGCGGCTCGGTGCAACCGCGTTGGCCCGGCTCGGTCAGCCGGAACGGGTGCATCCGGCGCGGGCGACAAGGCTCGGCTCCGCCGGGTCGGGTTGACTCGATCGGGGGAACAGTGCTTTGCACTGTTCTTCTTCCCCAACCAGCTCGCGCACGCAGAGACAAGGGAAGAAGGCGGCGGCTTGCGGCGGAGCTAGGGTGGACGGCGACGCGAGCGGAGGGCATGGACGGGGTCGTGAGGTCACGGGGGTCTCATTTTGGGTGGTGGCCAGCTCGGTGGAGCGGCAATCGCCAGCGGTGAGGCTCCTCTTGTCGCGGCCATTTTTGGAATTGTGGGTGAAGGGGAGCTTGCTAGGGTTTTTGGGCCGGTGCTAGGGCAGGCTTAGGGCTTAGGCAAGCTCATGGAGGGGCTGGTCGAAGCTAGGAAAGGCCGTACAAGGTCGGCCACGGTGGGGTAGTTGCGGCCGGCGGCGGGCGTCATCGGTAGAGGTGGAGGAGGCTCGGGAGCCTAAGGCGACGGCTTGGGGAAGTTTCGGGGAGCAAGGAGAGGCTACAAATGCGGGCAATCGGGAAGTTATGGGGTGAATTGGTGGAATCGATTTCAAACCTAATTTAGGGTTATTCGGTGATTGTCGGTGGTGGGGGCAGTGGTGGGTCAATCAGGTGCGCCAAGGGCTTCCCGGGAGTATGCAGAGGAGTTTAGGGGTCCTTATAGGGCTTCTAAGGCGGTTGGCAAAGGGAGTTGGCCAAGGCGATGGCGGCGCATGGCATGGTCGGGAGCCTTCGGGGAGGTGCGGTGCGGCTGCCATGGTTTGTCAGGGCACGGGAGGTGGCATTGTACGGGGCAGCTGTGGTGGCAAGGCCCGGAAGGTGCGGGAGAACTCGGGGAGCTTGGTGGAGAAGAATATTCGGGGCGGCGGCAAATATCGAGCAGCAGTAACGATTTTTCGGACAACAATAGTGCCAACGCTTACTCCCTCCATTCACGTGTTGCCGACAGGGTTTAGGGATGGGATTGGGTCAGGATTCGTGCAGGATAAGGCTAGGAAACAAGAGATCAAAAGCAAAACGCAAATTCAATTTCTTTTGCAAAATTCGGTTTCGTTTCAGAGAAACAGAAAAGAAAATCCAATCACCAAGAAAGTTTCTGCCGATTAACCAAGCAATCGAAAATTACACGTCTGATTAGAAGTGAGCAATAACTGAGAAATAAAAAAGGAAGTTTCACACCCGGTGGGACTTGAACCCTTGTTTGAAGTCAAACACCTTGTCCATTAGGCCACGAGCGCATCTGTGGCCGTTTAAACAACACAGGCTATGCAATACATTAGGCCAAAACCTCATTAACTGCCTCAACAATGTAGCATCTTAACAAAATCTAGATATCCTTTGAACGGGTTTTTTAAAGTAGCTTATCGATATTCAATTTATTCATATAAATACTCACATAAGGATCAAAAGATATTTATCACAGCCTCTATTCCCTAAGACGACCGTCTACTCCCCAAAAGACATAAGGGCATATCCAATGGTCTGAGTCAGCTAGCTATATGCATGTACACATCAGCATATATCCTATGTGAAGGAAAGAGAGTATGCAAAAAAAAAACCGAGCCAGCTATTCCTTAAGCACTAGTCTATAACGCCAAACGAGGCAGCCTCTATAAATTCTGTGTGTGCATGTAAGCATCAAATAGCTATCCTTATAGATAGTTCTTTAGAATGCTAGCTTTAGTGTGTACTATATAAATGATGTAGAAGTCTTATAGTTAGTTGCTAGCTATAACCATTGGAGATGCCCTAACAGGTTTGTCTCGTCCTTATTATCGATCAACGGGATGAAATCATGAAACCGGCCTAGACATGGAACATGCATGTTGCTTTGACAGCCTTTGTTTCGCTGTAACCGAGTAGGGTAAATCTGGGTGGTGATCAGTCGGGCTTAAAAGCTCATGGCTTATGGCTGAAAGCACTGTAGCTAGCTGAAAAAAACACTGTAGCTGACAGAGACTTATTTAGCATAATTAAATTTTAAAAAAATTAAAATATAAAAAATATGTTAGCACAATATGTATAATACAAACGAATACGGGAAAAAAAGAACCGGCAAAAAAGCTCAACAAAAAGCCAAAAGTTTAGAAAAAAACGAAATTTATGAATAGTGAAAAATAAGTCAGAAGCTCAAGCCGAACCGATCAGGGCCCTAAATAGTAGAGGTCCGAGAGGATAACGACTCAAGTAATTATTATTGATCACAAACGAGCTCAAAGAATGCCTGTTAATTCGAAGAGACCTTCTAATTCCACCACATGTGCCTCAAATAGAGTTCAACACATAGCTCTATTTACCTCATGTATATGGTTTAAATGTCAAAATGGAAAGTTAAATCACCAGGTAAAATTATCCAAAAGGTAAACAGCACTGGTCCGTGGGGTTCGATCGATGCAACAACATTGCGGTTAGGGAAGTAGTTTGGCGTTCAGCTTTAGCGTGCGCAAGAAGAAGGCGGGAAGCTCTCTCGCCCCCGCCACGTCATCACCTCTGCTTCTGCTCCTTCCCTTCGCCGCCTCGATAAATACATCCCCCCGCATTTCTGCTTTCCAAATTGCCCCCATTTTCTAGTACGCCGCAAACTCTAGATGCTTCCAGAAGTTTCGAGAGGGCTCCGCCTCGAGATGGCGCCGGGCTCCGCGCCTCCCCTGGGCGAGCGCTGCGCCGTGTGCCGCGGCGACATCTCCGTCCCTCACCAGGCCAACTGCTCCCACTGGTTCTGTGGTAATCACCACCGCCACCTTCCCCCTCCTCTCCCCAAACCCCCATTGCTCGATCGGTTGAGTTGTTAGGTTTTTGGCTGCGTTCGAGCTTGGATTGGTGTACGGTTTGGTACCTTGCGTTCGCGCCAGTGCTTCGTCTCGAATGGAGTATGCGTGCGGGAGGTTTGCGTTCGAGTTGGTTGCAAAGTTTTCTACATTTGGTTGGATTCGGGTTCGGATTAGTGGTTTCTCTGGCCTGCGTGCGCCTCCGTGGCATTATAATATACCGATTTTAGATGGACTGCTTAGTTGATTTGGGAAAGTATTCTGCTTGATTTGGTCGGTGCTGTGTTTTTGATCTGTTCGCGTGTCTCGGTGATATGCTATTCGGTTAATTTAGGGAGTATTTGATGTCAATTAATTTGTTCGGGATAATTTGGTCATTACATTTGGCAAATGATGCTGGGTTTGGTCGGGGTTTAGGGTTTTGATCCGTTCATATCGAATTGCTTTATTTTGTCGCTTCGGGGACTCCCATGGGTGTGTGCGCATGTGAAACTTGGGATACTTTTGTAATATCCCGTAGCCACAGGGCACCCTGGGCGTGGGATGCAACGCAAGAATTCACAAATTGGGGAAGAAACAAACAAGAACAAGCGAAAGAGAGAGCCGGAAGAAGTATAGACTTTTTCGTTCATTTCTTTTCCGTGCCTGTCTCAATACAGGTCACTCTTTAATCCCCACCTCACACAGCCCTCACAAGTGGTCCCCAACCCAACACCCGACACTCCACACAAGTCTAACCCGTTACTCCCAGGCCTTAACGCCCTTCCAGTTTCCGCCTCCATCTTCCCAGCCGAGCACCACCTGACGCCTCTTCCTTCGTTACAACTTTGTCCATGCATGCGGGCACACAAAGATCTATGCCGCTGGCACTAGTGCATTCGTGCAATATTTGCCAACAACTGAAGTGTTTTTTTTTGCCCAACTTGTCAATTGCTAACACTGGATCTGTCTGGTTTGGTTCTAGACTTGGCTTTCTGTTTTGCTCTGATCGTTCCAGTGTTTGCAACCATTTTGCTCCTTGGACAGTTGGACACTTCATGAACAAAATCTTCATAGGCGTTCAAAAAAAAATCTCCACTACCATTATAATTTGGCCATGCCATTGGTTTCCCTTTTAACAAATCACATGATACGTGTATGTGTGCAGGACATTGCATCGTGGGTGTCTGGCTCCATAGATCTGTCCTTCGGCCATGCGATTGCCCTGTTTGCCGTCGTCCTATAACTCTGCTGGTTCCTTCTGAAGTTGCTTCCCTGCTGCGTGATGAACCAGAAATCGCTCCTGTTCTGGACCGAATTGAGCTGTACAATAGCCGTTTTGCTGGAGCTCCTCGCAATATAATTCAGGTAAGCCTCTTGGCCATATCTTCTGGATGTAGTCTGTTGCAAGTACTGGAGTGCATTGCAAATTGAATTACATCATTGCATGAATATAAATCTTCTGGGTTTGATTGGTCTTTTTAGACTATTGGCATACTTTCCAATGAAATGTTACTTAACATCTGCAAACATAAGTAAACATGTACAGTTGTACACTTTTTGTTTGATGTACTCCTATTAATTGATCTAGACCAGCCTGCAGAAGTAGTTTCTGTTAAATCCATATACAGCATACTTGTGCAATTCTATATCCTTAAAGTAGCAACATTAACCCTTCCAAACTTTTCTTTTACTCTGAGGGCCAACCCTGTGAGATCGGAACTTCAGTTGTTGAATATGCTTTAGTCATAGCTGACTAGTTAAGTGTTATACATTGTCAAAAACATTCTTGGTAAACTGGCTTCTTCAACATTTCTCTGAATTGAGAGATACGTTGTGTTACCATGTTTGTATAATGAAAATACTTGACTATAAGTTCAGCTGGAAAATTTGCATGCATCCATGTAGTATCCATTACCACTTATACAAGTATATGTAACCCACATGGTGACGCCAAATTCTTGTTCTTGAATCGTAATTATTTGTTGTATGGTCTAGAATAGTGAAGCCAAAGAAGTCAATAGTTTTCTATCTGGAACTGGCCGTGCTTACCAATTGCTAGAAATAATCACTATTCATTGGTAGAGATTCATAGTACCTGGCAATTTCTAGACATGTACACCCCTGCAGATGCATACTATATGTGAATCATAAGCTCAGCCAAGAGCAGCAAGCATGATATTACCATATAAAATTGGCTTATGGCTGTTCTACTTTTGATATCATCTAATGACAGGCAATGCTTTGCCATCTGCTGATACCTGTGTTTTGCAGTGGTTGCTGGACCAGCCCTTTTACATCCGGAGGATGCTGGCAGAATTCAGAGACCCACGCAGAGTGCCTCCCTTGTTCTTCAAAGTCCAAGTCATATTGGCAGTTAAGTCCACCATTAACCATTTGTCCATTGGCCCAGTTTTGTCATCTTCATTTATCATGTCATCTTAATGGGGCTGATGCTAAATGGACTCTTAGACGGTGGCTAACATAGTCTAGTGTTGCAGTATGCTATCAACTAGAACCTGCATTATGCCAATGCACCAGTAAATTGATAACAATACCCCCAAATCCCAATTTCTTCCATGATATCCTGAGTCTAGACCTCTAGATTGGTAGTGTACCAACTGAAAGTCCATTCTTAGGATGCTGCACTTTGTACAAAGGACTTAGAGTGCACGTGTCAAACCCTCTGTTTCATAGCTCAAGTTCAGAAGAAATTGTGCTTGTATTTGAGATTTTAGTGTTTTTCTTTCTTGTAAACTTTCTTAATTACCAAATATGAGTTGGCCTAAAAACAATTTTCCTTGCTTAAACCTTAGAAGATAGGGCCACAACCCTACTTGCGTTCTGGGACTTTGTATTCTATTGGGCCAATTTTTTTTGCTTCCTTTGTCCTTTCTTCCAATTTCACCATCTCTTGCCCGGCATATAGTTTTATGTTTTCACATTGCCCAAATAATGCATTTGGAATAACGCATTTTATCTCGTTGACAATTCTGTTTTGAATAATGGGGTGCCAATTCCATACTTTCTTTAGAGAAAAAAGTGATCTTATCAAAGAACTATTAGCTGTATAATTAATTTCATTTCCATGATACTAGTTAATTCTGTTCATGCTGCGATTTATAATTTACATGATAGGAACTAGGCAAATCTGGGTTAGTTGACATTTTGTATGTGTATATAGTCTAACATTCTGGTTAAAACTGGCGACCTGCTCTTTGTTTAGTCTTTATCTATTCTGAGATGGCTCGGCCTCCGTTCAATAACTTGCAGGTAGTCCTCTCTCTGCTGTACCTCGTGAGCCCTGTGGATATTGTTCCTGAAGGTAGGTAGCCAGTTAATTCAGGCGTCCGTCTCAATCCTCTCTTCACAACCTTCATTAATTTCAAGAGCTCACATATACATTGTGTTGTTTTGATTCCAGGTGTCTTGGGATATCGTGGTTTGGTGGATGACATGCTGATATTCATCGTCGCTTACGTCTACATCTCTGCTGCCTACCAAGCCATCCTTGTTGCTCGACATGCTGCGTGAATTGAGTTGATAGTGCCAGTTACTGACACATGCGGGGGATTGAACTTTCTGAATCTGCACATCTGAGACAGCTTGCTTCATTGGTGGATAGTGATATATACAGCTTACTTTAATTTCGTAATCTGGTTCTGGTACATACACACGTACCCCTACGGGAGGTGTTGGTGTTAAGGAGATCCTACCACATGCATGCTTGTACGCTAGATGTCCATATGTTAGGGCAGGACATATATAACCTCATGCTGCCGCGCTCAGCTGCAAAACGTTTGCATGCGGGATTGCAATTTTGCTGTTCTGAATGTTAGTATCCCAGTAATCCAAAATAGCTGCACCTGCTTATGAAGTCTGAACTTGCTGAGATGATGCCATGGCCGTGCGTGCATCGTACAAAGAGTAGAGAATTGTGCCTTCACAGAGAATCACAGAGAACGGGAATCCAACGCATTGAGTCCTACAAACCACACGTTCGGTAGATTTATTCGTAAACTTTTGCGATATTTAGTAATGTAAACTCTGTGCTACTTCGTTAACCAACTGCACAAAAAATATTGCATACATAGGTCAACTTCCGAGATCAAACCGGTCTAGCATTGCTTCTGAAGAAATATAATCTTTTACCCCCCGAAATGTCACAGCAATTCTCCCAAGCAGAGTAATCTCAAGAACTGACACCAAATTACTTGGGACCTTCTTCTATACCACCCATCAAAGCCTCAAGTCGACACTGCTAAAAGATCCTTACTAAATCGTTGTTGATAAACAAAGTTATAAGATGCTTCAGCAAAGTTACAAGATGCTGCTCCTGCCTCCACTCACTACTTAGGTATGCTCACACTTTCTTATATGTGCAGGAGCTGATCAATGAAATCGCCGAAAACACGCTGATCTCGCAAATCAAATAGCCCCTATCTTCTACCACTTCATCCAGGTACATCACTTCTTTTAATTTTCCAGTGTGATTCAGTGTTCAATACTTTCATAACGTCCTTCCATTTCTGCCTTTTTTCCCCTTATGTTTTTCCTTATCTTACAGCTGCAGCTTTCTACAAGCAGTGCAAAGATGCCCCTCTGTTAACCAGTGTGAGAAAAAAAGCTACTTGATGATTAGATGGTTGAAAAAGACACCTTTGGCTCTCGATTCTACTGGCGCACAACAGGACACCGAACATAACAATGGGCCTCTTCTTTTCCTCCGAAGCTGACGACTTTTGGCTTTTGCTACAGTACCTAACTTTCAAACAGAGTATTTTCTCAAGACAAGGTCTACAAGTTAAACGATCTACACGTTAAAAGTCTAACATCTGTACCAACCAAAATTGCAAGTGAGTATCTGTCTCTCCATAATCTGTACCGTAAACAGCCAAAATTCAAAAATTTCAGCCAAAAGCCATAAGCCGCAGCCGAAAAGAACAGGCCCAAATGTCTCTACGGGACTATTTCATATATAGCTGTGGCTTATAATTTTTGACTGAAATTTTTGAATTTTAGCTATTTGTGACAGAGATTACGAAAAGAGAGATACTCGCTTGCGATTTTGATTAATACAGATGTTGGGTTTTTAACGTGTATTACAATTAATTTGTAGACCCCGTCTTAAGAAAATACTCTGTTTAAAAGTTATATATTGTAACAAAAATCAAAAGCTGCTTTTAGAAGCCATCAATGAACAGGCCCTGCATACCTATATCTGTAAGCCTAAAAAATCTCATCCTTCTTCCAGCTTCTAGTCCATGTGTTATGCGGTTTCCCATTTATTGAAACAACTGTTGCCTGCACCTCAGTCTTTTGTGATCATCAATTATTTGGAATTCTCAAGGTATCAGTTGCTAAAAGTTTCGATTGCTTGGCCACATCTTGCCTGAAATTTTGTGTCATGTGCATACATGATTTAAGTGTTTAAAATAGGCAACTGCAGCTGTGTCATATTCAAGACTGGCAATTGATCATATACCCTCCATTTAGATGAAAATTAAGAATTTACCCTCCTGATCTACGTGTCAGTGACTTATAATGACCCCACGTGTCATTGAGATGTGGAGGATAAATCCTCAATTTCCCAACTAAAGAGAGGGTATATGATCCAATCTCCCTATTCAAGATTAGTAAGAATTCAGAGTGCCAGGTTTATGATTGTATTTAATACAATTCATATTATTATGCATTGTTAGGTAAGACCGCAAACAATAGGTCAGGCAAGCAGAATTGGTGGTGTAAGCCCGGCGGACATGACTGTTCTTCTCATTTGCGTTGAGAGCAACCGTCGCATGGCTAATCACAGGAGGCAGCCAGACATGCTGAGATCTGCTGCGGCCAAGGCAGACGATTCTTCAGACGAAGTGGTTCGTGCCAGTGCCACCACTGCATAATTGGTGCACTCTGTCTCTGACTACTAGTGGCAACTGATCTGGGACCACTGAGCTTTGGGAGGCAGCGTACTCTTTGAATAGAATTTTTGGACGCCTATGGCAGCATGTGGATGCCGCTTTATTAGAATGTTAGATCAGATTGGCAAGTAAGGATTATAGAGGATTTGTTGTACTCCATAAATTAGGAGGCACGCATGTAAAGAGCGGCAACAATGAAATGTTACAGTAGAGCAGCCACTGTTTATGTATATACATGAAATCTTTTCAAATTTCTGAGTGCAGTGCAATGAAGCCATATTATCATTTACAGAGAAGTAAAGCCTGTATGTGTTCATTTGTATCGTAGAGTTTACAGGGTAAACAAAAGCAGAATGCAAAGAAGCATACTCTTGGTTGCAGTGTTAGGGCCGTTTGAAACGGCGAATTTTTTTGTACGGATAATCCGTTTTTTATTTGAAAATACATAAATATACCCGCGACAACATTTTTTACAAAAATAATCTCCAGTCGCCCCCCCATTGGGCGACTTCTGTCTTTCGCCCAACCGGGAGGCGACACAATATCTGTCGCTGGTTCTTCGAGTGACTGCAAGTAGTCGCTTTCGCCCAATGGATGGGCGACTTATAACGCAGTCGCCCAATGGAAGGGCGACTTTAGTCAGTCCCCGTGATTTTGTAGAGTTTTGTCAATTTTGTAGTTTAAAAATGGAAAAAAATATGGTGTAGTTGTAATAAAAGGTTATGTTTATTGTATGTTGTACGTGCATTAAAAATTGTGAGAAGTTTTTTTTAAGAACAATTGACTGTAGAACGTTTGATATATACATTGGTAAGTGATATTTTTATGTTACTAAGAATTAGTGTACGAAGAAAACTGGTATGTTAATATTGTTACATGATTTGCTATCTGAATTATTGAATGCGAACACACGAGATAATAACCTTATGTGGATTGAAATAAACTTCATAATACGATTGGGAGTAACATGCACATACAGTTTTATTACATGCATAACATATAGCATGATATGCGACTAACCCACTCAATGCTCGTACCACCTCTTGTGTGGACCGGGGCCACTTTCTCGCCGCATTTTGTCTCTGGGTGTAGCGTGGTTGTTTCCCCTTTTGTCACGCCAAAGATGGCTCATTGCATCCTTCTTCCTGTCACTCTTGGTCTTGAGAGCGCCTCCCGAGCTTGAAGCTCCTCCTCCCGACGCTTGATGGCAGCTTCACGCAGACTTAACTGCTCCCGCCTCCTTTGCAGCTCATCCTCCTTACCCTTCAGACGGATTTGGTCCACCCTCACACGGCGCTCTTGCTCAAGCCGCATCTGTCGTTCCACCTCGCGAGCTGAGTCATCTTGACAAAGTATTGTGCTTTGTTTTCCACCTCCACTGCCGGTTATCCGCCATACCGGCGACACCGATCCACCCATTCGATGAACTGCAAGCCTATGTGTGGCGTGGTAGATGTCATCGATCAAGTTAAAAAGATAACGAGAAACAAATGATTTAGTTGTGGTCGTTACCACGGTTGTCATCCGTGTCGGGACATTTGAAGAACCTACGGCCGTATTTGGCTCGTTGTACTCGATCGATCCGGACTCCCAACATTGTCCTAAAGCCGCAATGGCACTTCTCGGCGCTCATGCCACTCGGCACTCCAAATGGGTCGGACCTCCGGAAGACATTGTTGTGTAGTAGTATTGTGATGTCTTGAGGAGGAGATGTGGTATGGAAGACATAGGAGGAGGCATTTATGTAGGCGGGTTATCTAGTGCGATGGGCATAGTCCATGGAGAGGACGACATGGGAATCTGTTCAGATTCGGTGTAGCAATAAATGACCCTATATGAAGGATTTTGAGCTGTAGTCTCGTAATAAATTCATAGCAGGAAACAGTTCGTATGAAGGCTTTTCACTGCGCAAAGCTGGCATATTTTGTCATCTCACTGCGCAAAGCTGCCCCGTTTTGTCATGTCACTGAGCAAAAGCTGGTCCGTTTTGTCGTGTCACTGAGCAAAGCTGCCCCGTTTTGTCATGTCACTGAGCAAAGCTGCCCTCTTTTGTCATCTCCCTGAGCAAAAGCTGACCTCTTTTGTCATGTCATTGAGCAAAGCTGGGCCGTGTTGTTATGTCACTGAGCAAAAGCTGCACTCTATTGACATCTCACTGAGCAAAAGCTGACCTATTTTATCATCTCACTGAGCAAAAGCTGCACTCTATTAACATCTCACTGAGCAAAGCGGCCTCTTTTGTCATCTCACCGAGCAAAGCTGGCCTCTTTGTCATCTCACCGAGCAAAGTCGACCTCTTTTGTAATCTTGTTTTTGGTCACCGCATGAAGCTGCCCGTTTTGCTATAAGTAGCGGGGTTGGGGTCTCATGACATTGTAAATCGAACATATCATGTCGGAAGCCGAGGGCGGTGGGATTTGGGTCACCAAGGAAGACATTCCCTTAGAAAGGAGGGATATGTTCGGTCCACGCATCGATTGATACCAAGCCGCGTGCTTAACCGGCTTGGCGAAATGCGAACACAATGAGTACGCGGTCGTGCAGATTTTGGATTCCCCAAACGATGGCGGCCGACGTTTCTTCCGATGCTCACGTTCCGGGGTACAAATTAGTAATATTACAATTTTTATTGCTTATGGACCCTCGAAGTTTACCGTCCTTTTTTTTGCAGATGGCAAAATGCGACTTCTCTCGCTGGATCGACGCTCCTCATGAACGGTATGTTGATCGTTATGTGGATACATTATGGGCGCGAATATGGGACTTGGAGTACCGATTGGAGAGTCTCACTTAGGAGAACAATGACCTCCGCGAACAGATGCAACGTGAGAGGGGCAACGAGGAGGTCGTGAATATAGAAAGCTCTTATGATCCCACATGTTGCTGCGCGAACCCGAGCTGCATATGTGCATGCCACTACCATGACGGCCAGCCACGTCCGAGGCGGCCCCCTCAGCAATTCTCCATGTGGGTGCCACGAGGCTCGTTTGGCATGTAGGTAACGAGGGTTATGGTTGTGTCGTATTTTAGTTCATGTATTTGTTCATGTGTTGATGCTGTGGCGGTAGGACTATTGTGTTGAATTAAAATGTTGGGTGTACTACTTTTCATAAATTCTGTATGTGTAATGTATGTGTTGTTTCGTGTTATAAGTGCGTGACGCCTTCATTTTCTGTGACCTTCGTTGAAACTTCTGGTGTTAAGCATGTGATGGATTAGTTGTTATCTTCGTGGAGTTGTTATCACAAGCAATACTGAGCACAGATGTCCACGAAATAAGTGCATTACAGAAAAGGGATGTAACATACAAGGTTAACAAATGGTACATGAAATTTAGCATGCATTACAACACCAACTCACGATCGGGACATGCATTGCATCGTCTAGTCAGTGCCCTCCTCGACCGCATAGCCCACAACGTGCACGGATGTTCCACTTGTGATTCGTCCATGTCATTTCTAATACGTCGGCTCTGTCGCCGACCCTTCCAACCCTTCAGCATGTTAATATCCGGAACCCAGGTCCTTGCTGAAATGTCCAAAGTGGTGAAGTTTCCCACCGCCCTGAACCCCCGGAGCTCCCCACACTAAGCTTACAGTATTCTCTCCTTGAAAAAGTACTCGGACATGAAGTTGGAATGATCCATGCCCACGGTTCCGCATGCAGCGAGGACATGAGAGCATGGCCTGTGTAACAACTTAAGCTTGTTGCATGTGCAGCTAGGTTCGTTTGCATGATCTCCAAGGCATACCTCGTGAGTAATAAGTGAACGAGATGTCCCAAATCCGGCTCTGTCACGGAGTATCACCTCGAAACGATGCGCCCTGTTGCCCATGCAATGCACTGTGTGCAATTGACCCTTCGTGCCTTCGTCTCCATGTACGCGATAATTTTACCAAATCTGAGG
This sequence comes from Dendrocalamus sinicus, assembly GCA_036346575.1. Taxonomy (NCBI): domain Eukaryota; kingdom Viridiplantae; phylum Streptophyta; class Magnoliopsida; order Poales; family Poaceae; genus Dendrocalamus; species Dendrocalamus sinicus. The sequence goes on along the minus strand of CM070643.1, from coordinate 8,424,907 downwards.
CTCGGGATTGGCGCATGAAGTGCGGCACTCGCGTCCTCTCCACGAAGTAGCGGATTGTCTTTGTGAAGAACACTTTCCATGATGGCGACAAGGGGTGAGAACGAGACCCCGAAAACCCAATTGTACACCTCGGCAAGGTTAGTTGTCATTATTCCGTACCTTGCGCCATCCGTGTCGTGCAACAATGACCACTTCTCCAATGGTTCCCCTCGATCCACTGCGAGAAGCACTTGATGTTCGCGCGCCTCCTTCTTGGACCACTTGAGTTAGACTCATCGATTCTTTGGCAAGCATTGCGGTTGTGCCGCCCAGAGTGACCGCCCCTTGCTCCTCTCGTCGACGTTCTTCTGGTGTGCTCATCCAAAGAACCCCATAAAGCATCAAATTTTCTCTGCTGGTTACGCTAGCAAGCCTCTTGAATAGCTTCATCAAAGATTGTTTCGAGAATTGCTTGAAAAAGTTTGCCCCTAAGTGACGACTGGCACCACCGGTTCCTCATGTCCGCCAAGGAACGCTCTCCTCAGGGTCTTCTTGAAGTTTTCGTATCGCCTTTATAATACCGGCGTGGCGATCATGGATTACGCACACACCAGGACGGGTGCCTACAACTCCGGCCTTCACATGTCTTAGAAACCACAGCCCGCTCTCATAATTCTCGCTCTCCACAAATGCAATAGCCGGCGGCAATATTTGATTATTACCGCTCACGCCTATGGCCGTCGGGCGCCCTTTGTATTTGCTCATCAAGAAGGTCCCATCTATCGAGATCATCGGCGGCATGTGCTTGAATGCTTCAATGCTAGCACCAAATGCAAACAATGCTCTCTGCAACACTGCAAATCCCGGTGGAGTTACGGATGGCTTCTCTTGCACGGCGATGTACGTGCCCGGGTTCCTTTGTTGCAACACCTTAAGCATACGAGGAAGGTTGTCATACGCCGCCTCGAAAGTGCCAAAACGTTTTTCCAACGCCTTTTGCTTGGCACGCCACGCCTTCGCGTAGCTAATCTTATACTTGAATTTATTCTCAATAACTAGTACAATATGTGTTGCCGCAACATCTTCTTCTCCACTATCTCCCCATACATCAAATTGGCTATAAATCCAGACGTCAGGTTACGATGCCTCGCCAAGACAGTGTTCAGAATGCAGGAGTGCGGCTCCACCTTGGACACAATCCAGTGAGTGTCATACTTGGGTCTTCGTGCGTGCACCCTCCAAGGACAACCAGCCTGCTCGCACTTAACGATTATCTCGCTCCGGCTTGATTTGGCGACGCGAAATGTACGTTGCATTGAAAGGGCCCAAAGCTTTATGGCATCTGCGGCGCTTCCTTGTCGACAAACATAGCATGCACCGAACCTCTGTCTCATGATACTCCCATGGTGATTCATGCTCATCATGTGCGAAACACCCTCCGCATTAAAACGGTTCCATTCTGGGGATAGGAACTTCTTCATCATCGGCTATCCTGCTCCTCGTCCTCTGACTTGCTCTTCATCCCATGCCCTCGGTCATCGATTCCATCTGCCGCACGATATACTCATTATACTCTCCTTCATCGCCTTGCCCGGTTCCTCTCTCGAGCTTGACGGTGTAACTCTCCTCCATATACCGCATCGGCTTGCCCATTCCCCTCTATAGCTTGACGGCTGTAATTCTCCTCCATGTACCGCATTGCCTTCATCACGAGCAACTTCATCAGCTCGCCATCGTGCTGCCCGCCCGAGCCGCTAGCACCTCCCGAAGCATAGGCGGGCGCACGAGCTTGCGCAATGCTTGTAGTGAGCACGGTTGCACAAGCGAGACACACTCGTATCCACGGCGCGGCACCCTTGCACAAAGCCCTTCCACGGCGAGCGCACAATGTCTTCAACTCCCATCGATGTCGGTGGGAGACCGGCTCAAAGCCCTTGCACAACGACGCTGCACACCTCGGGGTCCAATGAAAAACTCTGGGTCAGCCAATGCTGCACATCTGTCATTCGAGCATTCTCGTCATCCGGAAGTATGAGAGTGACTTGCGGAAAATCGCTCAAATCCACACCATTCGGACCTTCACGAATCATTCCAGCACCATAATACACTCTCAATGTAGTACTGGCCATTAATGATGTAGGCCTATATGTATGATTGAAATTTACGACATGTCAAATATCATCATTCAATACTAAAAATGGTAGTAAAATTTCTATACTACAAAATGTTCCATACTACAAAATGCATACTACATCTACAATTTTTACTAACACCAATATTTCATCTAAATAATAGTGTAAATACAACCTAATTAACGAAAATACCTGGATCCAAATCGATGGAATAGCTTGGACTCCTTCTTCCTCCTTCACCTCCTCCTTCAACCCTGTCCTCCCCTCCTCTTCTCCCCTCCTTTTCTTCCCCTCCCTCTCTTCTCCCCTTCTTTTCTTCCCCTTCCTCCTCTCTTCTTCTTCTCTCTGGCTCTCTGCGCAGAATGAGGGAAATGTGGTTCTCTGGGCAGAATGAGGGGTAGTGGGCGGCAGTCGGTGGATATCCACCCCGTCGCCCTACCGTTGAGCGACTGCAATTTCAGTCGCTCAACCGCATAAAGAATCGCAATTTCAGTCGCTCAACCGCATGCAATGATCGCATATATCGCCCAACGGTTCAGACATTCCCATTGTGTCGCCTCCCAATTGGGCGAAAGGCAGAAGTCGCCCAATGGGGGGGCGACAAGAGACTATTTTTGTAAAAAATTTTGTCGCGGGTATATTTATGTATTTTCGAATAAAAAACGGATTATCCGTACAAAAAATTCTTGAAACGGCTGGAGCTGCTAGTATTTAGCTAGGGCTTTTAGCTTTGGAATAGTAGTGGCTGGAAGTAGAATCAGCTGACAGTGGGAGGTGTTTGATTTGGCTGGAGCTTTTGACTGAGTTGACTAAATTGTACCTCCCATTTCAATGACGGCAAAGGACTGGGAGTAGCTGCGGGCAGTGTCGTGGAGGATGCCGCGGTGGGTGAAGAGGGGCGGTCGGAGATCTCGATGCCACTTGGGATGATTAGCTGTCCTCCTGCTGCAGCGCCGCTGCTTGTGCAGGGAGCTTGGAGGAGAAAATTGATCATTTGCCACTTTGAAGAGTGGACTTCGCAAATTTGCCACTTTCAAAATTAACTTCGTAAAAATGCCATGCAGTACATGTACATCTTGATTACCATGCCATTTGAGCCATTTAGCTCATTTAATATTTGTTTTGCTAATTTCAGGGGCTGGAAAAGATAATTATACCCTTGCTAAGTTTTGCACTCATTCGGGGTGAAGCTCATCCATGCGTCTTGATGGAAGCCATCTCCATGCCAAATAACCAGCAGTTCAGGTCTTGATACCAGCCTTGAATGAGTCGGATGCTCTCAAGTCTCCATGCCAAATCTCCGTCCGCAATAATTTTAGTATTGTGAGAACATGGGATGGTATCAATTTTAGTATAGAGTACTAATTTCTCGCTGCTCCATGCTCTCAAGTCTTAAAGTCTTAACATAAATGTAGAAATGTCCCTGAATGCTAGACATTTCAACATCCAGACTTCCAGAGTGTTGTTGTTGCGCAGTTCACACCTAGCCGATCATGTTGTCAAAATTGATTTCCTAACTTTAGATCATCTTATCTTTAGTATGAACAAATCATACATGCATATAACCATATAAGCAAGGAGCCGAGATTACCACATCAATCACCAAAACATATGCACTTCTGATCAGTTACATATGCTGTGGCTCAAAATAGCACTTATTTTCTAAACTAATGAGCAAACTTAAAGGAGATTTGCATACAGGAAGCAAACCGAGCCGAGCAGAACGACACTAGGATAAAAATGAGTTCATCTCACAAATTAAATAGGATACATCTCAAAGCAAATAATTTGTGAGTTCACATCTAACAATACAAACTTCCAATTGTGTTCACATCTAACAAAATAAACTTCTTGTGGGTTCACAAAATATCATTCATCCACTTTGTAACTTTCTCTTTGGAGTCATCTTCTTCGAGGCAGCTACAGGAGGCATCCTCTTAGGAGTAGTGGTTGAGGTTTGTGAAGAACTACCCTCTCCAAGCAAGAAAGCAAGACGGCTGCACACATATGTGTTATGACAATTAATTAATCTTTTTTCCAGATTTGTACATCCATGGACATGATATGTGTTATTGTTTCTCACCTTCTAGTCACCCTGCCTGGACTATCATGTAGTATTTGTTCGCTAGTTGGCCTTTGTGGGGTGCTAGGCTCACCTTGCCTAGCTTTTGTAAGGTTCTTTCTAGGGTTCCTCTTCCTACAAAAAAAATAGTTCATTGAAATGGCGTGGTAATTGAAGGCATGAATGAAAAAGCAACGATTACCTCTTTTTTGTCCCGTTGAATGGGCACTTGTAACTAGATTGTCTATGACCTTTTTCACCACATCTCTACGGTCCATCCTACGGCCATTTGGTGCAGCCAACTTTGTTGTATCCTCATCTCTCAAGCCCAGAAGCACATATACCTGATCTTCAGTCATAAGTTCAATTCTCCCTTCGTCATCATGTATTTCTACTATCTGTAAGTTATCCCAATCAACTTCTGGGAGGGGTTCAGAAAAGCTCCTCACTGTGACCTCCACATCATGCCTACACGAAACATGCCAAAAGTTATATATGTTTCACACATGCAATTTGTAAACTCTGTTATAATACCGGATAAAGGAGATACCTATCGGCATCCATGTCGGCAAGCGTCACGCCTGTCATTCACAGATTGCAGACTCAACAACAATCTACATGAATAAAAATAGGTTGAGTACAAGCATGCACATTTGACCAGTATGCATCAACAAAACAAGCCTCCTCTGCTTTATCTTCGTCAGGAAACTTACACTCCTCTCCTCTGCTTTATCTGCGCGGGGAGGTAGGCGCGGGGAGGCCGCCGTGCGCGGAGGGCGGCGTGGGGAGGCCGGCCGGCGACGGGGAGACCGGTCGGGGATGCAGCAGGGAGGCCGGCCGCAGGAGGCCACCGTCTTGCGAGGGCGGCGCGGGAGGCCGGCCGGTGGGAGGCGGCGCGGGAGGCCGGCCGGCGACGGAGACCGGTCGGGGATGCAGCATGGGAGGCCGGCCGGCGGGAGGCCACCGTCGCGGAGAAGCGCGCGGAGGGCGCGGGGGAGGCAGCGCGGGAGGCCGCCGCGCGCGGAGGCGGCACGGGAGGCGGCCGGGATGCGGCCAGCGGAGGCCGCAGCGATCGATGCAGAGATGCAGTGCAGATCATTGCTTCGGGCGACATTTCATCTCCCGATCCAAAGCCCATGCAGTGCAAGGGTAGAATTGTCTTGTCTAGCCCCTGAAATTAGCAAAACAAATATTAAATGAGCTAAATGGCTCAAATGGCATGGTAATCAAGATGTACATGTACTGCATGGCATTTTTATGAAGTCAATTTTGAAAGTGGCAAATTTGCGAAGTCCACTCTTCAAAGTGGCAAATGATCAATTTTCTCGAGCTTGGAGAAGGTCTCGAGGTTGTGGATGGCGCCCCAGGGTGTGGTGGCGGAGATGTCGGCTAAGGCGGAGTCGGCGGGCACAGAAAGCATGTGGGACTCCTCGACGACCAGCCTAGTGGGACGGTAGGGTCGGAGACGAAGAGCGCGAGGTGGATGGGGACGCAAGTGTCTAGTTGGCGGGGGCACCAATGGCACATGGTGTTCGGTGGGGGAGGAGTAGGATGCTCGGGCCGTGACAGAGGCGGAGCTCGTGGCAGTGCCATCGACTCTCGATTTATCTGGCATGGAGGCCGTAGGATCCAGTGTAGGAAGCCAACGCAGAGTTGGATGACGGCAAGAAAGGAGGACGTCCGGGTCGTGACGGAGGTGGAGCTCGGGGCAGCGCCGTCGACTCTCAATGGATCCGACGTAGAGGCCACCGGATCTGGTGCAAAAGGCCGGCGCAGAGTTGGATGACAGCAGGGAAGGAGGAGGCGGCCCGAGCCGTGACGAAGGCAGAGCTCGTGGCAGCGGCGGAGCACGTCGCGTCACTGTTGGGGCGCCAGCGGAGCTTGTGGCGGCTTCCAAAAGCTGAAAGCCGAAGCTGTTTCAAACGGCCCCTTAATTCACAAACACACAGACACGCATTGCTTAAATGAACAAATCACTTAGTGAAGATAAATGAGTAACAGCTAAAACTTCTGGATGATACATCATAAGTTAGCTCCTCTCTACTGAGAAATGAGTCAGACATCAGTAAGAATCCATGGAGAACAGTAACCAGTCTAACCTTCTATCTACCAATGTGAGCATTGTAAGAACTAGATGCCTAAACCCCAAATTGTATCAATAATTCTATACAAAAAAATTTCCAGCACTACACCTCCCCTACCACGGCAACCACAAAATTGTCTTTTGCGAGACATGCCAAATGCGCCTGCAACAAGTTGATGAAGCTCTGATCTATCACACCTTTCTGTGGAATCCCATTTCTGTGCGGTGTGCAGAGGTGCCTTGGATTCTAATGCGCGTATAGACTTGCAGATTTCCCTGGAAGAAGCTGACGATTTGTTGCAGCATAGGGACCAAACCGACCGGCAGAGTAGCTGAAGCTGCAAGATGAACATGTTTTACGATCTCTTCGTGTCTGGTCCTCTCCTCATCCCTTCTTTTCCTCATCTTTTTCAGCTCCATTACACGGTCGTCATGGCTGTGGTGAGGGTTCTCCATGACTGCAACCATATCCAGACTGGTGCTCAACCCAAGTTCTCTCTGCAGGATTTCACGCCTTCTGTTGTAATCTCTGGAGGCTTGATCAGCTTTCCGCTTCTGCCGGTGCTCGTCTTCCTGACTCTTCTTGAACTCATGCACAAGCTTAGAGAAATGGTCAATTGCTCTCAACACTTCATTCTTGGGAACCATCTCAATCGCTTGGAACCAATCATTTGATATGATGAATACTGGTGGGGCGCCAAGCCTGCCTGGGGAGAAAGGTGGGACACCGTCCGGTGTATCTTCCTCCTGCACCTCAGGGAGCCATTTCTTCAGCCATCCATTTAATGCCTCCACATAAGACCTTTGCGAGTTGATCCACTTGTTGAAGCAACGGTACCATTTTGCAAGCTCCCTCTCCAATTCTAGTGTGGCCATTGCAGCAGCACTGGATTGGCTTATGGTCATTGCCTTGAGTAGGTGAAGTTTGCTGTCCTGTATGGCTAGTAGCTGCTTCTCATGACATTCCAAAACGGCTTTCCACATTCTTCTCAATCTGTACTTGAGAACAATCAATCGCATGCATTAGATGAAATTGCCATTATGATAGTATGAAGACATGATGCAGTTAAAAGCAGGAAGCTTCATACCCTTGGATGAGATCAACGAGTTGAGGGTACAATTCTTCATCTCGAATCTTTTGTATCTTTGACGAGAAGGCATTGACTGTGCTAGTACTGATGGTAATACTGGACTGCAAGTTCCTTGCCGACAACCGGGTGGAGTCGATAGTATTTGACTCTGCTCCTCGCTCGTCCAGAGACTCCAACCTCTTGCACTTCTTTTCATACAGAATCCGCAGCTTCTCTTCTTCCTAGAACAACCACCTAACCTTCTTCAAACATGTATTTGGCGGTAAATCAGATTGTATATGAATTAACACCTACGGTTTGTTGATGTGAGCACAGGTGTGTGCCTACCTTAAGCTCTTGAAAGAGCTTCTTTTCCCAGGTGCACAGCTTCTCCAGGGTTGATGATAGGTTACCAGCACCATTCCTTCTACCAGTGACTGACGAGGCTGTAGTGTTGGCCTTGCTGCTTGATGATCTTGACTTCCTACGTGGCTTTGGGAGGCAAGAAGAGGACGGCACAGTGAGGGCTATACGATCCACCACTCTGGAAGAGAAACCTGCAAGCACGACGGATAAAATGTTGCAATGCACTAGCTCACATAACATAATTGCAACTATGTGTTACTCAATAAAGCATTGCATTACCCACATCTAAGAACTCTGGGCGTCGTCCGGCGGGGCAACTTCCCCACCTCGAGCAGCCTGGAGACCTCTGCGCCACAGTTCAGCGCCTCGTCGAAACGCTCCTTGACCTCGTCTATTGCCTCCATGACATCTCCATTCCCATGGTGCAACGGCGAGAACGACTCACTGCTCAAGGCCGAATGCACTGACTTTCCGTGGCTCCCTCCGTCCTCATCAAAGGCCACACCTTTATCTTTATTCTTCCCAGTCGAGCTTCCGCCGTCAATGTCACCACCATCCGTGCCCTTCAAGCTCGCAGCGTTGCTCTTTCCCCCTTTCTTGCTCTTCGAGCTGGCATTGCTCGGCACCGAATCGTTCCTGGGCACCGGTTTCTCCGCCTCGCCGTTGGCACCGGATCCCTTCCTCTGCAGCTTCCCATCAGAATATTCGCCCTTTGAACCGGCATTGGTAGGAACTGGTCTCTTCCCTTTGACATTTTGATCGGCAACGCCCGAAGTTGATGCCTCAGCCTCCAGCTCCGCCTCGTCCTCAAGCTGCGGGATCCCCTCCATCCTCCTCAGCTCGGCGTAATTTGGGCTGTTGGTAGGCAAGTTCGCGTCGATTTGGCCCTTGTTGCGCGAGTAATCCTCCAGGAATTGATCGTAGGGCGTGAAGGGGTCGAAGAATTCCCACGGCGAGACCTCCGCGGCTGGCGGCGACGGCGGCGGGCCGGGCGGCCTCGGTGCCGTCTCTGGCGTCTCTTCCGCAACCACCTCGCCGTAGGGCCCGTAAGGGTACGCGTACTCGTAGCCGTATCCGTATCCGTAGCTGGTTTCGCCTTCGGTGTACTGGGCATTGGGGTTGTCGTACACCACGGTGGGCACAGTGGAGTTGTTCCTCATGTAGTGGTGCCTCGGAGATGGAGCCGCTTTGGACGGTCCCGCCTTCCCGCTGCCGCGGCCACCGGCCTGTTTGGCGTCAGCGTGAGCCTCGAGGTTCTCGTCGGAGATGGAGTGGGAGAGCGGCGATACGGTGGAGGACGAGGACGGCGACGGCGGGAGGCTCGACGTGGCCGCGGCGGCGGAGGAGGCGACCGGCTTCGCGGGGGACGGCGGGAGGGTGAGCACCTGCGAGGAGCCGGGCGGGGAAGTGGTCGGCAGGAGCGCGGAGGCAGCGAAGCGCCGGAGCGCGTCTCCGACGGCGGCGAGCGAGCGGAAGTAGGCGGCGTGGGCGGCGGCGAGCGCGAAGCGCCTGTCGTCCGCGGCGCGGATCAGCGCCAGGCGCTCGCGGCACAGCGCAGCGGGGTCGGCGCGCCGGGGCCGGGATGAGGAGGACGGCCGCGCCCTGGACGCGACCGCTGCTGCGGCGGCGGCGAAGGCGTCGTGCGAGGAGGCGCAGCCCATGCGTCGTAAAGCCTAGCGGCGGCAGGCGTCGGATACGGTGGGCTCTGGTGGCTCGTCGGCGTCCATCGGAATATAACGATCGCCGCGCGGGTCCGTCGGCGCGTGGCCTCCTCGCCTCAGCCGCGTGGGTTTCCGACGAGAGCTGGCCTCCGGTCGAGCTATCGCCGCGCCGGGACGGTGATGGAAAGGGGAGGCGGAATGGAATGGAAGGAGTAGTTGCACCTTTTCCCTTCCGTTTTCATGTCCTTTCCGTTCGTTTTGGCCCTTCTCTTTCGTTTATTTTAGTGTTTGGCCACCGTAAAGGAGGATATTTTTGTTACATAAGGTGTGTATATGACCATAGTTTTCGTACGCTCTACCACCATTACATGCTAAGGCTTCTTAGAGTCTTTTTCAAACGTAATAATTTATTTTCCAGATTTTTGTATGGACTAAACTGCTTTTTCAAAAAAATCTTACGAAATTTATGTAAACTTTTTGGCGTTTCAAACAGGCCTCAAGGTTATTAAGCTATTGTGAATTCTACAACACACCAATGGTACCATTTACCTCTACTAAAGCATACTGTAATTCCCTTGCTTCCCATACCGCAATTCTTCGGCTAACAGACGAGGGTAGAGTTTCCTGGGTCCAACGAATTTCCACGACATATTAATTCAAGCTAATAGCTGAGTTTAGCTTTACGCCCCACTCATTTCGTCTTGAGAATCTGGCCTATTTTTCATTATTCATAATTTTCATCTTTTTCTGAACTGTTGGCTTTTTTTGAGCTTTTTTACCGGTTCTTTTTTTCCCGTATTCGTTTATATTGTCCGTGATGAGCTACATATTTTTTATTTTTAAAATTTTTTAAATTTAATTACGCAAAATAAGCCACCTTCAGTTACAGTATAATTTCAGCCAGCTATAGTATAATTTTAGTCATAAATCACTATTTTTCAGCCCAACCAAGTGGGGTCTTAACAGAACTTATTCTGCTAATATTTATTTCTCTGATATGTAAGCATTGTAGCAGTAAGAACTCCTTTTCAGGTTATACATCTTTGGGAGGATGCATGTGCATATAGTTCTCTCCTAGCAATAGCAGCCTAGCTGGTGCACCTTTTTGTCCCCCTGCCAGCGAGCAGGAACCAACGCGTGAACGATTAAACATCGATGATTCTGTACATTCTTTTCGTCTGGAAAGGATGATTTTTGTTTTTAATATAAGTATTTATATAAATAAATTTTAAATCAATAAACCGTTTAAAAATATCATTTTAATGCAGAGAAACCGTTTTATTTATTTATTTAAAAAAATATAAATCATAAGCTAAAAAATAATATCTTTTGCGTCCTCCTATGGCCCACGTTGCAGTCTCCGGCACCGTCGGAATAATGAGCTTCTAGGTTGGCTGCTTCTCAAAGCAAGGAAAAAACCACCGTTGAAGAGTAGAAATTACGCGTTACTTGGACCGGCCAATCTTCTTGGTTCTAGATGTACTAGTAGTATTAGCATGTTCTTGCTTTCAAAAAGGTTCTTCAAAATAGATTCCAAGTGATCTTCTAAAGTGAGATGGGGAAATTTAGAACCAGTGCTCTTTTGTTTTGAATTGAAACAATGACAAAGCTCCGGGGTGTTAGGTCGGTGGCTAAACAGGGAAATTTTAGAATTTTGAACAAACGGTTGGGAATGAGGAAAGTTATTATGCATCACGTAGTTAAGTCCCTCTCTTAACCCTGTTTTGTTGTATGTACTCCTATCTAGTAGTATTACTCTAGTTAGCATTTTTGCAAATCCCTTCAATGAAAAGCTCCAGATTTTGTAGGGTTCAAAGAGCCAAACAAGACGCATCAAGGAGTACAACTTATTAATATGAAAGGCACAAATGAACAGTAAAGAATTCGTTAGGAGCAAGGGGAGGAAGCTAATTAGCTGAGAAGACTTGACTGACGCGTCATCTCAAGTCCTGATAGAATCTCTACTGGTGGGTTGAACCTGACATCAGTTGGAGAACTATCCAATCTAATTAACAACAGTTGGACAAATTGAAAAGGAAAGGAAAATGTATTACTAGTTGCCTACCCCCACATTAAAAAAATCTGTGGTCAATTAATTAATTTAATGTCTCTTTTAATTAATTTAATAAATAGTATGGGATAATATTCTCTCTTAAAGTGGATGAAATTGGCAAGCTCTGGGAGGCTTCTTAATTAATTTAATAAATAGGATAAGGGTAATATTCTGTCTGTTAAAAGTGGATGGAATTGGCGAGATCTAGAATGCTCTGGCGGTTTCCACGCTCGTGAGCCGTTGGATCGGCATGGTACGGTCCGAATTGAGCAGATCCGGAGACGTCAGATCGCATTGTTCCAAGCGGACGGCCTTGCACGCCCCCAGAACCCTAGCGAGCATGACGCAACATGAATCTGGCCTCACGGGCTACTTAACCAAACGTGTTTATTTTAAAAGGCAAGTAGGATTAATCAATTTCCCTTTATTTTATTGGGGCCGAGATTGCAATTCTCAACATCGATTTGAAATGACAAAATATTGCATTACTTGTTCGTTGGAAATCCCGTGCAGTAACACTAGTAATGGAAGGGCAGAGAGAGAGAAAAAGTTGAGTTACCCGAGTTTGCTGGGTAAAGCCCCATTTGGTTGGGCTGAAAAGCTGTGGTTTATAGTTGAAATTACACTGTAGCTAAAAGTGGCTTATTTGGCGTAATTAAATTTAAAAAAATTAAAAATAGAAAAAAAAATATGTTAGCTCATCACGATAACACGAATGAATACGAGAAAAAACCAGCAAAAAGCTAAAAGTTTAGAAAGAAATAAGTTAAAAGTTAGAAGTTCAAACTGAAATGGACGGGGCTTAAATAAGGAGGGCGTGACAGTCATGTCATCGTGTGCGTAATGAAGCTTTGACCGAGCTGTCCCTGTGATGTGCACTCGAGGAACTAGGAAATCCTAAAGCGAAAAAGGAAGCCGCCTTTTATGATCGCGGCCGGTACACGGCTCCCCTGCGGCCAATGGCTGCTTCGTGCTTTGGTCGTCGCCTGTCTGCAAAATGAAAAGCTTTGCGTTCGTTTTTCAACATTTGGTTGCCGGCTTTGTAACTTCCACCGAGAAATCCACCTTCTTGTTCCATAGAAGAAATTTGACAAACCAATCCACCTCTCGCCAAACTTTCTTGTCTCTTTTCTCTTGACATTTCACTCCCTTTCTCTTACAAGGTGTAATGCTACTTATAGGAATTATTGGACTGATTAGAACGTATTACTAGTTACTAGCTGAAATTAACATGGGATGCAAGCGAACGTGATATAATGAAGAAAATGCATGCTAAAAAAAGGAAACCGTAAACAATAAAACACAGGTATATATAACCTCTACAAAGGACAGATATAACCCCTACTATATGATTATAGACTAGTCTGTTACTGTTACACTTAACGAAGTCAAAAACCCTATATTTACACAGAATGAGAGGATCAGAAGATCCCTTGTCTGCGAGCGCGTCAATCTGGTGTGAAGACCGGCCGTCATGCAGTGCAAAGAAAATTGTGCTACACGTTTAGGGCTGTTACCTGCTTATTTGGATTTTTCTGTAGTTTATAACTTAATTTTTGCTATTTAGTGTTATAGTTGATTTATTTTATATTATAGCTACTGCTAGTTTTTTATATAATTAAATTTAAAAAATTTTAAAAATAAAAAAGGTTAGCTCATTCCGGACCATGCAAAGAAATACAGGTAAAAAGACCTTAACAAGAAAAAAACAGACAAAGATGAAATTAAAAAAATCTAGAAACTAGAAATCAAAAGTCCAATAGAGAAACCGAAGTGAGCAGGGCTAATAATACGGTTTCTAAAATCACAGCACTCGAAAACTTATTAAACACTCTAGTTTGCAAATACTATAGTTTTGTTTTACAGTTTTGAAGAAAACAATGATGTGTTTGCTATTTGTAGTTTTTCAACACATTATTTTATTTGACAAATAGTTGCTAACCTAGATAGCCAACATTCGTGAAAAATTAAACAAGCTGTATGCATGTGACGATAATTGAATAAATCCTTAAATACGATTTTAATATTTAATTTAAGGCCTAAGGATCCCTGTGGTCATAAGCCTCCAAAGGATGTTTCCTGAGTACTCTTGGTCAGAGATCCACTATGCGACTTACCTGACCAGATACGCACTAGAAGATTATGTAAACTGATACCTGGGCCTGCTTCCAAGAGATTTCTCATGTTTGGTGATTAGAACCTGTGCCTTATCCACTTGGAACAGCACGACGCTTCGGCCCTGAGTCTCTGACAAACAACCGTCATATAGTTGTTCCCCACGTTCGTCTCCTACTTACAATAATTGATGATCAGACGTCTTCTCTCTGACAACAACTATCTCCTTGATCGGATGCGATAATTACATGAGGCGTCTCATCCAGACGGATAACTGATGTCCCTTCATTGATATTTAAGGGCTAATGAGAGAAAACAGAAGGGAACAAGGAGACGAAGAAGATCATTCGGCAATCAACCTCGGATAAGAGAGTCAAGTAGATCAAAAGATCATAATCTTCCGACCGGTAGAAAGAACTTATAGATTAAGACTAGTTTTATGCCTTTATAAAGGTATATTGTAACCAGTTTATAGTAATAAATAGCATCTCTATTTTCTCCTAAAAAAATTCAACCATCTCTTAGTGGACAACATGCATACCAGCTACTCATCTAACGTACGTGAGGATCGAATCTAATGAAGGATATGTTTGAGATAAGACAAAGGAATGTACATCTTGCGAAGCCTATGAGGATATTAAAAAATGTTGTATCTTGAAGAATACAAAAAGACAGCAAATATAAATCCTGTTCTATGTACATACGTCCCTAGTTAAAAAGCTAGTGCACAAAGATTATCGGTGAATTATTAGGCTTTATCTACTAATTAACTTACATGCTCCAATCGTTAATAAACATAGAAGATTTGCTTAGTGGATGCTTGCTTTTATACGGGTGGTACGTAGTGGATGAACCGTAGTATAAGAGAGGAGAAAATATTGGTGCGCTGCAACCTCAAAGGTTTTATTAACAAGAAAAACTATAGAACGGTATCCCGTATTCCCGTTAGATAGGGATCTAATAGGATACCTCTGTGCCGTTGGATAAAACATCTTTATCCAACCTCCCACGTCGATTTTCAATTCAGCCTGATACACTTCCATCAAATATTCGATGCTCCAGCTCTTTCATACCTCTCCTCCCATTTCCAGCACCACCTTTTCCCTTGCATTCCGCCAGTGACCACATACAAGGCTGTCTCCATGGTGGGAGTACGAAGTCTGACCAAGGTGCTCTTCTTCTGGACATGGTTAGTGGTATGTTGGTAACATCGCATCAACCATCAGCTTGACGAGGACATGACTGGTGAGGATGGATAACGTGTGACCTGTGAGACAGATCTAAGTGGTGTGGCTTCAATAGTGATTATCTCTGATGCCATAGGCCTCAAATTAGCATGTGACCTTCTCCACGGTCTACTCCATGGTCGGCGATGGATCTTGGCAATGCCACCAGGGAGGCAAGAAGAGCAGAATGCAACGCTGATGGTTAGGCTAGTGAGATGGAGGATAAACTTGAAAGGCTTAAAACTGTTGAAAATTTTATACCTCCCTTAGTCCAAGCCAAAATCATGGTTGTAGCCTGTAGATGATTTTTTTTTTGGGTGCACACAAGGTGTTTGTTGAAATATGTAGGTAGGATATGCAATACTATTGTATGTTAATGTCTGTGACTTGTGTTGCTTTTCACCTGTTGCACTGTCATATTATGAGAAATTTTCTCATGATTCGCTTATGTCCCGATTAGTACCACTTGTATTGTTATATTACAAGTAGTTTTGGTGTGAATTTTGGATGGATGTAAAATGGTTCGTATCAGTAAGTAATTGGTATGCTAATTGCACATCTTGTTCTGCAAGATTATTGTATGATTGAGCCGATCATGATTTTTGTGACGTTGGGTTGCTTGATCAGTGTTTGATACATCAGCAACATACATGCATGCTTGTTTCATGATAAATGGTCGTTGTAGTTTAACTTTGTCTCGATGAAACTTGCTAAATCAAATATGAAACTTCTTGAAACCTTATAAAACTTCCTGAAGTTTTTTTCTTGAAACTTGTGAAACCTACAAGAAACTTGACCTTGAAACCAAAAACTCTCATGAAACGTGCCTAAAACTTCAATCTTGAAACTTGTTGAAATCTGCCTAAAAATTTGACCTTGAAACTTCCAGGAAACTTGTAGAATTAAGTATGAAACCTTTTGATACTTCCTAAGGGTTTTCTTTTATTTTTTTTTCTGAAACTTGCTAAAGGGCCTGTTCGGTTGGTGAGAAGCCGGTCGGCTTCTCGCAGCCGCTACAGTACCTAACTTTTAAACGGAGTATTTTTTCAAGATGGGATCTATAAGTTAAACGTAGTACACGTTAAAAGCCCAACATCTGTACCAGTCAAAATCGCAAGTGAGTATCGATCTCTCCGTAATCTGTATCGTAAACAGCCAAAATTCAAAAATTTCAGCCATAAGCCGCAGCCAAAAAGAACAGGCCCAAAACCTATATGAAACTTTGACCTTGAAACTTAAAACTATTGTGAAACTTACTGTCGTGGCTACAGACCAAACAGAGAGAGAGATGGTAGTGGAGAGTGGTGGAAATGAGTATGATGGCCTGCCTTCTCCCCATGGCCGGTATTCTATATATATACACATGGGGAGTGCCTTTACAATCATGCCCTTACAGCTGATCCTCCCCTTCAGGGGTATTTGTGTTATTACACGTGGCCTATTCCGGGCCTTATAACTTCCTACCAGTCCTGCTGGGTTTAGGTGGGGGCCACCCCTACGACAGGAGCCTCTCATGGTGAAGGGCTTCACAGGGCCGAAGCCATGTCGCCGAGTCCTTTGGCCCTCCGTCCCGCGGCCGTGAACTTCTCAAACTTGACCGAGCTGCGCCGTGGCGAAGCGAGCACGCAGCGGGGCGTTACCGCGCATAGGCAAGCGTGGCGGGCTCTGAGCCGTCGCGCGGCCTTAAACGATAAGGGGCGCGCTGCGACGCTCGCTCTTCCGGCCGTCCACGTGGTGAAGCGTGCTTGGCGCGGTGCGGGCCTTGAGGCGTCATGACCATCAATGTGGCGGCGGACTCCCGGCATTTGGACTTCTGGGGCGCGCGCTCCATCCTCTATTCTTCGAATGGGTGGCAGCGGAGGTTGGCACCGGGGTCAAAGTAGACGCGCGCGCGCTCCGTCCCCTACCCTTCGAACGGGTGGCAGCGAAGCTGGCGCCTAGTCGAGGTAGACGCGCGCGCTCCGTTTCCTACCCTTCGAACGGGTGGCAGCGAAGCTGGCGCCTAGTCGAAGTAGGCGCGCGCGCTCCGTTTCCTACCCTTCGAACGGGTGGCGCTGGCCGGCGCCTGGTCGGCGTGAGCCGCGCGCCGCCCCTACCCTTCGAACGGGTGGCGCGGCGCGGCGCCTGGTCGGCGCAGACGCGCGTTCGTCCCCCCTACCCTTCGAGCGGGTGACGGGAAGCGGCGCCTGGTCGGCGTGACGCGCGCGCTCCTTCCCTACCCTTCGAACGGGTGGCGCGGCCGGCGCCTGGTCGGCGAGCGCGCGTTCCGTCCCCTACCCTTCGAGCGGGTGACGGTGAAGCCGGCGCCTGGTCGACGAGACGCGCGCGCTCTTCCCTACCCTTCGAGCGGGTGGCGTGGCCGCGCCTGGTCGGCGCGACGCGCGTTCCGTCCCCTACCCTTCGAGCGGGTGGCGGTGAAGCCGGCGCCTGGTCGACGTGACGCGCGCGCTCCTTCCCTACCCTTCAAACGTGTGGCGGCGGCCGCGCCTAGTCGGCGTAGACGCGCGCGCTCTCGTTCCCTACCCTTCGAGCGGGTGGCGGCGGCGGCGCCTGGTCGGGTGAGCACGCGCGCTCGTGTCCTACCCTTCGAGCGGGTGGCGCTGGCCGGCGCCTAGTCGGCGTAGATGCGCGCGCTCGTCCCCTACCCTTGAGCGGGTGGCGCGGCCGGCGCGCTGTCGGCAATGACACGCGCGCTCCGTCCCCTACCCTTCGAACGGGTGGCAGTGAAGCTGGCGCCTAGTCGACGTAGACGCGCGCGCTCCATCCCCTACCCTTCGAACGGGTGGCAGCGAAGCTGGTGCCTAGTCGAAGTAGACGCGCGCGTTCCGTTCCCTACCCTTCGAACGGGTGGCAGTGAAGTTGGCGCCTAGTCGAAGTAGACGCGCGCGCTCCGTTTCCTACCCTTCGAACGGGTGGCAGCGAAGCTGGCGCCCTCGCCTCGCGAATACCGCCACGCGTATGGTGACTCGGGATCTTGCGATGCGGTCTTGCGCTGTAGAGGTTCCTGGAATCACGCCGGCCCCGGCCTGCCAGGGTTAGGTTCCCGTACCGTGCGATCCGACGCGCCAGGGGCTTCCGGCCTGCCAGCGTTTGAAGTAGTCCCGGAGCTTCTCCGAGGGTTTTTGCTTGACAACAAAGAGTTGGTCCGCGTCGACTCGGCCGACGTAGTTTCCTTGGAAGTTGTTGTGGAGGCGGACGCGAAGCTGCTCCCACGCGTAGATGGAGCCCGGCTCTATGGTAAAGAACCAAGAGAGCGCCACGCCTTGCGCCGCGAGGAGTCCTTCGCCTTTGTGGTGTCGTCTCGCCGCGGCCGATCGCGGTTTCGTACGCGCACGAACTCGCGGGGTCCGTGTCGCCTTTACGAGTCGATGGCGCTAGGAAACTTGAAGTCTTCGGCCATGCCGCTGCTGCAGCCCGCGGCGGGACTCGGATCTGCGCGCCGCAGCCGCACGCGGCTAGACGTGGGGCCGCGATCCGTCCGCCCTCTCGGCGTGGGCTCGGGCGCGATGCGGCGCGCTCGCGCTCGAGCCTCTTGCATATCTCGGACGGCTCCGCGAAGGTCCCCTAGCTCCCGCTGGAACGCGTTGAGGGCCGCCAGCAGGCGCTGCCGCTGTCGGCGGGTCGTCGGTACTCCCAACGGCGGATCGGCGCGCACACGACCGCGTCGCGAGGTCCCGAGCTGCCGGTCGCTCCGTCGTGGCTACCTCGAACCGCCCGGTCCGCGCTGCCGGCGAGGGTTGCGGCGGGGGCGGCGAGGTCGGCTGTCGTTGCGTCGGCGGGGTCGGTTGTCGCCGCACCAGCGTCGACGTCTTCGACCGCGGGGTCCGTCCTCGCGACGCCGGTGACGGGGTGGGTCGTCGCGGTGCCGTGTGCGAGTTAGTCGTCGCGGTGCCGGTGACGAGATTGGTTGTCGCGGTGCCGGTGACGAGGTTGGTTGTCGCGGTGCCGGTGACGGGGTTGGTCGTCGCGGTGCCGGTGACGAGGTTGGTCATCACCGCGCGGACGTCGACGTCTTCGGCCACCGCGCTGCGCCGCTACCGCGCCGCCACGCCGATGCCGGCCACGGTATTCATACGACGCTCCGGCCCGGCCGCCTTCTTTCCCTTCGCCGCCGCTGACGAAGCTTTTTTCGGTGCCATCCTTCTTTTTCGGTCTTCAGGCTTGTCCTTGTCCTCCCCACAGACGGTGCCAACTGTCGTGGCTACAGACCAAACAGAGAGAGATGATAGTGGAGAGTGGTGGAAATGAGTATGATGGCCTGCCTTCTCCCCATGGCCGGTATTCTATATATACACACATGGGGAGTGCCTTTACAATCATGCCCTTACATCTGATCCTCCCCTTCAGGGGTATTTGTGTTATTACACGTGGCCTATTCCGGATCTTATAACTTCCTACCAGGCCTGCTGGGTTTAGGTGGGGGCCACCCCTACGACACTTACTATTTTCATGAAACTTGCATAAAAGTTTTACGTCAAAACCTAAAAGTTTTATGAAACTTATTGAATCAAGTATGAAACTTCTTGAAATGTTTTGAAATTTTCTAAAGTTTTTTCTAAAACGTGATAAAATTTACATGAAACTTTGACCTTAAAACCTAAAACTTTAATGAAACTTCCTAAAACATGCCTAAAACTTCAACCTTAAAATCTAAAACTTGCTAAAACCTGCCTAAAACTTCGACCTTAAAACCTGAAATTTTCATGAAACTTACTAAAATCTACCTAAAACTTCCATTAAACTTGATGAATCAAGTCTGAAACTTACTAAAGTTTTTATTTTTTTTCTAAAACTTGCTGAAACCTACATGAAATTTTGACCTTGAAACTCGTTGAAGCATGTCTAAAACTTTGACCTTGGAATTTGCAACTTCCGTGAAACTTAAACCATTGAAATTTCTATAAAACTTGATGTATCTTTTCAATTCTGTGAACACACCTTTTCGAAGAAAAATCTTTGCAAATGCAAGATTGAAAAACACAACAAAGTAAAAGTGTGTTACATTTCAACTCAACTACTATATTTTTCTGTATAGTTTTTTTGTAAAATATGTTGATGAAGGTCCTGAATGAGCTATAACCGTGACGGTGATGGAGCTTGAGCGAGGTGAGCAACATGTGAATTGTGAAGGCCAGTTGTTTCCATGCACGAAGACATGTATGTCGAGGTTCCTCATGCACCCCCCACATGCACAGAGAAGGAGGACGACGAGGTTTCGAGTGTGCAACGGCGATGCGAGGAAGCGACGACGAGGTTTCACAAGAGCTTGAACTTGTTCGAACTTGGAAGGAGGGTTAGTTGGCACGCTCCGGCCTATGCACTTGATGGACAACGGTGAGGATGCAGGCTTGCTTCGTTGAGTACGTGGATGACGCCATGACGGCGAGGTTTTCTATCCGCTCCGTACGTATATATGTGTGGTGGAGGCTGGCGAGAGTTCATCCTTAATTACAGTTATGGGAAGCGACGGCAATAAACGTGACGCACAGATGACAGTCAATAGGTAGTTGGTGAGTCGTTGAATTAGTTTTGATCCAATGGCCCAGCCCCATCACGTTGGGTGGTGTAGTCTCATCCTTTAATAATATGGTATTTTTTAAATACCATGATATTATCTAAAAACTTCAAAATACACCGTATCCAAACATGCCCCTAGAATGGTCTACCTGAGAGCCGTCTGTGGACTTCAAAGCCTAAAAGGTGCAGACTAGGTGGTGATCGGTTCGGCTGAAAAGCTCATGGCTTATGGCTGAAAACACTGTAGCTGGCTGAAAAAAGCACTGTAGCTTAGATGCTTATTTAGCATAATTAAATTTAAAAAAAATTAAAATATAAAAAATATGTTAGCCCATTACGTATAATACAAACAAATACGGGAAAAAAAGAACCGGCAAAAAAGCTCAACAAAAAGCTAAAAGTTCAGAAAAAGATGAAACTTATAAATAGTGAAAAATAAGTCAGAAACTGAAGCTGAGTTAATCAGGGCCTAGTCAAGGTCCCCCTGCTTATCTCATGTCATGATATTGATAGGAAAAAAAACAAGTGAATGGTTAGCTAGCTAGCTTGGTAGTAAGGCAGCACGCGCGTTTACTACTCGAATCGCTTGACCAGTAATTACGCGTTAAGAGATAGATAGGCTCATTTGGCTCACATCAATCTATCTATCTGACGTCTCCATGCGATCTAGGCGACGACCACTCCAAATATTACTTGTCCCATCTTTTTTTTTGTTCTTTCAAACCACCACAACTCTCTGGCTTTCTCTAAAGGAGTAGTACAAATGATCGACGTAATTAATGGCGATCTATCTGTCAAAAAAAAGTCACACACTTTTTGTCTTCCCTCGCCATCTTCTGCATTCTTTATCACCCCCAGTCATCCTACTCTTTTTTGGTTTAGGGACTTATCATTTTGCCTTTGCTTGTCCGGTTATAGCGTAATTAATCTAACGCGGGTGTCACGTAACACAACGGGCACATTAATTATTTCTGGTTTATAGCTTATAGCTTTCTTAAATAAATAAACGGAATGTTTTTTTCGCTGTTTTTCTAAAACAGCTTATCGAAATAGTCTTTCAAAAACGGTTTATCGGCATTCGATTTATTCATATACGCTAAAACAAAAAATTAGAACTATCAACCGCAGCTGAAAGGAACGCATCCAATATTCCGAGAGAGTCCATGTACTCCTTTTGATTGCGCGTCCAAATCTTCAAGTCTTAATAGGACGTGACGATCAATCAAGGACGAAATTGAAGAGAATATAAACCCACCAGCGGACAAAAACGTCTTGCATGCACGCGCGCGTACGTGAACTTCACTCCAAGAATCCAAAAACTAGCTAGCTACTACGGCAATTTGCATGCCAATTTGACACATTTAATTTAATTGTCGCCATGCATCGAGATAAGATATGTACACATACCGATCGAAAGTGAGAGCACGATTACGATTAAACGATGCGAGTCATAAATTAATTAGCGGAAAATCCACATAAAAGAACCATCGATTGATAATTGATTGATCACCGATGATGTTTACAATCGATAGAATGATGTGAAGGAGCTGGAAACTAGCTACTTTCAATATGCGCACTTCGTACACAAGTCTTATACTATAGGTTCATGAAAATTAGAATACTACACAACCCGATTTCAAATGTGCACACCAAAGTTTAAAGAGACCAAAGTCCAAGGAGACAAACAACTTGGTCCTAATAAATATATACTCTCTACAGGTTTTTCAATTTTTTTTAGATACGACAGTTCATATCGGACACACCACCTAGCTCTGCCCCTGATAGATTGGGTGATTTCGTAAACGGTAGGTGGCATCTATCATCATCGTCACATGTTATCAAGACCAGATTACGTGGTTTAATTTTTTGATGTGAAGCTAGCTGGCTTAATTATGCTAATACCGGGCCATCGCAATGATAAGAGTTCAAATAACAAAGAAAATGCCCATTAATTTGATTGATATATAATGCATGGTGCGGTTGCATTGCTTAATCTGTAGCTAAACTTGAGAGCTTTCTTAAATTGATCTTGGTATCACTCACAGCCTTCGCACAGATGGATTAAGCTCCCTTTGCACGTACGCGCGGTTAGGTTAGCATGACAGTTACTGCTTGGTGCGTAGGTAGTATATGCGACACTAACACATGAATTTAGGTGGCTATTTTCTTCTTAATGAAACAAATACCTAGTTCTTTCTAGGTAATCTCGTTTTTTATATATAGCTAATGCATGTAAGACCAGGACTTTGTTATTACTTCGCCAGAACATCTCATCATCTTGGGGCTAAATTTCCTTTGATTCGTCGGTATCATGAATGCCATTGCCTGACGTGGTAATTACATTGACTTCGTTCGATCGCCGTTAAGAGCCGGCCGGGACCCGATGATCACAAGTCTGTGAAACATCAACTTGTACGTGGATCGAACTAAGTCGACCTGACCTACATATTACTTAATTTTGACTTCTGTTCTTGTTATGACTTTGGGTTCAAAACTTGTTGAAGGGGCTAGACTATATATACTAGAACGAACGTGTTTCAAACTAAATTAAGTAGACCGGCAAGACAGTCAACTAACGAACCAGTTGTCAAGACCTAGCTTTGTTAATTTTTCCACAAACTTTTATTGAATTCTTCGTCATAGCTAGAGCCTAGAGTTACTTCGGTATACGAGTCTCCGAGGAACATTTATTTTAGAGTAGATCATATTTTGTACAAGTTAAATTATCACAAGTTTCATTTCGCACCAGATTTTAACGATAGTTTCACTTTGCATTAGACTAACAAAACTTTTACCAAACCAGAGAGGTGGCGCGGTGAAGTGAGGCGATTTTGCTACGCTAGCTGGGGACGGGGCCGAGAACGATACGGCGATCGGTTGGGCTTAAAAGCTCATAATTTATGGCTGAAAACACTGTAGTTGGCTGAAGAAAACACTGTAGTTGACAGAGGATTATTTAGCATAATTAAATTTAAAAAATTTAAAAATATAAAAAATATGTTAGCCCAATATGTATAATACAAACGAATACAGGAAAAAAAAGAACTGAAAAAAAGCTCAACAAAAGCCAAAAGTTCAGAAAAAAACGAAATTTATAAATAATGAAAAATAAGCTAAAAGTCAGAAGCTCAAGCCGAACCGATCAGGGTGTGTAGGTCTATGTAGGACACTGTAGCTAATATTGGTTAGTTGGGCACTTCATAATGACGCACGGTAGGTCTATGTAGGATGCTATTTTTTTAAAGAAAAAGTGTTGAGTGTTAAAATTAAAAACAAAGATGGCTAGAGGGTTATTTATGTGCTCAATTCGGGATTACCGTCGCCTTGTCTCGTGTGGAATGGTTTGTTTAGCTGTTGGTAAAACCATTGTTAATATGCTGTTGTTCTGCCAAATGTTCTCCTCAACTGGTAGATTCCCACTGATCTTTTTGGTGTGCTATCTGAACAGTCGTAAAGCGGGGATAGCTCAGTTGGGAGAGCGTCAGACTGAAGATCTGAAGGTCGCGTGTTCGATCCACGCTCACCGCATGTACGGATGCCTCCTTTTTTCCCACCATTTCTTTTGCACAAGCATGTGTGTCTAGCACTTTAGCTTATATATAATTTTCAATCGATATTATACTAAATAATAATGTGTCTAGCAAATTTTAGCATCAATACTTTAACATAACTGATGATAATGTATGATAATAAATAAGTATCGTTGAAAATGCTTACCAAATAAAGAGACTCACTAATAATATTGGTTAGTTGCAGCAAAACGAAAAAAATAAAGGTGAAATCACATAAAAAGTTAGTCAACATTGGTAAAATATATTATCCGACCTAAATAGCCTTTAAAAAAAGAACTAAATTACTTAAAATTTCTAAGTAAAAAAATAGTAGATGGATCGAATGAAAGTAAATGCATTACCACTTAGTATTTACATTCTTTCCAATTTATGAAACGATAAACCACAACATCATTAGTAACTTTCTTCCATTCTTGTTTCTCTATATAGTAAACAAGACTATCACTCATGAAATCATCATCCGATTAATTGAAAACTCAATTAGATATTGGAATATTCAACAGTTCAAGAACAATATAGTGGAAAAATACATCCAGTGACTTACTTACATGACATTGTAGTCAAACCCAAACTTGGTCCAATATGAGCACATGAATCATGTTCACAATTCGACAAAAAAAACAACAAAAAAAGTCACATTGGAACCTTAACTCACAAATTTAGCCTCTGTTCCTGAAACAAATTGGAAGAATTAAGATAAATTTAAAACAATGTAAATACTAATGGGTGGGTGTAAATTTCCTTCGACTAACAAGTGAGAGGCAATGGGAACCATGCAGCACATAGCGAGATGGCAGACGAGGGTGGCCGGCGGCGTTGATTTCTCCCGTTCTCCAGTGACCGGTCGCTGCCTTGCTGGTTGCGGTGGCACGGCGGGCATGGCACGCACCTCCTAGCCGATTGCGCGACATGAACATCCGTCGAGAGCTGCTGCGAGGAGACGCGCTTCGGGATCAAGCGAATGGACGATGTGGTCTATTGTGATCCTCTCTCTTGGGCTGACTCAAGGGTTGGCTCAATATGCTACAATTGCCTCATAGGCTGAGGATAGCGGATGCTCCTCATGGGTTGTTCCTAGCTTCTGGGCGGTTGCTACTTCAGACTTCAAGGAAGAAATCAAGTGCACTAAATTTGAATAGGGGTTCATATATGGACCGAAGGTGATGGTTTATGCTAAAACAAAATTTAGACCTAGTGTCGTATGACATTGGTTGGTGCAACTAGACTCCGCCTCTGTATGCAGCAATTGATTTTCGTCAACTTGGACAGTTCTATGCACACCACGATTTTTTTTTTTTGAGTTGTTTCTACTTTGTTGCAATTGAATTTACCTCTCCTGTGACCATGTTTGTTTGCAGAAAAAGAAAAAAGAGACACAAATGCCTCTGTTCATTTCCTGAGAACAATGATGTTGGCTAGGTTTTATCTAATTGCAACTTGCTAGGACATTCCACAAACTTCCTACGACTCGAATTACCGAGTCGGTGAGAAGCAGGTACTAACTGCCTTGAATGAAGCTCAGTACAAACCCCACACTACGTATAGTTCCATTTCTCCATCGGTACTTATATGTACTTCTGGAGTTGCTGATGCAGTTAGCACATATCCTTGTGCCTTGACATTTGACAAGCCTGAAAGTAAAGTGAACAGCAACTGTTAGCTAGATGCATGACTAGCTAGTTTGGCCATCCAAAGATGCATCAAGACATGTGATTCTTGATAGTATAGTTTACCGTGGGAACCAATCCAATGTCGTGTGCAATCTCTAGCTTCCTTCTGACGTACTGCTCGTACCACTTCGGCTTTTCACGCTGAAAATTAACAGAATTTCACTTCGGCAGATCAAACTATATTCAACGCCCGAAAGGAGGCTTGTTCAGATAACACCATGGGAATCATCAGCCTTTTAACTGCATCTGCAATCAACTCCTGAGCTTCATCCTTTGCATCCTAAATGAAGATCAAACGTGACATCAGATAGTACAACAAGAACTTCCGATGGACTCAACTTGCATGTCAGGCACATCACACGAAGGTAATACTTACTTCGTCGTTAACGCGAGCGGTGCAAGTATGGAACTAGAGATCGAGGAAAACAGATATAGTGAAACATAATTTCTAACACTGAGAAATTACGTCATGGAGTTGCAGAACATCTGTCAAGACAAGAAAAGGAACATCCAATTTTAACACTAGAAACTAATCAATATTATTATCGAGCTTCTTCATATTGGTAAGCATTTCAATCTACTTCTTTATCATTATATATTACCATCGGTTATATTAAAGTATTGATGCTAAAAAATTACTAGGCACATTACTATTTAGCACAATATTACTTAAAAATTATATATGTTGTTATATGTATGGTGAAGTAGTGAATCTCGCTTATTTTTATTCTAGTTCCGCCCCCTGTATGCATCCTACATGGTAGCCAGAATAAGCTAAGCCCCAGTGATCTTGGAAAAGTCAGCCGTGATCTTGATTGCCTGTGTAACACCCTAGCTAATACCCAAGATGTCACCTACAACTACTTTCGCTACCAATTTTTAAACCATTAACAAGCATTACCAATACCTAGGCTTTAAGAATAAACGTTTAACATAATAATGAATATAAATTTCACCAACATAGTAAATCATAAATTAAAATTAATAAGAACCAAATGATTACCAAGAGGAATCATAACTAAGTCTAAACTAAGGAATGTATCAAACGGGAATATTACAAACCATAAGGAACTAAGAGAAATCATAAATTATCCTATTATTATAATAAAAGTTACTAAATTGTTCATGACCATACATGATAAATTGCTAGGTAGAGTGCAGAGCTATAAAAATACAATTATTTCATATTCTCCTTCCACCCAATGCATACTACCTTCAGCGATCATCTAAAACAACAAATAAGTAAGAGTGAGTCCACGACTCAACAAGTACAAAGCAGCACAATAAGTGAATCTACATCGTTTTAACAATTTATATCCATTTAATGTTAACTCAATTTTTACATCTCATTCTCATCAATTCTCATTCTCACTTTTAAAACTATCTTACAAATAAACTTAAAAAAGGGCCTTAAAAAGAGAGAAATTTGATCAATTGCCCTAAAGTTATAATGGCTTGAACAATTTGTCATTTTATCTATCGTAACTAATCATATGCACCAAAGTTCATGAGCCAATTGATTATTCGCCCTTTTGGACGATTTTACGCCTGTCTTCTTCCCCATTATTCTTCCTCCTCTTCTCTTCTCTTCTTCTTTGATCTGGCCATGGCAGATTAGGCGAGCTAGTGCTTTTTCCTCCAACTCCACCGTGAGCCACCCTGGCCATGGTAGACGGGGTGAGCCCGTGCTTTCCCTTCCAGCTCCACCACGCGCCACTGCACCCACTGCCGCACTTGTTGTAGGTCACTGCCCGCCGTCATGGCCACTAGCTCGCTCGTCATCGTTCCTGTCTTCCTCTTCGCTTGCCACCGTCGGTCTCCCTGTCACCGCAGCACCATCCTTGCCGCTTCATCCCCGGGGAAGGGACCGTCGTTGGCGCATGTTAGATAAGGCGACACAGGTGGAAGTAGGCGGCACCCTCTCCGGTGCTATGCGGCATGTGCGAGGCAGTGGCCACGGTGCCAGAGTTGTGGTAGGACGCTAGCGGAGTCGTGGTGAGGTGCTGGATGGCGACATCAGCTACAGCGAGGTATTGCATAGCCTCGTCCTCATGGGGCCTCGAAGAAAAGGCCCTCGGGATTGGTGTCCCAGGGAAGGATGAGCTGCTCAGCAGCGATGAAGGTGGAGGCGAGTCGGCCATGGCCAAAGCAAGGGAGAAAAGAAGAGAATAGGAGGAGGAATGGGAAGAAGACGCCGACAAATTTGGCATTTATTCTCAAAAAGGCAAATAATCAATTGACATGTGAACTTTGGGTATAAGATCTGGTACATTGGATAGGATGGCAAAAATCATTGAAACCCGTATAACTTTGGAGCAAATGATCAATTCCCTAATAAAAACTCGTATGCCAAATGACTTTCATAGGAGTTGATCTACTATCTACAAAATTCCCGCTTTTCAAATAAGTCATAAGGTGATATTTATCATTTATGTTGATTTACTTTATTTGGATTCAGGAATGTGCACACTTCATAGCCTATGTTCCTGTGAAGTGGGATTTATTGGGTAGCATATTTGTGGTAATTTTTGTGTTTAGAAGCTACTGAACCCTAAACAAGTTACTCAGATAAAGGAGTTACGCAAAGAGGATCCGTGCAAACGGATTGAATATGAATAGGTTTTATATAATTTAAATTTAAATTGAATTTGGTACATAAATCACGTGGGTTGGGTGGAAACTCCATCGAAGCATAATAAGATTTTGTCATATATTCATTGAAGCAAGTAGGTTTGTAATACATCCATGAATACTTAGGCTGGGTTTTTTTTTTACTTTGGCTTTACTTTATCATTTTCTGCTATAGTAATTAGCTTTTAATGATGTATCTTTTTAAAACGGATCTACAGATTGTTAGAGTGATCTCAGGGCTTT
The DNA here is from genome assembly GCA_036346575.1 of Dendrocalamus sinicus. Lineage (NCBI taxonomy): Eukaryota > Viridiplantae > Streptophyta > Magnoliopsida > Poales > Poaceae > Dendrocalamus > Dendrocalamus sinicus. The sequence goes on along the minus strand of CM070643.1, from coordinate 8,396,527 downwards.
GGCCCAACGGCGAAAGCCCACCCTTGACCAGCATACGATCGGGCGCCCGGCCCGTTGGTGGTGGGCCCTGTCGCCAGCGCCATATAAACAGAGGTGGGGGCCGGGCGGCTCGCATCACGAGGTTGACCGCGCCGCCGTCACCCCACCGACAAACCCTAGACCCGATCAGAAGAGGGGCGCGGCGACGGAAGCACCACCGGTCTTCTTCATCGGATCTCCGCCGCCGCCGTCTTCCTTCTTCCCGACCGTCTCGCCGAGCGCGTGGGGTCTTGAACCGCCGCCTGCCTGCTTGCGGGAGCCGCCGCCGCCCTGCCCGTGGGAGCTCGCCGTCGCCGGCTCCTCGCGCCCGCTCGTGCTCGCCTCATAGCGCCGCCGCCGCGCGCGCCGTCGCACTACTCGCGCGCCGCCGCTGCGCTGCGCCGCGCGATCGCCAAGAGGCCACCGAGCCCGGCGCTCCTAGCCGCCGATGGCGTTGCGGGCGTCGTGCCGCCTGGGGGCCGCCCCCCCCATGAGCCGCCGCTCCGCTTTTTCCGGGAGGAGCCAGGGGCAAAATGCCCCTAGGGTTAGGTTTTGGGGGTTTTAATCCCCCCGCTTGCGATCTTGACCGTGGTTTTGATCGGGCGGTCCAGATGTTTTCGGTGGGGGCTGATGGGCCGGTGGGCACTGATGGGCTGTTTGGGCAGCTGGAGGCCGCGGGCCAGGCCCCCCCATGCAGGAATGGGCCAATTTCGGCCATTTGCACAGTAATTCCATAAATGGATGTTTTTATTGTTTTCAGAAGCAGTTTTGAATGAAACTTGATCAAATCTCTGCAAATTTTTTGCACCAACGTGTTAATTTTTCAGAGATTAAAAGAGTACAGTATAATGCTTCTGTATAATGAATTATTTTTGAATAATTACGCTTTCATTGCAAAAGATAATATTGATTGATTTTCATTATTAAATTCGAACCAACGGAGAATTTAATTTTGAAAAATAGATATAAATCCCAGATAATTATGATATTGTTATTTTCGACCAACGTTGATAATAACATATTATAATTTTTAATTGATGTTTTTATGCATTATTTCTATTTACGCCAACGGTGATGTAGATTTAATGTGTAAATAAAATTGATTTAAATTGTATGTCGTATTTTTGACCAACGTTGGAAATAAGGCATATAATTTCACTGTTATTAATGTTTAAATGTTCTCACTTTGTATATGGATTGTGGTTTCGGGAGGATACTCCTTGATGGGCTACATCGGGATATCCTGTTCTCAAAGGAGACAATTACGGTGAATGGAAGAAAAGATTGATCCGCTTTCATCTTGGTGAGGTGGGTGGGTTGTCACCACACCGTGTCCCACAGAGCCTGTGGCACCGGTGAGAGAAGAAAATGAGGCTGATGCTGCTTGGCAGACCAGACAGAGGGACTTTGCTCTCATAAAGATGTCATATGATCTTGATCATAAAAAGTGGGTCACTGCCAACAAGAAATGTTTGGTCGTGATAAAGAACACGATTGAGCTCGCTATTGTGGGCTCAATCGCAGAGTGTGACACTTGTCACAGAGTACCTTGAGAGAATAAAGAGTCGGTTCTCGGCTCTTCAAAGACTTATGCTACACAAATTGATTAAACGACTTGTGAGAAAGGTACTCGGTGGTGGCGGTGGCATAAAAAGCACATACTGAGGATGAGCAACATGGCATCCAAGCTTAAACCAATGGATTTGGCTCTCAAGGATGAGTTCCTTATTCATTTGGTTTTTGCTTCCTTGCCCAAAGAGTTTGACACATTTGTTGTCAACTACAATATGCAGCCCGAGAAATGGGACTTGGAGAAATGCATAGCTATGTGTGTGCAAGAGGAGGAAAGAATCAAATCCTCACATGGTGGATCCATCAACTATGTGAAGGATAACAAGAAAAAGAGCTTTAACAGTACCTCTTTCTCAAAGAGCAAGGAAAAGCCTCATCCATCACCCCAACAGAATAAATTTGTCAGTAGACAAAGACCGGTGTCTTCATCAGCAAGAAGACAGACACTACAAGAAGAACTCACGATTATTTAAAGATGATAATGGCAAAGAAAGGTGAGGACATTATTACCTTTATAAATGAATCCCTGTATGTGCAATATTCGAAATCTACTTGGTGGATTGATTCAGGAGCAACTGTTCATGTTGCTAATTCTTTACAGGGATTCCGTTCGACGAGGACTACGCAAAGAAACGAAAGATGCATTAAAGTTGCAAATGGAGTCAAAGCTGAAGTTGAAGCCGTTGGCGATCTTTCATTAGAGTTAGCTAATGGCTCCAATCTTTTACTTAGAGATGTCCTTTTTGTTCCCTCTTTACAGAGGAATTTGATTAGTGTTTAAAATTTGGACAAAGATGGTTATGATTGCAATTTTGGAAATGGCAAGTGCGAAATAATGTTTAATAAAGAATGTGTTGGTCTTGCCATATTACAGAATGAGCTTTATTTGTTATCATTGTGTGATGATGTGAATGTCGTATGCGATAATGAGAACGTTGCGTGCGAGAAAGTGAATGAATCCTCGTCTACGAATGCGAACAGAAAACGAAAGAGAACTATAGATGAGTCGTCAAAATTATGGCACTGTCGTTTAGGCCATATTTCGAAGGGGAGAATAGAAAGACTAGTTAAGAATGATATTCTTCCTCCATTAGAGTTCTCAGACTTAGAGCAATGCAGAGAATGCATTAAAGGAAAATATGTAAAGAAAATTAAAAAAGACGCTAAAAGAAGCACAGGAGTTCTACAAATTGTTCACACAGACATTTGTGGTCCTTTTCCTGTGAAAAGTGTGGATGGTTATGACTCGTTCGTAACATTCACGGATGATTACTCCCGTTATGGATATATTTATCCAATCAAAGAAAGAAATGAAGCCTTGGATAAATTCAAGATATTTAAGGCTGAAATTGAAAACCAACACGATTTAAAGATTAAGATAGTCCGATCTGATCGTGGGGGGGAGTACTATGGTCGACATACCCCATATGGACAAGTTCTGGACCTTTGCAAGGTTTTTACAGAAAATGGTATAGTGGCCAATATTCTATGCCGGCGAACCTCAAAAAATGGAGTAGTGAAAGACGCAACCGCACTCGATGGATATGGTGCGAAGCATGATGAGCTATTCCACACCGCCATTGAGTTTATGGATGGAGGCGTTGAAAACCGCCATTCATATTCTCAACAGAGTGCCTAGTAAATCGGTGCCCAAAACACCGCACGAGTTGTGGACAGGAGAGTTCCTCACTAAACCACTTACGTGTGTGGGGAGTCTGCTGAGGCTAAAGTATTTAACCCAAACCTTGGGAAACTTGATCCCAAAGCAGTAAGTTGCCATTTCATTGGCTACCCGAAAAGTCAAAAGGTTATCGTTTCTCTTGTCCGCATGATACACAAAGTTTGTAGAAACGAGACATGCTGTCTTCTTAGAGGACGAAATGATGAGGGGAAGCATGGTAGCTCGAGAGATTGACCTTGAAGAGAAACGGGTGTTTGCGCCCACTCCGATGATTCAAGAGCCATTCTTCACACTACTGCTTGTTGCTTTGCACCGACGGTGCAAGACAACTGCGATGCCAAGACTGTTATTGTTCCTCCCGTGGCAACAATGAATGAGAATGAAGAACCTGTTCTTGAGATCATATAGAACCTATTGCCACAGATGAGGGGAGCAACAGCAGCCTCAAACAAGAGATGTACCAAATGAGGAGGCCCCGAGAAGGTCTCAAAGAGTAAGAAGATCAGCTATTTCTGATGATTATCAGATTTATCATACAGAGGAATTTCAAATGGAGGATGATCCCACCTCATTTGAAGAAGCCATGAGAAGCGAAAATTTCTCAAAATGGCTTGAGGCCATGGAAGAGGAGATGAGGTCCATGAAGACTAACAAAGTCTGGGACTTGGAAATTATTCCTAAAGGAGCCAAAACAGTAGGCTGTAAATGGGTCTACAAGACTAAACATGACTCCCAAGGGAATGTAGAAAGATACAAAGCGCGACTTGTGGCAAAAGGATTTACGCAAAGAGAAGGGATTGATTACAATGAGACCTTTTCTCCAGTCTCATGTAAAGATTCCTTCAGAATCATAATGGCATTAGTAGCACATTATGATTTAGAGTTACATCAGATGGATGTAAAGACGGTATTTCTTAATGGGGATTTGGAGGAAAATATTTACATGGCACAACCGAAAGGTTTTGTCGTGGAGGAAATGAAAGAATGGGATGCCGCTAAAGAAATCGATTTATGGGTTAAAGCAAGCTTCAAGACAGTGGTACTTGAAGTTTGACAAGACAATAAGAAAATTTGGGTTTAAAGAGAATGTAGAGGACAAGCTGTGTTTATGCAAAGTTTAAAGATGGGAAGTTTATCTTCCTAATCACGTATGTGGATGATATCCTCTTGGCTAGTAGTGATGTTAGTCTACTATCGGAGACAAAGAAGTTTTGTCCTCAAACTTCGATATGAAAGATCTTGGTGAAGCTTCATTCGTTCTAGGGATCGAAATTCACCGAGATAGAAACAAAGGGTATTGGGACTGTCACAAAGGCATACATAGAGAAAGTCTTAAAGAAATTTGGTATGCATAAATGTAGTCCTTCACCTGCACCTATAGTCAAGGGCGATGATATGGGGATTTTCAATGCCCGGAACCAGATGAGATCGATCAAATGAAAGCGGTTCCATATGCTTCACTGTCGGAAGCTTACAGATGCTCAAGTGTGCACACGCCCGACTTAGCATTTGTTACTGGGTTACTTGGCGATTCGAGCAATCTCGGAATAGAACATTGAAATTGATAAAGAAAGTCTTGCGTTATTTGCAAGGAACAAAAGGCCTCATGATGACATACGAAGATCGATTCACTCCATATAGTGGGGTATCTGATTCGATTTTGCGGAGATGATAGAAAGTCTACATCCGGATATGTGTTCACTCGCTAAAGGAGCTATATCGTGGAAAAGCTCAAAACAAACCGTCACTACATCGTCCACAATGTATGCCGAGTTTGTAGCATGTTATGAGGCTACGGGCGGTGAACGGCTAAAGAAGTTCATACCGGTTTAAAAGTGGTTGACGACATCAATAGACCACTTAAGTTGTACTGCGATAATGAACCCGATGAACGTATGCCCACAACAATAAGTCAAGTGGTGCTGCCAAACACATTGACATAAAGTACTATGTTGTGAAAGATAAAGTTCGGGATCAAATTATAAGTCTAGAGCATATAAGTACCGCAAAGATGTTAGCGGATCCGCTTACTAAAGGCTTACCACCCAACGTGTTCAGAGAACATGTAGCCGGCATGGGTTTAAGGGAAAGCCTATGATTCCTGGACTAAAAGATGGCCCAAAAGATTAAAGTAACTATTTCAGAACAGAGAGGTGTATTGTAACTGTTGAATCTATCGGCGATTGACCGTGACGATGAGACATGTTCTATGCACTAATCTGTGATGGAATGTGTAAAGTCAAAAGTAATTAAAGATAAAGTATAGATTGAGATCAAGGGGGAGAATGTTAGAGTGATCTCAGGGCTTTGGCCCAACGGCGAAAGCCCACCCCTTGATCGCGCCCTGATCGGGGGCGCCCAGCCCGTTTGGCTGGTGGGCCCCTGTCGCCAGCGCCATATAAACAGAGGTGGGGGCCGGGCGGCTCGCATCACGAGGTTGACCGCGCCGCCGTCACCCCACCGACAAACCCTAGACCCGATCTGTAAGAGGGGACGCTGAAGCGACGGGAAGCACCACCGGTCTTCTTCATCGGATCTCCGCCGCCGCCGTCGTCTTCCTTCTTCCCCGACCGTCGCTGCCCGTGCGCAGAGCTTCACCAACGCTGACGAGATGGCCTCCTCCTCCTCCATGCCGTCGGACGGTTAGTCCCTCTCCCTCTCCCCTCCACTCTCACATCCAAAATCCCCAGGTGCGGAAAAAGAAGAACCCATCACAGATATATTGTAATAAACATTGTACTGAGTTCAGCTATACCGGTTAAAATCACATGCGACTGTTTTCGTACCGTTTCTCATGAATAGACAGAATTAAAAAAACATAAGCTAAAAACTAAATCCCAAAAGGGTCCAACTTAAAGTTGAGTCTACGAAAGCTTCATATTTTCAGTTGGTCCATTCGCACCAAATGTACGCATCATATAGGTCGCAGTAAATTTGGTGTGCCCTTATGAGGGTCAAATTAGCAACTTCGAAACTGAAAATAAAAACATGAGCTTATGTAGTTTAATACAGCAAGAACTTTGAAGCTTCCACATTCTCGATTCAGCTGTAGACGTGGAGCAATGGCACATTGCCTCATATTGGCATCTATGTACTACATGGTATCATGACCATACTGAAAATTACACGGCATGCTCCGGAGATTAATCGTCAAACTAAGAAGGAAGATTAGAAGAAGCAAGTGAGAACGTTTGAGACTGAGACTGCACAGCATTCACTCGGGCTGTCAGTGTAGAGTCCGAGTCGTAGCATCTCATCGATCGATCTCCCGGGCAGCCGGTCGTCGTGCTAGCTTGAGGGTCTTGGTGAGTCATCCGTCATATCCTCTCGTAGTCGAGTTTGTCCGACTGCAAATAATCATAACGAGGTCAATGACTCACTGCTAGTGCTACGACCAATCCGTACAAACGAACCCGCGTGCTGAAGTGTGCAGGAAACAAGTCGCAAATCAAATGGAGCAGAGATACTACCTCTCTCACCACTCACCAGTGGTGGCATTTGGCAATGGTGCGTGCGTGATGGACTTATAACTACTACATTTTTACCTTGATGAGCATGTAAGTGGGTAACCATGCCGGTGGAGTTGGAATCCCGACCCACGCGATCTGTGGAAGATATATGGTTCAGCCATGAGGGCATGAAGACATTATTTTTAACAAGATTCAGCCTGGAAAGGAACAAATTTAACAATATATGCTGAACAGCCAGTGAAATGAAGCATGGGGCAGGAAGGAAGCAACTTACCAGGGCATACTCTCCAGTTTCAAATAGTCGGATGTCCAAAACCTGCGATTAGTCGGTAGAAATCCGAAGGAACAATCATCAATCATGTCATGTGAGCAAAGAATTACACTACGCTGATTTTTTTTCGAAACTATACTTTGCTGATTAGTGGTACATTGAGGACCGAATGAAAGATTCTGCAGGCGAATACAGCGAGAAGATTACAGCATTATGGTAAACAAAGCTGCTAGGATTGCTGCAAGAACGATAGATGATCAGTTACCTCACCACGGTCTTCGTATATGTAGTCTAGCCCCTTGAAAAAAGGTGGATGTCCTACTGACAGGTACTGAAACAGATCATGTAAGTCTTCCAAAAAAATCATGTGCAGCAGGTATCAAGTTTACCGACTGAAGAAGAAATTACTTGCAACGAACGACTACAAAAGGAAGGATCGATCAGTGCTTACGTTGATGCTGTTCAAGTACTTGTCTTTGTCGACGCGCACAATCTGCCCTTTCTTCACTACATGATGGGAAGGCGCAAAGTTCAGTTAACGAATACGCACGATAGAATTACAACAAGCTCTAGCTTCTGCAGTCTGCAGTTCTTGCAGAACAACTAAATACACTTTTTTTTTTGATTCCGGCATCATGTAGAAAGGCAAGCTAGCGTCTTACTGGAGTAGACCGGCTTCTTCTTCAGGATCTTCTTGGGCGCCGGCGACGCCGAGCCATCTCCGGCCGCGGCAGCTTTGGGCTTCTCCTCGCCGGCCGGCTCGGCCGCGGCCGCCTTGACAGGAGCGGCCCGTCGACGCCGGGCTGATGATGTCGTCCATGTCGCCGTTGCCACCAGTACCGTCGGGGAGGTGCCGGAGAAGAGAGCCCGAGGCGACGAGACGAGAGCTTCCATGACGAGAGGTACGTACGTTCACTCTGCTGCTGCTTGGTGCCAAGTCTGGATGCGCCACGAAAATTGCACCGCGGCAGATAAGGTGTGTGCTCACTCTGGACGCGCGCTTCTTGGCTACGAATTGGGCCTGAGCGATCAGGCCCAGCCCTCGGATCGGATCTGCACGGCCATCTCGCGCTCGGCCCACAAACAACTCTCGCGTACGTGGATATTGACGGCCCAAACATCCAGTTCAATTAGCCAGTATGGACCAATTTCTCCAACTACGGCCCAGTTTCGTTCTACTTTACTTTTTTTTTTTGGGACCAAGAGCATTCTCTTCGTTTAACCAAGACTGCTAAACCAATTCCACCTTCGGTTCGTGGTCGTGTTAAATCGGACCACTTATGCCGATGTATCTTTCTACTTTACTTTGTTTGCTTCGTGCAAATTGTACCCAAGATCTCGAATGCAGTTTTTTTTCACTTGTATATGCACCCGCATGCGCTATCTCTACCGTCCAGTATGCTTCCAGATTCGTGCTTCATTCTCTCTCTCTCTCTCCTCTCTATTGCACTAATCTCAGAGCACAAATGGACGCTCCACGATATTGATGCAGGTGCATGCATAAAATGGTTTTGATTTTCTCGAGATCTCTCACATTAACTTCTTTTTTATTATTTAGTTTGAGGGAACATCTGCGGTATCTAGGCTAGGAGTCCACCACCTGTTGAATATTGACGCGAGATGATGGGCATATACAGTAAACAAATCCTGGTTTAATTCAGGGGCGGTTCGATTCGACTTTGAAATATTGTGTTTTTTCAAGATAGATTTAATAAGAAGATTGTAATAAAAATTATATTGAGTTCAGTGTACTAGCCAAAATTGTATGTGACTATTTTTCTCTGCATACTACCTCTCGCGAACAGTTAGAATTCAAAATTTTAAGGTATAATCCACAGCCCAAAAGAACTAGTTGTTGCTTTAGCTTGGAGAGAGTAAACAACAGTAAGTGGTAGGGAGAAAGTCTGAGGGCATGTACAAGAGTGTTGTCTCTAATTTTGACATATCATATTTACATTACCAAGAGACAGCGCTAAAGATAACATTTTTAACAAATTATCTCCAGTATGTTTCACAACATCAACTTTACAGTTTCTCTTCTCAGTGGACCCTGCTTGTCAGTTAATTATAATATTTCACTCTCTCACCACCGACACCATCAACTCACCCTCCCCTTCCTTCTTCCACCAACCTCCCTCCAACTCACTTCCTCGCTGGTGCTACTGTGCTAGCCTCCAACTCCCTCCGGCTCCCATCCATCAGTGGCATCCCTTGCCTTTCTACCCTTACCTTTCCACCGTGGTCTCCACTTGCCTTACCGCTGTCTCTCCCGCCCCTCCCCCACCTTCCCCATCGTCGAGCTAGCCAGATCTAGCCCTGTGCCCTCCTCCTTGCTCCTCTCGTCGAGGTCCCCACCATTACCGCCATCCTTTGACACCTCCTCCACCATTGTCACCACCGCCCTGGCTAGTCCATGTAGCCAGTGTGGGGATCTGGCTGACTCTGCTCAGATCCACACACTGGCGGCTTTGACCCAGTCAGATCGATCATTTTTTCGGTCATGTTGCGTCCTCCAGTCACCTCCTTATCACTGAGCCGGTCGCTGTCGAGTCCTTTGATCACATCACTTTTGTTGCTAAGCCGACACCACCGGATCTGCCTACGTGGGGGTCATCTTCACCGTGTAGGCCCCACAAACTACGTGGGGACAGAGCTCTAGCAGCATGCGCAGTAGCCGCTTTGCCCATTGGTTTGTGTGCTATATCATCGTCTCAGGACACGACGACCTCTCCTCTCTCTCTCTCTCCTCCAGCTTGGCATTCGAGTGATTGGCAAGCTAGCTGATGGTTGAGCTGTTGCTACCCAAGTTGTCTTGGTACAAGAAAATGCGCGAGTTGGTCTGCTTTTGCTGCTGGTGGTGTAACCTCACCAGGGACCGACTCCAGAATCAACAGATCGTCCACCGTGAATCCATCCATCACGTATCCATGGACCACGATTGTCCGTCCAGGTGGTGAAAGTGAGACCAACCCCATTTGTCTTGCTTTAGTCCATGAATGCCATCATTCTAGGGTTGACCTTTTTTCCGCTCTGTTTTACATCAGCAGTTCATTGGTGGGCTGGGACGATGATTATGTCCGTGACAGCGAGATGGAGTAAGACCCCAGTACATGTTGGGGAAAAAATTATCAGTGCAAATCCGGCGTACTACATTTATCTCTGGTTCTGGGCCCCACAATTTTTGGGACCACAGGGCAGTGAAATATCCCCGGGAGAGGGAGGGTCACCGGTGATTCGGGTTTCGCCCTCCCGGTCGTAACTGCCATTCGGAAGCCGCCATTAACGGCCGGCCCACGCTGCGCTGACACGTGGGACCGGTTACTCGTACGCGACGCGACCCCCTTTTTTTTAAAAGGCCGTTGTCTTTTGCGCGTCAAATCCAACTACCCACGGCGCACCCGCTGCACTTCACCTACTCCGCCGCGTCCGCCCCGTGTCGCCTCGCTCGCTGACAGATGGGCCACTCGACCTCCCGGCACATTGCCTGCGCCGCCGGCGAGCCGCCGTCGCGCCTGCCGTCTCGCTTCGCGCGCTTCCGCCGCCGCCTCCGCCTGCGCCATCGCGACCGCAGCGGCGCCGCCGACGCCGGCGAATCGGGGAGGGCCATCGCCGCCGAGGAGTTCGCCGGCATCGCGCGCATCAGGATAGTGAAGGTACGTAGCGCGCTCCGCCCCTCCATCTCAAGTGTTCGTGTGGGGGGCGTGATTGCGAATTGGCGGTTTTGATTTGGTGCGTGCTTTTTTTACGGTTAATTTGGTTGGTGCCACAGGCGGAGATGGGGTTCAAGGACAAGTTCTTCGCGTGCCTCTCGCTGGGGGAGCGCACGTACCGCACCGAGACATCCGACAAGTTGCGTTTTTTCCCCCATCCTATCCTTCTGGTTTGTTTCTGTTCGAATTCCGAGTTCATCGTTAGCCATACCCCCTGTACTGTTCATGGTTGATGTGGCATAGTAACTCTCACATGTTCCAAAGCAAGCAGATAAGCTAGTACAAGAGTTAGGATAACGTTTCTGTTGTCAGCATCTGTTTAGCATAAAGCAAAAATTGTTTTGCAGCATGCCTTCATTTAATTTTCTCTTGATCACAAAGATCTGATGATTTAATAGTCAACCGTGAAAAATACACAACTATTTCATCTTTGTGATGCTTATCTGTACTTTCGTCCGACTTGAAATATATTCGATGTATGCTCGTACTGATACAATCTAACGCCTTTTTTTTTCAAACTACAAACACTTTCTGCAGTACCGACAGGCCTGTATGGAACTCGGTGAGTAGGCTGCAAGTTTTCTCTGTGCTTCTGTTTGTTACTTTTTCTTTCGAATAACATGATTTCCTGTATTGAACTGATCAGCTATTAGCTTCTTTTTTTTACAACTTCTGGTGCAACACATTTTAAGGTATAGGCTGATCCTGATAGTGTATAACACTTAGATATGCATGATACAGGTGAATTATTCGATTTCTCGTGTAAAAATTAAAGTAAATGATACGGTCACTGTTGTCTGTTGGCAGCTCATTGTAGAACTTTGAGCTTTCACTATCATTGCTTTGTTCATTTATATATAAACATGACGTATGGATACTGCACATGCTCTTTTGAAGAATCGGAATCTAGTCAGATTTCAGTATATCCTGTTTGGATTCATGATAATTCAAATATGTCGGTGGCAAGCTTTATATGCAAGATCAGCTCCTTGTTAGAGCAGGACTGAAATGGACATGGTTTAGGATTAGGATGATCTCTATGGCAGACTAAATACAACTGGAGCTTGATTCATCAGATGAAAGTTAGAAACTTTTCAGAGAAACGATATATTGTCAATAACTACAAAATCATAATAATATGAAAGTACATTCAAATACAAATCTAACGGTACCAATTTTGTGTTACTAAACCTATATATTGTTGATCTAATTGTTGGTCAAACATTACAAAGTTTGAATCTCAAAATATGTGGGCGCCTTATAAATATCAACGGAGCGAGTGCATTTTCTGATTGCGGCTTAATTCAGTGACAGAGTGCTATGCTTTCCTGACACCTGATATACAACAACAACAAAGCCTTTTGTCCTAAACAAGTTAGAGTAAATTAGAAATGAAACCTTCTCAAGATCAAAGAGATGAGAGCCTTAAAAAAAATCACAATGCTAAAACCCTGAGCCGTACAACATGTTATGTGAGCCGAGGGCCTAAAACACTGCCCCTAACTTTCTTGTGGTTTCGGTACGTGGATCGCTAACTTCCAAGTGCTCTTATCCAAAGCTACTTCTTTAGATACATATCAATCCCTCAAGTCTCTTTTAACTGCTTCCTCCCATGTCAGTTTTGGTCGACATATACATTTTCTTACGTTTTCAGTATGTCTTAAAATTCCACTATGTACTGGTGCCTCAGGAAGCCGTTATTGGAGAATGTCCAAACCATCTCAAGCGATATTGGACAAGCTTCTCTTCAGTTGATGCTGCCCCACCTTATCACGTATATCATCATTGCGGATGCGATCCCGCCCTGTGTGACCACAGATCCACCGTAGCATCCTCATCTCCGCTACACTCATTTTCTGTATATGTTGTCTTTTAGTCGCCCAACATTCTGCTCCATATAGTATCGCGGGTCTGATCGCCATCCTATAGAACTTATCCTTTAACTTTTGAGGGACTTTTTTTGTCACACAGGACACTAGATGCTTGGCGCCATTTCACCCACTCTGCTCTTATCCTGTGGCTCATGCTTTCATCAACCTCACCGTCCCACTGTAGCATTGATCCCAAATAATGAAATGTGTCCATCTTAAGCACTATTTGTCCATTCAATCTAACATCTCCATCATCTGCCCTAGCACAACTGAAATCACACCTCATATACTCAGTTTTAGTCCTACTATGTCTAAAACCCTTCAATTCTAAGGTCTTCCTCCTCAATTCGAGCTTCTTATCAACACCTATCCTACTCTAATCAATCAGCACCACACCATCAGCGAAAAGTATACACCAATGGATATCTCCTTGTATGTCCTATGTGATCTCATCCATCTCTAGGGCAAAAATGTGTGGACTCAACGCTGACTCTTAGTGTAGTCCTATCTTAATAGAAAAGTCATTAGTAATACTACCACACCTTTTGCCATTAGTCACAATATTTTCGTATATATCCTTAATTAGGGTAATATGCTTTGTTAGGACTATTTTCTTTTGAAGCGCCCACCACATGACCTTTCTTGGTACTTTGTCATAGGCTTTCTCCAAGTCAATAAATATCATGTGAAGATCATTCTTTTGCTCCCTATACCTTTCCATCAACTGTTGTAGCAAGAAAATCGCCTCCGTGGTCAACCTCGCAGGCATAAAATCAAATTGGTTTATCATCATGCTAGTCACTTTTCTTAAACAACACTCAATCACTCGTTCGCAGAGCTTCATTGTGTGGCTCATGAGCTTAATTCCTCTATAATTAGTATAACTTTGAATGTCTCATTTATTTTGAAAATTGGTACTAATGTGCTCCTCCGCCACTCGTTTGGTATTTTGTTCAATCTAAAAATGTTATTGAACAACTTAGTTAGCTAAACAATCGTCATTTCTCCTAGTCATTTCCACAGCTCAATAGGAATGTTATCAGGCTCAACGTCTTACCTACTTTCATCCTTTTTAAGGCCTTTTTAACTTCTGAGTTCTGGATTCTTCGAACAAAACCACTTATCGGTATTGTCAAAAACATCATCCAATTCAATCATACTATTATCATTATCGTAATTGAACAACTTGTCGAAGTAATCTCCAACTATCTTTGATCTCCTCGTCTTTCACCAAAAATCTATTAGTGTCGTCTTTGATGCATCTTGACACCTGATATGATATGGCTTATTTTGCTTGTCTTAGTTACACTCTTAGTATTGATGGGAGCAGGAAACTTTCTAGTTAGGGTAACTAAAAGTTAATTACAATCCTTTTAAAAAGAAACTGGATTTTTAATTGTTGATTATAATAATTTCACAAAATATTTTCCAGTATGCTTATGGAGCTCTGTAGAATTTACATGCTATATTGCTGCTTCATCAAGGTAAACATTATTATGATAATGTGTATGTATTTGCAGGAAAAGAAAGTTGTAGTAGAAACAAATGGTCCTCATATTGCACGTATATCCGTTTTTGAGGTATGTTGCCATTGTGTTGACTAAAAATATGTTAATCTACATGCAGAACTTCATTATTTTCTGCTGTAAGCATTTCACATACATATGCTTCAACATAAGAAAATTATTGACGAAAAGCTTTTGAAGAACTTGAATTGATTGGAAGTGTAGGTCAAACCAACGTTTCAATTCAGTACCATTACATGTTTTCTACATTTTTACAGACCAATCGATTTTCCAAGAATACTTTGGTTGGTTACTGTGAAGTTGATCTCTTTGAATTGCTCACTAAGGTAACACTTCTTTTTGTCGTCTCATTCGTTAATTATATCATCTCTGTCCAGGTTCTTTCTTATTTTCTTTTGAAGAAACACATGTTCTCTTCAGTCTAGTTGGTTGTTATATCTTTTAGCATGAGAAGACAATGAGAATGTCTTATTCAAGACTCAGAGAGTGGCAGTGTAGAATATCTTGATTCAAATGATCAAATCTTTATGTATAACCATGTCATATCTCACCTAATTTGTTGATGTGGTTAAGAATTAAGACTGGAATATATTAGCTTTCCTCTACTATAGATCTTAATGTACCGTAATGGACAAATTGGCAATGTCTTATAACTTTATGGAGGTATTTGAATCTTGATATTTTCAAGGAATAAGCCCATATAACACCCTAAAATTTGTTTTAAAGTCTGTTCAGCACCTTGAAATATCAAACCAAACATTTGACCCCCAAAATTTGCAATTCAGTTCAAATACCACCATGACCCGGTTTTGCATGATGGTATTGCTCGTGTGGCGCAATGAGTGAGCGATTTTGCCACGTAGAATGACACGTTAGTTAAGTTGAGTCAGTGACGTGTGGGACACACAAGGGTTTCTCCCCAACAAGCTCCTAGCTGTGCTTTTATGGCCACCGCCCCCTATAGTTCCCTCCCTCTCTGTTTAGAGAAGGCCATATGGGTCTCACTTGTCATTTACTTAAACTTAATCGGCGTGTCATCCTAAATGGTAAAACCACCTACTCATCGCGGCACGCGAGCAATACCACCATCTGAAACCAGGTCACTGTGTTATTTGGACTGAATCGAAGTTCTGGAGGGTCAAATGTCCGGTTTCATAGTTCGGTGTATTGGATAGTCTTTCGAGCAAAATTTAAGATGTTATATGAACTTTTTCCTATTTTTGAATGTTGTTATGACTAAAATTTTCTGTAGCAGGACTTGGAGGAACACTATGAGGACCTTTCTATATTGGACCCATCATCATCCATTACTACTGTGGGTAGCATATCCATCTCCTGTTACATCGAAGTAACTGCTCTTCCTGTTTCCTTTATTGTGTTAATAGCACTCATGGAGCATCTTCCGAGTACTAAAACTGTTGTCCATTGGTTCTGTTGCAGGATCCTGTTGAAACAGAAGAAAGCTTTGCACGCCGTGTCTTAGCCATAGTGGTATTTTTTTGTACTAATGGACCACGTCTTCTGTTCATATTTGCTTAATACTTGATAATCTTGTCACATGAACAATAGCAGTTGTAAGTTGTAACTTGTAAGTGGTGATTGCTTCATTGCTGCACCATTTATGGCCGTTGCACGAATTATTTGCCTGCATAATCAAAGAATAATTTTCCGGAGAATTTGAAGACTATTCTTTACTGTTTATCAGGGCATTAGGTTCAATTTTGCTTGGATAGGCTGGAATGTAGCTAGGCACCTTTCCTCCTATTATAGACCATGGAACTAAGCACATATTGGACAAAGTGAATTTTTACTTTCATATTATAAGATGACAGAAAATCAGAAATAGACAAAAAAATGGTTTGCACTCAGAACTGTCCAAACTAAGTGATGTACGATGTAAGATAATGCAGCAGCAAAATTGTACAGAGAATCAAATCTATTGAGATGTGATGGTTTGAGTAGTAAAAATCATTTGAAAGTTCTTTATTATATGGTACTGACCAGTCACCTGAGAATAGCTACATTCTTTCAAATGCCTTACCTATCGATTTCACATTGCATGTATTGCCTTCATTTATTTGTATTCCACCCTACAAAGCATAACAGTGCTCTTGTTACGACAGGACTACAATGAAGATGGACTGCTTTCATTATCTGAATTCTCTGACTTGATGCAAGCTTTTGGTAATCGACTAGCAGTTACTAAGGTTGGATTTTTTTTCTCCATTCACTTGGAATTATGTTCCTTGTAGTTGTAGTCGGTCCCTTCTGCTGAAGTGCTGAGTATTAGTTTCTCTCATACTTTAGATTGAAGAGCTTTTCCACCAAGCAGATACAAATGGTGATGGCATAGTTGACATGGATGAACTGGCAGCCCTACTAGCTGATCAACAAGAGAAGTAACAAATTGCTACTTTTTCATGTTTAGTTCTGTTTCCAAAATTAATCATTGATTAACTCTGAGATGTAGTAGTATCACTGATTATGCTCTGCCCCCTTTTTCAGAGAACCACTTATCAGTAACTGTCCTGTCTGTGGTGAAGTTCTTGGTAAATATGATAAAATAAATGATATGATACATATGACACTTTGCTTTGATGAGGGAACTGGTAATCAGATTATGACTGGGGGATTTCTAACGGATAAGCAAGCTTCATATGGGTAAGGCGCTTCACTTACTGATGAGTCTGACTACCACCAAAATCATTTCTTGTTTATTTTTGAAATTTCATTTAAATATGAGTAAGTTATGCTATAGTCATATAGTTGTCATGTGCAGATGGATGTTTAAGCTTAGTGAATGGGCTCATTTTTCCTCGTATGATGTTGGTTTGCACTCTGGCTCTACTGCTTCACATATTCTGGTATGTTTCATTTACTCCAATAGTTAGATTAGTTTTTGTCATATTCTTATTGGTATGTTTCAAGCTTTTATCTCCATAAAAGTTGTATACGAAGGAAGATATTTCAATCGCATTTTTCTTACTTTCCTTAAATCTCAATATGATGAATTAGGTTTTCGATCGGCAAACAAAGAGGCTAGTTGAAGAAGTCATAGATGGAAAGATTGTGTTGTCCATGAGGGCTCTATACCAATCAAAAGTAGGGCTCGCCCTTATTGATACAGGTACGTTGGAACAATAAACAGCTTCTCAAGAATGTACATTAGATATATTCATCCAAAATGATCAGAATTTTCTTTCACTCATGCTTGCGTACATGCAACAACCCAAGTCATACAGCTTTGATTTCGAGAATGTTGGTTTGTGAATCTAACTAGTGCAAACTATACTTTTCCACAATAAATGTTTATTTGGTGACCAGGTGAGCAAGATACTTTTTTTTATGATCACCAATTACAAACTTGCACTTCTCCTGGGTGATCTCCATGCTGCACACTTTTTAATTAGAAATTCCTATAGCTCCCCACACAGCCTTGTGCGCATGTAGCTGGAGACAAGACAAACAGAATTACTTTGAGCTACTAAGAAACTGTTGGAATAACGCTTGTATTCATCATGAGGTCAAAAGGCCAATATATATACATGTACAGATCTGTCATATATGCAGGAAACCCCTCATACAATAGGGTAAATACACAGCTATGTAATACATATCTAACACCCCCCTCAAACTTATGGTGGATCAACAACATGAAGTTTGTATAGATGAAAACTGTGCTGGGCCCCGGTTTGTGTCTTGGTGAAAAAATCTACCAACTGAAGCTCGGAAGGCACATACTGAAGAGCAACAACATGATCTTGCACCTGTGTCCGCATGTAGGAAACATCAACACCAATATGCTTTGTAAGCTCATGCTTCACCGGATCTTTAGTAATGCTAATAGCACTTGTACTGTCAGACAAAAGAGGAGTCGGTGTAGTAACAGAAACACCAAAGTCCTCAAGTAACCACCGTAGCTAAGTAACCTTCGCAGTCAACAAAGCCATAGCTCGCAACTCAACCTTAGCACTCGAACGAGAAACTGCTGTTTCTTAGTCTTCCAAGCAATGAGAAAACTACCAAGAAAAACGTAATAAGTAGAGAGAGACCGGCGATCAGAAGGATCACTACGAAGAAGATGACTATAATGGAGCTGAGTGAGCAAAAACAAACTGACTCAAGATATACACAGGGTACGAAATGTCAGAACGAGTGACATCAAGATAAACAAGGCTCCTAACAAGATGACGATAGCGAGTTGAATCAGCAAGAGCCTCACCATCAGTAGGATGAAGATGAACATTAAGCTCCATGAGAGTCTCAGCTGTGCATTGATCAGCAAGAGAGGCATTTAAGAAGATCATGAATATACTTTTCTTGGGACAAATAGAAACTTTCAGGAGTAGAAATAACCTCAATCCCAAGAAAGTAGCGAAGAGGACCCAAATCAGACATAAGAAACTGCTCATGAAGACGCTCCTTGACAAAAATGATATAGAATCATCTCCAGTAATGATCAACTCATCAACATACAAAAGGAGAAGCGTCCGACCACGAGATGAAGTGTGGATGAAAAGAGCAGGATCATGAGCACTGGCCGAGAAACTAGCTGCAGTGACAACAGAGGAGAAACGATCAAACCAGGCACGAGGACCTTGCTTGAGGCCAGAGAGATCGGCGAAGATGACAAACCATACCCTCGGGAACAGAATATCCAGGGGGTGGCTACATGTAGACCTCCTCATGCAACTCGCCATTGAGGAAGGCATTCTCGACGTCCAACTGAGAGATAAATCACTGTCGAACAGAGGCCACAGCAAGAAGAGTACGAACGGTGGTCATGTGAGCGACAGGAGCAAAAGTCTCATCATAGTCACAACCATACTCGTGCTAAAAACTACGCGCTGCAAGACGAGCCTTGTAACGCTCAAGAGAACCATCAGAGCGAGTCTTAACCTTATACACCCACTTGCACGTGATAGGAGTAACACGCACAGGAAGAGGAACAAGATCCCACGTGCCAGTGCGCTCAAGGGCAGTGATCACGATAAGAAGTCGGTTCGGCAAGAGCAGCGGCGGCAAAACCAAAACGCTCAGGAGGCCAAATAGATTGGCGATCACAAAGAGCATAACGAGGAGTGGCCGAAAGGGATGACCCGTCAGAAGGGGAGGGCATATCAGAGGGATCCTTAACTCGCGGGCGACGAGTTTAGTAGAAAGGATAAGAATGAACAAGATCTGGAGCAACCTCGGGAGATGATGCCGGTGGTGAAAAAGGGGTTGACTAAGGAGACACCGGAGAGACCAAAGGCTGTGGTGGAGTGATGACTATAGGACTGGAAGGAAAAGTTAGAAATGAAAGCGGCTCAACAACAGATGCTGAAGTGGAGGAAGGAGAAGGACGAGGATAGAAAGGACGAGACTCATCAAAAGGAATATCCCGAGAAAGTCGGCCAACAGGATCTCAACAACGATATCCCTTGTGCTCAGCACTGTAGCCCAGAAAAACGCACTCAACTGACTGAATGGTCAGTTTGGTGTGTTCACGAGGTGCAAAAAGAACATAGCACACACACCCAAAGAGGCGAAGTCTGGAATAATCAGGAGTCTGGCCACAGAGACGCTCAACTAGGATCTCACCCTGCAAAGCAGAGGAGGGCTGAATGTTGATCAAGAAAGTGGCAGTAGAAATAGCCTCAGCCCAGAAATGTGGTGGAACAGCAGAAGCAATCATGAGAGCACAAGTTGTCTCAAGAAGATGACGATGTTTGCGTTCAGCCACACCATTCTGAGCATGGGCAGCTGGACAAGAAAACTGAGAGAGAGTGCCCTGCTTAGCAAGAAAACCACGAAGGACTCCCGACAAGTACTCTCCAGTGGAATCGGCGCAAAAAACACGAAAAGGAGAGTCAAACTAAGTCCGAATCATGGTGGCAAAGGTCTTGTAGATAGATAAAACCTCATTACGAGATGACATAAAGTATATCCATGTATGTCGAGAAAAATCATCAATAAAAATGATATAATATCGATGACCCTGGTCCCCATAAATCAGAATGAACAATATCAAAGGGATGCTGAGACATTGACTTACTAGAAGGATAAGGGTGTTGAAACTGTTTTCCAAGCTTACAACCCTAACAATTTAGAGAAGCATCACCAGATACAGACCCTAAAAGATCTCGACGAAGTAAGGAAGACATACGGGAACCACAAAGATGTCCTAAGCGATGATGCCACTGAGCAAACGATGCGGTGGAGGCTGTAGCAGCTGCAGAGGCAGTGGTGGAGGCGGGAAGACTGACTGGGGCAGCGGAAGGAAGGCGAGGCCAATCAAGCTTTTAGAGCCGTTGGGAGTCACGGCGGCGAGGGCCAGTACCAACCAGAGTCCCCTTGCGACAATCCTGGACACAACAAGAATCAGAATCGAAAATAACACGACAACCATGATCAGTGAGCTGGCCAGCAGATATGAGCTGCATGGTTAGTTTTGGAACATGAGTAACAGCAGGAACATGAAAAGAAGAATTTGAAAGAGTGTCTCGTCCTGTGACAGAAAGAGAGGTACCATCTGCTGTGTGGACAGTGATAGGAGCAGCTAAAAAACTAATGGAAGTAAGACAGGTGGAATCATATTTCATATGAAAAGAAGCACCAGAATCAAGAATCCAAGGTGATATACGTGAGGAAGGAGAAGTAGAAGGTGGTCTCTCACTGGAAGACTGAGCAGTAGAACCAGCAGAATCAGATGATGCAGAAGCAACCATGCAGCCTAGCAATATGAGAAGCTGCTGAGTGTCAGGGGTACCAGAACTTTGCTGAGAGGAGGAACCTCCAGTGCCCCTCGGAGGACGAGCACCACGACGGAGATCCTTCTTCTTGTAGCAAAACTGTTGCACATGTCCATCCTTGTTGCAATAGGTGCAGTGAAGGCCCTTACCAACAGCAGTTGTCACTAGTGGAGGCACAACTGAGGAAGGAGTAACTAAAGGCACAGCGGGTGTAGAAGCCGGAGAAGCCACCAAAACCGAAGGAAGTGATGATGATGATGATGATGATGATAGCAGACCCGCTCCACGAAGTCGAATCTCCTTAGTACAAACAGCTGCAAGGGGGATGACGAGCCAGCAACTGAGCACGAGTCTGCTCAAACTCAGACCGGAGACGTGTCAAAAAATCGTAGATGCGGCGAAGCTCCATGTGAGATCAGCGTGGCGACAACACCGGCAAAAGCGTCAAACATCTGACCCTAAAGAGTCGATCTGACACCATATCGCAGACAACTGTGCATAGAACTCATCCATAGTAGCATCTCCCTGCTGCAGCGACTGCTCCTATCGCACAATGGCAAGGTATAAGGAACCACCAGATGGCTCGTAGCGGCTGCGTAGATGCGTCCACATCGCATGTGCGGAAGCCAGTCCAACAACATCACCAGTGAGATGCACCTCCATGCTAGCAACCTAAATAGCATCTTCATCAATCATGTCTTGTAAGCAGCATACTAAGTATCTAAAGTCTCCATGGCATCCTCAAAAGCCTCAGAAGCCTTTGTACGAGCGTCTTCGGAAGCATCCTTCGGAGTCTGGGCTCAACAGGTGGAGTAGGACGAGACGGGCAAGGCAACTCACCCGTAAGAAACTCCCAAAGGCGCTGACCACGCATGTGGATGCACATGTGCTGAAATCAGTCCCGATAATTGAGACCATCGAAAATCACTGGGCAACGAGGAACAAAAACAGTCAAACCGACCGACCGAAAAAGAGAGACAGCACTCGCCAAAATAGAGAGAAGTCGGCCGGCCTCGGCGTGGCGGACGGCGGCGCGATGCCGGCGGCGGCGGCCTTGGCGAGGCGAGCGGCGGCCGCGACGCCGCCGGCGGTCTCAAGCAGGGGTGGAGCGGCGGCCCGTGATGCCGGCGGCAACGGCCTCGGGCGGAGGCTCGGACAGGGGTGAAGTGACGGCGGTCAGAGAGGTCGGCGACGGTGGTGTCCCGATCTTCACTGACAGCGAGATCCTGACGAGCGACGATGAGGGCCGGCGGCGGCCAGATCTGGCGCGGTGGAGAGGCGCGAAGACGAGCTCCCGAGCGGCGGCCCCAACGAGAGTTCGGCGGCGACCCCGATTTGAGCGAAGAGCCCGTGACAGGCGACAGCGATGAGCGACGGTGGAAAATGAGCGGCGGTGGAAAAGAGTAAGTAAGCGGCAAGCCAGGCAAAACACTAGGTATGACGAAACCCTAGGCAAGCCAATATATATACATGTACAGATCTGGCATATATATAGAAAACCCCTCATACAATAGGGTAAATACACAGCTATGTAATACATATCTAACAGAAATAATCTTTGTATAAAGTTGATGCAAGAAAGGTGTTGGGGTTAGGACTTAAGGTATGTCTTATGTACAACCTCAAAGAGCAACTATTTGATATTGCACAGTTATCACGACAAAATTTTCTTTTCAACAGTTGGTGTTGTCATTGCTTAGTATGTACATTTTCGATGGATGCTGACACCAAAGAAAACCTTTTACATTGGTACCTCTGGTGTAATTGAGATTGTTCCCATGCAGGTGTCAAAGATATCCTGAAGAACCTATCTGAGAAGCAAGGGAAAAAGATGAACTCGCCAGAATCTACCAAAGATATTACAAAGTTCCTCGAGTTATTTAAGGTATGGATTAATTTTTTGTTGTACTCATGGCAATAAAGCACATGCTCATTATATACGAACCTAACAAACGTAGAGAGCATATGCTGTGCAACTATTCTCTGGCTTAACCCTATGTATATGTTACTTGTAATCTATTCGCCAATTTTATTTGAGTTATGTTGTTTCTCAATATTAATCTTTCTTATTTTGTTTCCATGGCAGTTGACAAGTTACAAGTAGCATTATAGTCATTTTTAGCATCTAGCCATGGATACAAATGGAAAACAGTGAATTACAATAAATTGCCTAAAATAGTGTGCTTTTATAAAATTTTGTGCGATTTCCTATAGTAGAACTGTTACTATTTTGTATCCTGTACCTTCAAATGATGAGCAGGGATATATATAGACTGCTCTGTGAAAAGGAAGTTCGTTTTAAACATGTCTTGGAGTAATTCCAAGCAGAGTTCTTAATCCCAGAACTTTATACCGGTTATTGAAGGCCCTTGGTTTTCCATCAACTGACTGGGAACTGCCTGTTTCTGAACTTTTTACTTCCATTAAAAATGTTTATGCATTTGATACATAAAACCACTCGTAATCCTTGGTATTTTTTGCACATAAATACAGGATCAAATTAATCTGGACGAGGTCAAGGACCCTCTTGAAAGCTTTAAGGTATGATAGCAATGTCTGCCTCCACTTTTGTCGACTTATGGTCAATTGATTATCCCCCTTTGTTCTAGCTTTCTTTATCAGTGCAGACATTATCTTTATAGTCAGTTTGCTCATCGCAGCATATCTTAAATAAAATCTGAGTATTCAAATGACCTGAAATAGATAGATGTGAAAAGAGTAAGAGATTGGTGATAATTGATACCAACGATGCTTTTAAATTTCCCTTTTTGAGGTCTTAAAGATGAATGTGGAGCCAACACATGCTTGTGCAAATAATTATATAATCTCTGATTGCATGCTATGTGAAATTCTGACAAACTCTTGGTTACTAAAAAACTCATCCATGAGAAGCATGAAATATAGAAGTGTTCTCCTTTGCATGAAGCAACCAACTTTGCTGTGAATTAGACAGGCCTCTCCAAATCAATGCTTATGATCCTTTGGTCATTTTACTGCTAAGTAGCCAACGTGCAATTACCTAGTAATGCATCATCTGTTTGAAATGACTCATTAGTTGTTACTGGCTTCGTGTTCCTATTGCACATCAGCGTCATAGCCTGTATTTACTGGAGTCTGTTCGGTTTTTTTCTCTCTCGAAAAGTTACCAATGTGGCAACCTGTTCTAAGTGCTAATATCTTTGAGGAATGGTGGATTGTTGTTAACACATTCCCAACCTAGTTGATTTACCCTTATGGAGTATTCAAGGAGGGTCACTTTCTTCTGCTATAGACTTATATTCATATATATTTGAGAAGGTGTCTTGTGTGCAGGACTTCCCATGATACTCTAAATGTTTTTGAAGCAAAGCGCTAGAAATTGATTTAATATGCACTTAATAACTTATTTTTGCAGACGTTTAATGAATTCTTCATAAGAGAATTGAAGCCTGGTGCCAGGCCGATTGCTTGCAATGACCAAGACAGTATTGCTACCTGTGCTGCTGATAGCCGTTTAATGGCTTTCAATTCTGTTAATGAGAGCACAAGATTTTGGATTAAGGTAAGGCATTAATTGACTAATTTTGCTTATTCACTAAATTACAAGATATGCTTATCTGTACAGATTTAATGTCCATGGTAAAACCGAAGCACTTGTAATGAATGGAGAGCAGTATGTTGTTGAACCAATCTAATCTCACTAACAGTTATGTCCATTCCATGTGGTATGTTCTGAAAGTATTTGACAGGTGCATGGTAAAGGGGAAAACAGTCATATCCACTACTTATCCCATATCATTAATCTCGAAGAGAACTTACCACATTAGTACCATACTATTAGCAATAACGTAAAGTTCTTGCTCTGCTAACTTATAGCTGGTGTGCAATGGGCCTCCCTCATCTTCCGTTAGCCATTACATCAGAGGCGTAAAGGTTTGGTTACCAATTGATATTCATAGCATAGTTTGAATCAAAGCAAATAGTTGGTTGCTTTCCTATACTCTATTTTAGGATATTTTTCCAAGGTGAATGGAGTACAAATGATCATGGAGAATGGCATTAGGGCCATTCTGGAGTATGGCATGTTTTGAAGTGATGATTATGATGGGTTGATTGCTTGTGGTGCTTTCAGGACACTAAATATAGCATGATTCGCAAAGGCTAAGATATAAGAATCGTATATGCCATGGTAACATGGAAAGGACTGCAGCAGATTTTATGATGGGTTGATGTTTACATTATTGTTACTCAAATGTTTTAGTCAAGTAATTAACTGTGTTAAAAATGAAGGGACGTGTTCTTTTAAGGACAACATGATACTTTTTATGGTAGTGTTGGTTGAGGTCTCATTGTAGTCTGTCTTCTGTTCCCAGGGTCGCAAATTTTCAATTGAGGGTCTCCTTGGGACAGATGTGCACTCGAATGCTTTAAGCAATGGATCATTGGTAATTTTTCGGCTTGCACCTCAGGTACAGCTTTTAATGTTGTTAAAAAAAAGAATCCACGCTTGTAGAAAACATACTCTGGAATTCTGCAAGTTAAATTTTGCAATCTACAGGATTACCATAGGTTTCATGTACCGGTCTCAGGAACTGTGGAGAAATTTGTGGAAGTTCCCGGATGCTTGTACACGGTATGGAATACTTATTTTGGCATGCTTTACCTCTCTGTGGAAAGGAATGTGTTTGTGTTTGTGTTATGTTCTGTTTCTGTCATTTCTCAACATTAAATGTCTGACACTGATATCGTTTCATTTGATAGGTCAATCCTATTGCTGTCAACAGCAAGTATTGTAATGTATTCACCGAGAATAAAAGAGTTATCTCAATAATATCAACTTCAGAATTTGGAAAGGTTTGTATTTTTGGTCTTTTTCCTTGTATACTACCAGGCACCAGCTTACTGCTATTCCT
Organism: Dendrocalamus sinicus; assembly: GCA_036346575.1. Taxonomy (NCBI): domain Eukaryota; kingdom Viridiplantae; phylum Streptophyta; class Magnoliopsida; order Poales; family Poaceae; genus Dendrocalamus; species Dendrocalamus sinicus. The sequence goes on along the minus strand of CM070643.1, from coordinate 8,370,782 downwards.
GTTATTGGAAATCTGGATTAATTTTGCCTCTTCTGTCATGATCAAATTAATTAAGGATCTCCACTGCTGATATAGCTTGGACTCTTTTACCCATTTTAGCTGAAAGCTTTGGCATGAGGAAGGCTGAAGGCATATTTGATAATGCTTATATTATCTGCATTTTTCTGCATATATATTTTTGAAGCACCGAAAGTATTGATGTCAAAGTGTATTGCTTCTTTACAACGATTTGTGGTTTCTAATTTACTTGAGACGAACTGATGCACTGAAATCAGCCTTGAGCATTTCCATTTTTAATTTTCAATATGCTCCTCGTTAAATATCGCTTCTTATTTGCACAACAGTGTGGCACCTAGTGCAGCAATCCAGTAGAAACCTTAATTTTGCCTTCACTTACCATGCACTCCTTTTCTAATAACATGGTTCAGGTAGCATTTGTTGCCATTGGAGCAACGATGGTAGGAAGCATCACATTCTTAAAAAAGGAGGGTGAATACGTCCACAAAGGAGATGAGGTTTGCTTTATATTCTGTACTTTTTGCAATTATTTTACTGCTTGTGTCACATACTCACATTCAATCGTCTAATTCCTCCTCTTTTCTTCCAGTTTGGGTATTTCTCCTTTGGAGGGAGCACAGTAATATGTGTTTTTGAGAAGGTTTGCTCATTTTCTTTTGCTTAGAAATTTTATTTTCCCCCATGAATAGAAAATGATTTTTTTTTCGTGATTAAAACTCATTCCGTTAATCAACTAATGTTTCTTGCTGGAAGCTGACCTGTTCTTTGGATGGCAGGATGCGATACAATTTGATGCTGATCTTCTGGCCAACAGTGAAAGATCACTCGAAACCCTTGTCGAGGTCGGCATGACTTTGGGCGTCTCCAAACGGAACAAAGAGCTACAAGTTCCGGAGCTACAGAAATGTTCGCTGACTGAGGGAGGTTAGGGAGTGCACCATGGTACAGAGGTGCAATATACCTATAGGCTGTGGTATGCAGGTACAAGGAATTAGTTAGTTGTATTTGAATCTACCTAGTTCCATTTCCACAGTATTGTTTCGATAATTGATAGTTAGCCTCACAGTTGGATCTCCACTGTGCATTCTGTAAAGATAATCCATTTTCTTTTAGCAAACCATTGTAAAAGTTAAAACCACGTTGATCTATTTTTGTAGTGAATTTTGAGCCACATCAGATGTTTGATTTCATCCATGAGTTAGAGGTGAATGCACGGAATCGTTTGGAAAAACATCGACATAACCATCCTTTGTGACTCGTGTTATGATCATGTGGATAAAAATACGAACCGTTGCCTCAATTGGAGTTTGGAGAGGAGCTGTACCTAAATAAAAGGGGAAGGTTCAATTTGCAACCCTGACCTTTGGGGTCAGTTCGTTCGATTTTCAAGCTTTTAACTTTGAAACCGTTCGAAACTGAACCTCGAACTTATAAAACTATCCATATTACCCCTGAACTCAAACCATCGTGGTTGGGATGCATGCATCCACATCAGTCTCCATGTCATCCTAGCATCTGGGCGTTCACCTTGAAGATCTTGAGCAGCTCCGACGCCACTGCCTCGCCGCGATGAGCATCCAATCTGCATCAATAACATCTGGGCGTTTCACCTTGAAGATCTGGAGTAGCTCCGGCGTCATCTGCCTCGCTGCGGTGAGCACCCATTCATGGCCGAAAACAGGGAAGACGAAGGCGGTGCGATGCTCCTATGGACCAAACCTGAATTGGTTGAAGGGAAATGAAGAGAATGATTGGGAACACGATATGACGCTAACGGTTTTAGGAGAATCTCACCGAGTTGGCCGGAATTGCGAGACGGATGCAGCGGCCGCGAATGATGGCGTTGTCAGAGAGGAGGAAGGCGGTGTGGATTTCGGCCCTCCTATAGGAGAGAGGAAGAACGGAGGTGAGGGCGCGACAGAGGAGACCGAGGTGGGTTAAAAGGATGCACGAGCTCGGCGGAGCGCGGCGGCGGAATCCGAGGGTCTCCAGCTTGTTCTCCTCCTTTGGTGCTCGAGCGAGGTGAAGGGGGTAGCGGAAAACGGAGCAGGTAGGAGGCGATCCCAGTGCACGTCTCACCTGCGGATTAAATGGGAGGAGTCGCAGCGGCGGTGAATGGCATGGGCGCCGACGGGCGAAGCGACGTGGTGGGAGTGGCTACGACGCAGCGAGGTGAGATGGGCGGCGGCGTCGACGAGGTCTGGCTCGGCCCTTGACAATGCCAGACTTGGAGAAGAGGGGAAGGGGAGGACAGACGAGGGGGAAGAGAGAGACGAGTGAGAAGGGGAGGAAGAAGAAAGGAGACAGGAGGATCAGCTGTGGGTCTTAGAATTTTTTTTTTATTGGCTAAGTTTGCTGCCATATCATCTCTTATGAGCTGCTATGTCGAAACCACGGACATATAAGCGCCACGCTGAAATATTTAGGGCTCTAAATATAGTTTTAATAATTAATGATGATTATACTCAAACGATTAATATGTTTGTTAATATGATTGAAATGTTTAGTTCCTGATTTGAAGGATAACATGAAGAACATAAAAGGCATGCAAAGAGGGCTATGGATAAATGGTCTAAAGATCTCTTTCTAGATTTTTCTGATCTTATTGTATGGTGAATTAAGATTGGATTAAATAGGCTAGATGATGTACTATTATGAGGGGTTCATGGTTAGTAGCTTGATAGTAATCTTGTGCAATGTTGATAAACCTTAGTGCATACATGCATTTAAAATTACCTTGTTGCACTCTTTGCTATGTTTTTTTAATCCAGTATAACTGCTATTGACACCGCTATAGTACTGTTGCATGGCACTACTAGGTCTTACATTCCGATACGTGTTTTTCAAAGAGATGTTGATTTAATGTTTTTCAGAAAGGTACTAACGTAGTTCCTTTTCTGGTAAGACCGTGACTCCTGTTCGGTATTACCATACCTATGGTATGATTATATTTATGTTAGCGGTAGCTATTTTTAAGAGAAGTATATTTTAAAAAGATTTTCTCTCCTCACGAACAATGTTCATTGCGGCACATGGCGAACTTTTATACATATAAAGCACACGACAAGCTATATGTGATCCTTCCCGCAATTGGATGTCACATTCAGTCAGAGCTGTTCGTTATCGTCCGTGTCCGTGTATACACAAAAGTTTTGCTAAACTAATCTTTGTGTCATTAAAAGGAGCGTTCCCGTCCAAAAAAAAACGTAAAGGAGCGTTCCAAAACACTAGGAGTAGTAACCATCTCTCTCTTTTAGTAGGTAACACATCAGATAAGCCTGTCAAGAGGGGGATCTAGGGAGGCATGGAGTGATCATAAACGGCACCAGTTATACTTGACAGCTTAAATTCTGTTGTGCTGTCGATTGTACAGCATCTATAGGTGGTGATCGGTTCAGCTGAAAAGCTCATGACTTATGGCTAAAAACACTGTAGATGGCTGAAAAAAGTATTGTAGCTGACAGAGACTTATTTAGCATAATTAAATTTAAAAAAATTAAAAATATAAAAAATATGGTAGCCCATTACGTATAATACAAACAAATACGGGAAAAAAAGAACTGGCAAAAAAACTCAACAAAAAGCCAAAAATTCAGAAAAAGACGAAACTTATGAATAGTGAAAAATAAGCCAGAAGCCGAAACCGAGTTGATCAGGACCATAAATTGATGATTAGCAGGCTAGGAGAGCTACAAATAGTACTCCTACCAAAGAAGAAAGAAAATATGTCCTGTAGATATACAATGGTAACATCACATAAACAGGTAGAACAAGCAAAACTCTAGCTGAAACCTGGCATTCCAAAGAACTTGCTCGAACAAAATTGAAAAAAACGAAGATATCATTCGCCTGTACAAAGCACTCTCAAGTAAGCTAAAATTGATTACCCTCGCTTCACTCATTAAGCACAACTAGTCCATGGTCAGAAAACACAAGACTGTGGCATATTACGCGCGCGCACACACACACATCATCTCTCAGAATGGCTCCTGTAACTCAGGCTAAGGCTCCATATAGCCCAAATGTAGCAGACTATATGCCGTAGAAGTCTCTGATTACAGAACCACGATACCCAGGTCGTCAAGTAGATCCCAGGAAACAATGGTTCATGTTGATCGCACATGTCTTCCAGAAACATAGACAACTGTCCCGTTTACTGTCAATTCTGAAAATATTCATCACTGCCAAAACTTTTCCTTCCTTTCTGCGGCAACTCAAAAGGTAGAAAACGTGTCACTGTTATCTTCAAGAATTCGCCTTTAGAACCATGGCACGGGTCATTACCAATAATCAGCACAAGAACATGAGCCATCTCTAAAGTGATGGAAGCGAATTGGATCTCTCAAGATGATTTCTCTATTTTCACTCTTCGATATCAATTTCATAGTCACGTGGCAGTCACGGCAAACTCTTAAGTTCTTCATTACGCGTATAGGTGCTGACTGTGTCAAATGAATCAATCCTAATGCCACAGCTAGTTTTTCACTATGGCAATTCATCAAATTTTGCTCCCTTCTAGAGATGTCATTTGACTCTGTGCTAGCAGTATCAGGGATTGCCAACTGCTCAATCTTGGAAAGCATCTCTGCCAGTTTTGCGTATATTGCATTGCTCTCTGGATGGGACTTGTCACCAGCAACAAAAGAGTGAACTCCATACCTTAGTTCAATCCAACTAAGGCCAGGTTCTTTCTTCACACCTCGCTCTTTCATCAGATCTCTAGTTTTTGAAGCTAAGTAGGGTTCCCCAGCATCCAGGTACATGTTGTAAAGAATTACATAGGACACTGAGGAAGTGGGTTCTAATTCCATTATCTGGTCCGCAACAAGTTGACCTCTCTCCATGTCTCCATGAATACGACATGAGGCCAGCAAAGACCGCCAAACGACAGGGTCATCATGGAAGATGGAATCCCTTATAAAAGCCTCAGCATCAGCTAGTCTCCCAGCTCGTCCAAGGAGATCAACAACACAAGTGCAATGCTTTATGGTTGGGTTCAACCCATATTCCTTATTCATAATTTCATAATACCTGCATGAGATTGTCAAAGGAGACAGACCTATGAGAACCAAGTATTATGGTAAGACAGCACGATGCACTCCAGCAACACAAAAACTTGAAAGTTGCATCGATAGTTTTTTCTGATAAAGAAAGTTGCATCGCTAATTGAATAAATAATCTGGCAAGAAAATGACAAAGAGTAACCTGAGTCCCTCGCCAACCAATCCTCCATGGCTGCAGGCAGTAAGGACACCGAGAAAAGTAATCTCATTTGGCACCACCTTTGCATCCACCATTTCACTGAAAAAATGTAAAGCGTCCCTTGCACAACCATGCTGTGCGTGGCTTGATATTACTGCAGACCAAGAGACAACATCGTGTGATTTCATTTCCTGAAACCTCCGAGTTGCAGCATCAACATCCCCTGACCTTGCATACATATGTATGCAGGAGTTCCCCATGACAGTGAACTGATCAAAACCAGATTTTGTGGCAAAGCACTGGATCTGCTTACCAGTCCTAGCAACAGCCAAACTGGCGCATGCATTCATCACGCTCGATATAGTGAAAAGATCAGGTTTCAATCCTGCACCTAATGATTCATGGAACAAGGTCAGTGCCCTCTCGAAAAGCTCATTTTGAACACACCCTGAAATCATTGCTGTCCAGGTGACAATGTCATGCTTAGGAACAGAGCTGAAACACCTGAATCCGTCTTCCATACAGCCAGAGTTGAAGTACAAGTTGATAAGTGCACTCCCAATGAAGTCATCTCCCTCGAAACAGTGCTTGAGCACTTGCCCGTGTATTTGTTTCCCGAATTCAAAGTCGCCAGCCAAGTTACATGCTCGTAGGATGCTGGAGAATGTGAACTCAGTAGGCTTCATCCCGCGACTTTGCACCACTGAATACAGACTTAGTGCTTCTCTTGCGACTTCTTTACCAACTGCAGCCTCATCGCGACAGAAGCCCGCAATCATTGCATTGAACACAACCACATTGGGGTCATGCACCGACTTGAAAAGCACAACAGCTTCACTCAAGGTGCCTTTCTTCGCATACATGTCAATCATCGCGCTTGCAAGAAACACGTCGGAGTCCAACCCAGCCTTCACCACGCATCCATGAACCGCCTCTGCAATATCCCTTACAAAGTCACTACTACCAGAGCAACACTTTATGACACTCCCAAGAGCGAACGAATTCAAGCCCATTCCGCACCGGCGCATCAGAGCAAACATCTTCAGCATCTCATCACGTACGCCGGCGCGGACGTACCCAGAGACCAGTGAGTTCCATGAGACTTCGTCCCGCTCCTCGGCGACTTCAAACACCCACCTCGCCTCGTCCATGTCGCCGCACCTCGCGTACATACTGATAAGCGAGTTGGACACGAACACGCCCCTGGCGATTCCTTCAAGAACGGCCAGCACATGAACGGCATTGCCCACCTTCAGGGCCCCCGCCCGCGAGCACGCGGCGAGCGCGGCCGCGTACGTAAACCGGTCAACCTTGACCCCCGCGCTCCGCGCGCGCATGAAGGTCTCCAAAGATAGATCGACGATGCCGGCGCGGGAGTAGGAGTCGATGAGGAGGTTGAAGGAGACGGCGTTGCGGCGGGGCATTTCGTCGAGCAGGCGGCGTGCGGGGAGGGGCCCTTCGAGGCGGCAGTAGGCGGCGAGGAGGGAGTTGCAGAGGAAGAGGGAGGGAGAGGGGTGGGCGCGGGCGATGTGGCCATGCACGGCGGCGGCGTGGGGCAGCGCGGCGCAGGAGCGGAGGAGGTGGAGGTAGAAGGCGTCCAGCGAGGGGAACGGCGGCGGCGCCCGCGGCGGCATCTCGGTCTCTCCGTCTCCGCATGGGAAACGCGGGACTGATTCGAACCCGAGAGGAGAGTGGGTGCGATCAAAGAGACGTTCGATCAATATTCCACGGTCCAGACCGAGACGAGGACCCTGCAACTATTCTATCGTTATAGTTGGAAAAAGTTTCTTCGCTTCGTCTAACTTTTGGCTGCCTTCTTTTGAGTTTATGCTTAAGTTTTAGTTTCTATTTCTACAGTAACTCTATTAAATGATGTATTTTTTAAAATGGGATCTACAGATAAATTATAGTACAAACTATACTAAATTTATCTGTACCGGTCAAAATAGCATGCGACTATTTTTCTCTGTGTATTACCTCTCACGAATAGACCAGCATTCACAAAGCCACAGCCATAAGCTCAGCCCAAAAATCACCCTTTATCCATTATTTGCAAAACCATGTAGAACACCCTTTATCCCTTATTCGCAAAACCAAGTAGAACCTATCATCCAATCAGAAAAAGCCAATGCAAATTACACCCAAAGCTGATTTTGTATATGGTTTTGGGTGATGTGGCTCTAGTTAACATCCTCCTTGGCATAGTCTCAGCCACTTGGCACTCACGTGTTCAGATGTTACGAAGATGGATCCACATGAACAACTTACCCTACATATCATCCCCCTATTCCATGTCTCTCAATCTCTGTCAAAGAGGACACGAACGAGAGGAGTAGCCGAGCCAACGCTACTGGAGATGTCCATGTCGCCATGTTCCTAAGCATGCCCAACACATGATCATCGCATGTTGCTGCTTGCATCGTTGCCGTCCAGGACTGCCACAGCTACAAAAGCCATCGGAGAGACTCCTTGGCACGCGATGTCTTCTCCTTCCCTCCTCCACCTCCCTTCTTTCCTCATCAACGTCACCATTATTGATGACGTAAGCTCCAATGCCGCCGATTCCCCTTTGCCTAATTTTCTAAAATTTTCCACCATGGTTCATCTTCCTCCAAAATTGAACTCTCCCCAACCTTCCTCACTCCTATGCGATGCCCACACTCCCTTCTTCCTTCTTTCTTGTTGTCGTAGCTCCCTACTGGAGTGCCGCACCGTGGCCATGTTTGTGATGGGTCGCCTCACATGTCGATCTACCAATCCAAGGCTTCTCTGACCTTTATCGCATATATCATTGTGTCCATCCCAGTGCGTTGAAGCCGAAACCAACTACAATCTTCCTCCTCATCTTTCGTGGAGCACCACCTCCTATGCGATGCCCACGCTCCCTTCTTCCTTCTTTCTTGTTGTCGTAGCTCCCTACTGGAGTGCCGCACCGTGGCCATGTTTGTGATGGGTCGCCTCACATGTCGATCTACCAATCCAAGGCTTCTTTGACCTTTATCGCATATATCATTGTGTCCATCCCAGTGCGTTGAAGCCGAAACCAACTACAATCTTCCTCCTCATCTTTCGTGGAGCACCACCATCCTACCATAGTCATCGCCATGGCTAGCCTCCTCAGCACCTCCTACGTCGTTGTCGACCACGAAAATGAACTCCCGTCCTCTGGAACATGGTATGCACATGCAACTCTTTCCCTTATTTGTTGGAATATACAACTGCCATGTCTGCCTCCATCTCTGACAACCCCGCCACAACCAGTTCCGATCGCCCTCATTCACCACATCATCCTTTGTCACCTCCACCGGTATCAAGCCTCCTCTGTCGCCACTGTTCCTCCCCGTCTCGCCGCCCTCTCTATCTCACCATGGTTGAGTTGATGATTTGTAGATGACATGGCAGAAATAAGTAAAAAGTTCATCAGTGGTCTTTCAACTTTTCAGTTCATCTAATTTTCGTCCCTCATTTACAAAATCAGGTAGAACACGTCCCTCAACTATCAAAATCAGAGCATATCATGTTCCAATACTATTTTTGTGGGTGGTTTTAGTGACATGGCTGCCACATCATCAATTTTACTAAGTCGTCTACCACATCATTAGTTTGTCAATCCCCCTTTTCTCCCTTATCTCTCTCTCTCCTCTCTTACTCTCTTCCTCCTCCCTCCACCTCTCTCCTACCTCTGGCATCCCCGTCATCCGCTCTACCTACCGTGTCTCACATTCATGTTCTTCTCCTCTTCATTTCCCCCATCTCCTTCGTTCTCTCGTGCACTAAAGGCCAAGGAAAAGTGCGAGGGGCTCGAGCCCTTATTCCGGCCGCTTGAAGAATATACACTCGTTATTATGAGTTAATGGTATGTTTTGGTAATTAGTGACAATCATATTATGAGACTAATATTTTTTATGAGTTAGACGAATAGGTGTAGGATCAATTATAACCGACTAGAGGGGGTAAATAGGAGGTTTTAAAATCTTGTTGCTTTAATTACCAAATTTAACAAGTATGAGCAAATCAAAGTTTCTAGCACAAGTCAAGAGCTAAACAACTTAAGTTTTACTAAGGCACCACAAGCAATGTCTTTACTAAATATAATTCTAGCTACACAAATTAATTCAATTTTAAGAGCTAGAAATGTAAATGCAAAAAAGTAAAGACAAGGAATAACCACAATGGAGACACGTGAAGTTTTTCTCGTGATACCATAGATGGTTCATGTTAATAACCGTCTATAAAATATCACAGACGGTTTTTATTACAAGCCGTCTGTGATGTCTTCAAGTATCATAGACAGTTCGTGTTAATAACTGTTTGTGAACTATCATAGATGGTTATCAATACGAAACTATCTGTGGTAGTGGTTCATCACAGACAACAAACGAGCACTCCTATAAAATCGTCTGTGATAATAACAGCACAGACGGTTTTCCATGAACCGTCTGTGATAAGACATCTAATATAGTTTATTTTGTAGTAGTGGGCATAGATGTTCATGCTATACTCGGCTTTTACAATTAGCTATTTCCAGGGCCGGCTCAACATTTTCAAGGGCCTTAGGGCGAATTCGGCTCAATGGGCCTTTTACTATAAATTTTTTTCTACTCATAAAATATGCAGTTTAAACTTTATATTGTCTAAAGTGACACAAATCAATAGTTCTAACATGATAAACTAATTAGGTACTAACTAGTTCATAAACCAAATGTAACTAGTAACATTAATTTACCTCAAATAGGAGCGACAAATATCCAATGTCTTTCATAAAAAGGAACTTCTTCTAGCACTTCTTGATGCAAAATCATTAATAATAACATCGAGATCAATGTCGTCCAAGATATTCTTCTCAATGCACACATATAGCAAGCCATTCAATCTTTCTTGTGACATAGTAGACCGCAAATAGTTTTTCAGCAACTTCAATTTTGAGAAACTCCTTTCACCGAGGCTACGATCACAGTACGATTAGAAGAATTCGATATGCAACAGAGACATTTGGGTAGCAATCTGCAATGTAACGAATCAAGAATCTCAGATGTCGACATCTTATCATTTGGCAAGGTGACTTGCAGCACTTTTAATTCAGAGAAAAAATCATTGAACTCAACGTCAGATGACCCATCATGTATAGCTCCCTTTTGCGATTCAATAAACCATTCTTCTCGTTTTCTTTTGTTTCTTTTTTGAGCACCCGACATATGCTTCTTAGGCAACATTCTAAACCCTGTAATTTACAAAGTAAAGTAAACAACAAGAACATAAAATCATAACCTAATTTTTGAAGTAGATGTAGATGAGTAGATCACTAGATGTAAATTGTTGCCTACTTGCCTCACCTTGGCGATGCGGTGCAGTGGCGGATGCAGATGGAATTGAGAGACAGCCAAGTGATCGGCGCGAGGCAGCAGAGCAGAACGGCGAGTCGGCGGCGAACCGGCGAGTCCACGGTATGTGGTACGACGTACGACGGCGAGTCGGCGCCTCGGCGGCAGAACGGCGAGTGATCGGGCGCGACGATCAGACGATGGAGTCTCTGACTCTCTGTCTTGGCGAGACGGCGACTCGGCCTCTCGGGCTGCGACGGCGGACGGCCAGTCGCCACGAGCCCACGCGCGATGTCGGCGCAGGAGACTGGAGACGAGTAGACGACGAGTCGACGAGAGGCGAGAGCGATCAGCGACGTTGCCCCCACCCCCGCGGCCCGCACACGAGCGATCAGCGACGTTGACGGCGGCCTTGAGGCTTGAGCCCTTGAATCCTTGATGCAGTATTGCGGTCGTCGGTCGATTCAATCACGTATTCGGTATTCCGTATTCGATCGGTATTCGTATTCACGTCGTGACGTCGAAGCCGATTCGATCCTGCATGCAGCATGCCGATGGTGGGCTGCATGCACGCATGAAAGCCGTGCTGGGGCGTTGCGGCTTGCGGCGCGCGCAGGTGGGCCTCCTCGCCCGGCCCTAGGCGGCGCCCCGCCTACCCAGGCCGGGCACGGCTATTTCCATGCTCTCGTCGTTGTAGCCATGGCCATGCACATAGCCACCCACCGCCATGGGTTGTCCCCTGCTGCGTTGTCGCTTCCTATGAGCTACCATCACCTCCTGTACTGATGTTGAGCTTGGCCCGAGCCACCATGCTCCTTCCTCCCTGTCACCCTACTCTAGTTCATCGCGGAGATGGCAAGGTGAAGATGGTGGCTAACAGCGAATCAAGCCCCAGCTTACCGACACCAGAGAGGGAAGAGAGAAGGATGGGGGATGGCAACCGAACAAAAGAGAGAAAATAGGAGGAAGAAGATGAAGAGAGTGAGAGAAGGATTTATGTGGTCATTGAAACATAGGACTGTTGCCATAGTGGACAAGAATTTGTCACTTAGGATCCCAGTCAGTGCCATTTCACCCAAAACCACGTATAAAAGCGGATTTGGACACGAGTTGACATGGTTTTGGCTGTTGGAGGACCGATTCTACCTAGTATTGGAGATGAGGGACGAAAATTAGACAAACGTAAGAGTTGAGGGATCACAAATGGACTTTTCCCACAAATAATGATATGGTAACCATATCACTCAAAACTACCCACAAAACCGGCTCCTTGTAAATTGCACTAGTTTTGATATTTGAGAGACGGGTTCTGCCCGATTTTACAAATAATGGATGAAAATTAGACGGACTAAAAAGTTGAGGACCACAGGTTAACTTTTTTCCTTATACCTTTATACTGAGGCGATGCACTCTAGGACTCCTTATGACCGACTTCTGACTAGGGAACGATAGGGAAAATGAATACGCCGTGACAAAATGAATAGTAATTAAGAGAATTATCTTTTAGAAAAAAATATGAACGATAGGGAAAGGTAGAAAGATACATACGTAAGACAAAAAACAAGGAGTGGGATGGGATGTATGATACGCCGTGACCCTATGCTTCTCCCATAGCAAGACAAAAATAACCATAGAGAGGACCACTTCAAAAAAAAATGTTCATATTAACACCTAGTTTCTTCAAACAAAAACCAACCTAAACAGCAACTGGGGCATTGGTAATCGAGCGCCAAAGAACCAATCACCACACGTACATGTTGCCCTACATGAACAGTAACGGGTCATGTGCACTACAAACTCAAAAGGCATCCCGTCGTATCGACCGACTTCTGACTACTAGACGGTTCAGAATTCAGATTGGCAGCACCGCACGGAGAAGAGCGTTTTGCGTTGCTTGAACCAGAAGCCAGTGCTCACTGAAGGTGTGGCGGCTAGGTGATGCGCACGTGGACGACACTCGGAACCAAACTTCATTATCCCTCCGAACACGTCACACGGTACAACGTGCGGCCAAGCCTTCCTAGTGGAAGGCAAGGTAGTCCGTTTCAGACCAGGTTAGATTATTTTATACGATCAAATCGTAGAATCACTATTCTACTAAACTTATATATATATTGGCAAAATAACAGGTGCACCATGGTGCCCAAGCTCCATAATTAAAACTTTCCATCCATGATTAATACTTTCCATTCATGATTGATTCCTTTCCCAATTGATGCCTTTTCGAATTAATGAATCTTAATAGGTTTACCTAATATATTGCACCTGCACGCATCTAAAAGCAATCTAACAACAGAGAGGCTTGGTGCTGGGTACCATGATGCCCCATTTCAAGATCATATATATATATATATATATATATATATATATATATATATATATATATATATATATATATATATATATATATATATATATATATATATATATAGAAAATTACATAAGGCACCATGGTGCCTAGGCACCAACATCCGATACACGTGTATGATTGATAATTTTTTGAGTTTGGGTATGAAAATGTTTTATACCCTTGATATATTTATGGTAAGTAAGTTTTGAACTCAGTTCAAATTAGTTTGAACTACTTTTGAGTTCAATGCAACTACAGATGAGTATATACCATAAAAATAGTTCAAACTAATTAAACGAAGTTGAATTTAAATTTTTGAGTTTGACATCTCAAATATACTTTTTATGGGTATATGAAGATACCCACATCAAGCGTTAGAATCTCAAAGCAAATCAACGGGTATTGATATTGGTGCCTAGGCACCATGGTGCATGAAACACTGTCCCATATGGGGCGAGTGTTTCATGCACCTTGGTGCCTAGGCACCCATATCAATACCCGTTGATTTGCTTTGAGATTCGCAACGTTTGATGTGGTATCTTCATATACCCATAAAAAGTATATTTGAGATGTCAAACTCAAAAAATTAAATTCAACTTCATTTAATTAGTTTGAACTATTTTATGGTATATACTCATCAGTAGTCACATTGAACTCAAAAGTAGTTCAAACTAGTTTGAACTGAGTTCAAAACTTACGTACTATAAATATATCAAGGGTATAAAACATTTCCATACCCAAACTCAAAAAATTATCAATCATACACGTGTATCGACGATTCTTGATGTGGTGCCTAGGCACCATGGTGCCTTATGTAATTTTCCTATATATATATATATATATATATATATATATATATATATATATATATATATATATATATATATATATATATATATATATATATAATTCTAAATGTATAAATCTATAATATATTTTTGAATTTTATTTTGTAATTTAAGTACACTTCTTCATTTTAAATTGAGTTAAGATTGATTTTTGAAACTTATTTAATTATTTTTAATAAACTAATAATCTAAAAAATATAATATATCAAAGATAATACTTTTCTACCTTAGAACATGTAAACAACAAAATAAAGTAAATTAAACTAGTTCAACTTAAACTAGCAATAAATAATATTAAATTTTATATACTAATATAGTTCATTGTCACGATGACAATCCGATCCTAACGATTCTACAAGTAAAATCATGATTCCTCTACAATATTACCTTATTTCTATCCATCCGTTTTATCTATCTTCGATACGATCATAGCATCGTATGATAATATAATACGTGTCACAATCCTAGCAACCTTGATGGAAGGGGGGCACGGGCACATCAGACGTGTGATCTGAGAATTCAATTTTGATAATTTGTCACCCGCTAGTCACGACATAAAATCTTTATCAAACAAGAAGAGCAGATCAAACGGCATAACAATACCAGTACGCAGCTCATTTCAAATGGAAGTTGATACGTTTGGCCCGACGATAGTATATTCAGTACAAGTGTCACCACATAATGCTAAGATTCAGACTGCTGAGCGAAAAACAAGTTCAGAATTTAGAAGTACTCTCGAGTACAGGCACCAAGTACATAAACCATCACAACAGTAGTCAAAGTACAAACCACAGGCCAGATACTCCACGAAGCATGTTAAGCCAGATCCATTGGAAGCTCTCATCTTCCCCCCAGACACCAACACTTGAGCTCACAGCAAGACACAAACACAGGCAAACGATAGCGATAGAGTCAAGAGATAGAAAGTTTTACCTGCCAGGAACACAATGTCAGGAGTTCTACCTGCGCCTAGGGGAAGGTGGGCTGCTGCTCCGGCTGTCACTAGAGATGCTCCTTCCTCTAGGAGCCCTGCAAGACATGCCGTTTTTAGTTTTTTTTGAAAAAACATATCACTTATATGATGCTCACATAGCTATCGTATTAGAATATCTAGACATAATCAAAACAACAGAAAATGTATGTGTTACCTTCTAGGGCTGCGACTCCTTGATACCCTTCTTGGTCCCTATACAAGAAAAAAAATAGCATTTAACCACTTTAGTAAGGTGGAGCATTTAACCACTTCAGTATTGCAGAGCATGACCAGCAACAGAAGCAAAAATTTAAATATTGTCTTCTCTAAGAGGCTACAAAAACCACAGCAGATGTAACACTCACCCTTCTTGGAGGACTGGGTGATCGAGAATACGATGAATCTGAACTTCCACGCCTCAAAGGAGATCCTCGACCCCTGGTACCACATAGAAAATTAGATGTGAGCTCCGTTGGAAGATTTAGAAGGCAGAGGGAAGGAAAGATAAGAGAGAACAATTTCATTACCTTCGAGGAGAAATTGACCTTGAGCGGGAGTGAAGGGGACGACGAGGAGGAGAACGACTATGACGACGTGGAGGTGGTGGTGGTGAACGACCGTGATGACGTGGAGGTGGTGGTGGTGAACGACCATGATGATGCGGAGGTGGTGGTGGTGAACGACCGTGATGATGCGGAGGTGGTGGTGGCGGTGAACGACCGTGATGATGCGGAGGTGGTGGTGGTGAACGACCGTGATGATGCGGAGGTGGTGGTGGTGAACGACCATGATGATGCGGAGGTGGTGGTGGTGGTGAACGACCGTGATGACGCGGAGGTGGTGGTGGTGAACGACCGTGATGACGCGGAGGTGGTGGTGGTGAACGACCGTGACGATGGGGAGGTGGTGGTGGTGAACGACCATGACGATGTGGAGGTGGTGGCCGTCTTGGAGGGCTCCTCAACCGCCTTGGGGGTGGTGACCTGCCCGGGGGGGCGAACTAACACAATCAGTATAGTAATAAAATTAGGGGGGAGATCAAAAACAACCTTCAGATGCAACAAAAGTACAAAACCCAACACAGAAAAAAGGGTGAAACAAGTGAAAGAATCAGCAACTAATTTTATAGACCAGGATATCTGGCACATATATGTAATGGATTTGCGTAAACTTCATCCAAATGCAGAAAGGTAATTTTAGCAAACAGCTCTTAAGACAATAATTGCATGATCATGACCAAAATTGTACAAGCAATCCACAAATATAAATGAAGAGCAATACCTGAAGCATTAAGCGCATCAGGCCAGTAATATGTTCTATTCCTCCTGGATGAGGCATAGGCACATGACACAAAAATGATAAATATAGACAAGTTCAGCATGCCTTACCGCCGTCTAGGAGGCCCAGGGGAGCGCCTGCGCGGTGCTGGGCTGCCACGACCCCTCCTAGGTGATGGGCTGTTGTTGTGAGAACAGTGTTAGCAATTCAAGTCACAATACCCTACATACACGAAAGAGAATTAGACATTGCTCACTGCATCGGTGACCTATGCCTTCTAGGAGGTGGAGGAGAACGTCTTCTAACTGGAGATCCTGCTCTCCGGCGAGGAGGGGTGTCACCACGCCGGAGGGGGGAAGCATCTGGTCGACGACGCATAGATGGAGAATCACCACGACGTCTAGGAGATGGATCGGATGGATGCCTGGGTGACTCAACCCTTCGATTTGGAGATCGCTTTCGTGGAGGTGAAGCTGCCTTTCCTTTTGGAGATGCTGCTCACACAAATGAAATAGGATTAAATCATTGAAGCACTACAACATGCACCTGGAAGTTTAAATCCTAGATAAGAGCAAAAGTAACAAGCAACAAATAGAAGTGCCTATTGAAGAACCAGAAGACCACACTGGAATAGTAAGCCCTGACTAAATTATAAGCTAGAAAATCAGAAGCTTACGTTCCCTAGGACGCTGCTGAGCATCCTTTTCAGCACTAGTAGCACTTTTATCATTCTGAGGAGCATCTCTTTTTGGAGGAGGGGGAGGTGCCTTCACAGGTGAAGAAGCGCTTTGGCGTGGTGCAAGTGTGAACCTCAACTGAACAACATTTCCATCAATTTGACCCTGAACAGATGTTAAGTTATTGATCATTTGCTCATCAAAAAACAAAACAAAACATAAACATAGGGCAGAAAGCAATAGCATACACCATCCATGTAAAGAAGAGCCTTCTCAGCATCAGCTCGCTTCTTGAACTCAATATATCCATAACCACGAGGAAGATTAACCTAAATAAAAAAAATGAAGAGTAGGTGTCAAGGGAAGCTTCCTCAAATAATGTCAAAGCAACAGATTCACTTACCATTCGGTCCATTGATAGCTCCACATTCACCACTTCACCAAAATTTCCTGCCAAATAAGGATAGTTAGAGTGTTAGACTATTATGTTGTGTGCTGTTTTTGTTTAGCTCAATCATTTGACATACAGAATAATTGAAAAACAGAGTTTTGTTTTTATGCTTTGTGCAAACCCCCAAACCCGATATCATGGTGCTGACAATGTGGTATGCAATGGAAGAACATGCAAAATGTTTATCAACTTCAACGTCAACCTTGAGGCCCTCCTAGCCTACCATTCCGATGAAATTGATGAATGATAATATAGCAAGTATCAGCAACTTCTCAATCCACTTTTTAAATTTAGTTAAATATCAAGTAAAATTTAGATCAATCATTTTAGTTTCCTGTCTGCAGAAGAACATCAGTTGGGGGTAACAATTTGCGTTGTTTTACGAGAACATGGAACCAGAGTTGGCCCATTATTATAGCAACAGGAACACACTCACTGCATGGAATCGGAGTATGGTTAGCAATTGACCAACCTTAAAAACTGAAAGCTTCAGGCAAAAACACAAGGGTTCAAGATAAAAATGAAAAATCACACAGCACAAATTAGATATTTAAAAACACAAAATGCACATTGCCAACAGAGTTTCTAAATGCCAATGGGTAGCTCAACTATCAAACAAGGAAAACTTGTGCAAATGCAAACAAACTTAATTTCACCCTCTAATTCACAGTTTAATAACTCAAATCATAACAGTACCTAACTTCCAACAAGAATGAAGCGCATGAAAAGTATGAAGACAAACTCACCAAATATTTCTTTCAAATGAGCCTCATTAACATTCCTGGATAGATGATCAATGTGGAGAACAACTGACTCGGGAGCAGGAGATGCTTTCCTGAAACAAGCAACCACCAATGCAACATTGTAGGGCACAACAAGCCAGAGAGCACAACACATGCTCAGTTAATATTAATTGTTTCAGGGGAAAATAGAACAAAGTGTTTAAACGCACAACTCCTAATATGAGAAACAAGCAGGAAGGCAAATGCCTAACATCAGCTTATATACGCAAGACGTAACTTTCCCAGAAACACACAAGAGCCAAACTTGGTCAATCGAAGTATGAAGAAGAAGTAGCAACATAGCAGCTAAAATAAGAAATTATCTCAGATGCTACTGCTATTGGTATCTTGCTAACATAAAGGAGATGGCTCAAAATATAATAGGCATCATGAGCAAGCTCTGTATTGTCATCCCACGAATAGCATTCCATACATACCATATTTGTTCATGCCAGAAAAAAATGATAACAAGTTCAAACAGCATGCTTAAAACATATAAACATCAATGCAGTGCCAGCAAAATAAAAATAAAATATGCAGATATTCTGCAAGCTTGTACCTTGGAGGTGAAGCTTTTTTAGGTGGAGGTGATGATGAACGGCCTTTTTCTGATGGTGAACCTCTTTTAGGTGGAGGTGAAGGCGATCGACCTCTCCGTGCTCTAGGTGAGCTGCACAGACAACAGTACCCATAAGTAAAAAAATGTGCTCAGGTGAAAGAGAACTAGCATGAGAAACACAATAAATTGAAAAACACCAAAGAACCATGTTGATGAAAGCAGCAGCATGAAGAGTAACTGAGTGACTTCATAGATGAGCTAATTTAAGTCCACTTAGTGTCTAATTGCCATAACAACAATTGAAACATAGTGATTTAAAAGGTAAAAAGAACGAAAAGCATGAAGCAGGATGAATTTGTAGAACAGAAAAGTGAATTCGATAGTACAAGGGATAATGGATTGGTCCTGTGACTGTAACACAGGTATGTTTCAAATGGGCACAAGGGGGCAGTGGAAGAAACAGAGCTGAACTCTGCAGCGATTCAATGGAGGCTCCATACAAACAAAAACAAACTCTAAATTTGACAAATGTAAGGCCCAATTAATTAATTTATATAGGATATGTATGTGTCAACAATGGATCCAGTTTTAGTTCTTAATAGCAGATGAAGGACACCACCGACCTACGTTGTCAAGGAAATACCAAAAGGAACATCTAAACACTAACAAGCAGCTAGAACAAACCAAAAACATTCCATCTGAATTCTGAAGAAAATAAATTTGCTAACGATCAAGACAATTATTACAAACGTCTTGCTCTGTTAGATACTGAAGAATTACATCCATACTATTGAATCCCAAGAGAACTGTATTCGACAAAATAACTGGAATATGCAGGCCACACCTATATTGGTTACTGTACATGACATCAGAATCAACCAGTCTCATATACTACAGACTGCAGTTGCAGCCGGTTCCTAAAACACATACTCCAGTTGCAGCCGGTTCCTAGAACACATAATCTAGT
The DNA here is from genome assembly GCA_036346575.1 of Dendrocalamus sinicus. Taxonomy (NCBI): domain Eukaryota; kingdom Viridiplantae; phylum Streptophyta; class Magnoliopsida; order Poales; family Poaceae; genus Dendrocalamus; species Dendrocalamus sinicus. The sequence continues at coordinate 8,351,356 of CM070643.1, read as the reverse complement.
TGCACCCAATTCCTAGAAGGTTGGTTCTAAGCAATGACCCATTTATTTAGAAACAAGCCCTGACCAAGTATACAGAATGACAGCCACACAAGCTCTAGGGCTTGTAATTTTTTTCACAAAGTGGCACTCAAATCAGTAAATCCAACGCCGTAAATATATGAAACTAAACATAAACACATGAAACCCGCAGGTTTCTGAACAAGGTACTGCTCCAGACTTAGTGTACTGGGTAGCACAAATCTAATACACGAACTATCACCAACCTAAAATCCCAATCCTAACACACCCCCAAAGCGAGAGTGGTAGCGTGCATTCCAAGGTTACAAACTACTCGTGGAGATCCCAACATCTCTGAACAAACACCACCAAAATCAAATCTAAAACCCTAAACCGATGGATCCTGAGCGTGGGGACGCGAGTCTCACCTGCGCCTGGCAGCGGGAGGGGAGCGGCTCCGGGAGGGGGAGGACGACGACGAGAAGCTGCGGGAGCGCGAGCGGGATGAGCCGGAGCCGGAGGAGACGGAGCGGGAGGAGCCGGAGGAGGACCGCGAGGCGGAGCGGCCGCGGCGGGGCTTCGCCATCGTCTCCCACGGCTGCGGCGGCCGGGCGAGCGGGGTTGGGTTTGGGGTGTTTGGGTTAGGGTTTTCTTCGGGGGGGACAATTAGGGGTGGGGGGAGTTGGTAAGCTGGTGCTCTGCGGCCTACGTGGTGGACGGATGTCAGTCGTCCCAAATTTCTCTTCGGGCCCACCTGCAGTGCCTCATAACACTCCGTTGGGAACTTTGGGATCGGCACTAATCTAATCTAAACTAATAAAGCACCAGTTCAAATTATTTTACATCCACCCAACAATTACCTGCTCCACAGTCATGACCTTAACTACGTCCACACCACAATATGCACCCAGAAATACACTATCATAAAAACGTGCGCACCAGATTAACTCTCCTCCATTCTCTCTCCTTACCCAACCATATCCGATGGTCATCCTTTAATGGATCTGCAGTACCCTACCGCATCCCTGACGCTCGTTAAAAAAATTCCACCGCCTCCGCCGTCTCCCCCGTCTCCCCCGCCTCCCCCGTCTCCCCCGAAGGGCGCCGCCTCCCCCGTCGCATCCCTGACGCTCGTAAAAAAATTCCACCGCCTCCGCCGTCTCCCCGTCTCCCGCCTCTGCCTCGCCTCCCCGTCTCCCAGGGCGCGCTCCACCGCCTCCCGTCTCCCGCAGCCGCGTCTCCCGGGCGCGCCTCTCCCGTCTCCCCGCCTCACGGCGGCGGCGCTCCACCGCCTCCCCGTCTCCCAGGGCGCGCCTCCCAGAGGCGCGCCACCGCCTCCCCGTCTCCCAAGGCCGCTGTCTCCCCGTCGTCTCCCGTCTCCCGCCTCGCCGCGGGCGCGCCCCTCGCGCCTCTCGTCTCCCGGCGGCGCCGCCTCCCCGTCTCCCGCCTCCCAGGCGGCGCCTCCACCGCCTCCCCCGTCTCCCCCGGAGGCCGCCGTCTCCCGCCTCCGCCGAAGGCGCGCCTCACCGCCTCCCCGTCTCCCCGGCGCGCGCGCCTCCCGTCTCCCGCCTCCCCGGCGCGGCGCCTCCACCGCCTCCGCCGTCTTCCGGCGCCGCCGTCTCCCGTCTCCCGCCTCCGCCGAAGGCGCGCGCCCACCGCCTCCGCCGTCTCCCAGGCGCCGCCTCCCCGCCTCCCCGGCGGCGTCGCCTCCCAGAAGGCCTCCCGTCTCCCGAAGGCCGCCGCTCCCGCCTATCAGTCATTGGTATGCCTCCAATCAGTCCAGGGTTTCATTTATTTTCATTTAAGAAACATGGCAGTCTTCAAAGATACCTTTCATTTAAGAAACTAGCTCATTTAAGCTTGCGAATTTGAAGGCTAAAAATTGGGAAATAGAATGTAGACAATTTTCTTGTGCACTCAGGCAGGCAAGCAGCGACCTTTGGTATATCTTTGAAACCTTTTTTCTTATTACTTTGTGGTTACCTTCTATGGTCATTGGAAAGCTACAACTCGCTTGATGCTTCTTGAGGTTCGTATATATGTATCATCAAATGTGATCTCCCATACTTCATGTTAAATTATCAAGAACCACCCACTGAGAAAATTGTGAAGCCAAAACATTCACTTGGTTAGAATAGCAATGTTTTTTTTTGCCTCAGTTCTGGAATTAATTTGCTTGGTTGCACATTATAAAATTTAGATTCCTTAGAATCCAGACATTGCTATTTAAGAGTAAGAATTTTGTTTATGCGCTCTAATCTAGCTGATGGTCTTTAATATGCTCACATCACTTATATGTTTCTTTTGGGGAGTTCTATGCTTGTTTAAAAAAACTATGTGTATTGCAGTTTTAGTGCTTAGTTTTATAATCTACTGATTTAGTTTTACTTGTTGATTTTTACTTATGTTTATTGCCATGTTATAACATGTTTGTACAACTATTTACATCGATTTTGTAGCTAAAGGTTACAAATCAGATTGTCAACTTATCGCGCCCTCAAAGTTGCTAAGTTTGCATTGCCAATTACTTGAAGATCTGCGGTGATCATTGTTTAGCTTCATCGACTTGGAGCTTGTCTTGTCCATATTTGGCACTTCCTTGTTCATTATATAACTAATTTTCCGTAAGTGGCATTTGTTTGCATAACAACGCAGTTCGGAGGAAACGGGTGTGATGTTTCTAAGCTTTTAAAATGGATGATTACATTGAAGTTTCAATTGGACAACAAAGAGTCCGACTCTATATCATAAGCGGTGTTAAGGAAGATCTTGTTTTTGCACCTCAAACTAAGAAGGAGATCGGTGTATGCAAATTTTCAAAGTCCTTTTCTCATCTTTCTATTGGGTAAAATGCTAATTTTGTTTTTGTACCTTTTCATTGCTTTATTGTATCTAGAACATGTTGTAAAGAGATTTTGTTCAAAAAGCTTGTCAGACTTGGTATCTCAAAAAGATAAAAGGAAATGGTATGATATGACATGGCTGCTTGACAGCTAAAACCTTTATGTTTTTTAGTATGTAGTATTGACTTATTGTAATAAAGGATTTATCCTTTCTAAATAATTGGTTGTACTACCGATAATAGAATGATCATAATGCTCTGCAAAATTGCAATGATCATAATGCTCTGCAAAATTGCAACCCACCTGAGAAGCGCAGTAGTGCTGTGGGCTTGTGGCATTATGAAGTCATATTATCATTATTCTAAGTTTCTAACTGCTAAATGACTACATGTTCTTATTTGTGTGGTTTGTAGCCATATGTCTTTGCTTGTAACTGCAGCAAGCCCACAACACTATGTGACATTCATTATGTGACAAAAACATTTAGTTATACAATATATGAGACGTGAATCTTAATGAATCTGATTGTTTGTTTTATTTTTTACAAAATTTATTTTGTTTTGTATTGGTCTGTTGATACATTGTCATTATATCTTGGTCTTGATGCATTTCGTATTGTAAAACTCACATGTAGGGCGTTATTTGTGGCTGTCATACATCTCATTTTTAATTGAGCTTTGTGTGTACTTCTCTTGCAATGTTTTAGAGTGGGATGCTTATGACCCATACCGTGGCGCTGGATCTCCGTGCCCAAGATGCCTCAGACGAGTGCTTTATGTGCTCAGGCAAGGAGTCATTGGTCAGAGCACCGAGTTGCTCGTGTTTGGAATGACACACATTGTCTTCATGGATGGCAAGTTCTATGTCATAGGCGGTGTGACCAATAACAACAAGGTCTTGACTTTGTGGAGAGGAGTATGACATGCGAGCCGGTCTTGGAGGTGATTGAGAAGATGTCGAGGGTCTCAATGGAGTGGCGGCTCACCCCACTTATTGCGGTTGTGAAGAATGAGTTGTATCTTTGCGATTACAGCGAGAAGGGCGTGAAGAAGTATGACAAGCGAGAATAACAAGTGGATCACTCTTGAAAATTACAAAGAGGAGCTCTACAATACATTTTGAGGCATTAAGCCATTTAGTAGTGGCTATCTGATGAGTGGGTTGTGATGGGGTGGGAGATGTAAATGATAATTTAAAATCATTGCGATTTTAAACATTGGTGATTGCATCTTCCTCGAGTTGGTTTTGCATGTTGTTGGTGGTTAAATAAAAAAAGGACATGTCAAACCGAGCGGTCGCATTGCTTTACGCGATATAACAAACAACACAGTATGGCGCTTCCTCGGCTATGACGGAATTGCTTTCGATATTTTAATAACCTTCTCGGTTTAAAATCACTTGCAGCACTGTGGATGAGGCCGAGCGAAAGAGGAAGAGAGGAATAGAAAAAGCGAGAATCTGAGAGCAAGGATAAAGGTGAGGAATCCACCGAGCAAAGAGAAGAAAGGAATAAAAGGCGCCGGGAACAACGAGTATTGAAGAGGACAGAATCATCAACACATACTATAGGACCTGATCATGGTATTGCTTATTTATTATTTAATAATGGTTCCTTTGTTATTTGAACTGTTACTCTTTATAAGCAATAATAATTATGTCCGGACAATGAAAAATTAATGTTTCATCTGCTCCATGATTGGTCAACAAGCACCATATGGAGCGTGTTCAAGTATTCTCAGAGCATCAAGCGATGAGGACAAGGAAAATGTCTGTCCGGATAACAACACGGATTGGCTACATAGAAATTATAATTATGTCCGGAGAAGACAACCGACCTATGATACTTCTTGTGTGCCCAACAACCTGTCAAGCCACACTCTGTTGAATGCAAGTGCGGCAACTCCAGGTGCCATCCTTGTATTTTTTTATAATTTGTGCAAGCAATAGTAGCATGTTGTACTATATGTATAATAGAATAGATCATCGACCATGCCAATGTTTTCCACCCAATGGTGACCGATTACCAGCTCAAATAGGCAAAGGGCCCTTGCGAGAAAGAGAGAGGTACAACAATATGGATGAGCACAACAAGGAAAAAATGTTGCGAGAAATAGGGACTACAAAAAAGATGAGAATACTGATCGATCGGTGTCTTGGTGAAGGAAACATTGCATATAGGATGAATGATATAGAATATGATAGTGCCTTGTTTGAACCTATAAACAATCAATCGATGAAGGTGTGTTCTTTTTCTTTGTTTATTTTATTTTAATAACACGATCGATCGTGTGTTCTATTCCTAATGTTCGAGCAAACATCATGCGAGAGGAACATCCGAGGCACCTCATTCCTTGGATATTGATGATGTTCTTGATGGCGATGAGACTAGGCGATGCGTTGGTGAAGGTAACTTTATTTTGTGTGTCATCACGGTGTTTCGCTTATTAATGTTGTGTAATGACGGCGGTGCTTGCTTTCATAACAGATGGTGCCTTGAGTCCTATCGTGTCGGTGTCAATGGTGTTCATTTCAATACCAATGAAGATCCTTATGATTATGTCTACCAAAATGTGCACGATAGGCACCATGTGTTGAAAGGTGCCTAATCGCTTGTATCTTGTGCAGCAATGAGATTTCAATATGAACCACACGGATTACATTGCGAAAAGGAAAGATAAAAGTACATGTTCCACAGTGCCTCTTGAATTAAAAGGTTATTCACAAGTCGTAGATAATGATGCAAAATATTTCAGCAAAATATTCGGTACTTCAACGCTCATTTCTCTTTCACGAGCCTTGGAGTAACCTTGGATCGACGAGTTGCCACCGCGGCGGGGGCGGTATATATACATTTCGTGTGCATGGGGCCTTGTACCATCGCTGGACCAGATTGGTTCCAGTTCTAAGGACCTCGCCACTTGCAACTCTACTTTTATGATACGGAGGATGACAGTTTGGCGCCTGAGTACAGAGATCGCTCGACCTAGATATCAATCTTATCAGAACTGTGCTGCGAATAATGGAAGGCAACCCATATGTACGGACCTTTAACAGAGTTGGAGCTATTCCAAATCTTGATGACTATGTAATTGAACTCAATACTAATGTCACGCGGACCAACGAAGGTACACATGTTCAGGGATATGTTTATGTATTGCAAAATATTTTTATTCTACAAATAAATTTGATTTTTTTACTAATAATAAATCAATGATTGATTATATATATATATATTTCTTTGCTGAAAACAAGGTACAATGCACCCACGGCGTCACAAGTGGCGGCTATCTGGTTAGATGGCAATGATCCCCAAAGATGTTTTGATAGGAGTGTGCTTGTGTATGCGGAGGATCGCCGCGCTATATCAAAGCATATCATGGATGTTATGATCCATTGGCATATCCGATATTTTACCTAAGGGAGAAACGGCTGGAATAAATTTATGCCGTACAATGATATAGTCAACGATATGGAAGGACACACCTCTGTTGATCCAACGGATGCAACAGATCCGACATATCCAACAAAATTTAACATGATTTAATTTCAAATGCCTTAATAAAACGCATGGGTACATACTAATATATAATTTCCATTTGAGACAGAGCATGGTGAGAATGGCGGACGTACAACAAGGTGAATACATGAGTACCATGGTGGAAGAAAGACAATCTGGAAGATTTGTGACAGACAAGAGAGTACTATTGTTTTTGATGCAAGTTAGAGAGGGCTTTTTAACATATTGTTATTTGGGGACGACTTTTCCAACAATGGGCGTTGACATGTACATAAAGATCGAGTCTATGAGGCTTGATTGGTATTCTAACCACGATAACCAAAAACTCATACGCGCGGAACTATATCGGTGAGTTATGCAATGTTGTATTATTGCAAAATATTGTGTCACAACAATTCAAGCCTAATCAATATACACGTAGGGTTTGGTTGATGTAATTTACTTTGGAGAGACAAGGGCTTGAGAGGTTGGCAAGAGAATAGTGCTACCTCGTAGTTTCCACGGTGGCGATCGTGACATGATCAACGATTTCTTAATGCAATGGCTATAGTCCAGCGTTTTGGGAAACCAGATTACTTCATCACCATGACTTGCAATCCGTCTTGGGAGGAGATTACTCAAAATCTTGAGCACGGCCAAACACCACAAGATAGGCGGACACGGTTTCAAGAGTATCTGAGGCCAAGCTGCGGTCCTTAAAGATTTATTGATCAAGAAAAATATTTTGGAGAGGTGGCGGCATATGTCCATGTCACCAATTCGAAAGAGGACTTCCACATGAACACATCCTCACGATTATGAAGAAAGCGAACTTAACAACCCTGGATGCTTATGACAAAGTCATCTCTGCAGAGCTACGAGACAAGGATAAATACCTGTGTTGCATAGCACGGTCATCAAGCATATCTTGCATGGCCCATGTGGGGTCTTGAATAGAAAGTGTGCTTGTATGGTTAATGGAGAATGTCGCTTTCGCTATCCTAGACAGTTTTGTGCAGCAACACAGCAAGGCAAAGATTCATATCCTTTATATAAGAGGAGGGATGATGGACGGCGTGTGAAAGTAAGAGGTGCCGAGTTGGACAATAGGTGGGTAGTTCCATACAATCCTGGGCTGCTTATGACATATAATTGCCACATAAATGTTGAAGCTTGCTCAAGCATCAAAGCTTGTAAGTACTTGTTTAAGTATGTACACAAAGGCCATGGTATGCAAAGCATTCTCTATTGATCCTGCTGGAGTAATCAATGAGATCCGTCGATCTGAGGATGCAAGATACATATCACCCGGAAGTGTACATAGGATTTTCGGCTTCCACCTTTTGGAGTTTGTCCATCTGCTTTCTGACTCGGTGTCATCTACCTAATATGCGATCTGTTATTATTGAGGAGACAGAAAATCTCAACGATGTTGTCAAAAGCCATCTGCAACTATGGCGACACTCACGAGAATACTTCACATTGAACCGTCTTGATAGTTATGGAAGGAAATTTTTGTATAGAGATCCCGAGAACACTCTGGGTGGATTAGTGGTAAGAAGGCGTGGCATAGAAGAAAGCAGAGGGGACAGTGGGGCGTGTGTGTATGCACACCCGGTGAAGGAGAAAGATATTTCTTGAGAGTTCTTTTAAATCATGTACGAGTGCAACCTCATTTGAGAATTGGGGCGATTCTTTGGAATCACGTACCCTACTTTCGAGAAGCATGCGAGAAGAGAGGACTCATAGAAAGGATCAAACTATTGATGACTCATTGAGTGAGGCAACAACTTTTCAGATGCTGCTGACTCTGCGAAGGTTATTTGCGACTATTCTTGTGTTTTGTGAGGCCACCAACATCCGTGGATTGTGGGACAAGCACAAGGAATCTTTCTCTGAAGATTATAGCGAAACAATCCTAACACAGCAGATAGTAGAACAAATGGTTCTCGAGACATTCGGGTAGTAGTTCATCAATGGGAAGGATATCGGAAATATGATCTACAGAGCTAAATGATACGGGTAATATTTTCAGCACTAATATTATTCTAAAAAATATTTTGTTGTAATAGTATATTTGGATGTCAATATAGTGCCTTCTTGATAAGATTGACTATAACTCAAAATAAAATCCTAATTTGCTCTTTTAACTATTTTATATTTATTTACTTATTTCATGTTCTGTTGTTGTGTCAAGCGGATGAATTTAACAATGACATTATGAAAGAGGTTAGGAGGAACTTCTTTGTGCTGTCGACCAAGAACATTTGGATATAGATACATCTCTTAACAAGGAACAACGTGAAGGATTTGATGAAATATTAAATTGTGTAATGAATAAGAAGAGCCAAGTGTTTTTCGTGGATGGTCCAGAGGAACTGGAAAGACATTCCTATATAAGGCACTTCTTGGTAGAGTGCGCTCGGAGGATTAATTGCCATTGCAATGCATCTTACGGTATTGCGGCGTCGATATTGCACGGAGGACGACAAAGACACTCAAGGTTCAAAATCCCAATTAAGCTTGCGACAATAGCACATGCGACTTTACAAAGCAAAGTGGCACTGCAGAGTTCTGCGTATGGCATCCTTAATAATGCGGGATGAAGTAGCGATGACAAAGCGACTAGCGGTTGAGTGTCTTGATAGGTCCCTACAAGATATTATGCATTCTTGTTTGCCATTTGGGGAAAAGTTATGGTATTTGGTGGAGATTTTAGACAGTGCTACCGTGGTACCACGTGGGACAAGAGCACAGTGCAGATGCTACATTGCAGCGATCTTATTTGTGGGAAAGTATAAGGAAGATACGGTTGTCACGTAACATGAGGGCTCGATCGACCCATGGTTTGCAGATTACCTCCTTAGAATTGGGAATGGGCGAAGAGACAATTGGAGATGATTATGTACGCCTTCGGATGATATTTTGATTGCCTATCTGAGACAACGAAGAATCGATAAACAAACTCATTCAAGAAGTCTTCCCATCACTTGACAAAAGCGCAAGATCATCGACTTATATGAGCACACGTGCCATCCTGTCTACCACAAATGAACATGTGGATCACTAAATGCATATATGATTGACAAGTTTCGGTGAGGAAAAGGTTTATCATAGCCGACTCTGTCGATGACGATTCAAGAAATAATTACCCTATTGACTTCACGAACTCCATCACTCCAAATGGTCTCCCCGCATGAGCTCAAAATAAAATCCAACCGCCTGTAATCCTTCTCCGCAATCTTGATCCTAACAATGGTTTGTGCAATGGAACAAGACTAATGGTTAGAGCATTCCAAGACAATGCAATTGATGCGAAATAGTTGGTGGGCACCATGCGAGCAAAGGGTGTTCATACCTAGGATCCCTATGTCTCCATCGATGATATTTCACTTCCTTTCAAGTTCAAGAGAAACAATTCCCAATTCGTTTGAGTTTTGCGATGACCATAAATAAAGCTCGAGGGCAAACCATCCCAAATGTTGGGATATATCTTCCAGAGCAGTGTTCTCACATGGGCAGCTCTATGTTGCCTTGTCAAGGGTGTGTCCAGCAAACAACAAGAATTTTGGCTAAACCAAACAAGGAATTAGATCCAACCGGAAGAGCACCAAGAATATTGTGTATAAAGATGTCCTCGAATGGTGACAAGGTGGTAAGCTTAGCATATTCAAAGTGGCATGAAGTAAAGATTTGCAACATCTCTTTAATTAAGATTCTCAACATCGATAAAGAAGAATTATATTGAATGAAGTTATGTAACTCTATTCATCCCATTAAAGAAACCATAAGTTACATTTCTTCTTGTGCGGAAAGAAGATTTGCGATTCGATGTCACTATGATATCAAGGCAAACAAAAGATGAAGTTACACATGATATGCCTCGGAAATTCCTCTTTTTAGATTGGTTATATACTATATGTTCTTTTTAGTTTTGCTTTTAGTTTTGTAAAGGTTATGAAAGTAATCTGCGATGTGAAAAAGAGAGGATGGCCAATCAATTCTTTGCTTATCTCCGTTCCTAAATCAATTTGTTCCTAAGTAATTATTCTGAAGCCAACTTTTGGATGAGTGGTAGTCTTCACAATTGTTATCATTATTGATCGGAAGGCTAACATAGTTGTTTATGCGATTGGGGCTCCAAAAATTGCAGGTGATGGTAATATGTTGATGGGAATCTAGGCATGATAAATAAGCAAAAAGGTGTAAAATCTGTCCTAAGGTAAGACCTTGTCTAAGCGATACTTGATCATGGTTCATGAGCAATACAGACCTTCTCATCAATATTGCGGTGATGGTAATATGTTGATGGGAATCTAGGCATGACAAATCGCAAAAAGGTGTAAAATCTGTCCTAAGGTAAGACCTCACATCCATCGCCCCATTCCTTTTGTTAAGGTAATAGCTAAACTGGAAAAACATTGTATAGGATTCGGGCATCAATGGTAAGTAGGATGAGTGGGGCCCTACTTATGCGAGAACTATGTCGGACCGGTACATGAATACATGAAGGTATTGAATAAATGTGTTATGCAGAATTTACGGTGGCAGTGTAGCATGTGCCTGCAGGACCCCATGCCCACTGCCATTGTGGAAAGCGGGAAAACATTAAACGCTTGTTTAATTGGCTTTACCAAAAAAAGGGCAAAACCGATCGCCTTTATTGAGTAGATTTTGAGTTCATCATAAAAGCCTTGTTTGATTATAAATTGTTAGGACTTGGAGTCAACCAACCATAATCCAAAGATTAGCTACAAGCTACTTGTTGATATCCGCTATCCGGTATGCCTTCTTTGTACCATTAGGTTCTTAGTGATCTTTGGCCAATCTCTGACCATCTAGATGTGGAATGGTCTAACATTAAGTACCGAGTTTAGCGAAGAAAGAAATACAAATTACAAGAGCATGGCAAGTAATCTTTGAGTTAGTTAGGCATTGCACAAATCCTTATAGTAGCTTGGTATTCTTTGGGAGCTAAATTTTAATAATCCTGCTGCTTTGTTGTGTTTCATTCCTTTTGATTTTAACTTTTCAATAGTAGCTCATTGAGATAACAAATGAATCGACAACCATTTATCCTCACCTCACATCAAATTAGTAACAACAAATCCACTGTCTTTCTATATAACACTTGAGCGGTTAATCAATTAGCTTACATGGAATAAATTTCTGTCATGTCTTGTCGGTTGTGACTTGTATGGGATGGTGACTCCCAAGTTCATTGCATTGTTGAACACCATCATGGGCCTTTGTATTTATTTACTGATCTTTGCAAGAGAAGGTGTGCATGTTAATTCGCATTACCTAATGCATCGTTGTGGAATCTCCGGGCCAAAGAGTTGGAAGGTTCGTATTATGCATCTGCAGTGTCATCAAAGTTGTATGAATGCTCTTGTTCTATAGATATGCATACATTTTATTCACAAAATATATAAGGATTTTTAGGATATTGTTGGCAATCGCACTATAGACATCATATATGAAAGAAGTTTGTTATACTGCTTTGTTATGAAAGATGTTACTGCTTGGATTGGTGACTTAATACGATCTATTTGACTCACTTTTGATGTTTGAATCAGAATGTTTTCCTTGAGGAACCAGGTGTAATTCTTGAAGATGTTGACTTTTGTGATACTCATATGGTGCTTATCTTGAGACAAGGCAGAAAACTATTCTTGAGAGAAGGTGAGTGCATCCACAATATTTTTTTTGTCCACAAGAATCGTTAGCGCCTTTACCTATTAGAGCAGGTGAGTGCATCCACAAACATATATTCTTGTTCTTTTGTCTATTTAGATATGCTATCAATTAGGTTAGTACATCTAGCTGATGCATGGAACTCATCAAAATTATTAACGAGTATATGGAATTTAGCTGAAATCAATTAGGTGATCCAACCATAGTTTTTAAAAACCAGATGTACATGTCCGATCCAGTAGATAAACTACAAACTTGCAACCTAAAAGTTGTCTTAACTATTTCTGTCCTTCCGCTTGCTAAGGTCAGGGAAGTGTATATCTTGCCATCTTGCATAAAAAATGGTCAAGTAATAGTATGTGCTTACTCGTTCGGTTGATCGATATGTCGGTCAACAATGGGAATTAATTGCCATGTGCATTGTCTAATCTTCTGCTTCCATGCTGCAGACATATCTTTCTTTTCCTTTGAAGTGTAGATGCATGTTGTGAGTTGTGACAAAAAAGCAGGTCATACTACCTGTTTGGCTCATATTGATAAACACAAATCCGCACTTAGTAAGAGTAGAGATGCGTTCTGTTTGGCTCATATTTACTTAATCGTTTGCCATTGCAATCATTTGATATCTTATACCAAATACAACTGCAGTACATACTACACGCAATTTACGCTTTTGGAATCTTAGCAATGTGACCAAGCGGTAGTATATATGACAAGCAGATAGTTGTCTACTTAATTTTGATGCGGCATGAGCAGCTACATAACAGCGAACATTTTGCTCTCTTTATTTGATTATACTTGTGGAGAGGAGGAGGTACCTGTTTATGTCCTAAATGTGGTTAATGCTCACTTGAGACCTTGGACCAATTGAATTTTTAGTTCTCATTCTTTCGATAGCATATCTAGAAAAAATCTTTTGATATAGTTTTGGTGTCGGTTGGATACTTGTATGTGTTTATCCCAATTAGCAAGTTCTCATGGAATACGACAAATCTATGAAAGTTGGTGATATGCCAAATTAAGTTTTTAATAACATTTTCTATTTTTATTTGCCTCACATGGACAACCTTTTAGGCACGGTTGTATCATCAATACAACCAATTTTTGGTGTTTTCTTGTTTGCCATACCGTATACCTACTATGCTTTCAGTAATGCTGTGTTGCTTTAGTTTCTCATAAAGGGTGATGCTAATTGGTGCTTTTCTTTCTTATGCCTTGTAGTCTTAGCGCAACATCACTCTGCAAGAATCCCGGACAAACCACGACATCAAGACACTCTTCACCGATCACTCTTGTCTGCTCCTACCAATGGAGCAAGAGCTCCTCCCCACCAATGAGCCCTTGTTGGACCAATACCTAAGTCACTGGATTTCGCCAATGGGTGCTCATCTTGTCATATTACACCAGATGAGTACAGGTTGGCTTACTTTTATTGTTCATTACTCACTATATTTCAATCTCGCACCGTTTCAACCCGTGGTATCACCATCTCCAAATGCAATTGCGGGTTGGATGACAAATGCCAACCCTCTTTGCCACATCTTCTTTGTTGCACAAGGACCACTGGTCTTGTTCCGCCTCCAAACACAGGTAGCAATATAAAACTGAAGTAATTGAGCTAAGCAGTGATTGTCACTGGCGGCAATGTTGTTTAATTGTTTTATTTGGATATTACATTTTGTAGCGGCGTTTCTAAAGCATCCTAGGACTCAGACAAGTGCTCTGGCATTGATTACCAATCTGCAGATTCTGAACATTTGATGAAAAGAATGCGTGTAGGCCAAACGGATGAGGTATTGGATGAACTTAGACTTACCTTTGTTTCTCCTTTTACGCAATTCTGCAATATTGCATGACCAAACAAATTATGATACATTGAAAACTATGTTAGGTGTCATTCTCTGGTGCAAGCCATCCGGCCAATATTTATACTCAAGATGACCTTCCGAAACAAGTAGTTCGCATCCTTAATCAGGGTTCTAATGTTATGAGCCTGGATTTCCATCCCGTTCAACAAACCATTCTTTTAGGTACATGCTGGAAACGTATCTATTGGTTATTGAATTGATACTTTGTTGGTCCATATCATGTCCACTGTATTTACAATTTTCTGATGAAACACAGTTGGAACAAATGTTGGTGACATTGGGATATGGGAGGTTGGTTCATGAGAAAGGATAGCTTACAAGACATTCAAAGTTTGGGATATTGGTTCCTGCACCTTGCCTTTACGGTCATGACTTGATTATCAACTCTTCGTCTATTTGATTACGTGTTACTACCACCTTTTGTTGTCTTTGTGCTGTAATTAGCAACATTATATTTTTGATGGTGTGTTCGATGCACAACTGTTTTGTTCCATGTCAGTGCACTAATGAAAGATGCGGCAATATCTGTCAATATCGGTGTAAGTTAATATTGTATTAACTTTGGAAAAAACTTTTTGTGTGTTCTATCGTGTCTATTCTTAGGAGCATTAGTCTTCTTCTCATGTTTTTGTAGCATATAACTCTAGAGCAATTGCTGTTATCTAATATATCTTTTGTAGTTCGACTTCGATTTGGGATATACCCTTTATGTCTTGTTAATTCAAACAAGCGATATTTTGCAGCCACCGCCGAATTGTTCAATATAAGACAGCCTACTATTCATTTTATCTGTAGGTAAAACTTACATTGTATTTTTGTATCTTATTTCTATATAAACCTTTTTGTTAATTGATACGGATGCAAGTGGTGTGATATCTTTGCTTTATCAAAGGTTGCATGTGCCTTCTTTGCTACACCGTGAGAATTTGGACAACTATGGTCTTGTAGAGAACATTCTTGTTGAGATGGGAACATACTTTCAAGTCCAGGTACCTCCTATTTTTTGCTACACATAACAATATTAACCATTTTCCTTCCACAAGCATTAGTTTACTGAGCATTAATGTGTTTGTTTCCTTACAGGATGATTATCTAGATTGTTATGGCGATCCTGAATTTATTGGCAAGGTTAATGCACTTAACTGTTGTAGTATCTTGAATGAACATCATTTATTATATTGATAATTTTTCTTTAGCTCTGATTTGATCAATGTTAAATATCTTTATAGATCGGAATCGATATTGAAGATTACAAGTGCTCTGGTGGTTGTGCAAGCTCTTGAGCCAGCTGATGAGAACCAAAAGCGCATTCTATTTGTAAGTCATCTCCACGCTACTTCCCAATGATACGAAGGTTGTTGTCTAAACACTTAATGCTCCTGCAGGAAAATTATGGCAAGAAAGATCCGACCTGTGTGGCAAAAGTGAAGAATCTCTACAAAGAACTTAACCTCACCTAGAGGTCTGTCTTAACTCTTGATATTGTTTTGTATTTATCTGTGGATCATAATCGCCCAAGTAGGACCACCATGGATGTAACGCATACGGTTGTTTTCATTTGGTTGTTTTCATGTGCATCTTTGAAATGCCGCCGTGGCGTTAGCACGGGCACTATACTATTAGTATAGGTTTACCTTAGATATCCATCCATTCATTTTCCTCGATGCACGCTCTTTTTTGCTGAGCTGCCATTGATGAGAACTACCTTGGGTGATACCGGTGGTCAAAGGGAGCCAAACCAATTCAGGTTTGAGCTCTCATGTACACAGAAAAATGGAATTTGTTCTTGTATTCGGTCCACGGTGGCTCCCGATTACGAGTCTTTGCGAAGCCTAACCATTGTATCTCTTTGTCGATTATCAAAGCTGTATGTTGCATCATTTGCGAACTAAACCGAGACTATATCTTGTTCTTGTCATGAGTTATAAGAATACTATGATTATCCATTTTGTTCTGTCGGATGTTTGAGATGCAGAATGCCCCATGTTTTATTATGCCCCTCGTTTGGTTTCCATGTTGCCTTTGTCGGTGGTACTAGGTTGAACTTGTAAAGGATGCGCGATTGTGCGAACAGATCATCTCATTCTTTATGGTCAAAAATGTTGACAAGTCTTGAAGGCAAGAGTTAGTGGAACATACGTGCACCGATAGATAGACCGAGGCTTTTGAGTTGAAATAGGAACTGGATAGTTCTAAAAGTAATGAGAGTTTATAGACTTGATGTTGAAACGTTGCAAATCCATGTAACTTCTTTGGAGTGGGAAATATGACCATCCTACATTGAAATCGCCATGTTAACCGATATGCTAATTTCAGATCGGCGGAATTTTCAAAGTACAATTTAATTAGTTCAATTGCTTGGTCACCACGTGTATAGCCATTCGAAAAATTGAAGGAGAAGCAAATCCCGAGAAAATGAGGTTTCTTTGCTTCGTCCAAGTCTTTGCACACAGGATTGGTCATGTACCTAAGCCTGACCTTCCTCTTGTAGGTGCGATCTGCAACGCCCTTAAAAAAAGGAAGGAAAAACTTTCCCAAACCGTTTCTATCTCTTCCATGAAATCTGACGTATTCTGCATGGAAACTCAATCTCACGTATTATGCATGGAAACTCAATCTCTTCTCTCTCTCTCCTCTCTACCTCTATTCTTCTCACGTATTCTGCAAACTCAATCTCCTCTCTCTCTCTCCTCTCTACCTCTCTATAAACTCTCACGTATTCTCACGTATTCTCTATTCTATATCCCGGAGGGAAGATCCAGTCGCCAGCAGCGGCCGCGAAGGCATCTGCCAACAAGATCAAGTGCCCTTCGCTTCACTTCATTGGTACTTTTCCGTACTTTGATCTCTACTCCTGTAGCCTATAGATGAACCCATCGATCACCATCGTTGTAGTATATCTCAGCTGGTTATTGGATCTTCCGGTGCGTTTTTATCAGTCGCTAAATTTCATGGTGTGTGTTTTCCTCTGCGGCAAGCTCAGATCGTTAGGATAGTAGTAATCAGCGAGGAACTGGCACACCTAGATTCGATAAACCAATGCAAAAAGATAATGTGCACTATCTCTGTTACTCCAATGGCACACCTAGATTCGATAAACCAAGAGTCGAACCTTGCGATAGCGGGTAGTCCCAGCGCCGCCGAGCAGCGTCGGACGTTGTCGGCGCCGAGACTCGCCGGATGACGCCGTCGAGGCCGCGGCTTGGTCGGCACGTCGGGGATCTTGGTGGCGCCGGCCACAACTCTGCGCGGCGCGCGCGCTCTGCGAGTCGATATGGTCAACGCCGCGGCCGTGGTGACGATGCAGCCGAGGATGGCGCCGCGTCGGCGAAGCCGTCGGCGAGGATGGCAACGCCGGCGGCGCGGCGGCGCTCGAGGCTCGGGCTCCGCGGTGAGGCGAGGATGTCTGGAGGAGCGCCGGATGAGAAGTTGAGGCGCGGAAGCGCGAACGCAGCGCGGCGCCTGGCAGTCGTTGGTGCGGCACAGGAGGAGGACCGGTGGCTTGCCGCCGGAGGCAGGAGTCGCGGCTATGGCGGATCCCACCGGCTGCTTCCGAGGAGAGGGTAGTTGATGTTTCTTTTCCCTCTTTATTTTTTAGGAAGTGTCGCGGGGTATCGCCGAGGGGACTTTAAAAGGTAAGAATTTTTAAATAATTCTTTTTAGATGAGAAGGGTCTCCAGTTGATGGTAGTTGAAGATCTATCATGCCATTAAAATATACATTCAGATTCATTAAGATAGATTAAAATTTAGTGCATGCTCCAATCTGAATGTATACCAAAATATACCATGTCACAATGTTTGAATCATCTATTTTAATCTGAATGTATCATTCGTATCGCGACTTTTGCTGTACTAATTAATAAATAACAGTAGCAAAAAAATTTCACAGGACCTGATTCATTTCACAAGCTGCTTCACTACTTCACTCTCTCTTCACTGATATTATATATTGCAGATCAACATGGATGTAGCAGAAGGACCGATCGAAGACAATGCCGGACAAATAGTTGACCTAGAACAAGACGACTACAGGAAGCGTGCTGACGAGGATGTGAAGTCGATAGTCTTCAACACACAAATGAAGGCATCATCCCGACATAATAAACCTAAGAAGTCAAACAATGCAAAAGTCCTGCCTCAAGGTGAGTGGTCTTCAATTGTATCTTCTTTACTTATTAAGGAATTAATTAATAATAAAAATAATTTCTCTGTAGATTATGAGTGTACAAAAGAAGATGTTGATATAATTGAATACATGAAAGCAACACCAGAAAATAGGGTACTCGTCAACATCGATAATAATTGGGTAAACAGAGATGACATGGATTGTCTTTTCCGTGACGGCGAGCAAGTGAATGGCGCTGTAAGTATGTTTAAGACTGTCTTTTGCATTGATTGATGTATACCAAATATCTGGGTTCAATTCTTTACTGTCAAATTAAAAATTTGCAGGTCCTAAGTGCTTATATTCATTGTATCCGGCATGAAGAACACCTCTGACATAGAGAAGGTGGAGATGTTTATTTAGAAAATACATTTATTTCCACTTGCTAAAACGTGACGGAGATCCTAAGGTGGCATTGAACTATAAAGATGGCGCGATTATACAAGGGTCGAAAAGTATTTACACGCGATATGGTAAACTTGTCGATGCCATAATTATTATATATATAATATCATGCGATGTTAATTTTGTTAATTTAAAGATAGAAGAACAATTTTAGATAAAACTCTGTTAGTGCAGGTGTTCCTTCCAATTAATATTGAGAAGTTTCACTGGTACCTAGCGGTTGTGAATGCCAAAAAATGTGAGATACATGTCTTGGATTCTTTCGGACGAGAACTATCAGACCGTCGAGATCTCAAAACTACGGTGGGTACTAATGATGATTAATATATAGTTTCATATTGTATTTTAATTCTAATATTCCTTTCTAAATATTGGTGTTTGGTCTAGCAGCTTAAGAGGACTGGAAAGAGTAATAAAACTTGCAGTGAGCATACACATCTGCATCGAGATAAATGGGCGGATATTAAAGTGGCATCTTGGCCAATTATAGATAAGATCATCGAGAGAATGCAAGCAGATGGGTAAAAGATCATCGACTTGTTGTGTATGCCATTGCACGACTTGCAGCGGTATCTATATCACTCACGTTAGTTTTTTCACTTTTGCACAGGTAAGTTGTGGTTTATGGATGATCAACTATATGGAGTATTGGACTGGAATTACTCTATCGACCATGTGACCCGGTAAGTCATATGGAGATTTCTAAACATAGTCACTTTTTTGTCAAATAATCGGTTAATAGATCAAGACTTGCTCATATTTTCGGGATGATATAAGTAAGTTTAGGTTCAAGCTCCTGCAATCTTGTGGAACTCCACATTAAACACAATGAGAGGGTACCAGGATGATGAACAAGATAAAGAGGTCGCGATAATCCGGATGATGTCATAATGATCGATAATCCGGGTGAGGTCACTCAAGCTATCGAAATTACTCTTGGTCCTCAACCATCGCCAAAATATTCACCGGAGAAAGGAACTATTGTATTGGTTGAGCACATACATCTGGTCGATAGACGATGAAGAGTGTTTAGAGTAAGTATTTTTTGCTAATTAATTGCATATACTAATATACTAAGATGTGATCAACTAATTCGTTCTGCTCCTTTTTTGTAGCAAAGAATGGGTTGAAGCACGGACCATATCCAATTTCTTTAAGTCTCAGAACACTTAGAGATATTTTAGATGCAAATAAACCCATTGATTGTGATTGCTTCAACATGGGTGTTCGGACGGTTGCGTGCAACGAAGCCTTGTTGTGGTTAGATGACAAATTCCACTACATGGACCTCCAGTTCTGTGTAAGTTGATATAATTGTTCCCTTGTTGTTGTTGTTGTTGTTGTGTGTGTGTGTGTATATATAAACAAATAATTCTAAATTTTGCAAAATGAACAGTCCATATCTCAGTTTGGACGAGATCCATGTGATGCGACAAGCTAGATCGCAAAAACTCATAAAATTGCTTGAATCTTTGGCTTTGACATGGAGTACGATATTTCACATTGCAGCAGTGTAAGATATGTTCTATATCCTCCTTTAAAAACTTGTGTTTTATCATTTGTCACTTATAGACTCGGTGTTTGTTTATAGGTTCTACTGCCATACCGTCAAATGGAGCACTACACATTATACATATTAGACATGGGTACCAGAACTGTGTCCATTATGGATCCTCATCCTAAAAATAGAATGTTTAAGGGTTCTGATCCATGCATGCCATATATACACAAATTACATAACATTGCCCATAATTTCAAACTCGCCATGGAATTGGCACATCTGCGTGGAAAGACGATATTTTTACTGGGTCGTAAATTCCCAACATGGGTTCCAAAAACTACGGACTGGTAATAACTTATAATATGTTTCATCTTTATTATCAAATATCATTTGATTTATCTATAACAATTAAACACGTGCTCTTCTCCAAAAACTTTGTCGAGCTTCCTTGTATCTGATTTCATTGCGACGTGGAATGGCGTAAGATTACGATTATCAACACGTGAGCATATAGTATTCTCTATGTATATTTTGTAGACTACATAGCAAATTAATAAGTTAACTTGTTATACGCCATGCACAATGATCACATTCATCGAGGACGAATTTCTTGGTGGACATTTTGAAGAGCGGTGAAAATGAATGTAAAGACATTATCCTGGAGAACTCCAAGACCTACTTAAGCAAATCGAGAAATTAGATGGTTCAGCGAGACATGACTTATTATTGCCTTATTATGCATTATAATTGGCCTAGGCTTGTAATTTCATGACTGAACTTCTTTGGTGATATACATGAGTGTTTTCCATATTATATATATGGTGATATACAATTGCGTGAAACTTAAACTATGAAAAAAAATATCGTCATTTCGTTGTTTTCATGTGCATCCCTGAAATGCCGCCGTGGCGTTAGCACGGGCACTATACTATGACAATAACGTAAGTTCAAAAAAAAGAGCTGCTGCTGTACGGACATCTCCAATGGTTATAGCTAGCAACTAACTATAAGACTTCTACATCATTTATATAGTACACACTAAAGTTAGCATTCTAAAGAACTATCTATAAGGATAGCTATTTGATACTTACATGCACACACAGAATTTATAGAGACTGCCTCGTTTAGCGTTATAGACTAATGCTTAAGGAAGAGATGGCTCGATTTTTTTGCATACTCTCTTTCCTTCACATAGGATATATGCTGATGTGTATATGCATATAGCTAGCTGACTCAGACCATTGGAGATGCCCTAATGTCTTTTTCTAGACTTAAAGAGGAAGAAAAAGTTCTCCGAGCTTGAATTTCGCATAAGTTTTATAAAACTTCTTTTTATAAAAACAATACAATTATTTCACCAATAGATTCTCGTGTTCCAAATGGAACATAAAGAAGAATCCCTCCCTTCGCATGAATGCAGGTGTTATCCGCTACCCACATCCATCGACAACGCAAAACATGCGATTTGAACCAAGGAAGTATTCAGTTGAATATTGGCTAATAAATGGTGGTCTACCATATACGTTCTTATCAAATTTTATCAGTGTTGATTTGCGTTTTACTGTACGACAACCTACATCTACATATGATTTTATTCGGATACCAGTGCATCACAAAGTCTAACAATAGAGGCCCAGCAACTAAGCAGCTCACTTGAAGGGGACACGATGTCTTGGTCAGAAGATGCAGTTGATCGCATGGATAGCTTTCATTTCAGGAGTCAATCTGGTCGTTCTTCAAATATTCACCGACGCTATCAAAGCATACAATATAGCGATATGATACAGGTCTCATGTTTTTTTCAGATAGATCTATCTCTGCCTTCCTTCTATGTTGTGACTTGTGAGCTAACATCTTTCAAAAATCTTGTAAAGTTTCTCCAGAGAAGCAACCTGCATAATAAGTATAAAATCAAACAACTCAAGGTTAGCAATTCTTGGTCTCAAAAAAACGAGAAAAAGGGTTAGCAACCCTTATCACTTATAAAGGTGGTTTGTACAACTTCTTGTGGTAACAATTAAATTCGTTCCAATTTTTTTACTACCTGTCGACAGAAAACCTGATAACTACTCAAGAACATGTCACCTGTAGTCTGTATGTGGGCTGGTGGTTTAGAAATTGCTGCTTCTGAAAGATCTTTTTTTGTGTGTGATGATTCTAAAATAATTTAATTTAAATAGTTCCGCGCTTCAATTTGTACCAAAATTTTTACAAGTTTATTAGCAATTCTTTAAAATAATCTAATGCCAATACTTGGATGAGAGAGTAATGGAAACAAAACTTGTACATAAGCATGGCAAGAACTTAGGGTGCGAGAAACGAACTTTTCATTGACAAAAGTGCGATTTCAGGGGTTATGCAATATGGAATGTTTTTCTGAACTTTCGTAAGTCAAGAACATAAGTAAAAGCCTGGAAGCACATATTGCCAAAGATGAAAATGAACCTGAACCAAAGTTAGAAAAGAACCTGCACAAACGTTCCATCTGTTGCCATTGACTTCGGGGGCTTGAGGAAAAGTCGCATGGATGGAAACAAGACATGCTGAATGGTCCACTCGCGCTGAGCCCATGCTGTTTCTGCTTCCGCAAGTAGTTCTTGATCAATGCCATCTTCATCTGTTGTGCAATTTGTGTTTAGCACAATAGCAATTAGCTTTGAATGAAAAGACATACATTAGAGGCTGCAATTGGTCCCATGAAAGATCTAGCTGCAACCATTATATATCACGGACATTTGTTGGGTATATCATCAATTTCCATGCCATGTTATCTGAGTGGTTACAGATTAGTAAAGTGGGAGAAACTCTGGATTCAGTTGTCTACTAAGGTGTAAAACTTGGCATATCTGCTGTGTGTTCAATTCAGTGGTTATAGAATACACATCCAACAAGCTCACCTGTATTTTTTAAATCATTATCAGCATGTTCACCACTTGCCACGCAATCCTTATTTTTCTTGTATAACTGAATGCCATTCCCAGATGGATTTGGAAGGATAGGAGGGTGAAGTGCGTAGAAGTTTCCAATAGCAGCAGCTGCTGTTCTGAAGCATTCTTTCTCATCGTCCCAGGTAACCTATTATAAGATGGTAATTGCTAAAATCAGAATTGCCAGAACTGGGGGAACTAGAGTAGAATCCCAAACAAAATATGACATCAAGCAACACCTCTTGGGACTCAAATTAAGAAATAAGTTAAAATCTAAAATAAGAAACATAAGTTATTTTTGGAAACTTAGGTTCCATATCTACATGAAAAGACAAAATTAAAATTTGAAACAATGAAACAGCCTGCAGATTTACTATTTGCCATCGCCTCTGTAGGGAGTGAGTTGTCAAAAGCCAAGCCCAAATTTAAATTAGCATAGATAATGAACATGACAGCTTAATAAGAGGGTTAGAGGAAATTAGGAACCTACATCATTCCCCAACGTCAACACGAATTCTGGAAGACGATCCATATCAGGGCTGTACTGATCAAGTACAACAGGAAGCCTGGTCAGGTTGCCGTCTTGATCAATGTGAATAGAGAAGTACTCATTAATCATCTCAGCATTTTCTTCGAGTATCTCAGTGTTCACCTGAAAACAAATAAATATTATGTTCATCAAAGGAGAGATGCTACAGGAGTCAGCAGACCAAGCAGTTATAAAAGAATCAAGAAATAGAAACAGCATGTATATAACAACAACAAAACCTTTTGTCCCAAACAAATTAGGGTAGACTAGGAATGAAACCTTCTCAAGATCAGAGAGATAAAAGTCTTGAAATAAAAAAACCTACAATGCTAAAACCCTAAGCCGTACATTCTGCTATCTGAACCGAGAGCCTAAAACATTGCTTCTAACTTTCTTATGGTTCCGGTACGTAAATCGCTAACTTCAATACGCTCCTATCCAAAGCTAATTCTTTAGATACATTCTAATCCCTCAAATGTCTTTTAACTGCTTCTTCCCACGTCAGTCTTGATCAACCTGTCTCTTCTTACGTTTTCAGTAGGCCTTAAAATTCCACTACGTACTGGTGCCTCAGAAGGCCTTCGTTGGAGATGTCCAAACCATCTCAAGCTATGTTGGACAATCTTCTCTTCAATTGGTGCTACCCTACCCAATCACGTATATCATCATTGCGGATGAGATCTCGTCTTGTGTGACCATAGATTCACCGCAGCATCCTCATCTCTGCTACACTCATTTTCTGTATATGTTGTCTTTTAGTCGCCCAACATTCTGCTTCAGTACCACGGGTCTGATCGCCGTTCTTTAGAACTTACCCTTTAACTTTTAAGAAAACTTTTTGTCACACAGGAGATGCTTGGCGCCATTCATCCACTCCGCTCTTATCCTGTGGCTCACGTCTTCATCAATCTTACCATCCCACTATAGCATCGATCCCAAATAACGAAACGTGTCTTTCTTAGGCACTACTTATCCGTCCAATCTAACATCTCCATTATCTGCCATAGCACCACTGAAATCACATCTCATATACTCAGTGTTAGTCCTACTAAGTCTTAAGTCCTTCGATCTAAGGTCTTCCTCCACAGCTCGAGCTTCCTGTCAACACATCCTACTCTTATCAACCAGCACCACATCATCAGTGAAAAACATACACCAAGAGATATCTCCTTGTATGTCCTTTGTGACCTCGTCCATCACTAGGGCAAAAATATATGGGCTCAACGCTGACCCTTGGTATTACCCTATCTTAATAGGAAAGTCATTAGTAACACTACCACGTGTTCTGACAATAGTCATAACATTTTCGTACATGTCCTTAATTAGGGTAATATATTTTGTTAGGACTTTTTTTGGAGCGACCACTACATGACCTTTCTTAGCACTTTATTATAGGTTTTCTCCAAATCAATAAACAATATGTGAAGGTCCTTCTTTTGCTCCCTATACCTCTCTATCAAATGTCGTAGCAAGAAAATCACCTCCGTGGTCGACCTCTCAGGCATAAAACCAAATTGGTTTGTTGTCATGCTAGTCACTTTTTCTTAAACGGTGCTCAATCACTCGTTCTCAAAGCTTCATTGTGTAGCTCACGAATTTAACTCCTATAATTAGTACAACTTTGAATATTTCCTTTATTTTTGAAAATTGGCACTAATGTGCTCCTTCGCCACTCGTTTGGCATCTTGTTCAACTTAAAAATGCTAGTGAACAAATTAGTTAGCCAAACAATCGCCACTTCTCCTAAGCATTTCCACACCTCAATAGGGATGTTATCAGACACTAACATCTTACCCACTTTCATCCTTTTTAAGGCCTCTCTTACTTCCGACTCCTAGATTCTTCAAACAAACCGCCTATCGGTGTCGTCAAAACAATCATCCAATTCAATCATACTATCATCCTTATCGTGGTTGAACTTGTCGAAGTAATCTCTCCACCTATCCTTGATCTACTTGTCTTTCACCAAAAGTCTATTAGCGTCATCTTTGATACATTTAACTTCGTTGAAATTTCTCATCTTCCTTTCTCGAAGTTTAGCCATCTTGTAGACATCCTTCTCTCCCTCCTTTGTACTTAATTTCTGATAAATTTCCTCATATGCCTTGCCTCATGCCTCACTCACCGTTTTCTTCACATTCTTTTTTGCTGCTTTATATTTCTGTACGTTGTCATCGCTCCTATCGTAATGCATGTGCTTATAGCATATCTTCTTCTCCTCGATATCTTTTTGCACTTCCTCGTTCCACCACCATATGTCTTTAGGTCCTCCTCTTGTCCCGTGAGTCACTCTAAGCACCTCCGTAACCATCTTCCTAATGCGAGTTGCCATCTCTGTCCACATACTATTCGCTTCTCCCACGTCCCACGTCCCTTCCGTGACCATCCTCTCCTTAAACGCATGTGCGGTATCACCTTTGAGTTTCCACCACTTCGTCCTCGTGGCTCTGACAACCTTAGCTTGTCGAACCCGTAACATAAAACGAAAGTCGGAGACTACCAACTTATGTTACTGGACAACACACTCTCCAGATATAATCTTACAGTCTATGCATGCTCGTTTGTCCTCCCTCCTAACAAGAACAAAATCGATTTGGCTAGAGTGCTTACCACTGCTAAAGGTAACTAAATGAGAATATCTCTAAAGAAAGTGCTAGTTATCATTAGATCATAGGCTACAGTAAAGTTTAAGATATCTTCTCCCTCTTGATCCCTATCACCATAACCAAAACCCCTAAGCACCCTTTGAAACCCTCCACTAGTTGTACCGACATGACCATTGAAATCGCCTCCTAAAAAAATCTTTTCATTGATAGGCACACTTCTAACCATGTCATCTAGGTCTTCCCAAAATTGTCTCTTAACGGCCTTATTCAACCCTACTTCTGGAGCATATGCACTAACAACATTCAAAACCAAATCATCAAAGATTAGCTTAACTAGGATAATCCTATCCCCCTGTCTCCTCACGTTGACAACTCCACTCTTAAGGCGCTTATCGATTAAGATACCCCACTCCATTCTTGTTTCATTCTGTTACAGTATACCACAGCTTGAAGCCAATATGCTCCACCTCCTTTGCCTTCTGACACACCCATTAAGTCTCTTAAACGCACAAGATATCTATACGTCTTCTAATCGTTGTATCAGCTATCTCGCTTAACTTACCTGTTAAGGACCCTACATTCCAACTACACATACAAATCCTACTCTCCTCGACTAGCTTCCTTGCCTCTCACACTCGTCGAGTAAAGTGCAAAGACCCTTGCTCATTTTCCACTACATCCGGGCGCCGACGTAGCGCGTCACTAAGGGAGTGGCGTCCCAGCTCTTGATCATTTATCACCACACCCGGGTTCCGATATGGCGCATCGCTAAGAGAGTTACGCCCTAACGAAACTTTTAATTTGGATTTCATTCCATGAGAAGATGACATCATTTCAACGTTGGATTACCAAGCCTAACACAACCCTCCTCCTTTTTTCTGACTTGGGACAAGCTATGTAAAAAACTAACAAAGACTTGAGCAATTGAGAAAACAATTTACTTCTGCAATCTCCCGTTTCTCCTCATCTTTTTCATCATTCATTAATTCATCATCATTCAGTGCCATCATCAGCAACTCTCGAAGTGGAGCTGGTTCACTAAGCTGGATGGCATTGAAGTTTCCAAAACGGCGCAAAGCTTGCTGGTACATGAGTTCTTTACTGCATCACAGGTTGAATCATCAATGTATACATGAAAAACAATACCAAAATTGTTTAGCGCAGAAAAAATGAGTGCGATATTTTGAAGAGGTGGCAGTAGTTGCAGGCTTGCAGCTGGATATGATATGCATGGGATAGCAGTTTGATGATGTCTGTGAGCAACATGCTTGTGTAAGCGTGCATGCATTTGCACATGTGTAGAGTGGAACTGGAGTTTCTGGCACCTTCAATGAATCATGTCCAAAATTTGAAATTCCTAGCTCAAATAAGACCTAGAACACTAGTCATAAGTGGCAAGGGTGACTATAGAGTTTACCTAACATTTACCACATTTACAAGGTATAAGCGGGTATTGTGCTGTATCAAGGCAAAAACTTCATCGGCGAGTCCAACATATGTGCAATTCTTAACAATGTCCAAAAGGCCTATAGCAGTACATAAATCATCAGTCCACAAAACTGCAGGCAGGCACTACCCTTCAGGCATCAGAGGCTAAGATGAGCTCACCAGGATGCAAGTTAGAATCTATTTCCATAAGAAGCTCATGGCGACTGGACAAATCACAAGCATCTTTTGGATTTCTCCTTGATCTTACAACATTTCTTGGAGGACCATGTGCAAACAGAAAAAAGAAAATCAGTCCCAGTAAAAATCAATGACTTAAAATCGCCCTCCTCACTTCTTCAAATAGATTGTCTGAAATCTGAATTAGCAACCAGTGCAGAAAAAATCTCTCCAACACTCCTAACTAAACCAGAAATATAGCATGCAAACACAAAATTCCTCGCATGAGGAAAGGCATAGAGCAGGTACTTAGTATACAATTTTAGGGGCATATGTGAAAAACATTTTCAAGGAACACAAGTTGATGATCATATCAAATGACAGAAAATACAAAAGGCAGTGAAAGGTTGTCAGCTTGCTAACAAAGACCATACCTTACGGAAACAAGGTCAGATTTCTTTTCAAGATTTGAAGATTGCCCATGCCAATAAGTGTGTAACCTTCCAGATGGATTGCGTGGATCTGTTCTAACCATCTGGCTCACGGGAATTTTTTGAGATTTCGTTCCTACGATATAAGATGATTGTTGTTGGGGGGGGGGGGGTACTTTGAAAAATTATTTTATCTTGAAAATGTAGTCATATTAAAGCAGATCCACTAATGTTTAATATATTCTGCATACCAGAAGCCATGCTGACTTCAGTACCCTTTTCCTTTTGTATGTTACCTTGACTAAGTGCTGAGGAGTTTACTGCCTGCAATATACATGCAACAGCATCATTAATGTGCACAAAAGTTTACATCAGAATGAAAAATACATATGCGCATAATTTGATGATCTAGATCACTAAAGTTTATCTGCAAATGAAAGTGGTTTAAACTTACATGCCATAAGTTGATAGCAGGGTGGGCTGTTTCTCTCAAAAGAGTATATTGCACTGGAGGTACATATTGTTTTAAGTTTGAAGCTTTTGCAAACAGGCACCAGTAAAGTTAACTAGTATGAAGTATCAGCATCAACTTTTAAACTTGGGTATTTGCAAATGGTCGAAACAACAGGTGGGTCTTCTGCAATTTTCAGCAAGGATCATCTAGTGATAAAGTCCTTTTTCCAAGAAATCGAGTTTTGAAGAAAATGACAGTGTATGAATTTCAGCATACTTTTCTGCGAGCATTCACGTACATTTGGAAATTAATGCCCTCATGCACCTTGTAGTACCTTTACAACAGATACACTGTCTCTGAACATGGTGACCAAGTATGCAATCAAAAGTAATCGAGCAGATATAAGAGAAGTAACCATGTGAACACTTAACAGTTCATCACTCGCAGTTGCCACAGCATATCAATTTTGATAATACAAATACAGTAAAAGGCAAAGTATCTCATGATTTATATAAGCATAAATAATACAAGTAGATGATATATCCTCATAGCAGACATAGAGTGCTAAATAATCAATGAATCACCTGAGATTGGAATATCCTTGTGGTATTAGAATTTATCAGCTTTTCTTCAATAGCATCTTTAATTGTTTCAATAATATGCTCTTGATTCAAGAGGCTAACCTGCAATTCAAAGGAATCACTAAAAAGTCAACCGTTTGTTTTATAACTGGAAAATTGCAGAAATGCTTGAAGCCTTGAACATCAGGGTAAGAGAATATTTGGAAGTTGTGCTCTCTTGAACAATTCTTACAAGGAGGTGTCACAATATACCTCTTTTTTGGTTGGATGTATATTAATATCCACATGTTCTGATGGAAGACTGATGGACATGTATATGAAGGGTTTGGATGCTTGAGGCAATGTTGCGGAGTACACAAATTCAATAGCCCTTTTCAAAGCAGTGCAGTCTACAAGCCTATCTGAAGAGTAAATACAAAAACAGTAAGTGCTGCACAGAAAATACATGACCACGAAAAAAAGAGCTACACACTACTAGTTCACCACGGATGCATAATTTGGCATTTTTTGTTGGTCACAAAAAATTTTCCTTAGAAATAACCCTTATTGATACCTCAGTTAAATGAACAGAATGCAACCAAATAGCCAAACTCTGACCAGAATTACATAGATGCATCATTTAATTGGGCATTGATTGTGCAGTTAAGTCCATACAAAATCATCAGAAATTATTTACGGAGGAAAATTAGCCCTGAAAAATCACTAGTGCCTTGTGATTCATATATTCCAGTGAGCAGTAACTATATTTGTACCATTTATGAAAAGAATCATCGTAGTCTTCTTTGCCACATAATTTGCATTTGAGATGTAACCATCCATCTTGAAGATTGCATCTGTAGCATTCTCATCTGAAACCTCTATTTCCATCAGATCACGAACAACAGAAGCCCCATAGACATTCCTAATAGCATCTAGCCTTGAAGATGTATTCGCACTATGAACATCTGCTCTATTGGCTCCATGCTGTGACATAAGAGGCAAATGTCACCCTCTACAAACCGATGAGATCACAAGGAAAGCACTATTTACCTTTCTGCAAGAGAAGTTCACGTTGATGTGATGGACTGCAAACCGACTGATGAAATCTACAATCTTGGGGTAGTCATCATTGGAGTTCTGCAATGTTTTTCTACGAGCTACCATATTGTAAAATAAATTTTCAACCTGCACACAATGTCTTATTTGGGTAAAAAAAGACACGATACATATCCAAGTAATGCAGCACTAACTCTACGCAAACTCACCATGACTTGAGTTCCTTTAACTGCAGCACAGGGCTTTGGCTCATTCTCTATTACTCCATCTCTATAAGAAACTCTGACAGGAAAAACATGATAATATTCATTAACAAACAACTCTAGAATCGAGCAGAAAATTTCGAAGTTGTTCCTGGACTGACCTGTAGCCGTGCAGTTGGCCTTCTGTTATTGTTGTCACGGTAACATGGCCAACATAAGTCATACTAGCCAAGGCCTCCCCTCTGAACCCCATGGATTTTATAGTTTGTAGATCCTCGTATGCTGATAACTTTGAGGTAGTATGCCTTTCACACAATATTGGCAAATCCTCAAACTATGGAAGGAAATCATGTTAGCTGGCATTGGTGATGATCAACAATGCTTATGCAAATGCTTCATCTGTATTCTGTGGGATGCTTAAAGCAAAATTTTGAACATGCTCACCCAATAATCAATATAGTAATCCTATAGTAGGTAGCAATAGCAGGCCCCCTCAATATGCACAGGCCTAACTCGTAGTATCATACATCATAGCATGGCAAACAACTACATGTTGCCTAGAGCCAATTAGCATTAGCAATCCTGAATTGCCTAATGAAACAGTTGAGCGCTCAACTCTCCGTAAGCCATTCTGATGACATTTTTTATACCTACGTCAGAACAAAAAAACCGATGTATTAAAACACAAAACCAAAACCAAAAAAACCCCAATCAATCGTCCACATGCTTGACAATTTGTCGATTCCACCAACGCACGCGATTAAACAACAATCACAATTAACAACTCGCAAACCCGGCGTATCCAAGAGTTCGACACTGGAAAGGTGCCAAAATTTTCCTAGTAGCAGCTTCAAGGGTTTAGAGGACGGGGGGTTGGTTTGAGGGGTTTAGGGTTTAGGAAACGTACCCGGATGCCGTGGCCATCGTCGGAGACCTGGATGAGCTTGAGGCCGCCGTCTTTAACGGTGACGGAGACGGTGGAGGCGCCGGCGTCGAGGCTGTTCTCGACGAGCTCCTTCACCGCCGACGACGGCCGCTGGATCACCTCCCCCGCGGCGATGCGGTTTACC
Source organism: Dendrocalamus sinicus (assembly GCA_036346575.1). Taxonomy (NCBI): domain Eukaryota; kingdom Viridiplantae; phylum Streptophyta; class Magnoliopsida; order Poales; family Poaceae; genus Dendrocalamus; species Dendrocalamus sinicus. The sequence goes on along the minus strand of CM070643.1, from coordinate 8,319,941 downwards.
ACCGACTCCTCCAGCCGCCGGATGCGGGGTGGGTCCGCGCCACCCCCGCCGAGCGGCATCGGGTCGTCGACGTCCATGCCGCCCGTGGAGGCTGGGAAAGTGGGAGTGGGGAGGCGGGGCAGGGATTTGGTGTACGCGCGTTACTGATTTTTTTAGCTAATGCGTTGCGAGTACCCAAGAATGGGGGTGTGTGTACATATGTATATATGTATATATATATATATATATAGGAAAATTACATAAGGCACCATGGTGCCTAGGCACCAACATCCGATACACGTGTATGATTGATAATTTTTTTGAGTTTGGGTATGAAAATGTTTTATACCCTTGATATATTTATGGTAAGTAAGTTTTGAACTCAGTTCAAATTAGTTTGAACTACTTTTGAGTTCAATGCAACTACAGATGAGTATATACCATAAAAATAGTTCAAACTAATTAAACTGAAGTTGAATTTAAATTTTTTGAGTTTGACATCTCAAATATACTTTTTATGGGTATATGAAGATACCCACATCAAGCGTTATAATCTCAAGCAAATCAACGGGTATTGATATTGGTGCCTAGGCACCATGGTGCATGAAACACTAGTCCTATATATATATATATATATATATATATATATATATATATATATATATATATATATATATATATATATATATATATATATATATATATATATATATATATATATATATATAGAAGCCTCTTTTCTACACAGGTGTAATTACTCCATATATCGTATCTCACAATGTAAGGAGTATCTCGCGTAACGAGAAGTATGTACATGTAGTATATGAGTATTTAAGACTATATAGGTGGTATGAACAATTTTTCAAAGGTGGTATGTACATTTTTTTCAACATACTCCTTTTTATGTACGTATATAAAGGTATTTACAAAATACGCTAAAAACTATGGACTCCCTTGCAATTTTTTCATGTGATTCACATTAGAATATCTTATAATTAGTATATGAGTATACCTAAAGTGATAAAGGAGTATTTCAAGTTTGTTTAGGTGGTATATTAGAGGTGGGTGTAATTACACCCGGGAGTAAAAAGTATTTTTCCTATATATATATATATATATATATATATGTGTGTGTGTGTGTGTGTGTGTGTGTGTGTGTGTGTGTGTGTGTGTGTGTGTGTATGTGTGTATAAAGTCTCTTTTCTACTTTGGGTGTAATTACATCTAATATTGTATCTCACAATGTAAGGAATATTTCGTATAATAGAGCATATGTATATGTAGTATACGAGTATCTAAGACCATGTATGTCGTATGAACAACTTTTCTGAGGTGGTATGTATATTTTTTCGACATACTCCTTTTTATATGCGCATATGAAGGTGTTTACAAAATATACTAAAAATTATGGACTCCCTTACAATTTTTCATGTGGTTCACATTAAAGTATCGTATAATTAGAAAAGAGGCTTCCTATATAAAAAAATACATTTTACTCCCAGGTGTAATTAGTATATGAGTATATCTAAAGTGATAAAAGAGTATTTCAAGTTTGTTTAATGGTATATTAAAGGTGGGTGTAATTACACCTAGGCGTAAAAGGTATTCTCTCTCTCTATATATATAGCCTATTTTCTACTCCCGAGTGTAATTACACCCTATATCGTATTTCACAATATAGTAAGTATCTCATGTAACGAAAGATATGTACGTGTAGTATATGAATATTTAAGATCATCTAGGTGATATGAACAAATTTTCAGAGGCGGTATGTACATTATTTTTAGACATACTCCTTTTTATGTGTGTATATGAAGGTATTTACAAAATATGCTAAAAACTATGGTCTCCCTTGTAATTTTTTCATGTGGTTCACATTGAAGTATCTTATAATTAGTATACGAGTATACTTAAAGTGATAAAGAAGTATTTTAAGTTTGTTTAGGTGATATATTAGGGGTAGGAGTAATTACACCCGGGTGTAAAAGGTATTTTTCCTATATATGTGTGTGTGAGAGAGAGAGAGCAAATGTGATCTCAACCCATTTCACAAATATTTTACTTATCTTAGCACTGATATATAAATATAAAAAGACTAAAAATATTCAAGATTATATTGAATCTCAAGCATAAAGAAAAACAACCATAAATAAGCAGAGATATATGCAAGGTTTGGTGCATTTTAAACATTTATTACCAACATATGAGTGAGATGTTCTTCCTTAGTTCTATATTTGTAGTTTTGTTATACGCAAAAAAGGATATCTTAGGCAAAATGCATATATATCAGCTATGCCCAGAATTTTAACCGACAAATAAGTATGTATATATCATGGACATTAAAAAAGTTATGAGAAAAGAACCCTAGCTGCAGCAAATACTGATCGCTACCAATGTTATCAACCTGCTAAAAATAAACAACCTTCTGTTATGGATGAGACAACAAAATAACATATGAAACATCCTTGTTGACATTGCCTGAATTTTTTATATTAGAGGATCATTCAAAACATTATATAGAAGTTCACGAGCTTTAGTGTGGTCTTTTTCTTGCAACTTGAGGAGCAGTGTGCAACATCTCTAAACATTTCTGAAATATACATCCATACATTTGAATCTGCATAATTTTGAACATCTATGTATCTCTGAAAAAACTAAACTGTATACAATCCAGTCAGTTGTGCATCTATGTAGCTGAACAATCATACATCCATACATATGAACAATTATAGCCTGAACATCTACACATCTCTGAAATATTATTGTCTACTAATCACATGTATTGCAATCCATCCACAGATCAAAAGGCTGTAACAAGCATCAATTCTAGACAACAAAAAATTCAACACATTCAGATCTATAGCAGAGAAGGAAGAAATTTGCTTCGTACCTCATATCTGGATGGCGCGGGTGACAATATTCAGTGACGTGGGCCGAGGTGGACAACATCAACGGAGGAGATGCAGATGGAAGTGGGGGCGGCGTCGATGGGGCGACGCTTGGAGAGGTGGGAATGCAATCACCGCATCAATAGATGCGGCTGACATGCGTCATTTTTGCATATATTTTCTTGTAATTTACCCTTTATATTTTTCGTATTTCAGAACCATTTATCATCATTTAAATGCTTTTCTATAATGAATTGCCCAAATTGGATTTTTTTATATTTTTTTTATTTTTTCCACAGGCCAGCGCATCGAGGCACGTTACCTTCAAAAGTGGCATGCTAGGACTGCTATGTACATATGTATATGTCACAACGGACGTGTAGGATGTTCCCACGAAGAAATCCAAGCATTAGAGGGCCACTACATAAGAATCCAGAGTAGCTGGGGATTTGATTATGATTTTTCCAAACTTTAAGGCTGCTCACAAAAAAGACAAAAAAATCCCCAGCCCTAAAATCCCTAGCGCTGCCCCCGATTCAATCAAGCTCAACATTTCTTTTCTTCCCTGGCCTCCTTCTGCTCCTCCCCCTCTACTCCAAATCTGACAGTTGGCGAGTGTCGAGCCATAGCTCATCGGTGTGCCATCCACCAAGAGTCACCGCTCCCTGCTCACCTCCTTCCTCCTCCTCCTCTGTTCTCCCTCCGCATCCACTACCCCACAGCCCGTCATCTCCTCCACCGTGCCCACCGCCCCTCCACTACTCCTCCTCGTCTCTCCGCTCTGCCACCCATTGCCTCTACTGCTCCCCAGACCAATCCGCCAGCTCTGTTGTCCGCCGCCACCTTAGCTCGCCTACAAGCCATCCTGTCACCGCCCATCCCTCTCTTCCTTGGCTCATTGTACTTCTCTCCTCCGCATCCTCCTCTACGCCACCATCGCCGGTAGCCACCTCAACTCCTTCTAGCCGTTGCCAAGCCCTACTACTCCACGCCGTCGCCCTGCATCACCTCCTCTGTCGCGACACCGCTCTGCATCATCCCTGATGCTGACACTAACCTTGGCGACTGTGAGCTCAACCACCTCTTAACCGACCACCACTTCACCACTAGTGACATCCACTTTGTCTTCAACACCAGCTTCCACATCTTCACCGACATCACCGACGACATCTCCACCAGCCTCGACCTCGTCTTCTCCAACCTCATAGGCACAGATGGAGGCAGGGAGGAGGCATCGGTTCGAGGCGGCTTGGGGAGATTAGGGGGTGGCGAAGGAGGGAGGTGGTTGCTAGCATGGGTGATAGGATTCTACGGCGTGGGCCGAGGTGGACAACGTCAGTGGAGGAGGCGCAAATGGAGGCGGGGATGGCGTCGGTGGGATAGCGCTTGGGGGGAGGTAGGGATGCAATCACCGTATCAGTGGGGGTGGCATAGATGGAGGTGGGGAGGAGGCGTCAGCTTAGTTCGATTTTTAAAAGCCGTTTTTAAAATTTTGTTCCAAAAGCTACTTCTTTCGGGTGTTGCTATTTTATTTCAACTAAAAACCATCAGCTCTAGTCGATTAAAACACCCCGTGAAATTTTAGAAGGGATAGTATAGTGCAACACTTCCATGATACTGTTTTGAAAGCACTGAACATGAAATGAAATTAGTGTGTAAATTTTCAAAATATTTACCTAACATTTACATCACTTTACATAATTCTACATGCAAACCAATTTAAGGATGGTAATCCACTCCCCATTTTCTAAAATGTAATGGCCATATGAAAATATACATGCACCGTACCTACATCGAAGTGGCGCAATAAATCTATACTACACTACATACCTAGCATTTCCATAAAACCTATTAAAAACATTTGTTGCAGCGTTTGTTCTTAATTAATATCTATATTCGTTCATAGAATTCACCGTTCAAGGATCTTTTTTTGTGTTTTTAGTCTTGTATCTATAATTTCTAACATTTATAACCCCACGAGGGCCTGTTTAAAACACAAGAATGTCAAAGAAAGTAGTTTAGAATTTCAAAGAAAATGGTTCAATTCCCAAATGAATCTAGATTTTTCCCGTGTTCAAAACGAGATATAAATAACTTTTGTGTTTTTTCGACTATTTCACCACTTCTCAACTTTATTTTTGAATTTCTTCATATGCACGTTCTCTGAAAATCTATATGTTGCTAAAAATCTTTCTCCTTAAAAACTACTCACCTTTTATATTTTTAAGTGTATGTATACTTGTAAAGTGGTTTTCGCTTTTCATAAGTATGTCACATGTTTGAACCATAGATCAATCTAGCATCAGGACATATGCACATATCAAAGCTAATTCAAAGGCAAGAGCATGCTTTAGAGTTAAAAAACTGGAAGCTATAAATAGCAAAACTTTTTTTGATCATTTCTTAAAAAAGAGTAAATTTCAGAAACCCGGTTATTTTGGCTTGTAACACATAACCTTGGTTTTTGTGGTTATGTGGTTTCAGAAAACCCTATCCTTCAAAAATACTGTAGGACCGAAATGGCGACAGAGGGGGGTGAATGTCGATCTCTAAAAATTCGTCCCCGCACAAGTACTTAAACAGAGTACTCTCTCCGATAGCTATAGACAGCTATGAAGAAATGCTTACTTGAGACACACTGCCAAAAACCAAATAGACCAGAGACTCAAGAGCGAAAACTCAAGAACCACTACGCCCAAAAGGGGGTCTCTCTGCTAAAAAGCGAAAGCAAAGGAAGAAGATTAAAGCAAGAACAAGACACCTTCCAAATAAAGACATGCAACAAAGGAGCCTGTCCAAAGCTCACAACAAATCAGTAGAACAAAAGACTAGTTCTTCAACCTAAAGCAAATGATTGACTAGAAAGGCGAGAAAGTTCGGACAACTTGCGGCAAGGGCCAACACAAAATCAAGAGTCTGAAGGGATAAAAGGAGCATTAAATGCTAGCATTAATGGCTGCTCCAAATGAGCATGAAACCACTTGCTTCTTGACGGCAAAACAAGGAAAAAGCAAATTCACCTTTTGGATTAAATGCTAATGATTAAGCAACATTAATCTCTCCTCCTTCCTTGCCATGAAGGACAATCCTAAAAAGTAATCTCAAGAAAGACTTGCACTAAATGGCTTCATGAAGCAACGTGGAGCAAGAAATAAATGCCATTAATGCCAAAAGATCAAGAGAGTGGAACATCTTTGGACCGAAGGAGACATGCCATTTTTTTATGGCCAAAACTGCAGGCAATAGACAGTCTCCTATCAGCAGGAAAGAGTGGAATTAAATGCCAACCAAAGCAATAAACACTAGGCACTTGGTGCTCACGGATTAACGCAAGAAGAAGCGACTCAAGAGGTAATAGAGCGGGGACAAAACAAGAAACAAGAACTTGAGAGATTCAACACAAGAAATCATAAACACGATACGGAGACATACATGATTAAATAAGAGGAATGATTACATAGTTGTTCAGCTCATCTCTCTCTCTCAATCCTCAAGAACACCAAGAACTACATGGTTCTTGGGAGGAACACAATCCTATCTCATACACCCATTCTCTCAACCACTAAAGCACAAAGCAAAAGCCCTAAAACCCTCTCCAAGTGTTGCCAACAACCAGGAAATACCCTCCTATTTATAGCATTCCTTGATGGGTTTACACTTTGCTTTGCCCATTTTACCCTCCATGCTTTGCCCGCTAACCCGCTTCCTTTTGCAGCCTCGCTTTTTCAAACGCCCTGCTGCACCTTCCGAAGCTTCGCGTTCCTTGTCTCGCACGCCTCGCAACCACCTCGAGTCCACGTCGTCTTCGACACATCCCGATCGTTCGACCTCGGCGCCACTGCGCCTAGTCGATCCTCGTGTCTCGCCACGACTCCACTCGGCGTCCCGCGGCCATCACGGACAAAACCACATCGCATAGCACGGCACAAATCATATAAACATGATTAGTACCAACAAATCCTACTCAAGCGAGAAATGGCCCAAGTGACCAACCGAAGACGACCATGCGTCAAATCTGTCTAATCATAACCCGACCTCGCGAATGCCAACTCGCACGAAACACTCAAACCAAACTCACAAAAACCAAACCACGTGTCAATTACTCATCACCAACATGGAATTTAGACCACATGGTCTCTCAATCTCCCCTTGATGAGTATATTGACAAACTCGAAAAAGCACGGTTGAGTTTGAGTTTGAAGAATCCAACATGGTCCAAAGAAGGGAATGAAGCTTATGACCATGTCGATGAAAGGAACCATTAGAGCAACAACCGAAAGAGCAAATTGATCTCCAAAGCTCTAAAATGATCCCAACAGACTTTTCTTCTCTATTCTCCCCTTTTGGCAATAAACACATCAAGATGCAATAGAGAGAATATGACATGTCAATGGATGAATATGGTGAAGTTTGTTTATTTCTAAGCATTGTGAGCCATGAAAATTATCCATAATGACCATAATGTAATACACCAAGCCATAACTCAATAAAACGCTATCTAGATCATGACAACATATATATAAGCCAGCTAGAGCACATAGATGACAATCTGAAATGTAATGCATTTTGTGAGCAAGTCAAGTCATCAATGAGTAAAGTTTAACTAGAGACATCCAAGGATGATGCAGCCATGTCAATAAGCTAAGCGAAACAAAGAAGCTAACATTGAGTCCAAATAGAGTGCTATAAGCTCAAGATTGAAACATTGGTTAAAATACTTGGTTCTGATTGTAGATTAAGCAAGTTGAACACATTAAACATTGTCTTTTGAAAGCATATGGTTGTTTTCAACCCAATTTTTTTGTTTATGTGCTAGATCTCAAGCCTTATGCGACTACTCCAAGCAATAAGCTTAAGAAGATAGTCTAGGTCATCCAAAACTCCCCCTGAGTTCATGCCTAGTGCAATGGCAAGCTGTCTCATGAGAAAGAATTGGTGAGATCAGTTTTTTCGCACAAAAGAGATCTTTTTGCTTTTTAACATATTGTACTAACTCATGTATCATCGGAGACTAAAACAGCTCAAACTAAGGCTCAATATAGATTCAACGCTCTACTCAGCCTATTTGACATGGCATGAATCATACAAGGATAGCTAAAGATAGACTAAACTCAAATGCTAGCATGACAAGTTTTAATTTAAGTTGAGCAATTTTAATTAACTTATCATGGCAGAAAGCTAGTCTACACATATGAAGTCATGATAAATCTAGCAAGCTAAGCACAAGTCATGGCAAGGTGTAAAGCATTGTGAACATGTCATAGCAGGATAATAATCAAGGCTCAATGTAGTTATATATTTCAATGCTAAATGCTAAAATGCAGAAAAATCCAGCTCCCCTCAACATGACATGCAACTTTTAGTTCAAGTTGAGTTAAGTCACAATTAAGCTCGAAGCTCCCAAAAGAACTCTCCCGAACCAAAGCAATAAATCGAGAAGTGGCAAATAAAACCAAAACAGCAAATCCTTAAAGCATAGATAAGATATAGAGACAACTATGGCTCAGATGACTCTCATCTACCCCATATGACTCCGGGACAAGCAGTTGTGATAAATCACATACTAGAGAGCAAACACGTACCTGTCTGCAGGGTGGCCCAACCTCGCTAGAACCTACAAGAAGTGAGTGAGCTCGACCTAGTGAGATAAGAAGCGACTAATCTGGAAGCACAAGATAAGAGTTAGAGGTCTAAGCATCTTGGCAAGAGAAGCACTCTAACTTATCTTGGAAGGACTAAACCCAAATGCACCCAGTGCAATGCAACAGAAAATGAGACGAAGCATAATCAATATAGTAAAGCAAGAAAGCCCAAAACTCCCCTCACTACAGTCCATAAGGACAAACCACCCCAAGCTCTCCCGCAGAGTGAAAACCTCGAACTATCCAATGGCTTGGTGAAGATGTCACCAACCGGTGGTCACTCTCCTGGCGGAGCACTATATCGCCCTTCTCTACATGGTCTCTAAGGAAGTGAAAACGAATATCGATGTGCTTGGTCCGAGAGTGTTGCACTGGGTTCTTAGCAATGTTAATCGCAGAAGTGTTATCACAAAAGAGTGGAACACTGTCGATAACTAACCCAAAGTCCCGCAGGGTCGAAGCCATCCGTAGTACTGATCGCAGCAATGGCTGCAGACAACATACTCGACCTCTGCGGTGGATGCGCAACACCGATCGCTTCCTCGAAGACCAAGAACGAGAAAGTGCCAATGAATTGGCAAGTGCGGAAGTGCTCTTCCTATCTATCCTACACCAAAAAGTCGCATCCGAAAAGGCTCTCAAGGAAAGACAAGAAGAGGAAGCGTGCGGATACCATAGTCAATGGTAGCTCGAAGGTACCGAAGATGCGCTTCACTGCTTTGGCGGTGAGATACGCGAGAGAAGCTCAAAACGAGCACACGCACACACACGAGAAGTGTATATCCGGTCTCGAGGCCGTGAGGTAAAGAAGGAGCCGATCATACTTCGAACTCTTTCGATCAATCGGCTCGCCCTCATCATCGGGTCAAGATAGGTCGTAGAAGCCATGGGAGTTGACAGGCTTACCATCACTCATGTCGGCGTCTCGGAGGTCACGAGTGTACTTTCCTGATGAAGAAATGTACCCTCCAGAGTGCGCTTGATTTGGAAGCCAAGGAAGAAGGTCAACTCGCCCATCATACTCATCTCAAACTCGGTGCTCATGACATCAGAGAACGTGAAACAGTATGAGAAGAGCCGCCAAAGATGATGTCATCGACATAGATCCGACGAGCAGAAGGTCATTGCCGTGACGGCGGATGAACAAGGTCTTGTCTACTTTACCCATTTCAAACCCATGACTCAACAAGTAGGACTTAAGCCTCTCATACCATGCTCGGGGCTGCTTAAGTCCATACAACGCCAAAGCTTGAAGACATGGTGTGGGTATTTGGGGTTCTCGAAACTGGAGGTCATCGACGTAAACTTCTTCCTCAATGACTCCATTAAGGAAGGCACTCTTGACGTCCATCTGGTAGAGCTTGAAACCCTTAGAAGTTGCAAAGGCAAGCGGGATTCTAATGGCCTCAAGTCGAGCTACAGGGCAAGGTCTCCTCAAGTCTAGACCCTCAACACAGGAAAACCCCGAGCTACCGGTCTAGCCTTGTTTGAATAACCACTCCATCCTCGCTCTGCTTGTTCTTGAACACCCACTTAGTCCCAATAATATTGTGACCTCGCGGGGCTCGACAAGCGACTGGACCTTGTTCCTCTCGAAATTTTCTAGCTCCTCATGCATGGCATTGACCCAAGACTCATCGGAAGAGCATGAGAAATATCCTTGGGCTCAAAGGAGGCAATGAAAGCAGAGTGGAGACAGACTGAGATAAGCGATTTTGAGCGGGTAACACGCTCGAGCAGTCTCCAATCATCCGCTCGAAGGATGCCTTTTCGGATATGTCCGGGAGGTCTGGATGAGATGAAGAAGTGGCCTCTACCTCGTGAGTCGACGAGGTAGGAACAGAGCCACTAGCTCCGGAGGAAGCGAGAGGCATGGTGATCACCTAGAGGTGCGGTGGAGGACGGCACCTCAAGGGGTGGATAAGGACTGGATCGGGTAGACAACCCTCATCTCCATCGTCCTCGTCATCTACGAAGATGGTCTCGGATGCTCTAAAGAACTCGAGATATCGTGCCTAGTCCCGGTGGCCTCGTCAAAAGTCACCTCACGAGTCTCTACCATTTTGCTAGACTCGCAGATTCCTGACCCTATAAGCCCGAAGAAGGCGAGTAACCTAGAAAGATACCATCACAAGATCGTGACTCGAACTTGTCTAGGTTCCTGGACTTCAAAATAAAGCACTTGCAACCAAACACGCGAAAGTGAGAGACGCGGGCTTTCGCCCATATCTCACTCATAAGAAGTGCGGTGCAAGTGTGCCCAAGAAAACTCGATTCGAAACATGGCACGCGGTCGCAATAGCCTCGACCCAAAACTTCGCGGTGTAGAGTACTCATTAAGCATCGTCCGGCCATCTCGACCGAGTGCGGTTCTTCCTCTCCACGACGCCATTTCTTTGTGGGACGTGCGGAGAAGAGAACGGTGCTCTACACTGTCTCACCACGAAACTCTCAAAGTAGGAATTCTTGAACTCCGTGCCATTGTCACTGCGGATCGCTCGTAAGGCACACGGGAGCTCAACAGAAGCCTCTTGAAAAGACCTCGGAAATGTGAAAACGTCTCATCCTTCGAGGCTAAGAAAAACACCCAAGAATACCTCGAGAGTCATCGACCACAACAAGAACATACCACTTCCCTCCTGCCGATCGCACTCGAGCCGGGTCCAAGCGTGTCCATGTGGAGCAAATGTCCCGTGCATCGGTCATAGTAATGCTTGTGACCGGAGGGTGAGAAGCGGCAACCATCTTGCCGTGTTTCGCATGGAGAGCAAACAAGATCTTTGACCATCTTGAGTTTAGGCGGACCACGAATGAGATCGTGGCCGCTAACTCGGGTCAAATGGTCAAATCAATATGACCAAGTCTCCTATGCCGAGAAGAGAGGTCGCGGGACTCGAAGCAACTAAACACCGAGAGGATCACGGAAGACTCGGAAAAATCAGCACGAAAGATCCTCCCATAACGAAATCCATAAACCGGACTACCCAAGAATCAAGAATTTTACAAGCATTTTTCTTAAAGCTCACCTCGAAACCGTCATCGGTAAGTGAGAAACCGAAAGCAAATTGTACTTCACTTACTAACCAAGGCTACATCTTTCAAAATGAAAGAATCATTAATCGCGCACAGTACCTTTGGCGATGACGCGCCCGGATGAAGCATCTCCGAAGGTGATCGTCTCATCACCGGAGCACGGGCAAGGGAAGAAAACCAACGGAGTCTCCGGTCATATGACGAGAACAACCGAGTCTACAAGCCAAACCTTTCCCTTCCTCGCCGGCGAACTGAGTCAAGCAGAGTAAAGTCTCGATCTTGGGGTAAATCAAGAGAGATTTTGGCACCCAATCTTGAACAACACGTCGAGCGGATGAAGTAGTCAAGCACGATCGACCTCTATCTACCCTACGCTCTCTGTCACTCAAGCGGAAGGTGCGTGAGCGGACTGAAGGCCGCTGCGGGTCCGATCGCTACGGAGAGCGAATCGAACACCGGCAACACGCCGATCACGCCGCGGTAGCTATCTCGATGGGGAACGAGATCTACCCTCGGGGCGGCGGAAGTCACGACCGAGGCAGCATGAGGACGAAAAACGAAGACTCGGAAAAACCAAGTCCTCGATGCTGCCCAAACTCCATAACAGAGCAAACCTAGACCTCGTGTTGGTCTTAGGTGCACTCGGGATCCGGGCGACCACGAATACCCTAAGAGACTCAACACGGTCTCTACGCGCGATCTTGGCGCGCTGAAGCATCGATCAACCGTGTGTCCATCCTTCGACGAAGGTGCGGTGATACTTCATCCTCGGAGAGGTAGAAGTAGCACGGTCGAGCTTCGCCTTCCGAGAGGCGGCGGCGGTGCAACCACCTTGCTTTGTAAATCCCGGACATAGCCCGCCGACTTAAATTGGACTTTCTCGGTCCCGGGCTCGGTCTCGATCACACACGGTGCTATGGGTCCGAGCACGGCGGTGGATGCTTCCTCATGTCCTCATAATAATCATATCCTAGACCACGATTAAATTTGCAAATTTTAGACTGGTCCAGAATAAGATTAAGCTTCTTCTTGCGCCTACAAATCTCTCGAGAGTGTTCATAAGGTACCGACACTCCCGAAAGAGAGAGTGCAAGAAGAAGCGAGGGGAAGAGGGAACAGCAGGAGATAAGAGAGCGGATGAAGAACCAACGGCGAGAGGAAGAATGGCTTGTGCACGCACACCGACTACGAATGGACAGTCCTCTCGCTAGCGAGTTGGTTCACGTTGCTAAGCGTCTCAACCTTACCCTGGGGCTTCTCCCCCTTCTCAGCACAGACAATACAAGCAGATGGTGGCTTCTCTAGTAGGTCCTTAGTTAGCTTCACACATTTCTCATCCAATGCGACCAAGTCAGATTTTAGTTTGTTACAATTAATGCATGGTGAGCTAACAGGGTCCTTAGAAGCATACTGAGCCAACTTCCTATCATGATCAATCATTTCTTGAAACTGTTTGGAGACAGCTTCAAGTTCAGCAGTTAACTTAGGACAGTTCAAGCATGAATCAATCGGCTCAAGCAAAGAAGCTTGTAGTTCAACAATTTTATGATCTGCCCGTTTTAGATTCATCTTCAAGTTATTGCAATTTTCACAAGACTCGGGCAGATCAAGGAGCATGGCATAAGGTCCTCTAGCAGCAATGTCCTTAACCTCACATGAGGTGGGAGAAGTAGTCTCATCGGTAGTAAGTAGGGTAACACCATCCTACTCAACTCTAACTCAGCAAGCGGACTAACATTCTCCACCTTAACAATATCAAGCTCGGAGGACACACTATCATGCGAGGTCCTTAGTTTCTCCATGTCACCCAACGAGCACGACAAGTATCACAATCATCACGGGAGGGAGCGGATGTAAGTGAAGTAAGCTCCGTGATAGTCTATCTACTTCCTTCTCTAACTCGGTACACCTAGCCCTAGCTCTAGCATGAAAACCACCTAGCTTAAGAAAAGCATGATTGAGCTGGTCGTAGGTGGGGCATACCTCGTCCGAAGTCGAGATACACTCATTGTCGCTCGATTCGCCCTCGAGGCCATGAAGCACATGCCGAGAAGTCGTCGCCGCCATCCTTGGGCTCTTGGTCACCCGTCCGTCGTCGTCGCTCCATCCTCCACCTCGCCGAGGTCGAGGTCGTCCGGCGGTGAGGACGCGGTGGAAGAGCTTCTTGGCCTTCCCGGTTGCGGAACTTCTTCTTTCCGAGCAGTCTTTGAAGGCTTCGTGTTGCGGTTCTTGTCGGTGTAGTCGTTCTTGCCCGAACCGCCGTAGTCACCTTTACCCTTCCCAAGCTTGGGGCGGTTTGCTCGGATGTGGTTGGGGCCACCACACTCGAAGCAAATCACGGTCCTCTCTTCTGTCCCTCCTCCCTTTGTAAGCATGGGAGAATCTTGAGCAAGGAGAGCAAGTCGCTCATCCGCAGTCGCTCTAATCGATCATCGGTTATATCACGAGAGCAGCAAGGAGAAACCGCAAGAGGACTCGAAGAGAGACCGAAGCTGAATCGGGATCGCGACCAAAGCCATCGATCGTGACTTCGACCTCGAGAGACAACGTCAATCTCGTGAGTCTTGAGGCGCGTCTGTACAGCGTCAAGAGTCAAGGTCGAGAGGTCTGCCGTGTCTTTGATGGTGGTCACTTTCATCTCCCACACACGCAGATCGAGTGCCGCAAGCATCGACGGCGTTGTCCGAGTCGGGTATGTGAGACCGACCGCTCGGAGGTTGCTCAAGATCTTGTGGCAACGAGCGAAACACTCATCTAGGGACTCACCAAAAAGCATCTCGAATTTGTTGTATTCGCGCTTGAACCGGTCTGTCGAACCGTCTTGATCCGGGTGGTGCCCTCATGGTATCGCGCGAGGTCACCCGGATATCGTGAGGCGGACGACAGTGGGAGATGCGATCGAACTTCGCTACGACTCGGGCCACGGATAATGATGTTCCTTGCCTTAGCGTTTGCCTCAACATCATGCATATTCCCAGCATTGATGTTCTCATCGGCGGAACAACAAACCGGACCTTGACCTTGCGCGGATAAGCGTACCCGAGCACGGATGTATGTCTCCATTCGGCTCTTCCGAAGGGTAATCGATGCCATCAAACAGGCGGCTTGGTCGAGTACTTATCCGTCGCCATGGCTCTTGAGACCGGTTAAGATCTATTGATTAGAGCTAACCGGCTCGATACCAATTGTAGGACCGAAATGGCGACAGAGGGTGAATGTCGATCTCTAAAAATTCGTCCCGCACAAGTACTTAAACAGTACTCTCTCCGATAGCTATAGACAGCTATGAAGAAATGCTTACTTGAGACACACCGCCAAAAACCAAATAGACCAGAGATCAAGAGCAAAACTCAAGAACCACGGTGCCCAAAAGGGGGTCTCTCTGCTAAAAAGCGAAAGCAAAAGGAAGAAGATTAAAGCAAGAACAAGATGACCTTCCAAATAAAAGACATGCAACAAAGGAGCTGTCCAAAGCTCACAACAAATCAGTAGAACAAAAAGACTAGTTCTTCAACCTAAAGCAAATGATTGACTAGAAAGGCAAGAAAGTTCGGACAACTTGCAGCAAGGGCCAACACAAAATCAAGAGCTGCCGAAGGATAAAAGGAGCATTAAATGCTAGCATTAATGGCTGCTCCAAATGAACGCAAGAAACCACTTGCTTCTTGACGGCAAAACAAGGAAAAAGCAAATTCACCTTTTGGATTAAATGCTAATGATTAAGCAACATTAATCTCTCCTCCTTCCTTGCCATGAAGGACAATCCTAAAAAGTAATCTCAAGAAAGACTTGCACTAAATGGCTTCATGAAGCAACGTGGAGCAAGAAATAAATGCCATTAATGCCAAAAGATCAAGAGAGTGGAACATCTTTGGACCGAAGGAGACATGCCATTTTTTTATGGCCAAAACTGCAGGCATAGACAGTCTCCTATCGGCAGGAAAGAGTGGAATTAAATGCCAACCAAAAGCAATAAACACTAGGCACTTGGTGCTCACGGATTAACTGCAAGAAGAAGCAAAGACTCAAGAGGTAATAGAGCAGGGACAAAACAAGAAACAAGAACTTGAGAGATTCAACACAAGAAATCATAAACACGATACGGAGACATACATGATTAAATAAGAGGAATGATTACATAGTTGTTCACTCATCTCTCTCTCTCAATCCTCAAGAACACCAAGAACTACATGGTTCTTGGGAGGAACACAATCCTATCTCATACACCCATTCTCTCAACCACTAAAGCACAAAGCAAAAGCCCTAAAACCCTCTCCAAGTGTTGCCAACAACCAGGAAATACCCTCCTATTTATAGCATTCCTTGATGGGTTTACACTTTGCTTTGCCCATTTTACCCTCCATGCTTTGCCCGCTAACCCGCTTCCTTTTGCAGCCTCGCGCTTTATCAAACGCCCTGCTGCACCTTCCGAAGCTTCGCGTTCCTTGTCTCGCACGCCTCGCAACCACCTCGAGTCCACGTCGTCTTCGACACATCCCGATCGTTCGACCTCGGCGCCACTGCGCTTAGTCCATCCTCCGTGTCTCGCCACGACTCCACTCGGCGTCCCGCAGCCATCACAGACAAAAACCACATCGCATAGCACGGCACAAATCATATAAACATGATTAGTACCAACAAATCCTACTCAAGCGAGAAATGGCCCAAGTGACCAACCGGGAAGACGACCATGCGTCAAATCTGTCTAATCATAACCCGACCTCGCCGAATGCCAACCTGGCACGAAACACTCAAACCAAACTCACAAAAACCAAACCACGTGTCAATTACTCATCACCAACATGGAATTTAGACCACATGGTCTCTCAAATACCTATTGACTAGAAAGCCTGGTCCCATCAGCAGAGCCACATCATCACTATCTCGCTTCCAATTTGGCAGGCCAACGTGCAAAGAGGACATGGAAACTGCGTAATTAGAAGCAACGTGTCTGTCTAGCTCTGCATCTGTACGAAGCCAGTCAGTTGACGTGCGCCTCTCTCTCTTCCATCGCCGCCGCCGGAGAGCCTCCACCCACTCTGACTGGAGATAATCACCGAATCTGTCCTCTCACCCCTCTCTTCAACACACGATGAGAGCATACCTCTCAAGTATTACCAAAGCCAACAAACACCAATTATTCCCAGCGTGCAAGTATCCATTGAATCAATCATAACAGCTAAAGCTAAAATACTTAATCAATATGTTTGAAAAGGAAGAAACATTAGGGCATCTCCTCTCTTGTAATGTAAGTTTGAAATTTCATAATTATACACTTTTTTGTTTTAGGGTTTGAGTGAAGCATTTTCACCGCATAGAATTGAAAAATATCCAAGATTTTTGCCTCCATCGTTCTTGCATTTGCCTCTACGATTATAAGAATACGTTTACTCCACGTAAGCGAGTAGATAAAAGAATAGAAGCATGCGATTGGGTGAATCGAGTGTCGTAATTTGCCATAATAGAGGTGGTGGTTGGCTGTATGATTCATTAGGTTACATGGATCTAATTATCTCCAATTTTATGTCGTGAATATCGGGCAATACTCTCCGCAACGCGGGGTAGTGAGCGCCTCCTTGTCGCCGACTTGTGCTCGAATCTGTGAGTGCGGCTTCTCCCTCTCCTCTCTCACTTCTAGGTATGATTAGATCCTCCGTTGTTGTTTCTTGATTTTCTTTTCGTTGCAACCCTTCCAACAATTTTAGGTCTTTTGGTCGTTTACAGGGTAGATCAGGGGGGTTAGAGTTATAAATGATGGGGTTCAGGGTTGGATAAAATTGTCCCAATCTGATTGGAAAT